>CM062923.1:90551886-93483552 GCA_031878705.1 Tapirus indicus | reverse complement strand
AAGTAAGATAGTAGATGCCTGTTCTTGGAGTTTCCGAGAGAACCCCACTTTGACACTCCCTCGTGGATATGGGGACCACAGCTTGCATTTTGCGAATCTCCATACAGTTTGCATTCAAACTGGTGGTTTCAGTGCTCAGTAGCAAATAAGCCTTAACATTTCATTTTTCTATTTTAGTAGTAAGATAAGGTCATCTAAGAATTCCTTTTAACTGTGAAATTAGAAATTTGAATTAACAAAATAGAAGGAAAAATATCGATGTGGGTGGAGGGGACTGAGAGAATGGCCCACCCAGTTGTACACTCAGCATCTGGGGCCGTTTGCAGGGAAAGTGATTTTTAAACTATGTTGAGTCACTGGTTATCCTGAGGTGACAGTTACAGTGGAGGTTATGATGAATTGAAGTAAAAAGAAAAATTGTGGTAGTGGAGAAGCAGCCAGGCTGAGCAGAGTTGGGGGCTGGCCTGCTAACCCCTCCCCACTGAGCTGGGTCTGTGAGGGGCCCTGCCGCCTCCTTGCAGCCTGCAGTCAGTCTGGAGAAAGGAGAGCCGGGCTCTTGGAGATGTGATCAGCTCTTTCTACTTTGCCTGATTTCCAAGGATTCTGTTTAATAAATTTAACAAATTATTTTCTTAATTTTAGTAAGTACAGATGGCTGGTGAAGATTTCTCAGCCAAATAGATTTTTTGCATGTGTGGCTTATGATTTGGGTGGGTGGGGGAGAAAATAGATGAATACTTCTTAGTAAAGGAACAGGTTACCAAATGTGAGCCTGTGCAGGGAAAATGTGGAGATCAGTTATTATGCTATTTTGAAGATGTTGATTATGAACTAAAGTAGAAAAGGTTGGTTTTCCTGTGCAATTAAAAATAAATCTGCTACTGTGCATTTCAGTCGCAATGTGTCTGCTGAGCAAAAAGACGAAAACAAAGAAGCAAAACCTCGTTCCCTGCGCTTTACCTGGAGCATGAAAACCACTAGTTCCATGGATCCCAATGACATGATGCGGGAAATCCGCAAAGTGCTGGACGCCAATAACTGCGACTATGAGCAGAGAGAGCGTTTCTTACTCTTCTGTGTACACGGCGATGGGCATGCAGAGAACCTCGTGCAGTGGGAGATGGAGGTGTGCAAGCTGCCAAGACTGTCTCTGAACGGGGTCCGGTTTAAGCGGATATCAGGGACATCCATAGCTTTCAAAAATATTGCTTCCAAAATTGCCAATGAGCTAAAGCTGTAACCCAGTAATTATGGTGTAAATTAAGTAGCATTTTAAAGTGTTTTCCTGAACACTGATGGAAATGTATAGAATAATATTTAGGCAATAACGTCTGCATCTTCTAAATCATGATATTAAAATATAAGGATGAGAGCACGCCTGGGAGCGAAAGCTGGCCTTTTTTCTACGAATGCACTACATTAAAGATGTGTGACACGTGTGCCCTCTGTCTTATTTCCATTGCCCTGAAAGTCAGCGTGTGACATCCATCTCCATGTGCCTCCTGTCTGTGTGGGTGTGAGAATGGACTGTGTGTATCAAGTAGTGCATACGGAAGCATCTCCTGACACTGGCAGCCAGAGTTGTTACAAGTACCTCTGCGGGAGATCATTTGGTGCTAAACATTAAAATTGTCAAGGAGGAAAATAATGAATTACTACTAAAAATTAACCTTAAGACTAGTTGATAATTAATGCAGGTTTACAGTTCATGCCTGTGGTTTTGTGTTTGTTGTTTTGTGGGTTTTTTTAGTGCAAAAGGTTTAAATTTATAGTTGTGAACATTGCTTGTGTGTGTTTTTCTAAGTAGATGCACAAGATAATTAAAAATTCACTTTTTCTCAGTAAAATCTTGCATTGTCTCCTAATACTGTATTTAAGACTCAGATTAAGGCAGTGACTGAAAGTATGTGTTTTTGCCTCCATCATCAAGTTTGAACAAAAGCAAATGGAAAATGTATGAAGGCCTGGGGCTACTGTGTCCTTAGTGTGGGTCCCGGCATTTTGTGATTATTAGCATCTTTTCTCCCCAAAGGCAGTAAAGGGAGAAGACGGCCCTCCTGGTGACCTGAGAAGAAAGGGAATCGGGAGTGGCTGGCAGCCTGAACTTCAGGAGCCCCAGAGCACCCCTGTGTGGAGAAATGCCAGGTCTTGACGGTTTTGGGTTTGTTCTCCATGAAGTATGTAATTTTCCTCTTGTTTTTTGTGATTCAGTACATGAATCAGACCTACAGCTTTTTTTCAACATCTACATGGTTATATAGAGGGGATAATGGACTCAGTCAGTTTGACACTTTAATCTCATGGGGAAATTGTCACTTGATTGGTGTGTTGTTTGGGTCCTGGGTTTGTTGGTGGTGGTCAGAGTATGGAAGTCTGGACAGACAGTCAAGCAGTCACGAATCCTTCTTGTCTTCCAGGGCCAGGCACTGTTCTAGGTGTTAGAGACACATCAGTGAACCAAGCAGAGAACCCTAGCCTCCTGAAGCTTCTGTTCTGATAGGACAGCAGTCAGTCAACACTAATAAGTATCTAGTACGGAACCAAGTAGTAAATGCCGTGAAAAAGTCACAGAGTGAGGTAGGGCACTGCAGAGGTCCTGGGGGCCAATAGTGGTGGGTGGGGACGGGGTGCTTGAGCAGAGACTTGGCTGCGAGGGAGGCATCCACACAGACCTCCAGGAAGAGCTGCCGGCAGAGGCCTGAGGCCAGAGCGCACCGGCATGCTGGCACAGAGTTGTAGAAGATGCAGTCAGAATGCCAGCTGGGCCTTGAAGCCTATTGCAGATGCGTGTCTTTTACTCTGAAATGGGAGGTCCTGGGAGGGGTTCGAACAGAAGAGAGGCATGGCCTCAGGTTTTCATAGAATTGCTCTAGGTATTCTAGCTTGCGAAGCCATCATAGGAAGGAAGGAGAAGCCAGGAAAGCCTTTGGGAAGCTGTTGGCAGTAATTAGGAAGGAAATGAGGTTGGCCCGGTGAGATGGTGATTGGATTCTGGATATGTTTTGAAACAAGAATCAACTGCGTTTGCTCTTGGATTGGGTACAGTGAGTGAGAAAAAGCTGAGGATGACTGTGCGATTTTGGCCTGAGCCGCAGAAAGGATGGGGTTGCTGCCTGTTGAAATGGAGCAGGCTATGTGGAGCAGGTTTGGACATGTTGAGTTTGAGGTGCCTTTAGACACCAGATGGAGACTGGGGAGAGACCCCGGGAGCCCTCCACAGGTGGATGGTTTCTATTTAAAGCTGAGAGAGAAGCTCACCAGGAAAGAGGAGAGGACCAGCACTGAGCCCCCAAATAGGGCGTGGTGAGACCGGGGAGAAGAGGCCGAGCTGGCAAAGGAGCGGTGAGGTAGGAGGAGCACCAAGCCTGCGGGCCCAGAGCCTGGGGACAGGGAGGATGGTGGAGCAAATGCTCTTTTACCCAACAGTACAGCGCATCGTTTTCACCTCACTGGAACTTTCAAACATTTATTTAAAAAATAATAATAGTAAGTCCCCTCCCCCTTCTTTTTCACTTGAGACATCTTCCTTCTCCAGACCCAGTTCCTTTCAGCCTGCACTTCTCTAATAGAGCTCAGTGTGCCCGGGTTCCTATGTGTGATCGCCCTGCAGAAGTGTGCAGATAGGACGGGAGCTCTGCCAAGTTAAGGTGTGGCTACAGCCTGCTTCCTTATCTTTATGCCTAGGTCACGTTTTAAATTGTTTTTCGTATTCATCTTCTCAAGGACAAATTGAATACTAGAAGTTAAACTCTTTAAGGAGAAATTAGTTTACCACGTGCGCTGATGAACTGGCTAATCCTTATGCAGATGCAAGTGTTCATACTACTTTCAATTGCTTATTTGTCATAAGAAGTGTCTGCATTTTAACACATTACTAACTGATCCAGTGAGAAATGAGTGTGTGTCTGTAAGACCAATATTCACCTACAGAATTCACGTGAGTTGGTCATATTTAAAAGGCTCTATTACTAATTGACATTGATTTGATTTTAGTGGCAACATAGGCAGTGTTACCTTTACTGAGGTTAAAACAGGAAATCTCAGGGCTGGCCTGGTGGTGTAGCAGTTAAGTTCGCCTACTCCACTTCGGAGGCCCAGAGTTCGCAGGTTTGGATCCTGGCGCAGACCAACAAATCGCTTGTTAAGCCACGCTGTGGCGGCATCCTATGTAAAAGAGGAAGATGGGCACGGATGTTAGCTCAGGGCTAATGTTTCTCACAAAAAAAAAAACCAAACATGAAATCTCATCCATTAGTGAGGGGCCCATGCCCTTCCTTTAGACACTACATTCTCAGGATATGGCATTTTTATTCTGCGGACAATGACTTTTGCAAAGGATTATTTTAGAGTACTTGAAAATCACTTGCGATGCAAAGACAAGGCTACAGTTTTTTCCTCCTCCACTCCCCTGGAATCCCTCTGAGGTGAGGTCAGGTACCTGGGGGAGGGGGGCAGGGGTAGTGCTGCTGGTTTTATTTACCCAGCAACCAGAATGTCCTACTCCTGAAGATAAAATTGATGTTCCAGTTATGCTGACTTTCCTCTCGTCTGGATCAGGCAAATCACAGGAACCAAGACAATATTCCTTAATGACGTGCCTGGCTCTCAGGTCGTCCTCTCATTTCTAAAAGTGAAGACCTATGCAGAAAACTGTTAAGAAACGTGACTGACTTTCAGAAGCAGAGTGGATGCTGCAAGGATGCCTGAGTGAACTCGTAAGAAAGTACTCTGCCAGGAAGTGAGCCCCTGGCTATAGCACAGGTGCTGAGGTTCCGCCCACTAGTTCCTGAAGAAGGGTATGGATGGCTGTGAAGGCCGGTGTCCGGTAGGTTTCATTTTGAAGCAGGACCTCTTAGGTTCGTTTCACCCAGATGTCAGAGCCGTGTTTAGAAGTGAATTAGGCAGCGCAGCCTGGTGGTTAAGTGTACACCCTTGACCTAGGCAGCCTGGTTTCCATACTCCAGCTTCGTGACCTTGGGTTTCCTCCTCTATCAAGTCAGCATGGTAGTAGTAATATCTTACTCTGGGTTGTTGGCAGAGCCCACCAGATGGCAAGTGCAGAGCAGGGTGCCTGGCAGATGTTAGCAAATATGGCAGCTCAAACAGGCACAGGTCTTTTAAACAAGAACATAAGCTAACCCTTTTCTTTTCCTGCCTTCCCAGCTTACCCAGGGCACAGAAATCCTTGAGCAGTGGACTCTCTGGCTCTCAGGAGAGGACACTGCCCTCCCAGCAGGGACTTGATAAGGAAATTCCCCCAATTTCTGAAGTGTAGAGTTCTGGTCTCTGAGCCTGCTGTTAGGAAAGTTGACAGGCCTGTGCCACTGCCTTTCTGGCCCCAAGCCTTTGCTGGTATTCCCAGAGGACAAGGAAGAGTAGTAAGTCTGGTGTAAGGGCACTGACAGAAGGAGGCTGATGGCACCATCCCCTCCTCCAAGCTTTTGCTCATGTCTTCTCCTCAAAGAGGGCTACCCTGGCCATCAAATTTAAAATTGTACCCAGCTCTCCCAGGCCTGCTTGCCCAACTCTGCCCTCTCACTGTCTGCTGCTCTTATCGCACCAGCAGTCAACATCATTTACAAATTTATTTTGTCTCTTGTGTGTCTACCCTCCCTGCCCTTACTAGAATGTAGTAAGCCCCACTGGGCAAGGATCTTCATCTTTTTTTTTTTCCTATATCCCAGGTGCCTAGAATAGTGCCTGGTACATAGTACAAAATAAATATTTGTTTAATGATGGTGATTGTGATGAGGGTGATGATGCTGAAGTGCAGGCAAGAGATAACCTAGAAAGTGCAAGGCAGCTTTAGTGTCTTCAGTCAAAACTGTTACTGAGGGAGCCAGCACAGTGGCATAGTGATTAAAGTTTGTGTGCTCTGCTTCAGCAGCCTGGGGTTCACAGGTTCAGATCCCAGATGCGGACCTATACATCGCTGATCAAGCCATGCTGTGGCAGTGGCCCACATACAAAATAGAGGGAGACTGGCACAGTTTTTAGCTCAGGGCCAATCTTCCTCACCAAAAACAAAAAAAAAACAAAAAACTGAGGTTCGTCCATAGCTGCCCTGACCCCAGATGGCCAAGGATGAGACAGGCAGTGGCTTTGGGAAGCTGTGTTTTGGTTTGTGGCCCATCCTACTTGGTCTCCAGCATCCCTCCAAGCCCTTCCTGTTTTACAGATAAGGCTCAGAGGTGGGACGAGAATGAAGCCCACAGTTTCCGGGTTGGGCCAGTGTGCTTTTCTCTTCGTCGAGCTACCTGTACAGCTGATGTCAGTCAGTTCAAGTCGGGTGCAGTCAGCTCGAGTCAGGCGCAGGCCGTGCAAGTCTCCAGGTGAGTGCTACGGACATGCAGGAGTAGGTCCTGCATCGCATTACATTTGCCATCAGATGTGAAACTGGGATTTGAAACACTTGGCTAAACACCCTAATCTTTCTTCCATACCATGAAGAGTTACATGGTCAGTGTAGCGTTCGGATTTCAGTCTGTTAAGAGAGTAGCAACCTGAGGCTTGACAGCAGTGTGTGAACTGGTATTTAATCAGGAGGTCGGAAAGTTATCTGCTGTTAACAGTAGCCCTTGCCTCTGAGTGCTCTGTTACGGGCACCAAGCCAAAGGTGAGATGTGCTGAGTGGGAGTCCTGGTTCGTGGAGCCCACACATGCCTCCCACCAGAGATAGAGAAGCTGGTTCTCTGGCTCATCTTGGGCCAGAGACTAGACCACCACTTGCTAAGATGACCTGGATCTCCAAGGGTGAAGGCTGGGGAAACTGGAGGCTGCATCGGGAACTTATGTTGCCGTTGGCTTTAGTTTGACGGTTTTGTTGGTTTATTTTGGTTTTTGTTGTTGTTTGTGTGGTAGGGTTGATCAGTTATCAATTCTGAGGTTCTCACGTCTTTTCCAGTTCCCTGGATATTCATTCTTATGGTTTCTAGCTGTGGTGAAATACCTTCTTACCAAGTGGGTTGATAAATAGGAGCCTTCATGGGGGTGTCACTGAGAAAAGAGACAACTGATCACACCGCAACTCTTCCCCCAGCCTGTGCCTTTTACAGTTTCCTGCTCGCGCTATCTACATCCCACCCACCTAACCCACCTCTAAGTGCTATTTTAAGCCAGCATTGTAGAACTCATCCCTCAAGCAGGAGAGAAGTCTATAATTGCTCATCAGGAACTTCTCCAGCTTCTGCTGGGGACCTGCAGTCCAGGGTGCTCATACACATGCACACCCCAAGGAGCTGGGGAAGAGTTTGGGCTGGTTCTGCATTTTCCTGTTGCAGATCAGCTTCTTGCACCATCATGGTGGTATCTCCTGCTCTCAGGAACTTTAGTCAAGGCTCAAGTATTTGAAGATAAAAATTGTGTTCCATCTCTGAATTTTACTTCTCCAAGTTAAACTGACCCAGTTCTTTTCAGATGTTTCAGGACAAGACGTGAAGACTTTTCATCGTTGTTTGTTCATATGTTCATTCGTGGACCTGCATATTTTGAGGGGGTTAGAGCAGGGCGGCTACCTACTCTGGAGGGCCCTGTGCCGAACTCTGGGGATCCAGAAATAAACAAGGTAAGACCCGTGTTCTCTAGGAGCTCGGTCTCACGGGAAGAGGGGTACAGACACAGTCTCAAAATCTGGTATGGCCAGTGCTGCATGAAGGAATGCTGGGGCTTGAGGCTGAGCAGGAAGGCCGGTCTGGATGGAGGAGACAGGTAGGTAAAGATGACAGGTACAGCCTGAAGCACCCCTCGTCTGCTCAGTGGAAGAGGAAGGAGTAGTGCCTGCAAAGGCAGGTATGGAGGAGCCCATCCCTATCTTAGACTCGGAGTGTGGTGGGGGCAGTGACGGGGCCAGGGCGCTGCTGGACAGGCTCTATCTTGTTGCCATCCCAATAAAGCATGTCTCAGACAATGCACCTCTGTTCTATTAAGGGGACTTCCTTAGGGAGTGACCTGGCAGATTTCAGGGTAGAGTTCTGCTGCTACCAGACCAAAACAGACTCCGCTGCACGGGGAAGCCAGGTCCTGGGGACTAGAGAGGAAGCATCCTGGCCTGGGGCACCTGGCATGCCAGCTTCTTCTGGAGTGAAGTCTGCACTGACTTGTCTCTCCCTCTCTCTCGGAAGGGAGCTGCCAGCAGGCGTGGGTAGGTGTGAATACATTCTCAGAGCAGGCGTGTTTTGCATGGAAATAAGCCGGGAAGTAGGAGCATATGTAGCCATGTTTATTAATATGGCACCAGAAGTCCTTTGGTAGAGAGTGCCCCTGAGAGCCATTTCTCAACACCAGGAGCTGCGCCCCTCTACTAGCCCTAAATGCACTGTGCTCTCTGGGGCAATGCTTGGGCTGGTCCCTCCCTGGCTCGTGTCCTCATGCCAGCTTCTACTCACTCTTCAGCACCCAGCTCAGCTGTCACCTGCTGCCTCCAGTCTTCAAGGTTCTCACCCTCTCAGCCCCAGCCCAGCTGGCCTCTCTCCTTGGCTGCCCCAGTGCCCTGTATCCCTGGGTCCACTCCCTGCATTCTCTGAGCTCTGGAGAATCCTGATGGTCTTGTCTGATGGCTTGTCAAATATCAACCCAACCTGTCTGTAATGGATGGGAGTTCCTGTTTCCCAGAAAGGCCATGCTGGACATGTATTTGTCCTGACTCCACTAAATGTGTACGACATGTTTTGTTGGGTTGCATTTCCTAGTATTGTATCATTAATAAATTGAACCAAAACACTGGAACTGGGCTGGAAAAACAAAGTCATGTTATCCTGTGTCCTTGAGGCTAGGAGAACAGAGAAAAGCAGTCAGCACCTCGATCCACCTTTCTGGTGTCAAGAAAGAAAAAGGAGGCGGAGGCAAGACCTCTGGCCTCCCTCTGCTTGGAGCGTTCCCTCTCCAAGTTAGGCACTATTGCCATGGCTTGTGGTGCAGCAGCACAAGTGGCTCCTATTAGGCACAGAGTCAACAATTTCAAGTATGGATTTTTATGTACCACCTTATATTACTTCTTTTTGAAAATGTAATGCATTTGAAGTGCTACTTAATGTGTTGAGCAGTTGATAGGTTAAAAGTATCGACAAGGGGCCAGCCCAGTGGCATAGTGGTTGAGTTCACGCACTCTGCTTCGGTGGCCTGCGGTTCACAGGTTCAGATCCTGGGCACAGACCTACGCACTGCTCATCAAGCCATGCTGTGGTGGCGTCCCATATACAAAATGGAGGAAGATGGGCACAGTTGTTAGCTCAGGGTTAATATTCCTCAGCAAAAAAGAGGAAGATTGGCAACAGATGTTAGCTCAGGGCTGATCTTCCTCACAAAAGAAAAAGTATCAACAAAACTAGACTTTTTAGTGAAAATTTAAGAGGTTTGCGGGGTTTTGCTATATTGTGTCTTTCTGGAATAACGTGGGCATGTGTTAACACGGGCCACCTATACCAGTAATGGGAGTAGCCCAATTCATTTGGGGTGGGATGAATGAGGGAAGACTCAGCCTGACCCCGTGGTTGGTATTCTCCGAGAGAAGATTCACAGTGAAACAGTTGTGTGACAGGAGAGTGACAAAGGAATAAAGCCCAAGGAGCATGATGGGTGAGCACTGAGATCCTTCCTGAAAGGAGGACTGGAGCAGGCGGGAAAGTCTTCCCTGAAGATTTGGGTATAGGTGGGCTCTGGGGCTTTGGGTGGGCAGCACGGAGCGTGGAAAGCAAAGAGCAGATATGCAGAAGGGAGCCCCATGTTAGACCGAAATAGCAAATGAAAACAAGTCCAGAGGTGTTAGTGCCACTGCCCTCAGTCTCTGGTCTCACCTGTGCTGTCCTGGGTGCACCTTGGCTTGGGGGGGGTGCCCAAAGCCAGGCTGTGTTTCTGAAGCCACTGGTTTCAGCTGAAACTAAATTCCTGGACAGATTCACTTCCAAGCCCTGCAGGACCCCAAGCAGACCAGCAGCACCGAGTCGGGCCCCCTTTTGCGGTGGGGTTAGTGAATGACAGAGCAGGGTCCTAGCCCCAGGCCCCACTGCCAAGTCAGAAGTGGTGCTGGCCGTCACATGTGTGCACCAGGTTGCACACAGGCAGGTTTCCACCTGCCAGGCTTGGATGGCCCTTGTCCTCAAGTCCCAAGATGGCTGCCAGAGCGCGTGAGCCCATGGCCACGGCTGCTGCCAGGGCATCTTAGAAATAATGCTCCTCTAACTGGGCAGCTGGGTGCCAGGCTCAAAACCAGGGTTTGCTCAAAAACAAAAGCAAAAGCGGAGAAGAGCCGTCTCTGCTCAAAGATTCATAAGGAACGTGAGGAGCTAGAAGGACTGCTTTTAGCTTTTCTGGGTCTTAAGGTTAATTACTTAAGGCATAAATTTTGACAAGCCTCCGACTCTGAGAAGGGTATGAAAGTTGGCACTTCTGAAACCAAGCACAACGTCTTCACTTCTCTGTGTCTTTAGCAAAGCAGAATCCATTACACAAAGACAGGTTTGGAGAGAGAAGTGGAAAGACTTCATTTTAGACGCTGTGGAGGAGCCCTGCAGAAAGCCTCTAGCCAGACTTGGAAACTAGGATTTTTGTCATCCAATTCACGTGTAAAAAGCCTCAATTCTCCAAACTGCTGTCCCCTGATCCAAAATCTCACAGCCAGAAAGATGACTTCTTGCCCATCAAAAGATTGTTTCTCTTTGTTGCCTATGGAAAAGGAAATTAACTCAGAATCGGTGTGAGTACAATGTGCAACCCGCAGGGGGCTTTTGGAGGCTTTGGGATAAGCACGGTCAGCTCCAAATAGAAATGCAGCATAAGGAAACTTCCAGGCAACTACCACCTGCTCAGCTACTGCTAAGAGAAGTGGTACTGCACATGGGAGGTCTGGAATGTTCTGGAAAGTCAAAACAGTAAAAAGAGCCCAGGACTTGGAACTGAATGGTCTTACTAGTGACCCTGAGCCAGTTCTCTCTCCTCTTTGCCTCAGTTTCCCAGTCTGTGGGGAAGCCTCGGGAGTGGTGAGAGGTTCGTGCAGAGCAAAGGAGGGGCGGTGGCAGTGAAGTCCTGCTGCCTCAATGGTCTCCCATGGACTTTGACACAATTGAGCATTTTTTTTTAAATACCACTTAAAAAAAGAATTTGTTTTGGCTTATATAAGTAATACATGTTCACTGCAGAAAATTTTGGAAATAAAGTATAAAGAAGGGAATCACCTGTTCTTTGACCGCCCACAGTTAACTACTGTTCTCGGGGATTTTTGCATACGTGTTGTGTGTGGGATCTCAGAGGACAAGCTGTTTTATAACCTGCTTTCACATTCCAGCTTTTTGAAGCATGTCGCCATCTCACACTGTTCTTCACACCGTTGCAGATGCCTGCATGGGGCCTCACAGAGGGAGGAGATGTCCTGGCTTTTAAACCAAGCTTTTATTGTTGGCGGTCCTGACCAGTTCTTCCCTATTCTAAGTAATTGTATGTCTTAGTGATTTCTGTAGGGCAGTGGTTCTCAAAGGAGCAGGGGGCGATGTTGGCCCCCAGCGGACATTTGGCAATGTCTGGAGACATTTTCCATTGTCACAGGGAGGGGTGGTTAATACTGCTGGCATCTGGAGGTTGGAGGCCAGGGATGCTGCTGAATGCCAGCAATGCCCAGGGATGGCCCCGCACAGAGTCATCGGGTGTGAGTGGGGCTGCTGTTGAGAAACCCTGCTGCGGAATCATTTCCAACTGGGCCGAGGCCGAGTCGCAGGTGTGAATGATGTGTTACTGATGGATGTACTTCACCCAAGACAGTGAACAAATAAAAGTGTGTGCTCATGGTATTGTGTGGTGGCCCATGTTTGATTTCAAGGAAAATTAAACTCATCCTGTTTAAAGATCTCTGGAATCCAGAGGAAAGGGGGAGGTTGTAGGGACTCTAGTTAAAGGGTCCATGGACTGCTGAGCAGAGGCATCCACACTGAGTGTATAGTAAGCCCTGCCTCATCCAGACAAGAACTAACGCAGCTTACAAGAGTGCATTCGATACAGCAGGATAAAATAAATGAGAAATAAAATTGAGGCAAAGGGAAAATTATGAATAGAAAAACAAGCAGCCCAGGAGAGCCAGTGGTTTCGAGTGCAAGCCAGGAAGTCAGGTGTAGCTCTGAGCCCCGTGGAAGAGGCTTCTCCCCACAGGGCCCCAGGGAGCAGGGCCGGTAGTAGCCCTTGCCCCACCAGGTTCCTGAGAGGGCCCAGGTGCCTGAGCCAGCTGAGAGCTAGGTGAGGTGGGTGGGGCTCGTGCCTCTGCCTTTCGAGCTCCGAGGGGGGCCTGCGTTTGACATGACCACTGTTGTTCTAGGACTGCCTGGTTCTGACAGTTCTGCGAGTGAGGAGTGTTGAAACAGTCTCTGTATCAAGAAGGCCCCTCAGGTGCCGGTGCACCCCTCAGGGTGGGGAGGAGACAGTTGCCCACCCCGTGCCCCCAGGCTCAGTCCAGTGGTGGTGAGGGGTCTGAGCAAGCTGGAAGGCTTTCAGCTGGAGGGAGCATGGGCAAGGGCCCTTGGAGTGGGCACAGCAGACCAACCTGTGTGCTGTCACTGTGCAGCTCATGGGGCACAGCAGAGCCTCAGATGATGGTGACAGCAAGACTGGGCAGCTCCAGGGCTAGCTGGGGAGGGCTTCCCACTGCTCTTGCCGTCCCTTCTGCACTAGCCTCAGCCTCCCCTCGCTGCAGGGCAAGGCTTTTCCAGAGGGGCACGCTTCCTGTGCTCATCACAACCCTTTCTCCAGAGTCACCAGACTCTACAAACCACTGTCTGAGCCAGCCTCCATCCCTGCCTGATGTGTACCCCTGGCCTGGTGTAGACCTTCAAGGCAAAAGGGCAAGCCTGGAACTGGCCCTGGCTCCCAGAGGGAGGGGTCTGAGTGCCAGCCGAAGACCCAAAGGATGGGGTCAGAGACCCCCTCCCACCAGCCTTGTGCACCAGGGGACCTCCGCCCTACTATGCCTAGTCCACCCAGGTGTTCACTCAGCCCAGCCTCTGGGCCCATGCCCCTCCCCTGGCAAAGGCTCCTTAGAGCCCTCCCCAGCCTGGACACTGCTGAGATGGCCCCCCAGACCTAGCCTGGCCATTGAGGCAGTGCCAGGATGCACCTCCTGCAGCTCATACTCCATTGCTGCCCCCTAACTTGCTTGTCCTGGGCCTCAGGATCTCAGTTGACAAACTTCCCCCACTCCTGAGACATGGGAGTCCATTATTCCACAATCTTTAGTGGGCAAGACTGCCCAGCGCAGGATGCTGTGGGTGTGGAGGCCATGCCCGGCTTCTCTCCTCCCAGTTATGGAGTAACCTTGGGAGGGTAAGGCCTGCCCCACCAAAGAACAAAGAGTTGGGGCGACCCAGACCCTGATGGGTTGGGGTGTGGAAGGACAGAGGCAGCTCTGGCCAGCAGGTGGCAGCACAGACTGTCCACAAAGCTGAGGAGCTGGAGAAGGAAGACAAGCCTGGGGCCCTGGCTGGCTCACTGGTCCCACCTGCACTTCCCAAGCCCTGACCAAGCCCCTGAGGGTGCCCACCTATGGTGGGGCTCCTGAGCGAGAGGCCAGGTGGGACTGGCAGCTAGGGGAGTGGGCTGGGAACCCTAGACCAAGGAGACCACACCCTGAATAGCCCCAATGCCCCTCCTGCCTGGGGAGCCTATGATGGGGACACACCATGGGAGGCTAAGGGGCTGGGGCACCTGAGGGCTGTGGAGAAGAGGCCGTAAGTGAGGAGGGGAGACCGATAGGGCCCCTGGGTTTCCTGGAAGGGACTGGAGGGGTGGGCTTGGGGGCCAGTGAGGGAACAGTTCAACCTGAGTGGAGGCTGGGAGAGAGGGAAGCAGATGGGAGAGATCATTTATGAGATAGAGTAGGTGTTAGGGAGGGGAGGAGAGGTGGCAGCCTGAAGACTGGAAGAGGAAAAGGAACGGGATTGGGGGCGGGTGTGATTTGGAGAGTGGAAGCCCGGAAAGGTATCAAGTTTCTGGGCTCCTGCCCGCCTCCTCACAGCCATCCACACCTCCCCCACACTGCAAGATGGGGCTGAGCAAAGTGCCAGACTCCACCCACCAGGGCCAAATGCCCTTAGATGCTCAGATTGGGGCTCTGCCACCCTGGATCTCCCTCTCCCTGTTCCTCCCGCACCAGCCTACCCCAGGCCTGCAGGGAAGCCAAGTAGACAGGATGGCAAGGAGGATTTCATGGAATAGGACTGAGCGGGCACAGCAGGGTGACCACCTCCAGGCTACTCTTCCATCTTGCAGAAAGGGCAGACCCAGGACTCCGGCCCCCATGGCCTGGCTGCTGGGCCCCCGGGGCTGCCCCTGGAAAGGAGAAGTACCACTCAGACTCAGGGCAGGCCAAAACCCTAGTTTATTTCAGCATGAGCAACATCTTAGCCATCACAAAAATAAACTCTACCAAGGGCGACAGAAGAAGTCTCTACAGCGAGGCTAAAGGCTCAGCTGCCAGGCAGCGAGCATCAGGGGTGCATGGCGGGCACTGCCCGGGCAATAAGTTAGGAAGCAGTGGGGCTGGTGGCGATGGCAGGTGCAGGCCAGGACTTCACTTCTGGGCAGGCACAAGGTCATCGATGGCCTGGCCCTGCTCCAGCCGCTGCTCCATCTCAATAAGCAGCTTCACGCCATCCACCACCATCTGCACCAGCTCCACCTCCGAGAAGCCCAGGCGGTCTGCGTTGGAGATGTCGAAGACCCCACCCACGGCAGCTGTGTCCACACCACCTGGGGAGGCAGGCGGGTCAGCAGGGCTGGGGGGGGGCTGCTCCAAGGGAAGAGGACCGCCTACAGCCCCTGCCCCAGTCACCTGTGCCTCGCTTCTGAAGCCGCAGTCGCTTGAGCACCTCGGGGAACTTCTCGTGCTTTCCCAGGTGGGGCAGCTTGATGTGGACACCTGCCCGCAGCCCCGTGCCCAGGTTGGATGGGCAGGTGAGGATGTAGCCCAGGTGAGGGTTCCACATGAACTCATAGTTCTTAGACTTGAAGAGCGTTTCAATCTGGAGGTGGGGAAGGCATGAGGGGGGAGGCCTGGCCGAGAGAAAGCCCCAGGGGACCAGCTGGAGAAGGTGGGACTGGGACCCGGGAGACCCCAGGCAGGACCCTGAGGTGACTGAGACCTGGGCTCCCCAGGGGGACAGATGGGGCACCCACATCCCTGCCTGAGCTCCAGGGTCCCACCCTGCCACCTCCCTGGCACCAAGCCCCTAGAGGTGCCAGCCTGGGTTGGGGGTGGCCAGGCCTGACCTGGGTGAGGCCGTTGCAGAAGCGGGTGAACACTTCCTTCATGTTGCCTCCCTTCTGCATGGAGATGAGCCGCAGGTGGTCCTCCTCATTGATCCAGACCAGGAAGGTCTTATTGTCATTGTGCCTGGAGGAGGGGCACAGTCAAGCTTCCTCCCTGGACTATGGTCTCAGGGCACATCCAGAAAAAAACTCCAGGGGGTCCCCAAACCTGAAGAACTTCCCAAGTCCCTGAGGCTCTCATTCCAGCTGTACCCAGGAGCGTGGGTTGCTGCTAGGACCCCAGCCCCATCCACATTTCTGGGGCAGGCAGGGACACCAGGACACCTCAGTGTATAAAAAGAGGCCCGAGCTGCTTCCCAGCCTGCCAGTCATGTGCTGTGTGGCCCCAGTGTGGTGGAGGGGGCAAGGTCCCACCTAAGAGGTAAGTGGCAGGGGCAGCCAGGCCAGCCCCCCCCCCACAGGGGGCAGAAGCACTATATGGGTGCTGAAGTCCACCCTACACAGACGGGGCAGGAGGCTGTAAGCCCTCCCCCGGGCCTTGAGGCAGCCTCTGCGTCACCCAGCACCTGGCAGAGTCCCGGAGGGGAAGCAGGGTGAGAAAGAAGAGAGAAAACAACAAGCTCCAGCTCCCAAGAGGGGGTGGAGAAGAGAAGCCAACACGACCAGTCCCCCACCCACCTCTAAGATCCCGAGAGGCGACAGGCGAGAGGCTGAGGCCTCCACCAGCAGGGATCCATTTATGCACCTACGTGGTCAGGTCAAGGTCACCTTCCACCTTCGAGGCCTGGGCGGCACCAAACGGCACCAAACCTGTGCTTGGAGCGAGGCCCATCCCTCTTCCTCCTTGGCCTCGGCGGGGGGAGGGGAGGGGGAACGAGAGGGAGAGTAAAGGGGAGGGGGCACGCACCAGATGCCGCGGGCGTCAGGCCAGTCGCGGGCCATGCCCGAGGCCAGCAGCAGGGGCGACACGGGCTTGTCGAAGAGGAAGTGGTCGTCGATAAGCTGCTGCTGCTCCGTCTCGGTCATGCTCTTGAGCGCGTAGTACTTGCCCGTCAGGTCGCCGTCCAGGCTCGACAGGGCTGCGAAGGGGCGCGCTCAGGGGGGCAGGAGGGCTGGCCCCTGCCCTACACCCCCACCACCCCAGCGGTACGGACCCGCCCCACCTCCCCACGCCCGCCTGGCTCTGTGGGAGCCCAGTCCACACGGTCCGGGCGGCGGTCCGAGACGGTGACCCCAGGCCTCGCTGGGTCCCAGGCCGCTGTAGGCACGGGACTGGACCCCGTCCCTCTGTCCCTCCGGGAAACCGGACCCGGCGCGCAGATAAGAGCGCGGCGGTGGCGGCTTGGGTGACTGGTAAACAAGCCCGGAGGGGACTGGGACGGGGACAGGGAGGGGCGCCCGGTCGGCCCGACCCCTACCTTCCACGGCGAGCTTCTCGATGGCGCGGCGCTCCCCGCGGCTGCAGTGCGGGGGGAGGCAGAAGCCACGGATGCTGCGGCCCGTGCGCACCCGCGAGCTCAGCACGTAGTTGGGGTCCAGGTCGTCGCCACCCTGGGGGCCGAGTGGGGGTGAGCGCCGGGAGACCCCTCCCCAACCCTCCCCGCCGCCCCGGGCCGCCTCGCACCTGTAGGTTGTCGGGGTTGAGGTCGGTCTTGTGCTCGTCGCTAGGCTTGTAGCCGCCGTGCCGGTCCTCGATGATGGGGTCAAAGAGCTCCTTGAACACGTCGTACGACTCCTCGTCGCCCGCCACGCAGCCCACGGTCATGATATAGGGGTGGCCTGGGGGGCGCGGAATGGGGACAGTGACGTCACTGCTAGGCCTGAGCGAGAAGCTGAGGATCCTGCGGCTGCTTGCGGGAAGGGGAGGCACTGGACCTTCGCCCCGGGGTGTCTTGCGGATAAAGCACCAGCACCCTGACCCTGGGACTGGGGTGCGCGTACCCGGGTTGTCCACGCCGGTCTGGATGACGTCGTCCAGCGTGAAGCCGCTCGGCGTGCTCTTGGCGCGCAGCTCAGCGTACAACTCAGGGGTCAGCACCTTGGCCATGTGGTTATTGTGGCCGCTGAGGTCGGGGAACTCGTCCTCGGCCGGGAAGCGCAGCTTCAGCGTGTTGTGGCTGTTGGAGAAGGGCATGGCGGCGGCGGGAGGCGGGCTGCGGGGAGACGCGGGGGTCAGCAGGGACCCGGAACACCGGGCCCCCCGGGGACCTGCAAACCACAGGGCCCCGCGGCCCCGACCCCCCGACTACCCTGGGACGCAGCCAAGGTCAACGGGGTCCGCAGCGCGCGCAGGGGGTGCCCGCACTGCCCAGGACCCCGGGCCCAGCTGGCGCGCGCGCTCCAGGCGGCGGGCTCCGGCGCGCCGGGACAGAGTGACACCAGGGACCCCGCGCCCCCGCCCCCGCGCCCAGCACCGCCGCCCCCGGCCCTCGGGCCCACTCACCGGGCGGCCGGGCGGGGGCGGGGGTGCTCAGTCCGTCGGCTGCTTCGGGCGCGGCGCAGGCGAACAGCGGCCGCTCCGCGCTCCCGCGGCTCTTAAGGGGCGCGACGCGGGCCGCCCATTGGCCGCTATTTATAGCCCATTCATTCCATTGGCCCGCGATGCGGGGTGGTGCCGCTGCTTTGTCCGCCGCCCGCAGCCCCCAACAGCCCCCTAGGCTTCCCAACCCGGCTCTCCCCTCGCCCGGACCCCGCGTAGCCCGCCTACCCCGTCCGGCGCCCGCCTAGTACCCCGAAACCAGAACCTCAGGCCCTTGGACATCCTGGAGTTACCCGCTGCCCCCACTGCCTCCGGGCGGGAAACTGAGGCAGGAGAGCCACTGGGCATTTGAGGAAGTCCGGGCTCGTCTGCACCCCGGCTCCTGCCTTTCCTCGTCCCTCCAGTCCCCGCGGCGGCCGTGCAAGGGGCCGGGCGACAGCGTCCCGGGCTTCCGCAGCAGGTACTGCCTGTCCCTGCGCCCCCGCCCCTTCCGAGCTGGCCCCGAGCCGCCGACCTTCCTCAAGGTGCCCGCAGGCATCTCCTGGGCGATCTTGGTGCAGAGCGAAGGCGCGCGGGAGGCGCAGTCTGGCTGCGGCCCAGCCCGGCGGCACCCACAGTGCCTTGACCTTGGGCAAATCCCCGGGCTCTGGGGGAATCGGAGCCAGAGACCCCCAGGCCCAGCGCCTCCTGGTAGATGAGGGAACGCTGTGGCCCAGAGAGGCCGCTGGGGAGTGCGCAGTCTGTCTCCAGACCCTAGCCCTGGGCCCTCTCCGCAGGGGACACGTTCATCTCACCACCCCACCCCCAAAGGCAGTTCCCAGAGACTCTGCTAAATAAGGAAGAAAACGCTAACAAACAATAGGCATATGTGAGAGGTTTTTTTTAAACTCATTAAAAATCAGAATCATGTAAATTAAACAATAAGTATACCTTCCACTACCCCCAACACACCCAGATTAGCAAAAATGTAAAAGATTGATACTGGCCAGTGTTGGCTATGGGTTGGAATATGGGGAGACAGGCATTCACACTGCAACTGTGAATTGCTACATTCTTTTTGGAAAGTAATTTGGCAGTATCTACTAAAACTAAAAATGTTCAGACTCTGTGACCCAGCAGTCCCACTTCTAGGAATCCAGCCTATAGAAAGGACAGTCTCATTTCTCTTTGCAGATAGACCAAGAGATGTGCAGTGGGAAAAACAAACCTGGATATAACAGGATGCCCATCACTTGGGGACTGGTGGGGGTAGGAAGGCATGTCCCCAGTGTGGAGTGTTATGCAGCTGTTAAAAAGAGTGAATTGAAGCTTGTGTGGTTATTGTCCATCATACGTTGCTTCATGAATAAAGCAAGCAAGAAAGAAACCCTTATCTACGTGTATATTTAACAAAATCCCTCCAGGACTGCACAGTGAGCTCTGTGGACAGCAAGGTGACCATTGCACTGCTGCAGGGGAAGACGCCATAAGCACGCAGCCAGGTGAAGGAAATAACATCAGGAGATGGGAGGAGCCAGGTGCCACTGTGGGCAGGGCAGAGCAAGGAATTCCAGTGTACTCGGTGCTCTGAGGAATGGGCACTGGAGCAAAGACCCAAAGGACGAGCAAGTCTGTTCACCTCTGCCTATGTGCTCATCAGAGGGTGTGGAGTCTCTCTTGGCTGTCCCCTGGTTACCGCAGAGACACTCCTGCCTCTTCCCTTGCTCACCTTGGCATGCTTTGACCTGTTCCCGGTCAGCGTGTTTTTCCCAATCCATAAAACAAACCAATGCAAAAAGGCAAATGGCCCGGGCTGGCCAGACAGCAGGTGTCCCTTAAGCCTGGAATTCCTGCACTTTGTGCTGCCTACAGCCCCTTCCCCCAATTTTAGAAATATCTGCAGCTGCTCTTCTCACCTCCCACCCCTAAAGGCCCGATGGGCTCACGTTTCTATTTCTAGAAATGAGAGCTGCTGGGTTTCAGAACCCAGGGGGGTGGCAGGGGGCACTCAGGGCTTCCTCTTTGACTTCAGCTTCTGCAGCTTCTCAGAAGGCCACCCTCCCTCCTCCCCCACTCTCAGGCAGCCAAGGGCCTGACCCTCTTGGGGGTGAGGGGGAGGGAAGGACCCCAGCTCCCCTCTCCCTCCACAAGCAAGGTCCACACTGGAAAGGTGAGGTCCAGAGGCTTAGGACTGCCCTGCCCAGGGTCAGGCCCTGGGGGTGCTCCTGCCTTGGGCTCCGGCAATCCTCTGCCTTCTGAGATGGATGTTTTGTCCCCATTTTGCAGATAAGCAAAGGAAGATCAGAAGGTAGGTGACAGAGGGGTCAGGTCAGAGGTCTGGCAATCCCTCAATGATCTTGGAGTGCCTAGCCCTGTGCTAACCTGACCCGGGGCTCATCCTGGGGACAGCTGGCAGGCCAAGCCTGGGCTGGACTCAGACTGACAGTGCAGGTGGTCAGCAGCTGTGATGGGGGAAGGGGAGGGGGACCGCGAGGCCTTTAGACCTGAATGTCAGGGTGAGATCCCCACCAGGCAGGGGCTGCTTGGGAGCCTGTGTGGTCCCAGAGCAAGGGGGGCGGGGCTAGAGGGTGCCAGCCTCCTCTTCAGCCAGAACACTGCCCCCAGCTGACCTAGCCCTTGTCTGTGGACCCTCCGCTTTTCCCAGGGCCCACAGGAGCCAGTTTGGCAGCGTCCAGGTGAGAAGCTGGGTGACATCATCGGCCAGTTTATGGTCCAGGTTCCTCAGATATTCCTGGTTACATATTAACCACCCAGCCCTGGAGGGGGTGGGGAGCCTCAAAGGAGTCACTGGCCTTCCATCCACAGAACACGGCCCCTCTCAGCGGCACAGGTGCAGGGTTGGGCAGGCTCTGGGCTGGGCAGGCAGGGGTGGGCCAGGTGGGAGGGCAGGGCCAGGCTCCAGGCAGGGAACTGGAGGCCATCCTCGGAGTCTGTCCTCACAGTGCGGCCAGGGTGGGCATTGCTTCCTCCTGGTGACCTGTCCCTGAGCTCCACAGAACACAAACGGGAAGCTGGTTGGGGTCAGGAGAGGGGTAGGGGCTGCCGTGGGTCATAGAGCACAGTAGGGTAGGAGGCTGGGCTGGTCAGAGAGGACAGGACCTTGGGTCACCTGATTTTTGCCAGGGATGCTGTGGACATCCTCAGCTTCTCCCTTTCCTCCAGTGTGACACTGACCCTTTTCTCAGGGGTCTCCTTCCTACCTGTTCCCACCTTTCTTCAAATCTGCCCTTGGTTTTCTGGAGCCAGATTTACCAGCTTTAAATTCCAATCCTACTTTGGCCACATTGCCTGTGTGACCTTAGGCAAGGTACCCAACCACCCTGAGTCTGAGTTTCCCCATCTGTAAAGTTGTTCCTCCCTCATAGGATTGTGGGGAGAATTCAATGTGATGACACTTACTTGGGCTTATATAGCACCAGTTCTCATTAGGGGAGCCCCATATACAAACTCTGTCCTGGGCAAGGTGCCCACTCCACCTGGGTAATCAGCTGGGGCCTGGGAGAGGCCAGTGCTTGAGGACTCAGACTGAGTGCTAGGGCAGGTTCAGAAGGAGCAGATGGGCAGCTCTGGGAAAGCTGTCTGGAGGAGGAAGCAGTGGAGGAGCTAGTCACGGACAGAGAGACAAGCGGGAAGTCGGGACCACAGGAAACCACCACCAAGTAACCGAGTCCTAATTTAGGCTCTTAGTAGGCACCCAGCCTTGGCTCCACCTCCAGCCTTGGCAGCTGAGGGACTGGGAAGAGGAACCCCAGAAGTGGAAAGTCGAGACTTCCTGGGGAGCAATTAGGTGGTGATTCAGATGGGTGCATCACACAGGGGTGAAGCAGAGTCATTTGGAACAGAGTTTGGCGAGCCGTGGATGGGGCTGGATTGTCTCGATGTTGAGAGCAAGAGGCCGGGAGGCCATGTTTCAGCAACAGAGGCAGCTGGTAGCTAGAGCGCTAGCCCCACAGGAACATGAACCCACGAAGAGTGAGAGGCCACCGAAGGCCCCTCACCTTCTTACCCTCGGGGCTCCCAGACCCAGGCCCAGCAGGGCAGCGGCACAAAGGGGGCTGAGGCTAGGCACCTGGGTTTCCACCATGGACTCTGAGGGGCCCATGGCAAAGGGCCACAGACACCCTGGCCAGTCCTGGCCCCAGAGGAAGGAGAGTTCAAAGTGCTCCACAGGCTGGCAGGGCTCTGGGAAGGGGCTGGCTCTCCTAGGGCCTGGCCACTCCCATTTGCCAGGCTGGAGCAGTCTGGGCCTGGGAAGAGGGGCCTAGGGTCATTGCTAGCTGGTCCTGGATTAGGGCCCAGGCTAAGCCCCAGGGTAGCTGAGAGGGCTGGGGGAGTCTATCCCTGTCCAGTCCCCAGGGCTAACAAGACAAGCCCTGGTCACAGGGAGCTGAGTGCTGGAGAAAGCCCAGTCCACGTCTTCCGCCTCCACCCCCCCCACCCCCCCCACCCCCCCCACCCCCCCCACCCCCCCCACCCCCCCCCCCCCCCCCCCCCCCCCCGCCTCCACAGAGGAACCAGCTTTGAATGAGCCCTGCTGAGACAGGACAAGGCTGCCACTTCCCTTTTCTGCCCCTGTCCTCCCACTACCCTTCCCACAGTCCCCTGCTCAGGCCACTGGCCCTGTCCTCACTGACCCCAAAGTGAGCCCAGTTCATCCAGCTCTCATAGTGCCCTGGGTCCCAGGAGGGAACACGGGACCCCTCCCTCCTTGAAGCAGCTTCTGCTCTCCAGAGAATGTGCCCCTGCAGGGGAGGCAGGCCAGGGAGAGGCAGACCCTTCCAGACCACCATTTCCTGCACCTCTGGCCAACCCCAGCCAAAGCTTTCTGGGACGACTCTCTGACCTGAGATTTCATTTTCTGGAATTCATCCTGGGGCCCAGTCAAGGGTGTTCCCAGAGCAGTTTGCAGTGACAAAATGTCCACAGCAAAGTGTCCTCGTAGGGGACTGGGCAGCCAGCCGTGGGCCGGCCATCCCGGGGACTCCAGGGCCGTGAAAGGGTGCGGTACGCGGCCCTGCGCTGGTCCCAGCCGGCACCGCCCGGCTGACTGTCTTTTCCAGTTGTCTTCTGCACGAGCTTGTATAAACTGGAAAGCGTGTTAGAGAAGGAACCGACCAGGAGGCGCGCACAGGAGGCCGGGAGGGGCCGTCCGCGGGTCCCGGGATCCCGCGCGCGAGGGGCGGAACGCCGTGACGTCATCGGCGGGCGCCGCGGCCGGACCGGAGCCGGAAGTGCTGTGGCCGCCGTCGCCGAGCCACGTGCGGACCCACCGGGAGCGGGAGCCGACTGAGCGTCGCCGGTGAGACTCCGCGGGGCCACGGTGGCAGTGCGCGGGTGGGGTCGCCTGGAGGGCGCGGCGCTTCCTTCCAGCCTCGCGCTGCCAGCCTGGCCTGACCCGCCCCCTACCCCGCACAGGCCGGGCCAGTGTTTCCGTTTACAGCCCGCTGCGCATCCCCAGCCTCTGCTTGGGGGGCCCTTACATCTCTTGCATCCCCCTGCCACCCGTCCTCCCAGAAGCCCGCCTTGGGGAGATCGGGGAGATGGGGGTTCCGCGGAATGGAACCTGGCCTGAAGATGACCTCACTGACCATTTGCTGCATCCCCGCTGGTGGCCCTTCCCTCGTCCCACACCTGGAGAATGGGAGCAGGGGTCCTGGAGAAGAGTGATGAGACGGTCACGTCCTTTGTGGGAATCCTTGGGCCCATCCTCTGCCACTGACTGGCCTCAGTCTCCGTCTGTGATTTGGGGTGATGGCTTGATGGCTTTTGTCTCATGACAGACCAAGAAGAGTTTCAAACGTCCGGCCAGGGCGCAGCCCTATTGGGGTGCCCTGTTGGACAGTGCCAGGGGCTGAGCCAGCCACCCCACTCCCACAGTTCAGGATCTGGGCCTTACAGCCTTCTACCTGGACCCCAGGTGCACATCCTGCCTCCCGGCGCCCTTACATGCTCGTGCCCATGCATCTCCTCCCAGGTCCCAGGCACCTGCCAGACAGCAACACTATGAGCTTCGTGGCATACGAGGAGCTGATCAAAGAGGGTGACACGGCCATCCTGTCACTGGGCCATGGTGCAATGGTGGCAGTGCGTGTGCAGCGCGGGGCACAGACCCAAACCCGGCATGGTGTTCTGCGGCACTCAGTAGACCTCATCGGCCGCCCCTTCGGCTCCAAGGTGACCTGCGGCCGAGGTGGCTGGGTGTATGTGCTGCACCCCACGCCCGAGCTCTGGACGCTGAACCTGCCACATCGCACCCAGATCCTCTACTCCACTGACATTGCCCTGCTCACCATGATGCTGGAGCTTCGGCCTGGCTCTGTGGTCTGTGAATCTGGTGAGTTCCTCAAGCTGCCTCAGTTCTAACTCTGAGACATTGACATGAAGGTGGTGGTCAGATCTGACATCCAGACAGCCTCCGGCCTGCTCTTCCTGCAAACAGGCATGGCTATTCAACTTCTATTTTAACAGGATCTTTCTAGGAGGCTGTCTGCAAGGAGTGAGGGCAGACATGAGGCAGCCTCTTAGGAAGCTGGTGCTGTCATCTGAGTATGAGTTGATGGGACTGAACCAAGGATAGCCTCCCTTCCCCTCGGCCCTCCCCCCATCCCCAGGAGCTGGTACCCAGTGAGGGTCTTGCCTGCCTTAGTGGGTGGGGCCACAGTGGCACTGGGCGCTGACCAAGGTGCTGACTGGCAATCCCTAACCCTGTGCTAACAGAGGGGCAGAGGGTACCTGGCTTGGCAGTCCCTGGCTACTGCGATTGGGAGCCCCAGGCCCAGGGCTGAGAGTTGCCCCTTCCTGAAGGGAGGCCAGGGCTGCTCCAGGGTTCTCATTGTAGGTGGGAAGCCTGCCTGTGCTCATCCCTGGCCAGCACCATTGGCACTGAGCCCAGGGCCTGGCGTGCAGGCAGAAGTGCCTGAAGGCCAGCTGTTCCCATCCCTTCCACACACCCACACACAGTCACACATACAAACACACAGGTACTGGGACCACCTGGGGTGGAGATTGAAGCATGCAGCCTGGCCAAGAACAGCCCAGACCCAGATGCACCTAGATTTTCAACATGTTCCTCATGGGCAGCTGGACTCTGGGGTCACAAAGAGTTCCCAACACCACTGCTGCTCTATTTCTGAGGGCTTCAGACTATCCTGTCCCTCTCTGGGCCTCAGTTTCTCCATATGGACAATTGGATGGTTCCTGTTACCCAGCCAAGCACTTTGAAATAGGAATAGTGAGATGCAGAACCTGGGCTGTGGGTCAGAGATTGAGTAGGGGCTGGGCAGAGGCTCACTTCTCAGCACGAGGGGACATGGAGGTGCCAGTGGCAGGTGGACAGCAGGACTCAGAACCAGCTCCATCCCCTGCTGCTCCCTGTGCACCCACAGCCAGGGCCTCGCCCCACTTGGATGAAAAGGGCTCTGTCAGCGGGCACACTTCTGGGCTCCTCTGATGTGCCAGCTCCCCTTCTAGAAACCGTGGGTACAGCTGTGAACAAGACAGGCCAGGTTTCTGCTTCTCAGAGGGGAACAGGCAGTAAGCCTCGTGTGACCATTTCAGTGTTATTGATTGCTGTGAGGTGTGTAAGACAGCGCTGCATGTCTGAGGGTGACTCAGAGAGGGGTCCCTCCAGCTAGGGCAGTCAAGGAAGATCTCTCTGAAGAGGAGGCAGTGAGTTGAAAACGATGAGAAGGAGGTACTTATTAAAAGCCAAGGGAGAGTGTCACCCCAAGAGAGAGCTGTGCAAAGGCCCTGAGTGAGGGACCGGTGAGGAGGCCAGTGTGGCAGGAGCAGGAACTGAGGTTGGGGAGGAAACAGGGTCATCAGGAATCTGACCTGACCCTGTGTGGAAAGGGAGTTTGGCCGGGCTGTGCAGAGGGAGAGGCCCAGTCTGACCGGTGAAGAGAATTCTGCTGCTGTGTTGAGACAGGATTGCAGGCAGCCAGTCTGGTGGCTGTTGCAGAGAGTCAGGAGGGAGGGGCCTGGGTGGGCGTGGCAGGCTGGTGGGAGAAGGGGTGGCTCCTGGAGAGATGTGGAAGGAGGTGGCAGAAGTTCCTGGTGGGTCAGATGTGGGGTGGGAGAGGGGAGAGTCAAGGGCACCTCCATGGTGTCTGGCTGAGCAATGGGTGGCACTACTGGGTTGAGGCAGGCTTAGCAGGGAGTGGGTTTGGGGTTGGGTCGGGTCCAGCTTTGCACTTGTTAATGCCGAGTGCGGTTTGGGTGTTGAGCGGGAGGGGGCAAGTGTGCAGTGGATGCTAGGTAGGAGACTGGAGTGGAGGCACATGGCACTGGGGAGTTGTCATCGAGTAGGTGGCACCTGAAACCGTGGGGCAAGGGGAGGTCGTAGGGGGTGGATGGGGAGATGCAGACCCTGGCCAGATGCTGCAGGATAGGAAGTCAAGCAGAGGGTGGCCCTGAAGGAAGCTGCGGAGTGGCCAGTGCAGTGGGAGGAAAACCAGGAGACACGACATGAAAGAAAGAAAGGAGCTTGGTGGCAAATTGGTTACAGTGTCACAGTGCTGTGGGGGTCAAACAACGCAAGGGCAGAGCTGCTTCCTGTGCGGTGAGAGTGGATTGGGGGCCAGGGAGATAGACCCACCCGAGTGGGCCGAGGAGCTCCAGAGCTTGGGACCAGCCACTACATGGAAGGCAATGGGACGGGCCCAGCCTCTTCATCCGCTCTGCCCAGACCCAGTCGGAACCCCAGGCTCCAGGTCTCTGGGTCTGGCAGCAGGGTTAGCTCCAGTGCTGGAATTGGGCAGGGCTGCCACTCTCCCACCTGGCCCGAGGGCAGACATCGCTAATCAATCCCAGTTCGCCCCCCCCACCCCCCACCCAAATGCAGCCTGAGTGGTGTCCCAAACCCAGGGCAGCTGACCGGACAGGCAGCTCTTGGAGTGATGCCCACTGGTAACTATGGGCCCAGGGTGAGGACGGGGTTGTTTCCTGGGTGGCCCCAGCAGTCTCTCCTGACACCTGCCCTGTCCCACCAGGCACCGGCAGTGGCTCCGTGTCCCACGCCATCATCCGCACCATTGCACCCACGGGCCACCTGCACACGGTGGAGTTCCACCAGCAGCGGGCGGAGAAGGCACGGGAGGAGTTCCAGGAGCACCGCGTGGGCCGCTGGGTGACGGTGCGCAACCAGGACGTGTGCCGCAGCGGCTTTGGTGTGAGCCATGTGGCAGATGCTGTCTTCCTGGATATCCCGTCGCCTTGGGAGGCTGTGGGCCACGCCTGGGACGCCCTCAAGGTCGAAGGTGCGTCAGGGTTTCTGGGTGGGGTGCGGCGCTGGCGGCTGAGAGCCTGCGCCTGGTTGTGGCTCTGGGTCATCTGAAGCCCAGAGAGGTCAGAAACCGCCAGCCACACAGCGGCCGTGGCCAGGCCAGGGCCCCTTTTGGCTTGAGGTAGGGGTGGGTTAGGCTGGCCAGGGGAGTCTCTGGGAGGTCACCTAGGGAGAGGGGGAGGGTTGGAGATGGAATCAGAATTGGGGAGAACTGGCTCCAGCTTGGGCGCTGCTCCTTGGCCCTGCCCACTCCCACCCCGAGGTGGGAGATGTCTGAGGCCCCTGGGGAATGTGGCAGCCCCGCCTGAGTGAGAGGTGGGACCTGCACCACAGGGCGTGGCAGAGGTCAGAGGTTGGGCAGCCCCTGACCCCAGACTTTGTTCCCTGCAGAGTCTACCCTCCTCCCCAGCCACAAACCAGGAGAGCTGGCCCCTTTTAGGGAAGATGCTGGGCGCAGAGGCGGGAAGGTGGGCTCTGAGCCAGGGAGGAGCTGGCGAGGCCCTGGGTTTTTCCCTTATCTGGAGAAGAAGTTGGCTCAGGCAGCCAGGCCTCTTCCCTCCTCCCAGCTGAGGGTGCAGCGCGGGAGGGTGGGGAGCAGGCTGGGGTACCCGGGGGAAGGGCTGCTGGTCTGAAGGACAGATGCTGAGGCCTGGCTCAGACAGCAAGGCGGTGGTCAGTGGGTCCCAGTGGGTTCCCTGACAGCTGGCTCAGGCTCAGCCCTGGTCTTCTGTGTCCCTGGTCTCTGCTGAGGTGGGCTGGGGAGAGGGGGAAGTCCTGGCTTCCCCACACCCCCGCCCCTTCAGCTCTCCCCCCAGACACCTGCGGGCCCAGGCCCCAGTCCCAGGAGGCCAGAGCCGGCTGCCCAGCCTTGGCTGAGCCCAGGCAGTCACACTCCTGGGCCTCCCTCTTGCTGCCGAGACTCCTTCCTCGTGGCTGGCCCAGAGATAGCCAGGCCATCTGTTGTCCCCATCCCCTGTGCCTTTCCAAGCCCCCTCCTTTGGGCCCTCTCCCTGGATCTGCTTGTTTTGGGCCCAGAGACTCCCAGCTTGTTTATAGGCTTGGTATTTTCTGACAGCTGCCTGCCTGCTCTAGGAGCCCAGCCCAGGTGAGGTGTGGCCCCCGGGCTCTCTGGACCTTGGGCTGGCCAGCAGGCTCAGGCCCTTGCCTAGTGGGGCCTCAGTTTCCCTGGCAGTGTGTACAGGGGTGGGTCCCCTCTTGGGGGTGACGCTGTGCCCTCTCTGGGTTGGTGTCAAGCTGCACGCGCCTCCTCCAAGCCCAGACCTCCCTGCATCCCTGCCTGGGGGTCTGTGTCCCTGGGTATGGCTGAGGGGACCAGGCCTCAGGGACATTCAAGGACTTGCCACATCCCTTCCCCTGCCCTGGCTTCCTCACGCCCTCCCTGCCAGGATGGGGATGTGGGCTGGCGCTGAGCCAGGCTGAGGGATACCATGGGCAGGCCCTGGTGGGAGGCAGCAGGAAGGGGCTGTCAGTTTCCACCCCTGCCGCATCATGGTTGGGACATCAGGCTCCCCTCAGAGTAGGTGCCTCCTGTTCCTGGGAGCAGGCGACAGCCTCTAATTTCCTGTGACAGCAGCAGCCCCCACCCACCTGTGAGCCCCCTTCTCCTGTGCCCGCCCCCGCCCTGGTGCTGCACTGTCTGGTTAGAGCTGTCCTGGGCCCAGTGCTCTGGCAGCTGCCATGCCAAGGCTCCCCCCCCGACCCCTTACCCCACCATTCACCCTGGCTCCTGACCCCTGACCCTTGGCTAACTCGTGGAAGTTGGGGTGGCAGTGCCCATGGAGGCCACGTGAGGTCAGGGTAGTGGGCTTGGCCCCGTGCCTGGGACATGAGAGGGCTTGGTCCAGGCAGCCCCTCCCACCTGGCTCCAGGAGAGCTCCTGCCCCACGACGGCCTCTGCCCTGGGGCCCCAGCTCTTTGTGGCCCAAGGGCTTGGCCAGCCCCAGACCGCAGGTGGGGTCCAGGCAGCCACCCTCCTTGTGCTCGCAGGAGGGTTTCTGTACCAACGCCTGCTCCTGCAGGGACGGCAGGTGCCCACAGACACCTGGGCAGGGGGAGCCTGCCAGGGGCAGGCAGGCAGGGCTTCAGGGTCCTGCAGCCTCCCTGCCCTCTGACCCCTGTGTCCGGCTCCCTCGCAGGTGGGCGTTTCTGCTCCTTCTCGCCATGCATCGAGCAGGTGCAGCGCACATGCCAGGCGCTGGCAGCCCGTGGCTTCTCAGAGCTGAGCACCCTGGAGGTGCTGCCGCAGGTGTACAACGTGCGCACCATCAACCTGCCTGTGCCCGACCTGGGAGCCAGCCTGGGCCCTGACGCTGGCCCCGACACCAGCCCCTTCCGCAGCGGCACGCCCATGAAGGAGGCCGTCGGCCACACTGGCTACCTGACCTTTGCCACCAAGACCCCGGACTAGTGGGCTGCCAGGAGCTCCAGGGGGCTGGGAGTGCTGTGGGGCCTGGGCAGGGAGGCGCAGCTCGGCCAGAGGCCTCCTTATATGGTCAGCAGACGCCTGCCGGGGCCTGTGTTTAAAAACAGGACCTGTGTTTAGAAAGGGACGGAAGGCGGGGCGGGGCTTGGGGGCCTCCTGGGTGGCTGAAGGGGGGCAGCCATCATGGAGGAGCATCAGCAGGGCCCCTGGGGAGGGAGGCCTCCTGCCCACGTGACCACTGTGCTGTGTCCCCATCCTGCTGTTGTTTGTTGCCACATGAAGTCTCCACTGCCATAGGCTCATTTGGGTGTTGAGGCCAAGGGGTGCAGGTGGCCCCAAGAGGGGGGAGGGTGGGGAGCAAAGACTCAGAGGAAGAGGGCTGGGGGGCTTGGTGATGCATCGAACCCCTGGATCCCTGAGGCCCTGCTGCCCCACACAATCTGTGGGCCCGCTCGTCACTTCCCTCCCCGGTGCCAATGGGGCCAGGCCGGCCCAGCTGCTAGGGAGAAGTGCTCCTGCTGTGTGGCCTCAGGCCTGACCCTACCTCGTGGGCGCTGCATAGGCCATGTGGGTGTGTCCCCACACCCCCTCCTGTCAAGGGGCAGGGGCAGCCCCTGCCCACCTGCCTTGCTTTTTCTACCCCTGGGAAGTGCCTTCTGCAACCCGGCCCAGCCACAGCCCCCGACATGTCGCTCAGTGAGAACACACAGCATCACTTACAGAGGAGCCTGAGGAGGACGTGATGTGTTTCAGGTGACCTGGCCAGTCCCTATAGGAGCTGTTTGGATCGCAGCTCCCCAACCCAGAGCTATTTGGGTGTCCCTGTCCCTCGTAGGATCCCTGGGGTCGTGGGGGCACAGGGGTGCATCCAGGACAGAGGGCGAGACACCAGGGCTGAGGGCACATGTCCCCTGCTCTGCCTGGCCTGGTCTCCAGCTCTGTGGTGTGCGGCTGGCGTCCCTGCCTGCCACTGGTGCACGAAGGGCCTGCGCGTCTGCCCTTGGCCTCAGCCGGCCGTCAGGAGCCCCAGTTTCCCCATGTCAGGACAAGAGCCCCAAGGTACTGTGTTGGTGTGGGGCTGGCCCCGACCATGCCTGGCGGAGAAATAAACACTGTTGCCCCCACTGTGCTGACTGGTCTTCCCGGTGCCGCGTGCAGCCAGACCCCTGCTCCCCCACACTAGCGTCCAGGCTGGACCTCCGTGCACACAGGCCTCCTGACCCCTGCTCCTTCCTCTCCTTGTCCCAGGCCAGACACCGCAGGGGCTCTGGACTCCAGGACAATGGCCTGGGATGTGGTGGACAAAGGGACGAGTGTGTAGCCACCCCAACCCGGCTGCAAAAAACGCCACTTGTCCTGGGGGGAGGGGGGAAGTCCATGTGTGTGCATGCGCGTGCCAGCTTGCATTCACAGCAGGGGCGCCTGAGTTGCCTCTGCCTCTCGTGCTTCCTCGTGGGCCCAGGACTCAAGAAGGACCCCCAGGCCTGCCATCCCAGCCCGAGGCTACCACCTGGGCCTTTGGGTCTTTGAAGGGGTACCGAGTGAGTTGGGCCCATGGGAGGACCAGTCTCTTGATGTCAGTGTCACAGGGCTGGGGGCCTCCCCTCTCCCATGTCCTCCCATACAGCCTCCTGGCAAGACCTGTGTCCCCTCAAGTCCCCTCAGGGTCCCTGGAACCACTAGCCCTTCTCCAGGGGTCTTGTCTCCCCTTCCGGGACCTGTCCTGACCTCTGACCAAATGCCTAGGCTAGGGGACAGAGGAGGGACCTGGGCCTTACCCTGGCCTTAGGGCAAGGCCTGCAGGGACCAGATGCAGGGCACAGCTCTCCACAGTTTACTGAGCACACAGGCCCCAGGACTGCAGGCCTGGGCTGGGCCCCATTTTCCAGATGGGCCTGCACTTGGGTCTGTGTGACCTGGAGGGGCAGTGGGAAAGCCCTCCCAACCAGGATGGATGACTGGGGCTGGGGCCACCAGGTTAGGGATCAGGAGACCTGGATCCCTGTCTCTGCTCACAGTTGCACCTGACACAGAGCTGCTCTCTTGAGTCTGGGTGGCCCTTCAGCCCCTCATCTGTGCTGCCAGGCCCTGCACACGAGTCCCTGTGGCTCCACTCGGCCTCTGGGCATCAATCCCACCCCAGATAGCCATCCAGGCCCAGCTCGGCCTCAGCCTGGAGCCCCACCTGGCCCTGAGCCAGCAGTGAACTCCTGTCCATCCTTCAAGGCCCCATGCAAATGTGTCAGCGCCTTCCACCGCCCACCCTCAGGCAGAAGCATCCTGTTCAACCATCCTCTGCTCCCACACGTCCCATGCTGGATTATGGCGATCACTCTTGCAAGGCTGCCCTCAGCCTGGGACCTCCTACAGAGGAGCAGAAGACAAGCGGCGCCCCAGTTCTGCAGATGGGGAGCCTGATGCCCAGAGAGGCAGGGCCAGGGCCCATGGTGAGTAAGTGGCCAATGAACAGGTCAGTGACTATCACCTCCTCGAGTCAGCAGCATGGGTCTCGTCACAGGGCAAGGACTCACCGGGAACTCCCCGCCGGCCCCAGACACACACTCACCTCTGGACCTCAGTTTTTCCTTGGAAATTACTGCACCCTGCTCTGCTGCCCTGCACCTGCCCTGCCCCTGGCTCCAGCAGCTGAGACGTGACACATCTAACCCTCCGCCACTGCCCCCGCTCCCGCATCTGAGCCCCAGAAGGCGGCCTGCTCAGACCTGGCTAACCTGCTCCAAGGGCCCTAGGCCAGGACCCCACCCTAGGGTGGGGATTAGAGTCTGCCTCCCCCAGGAAGCCCCCTGGGCCTTGCCTCAGCTCCAATGTGTGCTGCTCCTGGCCTCACTTTGCTTCACCCTTACCCGCCTCTCAGGGGCTCACCCCATCCACAGGAGCCCCTGAGGACATGGGCTGGCCCTGTGCCCAACCCGGGGCAGCATGGCTTCAGGACACTGGGTTTTGGTGCACAAGGGACACCAGGCTGCTGGGGCCACACTCTGTCTAGCTGAGTTTGACAAGGAGGGATTGTCACCCCATGAGGACAAGGCAGAGGGGGCGCTTCCCCATATCTGCCCCCTTCACCCCTGCGGTCGAGGTCTGCTGCCTTCTCCCCCTTCTTGGCCTCCATTGCCTGCTCATTCTCCCAGGGACACCGGCTCTCCCGCCTCCAGCCTGCGTGCTAGACCATGGGCAGGCTGCATGGGGCCCTGGCCCAGGGAGATGATGCCGCTCCTACCCTACCCCAGCCCACTGTGCATGTGGGAAAACTGAGGCCCAGAGCAGACGAGACTTGCTGGGATCCAGGCCTCCCGCCTCTGCTTGCCCACCAGGACCACCCATATCACACACTCTCCCACCCTGCGTGGTCCACTCACTTGGGACCAAAGAGGCCAAAGGGGAGAGAGATTTCTGCCGTAGTCGTGGAAGGCTCCTCAGAAGAGGTGACCACTGTGCAGGGTCTGGAAGGGCTGGTGGAAATTGGAGGAGGGTGATCAGGAGGCCTTCCCAGGTGGGAGTGGGCAGGCCTCAGGCGGGAGACCCTCAGGCAGTCCCCGAGAATGCAATGGAAAGGCCTGATTAGACGCAGAGGCGGCGTCTCCGCCACCTCCCGGGCTGGTAACTGCCTACCCCATCTGCAAGGCTGCTGGGAGCACCCAGGCCCAGTGCCCCACTCTGCCCAGGGCTGATGGGCTCACATGCCAGCCTGGGGTGTCCCTGCCGCCTAATGAGAGGGTCCCCAGGGGCGGCCATGCTGGAGGTCTTGGTTCCCAATGCCCCCAAGAGGGAGGTGCAGGTGGGGGCTGATGGTGCCAATTCTCAACTCTACCCTCTTCGCCTACCTCAAGGGGTGCTCTTGTCCACAGATGTGGGCTGAGCTCCTGCCATGTGCCACACCCTCCTGGCACCAGGGTCCCAGACATTCAGGGCAGCCTGGGCTGTGCTCAAGGGGCTCCCGGGAACAGGGCACAAACGGTGCAGGTGAGAAGTGCCTGGTGGGGGCAAGCAAGGGAAGGGGTTGAACTCTGTGCTGGGAGCATTGGGATAGTCAGGAAGGCCTCCCTGGGAGGTGGCCCATGTGGGCACAGAGGGACAAGGAATTTGGACTTGATCCTGCGGGTCTGCCCTCGGGGAGGATGTGAGCACTTAAGGGCTAAGGCTCTGGCCTGGCCTGAGTCACATCCTCCCTCTGGCGCTGTGGTGACATGTCGCTTCCCTTTCTCTTGAAGAGATGAGAAGAATACAGTGGCTGCCCGGGGGCGGGGCAGGGAAGGGACTGCATGAGATTAAGTATCACGTCAACCTTTGGACAGTCAGTGCTCACAGACTGTCTCTATGGTTATTATCACTAGTGGGAGCTACTGCCACCGCCGCCAGGAAGCACCCCCATTCTGTTTCAAATTCCAAGGCCAGAATTTTGGGGCCACTTCTGGGTCCATCTGAGAAATGTCCTTTGCACTTTGAGGCACTTGAATATCTTTTTGCACCTTCAGAGGTCCTTAAATAGTTTATCAGGATAATGGGAGAAAAGACTTGACATTGAGACTTTTCTGGAAAATCCAGGTCATCCTGTCACTGTGCTTATAGTTAGTTGTGTAATAAAACCGAAAACGGGAAGAACATTAGGCTGGGCATGGGCAGATGGCACTTCAGTTGACCACAGCTTTAAGGTAGGTGTATCAGTTAGCTGTCACCACAGACGTGCTGCATAACAAATAGCACCCCCCCAACAACAACAACAACAAAACTAACTCAGAGGCTGAAAGCAGCAGTCAGTTCCTCTCTTGGATCTGTGGTCTGGCTGCTCCTGGCCAACCTCAGCCAGGCTTGTTGACGTGTAGGGGCTGAGCCGATGTAAACACAGCTCTGCCCCTGCTTCTCCCCTTCCTCCTGGGACTGCGGTCTGGCCTGCGCACGCCCTTCTCAGGCCCAGTAGGGGCAAGCCCGGTCATGCAGGCACTTTTTAAGCCTTTGGTCACATGGCCTAACCTCAAGTCGGTGGAGAGAGAGAGACCCTGCGATTTTAAGGGAGGAGCCACATGTCCGCAGGCAGAGGATGTGGGTGTGGGAGCAGGGCCTTCTCTGCCCCTGTGGGCACCGTGCACAGTGGGTCCCCGGCGAGCAGGGAGTGGGACTGTGGGGCCTCACCATCCTGGCCTGCCCTCCCTGTGCTGTGTCTCTGTGCCCGGGAGGCCAGGACGAGGGCATTTCAAAGTCAGGCTGCCTCAAAAGCGCAGTGTTGGCGGGAGGGAATAACTCGGCTCCCACCAGGCTGAGAATAGCTCCGAATTGGGTCACGCTCACCGAGAGCTCCGGTCACAGCCTCCAGCCTTGGACAATAATCAGCTTTCTCCCCGACATCTGTCCCTTCAAAGAGGGGGCAGCCCAGGTGCAGGCACATTTTTAGAAGTGGCGGGGATGGGGACAGGGAGGAGAGTCATTACAGGCGGCCCCCTCCATCCCTCCTCCTGCTTCCTTTGCTCTCCCCGCTCCATCCCCGTCCTCCTCCTGGTGGGCCCCCTCCATCTTTCCTGCCCACCGTGCTGCTTCCCCCAACTCCCCAGGACCCATCAGCCCCCACATGCACCGGGCCAGGTGATGCGAGAAAGCTCCGGGCCGCCTGGCGGCTCCCGTGCCCCCTCACAGGTGAGGGACGAGAGGTTGCGGCCCAAGCCCTGACGTCCTGCCCTCTCTCTAGCAGAGTCCCCTCTGACTCCTTCCTGGGGATAAAGACAATGGTGGGGAGTGGGCCTCCTCGTCCTGGAGGATTCTGGGGGCTCATGTCTCTCCAGGCCCTGATGTGCTGCTCCTCAGGGGCCCCTCACCACCCCACTTGGGCCTAACGCCATCTGGGGCCCCTTCACCCCCAGTCCCCTGTGTCCCTCCACACTCCCTCACGGCCTCCATGTGTGCCAGCCCCCGAGCACTTGGCACAGGTGGACCCTCTGAGTCTTGGCCCTTGGGTACCTCCCTGGGCCCTGGGCCCCTCCTCCCCGCCTGCCCCTCACAGCCCAGCGTGGGCTTAGGTCCGGGCGCCCTAGGGACAGACAGACAGAAACCACTGTGTCCTGGGACACCATCTGGAGTCAGGTCCCTCACTGTCTGAACTCAAACGCACATTTGGGGGAAGAAGAGATGCTTGGGCGGCCTTTTCTTTGACATGATCCAAAGCTCAGCACCCCCACTCACACACTTCCTGTCTCTGGAGCAGTGTCACATGTGTCCTCCAGGATGAATTCTGCCAAGCTGCCCTCCCCTGGGAGGCGGAATTGTCCTCCCACGGCCTGGGCTTTGGTCCCCTCTCTGCTGGCTACCCTCTTGGCTGACCGCTGAAGCGCCCAGATGCGACTCTGGCTGAGAGAGGCTGATTTCCGGGGGCCGCTGCCCTGGCGGGCCCTCAGGGCTTCCTCTCCTGGGTCTGTCTGGAGTGCTGGGTGCAGCCGGGCTGCCCACCCTGCACAGGGCTCTTGGTACCTGGAGTGACGGACCTGCTCTCCTGCTTTCATCCCAGGGACACTGAGTTGTACTCAAAATGTGGTTTGTGGGTGGCAGCGCCTGCATCTCTAGGAGGGCTTGTTAGGAGACACAGAATCTCAGCACCCACCCCCACCCCCAGACCTCCTAATCAGACAGTGTATTTTAGATAGATTCTCCAGGTGATTTGAATAACATTCAAGTTTGAGAAGCACTAGTTTGGCTAATCTTTGTTCCCTCTTTGCCTCAGCCACTAGGAAGCTCAAAGCCAAATTTGCTGCCCATCTGACAAGAGTGTACAGAACTTCACCCTGTTCCACCTTATTTCCCACCGTTTTTTCCTGATGTCTTACCCTCCTCCTCCCGGAGTGGGCTTGAGACGACTGAGGTGGGTGATGTCACAGGTCCTTGGAGCCCACGTTCATGTTGTCACCTGGGTACACTGCCACCCAAGTGGTACCTTAGAGTTCCAAACCCATCCTTGTAACAATACAATAAGTACCCCTTACCCAGATACATATATAGTATTTATGTGTATATATATATGTATTTTTTTTCCTTGCTACCTGTGTGCCAGGCACTGTTTTGGGTTCTTTGATCTTTAAAAATCCACAAGGCAGTTCTCATGTTCCAAGTGACAGAACCATTCCTAAGCTGTGGCCACAGGTATGTTCATGAAACTGAACATGGAGCTGAGGTTCTCAAAATGCGGCCCCTGGACCAGCTGGGTCCGCATCACCTGTGAGCTCAGTGGAAACACAGATTCCAGGCCCCGGCCCAGAACCACTGAATCTGGAACTCTGGGGTGGGGGCCCAGTGATCACTGCCAGAGGAACCAGAATCTCTCAAACTCTTTTTCCTTCCTTTGTTTTATTTCTTAAAACAAAACACACCTAGATTAATTTAAGCAGTGCAGTCACAGCTCTATGGAAGCTTCCAGCACCGTGCAACTCACTATTTTCGAGGCTGCACTGTTGTCAACGAGAGCTTACTTTTGCCTCAGCCTGGTGGGAATGTTTGTGTTGAGTCCCAGACCTTCCTCTTGGGATTGCTGGTCTCCCGGCGGCTCCAGCTCGCAGACGCTTTGGGCTCTCAGAGGAAGAGCCTGCAGGGCAGCAGAGGCACGCTGTGCACAGACCTCTTTGGTGCTGATTTGAACAAACCAAATGTTTTATTTTACAAAATGAGACGATTCGGAAATTTGAGGGCTGAGTGGATATTTGGTGGGTTTAAGGAATGACGCTTTTTTAGGTGTGTTAATGATACTCTGAAATGATGGAGTGGCTGCAATCTGCCTCAAAATAACCTGGGTGGGGGAGCCGAGGGGTGTAGAGATGAAACCCTGATACTACTTGGACCTGGAAACCTTTGTTATTCTCTCTGCTTTTTGAGTTTGACATTTTCCATAATAAAAATATTTTCTTAAAAAAAAATGCCCCAGGCTGCTTCAACAATTTGTTTGCTCTAGGTTCCCCAGGCAGTGGAAGGAAGTCACCCAGAGATCCCTGCCCTCACAGATGCCCCAGGGTCGCTTCTCTCAGCCTCCCTCCCAGGGCCACAGTCTCCCCTTCAGTCCAGGGCCCCACGTGTCTCTTGGGTAGTCCAGCATTGGGGCCGCAGGGTCTGAGGGTGGCCGAGCGGCCAGCAGGTCATGTGCTCTGGGGCAGATGGGAGAGACAGGTGGCCCCTCCGCAGCAGGGCAATGGTGAGCCGTCCATTCTCTCCTCCCAGCGTGGATCCGACGGCCACAGACCCAGGAGCGAGTTTGCCATGGTCAAGGATGGGCCTCCAGAGTGGCTCCCAGCATCAGAGGGCAGAAGAGGAGCAGGGAGCTGGGGCTGCAGGGCCCCTCACTTCCAGCCCCAAGGAGGCGCTATCCCACAGCTCCTGGACGGGCCCCTCTTCTGGCCTCTCCAACTCCAAATGACCACCCTGTCTTCTCCTTCCAGACCCTTCCGGAGCACTGTACCCCCTTCCCCCACCCTGCTGCCACCAACAGGCCTGACCTCGTCCTGTGCCCCCAGAAAATATCTTAGAAATCCACCTTCCTGCAGTATAATTTAGATGCAATGGATGACACCCATTTAACTGTCCGGCTCCAGGAGTCCTGGACCAAGGTGTGCACCCATGTTATCCCCTCTGCCTCCTCCTAGTCCGTCTCCCCCGCCCAGCCCCAGGCAGCCACCCGGCTGCTTTCCGTCATGATCATTACATTTGCTGAGAAAGTGAATCTAAACAGAGGCATGGACCAGGGAACTCAACGAGATCTGAACACTGACTTTTTGTGGTTCCCAAGAGTGCCACCAAGGCAAGTAGCCAGCACGCACTCAGAAGAACCGTGGCCGCCTGAGCCGGGAGACTCAGTCACCCAGGGTGCTGGACACATAGGACGCTAATGGCTCTGAGCCGCTGGACATGCTTGGGTGGACGAGGCACGGCCTGCGGAGGCGCGGGCCCTGCCAAGGAATGCCAGCAGCCGGCTGTGGGGCGGGGGCAGCGGGGGCGACGGCTGCGCGTTGCTAAGCTACAGGCACAATGGACATTCCGGGCACCAGGCAACCAAGAAGGAGACGCTTTTCAGCGGGGGGAGGACTGGGGGCCCAGGCCACCCTCGGCCCCCACTCGGTGGCCCCAGCAGGGACATGAAGGCACACAGGCTGCCCAGGCCCTCCTCCCAGCACCCTCCATGACCCAGGCCCCCTAGCTAGGCGCCCAGTCGGAGGGTGGCCAGCAAGGGCGCCTACAACTCGGCTGACCCAGCCCTCCGGGCCAGCCTCTTCCTCCTGGCCTCTGCCTCCTCTGGTCACCCTTCCCAGCCTGTCCCCCAGGTCTAAGTGCAGGACTCCCACGGGGCCCTGGCCAGAGCTTAGGGGTTTCGGTGGGACCCTGGTCCTCCACTGCCTGCCCTATCCCCCAGTCCTTGTGCTCAGCACCTCCACCTCGAGCCCAGCCTGGCTGGGGCTGGCTCTGCTTGCAGCCACTTCCGGCAGGGCCCCGAGCCCCTGGTGACCGTCGTCAGTGTCCAGCCTGGCCTCTGGTTGTCTGGGACGAGACGAGGGGTTTGTTTTGTTCCCTCAGACTCCACTTCCTCCCTCCGTGGAGAGACTGCTAAGGAGCTCTGGGCTGAGTGCACCAGCTGGCGGCCGGGGAGGGGCTCGGTGGGCGGCGAGGGAGCCCCCCGGACAGTTGCCGAGCTCCTGGATCCGGCCACCAGGCCTTTGCCCTTGCAGTCCCCCACACAGCACCTTCAGGCCCAGCCGTCAGGGCTGCCTCCACCCCCACAGCCCTGAGAGACTGGTGTCCCAGGACCCCACCCAGCCTGTCCCTAATCTAACGGTGGTACCCAGGGTCCCAGCTAGACTGCCCGATCCCTGTGGTCCAGGAATGCGTCCAAATCTCCCCTGTCCTGGGCCCGACACACAGCAGGCGCTCCACAAATGCAGTCGTGCATGTTGCCGCCCTTTCACACCCTCGGGTTCCCCCACTGCTGCTTTTCACAGCTTTTGTCGCTCTGTTCTCTGTCACCCTGTCTTCACTGGACTCCCACTGGGCTAGCTCTCTGGTCCCTGCACCAGGAGGTGCCTAGTGCAGTCTGGAGGGAGGTGGACAGTTGGGAAAAGCAAGAAGGCAGAAGAGGTGTGGGTTTCTCACAGCCCCACTGTTTGGGGGCTGGGTGGCTTTGGGCAAAAGACTTGCCCTCTCTGAGCCTCAGCTCCCACCCCCTATGGAGTAGGGTACCCACAGGATCTCCCTGGCTGGGCCTGTGGGGGTTTCCTTGGGAGCCACATGGGGAAGTGCCCAGGGGTGCCCAGGCCTGCCAGTCCCTCACCCCACCACACATGTATGCACGTACACACACACGCACACAAATGCACAAATACACATGCCAGGCATCATAGGATCCAGGGAGACACTGGTTTCAGCAGCTGAGGGCAAGGACCATCACCCCCAGGGCACCTCCCTGTGACTGATCCCACCTCGGGCCAGGGCCGAGCTGCTTGCCCCCTCCCCAGGCTGCCTCCTAACACCTCAGGCTCCTCCTCCCCCTCCTGCAGCTCCCACCCCTGAAGCTTGCAGGCCTGTCCTGGGGACCCAGACAGACAGCTGGACAGAGTCCCCACCAGGCCAGGACCCCCAAGGCTGCCCCGGGGCCCGGCATGGCATCTGGGGTGGAGCCTGCACCTCAACAGGTGCTGTAACTTATCAGGAGCAAAGCCAGGGGAGAGGGCTGGTTCCCTCCCCTCCCCCACTCCACCCACTTCCTGGCAAGGAAGCCCAGGCCTCACCAAGGCCTCACTGGGGCCCCTTGGGGTCTCTCCTAGGCTGAGAGCTGGGGACAAAGAGGCAGCTGCCAGCGGGGCAAGATGGGGGGGCTGTGGCCTTTATGTGAGCTCAGCCCCTCCTGGTGACCTCATCACGGGCCAGAGAAGGGCCCTTTCTTCCCAAAGGCGGCCGTTGGGAATCCGCCTGGAGACAAAGCCACTGCCAGGCAGGGGACTAGAGAGTGGCATAAATTAGGGGGGGCTGAGGGGGGGAGGGGAGGGCGGCTGCAGCTGGCACCTGGAGGGGGGCACACACATTTGCATGTGCACACACACAGACAACCCCAACCCCACTCACACACAGGTGCGCGGGGCTGCTCCCCTCCAAACCTCATTCATTCATTCATCCCTATTCCTTCATTCATTCCACAGATGGTTGCTGGGTACTGGCCCTGGGGATGCAGAAGAGCATCTAGTGGATGAAGGAGTGAATGGATGGGTGATAGGCAGGGCCTCCCAGTCTGGAGGGAGAATTGGGACAAACCCACAGGAGCCTGTGCTCAGACATCCGCCAGCTGCCTGTCCCTGTGGGGAAAGCGAGACTCAGCATGTGCTTAGGCCTGAGGTCACACAGCAGGCCCCTGGGCCTGGTCCACTCCCCAGGTGAGGTCAGGAAAACATTTGGTTTTCCAGGCATGGTGTCAGGTGACATCCACCCCCCGTGGAGCCAAGAGCTTCCTGTCCCGAGGCCCTGGTTCCTCCACAAAGTGTCCTTACAACCTTGCTGGCCCTCGGTCCTCCCTCCTCGGGGCACTGCCCTGCATCTGAGATGACCCCTGAGTGAGACTCTCCTGGGTCAGTGTAGCCCAGGGTGGCCAAAGGCGGCAGGGCCACGTGGATGTCACAGAGACAGCTGGGCCAGCACAGGTCACCCAGTCCCTCGGGCTGCCCCACGAATGCCCCAGTTCTCCTCTGGCAGCTTGCTCAGCCTCCTGGGCACTGGAGACACTTGTCCCCATCCCCACAGCTCTGAGTGCACCAGGGCCCCAGGCCAGGCGGTCTTCCTGCAGGAGGAGGCAGCATTCAAGGAGCTGGCCCTGAAGGTCAGACCAGGTCCAAAAGGGAGGCACAGGTGAGCTGGTGCTGTCAGCAGGGCTTAGTGTCAGGTCCAGGGGGCCTCCTTCAGAGAACGAAGGCCCCCCCACCCCGCCGAGTGGAGTCTAGCCCTGGAGTCCTGGCCACCCTGATGACAGAGGCCAAGAGGGTTTCTGGGGGTGTGAAGAGCACCGGCCCCCCCGTGGGCCTGTCCCATGAGGGGGTGTTTGGGCAGCTTGGGGCTCTGTCCTCAATACTCCCGGCTGCTCCCTCCCACCCACATGCTATGCCAACTTGGGGGCCTTCCTGAGGCCTTTGGTTGGAGTCATAGAGACCTTTGGGGCTTGCAGTCATCCAGCAGCCGAGAGCCCCAAGATTTTCAGGGCTGGAAACTTCCAAAGCCTTCTCACAACAACTGGGTCCACAGCCCACCAAGAGACGGGGAGGGGGCTTACTCAGCTAAGCAGCTACGGGGTGCTGGATGTTTCTGCACCCCCACCCCCCACTCCTGTTTATGGATGAGGAAACTGGTCTCCATGGGCCGGGCTCAGCACCCATTATTGGGGGGAGGGCAGGAGGAGGCCTGAGGCTTCCACGGCACTGAGCCCCCACAGGCTGGTGCGTGCGGCCCCCCAGGAGCCCCGAAGGCCCTGCAGCCCCTCCCTGGAGCCCAGCGAGCAGGGCCAGGCGGGGGCAGGGTGTAAGTAGGCCAGCGCTTTGTGCAGCGTTGCTATGGCACTGCCATTGCTGCTGCGCAGGCTTCCTTCTGGGCCCGTTCCCAGGACACCTCAAGCCAGCAGCCAGGCATCCTTCCTCAGCCCTGCCCAGGCCCCATCCTGAGTCAGGGGCTGCTCCTGGTCTCCAAGAGCCCTCCTTTCTCCCCCAGGCTCCCTGCCCACCCTCAGGCTGTGGGGGGGCCATAGCAGGTGTCCCACCTCATCACACACACAGCACACACACGCATGTACGCATGGCACATGCGCAATGCTCACAGCACACACACGCATGCAAACACCCTCACCAAACACATGCACACACATGCACGCACACAGAACACAGGATCCCGGGCCTCAGAGGCCTTGGCAAGGGGCCAGGATTTAGGGGACACGCTGGTCTAGAGGGAAGACACGAGTGCAGTGAGTTCAGAAAGGGCCGACCTCTGGGAGGTGGTGGGACCTGCTGGGCTCCCTCCCACATGCTGCGCCTCATTGACCTCTCAACCCCATGACGGAGTGGGTGTCACCGTCCACTTTGCAGACAGTGGCCTAGAGACACGCTGATGGGCAGCTTCCTTGACCAAGGCCTTGGGTGGTCTCTGTGGCCTGGTGGGGCACAGAGAGGGGACCCCCGTTGGCCACTGACATCAAAGGGTGGAGTCTCGGGCATTGGAGGAGGGAGCTGACCCCAGGGGCCCCGAAGCCCTGCCAACAAGGACCCCACTGAGGGTGGGCAGGAGAGGGGCAGAGGATATGAGTTTCCTGGGGAAGTGCCCTGAGGAGAGGCTGGGCTGCTTCCTGGGGGAGAACACCCAGGTCCCCTTTGAGGGTCACAGCTTGGGCCCTTTGGTCCCCTGTCTCAGCCTCCCATCTGACAACACAGGGCTGGCCAGAGCTCCCCAAGTCCACCCAAGTCTGTGCAGGTCCTGGCTCCTGAGGAGCAGGAGAGGTGTGGGAAATGAGATGGCCCCCTTACCAATAGGTGGGTCCTGGTGCGATTCTGACTGTGTCTGCTAAGGTGGCTGTGACCCCTGTGTGCACATCTGTCCTTTGGGGTAAGCGCTGCTGTCTGTTAGAACCCCAAGGCCCCTGGGATAGGCTCTGAGCTCTTAGCAATGTTGACCCTTCAGTATAAAGGCCTGAGCCGAGGGCCCAGCAGTGCCAGGCTTACAGGTGGGGGCCTACCACCAGGCTTACCTGGAGCCCCCTGGAGCCTCCCCAGCCCAGCTCCCAGGCAGCCTTTCTGGGGCATGAAGCTGTGTGAGGCGGGCTAGAAGGTGTTCTTCAAAGGCAAGGCCGGGCTCAGAGCAGGGAGGGAGTGGGTGCTGAGAGACCCCACAAAGCTTCCTTGCGCCGGGACGTGGTGGAGGGGCGGCAGAGGGAGAGGGGCCTTCGTGCAGGGGCAGGTCTGTGGTCTGGAGCTGGGGGCATGCTTGGGTCTTGAAGGAGAAAGGGCAAGCAAGAGGCAGCGGACATCAGGGGCGGAGACGGGGACAGGGCCTTGCTCCTGGGGCTGAAGTGATGGCACTGAGGCCTGCTTTAGGCAGAGGCCATTGCCACCATGAGGCCAGGCTGGAGGCGAGGAGTTAAGGTCCCCTGCTGTGCCCTGGGTCCCCTGCCAGGCCCCAGGAGAGAGCAAGCGGCGGCTCCACCCTGATGGCGCAGGCCACGTGAGCTGTTGGTGGGTGGGCAGGCCAGAACCTGAGACAGTTCCGCTAGACCCCCAACTCCAAGGGGCAAGTAAGAAGCTGCGAGATCCTCAGGGCTCCATGCGGACCCTGGATCGTGGTGCGTGGTTGTGGTGTAATGGTTCACGGAGCACCATGCACCTTCTGGGGGCAGAAGCCGCAGCTAGGCGGCGCCGCGGCCGTCGCCTGTCCACCACCGCAAGGGCAGGTGCGCCCGGCGGTGGCCCAGGCGACAGCTGCGGGGCCGGCGGCCCCTGCCCACTTCCGGCTGCTCCCTCCACCCTGGGCGGCCCCGGCCTCCACGAAACCGGCCCGCGGGCGCCTCCTGGCGGCCATACGGACAACAAGGCGGACGGTCGGAAGGACGGGGCTCTGAGGAGAGGTGCGCCAGCTCAGGAGACCTCCAAGGTCAAGGGGCCCCGTCCCCCAAGCCGGGCCGTGCGGAAGGCCGCGTGGTGGGGCGGATCTATCTGGTCCTCCCTCTCCACCCTGCCTGGCAGGTTCTATACTCAGTGGGGCTCAGACTGGCCTCTCGGGGATCGCACCTGGAGGGACCCCCTGGGGCACCCTCCCAAGCCTGCCAGGCACAGGCCTAGCACATGGGCGGACATTCATGGCAAAAGTCACCTGGCCAGGCTTGGTGGAGCTGCTGTGGGCTGGGCCTGGGGGGAGCCTCCCTAGAAAGTGCCCAGTTCCAGAGGGTTGCTTATACCTGCCTCTCCGTTCTTGGGGAGCCTCTGGACCAGGATGCAGTCCTGCCCTCTGAGGTGCCAATGGCTCCCCCCACAGCCAGCAAAGCTCGGTGGGATTCAGTCCTGCAGACTCTCACCTGACCCCCAACCTGGCTCCAATCACAGAGGCTGCTTTACCTCAGGGCCTTTGCACTGGCTGTTGGTCTGCCTGCACACTCTTCCCCAGACCCCCATGAGGCCCACAGGGCCACCCCAATAGCCATGTTGGTGCTAGGACACTTGCCCTTCCTTTGAGTGGCTGGGTTGGAGGTGAGGGTGGGAAGACACCTTTTTCTGGGAAAGTGGAACCTGGGCCTTCCAGAGAAAGTAAGGCATCTGGAGCCAGGAGCCGAGGGCCACTGAGACTGCCCTGGGCATGCCTAAGTCGCCTGCGGGGAGGGTGGCATGAGGCCAGCAGACGGTGCCGAAACAAGACCGCAGGCCCAAGAGCCAGCAGCTGGGCACCTCACTGCCCCAGGCCCACAGGATGTGGCTGGCCTCCTGCCAGTTAGATTCTCTGCACCTTTAATAACCAGCTTCTTTTGTTATTCAGCTAGACCCAGGGGGTTCTGTCACTTGCACTGCTTATGTGACCTTATCCCCATGACTATCCCCTCCTACTGTCAGGCCAGACCCCTGGGAGCCCCCCATCCCCAGGTGTCACCCTCACTGCCCCCAAAATCCTGTCCCCTGTGTCCCTTGCTCTGCCTGCTTTTCTTGCCCACCCTCCCCCCAGCCCCCCTGCTCTCAGTTCAGCTCCCATCATTGCCACCGGGGTGAGCATTCAACAAAGCACATGGTCCTAAAAGACACAACCCCCCCATGGCTCACCAGGGCCCCTGCCCCCAGACCCTCAAGTATGCCTGGCACTGACCTCTGGGCCTCCACACCTGCTGCTCCCTCACATGGGAGGCCCTCCCCCTTCATGGGTCTTGGTGTAAAGGGTGTGTCCCTAGGGGCATTCTCTGACTCCCGGCACAGGTGTCCCCTCCCTCTGGGGCACACATGCAGGGTACTCGCACACCCTCTCTCCTGGTACGGCGCCCACCACACCCGGGCTGTGGTTCACGACCCTCGTCTGCCTTCTCCCTGCAACACAGGGGACATGTCTGGGGCTGCCGACCCCTCATGGCCCCCAGGACAGGGCCCGTGGAGTTTGGCTGAATGACTCAGGAGGCAATCCTGACCCCCTCAGCTGCCCTTCTGCCCATGGCGCTTACTGCCTCCATTCATTCATTCATTCATTGAACAAATATTTACTGTATGTATAACAGCCAGGTGCTGTTCTAGGGACTGAAGATACAGCTAGGAAAAACAGTTTCATGTCCTCGGGGTCTGGCTGGACGAGAATGAATGGCCGCATGCTGTGGCATCAGGCTGTGATCCTCTGCGGGTGACGGAGCAGGGTGCCACGGGTGAGCCAGACTGTGGCTGATCTTCCAGCACACAGCACTTGTGGTTGTTCAGGCTGCCCTCTGGGTTCACTGGGCTCACTCTGAAGCCAGCGGTGGCTGCTGGCCGCTCAGAGGTCGGCTTAGACATGCCACGGGCCTGGGACAGCAGCACAGGAGCCCCCTCTGCAGGGATCAGGTAGCAGCAGGTCCACCTGTGACCAGGCACCAGGCAGCAGCAGTTCCATTCTCCATCTTCCCTGGGGAACCAGAGTGACCCGAGATGGGGGGAGAGAGCAGTGGCCTGCACCTGGACCTCAGAGGTCCACCCCTGTGAGCAGGGGCATGGTGCCCCTTTCGGCAGGAGGCTCCTGCCTGTGCTCTTAGCCTGACATGCTGTGTTTCAGGCAGCTTGCTGTCCAGCCCCAGGCCTGGCCAGGAAAACAAGGTGATTGAGGAGGCCACAGCGTGTGCCACCTGGGGGTTCCTTTGTGTGGGGGCTGCCAGCACCCCTTCAGCTTCTCACCCAGCTGGACACTCAGCCAAGGGCAATTGGTCAGGAGCGGAGGTGGCAACACACCAGCCCAGCCGGCCCTCCCACCACGGGGCCTTGGTACAGGGCACTGTTGATCCCACCCAAGGTGGTGAAGTGGGCATCAGGCAAGTTCCTGACAGTGATTCCAGGGTCCTGGCCGCAGGTACAGTGGACCAAGTTTCTTTGAATCTTGAAGAGTAAAAAGGCAGCTGATTTTAAACACTGTCTGAAGCTGTGCAAAGATCCGAGATCTCCCATTCATTCATTCAGCGTGGGTTTTTCTGAATAAGTATCATGCGCCAGGAGCCGAGGACACTATTTCTAAAGAAGAGTTCATTCAAAGGATGAGTGCCTGCTACTGCCAGGGCCTGAGCCACAAGGACAAGAGAGGGTTCTGCTGTGTGGCACCACAGCCTGCGTGGGAGTGACAGACAAGCCAGTGACCCGAGAGCTGGTCAGGAGGAAGGGGCAGACATGGAGGCCACACCCACCGTCTCAGAGGGACAGGGCGGGAAGGCTTTGGGATGAAGGCGACAGAACTCAAACACACTAAGCAGAGCCACGCCGCCCCTTCCTCAGCACTCAGGACCACCGGCTCCAGGTCCTGAGTCCCCGGGTTACGAGGTGGGACAATCACGTTAGCGTGAGAGGCAAACAGGAGGCTATGGGGAGTTTAAAGGATTATTATTATATAAACGAAATCAGCCGTCGGCCGTGACCAGGGAGTGAAGAGGAGACGGAGAGGCAGCTAGTGTTTCTCACACTGGGAGTCACGGACCCCAACAGCTGGGAAAGGTCTACGATCCTAAGAGGGGAAATACCAACTTCACTCTGAGGAGAAGCTGGAAGGATACCTTTTTTCCAGTTATAATTCACAACTGAAAGACACTGGGACAGACTAAGACACTGGTTTAAGACAGTATTTCCTCAAGTTTTCCCATTAAAAGGGATGCGTGGTTTACTGATGTTTGGAGCTCGACTGGGTTCGTATTAACTAGCTGAGTCCTCCACCTTCAGTGCCGAGGACCCCGTGTCAGAAGAAAGTGAAGCTCGGCAGGGCTGACTCCCCAGCTCCGAGTGGCAGAGCGCCAGCCCGAGCTCTCCACTGCTTGGCCGGTGTTCAGGAATGTGGGAGCTTTTATAAACCCTGACGTCCCGACTGCACCCATACTATACTGAAGAAATCAGAACCCCCACGGGCGGGCCCCCACCCTCCAGGTCAACCCGCTGTGGGCCCGCTTGTGCTGTCCCAGACTGAAGTGTTCTGCATTTCTTATCAGCTGTGCAGCCGCAGGCAGTTCCTTGGGCAAGTAAACCCGAGTGTCCAAATCATCTCTGAAACAGACGATGCTAGCATCAGCCTGGGAATGGCCCCGAGACTTACACATGTGCGAATGCTCTGCACAGGGCCTGGCACACAGAAACGTTCAATAGGTGTTTGCTTGAAAAGGAAAGTGTTTCAGTTATACCAGGAGCAATGGAAGACACCCTCAGACTTCCTGACAGCCCGCGACCCACAGACCTGCAGCCGGAGCCCCTGATTTGGGCCTAGCTTGCCCTCCAGCTAGTGCTTTTGCACCCCAGAAGTGAGCCAAGCTTGCCAGCGTGGTGTCCCTGAGTCCCCACGTGTCATTGCTGCCCAGCCCACTCCCGGCCTCCCGGGCCTGTGGTGCCCACTGTTCTCTCCACCACACTCTGCACCTGCTCTGCTCTCCTGTCCAGGCCTTTGTGCCCAAGACAGATCCGGAGGGCACAGTCATCATGTCCTCTATCGCCTAAACTAGACTGTGGTTTCTTCGGGGTGACATGGTATGATGGACATTTTCCAACCACTAGCACAGCACTAAACACACAGTAGGAGCTTGGTACCACTGTGTCTAATGTCAGTAAGTAACCAAAGCCTAGTGTGGATTCCTGCAGCTCGCAATTGTGGCGCACACCATGGCTGGAGCACCCTGACTCCACTCGCTCCCTCAACTCCTCTTGCTCCTCGGAGGCGGCTGCAGCTTTCTCAGAGTGTTCACCATCCCAGGGTTGGAAAGCGCCCTGCAGATGGAGCCAGCTGCTTTCCAGGCTTTGCACTCCACCGAGGCCAAAGCTGGAAGATGAGACTCTCATTTTCTTGTCAGATGGGCAAGTGGGGCTTGCAGGCCACACAGTGGGCCTGGGGCCTTGGATTCACAGGGGCTCGCAACCACGCAGGGACCTACAAAGAATGGTTCCAGCAAGGTTAGGTAGAAGTTGGCTCACTAACTGCCCCCTGCCCCAGGCCACTGTAACTAAGGGTGATGAAGGGGCTGACTTGTTGGTTGGGCAACACCTTATAGTGCTGTGCACGCAAAAGCATCAAATAAAGAGCATTTAATCCCCCCCAAAAAATTTTTAAGGCCTAATGTGGTATAGTGCATCTCTGTGTGTGGCAGAGGATTAATTAAAAATCTCAAATTTCCCCCAAAGTATTTTTCAGCCTGTACAACTTGTTTCTTTTCACTTCTGGGCCTATTATAGATTTGCATGGCTGTGCAGACTGCCTCTGCTCTATTTCGATTAGCTGGAAGACATAAGCAGGCAGAGAGAAGACAACAGAAACACTCAGGAAAGGCTAGAACGGGGGAAACAAGTTACCACCGTCACACGCAGAGTTGATGACAGACAGACCAGTGCCCAAAGTGAATGTGACACGTCCTCACAGGAGGCAAAGCTGGGGATGGGTGAGCGCTTGGGAAGATGCAGAGCGTTTCAGAAACATTACAAGGACTAAATGGACAGAAACACCCACAACATCTCCATCAAGAAGAGTTTCAACAGCACACCTTAACTCAAACCTCTTCTCCAGGGAGAGGATTCTTTCCAGAACCACTTCTCGGAGTTTCTCCTCCTTTCTACAAATCAACTCCTGCACACATGGACCTGTGGGCATCCTCTCAGAGGAGCAGGGCATGAGGCCACATCTCCCCTGGGTGCGATAGCCGTCCCCTGGCCCCTACACTTTCTGGGTTGTTTAAATGGAACGATTACCCCTTCACTGGTGACTGGACCCTGGTCTGTGCTCAGCGCTGCCACCTCCTTAGACCAGTGCCACCAACTGGAGCTAAGGAGTCCACCTTCCCCGTGCCTGGCCCACTCTGATAAGACATTATCCCTTACCCAAGTCAGACGGTAAATGAAGGTGAAAACGTTAGAACATAACTCACACCTCAGGCTCACATCCTTTCTACAGAGAAGCTAAGAGATTTTTTTTATTTCACTAATAATTAGTGGTAAACTAATATGTATATCTCAAAATACTGAATTTAAGACATACCATTACAACAGTCATACAGTTAATAGAGAGGGACCAGGAACCAACACAACAGAACACCACATCTGTATTATATACATCAAAATCAAGGGCAAATATTTCTCCAATTCTTCTTAAGAATACCACACAAGTCAAAAGCTGAAAAGCTTTGCTTAAAAAAACCCTGTATGTACAGGATAAGCTTAGACCCTCAAAAACCAGAAAAAAAAATTGGCAAAGTAAGACAAATGAGAAAAACTGGTTAAACTTCTCAAATATACTGAACAATATCAAATATATACCTAGGCATTCTAGCAAAATAAAGCATTAAACTGTACTTAGTAGACATATTCATTACATTTATTTTTGTAACAACTTCATTATAGCTTGACTGACTTGAATCTGTTTGGATAAAGAATGATCTGACAGCAATGCTGACTGCATGTAAGGTGAAGAAAGCAAGCATTCCCAGCCGTTTTGTGCATGAACATGGATTATACTGTTTAATGCAGACCCAAGGCCAAACATTTTTAGGGGGTAGGTTTTACTTCCATTACAGATTCTCTTCATGTAAGATCATAAAATCACAATACAATGTGACGAGTCCAATTTAAAAATTACATGCAGCAGGCAGCCCATATTAACACAGACAGCTCCAACGAGGGACAAGAAAAGCTAAGTCTGGTGTCTCTAGGGCTCATCATAGGAGCAGAATATCAGGTACAAGGACTAGAACAGGTTGAAAACAGGAAATGTCAAGCCTTAACAGTCACTCAAGGTGGATCTGATAGTTTTGAAGACCAAAACAACCACGTGAGAAATCCAATACAGTAGGAAGAGGTCAGTGTCCTATATTCACACCCAGTGCTCGAGGCTTAGCAGTGAGGGCCAGCTCCACAGAAGCCATAGGAAATACTGTTTGAAAGAACGATAGGGGAAGACCTATCTGCTTTCAAGGAACAATGGACAAAGGAAACACTGCCATTTAACTTTCAAATCTGAAATTTAAAATTCATTCATAGAGCCTGGTGCGGAGTGTGTCTGAAGTGAATTAGAGTACAGCCTCGATTTCCCAGTGGTGCAAGTGAGAAGGTGCTCAAATTTAAAGTCTTCGAGATTTTAAGAGCACCCTAAAATTTGACCCAGAATAGCAGTCCTAAAACAACTTTAGCCAAAATGAGCTTGGGTTACCCATGACCTGCACTGGGAGGCCGCAGCTGCCAGGGGCTGACGGTGCAGATGGGTGGGGCACTGCCCAAAGACCCCGACTGCCCTTTGACCCCACTATCCAATGATTCTAGAACATTCTAGTAGGAAAGACATATCAAGGGCTTTTAATTATTGGGCAATACTGAGACAAAGTGAAAATTTGCTTGGGGCCACACTTTTTATTATCTTTTAGGTATTTAGGACTATTCCTTTATCATATTTTTAGCTGTTTAAAGTGATAATTACCCTATACAAAGTTACCAAATTACTATCTCGGAAAGAGAGTAACAGATTACTATAGAGTTCAAAAGATGTAGTCTAATGTGATTATTTTTGTGAAAGGTGACTACAGAAAGAGTCTGCTAGTTATAATAGTGGGACCAACATGTTGTCAAGGCACTTCAGAACTTTGGGGAATTCTTTTGTTCACTCTAACAGGCAACCGTAAAACTGGATCCTCAGACAGTATTTACAGAAACTGTATACCCTTTACCAGAAGAAAAAAAAGCTTCATGCACTGACAGACTTTACCGGCTCTTTTAGGCACCAGTGAAACATTCACATGCCAATAACATGAGCTAAGGAGCAGGTGCTCAAAGCAGCTTTTGCTACCTCATCCCAGAGAGCGCCATGTTTAAGATGCTAGTAGCTGATGCTAACTATAAAGCTATAAAGACCTGGTCCTGCAGGGTTCCTGACAGTTGCTGCTCTCAGACGTTGTAAAATAGCATTTGGTATGTTTAACAAGTCTGTCCGTTATGCAGCCTGGAACCACAGAAGCAGCCCATTACATGCTACATTCAGATATTTTTGCTTAATTTTAGTACAACCTGACAGTGGTAACTAATCTCTAGTTCTCATTATCCTACTACAGGCAGGAATGCTTCCCTTTTTTTTTAAGTCCGTTAACTTCATTTTAAATGTTCCCATCCTTACTAATTATTAAGGAAAATTATAAGTTCAGATTTTACAAACACAAACTTGAAGGTACTAGCTGCTCTTTTATCCCTTCTCCAATGCAATCTCAAAGGCTTTTCTGCTATTAATTTTCATAATTTTTTTATGCTGCACACAAAAATAAGATTCTCCCCTCTAAATGCAGAGTATGGGGGAAAATACAGACACTGTTTCTCAAACAAAAAATGTTCATGAAAGACCAGACCATCAGAACAAACAAAAAATCCCACGCTATGAAACTGAGTGGGACCAACCGGGCTTTATAAAAGAAAAAAACCCTCCTGCTTTATTTAGCATAATAAAATATACCATTGCACTGCTTTTGTGCTTGGAACTTTCTTCAACTGAACCAAAAATTTTCCCCTTTTTCATAATTGTTCTAGTATTATGTAAGGTTATGTCTACTTCTAGATTCTGAAATATCTGTATTTTCATGCTTACACAACCCATTTAAAAATTACAAAAGCTGTCCCTATTCTACTTCTGATTAAAAAATAAACCACAACATACAGATAGTGATCCAAATGGAAAAGTTAACATGCTGTAATGATATTTGTTTTGCAACATCAAAAGCAGCAGAAATACTGAATTTGCTTGAATCATAAATACTGAGATTGAAATATGCATGTATAAATCTCATTTAGGCCCAATGAACTGAAAGCTCTCTGTAAATACATAGACGTATATAAAAAGTGCAAAACAGGAAATATCAACCGGGAGATCTCTGGTGTTCTAGTACTCCCACTCATCGGACTTCAGGTCGAGATAGCTGAGAATATTCTGGGCAAGCTTCACTGCCTGCTTCCTGGCAGCCTTACACTTCTCTTCTCCTTGTGGATCGACAGCATCCAGGGCTAGCAGCTGCTTGGTGAGCAGCTCTTCCAGCCGGATGTAGTTCTTATCAGTTCGATTTCCATCAAACGAAAGAACTTCTCCCTGGATCTCTGACAAGTTCCCAAGGATGTTCCAGACGGCTTCATGTGATGGGTGCTCCTCACAAACTAACAGCTTTCTCTTCTCAAGGGCCTCCTTCAAGTCAATGTAGGTGATGAGGGTTTGCACTTCAATCACGGCTCTTCTCCTGGCTTCCCGGATGCAGGGGTTTTTTTCAAGACTTACCTCATCCAACTGTCCAATCAAACCCTGCAATTCTGTTTTGGAGCTCAGGTACAATTCAGAAGGATTTTGTGCTTGAAGAAGCTCATTTTTAATTTCCCTCATTCTCTTGAGGACCTTTTCTATTTTTAAAATGGATTGATTTTGTCTCAGGTCAAATGCGTGAGTAGTACCTGCTTCCTCTTCTAAATCCAAATATTTCAATAATTTGTTGATATCCTCTACCACCTCCCTCCGGTAGTTTCTGATCTCTGTGCGCCCACACACATCTAAAGCATCCAGATCAGCAATCAGCCCTGACAGCACACAAGACAGGTGCCTGCAAGTCTCGTTACTGTTCACCCCCATCAGCAGCGCGATGAGAGTGCCTCTGGCCTTGTTCACTTCACACATCACAGAGTTGATTTTGGCAACTGAAGGATGCGCGTCCTCAGAAAGCGGCAGGGAAGGCTGCTTTTTCATGCAGTCTTCGATAATCTCTTGCACCGCGCAGATTTTGGTTAAAGTGTGATACCTTGCCTTCCGCAAGGAGATCTTCCCTCCAGTTTTAACATGTGTCAGCCTCAGAATGATATCTTGGATACCTTCTTCAAATTCATCTGTTACACAGTTGCCTCCACTATAAAATGGCACAATCTTCTCTTCCACCAGGGACTGGGCTTCTTTAAAAATGCTCTGTATTTCGATCCGGTGTGGGTGGTTTGCATTCTGCTCCAACTCCTTGAGAAGACGCTCTGCCTCTTGTGCTGCCCTCTTCCTAGCTTGCTGAATATCTCCTTTCCCTTCTGCATCTACAGAGTCTATTTCAAAAAGCTGTTTTGTTAGAATCCTCTCCAGTTTCTTGTAATTCTTGTCATCTGACAGACCACTGAAGCCAATTACTTGCTGTTCTATGCTTTTTACTTCCTTTTGGATTTCCTGAAGCCTACTAATAGAAGGATGTTGGTTGCCCATATCCATACTTTTGTTGTGTTCAGTTTCACAAGCACTAAAAGATGACAAGAATAACTTATTACATCACAAAGTCTCTGCAGAATGGTAATCATATTAATTCATTCTAAAATTCTCATTTTAGAAAGACATACTTAAGATAAAGGACTTGTTATTATCGCAATCCAAATGACAGTCATACTCAAGCAGAGTAAGAAAAGGGACTAATCAGGGCCGGCCCGGTGGCGCAGCGGTTTAGTCCGCGCTTGGCAGCCCGGGGTTCGCCGGTTCGGATCCCGGTCGCCCGCCGACGCACTGCTCGTCAGCCACGCCGTGGCGGTGTCCCATATGAAGTAGAGGAAGATGGGCACGGATGTTAGCCCAGGGCCAGTCTTCCTCAGCAAAAAGAGGAAGATTAGCAACAGATGTTAGCTCAGGGCTGGTCTTCCTCACACACACACACACACACACACAAGTGACTAATCAACTCCCTCTCCTGAAAATAATGTAAACACAGCAGCGATTAAGAACGGACAGGGGCTACTGCAGTGTCCAATATGACCTGGTGCTCTGGACCTGTGAATTTCAAGTTTCTCCAACTGTACAAGAGAGCAGCATGTGTCTTCATAAGTACAACGTGCAGCTGGACTATCAGCTTGGAAAGAGCACAATTATCTTAGGTCCTAACACTGGAAGCTGTTTTTTTGGCACCAGCAGGGCACCTTTGTGGAATGTGAAACAGGCGCTCTTCTAACCTTCCAAACATTACAGCACCATCTAAGCATCCCACCTGGCCAAAGAGCTACACCTAGTTTCCAGAAAAACTAACTAAGGGAAACAAATACCAGTGGTTCCCAGACACCCCCCAAAGTCCCCATTTCTACATTCCTCTCTGTCCCTTTATGCACTTCAAAGCTACCCTGTTTCTCACCTCACCCTTTTACTACCTCACAAATCTTCCCTACAGAGGTATAAAATTCCACAGGAAAGGCGACTGGGATTATGTCAAAGGCACCATCTTGGGTTTTGGAGGCCGAGTACCTCCTCAGGCCTATCATGCTCCCCCCCCATACATTCCACAAAAATGTGACAACTATGAATAATTCATTCACTAGCCTCCCACTAAGAGTCCAGAATGGCTTAACGCATTTTTTTTCCTGCTTTTGGATTTCTATCAAACAGCTGATTGGAGATAAATGGATCATCAATTAATACCAATCCCTTGTGGTTGTTCGAGCCAAGAACGTGCCTCTGGAGGCCCACCAAGGACAAGCTGCCTCCCTTCCTCCCTCCCCTCCTCGCCCCTCCCTCCCAGCGCTTTACCCAGAAGAGGTTTGAGCCGGTTTGGTTTTGGCTTCCCGTAGGTGAGGTGGCGAGATGGAAATCAGCCCTTTACGGGGTGCGGCACCGGAGCTGGGCCCCAAGCAGCATCCCTCTCACCCCTCCCGGCTAGATCTGAACGGGGCAGCCGGTGAAGGGGCCGGCGGTGGCGGCGGCAGCTACTGGCCGCTGCGGCCGCTCCGGGCGTCTCGCCCGGGCCCCACGACGCGCCCGCCGGCCTGACCTCACAATGGCCTGCGGGGGGGAGGGGGCGACCGCGCTCGGCCGGGCGGGGGGGCGGCCGGACCGGAGGGAGAGAAGGCGGGCCCGGCCGGCCGGGGTCCGCATCCGACCCAGGAGCGGAGGCGGCGCCGAGGCCCGCCCGGCCAGAGCCGGGTGGGGCGCCAGGGCAGGGGCTGCCCGTGGGTGGCCGCGCCGAAGAGAGGCAGCCCGCCCCCGCGGAGAGAGCGGGCCCGCGCAGCCGCCGCGCCGCGCTCACCTGTGCCGCCCGCGCCATCGCGCGCTCCGCCGCCGACGCCCCGCGACTCCGCAGCTCCCGCCGGGCCCGGGCCCGGCAGCCCCGCCCCCGGGCCGAGCACCCTCCGCCCTGGGAAAACGTCTCCCGGCGTCCGCGCCGCACCTCGACCCGCGCCGAGCCCGCCGCCAGCCTCCGTGAGCGGCAGCCTGGAACGGCCGCGGCCAAGGACCGACCGCCGGGGCGCTGTCCGCGCCGCCCCGCCACCCCCACAACCCGTCACACGCAGGAAAAGCGCACGGTCGGCCGCGCCTCTCTCTCTCTCTCTCTCTCTCCCTCCCTCCTCCCCCCTCCTCCCCCCCTCCTCCCCCCTCCTCCCCCCTCCTCCCCCCCTCCTCCCCCCTCCTCCCCCTCCTCCCCCCTCCTCCCCCCTCCCCCCTCCTCCCCCCTCCTCCCCCCTCCTCCCCCCTCCCCCCTCCTCCCCCCTCCTCCCCCCTCCCCCCTCCTCCCCCCTCCCCCCTCCTCCCCCCCTCCTCCCCCCCCCTCTGGCTCTGCGACCGTGCCGTACGGCAGCCCCTGGCGCCGTCGTGACTCTGCCGTGCGCCGCGGGAGCGGGGAGGCGCGGGCCATGGCGGCCTTGAAGCCCGGGAGGAAGACTGTTCTTTCTCCTTTCTGCCGGGCCTTCACTGGCCCCGGCTGTCAGCTCGCCCCCGAGCGCGGCGCTGAGCGCAGAGATGCGGCGCCGAGCCGAGTAAGCGGGGTTCCCGGAGAGGTGGGGCCGGGAGGGGTGACCGCAAGGGGCGACAGACCCGGGCCGCGCCCCTCAGGGACACCTGTGATCCCTGCACACCTGCGTGCCCCACTGCGGCGTCAGCTGAGCTCCCCGCCGGCAGGGTGCCCGAGCCGGCCTGGGCCTGGCGTAGAGCTGCGCACGCGACCTGGGGGACAGGGCGATGGAGAGTGGGGAGGCCCCGTGGCCCCCAAGTTTCCTACGTCTGCCCCCTTGGTCTGATGGAACTGAGAGTGCCGTTGACGGGACTTTTACTAGTAGAGCAGAGTCACCTAGCAAGTTTGTACGTACCTTATTTCTTCTCGAGGATACTTATATTTAAAGAGCTCTTGCTGTGCACAGCGTGTATTTATTTTTTGTCCGTGTTTTGGCTTCGTCAAGATTATTAGTGCTTTTTTCCAAGCGACGTCTAATTTTGTCATCGTATTTTGTAGGACTTCACATTGAATGGTTTTTCTTGTTTGGAAACTGTGTGCATATATGCATGTTACTGGCCAAAGATCCACCAAGGTTAATGTCTGTAGCAGTAAAGAATGACAAGCAGTTTTTATAAATTGTATTTCTTCGGGGAAGGATGTTTTGTTTAAGAGAGTCCTAGGCCTTGATTCCAACTGACATGAAAATGTTGACTAACGGTGTGGAATGGGTTGCAGATAAAATATTTAAACAAAGCATACAAATACTAACACTTCAATTTGCCAACAGGTTAACGAGGGAGGCTAGAAAGCCTGGTTTAAAGAGTAATTAAAGAAGGATAAAAAAGAGCCAATTAAGAATTCCAAAATGTACCTGCCTGTAAATTTTCATTTCTTTTGGTCTGTTGCTATTAGCATGTTTTTATAAATGCAGCTTTGAAGTTCTGTCTAGTTTACAGTTTAGACAAGGAGTTACCAGGACAACTGGTCACTGAGGCCTCTGGCTCAGTTACCTGTTACAGTGGCCACAGTCCTAATTTCTATTCCTGGAGTATAGAAATCCACTCAACATTTCAGTCTTTGGGCAGAAAGATACTCAACAGATATCTGAAGATGCTCTGGGAGGGCAAACTTAACCGTCAGCCAGCTGTCCCCAGAGTAACGACTTACCCTAGCTTATTTTGTAAATTAGTGCTTGAAAAAAGAACAGTACCCAAACAAGGCTTTCTCTATTGTCATACAGCCTTTGGTTAAAGTAAGTCTTACCGTGGGTCTGATCCTCAAGATGAGACCTCTCTGCCTTTTGTGGTCCAAGTGACAAGCGGGTGCTATGCACCTGTTGGACTGCCTCAACCTGTGAAGGTGATGAGTGTCATGAGGCTGGAAAGTGGAGCAGCTGATCCATGAGTCAGACCTTGCCCAATTCTAGCATCATGACCTGTGTTGTTTTTTAGGATGTGTGCCCCATTGTGCTAGATATCATATGGAACATAAAAGAACAGTTCTTGCCTCAGGGCAGTTTGCGTTTCCTGGGTTTGGTCCCAACCTTGTGCTTCCTGAAGTGCAGGGCTGGTTCTCCAGGTAATTAAATTCCTGTAGCACAGAGAGATTGTTGTCTTTCAGACTCTGGTTTTAAATATTAGGGCTTCTTAAAAGTAGCAGGTCATAAACCTTTTGCTTTGTTTATCTAAATAGATATATTTTAATCCAGTATGTCTAGTTCACCCTACATATTTTTCATTAATCCTTTGTCCTCCACTTTCTGACCTGCTTTTAGGACCTACACAATTTATTTCCATTTCTGATCTCTGGGTACCACTTTTTAATAGAAAAATATTATAGAACTTAGATTTAGGCACTGCTTTTCCTTCCAAACTCAACTTAAAAACTCAGCTCTTAAATTAAATGTTCTCTAGCTACTTCATATCTGCTTATTCCTTATCTATGTAGTTTACATCATTGTTTCTTGAACTTGTCTGCACATTTGGAATCATTTGGAAGACTTTAAAAAGTACTGCGGCCCACCCCCAGAAATTCCAGTGTGATTGGTCTAGTATGTGGCCTGGGCATCAAGATATTATTGATTTATTTTCTTGGTTTGTCTAGTTCCCCCTTCCTAGGTTTATTAAGGTGTAACATCAGGATTTTAAGGGCAAGTCTAATAAGCTCACAAGTTGGAGAACCACTGGTTACGTTATGTGCATTAACATTTGCTTGTAGTCCTGAATTTCATTAACATTTATAATAATAGTTAACATTTATTGAGCACTTGCATGCACTGTTCTAAGAGTTTTACATACTTTCACTTATTGAATCCTCACAATTTTATGAACTAGGTGCTTTTATCATCCCCATTTTACAGATGAGGAAACTTAGGCACAGTACAATTGAATAATTTCCTCAAGCTTGTAATGCTTATACATAAGGAATATACGTGTTATGGTTCCTATATCCAGAGGATAATAACTTAAAATTTTTTTTCTATTAATTTTTGGATCAAAAAGAACAAAGAAACAGGCCCTCAGCATGGAGAGGTAATACTCACAAATAGCAAATACTGGAACTCCTGGTGTCATCTTTTGCTTATGTTTTCATTAAGGAGAATGATCTTCAAACTCCTAAGTATAGATTCCGAATAAACATCATAAGGAGGAAGTTGAAACTGAAGATAAATGAGAAACTGGTAAGAGGTCTAGTCATAGGATTTTAAAGTTAACATGGATATTTCTAGTATTTAAAAGGCTTTCCATAAATAGTTGGAAAAAATTAAAAGCTGGGGCAGGAGGACTTTAAAAACCGTGTGGTTTAACTCCATTATCATAAAGATGAGGAAACTGGGACCGAGAGAGGTAAAGAGACTTGCCTGGTATTACACCGCAGAGTCAGGACTAAAACTGAGGTCTTTCCATTCTCAATTCCAGTGTTCTAATGTTTCCAAATGCTTTTTCTTCATCTAGTGAAATGACAATTATGTTGATTTATTGGTTCTCTTTTTATTACTTATGGGAAATTTAAAACATGTACAAGACAGAAGAATCTATAAGATTGCTATGCATCCAATACCCTGCTTCTACAGTTAACCACTCATGGCTGTTTATTTCAACTTTACCCCCATCCAATCCCTGTCCCCAGATAATTTTGTGGCAAATTTCAGACATCATATTTGTAAATATTTCATTATGTATCCTTAAAAGATATGGACTTTAAAATATATGTATAAACGTAATACCAAGGTCACACCTAAAAATATTATAACAATTCCTTAATTCCAGCGAGGGTCCAGTGTTCAAATTTCTTTGATTGTCTTAGAAATGTCTTAAATGTTTTCTTTCACAATTTGCTTGTGTCAGGATCCAAATAAAGTCTACACATTGTGATTGATTGATATTCTTTTAGTTCTCTTTTAATCTGTAGGTTTTGACTCCATGTTCTTCCTTTTTTTAAAGTAATTTATTTGTTGAAGCTGGGGGAAGGATGGGTCCCTTAGAATTTCCCACACTCTGGATTTCACTGATTGCATTCCCATGATGTAATTTAACATGTTCCTCTGACCTGTGTGTTTCCTGTAAATTGACAGCTGCATTCTAGAGCCTTGACTACATTCAGATTTGACATTTTTTTTAGAGAAGACTACTTCATTGGTGGTGTGTTCTCCCTTTGGGATTCATTGATTTTCTGATGTTAAACCAACCTTGCACTCCTTGATATAAATCCAATGTGGTCCTGATGTACTGGTCCTTTTCTGTACTGCTGAATTTGGTGTGCCAATTTGTTTAGCATCCATCCAGAATGGGAGGCTGGGGACTTCAACCATCCAGAAGGTAAAGGCTTTCAGTTCCCATCTCAGAAGAGTCGGGACTGTAGACCAGGAAACACCCACTCTTTCCCTTTATCATTGCCTGTTGGTTTCCGCAGTGGCTGGCAGTGAAGACTTAACTCAGAGAGGAGCTTTCTGTAGTGGATGGGCACTTCCAGGAAGGAGGGCACTGGGGAGAGGTCTCCAGCTTCAAATCCTGGCTGCCGGAAGGAGAGGCCCAGGGTGAGAGTTTGCTGGGAGAGCTCAGGAGCCTGCTGCAAAGCAGAAGGGGTGGAGAGCCAGGCCGGCCGTGCAGAGCTGCACAATGAGAAGTCTGGTGTGGGGCCGCCCAGCCTGGCAGTTTACAGTTAAAGAGAAAAAACAGGAAGATTAGCTCCCCCCAGACAAAATAATGAAAACTCCGTCTGACAAGTAAGAATATGCACGTCCTCCCACTTTGAAGGGGGAGGGAGTATCAGGCTGCTTGCCAGCGGAACTGTTAGGTTCTAGCATGCCTTCCCCCTGGACTGCCCCACCGCATCCCTGCCACTCCAAGTTTAAGGGAACCGTGCATTATATGCTTAGTCTGTGAGAACCACAAATTATGGTAATTATTCAAACCTCAAAGGGATTCTTCCTTTTACAAAAGGACTTTTTCCTCCTGCAAGTCCCTTCTCCTCCTCCCTTTTAACTAGCAGTTCCCTGTGAACAAAGACAATATATGTTTATAGGGGAGAGCAGAGGAACTACTTCTGCCACAATGGAAGATAAAATCTCTTAAATTATAATGGAAAACAGGATGATTGAAAGAGTTGGTCCACAAAGTTCACCTGTAAAGCAGTTTTATAAGCAATAACTAAGAGATAAATATGGAAAAGTAACTGAGCACCCCTGGCGCCTCTCTGAGCTTGTTTTGTTGTGTGTGGGTAGCTTGAAAAAGCCATAATTGTTGGGATGGCTCCTTTAACATTTCCTGGTAGGGGCCCTGTAGGAAGAAGAGGCCGGGTACAGTTCTGGAAGGTGGTGAAACAGGTAAATATGGCCAGTTAGGGTGGATCCTGCCTTTTTGTCCCCTTGCTGCTGGCAGAGCTGACATTTCTAAGGGCTGTGCTGCAGCCTCCTCAGTCTGCTTGGAGGCGGGGAAGGAGCCCCCACCTTGCAGCAAAAGTCCACAGTGGTCGCCCCGGGCTGGCTCTATCTGTCTCCACTCACTGGGTCCCTTTGTGTGAATCACCTTCAGTTTCTAAGAATGTCTAACTGTCAAAGAGGTCAAGGCTGTAGGGGAGAAGTCCAGAAATATTTGCAGAAAAGTAGGGTTTTTTAAAAAACTTTTTCAAAAAAGGAAAATGTGGTGATCATATATTGTTCTTAGAATGATAGATAAAATGTCAAAGATTTGTGTATTACAATCCTGCTATTACTTTCTGAAAAGGCTTCTTAAGTCAGTCTACCATCAAATGAATCTATTTCGACCCCAGTGATGAATAGTAAGTTTCAGGTCTTAAGTAGCAGATCAGGGCCCTCTTGCTTTCATACAGGAAGGATGAATTCAGTCCCTTCTGTGTGGATTTGCTGGCCTTTCATTTGGAACTTTCCACTTTGGCTGTACTTCTTATGGCCCAATTTTGCTTCCCAGTGACGCTGAGAGAGACAGTCTTTAGAAGTACTAGACAAAAGTAAAAACAATCAAATATGAAGATGTTTGAGTCTGCAAGAAGAGATGAATGCAGAATGAAATAGTCATACCGAACTAGTCAGTAGGTGCAGTAGTCCAGGGTGGGATGTGAACTGTGTCGTCTGCGACGTGCAGTAGCAGTAGCCACGCAGAGATGATAGCTGTGTTTCTCCTTCTCCCTCCTGTCCCTCTCCAGCAGCCAGTCAGCCTGGCTTCCCACTTTGCCTGCAGCTCTGACCTGTCCACCTACACCAATGCCTCCCTGTTTTCCCACCTCGTATAAGTCATAATCCAGAAAACCCAGCGTGGTTCTGTGTCTCTGATTATACAGCCTCTGAGAGTTTACGGGAAAACCTAGAAACCCCTCAAGAACTAGCAGTTATGTAAAGAACACTCTTGACGGTGGTGACTTGCAGCCCCCATAGAATTTCTGAGCATTCTGACTCTAGTTCATCAATAATTGCCATATCTAGTTAAATTTTGTTAGATGTCTCTCTACCAAATTGTTCATATAAATCAAGCTTTTTGAAGATGAAGTGGATTTCTCTGCATAAGCATAGAGCAAGTGAACAGGAACTGGGAAGAACATGCCTCCAAGTGCTTGTTACCACTGGAGAACGGACATACAGATGCAGTCCATGCCCCCGTGGACTTCCAGTGGGAGAAACAGACATGAGCAAGCTCTGTGAGGGGGCCTCACCTCACCAGGGGGCTCAGGAAGCTTCTGGAACGTGCCATTGAACCTGAGGCCTGGGAAGGAAGAGATGAGAGGGGAATGCAGAGAGAACATAAGCGGAGTTCCCAAGGAGGGACAGAAGTGATCTGTTGTGTTATTAAAGGAAGTTCCAGTGGGTGGAGGAGGAAGGAGTGATTGAGCCAAGCAGGCCCGGCCTGCCAGACCACAGTGCGGATTTTAGACCTTCTCCTGAGGGTAATGAGTAATCACTGAAGGTTTTTAAGGGAAGTAGCATGGTTAGATTGGGTGTTTTGGAGAGAGTGCTTTAGCTGCAGGAGAATTGGTGGGTATGGGGATAGAGTAGGCAGGGCGGGGGGCAGTCGGGAGGCAGTTGGAGCTTCTTAGACTATCTCATCACAGAATTGTAGTGGGGGACAAAAGTAGAGCTGTCAGCTGACACGCTGTAAACCTCGAGGCAGCCATTGCAGGAGCAGCCATCGCAGAAAGAAATCAGGTGCAGCTATTTGAATCCTTAAACAGCTTGGTATGAGGGTGCCAGAGTTAAGTGTTGCCTGGGGCTGGGGCAGAGCCCAAACTGGAATTCTGCAAAACTTTTTCCTTCAGCCACAGAGAAGAAGGCTTCTTGCAAGATAGTGTTTGACTCCTTTGTTAATGCAAATAATCAATAACCAATCTATAGGTAAGAAAGATAGAGTGATATTTATTGGTGAGCTAATGCTAAGGACTAGTCCAGAAGTGTTATCTTCCCCAGGGAAGAAAGCACTCTGGAGAAGCGTGGTTTACAGCATAGTTATATACTGTTTCAGAAGGAAGAACATAAATCAAATATGACAGAAATACAGTTTTTTCCCCAAAGTCACAAGGATGTGTTTTGCCACAGTTTAGCACATACACAGCAGGTCAACTTAACCTGATTCTCTGGGAAGAAAAGCTCATCTTCAAAGAAGTGGTGGTATTGGCATCAGAGAAAGGAGGACATTCATCCCTGTCTTTAAGAGTGCGTTCTTTGCTTCGGGAGAATGTTTGAAGCAGATGTACAATGCATGTTCAGTGGGCCCATAAGTGAGGCTGCTCTGGGAAAAAACGAATTTTAGACCGAATCAGATTTAAACCAGAATGGCTTCCCCAAATACCTCAATATGTGAAAACTTATTAGTTTCATCACCCTTTAACTTTTATCAGCTACAGGTTCTTGCATCTTCTGCAGCTGTGAAAAAAATTCATCTAAGTAAAGATATTTGCTGCAATCATGAAATAAGCTAACGTGAAACAGGTAGAAAGTTTCAATTCCAGCAGCTTCATCCTCCAGAAGTCTGAAGATGATGAAGTAAAATAAAGTATCAGAAGCAGCAGAGCCTGTCGCTCAGAAAATGAGGCTAATGGACAGAGTTCCTATAGCAAAAACTGCATACAGTGAGTTTTAGAAATGTTTTCTTTGGGGCTGGCCCGGTGGCAAAGCAGTTAAGTTTGCATGCTGTGCTTCGGGGGCCCGGGGTTTGCAGGTTTGGATCCCAGGCACAGACCAACGCACCGTTTGTCAAGCCATGCTGTGGCTGCGTCCCATATAAAGTAGAGGAAAATGGGCATGGATGTTAGCCCAGGGCCAATCTCCCTCTGTAAAAAAGAGGAGGATTGGCAACGGATGTTAGCTCAGGGCTAGTTTTCCTTACACATACACACACAAAATGTTTTCTTCAAAAAAATTTTTCCTTACTATTTTCCTAATACACACAAACTTATATTTGCTTGCTTCCAGAAGACATTAACTATAGGAAACATGTTCCAAGTGCCAGTGTTGTCCTGAGGAAGAGCTGTAACATTATAACTCAGAAACTGTCTGTGTTCTCAGGTGTAAGGAGAAAGCTTTTGGCATGAATGGGTGTTCCTGCTTATTTTAAAACATAACTCGACCTGCTGAATTCAGAGGAGTGATCGCGGAGCTGATGTAACCTCCCAAAATGTTCTCCGTGGTCTCTGAACTGTTCGTGCTGAGTAGCTGCACTGAATTTTGTAATCCACTTCCCGACAAACCCACTGCTATCCTTGTCATGTTTTAAATTCTTCTTTAAATGTTTTTAGAATGCTTGGGAATTCAGAAGATTTAGGAAGATCATAGCATCCAAGCAAAGGAGAAAATGGGAATGCTGACGGATAGTTCTGCCTTTAGCAATCTCCCTCGGTAATGCCAAGTTCTTAGGATGTTTGGTTGTGTCGGTGGTGATTAGTGGCAGCCATCAAAGCAAAAACGAACAAGCTGTGTTTCCTAAATAGTGACTTGGTTTCCCTTCTCAGTCTACACTGGTCTTTAGCTTAATTGTCAAGGGTTGAGTCCAGGGACCTAAATGGCAGTCAGACCTACACTGGGGACAGGAAGGCTGAGGATGGTATATGGAGCTGAGCAAATAAACTCTTCTGCTGGGCCTCTCCTTTCTTGCCATGCTGCTGGCGCCAAGTGAGCCATTGCAAAATGCACAGCTGCCCCTGCTTAGCCACACTAGTTTTAAAATTATTAGCTCTTTCTTTTTCAAATTAAATTATCAGTAACAGCTAAGTGGACAAGAGCTGTTTTATCTTAAAATTTGCAAACCCTGCATCTCTGTTCTTAGTTCCTTGGAAATTGCAGCTTATAATGGTGATAGTAAAGTACTGAAATGTCCTGAATGAAGTAGCATCTACATGCAAAAGAAATGTTAATTCTGTTCAATCTAGTATTGTTTTGGCATTTGTAAGTTTTACCATTCTTTTAATTGACTTTATTGAGGTGTAATTTATATACGGTAAAATGAACACACCCACTTTAAGTGTATATTTTGTGAGTTTTGACAAATATATAAATCTTTGCAGTCACCACCCTAATAAGGTCTAGAGCATCACTCCAATCTCCACCACCCCTCACCCCAGGCAACCACTGATCTGATTACTTTTTCAGGAATGTCACACAAGTGGAATCATGTGGTAGGTTCTCTTTGATGCCCGGCTCTTTCACTGTGTATATTGTTTTGAGATCCATGAGTGTGGCGTATGTCAGTGGCTCTCTCTCCTTTCTGTTGCTGAGTAGGTTTTTGCTTATTTTTGGAGGGATTGCTTCTGGGAAGCACTCTGTTGTTCTTGGAGGTGGAAGTCATGTTCTGTGGAGCTTGCTTTTTTAAGAATAAGCTCTGAGAGATTTCAAAATTGAATGGTATTTTCCCCCCATCAGTTTTGGTTGCATTGATCTTTTAACAGACGAATGGAAAGCTAGTCTTTTGATTACTCAGCTGATTTTTTTTATATTAATATCGGATTTATTCAAGTCCAGTTTATATACAGTAAAATTCACTCCTGACAAACGTGTACATCACAGTTCAAGATATAGAACATTTTCATTACTCTGGAAAATTCCTTTGTAGTCAACCCCTTCCTCCACCCCAACACCTGTCTTCCCCAGAATTTCAAATAAATAGCACCATTCAGTGTGCAACCTCTTGAGGGTGCCGTCTTCCCTGAGCACAGTGCATTGAGATTCATCCATACTGCCTGTAGTCCTCTCTTGTTGATTAGTGTCCGTTGTATGGATGAGCCATGCTGTTTCTCCATTCACCAGTGGACGGACATTTGGGCTGTTTCCAGATTTTAGCGGTTATATATAAAGCCACTTTAAACAGTCACATACAGGTTTTTGTGTGAACATATGTATTCATTCGTCTTGGATAAATAACCTAGGAGTGAGGTTGCTAGGCTGTACATTAACTCTATGTTTAATTTTATAGTGGACTGCCAGCCTTTTTCCCAAAGTGGCTGTGCTATTTTGCATTCCCACCAGCAATGTATAAGAGCTCGATTGTTTTACATCCTTGACAATATTGGTATTTTCAGAAAATTTTTTTGGGTTTTTTTTTAGCCATTTTAGTAGGTGTGTAGTGGTATCTCATTGTGGTTTTGATTTGCATTTCCCTAATGACTAATGATGTTGAGCATGTTTTTATGTGCTTATTTTCCATCTATATATCTTCTTCGAAGAAACTTTTATTAATATTTTGCCCATTTTTAATTGGGTTGTCTATTTTCTTATTACTGAGTTTTGAGAAATCTTTATATATTCTGGAAACAAGTCCAGATTTGAATATATTTTCTCCCAGTCTGTGGCTTGCCTTTTAATTTTTTAAAATAGTGTCTTTAGGACAGCAGAAGATTTTAAATTTGGTGAAGTCCAATTCATCTATTTTTTGTTTTATGGATTGTGCTTTTGGTGTTGTATCTAAGAAATCTTTGCCTAATCTAAGGTTGTAGAATTTTCTACTGTGTTTAAGAAGTATTATAATTTTCGATTCTATATTTAGGTCTTTGCTTCATTTTGAGTTAATTTTTGTATATGGTGCAAAGTACAGGTTGAGATTCTTTTTTTGCATTAGGATGTTGAATTATTCCAGCACCATCGTTGAACATGTTTGGTGTAGTGTTAATGTTAATAATATTTATTATAGTTCTTTTAATTTGGATATTCCCTGCCACATAGTCTTAAAAAGAGGAGGCTAATGAAAGACTTTAATAAATATGGACTGTTCATTTTATAATACTAGAGATTCCTTTTGTTGTATGTTAACCCCATGCTTTTTGTTAAAGGTCTCAAGATTCTGTCCTCCAAGAAAATCTTGCCGTGATTGGATAGGACCGCCAGATAAATATTCAAACCTTCGACCTGTTCACTTTTACATCCCTGAAAATGAATCACCATTGGAACAAAAGCTAAGAGAATTAAGACAAGAAACACAAGAATGGAACCAACAGTTCTGGGCGAACCAGAATTTGACCTTTCGTAAGGTAAGGTTCAGGTTTCAGGTCAGAATGAGAAATAATACAGTTGGCCACTTGAGGGCGCTACGTCTTTAAGTATTTGCTTTGCCTCTCCGTGATTTGGTAGTGTCTCAGTCCCGCCCTCCCTTCCTTCTCTCTTTCTCTCATACATAGACATTATTGTGTACATATATATGCATGTAATTTTTAAACCAGTATGTAACCGTACATAAGAAATATTGATCATTCATAGGATCATAGATCTTTAGACTTTCAGGGAAGTAAAGGGAGTAGCACAGCCAGAGCTAGAATTACGTTTTACCTATATATATGTGTATATGTGTGTTTAAGTTTCTAAAAATATGGGTTTTTGTGATGTGTTGTCATTCTTCCTGAGAATTCAGAATTCTTAACAGCACACTCATAAATAAAATATATGAGAAAGAAGTATGAATATTCTATTTCAGAAGAAAAACATTTAAGCTTTATATGTTTACCCATTTGGGCAGGCTAAGTCAAATGGAGTGTATTTATCTTATTCTGTGGATTTATAAACAAACAGTGCCTCCCAAAGTTCATTAAATATCTCGTTTTCAAATCCTATTTCAAGCATGAAACTTTTAACCAAAATCAGGTGGTTTAAAACAGGCTTTGAGATGGGCCATTTCTCAGGAAATCCACATCCAGGCTTCTCCAGAACACTGCGAGTTGTGTCCTAGCCAAGGAAAAATAGAAAGACAGAGAAAGGGAGTTCTGATAGTTGTCTTCTTTTAGGAAAAAGAAGATTTTATTCACTCAAGACTAAAAGCTAAAGGCCTGGGACTGAGAGCTGAATCAGGTTAGTTCATTTGTTCTTTTTCTGCTAGCGTTGTTTTTTTTGGGTAACTACATTAGAAGAAAAAAGAAACGTTGAACTAAGTAGTAAAGGTCAGGAGGCGAGTCACGGCCCTGTTGGGGCAGGCGCTCTAAGGGCATACTCAGTGGGACATGCGTCTGACCTCTTCCTACTCCCTCTTCTCTCTTTGAGGGAGATCAGCTCTCTCATGGTTTCAGGTCATTCTGATTGATGACCTCCTGCTGACCTTTGGACTTATGTCGCAAGGTCCCATGGTTTCTGCAGCCTCTCTCTCCCCTACATCAGCTCCTCTTCTGGATTCCTGATCTCAGTCCATGGTCCCATCGGTTCACGTGAGCCAGAAACCTGGGATTCATCCTTGAAGCCCCTCTCCCTCACCCCTTCATCTCTCCTCCAGGTTTACCTCTGAAACATTACTTGATGTTTTAACTGTTAAATGTTCTTAATGTTTTAACTAAAAGTAACACTTTTGCTATTCTCTATCCTTTAAACATTACTTTAGTTCAGGCCCTTGTAATTCTCTGCCTAACTTCCTCATTCGTTCCTTGGCCTCCAGGCATTAAATCAGGAGTTGGCAAACTTTTTCTGTAAAGGGCTAGATAATAAATAGTTTAGTCTCTGCGGGCCATACGGGGTCTCTTGCAGCTACTCAACTCTGCTGTTGTATTGTGAAAGCAACCATGGATAATGCATAGATGAATGGGCGTGAATGTGTCCCAATAAAACTTTATTTACAGAAACAGATGGTGGCCCAGATTTGGCCTGCAAGCTGTAGTTTATCAACTCCTGCTTTAAATCCATTCTTTGCAGTTTAGCCAGACTGTTCCACTCAAAATACAAATCTGATAGTTGCCATTCAGCTTTGGTTCTTAGACTCGCCATGAGTACAGAATGACATCTGCACTCATCTGTCTGGGTGGAAGGCTGCCCAGCCCCTGCCTATCTCACCTCTTTCACATCTTGTCCCCCATCTCTTGGACAAGGGGCCAGACTGTGTTCAGTTCCCTTTGTCTACTGTGCTGTCCTTTCTTTTTAGATGGAAAATCTACTGCTCAAAATAACCTTTAATCATTTTCTCTTGGTGTTGATATAAGTCCTGAGTAACATTTCATACTGTTTGTTAAAAGATATCTACTGTCAGGGGCCGGCCCAGTGGCATAGTGGTTAAGTTCGCATGTTCCACTTCGGCAACCCAGGGTTTGCCGGTTCGGATCTTGGGCGTGGACCTGTGCACTGCTCATCAAGCCATGCTGTGGCAGCGTCCCAATATACAAAATAGAGGAAAATGGGCACAGACGTTAGCTCAGGGACCATCTTCCTCACCAAAAAAAAATGTCTACTGTCAAAACATTATTCTGATGGAAAAATCCAAAATTATTGACCCTAAAAGTCATGTCTGTCATTGGGCTAGAGCACCATCACTCTCCCTGCTCATCATTAGCCTGGCCTGGATATATTTAGAATAAAGGGCTGGGGAAGATGGAGTAACCCAGATGCCAGGCCTTTCGTTGTCTGCTGTCAGGGCACCATCGAGGTGGGATGTCAGAGGGCAGGAGTGAACAGGAAAGGGTGCTGCCTCCTGACAGTCAGCATAGAATAACAGCTCCCAAGAACAAGTCCTGACTGTGCTGGGTGCTCACACTAAGTCTTTTGCCTATATCATCTGCTTTATTTCCCACAATGACCCAGTGACGTGTAGGGATTGTTACTTTTACCATTTTACAGGTGAGGAACCTGAGAACAATTTATTTAACCAAAATTACAAAGTAAGTGGAGGGGCCTAGATTCTGACCTAGAGAGTTGGGTTCCAAGGGCTGGCTGACCTCCCCTCGCCACAGTGGCTCTCCCTCAGCTCAGAGCTCGTGCTGTCCTGGCCCTGCCTCCAGCTGTGTGGACCATATACGCCGCATCCATAAGGTGGGAGCACGTCAGCCTCCTCAGTCTGCCATCAGGATCAGGTGGGGTCCAGTTGGCTCATGCTGTGGACTAATCACTCTCTTGACAGATGGGAGAGGTGGTTTTGAGTCTCATTACCAAATCACAGAGTTCCTGTTGATGGCATTACTAAGAATTCAAAGGCTGTCCTTAAATCAGATTTTATAATTAATTTGGTGATGAAACAGGAAAGACTGTATGAGGAGAGGACACATGAAGGGAGGTGCCCGCTCTGTCAGCTGTTTAAATGGTTACCAGGCTGCAGTGACGGAAATGGGGCATGGTAACAGGCGTGTCACCTCAGTGGGCCAGGATACACATCTCACCCACACGTGAGCTAACATGAGTATAGGGGACCCCCAGAACTGAGGGAAAAGGAGGCTTGTTTAATAAATGATGTTGGAGAAACTGGTTACTTTGGGCCCAAAAGAATAAATCTAGATTCATGCCCCCTATAATACAAATATATTCCAAATAGTTCAAAAAGGTAATTATTAAACATCATTTGTTTATGGATTAAAAAGATAAATACATAGCTCCCAGTTGTAGAAAGTCTAACAGAATAAAACTGACTCTCCATTATCTGGAGGAATGTTGATTCCCTGAGCTTGACAGAGAGATTCAAGAACATGAAAACTGACAACATCTGTATTAGTTAAGACTCCCTTTGATCTGGCTTTCTGCACAGGAGAGTTTGCTGAGGGGCACAGAGGTGGCTCAGATTCAGGGCCAGGTAGAGCTGGACCCAGGTGTGGCCTGCACTCAGACACTGGCACCAGAGGGAACGCAGGACATGCTCTCTCCTCTCGTTTAAACTCCTCTCTACCCCACTGCTGCACCTTCTCTTGCTGTAAACAGGCTGTCTCTACCTCTCAGTCTGTACCTCCCAAGTTCAAGGAAGTAGCCAGCCTGAGGCTCTCCCCAGGCCAGTCAGCCAGTGGGGAGGCGCCTCAGGATCCCCGGGATTGGCAGAGGCCAAGGGGTGGCTGTTGCCATGGAAATGGGGGGTGGATGAGGCGGGGCAAGGACAGTGCCTGGCAAACCCCAGGGCAGGGCAGACAAAGGGGTCTGCATCAGGGAAACAAGTTAAACATGAACAGCAGATTATCGAGTGGGCGTTTGTGGAAGACATGAGGGGCAGTCTGGACTTTATGAAAAGCCTTAACAAATCTGTAGAAATAACAAAACACCTATAGATGAATAACGTGACTACAAGAAGAAAAATTGCTCAAACTCTGAATTTTACAATGCATATTAAAAGAGCAACCAGGTGTCTTTTTATGCTTACTGAGTTCAGGGGGATGTTTTCAGTGATTGGACCCAATGCTGGTGGAGTTACCTTGACAGTACACTGCTCGTGGATGGTGAGGGCAGTAGAAAATGCCCAGCCCCGTTTCTAGGAGTCAGCTGCATGTGGTGCACATATGCCAAGAAGCAGGGAAATTATGATCATGGAATATCTAATATCCATTCTAGGGGAAAACATGAGAAGAGTTAGCTGTGTTCCTTGTAGCATTATCTTTCATTCCCCAAAGATGGGAAGTATCTAAATATCCAATAAGCACAGATTGGATAAGGCTCTGGTGGCCCACCCACACATTGGATGTTCACTGGAATATTCTGCAGCAGTGTAGAAACATTACTGACTTAATTTCAAGTGCAAAAAGCAGAACACCGTGACTTCAGCTCTGCCTGTACCCAAATTAAATCTTTGTAAGGCAAGCAGTACTGTGGGAGGATTCTTGCCTCTAATTTCTTTTATTGCTAAAGTGTTTATGCAGTGGAGGAAAAAGTACGCCATCAAAATGGATTTGTTTTAAGACAGCTGGTATTTATGAAACACCCACTCGGTTTCCAGTAAGTGTGTAATGAATTAGATAATTCTGCCTATCTGTCTTGGTTCTCTTAAAGTTCAGTAGCATGTTGCAGTGTTGACAGGTGTGGAATAGGAATTACTTAGCAGACATTTATGGTGCTTCTGCTTTATGCTGAGCGTCAGCCTGGGGGTGTTTGGGCAAGACACCAAACTAGACCAACAGCTGAAGACGGCACCCCAATGAGTCCTTACAACCCTGGGGCTTCCGCTGTTCCACGGCAGTGATAACAAGCGAGTGCTTCTGTGCCAGGCCCCATCCCACCCGCTGCACTGGCCAGAATTCAGTTTGTGTCAAAGCAGCCTTATGAGGTGTGCTGTTGTGATCCACATTCTAGAGATGAGAGAAGCCACAGTCCATCGCGCAGCCAGTGAGGGACAGACTCCATTCAAGCGGAGCCACTCTAACTGCTGCTGCTGGGAGGACACCTTCCCACCTCTTCAGCTCTTCAGGCTGTGTTGAAAGGCCAAAAAGAGATGTGCCAGGAAGCTGATTGGAGGGTGCACACACGCCTCTCCCTTAGGGACTGGCTGGAAACCCCACTCATCACTCAAAAGTTGCTGATGCTCTTGGGCTGGTGTGGTCGCTCCTGCTTCCTAAAGCCGGGACTCCCTTTGTTGGCCCCCTCCCCACGCTCTAGCCCTGCCGCCCCCCTCTTCTCTCTCTCTATGTTCAGCCACATCTGCACATCTCCAGACCTTTCATTTCTTCTGCCTGTGCTGGTCCCTGGCCTATGACGATTTTCTCTCCTTTCTCTGCCCTGTGGGATCCTATTCAACCTTTAGGACCTAGCTTAAATGTCACCGTCTCTGGGAGCGTTTGTCTTCCCTCCCCTCCTCAGGCAGCTAGTTGTTCCCTCTTTTGCCCCACTTAGCATCCGTCCATTCGTTTTTGAGGTATTTATCAAACACCTGCCACATACCAGATAAGGCACTGGGACTAGTGGTGGATGAGACGGAGCTGTGGCCTCGCCTTGTGGAGCTGACATTCTAACTGGGGCAGGAGTGTGACCGGCAGACAAGTAGCTCAACAAATACACACTGCACTCTTAGAGTGTTTGACCCCTGGGAGAAAAACAAGCAGGGAAGTGAGAAGGAGGTGAGCGTTTTAACAGGGCCCTCAGAGAAGGCCTCTGAGGAGGAGGCAGCTGGAGGGAGATTTGGGAGAGAATCTTCTGGATAAGGGAACAGCTCGCAGATAGAGATTTTGAGGAGGAGCAGGCGGCTGGGTCAGACAAGCAAAGACACGTGGAATCAGCTGCTGTTTACTCAGGCAGTGGGAGTCCAGGTGATGTGACAGGCCCTCGGTCAGGTGCTGGAAGGGATGTGGTCCTTGTGTGAGGGGACAGCCATGCCTGTGCCATGCCATCTGAGTGTTTGCCTCTCTGTTGTGTGAGTAAAGGGCCACTTTCCCTCCTGTTTCAGTGGAAACATGCCCTTGGGTTACCTTCTCAGCTCTGTCTCCCCAGAATCCTGATGGGGTTTGGAGCATCAGAATCCTCTATGCAGCCAGGAAACACAGCCTCTGCCTGGAGACGCATCTCTGGGGGAGCAAGTGGACTAAACCTTGGGGACGGGAGCCCGAGCTTGGGCCTCTCTGTTTGGGAGTGCTCCGGAAGCACAGGAAGCTCTGGATATAGTACCTGGGCTCCTACAGAGATTGTGCCGTCTGTTTAGGGCTTGGGGCTTCTAAGCCAGAGTGCCCCCGCCATGTGGTCTTATTCCCTCACCCTTGAGGCATCTCTGGGGTCCTGAGACTGGCCCCTGGGCTGCTGTGCAGCCCCACTTCGGAGGAGCCCTGCTGCCTGCCTTGGTTTCTGTCCTGTGTGGCCTTTCAAGTCTTCTGATTGTGGAGAAGCCCTGAGAGTGGGCGCCACGGTTGGCATCGCCCGCTGCACAGGGGGCACCATGGAGGTGGCCAGCTGAGTCCCTGTTCTGTGCCAGCACCTCATGTGTTACCTGGTTCAGTATGTGCTCACTGACTCGGAGGTGGAATGGTTAGGCTGCTATCTACCCCAGGATGCGTTCAAATTAGGAAACATTTCATTTCCCTTATGCTGGTAGCTCACAGTTCTTCATTAGAAACTTCAGAAAGTATTGGGGTATACATGATGAAACACATCACACATTATTCACTTTGAATACTCCATCTGTATCAGTTGTGAAGAAAATGAGTTACGCTGTAACCATTAGGGTCCAATGATAGAGGAAGATACTTTTTTCACCCTTAAGTCTCTTTTCTTTACTGAGATAGAATTAACATAAGATTTACTTTCTTTTTTTTTTTTTTTTTTTTTGCTGAGGAAGATTCACCCTAAGCTAACATCTGTGCCAATCTTCCTCTATTTTGTATGTGGGTCGCTGCCACAGCATGGCTGCCAATGAGTGATGTAGGTCCGTGCCCAGGAACCAAACCCAGGCCGCTGAAGTGGAACACACCAAACTCAACCACCAAGCCGTGGGGCCAGCCCCAGAATTTACACTTATAAGGTGTACAATTCAGTGGTTTTTAGTATTCACAAGATTGTACAATTGTCACCACTAATTCCAGAACATTTTCATCACCCCAGAAACTGCCAAACCCCCTGGCAGTTACTCCTCCCACCAACCCCTGACAGCCACTAATCTACTTTCTGTCTCTATGGATTTGCCTACTCTGGACATTTCCAAATAAATGGAATCATACAATATGTGCTCTTCTGTGTCTGCCTTCTTTCACTTAAGTGTGTGTTTTCAAGGTTCATCCACGTTGTAGTATGTTTCAGTATTTTGAAGATTCTTTTTTATGGCTGAATAATAATCAGTTGTATAGATGTATCACATTTTGTTTATCGTCAGTTGATAGACGTTTGAGTTGTTTCCACTTTTTGACTCTTATGAAGAATGCTGCTATGGACAGTTGTGTATATACCCAGAAGTGAAATTGCAGGGTCGTATGGTAACTCTGTGTTTAACTTTTTGAGGAACTTCCAGGCTATTTTCCAAAGTGGCTGCACCATTTAACAGTCCCACCAGCAGTGTATGAAGGTTCTAGTCTCTCCGCATCCTCGTCAACACTTGTTATTGTCTGTTTGATTATAGCCATCCTGTAGGTGTGAAATGGTATCTTATTGTCTTTTTTATTTGAATTTCCTAAGGACTAATGATGTTGAATATCTTTTCATGTTCTTATTGGCTATTTTTATAGCTTTTTTGGAGAAATATCTATTCAAATCCTTTGCCCATTTTTAAATTGGGTTCTCTTTTTATTATTGCATTGTAAGAGTTCTCTACATATTCTGGATATTAGACCCATATTAGGTAGATGATTTGCAAATATTTGCTCCCATTGTCTAGGCTGTCTCTTCACTTTCTTGATAGTGCTCCTTGAAGCACAAAAGTTTTAGATTTTGATGAAGTCCCATTTATCTTTTTTTCTTTGTCTGCTTGTACTTTAGCTGCCGTATCTAAGATGCATTGCCTGATTCAAGGTGATGAAGATTTGCACTTGTCTTCTTCAAAGAGTTTTATAGTTTTAGCTCTTATATTTAGGTCTTTGACACATTTTGAGGTTATATTGGTTTATAGTGTGAGGCAGGGCTTCAACTTTATCCTTTTCTATGTGGATATCCAGTTGTCCTAGCACCATTTGTTGGAAAAACTATTCTTCCTCCATTGAATTGTCTTGGCACTCTCATTGAAAATCACTTGCCCAGAAATGTTTAGGTTTATTGCTGGACTTTAAGTTCTGTTCTTTTGATCTATATGCCTGTCCTTGTGCTAGTACCACACTGTCTTGATTATTGTAGCTTTGTAGTAAGTTTTGAAATTGAGAAGTATGGGTCTTCCAACTTTGTTCTTCTTTTTCAAGATTGTTTTGGCTCTTGGGATCCTTGCATTTCCATATGAATTTTGGGATTCATTTGTCAATTTTTGCAAAAAAATACAGCTGGAGTTTTGATAGGGATTGTGTTGAATCTGTATGTCATTCTGGGGAGTGTTGCCATCTGACTAGTATTAAGTCTTCAAAACTATGAACATGGAATGTCTTTCCATTTATTTAGGTCTTCCATTTCTTTCAACTATGTTTTGTAGTTTCATTGTATCAGTCTTTCGCTTCCTCTCTTAAATTTATTCCTGTCTTTTATTTTTTTTGATGCTATTGTAAATGGAATTGTTTTATTAATTTCATTTTCAGATTGTTTATTGCTAGTGTATAGAAATATAGTTGACCTTTGTATATTGATCTCGTATCCTGCAGCCTTGCTGAACTCATTTATTAGATCAATAATTGTTTGTGGGTCCCTTCCCTTTAAGTTTTAATGTTTAAGTTGAAATTAATTTTTAGGTCAAAAAGCAACATTGAATGCAGAAGAAATGGCTGATTTTTATAAGGAATTTTTAAGTAAAAATTTTCAGAAGCACATGTATTATAACAGGTAGGTATTTACTTTTTTCCTGAAAATTTGAGTATCAAATCCATATTGTGTAGATTATTTTCTTACCTGAATTTAACAACTTTCATGTTTATATTAAAGGTAGAAGTTGCTGTAAACTTAGTTTTTTCACTTTTAAATAAAATTGACAACTTAAAGTTATTTTCATGACAGCCCCATAGCAGTTTGCACTCCTAGTGCTTGGACAGTGGGTTCTACAGCACTTCCCGCTAAAGGGAACCTGGGCTCCTGGGAGAAGCACACTCTGGGGGTAACACAAGAGGAGTCTAGACATCTTGTGTCTGAAAGTGAAGAGGCTCAGAGACTAGCGGGGTCATGTGAGAACGGCACAGGAGCCAACTTGAGGGGCTCCCACAGGCCAAAGATGAAGCCATTTTAGCCACACAAAGAAAATGACCGAAGTGGATTAGAAATATATCAAATATACAAACATCTTTGTGACCATAATGATACTGACAGGCTCAGGGTCACCTCTGGATATTGCTGGGCAGCCAACGTTATTCTGAAAATTGATAAATAAAGGGAAAGAACTCAAAGAATGTGCACCTCTCCTTTCCTGTACTGACTATTTCAAGGTAACCAAATGAAGGAACATTTTCTTTGTAGAAGAATGACAGCTAATGCGAAAGGAGTGATGGAGTTAGAAAATTACCATTTTTCTAATGAAATAATGGATCTGAGTGACAGTCACCCATGGCTGCCGAAGCCACTGGGCAAGAAAGCTGACAGGGACTTTACAGTGGATGGGTCAGGCTGATGGCGTCTGTGCATCTTTGTGCTGTACAAAGTGGGGCAGCTGCCATCACGCGCCTCTGTGAGATGCAGGAGGAGGTATGCAGCACCACCTGTAAGGTGTTCTTACCACAACAATGGGATTGGACCTAGTCAGGCCTCCAAATCTAATACCAGTTCACAGGGAAAAAGGAAAAGGGTGTATGTGGGGGGTGAGAGAGGGGTTCATAGAAGACCATCTTTAAAATGACAGCCTGAAGATACAATCCCAAAATGTTGGAAATTTTACAAGACAAATGATCCAGTTTCAGTAAGTAACTAGAATCAAAACAAAGAAAGAAGGACGGGGAACTATTATAGATTAAAAGAGACTTGTGCAACATATAGACCTTGTTTGGATCCTGGTGCAAACAAACCACCCTTAAAGAGAGATTTTTGACAGAGGAAATTGAGCAGTGGCTGTATATTAGGTTAAGGATAAGGTTAGGATAAGTTGTTGTTCATTTTATCAGATGCAATGATGGTATTGTGGTTATGTGTTTTTAAAAAAAGGTTTTAATGATGCATAATGATGTATATTTCCAGGGAAAATGATAGAATATGATGTTTGAGATTTGCTTTAAAATGTAACAGTGATGGCGTTGGATCAGGCAGGTGAGGCAGGATCTAGAGAATGGTGGTAATAGTGGAGGCTGGAGGAGAGAGCATGAGAGCAACACTTGGACATAAAGATTAGTCCTGAAACCTCTGCATTCTGTTGCTCGTGCTGTCATGTATTGCTCTGAACTAGTTCAGCTCCTCATTCAAGCCAGTATTATCTTTCTCTGGACCTTTGATTTCTGATGAGGGCACAGCATGTTCGCCCCATGCATCATCTCGGTAAGCTGGATGTGCACTGTGGTGCTCAGAGCGGAGAGGAGCCTTACCCAAGGCCAGGCAGCTGTGGAGCCTGAGCGCCCCCTCTGTGTGCCCCCCACCTCCTGCCCCTGCTTCTCCATGGAAACAGAAAAAGTTTAGTTAGCTTTTCCCTACACTTTGTTAAATCAAGTCATCTGTATCACTGGAGTGGACGCTGGCTTTTCCTTAATAACAGAAGAATTTGAATCCCAAAGGGATACTGGTTTTCTTTTCCTGGAAGCCTTTCTTATTTATTTAGAATAAATAAATGGTTTCCCATTTATAGCATCACTTAAGTGGGTAGCAATATAAAGATGGTTCTCATGTGGAGAGGGGTTTTCTATCCAGCCATGCAAAGGCTCCAGAAAATGAGCATTTTAACCTCTTGCTCTGCTTCTTTTGGGCCCTTGGTTATTCTCCTTCCTTCTACGCTGAGATCCAGTAAATCATTTGAGTCTAGTCCTGAATAGCAGTTCCACATTCACTGATTAGCTCATTTGGCTGAAAAGCACTGATCTTGTTGGCATTTCAGCTTCCAAGGGCTTTGCACTAAGAGTCTGGAATGTGTGCATTCGTTGTGGAAACTTTCCAAGCTTTGCCCATTCAACTGCTGACAATGGGGTGAATTTGCAAGTTTTGCAATGTTCTGTAGAGTAAGTCACAGGCGAGTGAGCCCCTGACTGTGTGTGAACTCCATCCCAATATTGGTATGAGAAGCTTTGGAATTCTCTCTTTAGAGACACAAATTACACAAAAGCTCAGATCATCCAGAAAAAGAGGATATGGAGCTTTATGATGTTGGCACTCATGATAAATTAGCTTCTCACGATGGAGTACTTTTGTCATGTGTTCCTTATGCAAATAAGGTGTCAAAGCCAGGATGGTCCCCACTGAGTTCCTGCAGAGCCTGCCAGTCGTTTTGCTGAGCGGTCACGCCCCCATCACTCAACAATTGTGTCTCTCCAAGAATGCCACTGGACTCTAGGTGGGCCCCAGGCTTCCCAGGGCTCTTTTGGAGTCTTTTAGCAAAACCCAAAAAAGGGTTGCAGCGGCCTCCAGGAATGGGGCAAGATGGGGGTTGTGGGGCCCCGGGGACATCACTGTTGAGCCTTATGCTCAGCCTGACGAAAATCCAGGTGGAAGGAAGGAAGGCTTTTATGGACAGTTGACCTTTAATGAAGGCAGAAAAAGGCAGAGACAGTGAGGAGGGGAGTAGGGAGAGGAGGAGTCGGGGGACTTGCCTTTTGGTTGGGAACTCACCTCTGCCTGAGTGCTAGTCCTCAGTCACTGGGGTCGTCACCTGTGCTTGTCTTGTAGAGACTGGTACAAGCGTAATTTTGCCATCACCTACTTCATGGGAAAAGTGGCCCTGGAGAGGATTTGGAACAAGCTTAGGCTGAAACACAAGAAGACCATCAATTAGGAGCCCAGCCTGACCCACCTGCCTGGTGTCCGAGTTTCCACGAGAAGCAGCTGGTTGTAGGAGCCTATTTTATGACAGCTCTAAAAACCTGTAAGTGATCTGAGTCCCACACCTTCTTTGCTGGGGCCCCTTGGCTTATGTTTCAGTGCAGGGCACGCTGAGACAACGCAGGTCCTGGGGCGCTGTGGGCCAGATGGCTCCATCCTGACTGTGGTCTCCAGGCTGGTTGTCAGTCACAGACGTCATATTAAATATAAACCCAAGCACTGTGTGCCCGTTTTCTGTGTTTTTGAATTATACCAATTTGAAATAGAACAATATAAAAATATTAATAAAATTTCACTTGAAAAAGTGGACTCCACTGATGGGAATGATTTAGAAGCTGGTTGCCAAGTGAACTGTAAGCTGCCTCATGTTCCCATGCCCTCACATGACCAGCGAGCCGTGAATTATTGGAGGGCCCTGGGCCCATGCCATCATGAAATGCAGCTCTCCTGGGACACATGCCCTGCAGACTTGAAGCAAGTGCAGCTCCTGTCAGAGACCTCAGGTGACTGCGGAGGCGCCTTGGGAGAACTTTTCTCCATTTACTCCAGTGAGGTAGAGCCTCGGTTTCCAGAGTTTTCCCCCAAAACTTGCTACTGGATCACGCCCCTCTGTTTTTTAAATTCTTTTGAAGTCAGAGTTGTTTGAAATAGGATTATATGGTTATAAAATGAGGAGGCTCTCTTTGTACTGCATCCTGGAGCTGTGTGGCATGGGAGTCACGGCCTGCAGGAGGGGATGTGTGCCTCAGCAATGGGGAGGTGGCCTTAAGAGCCAGGCCATGTTAGTCAGCATGTCCTTTGAGGATAGTTGAGATATCTGGACTTAAAGCCACTTGGCAAATAGTCTTTATACCAAAATGAGGCATGACAATAGAGTCGTAAGACTGGATTTCTCCTGTGGCTTATAAACTGCCGCCACCGAAGATGATTTCCAAGGAGAAATTCTAAAAACCAGAAGAAGCACATCACACCCCCCACACACACACTGAGGCCTTTAAGGGCCATGCAGATGAATGAGGGTGAGTGTGAGAACCTCGTCCACCATGTGTCTGAAGAGGAAGGCCCGTGTGCCCCAAGCGAGTGGAGAACACTGCACTCACTGGGTCAGTCACACTGCGTGGTCTGTTAACCCAGCTCTGTTAACAAAGGTCCCCAGAGAGTGGGGTGCATGCACCAAACAGCATGGAACACGGGGTTTCACAGAAATAACACTGTATCATTCATTCACACCACTACCTCTGCTAAACAGATTCTCACCCCTTCACCAGCATGTGTGACACTGTGCATCTGCAGAGAAACGAGGGAAAAAGTGATAACCAGCAGGGTTAGGGTCCTTGGACAGGGGCCCTCGATTCTGTGTGAGTGAGCCCAGAAGGCATGAACTGTTTCCTGGCTTTTAATTCCTCGTCTCATCCCATCAGATTCACTGACTGACTTGAAGGTCATTTAAAGGTTGTCTTCTCCCAGGCAATGTGACATTGGAATAAACAGCAGTTTCCAGTGGTATTGTTTCTAATTCTCTTTGCACATCAATTCTTAGAGATTTTGAGGGTGACTTTCCATTGTAACAGCAAAAAACATGTGGATCGTCTGAAAGGAAATTTGTTTTTTAGGAAAGTGACTTCCAGTGTGGGTAGAAAAGGTGTGTGTGTGTGCTCACTGCATCATTGCAAACTGAAAGATACATCATGTTATATGTTACTATCTGTGAAGGCAGACGGAGAATGTGAAAAGTGTGGACGTATTTTGTAACCTGTGGGACTATTGAACAACTATGCAGGATGTGCTGTGAATAAAGGGCCTTTTCAAACACAGGTGTATCCTGAATCACACTCTAAGATGTTGAGACCATGTTGTCCCAGAGTTGTTAGCCTGGTGCTCCAGATAGCTTGTTTACTGGATCCTTGAGCAAATGGATTCTGTCCTTCAGCTGGTGGCTTGGTGATGCGCTACCAGTATTTACATTGTACAAGAGCTTTTACCAACTGTAGCTCTTCCGGGCACGTTTCCTGATTTACCTGCTAAGACCCTCAGGGCTCCTAGAGGCAAGCCTCTTGAGGTTTCAAGGAACAGAAACTTACTCAAATGAGCACCAGTTGCATCAGGGGGCAGGTAACTGCTAGAAGCCAGAGATCTCCAGAAGCAGACCACTCGGGCCCCCGAAGCGAGAAAGCCTGAGAGCCAGGGACCGCAATGCCCCCAGTGTCTGTCAGCGGCCACAGAGCTCTGTCCGCCAGCTGCCACCTTCCAGGGGTGGGCTGGGCCTTGGGCAGGTCCCTGTCCAGTGGGCAGGCATGGGACAAGCGGAGTGACCGAGGTGACCCAGTGCCGTGCAGAAGCTTGAGGTTCTTATGCCCACCAGAGCCCCTCAGATCTGAGGCCGCAGAGACACTGCCTTCACAGGTCCAAGGATGCTTTCTTTTAAGAGACTTAAAAAGAGCAAAAAGCAAGCATATGTTCTATATTCTGACAAAGGAAAGGATTAGTGATTCTTTGACCTTGTAAAGTAAAAGTTGAGAAAGTAAAACATCCTTTGAAAATTGTCGGAGGGAGCAGTGCCCCACAGTGGCAGCGGCCTGGGCCAGGTGAGCAGGAGTTGCCGGGGTCTTGATGCCATTTGATGGAAGGATAGCAGAGGCCTTGTGGGTGCAGGCAGACTGCTGGTTAAAAGCCAAAGGAAAAGCACTCACAAGTCTTGGATCCAGAGTCCCAAGTAGTTCCCCTAAAATTGTTTCCACTTGACGTAAATGACGTGGTAGGTCGATATTGAGGATCGGCAGAAGAATTTTAGCAACTCCAGACCTAAGTATAGTTGAAATCTCCGTAACCTGTACGTTGTCCTTTTGTAATAACCGTTTAATGCCAACAAGTTTAACTTGACTCGTGGTGCCCTGTTCCCAGGTTCTGAAATGCTCTGAGTGAATTAACGAGAAGTGACAGTGCTGTTTTCCTCTTTCTTGGATTCTTAAACATTTAAGATTAAATGATTGTGGTAAATGTTACTTTAGGTCACAAATAAATTGTAAGTAAGGTTATTTTGACTCTAAAATGTGTATTCTCAGGTAAGAAAATATTAGGTTGTTTTAAGACAATTGTCTGTCACAGCAATATTCGAGTATTTTTGTAGACATAAATAATTACAGAATAAAGGTTATCTCAATGGTGTATTTTATCCTGCTTTTCCCGCTGATAAAATTTAATGTTTCTGTTTTCTACATTAAAACGTAAAATAACATTGAGTCTCTTTCCCCCTCTGTGTGTTGGATGCTGTTTGTGGACATTGGTTTTTTTAATTGTTCATATTTACCCAAAAATAAAAGAGAATCCAGGTGTGGCCATCAGAAGTGCAGGACTTGGGGCCCAGGCTGACTCAGGTCACTGACAACGGGACGTCTGATCACAAAGTCTTTCCTTGTTTTGTTTTAATCCTAATAATATATTGGGAAGTCTGCCTCTGGGAGGTACAGTGAAGCATCTATACTGTAACTGCACTGGAATGGAATAGCGTACCAGAGTGGGCTTGTCTGCCCTCAGGCCCGTCATGGCCTCGGCTCTCTGGGTTGTAGTAATACACACCTGGCAGAGCCCCTGGCAGGGTTCAGTGTGGCATGTTAAGTACAGTGTCAGCACTTAACAGGCTCCTCACAAATGCCAAAGTGATAGTGACTAATAATAACGTCCAAAGGGGCTGGTTCCTGAGCACCAAAAGTCCTCCCTGGGGCAAAATTGACTGAAAGCTGGCCCTTGTCATGAGTCGGGAGCAGAGCCCTGAGCACCGGCCAGGAGTGTAAGTAGAAAATGCTTTGGTCTCTTGCATGTCCCATAGCTGCCGGCACACAGTGGGTCCTCAGGAATCGTCCATGGCGTGTCAGAGTCTCCCCTGTTACCCCTCCTTGAATGTCCACACGCACACTCCTCTGTGCTGGTGACCTCACAGCCAGCTTTTTCAGGAAAACAAACATGCACCATCGGCTCTGGCTTCGGCTCGTGTTGTAACCCTTCATCCTCCAAGGGCACGGCCTTGACTAGCCCTTTTTCTGGCCGGCTCCTTAGGCTGTTTTCACCGAGAGAGGCAGCAGGCAGCGGCTGTATTTGTACTGCGAAGCTTCCACATCTGAGGAGGGCGGAGAGCCACGGAGGGTCTGCCCAGCCCCCTCTGTTCTAGTAAATTTGCAAAGACTTCTGATTAATGGGGAAATCACAGAACTCGTGGGAAATTATATGATACAGTTTTGTGTTTGATGATTTTTTTCCCTACCAGCATTGCTTTTTTCTGTTTTTAAAGACAAAAATAAAACACAAAGAGCCATATTCTGTTGACATTTTTAACTGCCTCTGGTTAGAAAACTGGAACAGTGCAGGGAGGAGCAGACTGCGCAGGAACAGCCTTCTTTTATGGAGAATCAGGTTTCCCAAGGGGAGGCTGGGGATTCTTGCTCAGAAAGCCCACCTGATTGGGATGCAGGGGGAACTGGGGGTTCTGGTGTTGTGGGAGCACTTTTTCCTTCTCTGTGTGCAGCCGAGCCCCCTGGGGATTGGTTAAGTCCTGTTAGATTCCCTCTCAGAATCTGTACGATATACAGATATCGTACCTGTATAATTTTTTATTTCAAAGTAATTGCCTTTTAACAACTTATCTGCCTTCTGAATTTGTGCTCTAGCACTTTCATTTCTTCCCAAAGTGTTTTCATCATTGTGCCAGGCATGTTTCATAATGATTGATGGGTCATCCCTCATCCCATACAGCCAGGGAAGCCTGTCAGAGCAGCATCTGCCTGGGGCGGATGGTCTTCTCATGAGACCTCTGGGCCTGCACCATCTGGAGCCAGCTGTACACTGCATGCACCTGAAGGGAATGGGAGAGTGGGAATAGTTAAACTCTTTGTCAACGCTCATTCATCCCACAAATCCTGAGTGCCTGCCCGGTGCTGGGCACAGGGGCTATAACGTTGATGATTTACTGTTGCTTCCCCTGAAGGGCTTACAGACCAGCAGGATTTAAGGTAAAAGAAAAAATTAGTCATGTAATGAAGAACCCACCAGAATATTTTATGGAATCAACTGATCTAATTTTCATGTTTACATTCCAAATTAATATAGATTTTAATAATATTCTTAACTTTCAATTGCAGAAGCATCTCCACTTAAAATGTGCAGCCATTTTATTTAACTACTAGTTAATAAAAATACTTTCTTGCTAGTATCACAAAGAAAAGAAATAGCACCGTGAAATTGATAGCGAGATTTTAAAACGGAACTTCAAGTAGGAATGTACAAATAACTACGTGAGCCCTTCTTGGTCACCCCCCGCCACACACAGCTTCCATCTCCCTGTAGAAGGTGCTTCTCTTGCTCTGAACCTGTGTGCACTGTACCTACAGTGCCCTCGCCCCCTGGTCAGTGGGCAAACTTGCTCACGCTACAAGACTTGGCTCCCCAGAGAAACTTCCCAGGTGTCCTGGCCTTCTGGAGCACGCTCCTTCAATGAGAGGTCCACAACTAGTGGCCTAATGAACGAGAAGCACTCCAGGGGCGGGGGGCAGGGTGCTCCAGGACCTGCACTACACCCTTGTTCCAGGGACTCGCTGACCTTACTGGAGCTCTGCCAGCTTCATGGCTGGTGAGTGGCCCAGGGTGTCCCATCCCAGCCTGCAGGAAGGGAGGGAGCCTGGAGGCGCAGGAAAGCGTTTATAGGCCAGGCCCAGAGGAGGCCCTGTTGCCCTCTCACCTTCCGTGGGAGCAACTCCTGTGCCTGAGGTTAGGGGAGGTGGGTCAGCCCGGAGTTGCCGGCAGGGCCTGTCCACTGTGAAGAAAGAGGGGAGAGTAGGTGCTGATGGACAGCTGGACAAGCCCACCACATCTTGCTGGGAGGCCCATCTCCTCGGCATCCCTCTTAGGAAGCCTGATCCCTTGTGCGGGGTACCCCTTTCCCTTGGAGTGGACGAGCCTCACCTCAGAGACACCATGGGCTCAGAGGCCACGTGGAAAGAAGGTGAATTTGTGTGTGTGTGTGTGTAGTAAAATACATAGAACATAAACTTTACCATTTTTAAGTGTGCAGTTCAGTGGCTTTAAGTCCATTCACATTGTTGTACAACTATCACCACTGTCCACCTCCAGAACTTTTTCATTCTCCCAAACTGAAACTCTGTCCCCATTCAACACTAACTCCCCACCCCCCCGCCAGCCCACCACCATTCTACTTTCTGTCTCTATGAATTTGACTACTTTAGGGACCCCATATAAGTGGAATCATACAGTATTTGTCCTTTTGTGACTGGCTTATTTCCCTTAGCATGATGTCCTCAAGGTTCATTGATGCTGTAGCAAGTGAAGATGGGTTTGTTTGCAGACGGATAAACTGGGCCCCAGTCTCAGCTGTGGCATCTAAGCCCTCCGAGCCTCAAAGACTACTGGAGACCGGAAATAGCCCTCGCAGCACAGGGCACATGATGGTGTTCCGTTTGGGGTCCTGTGAGGACAGCAGGGTCCTTGCTTTCTCATTCATTCAGCAAATGCTCATGAGACATACTGCCCGCCAGGCCCTGTTCTAGGCACTGGGGATGGAGCCGTGAATGAGACAGCCCTCACGGGCCACGCTGCCGGTCTTGTGTCCCTAGTGCCCTGGTCCCACGTGGTGGGGACAGCCACCCTCCTGGCTGGGCAGTGCTCCTGCTCAGACATTCTGCTCACCTCCCTGGGCTTCCAGGAAAGTAATTTCTTTCCTCTCATGCCATTGAAAATGAATTGATCAGTCTTCCAAAAACGTTCAGGCTGTTTCAGCTGCATTTGTAGCCACTCGGCTATTGATTTACAGTGACCGTTGTATTCACTTTGTTCTGAGTCGGACCTTGGGTGGAAAAGTACAGAAAGAGTTTCTGGAGGAGGGGATGAGATGGATGAGCAATCTTGGTAGGTGTGCAGAGGTGGTTTCTATCCAGGTGTTTGGGGGTTATAAGCTCTCCCAGGCCCATCCCTCCTCCCCCCACCCCAGCACACACTCACACCAAAAGACGAGTTTGCCATTAAAACAGCTCCCCAGTTTGGTGCGGTGGGGGCCGGGGGGGGGGGGGAAGATTAACACAAAGCCAGAGCTGTAGGCGGAGTGGCGCAGAAGAGCTGTTTGTTTATTCCCTTATCTCTGCACCCCCCTCAGGGCCCACTAGCTACAGCTGGATGATGGAGTAAAACAGCTGTGGGCACTGGCTTGTGAAAGGTTGGTCCATCTGCTAGGAAACCCAGTGGGCAAACAAGATTTTTATTTTTATTTTAAAAAGAAAGCAGCATCCCAGCATGTCCTTGGTGCCTCCCCAAGCCTGGCCTCAGTGGTCAGGACATCAGCCCCCGGCCTGGCAAGGGCATCCACTCTCGCGAGGACGTGGCAAGCCAGCCTGACAGGCCACCTGCACAGACCCAGCTCCCGTACTGTGACTGGGGGCCTTACTTCCCGCTAGAAAGCGGGATCCTGTCAGCACAGGGTCCTGCTACATCTCGCTACAAACTCCAGAATCTGACCACCTGGTGGTGGAGACACGAGGCCCAGCATTCACCGAGGGACGTGACCGCCCAGCCCGGAGGACATGGCCTCCGCACGGGCAGAGCTGTGTCTGTCTTTATCCTCATCGTCCCCTCCCCCCAGTGCCTCACCATGTTGCCTGGCACAGAGTAGGCCTTGGACAACGGTGCTAAATAAATGCAGCCTCTGGACCCTTTTACCAAATAATAATAATAGGGAGCTAGTGTGACTATCTGCCAGGCACGGTTCTGAGTTTTATTTACATGGACTAGTGGCATCCTCAGAACAGCCCTTGAGGGGTCCCTGGGGCCTCTCCGCACAGCACCCAGCCGGGCCAACCAGGCTCCGTCCAGCTGCAGAGGGGAATGGGTGCTCTGCTCTAATTGGCCTAGCGGGGCCGTGAGCCCGCCCCCTGGCCTATTAGATGCCGGCGGAGCCCATGCTTGGAGCTGTCATTCATTCAGTTAAGGAAATACACCAAGGCTTAGCACAGGTCAGTCACTGCCATAGTGTTGGGGCTCATCCGTGAACAAAACTGGCAGAAATCCTTCTAGAGGGGCAGACAGTGTACACAATAAAGAAATCAATTATATAGAAGATTGCCAGAGGCTCAGTGCTGTGGAAAAAAGCACGTGGGCTGGGGAGTTTGTGGAGAGCAGATGGTGAGGGGGCGGGATCTGGGCAAGAGTGACTAAGGCCGTGGGGTCGCAGTGAGCCTGGCAGGGCCAGGAGTAGCAGGCAGCCGGCGTGGTGGGGCGGCAGGAGCCAGGGAGGAGGAGGGTGGGAGCAGGTGGTCAGGGGCCTGCAGGCCACCGCACAGACGCCGGCTTTTCTCCTGTGTACCCTGCGGAGCCACTGAGGGCTCTGAGCAAGGGACTGCCATGGCCTGATCACTCTGCCAGGGGCCCAGGGCAGAGTGGGGAGCCCCATCCAGGCTACAGCCAGGACCTGGGTGGCTCATACTAAGGGGTGGCTGGGAAGGTGGTGAGCTGAGAAGTGGACTGTCCAGTACGGGAGCCACTAGCCCCATGTGCCTGTTTACATTTCAATTAATTCAGTGAAATTAAAAACTCAGTCTCTCAGTCGCACTAGCCACCTTTCAAAAGCTTAATAGCCACAGGTAGCTAGTGGCCACCATATTGGACATCACAGATGTGGAACATTTCCATCATCACAGAAAAGTTCTGTGAGACAGCGCTGGCCTAGGAGGTGCCATAAGGCATGTTCTTCCTTCTTTGGTCGGGGAAGACCAGAGCCCAGAATGTGGGAGTGTGGGCTGGGCAGCAGGTGGGGCAGGATGGAGCTGGGAATCAGGGAAGGGATGCTAGAGGCTGTGTCCCCGGGGGGACTGGTGGGCTCTCCATGTGAGGGTCAGTCCAGCAGGAAAGGCCAGTACCTGACTGAGGGGGGAGGGGATCCAGAAGATGTTTCTGGGCCAGGTATGGTCATTGTGGCTTTCCCTGGGACATCTGATGAGAAGAACCTTGGTTTCCATACCGCAGCCATGACCACGTGTAGCTAATGAGCACTTGGGATGTGGCCAGTCTGAATCAGTGTAAGCTACATACCAGATTCCAAAGACAGTATGAGAAGAGGAATGTAAACTATCTCATTCATAATTTTTTATATCAATTACATGTTGAAATGGTACTTTGGATATATTGGGTTCAGTAAAATATATTATTAAACAATCTTAAAAAAGAAGGACATTCTGACACATGTTATAATGTGGATGAACCTTGAGGACATTATATAAAGTGAAATAAGCCACTCACAAAAGGAAAATTCTGTATGATTCCACTTATATAAGGTACCTGGAGTAGTCGAAATCATAGAGACAGGAAGTAGCATGGTGGGTGCCACGGGCTGGAAGTGGGAGGGTTATTTATTGTTTAATGAGTAGAGAATTTCAGTTTGGGATGATGAAAAAGTTATGTAGTGATGGTTGCACAACAATATGAAAGTACTTAATGTCACTGAACTGTACACTTAAAGTGGTTAAAGTGATAAATTTTATATGTATATTTTGCCACAATTAAAAAAAATAATTTCTGATAAAATTTGCTGAAGAAACAAACAATATATGTATATATATTATTAAAATTGTTTTCACCTGCTTCTTTTTGCCTTTTTTACTGTGGCCACTAGGCAATTTTAAATGACATTGTGGCTCATATTAGTCCCCATTGGGCAACACTGCTGCAGGGGGCACAGACCCTGGGGTCTCTGGTCCAGAGGGAGAGACGGGCGAGTGTGACCCAGCGCAGAGAGCCCCTACAGAGGCCGGAACTGCCAGCAGGATGGGCTCGGCCTCCCAGAGGAGAGATATCCCAACTGGGCCTTGGTGGGTGAGCTCATTTCCCTGTTCAGAAGTTCAGATCAGCGGTATTTTCTTAACAGGGCCTTGCCAGGCACTTGAGGGCAGCCCTTGGCTCATCTCCCAGGAGCAGGCAAGGCAGCATCTGGCCCACGTTGGCTGTCCCCAAAACAGCATCTGCCAGGACAAGCTGGGGACAGTCCGCTTCCTTCTCCTTCCTCTTTCACAGGCGCTGGAATGGATCCACACTGGGAACAGAACAGTGATTTATCCTTCAGCACCTCATTGGCCTCATCTGTAAAATGGGGCAGCAGCAGTCTGCTTCCTGAAGATGGGTGGACCCAGCTGGGTCTGTGAAGAGACCGACCCCAGTGGGGGCCTGCAAAAGAGGTGTCCACATCCTAACCCCTCATACCTGGGATTGTGACCTAATCTTCATACCTGGGATTGTGACCTTATTTAGAAACAGGGATTCTGCAGGTGTGATTAAGTTAAGGATATCAGGACAAGATCATCCTGGATTTAGGGTGGGCCCTAAGTCTAATGACAAGTGATGACAGGGAGAGGAGAGATCTGAGACACAGAGACACAAAAGGGAAGGCCACGTGAAGACGGAGACAGACTGGAGTGAGGTGTCTTCAAGCCGAGGGACTCATGGAGCCACCAGAAACTGGAGAGAGGCCTGGGTTCTCCCTCAGAGCCTCCAGAGGGAAGCAACCTTCCCACTCCTTGGTTTCCAACTTCTGGCCTGGAGAACTGTAGGAGAAGGAACCTCTGTTGTTTTGAGCCCCCCCGTGGGTGGTCGTTCGGTACAGCAGCCCCAGAAAATGTGCTCTGACGGGTCCCAGACTTGAGCTAATGAGGACAGCAGGAGGAACTCGGGCATTTGGGAGTGAGATCGGGTCAAGGTGCAGTCCTGGAAAAGGAGAGCAAGATTTATGTCTGATGGATCAGCAGCTTCTAGAATGAATCAATAGATGAAAATTTCCAGAGGCCCTGCTGAAAGCCTCTTCCCGAATCTCATCTCCAGAGTGGGAACGTGGGTAAAGGCTTTAGTCTTATTTACGGCAGCGTGCGTGGGCGCTCCACTTGGGTCCAACGACTAGACCTGAGTCAAGGCCTTGCAGCCAGTCTCCCCTCGCATAGCTTCAGTTTCTCCATCTGTAAAGTGGAATGGTGCTCCCTGCCCTGGTTGGCACTCGTGGCAAAAGGGCCTGAGGTCCTTCGTGCCAACATGTGGGATGAGGGTGGTCTGTGGTTGCTGAGTTTCTGTGCAGATGGGGATCAGGGTCCTGAAGCTGAGGGCGCAGCTTAGATGGACCCACCCGGCCCAGCCCCGCCATGGTGGGCTCACTCTGGGATATTGGGAGGCTGGGTTTCTACTTTATAGTTCTTTGCGATGATGTATCCATTTGTGCATTACCTTATTCAGCGTCTGCCTCCCCTCCATTTGGTCCAGCTGAGCAGAGCCTGGCCCGATTAGGAGCTCGTCCCAGGGTATGAAGGTGCGCAGGGCTGAGAGCCCTCAGTGGGTGGGTGGCCGGGGTCAGCCCTGTTCGCGGGTTCCCTCAGGCCTGGCCTTTCCCTCTGCACAGGTGACAGGCACACCAGCTGTCCTAGCGAGCTGGGAGTCTGCTGCTCCTGGGGGTGACCCTCTAAACCCACCGACTACCCCCAGGTCGCCTTTCTCCTGGGCATTTCTGGAGTCGTGTGGTCTCAGCGGGGCCAATGCAGAGGTGATTCTGGTGGGAGGAGATGAGTGACCCTCTTCTCCCAAACATGATTGTGAATCCACAGATCACTCAGAGACCAAGAAATCTACTAAGAGAGAAAAAACCAGCGTGAACAATGTCCACAATGGCATTTTACACATAGATAGGCATGTCTGCCAGCTGGGGGCTAGGGAGAAGAAAGAGGGAAGCCAGCTTGGCGGGTGGGATATGGGGCCCAGGGAGGTTTAACAAGCCTGATTAGGTGAGCCAGACCAGCGTCGATGCAGACGGTCAGGGCATGGAGGTACCCCATTGCATCACCCACCCTGGGTGGTAGTGATTACTTGGGGAGTGCTGTCCGAGGGAACAGGGCTGAGTGAGCTCACAGAGCCACCTATAGAGAGGATCGTGGCTGCCCATGGCCTCCATTCCCCTCCCCCAGCCTCCATTCCCCCTCCCCCGTCCCACAGCTGTACATTCCCAGGGCGGCCCCCATTGGCTAAGCCGAGCAGTGTGAAGCGTTCTCCTGCCCAGGAGTGGGTCCGGGGGGCGTGTGACTCAGGAGATGGAATCCCAGTGAAGCCCAGGTGATGGGTGAGAGGTGAGAGGCTCTTTCCTTCTGGACAGTGAGGTACAAAGATGTGATGTCTGGAACTGCTGCAGCCATTTCTGTTCCTACAAAGGGAGCCAGGCTGAGGCCTGACTACACACTGGCCAGAGGCAGAGGTAAGAAAGCCACAGGACGTGGAGCCCTCCCCTTGATGGCAGGATCCAGAAGGGCACCCTCAGGTGGAGCTGGGGAGGGGCAAGGCCAATTCTGGTCTGCGACATGAAATCCAGCACCTGGGTGATGTTGATTGTCTCCTCATTCATTCGTTCAGTTTAGCCCATTTATGAAGAACCATCGTATCCAAGAACCTGGGCTAGGCCTGGAGTGTATGGGAAGGAGGAGGGGCAGGAGATACCAGTGGAATTAAGGTGGGGTCTGTGCCCCCAGAACACTTGCAACAGTTGGGAGACAAGTCTGGTCTCACTGGATGAGACCGTGGAGAGAGTGGGGAGGAGGCTGCGATCTGCAGAGGGAGCTCCTGGAGCCCTGCTGTCAGCCGCCGTCAGGTGTCCAGTGGTTAAAGTCTTAGTCTCCTGTTCATAGAGGGAGTTGCCGCCCACCAGGCCAGGAGCAGCCTGTGCCGATTCGGGAATAGACCTGGCACCTGCGTGGCTATTTTTGTCTAAAGACTGGAAGAAGCTATCTATCTGCCCGTCTGAGGAGCCCCACATTCGTGTCCTTGAGCAAGTCTACCCCTTCTGGGATTACAGCCATCTCAGGTGAAAAGAGGAGGGGCCACCAGGAGGTTGAGGCCTCTGGGCCTCCAGCATTCTGCAGAAGCAGGGGCTTTAGGGAGAGTCTGGTAATCAAGAGAACCCCCCAGAAGGGCCCAGCCACCTCCCTCTGGGGTGCTCCTTTGTGGGGTGTGCAGAGCTGAGGCCAACAGAGTCCCTGGGAGGGCTGCCTGGAGGAGGCCAATTTGTGCTGGGCTATAAAATGTGGAGGAGGGCTTCAACAGGTGGATAGAGGCAGGGAGGTGAGAGAACATGACACAGTCAGTGCACGTCCATGAATCCTTCTGTGACCTTGTGGGCGAGGGGCAGGAGGCAGCTGGGGCCACAGGCCAGGCCTTGGAACCTCCTGTGGCCCTTTGGGCTCTGGATGCTGCTGTGGACACCCCCAAAAAGAGAGAGGAGTGGCTCAGCCCCTGCCAGTTGAGCCCCTTTCCCTAGAAGGCACCCCCGAGTCTCCGCCATTGGCACAGGTGTCCCCCAGGGATGGTGATGAAACATGGGACTGGTACTCACAAGACCGTTTCCCACCCACCAACTCCTCACAAGGTTCCCAGGAGGTGGAAGGATAGGGTGATCATCTCCACTTTACAGTTGAGTAGACTGACATCACACCGTGGTGAACCAGGACTGGACTCAGGGGCCATAATTCAGGACTGGATCAGTTCCTTCCTCTTTCCTTCCTTGAACACTTTCTGTGCCAGCCACTGTGCTGTGTATCATGATGGGAGCCACAAAGATGACCCTCACCTCAGCTGTGCAGGGGACGGGGGGTGACAGGTAATCGATAGTGTGAGGTAGAGTTTCTGTGCTGTGAGAGGGCCCTGTGGAGGGCTGTGCATGTTCTTAATTTATGCTCCCCAGGTGTCAGGACTCACAAAGGGCCATGAGCACTCAGAGGAGGGGATCATGTCGGGGAAACCGAGAGAACTTCAGGGAACATGCCAGTTATGACTGCTGCCTAACAAACCACCTTAAAACTTCATGGCATGACACCACCATTCTATCATGCTCACAGATTGTGTGAGCCAAGGATCTGACTGGGCACATCCAAGATGGCTTGTCTCTGTTCCTCCATGTCTCAAAGGCTGGGGGTGACACATGGGTGGGGACTGGAACCATCGGAGGCATTTTCACTCATGTGTCTGACAGTAATGCTGACACAGGCCTTCTCTCGGTACTCTCCCCATGTGGCTGCTTGGGCTTTCTCCCAGCATGGTGGCTGGTTCCAAGAGTGAGCTTCCCAAGATGGCCAGGAGGAGGCAGCTTTCAAGACCTAGCTTCTGAGGTCCCACAGCGTCACTTCCACTCTATCACAGGCCTGCCCAGACAAAGACTCCACCTCTCGATGGGAGGAGTGTCAAAGTCACATTGTAAGAAGAACATGGGGTGGGAGATGTTGGTGCAGCCATTTTGGAAAGTGTAAACTGCCTCAAGAATGTCAGAGGATTTGAGCTGGCCCTGCAGGAAGGCCTGTCTTAAGGCCACCCATCAGTTACCTATCTTCTCTCCAAAGATGTCGGCTGGTGTGCCCTCCTCACTCTCTACCCCATCTCCAGTTCCTAGACATTTGGAACACATGTTCCAATGTTTTTAATCATTATTATTATGTTGTGTGTATGTGTGTGTGAGGAAGATTAGCCCTGAACTAACATCTGTTGCCAATCCTCCTCTTTTTGCTGAGGAAGACTGGCCCCGGGCTAACATCCATGCCCATCTTCCTCTACTTTATATGGGACGCCGCCACAGCATGGCTTGATGAGTGGTGCGTAGGTCCACACCTGGGATCTGAACTTGCGAACCCCTGGGGCCAATGAAGTGGAGCACGCGAACTTAACCACTATGCCACCCTGCCAGCCTCTTTAATCATATTTTTTAACAGGAGAATGATTGGTTTACAGGATGTCTTAGAAAGGGACTTTGCACCTTGGGGCTGGGCTGTGGCTGAGGAACCATGTCCCTTCCCTGCAGGAGGCTTGATACCTCCTACCTAATACTACCCTGCACCCCTGCTGCCACTGTAGTCTAGTGTGTGGCACGTCTGATGGTACCCGCTGGGAGGCAATTCTCCACGAGCTTCTCCATTCCCGCACATCTTGTGAGCAGAGGCACTTACTGTCCTTTGTTCCAGATCATCTTTTCAAGGATGTCTGTATAGCAAACTGCCGTGTATGGTATGCACATACATCACTGGTGGATGTAAAATGGTTGATCACTTAGGAAAAAGGTCTGGAAGTTTCTTATACAACTAAACATATACCTGCCCTATGGCCGAACACTTCCATTCCTATGTATTCACCCAAGAGAAATGAAACTATGTGTTCCCTGAAAGACTTGCATGAGAAAGTTCAGATCAGCTTCATTGATATGAACTAAAATGGAACCAGCCAGGTTCCCATCAACAGGAGACTGGCAAACACACAACATCAGGGGTGAACGTTAACACTACTAGTTGAGTGAAAGTTGCCAGATGCAAAAAGTAGATACTGTAGGATTCCATTTATATAAAATGCTAGAACAGGCAAAACTAACCTATAGTCAAACGAAACAAAACAAAGCAAAGAAGGCAAATGGTTAATTGTGGAATCTCAGCGGTGGGTACGTGTGAGTTTGCTGTATGAGTTTTTCTGTCCGTTGACACACTTGGGGTCAACAAATGCACACACAGCCAGACTGATCTTTCTCCAGCAGAGGCTCTGTTGCCCTCCCTGCCTGCATTTAAGCATCAGTCTTCACCTGAAGACATCCTGGGTCCCACAGATGGCTCTGTACGCTGGGCTCACCATCCAAGATGGCTTCCCTCATGGCCTCGTGCCCCAGGGGATAAGTGGAAGGCAGCACTCAGGGGACCAGGATGGCTGGGCCTCTCTAGCAGGGCAGCTGGCCTTCTTACTGGCTGCTCAGGTTCCCAAAAGCACAAAGGTGAAATCTTCGGGGACTTTTTAAGGCTTCAACCTGGAACCAGCTGCCTCACTTCAGCTGTACTCAGAATACAGCTGGCCCAAAGGGTGTGAGGAGGGGGCTGGTCAGGAATGCTGGGGACCCTGGGGACTCCTGCAGGAGCCAAGCTTCACCAGGCAGGACCCAGGCATCAATCCCCCCGCATCAGGGAAAAATGTGTGAGAAAGAGACTGTGAGAGTGGACTGGGCTTCTCCCCAGAGCTACCCCACTCCCTCATCCCCCACTCCCTCCCACTCAAAGTGCTACTGTTTCCCTCTTTGTCCAAGGGAGCAGTCGCTGGGGCTTAATGCCAGCAGCTCCGATGCTTTAAAGGAAAAACACACTGAAAATCTAATAGATGCCATTTTCAAAACTGAAGCCAGGGACCAGAGAGGGTGTGGCTTGCGGTGGAGAGCAAGGCAGAGGAGCCCGGATTAGCCCTGGCCCAGATGCCAGGCAGCCTCTCCCCAGACCAGGGCACTAGCCCCTCGTCCCCAGCCTCATGCAGGCCAAGCATTGCCCAAGCTGAGGGTGAGGGATGGGGGCCAGGCTGGTGGCGCAGGGGTCAGTGCCTAGGCTGGGGGAGGGGGTTGGGGGAGGCCACCCGGGAAGAGAGGGGGAAAGGTGACCACGGCCGGCTGGCGGGGAGCTGGGGGAGTCCTGGCCACATTGCCTCTGCATACTCTCCCAGCTCCTCGTCCCTCCATGTGTGTGCAGCCCCTCTCCCGACAGGGCCCCTCAGACAGGTCGCCAGTCCCAACCCAAGGACACACACCCAAGTACAGCTTCCCAGCCCCACCAGGGTGCCCAAATGAGACTGTGTGGTTTGTTCCATGTTGTGCTTCTCTTCCTGCAGTTCCTTCACTTGGACCTTCATCTGCTGGGTCCTTCCCACCTGCCATGTGAACGTCCCTGTTCCATGAAGTCCCCTGATCCCTGAGGGACATAGAGCTTCCCCCCTCAGCACCTGACCCAGGCCTCCTGTCTCTGCTCCCCCAGGCTGTCGGCTCACCCACACAGGGGTGCCTTGTTCTCTCATTGCCCAGCCTCACACCTGACACTAGTTGTATTCAATAAATATTGGGAACGGAATGACTGGGAGACTGTGTACTCCTGGTTTCTCTCTGATGCCCAGGTACCTGGCAAACTGCAGGAGGTCAGTGTTGAATCACTGGATATGTGTGGATGTCTTCACTCTTCCTGGACCAGAGAGACCTCAGCCACGGCTTCATCTGGGCCCTATAGGCTGCCTCCATACCTGTACTCCAGCCCCAGCCTCTGTTTGGATCTCCAGGCTGCCTGTTGATCTCTCAGGTTTTGGAGCAGGGAGTGAAAGGGTCAGAGGTGGGAAGGAGACAGAAACAGATGAGGGCAGAGGACACGGCATCTCCATTTGGGGAAAGCAGGAGGATGGAGAGACAGAGACAGGCAGAGAGAAGGAGGAGGAGCTGGCTCACACCACGCAGGATGCCTTTTCCAGAATGGAAGAGCACTTACAAGGGAGCAAGGAGAGAGCCCACTCCCTGCTCTCATGTCTGCTGGAGGAACCCCTAGTCCTGCCTCATGAGGGTGGGGTACAGACTGGGCCCTGGCCAAAGGTCCCTCGCTGCCCCCTTGGGCACAGCCTCACCCTGCTAGGACCCTGGATAACTCAGCAGGCTGTTGGCCACAGGGATGCTCAGAGGTCACTAGGACTTGTGCAAACAGGTGTTTGCTTCCCTGGGCCCTGGTCCTCTAGGTTTGTAGGGAAGGACAGACAATGGGTTTGCTGCCCTTGAGTAGCCCTGCTGAAGCTTCCTCACCACAAAGGCATCGACCCCTTGGCTCTGCTAGTGCCTGCATAGGGAGCAGGGCTCTGTTTTGATTCTTAAAGCTGAGTTAGTCCCTCTCTGGGAAGCAGCAAGCAAACTATGGAACTTGCAGGGCCTCAGCTGCAGCATCTGTTAAATGGGGATAACAGTGCCTCTCTCAGAGTTGCTGTGAGGAGCAGAAGATTGAAAGGGACTGAGGACGCTCAGGGCAGGGCAGCTCAGCGAGGGCAGGATGTGTCAGTCTCAGTGTGAGACGCTGGGTGAGGATGGCTCCAGCCCCACCACCCTCCGAGGGACAGGTGCATCACAGCGTTTTCAGCAGGGAAGTGACATGATCAAATTCAGGATGTGGTGGATGAATTGGCTTTTTCTTTCTTTTCCCCAACACTCCAGACTCATTTCTGCCTGAGGACTTTTGCCCGGAGTGTTCTCCCCCAGGCTTTGCAGTTGGCTCCTGCCTATTATTTAGGTCTCAGCGCACCTGCCTGCCTCAGAGTTCACCCCAACCACCTCGCCACTGCCTGTCGCATCATCTTACTTTAATTCTCTGCATGGCACTGCATGAGCAGGGATCTTACTATCCTGTTTACCAATATATCTTGGCTCTTATCGTGGGGACCATGGCAGCTCAAGAAATACTTGTTGAGAGAATAAAAGAATGAGATAATAAAGCCTAAACAGAGTGGCAGCAGTGGGGATGGAGACGGGATGAAGCAAAGCAATATTAAGGAGGTAGAACCTTGGCTACCCATCAGAAGAGGGCATAAGCATCTCAGGTTTCTAGTTTGGGGACAGTTACTGAGCCCAGAGTCCCAGACAGAGAAAGGAGCCTCAGCTCCTCTCTTCTCCAGAGCACTTTGGTTACAGATGCCTTGTCTAGCCCCATGGTGGTTGTTGAGCAGGCAACATCCAAGCTGCAGTGTGGCTGAATCACTACCGGAGTGTGGAGGGGTTGTTTGACTGATTCACTGCCTCTCCCTCGGCCCAGTAACTGCTGTGTCACTGTAGGAACTCCTCCCTTTTTAGCCCATCTTTGCACTTATAAATGAAGGCAAAGTAACTGGACCTCCCTGTGAAAATCTAGGAGCACTTACTTCCCCTTGACTGTAATTGCAGGGTTAAAACAGGGCTGCTGGGCTGGGTGATAACATCTGAAGAGCAGTTGAAAAGCGAGTGGGGATGGGAGATTGGCACAAGAACCCCTCCCGGTTAATAACGCCACGGGGCCCTGCACTTGGGACATCTGCAGGTACCTGGGGCGTGGTTCTCCCAAGCTGGTAGCAGGCAAAGAAAGCTGAGCCTTGTGCACTGATTCAGCATGCTTCCTCCTGGCTGGCTGCTGAGTCAGGCCTGCAGAGCTGGCGATGCAGCAGGATGAGGCCGGGGGTTCTTTCTGACCTGGAAGTACTGCCCTTCAGGCCGGGGCTGGAGGTCGTGGCACTGCAGCTAGGGGTGTGCAATGGCGCCAGTGGGGTGCGACAGCAGGGGGTGGCATCTTTGCTCTTGCCAGGCAGTATTGGTTAAGCATCCTGGCCCCTCTTTACAGCCTGAGGTGCAGCTCGTGTGAGGCCTTTGTGGCTGAGGAGGGGACCGGAAAGTCCCCTCTATTCCTGAAGATGCAATGGCCCTTGGGAGAGGGAGTAACGAGATGGGAAGGCGCGGGGGTCTGGGGACCTGGGTCTCGACCAAAGGCTGTAGGTTTTCCTGGAGGAGGGAGAAAGGCCTCTTGGCTTAGCCTAGCCCTTCAGCATCCTGCCCTTTGGAGGGGCTGGTGAGAGCCCTCCTAGCGTGTTCTGGAAAGATGCAGACGAGCACATAACACACGTGCAGACGGGGTTGGCGCACAGTAAGCACTGTTCCTGGTATAGGAGGGAAGAGACGGGACGCAGGGCTGACCGGCAGTGCGGGGCCAGCGCTGTCCTCAGGCCACACTCCGCCCCGCTCAAGGTGGTCGAGAGCAGCCGCGCCGCGCGGGCCACCCACGGCTGGCAACGCCCCGCTCCCCGCGTGGGCAGCCGGCCCCGACCGCTCCCGGTCCTCAGCTGGTCAAGCGCCGCCCCGGCCTGCGCCCCGGCCCCGCCCCCGGCGTGACGTCACGGCGGCGCGCGGCATTATGGGGTGGGAGCGCCCAGCCGGGGGAGGGACGCAGAGACGCCATTTTCGGCGGCGGAGCCGGAGCCGGCGGGGCGCGGGGTGGCGGCTGCGAGCAGGAGCCGCGGGGACAGCGCGCGCGGGCGGCCGAGGATGCTACGGGGCAGCCGCGCCGGCGTCCCTCGCTCGTGACCGCGGCACCGTGTCTGAGGCGTAGAGGCGGCGGGCCCGCGCAGTCCCGCTCCGCGCACGCGCCGCGGCCTCCCGGTGCTGACAGCGCGAGCGCGCGGCCCGCGGAGCAGCACGGTGAGTGCGGGCGGGTGTCACCCGCGTCCCTCCCCGGCCCCTCCTCGGTCGCCGGGCCTCACCCCTGTCCCTCTCAGGTCCTTTCCCGGCCCCGCCCCAGGCCCGGTCCTCAGCCGTGGCTCTCCCGTTCCCGGTCTTCTCCCCGGGCCGTGGACCTCGGTCTTCCCCCGCGTACCCTTCTTGTCCCCGGTCCCTCCCTTGTCCCCTCCCCGGGCTGCGGACCTCGGTCCTCCCCCGCGTCCACTTCTTGTCCCTGGCCCCTCCCCTGTCCCCTCCCCGGGCTGCGGACCTCGGCCCTCATCCACGGTCTCTTCCGTCCCCCGCCGCCGCCCAGTCCACGTCCGCATATCCCGGCTCGGGTACCCTGCGCGTCCCCGTCCCGGCTCAGGTCCCCGCCCGGCCCCGCATCCACGGCTCGGCCCTGCTGCGGGCGGGGGCGGCCGCTCCCGGGAACAGCTGTGGCCCCGGGAGCCGCGCGACGGGGGATGTGGCCGCCTCCGGGGACGCGGCGGTCGAGGAGGGAGCGGCCGGCCGGGTTTGCTTTGTCCGAATCCTCCCTCTTCCTTCCGGCCCCCGCCCTCTCCCGCGGCACCGCCCTGGGCGGGCGCGACTGTCAGGCTCGCGGGCGACCGGCCGCCGGGCGGGTCGGAAGCGTGCGGGTCTCTCCCGAGAGTCCGGCTTGACCTCGCCTCCTCGGCGATCCCCTTCTTCTAGTAGCCAGACGGAAAACCTTTCGTCGACAGTGTTCACCTAGGCTGGCCCGTAGCTCCTGCTAAACTTGCAGCAGCCCCGGTCCTGGAATATCTAGTTGGTTGTCAAATTTGGTGCACGTCTTTCCTTGAAAATATTAAAAAGCACTAAAAAAGTGAGATTAGTGCCTGGCGGATTGGATGGTTTTACAATTTAAGGTTTGTAGATCTAGGTAATTTTGTGTTAGAAATTTTGTATTGTTGCTGCTTGTTACTGTTTTTTTTATTTAAACACGTTTAGAATTTACACATTAAGCGTTAAGGAGTACTTGCAAAAATGATGTTTTTAAAAAGTGTGAGAAAAACAGAAAATTTGAGATACACCATTTAAACTGCTGTGTAAAAGGGCAGTTGGTTTTTTGATTGCTTGCATTAGTTAAATTCCAAGGCTTTTTTTGTACTGCATGACTAAGCCATTGATCAGAATCATTAGTTCAGAATACATTGTAATAGTTCAGTGAAAAACCCATTAGGAAATTGGAACAACCTCCTTAAGTCTCATAATCTTATTACAGTTCTGGATTTACTTCTTTCAGACACTGGCCACAAGCCTTAGTTAGGGTGGGAAGTTTGACTCGTTGTTTCCTAAGTATCTGTAAGAATACAATGATGCTAAATATTAAAAATTTCAGATTGTGTGGAATTATATGTGGGAGGGTCGGCACTAGTAAGAGCCAGCTTCTCCAAGTCATCAAAGAATGCAACATCATGTTGCAGTGGAGCCTGGCAGCCCTGTGTGTTACTGAGGGGTGTGGAGGACCCAGGGTGGTAACCTCGCTGCGGCCTGGCCCATTCACCTTGCTTAGCAGTGTCTTCTAAAAACACTATAGACAATACGTAGTAAAGGTAGAAAGACACGCATAGGAATCAGGACGGTGATTATCTCCAGGAAGGAGGAGGGAGGAGAAATGCCACTGGGGGGGGGGGCACATAATATCTTAAATATTTCATAGTAAATAAAAACTGCAGTTACTTAAAATTTACATTCTTTTTTAAAATTATACATTCTTAAGCATGTTTCACAATGTTGAAAAATATATGTCAATGTGTAGCTTTCCATGTGGGCTATAAACTATCTTAAAACATAATTGTGTAAAAAAAAACCCCAAGAAATAGAAAAGTCAAAGTTGAATAAAATGTAGAATTTTTATAATCTCCAAACATAAGTGGAATATGACGAGAAACCAGAACTTGATGTTACAAAGAAATGATCAGTAATATCCTAAACAAAATACAGGAAAGTTTTAGGTGTTAGATTTCAGGGCATATTAAGATTGCGAAAGCATGGTCTTAAATATCTATTGAGAACCAACTGAATGGCAGGTGCTGTGTTAAGTAGTTGGGGCTGTGGAGATAAGACGGTTGCTGTCCTCTGAGAGCTCACAGTCTGGCGGGGGAGATGCCAGAAGTCGACAGGTAGTACAGATTAGGTTCCATACTGTGCTGAGTGCCCTGAGGAGGGGATTCCAGATATGAGGCTGGAAGGAAAGTAGGAATCGGCCAAATGGGATTTGTAGTTCTGGAGGACATGAGCCCTGAGGTGGTGCTGCAGTAAAGGGGAGTGTTGGGAAGGGGTGTGAGTGGAAAGGTGTTGTACAGCTTGCCTAGGGGGTGGCTTTCATCCTGAGGGTAGGAAGGAGGATTGGAGGATTCTAAGGAGAGAGGTGGCATTTTAGAAAGCATAGGCAGTGTGGCAGATGCTTTGAACCGAGAGGAGACTAGTTAGGAAGCCATTAACCCAGAGTGAGGACTGTGAGCTTCTGAGTTAGGGCAGTGACAGTTGGAACAAGGGAACAGATGGATCAGAGAGGGATTGATGGACTAGAGTGGGCCTGAGTGGACTGGGGTAAGGGTGGGGCTGCAGGCAGCAAGAGACAGATCAGCAGTGTGCACAGCCAGAGCAAACTGCTAAAACGTAAAGCGGGTCATGTCTCTCTGCTAAAGTTTTTGCCAGTGTCCTGTAAGCACCCCCATCCCCATTTCTTTGCCTCATCTTCATACCCTTGCCCTCACTCAGGCACACTTAGGTGCATCCTAAGCCTACTGTCTTGGATATCAGTGTGTCTTCACTTCCCCACATACTCCTTAGCACTTCTCACTATCTACAATACTACATTATTTTACTTAGTTATTTTCTTATTTAGTTTATTGTCTGTTTCCTCCACTTAACATCTATAATCTCCACGAGGGTGGGGATTTTTATCTGTTGTATTCAGTGTCAGTGCTTGGCGTGTAATAAGCACTTAATATACGTTTATTGAAGGGATGCATCTAGAATTACTTCCTCATCTCTAACTGTATGACTCACTGGCTGGTGACCCCCACCAAGATGGAGAAAATGAGAGGAGGAGGAAGGGATGGTGAGCTGGTTTTGGATAGGTTAGATGTGAAGTGCTTGTGGGGTGGCCAGATGGACCAGTGGACAGTTCGAGATTCATGTCTGGAGCTCAAGACAAAGATTTAGGCTGGAGATACAGATTTGAGAGACCTCATCGTGTTATTGAAAGCCAGGGGCGTCATCTGTAGTGACTTCTCCTAGAGTGTCTGACACCTGGTAGAGACTGTGAAGTGGCCTTAAGGGTAGGAGGAGTGAGCCCTGGGAAACAGGCAAGAGGAGGAGGTCAGGTCAGTATCAAACTGGCTAAAAAGTCAGGGAAGATTTGGACAGAAAAATGTACTGGATTTGGCTTCTAGGAGGTTATCAGTGATCTTTTCAATTTTTCCTGAGAATATTACCTCCTAAGGCAGGAGGGCTAGTTCAAAGATGACCTGTATTCTTTCTCCCAAGGCGTCCTTGTGTCATTCTGCCCTGTAGTCTCCTGGATAATATACTCTTAAATCAAAAATGAATTATGATTTTATTTTTGTTCTAACTAATTTTTGGAGGCAGATGAGAGCAAGTTGGATCTGTGCTTTTAAATGCAATCATGCGTTGCTCAATGATGGGGACATGTTTGAGAAATGTATCATTAGGTGATTTTTGTCGTGTGAACATCGTAGAGTGTACTTACACAAACCTAGATGGTATAGCCGACTGCACACCTAGGCTCTATGGTACTAATCTTATGGGACCGTCATCATGTATGTGCTCTGTCATTGACCGAAATGTCATTGTGTGGTGCATGACTGTATGCTTGGTATGTTGTCTGTACTTAATAAAGCAGATAAGTGAATATCAATAGAACTTGCATTTTAAGCTAAGTGCATATGTAAAGCCAAAGTTATTCCCTTCATTCTAAAATATCCCAGTTACCTCAGTTTAAACCTTGGATTATTCCCTGACTTTGCATAACATCGAAATTTATTTTCCAGCCTCTCTAAAGTTCGCTATACTCCTACTAACAAAACTGATAATAGTAAAGTGAGCACCATACTAGATAAAACTGGTGCTGTAATCATCTCTGTGCTACTGTTGAGGAAATTGAGGGCTAGAGAGGGCAAGTTACTTAAACCAAAGTAGCTGTGAAGTCAGGCTTCTAATTCAAGTCTTGCTTGTACGTTTCAAGCGCTGACCCACCTTGCTGTCATGAATCACAGTAATGCTCAGCTCAGTCCTCCAGTTGCCTTCACCTGGGAAGCCCTTGGCCCACTTCTTCCATTTCAAAAGCCCCGGTGATGCAGTGTCGTTGTCGTGACTCCTTGGGGTTGCTGTCTAATGTGTGGTGTTTCAGTCACCATATCAGCGTTGTAGTATTTGTGTTCTTCACAGAGCCTGGCATAGAATGGGTGGTCAGTAAAAGTTGATTGAGTCTTCATTCTTATGATGAATACAGGTGGTGTGTTTTCTCTTAAATTCACTTATTCTGCCTGTTTAAAAAGGATTTGTATTATTGACCAAATGGGAGAAATATGTTAATTTGTATCCTTGAATTGTGGTAAAAAACACAAAATTTACCATCTTAACCATTTTTAAGTGTACAGTTCAGTAGTCTTAAGTGTGTTTACATTGTTGTAATACACTTAAGATCTGTTGTGCAACAGATCTCTAGAACTTCATCGTGGAAAACTAAAATTCTATACCCATTAAATAACGTCTCCCCAAGTCTTTTGCCCATTTACAAAATTGAGTTTGTCTTTTTATAATTGAGCGTAGGAGTTCTTTACATATTTGGGTACAAGTCTTTTGCCAGATACATGTGTTCAGGAAAAAAACGTTTTTTCCTAATCTGGGGCTTAACTGTTTTTTGGCTATGCCTTTTAATAATCAGTAGTTTTAAATTTTGATGAAGTCCACATTATCAGTTTTTTTCATTTATGGTTTCTGCTTTCTGTTGTCTTCTCTGTTTAGGTTTTTAAATCATTAAAAAATGTATGCTTGGGGCCGGCCCGGTGGCGCAGCGGTTTAGTCCGCGCTTGGCAGCCCGGGGTTCGCAGGTTTGGATCCTGGGCTCCCGCTGACGCACTGCCTGTCAGCCATGTTGTGGTGGCGTCCCATATAAAGTGGAGGAAGATGGGCATGATGTTAGCCCAGGGCCAGTCTTCCTCAGCAAAAAGAGGAGGATTGGCAACAGATGTTAGCTCAGGGCTGGTCTTCCCCACACAAAAAAAGAAAACACGTATGCTTGAGGCCGGCCCGGTGGCGTAGCAGTTAAGTTTGTGCGTTCCACTTGGGCGGTCTGGGGTTTGCCAGTTCAGATCCTGGGCTCAGACCTATTCACTGCTCATCAAGCCATGCTGAGGCAGCTGATACACAGCTATGTACTGGGGCTTTGGGGAGAAAAAAGAAAAAGAGGAAGATTGGCAACAGATATTAGTGCAGGGCCAATCTTCCTAAAAAAAAAAAAAAAGTATGCTCTTTTGGGAAAACTCATGATACGGAAAGATATAAAGATGTAGTTGTCTCTTTTCCCATTTCCTCTCTCCTGAGAGAACTGATTTTTTTAAAATGTTTTAATTGCCTTTCTTTAGTTAGGAAAGAAAATTACTCCATGTATATGTCATTGATTAGCACTTAAATACATAAACTTATAGTCTTATGGTATTATGTTAATCTGACATTTTTCATTTTGAAATAAAAATGCTTTTTTTGAGTACCTTCTGAATACTTTTTTTTGAATGAATACTCTATTTATATTCGTTTTCCCCAGACTCCCATAACACCCTGTTATGTATTCTCTTAGTCACGCTGATGAAGTTGTTTTTCCTTTCTGCTTGCTCAACCAAGGACTTGTAATAGAGACATCTGCATCATTTGGGCTTGTTCATCCTTGTTTTAGAAAAAAAAGGATATTTTCATGTAGTACCCTTCCCTGTAGTTTCTTATGCTTAAAATTGGCATCTGAAGAGATGGACCTGTGGTCCCATGGCAAATTAAATGACTTCAGTGTACTGCCTGGCCCTGACCAGAGCCCAGCCTGATGGTGGACATGGCCTTGTTGTAAAACCCTTTCCTCAGGTGTAGCCTTGGTCATTGACAGGCAAAGTAAGCTCTTCCTGATTATGTGCATACCTCAAAACAGGTGATGTGGTTAGGTTGTTGTAGAGTTAGAGGATCTGTGTACATAGAGGTGGCTGATTTCAAAACAGAACGATTCTTGTCTTCCTGAGCGGGGCTGTGGGGAAAAGAACCCAAAGAGTTCTGCCTGCCTTAGTTTCTCTAATTCTGTAAGGGCATCTACAATAGAATCACCCAAGAGGCAAATACATGCTTTTATTTTATCCAGTGGTTTATAGTTTCAGGATGGAAACAAATTCAGAATAGGTGCTATAATTATAGAGCCTTTACTTTTAAAACTTTTCACTTTATAGATATTTGTGATTTTTAGGCCAGCAGATTCATTCATTCAGTTCATTCTTGAGATTCAAGTTTAGCAGATAAAAAAGATGAGGTTAGATTAGATTAGAGGAAGGTTAGATCATAGGAGATAACAATGGCACAAGTGGAAAATGATGAGTTGATAAAATTTACATTCTATAGTAGCTCTTTTTGGCAAGCTCTGGAATTGTATTTCTCAGCTGCCTCTGTCAGTTCACAACCCAGAGATGGAATTTCTGATCAGGAGGTACTTGATGGAGCACATCCTCCCTTGAGTAGAATACAGTGATTCTTAATTGGGAAAGGGTAGGCAATGTATAGCTGGATAAAATATATTTATTATCATAATAGGTGTTCTATTTAGAAAATAAAATAACTCACTATTGTAATACAAACTCCAAAAGGGTGTGACATTTATATTTTTATCCAAAGATGTCATGGTTTGAAAAAGATTGAGACCTTTTTGGATTTTGCTCAAATATAAACTTTAACTTATGTAAGCTGGGAGAGTGACACCCCTCCTCCTCACTGCTTATCCACTCCTGCCCCCTCAAAACAAAGACCAAATACCCCCTGAAAATTCAAGAATCATTGTTTTGTTTCATCTCTTTTCAAGCAAGTTGTATTCCCCCTTTGACTCTGCACTATATAATTTTTGTTCTGAAACTTCAAAAAAAAAGTGTACATTTTTACTTCTGATATTACCATTGGTTACTTTGCCTTTTAGTCACAGTAGTAATGTATTAGGTATTTGGAAATTTCTAAATAAATTGAAGGGGGCTTGAGATTTTTGTTGTTTATCAAAAGGGGAACATAAGATAAAAAGATTGAGAAATGAAGCTTTCTGTGACTCCTTGATAAAGCTAGAATAGATTAGATCCCAAAGTGGGTTTTGTGTTTTGTTTTCTTTGATCTGTATCATGTAATTTAAAAACACCTCTGGATATATTTTACTGAGATATGATTCACATTTGAAAAAATTCACAGGGTTGTGCAACCATCTGATTCCAGAACATTTTCATCACCCCAAAAAAGAAACCCTGTACCCATTAGCAGTCACTCCTCATCCTCTTCTCCGTCCAGTCCTTGGCAACCACTAGTCTATTTTCTGTCTCTTAAGGACATTTCATATAAATGGAATTGTGCAGTATGTGACCTTTTGTGTCTGGCTTCATTCAGTTAGCACACTATTGTAGCGTGTTTCATATTTTGTTCCTTTTTATAGCCGAATATTCCATTGTATGGATATACCACATTTTGTTTACCCATTCATCAGTTGATAAACATTTGGATTGTTTCCACATTTTGGTTATTATGAATAATGCCAAAATATTGGTGTACAAGTTTTACATTTGTCCAGCATTTTATTTTTGAACCATTCATGTGCAAGTTTTTACGTAAACATGTTTTCACTTTCCTTGGGTATATACCCAGGAGTGGAATTGGTGTGTCATTCATTTAATTTTTAAAGTTTTGACATTGTATCATGTAAATCACAACACACTCTGTAATCTTAAATTTCAGGATACTGAATGTCTTAGTCTGTTCCAGCTGCTATAACAAAATACCATAAACTGGGTGATTTATAAACAACAGGAATTTATTTTTCACAGTTTCAGAGGCTGGGAAGTCCAGGGTCATGGTGGTGGCATGTTAATTGGATGATGATGGCCTGCTTTTGGTTCGTAGACCAAAAGGTTCTGCCTCACATGGCGGAAGGAGTGAGGAAGCTCTGGGGAGTCTCTTTTAGGCTCTACTCTCATGACCTAAGCACTTCCCAAAGGCCCCATCTCCAAATACCATCACCTGTGGGTTAGGTTTCAACAAATGAATTTGGGGGGACACAAACATTCAGACTATAGCTCTGAATAGTTCCCTGAATACAACTTGGTTTGTTGTCTACAGGCTCATTAGAGGCTGTCTACCTGCTTCTTCTCATTTCTTCTACATCAAGACTCTCTCCGTGCCCAGTGGTCATCAGGGCTTATGATTGTATGTAGGGAGATGGGCCATTGGTGTAGCTTGCTGCCAGAGTTTCACTGGTTCAGCTCAGATAGCTCTTGGAAAAACATCTCAAATGTGATGTTCTGCTACCAGTATTTGCAAGGTCAAGACCTCTTTGTTCTTCGCTCCATCTTTTCTTTCTTTTTCTGTACTACCCTTTTCTGTATGTGTAGGAACTTCTTTTCACAATCAAGAACTGTCAGAATAATTCACATTTCTTTGCTGTCTGTCCTTCACTCTGTGTACCCAGACCTGTTGTTTTTTCTATCACATTCCCTTTTTAAAAAATTGAGATATAAGTCATATAACATGAAACTTACATTTTAAAGTGTACAATCAATTATTATTTTTTTTTAAGTTACTCTCTATGTTGGGCAACCACCACCACTAATCTAATTCCACACATTCCCTTTTGAGTGTTTGTGTGTTTTTTTTTAAACTTTCTTTGCCACCATGAGCTTTTTACTCCCTCCTGGCAGAATTGCACATGATAAAACCAGGGAAGGTAGAGTAACCAATATGATACTCTTTCCTTCTCTGGCCTTTGCTTTCTTTATGTTAATTTTTGAGAGAGGGGGAAGGTTGTGGTAAAATTTTTCAAACTGTTGAAATTGTATTTCCTGTTAATTAGTAAAATGTTTAGTTGTGTGTGTGTATAATCTCATTGTCTGTGGTCCAAAGAGAGTATAAATATATGAAATGATCAGGTGGTAGAGACGGGAAACAAGATCATTACATGAAAATTGATAGTCTGATATGCCAAAAATTCAATATGATCTAGCATAATCTTTAAAGAGTGCTTTTAGTCTAACCAGGTTAATTAAAAAAATTTTTTTATTGACATGCTGACACACAATATTATATTAGTTTCAAGTGTACAACATAGTGATTCACATTTATATACATTGTATAATGATCACCCTGGTAAGTCTAGTTACCATCTGTCACCATACAAAGTTATTACAGTGTTATTGACTATATTTCCTATGCTGTATGTTACATCCCCATGACAGTTTTGGTTTAAATTTTTTATCTTATAATATATTCAGTGTATTCAGCCTTTCTATTCTTGTCTCAGTGTTAGATTGGTCTATTTTTGTTGTGGCAGAAGTGTCAAATCTTTTCTATATTTGAGGATTTAAGAAGTTCCTTTGCCTGCAACTCCAGACAGCCCAGTTAGGTATTACTCTGTTTTCTTATTGGTGAACTATCAGAAGCACAGGGTGTGTGTGCACACAGCAGTATGGTTATTGAAGCAGAGGTGCACCCGAGCAGGGTGGAGAGAGCTTGGTTCTATTCCTGTTCTGTAGTGTGAGCTTGAGTCCCTTCAACTGTCTGTTTCCTCAGTGGGTTTTTTTTCTAATTTTATTTTATTTATTGATTTATTTAATTTATTTTTTGGTGAGGAAGACTGTCCCAGAGCTAATAGCAGTGCTGTTCTTCCTCCACTTAGTATGTGGGATGCTGCCACAGCATGGCTTGATGAGCGTTGTGTAGGTCCACACCCAGGATCCGAACCCATGAATCCTGGGCTGCCAAAGCTGAGTGCGCAAACTTAACCACTATGCCACCGGGCTAGCCCCTGTCTCCTCAGTTGTAAATGGGAGTTATAGTGATAGTTGATTGAACCACCTACAGACTTTTTTTGTTTTTATAGAACAATACACATATGAAAATGCTCCAGAGACTAAAATGCTGGATAGATGCGAATTCTTAATATACATATTACCTATTTACTTTTTTGGTTTTTATCAAAGTTATGTATTTTATCAAAGTTATGTATGTACTTTTTTGTATTCCTTGTATGTAAATTTTAAAAAATTAACTATTTTAGAATAGTTTTAGATTTACAGAAAAGTTGCAGAGATAGTAAGAGAGTTCCTGCTGCCTGCACTCAGTTTCTCCTGATGATAACATCCTACATTACTCTGGTACATTTGTGACAACTAAGGAACCAGCAGTGGTACATAATTATTAACCGAACTCCACATTTTATTTGGATTTTATTAGTTTTTCCCTAATATTCTTGTTCTGTCCCAGCACTCCTTCCAGGACAGCCCATCACATCACATTTAGCCATCATTTTTCCTGGTCTATGACAGTTTCTTAGTCTTTCCTTGTTTTTGATGACCTTAACAGTTTTGAGAAGTCTGGTCAGTATTTTGTAGAATATCCCTCAATTTGGGTTTGTATGATATTTTTCTCATGGTTAGACTGGGGTTATGGGTTTTGTGAGGAACACCAATGGGCCCAATTTTGGTTTCCAAAACCATTCTACCGTCAAACAAAGCAAGTCTCCCTGTATTAATGGCTGAGTCTTGGGCTGGGGCAAGGAGAGTATAAGATGAGCCTAGAACATCTTGTAGTGCTGGAAAGTAAGGAAGAGCTCAAAAAACAAAGGGATGGGAGCATGTCAAAGGGACACGAGCCAGTTGAGAGAACTCCCACTGGCCAAAGTTGGAACTATTTGAGCAACAAAATAAATAATGTGGTATTTTTAATAATTAGTATTCTTTAGGTATAACCTGAAGTATAAAACAAATATCCACAGTCCATATTGATGTAAATGATTAAATAAACAAATGAGAGAAGAGGGATTCTCCCGTATAGAAAAATGCCAAATAACTTATACTTCCTCTTCAGTTATTAACTTTCCTCCCCTCCCCTCTGAATGTGGGCTGCACTTAGTGGCTTGCTTCCTAAGGGTAGAGTATGGCAAGGAACCAGTGTGTATAATGGAGGTAATCCTACAGTGGAGAAACCTGCTGGGTAGTCAAGACGGACATCCTTAGTTATAAGTCAGGCTGAGAGCACATACTCTTGCTATGTGATGAGAACGGTACATTTTTCAGAGTCAAATACTTTAGTAAGATTTGGTTTTTGCCACTCACTTGCTCCCCTTTTCTCTCTCCCCAGAAGTAACTTGTCACTTCTTTTAAGTGAAATTATGATTTTTCCGTAATTACCACCATTTCCAAATAACATGCTTATATTGGTGCCTGATGAGTTTTCAATTTTTGACTTCCTGCTCTAGATGTTTAGGACGTACCTCTTTACTTCCTCCTCCTCACCACACACATGCACCCTTTGCATCTCCACAACTTCCCAACCTTATTTTAATTTTGGTTAGATCACTGTTTACCGTTTATATCTTTATGACTGTATAAATGCCGTAGCTGAGTTGTGTAATAAACTGTGATTATTTTTCCTGTCAACATTTTATTTTCTTAGGAGTTAATAATTATCTTGTTTTTGTTTCCGTACTTTTTAAGTTGGTGTTCATTCAACCGCAGAATCTTCAGCACTTGTCCTCTGACATTGCAGAGCCCTGTCTTCCTAGTGGTGGATCCCTGTGTCCTGTCTCCCTGTAGTCCGTGTTTTCTTCTTGCATGACTCCTACCGTTGTTTTGGTTGAGCACATCTTCCAGTAGCCTGAGAAAAAGTGCATGGGAGGTAAAATTTATTGAGACCTTGTGTGTCTGACATGTCACTCTTCTACTCTCACAGTTGACTGAGTTTCCCTGGCTATAGAATTCTAAATTGAAAATAATTTTCCTTCAGAATTTTGAAGGCATTTGTTTAATTGTCTTTTGCTTCCAATGTTGCTCTTGTAAAGTCTGAAGCCATTCTGATTATTTAATTCTGTCCATACGATCTCCCCTCTCCCTCCCCCCGGGAGCATGTAGGATAATCTTTTGTCACCCCAATATTTTTATTTTCTTTAAAAAGTTCTTTTTGGTGGGGCCGCCCGGTGGTGCAGCGGTTTAGTTCGCGCTTGGCAGCCCGGGGTTCGCGAGTTCGGATCCCGGACGCCCGCCAACGCACTGCCTGTCAGCCATGCCGTGGTGGCGTCCCATATAAAGTGGAGGAAGATGGGCACGATGTTAATGTTAGCCCAGGGCCAGTCTTCCTCAGCAAAAAGGGGAGGATTGGCAACAGATGTTAGCTCAGGGCTGGTCTTCCCCACAAAAATAAAATAAAATAAAGTTCTTTTTGGTAAAGTCCAACCCCTATGCCTGGAACAGTGTCTGGCATAGAGTTGGGGCTCCGTAAATATTTATTGATTTATTGAGCGAATGGACTGGTTGGATCTCTCACCTTCTCCTTTTGGAGGTGAAGGCCTGGCTGCCAGTGTTCTGCAGGCCGGGTCCTGGTGAGGGCTGGATTGCCCAGCTTCTCTCTGGTGTTGCCCAGCTCACTGCTTCTTGCCGTTCCCCTGCCGTGCTTCAGTGGACATCGCAGTGATACTTCTCAGTTTAAAGCATCAACCTAACATTGTTCAGAATTGTCCACTCTAAATTTGTCGGTTTTCATCGTCCCTAGCAGAAGCTAATTGTTGTAACCCTGAAGATTTCTCTTTTAACCACTGGTGTGTTAAAGTAAGTAAAAAACTCTCTTGTCATAAAGGACAAGTTATGTTAAAGGACAAATTAAAAAGACAGTTTTAGTATGTAGTAGGAGCTGTTTTCTATTTTGCCTGTTACCTCTGCTCGGATTACTTCGAGGTAGAGGTGAAGCCACAGAATATGCTAATTAATATTTTTGTCTGGTGTTTTGGTTGTATCTGAATAATGGAGCATTAATGATATTAGTTGTTATTGCTAGTCATCCCTTTTCTGTTACTATCAAGGTCCAAATCCTTCCACTTCAAGTTTGAGCATGTAGAGATTGAATTCCTTTCTTTCTTAATTGAGGGTTATTTTTTGGTTTTCTGTATTTCCAAAGGGCAGCTCAACCCTTTGCAAGGGTAACGTTGTACTTCCTCACTTCTGCCCTGTGAAGGTAGGTTGTAAGAGAGCATGTCTGTTTTTATCGTTTTTCAAGTGGCATTTTAAAAATAAACAGAAATTGTTTTATTTTTAGGTTACAAAATGCTACAGGCAGGGTTTAATCGAGGGTCTGAATGTGGAGATGATCTAGGTCTGATCAATTCCCAACGTGTATCCTCACGGTGTGGTCATATGAGTGAATGATTGAAGTGAATCCCTGGACATGAGAATCATGTATTAAAAATAGTATCAAGGGGCCGGCCCGGTGGCGCAGCGGTTTGATTCGCGCTTGGTAGCCCAGGGTTCGCAGGTTCAGATCCCGGGCGCTGGCCAACGCACTGCTTGTCAGCCATGCTGTGGCGGCGTCCCATATAAAGTAGAGGAAGATGGGCACGGATGTTAGCCCAGGGCCAGTCTTCCTCAGCAAAAAAAGGAGGACTGGCAACAGATGGTAGCTCAGGGCTGGTCTTCCTCCAAAAAAATAGTATCAAAACTGTTATATTACCCAATAAAAAGTTGCAAAGATTGAGTCACTATTTAAAATAATGAAGACAAAAATAGTTCTAAAATTAAATAAAAATTAAGCTTTAGGATTATCTTTGTCTTCATTATTTAGGTAGTGACTCTTATAATCTGCAGACACAGTACAGACTTTGTTGAACAGTGGATTTAATAGGTTTGACCCTAAGAAGGGCTTCTCATGTTTGCTTCTCTAGGAGCTTGATTTGGATGTTAGAATTGTCAGGTTCGGTGTTGGAGATTCTGCATTGACTGTTGAGTTCTTTTGCTTTCACAGAGCAAATAATGGGACTTTAGAGAGTTCTCTCTCTCTCTCTGTTTTTTTTTGGAAATAAAGGCATAATAAACAATTTGCCATGGTTAGTTAGAATAACCTGGTGAGGGGGACGCCCAGTGGCGCAGCGGTTTAGTCCGCGCTTGGCAGCCCGGGGTTCACAGGTTCGGGTCCCGGGCGCCTGCCAACACACTGCTTGTCAGCCATGCCGTGGCGGCGTCCCATATAAAGTAGAGGAAGATGGGCACAGATGTTAGCCCAGGGCCAGTCTTCCTCAGCAAAAAGAGGAAGATTGGCGACGGATGTTAGCTCAGGGCTGGTCTTCCTCACAAAAAAAAAGAATAACCTGGGACCAGATGTTATCTGTGTCACTCAGAGGGGAAGAGGGAAGGGAATATTTCTGAGCCACGTTCCAGGTCAGGTGGGTACCCATGCCACTTGACATATGGGGAGTTTGAGGCTCCAAGAGGTGACGTGGCAGGTGAGAAGAAGAAAAGGTATTAGATTCAGATATGCTGGCTTTAAAGCGGCTTTATTCATTTATCGAGCACATATTTACTGCATGCCTGTGCAGTGCCAGGCATTGTTCTGGCTGCTTCAGTGTTCCACTGAGTCACTTAGAGGCATACACAGCGTAAGAATTGGAAGAAGGTCTTAGGGACAGTGTGATTTATAGGCTGATACAGTATGATGTTTGAGGTGACCTAGACTCCCAGTATTTTTACCTTTAGAAATTGATGTAACCTCTGCCTTAACCCTTTGAGCTAGGAACCTGGGTACTTTTGAGCTCTTCACTGCGATGGGCTGAAAATAGTGTTCCCTCAGAAATGTGTTTAGTTTCTACGTCACACTTGAGAAGTTTCTTATTTTAAGTAAACTTTTACTAGTCTTTTAGTTTTCTGCCATTTTATTCATGGAACACTTTTTATCTTTGCCTATATGCATATAGACCTTTGCCTGAATTTCCTTCTAGTTTCTTGTGGTTTTTTAAACATTTAATTCTTTAATCAGTGTGTAATTTATTTTAGTGTATAGGGAGGGTAGAAATGCAACTTGATTTTTTTCCTAAATAGCTGCTTGCCTTAGCACTATTTTTATATAACCTACCTTTGGTTATAATGGCGTAGCCTAGAAATAAGAGAAATGTTGAGCAGTATTAATATATATGCCACTGTGTGTTTCCCTCTAAAGAAGTGGCGTATACAGGTATTTTTATGTGACAGGGACTTGGATGGAGATATGGAAACTGTTAGTATTGAGGAGTGCCTGAGAGTAGCATGAGGTGTGAGCTTGAGAAATAAAAGATTTGGAGAGCTCTAGGCTTGTAATACAATATTTGAAATGTTATCTTGTGGATGAGATAGCAAATATATTTTGTGTTTATTTTAGAGGGAAGAAGTTGGCTCAGTGGGTAGAAGTTATAAGAAAGGAGATATCAACTCAGCAAAAGGAATTAGCTAACTAAAGGTTGGAGTGGACTGACAAGGAACTGACTTGTCTTGCAGAGTGGTGAGGCCTGTGTTGTAGGAAGTGTGTGTGCAGATCTTGAGCAGTCATTTATCAGGGATATTCCTGATTCCGTAGCTCCAGGGTGGGAGACTGCACTGATCACTGGGTGGCTCCTATGTGCCTGTTAGCCACTGTGCCCATTGTGTCACCTACACTCTCCCGTGCTGATAACAGCCCTGTGGCGAGGGAGGGCTGCTGACCACTGAGACTCAGGGAGGTCTGGGGCCTTACCTCATGCCGTGGTGATGGCCAGTGGCAGAGCTAGGCTCTGCACACGGTCAGTCTGAGTTCAGAGTCCATGCTGTTCACAGCACCTGTCTCATTTCTCAAGAGAACTAAGTGCCCCCAGGAGCATTTGGATTCTCATTAATTTTCTTTTAAGAGTAAGTTAAAAAACCCCACAAAAACCTACCTTAAGTGGCTTTTTTTGTGCACATCCAGACAACATCTGTATTCATTATTCTTGTCTCTGGTTAAAGCCTTTACGAGAGTGTGTAAACATGCATTACACTGTTGCCTGTTTTGTTACATATTCCTTAAGGAATTAAAATTGGATTTCTTTTCTTTCTTTTTTTTTGGTGAGGAAGATTGTCTCTGAGCTAACATCTGTGCCCATCTTCCTCTATTTTGTACGTGGGACACTGCCACAGCATGGCTTGAGGACCAGTGTGTAGGTCCACACCTGGGATCCAAACTTGTGAACCCTGGGCCACTGAAGCAGAGCACACAAACTTAACCACTACACCACCAGGCCAGCCCCTAAAATTGGATTTCTTTAAATGTATTTACTTAATTGAGGCATCCCCTCCATTAAAGTGATTGTCTTTCTCATTTTGTTTTGATTTCTTTTCCTGCACGTAAGTCCCTTTTATGGTTTTCCTAGTCCTATTTAAACACTCTTACTCCTATTTAAACCCTCTGCCCTCCCCCTTTTTTCTCTTTTACATAAACAAAATTGCCCTCTCTTCTTTTCAGCCACCACCATAACGTGTAGGGGTATGCCACTGACCAACTTTATAATTGGACAGGATTTAATCTTATGTAGATGTAACTTACTGTCCATTCATGCCCCAAGAGCTTTTATTTTCTAGAGGTGGTTTGGGCAATGAAGTTACTATCATTAGTCTTGAGACTCTCCTTTGCAACCTTTCCTTTGCTTCCTAAACCCCTCTGGGTTTAATATTGTTGGAAAAGAGTCTAAGAACTTGCTGGCTAGGTGTTTGGCTTTCTGGGGAGAGGTAACGAACCTTATGCTAGCAGAGGGCTGGGGAGGAAAGTGCATTATGTCTTTGATGGTTTGTTCCCGTGGCATTATTACTTGAAGCCCTCTTCCCTTTGCTCACTGCTGCCCCAGCTCCCTTCGTCCTCACCTCCGGGCTCTTGCCTTTAGAATGCAGGTGTCTTGTGACCTCACCCCTCTCTGCTTCTCGAGGCTTGTTACCAAGCGCCTAGCTTACAATGACCCGCAGCCTGATGCTGCTACTTGCAAGCAGTGGACGCTTTCATACCTCTGCCTTGGCCTCTTGCTCTCTCAGCTGGCAGTGCCCTCTGCACTCCTGTCTGGAGAAGATGTGCTCATTTGATGAGACTGGTTCACCTCTTCCTGTGGCTGGCCTCCCCTCTCCAGTGGAAGTGCCTGCTTCCCCCTCTTCCCCACCTTGCTCCCAACGTACAGTTCCTGTCACTGTGCCTTTAGCTCTTGGCACCTGTGTTCATTTAGCTTGTCTTCTACTAACCTGCATGGCCCTGAAGGTGAGGCCCTCGTCAGTCTGTATATTCCAGGGCCTAGCTCAGAGTACATTTTAGTAACACACTTGTATTGTTTAGTTTGGAAAAGAAAGAACAAATGTTGCATCATTTGGAAATAATACATAAATGCTTTGCTGCCAGAGGTGGAGAAGGAGGCCTTTATTTTTATTTTCCTCTTTCTCTAGGGATACCAATTCTGGAGATCCCTCCCCTTCACTTGTAGGAACCTTAAGTAGTGCTCAGATCAGCACTGTAACCTAGGGGTGTTGAATCCTGTTCATTGGAAACTGGTCCTAAAGTATTTCATTCATTCATTCAGCAAATATGTATTTAGCATTTACTGTGTGACAGGCTGGGAATATAGTGCTAAACAGGACGAATGAGTCCCTGCTGTCTTGGAGTTTCAGTGGAATTGGAACGCCATAAGCTAAATAAATACATAACACATCTAATAGTAATACAGACTGTCAGGTAAAGGAGTTGCCCCTGTCTTTTGTTGTTTTCTGGGGTCTTTGTGGTATGGAGGTGGATTTCTAAATAGTCCTGCAGACAGCTTCTAAATTTCTAAAGGAATTTAGTCTTCATATTTATGTGGAAAAAATCAGTTTTCCGGCCTGGAACTGGGGCACAGGGACTAATGTGACCCTGTTATCAACCACCTGTAGGCTTCACCCCAAATCCTGGAATGCATAGTCTATATCTCTTGCTTCAACACTGCTTCCCTTCTTCCAGTATCTATCAGTCCATCCATTCACCAGCTGGTCTGTGGTGAGTCGGGAGCAGTCCTAGGTACTGTGGATTCAGTGGAGTACAAGATCACGTCCCTGCCCTTTAAATAGAGTTTGTATTTGGGGGATGTAAGACAATAAAACAAGTAAGATTTCAGGTGGCGGGAGTGCTCTGAGGAAAATCATGCTGACATATAATCTGACTTCCATCCCTGTCACTCTCCTGAACAGGCTTTCTTAATTATCCTATTTCTTAATAATCCTCTTTTTTTAAACTTAATTATGGGATTTAAACGCATACGCAAAACTAGAGAGGATAGTGAAAAAGCTGTTGCTCAGCTTCAGCAGTCATCACCACTTTGCCAATACTGTTTCATCTGCCCCTCTTCCCCTGTCCTTGTTCTTTCTCATTGTAGTATTTTAGAGCCAGTTCCAGACACTGTGTGATTTCTTCCTGGTGACCTCTCGGCTAGTCTACTCCAGTAGGCGTACTTAGCCCTTGTCCCTGAGTCTGTCCGGTGCTGATTACCCTGCTCACAAATGTCCTTTTACCGTGTTTCAGACGGATCTGGTCCTTCTCCGGCTATTCTGATTGTTCCCATGTGCCTCTGCTGGTTTTCTTTCTTCTTCCGACTGTGACCACTTCTCACTTCTCTGGTAAGTATGTTACCAAGAATTTACTGTCCCTTCTGCATTTCATTAAGGAAAAAAAGCTTGCAAACATTCAGGAAAGTTTATTCTCTGAGGCAGTGTGTTTTGGAAATGCCATTTGGATGTTTTGCTGCTTTAATCTTTGGCATTGATTTCAATTGCTGTCATTTCTTCCATAAAAAAGAATTGAGACATAAGCCAGAAAAGTAATTAAATTGGTCTGCAAAGGAAAAACAGAAACAGTACAGAATATAGTATTTCATGGTAATAAATCACAAATACACATTTATTATTCACCTATAAAAATGTTAATTTAAAAGTCTTCACATGTGTATTTTATTAAAGATGTAACATAAATTAAACCTGTAATGAGATGTCTAATTTTTTTTCCTTTTTCCATTCTAGAATGTATGACAACATGTCCACAATGGTGTATATAAAGGAAGACAAGTTGGAGAAGCTTACACAGGATGAAATTATTTCTAAGACAAAGCAAGTAATTCAGGGGTTGGAAGCTCTGAAGAATGAGCACAATTCCATTTTACAAAGTTTACTTGAGACACTGAAGTGTTTGAAGAAAGATGATGAAAGTAATCTGGTGGAGGAGAAATCAAACATGATCCGAAAGTCACTGGAAATGTTGGAGCTTGGCCTGAGTGAGGCACAGGTATAAGTGAGACTGTCTCAGATATGAACATGAACTTGACAGTCTGGAAAAATGGAGAATTCATTTGAAATAGGCAGTTTAACTAAACTATAGAGAAGATAGTTAATAACAGAGATCAACTTATTTGTGGGTTCTGTATGTTATGTAAGTGATGATTGATTTGGGCATGTCTAAATGTTAAAAAGCAGAGCCAAAATAGACGTAACCCTTTGTGGCATTTAGGATTTGATTTGGCTGTATATATCAAAAAACAATAATAGTGGCTTAAACATCATAGATGTGTGTAAAACAAATACCAAGCTAGGCTGTCCCTGCCTACAGACAGGTTCTGTAGCTGCATGGTTGTCAGGGATACCCAGGCTCCTGCCACCTACTGCACTACACCCTACCCAGCCTGTCTTGTGAACTGAGACAGAGTTCCAGCTGCAGCCACATGACCCAGTTCTATGACAGGGAAGGGATAGGAAGGGTGTGCCTCCTCCCTTTACTTCCTCGAACTTGTGCACAGCACTGCTTACATTTCATTGGCCAGAGCTGGTTCCGTGGCCACACCTAGTTGTGAGGGAGAGTGGGGAATGTTGTCTTGCCCACTTAAAGTTCCAGGTTCTTAAGTCTAAGGAAGAAAGGAGAATGAATATTGGCCAAGAGCTAATAGTCTCTGCAGTACCCCAAGACAAGGTTGCTTTATGTACTTGACTAAAAACCTTTGTTTCTATCATGCAAGACATAGAGAAAAAATTGGAAACATCTGGGTGTCCCTAACTCCCTGATAACTTTTGGCTCTGCCAACATATTTTAGGTAAAATTAATTACACTAAAAATCAGCTTCTTTCTTTCTTAGCTTTCTTCTTGTATAGTGAATGAATGAAGCAGAAATGGGGCTGCTGGGTTACCAATTTCTCCTTTCACTGAGGAAATCATTTTATGCCAAAGTGACTGTCCATACCCTGATTTCAGAGTTCTTCATCCTAACCATGTTACAGACTCTCATTGTAGAACTTTGACTCTGTTTGGTTATTGCAAATCTGTTATTTTGCTAGTTCTGTTGTTGAAAAGCAATATGAATATGAACTTCCTTTTTTAGTTTGGCAGGTATTAGGGTTAAAAAAGAAAGAAGAAAAAGTTCTACCTTCTGGAGTTTCAGGTTTTAAACCTAGGAGGATAATAAAGAGGGAAGGGCAGGTACATGGTCTAAAGAGAGAACGGACGGAAGCCAGCTTTCCCCCCCAACTCTTTCTGCTCTTATACTCCCAGGAACTTGCTACGGCCTCAGGCAGGCCTGTCCCTGCAACTAATCAGTGCACACAGGTAGAGCCCTGGGGCAGCCACCAGATTTTATGATGTGGACCTAAGTTTATGAATGCATCAGTGCATTCTGACTCGGGGTGTTAGCTACAAAGATTTCCTCTCTCACCTTGGAACATCGAAGATTTGTCTGCCCGCCCTTCCCCAGCTCCACCCCTCACAGAGTGACCTGCAGTCGGTACACAGATGCCTGCACATGCGCACACTCACACATGGAAGATGGCTATGAGAAATTATTTCAGAGCCATCTAGATAGAAAGTAAAAAAAAAATACAGTTTCATCAGAAGAGTAGCTGTGTGTCCATTGCTAGTCCATGTGAGGTGCTCTCAAACAGAAAAAAAGGATGTATATTTTTTGTAGATGTTCTGAGCATGTGATACTCTTTATCATGCCCCGTTAATGTAGCCTGTGACTGATGGGTGAAAATAGAAGTAGATGGCAAATTGTACTTACATATACTTGGGAGAACCAATCTGCAAGTGTAAGCTAGAACTGCAACCACAGGATGCTTGCATAGATGGGAGGTAATATTTGTTGGACAGAATACTTCAGTGCTGTAAATGTTTCTGTCTGTCTAGGTTATGATGGCTTTGTCAAATCACCTGAACGCTGTTGAGTCGGAGAAACAGAAACTGCGTGCGCAGGTTCGTCGTCTGTGCCAGGAGAATCAGTGGCTGCGGGATGAATTGGCCAACACGCAGCAGAAATTGCAGAAGAGTGAGCAGTCTGTGGCTCAATTGGAGGAAGAAAAGAAGCACCTGGAATTCATGAATCAGTTGAAAAAATATGATGATGACATTTCTCCATCCGTAAGTGGTTCTGTAGGAATGCAGGATTGACAACTCCCACGTTTGCGGGTAGATTGTTTCGGTAAAGCTGTCGTTGTTTTCCTCTCCCCTCTAGTGATTGCGTTTAGTAAGATCAAGGATTGTGGGTCTTGGGACTGAGTCCTGGGCAAGTCATATAAGTTCTCTTTGCCATATTCTTTTCATGTGTGTTTTTTAGAACAATGATCAGAAAATGTAAAAATACTTTGTAAGTATAAAGTACAATGCAGAGAGGCACCATTACCTTCAGCGAGGTCTGCCCCAGCTTGAGATCTCCTGAACGTCTAACCCCTTGCAGTCTGGCTTCCATGCCCATCATGCCACTGGAACTCTTTTCCTTCAGGTCAACAGTGACCTGATCCAGTCATCTATAATCCAGACTCGGGACGAACTGTGTAGTTTATGATGCTGTGGATCTCGATGTTCTCTTTGAAGCTCTTTCTTCCCAGCCCCTAGGACACCACTCGGTTCTCCTGCTACCTCGATCATGCCTCCTTCTTGGGCTTTCTTGCCAGCTTATCTTGTGGTTCCTGGAATGTTAGGATTCCCCAAGGACTTTGGTTTTTTTCCTTTTTCTGTTGGCGTTCTTTGGATGTTCATCCCAGTCTCAATGATTTTTCATTCACCATTTATTTATGATTCACTTAACTTTTTTCTTAAAATAACCTTTTTTATTTTGGAATAATTTTAGATTCACAGAAAAGTTGAAAAGATAGTAAAGAGAATTCCCATATACCGTTCACCCAGTTCCCCTAATGTTACATCTTACATCACTATAATACATGTCTTAGTCAACTTGGGCCACTGGAACAGAATACCATAGGGTGCATGGCTTAAAGAAAGAGACGTTTATTTCTCACAGTTCCGGAGGCTGGTAGTCTAAGATTAGGGTGTCAGCATGGTCGGGTTCTTGGTGAGGGCCTTCTTCCTGGTTGTGTCCTTATGTGACTTTCCTTGGTGCGTGCAGAGAGAGTATAAGGACACTAATCCCATCATAACGGCCCTAGCCTCCTGACCTCATCTAACCCAAATTACCTCCTAAAGGCCCCACCTCCAAATACCATCACATTGAGAGTTAGGGCTTCAACGTATGGATTTTGGGGGGGACACAGACATTCAGTCCATAGCTGTACATTTGTTAAAACTAAGAATTTAACATTGTTACATTACTATTAACTAAACTACAGCCTTTATTTGGGTTTCACCAGTCCTTCCACTAGTGGCCCTTTACTGTTCTAGGATCCAACCCAGGAGTTCACATTGCATTTTGAGCTAATAATGCCTGCAGGGTGCTAGGCATGTTAACTACATAATCTCCATACCAGTGAGTTCCACATTTGTGTCTCCAGTCCAAACCCTTATCCTAAGACTATTGGATTAGTCTTGTGCATTGCACCAGCGAACCTACACTTACCCTGTGCCTTAGTCAGCTCGGGCTGCCATAGCAAAATACAATAGACTGGGTGGCTTGAACAACTGACATCTATTTTCTCACAGTTCTGGAGGCTGGAAGTCCGAGATCATGGTGTCAGCATGGTTGGTCTCTAGTGAGGATTCTCTTCCTTGCTTGTAGGCATTTGCCTTTTTGCTTTGTCCTCATGTGGCGGAGTGGGGTGATGAGAGATAGCTTGCTCTTTGGTGTCTCTTACTGGGGCACTAATCCCATCATGAGGGCCTCACCCTCAAGATCTCATCTAAACCTAATTCCCTACCAAAGACCCCATCTCCAGATGCCATCACATTGGGGGTTAGGGCTTCAACATATGATTTTGGGGGGACACAATTAGTCTCTAGCATGCTGTTTTTTAGGCTTACTGTATTTCTCGCTCGCATCTCTAGATCAGATGCAACTAGTTGTTTTGATTTAAAAGATATACTGCTGTAGACTGCTGTAGGGATAAGAGTGGAGATGTTGATGCAGCCAGTGATTCACCTGGAGTGCTGGATAACTGAGCAGGGAAAAGCTGGTTTCATAGAATCAGAGACTTCTAAAACTTTTTATTTTGAAAAAAATGTCTAGCTCAGAGAAGAGATGCAATGAGCTAACTCTGCCTCTCCTTTCAGGGTGTCCATATGAGTGATTATTTCCTCTGAACCAATTAGAGTAGGCGGCATACCTCATACTACATTCCCCTACTGCTGCTGGGTGCATTTCCCTAGCATAAGGACGTTCTTCTGTGGAATCCAGGGCCAGGGTCAAATTCAGGAAATATAACAGGGGCATAGCACTTCATCTACTCTGCAGTCCATGTTGCACGTCTGGTAATTGTCTCAACAGAATTCTTCATAGCATTTTTTTCACTCCATTTCAGGATCCAGTTCAAAATCACATACTGTACATAGTTGTCACGTCTCTTTAGTCATCATCTTTCACCTGGAACAGGTCCTTTCCAAAGAAAGAAAAAAAGTCTTTGCCTTTTATGACATTGATATTTTTGAAGAATACAGGCCAGTTACTTCATAGATTGTTCCTCAGTTTGGGTTTGTCTAATGTTTCTTTATGAATATATTTGGATTATGCATCCCGGACAGGAATACTACAAAAGTGACCTTGTGTACTTCTCAGATTATCCCTTCCACAGGCAAACCCCAGGGCGAAGCTAATCTCTCACCTGGTCAAGCTGTTGTCTGTTTTCTCCATTCTGTGGTCACTGTTTTTATCCCTGCACTGATCAGTTATCTGTGGGGGAGACACAAGTCACAGGCTTTTAAAACTGCCCTGTGGGGGAGGTGGTGGTCAGGGAGAGGGAGGAATCTCCAGTTCTGTGGCGTTTGGAGATGTACCGTTTTAATCTGTTTTTATGTATTTGGTTTCCAAGTACAATTTATTTTTAGTAAGGGTTTCCCTGCTCTATTTGAACTTCCTCAGAACACAGGTGAAGGATGTAAGGCATAGAGAGGCCATCAGTATCTGTCTTGCCACTCTGGCCTGCATTTAGTATTTTGAGTTCTAGTCTAGAAGCTTTTTATTACCCTCTAAATTGATGGATAAACCAATTGTGGACAATCCTTTATTTACTCTTAAAAACGGATCATCTTTTCTAAGATTTTTAATTAAAATGAAGTTTATATCAAAGATATCCAGTATAGGATTTATATTATTTGTAAGACTAAGATTGTCTTGGGTTGGTTTTTAGGAGGACAAAGACACTGATTCCACCAAAGAACCTCTGGATGACCTTTTCCCAAATGATGATGACGAACCTGGTCAAGGAAGTAAGTGAGGGGAGTGGTGGTTAAAAGCAGCATACAAATGGAAGGTGGTTTGTTCTCTTGGGATGTAATTGCCATAATTAGGGGTGTCTTAGTGCGTACAGCTTGACTTGGAGAAGCAACTTGGATTGCCTTGTGTTTCTCAAAAGAATTTCCAATAGTTTTCTCTTTGGGATATAGTAATAAGTTAGACCAGCCCCTGGCAAACAGGGGCATGCACAAAAGGTTCAGGCATGATCTGTGGATTCTTACAGAGTGAAAAAGGCAGAATTAGTTTTCCTGGTACTGAGAAGTCTCACTGCACCGTTGGGGGGCATCGCGACACCCCTGGCAAGTTACTGATGTTACCCTGCTCGTCTAGGGAGTTCTAGACAGGTTTCCATAGTGTGGGGGCCACGTGCCGATCTGGACCAAAGCCAGAGAAGAAAACTTTAATTAAATGATGTCTGGATAATTTTCTTTAAATATATCTGAAGTGAAACTTTCTCTTTGTAGTCCAGCAGCAGCACAGCAGTGCAGCAGCGGCCGCCCAGCAGGGTGGCTACGAGATCCCCGCGCGGCTGCGCACTCTTCACAACCTGGTCATCCAGTATGCCTCGCAGGGGCGCTACGAGGTCGCCGTGCCCCTCTGCAAGCAGGCCCTGGAGGACCTGGAGAAGACTTCTGGCCATGACCACCCGGATGTGGCCACCATGCTGAATATTCTGGCCTTGGTGTACAGGCTAGTAGTTTTCATTTGATCCTCTTAATTTTACCTAGAGACAATATTTTTAAAGAACTTGCTCTTAAAATATATTTTTATAAACCTGTATAAGCTACTTTTCCAGTCTTATCATCCAGTTCTCTTCAAACAGTCAGGGGTTAAATTCAAAATATTTAGCAAGCTCTGTGGCTAGGACATCACCCTGTGGGACAGACACTTCCTGGAAGCCCCCTATTCAGTCTTTCTAGAGGAGCCTGCACACACCCTTGTCTCTGGTCAAACTAAAGTCTTGATTTTTTTCCACAAGACTCTATGCACCAAGTTTCTCTTGTCCAGAATAGCTTTCTTAGTATGCCTGCCTGCAGCCTTCCCACCTTTCAAAGGCCTTGTTAGCTCTCCTTTCTGAATTCAGGACTCCACTTGCCCCTTGCCCCTGTTGTACCCTCATAACCCTTTATCGCTTCCTCTTATGGCACTTGCTCATTATGCTGGGCGTCGGGTTATTTGAATTTTGTTCTCTCTTCTCCTGGAATATTGACTCCTTTAGGTTGAGGACCAGGTTATCTTCGTGTCTCTGCCTCTTGTATTACTCTAGCATGTTTCCTACCTTAGAAGCCCTTGGTAAACATGTTGAATGGATTTAGTTTGTCCTCATGGCATCAGGAAATGTTATGTTGCTCATGTCTTTAGCTGAACTAACCTGAAATAGAGTAGATTAGAGTGAGTAGGGAGCTGAGGAGGGAGAAATTATTCACACAGCAAGATGGGTTTACTGTGGCCATTCCAGTTTTGTGGGTTTCAGTTAACTGCTTCATTTCCCTTTGTTGGTTTGGTGGTTTCAATTCAACAAACATTTTTTGAGACCCAAGTATATGTAAGACTTTGGGCTGGTCCTATGAGGCCCTAAAGAGGAATACATAATTCCTATTCTCAAGGAGAAACCACAACACTGAATTTGAAGTGAGGAGAATTCAGTTTGTATCTCTGCTAAATGGGGACACTAGACAGAGGTGGTTTTTCAGAGCCCTTAACTTTTGGGAGCCTCAGTTTCCTCATATCTAAAATGGAAGTAGTTAATAGTACCTGCTCAGAGGGCGAGGGAAGGATTGTAGGGGATGTGACACATGGTATTGCCTGGCAGACATGAAATATTTAAATAGCATTATCTACGTCTGTTTCTAAAGGAACTTATAGCCCTGTTTAGAAAATAGGCTGTTTACATTCATATGTAATTACAGAAGCAGAGAGACTGGCGTTGTTAATAAAATAACATAGAAGTCTTCATGGAACAGAAAGATTCCTTCCAGCTGAGAGGATTAGAGAAGGATAAATGGAGGCATGGGAGCACTTTCTGGGGCCTTGAAGGGTGGGTAGGATTTTAGCAAGTGGAGATGGGAAGGGGCGTTGGGTGTGTTGGGCATACTCCTGAATCCAGTTTGGAACAGCTCAATGGCACCTGAAGAGCAGTAAGAGATGGGTTGGAAGGGGCTGGGCCTGATCAGAGAGGCCTCTTGGGCTGTGCTGAGGGTGCCTGTGGGGAACAGTGGCCTCTGAGTTGGGTCTTCGGAGTCACTGGCATGGTGCACAGGACAGAGTGGGGCCCGGAGCCTGGAGTCAGGGCGGCCAGTCAGGAGGCTTGCACAGGGTCTTGGGGAGTATGGAGATGGGAACCTGAGCAAGGATGAGGACAGTGTGGAGGGAAAGGAGAGATAAGGGCTCAGTGAAGAGAAAGGGAATAATATAACCATAGAGATAGGTAATTTCTTAAAAAAAAAAAAAACCACCACCAAAAACACACACACAAAAAGAAAGCAAGCCCCTTAACAACACTTGAAATGAGATCATGCTCTGCAGCTCTGCGTTTTTTTGGCAGCACAGTCTTTTCATGACTGCGTAGTACTCTGTATGGATATTCCTGAAATTTTTTCACGGTTTTCCTGTTGATAGACACTTAGGTTGTTTGCAAATTTTTACTGTTAGGATTGTTGGAATTCCTTAGTTACAGGTATTTGCATTTAAAATCTTGATAGATTATGCCAAAGTTCATTCCAAACATTTTTTTAAAAAATTTATGTGCCTACTAACAACATGAGAGTTTCTGGGTAACACTAGATACTCGTATTATAAATGAGTTAAATAAAAAATGCACGTAGAACATACCTGGGTTTTTGTTGTTGTACATAAGCATGCATGGTGGCATACTTATCACTGTGCTCGGTACTGGGAAGTCGGTGACTTCTCTTCAGTCTTGTGTTTTCCTTAACGCTGTAACATGAGAGTTTACTCATGTCAGTAAAAAGTTTGAAAAAAATTTAGTAGCTACATAGATAGTCACATTCATATTCAATATTACATCCTACAACTGTACCGTAACTCATTTCATCATTCTTGTATTAAGGGACATTAAATTTTAAGCTTTTTGGGGGGCCATTAATATTATACTGATGAACATCTTTACAAGTTTTCTTCAAGATTTTGCTTTTTTTTTTAGAATCAATTCCTAAAAGGCATCAGTATAAACATTTTATAATTCTTGGTACATATTGCCAAATTGCTTTTTAGGGAGATGGTAGCAGTCCACACTCCTACTGCATTATCACCAACGTGGGGCAGTATTGGTCATCTCTCACTCTTTGTTAATGGAGAAGTGCAGCATTGTGATTTTTTTTTTTTGTGAGGAAGACCAGCCCTGAGCTAACATCCGTTGCTAATCCTCCTCTTTTTGCTGAGGAACACTGGGCCTGGGCTAACATCCGTGCCCATCTTCCTCTACTTTATATGGGACGCCGCCATGGCATGGCTGACAAGTGGTGCGTCGGCGGCACCTGGGATCCGAACCCGCGAACCCTGGGCTCCCAAGCGCGAACTAAACCGCTGCGCCACTGGGCCGGCCCCGCAGCATTGTGTTTTAATTTGTATTTCTTTGATTATGTATTTTTTTCATTTGTGTCCTTTTGTGAATGTTCTGTTATCTTGCCCATTTTTCTACTAGGATTTTAACGCTTATGGTTGTGTACTTTTGTTTTCATTTTGAGTTTGAATTTCCTAGTGGGCTTGTTACGTGAGTGCTGGGCTCCACCCCCAGAGTTTCTGATTCAGCAGGTCAGGGGTTGGTAGGGCTGGGTTTGTAGCGGGTTCTACCTGAGGTGAATTGCTGTCAGTTTGGGGCCACCACTGAGAACCAGGGCTCTCACTCTTGGTGTGACCTCACTATTGGCTGATGAATAGTCCCTGACATTTTATGACAGGTCATAGTTTATGAAAGCACTTGGTATACCTTGTCTCAGTTAGCTGTCACAACACCCTTAGATAGTTGCTGCTGTTACTGTTTTTCAGTGTCTACTGGCTTTTGAAACTTTATTTCGTGCTTGCTGACTTTCACAAAAGTTTGAGCCAGTTTGTAATGTGTAATAAGATAATGAAGGAAGAAAAAAAACCCAATATACTTGGTCAGAATTAGCGTGCTTCAGAGCTTCTAGAAGCCTTATTAACCCTTCCACGTTCTGTAGGGCAGTCTGGCTTCTGCAGGGCAAAGCCTTGCTGGGTAGCTCTTGTTGTTCACTTGAGAAACATGTGTACTAAGTCTCACACAGCAAATAGCTCGTTTGCAATCATGTCATCAGTTAGCACACTTACACCAAGGGGAGCTGGGCTGGTGGTGTTTCTGTCTTACCACAGTCAAAAAAGATCCTCATTCTTCCCTACTCAAGCAAATGGTGGCAAATTGTTTACCAAATTAAGACACTACAATGTATTTATTTTTAATAAGGCTTTTTCGGTATACATGTAGTATAGCATTAGCTTTTTATAGCAACTCTGTGAGTTAGGTCATGTACTTGACAGATCGGCCGACTGGAACTGCAGGAGGCTGCCTGAAGTCCCAAAGCCACATAGCCATTAACTGGCAGAGCCCAGGCTCAGACCCTGGAATCAGTTCCACCTGATAACCGTGCGAAGCTCAGTCCACTGTTCTGGACTGCGTCAGTCATTCTTTGTGGGGCAGCTGGCATGTGCAGGACAGCACTGCAGTGTGGGGGCAGTACTGTCCCAGTGATCTAGATGGGAGGGCAAGGTTCGAAAGCTAATGATCCCTGGTTCTGGCTCACCTCGCCAGTACATTTATTGATGGAGTCTTTTTTTCTCCTACACTAGGGGTGTTTTTAATAGTTTTAATAGCTGACTTCTATTTTTTAAATAGTTGAAGCTTAACTTTTATTTCTCTAGTTCCAAAATTACATTTAAAAAAGATGTGGTAAGCTACGTCTAAAACACTTAATGTATGTTTTTCAATTTAGAGACCAGAATAAATACAAAGATGCAGCTAATCTACTGAATGATGCCTTGGCCATCCGTGAAAAAACTTTGGGCAAAGATCATCCCGCGGTTTGTATACTGGTTCTTTCATTCTTTTTATATTTTATTTTCTCTTATTTTTTTTTTACCCAACTCATTTTAATATTAAACTCAACAGGGAAGGTTTAAGAGCTGCCTTTTCGCTAGCTGGCACAGGTAGGAGTCTTCACTTACTTAATACCAGTGATACGCTTCAGTCCTGGTGACTCTGATATTAGCATATGCCAGTGCACACTTAATTTGTGTATCAGCACCACCTCAAATGGATCATGGACTGTATTTTTTGACCCTAAATCAAATCGCATGTACTTCTATAAATTTTTTTCTAAAGAATTTATATTGTCTTTTTATTAAAATCTGGTTAGATTTGCATACAGATCTGTGTTGGTTGGCTTTGTGGCTTCCAGTGAAATTTTAAAAAATCGAGATCCTGTTAATGTTGATTAATTGTAGTATCCTGCAGTGTTACTTTGTATACTCTATCACCAATGTGTGGTGTCTGAAGTCCTCTCCTTTAGTGGTGGTGACCATTCTTCCCGGTTCCTTCTGTGTTGGTAGGTGGCAGCAACGCTGAATAACCTTGCAGTGCTCTATGGCAAAAGAGGGAAGTACAAAGAAGCTGAGCCGCTGTGTAAGAGAGCTCTGGAGATCAGAGAAAAGGTGCGGGTGAAGGAGGGGTTCTCGTTCTCTGAGGTGTGGTGTGCTGTGCTTTTTAAGTATTTCAATTTTAAGTTTTGAGAAATGACCACTGTGATATGTCATTACCGACCATTTACTGAAAATAGCTAATTCAATAAGGTGGACAGCCCACAAAACAGAGCCAGATTGGCCCATACAGATGGGTGTGTAAGAGGTGTGGGTATTCAGAGGGTGGAGCCTCGAGTCTGCCTACCCTCCCAGCTTGAGGTGGCTGAGAAATGACTCTATTGAAGAAGGAATTTCTGAGAACTGGAGGTGGAAAGCATGGGGGCATTTCATTTGACAGTGGGGCATGTGCCTGTCAATAAGAAAACATTAAAATTTAAAAATAAAGTCACCAAATATGCTTATAGAGCTTAAAAAATGAAATAATTATTTTCAGAGCTAAAGATTAACTCAGAGCTATAGATTAAGTCAATGTCATAGATATTTAATACCGGCTGCTACAGTTTATGGTGATTAGGTATTGAAAAAAATGGAACTTGTGAATTTCAACAGTACTCTATGACTATATTCAAATATTATAGAATATAATATTTGGCATGAATGACCAAGGGTAATATTTTAACTTGGTATTTTTTGTGATTATTTACCAGTGATATGAGAGATTAATCATTTAGCTTTGAGCCATATGGCAAGGAATTGGGTAAGGAAAAGTGAAAAGGGGCTCATTATCAAATTATGCAGGTAAAATTGTATCATGCTGCCACTTGCATGATGTTTATGAAATAAAATGATCAGATTTTGAGTGTTGTGGGATTAAAATCAGGGAGAACACAAACGTATCAAATTAAGGATTATGAACTATATATGATTATCCGACAAATTCATTATATGTATTTGCTTTTTCATTCACTCATTTAGCAAATGTTTATTGAGGACTTAAGAGCCCCCTGCTTGGTTAGAGTTGTTGATTTAGAAATCACAGATGCAGTTCCTTCCCCGGGAGCACAGTCCACTAGGCAGACCTTGGGAACACAGGGTGCATTAGTTTCTAGGGTGGAGCTCTGGGAGAGGATAGAGCCGGGCCTCCTCTAAGTCTAGGGCTTGGGGTTCGTTGGAGATGGCGTCTCACAAATGATCAGTGTTTGAATCGAGTCTTAAATAACTGAGTTCAGAATTTCCCAGGCAGGGAGAGGTAGGGGATGCAGAAAGGGGTGGAGAGAAAGCCTGCCTCACCGGGGATCACGTTGGTGAAGGCGCAGAGTTGAGAGAATGAATTGCTTGTTCAAGGTACTGAGGAAATAGTTTTGTATTTATTCATCTGTCTTTGTGCCTGCACCATTCTAGATGCTGAGATTACATTGGTGAAGAAGACAGACAAAGACTTTGCATTCTTGGGGCTTACATTTTTTTGTGTGTGTGTGAGGAAGACCAGTCCTGAGCTAACATCTGTTGCCAGTCCTCCTCTTTTTGCTGAGGAAGACTGGCCCTGGGCTAACATCCGTGCCCATCTTCCTCTACTTTATATGGGATGCCGCCACAGCATGGCTGACAAGCAGTGCGTTGGCGGGTGCCGGGGATCTGAATCCACGAACCCCCGGGCTGCCAAAGCGCGCACTAAACCGCTGCACCACCGGGCCAGCCCCAGGGGCTTACGTTTTAATGAGTGAGGGTCAGGCAATAAAGGACTAAATGGATAAATGAAATAGTTTCATGTAGTGGTACTTAGAAAGAAAGAGAAAAACCAAGTGATGTGCTTGGGTAACTGGGTGGGGATGGGCTGAGGGTTCCCTTAAATTGGATGTAGGGAAGTCCCCTCTGAGGGGGCCTGAAGAGAGACCTGACAGAAAAGTAGTTGAGTGGGGAATTGGGAGAACAGCATTGGACAGCGAGTTCAAAGAGCCCTGAGGTGGAGTTTGAAATGCGAGGGGAAGGAGTTTGGGGAGATCGCAGAGGACCTCCAGGTCTGAATGTGAAGGGATATATAGGCTGAGTTGAAGAGCTGGAAATTTCCTTTGAAGGCTTCTACATATAGGAATGAGTGTAACGCAGTAGTTAGAGTCAGAGAGGGCTTGATTTAAGTTTGGCTTCTTCCAGAACTTGGCAGTCATGTTAATATAGCCTTTCTAAAACCGAGTTTCCTCATCTTCAAAATGTGCATGATAATGTTACCTACGACGTAGGATTATTATAAGAATTAAAGTTAACTTATGTAAAGAAAATTGGCACAGTTCCCTCCCTCCCCCCAAGAATAAGAGTTCAATAAATTCTGGTTATTTTTATTGTTATACGGCATGAGAATCCTTTTAAAGGATTGTAAGCCTGAAAGTGAAGGCATAGTCATATTTATGTTTAGAAAGATCTTTCTCATAGTAGGGTGGAGAATGGGTCAGATGGTAGTGAAACAAGTAACTGTTTCTCATACACTATTTTTTTATTTTCAGGTTTTGGGAAAGGATCATCCTGATGTTGCTAAGCAGTTAAATAACTTGGCCTTACTGTGCCAGAATCAGGGCAAATATGAAGAAGTAGAGTATTATTATCAAAGAGCCCTCGAGATCTACCAAACAAAACTGGGACCCGATGACCCCAATGTGGCCAAAACAAAAAATAACCTGGTATGTTGACAGAGGTACAATTCTATAGATAGAGCCAGAATTGCTTTCTTTCTGAAGTCCTAACTTTGTTTCATAATTTAACCTGTAGATAAGAATGTATGCTTCATTTACGTATGAAGAATACTAAGCATTTTATTTTATTTTAAGGCATCCTGCTATCTGAAGCAAGGAAAATTCAAGCAAGCAGAAACACTGTACAAAGAGATTCTCACTCGTGCACATGAAAGGGAGTTTGGTTCTGTAGATGGTAAGATATACACTCCTGTTTCTATGCAGATACAATTGTAGGATGCATTAAAAATAGTGATTTCCAGCTTGAACTTGGTAGTACCCAAGTCATCACAATATTTTCAGGATAGAATTTCATTTGAATTGTAGAAATGATTTTTCAAATAACACTGAGAGGAGAGGACATGACAGCCTGAGTGCTCATTGACTCGTCAGTTCATCCATCCATTCATCACCCAGTGAGCGTAGTGAATGCCTGTGTACTTGCTGGGCATCACTGATAACTCAGTGGGGTTGTGCACCCTCTGGGGAGGGTGATGGCCACCTACCCACATCTTTCCATGCTGCCCTCTCCAGAGTCCATGCTTGCTTCGGGCACGGCTTAGACACACTAACTCCAGAAATCTTCCCTGGGGTCATTAATGCTTTCTGGAATTGTTCTGTAATCCAGTGATTCTCAGAGTGCTGGCAGGACCAGGAGCATCAGCACCACCTGGGACCTGTCAAATGCAAATTCTCGCCTCATCCCAGGACTGCTGGATTGTTTGACTGTCTTAAGCCAAGGCCTATCTCCTTTATATTCCTTAAAGTATTATAGATGCTTAATACAGTTTGGAATAAATATGTTATAGGATTTAAATTGTTCAATAAAACAATATTTGTGTGTTACATAAGGCATTTTTCCCCCTTCATCAGGTGTTACATAAGTTGTCCAGAATGAAGATAGTTGTTACTAGTGTGGAGGACACCTTAGAATGTATAGGGAAAGAGAGGTTTTGGTTAATAAAATTTTTCTTTTAAAGAGATCTTCTAGAAACCACTTTGGAAACATCTTTGAAAAGCATATTCGTTTGTTTTTTTCCTCTGTTAATAAGTGGAGCAGTACTATCAGTACTATCAGAATATAGTAATGCCTCAGGTTTATCATTGTGAAATTGGATTCTGTTTGCAGTTGTGTGGCAGGATCGGACCAGCAACTTACCTCCCTGGCATTTTATAGTTGATAGGGAGCTTTCATATCCTCATCTAACTGCAGAGGGTGTGCTGGCTTTGTTGTGATTCCAGGAGGGTCCCCTTAATGCTTCTTTTAAAAAATTCTCTTGGGGAAGGCTTGTTTCCTTGTGATTTGCTAGCTTTTTTCTGCTAAAAATAGTAGCATGAAGTCCAGTTAATGGGTTCTAATTAAAAGCAGTTTTCTATACTTGGATTTATCCTCCATACAAATGTTAAAACATAGGACAGAAAGGCATTTTTTCTTTATGCAAGATGCATATATGTCCTGTGATGCTGCCAGTGCATGACCATCAGTGTCACAGGGGCCTTCTGTTGCTCACGGTGCACACACTGAAATCCATGACCTGGTTTGTTGTCGGGAAATCAAGCTCTGTTAACTGTGGTGTCTCCTTGTCTCTTCTAGCAATAGAGTTAGTTCAGTAGATGAGCTAAAACCGCACTAAATAACAGTGTTAGTAAGTTTTAAATATTGTTCAGTCTTTTAAAACCAATATTTAAAACAAGCTTCACTCTTCTCCTATCTGTGACACGATGAATAACAATCATAGTAATAACAGTTAACCATTTACTACTAGTCTTTCAGTTAAGCAGTTTAAATGTGTAACCTTATTTAATTTTCTCAACAGTCCTGTGAAGTGGGTCAAACATTACCCCATTGTAGGAGCAAGGACACTGCAGACTAAGGAACTTGCCCAAAGTTTGGTAGTTGATGAGTGGTTTGAGTGGGTGGGAGCATAGGTCTCTTCCTCCAGAGCCTGAAATAGGTCCTCGTTGCAGGAAACCTTGAAAATTCATGGAGAGATGGGAACGTGAAAATCATCCATAATCTCATCACCCATCTTTCATTTTTAACTTAATTTCATCTTTTAACGTTTTTAGTGTCTTTCCTTCTTTCTGTGCCTGATTTACATTATTGAAACCATACTTTACTTGTGAAAATGTACTGCTTATTTTTCTTTATGCTCATAGTTTAAACATTTTTCATGTTGTAAAAATATTTTCATAAACTTTGCTTTTAAGACTACTTGTCCTCTGTGATATGGGTACATTAGTTGTAGGAACTTTGGATGAGTGGTATATGTTAACATTCTCAGAAGGTAAGAAGACTTTAAAGGAATATTGATTTGCGTCTTTTCTGCTTTTGCTCCCAACGTCTTACTACTTTTTTTTAGACTTTTGTTTAATGCTAGGTTGCTCAAATTCTAAATACCCCCACATGTTATGTGAGGATTCTAGCATTTAAAAGTTTCCTTATTACAGAGACCCTAGCAAGTGTCATGTTTTTTGACAGTTGCCTTCCCTGTCAAGGTACATCTGATTCTGCATCTTCTGTTCACAGTGCTGTACGTGTTGGCCGTCTCCTCCTTGTTTCTCGTGGTCTGGTGTCTTCATAGACTTTCCTCCTCCCTTGTGAACCTCATCTGTCCGAGTTGCAAGAAGTAATATCTAAGAAGGATCATATAAAAAACAAAACAAAAACCTTGCAATCACTGAAACTTGACAACTTCTACGCAGTAGGCTCTATTATGCTTCAATTTATAGTATGTTATTTTTTCTTCCCTAGATGAAAATAAACCCATTTGGATGCATGCTGAAGAAAGAGAAGAATGCAAAGTAAGAATATACTATTTCGAGAGATTTTCTAAACTGGATATATTGCTTTCAAGATAATTATTCATTTGAAATTATTTGTTGTAATTTAGGGAAAGCAAAAGGACGGGACATCTTTTGGAGAGTATGGCGGCTGGTATAAGGCCTGCAAAGTTGATAGGTATGTCTGTTTAACTGAAAACACAAACAGCTGTGGAAGGTACTAATGCTTTAAAGGCAGCTTGTAAATGACCGAATGTGTAAAGTTCCTTAAGGTGGTATGGTTGCACAGTCCCATATTTCTCCCAAATTCCAAGAAAAAATCCCATACTTTGTAAATGAGATGATCTACATACACAAAACCCACTGTAATAGGGGTAAAATATGAGTTTTGTCCATTAATACTATTTGATCCAAGGCTAACTACTGAATTGCAGGAGAAGGAGATAGCTAGACAAGGACACAGTGTTTAAGGTGGCCATAGAGCAGACTCATGGGAAACAGGCCAGCAGACCTGCAAAAGCCAGCACTTTGCAAACCTGTGTCCTGGATGCCACAGGGAGACCCTAGGCGTACACCCTCCCTCTTTCCTTGCGGCCCTTAGGGCTTCAGTGTCTGCAGAGGGCAGTGTGAGCTCCTCCACGACCAGCCCTGTGAGCCTGTGCTTGCCGCCTCCATACCACGGGCTGCTGCAGACACCTTTGTTCTCTCTTCTGACCCGAACACCTTTCCTGCAGTCGTTTTGCTATCTTCCCTCTCACCCATCCTTTCAGACTCAGTTTACCAGTCATCTATTTCAGGAAAACTCTCTGAACCCCTAGTTTGGAATAAATACCCCTCCTCTGGGTTCCCCATAGTATTTATCGTAACATCATACATTTATGTGCTTTATTTCTTCCACTATTGTGTAGTTGTTTCAAAGACAGAGAGTATAGCTTCTTTCTTTCTGTATGTAAAGCACCTCTCGTTAGTAAGAAAAATGTCTCTTGAAGTACATATCTATACCAAAATGAACTAGGTTTATTTCTAGTTCTTTAGTAAGACTGCTCAAGAGTCAAGAGTACAGAAGCACACCATCCCTGTCCATACTGTTTATTCTGCCTTCACACATGCAGCATTCATCCTCTGACTCACCCCATTGATGGTGAGGTTTGGATTCACTCTTGCTTCCCCTCTACCTGTGGAGAGAAGGGAGAAGGTGAATAGCAACATTACAAACACCGTGTCCTCTTTACTGCTCGACACAGAGTAAGCTACGCCTCCAGGGGAACCATGATGGTCACTAGACAGACCCAGCACAGACATGTCTGTGGACAGAGTGGCCAGCAGTGTGTGAGAGTGGCCGCAGCCTGGAAGAGGCCAAGGGCACGTCCCCTAGCTGGAGGGCTCAGCGCAGTGGACTCCAGCCCTTCAGAGGTGTCTGCACCAAGTGCCAGGGTCAGCCCTGACTGCCCCAGACCACACTGGTAGGCAGGGGATGCTTGAGATGGCAGAGCATTTTAGAGTTTTACAGTTTAAAAAAGTTCCATGGAAATTTAAAAGATATTTTTAACCAAACATAAGTCTGTTAGTCCTTTAGATTATGCGCTGTTGATAGTGGTTGCTCTAAAACTTAAATTTAATACTTCTGTATATCATATGCTTTCTTATAGTCCAACTGTTACAACTACTTTAAAAAACCTTGGGGCGCTTTATAGACGTCAAGGCAAATTTGAAGCTGCAGAAACATTGGAAGAAGCCGCCATGAGGTCCCGTAAACAGGTCAGTTACATACCTTCTATTTTTAACTTATCTGTTAGAACTTTGAGTTTAATGATTCTCTTTTATGTGACTTATTGAAAGTTTGATTTAGAAATAGAAAATTTTTAACATTTTAGTTTGTACAAATAAAATTATATTGTTTCAAAGACCGTAAATACGATACCAAAAGCACAAGCAGCAAAAGAAAAACTCAACCAATTAGATTCACGTAAATTAGAGATGCTTATACATTCAAGGACACCATCAAAGTGAAAAGACTCCCACAGACCGGTTGAAAATATTTGCAAATCACGTATATGGTAAGGGTCTAGTCTCCAGAATGTATAAAGACAAAAGGACCCTCTGTTTAAAAACATGAGCAAAGGACCTGAAGAGACATTTCTCTGAAGATGATACACGAATGCCAACAAGCATGTGAAAAGATACTCCACACCATTAGTCATTAGGGAAATGCAAATCCAAACCACTTCACACCCACTAGGGTGGCTAGAATCAGAAAAACAAACAAAATAACAAATGTTGAGAAGGAGGTGTAGAAAATCGGACCCTCATGCACTGCTGGTGGGGATGTAAAATGACGCAGCCACTGTGGAAAACAGTTTGATGGTTCATCAAAAAGTTAAACGTAGTATTACTCTATGACCCAGCAGTTCCACTCGTAGGTGTGTACCCAAAAGAATTGAACACAGATACTCAAACAAATAGAGTTGATTCTTGTTATTCACAGTAGTTATGTTCTGCAAGTCGCTGTGAACACTGAAATAGCAAATACTGAACCACTTGCTTGTAGGGGAAAATACGGAGTTGGGTCCCTGCCAGCCTCTGGTCACATTTACATCAACTTACATAACCTTGCTTTATAGACAGCTTATTTAGTATATACTGTTGATTCATTAACATTGAATTCACAGCCAACAGTCTCCAACTTACATCTGGAGGAAGCTCACCTGACACAGGTGTTTTCTCTGTGAGGCCCAGGCCAGCCTGGGCCTGTTCTGGGGAACCCTGGCCGGCACTGCAGCACCAGGCTTGGGTGCCATTTTAAATAGCAAAATCTCCAACAGAAAGCACAAAAGTGTGCAAAATATGGTACTAAATAATTTAGACTGGGAGGACACTTGTTTATAGTATGAGATGAAATAAGAAAGCAGTGTCACCTTGTTCAATCTTAGCTGGGGACATGCACATCGAATAACTCAAATTTTCCACTACTCTTTGCATGTCTACAAATAACTGAAAGCACTGCGAGTGTTGATTTTGGGATTACAAATGCATTTTGGCAGGTAGCTGGGTTTGCAAATCTGACATCTGTGAGTAATGAGTTGACTGTCCTTGTACACATGTGTATAGCAGCGCTGCTCACAGCAGTCTGTAAACAGAGAACAGCCCACGTGTCCATCACAGGGTGAATGGATAAACAGATCATGGTGGATCCACACATTGGAATAGTATTTGGCAAGAAAAAGTTATGAACTACTGAAGCACTTTCCTTCATCAACTGAGATATTTTAGTTATGCTGAAATATAATTTGTAAGGAAAATACAGAAAAAAGGCTTAATTCTTGGCATTTAATTGCCAGTTTTCAGAGTAAGGAGTCAATGAATTACTATACATGTGTATGTATATATAGAGATGACAGTTTTGGTTTTGTTTTATATTTTTAGGCCTGGAGGGGCAGATGTGGGTTTTTCCCCCCCTGAATAGTATATATGTAGGCTATTGTGTGATTGTTGGTTTATGGCCACTTTCTGGCTGGGATTAAAATTATCCATATATACCTTAGAATTTTTTTCTTTCAAAGAATTCTGTGCATGGGGCCGACGCGGTGGCATAGCAGTTAAGTTCGTGCGTTCCGCTTTGGTGGCCCAGGGTTTGCCAGTTCTGATCCTGGGTGTGAACATACTCACTGCTCATCAAGCCATGCTGAGGCAGTGTGCCATATAGAAGAGCTACAACTCTACAACTAGGATATTCAACTATGTACTGGGGTTTTGGGGAGAAAAAAGAAAACGAGGAAGATTGGCAACAGATGTTAGCACAGGGCCAATCTTCCTCAAAAGGAAAAAAAAAAAGGAAAACTTAGATCTCTTAAAAAAAAAGTCTGTGCAGGCAGAGTGATTGGAGAAGACCCGGCAGAGGTATTGTCGATGGTGTTCTCCCAGCCCATGTCCCTGGAGGAGCCATTTCTGAAGTCCTGTCATCCTTCCTAGCTCTTCTGACTCTGAAGGGCTGCTGCTTGGAGCTTTGTGATGTGGAGTCCAGAGCCCTGTCTGGCTTCTGGCTATATGGGGCTGCATGGGATTCCAGCACAGGCTGTGCCGTCTGTGCCACCACTGGGAACAAAGCGTGGCTTAGACGGTCTGTGGTGCTAATTCTAGCTATAGAGTGGTGTGACCAGTCGTCATCAAGAGTGGTATCAACAATCCAGGCTTTGTTTTAAAGTGCCAGGTAATGTTTATCAAATGAGCAGAGTGTAGAGAGTCAGGAGTTGCAGAAGTTTAAAGAAAGGGATTGCTAGTTCTTTGCTCAGAATGGTCCCCTCCTGCTTGACAAGGGGCCACAGTTTGCTTTGCTGTGAAAGTCACAGCAACACATCATCTGTTTGGGATTTATGTCTCCTGAGGAGGAACCTGTGAAAGTTAGCAAAGGTGCAGTATTTGCATGAGCTGTTTGGATTGAAATCCCGTTTAGAACATAAAACAAGTTGCATCTTGGTCATCAGGTGGTATGGAAATACACATGGAGAAAAATCCCTGTTGGGTTTTAATCCGGTTATGTTTTAACTCAAATGTATATGAATAATTGTTGAAAAAATAAGGTAAGTGCTTGCTTCTGCTCATCACTTCCTACAGGTGTGAAAGCTTACTCTTAAAGTGCCTTTTGTAAATTAGTGGCTAGTTTTCAATAATGTCATACTGAGAATAAAGTAATCCATGAGTTTTCAATTGTGTACTTATTACGGAGGCGAGAAACACAAGGGACTTAGTATTCCAGTGTTAAAAACTGGGCATTTTCCCACTATACCATGAAACTTTCCAAACATAGAGAAGTTGAGAGAATTTTACACCTGTGTGCCCGCCACGGAGATTCTATCATGAACATTATACTTTAGCACATCTCTCCCATCTATCCATCCTTTTTGTTTTTGAAGCATTTCAAATTTGTATACATCAGTGCACTTCTCTCTGAATACTTAAGCGTGCAAATCATTAACTGGAGCTCAACATTTGTTATAGATTGTTTACATTTGAGGTAAAGTTTATATCCAGTGAAATGCACAAGTCTCAAGTGTATTTTCCTGAGAATCACTGTTCTGATTTTTTTCTCTCTAATATTCAAGAACTTTTTTTCTAGTGAAGTTTAACTATCTTAAAAATTGCTAATACAACTTAAGTGCTAATGGCTCAAACCCTCTTCCCCCTGCCTGGCTCACAGGGTCTTGACAATGTTCACAAACAGAGAGTAGCTGAAGTGCTGAATGACCCTGAGAACATGGAGAAGCGGAGAAGCCGGGAGAGCCTCAACGTGGACGTGGTCAAGTACGAGAGTGGCCCTGACGGAGGGGAGGAAGTGAGTATGAGCGTAGAGTGGAACGGGGTAAGTACAGTACACAGTTGCCAGCGTGCTCAGGCAGGTGCTTGTCTGTCTGCAGGCAGCGGCGGGGGCCCGTCTCCTACTGGGAGTGCTTTCCCATGGCTTCCCCTGTCTTGTGTGCTAGATATTCTACTTTTCTCAAATTAAGTACCAATTAAGCTTTTTGTAAGTTCTTATCTTCTCCTAATACTGAAGTCTGTTATTTGTTTGAAGTGGTAATTTTCTTCTTTTTAGGAACCCATGAAAGCTGTTTGGCTTAACTTTGAGCACTTAAATGCTGATTGAGTGTCCTGGTTATTTAAAGCATAATCCATAAGCTGATTTTATTTTAATATTAAGATTAGTGTGGCAGATAACTAACTTGCTTTTTTAACTTACCCATTTTCATTGCTAACTCCAGTGCTCTTAATTTCACTCATCAGGCTACTGTAGATTTTGTTAGAATTAATTTAAATGCCTTAAAGGGAAATGATGTTTCAAGCAGAACTTGTCTTTAGAAAAAAACAGGTCAAGAGGAAGAACATTAGGGTGGCTGCTCTGAGGCCACCTCAGTCCTGAATGTCATGTTTCCACTGAGGGGGTCCAGTGGTTTATCGCTCTTCACGGTTACCTGCCAGAGGTTCGGATCCAGAACATGTGCCTGTGTTTGTAACCCGTCAACCCCTGGCCAGGTTCTGCCTCTGTGTTTGCCTGGTTTGCTTCTCTTACCACTGTTTATTCAGTGGTTGCCAAAGAGCCTGTGGCTTCCTGAACATTTTCTTCATAGTGAATTTTTGTAACATAGGGGTAACTTTTTTGTACATGGAGCTGGTATCTTTGGAATTTTGCTTTCCTCAGGGAGGGTTGAGCATAAGATTAGCTGGAGTGCATCCAGGTGCACTATCAGTGTTTTTTGAAGTCACAGTAGTGCAGTTTGATTAGTTGTAATTGTGCAGATGTTTTGCCAAGTAGTAGTTTTGGGTTTTCTTATAATCTCTCTTTTTGAATCTGTTTATTCTTTGGGATTTTCTATAGCTGTAGCACTTTGTTAAGGATTAGCATTCTAAATAGACGTTTTGTACAAAGTGTTAGTGGCCAAAATTTCAGGGAGAAAGTCTTCTTGACTATTTTTATCTGGCAGCTCCCTTGCTTTGGTTTTTCCTGTGCCAAGACAACCAATCAGCATCTGCTTTGACCATTCGCCCCGTTGGGCAGTCGTCCCAAACAAAAACCATGATTGCGGTCCCTGCTCTTGTCCACGTGTGGCCCACACTGTGTACTGTACTCTCCCCGTGGTTGCTGTTGTCCCGCATGCTTTATGTGGAGGGCCAAGTCCCTTCTTTTGTCTTTAGAAGCCAGGGTGCAGATTTTGATATTCTCGAATGAAGTTCTGGAGAAACTTTCTCTTGAGACAGTATTTCTAGGTCGATCTTCCTATGAAATCATAGGATATTAAATTGTTGACAACCCAGAGTTCTATTACTGTCTTCAAGACTGAGACTCAGGGATGGGGGGAGCTGCTTTCAATCTACCCTGGAGGGGCTGGTGGCTGGAAGTACAGATGCAGTGGGTGGAAGCCGTCACTCCTCTGAGTGCGTGCTTCCTCCCTGTCACTTCACACCTCCTTTCTCACTTTGGACATGCTGTCACTTAGGACACTCACACACTGGACTTGGACACCTTTTTACTTGACTTTTAGACACTAGTAGCTCTGCTTCTGACAAAATCCACCCCAGGGCGCATTGATCGGCTGTGGAGTTGATTGACTGAAAGTAGCTAGATCTTAGGTCATGTAGTGCAGTGGTTCCTAAACTCTCTTTGAGCAATAGAAGGAGCCTTTTCTTCAAATGGAGTCTTATGTAAAGCAGTGAGTAAATAGAGAACTGCCTGGATTAACTGGGGATGCAGCAGCTGAGGGCTGGTGCTCTCACCACTGGTCACCTGAGACTGCTGCCCAGAATCAGCCCCCATCACCATCATGGGAAGGCCGTGGCTCTCAGACTGGTTTCCTTGAAGCCTGAGGTTCTGAGAAGGTGGTGCTGAGCTCTCCCAACATTTGATTTGAGTTTTATTTTCAAAGCATACTTTTGTTATTTAAGAAAAGGCAATAAAGGCAGTATGCACACTTAGATGTTCTTTTTTTTTTGCCGAGGAAGATTTGCTCTGAGCTAACATCTGTTGCCAATCTTCCTCTTTTTTTTTTGCTTGAGGAAGATTAGCCCTGAGCTAACATCTGTGCCAGTCTTCCTTTATTTTGTATGTGCGCCACTGCAGCATGGCTGGAGTGGTGTAGCTCTGTGCACGGGATCTGAACCCTTGAACCCAGGCTGCTGAAAGCAGAGCTTGCCAAACTTAACCACTATGCCATGGGGCTGGCCCCTTAGATGTGTTTTTAAATCAGCTTTATTGAAGTATAATTACATGCAACCAAAAGAACCCATTTTAAGTATCACCTTTGATTTAGATGTTAATGCACTGCAGTCTCCACATTAGTCTTTGTCCAGGTGTGAAAATAAAGGGTCTAATCCTGTCTCTCTGAGAGTGAAGATTTCCTTGAGGTTACAAGGCAAACGTTTCAACAACTGTTACCATTTGCAGCCACTTGTCTGTGTGCATCAAGATTTCCTCAATGCTTCTCAATGCAATCAGGATAAAATATAGAGGGGCCAGCCCTGTGGTGTAGTGGTTAAGTTTGGCATGCTCCACTTTGGTGGCCCGGGTTCGCGGTTCAGGGGTTCGGATCCTGGGCACGGACCTACACCACTCATCAGCCATGCTGTGGTGGCGACCCACATACAGAATAGAGGAAGACTGGCATGATGTTAGCTCAGGGCTAATCTTCCTCAAGCAAAAAAAAGAGGAAGATTGGCAACAGATGTTAGCTCAAGTGAATCTCAACAACACAAAAAATAGAAATAAACTGGGAGTTGAGGTAGATGTTAAGACTAAACATGTCATCTTTAACTTCATATTTAAAATTGTGAATTTTATAAAGATAGCTTCATTGCTCTTATTAGTTTATTATCATAAGAGCTTGTTACACATTTGTAATGAGAAAATACCATTTAGGTTTTATTTTATATTGGGGTTCTAGATTAGATTTTAATTTTTTAAAAAAGGATTTCAGTGCTTTTTAAAAAGTTTGAAAACTGCTACCCTAGGGAAAGGCATTGTGTTGCTCTGTGGGGCAGGTGCACGTCCAGCAGAGGAGATAGCAGGAGCAGACATGACAGTTCAGTTCAGTTCTCACAACCATATACACAAGATATTAGGCGTGATTTGTCTCAACATTCAGAAATAACATTTAAACAAAGGGCCGTGTGGTCAAAGATAAGGCACACTAGGCTATAATAATTGCTCCCTGTAGACACTGGAAGTCCGGGTCAGCGCAGAGCTGAATCACATGCTATTAACATAAAAGAGAAGGTTACTGCATATATGCTGATAATCCATAGGAAGTTTTTTGATCCAAATCTTTTTTTTTTTTTTTTTTGATCCAATTCTTGACAGGGTAGATAATTTGTTTAGGGAAGTACTATTCTGTTCTTTAAGTATGTACCCTAAAGACTGTGATTAAAGCACTTGAAAAGTAACTTCTTCAAACTTATTTTTGTATGAAGTGTGCAGATCTAAAAGTCACTGTCAAGTTAAGTCTGAATTAGTTCTTTTGTGGTCCTGCTTCTAAAAATGCAGATGCTGTGTGCAGAGGAATCTTTTCTGGATAAAACGGGATTCCCTTTACCCTCTGTCTACGTGGCTATGTGTGTTATTCACTGGTACCCATGTCCCCACCAGGACGTGTGGGAGCCTCTAGGCTGCCCATTATTAGTAATTGTATTTACAGCAGACCACTAGACCATCAGGGAACATTGCACATCTTGCATTCCGCATGGAACCTGAGGTCCTGAAGTCAGTCTTCTGTCTGCGCTGTCCTTTCTGTTTTGGGGTTGCTAGTTCTCTACGGGGGTCCTGCAGAGGCAGCCCTACCCCACCTCCCCGTTCTTTTCACACTGCTCCCCGTGTTAATATTTCTAAAAGATTTTAATACACTAAACTCTTATGTAGGATTACTGGGGAATGGGATATAATGTTAATTAGAAATCGATTAATTTTTATTTAAAAAAATTAGGAAGACAACTAGAATATACCAAAAAAATTAAAAACACCAAATCACCTGAAATCCATAGATAATAATTACTGCTGTTTATTTCTTAACCAATACATTGTACTGTTCATTTCTGTTCATAAACCTACTTTTTTGATGTAAATATTTTCATGGCATATAAAGAAGTAGACTTTATATTTTTTGAAAGCATTAGAATATAGTGAAATCTCCCAAGCCCTCAAGCCCATGTTGAATAGAAATCTGCCTTGGTTTGGTGCAGGTTTGCAGCTGTCCTTGCCACTGGTTCTCACAGGGCGAGGGTCTAAGGTGGTGAGTGCCAGGAGGGTGGGAACCAGGTGCTGCTCAGAACCCAGCCGGCAGCCAGTGGCGGGAGGTGGGGAGGGGGGAGAGAGTGGGAGAGAGAGTGAGTGAGTGAGTGAGTGAGTGAGTGAGTGAGTGAGTGAGTGAGTGTGTGTGTGTGTGTGTGTGTGTGTGTGTGTGTGTTTAACATGAAATACTTTTGGAATTTGAGTGAAATTACTCTTTCATATTCTGCTGAGTGTCTAACACAGGAATATTATAAATAACTACTGTAGTGTAGCACTGAAGTTTGAAGTGAACAGCAGGAGTTGTACTATTTATAGAATTATATTAACATTTTAACATCCTTTTTCTGAAGAGCAGCAAGAACTTATGTTTTCTTGTCCTCCCAACATTCGTGGGGAGTTGGTAACAAGTTTTATTTTTCCATTTTAAAGATGAGAAAAATGAAGCTCGGGCTGGTTAAATGACTTGCTCAGCGTCCCATGGTGAGTCAGAACGGGCAGGGGCTCAGGTCCCCGCTGTCTGGGGCTTCGGTACAAGACCGTCGGGTTTCCAATCTACCAGGACCCAGGATGCATTGCTGCCTGTGGAAATCCATTTTCCATAATTAATTTCATTTTGGATTAATCAACTGCATGTTTAAAATGTGCTGTAGACTTTTAAAGTCAGTGGTTTCTTAAAGTTTCTGAAATGTCTAAAATGTTATTGTTTTTAAGAGAAAGTCCTACCTGATTTCAGAGAGAACTTTATAGTTTAGGGATATGAAGGGATTTCTGTCAAAGCTAAAGCTTAAATGAATGTGCTTTCCTGTGTGTAGCCTCTCCTTTGGTCACTATTGATGGTTTTCATTGTGGAATCTCCTTTATGTACGATTACTTGAAAACTCGTTTCTAGTAAGTATCAAGGAGATTTCTAGCACAGTGCTAATCCATGCTCTAAAAATGTTGAATTTTATTTTGATGATGGTAAGACATAACTAGTCTAGATTATGTGAAAGATAACATAAAGTCTAGAACTTGTTTTATACCGGGCTGATAGAAGCAGGCAGAAGGTAATCTCAAATACTAAAGCGATTAAAAATGCTGCTAAGATTTTGTGACCTAGAAATACTGTAAGCCAGGCTGTGCTAAGTGGAAAACAGGCTCTTTTCTCACAGCAGTTTCATCTGGGCTCTCTCTCTCCGTTTCTGTCTAACAGGCCTAGCTGCCTTGTGTGACGCTCACACTGTCTCCTGCATGACGGGCGGCACCTCCTCCAGCTTTACTTCTCTCTCCAGTGCTGACTGCTGTGTTTAGCAATCCCCTAGGATTCTTGTCAGAGCTACACCTCTCTGTGACTGGCCATTCCTTTCGGTGCTGCTGTCCTTTTGGGGGGTTCCTTATCTCTGTATACATGTAGCTTTGCCAGATATGTACTTAGTAATATTATAAACTGTATTAATAAAAACCATTTACTGTGTAATACATGAGTTTAAAAATTAAGAGCGATTAGCTGTTCACTTGATAAAAGGTAGTTAAAAATACCCCACAGGTGTTATTGCAATGGCATGACGGTGACTGTTGACTCTAGCTAGGCTGTAAGAGTAGGGCATGTGCTGCTCCCGTTGTACTCGGAGGCTGGGTGGGACCACCCTGGGCTCTGGGCTCTCCCCTTAGGATCACACTCAAGTAGCATTTGCTGTGTAGTCTTTGTGTGAAATTTTGGCAATTCTGCTTTTCTCTACTAATCTTAAGTGTTCAGTGATTTGTGTATTTGTGTCTTTCTAACTTCTAATAAACTCACTCCAACTGACCTGTGTCTTGGTGTCTGTCTGCTTAGTAGAACTTCTCACTCTTTCCATGGAATGCAGCATTGCATAGCTTCTAGAAGGAACAGGGCTACTGTTAATCTTACTAAGTGATTCATTCTGAGAATAAAAGTTGCTATATACACATTTTTTTACTCTGTGTTTTTGATTTTTATATCCAGATACAGCCAAATGTTTCACTTATTAATGTTTGAATCAATGATGATGAAAGCTGGGTACTCTTTTACTTCCTACAAGGTGTCTCACGGTTTTTAGTTATTTGTATAGAATGAGCATTTTATTTAATTTTCCAACCATATTTATAATCAACATTAATAAAACGGTTCTTTAAAATTTACTAAAGAAACATTGTGTCTAAGTATTGGATTTAGATGAAGTTGTTAAAAGGAAGTTGCCTGTCAGATTGAATATTCTGGGCCCGTACTATTATGTGGACCAGATGCTTCCATGCTCACTAAACGTGGGGTCTGACTGATGAGAGTCCTAGACGTTGCCTTAATTTTCTGGAGACTTTTTTTGTGTGTTATCTTTTATTTCAAAACAGCAAAATAATTAATTTTCCTTCGGGGATGTTATAACTTTTGTTTGAATGACCTTCTTCGTGTTCAAAGGTTTTCATGATTATTGGATTATCTTTAATGCAATTTAAAGTAGATTTCTATTTAAAGTGTATTTACATACATGGCAAATTGGTAATTTCTGTAGGAATCATATTACCAGCAAGTCACAGACAAGCAGGTCAACCTCGATGTAAATTCTTGTTTTCATTCAGCTTTGCCTCTTGGGGGGTTGAGGGGAAGAACCATCTGCACCTTCACATTTGTTCACGTTTTTTTCAGGATGGCACTGGATCTTTAAAACGCAGTGGTTCCTTTAGCAAACTCCGAGCTTCAATTAGACGCAGCAGTGAGAAGCTGGTTAGGAAGCTGAAGGGAGGAAGTTCACGAGAGAGTGAGCCAAAGAACCCTGGGTAATTATCTCCAGCCCTGCCGACCGTCCTGCCGCGCAGTGTCTAACGGCCGTTTCTCCTCCAAGCACAGCATTCTCACCCACAGACTTCAGAAAAAACATTCCAACTTATTTCTCATGTTTTAGCAATGGAAAAGTTTAGTAGTTTGTCTTTTTTTCCCACAGGATAGGTTGAGAAATAATTGCAAAACTTCCTGTTTAGAGGCTAAAAGGGCCTAATGCCTTTAAAAGAAATTTATGGAATTCTTTGGTTTTGTTACATGTTCAAAGAAAGCCTTAGCAGTGAGAAGTGGGAATATAATATTAAAACACTGAGCATATTAACTTGTTTACTCTAGATATGCACTATTTATTTCTTAAATTAGCATTAGTTTAAATCCTTTAAAATTACTTTTAATCTTTTAAAATAAATGCTAGCTACAACTATATTAAACTCATAAATATTAATATAGGGAGAAAAATGATTGTAAATAGAAGGATCACAACTTCAAGACTTTATTATAAGGAGATTTTAAAAACCTTAGATTTTCTATGTGTTTAAAAAAGGTTCAGTCATGGGTCTTAAGAGTTTTTTGAGCAATAACATTTAAGTTGTCAAGGAAATTTGGTTCTGAGATAGTCTTGGTTTTTTATAAGGTGTATCACAGGTGGGGTTCTTTGTACTTCTCAGAGTTTTATCAAATTGCCCCCATATCTGGCTTATTTCTGGTATAAACAGCCACCTGTTTTTGGATACATTTCTCACAGAAGCAGTGTTTTGTCAGCTGTTCTGTGAAACTCTTAACTTCCTAAATGGTATTTACTCTTTAAAGATTGATTCTTAGTAAAACTGTATTATAGAAGTGATTCCACTTTAAGTTCTGTGGGTAAGAATTCTAATGTCTCAGCACTGTGAGACCGAGTTCCTTTGGACAACATATTGGAAATATTAAAGTTATATGTCTTTTCAGTTGTTTCCTTTGCTATTTTAAGGTATGTCCAGTCTCATTCCTCTCATTGTCAGTCAGGGTCTAACTCCTGAGAATCCCTGCTGTCACCCAGTTCCCCCCCCAGGATCAGCCCCTCGGCTGGGGGAGCAGAGACCCAGGTCTGCTCTTAGCTCTGTGCCCCCCAGACATCTCTCTGCTTGTGGAGGAACACATTTCTTGATGGCTTTTGAGACAAGAGGAGCGATTTGATTTTTATAAGTGGCTGTTGCCTTGCTTCTCAAAAATGTTTACAAGCCCCCTTCTATAGAGGGAGTTTTATGAGCTCCACTGACATGGTGAAAACCACCTGGGAGGTCTGGGCTTCTGGAAAGTTGTGGAGCTTCTAGCAGATTGCTCTTCTGTTCCCTGGATGACACCAAGGTGCCTGTGACAAGACAGCGCTCATTCGGGGAAGGTTCTAAACTGCCTTTGGAATAAAGGGCTCGTTTTCAAATATTTACAGATTTCTAGAACTAAAATGATAGATTATTATCTCTCTCTGAATTTTGAAAGATTAAACATTTTTTCTTGCAGTGTTATGAGGATCTGAACGGATTGTTGTGCGACTGCTTAGTTTCCATTTCTTTGATGGAGCTGATGGGTGGAAGTGACCTGAACGCCGCAGTGCTCTGCACAGGCCGTTGTTAGTTCCTCCAGGGCAAACGCACTGGTTATTTGAGGTTCTGGATGTTTTGAAGCTTTTTAAGTTCAAAGTCCAATTCTGGCACTAAGTCCTATGACATGGACCTTCCTTCCCATCTGGCAGAGTTCAGAATTTTTCATTCTCTTTCTTCCATGTCTTCTTTCTGTCTTCACTGTGATATAACAGTGTGCGAAGACTCTCCAATATGGTAAATATTGACAGTGCTAAAAACACTTTGCCAGCCTGACCTGATGTAAAATAGACCTATACACTTGCATATACTAACATTTTTCATATATAATATTATTTGAGATGATACTTTTCTGAACTTTTTGAAAAACTAAATGACTAGAAATTTCATCCCATAAAATACATAAAATGGAATAATCTTTCTAGGTGAGAGTAACAGTTTTTACTAACTGGACCGGTGGTTCTCAAGTGTGCACCAGCATCTCCTGGAGGGTTTGTAAAACACAGACTGTTAGGCCCTGCCCCTCAGTTTATGCCCCTCAGGTCTGGGGGGCCCCCAAATTTGCCTTTCTCAGTTAATGCTGGTGCTGCTGGTCTGGGACTGTGTCTCGAGGATCACTGACCGAGTTCCAGGAGCAGTGTTCACAGCTCTCCATTGGGCGTGACTCCACTGAGCCACTGTACTACTGATGTGAGCACCACAGGTTTAACTGAATAGTGTGGGCGCAGTTCAGAAGAGTCAGGGTAGAATCACTGACAGGAGTCAAGTTGTTCACTTTCGTCTTGTAAGGAAAAGGGAGTTTGAGGAAAAAGATTGTTTAGCTTTCTTAGAAAAAGTTAATTGACCAGTTTAAATCATAGAATAATTAAATATGCTAGAATATAACCTTCTTGTGATTTGGTTTGATTTTATCCTTTGTTCTTGAGTAGTTCTAGGTAGAGAAAAACTTGCTCAGGACTCCAGCAACACTTGTATGGCATTTGTTGGGATGTTTTTGTTTTGTCCTGGTTGGGACATTTTGGGAGTGAGTTTTACTTGAGGATGAGTAAATGAAGGTGTTTGTTTTTGGTGTAGTTTATTTAACAAGAACTTAGTGTCTGCCGTTCGCCAGGCGCCGTGCTCATGGTGCTGGTGGAAACGTGAGCTGTGACCTGGGCCTTCAGTCCTCGTTCCTGGAGCATTCATGTGTGTGTGTGTCTGTCTGCTTGTGCTCACCCTTCAGATCGGTGCTTCAGCCTCACAGCCATGCACTCAGCTCATAGAGTAAATGATAGTGTTCCCTGTTCATGTTGTAGGTAGTTCAAATTCAGAATTACAGATCCTATTGCAAACATTTAAAAATAACCCCTAGTATCGGTTATTTTAGCTTTAAAAGCTAAGGTGACTTTCTGTTTGAGGGCATCTGGGGTGGTGGTAAGCAATTATAGTAATTTTACAACTGTCCATAATTTAGGTTATAAGGTATTTTGTAGGATATTATGTCAAGTATTTTAAAAGTGTCAAATGGGAGAAAAAGTTATATATATATAAATCACTGTATTCCTTTAAATGTAAAGCTATGAAATTTGTTTTAAATTTTGGTTTCTAAGCAGAGAAATATTAGCTTAAGAGTTTATTTTACTAATGAAACATTTGTTTTTCCCTACTTTTAATATAGAAAATATACAAAAATACAGGATATATTTATGCATCTGATCTTAACAGTGAACTTTGAGTGTCTCTAACATGGTCCTTTAGGGTGATGGTTTTACATGAATCCTTGAGGCTCCCTGCCTGAAACTCCCCTGATGGACGCACATGCTGAATCAGAGGGTTGCATCGGCAGAGCCTCTCGGCTCCTATGTAAGCCAGGTTTTAAAAAGTGAAAATATACTGACACTTGGAGTTTAGATTCGGTACTTTAAGACAAATGTTTTGTTGAGAAAGGCACAGACTGGGCGCTGAATACAGTTAGACCTGGGAGGTCCGTGTTAAGAATTGGGTGGGCATCCCAGTCCAAGCAAGAGAAAGGCCCCCTCTCTGGTAGGGACAGTTCGAGGGACCCCCCCCCCCCGCCCATGGTAACAGAGGCCTTTGATGGGTGGCTTTGCTGTGTGTCCTCTCTTGGTTGACCAATGTGTTGATGGTTTGTCCTTGCATGTCCACTGTCTCGGTTGCAGCATGAAGCGCGCCAGTTCTCTGAATGTCCTTAACGTGGGTGGCAAGGCAGCTGAAGACCATTTCCAAGTAAGGAGCCCTACCCTACTTAACATCCTTGACCCCCTAGACCAGGTCAGCCAGGCTGGCTGCAGACGTGTCCTTGGCATCACTGCCATTTCTACAGCCTCCTGGTGAAAATTTATGTATTCCTGATTCTTTAGGCAAATAGGCATCATGATATTTTCATATTCTGCATTAACTTGATTATGTGAATTATGGGAATGTTCACGTTGTGGACATGCTCAGTATGTTAGTGATCTTTAAAAGTTTAATTGACCTAATTAAAAATTAAATATTCTGATAAAGTAATATTAAAACTTGGCCAGTTAATTTAATGTGTTAATATATGTGTATGATTTTAGCCTCTAATGAGTTTATAACTAATTCATTGTTTAGTTAACCTGTTGCTCAATGTTTTAAAACTATTCAAAACTTTACTAATGTAAGTACCTGACACACTGTCACTTTGATGCTAAGATGTTTAGCACTTTGTCAGCTGTATAGTCTCGCACGAACGTGTTACCTTCGCATTTAAAACCGTTGGCATCCTGTTCTCCATCAAAATGGCCTTTTTATTTTCCATTTCTTTTAAATGTCTGGTGTGACTGTCAGGGTGCAGCCTGGCCCTGTTTCTCGAGTGTGCCGAGCAGACCAGGCAGTTTGAGTTTATGCGAAAGAGAAAGCTGTGACTTAGCACCTGCATGTTTGAGTGTCGGGACTCTGGCGCACTGTCTTGGAGTCGTGCGGCTGTGACTGTTAGAGCTGAGACCACTTGAAGCTGGGGTCATTTGAAGTACTGGTGAAGTATAATTTTTCCATTTGTTTTCTCATGCAGGAACGAAATAATTGTCTGGCAGACTTGAGAGCTCTGAGTGCCAGCCACACTGACCTGACCCACTGAGGGTCGAGGCAGAGCTAGATAAAATCTCTGAGACTAACGAAGCCCTGAGACCCTCAAAGCTTTGCCAAGCCCCTCCCCACTCCGCATGGGAGGCCCCCCTGGGGTCGCTTCCTTTTCTAGATAGTCACCTCCACCACGCCCTGGAGGCTTGGTCTGAATTTTGTTAAGCAGTCTGCAGTCCTAGTGACCGAGAGCTGCCGACGCACGAACCTGAGAGCGGGCCCGGCACGGCGGCCTGGGGAGGCAGACACGGCACCAGCAGCCGACTGCAGCACGTTTGGAATCGGCCGCTGCTCATGGACACTTGTACTTTCTGCCACGACACCAAAATCTATTTTAAATTTTAGAATCGTGTTAAGGCTGTAAATTAAGACTCTGGAACCTTAAACTGCATCCTTTTAGAATAAGCATCTATTGATCTGTGGCAGTAAAGCCTGGAATTTAGAGGAAAGTGTCTGATAAGAAATGGGAGAAATGACTAACTTGCTAGGAGGCCTCCTTCCTTCTGGGTCTCTTTCTCGAGTCCCAGCGCCCGTGGTGTAGGACCCCTATCGCCTGCCCTGCTGGATGCGCCTGGGCTCCCATGCCCACCCCTCTTTCTCTCTTTTGGCCCCTGTACACTAATCAGGTAGAGATGCGTGTTTTATTTTTAGAAAGCTTTTCTTTGTAGAGTTAAGTAACACAGGATGGATTTTGATAGTAACATTTTCAAATCACCCTTAAGGTGTTATTCCTTAAGGGAATCTGTAAGACTAACCAGCAGGCTCAGAAACTACTAAACAAATGACAAGGTGTTGGTAGTTCAGATGATGACAGAGGGGCAGGTGCATGCCGATGAGCTAGAATGTGAAGATTCCGCCTTTAGATTTGAAGAGGACTGGAAACACTGAGCATCCTTGTGAACTGTTGTCAGGTTTTGATTCTAATTTATTTTAATGTAATGATATAGGTGGTATCACAGCAAAGGCACTTATTTTTATTTGCTCCCAGCCACCTTTTCCTCATGAATTGCACTGGGCTGGGATACCTGCCCATTGGGGGCTCAACTGGGAGGGGCTCCCTCAGACTGCACGTGGCCTCAGGGCTGAGGGCTGGAGGCAACAGTATCCTGGGGTTTTGTTACAGCAAACCTAGACTGTATATTTTCTTTAAAAGTTCTCTATCATTTGATAATATATTACCTCATGGCATAGACTGCTTGTGTTTGTGGAAGTGTGCTTGTTTCCACCCAGAGACAGGTGCTCTGTAGTGCATGTGCGTGTCCTGCACTGAAGGTGACGGCGGGGCTGGCCTGGGTCTCCTCCAGCCCATCTCCTTTGGCCATGCTGCTTTCCTTGGCTCCTGACTCCATTTAGGTTTTGCAGTTTCTGATGGATCAGGAACTTATTTTCTAAGTGCTATCTAGAGGTGTTTAAAAAAATTTGATGGGTTGTGAGAAACCACCAAAAAAGAAGAAAGAGGGCAAAGCTGTGTCCTCACATGGACAGTGTGGCTCTTTGAAGTTCACACTTGAGGTGCCATGGGGCAACATGTGGTGTTGCCTGGCTGCAGTGTGCTGTGTCTGTATGCCACGTTATCGCCAGGGGAGAGGGACCAGGGCGCCGTCCTGTCTCTTCCTTCCACTCCGGGTGAAGTTTTCTTCTCCCCAACCACAAGCCAGTAGGTACACTGGAAACCCACTCAGTTTTCCTTAGTGACAGCGCTCTCTGGAAAAACGGGGGCGTTTAGAAAGAATAAACACGGACCTGGGAATAGAACTTAATTTTAAGTTCTCAATTGGTAGAAATGGCCAATCTTTGCAGAAAAGCTTTTGTTGTACTTGGAGACCCCCCGGCCCCAGCCCCCTCTGACGGCCGTGGTTGCCTTTGCAAGGCTGTGTGGAAACAGGGTTTAGGGTAAGAAGCCATAGGGCCTCCATGAAGCCAGGTCGTAAAAAGCCTTCATGTTGCAGAGGGGATGCTACATGGGAATCTGTAATTTGAACTTGTATCAAAATAGAAATGAGCCAGGTTGTAACCTACTTCAGGTCTGGTAGTCTGAATCTTAACCTTCTCGGAGAGAGCAGCAGTGTGTCTGGCCGTGCCTCCTCCTCAGTGTTTTCCTTTCCTGGTGAGGGGACCCTAATGGAGCCAGCATTCATTTCTACAGAGTGTCTATCAAGTTAGAGTGCCCCTGGCCAGAGGACAGACAGGAAGTGGACGAGAGCTGACGGGTGTCTGCAGGACCCATCCTCACGTGCGTTTGAACGGGAGGGTCCATCTGAGGGCAGAGGGCGTGGGAGAGCCAGGGTCTGCAGCACTGGGTCTTTGTGTTCACCGTATTGGAGGGATTCTGAGTTATTTTCTGGAATTAAAAAAAGTCCTATCATTTGTTTGGTCAGAAAGCTGCTAGGAGTATCATGTAATTAGAAATTCAGTGTTTATAGTAAAATATAACTATTGCTAAGGATATGTAGTTTACAATTTATGGAACAGATCTTTCACTGTCAACTTTATAGAATGTCCTTGGAAGGCATGTTACATTTATGAGGCTACCTTCTGGTGTGTTTACATTTGCATCATCAGATTTCTGAACACTAAGATGGCACTTGATAGCCCTGACCAAAGGTACGCTCAGATCAGCTAAGCGAGTCTCAGCAGGGCAGACAGCATTGCCCGCGTACTTGGGGAGCCATCTTTGGGTGGGCACATAGAGACACGTCCCCTGTTGTGAATTAGTTCCTCAGCACTCTGGGGGAATTCAGGTGGGTTATACAGTGGTGTGGAACTCACCCTTGGGGGTTGTGGGTCTGTGAGGACTGTCTGACTAGCCTGGAGAGCATGTCATGGAGGGGAATGTGCACCCAGAGGCCCCAAGACGGCAGGGGTGGGGCGCTCCTCAGGGAGTTGGGCCTCCGCACTGATCACTGCTCCTGCCCTTACACTCATGGGAATCGTAGGTGTTCCTGAGACACTGAGAGAAAGCCCCACTGCAAACGCATCCCTCAGCCTGGCAGGGGGTGGGGGCACCCCTGGGGTGGTGTGCAGCCATCATCAGCCTGGTGGGCATGCACAGGTGGCCCAGAGGTGGAGTGCTGGGGCTGGGGCTCCTGTGCTGGGCTGTCCTGTGCTGCGCTGGAGGGTGGGTCGTCCGTTAAATGTATGTTCTGTCTTGGAGCTGCTGTTTTCTTTTCTCATTGTTGGTGACTTGCCTAGGAAATGATGTGGAATTTTTATATTTAATTACAAAAATAAAGTGTTTTATTTCCTGTTGTAAAGTCCCTGTACTTTTGCAGAAAGGCTCTTTTGTAAAACTCCAACCCTAAAAGAACTTTCTCCTATTTTACACCAGCCATTCTTAACTGTAAGTTGAAAATGTGATGCAAGTTCATTACAAATGGATCATTCTGCCCTAGAAAAACGTACCAAGAGAAAGAGTCTGCCCAATTACAGGAATTTCTGACCCCAGCCCCAGTGCTGGCCTGGGTGAGTCCCCGCTGTCCTGGCACCAGCACCAGGGTCATAGCACCAGCCTCCTGGCTCATGGAGTTGTGAGGATGGCCAAGTCACTCAACTGTTCTATGCTTCAATTTCCCTGAGAGTGAGGGTGGTAACGGTACCCGTCTCCAAGGGCTGTGAAGAGGACATACGTCAGCGTGGATGAATTACTTTAGGACAGTGTCTGGCAAAGAGCAAGTCGCTAGTGAAAGGATCCAGGGGCTACAATTGTGGTCACTTAGCACATTTATTTGTCCAAGGCTGACTGTGCCAGGCAGCATGGTTAGGCACTGGGGGGAGGGGACGATGAGGATAAAGATGGGCACAGCTCTGCCCGTGCGGAGGCCATGTTCTCTGGGCTGGGCGGTCACGTCCCTCGGTGACTGCTGGGCCTCGTGTCTCCACCACCAGGTGGTCAGATTCTGGAGTTTGTAGCGAGATGTAGCAGGACACTGTGCTGACGGGATCCCGCTTTCTAGCGGGAAGTAAGGCCCCCAGCCACAGTACGGGAGTTGGGTCTGTGCAGGTGGCCTGTCAGGCTGTCCTGCCACGTCCTCGCTAGAGTGGATGCCCTTGCCAGGCCAGGGCTGATGTCCTGACCACTGAGGCCAGGCTTGGGGAGGCACCAAGGACACATCAGGACGTGCTTTTTTTAAAAAATAAAATTCTTGTTTGCCCAGAACTGGTTTTCCTCACAGATGGGCCAAGCCAGTGCCTACAGCTGTCTTGCTCCTTTGTCCAGCTGTGGCCGGTGGCAGAGGCAATACAAAAGTAAAATAAGCACTACTCCACCCCCAAATGCCTCTCCTGGACCCCACAGCCTACAGTCAGCTTGGTGTCTGTTTTCTCCGCCCTGTTCCAAACTGGAATTTTGGGAGTGGGGAGTGTGTTGGGGGCTGGGAGCCAACACCCCAACAAGGCAAGTGAGGGCCAGCGGGGACTCATCTGACTATGGCCCAATGTGGCCGGAGCAGTGGGGGAAGGACAGGAGTCCGCAGGGGGGCAGAGTGGAGACCCCATTGGGCAGGGGCCTGAGAAGACTGTTGGCCCCCATCCTGGACGGGAGCTGATGTGGACAGAGGGTGGAGAAAGCAGCTCCTTGTGAGGCTGAGGTTCCAGGAGCTCACTGGAGAGAGCTGCCAGCCCCTGCAAGGGCCAGCGCAGCAATGGAGGACAATTGCTGGTGGCCTAAGAGCTGAGTGTGTCCCAAAACCCAGGGAGAGGAGGGAGCAGCCCCCAGGCTCAAAGGCAGGGGGTTGTCTGTGCTGTCTTCCTGACGCCCTTGAGGAGACTAATCCAGTGATGGGTGTGCCGAGTCAAAGACATTGGTCGCCTGCGTCCGCGGAGTTTGGAAGGCTCTGCCGGGACCTGGCTGGTGTTCTGCAGTTGCCGTGTCAGCAGGCCTCGGTCCCAGGTGTCCCTCGCACGCCCTCAGCATTGACTGTGTAGGAACAGGACGAGGGGGGCAGGTGAGGGGCAAAGACCACCCTCAGAGTGCGGGCAGGGTGGCCAGGGTGGGTGAGGACAGCCTCCTCGGGGCGGTGCCGATCGACCATCAGCCTCATTAAGAGCTGGTTGGACCAGGTGATTCCGAGGGCTGGCGAAGTCCGCTCATCCCAGAGTCTGAGACAGAAAACAGGGCCAGCCTTACTTACAAGATCACGGTGGCAGGACTTGCCACCCACGCCACCCTCCTACTGGGAGTGGGCCCTGCTCACCCCTGTGGCCTGGGCGCCTCGCCCCGCTCCTCCACAGCCTCCGTCACCTGCAAGGTCCAGATCAGAGTCTGGAGTGAGGACCCCACTGCCACCTGTCCCAACTCAACTGGCTTTGCCCTCCCCAAGGTTCTTCCCTGTAGACAGCTCACTGAGTGCACCCATGTCTGGGGGTGGGGCGGGGTAGGGTAGTGGCAGGGAGGGCCGGCCCACCTGGTTGATGCATAGCACTGGGCTCTGGAAGGCACAACTCAGCCGGCGCAGTGCGGCCCCCAGTGCCTGCAGACACCTGGCCCTGGGGGCTGAGGCCGGGCCATCAAACTCACAGCGGAATGGGGCCGCCACAGAGTCGATGACCACCAGGCGCGCCATCCTCCTCGACAGCAGCACGGGCACCTTCTTATTCACACACTCCAGCAGGGTGTCCTGGAAGCCGAGGGGAGGTGGCCGTCACTGTCCACGCCACCCGCATCTCCCCTCTGCCCTGTGCCGAGGGACACCCCTATGTCCTGCCTGTCTTACTTGACCAAGTCCCTGGTGGATCTGACCTCTGACCCCCTCAGGGCCATCACAGTGAGCCCCTCACCTTCAGTGACCCCACGCCAGGTCCTGACCCCCTGGATCCAGCCACACTGCCAAGGCCAACCTGTCACTGTCAGTCACCAGAGTAGCGTCGTCAGGTGGCTCTGGGGGAGTCCCTGAGCCCTGCCAGCCTCACCCAGAGGAGGGAGGCAGTGGGGTGGGGGGGGTCCCAAGTCCATCCTGCACCCAGCATTGCCTTGAATGTGGAGACCCCTGGGCTGGGGTGGGGGCTGCAGGCGCAGGTGCTCCCTGGGCCAGCCCTGCTCATCCAAGGCCTTGGCCCTGCACTCTGAGTAGTCCTGGCCTGGCCGGGAGGCGGAGATGGCCAGGTTCCCTAGGGTGGGGCAGGGTGTCCTCAGGCCTGCCCCTTGGGGCCGCTTAGCCCTGCTGGCCTTGACTCTCAGGCACTTGTGCCGGGCGGCCGAACCTGGGCTGTCCCATCCAGAAGTCTTAAGAGCTGTTGAGTGTCTGGTTGCTCACTCTGGAATGAAATTCAGTTCTGTGCTTAAATCTCTAGGGTGTCTCCAGTAGAGCCGCTTTTTGTGGAAAATGATGGCAGCAGTAGTGGCCTAGAGGACACCAACATCAATGTGAGTCCCGCACACCTTCCTGTCACCACAGGCAGCACTGGGGCATCTGGGGGCCGGGCAGGTGGTGGCTGCGCCCGCTTGCTGCAGAGCTGGGACTCTGCAGTGCCTAGCTTGGAGACCCTCGTCCCCCAGGAGGTGGAAACGGGGACTGGGGCCCCGAGGCCCCACTTGTGCAGGAGAAGCAGCAGGCCCAGGTCTGCACCGCTGGCCTCCCCCACAGCAGGGCTCTCGGCTTCGGGGAGGCTTGCACCAGCAGCAACCCCCACGCCCCCCAGTCTCTAGGCAGACACTGGGCAGAGCTGTTCCAGAACAAAACATAAACGCCACCACCACTGGGTCTTGCCAATCTGGCCCTGACCCACTGCCTTCTCTTGCAGTGAAGCTGTACCTGGCCCTGGAAGACCCAGGACGATGCTGCTTCTATGTGGCCAGAGCCGGCCCTGTGACAGCCAGGGGATGGTCGCTGAGGCTGGAGGGCCCTGGAGCTGGGAGCCTGCAGCACTAACCTCGTCTTCTTCCGTGTCCCCACACTGTGGAGCACGCTGTCATACTAATAACCACACTGCTCGTCAGGACGTGTGTCGCTCGCAAAGCCATGGCCGCGCTCGGCCCCTAAAGGATGGCACGGCAGGCGCAGTCTCCCTCCCGGGCTGTGGTTCCAGGGAGACCCGAGGCTATCTGTGTCCTGAATCTGCATGGAAAGGCCGCTGGCTTCCCTGGCCTCATGTGCTATTTCTCATCATGTTACTTCTCTGTGCTGTGTGATAAAGTATTTTATTGTAAATTTTTTAAAAATTAAAAGTTTATAAGCCTTATCCTTTACTTGAAATTCTCTTTATAACAATTCTTAAATGGGGGAAGGGCCCACCCAGGAGCTGGGGGCTCTGCCCAGCTGCAGCCGACGTCCTGGGGGCTCTCCTGGGAAGCCAGGCCACATGGAGAGGCCTCACCCCATGGGAAGGCTTCATCAGCTATTTTTGGTATACTGGTTTATGCTGACTTCCCATCTTTCCTTCTGAATCGTTTCCATTCATCCTTCATCCCTCCACCAAATAATGACCTAAGTTGAAAAGCTGACCAGGTCAGGGCCCCGCTTCCCCACCTGCCTGCCTGGCCCCCAGCAGTCCTCCTGCCCCCTCCCCGGGGGTTATCTGTCTACAGGGAGGGAGCCCGTGACTTGGTGATGCTTCCAGATATGGTGTTGCCCCAGTGGCGCAGCCAGGTGGCAGGCAGCGATCTGAGGGGGCCGGGTGCCCACTAGGCCCTGGCCAGGTGGAGGGCCATTATGCTCCGACAAGGGGGCTTTCCCCTCCATCAGAGGCAGAAGTAAAACCCAACACAGCCTCCTCTCACCAAGACAGCCAGCCTGGACAGCAGATCCCGTCCTCTGGGCAGTGGTCACCTCAGGGTGGCCAGGTGAGCAGGCGGCACTTGCCCCAGTTGCAGCCTTTTCAAGGGGACTGAAGCTTGTCCGGGGCAGGAGGTGGCGGGTCAGGTGCCCTTGCTGCCACCTGGGGGGCCTCCCTTCCCCACTCTGCCCTCGTGCGTCAGGCTGACAGAAAACATACAGGACGCCCAGTTTGACCTGAATTTCAGGTAACGCCTCATGCCGTCTGTCTGGACGGGGCACACCTGCTCAGGAACACGCCTTGCTGCCGACTGACAGGGTGTCGCGTGTGCGGCCTGCTGGCCCACCTGGTCAACTGTCCCACAGAACCCGGCTGGAGAGACAGGCAGGACACTCACCACGTTGGCTGCGTGCTCGATGAAGATTTGGTTGCCAAATCTTATCTTCCTGATCACCTCTCCCGGGACATCTGTCCGCAGGCGCTGCTGCTGAGCCATGAGCTGCTGCAGACGCTTGTTTGGGAAGACATCTTCGGTGCACACGTAGACGGCCCCTGGGAAGCCAAAGTGTTGGCAAGTCTGTCAGGAAAGGGGCCTGTGGCCGCCACACAACCCCAGGCAAATGCCTCCCCTTGTTTCTGACACTGCCCCTCACAAGTTCTTCCCCTCCGACCCCAGGAGGGCAGCAGGCCGGTGCTGGTCTCCCACCGCAGTCACTTTGCTGACAGTACATCACCCTGGGGGTCTGTCCCCTACACTGTCTCGAGTGGAAGTACCAGGGCCAACAGGCTTTAGAAATGCCCCCTCCTGCAGACACACGGAGATGCCCCTTAAAGGTTCCACTGGGCAGATGTTTCCTCGATTCCACATTCAGGCTCCTGTGATCCCGGGCTACATGAGGGTAACTGTGTCTTTGCTGTGATTGGAAAAACCAGTAAACAGTAACGGGCAACGTGTCACCAGAAGCCTGAACACTCTGCGGCGACACACTGGCTGGGGCCTGGACCTCCGCACCAGAGAATGTACCCTGAGTCTTGCAGCTAAAAAGAGCCAGGGGCCACCTGAAATGGCCCTAACGTTATAGCAACTGATTTTCAACAAAGGTCCCAGGACAATTCAATGGGGAAAGAGTAGTTTTTCAACAAATGATGCTGGGACAACTGGACATCCACACGCAAGACTTATCTCACACTACATACAAAAACTAAACCACAGCGGATCACATGTGAGAGCCAAAACTATAAAACTGTTACAAGAAAACACAGGGGTAAATCTCCATGACCTTGGATTAGGCAATGAATTCTTAGATAGGACACAAAAAGCACAAGGAAGAAAGGACAAATAGATAAATTGGACTTCATCGAAATGAAAAATGTTTGTGTTTCAAAGGACACCATTAAGAAAATGAAGACAACCCACAGAAAGAGAGAAAATACTGCAAGTCATATATCTGATAAGAGTCTAGTATCCAGATTATATAAACTCTTACAACTCAACCAGAGAAAGACAAATAGCCCCAATTAAAACATGGGCAGAGGGGCCACCTGGTGGTGCAGCGGTTTAGCCCGCACTTGGCAGCCCAGGGTTCGCAGGTTCGGATCCCGGGCACCCACCAATGCACTGCTCGTCAGCCATGCCGAGGTGGCGTCCCATATAAAGTAGAGGAAGACGGGCACAGATGTTAGCCCAGGGCCAGTCTTCCTCAGCAAAAAGAGGAGGATTGGTGACGGATGTTAGCTCAGGGCTGGTCTTCCTCACAAAAAGAAAAAGAAATGGGCAGAAAGATCTGAATAGACATTTCTCCAAAGAAGATATGCAAATAACCAATAAGTACATGAAAAGATGCTCACCATCATTAATCATGAGGGAAATGCAAATCAAAACCACATTTTGATCCCACGTCACACTCATGAGGATGGCAAGAATCAAAAGGCAAGGGTTGGCGAGGACACGGAGAAATGAACCCTCATACATTGTTGGTGGGAATAAAATGATGCAGCTGCTGCTGAAAACAATCTGGCAGCTCCTCAAAAAGTTAAACATGGAGTTCCACATAACCCAGCAATCTCACTCCTAGGATCTACCCAAGAGAAACGTCCATCTAAGGCCATGTGCACCGGTGTTCACAGCAGCATTAGTCATAAAGCCAAAAGGTGGAAACAACCCAAATGTCCATCTACAGACGAAGGGATCAACAATTGTGGTAGGTACACCCAATGGGACATCACTCAGCCATAAAAAGGAATGGAGTACTGACATGTGTTCCAACATGGATGAACCGTGAAAACATGCTGAGCAGAAGAAGAGAGACGTTCAAGGCCACATTTGTATGATTCCATTTATATGCAGTGTCCAGAACATGCAAATCCATGGAGACAGAAAGCAGACAGGTGGTGGCCAGGGGCTGCAGAGGGAGAGAACTAGCTGTGGTGTTAATAGGATCGGGGTTTCTTTCTGGGTGATGAAATGTTCTGGAATTAGTGGTGATGGGTGCCCAACTTTGTGAACATACTAAAACCCACTGAATTGTACATTTTAAGAGTGAATTTTAAGGTATATGAATTACATCTCAAGAAAAAAAGAAGAAAGGCCTGTGATCTGGCTGAGTGCTGGCTATGCTCCACCAGGACCCCCAGGGCCCACTGCTGACCTTCACGCTCCTCTCCCTGCCTCCTTCACAGCTCTGCCTTGGGGAAGGGATGCAGAGGAGAACCGAAAGCACCACACCCACGCCAGCATCCTATTTGTGAGTGTGTATATAACTTTTGATCTAATTTTGTTCCGATAGAATTTCAAACTTAGAGAAGAGATTCAAGATAGGACAAGAGCCACCAAGCCCGATTCCGTATCAGTAGTAAGCTCCTGACCATCAGCGTCTAAACCTTCCTCGCACATTCCAGATCAGTCCTGGGGGAAATGCTGCCTGGAGAGCACCTCTGACATGGCTGAGCCCCTTGCCAGGAGGCCCACATTGTCCTTGAGGCAGCTGGGAGTGACCACGTTTTCCACGTTCTGGGAGAAAGGGCGTTCTGGACGGAAGATTCAGAACCCACCGAGTCTGCACCTGCCGCCATCCTCTAAGCCCTCTGCCCGACTGCAGGGTTTTGTTGGGAGAAGCGTGCAGGGCACTCTCTGCTGCCCCCACCCAAAGGGGCTGTGTGGCTGCAGTGGCCTCTGCAGATGGCGGCAGGCCAGGGAGAGTTTTCTTTTTTTGGTGAGGAAGATTGGCCCTGAGCCAACACCTGTGTCCATCTTCCTCTATTTCGTATGTGGGACGTGGCCTCGGCATGGCTTGATAAGCGGTGTATAGGTCCTCACCCGGGATCCGAACCTGTGAACCCCAGGCGACCAAAGCGGAACACAGGAACTTAACCACTATGCCACCGGGCAGGCCCCTGGGAGAGTTTTTTTAAGTGCAGGATTTAAAGTAACTCCAGAGCCTCTTTGCCATTCTTTTCAAAATTAGGGCTTTCAGATCTGATTTAGGGAAAAGAAGTCATTTTCTCAGGAAAACATGCATATTGGACCCAACATTTAATGTACTCACCTCCCTCCCGCCCTCCCCACCAGGCCACGGTGGGACACGCCTCTTTATTTTCCTTCTGCCACTATGATAGTCATGTCTGCGCCCCTTTCCTTTCCTGGGGACTGCGTCTCTGGAAATGGACACTGGTCAGCCTGACGCCGACCTCCACACCTACCAGCTGTGGCCTGTCCTGCTGGCTCTTCTCCCTGGATTTGACAGATTTCCCTGGAGCCTCACTGGCCACCCAGGAGCTCCACCCTCAGAGCCTCGCGTGCACTGGCTCCAAGTTCTCTGCGTCCTTGCCCACATCTGGCACACGTGGGAGGCTCTGTGGAGGCAGGTGCAGCCGGGAGCATGGGCCCTGCACCCCCAGCGGAGCCCAGTTCCCTGCAGGGGTCACGAATCCATGGGAGGTGACTTGACACAACTGTCACCAAGAGAAGCGACCCTGGGCCTTGCGGCGAGAGGGGGATGGGTGGGACCCTCCAGACGAGTGGATGAGGCAGCCTTCTCCACGAGGCAGGGCCACATCAGGCTGGAGTCGAGGGAGAAGTGAGCACACAGTGGGCTGCCGCACCACGCCTGCTGTGTCCCAGCATGAGGGACACAGGCTTTGCTGCAGGACGTTCTCAGGGGTCCAGCATTGGGAGGGGAAGGGAGGAGGGGCCTGGCCCCAAGCAGCTCTGAGGACCTGCCCCTGCTGTGCTATGACTTTTCTCCCACTGAGTCAGAAAGCATCTACTGTGTGCCAGGCACACACTGAGTACAGGCACAGACCTGGGCCTGGACCCAGCATGAACATAGGCGCCAAGGGGTCACTGCTCATGTGACCGTTCCAGGAGAGAACAGGGATCCCCAAGGACCCCGCTGGGCCAGAACAGCTGGGATCATCATGGAGCAAAGGTGACCAGGCTCAGGAAAGATTCAGGATCCAGATTTGACTGACCCCGTGCTCCGCCCGTCATCCCTGTGCTCCACACCTGGCCCATCTCGGGTGCAGCCCCCTCCCCACTTGGCTCCCCGAGAAGGCAAACGGGGCAGCAGCTCTGAATGAGTCGCAGCGAAGAGCGGATCTGCCAAAAGGCTGGTGCGAGGAGGCTTGTCTCAGCCGGCTCTTCTGGGGTAAACCGAGGACTCCCACTTGCAAGGCCAAGTCTGTCCGCCTAGGCTCCAGGACAGCCTCAGACGGTGCAGCAGAGGGTGCCGGGCACCCACTCCCCGGCCCTCCTGAGCCACACCTTCGCCCAGAGACGCAGGGACAACAGGTGACGCAAAATCCCCACCTCTGGTGTGAGCAACCCCCAGGCTCGGTGAGGAGACCCCAGCACTAAACCAGATGGCCAGCGGGCCCGGCAGGCACCGGGAGCTCATGGCGCTCAAAGGGACACGGGAGATTCCAAATCAAGCTCCCACACCAGAGCCCCGCCGGGGGTCCCAGCTAACAGGACTTGCTGAGGTTGAGTGACAGATGACACCAGAGTGGTAGGTCTCGCAACAGGGTGAGGAGGCGGCCTGGCCTCAGAAGGCAGAGTCCAGATCTTGCTTCGGCTCCGTCCCCAGACCACCATGTGGCCCAGGCAGGAGCCAGCTCTGGCTCCAGCGCCCCACCTCGGCAGCGAAGCGAGCGGACGAGCCCAGGGTGGCGTCAGCTAAGTGCCACCATTCCATGTTCACGTGCAGTTTAAGAGCAATAAAGGAATCGCACGTCAATACCGCTGAAGTTTTATAAGAACTAAGGAGCTACCAAGAAACATCATGTTCACTCTAGTCATCTCACATTTAATAAAAACGACTTGAAATTTTAACAGTCAAAAGACCCAAATAGGCAGCCTTGAAAACCCCCTCTAACGCTGGGCACAGCCTGTGCTCATTTCACAAACTCGCAAACCACTCAGGAGGGCCCGGCTCGCCACCCCAACGCGCACAGGCCGGGCCAGTCTCCTCGGCCTCGAGCCTCATCCTACCTGCTCCTTCCCCCAAAGGAGAAAAGTTAAATATCGTTTGTCCTGTGTTTCTGGCTCTGTGGGCCAAATGGTTTGAATGGCTTGTAGGCTGGTGATGTGTGTGTGTGTGCATTATAAACCTGCAGGACCCCGCGGGCCAGGGGACTCTGCTCAACCAGTGACCACCTGCAGGGATCCATCCAGGGACGGGCTGGTTAGCGGGGGCTGCTCCTACTGAGGGCAGGCTGCATGTGTCCTCCGACCCCTCAGGCTGCCCCTTCTCTATTCTGGAGGGAGGAACAGCAAAGCGGATGTGAAGAGAGATGGGAATTGTAGTCAACAGCCCTCAGACCCAATCTCCATGGAAAACGGCCCAGGAAGAGAGCTAGGAGCCCCAAAGCAGGCAGCGACTCACCGGCCTCCAGGCCCCCGTGCCGCCGCGGGAACTGCACAGCCAGGCAGAGCTGCAGCGCCAGCTGGGTCTTCCCGGCAGAGCTGTGGCCAGCCAGCTCGGTGATGCCATCCAGGGGCAGGCCTCCTCGGAGAAGCCCATCCAGCACGGGGCAGCCCAGGCTCAGGCGCTGGTGCTGTGTGGGGAAGCGCTCCTTCTGCTGGTACAGGTGGAGTGCTGGGGGGTGGGAGGGGGATGTGCATCAGGCCTGGCTCTCCTGCCCATGCCCCTGCCGCTCAGCCTGCTGGGCACTGAGTGGCAGGAGGACAGGTGACCATGGTCATGCAGGTGGGCAGGGTGTTGGAGGGCAAGGAGGCAGCGGCCACGGCCAGGAAGCCCTGGTCAGGTCCCTTCAACGCCCAGGCCCCTCTGACCAGGAGGCCCCTCCTAGTTGTAGTGCTCTGTGGGCACTGTGAGCTCTGGGCTCCCCTGGATGCCAACTCACCCTGTGCCCCTCGGCCTCACCCCTTCTTCTCTGGCCCAAGAACCGACAATGCAGTGAGGGCCCCCATGGCCCTGCAGCCCTCCCCCCGCCCACCCAATGCGTCCCGATCCCAACACTGTTACCATGGCCCCACAGTTATTCCTCAGTGGAGTTTGCACACGGTCCCAGAGCCTGGAGCTGGGGAGCAGCGACAGGGAGGAGGGCTCTGGCTAAACCCCAGGGCACCTGGGCAGAGCAGACGCTCTCCTCGCCCACCTGTGAAGATCCTGCTTCCCCGCAGGTGCGAGGAGGCTGTTCCCAGCAAGTGCTGCACGTCAGGGCCAGAGAGGCCGGTCAGTCTCTGCAAGTCTGGTCCAGAAAAATGCAAAACCTCCTTTACTGATTTCAATTTGGCTGAAATAATACAAATAAATTACAGGACAAGGTCAGACTATAGTAATGCAAGGCAACAGAGCAGGGACAACAGGTCTTTTTAGGGGTGTTGTCTTCCAGTTCTCGGGACCTGGTGGGCAGGGGCCAGATCCATCGCTCCCTGAAGCTGTGGGAACCCCACCTCTCGGCTGTAGCAGCAGCGGAAACCAGACGTGCAGAGGGGCGTCTCCAGGTGCTGAGTGCAATGGCCGCCGCCCACTCCATGCCCCGGAAACATCTCTCAAGAAAGGCCTGCACAAGATGCAAGGCTAGCGGGTGAGCCCGGGGTTGGAGGGACCGTGCACAAAGGGGGGGGGGGGGAGCGGTGCAGAAGGAAAGCTGAGCCAGCATCCAATCAAATGTCCCCTGTAGCAGACAGCTGCGGTGGCGGGATGGCCAGTGGGGCAAACAGAGAAGAACACGTGAGAGTTAGAACGCCAGCAGGCGACAGCTGGGTGGGGAGGACTACAGAGCTCATGCATAGAAAGACCTGGTATTTGGGGCAGAGATTGAATGAATTAATTTGGGGCTTGAATAAGTGCATTACTTTCAAAGTAGTAGAAAGAAAAAATATGCTAAAATATATCCAACCAATCCAGAAAAAGGCAAAAAAAGAGAAAACAACAACACAAAAAAGAAAGAGGACAAACAGCTCAGCACAAGACGGGCAAGTTAAACCCAAATTTATCAGGAATTTATCACTTAGATACACATGCACTAAATGCTCCAGTTAAAAGACAAAGATGATCAGACTGGATGAAAGGAAAAACGGAACAAAACCACTGATGGGCTCTTTGAAAAACCAACAGCCAAGAATGGAGGGGCGGGATGTTACCAGGCTGCTGCAGCGGCCCTCTTGTGTACTCAGGGTCCACGTTACGTGATCAACGAGCGTCCTAATGTTGAAGCATCCCTAACAGATAGCCTGGGAGGCAGGGAAGATGAAAGGGGAGTCCCAGGACGCCAGCCATACAGCAGGCCCGGGGAGCAGCCTGTGCAGGGGGCACTAGGGATGCACACACCAGGAAACAAACAGAATGGGTGAGGTGTCCAGCCCTTTTGCGTTTAGGAAAGAGCCAATGGTGCTTGACAGACCTACTAGAGGACATGGGAAAAATCAGCAAGAAGTACATAGAAAACGCTGCATGTGAGAAAAGGAGGCAACTACTAACTTTGGGGGAAAAAACAAAGATGGCACAAGAAAGGAAACAATCATAACCCCCTGGATCAGTGACGGCCATTACATCCCCAGTCACAACCCTGATGGCTGATGTGACCCAAACTGTGTTCCAACTGTGGGGGGAGGGGACAGAGGAAGTAGGGGCATGGGGAGTGAAAGCAAGCCAGCCCTCACCCCATAACAGGAAGTCTGTGAGTAGTCGAGAACACGGACAGATCAAACAAGCAACACAGGCACGTTATTTACGAAGCCAGATGTACAAACAAAAAAATCGCCTAAAGACTCATAAGTGGCTAGCAGTTTCATTTCACCTTTTAGATAATATGCATGTATTACTTTGATGAAAATAAAATTAACTTAAAAGAAGTCCTTTCAGTTAAAAACACACACACGACTGAAGAACAGCATCCCTGCACTGATCAGCATCAACCGGCTTGGGGACTGAGACCCGGACAGGCAACCTTCCGGGGTTTACGTAAAGTGCATGTGTGTACATCCATACATTTTACATAAATGTCAATAAATATACCTTTCTTAACTGCAGCAATAATTCTGGGATTCAGGTCCAACTGATCCAAATCCATTTCTTCAGTGGATCGACCACAGACGACTCACTTCCCAGGGACACAAATGCTGACACACCTGCTGTCAACTTGAATAGCCCGGGAGCTGAGGGAAGCAGAGCACCAGCAGCCCGGTGTGCAGCCCCTTTGTGACAGCTCAGAGGCTGGAGGAGAGTCTTCACTGTACCAGGAGTACCATCGAGGTAAGTCTAGGGCAACACTTCTGTTGGAGCAATTTACACCCAGATATTATTTGGAAACTGAGAAACCCTGGACTCAGTCCATACATGGCTGCATGTGAAGGAATTCCCCCCACCTGCATTCTGAAGGTCAACACAGCACATGGCCATCCCATCTCATCCCAAGAAAGTGTCGGAATAGCCCTGAGTCCTAGCCCAGGGCCCAGCGTCCAGGTGCATGTCCCACCCCAACCCACCTCTCTCGGGCGAGAACAATGTGTACGGTTGGAGAGCCACATGCATTGGGCTCACTCGAATGAAGATTCTTTTGCATTCTCCAGTTTAATTTTCCCTTAAATGTGTCTCCATGGGGAATCTGGAAAGAGTGGGAAAAGTGAGTTTGGGATCCTGCAGGATGCTCAGGAAGTTGGAACCTCCACAACCACCAAGCTGTTTCAGTGGAGAACAATGGTGACTGTGTCTGGCCGGGCTGTGGGAGCCTTGCCCTGCAGCCCCCACCCCTCACTCGGCCAGCATGCGGTGGCCCCCACTCAGGAAGGGGAGCTGGCAGCCTTACCACAGCCTGAGCACTAACGGCTGGAGGTGACAGGAGCCCAACCCTGCTGGTGGGAGACACCCAGCTTTTCCCCACTCCCACCACAGCTGGCTGCCACAGACCCAGCGAGGGTCACCCAGGAGCTCTCCAGCAAGCCACTCTGCATTCCCCTCACAGCCGCCCAAAACAGCCAGGCCCTGAACGCAGCAGGGAGTGCGGGAACGCCCAGGCCAGCAGCTGCCCAGTGCTCCCTCCCAGTGCCTTGCAAAGCCCCAATGCCTTAGCCGAGGGGAAGTTTACGCAATTGTGGAGTTGGCCTTGCGTTGCTTAGAATATTGTACCGACTTGGATAATACTGGGTTGTTTTTGAAGCTTTAAGAACCAGGTCATCTGCACTCCCACATTCACACAGACTGGTCAGGGAGAGACAGGCCTGACAATGGCGAGGCTCACGCAGTCCAGAACTGACAGGACAAGTTCCAGGGGCTGCTGCAGCAGCCCATTGCCTGGGCACGACTGTGCCATTTGATCACCCCACCCTGGGAAGTAGCCGCTGGGCAGGAGGAAGTTGATGCTCCGAGGGCTGGTTTCCTGCCCAGGCACAAGGCTCCTGGGGTCCCAGCCAGCAGGCTGGTCCAATGTTCTGCCTGGAACAGGGGGATGGGGGGCTCCCGGGCCAGCTGCTCAGGGCAGGGCTGACAGTAAACACTGTCAAGGCTGGAAAGGAGACACACAGAGGCCCCCAGCTGCCTGGTAACTCTCAGGACTGCAAATCAGAGCAGAAGGGAAGCTCTGCTGCTGGAGGGCTGGGTGACGGTCAGAAGGCTGGAGGCAGCCTGAACCTGGGGCCCCAGGACCAGCTGCACAAAAGGAGGGGCAACGGGGATTTGCACCAGCTCAAAACGTGCCCTGAGGCTGTATGGAAGATGCTGGCAGAGCTGGGGGTGCACGTAAGGATAACCTTCTGAAGACAGACAGCAAATACAAATATCAACACCAGGAAAAAAATAACTTGTTACAGGAGATGCAGCAGCCTAGCCTGGTTTGTCAGGGGTTCATGGGAGGAGCACCGACTGCGCTGGAGGAGACGGCTGGCCAAATCCCCTCACAACTGAAACTATCTTTATTTCTTGTGCCAAGTTCGGAGCTAAATTCAGGCAAGGTATGTGCAGCTCCACTGACACCCTAAAATCAGCAAAGGTAATGACCCGTTGAGCGCTGACATTTATCAAACACAGTCCGTCCCGAGGACTGTTCTAAACACTTGACATGTATGAATTCGCCCAAACCTTACCACAGCAATATTATGATTTCCGTTTACTAACGAGGAAACAGAAGCACAGAGTGGCTATGTGGCAAGCTAAGGTCACACAGCCAGCAAGTGGCTGGCCTGGGATTCAGGTCCATGCTGTATATTCTAGGCTCTTGACCTGTATTAGCCTGACTATGAGCTTACATAGCCCGCCTGTTAACAAATCCAGTGGGAACTGCTCAGCGTCCACACTGCAAAACTCAGTTATCCAGAGGCTGACCTGCCTGGGGGTGTCCAGCCCACTCTTAAGATTAAGCTTCTTTCTCCGCTCCCTCTGCCAGAAGGGGGCAATGAGCTCTCCTTCATCCTAGAGCTGCCCGGAGGGAGCCTGCATTACCAGTGACCTTGGGCGGCCAGGCTGGTCCTTCCAGGCCTGGGCCACCACTGAGGTTTCTCCAGAACTGCCTGGCCTGGACTCCTGGGACTTCTCCATTCTCAGAACCCTCTTCCTCCTCTGGGGACTCCCTCTCTTTTCAGGCCCTGAGCGATCTTGCCCCATGGCTTTGAGCACTCCATATTTCCCAGTAACGCCCCCAGACCTGGATGTCCAGCAGACCCCAGCCTTGGCCATCTGGGCGGACATCCCCACGTTGCTATTCATGCACACCTGCTCTTCCCACAGTGTGCTTCATCTCCGTTGTCCACCCACCACCCTTGACCTGGCTGTCTGCACCCCTAAAACACCCCAATTTCACACAGTCCGGGTTCACCTCCCACCCCATGGCCCCTGGACAGCTGCCATAACCCAAACTGGCCCTGCAGCTGGGGGGCCTCCTCCAAACCCTGCGGGGTGACAGCCCCCAAATGGGCGTCTCACCCCGACTCACGAGCCCGCGCTACATTGGCCCAGGTTCCTTGACACGGTCAGGACCCTGCTGGGACCTTTGCTCCCGCTGTCCCTTCTGCCGGCCCGCCCGCCTGCCCGCATCGATGTGCCCCCCGTCCCCACCGGGCGTCCGGAGGAGGGCCGGGCACGCGCCGAGCTTGGCCCCCTCCGCGCCCGGCCTCCACCGAGCCTGTACCCTCATTCCCCTGCACCCCCATCGCCCCGAAACCCCCACTCCACCTCCCCATCCCCCCTGAGCCCCCAATCCGCCCTGCGCCCCGCATCCCTTCTCTACCCTCCCACCTCAACTTCCGTCCCCCGGGAAGCCTCCCCACACCCGCCCGCCGGACCGCCGCCCGGCCGCTCTCACCTCGCGCGCGCGCTCCACACGCCTCTTCGCGCCGCCCCGCCCTCCGCAGCCTCCTCTCCCAATGAGCGCCGGGCCCCCCCGCCGCGGATACGCCAATCAGAGAGGAAGCAGCGCCCACGTCTCAGACTAACTGACCAATCCAAAGTCTCAGTCCCTCCGAGAGAGGCGGGGCACGCCTGGGCCAGCCCTCACCGCCGATTGGTGACCGACCGCAGGGTGGCAGGGGAGGTGCCCTTGCGCGGATTGGAGAGGGCGGTGATGGGGCGGATCCAGGGCGCCGATTGGCCCTCGCTCCGAGCCGGGCGTGGCGATTGGGCGCGGGCGCTGTCAGCCGCGCGGGCGGGGCGGGGCTCCGGGAGGGGCGAGGGCGCGGGTGCGGGCGGCGGGGGAGCGCTGAGACGGCGTCATGTCCTCCGAGGTGGCAGCGCGCCGCGACGCCAAGAAGCTGGTGCGCTCCCCCAGCGGCCTGCGTATGGTGCCCGAGCACCGCGCCTTCGGCAGTCCCTTCGGCCTGGAGGAGCCCCCGTGGGTGCCGGACAAGGAGGTAGGTCGCGGCCGCCCGCCCCCCGCGCCCTGCGCCCCGGGCCCCGACCCGCCTCCTCTGGCCCCCTTCGGGCGCCCCGCTCCGCGCCCCTCGGTAGCCTCCGGCACTGGCACCCGCGCGCCCCCCTCCCGCGACCCTCTGCCTGGTTCCCTTTCTCGGGGCGCCCAGGCCCCATCTCCCCCAGTGCTCAGAAGCATGCCCTCCGCTCTGAGTGCCCGAGCCCCGCGCGCGGGCCTCCCCTCCTGACGTGGCCCGGGCTGCGCCCCCCGCGAGCTCGTCTGCGAATCCGCAGCATGCACTGGGCTGGGTCCACTGAGATGGAGCTGGGCCCCTGCCCGGTGGCGGACGGAGGAGCCCGTGTTTATTTATAATCCAGCTTTCTTGGAGGACCCTTGGGCGTGCGGACGGCGGTGGCGGGTGGTGTTTCAGTGGGAGTCTCCAGACGGAGAATAAGGAGGCGCCCTGGCTGGGGAGCTGCACCTGCTCCCGAGAGGCAGAGAGGCAGGAGCAGCTGCGGCCGAGACGTGAGGGGTGGGGAGGTGATGAGCGTCCTGATGGCGGGGCGGGTGCGGCACCTTCTCAAGGCCTTTCTGTGCGGTGCCAGGGAGCTGGACTCCATCCCGAAGTCAGTAATTTTCAGCCGCGCAAAGCCGGCGGAACTGCGTGCGTTCCTGTAAATCGGCCTGTCTGAGAGACGTCCAAGAAGCGTGAATTCTGAAAATGCTCTGAGTTACAATCCACCTCCCGCACTTGATAAACTACTTTTACTGTCTCCCCTGACAGTCCCTGTTACAGGCAGCAGGTTTTGAGCAGAGTGAAATCAGGTGTTTTGAACGCAGTGGGCGGTGAAGCGCCGGAAGCTGGGCTGGGGCCAAGGCCTGGGGGCAGGGCGGCTGGGAGGAGGACACAGACCTGGCCCTGCCCTGTCCTGTCCTTCGGCCACCCGGCCCTGGCGCTCTGATTGCAGTCACTGAGTTGAGGGCGAAAGAGACAGGGAGGGTGGGAGTTGCCCAGCCACTGGGGGAGATGGTCACTGAGCCAGGCCATGTCCTCCCGCTCCCCAGGGACGCTCCGTTTGTGCTCTTTCTTTTCTGCATTTTTACTCTTGGTGTTTGTACTCTTTGTGCTAACAATGGGCCTTTCCTCACGTCACACCCTGGGTGGGGCTGTTAAAAGATAAAGAAAACAAGGGAATGTCATGACTCTCATTCTCATATTTGAATAGTGGCCAGAGTTCATTTAACTGACTTGGGGAGGGAGCTTGGCAGATGTTGTCATGGTTAAGGAGAAGTCAGCACAAACTGACATGGAGGACGGCAGGTGAATGAAGGGCAGAGAGAGGCGAATTGGCCTCTTCACAGTGGGGGAGGAGAGCCTACGGACCTCAGCGGATGGACACACTGTGTCCATAGCTGTCTCTGTTCTCGGAGCATCACCTGAGGGGTGTCCTAGAGCCTAGGGTAGTGTGTCTGTGTTTTCCCACTGTTGCTCCCCTGCAGCCTTTTTAGACATTTTTATCTTAGTTGATCTCCCCGTGACATTTTAGCAGCACGGATATGCTGCATATCTGTGTAGGGACCGTATGGATGTGTGAGAACGCGAGGTCTGGACGATGCACAGTTGCCCCTGCTACAGCACTGTCGTCACAGTTCTGGCAGCTTTGTAGTAACCGCTGTATCCTCTCTGCCTTCCCTCTCTCACCCTTGTGGTATTTCCTGAAATAATTGTTTCATATGTTTCCTGCATAAGTTACCTTTCTTTGTGGGCCTCGAGTTGAATTGAGCCGTGAGGTGTGTCTGGAGCTCTCCTCAGCTCTCCTGAGAACTCTTGCGAAATTCTGGTTAAGTTGTGTTGAAATGCTTGAGTCAGTGTGGCACTCCTTCCTTTACCAGAAGTTTCATTCTGATGTTGGAAGGCTAGTGGGGTGCCCCTCCAGAAACCCACCCCGCTACATTTGTTAGAACTATGATTAACCATGATCTGAGCAGTCAAAGAAGGCCCTAGAAGTTGAGTGAGCTTGGAGGAGGGGAGGAGACCGCCGAGTGAGGGTGGACTTCTCCGAGTTTGAGGAAGTGTATTTTGAAATGTACTGGGGCATGGTCCTGGAGTCCAGAAACTACCAAAGAGTGTTCTGGAGGAAGAGAGACTTGAATTGGGGCACTTTGGGCTGGGAGATTCGGAACAGTTGGCCTTGGTTGTGATAGCTCACGGGGCAGAGTGCAGGGGGCCCCTCCTGTGCTACTGGCCTGGCGCTTGGCGGTGCCGAACTGGACTTGCTTAGCTGCACTCTGCCTGATCAGTGCTCCTGGGATGCCAAGATCACTGGGTGCGGGGAGGTGACTCCCATAGGGAGATAACCAGTTGTGAGAAATGGGTTTATCTGAGGTGGTTTGGAATGGGTGGGGGGAATTAGGTAGAACATGGCAGGGGGGTGACACATCGTCCTCAGCTTCTGCCCATTATCCCCACTTCTCGGCTATCCTCGGATTGGTGTCATTGTCATATCTGTAGACGCTCCTCCATTTTTCATTCTGCCTCTGTCTTCTGTCTGAGGCCAGCCCATTCCACATCTGTTGAGTACTTACCAGGTGCCTGACCCTGTGCCAGGTTATTAGCTTGGGCCCATGGGGACATCCCTTAAAGAAGTTGGAAAATTTGGGGGTATGTGTGCATGTGTCTGTAGCTCTCAGCTTCTCAGAGGGGTTCCTGCCCTGAGACTCGTTTCTCTGGTGTAAACACCGGGAGGACGACACAGTATGTGCCTTCCCAGGGGCTTGTGGGGCAGGGGAGGCGGCAGGACGTGGATGGAGGTGGGAGCTGTGGGAATGCGACGGGAGCTGTGGGAACGCGGAGGAAGCCTGGGAATGATCTCGGGGGCTTGTGTGACTCTGCCATCAGTGTCCGATGGCAACGAAGAGTGGGCTTGGGGGTGGGCTCTCTGGGCATGCAGCTGTAAGGACTTGTCACAAGCAGCCTGAAATGTTGAGTTTTTTTCTTAAAACCCATGAAGTTTTGCACCCCTCGCCCCTTTCTTCCCATCTTTGTTGGGTGTAAATATTGATGATGCAGCTCTGTGCTGTCATTTTGATGCTCAGATACTCTGTAGATGCAGGGAGGACAGAGCACAAGTGTGTCAAATGAAAAACCCAGACTCAGGTAAGGAGAGATTTTATTCACAGGGTCATTGCAGGATGGGGAAAGGGACAGCTGCCAGAGGGAGGAAGCTCCTGCCACGAGACGTGCACGGGTCTCCAAGGTGAGGCAGAAAAGGGCTTTCTTAATGGGAGGAGTGACCCAGGCTAGAAAAGAATGGGGTGGGGGGTGAGCAGGTGCAGGTGGAGGTACAGGTGGAGGTGCAGATGCAGGTGGAGGTGCAGATACAGGTGGAGGTACAGGTGCAGGTGGAGGTACAGGTGGAGGTGCAGACACAGGTGGAGGTGCAGAGACAGGTGGAGGTGCAGATGCAGGTGAGGGTACAGGTGGAGGTGCAGATACAGGTGGAGGTGCAGATGCAGGTGGAGGTACAGGTGGAGGTGCAGACGCAGGTAGAGGTACAGGTGGAGGTGCAGATGCAGGTGGAGGTGCAGGTGGAGGTGGAGGTGGAGATGCAGCCAGAGGTGCAGGTGGAGGTGGAGGTACAGGTGGAGGTGCAGGTGCAGGTGCAGGTGCAGGTGGAGGTGGAGGTGGTGTGACCTGACAACAGATCGGGGGATGCATCACTCCAGGTCAGCCTGTGTCAGGCTGAGGGTGGGTCATAGCTCAGGGTCCTGAAGGAAGGAGAGAAGCTGAACTAAAGTTCGATCAAGTCAGGTTAGTGGGCATTTTGTTCCAGTTGATAAGTGGCGACGGACAGGTCAGCCAGTCAAATATGATGAACTATGGGAATTTGGGGTCTGAATCCGGCCTTGTCATGAGAGAACAGGTGCATCTGTGAGTCTTATCTGGGTCATGTGGGAAGGAGGTACTTTGCAGCACACTTTCCCTGAACACTAAAGGGCGGGAGTTTGCAGTTGCTCTCCAGGTCACGAGAGTACACTGTTGTGAGGTGCTTTCAGGAGCGCATGGCTTGACATGGGAGGGCAGCCTGCACCCCTCTGGCTGGCTAGGAGCTGTTCTGCTGTTGGGAGAAACAGGGACTGTGAAACGGCAACAAAGGATTCCGGGCTTCGAGGAACGCTGGGCAGGGCGTGGCATTTCCTTCCTGGATGTGATGATCACCTCTGGTGTCTGCACCTTCCATTCTTCAAGCTATTTGACAGCTCCTTACTCTGAAAAAAACTGATGGTGATGCAGAGTCTTATCCTCTGGAGGTGCAGGTCTCCCTCCCTCCCCCTTCTCGCTCATTCTCCGTTTCACACCACGCATCCGTGAAAGCAGCCCATTTGCATCTGTTATCAAATTCATCTCCTCATTTCTCGTGGCCTCTATGTCTCTGCTTTTTGGATTCTCCTTCCAGCTCGGTTTTTGACATCTTATTGGTTCCCTCATTAATTAATAAGTTAAATCTTTGACACGGTTCACTTTATATTTCTAGGAGTTATGCTTCTACCCTTTAAAAAGGATTATCTTTCAACAAAGATACATCGATACATGTATTTTTAAAATTTATTTTTATGATTGATTTATTTTTGAGGAACTTAAGAAACGGTCTGGTGTGAGAGCCTGGTGCTTGCCAGCCAGCCAGGTGGTATTTCTCTCAGCAGCGCCAGAGGACAGTGCGGGAGGGTGTGACTTTCCTCGGTCACTCCAGCCTCAGAGGATAGGGTGTGTCCTAAAACTTTGTTCTTTTTGTAGTAACTTATTTTTTTAACATTCCGTTAAACTTTCCAAACTGTATTTTCTGATTCTTTTAACTTTGAGCGGGAGACGCTCTGTCAGTTCTCTTTTGGGGACAGGGCTGGTTCTGGAGAGTTGCCCTGGGCTCCTTGTGCTTGAGTCAGGGCAGTGGGTTGGCAGAGACCTCAGGCCTCCAAACAGCTCTGCACCCCGGGCCTCTGCCCTCAGCTGTGGGACGGGCGTGGATCCCATAATTCCTGAGGGCCCTCTTGTTTGGAAGTCTTTGCTCTAAGTGGGGTTTGCCCAAGGCCCTTTCTGGTTTCTTCTTTGATCTCTCCTAGCCTCCTCACTTATCTACCAGGAAGCTGAGTTTTACAGCATCTGCCTCAACCTTGTCTAGCTGTCCTGTGTCTGCAGTGGTGGTGAGTCAGCTGTTGGTTTACTGGACCAGCAAGGAGTCGACAGGTGCCCGGGCTCTGACTCAAGGACCTGCAGCCAGGGGAGTGTGCTCGGAGTTGGGAATTTTACTAGGAGCCATTCCCTCCTGCCTGCCCCAGCTCCCCTCCTCTCATTGCTGCCCAGGGGGCCCTCAGAGGCTGCTCCTTACCACCAGCCTCCTCCCTCCTGTCTGCTGGGCAGGAGAACTGTGGAGGTGGGCGCAGGGGGGCCCAAGAGGCCCAGCTGGAGGCTCTTCTGTTTATGCTGCTTCACATGGACAGACACTCGTGGAGGACACTGCTGGTCCCACTGCCCATCCTGGGGAGTGGCGTCTGCTTGTCTGCTGAGCAGCCCGGCCAGGGGATCCGGCAGCAGATGGGTCTGCATGTGCATATCTGTCATGCCTGGGGCCCTCACTCGGCTTCTCACGGCCCCTTTGGGTGGGTCTGCTCTTGCAGGTTCTCCCTGGTGATTGTGCCTGTTTGAACATCAGCCCCGGTCCACCCCAGTGGTGACGTGGTGACACAGAGAGGCCTGGGTGTGATATAATCTGAGAGGCTGGCATCTCAGACACTTTTTGCTGCGTGTGGTGGAAAGGTTGATCACACCTGGTTTCTGGACTTAGGTACATTCTCTCTCTCCCCAGACAGCAGTTTCCTGGAGCCTCAGAAAGCTGCTTTGTCAGTCCAGGGCTCGCGGGTCCTGGGCTGGGCCTCGCGCCTGTGCTTGTGTTTCCTTTTGGGGCAGCCGGTTTATCAGACCCGGTGTTAGTTCTTCAGCAACAGCTTTACTCTCAGATGTTCACGCAATGCTTTATTTCCTTATTTAATTCTCTCTTCATATTAAATTGTTCTGTTGATAATTTTAAAAGTTTCTTTTCTCTTATATAATCAACAGGAAATTACTATGTTTAAAAATCTGTCAATTTTACAGGACCAGCCCAGTAGCGTAGTGGTTAAGTTCACGCCCTCCACTTTGGTGGCCTGGGGTTCACAGGTTCTGATCCCGGGTGCGGACCTACACACAGCTTATCAAGCCATGCGGTGGTGGCGTCCCATATAATGCAGAGGAGGTTGGGCATGGATGTTAGCACAGGGCCAGTCTTCCTCAGCAAAAAGAGGGGGATTGGCAGTGGATGTTAGCTTAGGGCTGGTCTCACTCACTCACACACACACACACACACACACACGTCAATTTTGTGAATAACCTCATTGGTTATTTAGAATAACAGAAAACTTCTAGATCACTTATATTTTTAAGGGAGCAAATTTTAAATTCTAGATGTGGTCTTATGTTTAGAAATTGGTCTTTCAACTCGCCCAGCACACGGCCTCCCAGTCTGTGTGCGAGGCCCTTTGTCTGCGTTGTGAGTCAGGAGGCTGAGAGCAGTGCCCTGCCCAAGGGAGCGCAGGAAGGGGCACCTTGGGGAGGCTCAGGAAGCGGTTACTGTCTAGAACCTGGTTGTAAGATGGGCCTTCCGGTCTCCTCAGCCTCACTAGTTACACCCACTGTGGAGGCTTTCTCCAGTGGATTCTGTGGCTGGTGGATGTCTGGGGTCACGGAAGAAAGAGTGTGGCATATGGACTCCAAGACCCTGCCACTGTGTAGAGGCCCTAGTGCCAAACACACGGAATGTTCCAGAACTGACAAGCGAGAGGCAGTGGCAGGGGCTGGGCTTCTGGAAGCAGCAGCAGCGCAGTGAGCAGCCAACCCATGCCCAAAGCTGGTGGAGACTCTGTAGGTGGTTCTGGAAGGCCAGGATGGGCCAGGCCCTGTGTCCAAGTCCAGAAAGCAGCTTAAGAGCAAGGAGGAAACAAGAAAATGTTAGTCACGGGATCTCGAAAAGCTTAGACACAGCCCAGTGCAGGAGCCGTGGCCACGTGGAGCTCTGTGGGGCTGAGGGCACCCTTCCTGCTGCAGGGTGATGTCTGAAAAGGCCCAGCCTCAACACCTGTCCTTCCACGGCAAAGGGCACACTGTGGCTATGGATCCCAGGCTCTTTCCAGAAGCATCTGCAGGGTCCCAGCACCAGACTCTGTTTTGGACCAACTAAGAATAGTGGGCACGTGGCACCTCAAGTGAATTTCCTCAGAGCTACTTGCTTGCCAGACTCGTTGAGCCCAAGTGCGCCAGCCTGGTGCGGGGTCCACAGCCCCCAGCCATCCACTGGGTGCTGCCTTCGAGGAGGCTGAGGCCCAGAGGAGGGGTCGGGCTTCCCAGAAGAGAGGGTACAGAGCGGGGGAGAATTCAAGCCCCTGTGAGTTGGTGGAACGGGGAACAAGAGCCTGGGGGAGGCATGGAGGGGGGTGGCAAGTGTCCCTGCTGGACCCGCGGGATGAGTGTGTTTCTGGCTGCCCAGAGTGAAGACGAAGGGAAGGACATTGAGGGGTAGCCCCGGTTGGCCAGGACTGACTGATGAACCTGGCCTGGTTCCCTCGGGGTCATGTGTTCAGGTCTGTCTGTCCGTGAACCGGGTCCTGATCATAAACCCTTTTCCCTGCCTGGGTGGGTGGGCAGTTTCACAGTCACACTGTCGGTGGGCTGAAGTGACATTTGTGCCCGGGAGCAGCTTTCCCACCGGGGGATACTGAGCCTTGTCAGCGTGGGGACTGCCCGCCTATGTGTAGTGGTGAGATCTGAAACGACTTTTGCTCTTGTGTTAGAGAAGAGGCCTGAGCTCTTTGATTTGGTTGGTGATAATGTGGCTGTTTCAAGTCCCTTGTCCTCGTTGTCTGGAGCAGGGCCACCTTGCAGGGCTTGGCCTGTTCCTTGAGCACTTGGGTGAGGGGAGACCCCACTGCCATCCACTCAATCTCCGGGTCTCATGGGAGTGAGACTTCCTGGCCTTCCCTGATTCCGGCCACCCTGATCTCTGCACTTGCAGGGTCTGTGGGTGTGGGGCTCCCATCACCAAGCAAGTCCGAGCAAGTCCAGCCGCCTGAGCCCCGGGTCACGGGTCTCAGCCTCCTCCCTCTATTCCTTACACTGAGGAGCATTTCCGGGCCTGGTGGCTGACCGGATTGAACCCATGTCATCCCCACGGCCTGCATCAGCTTCTTCCAAATACTCCCTCCTGGGCCTTGCTGAGGGCGCACACTGGAAGACTCAGAGTAAACAGGCAGAATACACGTGTGTCTCACGTGGACGGGCTTTTGCCAGTTGGGACTCCCCCCCCCAGCAGCTTGGCAGACTCACTGCACCTTCTTCATTTATAAGGTGGGGGAGCACATGTGCTTTCCTGGTTTAGGTTCATTCCTGCTGTGGAATCTCATGGTCCTTTCATGGCGCTGGTGCTTGCTTCTGGGAACAGGACTAGGGAGCTCTGGAAGGGAGCTGACCTAAGCGGGGCGATGCGGGCTCGAACCACGGCCCTCTGGCTCGAGCGCACCCAGACACCTTGAGGACGTCACTGAGTCCGCTCCCTACCCTGCCAGGACCTTGGCCACTGGGCACAGTCTCAGCCCCTGTCTGTGACCTCGGCGTGTCTCCTGCAGGCCTTGGAGCAGCGCCTACTGCACACTGCGGCCTGGGGCTGGGGGCCTGCTGAGCCCAGTGGGCTCCTGAGCCGGGCACTGAGCTCAGTGTCCTACCTCCTGCCCTCTGTAGGCTGCCTGGCACGTGGGGAGGCCACGGGAGCCGAGCTGTTCTGGAGGGGAGGTCGGCTTTGCCATCACTTCTGAGCCCTGCCTCGGCGGTTGAGCCAGGGACAGGGCTGGGTTCTGAGATTGTCTCCTTCCTTCCTAGTGCCCAAGATGTATGCAGTGTGATGCCAAGTTTGACTTCCTCACCAGAAAGGTGAGCCGAGGCCACGGGGTGGGAGGGGCACGTGGAGGACTGACTCCGGGTGGGGGGGCCCACAAAACATTCAGCCCCTTCCTGGGAGGGGCCAGCTCTCTGGGAGGGACTGGAGAGTGCAGGCCTTGTCTGTTCCCGTGGGCCACATGTCAAAGAATCGGTAAGACAGTGACTCCCGCTGCCCACGCAGACGGGCGTTGTCCTCAGGGCATGTCCTGCTCTGAAAATGCTTGGCTCACAGCGGCACAGTGGTGGGGCGTCCTGGTCATGGTCAGCGGGATGCGGGGTTCAGATTGCTGAGAGAGGGAGTGGACAGCAGCAGAGCAGCCTGCTGGGCGTGGGGACCCTTGTGGCAGGCTGGTCCTTTCAATGGCGAGGTTCGGCATCTGGGGACGCGTCTGTGGATGCGCTCGTGGAGCCCGCCCAGCATGTCCCTCCTCAGGCACATTAGGAGGCAGTCCCCATGGGGAGCACTTGTCCTCTGGCCCCTGCTCACTGCCCGCCCCTGCCGTCTCCAGCACCACTGTCGCCGGTGCGGCAGGTGCTTCTGCGACAAGTGCTGCAGCCAGAAGGTGCCGCTGAGGCGCATGTGCTTCGTGGACCCCGTGCGGCAGTGTGCTGAGTGTGCCCTGGTGTCACACAAGGAGGCAGAGTTCTACGACAAGCAACTCAAAGTGCTCCTGAGCGGTAAGCAGCCCACGACACCCAGTCCTTGGTGTTGGTGTTGATGCGGTGGGCTGGAAGAGCTGTGGCCGCTTTTCTGTGACGTGCTACCTTGCCCGCCATCTCTTCTGGACTCCTTTAGAAGCAGGTACAGAGCCAGCTAGCTCTTCTCTACAGAGATGGAAACGTCACCTAAAATGTTGGTGTGACTTCACTGGGCTTGGGACCAGTAGTTGGGACGTCTGTTGGGTGGGGGGGCCCTGGGTCCAGATGGGGCATGGTGCTTACACGGAGTGCTGTGATGCAGCCCCCAGGAATTGGGGCCAGCAGCAGGCAGAACCTTCCACCTGGCCATCTTGGGGCTTGGGTGGCGCAGGAGCTCTCCAGGGACTAAGGGTCTGGCCCCCAGGAGCTTCTGAGAACCAAGCATCCCTCCTCCCCATGGCCTGCTGTGGTCCTGCTCCTGCCACCTTTCCTGCAGGCCTGCCCCTGCAGTCCCTCCTCCTGGCAGGAGGGCAAGCATTGTGCTTCTTGGGCTGGGTAGGTGTTATGTGCCTTCTGTCTACCATCCTGGTCCTGTCCTGGTCACTCCGGAGTCTGTGGGTGGAGGGTGAGTGCTCTTTGATCGGGCCTTTGTGGGGAGCCCCTGCACCTTTCTGTGAAGGGTGTCAAGTCTCGAGGGCTTTTGGAGCACGCGGAACCTGTCTCTAACAGCGCCTTCCGTCGTGCCCCCTCCGCCCTCGCTCCCTTCGGCCTGCTGCCTCCCCGAGGGGCCGAGCGGCAGAGCTCTCGCTCGTTTCATCTCGTGCTCTGTGCGTGTGCACCGCCCTGGGCAGCTGGCCTGGCCTGGCCGGGAGGGGCGGGGGTGAAAGGAGCTGTGTTCTCACATTTGTTTTTGTATCCCAAGGAGCCACCTTCCATGTAACTTTTGGAAACTCGGAGAAATCAGAAGTGATGGTTTGTCGTCTGTCCAACAACCAGAGGTAAGAGGCCGGTGCTGCTTGGCACCAAGAGCTTTGTCATGTCAAGCCCCGGAGGAATGTGGTTTGGACACCCTTTTTTCTGATAGATACTTGCTTCTGGATGGAGATAGCCGCCACGAGATTGAAATCGCACACATTTCAACCGTGCAGATTCTCACGGAAGGCTTCCCTCCTGGAGGTAAGCGTGGCGTGCCCTTTACTAACCAGGAGATTTGGTGTCAGCTTGGGTGACTTTTGGGATAATGTGGCAGCAGCCAGGACGGGGTCTGTCGTCGTCCTGCTTGGCCTGTTGGCAGGGTCTCCGAGATGCCTGCCTGTCCTCCTCTGTGGGCTTGTCCTGAACAAGTGGCTTTAGGAACTCACCAGGTGAATGGGGGCTTAACAGGTAAAATGATGGAGGAAAGTTTGCCTGAACGTGTTGTGTAAATGCCCTCCTGCGCCATGTAATTCACACTTGGACTCAGACCGAGGGTAAAGCTCCAGGCGTCCCCCAGCTTCCCAGACGGGTCTGGAGTGGGGTGGGTTGGGAACCAGCACTCAGCCCTCCTGGCATTCCCACTCCTGTCAGGTGTCTGTGGAAATGAAATTCTTTTCCATTTCCTTATGAGCTTCCAGAGCATTTAGCCCAGTCTGGGTCTCTCCAACTAAACTTCTGTGCTTCAGGAGCCGTCTTTCCACTGAAGCGGAGTTTGCATCCATATTGTGTGAAGTGTGTGAACCCAGGTGACTGAACCCGTCTTGCTTTCTTTTTCCTGACTGGCTCTTGATTTTCTTCTCTGCTGGCTGCCTACCTTGACGTAGAAAAAGACATTCACACTTACTCCAACCTCCTGGGGAGCCAGCCCGGCTCAGAAGGTCAGCCACACACTCCTCGCCACTCTCCCCAGCATGCCGTGGGCCCCGCGCCTCCCCTTGATTCCCTGCTTCTGTCTGTGGGGTGATCCACGCCAAGGTTCTCTGTGAAACGCACGTGCACTTCTTTTGGTCGATTTGAAAGAGGGCTGGGTCCAAGACGTGTGTATATAAAGCATATGTGAAAATATTGCAGCAGAAGAAATGTATTAATTTGCGCAGTTCTTCTATCCCAATGGGGGAAGCATTACCCAATATTTCACAACTTCTTGTATCTGCTGGCCCTGAGGAGGCTGAGTCCGGAGGGCTCAGGGAGCGTGGGATGGGCAGTGGCCCTTCTCCCAACAGGTTCCTGCCCCTTCACAGCCCAGCTCCCTGTGCCCTTCTGAGCTCCCTGAGCGATGAGGTGAGGGGCCAGGCCAGTGTTTCGCCTCTGTTCCCTGTGCGCGGGACTGTGTGTGGTGACACCAAGCTGGTTGCCTGTGGCAGGATGCGAGTTGCAGGTGCCCTGGTACAAAGGGCAGGGTGTGCACAGGCTGGAGGTCAGCCCGGGTGCCCATCTGCCTGCCTCCTCCTGGGGAATCTGACGCTCAGGAAGGCGCCTTGCCGCAGCCCCTCCCAAAGCCAGGGAGAAGGTTGCCACCCCAGCTGGCCTAGTGAAGCCTCTGGTGGCAGGCACTCTGTCTTGGGCAGGGCTCTGGGGCTCCTGGCACCATACGCCCCCTTGTGGCGGTGTTGGGGATACAGTGAGCACTGCTCTGCCAAGTTTTCTAGAACCTCTAAAACCCCAGGCCACTGTCTTCTCATGGCTTTGGGGACACTGGAACAGTTCCCTGAGCTGAAGGCAGCCAGAGGAGCCTGCCCACCGGCCTGCGACCTTACAGCAGGGCGCACACTTTTTCTGTCGAGGGCCAGGTAGTAACCGTATTGAGCTTTGCTGGCCACATGGACTCCTGCAAAGTGACCGTGGCCGGAGGTGACACGGAAACATGGCTGTGGCTGTGTGCCAATAAGACTTACAGAAGCAGGTGTTGGGCAGAGCCGTAGTTGGCCTGCTCCAGAGCACTGGTGGGAGCCTGCAAGGAGCCCCGTCAGGGACAAGCCAGGCTGACACGCAGAGTAGGAACGTGGCTTGTGAAGTTAGTTTGGGTAGCGGTCCCGGCCGTTGGTGGTACAGCACTCAACAGTTGTGTTGCCTCGCACGGTTGGTCAGGCCTCTCCCAGCCGGAGCGCGCCCCCATCTGCAGTCACGGTGCTCACTCCACTGGCCTGTGGGAGTCAGGCCCTCAGTGCTGACTCAGAGGAATCTTCCGTGAGGTGGATTACTACTCAAAATGGAGTGTTCTTGAAAACTGAAGTCACAAAGTAGAAAAACTGTAGGTGAAGTTCACTGTGAGGCTGGGTCTCCACCTGACTTCTGACTGTAGTCATGACTAAAGACCCGTTCTGTTCCTGGAGCGCTTGGTTCCCAGACAGCTGTTGGAATTAAGTCGCCATCAGTGGAGCAACTGGTCATGGCCTAAAGATGGGCAGGTTCCCCTCCATGGCATCTTAGTGGGAGCTTGTGTACCAGGGCGGGTGGGGTGTTAGCTCCCTTGGTTGTTGACCCAGGATGCCTTGCTTGCATCCTCAGTCCCCTCAGCTTTGACCCTGGTTCTCAATAGTGGGGTGGCTGTGACCGCCTGGCCTCTGGGTGGCCCCTGCACTGGTGCAGGCCCTGCTTCCACCAGCCCTGGCTGCAGGTGGGGGTGACCGGTGCTTGATGGAGCCAGCCTTGTTGGGCTTTCCTGATGGCAGGAGTCTCTCTCTCACGTGGCTCTGTGATGTGGTGCGATTTGTCTGTGAACTTGGGGTCGTCTACCAGAGGGCCTGAGGCGCTTGTGTTCACTAGGCGCCTCCTGAGCACAGGCCTCTGCCACCAAGCTTCTCCTAGACCAGTACGAGGGTTGGGAAGGAGGCACCCTGGCCACCACCACATCAGGGCTGGGGGCATCTTGGGTGCTCAGGGTCCCCTGGGGCCTTCTTACCTTGTCTCCTCCTCCAGGAGGCAACGCACGGGCCACAGGCATGTCCCTGCAGTACACAGCACCAGGGGTGGAGGGTGTGACCCAGCTGAAGCTGACAGCCGGGGAGGATGCAAATGCCAGCAGGAGGCAGTCAACAGCATGGCTGGCGGCCATGCACAAGGTACCGTGGATGGGGGCTTGGGAGGCCAGGCCCTTCTGCTTAGAGCACAGGCCCTCCTTTCCCAGGGGAAGATGTGCCTCCTGCCCAGCTGGGGGTGCCCACACTAGCTCCAGCCAGCACAGGACTAGTCACGCTTCTCTGTGTTTATTTCTGGTCATCTTGCAGGCTGTCAAGCTCCTCTACGAATCTCGGGACCAGTAAACTCAGCCTGGAACAGCAGAGCCTGCTCTCTGTGCACGCACAGACGACTAATCCTACATGTGCTGGGAAATGCAATTCAAGTATTTGGAGAAACAGAAGTGTTTGCTTACCTAGTGCAATATGTACACAGTTTATTAATGCTCTACACAGCTTCACACTTGAGAATTTGTGTATTATCTTGTTGATACTTAATTGGGGATGGGAGAGAGAGCTACACTACCGCTCAACTATTTTTAGCATAATCTATGCCATGTTTTTGTGAGTGCCCAGGTTTACTAGAAGGTTCTGGCCCCTCAATGTCTCATTAATTCTTCCACAGAAGTGATTTGGGCAGTGGTACCTCAGGCTGGATTTGTACTGGAGCCTGCCCGGTTTCTAATACACCAGTGTATAGTCTGCCTGAGCCCATTTCACAGGCTGGCCGTTAACCGCATCACTAATTTTGGGCTATGAACAAACCTTTGATATGTCACTAAGGGGAAGGAGCCAGCTTTGTGTTTTGTACTTTTCACTTACTATTTCACTTTATTAAAATAATCGTACAACAATTTGTATATAAAGCTTATGATTAAAACCTATTTTGAAAATACAGACCAGGCCTCGCCTCACTGTGTCCAGATACTTGGAGCTTTCCTGCTACAGCTCAGCTCTGGCTCCAGAACACAAGACGCGCAGCCGCGGGGGAGACAGCGTTTATTGTGCACAGTGACACACAGCAGCGGTGTCGGGACACAGCAGTCGCTTCCAGCAGCAGAGGCTGCCCCACAGGGCGTTCACTCTTCATCACCACACTGTGTACAAGCAATGCTTAAAGGTGGTCGACTACAGCCACAGATCTACACGTATTTATACATAAATTATACACAAGACTCGTACATGGAAAATAAAGGCTAAGGGCCTGGATTTTAATGAGAAAACATTTCCAATGTCATTCTGGTAGTTTTGAATGGTCTAGTCAAAAAATACTTTTGGTATATAAAAGCCTGTGTGTACAGTCCAACCTCAGGGAAGTGCCTTACTTGCTTTAAGTCTGGAACTGGGGTAAAGGTTATTGCGTCACAGCTGGCCTGACTGGGGAGGCTGGCCCTCAAGGCCCTTCTGCCCCTCTTGACGTGCAGGCCTCTCCATGTCCACCCAAGCCCCACTGACCGCCCTCAGCCTCCTGGCTCGTGGGCTGCAGGGTCTGCCTGCACTCAGAACAGAGCACGTCCACGCTGTGAGGGGCTAAGAACCACACCTGGGCAGCAAGAGGCTGCAGAGAAGGCAGTGCTGTGAGCGAAGGAGGGGACAGTGCTGTGTTGAGGCTCCTGACCACGTGTCACTTGGTCTCAAAGGCCCTTGTGCCCAGGGCATGGAAGTCCAGCCCAGTGCCATCGGCCTGGGTGACATAAACCAAGGCCTGGAACAGGAAGTGGAGCACCCTCACCAGGACACACGCGGGCACCACTACTGGGCAGGAGTTTCCATACAGGGGCTCCTTTGGTCACGAGGGGAAGAAACGCGTGTGGTGAGGGTGAGAGGATGGTGGGTGTCTGTGATTCTCAGTAACAGGAGGGCAGGGCTCTAGCGGGGGGTGCATGTCACAGCAGCTGCACATTTTCATTGTGGGGGGGGAGTGACACTGAGAACGAGGGACCAAGGGCCAAGTCAGGGCGTTGGTCTTCATTGGCAACCAACCAGGGGTATCATAGGGCTTACTTACTGGCAACAGGGGCAGTTGTTTAGAAAGCTGGGTATTTATTTAGATTTACAGTAATTGGCAAAATTCAGTCTTCTCAGAGGCAAAAGGACCTCTCCCAGTTATGGGCCAACTGGAGAAAGGGCCTCATCCAGAAACTGCAGCAGTTTCACATTGTGGACGCCGTCTGCTAAAGTGAGCACCATTAAAACCATTTCTAGCTTCAGCTTTCCTGGGGAAATGGCAGAACGATCTCTCCAGTGGCTCCTGTCACTGGCGAGCCTGTGCGGGGGTGCTCCAGTGGGCAGTTCAGGCGAGCGTTCGCTGTCGGGGTTTGATGCGGGGATACAGCTAGGAAGCGACGGAAACGAGTTAGGACAAGGAGACAACACTGAGCAGGAATCGGCGTCCAGATGCCAGGCTTCCCTGGGCCTCTGTGTGGCTCCCCACTTCCTGCTCGTCCCAGATGGCCATCAGCTAGCTCCTCCTTCAGGCAGAAGCTGGACTGCCACCTTCCTACTGAGACCCTTCCTAACTCCCTTTAAAAGTTGTATCCCCCCCCCCTCAGGATACCCTACCCCTCTGTATCTCTCAGCACTTAGTACCAACTAATACTGTAAGCCCTCGGGTCACTGCGGGGCTCCCCTCAGCACCCGGCAGTTGCACGGTGTTCAGTGAACATTCGCAGAATGCAAGCAGCCTCTGCCAGCCCCACCGAGGCATGCGGGGGAGAGCGGAGGCAGCCACTCTGCCGAAGGACTGATGCGATTATAAATACAACCCGGGAGCAACCTGCGGGCTCCTCACCTCATCCCCATTAGAGAAATTTCGAGCTGCAGAGAATTCTGGTTGGGGTGAGGCTGGCTGCTCGCTGTAGTTCCCCATGAGCAGAGCATACAGGGAGCAGCCCTTGTCTTAGCCTCCTCAGGAGCAGGCGCCCCTGCTGCTCCCACGTGTGAGCATGAGCCGGGGCCTCTCCTGGGGTCTGCCAGAGCCTCGTGCCAACTCGGCAAACCTGCCGGTTTACAGAGGGGGTGCTGAGGCTTGGAGAAAGGCGGTCTCCTGCCGGTGGCCACCCAGCAGGATCTGACCCCATGCTGTGCCCAGTGTCGTGTGACAGCAGGTAGAAAAGGCCAGCTGATTTCCTGGGACATAACGTTGGGAGTGAAGCTGTAGCAGTCGAGTCAGACCCCGGGAGGGCGGGCTCAGAGTGCTTACCCCAAGCAGGTTTTTGGGCACATAGCCCTCCCGGTCCCCAAGGCGAGCCCACCACCACTCAGTCTCGCTTTCGTCCTTGCGCCTTAGTACAGTGATGGCATCGCCCTCGTGGAAGGACAGCTCGTCGCTGTTCTGGGCCTCGTAGGCCCACAGAGCATACACCACTCCTTTATTCATCACGCCCAACTTCTCCTGCACCCCTGGACAAGAGAGCAAAGGGTCAGGGCTCCGCAGAGGACGTGCTGCAGAGAGCCCCGCTCCAGGACCAGAACGGACATGCTGCTGTTCGCAGGCAGCACAGCGGATGCCTGTCGTTGAGAGGTCAGAAGCCAGGGCCATGCTGCCTGATGCTCCCCAGGCCCAGCTGCTGCCCTTTGCTTAATGTCAGCAGTCCTTTCTACATCCTAGCAGGAGAGTACTGCTACTGAAGTTCTGAGTCCAGAGGGAAAGGTGTGTTGTTCCAAAAAGCATTTCTTAAGGTGAAACTTACAACTCACATCTAGAACAAACTTTCAAAAGTCAATGACTAAAGAAGCTGTGTGACTTCCTGGATGGCAGAAAGCACTTACAAATGGCAGTGAAGGAGCTGCACACAACCAAACCACAATGAGCAAGCTCATGTCCAGAAGTTACCCGTGGGATCCCAAGAAAGGCCAGACGTGCTGACGGCCTGGGTTCCTCCCTCCTCCCACGCAGGTGTCGCTGTGACTGTGGCCTCCCCAGCCCCACCACACGGACCTCCGAGGGCTTGCTGCCACCTCCGCACTGGGAGCCGGGGCCTGGAGGAGGCGCCTGTCTTAGTTCATCACTTTATCTCCGGGGTCTAACGTAGGGCTGGGCCCACAGGTCCTCAAGTTATGTATAGAACGGACGACCTCCGACTGCTTAGCCCTCAGAATAGAGGTGTTCCAGCTCCTGGAAAATCTGACCCTGGCTAAAGCAGTTTAATTAAGACATGATGAGCTTCACTCATCAAATGGCTCACTCATCACTGGTCACCACAGGACAGGGACAGGGATTGCAGGCCTCCTTCTGGCCCTGCCTCAAGTCCTGGTGCATCCCAGCAGAAGCACAGACAGGCACTGCCCAGCCACCCAAGCCCCCCACCCCTCTGCCCAGAGGGGCGACATCTGTGCAAAGACAAAGAAGGGCTTTTTGGTTTTTAGCCATTTGGCACAGACTCCTTCTGACAACGTGGATTTTCAAACTTGTTTTCAGGAATGAGCCAAAGGGACAGTGTGACCTCCATTCTAATGAGACTTACTGCACTGCCCCTGAAGTTACCTCAGGCCCTCTCCCCGGCCCAGGCAGCACTGTGGTGCACGTCACCACCGCGGCCCAGAAAAAGAACCTGAGGCGCACTCCAAGTTCCCCTGCCTACCGTACAAGAACTGGGAGCACTGCATGTAGCCTTCCTCCATCTCCTCACACTTGTCTGCAGCAGTTTCAATGTCGCTGATGGTCGAGGCAAAAATGGCGGCACCGCTCTCTACCAGCTGTTTGCAGAGGTGCACACTGTTGCAAGAGGCGGCACAGTGCAGTGGTGTCCTGGAAGGGACAAGAGGTGAAGGTGCTGCATGGCACTGCCCAAGACTGGCCAGGACCCCAGTGCTGGTCACTTCCTGCGGTGCAGCCCTCTGGAGACCTCTCAGGGCTATGCTGTGCCCCAGTGCCCTGTGAGTTTCTGTGTTCTTTTTTTTTGCTGAGGAAGACCAGCCCTGAGCTAACATCCGTTGCTAATCCTCCTCTTTTTGCTGAGGAAGACTGGCCCTGGGCTAACATCCGTGCCCATCTTCCTCTACTTTATATGGGACGCTGCCACAGCATGGCTTGACAAGCAGTGCCTTGGTCCACACCCGGGATCCAAACCTGCGATCCCTGGGCCACCAGAATGGAGCACGTGAACTTAACCACTATGCCACTGGGCCAGCCCCCTGTGCTCTTGTCTTTTTACTGGCGTGATTTTTACTAACAAACTGTTTGGGACCACATACAAAGTTTTGAAAAGAGGGGGCAGGGCACGAACTGAGAAACGGCCTACAGAATAGATGTTCGTCGTACAACATGAATGTACCTCACACCATTGACGTGTCCCTTAAAACGGCTATGATGGTAGATGTAATGTATATTTTACCACAACTGAAAAAAAACAGATGTTCAAACACAGCAGGGCCAGCGCAGCAACCGCAGGCCCTGAAGGCAAACGCAAACCTCACCAACCAGCTAACCATCCAGCCAAAACGGGGCTGGGAGGCTCCTTTTCATACAGGTGATCCAGCCATTTACAACAGACAAGAGGCAGTAACAACCAGCAGAATATAACCAGGTGCCTTGAACGGAATACTCAAGAGAACCAGGGCTGGGAGGACACGTGAGGATGCCCCGGTGTGCGAGGCTCAGTGGACTCCCCAGGCTCTAGACTACAGTGCTCCCTCTGTGGGCTGTACAGAAGGGGTCTCTTCACTCCTGCCCCAGGGCCCTCACCAGCCATCGCTGTCGGCGGCATTCACGTTGACCCCGAAGTCTAGCAGGAACTTCACGATGTGGTGGTGGCCAGCGCAGACTGCGTTGTGCAGCGGGGTGATCCCTTCGTCGTTGGGCTTACTGGGGTCTTCCACCTAGGACACGGGGTGCGTGTGAGCCGCCAGTCCCCACAGAACACGGGGCAGCACAGGCTGCTCAGCTCACCTCGTAGATGATCCTTTGCACCAGGTCAAACTCTCCTTCCAGAGAAGCATCTAGGAGCAGCGCCAGGGGGTTGAATCGGACTCTCAGCCCGTGCCCCGTCCGCTCAGAGTTAGGCTTCTTCAGGTTGGTCCGTTTGCTCTGTTGGGAAGGAAGCAAGCTTCAAATGAAAGGTGACCTACAAGGAACCAAGCTGACGGGGGAGGAGGAGCAGGACTGGAGCCTTAGGCAGCGCTCTCACCTAGCAGCCTGGCATTGCGAGGAACGCCCGCTCTCGGACCCAGCCAGGCTCTCTGCTTGCAGAAAGCATGCTCTGAGGGAGCACTGCCTGGGGCTGGGCCCTCGCTCTTCGGGGTGCCCGTGGCAGGGAGTGAGGTGGGGACAGCCAAGCTTCTTAACTGCTTCTACCCCCAGGAGCAAGCAGCTCATTCCTACCAACTGCAACAGACCCCCACGTCCCTCTCTGCTCCATCAACCTTGACCTCCCACCAGAGGGTTTGTCTGGAAGGTTCTTCTCCCCCTTGGTGCCTGCCCTTCAGATTCCAGTTGCAGCTCCCCTTCCTCAGGGAAACCTTTCCAGGCCTCCCTGACTGGGTCCTCTAGTAAGAGCTCTGCAGCCTTGTGCACTTCTCCTTCAGAGCCCAGTCCCTGTGTGACATGACTGTCCCCCCCTTGGTCTGATTCAGTGAGGGCAAGGATGAGGGCAAGCACCGCCCCCGCCAAGCCCCCCTGCCCCCAGCACCACGGCTAACAAGCACTGGCTGCACGACTAGGAAGCCGTGGCCCTGGTCTAGGACGACACCCACCGTAGAGGCCGCTGGTGGGAGCACAGCAGGGGGAGGTGGTGGAGGGACTTGTTCTTCCCCTGGAGAGGGGGCCTCGGCCCCAGGGCTGGGGACCTGCTCTGTGGACGGGGCTGTGGCCAAGTTGTTGTTGTCGTCCTCAGCAGGCTCAGCTGTTTGGCGGGTGGTTGGGGGACAGATGAGCCCCTCTGGTTCAGGAGAAGGGAGCTCGTTGTCGTTGGCGTCTGAGGATGGGGCAGACTCCATGGGGAGTGGAGCTGTGGGCTGGGCGGGGCTGGCCTCTCCCAGGTTCCCATTGGCATTGGTATTTCCATTGTCCACATCGGCTAGGGTGCCCATGAAGTCCTGTGAGGGGCTGGGCTGGTAGAAAGGCGTGCCCTCCATGCCCCCAGCCAGAGTGTTGAAGCGCTGGTACAGTAGCTTCTGGATGTTGGGCCCTCCGGGGCCCTCGGGCTCCGTGATGGAGCTGCGCTTCTTCAGGGGCCGGGGCGCGTTGGCCAGCTTCCTGCGCAGGGCCTCCAGATCAGCATCACTCTGGTAGCGCAGTGGAGAGTGCACAATGGGTGTGAGCTTGGTGGGGCTGAGCGGCCTCGGCAGGCTCTCCACGGTGCCTGTGCCGTCTCCAGGCGGGGCAGGGCTGTCCTGCTCTGGCTCTTTCTCAGCACTTTCTGAAGGTGGCTGGGGCTGTGACATGCTTGTGGCCGGTGACCCATGAAGAAACGGTAATGGGGAGGGGGACGTTGAACCGGATGGTAAAACGGGTTTACCGTACACTGCAGGAGACAGAGAGGAAGGGGGCAACTTCAGCATCCTGCAGGGTCTGAGGTCTAGTCACTAAGCACCTTGGCTTACACAAGAGATGGGCTCCTACAGAGACTGTGAATCTGCTGTGGTTGTTGGTAAACACTAAGTTTAAATCCCCAAGGAACCCTCTTTCAAACAACCCCACCGACTCCTTTTGGAAGGTGGAGTGTCTCTCTAATTTATCGGTTTTTACATCTGGGTTTCCAGAAATGGGGCCTGTTCAAATCAAGAAAAAAAAAAGGTTGCAGATCTGACTCCCCTGCCCCAAACAAGTCCTCCTTGTTTTCTGGCCCAGGAGAAAGACGTCACCTCTAAACACCATCGGACCCTCGACTGAGTCGAGCAGTCTAAAACATAAGCCACCTCAGACACGAAAGTTTTGCCTGGTGGCCCAGGAGCTCTAGAGAAGGGTACAAGCCTTTCCTAGGATGGGCCAGAGCCCTGCCTACAGGTAAGCACTGGTGCCTCCACCTGGGAGGTCGCTGGGCATGGGATGGCCAGGCACTCCCAGGAATCCCGGAACCACGAATCTGGAAGCTTCGGCCCATGCCCAAGAATGTCGGAGAAGGCCTAGCCCAGATGTGACACACAGGATCCTACTGTATGGCCAGAATCGCCCTTGGCCTCAGTATGCGTGGAACTAGTCTCTGTTCTCTCACCTACCTCCCTAGAACACCTTTGCCCCCAGGGCTGACTTCTCCTCACACAAACCAGGGCTTTTTTCCCCTGCAGAATCTGAGGGAGGTTCCCAAAGCAGCAGACACCCCCCTCAAGTCACCCCCCAGGGGTCTGGCTCAGCTACTGCCAGGAGGCCGGGGGAACCAGGTCCAGGCAGAGCCCCCCTACACCAGCTCCCTGGACAGCTCCTGCACAAACTACTATGAAGCAGGAGAAAAAGAGGAAATTCCGAAATCTCACCCTTCCGGGAGCTGGATTTCCTGAGTAAGGCAGGGAGGCAGGTGCTCAGACAGGAAGTCAGAGAGCTGTGAACTGCTCTCTGCATTTCATTTCTTACCCCCACCCCACAGGGACACCTAAGGCCACACTCAAGAATCAAGTTTAATCCTAAATAGCATGTGGCCCAAATATAAGGCTATGAATTGGCATTCTCTTAAGTATAATTTCCTAGCCCCAAGAGAAGGCGAGTACAAACCCACTGTACCTGCTTTAACTGACTTATTTAAGGCGCTGTGCACCGCTGGCTGGTAATTCTTAGGTGGTGTGGCTTGCTGGAGATACATGGAGTATATGGAACTTGAATTCACTGTCTGGGGTCCTTTCCTGGGGGACTGTGGCCTTGACCCTTTATCAGCCAGAAAGGGCCTAATGGCCACAGTCAGTGGGAGTTCAGGTTTGCCGTCCCCAGCTGGAAAGGCAGGCTGCCCCACAGCCGGGTACGTGGGACTTGGTGGCACAGAAATCCTCTGCTGAATCTGCTGTGAGGAACCTGGCTGGTGGGTGCCACCCGCAGGGGGCAGAGGGGCGGGTTTCTGCCGGCTGGGCAGGCCTGTGCTGGGCCTGGGCAAGCTGCCCTCCTTTCTCCTCTCCAGGGAATTTGTCGACCCTGGGCCCACGGGCGCAGGACTTGGGTACGTCCCATAGCTTGGAGGTGGCTGCTTGCTGACACCAGGGATGGGGGGTGGCACTTTACCAATCTCGATGCCCTAAATTGAAATGTTAAGAAGAAAAACAAAGTCACCCTTTGAAAAGCTAAGCATACTTCCATCCACAGTCATAAGAGAATACAAAGCAGGACTTGTAATCCTTCAGATCGGCTTGTGACCAGGCACAGGGCACACCGTGGGGAACAAAGAGCATGGCTCACTGCTTATTGCCTGTCTGCGACAGAATAGCCCTGACCAAGAGGTGTTTACACTTGCAGACTGCTCAGGTGCTTAGGGTCCATGAACTCCTTCACACTCGGGTATAATTTGGACACTGACAGATTAGTTTGTCCCATGACACCTCCTAACCCCTGGATGAAGACAAAGGCCAAATAGTGGTGTAGTTAGGAGGCTGTTTGTGTTCTGTGATAAAGACAAACGGCCTACCAGCTTCTCTGTGGCTCCTACGGCCGACAAGGGTACAGGCTGGCTTGAGACCGTCCCCTGCTTGAGGGGCCCCTCCATGCTTGAGTCCTTCCAGTCCACGCTGGGGATCTGCGCTGGTTTCACTGAAGAGCTAGAATTTTGTTTTAATGTTGGCCAGTTTCCATCGTTGCCTTGAAAAGAACATAGACTTTAAGTAAAATTTTTCTTGAAATTAGTTGAACCAACATAAGGAACCCCCCTGCCAGAAACAAAAATCACCTCTGAGACATCACATTCGGATGGAGCTCCACTACCCAGGGGGCCGACCCCCAGCCTCTCTGCACACCAGCTCATTCACGGCAAGACCCAGGGCGGCCTCTGCCGGCAAGGCATCGCCAGTGCCCACATGGCTTTCTGGGGACAGACTCGATGACCAAGCACAGGCTGCTCCAAGCCAGGCGAGAGGCCAGAGAATTGTAGAAATATTCTTGGGCCCCCATTTCAATACAGGTCAAATCCTTTACATCAACACCAGTGAATAAAATCAGCACTGGCACTTACTTTCCAAACACTATTTAGAAATATAATTACATATAGCAATAAAAAAAAGATTTATCTTTTGACTTCATAACAGGTTTGACCTGTACTGCTTCCAGCATTAAAAGAAAAGCTCGACTTAAATTTGTTAGCAGTGTCTATCCTCTAAATAACTCACGATCACAGGAGGCCAGCACAAGCTCCCGCTGACTGGAGTCGCAGCCACCATTCTGCTGCAGTGATTAGAAAGCCAGTCAACCCCGCATTTTCAGAAAAGCCACTAAGAAGATATATTTTTTTATAGACCATTTTCCAAACTGAAAAAGGGTGCAGAAGCAGTCCCTGGTAACAGAGGCTCACTCAGTGATACCAACACGTTACAGCATCTGTAGGTTCATCTCTCCCCTTCACAGGCACAGACCCTGGGCTGGACTGGACTAAAAGTGGAAGAACCCCAGCCATCAGCCATATGGATCGGGAAGAAATCTGGGGAGACTGTTTTGGGCCCTCCTGACAAGAACAGCACATCCTGATCCTTCATCCCATCTGTCAGCAGGGGGAGGGGGTATCACTGCGAGGCGACAGGAAGTCCCTCTTCCTCACAACAGCGCCTGAGCTCAAACCTGCGACTCATAACACAGGAAGAGGGGACTCTCAGATATGCTCTGAGCCCAACAGAGGTGGCGGCATCGTATGCAGCAAGGATGGGCAGGGCCTCTGCGCACCCCGGCTGGCCGCACACAGCTCGTTCCTGGCCACATCCATCATTGCAACAGCACCGCGAGCCCAGCCGCACCCACCGCTGAACTGCTGAATGACTAGACCGGAGAAGTCGCTCCAGGCAGCAGGGCTCCAGGATGGTTCTAGCCAAGCTGCAAGGGCCTGCTGAGACATCCCAAGGCTCCAGTCCTAACGGTCACCTTGCTCCCTGTGGCCTGTCAGCCTCTTCCAGACCAGAAGGACGTGTGCCTCCACGCCTCCTTGGTTATCTTAGCCTGGGCCAGAAACGCACAGGTTCACCAAGGATGCACCAAGGTGAAAACTCTGGGCTGATGGGGCAACAAACAGAGCCACTGCGGACTCAGGAGGGAGGGCAGGACTGGCCACAGGAGCTGATTTCCCTCTCCTGGGGTCACAGGGAATGTGGCCATTCAGATGTTTCTGAAATCCCATGACAACGGGAGATTTTATGAAACTCAGCCACAAAGGGACTAGGGGACAAGGAATTTTCTTCCTTCAGGATGAGGCAGGAGGTATAGAAGAAAGAGCATTTATTTTGATTATAAAGGGACAATTATCTTCAAGTATGATGAGAGATTCTTTTTGGTGAGGAAGACTGGCCCTGAGCTAACATCTGTGCCCATCGTCCTCTATTTTTGTATGTGGGACACTGCCACAGCATGGCTTGATGAGTGGTGTGTAGGTCCATGCCTGGGATCCAAACACACGAACCCCGGGCTGCTGAAGCAAAGCACGTAAACTTAACCACTATACTACCAGGCCGGCCCCTGATGGGAGATTCCTGTATTGAAGATATAAAAGCCTCATAATGAACTCAGAAAATCATCTTAATTTCTTAAAAACAAAAACAAAACCCCTTGCTGTGCCAGCATCTGTCACACCCTTCCTGAGGATGATCTGGTGTGTGGCCCAGCCCAAACTTCACACCTGTCTGATGAAGCAAGGGACAAATTTTGTTTAGGTGGCATCTTTTTCAAGTCTAGATGCAATGAGCAGGCCTTTGTCAGTTTGGAAAAACACATAATTGTTGATTTAGGAGGATTAAAGAGGACCATCACTTCCCACTAGGCCTGCCAGCCGACATACGGTTTGCAAACAGTTTTGCAGAGTGCCGTGAGGAGCCGCAGTCAGGCCCGACGTCGAGGTCTGACACTGTCCACGAGCTGGTCACTCTGGGTTTACCACGGCCATCTGTGTGACATGGAACCAGTAAAGCCAACAGCGCAGATTAGAGTCCCCACCGGGTAGATTTCTCACCCCAGCTCCACATCTGGGCCGAGATTCTGTCCCCAGTGTGGGGTGACACAGGTTTCCTGTGTCCAGTCACCTTACACCACAGCAGGGAGACCGAGGCTAGTGCTGAACTTCTGAAGGACACATTCTCCGGCCCTGTAAGGGTGTCCTCTCTTTGCAACCCCTGTGAGGTGGCCTAGTACACACCCACAGAGGAGAGGGAAAATGGGAGATGTTCTCGGTTTGGGAAGTGTTTAAAATGAAGTCAGCAGAGAAGTAGCTGGCTGTGCTAATTATCTACCACTGGAAACAGATGAATATCTACTCCCACCCCAGGGTGATTCAAACCATAAATAAAAGCTGCGATCAGAGGTTATGCCAACCACACACTCCGTGTGGCTGCTGAGATACGGCCGTGACGAGATCCAAGTGGGGGCGTGCAGCCCACGGGGGCAGGTGGTGCGTTCCCCAGGCTGGGCAAGAGCAAGCCCCGAGCCCCAGAGCAGGGGCAGCAGAGGTGTCGCTGCTCAGACAAGGTGCCAGGCAAGAGAACATGAAGCACACAAACAACAGACCACACATATCTACCACCAACTGACCAAAGTCCTCAAAACACAGGCCTGACACAGGACGCTCGGCAGTACTGTGGTCATAAGTGAAGGGACGCTGCAATGTCAGCCCCTGAACTCTACGATCCTGTGCACCAGAAAGCAATGTGTCAACCCCAGTCATAGAGAGAGTCTTAACTGCAAGGAAGCCCTGGCTTTTAGTGCAGCCTACAAACTAGCCGTCTTCCTCCGAGGAAGGAGAGCGGACTCTCCACGGAGAACCCGGCCGCACTTGGTTGGGAAGCCATGGGCTCCACAGGGCACCCCATCTTCCTCAGGCGAGCTGCTCGCCAGCATTGTGCCAGGACACCTGAGTCCGGTCATAAGACACGATTTAATGTGGCCAAGGGCCAAAGTGATGGTTTGTGGACTTTTTGATTAAGACCATGCTGAGAGGGGCTGGAAAGACTGGCCATAGCGCTCTGTTATGGGGAGGCAGCCCCGTGCCTGGGCTGCAGCTGTGCCGGGACGAGAGGCCAGGCCGCAGGGAGGTATCCGCGGGCAAACAACCCGTGGCACAAGAGGACCCAGGCCTTAACTCCTTTGCGTTCTGAAAGCCGCACAGTGAAGACACTCAGTTCAACAGAGAATCTGTGCTTGTTGTAGGACCATCGTGACTGTGGCGGCTCGCAGCGCCCAGACGCTGCCCTAGAAGACAAAACACCTCAGGGGACACTGAGGGTGGGTGGAGCCTGGGGAGCAACGAGGGTCTCCCCTGAGGCCGCTGTCCTCCAAGGCCCCCCTTGCCTGCTCACTTACTCTTCCCCAAGAAGACGGCCTGGGCCACTCACCGGATTTGGATCTTTCATGGGCAGCACTTGAGGCAATAGTGAGAGACTGGGGCTTTATGGGGTCCCCCGGAACAGAGTAGCTGCCAGCGCTGGGAACCTGGATGTATGGCCCCACTGCAGCAACCCTGCCAGGCGTGCTCAGGGGTGACTGCGGTGATGACGTGCCATTCACACGGCTCAGCTACAAAACAGGGAGAAATGAGAGTTAAGATTCTCCTAAATTAAAAAAAAAATTGTAAGCATAGTGTGACAGATTGCTCAGAGTTGAACCACTCACTCAATAATTTGGACTTAGGAAGTTCCATCACCCTGACAGACTGGTATCTAGAAAGGGTGAGACTTCAAAGAAGGGCCTCAACCCACAGTTCCATGCGAGCGATTCACTCTGATAACACCTACCTCTTTGTGAGCTATAAAAACCAGCAGCTGATGATATAACAGAACAGCTTCCCAAGACACCTCCATGTAACCTTCTTACCTGAGGGATGCTCTCCCTCCCCTGGGCAGGCAGAGACATCAGTCAAAGCCCAGGCTCTGAGCCTGGCTTCAAATCCTGCTCTGTCATTTATTCGCTGTGCTGCCATGGCAAGTGACTTGATCTCTCTGAACCTCTATGACCATGTCTGTAAAGTCAGGATAGGGGTTGTTGTAAGGACTGAACAAGTCACTCAGGGCACAGTGACAGGGCCTGGAACCAGACAAGGCTCTGACCAGTTCCTTGAAGGTAGCTCTGCCATTCCAAGCCACAGCTAATGACACTGGTCATGTGACACTGCCCAACAACAAAATGGCCCATAACAGAGATCTAACTAGAGAATCAATGACTCCTTAGGAGTCCCCAGATAGGCTGCAACTGAGAGATCCATAACCCCCTAGAATTGTTTGCAAAATTCTGCGTGTATGAGCATGTGTAATTTTGTGGAGAGGGTCCATGTCTTTGACAATTGCTCAAAGGTGCCTAGGACCTTTCGGTGAGACATCTTTGCAGAATCACCAACTTCTTCAAGGAGATCCCCTGAAGTATCAGGCGGAATTCAAGAAGTAACGTTCATCTAGCCATTTGTGATGGTTCATTTTATGAGTCAACTTGGCTAGGCCATAGTACCCAGATATTGGTCAAACACGTCTAGATGTTGCTGTGAAGGTATCTTTTAGATGACATTAACATTTAAATCAACAGACTTTGAGTAAAGCAGATTGCCCTCCATAATGTGGGTGGGTCACATCCAATCAGCTGAAGGCCTATGAGAAAAAGACTGAGTTCCTCTGAGGAACTGGGCACTCTGCCTGCAGACTCAGGCTGCAACATCAACAATTCCCTGGGTCTCCAGGCTGCAGGCTTGCTCTGCAGATTTCAGATGTGCCAGCCTCCACAACTGTGTGAACCAACTCCCTCATATCCACCAATCAATCTCTCCACACACACCCTACTGGTTCTGTTTCTCTGGAGAACCCTGACTAAGGCAGCATTACTGAAGAATGTAATGGGAGCAAGCCTGGAGAATGTGCATGCTTCCTCCCCCACAGTCTCTGTGTTGTTAACTGAGAGAAGAAAACCATTATCTGAAATCATAGAGTTACACACATCAACCACTTACCTTTAAGCTCTCTGGTTAAAAAAAAAAGTGTAGATTTGTTAATAAAAGACTTGTAACCTGAGACCACTGATTACGACACCCAAAGGAGTGGCAGTTCCCTTCTTCCTCTAGCATCCTAAGCCATCCCACCGAGGCAAAGCCTCCAAAGCCCACTGCACCACCTGAGAGCTACCTTCCGAGCAGCAGGAGCTGACGAGAGGGCACCTGTCAAGCCGGGAAAACACCAATTACTGAGTGCAGATAAGGGGACATTAGGAGCATGACCCCAGCTAGTGGGCTGCCTGCCCCATCCTCTATTCCCGAGGGCAGAGTGCCCATCAGCTCTGCACCCAGGCTCTGCCTCCCTCGAACCCTGAGCACCACCAGTGGAAGAAAGGTCAAGTGCCACATCCAGCAAAGACAGAGAGTGCACAGCAGCCCCGTGTCCTCCCACAAGCTCTCAGTGATGCACGTGCTTGCTGAAGCATGAGAGTGACAGCAAGCCTCGGGGACACCCTGCTTGAGAACAGGGCTGGGTCAAGTGACCACAGCCCCTGGGACATGAGTATTATATCGAAGTTACAAAAGGAATGAGGTAATGACTTGGAAAGATACCCACATTGCAGTTAACAAAAAAAGACTAGGTGCAGAATGGTGTGAATGATATAATTCCTAGAATTCCATTTTCGATTACAAATAAAATACCTGTCTATCTGTATTAAGCAAAAGACTGGAACCATTAACAACTATCACCCCTGGAGAACGAGAAGAGGGTGGAAGGGACTGTCACATTTTCCTTTAAATATTTCTGTACTGTTTTAACTTTTTTTCACTGAGTATTTATTACCTTTGAAATTCAAATACCAAATATTGATTTTTTTGTTGTTGTTGTGGGGAAGACCAGCCCTGAGCTAACATCCGTTGCTAATCCTCCTCTTTTTGCTGAGGAAGACTGGCCCTGGGCTAACATCATGCCCATCTTCCTCTACTTTATATGGGACGCCGCCACGGCATGGCTGACAGGCAGTGCGTCGGCGGGCACCCGGGATCCGAACTCGCGAACCCCGGGCTGCCAAGCATGAACTAAACCACTGCACCACCGAGTGGCCCCCCCAGATATTGATTTTTTAAAAACACTAACCCCTTATATAGCACTTTGCTCCAGAGTTTACAAAACCTTCCACACAGGTCATTTCTAAGAATCTTCACAATGATTCCTGGGGCAGGTAGGACAAATCAGTCTACAGTAAGGACAGGAGGTGACACAAGGGCAAGGGATTTGCCACATGGCACAGCTTAAAATGCAGAGCGGGATCAAGCCCAGGTGCTGCAGCTCCAGAGCCACAGCGCCCCCAGTGCAGGCGAGACAGCTGCACCGGAGAGCAGAGGAGGACACAGCAGCCCACGGCTACAGACAGGGATGCTTTTGATTCCATACGCCAGGAAACAAACACATCTTGGGGAAAGAGAACTTTCTTCTACTGTTGTTTTTTTATGGTTTATGGCCAATTTATGTTTTATCAGCTGTGGTGGATGGGGGGGAGCAAAATGCCATAATAGTGAAGATGTGCAATTTTGTGTTTAACAATTTTTAGTAGTCTATCTCACAGAAATACTTTCTTTTTCACATGCCTGAATTTTCTTCCCATAAAGACGTTCACGTAGTTCATTGATTCGCTTGTCCATCATGGCCACCTCCATGTTACGTTTATTTAAGAGTTCCTTTTGCTGCTGGAGTTTTGAATTCTGTTCCTGGTTAAGCTGGTTACGAATCTGCAAAATAGAAAATACAACTTTTATGATTTGCATCCTCATTGCCAAGGAGATTTTAAAAAAAGAAGAAAAGGTAACATTAACTTTTTACATGTATTTACATATATGCATTGTCACCTGTGTACTAAATATATTATGGGTACAGCACAGATGAAGCAAGAACAGATTTCTTTTTTTTTTTTTTTTTACAGGGAAGACTTGCCCTAAGCAAACCTCTGTTCCTTTCCCCACCCCGAAGCCCCAGTATGTAGTTGTGTATAGTTGTAAGTTCTTTTGGTTCTTCTATGTGAGCTGCTGCCACAGCACGGCTACTGACAGACAAGTGGTGTGGTTTCATGCCCGGGAACCAAACCTAGGCCACCGAAGTGGAGTGCACCAAACTTTAACTGTTAGGCCACCAGGGCTGGCTCAAGCCAGAACAGATTTCTTATGGAACAAAAAAAAGAGCAAATATCTGCAAACATGTGTCTTCTTCATAGCATATGGAATGACTGGTACCAATAATGACCACAGTTCTTGGAAATGGCATTTTAGAGACCACTGCCCTGAATACATCCTCCAGGGACCTAAGGAGAGGTGTCTGTTCTGCCCCACACAGCCCACTGAATGAGGAACCTTACTGTGGAGGCAGCAGGAAATTCACAAAAGATGGCCTAAATTGCCATCATTTGTATATCATTTTAGTGGGTCACAACCAGCACTTTTAAAAAATGAAATAGAGAACAGAAAACATCCAGAATGCACTGCACACTGAAGGTTCAATCTTATCTTGTTAAACTCTTTCAGATGCACACAAGTGCTAGTACACAGACACTCGCATGTGTGTACCAGACAGGAGGTAACATGTACTTTTTAACCCAGATTGCAATCAAAAAAGTTGGAAATAAATATAAATAAATATACACTCATCACACCTCACCAAAAAAATCCTTAAAAACTCTGCACTTTTAACAATTGCTTAAAATGTAAAAGTCATAAATTCTTATAATACTTTATTTTTATGCATTTATGTTAAAGAACTTAGCAACAAAAATGATTTTACTCTCTGTAATTAGATATTTTCATTTCAAAAAATGATGTAATACTTTTTCTAGCAAGTGCCAACAGAATTGCAAAACTTGTTTCTGGCTTGAAAAACCATCTGCTGAATGACAACTTCTGAGAAGTGGAAATCTTGAGGATTGTTATGGACTGAATGTCTGTGTCCTCCCCAAATTCCCATGTTGAAGCCCTGACCCTCAATGTGATGGTATTTGGAGGTGGGCCTTGGGGAGGGAATTAGATGAGGTCATGAGGGCTCCCATGGTGGGGTTAGTGCCCTGATTAAGAGGAGGAAGGGAGACCTGAGCTGTGAGGACATAGCAAGAAGGCGGTCATCTGCAAGCTAGGAAGCAGACCCTCACCATGGACCAAATCTGCCAGCACCTAGATCTTGGGCTTCCAGCCTCCAGAAACGTGAGACATAAATGTCTGTCATTTACGTCTCCCAGTCTCTGGTTTTGTTAGAGCAGCTCAAGCTAAGACAAGGATTTAACAACAGGCCTCTATCTTGTCAAAATACAGTTTACATAAAGACCTTAAATATCATCTAAAGCTTAATTCTTTACTAGTTCATTATACATAAATTCTGTACTGAATGTCTGTACTGAAAACCTGCTAAGTGAAAGAAGCCAGTCACAAAGAACCACATATTGCATGATTCTGTTCATATGAAATTTCCAGAATTGGCAAATTCATGGAGACAAAGTAGATTCGTGGTTGCTTAGGGCTGGGGGCATAGCAGGTTGTGGAGTGACGGCTAAGGGGCACAGGGTTTGTTTTGGGGGTGATGAAGATGTTCGAAAATTGTGGCGGTGGATGCAGAACTCTGTGAAGATACTAAAAACCACTTAATTGTACAGTTTAAACAGGCGAATTGTATGCTATGTGAATTATATCTCAAAGCTGTTTTAAAAATTCTTTTGTACTGAATACATTCTGTGCCTACTATTAAATCAGAATCCATTAATTTGTTTCCAGTTCCTGAGATTTCCAGCCTACGCTGGAAAAAAGCCTGAAAGATGAGGATGTTTTAATATAACCATTCCCTAGACCTGGCAAGTTACCTGCAGCTCCTGGTACAGTCTTTTTAACTCCACTGCCGCTGGTCCCGTCAGCTTGCCATTGTAAGACTGGAACCCGTTCAGTTTTCCTTTCTTTAAATCTTCTAATTGCTGACTGAGCTGATCAACTCTTAAAATTGCAGTCTGTACTTCCTGCTTCTTTTCCTGGAACATGGCACTGAACCTTTCTATTTCAGCAGCTATAATTTCCCACCAAAAAAAAGAAAAATCACTTAGTTGATATTCTTTTTTCACGATATTTTATTTTTGTTTTGTGATTTCATTTTTTTCCTTTTTTCTCCCCAAAGCCCCAGTAGACAGTTGTATATCATAGTTGTGCATCCTTCTAGTTGCTCTATGTGGGACGCTGCCTCAGCATGGCTTGATGAGCAGTGAGTAGGTCCACGCCCAGGATCCGAACCTGCGAACCCTGGGCTGCTGAAGCGGAGCACACAAACTTAACCACTATGCCACGGGGCCGGCCCCTTCTTCTTCATTTCTATACATTTAACTATAGCATCATCTACTGCCAAACCTTGGAGAGAAAACTGTGATGTGCATAATCCAAAACACATTTTAACAAGCCTTTGGAACATATGATGTGACTGCTCACACGACAAACAACTATGTTTGCACCAATTATTGAATATTCTTTAATTAGGGTAATCAGTCCAAAAGCTAACTTGGTCAAGCCACTTAGGAATCTCAATGCACCAACAGACCAAAGGCTTTGTAAGGGTAGGACCATCTAAGTCTGTCTTGCATTATCACCGAAACATAAAGTAGGCTCTAACTGAATTAATAACAAAGAATCTATACACACAGAAATAAAAAGTGAGCATTTGTGTGGTTTATCTTAATACAGATAAATTTAAGCTGTTCAATTAAAACAGACCCTCATAATGAGTTGAGTCTTGGAGCATTCCAGCCCCAATCCAATGAGCTGCTGTGACAAATGTAACAAAAGGATCTTACCATCGCATTGCAAGGTTGCAAGAGATCTTCTAAGATCACTTAACCTAACCCACCCCATCCTTTTAGATGCAGATAATAGAGCAAAGCTTTAGTGCACTTTCTATAGCGAGATCTGACATAGTTTGTGACTGAAAGTGTCCAGAAGCTGGGCTCTATTTCACTGTATCTACACCTGCTGCATGTGGATGCCGAGTGGGACCACAGACACATACACAGATTGCCGTTCATAATTTTGCTGTAGTCTACTTGTCCTCTCATGGCACGGATTTTCTTCAGCTTATTCTCCTGGGCTTCAACTCGTTCTTTCAACTTCTGAAGCTTTTCATTTTCAGAAATAGACTGCTGCTGGCGGCGCTCCTGTTGCTTTAGAAAATGTAAACGCTGTTCCTAACAAAAGAGGGAAATATCTAACTTTGAAAATTGAAACGTATGATTACTTTTATACACTACAAAAAATTTGAGAGGATTCCACAGTATCACCTATTTTAATGAATATTAAAGAAATGCTAGAGGAATCTTGCACATATCAGACCACAAAGAACTGAAATTACTGGGCATACATAGGTGTGAGATGATAAGAGTGGGGATTTTATTTTTTTGTGAGGAAGACCAGCCCTGAGCTAACATCCGTTGCCAATCTTCCTCTTTTTTGCTGAGGAAGACTGGCCCTGGGCTAACATCCGTGCCCATCTTCCTCTACTTTATATGGGACGCCGCCACAGCATGGCTGACGAGCAGTTTGTCAGGCGGTGCCTGGGATCCGAACCCACGAACCTCGGGCTGCCAAAGTGCAAACTAAACCGCTGCGCCACCGGGCCGGCCCCAAGAGTGGGGATTTTAAAATGTGGGTTTTACTATGCACACTGATCTACACCATATAGTCAATATAAATGCTCCCTCAGAAAACCTTCCAGCAGGAGAACATCAAGCCTGTTGTTCACGTGCACTAACACATAATCTCATCTTCATCCTGTCTGTGAAGCCCCGGTCAGCCTTTGTTTCCTGCTGTTAGTACCAGGTTTCCTGCTGCTACAAAGCGGCTTCCAAAGATCCCTCATTTAACCTCCTAAAGGAAATGAGCACTGACCAGCAGAGGATTTTATATTGAAAAGAGATAAGATAATCAGTAAGGAGACAAACCTCTAATTTGCTAAGTGACATCAAACAGTCGAGGAAGTGTTTGTTTTTCTTAGGATTAGTTTCAAATTAGTGAAACATTTTATGGCCACACAAGAACGGGACAATCCTAAAGTAAAAATATATGCAATACTCTTCAATAGTTTTTTCCCCTATTAATGTGAAAACATACCTTAAGGATAACAGTCAACATTAAATATTCATGGTCCCATATGTATGCATAAATAAACCTAAATAAGGAGAGGTTTCAGTGTGATTATGCAGGCATTACACACCACACTCCACAGGATAGAAATATGTGCTTAAATATGTAAATATCAGCACTAACTTGTGATTTACACTGCTGAAAATATCTAAGAATTTTTTTCATAGCAATATTCTTGGATCAATATTTGGAAAGGAAATAAAAAGTAGAATTAGAAAATTTTGTAATTACACAATACTATGTACTTTTCATCTTGGAAATCTTATTAATGGGATGAAATACTTTCCAACTAAATTGTTTTATATTCTTGTAAATCCAATAAACTTTGTAAGACAACTTTCAAAAACAAGTCCAACTTAAACTATTATTTACATAAAAGTGGACAGTACAATGAATTACATGGTCATTCAACAAATGAAAAAAGTTGGATTGGATATTTGGTTATTAAGAAAATCTCTCTACAATGAAAGCAGTAAGAACTGAGGCAGTCATGCTGACATGTTCTCTTTAAAGCAGTTTCAGAACATTTAAGGTCATTACAACATGAATTATTTCCAGCAGGCATGGGTGATAGATCTGATTTTTTAAGTCCATGACTAAACCATTATTTAGAAAAATTTCAAATCCCTGTTACAGAGTTTCAACAACAAATGTAGAATTCGGTGTATATAATGAGCGTTAATGCCCCACGCTGTAATAAACCAAACCAGTTCCTTGTAGAGTAGCATAAAGGGAAGCCCCAATAACCGATTGTCATTGTCTTCAGGGTCCATGATAGAGTCTTCATCATGGATTGCTGGCTTCTTCCAGAACACTAATTGCCAACTACACCAGCCGAGAACACACCCAGAGGAAAAAGGAGACAACAATGGAAAGCATCTGTTCTTTCCAAATTTTATCTACAATTGGTAAGGTCGACCATTTCCTGTTCTGGAGTGTCTGTGAGTGCATGTCAAGGGTCAGATGCTCTTGCTCTGATCCCTTCCCCACTTCCAGAAGCTACAGTATGCATTTATGATTATAGAAGACATAATAGAGAAAGCCCTGTGTTTCACACTTCCATGGCACGGTCCTACTTAGAAGTGTTACCCATGAATGTATTGACTCCAATCTAAAATACTAGTTGAAGAACACACTTTTTGAATGTTTCCCCACCTCTGCTTTTATAACTTACCTTGGCAACCAACATTTGCTGCTGATTTTCAATTTGCTGTTGTTGCCTAGCCGCCATATCTTGGAGCTCTGAGAGGGTAAGTTCAACACGTGGATTCCCAACCTACAGAGAACAAAACACACTCAAGCTGGAATGTGTGTTTATCTGCATAATCATTTTTCTCTAGTGTCAGAACACACACACATCAGGATCTTAAATAGGTTCCCTAGAAGTTAGGAGAATACAAATTAGTTCATTTTCTCATAAGAACTTTTCCTAATTGTTAACTGTTTTTATTAAATATAAATAACAGTTTTTCTAATATACTAGATACTAAATTTAATAAGAGGCCCAATTTTAAGCAAATCTTTGCAAATGTGTATTGAAAGTAACATTCCTCTTTTTGACTGGCTATTTAATAGGTGTATGAGTAAATGAAGATGTCAAGTGTTTAAGGATGTACACCCTAAAAAAATAAATGTGCAGGTGACACCTACGGACTAATGTCATCTTACTGCCACCTGGTCTCAAGAAGCTGAAATATATAAAAGATTCTAAAATACAAACACGCCATTAAAAACACCATACATATGGCCTATACCAAGAATTGACCCATTATCGACAGAGAATTATGTATGTGAAGTGGATACAAAGAGATAATACCTAGAGAAGTGGCAAATTATGGAATTTGAAAGCATGCCTCCATTCTATTAATGATGATAAACATCAAGCATTTTTACTGTGCTTATCATGTGCCCTGCACTGAACTAAGTACTTTCCATTTATGAACTCATTTAAGCCTCACAGTGATACTACTAGATAGGTACTATTGTATCTCCATTCTACAGATGAGAAAACAAGCGCAGAGAAGTTCAGATAGTCCGCCACAGGCCGGGCAGTCCAAATGGGTAGAAGAGGATGCAGAGTCCTTGTTCTCAACCGTTACGTATAGCACACTCTTTACTAAGCACACACTACGTGCATGTACTACTACACTAGACGTGTTATATACTTTGTATCACATAGTCTGTGTGGTGGGTATATGAGCCCCAAACTGGATGAGGAGTCACGGGGGAAACGTGAAGGGACATGCCTAAGGGGACAGAGATGACAAAAAGCAGCAGAGCTCTGATTCCAGCAAAGTCTGTCTTCCTCCAACCCCTTCTGTGCTAACCACGGAGAGCACAGTCCCTCCTCAGGCCTCCACTCTCTACTTCCGGGTCCACCTGCACTCTCAGAATCCCATTATGCTCCACCACTCTGAACCCTCTTGTAACTCTTTTTTTTTGTGAGGAAGACCAGCGCTGAGCTAACATCCGTTGCTAATCCTCCTCTTTTTTTTTTTGCTGAGGAAGACTGGCCCTGGGCTAACATCCGTGCTCATCTTCCTCTACTTTATATGGGACGCCGCCACGGCATGGCTGACAAGCAGTGCGTCGTCGGGCGCCCAGGATCCGAACCTGTGAACCCCAGGCTGCCAAGCGCGGACTAAACCGCTGCGCCACCAGGTGGCCCCCCCGCCCCGTAACTCTTAACAGTGGTTCCAACCCCTGCTCCTCCGACTTGTCTTCCCCACATCTTACAATGTTCAAGCACGTTCTTGACTCTCGAAAAATGAAACCAGGATTTGTTCAACAGTTGTAACTGAAACCTCTATTCCAGGAAGGAAGGAATATAGAGCAAGCCCCTTTACAAAACTAGGTATTGTAAACTGCCAAGTTACAGAAACTTCCATTTGAAAAGAAATTTGTTTATTCTACAAAAAAATACCTGGCAAAACCATCAAAATGCCCGAAATTTCTGCTTTAACACTAACAAAGCGTTTCTAATTTCCACCTACTGAGATTTTCCAATCACCACAATAAAAGGCATTTTTTGAAACATGCAGAAGTTTTACTTCTTAAACATATTTTTGACTAGAGAAGAACTATGTCCATTCAACAAATCTTTCAATTTTCACTAATTTCATGATTTTACAACTTAAAAAACAAAAAACTCTCTCTTTGGTCTCCCCTTCCTACCAATGGCTTAGAACAACAATAAAAAGAGGACAGAGGAGAAATTTAACTGTTCAGTATTCTGACATTTATACCTGTGAACAAGATAGAGCTCTTTGTGAGGGTTGTGTCATATGTGTATTTCAAACTACAGAACTAAGATATACTATGTTGTCACAAGTAATTCAGGTATTATATCTTATGTATATGCTAATAAATACTGTAAAAAAATTTTATTGAAGTAGATCTTACCTACAGAAAACTATAAATTATAACATGCGGTTCAACAAATTCTTTCAAAGTAAACACGCCTATGTAATTTAATTGCACTTTAAATGGATTATAAAAACACAAGCCACCATAAACTTGTAAGTCAACAAATATGCAACATTTTACACTTTAGTATACATTCCCTTAATTGTTCAATGTGAAAATTTAGCAAAAAGAAGCACCTTTTCAGCGTTTTTTAAGAAAACAAAAACCTTCAATGTAAATTCAATTCTTTTATGACAGGCCTATCACTATGCAATCTCTCCACGTATACTAAACCCCACTTACAATCTTAAATTCTCCATATAAACTTAATTTATTCAAACAAACCTATGACCTAATTCTTCACTTATTTCTTTTCATTGCATCTAATAAGAAGAAATCAAATCCTGTTCCCTTGGGCACATCGAGGTCCCTCATTATGGTAGTGTTATCTGATGAGTTCAACTCTAGGTCACAGAGAGGACAAGCCACTTCCATGACTAGTCAAGTTAGTGGAAAAGTTCTCTCAGTAACAGCCCAGCAAGCTTCTACAAATGTGAGCCCAGAGAAAAGAAAACACCTCACCAGCCTTCTGCCCACTCCAACATCCTTCCAGCAGGGACTGCCGTCTGGGGCCCCAGGGCTTAGGGGTGCCCTCTCACGCTTATGTTCTACCTGAACTCTGGATTCCAGGGGAAGTATTTATGTTCCCAATGAACGCAGTTTGCTCTCCAGCCTATTATTGATATCACCTGTTTTTCCACAACGAGCATGGCCCACCCAACTCCGGGTGTAACTAACTCTCCGCCCCCAAACCTCTCACAAGAGCACAGAAAAATACAGGCCTCTCACCCCCAGCCCTCATGCTCACTTATCTGGTAATGATAAATTAAGAAACCTTATTCCTCTAATTTATGACATTTTTATATACAAAATACTTACCTGACAGAAAACCTATACCAGGGACACTCTAGCTAATGAGAGACTGGGCCTCGGCAGCCGCAGGTCCTAGCTCATCTGGCGCCCACAGCACCAGGCCCAGCGCCCTGGCCACAGCCTCCGACCAACGATCAATGATCAATGTTTGCTGAATGGATCTGTAAGTGACTCAATACCCTCAATACTCATCCTTCCACAATACCCTGATCACACTCCAATGTGGATAGCATCTCTTCAAACCCAAAGCTCAGACTTCTTTTCGTTCTGTCATTTGACGAAGAGTCTACTTCCTGCTCACTATTTTAACTGCCTCTCCAGATCTTTCTCAACACCTCATTAACCCAAATTTCCTCTGGCCCCTATCACCTCCCTTCTGACCATGCCCCTAATTCCTGTCTGCTTGGAAGGGCTATAAGCAACAATGGCAACAGAGCTTTGTAAACGAAGAAACTAAACGATGTGCTCAAGAGCCCCACGTGAGGAAGGAGGGAGGAGGACCAGCACCCAGCCTTCTCTACTTACTGACAGGGAGGCTGTGAAGGGGTCAGGGGCACTGGTATTTTTTGAAGACTATATATGTTCAATACCACGATACCATGATCATTCACTTACCCTCGAAAGGCTAGATATAATCCCAGACACTGTAGGCAATATAAAAGTAAAATGTAGTTTCTCGCTGTTTTCAGAGAGCCTCTATCCTGATGACTGAGACAAGATCTCACAGGGAAGCAATCAGATTACCCATCAACTGAACTATGAGGAACAGGACTGGAGTTCAGTCTTTCTTTATACTTATATTTTCACTGTGAAATAAAAACAGCATTTCCCAGAATAGCAGCAAGGACATGGAATGGCACTACACACTCTTGTAAAAGTTCTTGTTCAGCCTGGCACTCATCCTAGAAAGCTTATAAAAAACTCAGAAAAGCAGGACGTTTCACATCACCACACTCAGCTACCCTGGGTCCAATCATCATGGGAACTGTGGATCTGAAAATAAAAAGACGTCGCTTAAAACCTCCCACCCCGAAACAACGAATCCAAATAAGAAGCTAAACCCTCAGTACGTTATTGCTCCTGACACTACAGAAATTTCAAATAAAAATATTATTTCACAATACTCAAAATAAAAATAAAACATTATTTTCTAATTTTTTATGGTCTTAAATTTAAGATTAGCAACTTTAAAAAAATTGATAAGCATATGTTCTAGTCCATTTCAGATACAAAACTTCAAAGACATCCATACTGGTAATGAGTTAAAATGAAATGACAACTGGCTAGTTTAAGAAATACACAGTGAAATCAAATTAATTGACGTATAATTAATTTACACACAATAAAATGTACCCATTTAAAGTATACTGTTGAGTAAGTTTTGACAACTGCATAACACAGTGTAACCACCACCCAGTCAATATATAGAACGTTTCCATCATCCCAGAAAGTTCCCTACTGTGCTTCCCAGTCAACTCCCCACCCCCACTTCCCTCTGCAACCACTGATCTGGGGGCGCTGTTGTTGCGCCACGATAGCCTAGTTCTGCTTGCTCTAGAATTTCGTATAGAGGGGATCATACAGTGTGTACTTCTCTGTGTTCGGCTTATTTCACTCACCATAATGTTTCTGAGATTCATCCACGTGTATCAGTAATTCGTTCCTTTTTACTGCTGAGCAGTATTCCGTTGTATGGAATATATCATATTTTGTTTATCCACTCATCTACTGATGGGACATTTGGGTTGTTTCCACTTTTTGGCTATGAGGAATAAAGTTGTCTTGAACATTCATGTATTAGTATTTATGTGGACAAATGTTTTGGTTTCTTTTGGGTAATCAACATCAAGAAGTAGAACAGGTGGGTTCTATGGTAAGTGTATGTTTAACTTGTAGAAACTGCCCAACTGTTTTCCACTGTAAAGCATCATTTTTACACTCCTACCAGCAACACATGAGAGTTCTAGTTTCTCCACAACCTTGCCAACACTTGCTGTTGTCAATGTTTAAATTTTAATTATCTTCTTTTAAAATAAAATGTTAACCTCTTGGCAATGAAAAGATTCCATATAAATTCTATTTCAATGAGTAATGAAAAAAAGTAAGCATAAAAATGTCCATAATTAAGCTATCAACCCCAAACATACTATGATCAGACTTTCAAGAAATAAGCTAGCCCACGATTTGCTAAAAGTTAGGTATGAAAAGGGGGCTTACTTCCCAGGCTAATGTCTCATTTGTACTAATTATGTGTATGAGTCATGACTCATAAAGCTATCAAAATAAAGTATGCTTGAAAAACAGGTTATCAGAACTAGATTTTTTAAGATATTAAAAAACTACTACTTATTTGAAATTATAGTTAAAGCTTTCAGTCACAAGTCAGTTGGTAATATGGCTTTAATCAAATGTATTTTTTGTCTCCTCAGCTAAAGTTGTACATATAATTTTGAAACCAGTGTTACAATAATTCAGGTATTAAAAATATATAATAAAGTTTCTCAAAACAAACTACTGTAGACAATTATCCAATATACACGTCTTCCATCCTAAGCCACTAATGCTATGTTTCTGTAGAGTTTTAGTCTTTCCAAATATTAGTAAGAAGATTTAGTTTTACATTCCATCTAACGTACTATTGATACATTCTGCCAAGACATGCCAAATGTATTTTTCCAATACATGCAAAAACTATCAAAGATTGCAATTTTATCTATGAAAACAAAAGGATTTATCACCTTGCACAGTATCTGTTCAGTTAATAATGCTTCACTATCGTAGTTCCTGAAAATTTATGCCATCTTCCAGACTTTTTTTTTTTTTTGGTATAATGACTTTCATCCAGAAACACACTAAATAAATACCCTATAAGAAGTGATTTTTGACATTACCGTTCCAGGCAAATAAAAAGTCACCCATTTACCCAACCCAGCCACTCCTGGCGAGAGAATATGATATGGCACCATTCTGAACTGCACATCATCCTTGGATGAGTCCAAATGGCTTGCTCTGAATACATACGCCAAGTGACAAGGAGGAGGGGCATTTGCTACGACCCTCTGTCCATTGTGCACGTGGGCTACCTCTACCTGTTTTGAAGTACTCTCGTTTAGTTTTTGTTACCATAAAGATGCTTTACTGTCCTATAACTTTTTCAGTTTAGTTTGAGTGCAATCTCCCCAAAAGTTGAAAAATTGTGAAGAAAATGATCCAAAAGGAAGAATTTATACTCTGAATTCATTCCAAAGAACGATTCCTTACATCTTCTCCATCAACCACACCTACTGTGAAGCCTTCTTTTCTTCCTTTGGCCAGTACAACAAACTTTCATTATATGACATTTTATGTTCCAACTGTATTTATGTGTTTTTTTAATTACTTATAAAGCATGACTTCATTGTTCAATTTGTATATTTTATATTTGTGAAAATGGTTTGGGTATCAATAGTCCATCTTTATTCATTTCATGGACCACATATTAGTTCTCTATTGCTGAGTAACAGATAATGCGTAAACTTAGTGACTTAAAACAACAATAAATATTCGTTATGGCTCACAGTTTCTGCAGTTAAAGGATTCAGAAGCAGCTTGGCCAGGTGGAGAGACTGAGTCAAATGTCAGTTAGGGCTGCTGTCATCTTCAGGCTTGACCAGGGTTGGAGGATCTGATTCCAAGATGACTCACTCACATGGCTCCCAAGTTAGTGCTGGCTGCTGGAGGGAGACCTGAGTTCTTCTCCAAGTGGGCCTCTTCACAGAGTCGCTTACTTGAGTGTCCTCACAACATGGTGGCTTGGTTTCCCCCAGTGCAAGCAATCTGAGAGAGAGCGAGCCAAGGGGAAGCTGTCCTTCTTATGAACTAGTCTCAGAAGTCACATAGCATCCCTTGCTCTACATTCTATTTGTTAGGAGCAAGTCACTAGGTCTGGGAGAGGCGGGGAATTAGGCTTCACCCTTTGAAGGGAGGCATGGTAAAGAATTTGCAGACATATTTAAAAACCACATCCATTTACTGTAAAATCTCATAAAGGCTCTATATACTTCTATCATTCACTACTCATAGGAGTTTGGTTGTTACTCCCAACAACACTGTCACAATCCAAAGAAGAGAGAGACTGGTTATGAATATTTATGAGCATATGTTTAAGAGAGCTAGATTATAGAGCAATCAATAGAGTTTTTAACTATCAATGCTGCTTTTTTCCTCAATGCCTAACATATATTCCTCGGTAAAGAGTTAATAGAAAAAAGACTAGTGGATTCCATCAGCAATTAAACGCCTACTGGCTAGTGGGTCACTTCAGATGACAGCTCTAATCCTGATATGCTGATTTTAATACTCAACCAAAAAACTTTATCTTTGGTTATAATAGACAAGAATGTCACTGTAATATTATTCAGGGGGAAAAAAATTAATTCCCTAAGCTTTCAAGTTTCAATGAGACAACATGCCATAGTTGAACAGTTTGTTCTACTTGTTTCTTTCTGTACTTGCTTTATATGGAGAACACACCTTACCCATCCACCCCTGGCCTCTCTCCAAAGAGCTCTAGATCCACAGTTTCCATTGCCAAATTTTATTTGTATGCCCTGCCAGCACTTCAACCTTGGCATATCTAAAACCAAACTCCTCTCTTTCCTTCCAAACCTGGCTTCCTCCTAAATTCCTTACCTCTATTAATGGCTCTAGCATCATCTCTGACTTGAGCCTACCCTGCTCCAAATATAAACTGTTGCTCAGTGCTCTTTATAATCTCTCTCACATCTATGCTTGCCTCTCTATTCCAGAACCAACACTTTCCCACTTCCATATTTTTGCTTACATTCTTCCTTCCGTCTACAATGCCCCCACATTCTAAACTCTACCTATCCATCTGCTTCCTGAAGTTTTTCCTGATCCTCTAAGGAATCTCTCATACAATTGTTCTAACAATCAGGATCTGACATCACTTCCAGAGATGGGAGAGAACTCAGTATTTTTTAATGAATTCTGAATTTGAGAGACTGAACAACATGTAATGAGCACTAGCTCCATGTCAGACATTTATATATACCTGAGTTTACAGTTATCTTAGTTGATGCTTACAAAAAACCTATGAGGAAAAGTAAGCTTATTTTACAGATGAGAAAGCTAAGTCTCTCGGCAGCTGGTTGGCCAGCCCTCCCAAGCTCAGGTGGTGGGTCTCTTGACAGCAAGCAGATGCTCTTTCCACGACATAGGAGGTATTGCCTGCCCAGGTTGCAGCAGAGGCACATATGACTGCTCCTAACCAACAGCTTTATTGCACCAAAGGGCAAACATCACCAGGTACCATCTATTGATTTACTATTAGTTTGAATCATATGAAAACACTGTTTTTGTACATCAAAAATGGTCAAACATCAACAATTTCATATGGTTCAACCTAACAGGAAAGGATTAATTTCCCCCCTTGAAAAATGTAAAAGCTAAAGATAACTTGATTCTAGCATATAATAATAAAGAAAGAAAATAAAGAGAAGAATGAGAACTCTAGCAAACTCTTTACTTTGGGAAGATTATGAGAAATGACAGAATAGACTAATGTCACCTGCCCAGCGACACTGAAGGGCCTCCTGGGGGAAGGTAGGACAGCTGAGGAGGCCTGCCTATCACTGCTTGTATTATTCCAGAGGAAGTTTAAAAAAGCCTAACTCCAGTTTTGACTTTCTTGGGACAATTTCATAAAAGCAGACACAAATGAATTATAAGATGGAATGAACTAATTTTAAATCTCAGGTCTGATCATTTTTTGAGAAATAATTTTCAAGGAATTTCCCTTCGTGGATAGTAACATTGTTCCCATAAAAATAAAGTGCTTAAGATTTTTTAAAAGAGAGATCATTCTGTTAGCTAATAATAACCTCCCTTGTTTATGCGATCATCTCAAGGAGTGACATTTCTTCTAAATTGTAGTTTATAGATAACTGGATGCCTTTTAAGCTTATATCTTTATAACCTTAAAATTCTTATTGTCAAATGTTTTCTTTGAAAGTCTCTCTGAGATCAAGTAGTTGTAACTATACTGTAAAGCACAGCAAGCAATGACCTCACAAGGCTCCCTGTTTCCAGTCTCATTCCCACCCCCATTCTCTGGGTATACAACTCTCGCACACTAGCATCAGAGGGATCTTTCTAAAACACAGCTGATCCTCTTTCTCTCGCTTAAAATCCTACAAGATTAAGCCAAGGCTCTTAGCACAGCGAAGATCTGGCCCCTCTCTGGCCAATCCTCTGGCTCTCTTCCCTCTTCAGCATTGCCCTCACCTTCTTGTCCCCATGTTATAGGTTCTGCTGTTACCAACGTGTTTATAACTCTGCTACCACTGAGTTTCCTGTTTTTCCTCTGTATCTCTGCAGAAGCCTCTGGTCTTTCTCCGGGAAACCTTTCCTGATATCCACCTCAATAAGATAATCCGATCACAGCCTATTGTTTTGGTGCCTTGTTCCAGTCTTACTACACTTTTCACACTGTATGGTGATTTATTTGTTTACATACCTATCTCCAAAAACACCCTTTCTTTCTCTGTGAAATTTGAGACAGACTTCAAGTAGCCGCCACCAAACATCTTGCTTTTATAATGTCTTTGGTCTGTCTAAAATCAAAATAAATTGGATAGAATTGCTTTAAAAAGAATAAAGAGAGAAATTCTAAGCCTGGGTGGTAGTTACCTGAGTGCTTTTTTAAGTTGTTCTTTAAACTGTACATGTTTTACACATTCTTCTGTATATATATTTCACAATAAAAAGTAAGAAATAAAGAAGAACTAGACCAAACAGCTAGTATCCTATTTTGTAATTTTTTTTTGGTGAGGAAGATTAGCCCTGAGCTAACATCCATTGCCAATCCTCCTCTTTTTGCTGAGGAAGATTGGCCCTGGGCTAACATCTGTGCCCATCTTCCTCTACTTTATTATGTGGGACGCCTGCTACAGCATGGCTTGATAAGCAGAGAGTAGGTCTGCACCTGGGATCCAAACCTGCAAACCCCAGGCCGCTGAAGCGGAGCGTGCGAACTTAACCACTATGACAACAGGCTGGCCCCCTCCCATCTTGTAATTTAATCATCACAAGATATTTGTTTAAAACTATAACTAGTTTTTTAAAGTGTAACTGGATTCTCAAGTATAATGTCAATTCAAAATGACAAACATCCCGGGGCCGGCCCGGTGGCATAGCAGTTAAGTTCATGCGCTCTGCTTTGGTGGCCCGGGGTTCGTGGGTTCAGGCTTAGACCGACGCACCACTTGTCACGCCATGCTGTGGTGGCACCCCACATATAAAGTAGAGCAAGATGGCACAGATGTTAGCCCAGGGCCAGTCTTCCTCAGCAAAAAGAGGAGGATTGGCAACGGATGTTAACTCAGGGCTAGTCTTCCTCACATGCACACAGAAAAATGACAAACATCCCTAAAACAAAACTCTGACAAAATAATTAGGATAAAATCTATTTAGGCTCACACAATATTCTAGAATATTAAATCATTCCTCTTTTTTTCTACCTTTCCAAAGTTATAAATTTTCAGGTTTGGAGAGTATTTTTACTTGCCTATTTAGAAAACAAAAAAATAGGTGATAACGATATCAAGATACATTATAAACATGTAGGGTTATTTATCACATAAAATATTCGGTAAAATCGAGCCTCTCTAAAACCTCATTATATTCTGGGGCTGGAATATTTCATATTCCAACAATTACTAAGTCTCATAAATTAATAAGAGTCAATTAGACATCTAAAATGTATACCAGATCCCTATCCCCTGTAATAATACTATAATATGCCATTTTATCCTATAAATGTGAATTACTCTTATGATTAAAATTCACCCGTATCAGTTCAGTTCAGTTCAACACACATTTATACCCAAGGCAAGTGGCTAGAAATGATTGGGGCTAGAAAGATCAGCAGGATAATCGAGCCATGAAAGAACACAAGTAACAGAGAAAACCAACTACGTGTCACATGAGAGCTACAAGCCGAACACTGTGAGAACTGCCTGTTTCCAACAGTATGGCCCACAAGACACACTGAACTACACTTCTGATTGCAACAGCTAAAAGGCAAGATAAAACATAAAAACCTATTTTTAAGAGCATCACTGAGCTGACACAATAGTAAGTAGGCTCCAGGGGCCAAAAACAGAGAGACAGCAGAAGCTCTGGGCAATAAGGAAATACCAAAGCTAGGTTGTGCCCTGATGGCTTGTACCCACCTGGGATGTAGGCATATAGAATGAGAATAAATCAATTTGCCTTTATAACATAAAGTCAAACTACATCTTCAAAATTCTGTTGGACAAGTACGTTCTGAATGCTTATGAGAGTGTGTGCACATAACCTGGAGGGTCCCAAACCTGGCCGGGCAACACAGTCATATGGGGAGTTTTCCAGGCCCACCCCACTTACTGAAACAAAAGTTCTGCCAGTGGGGTCTGGGCCTTTCTGAGACAACCTGACTTGCTGAGCTGCAATTTTTGGAGAACAGAACTTGCCTGGCCTCTTGCCTCAGCAGCTGCTAATGGGCATGAATCACACCGTCCTTCTCTTCCAATCCACACGCCCTCCTCCCTCGGCTGCTGCTGGACCCACTCCTGGTTGCTGCAGCCCACGAGGCAGAAGGTTCAGCACACCATTATTCCACATCCAGGGTATACACAACAACATTTTTGGGGAAGGATATTTAACACCTTGTTAACTTTAAAAATGCAGGTACAAAGTGCTCTGTAGACAATAAAATGCTTTACAAAGGTAATGTATTATTAGGCTTAAAAGGCAAGTATGTATGTCATAAAATATAGTAACATCTTTGAAGTAATGCTTCCAGCACAGAGTTATACCTCTAGATTAGCTCTCTACCTCCCTCTAATTACAAGCTTACATACAGGCTACAAACATGTTTTAAATTTTGTTTTCAGGTTTCAGTTTTGTTGATCTTGAAATGTAAACGTTATCTCCATGCTACCAAGAAACAACTTCATCAGGGAAAAGATCACAGACCCATCACATCAAAACTCACTTTATTACACCACTGAAATCCTTTCCTTCTGAGTCCCACTCCCATATATATATATATACACACATATCTCACCTCAACACACAGCCTAGTCAATACAATTATTTTACCTTCCTGGAAATTCAGATCATAGGAAATCTTAGAACTCAAAAGGATCTTCAAAATTCTGTTGGAAAAGTAAGTTCTGAATGTTTATGACAATATGTGCACGTAACCTGGAGGTTCCCAAACCTGGCAGGGCAACACAGTCATATGGGGAGTTTTTCAGGCCCACTGAAGACTTACTGAATCAAAAGTTCTGCCAGTGGGGTCTGGGCCTTTATTTCTTAAGACTTTCTGAAGCAGATACGCCTGGCAGAATCCCATAGAGGCTCCAGATTTGGAGTGGACAAGTATGTCAGAAGGGAGGAGTAAGAAGAGGACTCGTGGAATGATCTTTAGCAACTGGAAGGTAAGGAAGGAGAATCCATAATCTTGACATTAGAAATAGTGCTCCCTGAGTGGCACAAGGATTATGACACAGGAGCCAAAGAGAAGAAACTATAATCTAGTATACCACTTGGCTCTGCAGTGGATAATATCTGCAAAATCTAAAATAATAAATACTATTAAATGGTTTTCAACTTCATAACCAATCTATAGACAAAGTATAAAAGGCTTAATTAGTTAGATAACAATATACAAATATTACCAACCTTGACAACATAAAAAATACAGCTGAAAAAGCTGGAAGGTAGGAGGGAAGGGGAGATGGAAAAGGTGGAGGGTGCTAATACCCTCATTTTACAAGGAGGGAGGTCCAGAAATATGGTTTAAAGTTGACAGTACAAAGCAACAGAGATTTATACATAACATTTAAAGTCACAATGGTAGCCAACAAAAGAACTAAAAGAGCAATTCAACAATATTAAGTTTAGAAGTAGAGAAGCAAAGTAACTTGTTCAAATTTAGCCAGTTAGAAAGTTCTGAAGCCAGTGTCTGAATATGGGCCCTCCACACTCCAGAGCTTGTGTTCTTTACCAGTATCTGGCTGTGCCAAGCACTGTGCTAAGAAATAATTTGAGGGGCCGGCCAGGTGGCGCAGCGGTTTAGTTTGTGCTTGGCAGCCCAGGGTTCGTGAGTTCGGATCCCGGGCTCCCGCTGACGCACCGCTTGTCAGCCATGCCTTGGCGGCGTCCCATATAAAGTGGAGGAAGATGGGCATGGATGTTAGCCCAGGGCCAGTCTTCCTCAGCAAAAAGAGGAGGATTAGCAATGGATGTTAGCTCAGGGCTGGTCTTCCTCACAAAAAAAAAAAAGAAAGAATTTGCCCCAGGTTAGATACCTAGTTAGTAGCAGAGCCAGAAAAAGAAACTAATTCTCTAGCCTTAAAATTATTTGGAAAAGTTATTACTAAAATTTCCAGAAAAGACCACATTGAAAATTTCTTTCATTCTTCATTCTTCTCTCATTTACTCATTCTGATTCATTCATTTCTGCTTATTCGCTTAACATGCACCAACATTTCTTAAAAAGAACCCCTCCACCTCAGACACACTTCCTCACCTATAATTAGTGTTAGGCCTGTTCTCCAATTCTACACCTATGATAAAGGAAGTTCTCTCTCCTGGAGGCAGCTGTGAAGAAGACTTCAGCCCACCAGCCATTCTGTCTCTCAAAACCTGACAGAAAGTTCAGGACAACAGCACTGAAGATACACAGCAAGTCTGCTTGCTTATCTCTTAGTCTAGAGACTAAGACCATCTGCTTCCAGGGGACGGGCCATTGTCACGTGCACAGAGGTACACGGCTGCTGCTGCAGGACATGCCACGGACAGCAACATGTGAAGGGCACACAGGGCGCTGCTCTGCTTGAGATTCTCCCGTGCACGGGCCAGAGTGTGGATTGGTAAAGCCACTCGGTACCTGCCCCTTTATAACTTCAGAAAAAGTTCTGAAATATTCAACAGAAATGACAATTTCTACCCCAAAAGTAATTCTTTAAAAATAAATTACAGGGGCTGGCCCGGTGGCGTAGTGGTTAAGTTTGTGCGTTCTGCTTTGGAAGCCTGGTGTTCGCCGGTTCGGATCCTGGGCGTGGACCTACTCAGTGCTTATCAAGCCCTGCTGAGGCGGTGTCCTACATAGAACTAGAAGAACCTACAATTAGGATATACAACTATGTACTGGGGCTTTGGAAAGAACAAAAAGAAAAAGAAGATTGGCAACAGGTGTTAGCTCGGGGCCAATCTTCCACACAAAATAAATAAATGAATAATAAAGCCAGGAGATTTAAATAAATAAACAAACAGTAACCCAAACTCATTAGTACCTACAAAAAGCAATCTAAAAATTCAATTTAAATCACTATTACTTACCCCATTTTCAGTACGTTTTTCTCCAGGTAAATTTATTACATTTCTCTGAGTTCTTTGCTCTTGGGACTGACGGCCACCTAAAGAAACGAGAGGACCAAACTTACTAAAAGACATACTAGAAAAACAATCTTCTCCCATTTCTTCACTTATTCAAATATTTATCTGAACACAAGTTTAAAATACCAGGCTGAACAACTCAAGATTTAGTACAGTTGAAAAAATGTTTTACAATTTATCTTTATACATAAAGTTGTTTAAATGAAATTTTTTCCTCTAACATTCTGTTTCAGAGTCTTGAAACTGACTTGTATCAAAAGGTTTCTAACACTTAAAAATGTCAAGATGGTAAATTTTATGTTATATGTATTTTATCACAATTAATTTATATTAAAAAATTTTTAAGGCTTTTTATATTTTAGAAGAGACTAAAATAGAACTTAATATCCAGTAATTAAAAAAACTGATGTACAAAAGTGATCTTCACTAATAGGGTTAAAACTGAGATGGGACACCATCTCAATTTGGGCAGTCTTATGAATTCTCCTTTGTTCCATAAAAATTAAAATGTTTTAAAAAAAGTCTTCAAATTTAAACTGGAATAATTCTCCATACGTCCTGTAGTGTTTTTTAAACAAAATAAAGTGTGATGCACAATTTTTGTGTGTGTGTGTGTGAGGAAGATTAGCCCTGAGCTAACATCCGTTGCCAGTCCTGCTCTTTTTTTTGCTGAGGAAGATCGGCCTTGGGCTAACATCGTGCCCATCTTCCTCTACTTTACATGGGACGCCGCCACAGCATGGGGTGACAAGCAGTGCATGGGTCCGCACCCGGGATCCAAACCTGCGGACCCTGGGCTGCCAGAAGCAGAGTGCACTAACTTAACCGCTACGCCACCTGGCAGGCCCCTGATGCACAATTTTTTAACAGGTGAATCTCAAGTCATATAAATTAATGTCTGATGTGTTGAATGCTGCTCCTATTTCACTCATCTCTCCAGCTTTTACTTGATGCTATTTTGAGAATTATCACACCCCAGAGCCTGCTTTATTACCTAGAATACGTGACTTCAAAGGGTCATGAACCTAATGTTAAAAAAAAAGGCAGAAAAATATTTTTTCTTCTATTTCCTTCCTATTTACTTTGAAAAATTTGAAGAAAAATTATATTATGGAAGTCTGGCTTTACCTTAAACCATGTATTCTCAAAGAGAATGATATCACCCCAAGGGGACAAAGACTGGTTCTTGGAGGATAATAATATCTTACTCTTTTTACATTTAAAGCAAAGATATATAGTACATAAGCAAATACATGTATATCTGATAGGGGACAGGACAGGGGCAAGTAAGAACAGAACTTCCAAAAAAAGGTCCTTAGCGGGGTGATAATGAAAAAACGAACGTGAATGACATGACATGCAACTGAATACAGTCATGAAATATACAAGAGCCATTTCATAAAATCTAGAGTAGTTTCCTATTAGCAAGAATTACACACACACACACACACCCTGAACTATGACATCTATCAATTTACAGGGTAAATTAAATTCTGAGTTATTCTTGGTATTTTTAAGGAATAAGGTATTCAGGTAAATTTAATATTCCATAATTGCTGCCTCTTCCAAACAACAAACTATCAAGAAATTAGAATACTACAAAACACACATTAAAATTACACCAAGTGCCACTTAATCTCTGATGGTAAAGAAGAAACTTCATGATCTTGCATTCTGGAGCCAGAAAATAATGAATAATAATAAGAGCTGACATTCAGTGAGCACTGACTGTGCACCAAGCCCCTCTGGGCACTTCACCACTACACCTCATTAACCCCACCACAACCTATACACCCTGCAGACAAGGAAACCGAGGCACAGATATGACGCCACTTGCCCAAGGTCCACACTAAGTAAGCAGCGGGGCTGGGGCTGAACCCAGGCAGCTGTGCTCCAAACTCCATCACACCAGCTCCTGGGTTCTAGTTTACGCTCTGCCTGACCTTCATCGAGTTACTTCACACTCTAAGCTTCGTTTCCCCACGTGTAAAAGGTGATTGAAGTAAATGTCCTCTACACTCTCTTCTAGCTTCCAAACAAAGAATTCTCACTCTTTTAGGTGAGGGATGTCTTTTACTTCTTGTTATATTCTGTAGTTCTACACAGGCTAAACACTCAAATGTAGTCCCTTTTAAATTATATCAATTGGTGACAATTGCCTTGTCGTAGCCCTGTGGGAAGCACAGAGGAAACATGAGTCCTTGACTCTGGTGGCTTAGAATACAAGCTGGAGGAGAGAGAAGTTCAGTAAACAAAAATAGAACAGGAACACCACGCCCACGTGAGTCGTTCTACCACATTAGATTTGGGGCAGATGGAATTCTGGGTTAGGACACAGAGAGAATGGACATGCAAGGAAGAGTGTGGCTGGGAGAGAGAAAGAAGGGACAATGAGGTTGAAGAGATGGGTAGGGTCCTATTACAAATGCCACTGAAGCTAAACTGAGGAGTGTTAAATAGGGAAGCAGGGACTTTGCTGAGAGTTCTGAAAAGTGATGAAAGTTGTGTGATGAATTTGGTTCTTCCAATCCTGACCAATCCTCTGCACCAGCCCGGGTTGAGAAGGTGTATTCCCTGTCACCACACCCCTGCTCAGAACTTCCTTCATCCTCATCCCCTGCCTAGAATGCAGCAGCTCTGCATTCTGCCCCTCCAAACCCTACTCCTTCTCCAAGGTCCACTTCAAGCCCCATCTCTCCCAGTACGCCTTTTCTAAACACTCTGCTCTGCACTGATGGCTGTCTCCTTAATACCACACAGCAAAACATCCTGCTCTTCCCACTCGTCTCGTGTGCACCTGCCGTGTCAGCACAACCATGAGACTGAGCAGCACCTTGGTACGACAATGAAAGTCAACTGGAAGGTCAGCACTGTCACCTTTCTTATGACTCTGGACAGTTCTCTTATCCCTAACACTTCTAAATTTATAAAGTGAGAATAAAATAAGACTTTCCCCCAACTCCACCACCCTGCAACATTAAGGGTTATGTACACATCAAGTAAAATATAAAACTTTTAAAGTATACCTAGGAAAGGGAGGGTATAAATATTTGGAGAACTCAGGGAGAGAGTTAAAATAAATTCTTAGCACTAGAACAGCACTTTATCTGTCAGCCAGTCTAATCCTCCTTCTCAGAAGGATTCTGTCCAGGAGGCAGGGCCCTTGTCTGAGGTAAAGTGGATGAAGAGCTGGACCTGGAGCTTTGGTCTCTCGACTCCAGGTGACCAGCAGCCAGTGGACTAAAACCCAGAAGTAATGGTACATTGTAAAAAACAGCACTATAACAGTACTGATGGCTATGGACAGACGATTTCAAAGTAGACAGTTAGTTCATACTAGGGGCAAAATGTCCTTCAATATAAAATACAAATAAAGGAGGATGAACTTGCAATAAAGGAATCTTTTTTACAAAAGGATGCCCTTTCATTGTTTATTTTTTTTAAATACCAGAAGTAATCCACAATCACTGTTAAATAACAAGTTAAGGGTCTCTTAACCGTACAGTGTATATGTTTTCAGAAAAAAAGATTCTCTTGCTTAAATTTTAATTCAAAATTTAATTCAAATTTAAAATATTCCCATGGTTTAAAATTCAAAAGAAGTAAAATTCAAAAGGAACAAACACATATACAATTAACGACTTTCCCTCCCTCCCCTGTCCCACAGCCTTCCCCGGGGGCTAGCAATGTTACCATTTTCTTAGCCATCCTTCCAAAGATACTTTGTACATGCATAAGCCAATGTAGACAATACATAATTACTCTTTCCTCTCTGTTACACAGAAGGGATCAGAGCAGTGTGCACACTGCTTTGCACTGTGCTTATTCACTTAACATGTCCAAGAGATGGTGCAGGTCAGGGCACAGAGCTTCGTTATTTATGGCTGCAGAGCAGTCCACTGTATAGATGTAACCACGATTTCTTTAGCCCAACGTCCTGGTAGGAATTTAGGCTGTTCCTACCAGCAATGCTCTATGAGTAACACTATGCATGTCATTTTGTATGCGTGCAGGCACAGCTTTAGGATAAGTTCTCAGGAGTGAGATTGCTGAGTGAAAGGTTTTATGTTTTTGTTAGCTTAACAGATATTGCCAAACTGCCCTCTATAGAAGCTAGCTGACACTCCCACAGCAATGTGCAAGAATGCCTGTGTCTCAACACCCTTGCCAACACTGTGTTATTAAATTTTCTAATCTTTGCCAATGTGACAGGTGAAATACAGTATCTCAGTGTTTTTCTTGCATTTATTTTATCAGGAGTAAGGCTGAACTTCTTTTCATATATCCTAGGGCCATGTATAATTCTTTTTTTGTGAACTCTGTGTTTGTATATTTTGCCCATTTTTTTTTTACTGTTTTTTCTTCTTCCTTATTGATTTTTAGGAATTCATATATGTAAAGGAAATTAGCCCTTTGCAATATGAGCTAGTCCCAGTTTATAATTTGTCTTTTGACTTTGCTCAGGGTGGTTATTGCCATGCAGTTTTTTTTTTGTCTTTTTGTTTTTTCAACAATTCAGTTTATCAGTCTTTTCTTTTATGGCTTACTGTTACACTTAGAAAGGTCTTGTTCACACTAAAAATTAAAAAAAAAAACACATATTTCCGGGGCTGGCCTGGTGGCGCAGCGGTCTAGTTCGTGCTTGGCAGCCCGGGGTTCGCCGGTTCGGATCCTGGGCACCTGCCGATGCACTGCCTGTCAGCCATGCTGTGGCAGCGTCCCATGTAAAGTGGAGGAAGATGGGCACGGATGTTAGCCCAGGGCCAGTCTTTCTCAGCAAAAAGAGGAAGATTAGCAATGGATGTTAGCTCAGGGCTGGTCTTCCTCAAACACAAAAAAACATATTTCCCAGAATTTTTCTAATCCTTTCACGGTTTTATTTATTCTTAAAATCTAGATATTTGATCCATCTGGTATTTATCAAAAACAATTCCTTTAAACAGCAGGTCCCCCCACACGTTTGAGTGCATTATCTGACTGACTAGTAAGGGTCCTGAGAAGGAAGCAAGTGGTGGGCGTCTAAAAAGTGTGAAACAATTGTAAACTGCAATAATAGAGGCCCAAGAAACATGAGAGATCCACTCTCCCTCTCACAACTTGTGAGTAAGGAAAAAAAAATCATGTGAATAATTATTTCAATATTTATTCCTGTTTTTCTTAAATTAGCTTTTTATGGCAAAAATTAACAAATGAGGGGAAAAAGCACTTATCTACCTTGTTCACTGCTCTCAGTTGGGGAATCTTCATGTCGAAGGAAAAATTTCACTTCTTCCCTTCGTGGCCCCCACTTCTGAAGATGTTCATACATCATATGATCGAAAGGTATGGGACGCTCTAGGAAAAAAAAAAATACATCTTACTTATCCCAGAAACAAACAAAATGACTCCTACCAAAACAAAAACAAAAAATAAATTTAAATAAATGTACACATCCGTAGAATTCAAGGATATTACAAGTACTGAATTTTAACTTTAATGAAAGAAAAGCAGGAATATGAATGGGAAATAATCCAGGTAACATATAAACACGAGAAGCATACATAAAAGCAATTTTGCAACATTAAATAGGGAACATTGAAAAAATGCCCCTTACAATATTTATTTATCGTGAACCAGGGTGCCTGTCACTCTTCGCAGAAACACGTCAACAAACTGGCTGAGTTTTATCATTCATCACAATGTTACACGTGGCAGTCACATGTACAAAGGATGGAGAGGACCCTTCCTGGCAATTCAGGTAACGTTACTGTAAATGTCTGCCAGCATTTGCAGAGACCAAAAATTACCAATAATAAAAATTAAATTCTATAAAATTAAATGTATTAGTTTACTTCAAATATTTTTTAAAAAGCTCACTAATAGTCTCTCTTTACCAGTTACTTGAGAAGAGCACTAAGGCAGTTGTTAAATTTAAAAGTTACCACTTTCATATATTTATAATGCATTCCATTTTCCTTTGAATTGCCTCATGTATTATGCCCCTTAAAAAAAAACAAACTGGGTTGTTTCCCTTTTTCTTAGGTAGTTGAAGGAGGTGTTTATATTTTGGACACTAATCCGGGGTTGGTTACATAGACTGAAAATAGGCTTGTCTTTCAATTTTCTTGGTACCTTTTGTTGTACAAAAATTTAAAAAATTTGCATGTAAGCAGTTACCAATCTTTTCTAATTCTGAGTTTTTGTACAATAAATCCTTCACTGCTCCAAGGTCAAAAGGATATTCTCTTATATTTTTTTCTACTAATTTTAAAGCATTACTTTCATTGTCTCTATGGAATTGATCTGATTTATTCTTTCCTACCATCCCAGCATCATCTATTCAATAGTCTTATTCTTTCCCCCACACACGTAATTGCCACCTCTGACATGTACCAGGATTTCATATGCACGCGGGATTTTTCTGAGCTGTCTCTTCTATTCTATTGGCTATCCATCTACCTCTATGCCAATACCACAGAATGGCAACTGCCATTAATTACCATCATTTTATAGAGTACTGCTATTTGGTACGTCAAGCCCCCTTACATGGCTTATCTTCAAAACTGTCTTGGCATTTCTCAGCCCTTCGCTCATATATATATTTTAGGAGCAGCTTGTCAAGTTCTTTTTTTAAAGGTAGGGTTTTGATTGGAATCACACTGATTTATTTATAAGTAAATTTGTGGAGATCTGACATCTCTGTGAATCGGGTCTTCTAAACCATGAGCATGATTATGTCCCTCCATTTCTTTCGGGTGCCTTATGTTCTTCGATGACTTTTTTAAAGTCTCACCATCGAGGTCTTGCAAATCATAATCTATTCCTCTGCACCTTTAGATTTTTTGTTTACACGTGCTTGTATTTTTTAAAAAATAATTGTTTTATTTTGGAATGATTTTAGACTTACAGAAAAGTTGCCAAGATAGTACAGAGAGTTCCCATATACCCTTCACCCAGTTTCCCCTAATATTGACATCTTACATAACTATGATATATTTGTCAAAACAAAGAAATTTACACTGGTGCATTACTATTAATTAAACTCCAGGCTTTATTTGGATTTCACCAGTTTTTCCACTAATGTCCTCTCTCTGTCCTGGGAACTGATCCAGAAAACATTGCATTTGCTTTTCATAAACCCAGGGTCTCCACTGGTCTGTAATAGCTCAATCCTTCCTTGTTTTTTTTTATGACCTTGACAGTTTTGAGGAGTTCTGGTCAGGTATTTTGTAGAACGTACTAATTTGGGCTTGATGTTTTTCTCATGGTTAGACAGAGGTTATGGATTTGGGGGAGAACCCCATGGGAAGGGGGCATGGATGCCCTTCTCATCTCTCATACCAGGGTATTCATGCTGTCACCATAACATATTACTGGTGACGTTGGCCTTGATCACTTACTTGAGGTGGTGTCTGAGATTCAGGGAGGAGGGGACCTGGCAATCAGGCAGTTGGTAATTGGTGAGTGCTGCACAGCATGGAAGGGAGGACAACAGGCTGATGACATTAACCTCTTCCTTCAGAAACATCTCCTCCAACATTCTGGCAACCAAGTTACAGGACCTATTACAACCTCAATCCCTGTATAACAGGAAATTGGAGGGAATTTTTCATTCTAAAGAGAAGTTTTACACCTCGGGAGCTGTCCCCCCCAGCTCTTTGTGTTGCTAATATTAACAAATGTGGATTGTGTAGGTGAGAAGTGAATTGTGAAATTCCGGTATTTTTTGGTAATTCTCGCTTAGTTATTAATTATGCCTTTCTGTTTTATATTTTATTAGTGTTTGTGTTTTACAAACATTCCTAGCAGCCCAACGTGGCAATTTTCGAAGACAAGATGTGAGATAAGAGGAATTCTAGACCTAGGCCTACCCTCAAGATAATCGAAAGCATATGTCCACACAAATATTTGTACATGAATGTTCATAGCAGCATTATTCATAGTAGCCAAAAAGTGGAAACAACTCAAATATCCCTCAATTGATGAATGGATAAATAAAATGTGTTACATCATACAATGGATATTATTAAGCCAAAAAGAAGGAATTAAGTACTGATACATGCTACAACATGTATGAATCTTGAAAATATTAGGCTAAGTGAAAGAAGCTAGACAAAAAAGGCCACATGTTGTACGAGTCCATTTATATGAGGTACCCAGAATAGTCAAATACATAGAGCCAGACAGTAATACAGTGGCTGCCAAGGGCGGGGGAGTGAGGAGGAAGGAATGGGGAGGTACAGAGTATAGTGATGATTGCACAACACTGTGAATGTCCTAAAAACCACCGATTGTACACTTCAAAATGATGATTTTTATGTTATGTGAATTTTATCTCAAATTAAATGGAAAAAAAAGGAAAGCCTGAAATGTTCCCACTGCTCCTTGTGCTTGAAAGTGAGGAAGGCTACCGGCAAGTCAGAAGACTGATAGAAAACAACGTGGAAAAGAGAGCAGCAGGAGGAAGCCGACCAGTGTTTTTCCTCCTTTCAACACAGGTGTAAGGCTGGGTGAGAGACCCTTTCTCTAAATCTTCTGTTCAGTCTGAGAACCTGACTTTAAGACGAGAGAAAGAACTTTGCAAGCTGCAGTCTAATCATACATTCAAGGTGTGATTTACTGCTTTGCCCTAGATAAGTTCTAGACTTCTATAAGAAGAAAATCCTGCCATTCATAGAAACGCAACACACGCTGTGCTGCTGCCATTTCATCTTCTTACACGTGTAGGCAAGCTCTGTCTTATTCAGCAAACATCAAGGGCAAGGACAGAAATTGTCTCATCTCAGCTGAAAATGAAATCTGTGTGTGCTCAGCTCAAGTTCAACTCAGAACTGAGTCTTTGTACAGCAAAAGACAAGCACAAATTGAACATTAAAGAAGTAAATATCATTCCATATTTTAAGTTTTGAAAGTGCTCAAGTGAAAAACCACAGGCCCAAAATGGCATCATTTGTGCTAAAGACCATGGTACCAAACCTAATTTAATACCTGACCTAACTGCAGTCTCGACCTTCCCCAGAAATGTAGTCTTAATCAACTGACCAGAATTTTCTGGTCAGTACCAATGAGGTAATCTGTCACGTGAGCCCTCTCCATCCCCCAGAGGAAGAACAGGCAACCTGCATGATAAAACCCATGCCGGTCCCTTCTCCCCAAAGAGAAGATGTCCTGGCCCAAAATAATCCTTTCTTGTCTTCTGCTAATAATTTTCCTGCCCCACCCTCCTTCCTATAAAAACCGTCCATATTGTATAATTCCCCAGAGTATCTCTCTACCTGCTAGATGAATGCTGCCCAACTCATGAATTGCTTAATAAAGCCAATTGGATTTTCATTTTTACTGGTGGAATTTTGTTTTTAACAAAAGTAACACTTTTTATATATACAGGCCTATAAAAAAGATTTTAAAAAACAGGTACATTGTAATTTTATAACGACAAGGCCGATATCACAACCTAATCGTGTCCCTCAGTTTTGCATAAAATTGTACCTTAGGCCATATTTTTATTCATATTGCTTTGGCTTATAGTGTTAGTAGCTTTCGTTTTAGTCACTTTACTAATCAACATTATCAGTAAATTTTCATTTTTTTACATTAATTAAAATAAATTTACAACCTTTATTTAAATCTACCAAGTCTGAGCATAACTTTATAAAAATTAAACCCAATTTTGTCTTAAACCAGTTATTTAACAGAAATTGTTTCCCTTTATGAATTAAAAAAAAAATTTAAAGATTAATTTCAAGAAAAGCAAGCTAAGCTTCACTTTTTTTTAATAAGCAAGGTTAACTAAAACACCATTTTTATTTTAAAGTGGAAACAAAACTACCCTACACATATCATGTAATATATACTGTCCCTTATTAGCATCTTGACATAATGGAAATCTGTGGTAAGACTTTCAGGTATTCTTGGGTAAGGCAACAAGAATCAAGGCAACAAAATCAAGAAGGAAATTTCACAAAGGGAAAAACTGAAGGTTCAACCTACACTCCTGATTTGCATTAGTGTTGACACCCTGTGTGGAAGGCAATCATAAAAAAAGTAGGGTAATAAACTGGCCCAATTAGCAGAATGTTATGGGCTGAGTTGTGTGTCCCCCCACCCCCAAATTCATATGTTAAAGTCCTAACCCCTAGCACCTCAGAATGTGACCTTATTTGGAGACAGGATTTTTCAAGAGGTAATAAGTTAAAATGAGGTCATTAGGGTGGGCCCTAGTCCAATATGACTGGTATGCTTATAAGAAGAAAAAATTAGGACATAAACACTCACAGAGGAAAGACCATGTGAGGACACAGGGAGAAGACGGCTGTCTACAGGCTAAGGAGAGAGGCCTCAGGAGAAACCAAGCCTCCTGACACCTTGATCTCAGAACTCTAGCCTCCAGAATTGTGAGAAAATAAATTTCTGTGGTTTAAGCCACCCAGTTTGTGCTATTTTGTTATGGCAGTCTTAGCAAACTAATACACAGATCTACAGAGAAATATTTTCTTCTCAAAATCACTGACAATTAGGGGCCGGCCCCGTGGCATTGTGGTTAAGTTTGGCACGCTCCGCTTCAGCGGCCTGAGTTCATGGGTTTAGATCCCCGGCACGGACCTACACCACTCATCAGCCATGCTGTGGCGGCGACCCATATACAAAATAGAGGAAGACTAGCACAGATGTAAGCTCAGGGACAATCTTCCTCAAGCCAAAAAAAAAAGAGGAAAATTGGAACAGATGTTAGCTCAGGGTGAATCTTCCTTACAAAAAAAAAAAAAAAAAAGCATTGGCAATTATATTGGAGTATTACGTTTATGACATATACTGATCACATTAATATACCATGAGTTTGTAAATGCAATAACTTTTATGCAGGAGTTCTCTGAAACCTGACAATTCCTTTATGGGTTCCTTTAGGGTAAAAAGATTGAGAAAGGCTTTATAGTTATTTTCCTCTTCCTTTGAATCTCATCCACTGGGAAATAGCTCTTTAAGATCCAGCTTTGCTACTTTGTTTTGCTCAATGATTTAAGTGTTTATGAATGGCCTATTATGAGCACCAGGCTGGGCTCTGGGGATATGATGGTGAACAGACAAGTCCTTGCCTTCAGGAATTTTAGTCCAGTGAGAGAGACCTGAAAGCTACTATATTAGGTTTGATAAATACTATGACAGTACTGGAGCACAGAGGAGGGAAATTTAACACCCATGGAGATTCAAGGAAGGGATGAGAAGCAAAGAATGAATAGAAGTTAGCCAAGCAAAGGAGGGTGGGTTCTAGGGATTGTTCTAGACAGTGGGAACGGCATGCACAAAAGCCACAGAAAACTAGTATGCTGTGACCCTGTGCTCCGAGGTGGTAGTCCTCATTCCTCATGAGGTAAAACCACAGGTTATGATTTCAGGTGGACTTGGAGATAAGGATAGCACCAACCGAATGACTCGCATAAGAGAGATCAGCATTCTCAAGTGGCCAGGGACCATTTGGGGCTACAATATCTAAGCAAAAATTTTATTCCTTCCCAGGCTAAGTAAAAGAGGGAGAGAGGCAGATAAGGAACTAAAAGTGATAAGTAACTAAGAGCAAGAGTGCTAAGAGGCTAGAGAGGAAGAAACAATGATGGAATGATCAGGTTCTAACATCGGTCCCCCAAAAACTACAATTACTTAACCACCACCCCCACTTCCTGTAGCTGTTATCAGACTGATAACTGAAGACCTAACCTCTTACTTTTTAGTTTAGTAATAGTCCAACATCTATCAAAATCAAGTTTCTCTCAATGTTTCCTTAAAGTCTTTACTCTGAATTCTAAGGATAACATTAAAAGAATAAGACTTTGGAAGAAAATATTTGCCAATCATATACCTGATAAGGGACTTGTATCTAGAATACATAAAGAACTCTTACTGGGGATGTAATGTACGGCATGGTGACTACAGTTAATAATACTGTATTGCATATTTGAAAGCTGCTAAGAGATTAGATCTTAAAAGTTCTCAACACAAGAAAAAAAATTTTGTAACTACATATGGTGACGAATGTTACCTAGACTTATGGTGATCATTTCACGATATATACAAATATCAGATTATGTTGTACACCTGAAACTAATATGTCAATTATATTGCAATTAAAAAAAAAAGAACTCTTACATCTCAATAATAAAAAGACAACCCAATTAAAAAAATGGGCAAAGGATCTGAACAGACATTTCTCCAAAGATGTACAAATGGCCAATGAGCACATGAAAACATGTTCAACATCATTAGTCATTAGGGGAATGCAAATCAAAACCACAGTGAGATACCACTTCACACCCACTAGAGTAGCCACAAATAGACAACATCAAGCACTGGCGAGAATGTGGAGAAACTGGAACTCACACACACTGATGCTGAGAATGTAAAATGGCTGCTTTAGAAAACAGCCGGTCAGTTCCTCAAAGAGTCATTAAACAGAGTTACCTTATGACCCAGTAATTCTACTCCTAGTTATATACCTAAGAGAAGTGAAAACATATGTCCACATAAAAACTTATACATGAATATTCATAGCAGCATTATTCATTATAGCCAAAAAGTGGAAACAACCCAAATGTCCATCAACTGATGAATGGACAGAATGTGATACATCCATACAAAGGAATATTATTCAATAACAAAAAGGAGTGATGTACTGATACATGCTTCAACATGGATGAAACTTGAAAACATTATGCTCAATGAGACCAGTCAAAAAGGACTTCATATTGTATGATTCCATTTATACAACACGTCCAGAAAAGGCAAATTTATAGACACAGAAAGGAGATTAGTGGTTACCTAAGGATGGAGAGGATTGGAGGGGAATAGGGAGTGACTGCTAATGGGTATGGAGTTTCTCTTTTGAGATGATGAAAATGTTCTTTGATTTTGGTGATGGTTGCAAAACTGTCAGTATACTAAAACTACTGAAATGCACACTTTAAATGAGTAATAGTATGGTATGCGAATTATATCTCAATAAAACTGTTAAAAAAAGTGTAAGAGTGCTCACTTTGATAGCACATATATTAAAATTGGAACTGTATAGAGAAGACTAGCATGGCCCCTTGCAAGGATGACGCACAAATACGTGAAGCATTCCTTATTTTTTATTGCATATTTGAAGGTTTCTAAGAGAGCAGACCTAAAAAGTCTCATCACAAGAAAAAAATTCTGTAACTGTGTGTGGTGATGGATGTTAATTAGGCTTATTATGGTGATCACTTTGCAATATATACAAATATCAAATCAATATGGTGTACACCTGAAACTAATACAATGTTGTTTGTCAATTATACCTCAATTTAAAAAAATGTAAAAGAAAAAGGTGTAAGACTTCACTGATTATCCCTAAATGCCGTTTAAATACTTCCATTTGGATGCCCATCTCATTCTCACCTCAAACTCAACACGTTCCAATGGATCATTCTCTTATCTTGTGACACAGACTCACCCATAACACAGTTACCTCTTTCTGAGTGCTGAATAAGGCTACCCTCCTCTGCCGGTGCCGAAGGCCTTGCATGAGCTAATCTAGTCTCTACGCTATTGCCTACCTTCCCTCAGTACTGTCTTATGAGCATACCATGTTCATATTCTTCTCTTGTCCTCCCTTCACATTGCTTCCCTTACTAGTATATTCTGTCCTATCTAAATTCAACCCTTCCTATAGAGTCCAAATTATCTTGCAGAGTTTTCTGTATTCAGTAATCATATTACCTACACTGATCTCTGCCCAGCTAGCTGACAAAGTCCTTAAATGTAAGAGCCAGCATTTACTCTTCTCAATTTAATAAATATTTATGGAGGGCCTACTATTTAAAAGGTTTTACACACAGGGGAACACAGTAATGTTTCTGTCTTCATGTAGTTATCATAGGGAAAAGAGAACAGATGAACCACCAGACTTGTAATAAACAAAACATTGTCAGGTCTCAGCGGACAGGGAGCTCTCTAGTTAGTAGTGATATCAGGAAAGACTTCACACAAAAGCTGGATCTATCTTCTCTGCTTATTTCAGATGGCTATAGTAAGGTCAAATCACATACTTTTTTACAAAAAGCATTTGTAAAATCCTATCCTGATGTAAAATTATAGTTTTTACTTTAATTATTCAATCCCTTATTACCACAGATAACTAAGAACCAGAAACAATATTCTACATTTGATAAACATTAAATTTCATATACTTAGTAATCTTTATAGGGCCTAATACATACCATTTCCCCTCCACACTTCAGCTAAATGGCAACTGCCTTCTCCAGGTTCTTTGCAAAATTCTACAACATCTCGACATGTTGTTTCCGGTGTTATAGGAACTTCTGTTAAAATCTGTTCATTGTTGCTCAAGAACACGGTTAATATCATCTGTAAGAGAAAAGATTAAATTGAAGCTACAACTTAGAGTCATTATCATAAAGAGATTAATCTGTAAATTGAAAGTGATCTTCCCACTTCCCTCCTCCCCCCACTCTACTCACCTCTACCCACTCCCACCCCTCCACCCCCGGGGCCAAAATGTCTACAGGATTGTTTTTGGAATTAGATAAGCTGATTCCAAAGTTCATATAGAAAAATTAAATAAGACAAGTCAGGAAAATTTCAAAAGAGAAGAGTATTAGAAGGGAACCAGTACTACCAGATATTATAAAACCTCAAAACAATATGGCACTAGCACATAAATAGATCAAAGGAACAAATGAGGAAGTCTAGAAACAGAAAATGGTAAATGATGAAGGAGGCATCTCAAAATCGAGGAGGGAAAAGACTATACAACTGATGATGTTTGAGCAATTAAAATCCCCATCTGAGAAAAAGATTGGATTCATACTGCACCTGATACATTAGCATAAGTTCCTGACAGATCAAATACTTAAATATAAATCATAAAATTATAAAAGTTCTAGAATAAAACTAGGTAAATTCCTTCCTGTAACCTTAGAGTACAAAAGCCCTTTCTAACTAAGACTCAAAAACCAGACCCATCAAAAAAACAAAACTGATAGGGGCCGGCCTGGTGGCATAGCAGTTAAGTTGGTGCGCTCTGCTTCGGCAGCCCAAGGTTCGCCAGTTGGGATCCTGGGCGCAGCCCTAGGCACTGCTCATCAAGCCACGCTGAGGCGGCGTCCCACATAGAGCAACTAGAAGGATGCACAACTATGACATACAACTATCTAGTAGGGCTTTGGGGAGAAAAAAGAAAAAAAGAAAGAAGATGGAAACTCACAGAACAGGGGACTGTTGGCTCCAGAGGGAGCTGAGTGAAGAGAGGAAGTGGGTCAAAAAAGACTGATAGATTCAAGTAACTAAACATAAGAATCTTTTACAAAGCAAAAGGGCAAATTAGGGAAAAATATTTGTAATTCATATTAGAAATAAAAGGCTAAGCTCAATATATAAAGGACTCCTAAAAATTAGTAACAAAAAGACCAAAAATCCAATTTATTTTTAAAAAGTGGCCGAGGAAATGAACAGTAAAAGAAATGCAAATGGCCCTTAAACATGAAAACACATAAGTATTTGAAAAAAAAAATTGTCCAGCATTATTTTTTTTCAAATCTTTAAAAAAATCCTACCACCTTCATCTAAGATCTAACGAGATCACGTCAGAAGGGATTTTTTAAAAACATTAATCCTAAAATACAATTTAAACCAGATTTTCTTTAATCAGACAGTATTACAGAGTGTTTGTTTAAATCACTGATCAAAGTCACAAACAAAACCTGCATTTGTCCCAAAATCCTCCTCTCACTTAAAATCTCAGCTGTCAACTAAGTATTTTAGTTCATTATTAAAATATTTTTTTTCTTAGAAGTACCCTAAATTCCTAAATTTTGATATTAAACATCTTTATATGGCTGGTCAGATTTTATGTTACCAAAATTGATAACAGTTATGAACTTGTTTCCTTGCCACCAATCTCCCCTCACTCCAACCTACCCTTCACCATTGCCAGTGCATTTTCTGAACGTAAATCAAGCCAAGCTATTCCCTGGTTTAAAATAGTCAAGGACTCTGCACTGCCAGCAGCCCTTCCCAAAACATTTTTTCTGGCATATAGATAGGAAACAGGTTTCTTTACTGAGCACTTAGAGTCTAATGTTGTGAGGGTCTAACTCACAACATCTCTAACTTCTTCCTGCACCCCCGCTCCGAGACTCACAGGGCTTGGGTTTCCACAGAATACCCTCTGAGGAAGCCTAGACTACAGGATAAACTGCTAACTCCTAGCACAGCAAACATGATTCCTCACAACCTTCCTGGCCTGCAGTCCTAGTGCCTTCCCTTCTGCACTGAACCCTGTGGCCTCAACTCCAATCAAGTTCTCTCAGGCCCAAGGCCCTCTGCCCCAGTGCCCCTTCTGTTTGCCTGGAAACTCCTATTCCCCCTTCAAAAGAAAACTCAACTCATACACTACCACCTTTGTAAAACCTCCCTTCCCCTCCTCCTCTCACCAGGGAGGCTACGTGATCCCTCCTTTGTGATCCAGGAACTCTTCACATATATCTTTATTACATCACAACATTAACACTTCTCCCTCCCCTCACTAGGCTCTATGCTCCTCCAAGCAATTCACTATTGAATCTGCGGGGGATCAGAACTGACCACCTCAAGGCGTGTCTCTTTACCCTGACTATTTTCACTGAAGGAGGCTTTGACCTTCCCTGCCTCCACTAACTGTCGGAAGGGATTTGGGATGGAAGACCTGTCCCTGGCCTGTCACCATGGATAACTCTGGGCATCGATAGACTGGGAGGGTCTTTGCTGGGCCCATTCTTATCAAAGTTCTGTTTATCAGACATTTACATTTGTAAGGGAAATCTCCATTTGTAAAGATATCTCCTTCTCTATACCAGGAAGAAGGGGGGATGATTTTCTCTCTAAAAACTCTTATCAGTGCGGAAGGCTGACTACAGACTCTTGTCTACAGACTCTTGTCTACTGTGCTTTTCTTGTAATCCCTCATGGCTGACACCCCTAATCCCCAATATCCTCCTTTGTCTATTTAAGAGGAGAACCTCTGCCATTTTGGTGAGAGAAACTCAGTTTCCCAGGTCTCTCCCATGTATACATGTTACAAAGCTTTGTTTGATCTTCTGCTATTCAGTCTCATGTCAATTTAATTTGTAGCCCAGAGTGGGTAGAGGATAGTCTTTCTCCCCTTCAGATCTTTCATTTACCATTGCTTGATGCATGGAAGGCACACTAAAATCTGGTTGCTTCCATGAATGACACACAAAATCCCAAGTCTCCATTGTGGGGACCAGAATTGGCCACATCAAGCACTGAAGGAGACTTTGACCTTCCCCGCCCCCACTAACTGTCTGAAGAGATTTGGAATGGAAGGCTTGTCCCCAGGACAGGTGATCACCTTGGATAACTCTGGGTATCAACAGACTGGGAGGGTCTTTGCTAACGCCCATTCTTATCCAAGTTCTGTTTACTAGACATTTACATTTATAAGGGAAATCTCCATTTGTAAAGGTATCTCATTCTCTGTACTGGGGGGGGGCAGTGATCTCATCTCTAGAAACTTGTCAGTGTGGAAGACAAGGCCTTAAATCTGCATAATAACCTTACTGTGCTTTTCTGGTAATCTTTCATAGCTGACCCAACCCTCAAAATCCTCATTTGTCTATATAAGAGGAGAACCTCCGCCATTCTGGTGAGAGAGACTCAGTTTCCCCGGGTCTCTCCCACGTATACATGTTACAAAGCTTTGTTTGATTTTCTCCTGCTATTCAGCCTCATGTCAATTTAATTTGTAGCCCAGCCAGAAAGGACCCAGAGTGGGTAGAGGATACTCTTCCTCCCCTTCACCATCATACCACAGAACTGAGGAAATACTGCACAAAATCTAAGTAAGATACATCTATTCTGTTCAATAAACAAGCATTTTTTTCCTTCAGTTCTTCTTGGATATTATAAACACATTTATATTTTACAAGAAATTAAACAGTTATTTCTGCTCACTAACCCTTCAGCTGTCCAGTGGGCTGCACGCCACAATATGAGAATTAACGCTAAGCTCCCTTCCAGACCCACATTGTTGCAACACCTTCACCAATTTAGAATCTCAGAAACGTTAGAGCCATAAGGAAAACTAAGTCCAAGACATCGACTTCACTGCCTCATCCCACTTCCCTGAATCAGCCTCTCAAAGACTGTCCACTCACACAGAGCAAGAGAATAAAGACAGACAGACGTGGGAGGTGCCCTTGACTCCCTTCTCTCTCATACTCCACAAACAACTCATGAGCAATACCGTTGACCCTAATTTCAAAGTGTACCCAGAATCTGACCGCTTATTTCCATTGCTACTACCCTGGCCCAGGCTACCACCACCTCTCAGACTGGACATTTTCAAGAGCAACCTAATTGGTCTGTCTCCACTCTTGCCCTTCAGACATATCACTTCACTCAAAACCTTCCAGTGGGTTCCTACTTCTCTCAGAATACATTTTAAAGTCCTAAGTACTGTCTACAAGGTCCTACATGACCTGCATCACACACACACAGACCACTCTGATCTTACCTCTTACCATAGCTCCCTTCATTCCCCTGCTCCGGCCACAATGGCATTTTTACTGTTCTTACAACAAAGCAAGCCAACTCCTGTCTCAGGGCCTTTGCACTTGCTGTTCTCTACCTAGACCGCTCCTCCCTCAGCTACTAACATGGCTATATTACTCTTCTTTCAGGCCTCTGCTCAAATGTCACCTTATCAGGAAAGATTTCCCTAACCAGTCTATCTAAGACCACACTATTCTCTCTCTCTCTCTCCCCTCTCACCCTGCTTTATTTTTTCCTACTTTGCACTCACCACCATCTGACCTATGTTAGATATTTATTTGTTTATCCTCTATCTCCTCCCCCTAAAACATAAGCTCCCTGAGAACAGGAATTTTAGTTAGTTCACTGCTGTATCACCAGTGCCTGGCACATAGTAGGCACTCAGTAAACTCCCCCAATCATACATAAAATCCCTTTTTACAACAGGTTGAGTCACGAAGGGTAGGTGCCTGCCTTCTCATCTTCAAGATCTCTATAGAAAAAGACAGCCAATATTTGACCCTTCTAATCACTGAGTTAGTCCACACCAGAGAGAAGAAAAAAAAGTCTTGAAAAAAATGTTATTGTGGGCTGGCCCAGTGGCGCAGTGGTTTAGTTCGCGCTTGGCAGCCCGGGGTTCACGGGTTCGGATCCCAGGCTCCCGCCGACGCACTGCTTGTCAGCCATGCCGTGGTGGCATCCCATATAAAGTAGAGGAAGATGGGCACGGATGTTAGCCCAGGGCCAGTCTTCCTCAGCAAAAAGAGGAGAATCGGCAGTGGATGTTAGCTCAGGGCTGGTCTTCCTCACACAAAAAAAAAAAGACTTAAAAAAATGTTATTGTGAAAGTCAGGAGCCTGTACACACGTATGTGATATTTGGCAGATTTTACTCAAACCTAGAGATCCAAGGACATCCCTTGTTAAAGCCTTCCCTCTTTCCACAAGGTGGCACTGCAGGGTACCAGGGGGTGAGTTTTCCTCTCCTTTGCAAATTTTGGGGGAAAAGAATTAACTCCAAAGAAAATAAAGGAATAGTTTAGTATGATCATGTTATGTTCAATTTCCATAATTGGAATTTGTATTATTTTGGCAAAGAAATAGAATCGGCTTTTGGAGAGTAATGAAAAATTTTTTTTCTAAATAAAGGAGAAGTGTAAGACTGCAGGGGTACATATTTAACTCTCTTGAGAGGCCAAATACATTTAAATATTTGAGTAGCATCTACTCAAACTTAAATGTTCATTAAATTAGATCCTCAATAATATCAATTCTGTTTAGTTCAAATCACAGTTTTTATTTGCTTTAATAATTTAACATTTAAAGAAACACATTCCATCATATAAAAATTCCCCCTCACCAACCTGAATTGGTGAAATCTGGTTATACATTATTCCTGGGAATACAAAATAAACACCTTAGCTCCCCTTCACCTCATTTACTTAATCCCTTCAGTATTTAAAAGCATATGCATTTTGAGGGAACCGTCTAAAACCTTGTAGAAATGCAAAATTCATGAAGCTTTCCATAATTCCTTGATGTGTCATTACTATCAGGTGTGGAGGTAGGTGATGCAGCTATCAAATTTAATCTATTCACTAAAACTTAAAGAATCCTCTAGAATAGAAAAAGGGCATTATCCACTCTTGACACCCCTGCTGATCAATATTGGGAATCACTGCCCGGAAAAATAGTTGCTTTACTGATGTTGTCTATGTGAACATCATGGAAGCAGAACAAACAGTGACTTTCAAAGCACATATTGTGACCCACTGGTGAGCTGTAGAATCAATTAAAGCCACAGGACCAGTTTTGTTTTTTAATGGAACAGAATATAAAACAGTATTAAGAGAACGAAAAGACAGGCCCCAGACTGGGAGAAAATATTTATAAAACATGTATCTGATAAAGGACTTGTATCCTAAATATACATAGAACTCTTAAAACTCAATAATAAGAAAACAAAGAACCCAATCAAAAAATTGACAAAATATCTGAACAGAAATCTCATCAAAGAAGATACACAGATGGCAAATAAGCATATGAAAAGACATGCAACATCAGAGATCATGAGGGAATTGCAAATTAAAACATCAATGAGATACCACTACACACCCATTAGAATGGCCAAAATCCAGAACACGGACACCACCAGTGCTGGCGAAGATGTGTAGCAAGAGGAATTCGCTGGTGGAAATGGTACAACCACTTTGGAAGACAGTCTGGCAGTTTCTTACAAAACTAAACATACTGTTACCATATGATCCAGCAATTGAAATCCTTGGTATTCACCCAAATGAGTTGAAAACTTATATTTACACAAAAACCTACACATGAATGTTTATAGCAGCTTTACTCATAATGGCCAAAACTTGGAAGCCACCAAGATATCCTTCAGTAAGTGAATGGATAAACTGTGGTACATCCAGACAATGGAATATTATTCAGTGATAAAAAGAAATGAGCTATCAGGTCATAAAAAGACATGGAGGAAATGTGAATGCATATTGCTAAGCAAAAGAAACTAGTCTGAAAAGGCTACATACTGTATGATTCCAACTATATGACATTCTGGAAAAGGAAAAACTACAGAGACAGTAAAAAAAAAAAAAACTGGTTGCTAGGGGTTGTGGGTGGAAGGAGGGATGAGTGAGTGAAGCACAGATTCTTAGGGTGGTGAAACTACTCTGTATGATACCATAATGGTAGATAAATGACATTACACATTTATCAAAACCCACAGAACTGTACAACACCAAGAGTGAACCTCCAAGTAAACTATGGACTTTAGTTAATAATAATGTATCAATATTAGTTCATCAACTGTAACAACTGTACCACACTAATGCAAGATGTTAATAATAGGGGACACTGTCGGGGCTCAATTTTTCTGTAAACTTAAAACTGCTCTAAAAAAATAAAGTCTCTTAATTTAAAACAAGAAATAAAAGCAGTAGACTACACATGGTAAGGGTACATGTTGTCTCCTGAAATTCTACCTACATCCATATATAGAGATATGTGTGTGGGTAAGACTGGGTCACCTTGGAAAAGGTGTTTCTTAGTGAGTGTGGGTCAAGGTCTAAGAAGTTTGAAAGATACTGCTCTCAGGGCCTCACGAAACCCACCAGGACTAAATGAACAATCACCGCACTGGGGAAAAAGCACTCCCAACACTGTTTATCAGTGGTTATTATTAGGCACTGTGATATGCACTTCACACATTCTCAATTCTCACACCAACTCTGAAAGATAGATACCACCTTTCATTTTACAGATTAGGGAAAAGAGGCTTGGAGAGGTTAAATAACTTGTCCAATGTCACTGAGCTAATAAATACCAGAGCAGGATTTAACCCTGGTCTGTCTTGACTCCAAAGCCATGCTCGAACCACTACTCTAATCTGCTTCAAAATAAAAAAGGAACAGCAGCAAAAGTTTTAATAAATACCCTTCTACTTACAAAATACTCCCTCTTATTTAATAATTTCTCAATTAACCAAGTTTTATCTAGAGTTAATAGTCAGAACTATCTAAATTGCAAGGCTAAATATCATACAAGGGAACCAGAACAAAGAAGCACACATTTTTTTCTAATTAATCAACTATAAAGATTATCTCACTAAAAGTATATAGATGTTCTAACTAAATTTTCTTGAACTTTCAGAAATTTAAATTAGGTGTACCAACAATTCTCAGGATAAGAATTCCTTGTTCTACATATTTCTTTGTAAAATTCAAGAAAATATATTTCTGTATATATTTTTTAAAAACATATTGATCTACTCCTAGGTATACATCCAAGAGAATTAAAAACATATGTCTAGGGGCCAGCCCTGTGGCCTAGTGGTTAAGTTCAGTGTGCTCTGCTTCAGTGGCCCAAGTTTCAGTTCCCAGGCAAGGACCTACACCACTTGTCAGCGGCCATGCTGTCGCAGCGACCCACATACAAAATAGACGAAGATTGGCACAGATATTATCTCAGAGTGACTCTTCCTCAAGCAAAAAGAGGAAGACTGGCAACAGATGTTAGCTCAGGGCGAATCTTCCTCAGCAAAAAAAAAACACCAAACATATGTCTACACAAAAATTTGAACATCAATGTTTATAGCAGCAATATTCATAATAGCCAAAAAAGTGGAAATAGCCCAAACTGATGAATGGATAAACAAATGTGGTATATCTGTCTATACAATGGAATATTACTTGGCCATAAAAAATAATAAAGTGAATGTTACAACATGCATGAAACTTAGAAACATTATGCCAAGTGAAAGAAGCCAGATATAAAATTTCACATATTGTGTGATTCCATTTACATGAGATATCCAGAATAGGCAAATCCATAGAGACAGAAAATAGATCAGTGGTTGCCAGGGGTAGAGGGGAAGAAGCAATAGGGAGTGACTGCTGATGGGTACAGGGTTTCTTTCTGGTGTGAAGAAAATTTTCTAAAATTGAATAGTGGTGATAGTTACACAACTCTGTGAATATATTAAAACTACTGAATTTTTATACTTTAAAAAGGTGAATTTTATGATATGTGAATTACATATCAATAAAGCTGTTATTTAAAAAAAAAACTAGCTATGCCAATTATTCAACCTATATAATCAGTAAAATATTTTTCCCCATGGAAACAAACTGAAATAAATATTATATTTCCCTGTACATCATATATACAATTGGCCCTCCGTATCCTCAGGTTCTGCATCACAGATTCAACCAACCTTGGGTCGAAAGGGTTATGCTGGTTCCATCTGTACTGAACATGTACAGACTTTCCTTATCATTATTCCCTAAACAATACAGTATTAACAACTATTTACATACCATTTACATTGTATTAGGTATTATAGGTAATCTAGAGATGATTTAAAGCATACAGGAGTATGTGCCTGGGTTACATGCAAATACTATACCATTTTATAAAAGGGACTTAAGCATCCTTGGATTTTGGTATCTCCTGGGGGGTCCTGGAACCAATCCCCCAAGGATACCAAAGGATGACTGTACAGTTTTCTTTTCTCAAGTAATAAACATTTATAGTTTAGTACGAATCCTGTTTTTCATGTCTGCTAATACCAAAAGTTGAGTACTAATCCTTTTGCCAGCAGGAAATAAACCTTAAAACAACAAAGCTAATTAGCAAAATAATGTCTCTGAAGAACACCTGAATATAATGGTATACAGATACAGCACAGTAAATACTATTCATCTGATACAAAACCAGAACACAATTTACAAAGGAAAAGTAAATCCAACAGCACTTGTATCTTTTTACAAATGACTTTGTCCATTTTCTCTTTCAGATTTGAGCCAGCTCTTCAAAACCATGATGCTACTTTGAATTTGCTTATGATGCTCTGAGATACCATTCTCAAAATGTTTCTCATCTTTAGAAAAATAAGCAAAGCTAAAGTGTGGAAAACAAAAGTCCCAGTGCCTGGAGATTATCTCTGCCATTTACCAAGGAAAAATACTTAAATAGATGTCCCTTAGGCCTTGTGGAATCTAAATTCAGGCACTAATGACATGAACCATGATAAGATGTCCTAATGAAACAAGACAGACCACTGTTGTTACAGCAGAGTGATATGGTGGATAAAGTTTCACCTAATTAGGTGAGTTCCGTGGAAGAAAAAGCTCAATGTTAGCATTGTTCAATAACAACTGTAACCAGGATCTAGAAATCACTATGAAAAAGAAAACTAAACATTAATTTACTAATCTCCCTATGAAACCTGTTATAAAAAAAAAAAAAGACTTGTCTAAGCTTCGTTATCACCTGTAAAAAGCGAAACCTCAAAGTTTTTAAATAAGTTTTCACAATAAATGCCTTGTTCATATTTTATGCTTAGGAAAATAGCTTATTGAGGGAGGGCACACACAGCTACAATTTTTTTTTCCAAATTCTGCTAGTATTGACATATTAAAATATGCTTAAAATCATAATGAAGTTTATAACAAGATACTTAACATCAAAGGACTTTTACAATTTACTAATAATGAAAATAGCTATTACTTCAGTGCTTACTATGTTCTTCCAGCAGGCCCTTTGTTTACCCATATTACATCACTGAACTCTCTCAAAAGGCCAATGGAGCCAGGTGCTTGGATGATCCTGTCGCTGGAGACAGACTGAAGGACTGCCGAAGGTCACATGACTAAGAAGCGTCAGAGTGTCGACTCCAAAGCTTAAGTTTCTATTCGAATAGCTCAGACACAAAACAGTGCTAAAACTCAAGAACACTTAAAAAAAAACAAACACACAACTATTCAAATTCTTCATCCTTATGAAACTATAAGAAACAATCTTTATTCAAAAGTTATCAGATAGGAACATAAAGTCAAACTATTTTTTAAAATGGAAGAATTTACTATACATATAATGCACATGTACCTTTGAAAAACAAAACATTATAACTATGAATATAAAAGGGTAAATTAGTAGAGATCCATTATAAAATCCAAAGATGAATGTACTCAACAGCCTAGACTTCCCCCGGGTAAAAGAATTCCTACTAAAAAAAGGTTTTTAAAAAGAAAACTGATGCTTTCCCATTGTTAGGAATTCACCTCTTTTTTGATCTGGCCCAGGTCCTGAGGTTTGGCACTGCTCAGATAGCAGAAGAGCCTTTATAAAAACCCATGTACAATTTGAAAAATTTCAAAATTTGCAAAATTTCATTCCTTCTGAAGAGAGAATTATGTATTTCATCACTTATTAAAAACATTAGGCTGCATATGAGTTTTATTACTATATGACCATAACTTTTACCTTTCCAAACAACAACCTTTCTTGTGGAGAATGACTGAATTTCTGACTGTTAATACTGTCAGAAGGCAGAAAGGGAGAAGAATGAACCTCTCCTCCGCACCCACCAGACAAGCACACACAACTGATGTAGTCGTCGTGGCAATGACAGAGCGCCCAGCGGGACAGCTCTCAGATGGCAATCCTCTCCCCTCCTCTCTGGGACCCACAGTGGCAGGTGCCCAGGGGTCATGCTTATCTCACAGGCCCACCCCTCTTGCCACTGCGGACTCAACTAAGGGAGACACTTGATGGAAACTGCTCTTCACTGCACATGTGTTTACCGAGGCCTACTAGGTGCCAGGCTCTGGAGGTTCACACCGACAAAGCAGATGGTACCTGCCCTCATGGAGTTTTGATTATAGTTTGGGGAAAAAGATAAAACAAGTAGGAAGCACATATAGTATGATGGGTGGTGATGTATTTTATGGAGAAAAACAAAGAACACAAAAGAGACTGGGAACAGGGCAATTTTAATTTTAACTAGGGTGGTCAGAAAAAGCCTCCATGAAGGTGAGAGAGTGAGCCCGCAGAAAGCTGGAAGGAAGAACATTCAGGCAAAGGGAACAATGAGTGCAGAGGCTCTGAGGCAGAAGGAATGCCTGGTAAGGTTCAGAATCAATGAGGAGTCAGTTTGGCTGGAGCAGAGAAATCAAGGGGAGAAGAGTAGAAGAGGAGAGGTCAACTAGTAATCAGGCTTTTGCTCAGAGGGAGATTGGAAGCCCCTGGACAGTTCTGAGCTAAGAAGTGGTATGTTTTACCACAATGATTTACAGGCTCACTCTGGCTGCTTTGTTGAGAAGAGACTGAGAGGAAGGAGCAGAGATGCAGGAAGACCCCTCAGGAGGCTAACACTCTCCAGGAGACAGAATCCTGGAGGTGGTGCCAAGTAGAAGCTGGGTTGACTGGGAACGCAGCTCTGACAAGATTTGCTGGAGTGGATGTGGACTGTAAGAAAAAGAGGCAGTGTCATAGAGAGGAAGTCTGCCATACCTGTTGCCAAAGTCCCCAGAGCTGTCCCAGTCCTACTCCACCTGAATATTCAGCTGTTCAGCTCTCCCTCCTTCCAATAAATCCCCTCTTTTCTAAGAAGTTAGAAAACAAGAGTTGGTTTCGGCCACTTACAACTAAAATGAACTCAACTACTGAAATTACTATCATTTTACAAATAAGACACCTATGGTATATAAGAGATCAGCAGTCATCCAAGGCACCAGTTATGGGTAACTGAGTTCAGATGTGAACACAAGTCTGCCTGGCTCCGAAGCCCGTGGCTGTTGCATCACACCACATTGCCTCCCAGGCCTTGACTAGTCCTCTACCTGCAAACAGGCACAGAGTGCTTAAAATGAAAACAAAAACAAAAGGAGGAGGGGGTAGGGAGAAAAGGTCAGCAAGAACGCCTGCTTCAGTCTCCGCACTCCACCAGGTGTGAGAAGCGGGGACTGTCTTGTTATGGAGAACTCCCCTCCTTTCCCTCCACCCCACAGGGTAAGAGCCTCAGAAACTTTGTTTAGCAAACACAGGGAAATCCCAGCTCTGTACCAAGTTGAAAGTTCCGGTTGTTTCCATCCAGAAGAGGAGAGAAAATGGGGCTTGGGTTGGCAGATCACCTTTCCTTTGGTCTTACTGTCTTCCCACACGGCCATAAAACAGTTCCTGTCCGATCTGGTCTCAAACATAGTGACCATATCACTGTTGGCTCAGCACTCAGGACGTTCTCACGAGGATCCATATTTCTTTTTCCTCCCCAAAGCCCCAGCACATGTTCGTATATCCTAATTGTCCTTCTACTTCCTCTATGTGAGCCGCCACCACATCACGGCAACTGATAGACGGGTGGTGTGGTTCCACACCTGGGAACTGAACCTGGGCCACCGAAGTGGTGAGAGCACCGAACTTTAACCACTAGACCATCAGGGCTGGCTCACAAGGATCCACTTTTTAACGTGAAAATAAAATATGGTGTTCCCTAAAGTAACATTCATACTAGTTTTATTAAAATCATACATTTTAAGCTGCAAATCTGAGAAGAGAGGACATAGGTACCTCAATTTTTTTTTCAATAGTCACTAAAGTTGTTTGGGGAAAAAGAAAAAAAACATATTTTGGTAATTTGAGTTATTTTAGAGAAATGACCACTTGCTTCTTAATCTTTTTGTAAATATTCATTTTAAAAGGGATATGCTGAGAGTTTCAAATTTAAGCTATCAAAAAGTGATGTTGGCAATATGGCAGAGTGAGCTTTCCCCTTTAAACTCTCCCCACGCTAAGAAACAACAAAAAGGACACTCGCATACCAACAGAGGATACTCACACAACACAAAGGACATCTGAGAGATGCATGCAGTGGTACATCTGATGGTGGAGGTGCTGGAACCCCCAGAGGAAGTGAGGAGAGGTAAGGAGAAAATCCTCCCCCTCCACCATTTGATCAGCAACTCCAGGTCCTCACGGCTCCCAGAGAGATGGGGGAGGGGTGGTCCTCTGCAGGAAAACCATCGCTCTCAAAGTTCTCTCGCAGCCTGTGAGGAATTCCCACATGGAGGAGACTGAACTGTTGTGGAGATGCCGCCATCATCCAAGCACCCCAGGAGAGGAGATAGTAAGGGAAGAATGAGAAGCCCCAGGATCAGGCAGGTGAAAGAGAGAGCCCCTCCCCCCCACACACCCAGCATTTCAGCACAACCCATCAGCCAGAGTGCCCATGGATTGCAGCGGGCTCAGGATACACAGTGGTTGGCCCCCACCCAGTGGCGGCAAGTGGAAACTGCAACCAGATAGTTTCAGTATGAGAAAAACAAGCCAACATCTGCAAGCAGGATGCAAAAATATATTAAGCTGACAATATGGAGGAAAGAATTAGCATTATTGAGGATAGGAATGCAGAAATGCTCCAGATAGAGGAGAGAAAACAAAGACTAAAAAGAAATGAAGAAACCCTCCAAGAAATATCTGCCTCAATTAGGAAATGCAACACAACGTTTATAGGTATTGCAGAGGGAGAAGAGAGGGAAAAAGGAGCAGAGAGCTTGTTCACAGAAATAATAGCTGAGAACTTCCCAAACCTGGGGATGGAGCTGGAAATACCAGCGAATAAAGTCAACAGATCTCCTAAATATACCAATATGAAAAGACCCTCCCCAAGGCATTTAGTAGTAAAGCTGGCAAAAGTCAACGACAAAGAAAAAATATTAAGCGCAGCCAGACAAAAAAATAAAATAACATACAAAAGAATCTCATCAGGCTCTCAGCAGACTTCTCAATAGAAACTCTACCAGTTAGGAGAGACTGGAATGATATATTCAAAATTCTGAAAGACAGGGGTCGCCCGGTGGCGCAGCGGTTTAGTCCGCGCTTGGCAGCCCGGGGTTTGCGAGTTCGGATCCCAGGCGCCCGCCGACGCACTGCCTGTCAGCCATGCTGTGGCGGCGTCCCATATAAAGTGGAGGAAGATGGGCACAGCTGTTAGCCCAGGGCCAGTCTTCCTCAGCAAAAAGGGGAGGATTGGCAACAGATGTTAGCTCAGGGCTGGTCTTCCCCACAAAAAAAAAAAAAAAAAATTCTGAAAGACAAAAACCTCCAGCCAAGAATGCTCTATCCAGCAAAAAAAAATCCTTCAGATATGATAGAGAAATAATAATTTTCCCAGATAAACAAAAGTTAAGGGAGTTCACTGCCACAGGATCCCCACTACAAGAAATGCTCAAGAAGGCCCTCAATGCCTGAAAAAAAAAAAAAAAAAAAGAAAGGGGATACAATGCTTTGAGCAAGGAGAAAACAGGCAGACAAAACCAGAAAAATCACAGTTCACTATCAGAATAGGTTAGCAAACACTTAATTATAAACATCAAGATTAAGGGAAGGAAAACACCAAAAATAAATATAATCTCATCACTTTAAACACACACTCACAACACAAGATGCAATAAGTCGTGACAATAATAACTTAGAAGGGGAAGAGGAAAGGTATTGAATTCACTTAGCCTAAGGAAATAACAGACCATCAGAAAATGGTCTCATCCACGATGGTTTTTTATACAAACCTCACAGTAACCACTAAACAAATAATCAGAACAGAGACACATATTAAAAATAAGGAGAAAACTAAGAGAATCATCATACAGAACTACCAAACTGAATTGGAAGTCTGAAACACACAGGATGAGAAACAAAGGAAACATAAAAGAACCGGAAAATGAGCGATAAAATAGCAACATCAAGCCCTCATATATCAATAATCACTCTAAATGTAAACGGATTGAATTCTCCAATCAAAAGACACAGAGTGGTGGGATGGAGTAAAGAACAAGACCCAACAACATGCTGGCTCCAGGAAACACATCTCAGCTCTACAGACAAACACAGACTCAGAGTGAAAGGATGGAAGACAATACTCCAAGCTAATGGCAAACAAAAGAAAGCAGGGGTTGCCATACTTATTTCAGACAAAGTAGACTTCAAGATAAAAAGGGTAATGAGAGACAAAGAGGGGCAATATATAATGATAAAAGGGACACTTCACCAAGAAGACATATCACTTATAAATATATATGCACCTGACACAGGAGCACCAAAGTACATAAAGCAACCATTAACAAACCTAAAAGGAGATATTAACAACACCACAATAATAATAGGGGATCTTAACACCCCACTTACATCAATGGATAGATCATCCAGACAAAAAGTCCATAAGGAAATAGAAGACTTAAACAAAAAACTAGAAGAGATGGACTGAGTAGATATATACACAGCACTCCACCCAAAAACAGCAGATTACACATTCTTCTCAAGTGCACAGGGAACATTCAAGGACAGACCACATGCTGGGAAACAAGGCTTGCCTCTACAACTTTAAGAAGACTGAAATCATTACAAGCATCTTTTCCAACCATAAGGCTATGAAACTAGAAATCAACTACAAGAAGAAAACTGGGAAAGGGACAAAGATGTGGAGACTAAACAACACACTACTGAACAACCAATGGATCACTGATGAAATTAAAGGAGAAATCAAAAAATATCTGGAGACAAACGAAAATGAAAATACACCATACCAACTCATACAGGATGCAGCAAAAGTGGTCCTGAGAGGGAAACTCATAGCAATACAGGCCCAGCTTACCAAACAAGAAAAATCCCAAATAAGCAACCTTAAACTATATCTAACAGAACTAGAAAAAGAACAACAAACAAAGCCCAAAGTCAGCAGAAGGAGGGAAATAATAAAAATCAGAGCAGAAATAAATGAAATTGAAACCAAAAAAACAGTAGAAAGTGAAACAAAGAGTTGGTTCTTTGAGAAGATAAACAAAATTGACAAACCCTTAGCCAGACTAAGAAAAAAAGAGAGAAGGCTCAAATAAATAAAATTAGAAATGAAAGAGGAGAAATTACAACAGATACCACAGAAATACATAGGATTATAAGAGAAAACTATGAAAAACTATATGCCAACAAATTGGACAATCTAGAAGAAATGGATAAATTCTTAAGACTCATACAACCTCCCAAAACTGAATCAAGAAGAAATAGAGAATCTGAATAGACCAATCACAAGTAAAGAAATTAAAACAGTAATCAAAAATCTCCCCAAAAATAAAAGATTTAATACTGATCCTTCTCAAACTTTTCCAAAAAATAGAGGAAGATGGAACACTTCCTAATACATTCTACAAGGCCAACATCACCCTGATATCAAAGCCAGAAAAGGAGAATACAAAGAAGGAAAACTACAGGCTAATAACTCTGATGAACATTGATGCAAAAATCCTCAACAAAATATTGGAAAACCAAATACAGCAATACGTTAAAAAGATCATACACTGTGACCAAGTGGGATTTATACCAGGGACTGAGGGATGGTTCAACATCCGCAAATCAATCAACATGATACACCACATTAACAAAACGAAGAATAAAAACCACATGATCATCTCAATTGATGCAGAGAAGGCATTTGACAAGATCCAACATCCATTTATGATAAAAACTCTCAACAAAATGGGCATAGAAGGGAAAGTACCTCAACATAATAAAGCCCATATATGACAAACCCACAGCCAGCATCATACTCAATGGGGAAAAACTGACAGCCATTCCTCTGAGAACAGGAACAGGACAAGCGTGCCCACTCTCACCACTCCTATTTAACATAGTACTGGAAGTTCTGGCCAGAGCAATTAGGCAAGATAAAGGAATAAAAGGACTCTAAACAGGCAATGAAGTGAAACTCTCACTATCTGCAGACAACATGATTTTACATATAGAAAATGCTAAAGAATCCACTGGAAAACTATTAGAAAGAATCAACTGCAGCAAAGTTGCAGGATACAAAATCAACTTACAAAAATCAATTGCATTTCTATACGCTAATAACAAACTAACGGAAAGAGAACTCAAAAAGATAATCCCATTTACAATCACAACAAAAAGAATAAAATATCTAGGAATCAATTCAACCAAGGAGGTGAAAGACCTATACAATGAAAACTGTAAGACATTATTGAAAGAAATCAATGATGACATAAAGAAAGGGAAAAATATCCCATGCATGTGGATTGGAAGAAGAAACACAGTTAAAATGTTCATACCACCTAAAACAATCTACAGATTCAAATACAATCCCAATCAGAATCCCAATGACATTCTTCATGGAAACAGAACAAAGAATACTAAAATTCACATGCAGCAACAAAAGACCCCAAATAGCTAAAGCAATCCTAAGAAAAAAGAACAAAGCTGGAGGCATCACAATCCCTGACTTCAAAATATACTACAAAGCTACAGTAATCAAAACAGCATGGTACTGGTACAAAAACAGACAGACAGATCAATGGAACAGAAATGAAAGCCCAGAAATAAAACCACAGACCTATGGACAGCTAATCTTTGACAAAGGAGCTAAGAACATACAATGGAGAAAGGGAAGTCTCTTCAATAAATGGTGCTGGGAAAACTGGACAGTGACATGCAAAAGAATGAAAGTAGACCATCTTCTATCACCATACACAAAAATTAACTCAAAATGGATCAAAGACCTGAAAGTGAGACCTGAAACTATAAAACTCCTGGAAGAAAATATAGGCAGTACACTAATTGACACCGGTCATAAAGGGATCCTTTCGAATTCCATGTCTATTTGGACAAGGGAAACAAAAGAAGAAACAAACAAGTGGGACTTCATCAGATTAAAGAGCTTCTACAAGGCAAATGAAACCAGGATCAAAATAAATAAACAACCCACCAGCTGGGAGAAAATATTTGCAAATCATATATCAGACAAGGGGTTAATCTCCATAATATAGAAAGAGCTCACACAACTGAACAAAAAAACAAACAACCCGATCAAAAAATGGGCCGAGGATATGAACACACATTTTTCCAGGGAAGATACACAGATGGCCAATAGACACATGAAAAGATGTTCAACATCACTAATCATCAAGGAAATGCAAATCAAAACTACACTAAGATATCACCTTACACCCGTTAGAATGGCTAGAATCACCAAGACAAAAAACAACAAATGTTGGAGAGGTTGTGGAGAAATGGGAACCCTAATTCACTGCTGGTGGGAATGCAAACTGGTGCAGCCTCTATGGAAAACAATATGGAGATGCCTCTAAATTAAAAATAGAAATACCTTATGACCCAGCTATCCCACTATTGAGTATCTACCCAACAAACCTGAAATCAACAATCCACAGAGGCTTATGCACCCCTATGTTTATTGCAGCATTATTCACTATAGCCAAGAAGTGGAAGCAACCCAAAGGTCCCTGGACTGATGATGGGCTAAAGAAGATGTGGTGTATATATATACAATGGAATACTACTAAGCCATAAAAAAGACAAAATTGTCCCATTTGCAACAACATGGACGGATCTGGAGGGTATTATGTTAAGTGAAATAAGCCAGGGGAGAGAAAGACAACCACCACATGATTTCACTCATATGTGGAATATAAACTAACACACAAACAGAGAGAACTGTTTGGTGGTTACCAGGGGCAAGGGGCACGGGTGGTGGGGGCAAGGCGGATGGGAGGTGGGCACAAGGGGTGAAGGGATGCATTTATATGGTGACTGACAAACGATAATGTACAACTAAAATTTCACAATGTTATAAACTATTAAGACATCAATTAAAAATGTAAAAAACAACAACAACAACAACAAGCTATCAGTCACCTAATCTTAGAGCCAGAAGGAACCTAATCTAACTACCACTCTTTCCGCATTTTACAGATAAGGAAGCAGAAGCCTAGAGAAGGAAATAATTAGTCAAGGTTAATAAATCTTATTAGTAACAAAACAAGACTGAAATCAGGTCTCTTGAATCTCAGCCCAGCATGCCTCCCTCTCAGCAGTTTATTCAGATACATTGTTTACTTAATATGAAATGAGAAGGTCTGTAAAATGTCTAGCAAGAAGCCTGGCACACAATATTCTCTCAAATCTAATTTCCTCCCTCTCTTATTTATTTAAATACCTGACAACAATTTGGGGCACTGAAAAGGCTAGAAAACCCCCCAGGACTTCTAAAATTATAGAAATAAACTGAAACTAAGTCACAAATGAGAACCATGAAATAAAACTGACACAGGAACACGTAATCAAGTGCAAATTATAATGGGTAGCTGATCATAAAATGGACCTGTAATATGCTTTGAAAATATTATAAGAGGGCTCCACGAATGGGATCCTGGAAAATGCAAGCTAAGTGACACCATTTTGTTAAAAGTAAATAAGTCCAAGGCATTCATTCAATGAGATATAACTTAGGTGACCATATAATTAAGAACCAAACACTGTGAGTGAAAAACAGCTAACAAGGCAGATTGCCAGGAAAATAGGCAAAATCCAAGACCTTCCCTTGCATACCTGGACATATGGACACCAATATAAATCATGCCTGTGGAAAACCACGTTGTTTCATCGACAAAAAAACAGTTCCCAAGAGAAGAATACCACAAAGCAACAAATATTTAAAAAATCATGTCAAAAGAGAAAACAAAAACCCACAGAATAGATCTTTTTTTCTTTTCATGAAGATTCATTCTGTCTACTTCACCAGCAGAAGAAAGGTAAACCTTATAAAATGACCCACCAATTCTACTTCAAAAAAATTCTTTTCCAATTCTTCGTCTGACAGGAACAAGGCAAAGAACGATTTAAGACATGCAAGTGAAAGAGACAGGAGCATCATCCCATTTTATAGAAGCAGCAGCAGGGTCAAGAGAGGCTTGATACCTTGCTCAACCTGAATCTAAACCCAGGGTTGACTCCAAAAGTCTACTACACCACTGTGCCCGTGAGTGTCTCAGGTCTCTTTTAGGACAGGCATCACAATTTGGCAGGCCACGTCTCTCCCTTCCTTCAAAGTGAGGTGGACAATGTTTTTATTCTCAAGAAAATGAAGGGAGGGCATGGAGAGGTGCTCACGTGCGCTTGGCACACTCCACCCAGCTGTGGGTCTTGTCTCTTTCACCCAAGGCCAGTAAAAGCTCATGGACCATGAGGACTCTGATCCCCAGATGTGGGCCCCACCAGACAATCAATATCCCACAGCTGAGGAATCAACTAACCTTGGAAATTCAAACTGCAGACCCCAACTTCCACCTTCAAGGGTTTTGCCATCTAGCAGTCTTCCTCCTCAGCTGCCACGTCCGGCAATAATAGTAATGGCACCCATTTACTGACACTCGCTATGGGCCAGACCTCGTGCTGATCATTGGCCATGCATAATATCATTCGCTCCTGCCAGAAATCTTGGGAAGAAGGTTTTGCGTTTTTTAAATTATTATCTGTATTACTTTGTAGGTGGCAAATTAGCATACACATAATTTTTTTAAAGAGTCTAACAATAGAGGAAATAAAAAATAGTCCCCCTAATGACCCACACTTTAAACAGCTGGTATATATCCTTTCTTTTTCTACACTATAAAATTCTTTTCTTCTTTTTTACAGTGAGACCACATTAAGTAGAATGTTGGTTTTTCAGCCAACATTATATTTTCGGCATTTTTCCATGAGAATACTCTCAGTTCTACTTCATTGTTTTTTTAGGCTATATACTATTTCTCTACATGGCCACACCATAATTTATTTAGAGACAGACATTGTTACTTTCATTTTACAGATGAGGAGATAAATTCCCAAGGTTATGTAATTTGTCTAAGGTCACAAAGCTAGTAAGTGGCAAGGCCAAGGCTAGCACCAGGCCTACCCAATTCCAAAGTCTGCATTCTCAAACACTCCTGGTCCACAATGGACTTGTTTTGCACGTTTCTGTCAACTAGACTATGAACCCCTTGAAGACAGCGAGTTATTGTCTGTAAGTCTCCAATGCCTAGCATTGTGTTAACACATAATAAAGTTAATAAATAGTTGTTGTGAAAACATCTGTTGAATGTCACTTTTTCGTACTATGTTTATCTTCCCTCCTAGGCCATTCATATCCTTCACAATGCCCTGGTATACAGTAATGGGGGCACAAACATATCTGTTGAAAGTATAGATCCAATGCCCAGCATAGAACTGCCTCCCACTCTCAGACTGGGTCACTTGGCCTCTCTCCATCTCAGAATTCATGTGCAGCTCAAGCTCAGAGCCCATCTGCTTCTCCAGGAGCTTCTCTAACAGAGGGCTTTCACATAGAGACCCCTCTTTCAGCTCTAACACATCATAAGACGTTAGCACTAGAAAGGATCTTAGCGGTTATCTGTCTGGATCCCTCTTCACTTTGTAGCAACAGAGATTGTAAAAAATGGTTTTAGGACACACTAATAAGGCTTCAACCCACAAGAAACTGAAAAGCTCAAAACAAAAGTATAAGGCACTTAAATACAGATAATGCTAGGTATTACCTGGGGAGGGGGGCGGGATACGAAGGCAGTGAGATTTTACATGATCTAAACGTCTATTTGAGCCTCCAAAAAACTGAGAACCTCGAGTTTATAGTCTTGTCCTGCCTGACTCCACGGTAGTGCAGAATTTTGACCTTGGTAATCTTTAGCACTAGACTTCTCTGAATATTAGCCAATACCTCATGAAGTGCTAGAAATGGGTTCTTCTATCGTATCATTAACCATAAAGCTTCAGATTAGGAGACTTTAATAATGGTTTTCTCATTTAAAAAGTGGCAAAACAAACACAAAAGTTCATTTTTCCATTAAATTTAGACATAGAACCTAGCTACTTTACTACCAAAAGCATGAGCAGCTAGTATTGCTACTATAAAAAAAAAATCCCATTTTCCCTCCCAGTTATCCCTACAAGTCTTAGTATCTAATTACTAGCAACTCTCCAAAAGACTCCTATCAGAAACCAGATGGATCATGAGGTATTCTCTGTTAACAATGATACTTGAGGATTTGTTCAATTCTACAGACAACCACATACAGAGATTAAAATTGGGCTCTTGGGCTTGTTTGTTTTATGACAAGACACTGCAGTAAAATAGGCACAAGCCCAACCCCACAGTATAAAGCAAAGTGTTACCATGTATACAAGATAAATTGGGCACATTTACAAGATCACTCATTCATTCATTTAGGAAAATTTTACTGAGCCCAACCTGGCCCTGTGCCAGACTCAGGGCACACACAGTCAACAAGACAGGCCCCAACTCTGCCCTCACTGAACTTGGAGCTGAGACAGAGAAGGGACACCAGGAAATCACTGAGAAACTGCAGAGGGCCATGAGATCTCATGCAAGGGCCACCAGATCCAGATGCGACAGGAAAGACTTCCCAAAGGAAGCAACATGTGGGCTGAGACTAGAGTTGGCCATGAGGGAGAGTGGAGAATGCTACAGGAGCTGGGGGGTGTGCAGATTACATTCTAAGCAGAGAGAACTGGTCCATAAACTGGACAGCAGGGTGGGATTGCCAATCAACGACAGATGAAAACAGCCATAATTAAATAACCCCCCATTAGGCACTGCTCTCTTCTGTGCCAAAAACTTGACATTTAAATAACCATACCATAATTTGGTCATGTTTCCAGCCACGCTTCACTCTAGAGGATGATAGAGGACCTCCTCTTAAATGTCTTCCACTTGCTAAAAAGTGATTTTTCTATATTTTGGTTTTACTTTTGCTACTCTTTTCTATCCTATTTACAAATAATAGTAGAAAGTGAAACTCTCAAAACAATCCAGTGTGTTAGAATATACCGATGGAAAAAGTTAGAACTAGGTAGTCTCCCCAGACATAGTAGGACTGACAAAGTATTTCAGAGAGAGAGGAGTTTAATTATAACAGCCCTAGGAATTAAATGTTGATAAAACCGTCCTTTCAAATTTTTCCTAATTTTAATTATAATCCTAAATCCTTTAATTATTAATTACACTATTTCTGTGGTTGCTAAGCAGCCTCAATGTTGCAGCAAACAAGAAAATTAGTTACCCAAAGACATCAATTAGCAAGTATCCTCACAAAATTATAATTTAACATTTTTTCTTCACCTGTGAAAACTTGTTAAATGCCTACCTGAAATTAAGCAGTCTCCAAAGCAAGAATGTCTTTAAAATGTACTGAATTGAAATCATTTAACATTTTGGAGATAATAAACATTTTGGGGATAACAGCACACACATCTATAGTGTTTACTAAACACCGGGCACTGTTATCGGTTCTTTATATATAACAACTCATTTAATCCTCATAAAACCCAAAAGGTAGGTACTAATATGACCTCCATTTTACAGATGAGGACACTGAGACACAGAAAGATTAAGTAACTCACCCAAGATCACACAGGTAGGAAATGAAAGAGTTGAGATTCAAACCCAGATAGTCTGCCCCCAAATCTGTGCTCTGTAACTACTGTATTATACTGCCTCGCAATAGTTTTTCAAATATAAAAGCAAACATTAATAAGTGAAAACTACTATAATAAAACATCAGCCATCTATAATCCTTGAGGAATTCTCATGAATGATAGCATTCTCTGAATAGCTGAGAGTCTAACCCCTTTGTCTGAGCCAAAATCTGAAACTGTGCTGTCCATGTGATACAGCCACTAGCCACAAACGGCTATTGAGAACTTGAAATGTGGCTAGTCCGAGATGATATGTGCTGTATGTATAAAATATGTTCTGCAATTTGAGAGGCTTAGTATAAAAAAAATGTAAAATATCTCACCAATATTGTTTTAATATTAACTACATGTCTGATAATATTTTGGATACAGTAAGTTAATAAAATATATTAAATTAATTTCACTTGTTTTTTACTTTTTATGTGGCTATTAGAAATTTTAAAATTGCATTTGTGGCTCACATTAGGTTTCTACTGGACAGAGCTCATGCAAAATGTATCCAGCTGCTGTCTACATTACTGATATTATTTACTCTTTTCTTGATGACTCAGTCATCATGAGGACCTGTAATTACCACCCTGTGTGTAATCTGTAATTGTGATATCTTTCGTGCTGACTGAGGTCAGGCTGCCCACCCTCAGACCTCAGACCACAACCTCAAGTTGTACTTAAAGCTGTGTTTTGTTTTTTTTTTTAAGCTGTGTCCTTCTATGGTTTCCAGCAATCTGTCTGCCCACAGCTACACCCCTCTAGCAACCTCAGATGCGCCATCTAAAGATGTAGAAGCCAGGTAAATTAGAACGGTGCAGTATGTAAGAATAAAGGTTAAGTGAGGGCTGAAGAGGGTCTCCTAAGAGCCAGATTCTTCGACAACTATTTTGACTGCTCAGAGACCTTCCCGCCTCAACTATTCCAACAGACGCCTCTCACCGACTCTAGACACTTAGACCAACTTTTACTTAAATCGGAGCACTTGATAACTGAGCTTAAAATCCTGCAACAGTAGTTTCAGTTTGAGAAGATGAAAAAGTTCTGGAGATGGATGGTGGTGATGGTTGCTGAACAATGTGAATGTACTTAATGCCACAGAACTGTACACTAAAAAATGATTAAAATGGTAAATTTTATGTTATGGATATTTTACCACAATTTAAAAAAAACAACCCTTCAACAGTTTCATATCTTTCTCAGGATCAAGTTCAAACTCTTATGCAGGTCATACACAGCCCTCAGAATCTGACCTCTGTCTCCTGTTCCAGCCTCCCTCTTGCTTCATCTGGCCTTATGCTCCGGGCAATTTCCCACAACACACCATGTGGATTCAGATCTCAATGTCCTGCACACGTTAAACCCTCTACCCCAAAGCCCTTCCCCATCACCTCTATGCTCCTCTTCCTTATCCTTCTAAACTCCACTCAAATGTTACCTCCTCTGTGAAAATTCCCGACATCCCAAGGTTGAGAAGACTCCTCTCGCCACTGTGCCCTCCTGTACCTTGTACTCTGCCACTCTTACAACCTTTATCTTTTCAAACGGCATTTTTTGTTTACATGATTGCTCCCACTGTGAGCTCACTGAGAGCAGGGACTGTGCCCAGCCCTAGCACAGACCCAGCATATAAGTGATGTGCCCCAAATGTTTGTTGAGGCCATCCAGTAAACAATTACTTACTGAATGCTACCAAAGGCAGGCAATGTCCTAAGCACTGGGGATAGTGCAGTGGGAAAAGAAAACGAAGCCCTGCTTTCATGGAGCTCCCACAAATAAATGCCAGGTGGACATAAGTACTATAAAGAGAAATAAAGCGGGGCCAGCCCAGTGGCGCAGCGGTTTCGTCCACGCTTTGGCAGCCTGGGGTTTGCAGGTTCAGATCCCGGGCACATGCCGATGCAACGCTTGTCAGCCATGCTGTGGCGGCGTCCCATATAAAGTAGAGGAAGTTGGGCACGGATGTTAGCCCAGGGCCAGTCTTCCTCAGCAAAAAGAGGAGGATTGGTGACGGATGTTAGCTCAGGGCTGGTCCTCCTCACACACACAAAAAAAGAGAGAGAAATAAAGCACAGTGAGCAGAGGGGCATTTTATACAGAGGGCCCGGAAGGTGCCATCTGGTAGAGGCCAGAAAGAAGAACGTGAGCTTCGGAGCTCACTGATGTTAACACTGAGTGAAGTGAATCTTATTCTGGTTCTGAGCTGTGGTCTGGGTGACAGAAGGTACTGGAAAGAGAAGGTAAACTTGAATTTCTAAGTAAAGCAAACCATTCCCTCTCTGTCCTATCAACTTGATAGATTTCTGCAATTACCACCTAGTTCTCTCAGCATGAAGAACATAAGCGCTCTACCTCGGTGGGGTAAAGCACACTAATGACCCTTGTCCAACTGCAGCCTGTCCACCATGAAGCCTTATGGTTGCTGGAGAAAACTTAAGAGCAAACATTTGAGTACTTATTCCATATACTAACAGAATGCTCTACGCACCTGACAATCCTCACAACAATATTTAGAAATACACTGTTATCAAACCCATGTGATTTTTTTTTTTTTTGAGGATGCCATTTATTTTATTCTTTGTGTGAGGAAGAACAGCCCTGAGCTAACATCCGCTGCCAATCCTCCTCCTTTTTTGCTGAGGAGGACTGGCCCTGGGCTAACATCCGTGCCCATCTTCCTCTACTTTATGTGGGACGCCGCCACGGCATGGCTGACGAGCAGTGCGTCCGCTGGTGCCCAGGATCTGAGTCCGGGATCTGAACCCGCAAACCCTGGGCTACCAAAGCGCAAACTAAACCGCTGCGCCACCGGGCAAGCCCCTATCAAACCCATTTTAAAGAGGAAAATAAAGCACAAAGAGGTTAAAGAATTTGTCCAAGGGCACAGAGCTAGTAAAGAGCAAAGCTAGAATTTGAAACCAGACAGTCTTGGCTCCAGAGTCTGAGCTGATAACCTCTGTGCTTTACTGTTTCACATCTGTATTTCCTGTCACAAAATACTCTTTGTTCCTATTGTTCATTTTTTTCTGTTAATCCTAAATTTATCAAATTTTACTTCATCTTTCTTCACATTTTGACCAAAACTCATTTCTCATTTCTAGTCCTACCACAAAAATCTGTCTATACTTTGATCATTTGTGACGTTAACTATTATTTACTGATACTATTTTCAAGAAATTAGATAGAAATATAAGCACACAATAGAGTAAAAAGCAGAACACAAACTATCAACACAGAGAAACAGATCAGACTGCTATAAAAAGTGTGCATATAAACTCTGCCAGGTGCTGGGAGCACAAAGATGGAGGAGGCCCAGGCCAGCCACTGCCCTGGGAAGCTTGGTCTACTGGGGGCTCAGGGTGGGGCTGATCACGCAAACTGACAAGTACAAGGGATGACGTGTGTGCTATGCCACAGATGCCCAGGCAGCAATTCAGAACTCCAAAAACACAATATTAAAAAACACTTAATATAGCGCAAATAATTTTTTTACTTGATATATTTATTTTACCTTAAGACTTAAGAGGAACATCTTTCTGGAAATAGCAGGCATCTCGAGCTCAACACAATCAAAATAAAACTCATTCTGTAAGCCTGTCCCCTTATAGCCCTCTAAACCTATTCCTTCTCAAGTGTTCTCTGTCTTAGTTAAAGGAAAGACAAGCTTAGCTGCTGAAGCAATAAACCTGTTATTCTCAATTCCAACCACTGCACTTCCTTCCCCTCTCTCTCTCAATCAGACTCTTACACGCGGGTACACACACATGCAAGCAATGACACTCACTCCCACACACACTCTCACACACACTCTTGCCATCAGATCTATTTTACCTCCTATTGACTGGATTTTTCTCTTCTCCTTCAGGTCAAGTAGGCCTGCAACAACTGGTCTCCTAACTGCTCTTCCTGTTTCTTTTTAATCTCCCTTACTCCACAGTCTATCCTCCCCTGGCTCTAGAATTCTATCATACAAATATGACTTCATCACTCCACTTTTTAAAAACTTTTGGTGATTTCTGATCATTCACAGGATCAAGTGCAAACCCCATTACAGCACACACACACACCTCTTCACAATGGGGTCCAACACTTCTTTCCACAACCTACCTTCTTTCCTTCAACAGTCATTGAACACCAACTATGTAGCCAGTCACTGGGATAGGCACTGGTGGTAAATGGCGAATAAAAAAAGACAGCTCCTGCCCTCATGAAATTTACAGTCCAGGACAAGAAACAGACATTAATCAAACAGTCACACAAACAAATGTTTAAGACTGCAACTATGACAAGTACTGCAAAGACACACCAGGCAAAATGTTCTGAAATCAGATAGTGACGATGGTTGTACAACCATGTATATAGACTAAAAACCACTGAATTGTACACTTTAAAAGGTAAATTTTATGGTGTGTGAATGATATGAAAAAAAAGACATAACAGGTTGAATGTCTCTATTGGTGGATTTGGACAAGGCAAAGATGGTGAAAACTTTCCAGAGGAAATGAAACTTATTACAAATAACTAACATTTACTGAGCATTTACTACACAACAGGCACCTTTCACTATAATAATCCATCTGATCCTAACAACCCTATAAGGTTACTATTTATTATCCTCAGTTTACAGACAAAGAACTGAGGGGTCAAGTAACTTTACCCAAGGTCAGAGAGCCAGTAAACAGCAATGCCAGAATCCACACTTAAGCCAACTGGCACCAGGGCCCACACTCTTACCTGCTACGGTGAAGTCACCTAGGCAATGCGCATCACCCAGAACTACTTACAAAACTGTAAGTAGACCACTGTGTTTCATTTCTTCCAATAGAAATTTCTCTCCAAGCCCTTCATCTTTACAATAGATCCTACATCATCGCCCTCCACCATCATCTTTCTGACTTCCCCTCCTCCACTCTCCCCCTCACACACTCTGCTCTGGCCACACAGGCCTCCTTGTGCTTCTCCAGTATGCTAGGCATGCTCCCACCACAGGGCCTTTGCATGGGCTTGAGCTATGATGATTACAACACATATTATAAATCACGATTCTACCAAAACTTCAGTTAACATGTTCTCTAGATAGACTACCAATGACACTAGAAAGATCCTGTACTGAACTGTACACTAATATTTTGAATGCCATTTATTAATTTTAATCAAAACTACCTCATTTTTCCAGTCTTTTATTGTTCTGCATGATGTCAGCATGCAAAGATTTTTATTTTACAAAATCCAGTAACAGCAGCTTTTGCTTACCAATTAGTATGAACAACAGTCATACAGCTATCTTTGCAGGGAAATAAAACAAAGCAATCAAGCCAAGAAAGTGTCACAACAGACCTTGATTACCGCCATTCCTCCATTCAGCCCTAGAACCACAGTTTGTGAAATAACTATGGCAACAGCACTTCAAGGCACCAAAATCCCACCGAACTTTTGCTGAGAAACTATTGCCCATCTGTGCAAACACACACAAAAATGCATGTCAACAATCACATAACTTCAATACAATAACCTGGTGATATTTTAAGTGCCTACCATACTAAAAATCCTAAGTAACTGTTAAGCATATATACTGGCATAGACGGTTCAAAGTAGGATGCTGAAGAAGGAAAGACACATTTAACCCACTTACATTTAAAACAGAGTCATCCTCAGACTCAAGATGGAGAAAACTATCACTTTTTATCAAAAAGATTCACCGTGGGATTCTTTTAAATATTAAGCTCCATTTGAGCTGAGCACAAGGGGAAAAAACTTAGCCAAACTCAATTTACTAGCAGCTCTAGCAAAATGCCTTGACTATAGCAAACTCTCCCAAGGGACTGGCGCAAAGGCCAGGAGCAAAGGCTTTTGAGTCAGACAGTTTGTTTTCAAACCTTGTTTTACCACTTACTAACCGGGGGGCCTTAGTCAAGTTTCTTTACCTCTTGAGCCTCAGTTCTCCATAAAAACAAGACACCACCACAAGCCTATGACACAGTGCCTTAGCACATAATGACGAAGACCATTCACTGAGTGCTCACTCTTACTAAACCGAACTGTAGGAAGTTAAACAGCTGCAAAACTTTACAGCTGTACTTAATACTGTAGCCTTTAGAAGAGTTATCCATATAGACTATTTTTAAGTTCAATAAAACTGTAATAATAAAAGCTTTTATATACAAATCTTTGTATGATCGAGGCTTTGCTTTTCCTTTTATGAATTTCTGGGCAGTCCAAAGACTAGAAATAGTTTTATTATTTTAAATGGTAATATTATGTTTGTAATTTTTGTTTTAAAGAAACTAGAGTTTTTAAAAATAATCTTGTCCAGTCTTGTGTTTTGTTTACTGAATTAGGCTGTAAAAATTCAAGCCTATCGAGTGACTTAATTATTAATTAACAATAATAGTGAACATCTACTGAGCTCTTCCTGTCTGCTCTATCATACAAAGACCCCCGGGCAGTGAACAAGCTGACTAAAAATGCTGCCAAAACAAGTGCCAGGTTACCTCAACCCTTGATGTAGCCACTACGAATATTACTGACCTTCAGGAAAGTATCTGCTATATATCAACTACTGGACCAACCATAAACACTCAGAAATCACCAGGTCCAACTCTTCTTAGAGATGAGAAACTAAAGCCAAAGAGATTAAGTCCAAAGGTCACACAATCACTAAGAAATGAGGACTAGAATTTAAGTCTCCCTACTTCCAGGTCCTTGTTATATCAATTACGTGACAGCTGATGGTTTAAAAAGAGAAAGATCTATTCCAGCACTCAAAATGTTTTCTACATAGTTAGAAGAAAGTGAATACCTGAAATAAGCGAATATTTGTTTAATGAGAGCTAAACATTAAGCACAAATTAATGTAACCCAGAGCCTAGAGTGAATATGCTGAAAGGGCTCCTAGGACAGAAATGAGTGAAATCAGCCAGTTACATTGCATGGTGTCTACTGGAGGTAAGGAGTCCCACTGCTAACATTACCAAAATACTATCACCGGGTTGCCTTCCTTATGAAAAAAACACACTTCAGAGCCATAGAACTTCCTTTACTCAAGTCAACATTCCTTTGGAAGAGAAAAAAGTATCCTTAGTGCCATTCCCCAGATATATTTCATCTATGCACAAAAAGTTTTACCAGCTGCAAAATGTTCACTCTCTTTCGAAAAGAATGATGCTGACTAATGATCAAAGCAGTTTCATCCTTTTCGTGCTCTGAACTAGGCTATTTGTATTAAAAATCTTATTTCTATCAAGGTTGTTTAGGCATGGCCTAAATGCTTTTAAGTCCAGATCCTGGGGATGAGTCAACAGGTAATCTTTAAAGTATAGCCCGTTTTTCCCCTGGGAAAACATTTTTAAAATGTCATCCATTGAGAAAAGGTGAATGACTAGAAATACTAGAATGCAATACTATTTTAATAAGGGAAAATTCCAAAATATAACTTTGTTTAAAAATAGATAATTGTGGAACCTTGTGTAACAGGCAAATTGAAGACTTCTAGAAAGACTTTATTGTGTCAGATGAGAACATGCCCAGATACTCTCCCATTTATTCCCAACAGCTGAGAGACTGCGTGCTACAGTAAACCATCTGATCAATTAAAAGTTACCACAGACACCACACACTAATTGCCAATTCTCAAATAAATAAAACATACTCTAAACCTGTGTTGTCCAATATGGTACCCACTAGCCACACAGATGCAGCTACTGAGCACTGGAAACGTGCTGTGTCTGAAGTGCGCTATAAATGTAAAACTTCACTGGATTCACATGGGATTTCAATGACTTCGTTCAAAAAGAAAAAAAAAAGCAGGGGCCGCCTAGTGGCGCAGCGGTTTAGTTCGCGCTTGGCAGCCCGGGGTTCGCGAGTTCGGATCCTGAGTGCCCGCGGACGCACAGCCTGTTAGCCTTGCCGTGGTGGCGTCCCATATAAAGTGGAGGAAGATGGGCACGGATGTTAGCCCAGGGCCAGTCTTCCTCAGCAAAAAGGGGAGGATTGGCAACAGATGTTAGCTCAGGGCTGGTCTTCCCCACCAAAAAAAAAAAAGAAAAAAAAGCAAAATAACACTAAATTCTTCATATCGATTACATGTTAAAGTGATAACATTTTTGATATATTGAGTTAATAAAAGATATTAAAGATAATACCACTTTACTAGTTACTAGAAAATTTAAAATCCCATTTGCAGCTCACCATTACATTCCTATTGGACAGTGCTGCTCTATACAAAATATGCAAAATAGGATCCAATCTTCCTTTGATGATTCATGATGATGATGAACACCAAATACACAATAAAGAAAAATCTTATATCTTGGATACATAGTTTAAGATAGTATCAGGTCAGAATGGCATGTTCTTAAAACATCTATTACATTTACAGCCAACTGCAACTATGTTAATAGAAGGACTGAATCCTACAAATAGTATTTTTAGGGATCAAGAAGGAAATACAAAAGTAAAGGCCACAAAAGAGGAACTAAGAGAAATACCATCTGTTTCTAGAAGGCATTTTAAAACAAAAGCAGAGTGTTCAAACAGTTAATAGACCTGTTTTTTTAAACACTATTTGATTATTTTCAGTATCATGAAGAAATTTCCCAATTGCCAGCTAAACAAACCTCGTAAAAAGGAAACCTGGTAAGAAACTCTAAGCATGCGGAATAGAGGTAAAATGCCTGAAGGTACCAGATGGAAAATGCAAGCCAAGCTTCTGAAAAGGGTATTTATAATTAAACATTATACAATGATGAAACCAGTCAAAATTTTATAGATATCTTTCAATATTACTATAGTACAATGCAACAATCAACTATTACAGGATTTAACTGCTTTCAAAATTCCAAAACACAAAAATGCTTTTTCCAAATCCAGCCAGTGAGAATTAGGGAGGGAAGAGTTTCCAAATGCATTATCTCGCAGAGATTAAAATTAGAAATTGACAATTCAGAGCCATATTAACAATAATAGATATTTGCACGGCATTCTGCTTGACGGGCACTTTTGAACACATCATCCTTTCTGATCCTCAGGACAGCCTTCAGACACTGGTATGTTTTTATCCCTAATTTAGAGGTAATTCCAGGCTCAGAGACCTTGTCTTGTTCAAGGTCACATAGCTAAAAAGTAGCAGAACCAGTACTCAACTCTGGATCTTCTGATGCTCATCCAATTCTCCTTCCATTACAAGACAATCATTCATTTAAAACCAAACGTTTAGAAACCCAACAAGCCCTAATGCCAAAGAAGGATCTAAGGATCAACTAGGTCAAACCTTAAGACTTTGCAAACACGAAGTGTTGGAATCAGTTCAAAAAGGGGAGAAGAGATTATCAAGAGACAAGGAAATGACTTGAAAGATCAGGAAAAAAATTTCTAATCTAAATGTCCTTGGGTGCAGCATAGCAGAATAACAGTACTCAAGTAGAAAATGCAGAGAAACGACACTTGCCTTCTGAAATGTGATTTTCAATGTAGAAATTGTAGGTTAAAAGAATGATTTTGTTGTTACTTTACTATAAATGTGTTCGAGAATTTTACTTAATACATAGGCATTCAGAAAACCAATACATCCAACTGGGTACCACCAGTCCTACATTTTTTCATAAGTCATGACATCTACCTGACAAAAAGCCAGATTAGAAAATTATAACTCAGCACCCACTGCTATTTAGATTATAGGTAAAGGAAAAGGTCGGGTAAGAGGATGGCAAATCTAACGACCAGTGTCTTCTTTCTAGTAGAACGCATCCTTGAGGGCAGGACAAAGGCGGCGCCACCACAAATGAACCTCGTTCAACCTTCAGAACACTGTTGTCACTACAACAGGCCAATTAAAGCAAAAAGTACAGATATCGAAGACACGGTAAAAGGGAATTCCTAAGATGGCTCTCTCAATCCATCCCCTAGTAAATTCCTAAATACAACAGGATTTCAGCATCAGGGAAGGACTACGGAGAAATGTGGGTTTGCAGCGTGGGAACCACACGGGGGTGCCCACACTGCCGGCTCCGCAGGCGACCCCGGCACATTTCAGCCGGGGGTCACCGAGGCGCCGCGAGACCCCGAAACCGGGCGAGCGCCAAACGACACCCCCGCCTCCCCGTCTGCCTACCCGCCAGAGCCGATGGAGAAACGACTCCAGTTCCACCTCCCGCTTCCCTCCGGGCAGCCGGCAGGGAGGATCGGCAGGAAGGGCCGCGCCGTGGCGGGAGGGGAGGCGCCGACCAGGGGTCCCCGCGGCGCAGGGTGGGCTCGCCCGGACCCCGACCTCCCAACCCCCGGCTCGGACCCCGGCCCCGACCCCCGACCCCCGGCCCGGCCGCACTGACAGCCCGGCGCCGCCCCCACCTGCCCGCCCGCCCGGGGGGCGCCGGGGCCGGGCGCGCCCGCCTGGCCACTTCCTTCCCCGCCCGCCCGGCTGGCCTCGCTCGGGCCCGGGGGCGGGGAGCCGCGGGAGGAAGGAGGCTTGGCCGGCTGCCCGCGGAGGAAGCCGCCGTCCGCACCCACCGGCATCATCGCGGCGCGGGTTCGCGGCGCCCTCGCCGCCTGACAGGACGCTCTGCGCCGCGCCGCGCCCGCCGCTCCAGCCGCCCTCACAGGCCGCGCGCCCGCCGCCGCGCTCCCGGGCCCTCAGCCGCGAGGCAGCGGCTGCGGCGGGCTGCGGAGCCTGGCAGGCCCTGTCGCGGCCGCCGGCGCGCTGCGTCGCTATCCCGGGACCGGCCGCCGCCGCCTCCGCCCGACCGCCTTGCGCCGCCCGCCCGTGGGCTCCCTCCTCAGCCCCCGCAGGTCCCACCCCCAGCACGTCGCCCCACACGGAGCCATCCGTCCCCTCCGATTGGCCCGGCCCGGACGGGGCGGGTTAAGGGGCGGGGCTTACAGGCACCGCCCACCCAACCTCTCTCGGCGGCGGCCAGGTGCGAGCGCGCCCGTGCGCGTCCGCGCTCCCGCGGCGGGCGGGGGAGGGGTGGGCCGCTGCGGACGCCCGGCCGTTGGCCAGCCTCGCGTGTCGGACTGTGGGCTCAGGGCCGCGCCGGACCGAGACCCCGGACTCTCGGAGACCTCGGGCATGGGAAATAGGAGGCCCAGATAGGGAAGGGCCGGCCCGGTGCCACCCCGAGTCACGCCAGCCGGGACTCGAACCCGGGCTCCGGGAGGCCGGGGCGGGGCGGGGCGCATCCGCGGCGACGGCGCGCGCGCCCGCGTCTGACCGCGGCCTGACCCCGGCTCCGGGCGAGCTGTGGGGCTACAGGCAGGGGGCCCGGTCGGAGAGTCGTGGGTGCGCCTCATACCATCCCCGTGACCCGGACCCGCATTGCTCAGGATGAACCCACGAACCGGCCCAGCGCTCCGGCCCCTGGGCACCTGATCGCCCCGCCATTCCGTGTCTCTGCGGCTCCGGGTGCCCTGCTCCCTTGGCTAGCCGGCCTTCCGGGGCACATATCCGCTCACGAGCCTTGGCCCTTCACATAGGCTGTGCCCCCGGCCTAGAACGCCTTGCCCACCTGTGCCAGCATACTTTGATGCTCGAACGTCCCAGGGCAGGGCCCAGTCCTCATCTCTAGTGTCCGGTCTCCTTGTCTCCCGTGACACCCTCCCCTTCTGGCCTGAGCGCGTGAGTGACAGAGACCTGGGCAGGACCACCCATGTGCCCAGAGCCCTGCACATGGCACGGAGCAGACCCTAATAAAGACTGCCAAATGGGCAGGCATCCTGTCTGTGGCCTCCACACTGTGCCATTCACTTGAACCCTGACAGAGATGAGACTGTGACAGACGTACTCCACAGACAGCCCTGAAACTTCCACCAGCGTCCAGAACATGGAGGTCTATTTGTGGCCCCAAACACCAAAGGCCATAAACCACCTTGGGAAGGGCCTAGCTCCTTGGAGACGGCAGCAAGTGGTGGTCAGGGTCCATCTGTAGCCTGTCTGGTCCTCTGAGAGGCTCAAGGCTGCAGGGTGGGGCTGAGGGGCAAAGAGGGAGAAGGCCAGGGAGTAACCACGGTCCTCTTCATGAGGAGCCACCCCTGTTCTTCAGAGGCCATGGGGCTTAGTGGTTGAGAGCATAGGCTTTCCAGTTAGACAGACACTGCCTCTGCCACGCCCTTCCTGTATGATCTTAGACAAGCTACATCTCTATATCTCAGTTTGCCCATCTCTATAGTGGGAGATTACAGAAATGATAGTGCCTGCTTCATGGGATTTGGGGAGGACCAGACATGATGTATGAGAAGCTTCTAGCACAGTTGGTGGCACATGGTAGCTGTGCCATAAAGAGTTTTCTATAGTTATGCTATCATTAGCAAGTAGGCTTAGCGTACAGATGTCCCTGGGAGAAGGATGGCCCAGGGATTTTTAAACTCATACACACTGGGCATTAATGGCTAATGACACATCTCTTCTGAGAGCAGGGTTTGAAGAGAAGAGGAAGTTCTAGGTAATGGGAGATCCTACTGGAAGTCAGAGACCTGGGTTCTAATTCCAGCTCTGCTTCTGACTCCTTGTGTGGCCCTAGGCAACTTGCACCCCTTCTCTGGGCCTCCATTTTCCCGTCTGTAACTGGAGAGGGGTTAGATTCCGTGATCTCCGAGGGCCTTCCAGCTCTGACATGCTAATATTCATGGATCATGAAGGGGTGGGTGCTGGCCCACCAAACCGGGCAAGGGACAGGGTTTGTCAGGGCACTGCAGAGAAGTGCCACCTGGGGTGAGGTGGTCAAAATGAGCCCACTCTCCCTTGAAGGGGAGCCTTGACCATTGAGGTCCCACTCTTGCCTGCAGGAACCTGTGGGCACAGACAATGGCAGGCTATCCCACCGTCACACCAAGGCCCCCTCTGTCCCCCAGGTAGGCATCCATCTAAGGCCAAGGTGGTCAGAGGCTCCCCACAGAGGCTCTCCAGCTCCTCTTCCTCCTCCTCTCCATCCTGCTGCAACAGCCAAGCATTAGACCCCAACGCCTGGCATCTAGACCAAGGGCGTTCACAATTGGCCTCGCTGCTCTAACCTCCTCCACGCCCAAACCATCCCACAGACGGATACAGAATTAGGTCACACATGCACACCCCTGCCCTGCAAAGTCTTCTGTGTCTCCCCATCCCCCAGACCAAAGTTCACAAGAGGCCCTTCAGGAGTCACTGTTGATGGCGGGATAAGGACTGCAGGGTGATGTAGGAAGATGTCCAGATGGTTCAGAGATGCACACTAGCATATGTAAGGGGTCTGGAATTTGTTTAAAACAGTTCAGCAAAATGGAGAGCAAGCAAGGCAGGGGGGACAGCTGAAGCATACAGGGCAAACTCTTGATAATTGTTGAATATGGTGATGGTATATGGGGTACATTGTATTTTCCTCTCTGCTTTGTATGTTTGAACTAATTCATATTAAAAATGATTAAATGCTTTTTAAAGCAATTAGGCCATTCGGGGAGAAAATTAGTATAGATTCATATTTGCATAAAGGATTTCTTGAAAGATCCACAGAACACTAGTAAATCAATAAGTGTAGGTGGGAATGGGAACTGGGGAGATAGGGGACAAAAATTGGAGTGAGACTTTTCACTATTACTTTTTAATTTTTTTCTCCCCAAAGCCCCAATAGATAGTTGTATGTCATAGTTGTACATCTTTCTAGTTGCTCTATATGGGACGCCACCTCAGCATGGCTTGATGAGCAGTGAGTAAGTCTGCGCCCAGGATCTGAACCGGCGAACCCTGGGCCACCGAAGCGGAAGGCACAAACTTAACCACTACACCACTGAGCCAGCCCCACTATTACTTTTTTAAAATAAACTTTATTTTTAGAGCCACTTTAGATTTACAGAAAAATTGCAAAGATAATACAGAGAGTTCCCATATGACTCCCCCTACCCCGTGTCCCCTGTTAACATCTTACATTAGTGTGGTACATTGATTACCACCAATGAACCAATGTCAATTCATTGTTATAAACTAAAGTCCATACTTTATCCAGATTTTCTTAGTTTTACCCAATGTCCTTTGTCCCAGGATCCCATCCAGGACACATGGCATTTAGTTATCATGTCTCCTTAGGCTCCTCTGGGCTGTGACAGTTTCGCAAACTTTCCTTGTTTTTTATGACCTTGACAGTTTTGGGGAGCACTGGTCAGGTGTTTTATTCCTCACTTGAGATTTGGCTGATGTTTTTCTCATGATTAGACTGATCTTACGGGTTTGTTTTTTGTTTTTTTAATTTTTTGTGAGGAAGACCAGCCCTGAACTAACATCCGTTGCCAATCCTCCTCTTTTTGCTGAGGAAGACTGGCCCTGGGCTAGCATCTGTGCCCGTCTTCCTCTACTTTATATGGGACGCCGCCACAGCAGGGCTGACAAGCAGTGCGTCGGCAGGCGCCCAGGATCCAAACCCGCACACCCCGGGCTGCCAAAGCGTGAACTAAACCGGTGCGCCACCGGCCGGCCCCTGTTATGGGTTGTTTTTTTTGAAGGAAGACCCCAGGGGTGAAATGTCATTTCCATCACATCATATCAAGGGCACATGTTATCAACCCGGTGTTGATGTTGACCTTGACCACCTGGTCATTATTACTTTTTGTGTTTGATTTTTGAACCATGTGAATATATTACTATTTAAAATTAAAATTTAAAAAACTTAAGACCTGTATTAGTTTGCTAAGGCTGCCATAGCAAGAGATACAGATGGGGCAGCTTAAACAACAGAAATTTATTTTCTCACAGTTCTGAAGGCTGGAAGTCCCAGATCAAGGTGCTGGCAGGGTTGGTTTCTCCTGAGTCTTTTCTCCTGGGCTGGCAGATGGCTGTCTTCTCCCTGTGTCTTCACATGGTCTTTTCTCTTTGTGTGTGTGTCCCTGGTGTCTTTCCCTCTGTTTACAAGGATACTAGTCACATTGGATTAGGGCTCACCTGGATGACCTCTGTTGACCTTGATTACCTCTGTAAGGGCCTTATCTCCAAAACACAATCACACCTGCAGGTGCACTCGGGGTTAGGATGTCAACATATGCATCTGGGGGGGCATAATTCAGTCTGTAACAAGACCCTTCATAGCATGGCCCTAATCTACCTTTTCAAGTTAAACTCCCATGCCCCTAGCATCCCACACCTAGATCTTGTACCCCAGCCATCCCAAAGCCTGGCCCTTCCCTCCTCCAGGTCCTAGTTCATTCACCTCCCTATGCCTGCAAAAGCACTCTGTCAATTTCCTCAAGAAGTGCTACCCTGTTCTTGTCACAATTCAAATCCTTCTTCTTCAAGGTTTTCCCAGATCCCCCAGAAGAACTCATCTCTACCTCCTTCCCCAGACTGCTGAGTCCTGGGTCACTTGTCACAACCTAACACCTTAGAGCTGGCAACATACCCATCTCCCCCGAATCCACTGAGCTCGTTCAGTTAACAAGCATCAACTGGATTTCTCCCGTGTGCCTAGCACTGGTCCAGGCCCCGGTGACACAATCTCAAACAAGACAGACAAGGTCCTTGTCCTCATGGACCTTATATTATGGTTAGGGAGAAGATGATAAACAAGAACATCAGCAAATAAAATAACTTCAAATGCTAGTAAGTGTATTAAAAAAAAATAAAACCAGATAACATGACAGAGACAGCTGCTTTTGCCAGGAAAAGGTGACATTTGAGTTGGGACCTGAATACTGAGGAGGCAGCCTTTCAGGGCTCCTGGGGAGGAGAGTGCAAAGGAGGAGGAAGAGCAGGTGAGGCGGGAAGGAGCTGGAAGAGCTTACGGCAGCTCTGAGGCAGTGCTGGGGGGCTCAATGGGCAGAGCAGGGGAGAGTAGAGGGAGGTGAGGTCAGGTTTGGGTTTGTGGGCCATGGTGAGTCTGGATTTTATTGTGGTGATTTTCCAGGGAAGTAGAGAGATCTGATGTATGTTTTCCAATGCCCAGCGGCCACCATGTGGAGGCCGGCTGGCGGGTGGCCAGAGTGGAGGAGGGAGGCCCCTTAGGAGGACTAAGGTGAGGTGGTGGATGTGGGGAAGGGGTCCCATTTGGGATGTGCTTTGAAGGGTCGGACTTGGGGAGGAGATAAAAGAAGGATGGCCCCCAGGCTCTTGACCAGTGCTTGGGGGGCTGCGGTGCAAACCAGGCTGCCTGTGCTCACAGAGCCCCCTGCATGCCTAGTGAGCAGGCGCTGGTAGGTCCAGGGCTGACGTCCTGCTTTGCCATGCTGTCCCTGGACAGGGCCACATTTCAGGATCCCCCTTCCTCTGTCCAACTTGAGCTAGCACCCTGACATCCATCCAGCACTCCAGCCAGACCTTGGGCATTGCCAGGGCCTTTCCCCATCTCTGCTCACCACCTCCTAACTGCTTTCCACCCCACCCCGTTTCTCCTCCTGCCCCAGCCCAACCAGAGCCACCCTCACCTCACCAATTTAGCTTCTCTATGGCCAGAAGGGTGTTTCTAAAGCAGAAATCAGACCTGCCACTGCCCCAGTGGGACTCTTCAGGGGCTCTCCACAGCCCTCAGGGAGCAGGGCAGGGGCTAGTTAAACTTCTAGGGACTTGGGCCTCCTGCACCCCAGCCTCAGGCCGCCCTTCCGCCTGCCAGTCTCCCCACCTCCACCCGCCCTAGGCCAACTCCTACTCCTGCCTCGGCCCCAGGCAGCCCTCCACCCCCGCAATCCCTGTAGCCTCCCTTCCCCTCCCCCAGTGCGGGGGTGGGTTCAGCGGGGACGGAGACTCCTGTTCTGCCCCCACAGTTCCCGGGAAACCTGTTTCCACAAGTGTTGGCTGCGAACCAGTCGCGGTTCCATTCCCTCCTCCGGGGCATTAAGTAATACTTTTGTCATCAAAGCTAGAAGAGAGGAACCTGGCGCGAACACAGCCAGCGATCTGTTTTTCGCGTTTTGTTCTGCCGTGCGCGGCCCTGGGGGCTGTGTCGGCCCCCGGATCCCAGCGCCCGGCACACAGTCGGAGACTCGTGATGCCCGTGGAGCGCGTACGCGGTGGCTGCCTCCACCAAGGAAAATACAACTGAAAACCCAGCAGCTACCGCCCCAGGCCGCGGAGCCCGGCGTTCCTGCCAGGTGTTCACACTCAAGGAGTTTGGACCTCAGGGCGGGGTCTCGGGAGCCGACCCGCCGGTTCTCCTTCCCACAGCGGCCTGTCGCCGCCGCGGGGGGCCGAGCGGCAGGTCCCCGCCCGGGGGTGCGGCCTATGGGGGAGGCGTCCGCACGCCGAGGACCCCAGCGCTCAGCACACAGCGTCGGCTCATCCCTGCGGGGACCCCGTGAGGCAGGTGTTCTCTGAAGCCCAGAGAGGTTTCGCCACTTGCCCAGGGCCACGGAGCGGGGACCTACGGTGTTGGGGCTCCAGCCGGGGCCGAGCAGGTGCCAGGCCGGCTGGCGCGGTGAGGGGCGCGCTGTTCCCGGCCCCGGGGGGCGGGTCGTCCCGGAGGGCGGGGCGTCGTGGGGGGTGGCTCCTGCGAGGGCCGGGGCTCCCCCGCCTCGAGAGGGTCTGCGTGCTCGCGCGCACACAGCCCCGGTCCTGTTCTGAGACCCAAACCGTTTTCTCCTCTAGTCCTGGGACCCGCCGGGGCCGGTGCTGGACCAGGACACTCACTGATTCATTCACTGATTCACTAATGGATTCCTTCACTCCTGATCTGCACTGTGTCCTCTGTGCTGGACTTGATTCTTCGAGGTCGCGGGGAGCGTGCTGGAGGTCGTGCCATAACGCGCTTTAGTCTCGGGTCTTTTGTTCTCCCCCAAGCATCCCATCCTAGGCGTCCCCTTCCCCCACTCTGTTGTCATGGGTTTTTCCCAACGTCCTTTCCTGCGGCTGCATCAGCTCCTGCCAGACCGCTGTGCAGGGTCCCCTAACCACCCTCCCTCCCTCGTGCTCTCCGACGCTTCAGGTGCTTCCAGTTTCCACGATTTTTCATGATTCTGTCACAGCAGTCAGGGTCCCGTGGGAAAACAGATGGCTTCCGCAAGTTAGGGAAATTCCAGGAGAGTTATTTATAAAAGGGGACTGCTTACAGAAGAGGGGGTAAGGGAACCACAGGGAGAGCGCAGGACTCCAGGACCTGCACAGGGGGACAGTCACTACCCCCAGGGCTGGAGGGAAGAGAGGGGAGGGCACCACAAATGAAAGAAGAGAGTCACTAAGGGGAGGCCTGACCTTGGAAGCAATGACATTCAGTCAAGTGACACAGCCTGTCCAAGGCCCCCAGCTGGAGGAGCTGGGATGGACTCCCTGACCTCCCCCCAGGGTGCTGCACTGGGCAACCCCCCTGGGTTTGGAGGCCAGGAACCTGTGTGTGTAGTCCATGGAGATGGGCCTCCCCAGTGGAGAGCCAAGATTCAAACCCAGTTCTGACTCTGACTCCTGCACTCTACACACACTTTGCATTGTTTTATGAGCTTAGAATCCATTTTACAATAACTAATTGGATATTTTGTAGCAAGAAATTAACAAAATGTGCTTTCACATAGTAGCTATGAGCTTGGACCGTAGAGCTACACCACCTGCCCCTTAGTTCTGTGTAATTTGTGTCAAGTTATGCAACCTTTCTGGGCCTCAGTGTGCTCATCTGTAAAATGGGGATAATAGTGCCTACCTCAAGGATTTTTGTCTGGATTACATAAAATGATGGTTGTGGCACATAGTGAATGCCGTACAGGTATTTGCTGTTACCCTGCGCTGGGTGAGATATTGCTGCCAGGCCAGGAGGGTCCCAGGTTTCTGGAGCCACCGCGCTCATTGCTGATCAGCAGCTTTGGGCGCTCAGGCATGCCAGCCTGACCTTGAAACACCCCCACCAGCTGAACAGCAGCCTCTTCTCCCTCTTGTTCGCCCACCTCAGCCTGCTCCACACAGACGTGAACACAGGCTGGAACAGGGTGATCTGTCCTTTGTGCCAACACCAAAGAAGGCAGCTGGCCGTGGGGTTGGCCCTCTTGGTATGTGGAGATAGAGTGACTGATACTACAGTTTGTACTGGGGTGCCTGAGACGATTCTGGACAAGCTCAGGAAACGCCTCTAAGTGTGCTAGGAGGACACCAGACATGCCTCCCAGTGACCCTGAAGGGAAACTGCAGACCCCTTAGCCTGCCTGGCTGGGAGAGGAGGGCCATTGAACGAGGTGGATAAGGTGTGAGGAACACATCAAGGCCACGTGGGAACCTGGCTGGAGAACGCTGGTCTTCAAAGATGGGTCTGGCTGGGCCAGAAGGGAATTTACACACACACACACGCACACACGCACACACTGGTATGGGTTACAATGCAGCCCTTGCTTCTTGTCACCTCCTGAATTGGCTTCTAATGTTCTCTACGTGTATCACAGTGATTGGAGTCAGAAAGACCTGTTTCGAATTCCAATTCAAAAACCCAAACATGCAAAGAGAGTTCTGTTTAGACAAAATACCTAACTTTCTTGATGTTTAAAATTAATTCTTACCATGATAATCCATGCACTTGATTTTTAAGCAGACAAATGGTATGCAAAGGCTTCTGACAAAAAACAGTAGGCGCGGCCCGTCTCTGAGTCACACGCCTCAGGGGCAACCTCTTTCAGCTCTTTTATGGTTTTGTGCGTGTGCTATTTTCATATTTGTAAATATTATGCTTATACTATTATTTCTGGATTTTTCAATTCTAGATATTATCGACTGGCTCTCTACTATGGCAGATGAGAATTTAGCAATCTTATTCGCCCTCTCCCAACACATCTTTTCCCTTTTCACAACCCAGTTATATCATATTTTTGGTTTAAACAATATTCAGGATTCCATTATTGTGCCCATGAAAGTACTCTTCACTGCAGAGCCAAGTTGTGCAGAGACTTAGGGCAACACGTGTTTTATTAATGCAGATTAGCTCATGGGGGACTGGTAGGCGGGGGAATGGTGTCCATACAAACTAGAAGTTGAGTTGCTCATACACAATTTTTCCCGGTGTGTTAATGTTTTGAAACCATCAGGAGCCAGCATGGCAACAATTAAAAAGAGGGCCTTAGCAATAATATGAAGACCTTAAAAAAATAGGTAAGCTGAAAAATTCCACAGAAAAGCTTTCCCTTAGGGCAAGAATAGTGTAGTGTAGGACCACTGCATTCTCTCCCACGTTCAGTCTCTCTGGGGAAGCCGAGCGTGCAGATGAGGAAGCCGCAAAGATGTCCCCTTGTATTAAAACATTTTTTTTCGTTTTTTGATCGATATGGAAAGCTACGTCTAGATTGTATTTTTCTTGCTGATGAAACTGGTCTCTTTCAGAAGTGAACGTCTTCAAGGGTCAGCATCTCCAGAGAGGAAGAAGCCTGAAGGCAAAGGCTGAAAAGGAGGGACCGCTGTGATTTTAGGTGCTAATGCCTGAGGAAAAATGACTGTGTTGTATCTTTATTAGTATCATTGTTGTTTTTATTAGGGCTCTGGTTATGAAGTTCCAAGATGCAAAACACAGACCTAATAAAGGATGCCTATCCAGAATATATAAAGAACTCTTATAACTCAACAATGAGACAAACAACCCAATAAAAAATGAGCAAAAATTTGAAGAGATGCTTTGGTGGAGATATGGATGACATATGAGCATGTGAAAAAATCATCATTAGTCAACATCAATGAGATACCATCACACACCTGCTATAAAGGCTAAAATGAATAAGACTGACGATATCAAGTGTTGGTGAGGAGGTGGAGCACCTGGAACTCTCATACACTGCGGTGGGAATGCACAATGGTTTGGCCGTTTTGGAAAACAGTTTGGTGTTTTCTTATGAAATTGTGTGTGTATGTGTGTGTGTGCACATGTATATAAAATGAGAACAGTTCCACTTCTAGTCATTTACCCTTGAAAAATGAAAATATAAGTTCACACAAAGACCTCTATGTGAATGTTCATAAGAGCTTTAGTCATAATAACCCCAAACTGGAAATAAGCCACCCTCCATCCAAATGGTGAATGTGGTACATCTATACAATGGAATATGACTTCAGCAATAAAAGGGAACAAATTAACTGATATACACAGCAAAATGGATACATCTAAAAATAGCATTATGCTAAGTGAAAGGAGTCAGATTCAGACTACATACTGTATTATTCCACTCGTGTGATGTTCTAGAATGTCATAGGGACAGAAATTAGATCAGTAGTTGCTGAAAGATGAGGGAACTGACTGCAGTGGGGCATGAGGAAACTTTTTGGGCTGATGGAAATGTCTGTATCTTGATAGTGGTGGTGGCTACACAACTATTTACATTTTTCAAAACTCATCAAATTATACACTTCAAAAGGAAATGTTTTACTCTATATAAATTGTACCTCAATAAACCCAACTTATTAAAAATGTTCCATAGGTTTTGAGTAGTCTGTGTCTAACCCTCTTTTCTCTGTAAATCCTGTTATTTTTAGCGAATGGGTTCATAGAAGGCAAGACTTTAAAGGAATGTATATATTTAATTGTAGCAAAAAATCTCAGTTATGATTATATTTTCTTTTCTCTATAATTTTTTGTTCTTCCAAGAGTTAGTACGTCTCAGTCTGGACAAGCTGCTCTCCAGTCTGCTGTGTGGCTGTTGTCCTGGGACTTTCCTTTGCTATTGTCCTGGGAATTCTCCTTGCCCCCTCTCTTGCATGGGATATCTGTTTCCTGGATCCTTTATCTTCCTTTTTCTTCAGTTTGCCTCTTCTTCATGGAAAAGCACGTCTTTGAGTAGCTTATTGAGATAGGGTGCACGGAAGGTAAATTTTTTAAGATCTTGCCTTCTGGAAGCATCTTTATTCTGCTCTCACAACTGACTGATAATTTGGCTGGGTATAGAGTTCCAGGTTGGAAATCATCATCTATCAGAATTTTGAAGGCATGAAATTAATTCCACCATCATCTTGCTTCCATTGTTGCTGTGGAAGCTATTCTGCTACCTCATCCTTTGAAGATGACCTGCTTTTTTCTCTTTGGAAGCTTTTAGAGTCTTATCTTTATCCTTGTTGATTTAAAATTTCAAGATGAAGTGCACTGGTGTGGATTTTTACCCATTAATTGTGCTGGTAACTTGGTGGGATTTTTTCATCATGATACCATTTCAGTTCTGGGAGTTTTTCTCAAAATTTTCTTTGATAATTTTATTTCTTCTGTTTTCCCTGTTTTTTTCTTTTTCTTTGTGCAGTTCCTGACATTCAGCTGTTGGACCTCCTGGTTTAGTCTTAATTTTCTTACTTTTTCTCTCCTTGTTTCCGTCTCCATCTTTTGAGAGATTCCTTCAACTTGATGAAATGATGATCCCAAGATGATCTTATCCATTCATGACTTTAAATGCTGTTTGCACACTTGTGACTCCCATATTTACATCTCCAGCCTGGACCTCTCCCTAAACTCTGTACAGTCATGCATTGAATAACAACATTTTGGTCAACAACAAACCGCATATACAACGGTGGTCCCATAAGATTATAATGGAGCTGAAAAATTCCTATCATCTAATGACGTCGTAGCTCTCGCAATGTCCTAGTTCAATGCATCACTCACGTGTTTGAGGTGATGTTGGTGTAAACAAACCTACTGCGAGGCTAGTCATATAAAAGTATAGCACATACAATTATGTACAGTACGTAATACTTAACGATAATAAATGGCTATGTTACTGGTTTATGTATTTACTACATTATGCTTCCTCTTTTGTTGTTGTTTTTTTGGAGGCCCTGCTGGGATATACTATGCTTCCTATTGTTCTTTTAGAGTGTACTCTTTCTACTTATTAAAAAAAAAGTCTACTGTAAAACAGTGTGCTGTGTTATGCCGGCAGCAGCCGCATATCTTGTGTTGACCACGTCCCTCGATTGCATCATTTTCTCTCGTGCCTGATTTAATCTCATGTTGTTTGGTTCATCATGGCTCCTAAGTGTACAAAATCCACTGCTTATGTTGCCAGTAAGAGGCCACATCAAATGACTAACCTAGAAAAGAAGTTAAAAGAGATTAAGGACTACGAAGGTGGAAAATTAGTGATGGTTACTGCTCACCAGTCAGGCACGTCCCATCCCACCATAGCTGTGATCTTGAAGAACGAGAACAAAGTGAAGGAAGCTGTTAAAGGAGCTGCTTCACTGAAGGCAATGAGACAAAAATTCGAGAAGGGTCTATATCAGACTTGGAGAAACTTCTGGATGATGATCTGGATTGAAGACCAAACACAGAAGCATATCCCTCTCAGCACCATGAAAATCATGACCAAAGCAAAAAGTTTGTTTTCAACATTAAAAGAAAAGGCTAGACCTGACTACGGTATTGAATTCACTGCCAGCTCTGGGTGGTTTAAATGATTCGAGAATCGTTATTCATTATACAATATGAAAGTGAGCGGTGAGTCTGCAAGTGCTGATGTGAAGGTGGCTGAAGAACTTTTGGAAGCTCTAGATAAGCTGATTGTGGAGGAAAGTTACTAGAGAAAATTCTCCATATGGATGAAACCTCCTTATTCTGGAAACAGATACCTGAAAGGACTCTCATCCATAAGGAGGCCAGGCCAACACCAGGTTTCAAGGCTTTTAAGGGCAGGATAACAGTCCTGCTTGGGGGCAGTGTTGAAGGCTACAAATTGAAACCTTTGTGATCTGGCACGGTGACAACCCCAGGGCCTTCAAGCATCTGAGTAAGCAGACACTGACAGTGACTGCAGGAGCAATAAGAAGTCCTGGATGACCCAGCTCCTCTTCCAAGACGCCCTCCTGAATTGCTCTGCCAATGAAATGGAGAAGTACTATTTGGAGAATAACAAACTTTTTGAGGTTTCGCTTATTGTTGATGATGCTCTTGGACATCCTCCTCTTGCTGGTAATCTTCAACACAATATCAAAGTGGTGTTTCTCCCCCCAAATACCACCTCTTTGATCCAACCAATGGATCAAGGAGTTACAGCAGCTTTTAAGGCCTACTGTCTGAGGAGGACCTCTGCCCAGGCTGCTGCTGCAGCTGAGGAGACACTGATGCAATTCTGGAAGGATGACAACAATTATGATGCATCAAGAACATTGCTTGGGCCTGGGGTGACGTCACCAAGAAGTGTATGAATGGCATCTAGAAGAAGACACTCAAGAGGTTAGTCCATGACTTCAAAGGATTGGCCAAGGATGAAGAGGTTGCAAGAATCAACAAGGCTGTGGTTGAGATGGCAGACAACCTTAACCTGGGTGTGGATGAGGGTGACATTGAGGAGCTCCTGGAGGTGGCCCCTGAGGAATTGACTCAGGAGTTGTTGGAACTGGAACTGGAACGCATAGCTAAAAAAGAGGCAAGAGAAAAGGAACTGCATGAGAAGAATAAGAAGAACCCCCAAGAAAATTCACAATGAAGAGTTTAGCATAAGCCTTTGCAGACCTCAACAAACTCCTTCGAAAGTTTGAAAACATGGACCCCAACACCAAAAAGTTTTTATTAATACAGAGGAATGTTCATGGTGCATTATCTGTTTATAAGCAAATCTGTGATGGAAAAAAGAAACAAACCAAGCAAACCACCATGGACATATTTCTGAAAAGAGTGACACCTCCTCAAGAAGAGCCTCAGGCAGGTCCTTCAGGAGGTGTTCCAGAAGAAGACATTGTTATCACAGGAGATGACAGCTCCCTGCATGTCATTGCCCCTGAAGACCTTCCAGTGGGACAAGATGTGGAGGTGGAAGGCAGTGATATTGATTATCCTGACCTGTGTAGGCCCAGGCTAATGTGTGTGTTCGTGTGTTAGTTTTTAACAAAAAGGTTTAAAAAGTAACAAAAAATTTAAAAATCTTAAAAATAGAAAAAAGCTTATAGAATAAGGACATGAAGAAAATATTTTTATACAGCTGTATAATGTGTTTGTGTTTTAAGCTGTGTAATAACAAAAGAGTAAAAAAGTTTAAAAAAGTCAAAGTTCATAAAGTAAAAAAATGACAGTAAGCTAAGGTTAATTTATTATTGAAGAAAGAAAAATATTTTTTTATAAATTTAGCGTGGCCCAAGTGTGTCGAGTTTACAGTCTACAGCGGTTACGGTAATGTTCTAGGCCTCCGCGTTCGCTCACTCGCTCACCCAGAGCGGCCTCCTGCCGGCTCCATCCGTGGTGAGTGCCCAACACCGGCGTGCTGCCTTTTGTCTCATGCCGTATTTTCACTGTACCTGTTCTATGTTTACACACACAAATACTTACCTCTGTGTTACAATTACCTACGACATTCAGCACACTGACGTGCTGCACAGACTTGTAGCCTAGAAGCAATGGGCTACACCACAGAGCCTGGGTGTGTCGTAGGCCGTACCATCTAGGTTTGTGTAGGGACACTCCATGTTCACACAATAACAAAAGTGCCTAAAGACGCATTTCTCAGAACGTGTCCCCGTCATTAAGCAATGCACGACTATTCCTTTATCTAACTGCCTTCTCAGCATCTCCATTTGCACGTCGAATAGGCATCTTAGCTTAATATGTCCAAAACGGAACTCCTGCTTTCTAACTCCCTGTGGTAGGTCGAATAACAGCCCCCCAAAGATAACCACATCCTAATCCCCGGAACCTGTGGATGTCACCTTATATGGCAAAAAGGACAAGCAGGTGATTAATTTAAGGATCTTGAGATGGGGAGATGATCCTGGATTATCCAGGTGGGTCCTAAACGCCATCACAAGGTCTTTATAAGGAGAGGCAAGAAGGTCAGAGGAGGTAGCAGGAGATATGACAACAGGAGTGGCTGCAGCGATACAAGGAAGGGGTCATAAGCCAAAGAACACAGGTGGCCTCCAGAAGCTAGAAAAGACAAGGAGACAGACACTCCAGAAGGAACCAGCCCTGCTGACACCCTGGCTTTAGGTCAGTGAGACTGGTTCCAAACTTCTGGCCTCCAGAACCGGAAGAGAAGAAATGTGGGCCGCGGTCACTATACCAGGTTTGCAGTGGTTTGTTCTCACGGGAACACTCCCCGCCCTCACTTCTCCACAGCCTTCCTCAGGCCGGTGGAGGGCACCCCCATCCTTCCAATTGCTCGGGTCAAAGCCCTGGAGTTGTCCTGTCCTCTTTGTGTCATACCATATCCTGCCTACCAGGAAATCATTTCAACTCCACCTCCAAAACATCTCCAGAATCTCACCAGGTCTTGCCACCTCCACTGCCACCACACAGGCCACGGTGGCACCATCCCTCACTCGGATCACTGCAGAAGCCTCCAAGCTGGTCCCCACTTCTGCCTTCGCAGCCTGCTCACCACTCACCACCCACCCTTGAGCCCATCTAGCACGATCCTTTTATTTTTATTTTTTTAAATTTTTTATTGATGTCAATAGTTTATAACATTGTGACATTTTAGTTGTATATTTTTGTTTGTCAGTCGCCATATGAACTGCATCCCTTCACCCTTTGCTAGCACAATCCTTTTAAAATAAGATTATTTCATTCCCTTCTCAAAACTCTCACTGGCTCTCCATCTCACCCAGCAGAAGCCAAAGACCCTCCACAGCCTATAGAGTCGACACAAATGCCACCTCATCCCTGGCAACTCTCCCCCTTGCTTACTCTCATCCAGCCACACTGGCTGCCTTGCTCAATTATGCCAGCCACACTCCTGCTGCAGGGCCTTTGCACCTGCTCTTCTCTCTCCCTGGGAAGTCCTTCCCTCAGATTCCACATGACCAGAGCCAGCTACATAATTTGTGGAGCCCAGGGCAGAATGAAAACCTGACACTCCTCATTCAAAGAGCTGGAAAAAAAGTGTCATTAAATGTACTAAAGTATAAAATGTTTTCCCTTCTTCCACAGTCTCTCTCTCTCTTGACCTGTCATTGGTGTTTTTTGTTATTTAATGTTGCACTCTCTGGGGCAAAGGGATGCTTGCCAGGAATGTGCCGACCCTGACAGGTGCCCAGGGCCCCACACTTAGTGCACGCACAAACCACAGGCTGCTGAGTCACCCCTACTAGTGGGGGCAGGAAAGCAATCTCTCTTTCCCATGAGCGACCCCCAAGGGGCACAAGCTCTGTACAGGAAGCACTTGGGGCCTGGATCAGAGGTGGGTGACAGGCTCACTACCACCAAATCACCTACAGAACATGCCGTGTGGCTGCCAGCCCGGGGTGGGGACAGCTGCCTCCAGGTCCCACCCCGAGATGCTGTGGGACATGTATGACTATCCCTGACCCTCCCTGTGCCCATGCCCAGGTCTCCACTGGGGGCAGAGGGTGGCAGCTGTTGCTGGGCTGGTGTGTGCATATGGCTCTGATGGGGTCTGAGGCGCCAGCCAGCAGGAGAGCGGGCAGCCGAGAGGCAGGGGGACAGTGGGAAGCAAGACCATGACGCATGAGCCCAGGTCCAACCCCTAGTGCACGCTCCATTATCCCATTGGACTCCACCCACAAAACAAATTCAAAGATAAAATTATGAAGAATTTCAAGTCGGCAGGCGCAGAGCTATAAGCCCTGGGCGTGGGGCCCTGTGTGACTGCTGGTCCTTCAAGCCGGCCCTGCACGTGCTCCTCCCTCTCTTCGGTCTCTGCTCAATTCGCTTCATCAGTGAGGCCAGCTCTGACCCCTCCCCCACCTCTGGCACGACCTTTTCCCTTTGTCCTTTCTCTGCTTTAAAGTTCTCTGGAGCACTCCAGACGGCATGCTACACACTGTTCAAAGTCTGGAACAGACGCTCCATGAGGAAGACATCTCCCAGCACCTAGCACAGCGCCTAGCACATGAGAGTGCTCAGCAGGGGGCTGGCCCGGTGGCGTAGTGGTTAAGTTCATGGGCTCTGCCTCAGGGGCCCAGGGTTTGCGGGTTGGGTCCTACACACCACTCATCATGTGGTGCTGTGGGGGCGTCCCAGGTGTAAAAATAGAGGAAGATGGGCACAGATGTTAGCTCAGGGCCAATCTTCCTCATCAAAAAAAAAAAAAGAGTGCTCAGTAAAATAGATTAAATGAGCAAATGAATGAGTGAGTGAATGAATGAATGAGCGAATGGGCTTTCTTCCCACTGGCGTCCCTCTGCAGCTTCCTCAGACCTGCCCACTCACCCTCCTGCTGCTTTTCACTTTCAAAACCAGTGCAGGACTGCCTTGGGCTCTGTGTCTCTGTCCTGTTGCTGCCCTTGTGGGCTTGTCACCAGCCCCTGATGCGGCGGAGTTCTGGGAAGTGGCAGCCGTGACCCACTGCCCGTGTAGCCTGTCTCACAGGCTCCTGTCCCAGCCCCGCTCCTCCTCCGCAAGTCAGATTCTTCGCCCTAAGGGCCAGGCTCCTTTGTAGGCACTCTCCACCTTGGGAAACCTAGGACTCTCGAGGAAGGTGCTGCGATTGTCACTCCCACTTTTTAGGTGACTGAACAGAGTCAGCAAGGTTGAGCAACTTGCCTGAGGCCAAACAGAAGCTAAGTGTCCAGGCAGGGACTTGAACCTGAGCCGCTGACCACCAAGCCACGAGGCTCTAACAGTTCACGTGCCCCTGGCTGGGTGGACTGTGACGGTGGGGAGTGCTAGCCCGGATAAGCCTTCTGCTGGGAACCTGTGTTACTCCTGTGAGTGGGCTCTGGGGCCGGGCTGAGCTACAGGTCAAGTGCTTTGGGGGCCGTGACCAGAACTTGCTGCTCTTTCCTGGGCCTTCCAGAGCCTCGGGAGGGCAATGCCCACCTCCCTTGTCCCGAGAGGAAGCAGCTTGGGGGCAGCACGACAGAAAGGACAGGGGGGTGTCCCACTGCTTCCAAGCTGGGCAGTGGCTGCAGAGGGACTCACTGGGCACCCAGCAAGCAGCACAAGCCCCAGGATGGGCATGGTGTAGGTGACCTCCCCTGAGGGTGACAGGCCATACCTAGCAGTGAGCTTCAGCCGTTCAGATCCCAAAGGCCCAGATTCACACTGCAGGGCTCAGAGCCGGGGCCAGGACGCACAGCACGCCCTGTAGGAGACAGGAACTGGGAGCTGCGCCTGGAGGAGAGGTGAGGAGCTCGGATGCTGGAGGGACACTGAATGGGGGTTCAAGCACGGGCCTGTGTTCCAGAACCCTGCCTGTTGGAAGCCTTCCTGGCACTTCCTGCTGCCTTGTGGTCTCCCCAAAGATTGAGCAGACTCGTCAGGCAACTCTGACGTCTTGTGGTGTGCTGCCTGATTCTTCCTCCCGGCCTCCCCGGCTGCGAGGTCCCCGAGGGCGCTTTTACACATGCTCTCCTTTATCCTCACCACAGCCCCAAGGAAGTGAGCACTGCTGTCGTCCCCATGTGAAGGTGGAGGAAACTGAGGCCCAGAGAGGGTAGAGAAGCTGCCGCCTGGGGTCACCCAGGCAGGATGGGCCTGGCGCCCCTGCAGCCCAGGCTCTGTTCCAGGTGCTTGCACACCTGCGGTTCCTGACTGTGCCTGCACTTCCACCGTCAGCGTGCCCTCGCGCACGGCCCCGCTGAATGGAGCGCCAGGCGGTGCCAGGGGGGAGGCAGGGCTGGAGGATGGCAGTCACGCCTGGGCCTGTAGGCGCTGGCTCAGGGCCTGTTGGCCTGGAAAACAATCCATCTGCTTACTTGTTGGACCCAGATTTTTCATCTCCTCAGAGGGCCCTGCGTCTCCTCCACCAGCCAGCTGTGGGGAGAGGCGATGGAGCCAACTCCTCCGAGGTCCCCTGGAGCGGGGCCCCTGGTCACAACCCCTGCCTTCCCTGCCCCATTCCCTCCTGGCCGGAGGCCACTGACCGACCTCCGTCCTAGCTGGGCAACAGCGCTGCCCTGGGAAGCTGGCCTTGTGGGCAAACAAAAGTGTTATGTGGTGTGGGAAGCGGTGACGCTCCCCAGGCCTCCAGGTGCCCCCTTCAGAGCTCAGCACAGAAGTGGTCTGCCGGTGACCTGGGGGGTCCCATGTGCTGAAGGAGGCCTATGTCCCTGCTCCCTACTGCCCCTGGCTCCTGACTCCCTGGGCCCTCCACTGTGGTGCCCCCCCCCCACCCAGTACCTTTGCTCCTGCTGTCACCTGACCCCAGGATGCCCTTGCTTCCACCTCCTCTGTTTAGGATCAGACTCCGTCTTCAAGGCTCAGCCCAGATGCTCCCTCCTCCGACCACCTTCTCTCCTTGTCTACCACTCGGCATCAGGCTAGGCACTCAGCAGGCACCCGGCACAGCCTCAGGGAGCTCAGCCTAGCCCCACTCCCTGCTCCAAAGCTCAGGGCAGGGCAGGGGGAAGGGTGTGGGCTGGGCCCTAGGCTCCCCTATGCTGGGGGTCACCCTGGGCTTCACTCCAAGGGCTCTCCTGGACTGGCTGCCCCAAGGCTCTGGCTGGTGTGCCTGGCTGCGAGGGCTGCAGAGAGGGGTCCTCAGCACCCTGCCCACTCTGGGCCCCGAGGGCTGCACCCATACCCCACCTAGGCTCAGGGCCACACCCTACATGACCACTCACTGACAGTGAGAGACTTGCACCACTCTGACCCTCAGTCTCCTCATTTGTGAATTGGAGATAATGAGACTTGAGGCCCAGGTGTGCACTGCTGGAAGGCAAACCAAGTTGCAATGAGTCAGGCCTTTGTAACTCAATAGGCTTCACACCTATTGGGAGTTACTGGTAGCTGCTACTAATGTTAACTTATCTGTTCATCAACCAGACCTGTGGGCAAGAGCTGGCGCTGGATGCTGGGTTGGGGGGGCAGGGAGGCAAGCCCAGGCTCTGCCTCACTCCAGCCTTCAAAGACCAACTCTGATGGCCCCACTCTGACCTCCTCCCCCTCCCTCTTCTCTGTTTCCATTGTCATGTGTGCCACCTTCTGAGTACATGTCTGTCCCTCCACTGTGTCTGCACCCCTCTGTGACCCCCTCACTCTGCAAGGCCTGGCACCCAGGAGTGCACGGGGTGAGGGTGAGGAAGGACCTCAGAAATCTTCCAGCCCCCTCTCATTTTACAGATGGGAAAGCCAAGGCCCAGAGATATCGGGGGCTGGGCCAAAGACACACAGTGAAGTGGGGCAGTGTTGAGAGGCCGCAAGCCAAGCGAGGGACCTTAAACCAGGTCTTTGGTTTGATCTCAGGTGGGGATCTGGGTTCCGGAAGGCTCCTAGAGCTGCAGTTACGGGTCAGTTTCAGGCCAGCGTGCGAGGCCTCCTGAGGACACGGCTGTGCACCATCCTGCACCTGCCCCGACTGGAGCTCGGGGGTCTCCACAGCAGCCTGGGCAGCTGGGGAGGGGGGTGGAGTGAGCCACCCTCCACAAAGGGCTTCTGGGAAGCTGAGCAGCACAGCTCTGCTGGGTCTCCAAGGAAAGGGCCAGGGGCCTCAAAGACCCATGGTGATATGAACCATCCCCAGGCATCCTGGGGCAAATGCCAGAGGCCTTGGCTTTCCCCAGCCCCCAGCCCCAGCCCCACTGCTGCAGCCCTCAGTCCCCGCCCAGCCCAGGCCCACCACCCCTTCACAGATAGCAGTGCCACTCACTGGGCTTCCTGTCCCCAGCCGCACTCTTCCCACATGTTCCCACAGCAGCCTGCCGAAACCCAGATCTGACCAGGCCACCCCGAAACCCTTCTGGCTCCCAACTGCCTGCAGTATAAAGTCCGACCTCCTTTTCATGGCCTTTAAGTCCCTCCGTCTTCGCCTCCAATGTCTGAACTGCCATTAAGAGGGGAGAAACGGGGTATTCCCCAGGTGGGAGGTGGTGGCGCTGAGCCTCGTCCAGACGTGGGCCCGCCAGCTGCACTGAGCTGCTGGGCGGAGCACGGCCTTCCTGGCCCTGGGCATGCGTGAGTGAGGGCATCTGTGAGTGTGTCCACTGAGAATGTTGGACCACTGTGGGACAGTCCCAAGAGCTTTTGCTGCTGGGGCCACATCCTGGGACCAGCTTTTCCTCCAATTGTCTCTTAGCAACCAGAGCTCTGGAGGCTCCACCTTCCAGCTTCACCCCAGGCCTGGGTCTCAGAGGACTCAGCAGTAATGGTGTGGCGTTGGTCAGAACCGTTCCTGGACACAGAACTGGGCCTCTGACCCTCACAGATGGAGTCTCAGTTCTAGTCTAACTCCCTGCCCCAAGTCTGCTGGAGCCACATGACTGGGTCTTCTTCCCCTGCCCCCACCGCACAGCTCCAGCCCAGCCCCAAGCCTGATTTGAGGCCGGAGGGGCTTGACCAGCTCAGTCCCTCTCTGTAGCTCAGAGGCAGAACCCTCTTACTGCCTGTCCAACCTGGAGGAGTCCCCTACCTCTGATACTGTCCTTGTGCTTTGGCCTCTGTTCCCCAGACCCTGTGTGGGTCCCTCAGTGTTCTGGCTCCCATTCCCTGGTCACCTTCTGCCCCGTGGTCTGCCCTTCCTGTTGTCCCTTGCTGCCCAGCTGGACCAAGCATGCTATCCCATGCCTCTCTGGCACTGACCACTTGCTGAGTGGGCCCTGGCACCATCCTCCCTGGGCATGGTGTCTGGACACTGGCTGGTCAGGTGGAGTCCCCCGTCAATGGAGCAACAATCCCCAGGTGTGTGTAGGTCAGTTGTGGTAGCCACTATGATGGCTGTGGCTAGTGTTCCTGTCCCATGTTTGTGGCTGTCCTCAGGTCCCAGGGGACTGTGCTTCCTGTTCTGAGGAGGGAGTCCAGATGGAGGGGCCTGAGCAGCCCACCTGCCCAGGTTGTGTCCTGCTGCCCTGATGGAGCATCCCATCAGGCAGAGCCTCCTCCTGGGCAGAAAGTGCCTCATTGGGGCCGGCAGGTAGGCAGGACCCCGGCCCTCTTCTTTCCTGGACCCTATTCTCTTGTCCTGGTGGTCACACCCTGGCCCCAGACTCACACAAGGTCCAGCCTGCAGGCCCCTCCCCGGGGCCTGTGACTGTCCCAGGCAGGGAGAGCCGTGTAGCAGGGCAGCCGCATCCCCGCGCCACACTGAGCCTGCCGAGGACCCTTGCAAGGATGAGCGCGCACGGGATGGGGGCGGAAGGCCGCTGCGGGGCGCTGACGCGCAGTGGAGACCGGCGGCCCGCGAATCCCGCTCGGCTATCCGCAGCGGGCGCGTCCTGGGGTCTGCGGCAACGGCTAGGGGCGTGGCCTCGGCGGGCGGGGGCGGGGCCTGCTTTCGAAGCCGGGGTGGGGGTCCCTCCAGCAGCCACACTTCCTTCCTGTTGGGGTCTTCCGTCTCGCCAGGCAGGGTACTGCTGTTCTTTGTCCTGGCGCTGGGCCCTCCGTGCCCGCAGCCACCCGGTTCTCCTCTTATCCAGTGTCCAAGACTTGGTGACAATGACAATGTGAACAATAAGGAGAGCCTTGGCTCACGCTCCGCCTTTCCCAGGCCCCCTGCCCTGGGAGCTTCCTCACCAGACATCCTGCCCCGGGCTTCCAGGTATCTGCCTCCACCTCGACCCTTAGACCCGGTTGCTGACGACCCTGGCTCAGCCCTCTTCGCTTGCCCATCCCCCAGTCCTTCCCCCAAACTCCCCCTCCCCAGGGGGGACCCAGTTTAACTTCTTACCTTGGGAGAGTTATACTCTGCCACCCCCTCCCAGACACAGCCTGCGACCTCCCAGCAGCCCCCAAGGCCGGGTGTTGCGGAGGCCAGTCAGATGTGCTGTCGCTGATGGACATCTGTAGGTCACTGCCACAACAGCCACCAGCAACATGGCCCAACTCGGCCACAAGGATCTTTTCCTGCAAGACCAGGATGGACTCTTCCCACAGCGATGTAACTTGGGCCTTGAAGGGCCAGGAGGCGGAGAAGGGGGCCATTCTCCCAGAGCAGGGTGGGCCTACAGGAGGAAGGGCCACATCTCGCTCACATTTCCCCCCCTGAACTGGAAAGTCCTGATTTTTTTTTAAGGGGAAAAGGAGGTTTCTGGAACCACAGCCACTCAGCAGAATGTCTCCACCAGGCAGAGTCTGCAGACACACCTTCCCCACATTTGGTTTGGGGTCTGCCACGATAGAAAGATGGAGTTGGAGTGGGCTCCAGCACCCGACCTGAGCAAGGCCCAGGGTTCCGCACGTAGTGGGTGCTCCCTTGGCCTCTGCGTCGCTCTTAAAGAAAGTAACCCGTGCAGCTACAGTTTTCTGAGCGCCTACTGTGTGTTGCGAGCTGTCTCTAATTCACAGGCCCTGAGGGCAGGACTTCGGCTCACAGCTGTATCCCCACAGCTTAGAACTGTGTCTGACACCTACCGGTGCCCAATAAACTCTTATCAAACGAACTCCCAGGAACATTTCATGGTGGTGATTGTTTCCTGCTTACACAGGTGGCTAACGGAGGTGCAGGGAAGTGAGTCACTGCCCAAGGTTGACCGCTGCACTGGAGAAGCAGGCCCGGGCCAGGCTAGAGGGACTCCAAAGCCCCAGATTGTCACTGCACATGCTCTCCTGGAGCTGGGGGGGTGTCTGCCAGAGTCCCCGAAAACAGATCATCTGCTGGAGGAGGCTGGGGATGGCTATGGAATCATTACTGCTGCTGGCACCATTGTACCCATTCTGACCTGACCCCTGAGTTGGTCAGATTTGGCCCCATGGACTACTCTAGTTTCTCCAGCTCTCTGCTGGCCTGGCTCTCAGGCTGTGTACTCAAGTGTCTTCTTCACTGTCTCCCCCAAGCAGAAAGTCTTCCTTGATGCTCCTGGGGCTGACCTCTGTCCCAGCACTTCTCACTGCATGTGGCCACTGCTGGCTTACAGGTCAGTCTGGTCCTCGAATTGAGAGCAGGGCCTCATGGGCTGGCTCTGAGGAAGCATGAGCAAGGTGGTGGATGGAAGGATAGATGGATGGATGGATGAGTGGGCGGATGGGTAGGTGGATGGGTGGGTGGGTAGCTGAGTGAATGGGTGGGTAGGTGAGTGGCTGCATGAATGGATGAATGGACAGGTAAATGGGTGGATGGATGGGTGGGTGGATGGTGTGTTCCCAACAGAGGCCGGCAGACCACACCTGCCTCCCTGTACCCCCGGAGTGCCCCAGGGCTCCTGGCCAACAAGGATCATAGAGGCTGTCCATAGAACAGCTGAAGAGGTGAGTGAAGTTTAGCCTGCAGAAGACAAGGCTTAGGGGAGCTGGTGAGCTGCCTTCGGGGGTTTGGAGGGCTCTCCCCTGGGAGAAGGCAAGGACTCCCCCTCCTGACCCCGTGGCTCCAGGGGTGGAGCGGGGACTAGTGGTGGAAGTGGAGGGAGGCAGATGGTGTGTTGAGGTGAAGCCAACTGCTGGGGCACACCCCCTCTCTTGCTGTGTTCCTGAAAAATGGAATGGAACCCGATTTTCCTGCTAACTTCCATTTTTAGTTTTGAAATGGTCAGTTATTCCAAACATTTTCTAATTAACAAAGTATCTTTTTGGTGCAAGCAACACACTTACAGTCACAAATCTAATAACACAGAGGTGCTATGATGCAAAGCCACTCTGAGGCCACCCACCTCCCCCTCCCCAGTGGCTCTCCCCAGGTCTCCCCAGGGCTGGTCTTCTGTCTCGCTGTGCTTCGTTCTGCTCCCAGCTGCCCCTGCAGCTCTATACCATATGTCTATCTCTAGTCTCTGACTTGTCAAATTTCAGACGCTGTGGGCTCCTCAGGATGAAAGATGGAATTTTAACTAGATTCCATTTCCCTCCTACCTTTCATAATTTGTATAATTACTTTTATTCTTCTACTGCTTTTTTGGTGACTTTCAATAACATTCTTTCTGCCATATAACCCAGTAATTCTACTTCTAGGTATATACCTAGGAAAAGTGAAAACATGTGTCTGCACAAAAACCTGTGCATGGATGTTCACAGCAGCATTAGTTACAATAGCCAAAAGGTGGAAACAACGCAGATGTCCATCAGCTGATGACTGGAGAAACAAACGTGGTCTGTCCCTACAGCGGGATGTTGTTCCACCACAAAGGAATGAAGCACTGATACACGCTACACCATTGAACACGTTATTCTAAGTGAAAGAAGCCAGGCATGGAAAAGACACGTTTTGTATGATTCCATTTATATGAAATGTCCAGAACAGGCAAACCGATAGAGAGAGAAAGTAGAGCGATGGTTGCCAGGGTCTGGGCAGGGAGAGAATGGAGAGTGACTGCTAATGGGTTCGGCGTTTCTTTATGGGGTGATGCGAGTGATAGAAGTAGACAGTGGTGATTGAGAATATACTAAAACCCACCAAACTGTACACTTTAAAAGGGCATGTTTTATGCCAGGTGAATTATATGTCAATAAAGCTGTTATAAAAAATATGTGTACTTTCACACTGACTCCTGAGCCCCCTTGGGAAGGCGAGGTGACTGGTGTCCTCCCTTCCATTCTCCCATTCCTCGGCAGTCAGTCCCAAACACTGAACCTAAGCACCGTCCATCGTCAACTTGCAGACGCACAGCAACAGAGAGGAGGAGCCTGAGGTTGGGAGAGGATCTAGCAAAGGGACGGAATCCTGTTGTGATTATAATTGTTAAAAAAAAACCAATTGCTGGGGCCGCCCGGTGGCGCAGCGGTTTAGTCGGCGCTTGGCAGCCCAGGGTTCGCGGGTTCGGATCCAGGGCGCCCGCCGATGCACGGCTTGTCAGCCACGCCGTGGCGGCGTCCCATATAAAGTAGAGGAAGATGGGCTTGGATGTTAGCCCAGGGCCAGTCTTCCTCAGGAAAAAGAGGAGGATTAGCAACGGATGTTAGCTCAGGGCTGGTCTTCCTCACAAAAAAAAAAAAAAAAAAAAAAACCAACAAAAAACCAATTGCTGCATATTGAACACTTACCGTGTGCCCAGGGTGGCCCTCAGTGTTTTACACGTGTCCTCTCATTTTAGCCTCAGGATGCCCTGAGGTCAGGTACCACGTCCCCATTTTACAGATGAGGACACTGAGGCTTAGAGACGTCACATGACATCACATGACAGCTAAAAAATGGCAGAGCTGGGATTGGAGGACCCCAGGCCTCTCTGAGTGTAAATCCAAAACTCTTTTTTTTTTTTGCGAGGAAGACCAGCCCTGAGCTAACATCCGTTGCCAATCCTCCTCTTTTTGCTGAGGAAGACTGGCCCTGGGCTAACATCCATGCCCATCTTCCTCCACTTTATATGGGACGCCGCCACGGGATGGCTGACAGGCAGTGTGTCGGCAGGAGCCCGGGATCCGAACCCGCGAACCCTGGGCTGCCAAGCGTGAACTTAACTGCTGCGCCACCGGGCAGCCCCCAGTAAATCCAAAACTCTTAACCACCTCGGAGAATGGCCCTCATTTGCTTTCTGTTGCCAAACAAGGGTTTTCTTATGCCAGGGCCCACCCATACCCACTCATTTCGTGTGGTTTAAGCCCTTTGTGCCACGCAAGACCTTTCCTGAGAACGTCCCTGGTGCAGAGGAAGGCAGTAGAGGCAGGGCCGTCCCGCACATGGTCCCGCCTGCTGGGTGCCAGGGTGCTCTGACCTCGCTGGGCCTTCACCCAGACCTCAGGCTGCCGCAGCCTGGGCTGTGACCGTGACCTGCTGCACGACAGACAATGAGATGTCTGTTTGCCGTCCCGGGTGCCGGGGTGGGACAATATTTAGCTTTCCCCTGGTGGAGAAGCGACTCCCCTCCCCTGCTGGGCAGGAAACAGTTCCTGCTGGGCGGGGCAGCCGCTGGGCCCCTGCCAGGGCCCTCTCCCTGTCGCGCTGCCCCCCAGCGCCGATTCCAGGGTTTAATCATTAACGGGCATGTTTGGCCTTTGGTTGCAGGTTGGAATTTGGGAGCTGTGCCCAGGAGCAATTATCTCTGACACATTATTTTGTGTAAAATCACTTTTAGCTGCCACTAGCTGATAAAGCTGGAATAAAGAGGGTTCCATTAACCAGTCCTGGCCTCTTGGTATCTGGGGCTCCCTGAGCGGTAACCGAGGGACCTGCCTTTTGGGGGCTGTGAAATGGCTTCTGGAAAATTTGCTTTAAAATGTGGCCTGGCACTGCGGCTGCACGATGTGTTCTGGGACCCCTTCATGCATCACCCCCGCGTGTGGTTTTGGGATTGGCAGAGTGGCCCGCGGGTGCGCCCGCTGTGGGCAGATCTGCCAGAGGCCGGGGGTGGGGGAAAGCTGATGTCCGCTTGGGCTCCTGCTTGTTCTAGGGTCCCTGAGTGAGAAGCTGTCAGGATAAATGGCTCCCCCAGCCTCCCAGCCCAGGTGGGGGGTGGGAGGGTGGGGGGGGTGTCCAGGCAGTCACTCCCACCTCTCATCACTCCTGGGAGGAGGGACTCTCCCCTGGGAGGAGCAGGCTGCTGTGGGGTGCAGGAGTGAGCTCCCCATCCTGTGAATATTCCAACTTGGGGTGCCAGGGCTCTCCTCCACCTGAGCCAGCTTGCTGAAGGTCACCAAAATGTGTCCCAAGCCCAGGCCTCCTCTCCCACCACCTTCCCCGACCCCTGAGTCGGCTGGCCTGACTCCCGCCCCAACTCCATTCTCCTGCCCTCTCCTGAGGACAGCCCTGGCAGGCGCAGGGGCCTCCCACCATGTTTCTGCTGCTCTAGCATTTTGCACAGGCAGCTGGCTAGGGGTTGGCTGATTTAGAGGGGCCACTTGGGAGGGAGAGTGGTGGCTCTCCTGTCTCCTTCCCAGGACCCTCTGCCTCCCTGCTGGACTTCATTCTCAGAGTTCCTGCCCTCTCCATACCCTCTCAGCCCACACACCTCCACCACCCTATCACCTCTCTGTTTAGACTGCCCAGTCAGAACTGCTGACTGCCCAAGGGTCAACAAGGGGACCCCATCAGCCCTCCCTACCGAGGTATCCAGAACCATTTGGCATCTCCCACCTTCCTGCCCTCCTGCATTTCTGCCTCCTGAGCCCTGCCCCTACTCCTCCCCAGGAATCTGAGACTAAAACCTCGGAATCTGCCCCTTCCCTGCACCGCAGTCCCCCTTTGGGCAGGCGGGTCACCCACACAAAGTGCCCTGGGTGTTATCCCCCACCGCAGGGCTGGAGTCCGGTGGGACTGGTCATCACGGTCTTGCTCAGGGATGACTGCACGGTCAGCACATGGCTGGGCACAGCCTCACACACTCCCAATTTGGAACTGGAAGGGCTTTGGAGGATGGGCAGTCCAAAGCCTCAGACCAGAAGGGCTGCCGAGGCCGGGCACACAGAGGGTCAGTGCCAGGGTTGGGCGCAGCCACAGTCACCACCTGTTTTTCCCAGGCCTCCCCGAGTGGCTCTGCTCCTCAACTGTGGTCCCTGGGCTTGTCCCCCCACTCTTCTGTGAGGCTTTGGGGTCTTCCTGCCTACCAGCCCCGGCTCCAGATGGCCACACACTCGCAGACACTCCAGCCAGCGAGCATGGGGCTTGCCGCGGCACCGGAAGGGCTGACCGGAGCCACAGGATGGGCACACCCCTGTTTGGGGCTTACCCACTGCCCCCTGGGAGCCTTCCTGGAATCCAGGAAGTTAAGGAGCACTCAGGCAGGGGCCCCCTGGTCTCTGTCTGGCTGTAGGACTCCCTCCCTGTTCTTGGCCCCACAGGGAAGCCAGAACCTGCCTGCAGGGTTGCTCACAGGGAAGGCCGGCTGGGCCTCACCAGGACAGACTCTCCAAGTCCCTTCTAAGCCTGTCCTCTCCTTTGCACCCAGCTGCCTCCACGCTTCTCGGACTGAGCAGTGGCCACCCGGCCAGTCTCCCTGCTCTGCACCTGCCGTGGTCCCCTCCACTCCTGGGCTCGACTCCTGGACTAGGGTCACGTACTCGTCTCTGTTGCTTTCAGGATCAAATTTAAAATCTTAAAGAACTTGACCCACAAAGAGTTGGCAGCACAGATGTGTGGAGAAAAGACAGACTCCTGTAAATAGGGTTTGCAGGAAGCTGGTTGGTTATTCACTAATTTACTTCACAAAGATAGTTCCAGAGAGATGAGAGAACTAAATGTAAACAACAGCAGCTCCAAAACCTTTAGAGGAAAAGATAGGCAGTGGACCCACTGAGGAGGGGTAGGGCACAGCTGCCTGCTCCCCGGGCTGGGCGTCCAGTGAAAACACGCTCAGGTGAAAAGGCCAAGGATGCAGCCCCCACCCTCCCACGGGTTCCACACAGGGCCAGGGATGTGCATCTCCCCCAACAAGCAGGCCGTGTTATCTCTCGTGCAGCATGAGAGAGGGAGATGATGTTTTCCAGATGTTTGGGGAGCCACCTCCCATTCCCCTGCCCTGGCAGAGCTCCTGCTGAATGCGTTGTATGTGTGCCACTTGGCAACACTTAGGCCCTGGGGCAGGAGGAAACAGCAGGGAGACTGCAGCCCTAGGTGAGGTCCCTTGGGCTCTGCTAACACCCATGCTCAGGCCTGTGAGGACCAGTGCTGGGGGTCTCAGCCTGGCCACATGGCTGGGGGATGGACGTGGCGTAGCCCACTCCAGTTCAGTGCCAAGTGGGACGGGCTGGGCAGGGACGCAGCCTGTGAGCAAGAGGCCTGGCAGAGGACACGGTCAGCCCTTCCCTGCATATGTGACAGCTCCTGGATGCAGCCAAGATGAACCACACTCGCCCCAGACTGAGAGCTCTTGTCTTAAGAGACCGGCCCAGAAGCCACTCTTTATCAACCGCTGTGCTAGGATGATGCGTTTGTAGAGGACGTGCAGACAGACCTACAAGCAACTCACTTCCTCAAATCTCAGTCTCCCCATCTGAAATATGGGGATGAGACTCAGGGCACTGCTTCGAGGTGGTCATGAGGATGAGACAACACAATCTGGCCACCTGGCACGTAGTGGGTGCTTAGGACGATGCCCGGGTGCACGCCCAGGTGCACAGACGAGGGGCGCGGGGCTCCGTCAGGTTGGGAAGCCTTCCCGTCCTATGTCTGCTCTGGATGAGCTGGGCTGACCACATGGACAAGGGTACCCTGGCAGAGGGCACAGGACACGTGGAAACATCGAGGCCTGAGAAAGCCTGTGAGCTCAGAGGCTGGGGAATGGGGCTGAGCACTGGAGGGCCTGGAGAGCCAGGCCGCAGTGTGAGAGAGGCCGTCTGCCCTAACTTTCCTCCTGAGCGTTTCCCTGTCCCCTGCTGTCTGCTGGGGCCTCCTCTGGACATCAAGGACCAGGTGGCTCTGGGGCCTAGGCTAACGTTTCCACTCAGGATTCCCAAGTTGCCGGAAGAACTCAGCAAGTGGCCAATAGTGAGGGTTCAGAAAAGTTCCTTTGGGAATCTGTCCTGCCTCTTGAGATTCTCCCGACCCTCTTCCTGGCCCTGCCGTAGCGGTGCTGAGGTCAGCTCCTTGCAGCCGTGTGTCTTTGCAGAAGAGGAAAACAAGGCTCAGAGAGGAAAGAGCTCACTTGGAGTCCCACAGTTGGTCCCAGGTCAGTCCTGAAGTCTGCTTTATCACCAGGACCTGGAGGGGACCAAAGAAGGCCATCCATGGCCAGTAAGGATGGCCCCGGCCTGTGCCATACCCCAAATTCCTTTGGCCCAAAGAGTCCCTCCCCACCCCAGCTACTGGGGAGCCCAGTGGAGGCCTCCCTCCGGTGGTCCCCCCAGAAAACTGCAGGGTGCTCAGGAGTGTCCTTGAGGTTTCCCATGGCCGAGGTCAGGGCTGACAATGCTGACCTTGAAAATGGTCACGACCACAGTGGTCTCTGCAGGGCTGCTCTGAGGGCAGCAGACCCACAGCTGGTGGGCGTGGACTCCAGCCTGCAGGCCCAGGTCTCCTGTGCTCCGGAGCGTCCACCTGTGGATGCCCGTCTTTGAGAGCACAGGGACTGCAAACAAAGGTCGGTGCTCAGCCTCGAGATGGGAGAGTCTAACAACAGCCCCTACAGGGGACCACAGTGATCAGGATAGACCCCCACCGCGTGGCTCCCAGCCCTCCCCGTTCTCTCCTTACATGGGGGTGCCCAGTGGCCAGGTCTGGGCCCAGTCATCCTGCCCACTGGCCTCTGTTGTTGATCCCACTGTGGACCCTCAACTCAAGCTGATCAATCAGAATCTCCCTCCTGGAAATCTGACTCTGGATTGGCCCACAGATGAGCCCTGAGGGCCACACCTGGGGGCAGGGCCCCTTCCTCCTCCATAAAAGAACATGAAAAATTACATTGTGGGGGGCTGGCCTGGTGGTGTAGTGGTTAAGTTCACATGCGGTGCTTTGGCGGCCCGGGGTTCGCAGGTTCGGATCCCAGGCGTGGACCTACACACTGCTTATCAAGCCCTGCTGAGGCGGCGTCCCATATAAAGTAGAGGAAGATGGGCACGGATGTTAGCCCAGGGACAGTCTTCCTCAGCAAAAAGAGGAGGATTGGCAGCAGATGCTAGCTCAGGGCTAATCTTCTTCACACACACAAAAAATAAAAATAAAATTACATTTTGGGTCAGCCCCGGTGGCCTAATGGTTAATTTCGGCATGCTCCAGCTTCGGTTGCTGGGTGTGGACCTACACCACTCCTCCGTCAATGGCCATGCGGTGGCTGCAGCTCACATAAAAAAAGAGGAAGATTGGCACATATGTTAGCTCAGGGCAAATCTTCCTCAACAACAACAAAAAATTACATTTTACAGCTGCATTGGCATAAAGATGAATATATTCATATTACACATTGAGACATTTTCTTCAATCTAAGAATTCACTTTTCTCCTTCCAATTTTAGAGGAAATAAAACCATCTTGAGGCCCTGGCCCTGAGCCTGCTGTGCCTCATGGAGAGGTCGGCCTGCTAGGGGACACCCTAATCTCACCACTCCAGGCTCGCTGGCCAAGCTCCTCCGTTAACCTGGAGACACACCATCTGCTTCCAGTAGGTCTCCTGTTTGCTCCCGTTACCCAGAACTGGTTTCTTAGTGCTGGTGGCGGGAAGAACTAATCTACGGCCTACCTGCCATGTCCGTGACCCTGAGCAAGGCTGAGTGTCATTCATCACTGCTGCATCTGGATCTCCATTTCGCAGGTGACAACACCAAGATCTGGAGAGTTGGCTGCCTTGCCCAGGGCCCTGCTGTGGATCCAGAGCCAGATTCTGAGAATTCTTGTTCAGGTCATTCTTTTGTGTGTGTGTGTGAGGAAGACCAGCCCTGAGCTAACATCTGTTGCCAATCCTCCTCTTTTTTGCTGAGGAAGACTGGCCCTGGGCTAACATCCGTGCTCATCTTCCTCCACTTTATATGGGACGCCGCCACGGCATGGCTGACAAGCAGTGCATCGGCCGGCGCCCGGGATCCGAACCCGCGAACCCCGGGCCGCTGAAGCAGAGTGTGCGAACTTAACTGCTAGGCCCCAGGTTGTTCTTTTTAAAGAAAGGTGAGCAGCTTCCTCCACAGTTGCTCCTGCCCACTCCTTCCTTCCTCCCGGTTCTTCCTAAGTTTGCTCTTAGGCTGGGGTCACAGCAGGACGGGGTGGGGAGAACGAGTCTGGGGGTGAGCGGAAGGCAGCGGGCAGGACAGACCCGGTAAGTGGGCAGTGGCTGCTCCAGACTCCTCAGGTGCCACTGGCTCCAGGCACGAGCCAGTTCCTCCAGGATACCTGGATCCCCCAACAGCCCCGCGTGTTCCTGGCAAACAGAGGCATCACAAGGACACACTGCAGGAGGGGGATCCCCTTTGGGGACGTGTGTGGGAGCTGTACATTTCATGACTTGTCCGGAGAGCAGGATCAGGCCCCTGCTCACTCAGGGCGGAGGCGCTGCCCAGCTGCCTCCGGCTCCTGGAAGAAACCTCAGGCTGACGGGGCTCCATCAGCCTTTCCCTAACACAGGAAAAGAAGCAGGAAGTGTGGATGTAAAAACAGAAGCTCCAGCCAGTTGGGGCAGGCCTGGAGTCAGCCGGCCTCGCATCTTCCGTCTTCTGAAGGCTGGGCTCAAGCACGCCCAGCACCGGATTCGGTGCCTGCTGGGCCTCCCTCCCTCAGGTTCCTGGGCATCTCCTGGGCCCTCAGAACTGGGATGGACACAGATGGAGCCACCAAGGCCTTCTCAGCTGGACACTGTGGTGCGGACACTGTGATTCATGGGGATGGCCAGCCAAGGCCCTGCGAGGCAGAACCAGGCTGCCTGGTCCCTCCAGCTCTGGCCCTGTGGAAGCACAGGGGAGCCAGCCTTGGAACCAGCGGATGAGAAGAAGCCCCTGCGACCTTCCCAATCAGGAGAGCACGAGGACATCGCTGTGCACCTGAGCCTCCACCTGTGCAATAGCCTCCTTCCTGGGCTGCTGTGAGGCTGGGATGAGCCACACACGTAGCACCCAGGGGGCGTGTGAGTCTCCTTGCCCCCATCCGGATGGGGATGTGGTGCCTCCCTCATCTCTGACCATCCCTCCACCCAGACAGGCTGACAGCCTCCTGAGCTGCCTCTGACCTCTAACCTTTCCCAGGCAGGTTAACTCAAAGGCCTGGGTGGTAGGGGTGGGGGGCCTCACGAATACCCCCCAAACACTAGCACCTCCTGTGCCCACCCCCAGACCGTCCTCACACCCTCCCCACCCCACTGTCAGAGAGCGACCTGGACTCTCCTCCCTTGGCCCTGGCCTTGAGGCTGAAACCTGGTGCTGGGGCAGGACAGGCCAACTCCCAGGTTCTGCCCGATGTGGCCGGAAGGCACTGAGTACAGTCCAGAGGCTGGTCTTCCATTCCGCCCATCCCTTCACTGGGTGGTCAAGGTCCCCTTGAACTTCTGTTTCCCCATCAGCCAAATGGAAATCTCAGCTCCCCCCCTGCCTCCTGAGAGAAGGGGGAGACCGAGTTGTGTAAACTGTAGAGTGCTGTGAGGGCAGGCAGGGCTGCTGCACCTGTAGGAAGCAGGACTCCTCTCTGAGGCAGCAGCAGATGCGCTGGAGCCCCTGCCAGGCTGGCCCCTGCCGTGTTTCCCTCCTGCCCTCGGGGCCCCACCGAGTCGGTCAGCTTCCGGCCACGCTCAGCTGATGCTGAAGTTGAGTCAGGTGCGAAGATGACCCGAGTTTGGTGAATCACAGGAGCAGGAGAGGAAGTGGGTTATTACCAGAACTGTCCCTCTGAGAGGCTGTGAGAGCCAGAGTGTGCCATCTCACCCGGAGTGACCTCACCAACAGGAGCAGGAGGTCCCTGCCCGAGCTCCCCGTGGCCCAGCCCTGTGCTCCACCGTCCCTCTGTCCACCTGCTGGGCACCGGCTCTGGGTCCTGCACTGAGAGGACTAGAGGCCAAGCTTCCAGGCCTTTGTGAACAGTGAACACGGAGCAGGAGGACGCGACCCCAGTGGGCAGGAGGTGGGGGCTCACCCGGAGCCACCATCGCAAAGGCCTCAACTGTACGCCTTTAGTACCAGCTCCCGCGCGAGAGAGATTCCACCATGAAATGTAACCATTCAGGGCTATCACTCTGGTTTGGCATTTTAAAATTTTAACCAAATTCTCATATAGTGGAAGTGGCTCTGGCCTCTGAGGCCCTTTGGGAAAGCCACTTGGAAGGTCTAAGCTCCCGGGGCTGGGACAGCAAGCAAGGCTCCCGGGAACAGGGCCCCAGGTAGAGCAGGAGAGGGGAGTGGGGCCCTGGGGCCCTTAGAGTGAGTGCCTCCTTCAACCTTGTGCCCTGGTGCCTCACTTGCTTCACCCCGATCTTCTCTATGTCTGTGGGGGAAATGGAGGCTGCCACCGCAGCCTTGGGTCTGGGCAGGGGTCAGGAGTGTGGCTCCGTGCGGGGCAGGCCAGCAAGGGCTGCCTGAGGGCCCCACCAAGGGCAGCTCTGGAAGCAGGGTCTGTCTGTCCTTCCTGGGGGGAGGCGGCCCCCGCACAGCCTCCGCCTGCCCGCCCGGCAAAGGGGCAGAGATGTGGGGACAGACGTGGACTGAGGGCGCCGGCAAAGCCGCCAGTTACAGGGAGGTGGACTGGGAGCTGAGGGTCCCGTGGCCGCCTCGGGGACCCCAAGGCCCAGGTCAGAATGGCAGTGCCTGTCATCGTCCTCCTCAGGTGGACGTCTGGACACCGAGCTGCCACCGGAGCTCAGGAAGCCCCTCCCCAAGGTGATCTCATTGATGCCCACCCCGCGGGCTGGGGGATTAGTCCTTTATTGTTTTTTTTAAAATGCTCTCTTGTTATTTTCTGATTACGGAAGCGATACACGCTCAAGATAAAGACCTTTAAGCACCGAGTGGGAGGTGTTATTAGCTTGGGACACGGTGGTCGGGAGGTGATGCACCCCATCGCAATTCATCAGAATCAGCAGCAGGAAGACAAAAAGCATTTAGTCGACGTCCTTCCCCGCGGAAACAGGAGGGCAGGGCTGCTGGCAGACAGACCCCGCCTGCACTCTGCCCCTCCCAACCTAAAGCTGACCCAAAATGCAGGTATTTTGTGCACAAGCCTGGTGGGGCAGGGGCGGGAGAGGGGCTGAGAGCAGATGCTGGCATAGTCCCCAGGCTGCTGGTGGCCGCAGCCCACAGTGCTGCCGCCGATCTTACTTCTCCAGCTGCTTCCTGCTGCCGGGTCTGGGGGTGGGAGTGGGACAGGCCTGGGCTGCTCTGATACCCTGGTGCTTCCCGGGCTTGGGGGGGACACTGAGAGCTGCTCGGGGGAGGTGACCCCCTTCCTCCACGTGAAGGCACCTGAAGGCTTGTTCTGGGCCAGCGTGCATGAGGCTCCTCTGGGGAGCACTGGAGCAGGAGTCCTTCAGAGGAACTCTGTGCCGTGACTGTTCCTGTGGCCCTGGTTTTGGGGCTGAACCCCTCCCCTCGCCCCAGACCATGGTGTCCTGAGGAAAACAGGTCACCTAAGTGGACATTATGACCCCATTTCACAGGTGAGGAAACTGAGGCTTGGGGGGTGAAGTTCACGTGTCCAAAGTCACACATGACTAAGTGGCTGAATTTGATTTGAATCTGGTGTCATCTGACAACAGAAGCCCCTGTTCTCTCCAGTTCATCTTACTGCCTCCTAGGCAACAGGGTCAGACAGGCAGGGGTCAGTGGCTGGGAGGTTGGAGGTGACCAGAGGGTTGGCAGCCTAACCCTGGGCTGAGGCCATCCCTTCCCATCCTGCTTTGGGGTGAGAGGCACAGCTTGGTGCTGAGAGCTGGAACTCTGGCTTCAGACCAACCAGGTCTGAGTCTTGGTTCTGTGGAATACTAGCTAGCTGTGTGCCCTTGGACAGGTTACTTATCCTCTCTGAGCCTCAGTTCCTCACCTGGAAAGTAGGGATGATGACCATCCTACCTCATGTGCTGCTGTCGTGAGGTTAATTGAGGGGACATGGTGCTTGGGTCTGTGAATGAGGGCGGTGGTCATGGGGGCAGGGTGGAGTAGGGTGGAGAACGGCCACCCTGCAGTGAGGCCCACCTGGCCTGGCCCTCAGAGGCCGCTGCTTCGTGGCGGGGTCCTGAGGAAGTACCGAGCTCGGTGCTTGGCACAGAGCAGCACCTCACTGGGTGGTGATGGGGGCCCCATTGTTTTTCTTTTCTTTCTGTTCCTGTGCTCAACAAGTCTGCCCACAAGCTGTGCCTCCCCCAGGCCCGTCAGAGGGAATCTCAGGTGCCGAGTGTCCACCATGACCCCAGGGAGCGTCTGGCTCACAGTGGGCTCAGCCCATGAACGCTGGGCTCTTGTGACCCAGCCTAGCTCCTGCACTTTCTTTTCCTGGTCAGGCCTCAGCCAGGACCCACTTCTGGGTCTAAGCCCTGGTCTGGGCGCTGGAGCCCTACTGCCTGCCAGGGGACTGGTCCTAGGCTCCCCCTGCCCACTGCCTGCTCCCCTCCTGCCTGCCTAGGCAGCTTCCTCCTCTGCCCCCTCTAGGGCCATTCCAAGCCTTTCCCCAACCTCCCCGCTCCCCGCCCGCACTCAGCTCTCCAGGCCCTGACCCTCCCTGTGGACAGTATGGTGTTGCCTATCTTTGGGGAGTAGGGGCTCCCAGATCCCAGAGGTCACCAGGCAGTGGGTGTGACCTCCTGTGAAGCTAACCTGGGAACTTGTTTTTCCTGGTGCCCTCCTGGGGACTGCATTCCATTGGGCCCGACACACACATTTCTCCCAGGTGTGATCCTTCGGGCAAAGGTGGCCAGATCTGGGGACACCCCCAGAACCTCTGGGGTGAGCTGGGAACCCAGGCTTGTGTCTGGATGCTGCGCCCCCACGGTCTGGCAAATGTGCCCTGGGGATGGTGGATCGTGGGCACACTTGGCTGTCTCCGAGATTCCTGGGGTTTGGGCCAGGAGGAGGGGTTGGGAAAGTGCATCAGATGGGGCTGGGTGCTGAGAAGGGGGACCAAGCATGGACCTTGCTGGGCACTGCAGTCAGCGCCGGTGCCTACAGGGAAGCATTAGGAGGGTCTCAGGTTTGGAGCCCCTTACAGGGATGTGGGGGTGCTTGAAAAGGCTCTCCAAGTCATGAGCTTTCTATTACTTCGCTGGAGCTGGGGCACCAGGTTCCCTGGCCTCCTTTAGTTTTGCTGTGTGTTTTAATGCTAGTTAATTTTGGTCTGGCAGATTTTCTCCTTTGAAGGAAACATTCATCGGTGTTTGGCATGAAAAACACCATTGCTGGACTTTGCAGCACCTCCAAACATTTAGGAGGCACTTGTTGAAGCCTGGCTGGCTATGAAGTCCCCCTTCGTGCCCAGCCTGGTGCAGCGTCCCACAGGGCTGGGAGCCTCTCCAGGTCAGGCCTGCCTCGGAACCTCCTCTGACGCAGAGTCCGGCCCGAGGCCGGCATAGAGGAGGTGGCAGCGCATGCTTGTTGAGTGAATACATGATCTGGATGGGGGAACATTGCTTGAATGGAGGTGTTGAGAAGGCAAGAAGAGCAAGAGCAGGAGGGCAGGGCTGCACTCGGCTCTCGGGGTGCAATTCACCCCACACCCTTGCCAGAAGAGTGCAATTGAAAGTTTTGTTTATTTGAAATCATACAGTAATTCTTGAACACAGTCTCATTAAAATAAAAGCATCACCAATAAAATCCAAGTCCATCTGGATCAATCCCCCTTAATCTTGCCCACACCCCCGGTGTGTTCACTGTTTTGTTTTGGTGTATATTTTGCCAGACTTTCTCCGTGCATGACTTACATACAAGCACGTGCCTATATAAACACAGAGTTTGAGATTTGTGCCTGTGTGTGTGTGTGTGTGTGTGTGTGTGTTTAAACTCAAATGATGTCACTCTGTATATATCATCCTGTAAATGGCTTTTCCCCTGGAGCAAACTAAACCTTGAAGATCCTGCCCTGTCAGTAGGTGGAGAGCTACGTTATGACCTGCAACTGCCGAGGAAGACCCCAGGCTGCAGAGGATGGCCATGACAGGAATTCTCATGCCCATTTTACAGAGGAGGAAGTTGAGGCTCAGAGAGGGTGAGTGACTTGCCCAGGGTTGCCATCCACCTACGTGAGGGTCAGAGTCTGGTGGGGACTGAGAGAGGGGCAGGCATGACTGGTGAGCGTGGGAAGTGAAGAAAGGAGTGGCCGACGAGGGGGACCAAGGCCAGAGCTCAGACGCCAGAGGGAGGAAATCAGGGCCGCTGGGAACCTCAGTGATTCCGGCTGTAATTCGGGCTGAGTGTCCCCCCAGATGCTGAGGAATTACATAGGCACTGTCCAGCCACAGGCTGTCCCTCCTCCAGGCCCCCGACTCCCCTGAGCCTCTGTGGCCTGGGTGCTCCGTGCTGGGAGATGACCGAGTGGGCCCTGCCCTCCAGGATACACGACCCTCTCCCCCTTCCATGCCAGGTGGACCCAGGTGCAGGGCTAGGTCCTGCTGCTCGCATCCCCCACACGAGGGCATCAGTTTTCACCACGATATCAGCCCTGGGTGGCCTCCGCCGGGCGCCCGTCCCCAGGTCTTGGGTCTAGGTGAGGCACATGCCGGAGAGGCTAGGCCACCTGGGCGGGCCAAGGGGGTGACCTGCAGTGCTTGCCATGAAGGCCCAGCCAGCCAAGGCGCTAATTAGGGCGGACTTCCCAAGGAGGAGGAAGAACTCGGGGAAGTGGCCTCTAGCCTCCTTACGTACATACTGTGTCTTCCACCTGCTTGCCCGCCGGAAGTCACCAAACCTCCCTAAACTTAGGGGCACCTGCCAGGTCATGGGTCTTGCCCCATCCTCCCAGGACAGGTCCGCCTCACCTGACCCAGCTCCCAGGCATTTGGCTGAAAGAGGCCAGGCAGAGTGATCCTGAGGGGTGGGGAAGGGAGGGCGGGGGTGGGGAGACAGAGTGTGGCCAGGGTGTGTCCACAGTGCCGGTGCCCTGCTCAGCGTCCTTGGCCTGGTTTCCCCAGGGCTGCACCCACCTGACCACCTTGTGCCTGTCTCCTCGGAGGCCACCAGCTTATTCACAAGGCCACTTGTGCTCAGCAGCTAAAGGGCACCACAGCCAGCAGGTTCTGCACCCCCTCTCCTGTCACAGAGGGTCCTAGGGAGGAGGCATCCTACCCCACAGGGCCTTGGGCTTGGTCTGCAGGTCCCGTGCACCCCAGGCCCTCCGGCTCTGCTGGCCGTGTGGCCTGGACAGGCTACCTCTGGTCCTCTGCGCTTCTTAACCTGTGCAACGGAGACCCTCAGATCTACCTCGTGTGGCTGCTCCCTGGATCGGACAGAACCCTGTGTTCAAAAGGAATGGAGTGGTGCTGGCTGCAGGCTGCTGCACTGGGGGTGTAGTAGCGCCCCTGCTTTCTGAGCCTGCATCCCCGTCCACGCAGCCCCAGTCCCATTAAATCCCATGGGGCTCACTTGTGGAGTTCTCAGCCTGGCTGCAGAGCAGAATCTCTTGGGAGATTTAAAAAAACTTTCATTTTGTGTTAAACACTGTTCATATTTTATATGTCCAACTTTATACAGAAGAAGACAGGGTTTATGGCGCCCCATGTTCCCACATCTACGACCGGCCCATATCCATCTTGGTTATTTATACTCTGCCTACTACTTCCCTTCTTCCTATTGTTGGAATCAACCCAAGGAGGTTTTTTTTATTTAAGTACAAGTGCCAGACTCTCACCTCCAGGAATTTAATTGAGTCATCCAGGCTGGGGCCCAGAAAAAGGGTATTTCCACCAAGCTCCGGGAGACGTGGAGGTGCAGCTGGGGGAGCCTGCAGAGCAGGGAGACCTGGGGCGCTGCCTCCAGAGGGCCTGGGAGACATAGTGAGACCCCAGAGCCGGTGGGACAGACTCTGAGGGGTGCACGCCACCCTCACTCCAGACGAAGAGAGAAACCCATGTGGAGATAGATCCAACTCCACGCCCACCTGGGGGGTCTGAGATAGAGAGGCCCACTCCCTCACCTGGAGGGGTTGCTCACAGCCCAGTCAATACTGTGCTCCAGGGGGAGCAAAGACCTGCATGGATAAACCCACCCAGGAGAGGGGTTAGCTGGTCAACCGCGAGGCCGCATGTTCCCAGGGGCCTGAGCCAGCGGTTCCTCTTAAAGGAGGGCCTGGTGCTGGCAGAGCTGGCGACAAAGGATGCTTTGTTCACCCGTTAAAATAAACACTTCCCCTGGATATTTACTCCCAGGACTCGAATGTAATATGGGGTGTAAGTTACTCTTTAACAGGCGACTTGATCCAGGCCACCAAGCTCTCCTGAACTAATTTCCTGGAACAAAGGCGTTCCCACCACCAGCCCAGGTGTTTATTAACCACCCCACTTGGCAGTCAAGGGGGAAGCTGGGTGCGGCTGTCACCTCTGAAAATCCGAGCATCTTGGGGGGCAGCCCTCAGCCCTCCCTGAAGAACCAGCAGTGGGTTGACCGGCAGGTCCTCAGCTGTCTGGACAGGGAAACTCCAGGCTTAGTAGGGTTGTTCTCCTCTGTGAGGTGAGAAACCTGTCTGTTCAGGCCCCACTCTGAGAGGACACAGTCAGCCAGGGCTGCTGGGGGAAGTGGGCATCCGGATGGCCAGGCTGGCCCCTGGCACCACCCAGCACTCACCCACAGCAACTGCCACCAGAACGCGGGCTTTGGGTCAGGGTTTTTGAGTTGACATACTGTGGTGCATCAACCTTTAAAGGTTAAATAAAACTTCATGAACTTGGGGGCTTCACAAATCAGAAGTGAACAAACCCAGATGGGGATTTCACCGACGGAGTGAGAGATGATGATCAGGGCTGCCACGAAGGAGAAGCGGCTCCCATAGCCCCGCTGGTCACACCGACTGGACCGTGGGTGGACGCCTGACCCGAAGGCAACTCATGCCCAGGCTGGCTGTGACCTATGGCCTGGGGCAAAAAGACAAGCTGGACCATTCAGATGACCCCCTCAGGTGTTTGGATCGGGGATAGAGGAGGGGAGCTGCCCCTGGGAGGAGGGTAATGTGGCAAAATGTCACGTGGGAGCCATGAGGGCCCCACACGGCATCAGGACATCATTGTCAGGGCCAAGACCAGGAGCGAGGAGAGGAGTGGGGCACCAGGGACAGGTTCCAGGGAGGAGAGATGCTGCAGGGGAGAGGCCAGAGGCCCCACAGGGACGCAGAGGGCCTCCATCTCCTAGACCCAGAGCCCCCAGTGTCTTCCTTGGGTTCCCCAGGGAGCCTCTGTCCTGCCTGGGCTGGTGTGAGTGCACAAGCCAAGTGAGAACATCTCAGCGGACATCTGTGGATACTGGAGTCTGCTCTCCTCCCAGCCTGCCTCGGTTTCCAGGCAGAGTCGGGAAATGAGGAGGGTAGCGGTGGAGTTGGCGGCTGTCACTTGCACAAGACGAGGATGGCTCTGTGCAATGAGTCTAGTATTGGTCAAACTTCCACCTTCTGGTAAACATAGGTCAACTCGCATTGGCTCACGTGCTGGGATGCTGGGACCTAGCTGTTGGTTGGGCGGGTTCTTCAACCATGGGGAGAACCGCGGTTGCTAAAGAAAGCCTACGTATGCATGGGGCCTGGTGATCATGGGGCCAGCTCAGGTGGGAGGGGCAGGAGGTGTTCTGGTCAGTAGTGATACCAGCTACATCTTTGCCAATATATATACTTAACCATAAACTGGTGATTGGAAGAGAGCTGGTCTCCTGGAGACAGGGGATAGCACCAGGCAGGAAGGCAGAGCCTCTGATGCCCAGCTCAGGGCTCAATTCAGGCAGAAAGTCAGGGAACGAGCCCAGCCCACCAGCTGGACACATGGTGGGGCTGGAGGGGAGATGACACTGGACCCTAGGCCACCCCCCAGGTATACCTGAAATTAAGCTGAAGGCAACAAGATTAACTTGGACCCCCAGGCACCGGTGGGGGTGAGGCTTCTTGAACGCTCCCAGCCTTAATCAGAGGCCAGGGCCAAGCAGAGTGGGAAGGGAAGGGAGGCAAGCATTCAGGTCCGCAGCCCTGCTCTGCGGCCTGTGGTTTCTCATGACATCTGGAAGCTGGGCTGGACGGGGCTTCTCTTCGAAGGATCACCCTATGTGTTAGGGTGGTCACACCGACTGGACCGTGGGTGGACGCCTGACCCGAAGGCAACTCATGCCCAGGCTGGCTGTGACCTATGGCCTGGGGCAAAAAGACAAGCTGGACCAGTCAGATGACCCCCTCAGGTGTTTGGATCGGGGATAGAGGAGGGGAGCTGCCCCTGGGAGGAGGGTAATGTGGCAAAATGGGTTGTGCCCACATCTGATTCACTGACCGGGCAGAACTGCAGATGGCCGACCGCTTTGCAGAGCTTTGTTCCAGGCTTCCTTTAGAGGCAGGCTCTTCCAGGTCAGTGGGTCTTAAACTTGAGTGTGATCAGAGTTCCTGGAGGGCTCCTTACAGCCTAGGTCTCTGGGCCCCACCGCAGTGTCTGATGCAGCAGGTCTGGGGTGAGGGCCGAGAATTTGCATTCTGACAGGATCCCAGATGCTTTTGCTGCTGCTGCAGCCCCAGGACCCCACTTGGAGAACTGCTGCTGTGGCTGATGGCCATCTCAGGATTTGATTGGCACACATTCACCGCATCTGCAGCCCCTTTCAGAAGGGACGTGCAGCCTTGTCAAGCACAGTGAACCAACCACCTCTCTCCCCAGCCACTGGCTTTATGATGCATGGGCTCCAGGGAAGGGATCTGGTGTGTGAGGGCAGAGCCCCTCGCTAACTTCTGTAGGAGGATGTGGAGACCTATAGGCAGTGCCCGTGACTCAGGGCAGAGCTCCCCTGCGGAAAGGGGTCTTGGCAGGGATGGGGGATCCAGGGACTGAGGGACCCTGCCTCAGTTGATGACACTGCAGAGGTTCCACATGGGGTGGACTTTGGAACCTTCAGGAACAGCAGTGGTTCTCCAAGTGGGGCCCTGGGGTGGCAGCAGCAGCAGCAGCATGTGGGAACCTGTCAGAATGCAAATTCTTCCTGGGTGGGTGCATGGGAGGCCACAGTGCTGGTTTCACTCGAAAAGACACTCGGTTTTGAGGCCAGAGAGGAGATACAAACACAAAGCTCCTCTCTGCCCCTTTTCAAAAGAGAGAAAGCCTGCACTTCAATGACAGTGTCTGCATTGAGTCCCACCATTGTTCACAGCAGCCAGAACCGGAGCTCCTCTGCGCTCCTCGCTGTCCCCACAGTAATCCCTTTGTGGGGCGGGGGAGGCGGTGGGCCTCCCGCCAGTCTCCCGGATACTTCAGGACACCGGCAGGTCCGTCGTGATGTTCCCAAGTCACAGGTCTGGGATATCAAGTCACCTGAAGGAGGTGACGCCAGAGCAGGGAGAGTGCAGCAGTGGTGTAGCAGCTGTGCTGACACCTGTGTGCTGTGTCCTGGATGCAGCCCCTGCGCTTCCTGGCACATTCATTTGAAAGGTTTTCAGAGACTTAGGATGGGTTGTCAGAAGCTAACGCCCAGGTGGGGATTCAGGTGTGGTGGCTGATTGGGGAAGTGCCCCCAGGGGAGACAGGAAGGGTGGAGGGGAGTAGGCTTCTAAATGCTGTGGAAGCAGAAGCAGCAATCCAGGGGACATTTCGGTCTAAGTCCCAAGGGAGGAGCAGCAGCCTGACCCCAGCATGTGCCTCGGGACAGTCAGTGGTCACTGGCCACGCAGGATGACATGGACTCCTAGCACTCCTGGCTCCTCCCTGGGCCAGTCCTTGGAAGCAACATCACAGGGGCTGCCAAGGGGAGAGGCCGGCAAAGCTGGGAGGGGCTCAGGGGCCATGAGTGGATCCCAGGGGTCTGGGCAAGCAGCGACAGTGTCCACCCCATCTAGGTCCTCCCCGGACTCCTCAAGCTGGGAAGCGAAATGTCCTTGAAATTCTGTCATCTACCCAGGAAGATGTGTAAATGATTAAAAGAGATTAATGACACCAGAAGGGCTTGTGCAAAATGTTGTGAGAGTGGGAGGCGTGGATTTCGTCTTGGAGCTTCCTGGGCTGGCCCTGGGCCCGGAGGAGAGGGTGGGCTGAGGAGGAGCTGTTGGACAAGGGATGGGTGCTCAGGAGGAGCCAGGGAATCCTGGGTTTTTGCTGTAGGGAGAAGAGATGTAGGAGTGATACCTGGTGATGCATAAACCAGCATCCCCAGAGTGTTCCAGGAAGAACGGGCCTCAAGGTCGCATACATTTGGGTCACACTGGCTTCAACTTGTTTCTCTTGCAGGACTTAGAGCCTTTAACATGAGTTTGTGCACTCTCACTGTCTCTCCAACAGAGGGCACAATTGTCAGAGCCACTTCCTCACAGGACCCCTCAGCACGCACGGTGGGAATAATGTTCCCTTAAGCACACCTTGGGAGATCCTGATGTAGAACCCCCATTCTCTCACTTCCTTGTCATTATTAATAGAGTAATTGTTAATATAACCACCAAAGATATCTCTTATTCTATTTTACCAAGAATTAGGAAACTCTTTAAACTAGCGTCCCTATTCAATTAAATTCACTAAAAAATCTGAGTGCCTACTATAAATGCCTGGTCCTCTGTTAGCTATCAGGCATAAAGAGATGAATTAGTGTCCTTCACATAAATCTGTAATTTATGATCTATCATCCTACAGCTGCCTCACAGCTCAGTTCCTTTTTGGATCATGGAATTTCGGTTCTTTATGGATCCATTAGCTATAGAATCATAGAGCTGAGCGAGATTCTGGGGGTCATTCGATTGAACTCCTACACTTCAGAGACGGGGAAGCTGAGGCCCAGAGAAGTTAAGGAGTTTGCCTGAGGTCACATGAGGAATAAATAGTAGTGCTGGTTGGAAACTGGATCCAACTTGTCAAAATGATTTCAGGTACGCGGGACACAAGCTGTACATGAGTGAGGCATCTGCAAAAATCTGCTTTTCATATCAACTGCTGAAAATACATGCTTTACTTTCAGTGGGCAGAATTCCTGACGTGAAGTACGGCCCGTGCACGGCAGATAGGGAGAGCTCATCAAAACGTGTGTTGAATGAAGGAAGCTGCAGTTTATGAGGCTGTTTCTTTAAGTCTGTAACTTAAAAGCATTTTGTCACATACTTTACCAGTTAAAAAAATTGCCACAAGATCAAACTCTTAGTAAAACTATCCCCCCAAACCGCCACTAATAGAAAAAACCTTATTAAAATATATTATTTATTTATTTATTTTGGTGAGGAAGATTGTCACTGAGCTAACATCTGTGCCAGTCTTCCTCTATTTTTTGTATGTGGGATGCTGCCACAGCTTGATGAGTGGTGTGTAGGTCTGCACCCAGGATCCAAACCCATTAACCCCGGGCTGCTGAAGCGGAGCGCATGAACCCAAGCACTACGCCACTGGGTTGGCCCTGAAAACACCTTTTCATGTGGCATAAAACCACCCAAAATACCTTGTGCTATTCTTTGATGCTTATTGGAACTTTAAGAATTTCAGTATTCCACTTTTACTGTGCCTGATTGCCACCGGTTCTCCATTCCAACCCCAATGTCATGATCTAATGTATAGTTTTTACGGAGGTGGGAACAGCATCTTCTACTTCCTCTCAGCGCCCACTGCCCCTGGCACAGTGTGTGCCCCACTAGGTGTCCGGGAAGTGTGGCTAACGAGACTCGACCCTTCTCCCCACACTCACCCTTGGTGCCCAGCGGTGGTGGGTGACATGCTGCCGCCTCCTCTCTGCCAGGGAGGGAAGGCGAGGTCTACCACACAGAGGTGTGTGTCAAGCCAGTGCCAGTTGGATTTGGTGAACTGTGCTGGGAGCCTGGCACTGCTCAGGGTTACGGAAATGGCAGGCACTGAGTAACTCTCTCCCCGAAACAGTCTTTCTCTGCGTAGCGAAATCCACTTCCTCTGTGTGCTGGAGTGAGATTTGCCCCCTTGGACGTGGGGTCTGGTGGCTGCTGCTGCCCACTTTTCCCGATGCGGGCACGCGGAGCTCCCAGCACACTAAGGCTGGCTCAGGAGAGTGACAATGTAATGGCCATGGCTCCTCCCTGCAGCTGTGAGCCGTTTAAATCTTTGGCTTCTCTTTTGATGGTTTCTAGGACACCCGACGATCAAATGTTCAAATCTGCTTATTTGAATTTGTTTCCTTTAAAATAACACATAAATTCATTTTTTTTTCTAGTGAAACAGCATTCATCTGACACAGTGCACTGGAAGTTTTTCAAATTGCAATACTCTACCTTTTTATTATGGAGGATACCTTTCTCGAACATAAAGATGGCAGGAAGAGATCAAATATATGTTACTTGGAAAAAAGAAAGCAGACCAAGCTGACAGCATAGAAACTGATAATCATGAACATTTCAATTCATAAGTTATTGCTCCTAATTAAAACATGTTTTCTGACATTTTTTTTCATCTGGTCTTTGGCATTTGTTAACTCAGGCCTACACTAAATCACTCTTCAAGAGGGAAACCAATGTGAAAGTTGACCCTTGAGGCACTTTAGTAACGGCATTAGGGGTCAGCTTTCTTGCAGATTGGTAACGAGATGGCCATCGCCTGACACACGGACTGGGCGTGTACGGAGATCTTGGTACCTCAAGTCCTGGGGCTGCACAGCGGCCGCTCCTCAAGTAGGTGTTATGATACCGACAAAAGTTTCGATCACATGGCTTGTTTTGTCTTTTGCTTAAGTGTTTTTTAAAAAATGTTTATTGGGAGAAGTTAAAACATGTATGAAGGCAGAGAGAATAGTGTGATGAATGCCCCAAGGTCAATACATCACAGCCAATCCTGCTTCATCTGCACCCTCGCTCCCCAGTCTAACTGGATTGGTTACTATCTGCTGATGTATTTTCAAGTAAATCCTAGATATCATTTCACCCCTACCTACTTGCCTCTGCATCTCTAAAACCACAGACATTTTCTTCAATAACCACAATGCCAATATTGTGGTAATTAACAAATTAACGTAATAAAATGAACAATTCTTTGCTATCAATTAACATCCAGTCCATGTTCAAATTTCCCTAAATGTACTAGAAATGCCTTTTTGCAATGGTTTGTCTGAATAAAGATCTAAGTTGGAGTCGGCTGTTGAGCGGGTGCTGGCTGCTGACACCCAGTTCTGACATACACACCGCCCACCTGTGGGCGTCTGTTTGGCACAGATGTCCCCTGCTGCGTGTGCTGTGAGCGCTGTCACTATTTGTTCACAGGTCTGTTCTCTAGACTCTAAACTCCAGGAGGAAAGGGACCGTGTGCTAACATCTCCACATCCCCAGTACTAACGCGTGGGCCTGGCGCAGGTGAAGGAGCTACTGGACGCCAGACCGTAGAACAGCAAGTCCGCGTCCCGATTCTGAAACAGACAATCGGATTATGAACCCTGGCTCTACCAGTTAACTAGCCTGTTTGGTAACCCACTAGTTATCCTCTAGCGAGCTCATTGTCCTGTCTGCCCTCGACTTCTTCACCTGTGAAGTGGTAAGAGTGGGAGTGCACAGGGTGTCGTGCAGATTCAGTAAGTGCAAGGCAGATGGACCGGGCCTGGCACTTCAGGGCTCAGCTCCACTGAAGGCGCGGGAACCACACCCTCCAGGGTCTCTGACTGGGGTGCACACACCCCTGGGGTATACGGTGACAGGAAGAAACGCACGCCTCCTCCCAGGGACTCCCTTGAGGCTAAGTCAGAGCACATGTTTCAAGTTACACACCAGCCGTGTTCTCTTCCCGCCTCCTTTCGGCCACTCCACGGTACTCTTTGAAAAGCACTGCGCTGAGCAAGGCTGGGGTGAATGTGTGGACTTCAGCACAGAAGCCTCCCTGGAGCTCCTCCGGGAAACTGCTGTTCCCTGACGTGGGCGAGGCTGCGGGGCCTGCTTCCGCAGCATGCCTCTCATCTGTTCGCACCGCCTGCTAATGCTCCTTTGAACAAGGCTCCCCTCTGTTCCCGGTGCCCAGCACGGTTCCAGGGAGTCACCACTTTAGCTGCATGTGACAATCGTCTGGCGGCATGGGCTGGTTCCACCTACAGGCCGCCTCAGGACATGACCTGCTTGCTCGCAGAGCGGTGAGGAACTGGAACAGGGGACGGCGGGTGGGCTCTGCACTAGCAACGAAAGCCTGCTTCATGCTCTGAAACACACGGCCTCCGCTTAGGATTTTAGGGACAGGAAACCATTTTTAAGGCATGGCTGGTCCCTGACAAAATTTCCTGGGGCTTGGGGGGGGGTCTGCTTCTGTGTATCACTCACCATCCACAGACTGCTCTACCTCTCGGAGGACACGGTCAATCTCGTGTAAGTTCCCCTCACTGCACAAGGTGTAGTATGCGCAACCGGTCCACGGTGGGCAATAAGCATCTTTTATAAAACAATTTTTATTTACCAGATGATCCTAACTGAGGAACCCATAGGTAGTAAAGGGATGCGCTCCTGGGGCTGGCACACCAGGCCCTCTATGCCGTTCAGGGGCCAGTTCCCTCGTTCTTCTCCTTCTCTCTTTTTGGATGAGAGTGCAGACTCCTGGAGTCCAATCCAAGTCCCAGCCCCAGCTCTGGCGAGGTGACCTGTGGCCCATCACTGCCTCTTTCCTCCTCTGGAAAATGGAACTTAGCTCCATCTTGCTCAGTTCTCAGGACTGTGTGCGCCGAGATGTGCAGCACAGAGCTGGCGCCTGGGGCGCATGGCGGGCATGTGGGTGAACGCTGACATAGTGGACCTAAGGGCTTGGGGGTGCCGTTCTTTGTATGGATCAGTGGTTTTCAAAGTGTGGTCCCTGGGCATCAGCATGTCCGGGCAACTGGTGAGAAATACAAGTTCTCAGGCTCCTTCCCAGACCAACGCAATCAGAAATGCTGGGCCCACGTGCCCTGTTAACAGGCTTCCAGGAGATTCTGATGGATGTGCAAGTGGGACAACAGATGGCCCAGATGAATAATTTTTAAGATAGGGTCTTTCTGAACCACAGTGCTGACTCATCTTCTGGCGGCAGAACAGAACAAATGCTTAATAGAGAAAATGTGATTCCTGTGTCAGAACAGAGCCCTTCCCATCCCTCAGCTTCCACTGGGGCTGCAGGACGCTTTCCTGGCAATTCCTCGTTCAGCCAACAACTGGGAGGCGGTGAGTGAGGCTGACAAGGCAGGTTCCATCCCCACTTTACAAAAGAAACCGAGGCTCTGAAACCCCACAAGTGGCAGTCATTTGTGGGGCACTGACCATGGGCCAGACTCCACACTACCTGCTGGAGACACATGAAAAATACAGACGGCCTCTGGCCTTAAAAGGACAGCCAGCCAGAGACGGCCATCGTTTCTGTTCCACAGCCAGACCCCCACTAATCTGCATAGTGCCACATTTCAAGCTGGGCTCACTTCTACTCCATGCTTACTGCCTTAGAACCTGTTTCTTCTTTTTGTGAGGAAGATCAGCCCTGAGCTAATATCTGTTGCTGATCTTCTTTTTGCTGAGGAAGACTGGCCCTGGGCTAACATCCGTGCCCGTCTTCCTCTACTTTATATGGGACGCCACCACAGCATGGCTTGAGAGCGGTGCATAGGTCCGCACCTGGGATCAGAACCTGCAAACCCTGGGCCGCCAAAGCAGAACGTGTGAACTTAACCACTACGCCACCAGGCTGGCCCCTGGAATCTTTTTTTTAAATGCAATTCTAGGGGTTTTGGTAATTGCTTTATGTAGAGAAAAATATTATGCAGTATTCATTCAATATTAGCCAAACTAGAAGAACTATGAGTTGATTTTTTATATTATGTACTTTGTCTTAGAAGTGACTTCCTGATAAAGGCTTCTCCTAGAGCTCCTTTCACTGGGCATGGGATCGAATGCTGCCTTATTTCTGAGGCATTTCACAGTCTAAGTAATGCTTTTCCAGACCTTCCCTTACTGGTCTTCATGGTAACTCTGAGCTAGAACTAAATGGGATCATCTCCATTTTCCGAAATAGAAAACGGAGGCTGAGAGGTCACAAGAGAAGCAGCAGGCTCACCTGTTTCACAAATATTTATTGAACATCTGAAGTCTGAGATCTGACCTCTAACTCCTATGACAATTGAGATTCTTATTCTTTGGTTCCTCAGGTTTCCTAAGGATGGACGGCTCAGTGATACCTGACTGCACCTGCTGTGCTACAGAGATCCACTAAGGGCACAACGGGCAAACAGGGAGCGAGAGGAACCCCAGGGCAGGCAGCGGTGCATCTCACAGGTACATTTATTCACGCCACAAAAGAAGCGGCACTTTACAAGTGTACAGCCATGTCCCACATTCCCATCTAACATAGCTTGTTGAAATTTACAGCCAGACTGACATTCCATCTGATGTGCACTCCAAGGAAAGCTGGTTAATGATGACCATGCACAGGTGCAGGACTCGAAGCTTTTGAAAGAGAAGCATAATAGAGACAATTTAGGAAGGAAGCAAGAAGCAGAATGTAGTCTCTTATGTTAAGTATTAACAAGTCAGAAAGTGTACACGACAATTTTCAATACTATGAAGAAGTATGGAGTTACTTCTATACGGAACGGCCAGAGTGTTTACGGGTTTGTGAATCAACGCATGCAGGCGGGAGCCCCCCCGCAGGGGCAGAGATGAAGGGGCGGGGGAGTATCTCTTCCCCAGAGGCCTTGAGCAGCCCTGGGTTTGAGTAGGCGTCAAACGACTATAGTCTCACTGTCATTTGGGACACCGTAAAGAAACATCCAGTACTAGGGCATAAGTTTATGTGGTGCTTTCTCTCAAAACCCTGTTTACAGGGTGGCATGCTTGCAGAGCTAACCTGTGCTTCCCCGTCGGTGGCATCAGCTGCCTCTGATTAATCCATTTTTCTATTATTCCAGGAAGTTTTACTTGGCCCAATGGGGTGAGCAATGGTTTTTAACATTCAGACTATAGGAAGCAGAACTTCAGAATTCTCGTTTCCAGCAGGCATAGGAAACATCACGTTCTGAAGGATTCTCATTGCGTCTTATACATTTACTAAACCGTGTGTCGGCTTCAATTCAGAACATGCATACACCTTGTCCTGAAAAGGTATGATGGTGGTTTTCCTTCCCTACACATTTTAAGAAGCAAAAATCTTACCTTTCAAAGCTTTACTTCTTTTATCTAAAATAAAAGGAAAGAAAAACTGGTCATATCAATGCTTTACAAAAATGCCCTTAGTCAACTCATTGTCAAAATCAATGTTTGGCTGAAAGGTTCACAGCTTATGTAAAGCTGTTACGGGAAGCTTTCGGAAAATAGGAGTTACTATAGTGTCTCACAGCCAAGAAGTGATAAAATTTACTGAAACTGTCCTATGAACAGTTAAACAGCCCTTCAGAATCTGCAGGGCTCTCGACATCCTGCCACATCCCAAACTCCAGTCTTGCAGTTCAAAGCTTTCTCCTTTCTTCCTCTGTGCAACCAATCACTTATTAATACATGAGTAGGCCTCATCTCTGCTCCACTAATGGCCACATGATTATCTTGCCCCAACTTTTATGATGAAAATATTTCAAACATCCAGAACAGTGGAAAAGCTACAAGAAAACACCATATACCATGACACTTCACCCCTAATTATTTCAGTCTGCATCTCTTAAAACTAAGGACATCTCCTATGCATTCCAAATACCACTGCCACACCTAAGGAAGTTCACAATTCCCTGATATTAAGGTCGTGTTCAAATTTACCCAATAGTCCCCAAATGTCTCTAATAGCTGGCGTGTACTCTCCACATTTTAACAAAGGACCACCGAGGGTTCTGAGGTTTACTCCAGCGAAGAACCATGGTTCCTTTACAATATGAATTGTGATTCCTTTTGAAAATAATTTTCTTCCTGAATTCCAATGAATCAAACATAATTATAAAAACTTACCAGCACTCCTGATTTTATAAACGATGAAGCTCATTAACCCCATTCCGGCCCAAATTTCCTGATAAACTTGGGTATAGTAGGGCTTCATGGGGACCCAAACATTTCTAACAAGGCTTTGAAGCATCTGAAAAGCAACATAGTGATAAATATTAACATGACCATTGTCTTAAACCTAACTAGGAAGAGATTTCCATTTATTCATTAAGTTCAACACTATTTCCCACAACTATTCAACAGGAGCTACTCTTATGCCACACCTGCTCCTCCACAGCCATTCCCACATCTGCGGGGGGGGGGGGGGGGGGCTCCTGCTCTCAGCAGCTCTTCAAGCTCCACTCCCTCCTCAACGCTCCGTGACCTTGGCCATCCCGGCGCTGAGTCACCTCATTCCTCAAGCCCCAGAGCCTGCGCCGTCCTGCGGTGTCATCAAATGTTCCCCCTCTCTGATGGCTATCCTCCACTAATGCTGTGCCCAAAATCACACACCACTTTTTTAACTTTTAAATTAAAAAACTGGTATGTTTGCATCATCATGTTAAGAACTGTCAGCATTCAAAGCTGAAGCAGAGCATGGTCAAGGCAAGGTGATTTCCTTATGGGACCAACACCCAGGCTTGGGCACACGTTGATCAGCTGTATCTCAGTCCTTTTTTTTCCTTTAATTTCCGCTTTACTGAGGTATAACTGACATATAAAATTGTAAGATATTTAAATGTACATTATGGTGGTGACTTGATATACGCATACATTGTGAAAGTATTTTCCCCATCTAGTTAATTAACACTTCTATCACCTCACATCTTTTTTTTTTGGTGAGAACTTTAAGTTCTATTCTCTTAGCAAATTTCAATGACAGTACAGTGACATAACTATAATCACAATGTTTTACATGTATCTCAATCTTGAAGTCTGTTGCCAAATACAAAGCAGATAGCATCAGGCGACAAGGTCACTTCATAAGAGCTGCGATTATGAAATAAATTATTTAATGAATAGAAATATTTAATTGCTGGATTTGATCAGGAAAAGATATCAAATTCTGAACTGACACAGCTTGCTTTTATGTGCAACTCTCAAAGTAATGCTTTTGATTACATTTATAATTTACTACAGACTCTAAAATTAGATGCCCTTATTTTCATTTTAATGAGCTTTGTAACATCTGAAGTGGTTATTAAACTATAGTCATTCAAATCACTGTCAGGAATAACTAGATCTAAGTACTTTCCATTTTACCTGAAAACTCTCCTTCAGCTTTAATTGTAAGGCTGCCTCATCCCCTCCCTGACCAGAGCCTCATCTATTGTTCCTTTCACATTGCTACTTGGGCCACAGAGAATTTTACTCCCCTTCAGTTTCTCTGGTCTCCCATTACTGAAACCTGGCTCGTGTGACCACTCTTCACTCAGCAAAGGTGAACTGCGCATGTACTAGGTGCTGCGCATTGTTTCAGGAGCTGAAAAATTGGCTCCTAAAGAGTCAGGATATCTGGGAGAAAAATGTCCTCAGCAGACGCCAAGACCCTGAGGTCAGAATGAGCTAGGAGAGTGGGAAGGAATGCAAAGAAGGCCACTGCGGCTGCCCAGACTCAAATCCTGCCTCTGCCACTTTCCAGCTAACGTAACTGCCCCGGTTTCCTCATTGGTAAAACAGGGATAAAAACAGTACCCGCCTCAAAAGGCTGTTATGAAGACAAGGTGAGCTCCTCTGTGTCAAGTACGCAGTGTCTGCTGCCCTACACTGACTGCTGGGTATAGAAAACACCAGGGCTGGACCATGAGAGGGAAGATGGGCCAGCTCATTTAGGGCCTAGAGGCCACAGTAAAAAGTTCATCTTTTATTCTAAGAACGCCATGAAATTTTTTTTGTGTGTGTGTGGGGAAGACCAGCCCTGAGCTAACATCCGTCGCCAATCCTCCCCTTTTTGCTGAGGAAGACCGGCCCTGGGCTAACATCTGTGCCCATCTTCCTCCACTTTATATGGGACGCCGCCACAGCATGGGTGACAGGCAGTGCGTCGGCGGGCGCCCGGGATCCGAACTCGTGAACCGCGGTTTGCCAAGCGCGAACTAAACCGCTGCGCCACCGGGCGGCCCCCAGAATAGCATGCAAATTTAACAGCATTCACAAAGTGCTGTGCATTCTTATTTCCTACACTACTCTCCAAGCCCTACGAGGGGGGAGCTTGGAGGAAGTTGCCTGAGATCACACGGCTGGATCTGAGTCACCCAGACCCCTGCTCCAAGGCCTGGCTTCCAGATCTTCCCAGGAGAGAACTTACTCAGGCTGAGGCATGGTCCTGAAGGCTAGCCAGCCCCCCGAGTGTGACCCTGGAGGACGTAGCTGTGTCCTCCCCTCCTGGAACCTCTTGTAGAGATGTCTGCCCTCACACTTCCTGTCCTCAGACTATACCAGGATGCTCTGTTAGAGCACAAGGTTCCAAGAAACCAACAGGCCTGCCTTAACAAGGTGCCTGACAGGACCAAACAGGATCCAGAGGAGGCCTCTGGAAGCCCCAGATGGGAAAAGTTCAGAGGTACCAAGTCCCTTCCTCCCCTCCCTGCACCAAGCAATGTCTGGCGAAGAATGTGGTCCAGATGACCAATGGGGCTGGAAGGCTGGTGTGGGGGGATCAGAATTGGCCACCCAAAAATGTGTCTCTTTGGCTTGATTATTCTTAAGAACAAAAGACTCTGAAAGAAACTTCAAACTCCCCCCCAACTGCCTAGAGAAATTTAAAATAGAAGTGCCTGTTCCAGGAAGGAGCTAATACCATAAGATAACTGTAGTGTAATGTAAAATCTCTCTCTCAGGTCACATTGTCTGTAGTTGGCCCATTTGCATTTCCAGCTCCTTGTAAATTGCCTTCCTCCCACTTGAAGTCCCAAACCACTACCCCAACACCCCCGCCCCTTTGTCTTTAGCTGAAAATGGTATTTAAAGTGGCGACCTCAGCCATTCTGGCTCAGTTTTCCTGGGTTTCTCCCATGTATACACATTATAAACCTTTGTTTGATTTCTCCTGTTTTTCTATCTCACGTCAATTTAATTCATAGACCAGCCAGAAGGAGCTAGATGGGTAGAAGATACTCTTCCTCCCCTACACTGGGAATCCTGGGTTCCAACACCAGCTCTGCCACTCTGCCTCTGACCGCGGGCAAGTCCCGAAGCTGCCATTTCAGAGGTTTCCCTTTCTGTGAAACAAGGGCGACTCCACAGCCCGCCAGGGCTCTCGATGGAATTCAAGGAGGAAATATAAGGGATTCAGCTTGGTGTGGAATAAGAATTCAGTAAATGATCACACCAATAGCAGAAAGAATTGCTACAAATACCCAGCTGATGGTCATAGTACTGAGCCACCGGGATTCTAAGAGGGAGGACCTAAGAAGATGCACTCATCCAGAGAGACCAGGTAACAGCATCGGAGCAAGGGCAGGTGAAGATCTAGAGGGAAAACAGCAAAGTCAACTGGGAGGGTGCAGGGGAGCTAACAAGGGGCTAAAGACACTTCAGTTATCTTGATATTTTGCTCAGGGCCCTGGTGCCCCACGTGGCGCCCAGAGTGGTCTCCTCACCTAAAATGATCCTGGTCTGGTACAGAGTGTCCTGCCAATACCCTTTTCCTCTAGACTTTCCTTTTGGCCAAAGTTGCCATATCTGGCCAGACAAGTGACATGTTCCCAATATTTAATAAATCCCATTTCTTCCACCTAAGTCCACTCGGTCCAGCCACATTTCCCAGCTCTGTGTGTGGGGTTTCTAGCCGCCGTCCCTACAAAGGTCCATCCTATGCAAAGGTCAAATGGGTGCCCACTGTGTCTGTGTAAGTCTGCAAATGTTATGGCACATAACAGCAAACTATTACCTGCCCTTACACTGGAGATAGGGAACGTCTGACCCCAGACCGGGATTCGCAGGCTGAGTTCCATACTATTGCAGTCATCCACTCTGATCCCGTTTTGGTCCCGTTTCCTCTCTCCCAAGGCCTTGCCATATGCATAGCATAACTTGAAGGAAAAGCGTGTTGCAGGGATCTTGAGATATAAAGAAGATCAAGTACTAAACATGGAGTAAGAATTCTTGGTTTGGACTCTGGCTCCATTACTAACTGGTGCAAGTGCGTTACACGCGTTAACACAAAAGAAAAGGGGTAACGCGGCCTAGGCGAAACTTCCCACTGATAGCTGCTCCCTGGACCGCCTACCTTCACAGTTCGGGGGGCCGGGGCGGAACTGCACGCGTGGCCAGTGAGAGGGGTCGGACCCAAGGTCAGCGGGGGCCGCGGTGGGGCCGGGGAGGCTCCCGTCCGCCGCCGGCTCCCCTCGCGGGGGCCAAGCTCGCTCCGCGGCCCCCGCCACCGAGCGTCCCGGCTGCCCCGCGCTGCGCACCTGGCCCCGGCTCTGGCCCCGGACCCCACACTCACCTCCGCGTAGAACCAACGGCTCACGCCGCCCCGACCCTCACGGCCGACGACTCGGGAAGGTCACCGAGTGCGCAGGCGCCGCGCGGGGCCTGCCGGGAAGGCGGAAGGAGCGGCGACGCCCCGAGGCCCGCACGCCCCCCGGGCCGCTCCTGCGCACCACAGCGCCCCCAGCGGCCGCCCTGGTGCGGTCAGTGTGGAGGCTGGCCCGCGAGTCCAGGCAGGCGGAGCGCCGGGGTCCGGGTATGCCGGGGTGGGGGTGGGGGCGGTGGGGTTGTGTGTCATAATACGGTGACAAACCGTCCGGATTTGTCCGGGACGCCGGACTTTCCGTGCTGAAACCTGAAGTTCCTCTACAAAGCGGACGAGTTGATCAACCTGAAAAAGGGACCATCTTTACTTGCTGTGTTCAAGACTGGAAAGTCGAGTCTCCCGACTCTGTGGTTTTCTTGCCGTTTCTCTTTGTATTAACTTTTTGCTCTGCGTATTTTTATCCATCTATTCTGTGTGTAGTAATTCTACTCAAGAGACAATATAAAGACTTCCACAGGGGCTACACACACCGGACCTAACAGACTTTAAAAATAACCATGCTTACTATGTGCAAGGAAATAAAAAATAAGACTGATAATTTCAGCAGAAAACTGGCAATTGTAAAAAATGAAACAAAAACACCACGTAGCCGATTTGAAAAACAGCTAAATAGAAATTGGATGAGTTTAGCAGCAGATTAGACAGTTGAAGAATAACTGAATTGGAAGATAGGTTAGAAGAAACCATTCAGAAGCAGAGAGAGACAAAAGAGGAGATGAGAGAGGATACAGCAAGAAAGTCCATCTTATGTGTAATTAGAGGCTTAGAAGGAAATGAGAGAGAGAGATGGGGTAGAAATATTAGAAGAGATAATGGCTGGCTGAGAATTTTCCAAAAGTGATGGAAAAAAATCACACCAAACATTCAAAAAGCCTCATGGAAAACAAGCAGGCAGATAAATGAAAATAAACCAACACCTTGAAACCTCATAAGAAAACCATGGAAAACTAAAGACAAATAGAAAATCTTAACTGCCAATCTAGAAATCTATGCATACAGAAATTAGCATTCAGTAAAGAAGGTGAAAATAGACATTTCAGATAACCTAAAACTGAGAGAATAATCACCAGCAGATCTACAGTTAAAAAAAAAAATCAACGTTCATTATTCGGGCAGAAGGAAAGTGAGCTCAGATGGAAGGATGGGGATGCAGGAAGGAAGAGCAATGAACATAGTCCTGTTTTGAAGGGAAAAAAGCTTAGGACCACATGAAGCTGCAGGCACAACTTGAAAATCTTGCCATTTTAGGGTAGTGGTTCTCAAAGTGTGGTTTTGGGGTTTCCAAGGCCTTCTGGGGGCCAAAACTATTTTCATAATAATGGTAAGATGTCTTTTTCACTAGAATTCTCTCACAAGTGTACAGTGGAGTTTTCTAGAGGCTGATGTGTAATGTCACAACAGAATCAATACAGAAACATATGAGAATCTAGCTGTCTTTCATTAAGGCAGACATTAAGAGATCTGCAAAAATGTAAAAGTGTCACTCTTCACACAAAAATTTTGGGGGGTAAATATAGGAACTTTTCATAAAAATATTCTCTTTAACATTAAATGGTTTTATTATTATTTTAAAATGAATTCATAAGTAAACAAAATATGTCTCAGTGTAATCCCTAATAAAGTAGATATAACCCACATAAACAAAAGCTCTCTAGGGTCTTCAATTGGATGTAAAGGGGTCTTGAGACAAGACTGGGTTTGAGAACCACTGTCTTAGAAAAAGAATGTTTTAGACTTATCTTGAGTTAGAAAACTGCCGAGGACAACAGCAAGCATTTAGGAAAAACTTAAGAGCATCATTGTAAGCTATTTCAGGACAAAGCTTTTGAACTTCAAACACAACTTGAGATCAACAGAATTTTAATGTCTTTAGTTGCAAATCCAAAATACCCTACAAAAGACACATCTTCAAAGAAAACAAAATGTTTAAAGAAAGGACCACCCCAGAGGGTGTTAGCGAAAACATGAAGGTACTTTGCGCAAGGCTTCTCCCGCTTTATCAGGAGTGCTGCTGAAGGACAGCAACATTGTTTGTAATTGCTCTCAGCTGTTTGCTTTCCCTTTGGGTCTGCAGCTCAAGCTGCTCTGGGAATGCAGATATGCAAAATCTCCATCAAGACCCATGAGGCCTTCGGTGGCCTTCCCACATGCTCTGGCCTAGATGTCTACAGGCCTATTAAGAACTGTCAAGCTGTTTCCTTGAACAAGAATGTAGGATGAGCTAGGCCAAGAGAGCATGGAGCATCAAGAGCTACTGAATCACATGAAGGGGGGCAAAGTCATTCAGTGACACAAAATGTTAACTAATGTTTAATCAGGAAAATGGCAATTAATGAGAACAAATTTTGAAACTGAAGAGTCATCAACACAGGGTCCTTAAACTGCAGTTAAAAACTCAAAACTCAGGGCCAGACTGGTGGCATAGTGGTTAGGTTTGCACGCTCCATTTCAGTGGCCTAGGGTTCGCGGGTTTGGATCCTGGGCACGGACATACACACTGCTCATCAAGCCATACCATGGTGGCGTCCCACATACAAAATAGAGGAAGATTGGCACAGATGTTAGCTCAGGGACAATCTTCCTCAAGTCAAAAGAGGAGGATTGGCAACAGATGTTAGCTCAGGGCCAGTCTTCCTCACTAAAAAAGCCAAAAACCAAAAAGACCCCCTCAAAACTCAAGAGAACTGAGGGAGACAGTAACCCAAAAGGATCAAAGAACATAGAAAAAGCCCTCTGGAAAATATTTGCATGAGAGGAACCCTCTTCAGAAAAACAGCAACTTCCACTTAAAAACATATTTGTTGTGACATCAACAAACTCTCTGTGACATCAACAAAGGATGATGGCATGTAGGGACAGTAATGTATTAGGAAACACAAATGTGAGTTCCAGAGTTGTGTGGTTTCAATATATTTTGTGAAAATAAGAACATGTGCTAGTGTTCACATGAATATGAAGTTGCAACATTTTCCAATCAATGCTGAACGACATACTAAGAATCTCAATGACTTTATGATTACACTTTTTCTTATTTATTGAAAAACAAGTTTTTCTCCCCTGCCAAAATGTGTGTGGGAGGGGCACTTTTTGGAGGTTGCAGTATTTGGAAAAGTCAAAATATGAGGCCCAGAGCTCATAATATAAATTACTGGTTTGGACAAGATTTGGACCTGGGACTCCTAGCTCAGTACCCTGCTGGGCTCATTTTTTTGTGAGACACTAACAGTTCAACACCTGCCTAGACTGATTTCTGTTTGCACTGTTCTCAAGATGACCTCTTATTTGCCACTCTCCAGGCATTTTCCAGTCCTTAACTAATTGGACTTCACACTGTTGGTCAGTGCCATGCTCCTGATGCCCTCTTTGCATTCTTTCACGTGGCTCTTTCCAGGGAGTCCACGCTGTGCCAGACGCTGCACTGGGCACTGACGGCATGATGGTGGGTGAGTAGTCACGTCACTCTTGATTCTCCCTCTCGTCTTCCTTCCTTTGTATACCTTGCTGGATTTTCTTCCCTGTCCTTTCTTTCAGGCTGTTTCCTAGGGTTCTGTCCTCCACCTTCACTCTTCTAGAACTCCTCCTGGACCATTTCAGCCGCTCTCAGGGTTTTAACCACCATCCATTTGCTGACGACCTCCAAATCTGCACCTCTGACCGACTGTTTCCGTCTAACTGTGTGTAGGACACTGCAGCTGAGATACAGGTTTAGGAAGGAGGAAAACGAATTCAGTTCAGTTTTCTGGCCCCTAGAACTTCCTGCAGGCCCTCACCTCAGGCGTTAGGACCACCTGCCTCCAGGCCTGCACCCACGGACCACCTTGCCGTGGCTGTCTCCAAGTCCTCCTTCACTGGGCTGTTTATTCTGCAGGTGTCCACTCAGCTGCCATTTTCTCCAAAAAAATCTTCCCTTACCTTCTGGCTCTTCTCTCCCGAATTAGGTGCAAGGTATCCCAGTCCAGCAGCCAGTCGTTTACGCCGACAATACAAACTCCAATCTCTCCTCTGATCTGCCTTCCATTTCCCACACTGAGGTCTGCCACCGGCATCCCGCCTCTCCTTCACTGCGCCGGGCACACAGCAGATGCTCAATAAACGTCTGTCTCTTGTCGGCCGAAGCACTAGGCGTCAGACGCAGTAACTCTCAGCGGGATACGGCAGGGAGACTGGAAGCTGTACTCTCGCACATCCGGGTATGCTGACGCCCCAGCCTTGACCCCAGAGTCCTGAGTGGCTCTGAGGGTCTCATTCTGTTGCCCGGAGATGGGGGAAACAGCTCACATTCTGCCGGAAGCAAGACTACCAACAGCCAGGCCTCGGCGCAGGTGTGGTGTGGCCCGCGCTCCCGGCAGGCCGAGCACAGAGGGGCGTGGCCGGAGGTAAGACGCCAAACTGCGCGGGCGCGTAGCGCCCTCTGATTGGAGGGCCTGGAGCGGGGCGGGGCCACAGGCACGTAGTCGCACGTCCCGCCGTCACGTTCCCGCCGTCGGCTGTTCCCGCCGCTCTGAGGGCCGTTGAGGCGGCGCCAACGCCCGGCTGCGAACATGCTGTGCAAGCTGACCGTCGACCAGATCAACGACTGGTTCACCATCGGCAAGACCGTGGCCAATGTGGAGCTGCTGGGCTCGCCGCCTGCCTTCCCAGTCGAGGCGGCCAGGGACGAGGCGCAGCGCAGGGATGCGGCCCCTGGTACCCGCCCTGCGGCCCCGGCCCTGGCTCAGGCCCAGGCGCAGCGGGCGACGTCCGGGAGGTAGGAGGCAGGGGCGAGGCCGGGGGCAGGTGTGGGGCCTGGGCCACGAGGACTGGACCGTCCTGAGACCCCGCTTGACCACATCCCTGGTCGCGGCCGCTCTGGGGATGCCTGGCCGTCCCAAAGCCAGCTGGCCACCAGACAAGCCCCATCCCATGACCTGGACCAGTTAACTTCTCCCTGCCAGGAGCGGAGCCGCTCTAGAGCTTGGTTCCATTTTTTAAAGTTTTTTTATTAGTAGACTTCATTTTTTAGAGCAGTGTATGTTTACAGAAAAATTGAGCAGAAAGTACGTACCTCCGCCTCCCCGACCAGTTTCCCCTGCTGTTAATATCTTGCTTTAGTGTGGTCCTTTTGTTAGAACTGATGAACCCACATGGCTGCATTATTAACTGAAGTCTGTAGTTGAGGTGGAGTTCACTCTTGGTGGTGTACCGTCTGTGGGTTTGGACAAATGTGTAATGACATGTATCCACCATTAGTATCACACAGAGTAGTTTCACTGCCCTAAAAGTACTCTGTGTTCTGCTTCTTCATCCCTTTCTTCGCCAAACCCCCTGGCAACTACTGATCTTTTTATTATCTCTTTAGTCTTGCATTTTCTAGAATGTCTTATGGTTGGAATTGAACGGTATGTAGCCTTTTCAGAGTGGCTTCTTTCCCTTAGTAATATGCAGTTAAGGTTCCTCCATGTCTTTTCAGGGCTTGGTAACTCATTCGTTTTCAGTGCTGAATACTGTTCCAGTGTTTGGATGTACCACATTCTCTTTATCCATTCACCTACTGAAGGATATCTTGCTGGCTTCCAAGTTTTGGCACTTATGAATAAAGCTGCTGTAAACATTCCTATGCAGGTTTCTGTGGGGTTGAAAGTTTCCAGGAGCATGAATGCTGGACCTTTGTTCAGTTTTCTTAGTGTTTCTCCTACCACTATTCTCTGTCTTCAGTAGCTGCTGTCAGTTGATCTGTTCACGTGATTTTGGTGGAACTAAAAAGGCAAGAGGATGCCTTTTGTTTTTAGGAGACCTAGATCTGGTGAGTAGAAACACCTGCTGCCTCTTTACAGCAGGCCTGTGTGGATGTACCCCCAGCCTGGAGTATCTGCATCACTGCTTGGTCCCCTTCCCCGCAAGTTCAACACCCCTTACAGTTGAGAGGGTGGTTTTTACTTTTTAATTTACTCTTGTTCGTTGGCCCCATCTGATCTAGTGGATAGGCTCAGAGTATGGGTCAAGTTTTCTTGGGCTCTTTCAAGCCTTTGTAGAGTCAAGTGCAACTTGGGATCTTTGATAAATTTGTTTCTTGGAGGCAGGGAGGGGACAAAGAGACCCTTGTGTAGCCTTAAGAGTGGCTGTTTTGTTCATGTTTTTGCACACAGTTTCCTTGAATTACTCTGGTGGATGATCCCACGGCTACCTCCCCTCCTTACTGCTTGCTCCCTAGGCTTAATGGCAGAACAGTATTGCTTTCAAATAACTCGTTGTGGTATTGGAAGTAAATTATTATTGACTTTGTCAGAAATGAAAAGTGTAGATTTAAATGTCTTTTTAACTACTAAGGACCAGTTTTTAAAATTTCTAGTCCTTCATGGACTGAGACTTTTGTAAAATCAATAAAAATGAGTTCTCAGAGTAATGAAATGAAAAAAGACGAATATAAGCCCCACTTTTAAATTATTACAGTCAACATATGCAAAATTGCTTTGTAAAATTTCCATAAACATTTCAACTTCTGTACTTAACTAGTGTCAGGCAAGCAATGTGGACATTTGGCTATCTGTGATCTGTGATTGGTAATTCCTTTGGAAGATTGGCAACAGATGTCAGCTCAGGGCCTTCCTGGGCCCTTAACACCTGCATATCTAATGTCAGAGGTTCAAGCATGTAGTAGGCACTCAATTAAATACAGTCATGTGCCGCATAACAATGTTTTGGTCAACAACGGACCACATATATGATGGTGGTCCCATAAGATTCGTACCATATAGCCTAGGTATGTAGTAGCCTATACCATCCAGTTTGTGTAAGTACACTCTCTGATGTTTGCACAAGGACAAAATTGCCTGGCAAAGCATTTCTCAGAATGTATCCCCATCATTACGAGATGCATGACAGTACAGCTACGTTATTTAATCCTTGAAACAACCCTTTGAGGTTAATGGCATTATCTTGATTTTATAGATGAAGAAATAGACTTGGGTGGTAAAGTGACTTGCCCAATTTCCTGTTATAAATGGTTGTGGTAGGTAGAATGACCCCCCAAGATGTCCACTGGAACCTGTGAATATGTTATGTTACGTGGTGAAAGGGATTTTGCAGATGTAATTAAAGTTACAGATCCTAAAATAGGGAGATTACCTTGATTATCTAATCTAATAAAAATAGAGACCTTCTCTGACAGGAGTCAGGGATTTGAAACATGAGAGGGACTTGACTGGTGATTGTTAGAGGGGGCCACATGGAAAGCATGAGAAGGAATGTGACCGCTAAGAGCAAAGACTGGAACCCAGGTGACAGCCAGCAAGGAAATGGGGACTTCAGTCCTACAACTTCAAGGAACTGAATTTGGCCAACAACCTGAATGAGCCTCTGAATGAGCAACTTTACCAACACCTTGATTTTGGCCTTGTGGGACCCTAAGCAGAGGATCTAGTTGAGTCCATCTGGATTTCTGATTTGAAGAAACCATGAGATAATAAATTTGTGTTGTTTTAAACTGGTAAACTTGTGGTAATTCGCTGTGGCAGCAACAGGAAACTAATACAGTGGTAGAGCTGGATTCAGATTTAGAGCGAGCTGACTGTGAAGCAGTCTCAACCACAGTGCCTGGCACACAGCAGAGGCTCAGATACTTGTTAAATGATGTCTTTCCAGTAAAGGAGAGTTTTGGGTGGGGTTTTGATGTTGGTGAGAAAACATTTGACATAGGGGAAGGCAGGCTTTGTAAGCATAGGATGTCACATAGTGAAAATGTATTTGGGGGGGACAGTCACTCAAGTGGTAAGATGAGCTTGCGTTGAGTCACTGGAATCCAGTCTGTGAGAGTGTTGTTAAAATGGCTTAATGAGTCGTGTGAGTAGTGACCACCTGCATTAAAAAAAGAAGAGAGGGCCGGCCCAGTGGTGTGGTTAAGTTCGCTTGCTCTGCTTTGGTGGCCCAGGGTTCACCATTTCAGATCCTGGGTGCTGACCTACTCACCGCTCATCAAGCCATGCTGAGGAGGCGTCCCACATAGAAGAACTAGAAGGACCTACAGCTAGGATATACAACTACGTACTAGGGCTTTGGTGAGGAAAAAAAAGAGAAAGATTGGCAACAGATGTCAGCTCAGGGCCAGTCTTCAAAAAAAAAAAAAAAAAAGAGATAGAAAATACCAGATTGTATCATGGGTAGTTCAGATAAGAATTGTTCTGTGAGATGGACGTGTGTCTGTTTGGTGAGTGCAGGGTCACAGTGTGAGTTTCTTTACGGAAAAAAGCACTGCTTGAGTTCCTGTTGTGAGAAGCTGGAGAGTACCGTCGTCCCTCGGTATCTGGGTTCCCCAACAGCGGATCTTGCAAACATAACAGGATCCACGGTTGGTTGAATTGGTGGATGTGGAAGCCGCGGATACAGAGGGCCGACTGCATCGGGAGTTGGGAGGGATTGGTGAGGTGTGTGTGAGTAGTTGAATGGTTTGTAAATTGTATTTTCAATGATATTTGTTTTCTGCAAGAGTTTGATTGTGGAGAATGCTTTCCTTTATCTTTCCATTCCTGTTTCTTCACCTTAGCATATGATGAAGAAAAGTTAGCGGCCGTGTTAGGCCATTTTGAGTGTTTCCTCCAGTGAAGCTTTCCTTTGGAACGCCCTCCTCAGGTTGTGGCTGGGAGCCTTACAGTGCTCCCCACTGTCCTCTGCCCAGTGTTTCTTTGCGCTTCTGCGTGGACTTTGCTCTGTCTTCACAGTTCACGTGAACTCCTGGCTCCTTATGGTCTTGCTTAGTTGTCATTTTTGTCTTTGACTCTCCGACACCTGACAGTATACTTTGTCCCGGAGAAACTTCACACAGAAAGCTTTCAGACTGCCGTTGTCTGCCGGCACTTTACCCAGTGCCTTTCTTCTGAGTTTCACTTTTCCTTCCTGGTGACTCTTACTGTGAGGAATGCCTGCTGTGTTGGGCCTTGTGTCAGGTGACATGGGCAGTACGAGCAGTCTCAGTCCTCTGACAGATGGGAAGTCCCATTTTATAGCTGAGGGAATCAGGGATCAGATAAGTTGAGAAACTTACCCCAGTCCACATATCTATCTATGATGTTGTAAAATGGATGTGTTTGACTCCAAAGCATATTACTTTTTCCTTGTTGCCTTTCGGTATTTAGGCCTTGGGTAGATGTTAGTGTATGCTTGTGTTACCCTCCAAGGATTCTTGTTTTCTATTCACCCACAAAGTCATTGTTTTTTAAAAACCTTTTTGTCTAACAAATTTAATTTATTAGGTAATTTTCCCATTAATTAAAAAAATATTTGTGTATCTCTTCTGTATCTGGTACATGCAGCTGGAGTAGAGTAATTGAGGGGGAGATAGTAGATGAGGTCAGGGAGGTAACAGGGATCTAGGTCAAGAGTTCTCCCTTACACCTTACCGAGAACTCTGCTGCTTTGTCTGAGGCAGCCAGGGAGCCATTGGAGGGCGCTTTGGGATTTTGAGCAGAGCTGTGACGTGATGTGACGTCCAATTCGCACAGGATCACTGCTGTGTTGCATGGATTGAAGGGGACCCAGGGTAGAAACAGGGAGATCAGGGAAGTGTCTGTTGGTATCAACTTTATGTGTCAACTTGGTTGCACCATAGTGTCCAGATATTTGATCAAACATTATTCTGGGTGTTTCTGTGAAGATATTTTTTTGGATGAGGTTAACATTTAAATTGGTGGATTGCGTGGGGGCCGGCCTGGTGGCACAGCAGTTTAGTTTGTGCTTTGGCAGCCCAGGATTCGTGGGTTTGGATCCTGGGCGCCCGCTGACGCACTGCTTGTCAGCCATGCCGTGGTGGTGTCCCATATAAAGTGGAGGAAGATGGGCACGGATGTTAGCCCAGGGCCAGTCTTCCTCAGCAAAAAGAGGAGGATTGGCAATGGATGTTAGCTCAGGGCTGGTCTTCTTCACAAAAAAAAAAAAAACAAAGAAAAGAATAAATTGGTGGATTGTGAGTAAAGCAGATTGCCCTCCATAATGTGGGTGGGCCTCATGCAATCAGTTGAAGACTTGAATAGAACAAAGACCAACCTCCCCTGAGCAAGAAGGAATTCTGCCCACTGACTCCCTTTAGACTTGGACTGCAACTCTTCCCTGGGTCTCCAGCCTGCTGGCCTACCCTGCAACAGCCTTTGGACTTGCACCTCTACAGCTGCATGAGCCAATTCCTTAAAATTAATCTCTCTCTCCTTCTATACACATCTTGTTGGTTCTGTTTCTCTGGAGAACCCTCACTAATATATCATCCATGCAAGAGAGAGGACAGTGGCTTAGATCAGGATGGTAGCAGTGTAGTGGTAAGCAATGGTGCATTTCAGGGTATATTCCTAAGATAGAGTCACAGACTTTGTAGCTGGATCAGATATGGAATATGAGTGGGGAAGCAATCATGAGTGACGCCAGAGTTTCTGGCTGAGCAACTGGAAGGTGTTGTCATCAACTGAGAAAGGCAGGGCTATAGGAGGAACTGGTTTGTGGAGGAATACCGCGAATTTGATTTTGAACATGTTAACTGTGAAATTCCTGTTAGACAACGGTAACTGTAGGCTATCTGGAGTTGAGGAAGGAAGTCTGGCGGGAGCCTAGGCGTTTGGGAATGTAAGGCTTTGAGACCAGTGAAAGGAGATCACCAGACTCTGGGTGATAGATCATAGTGGGTGGGTGCAGAGAGAGCAGAGGTCCAAGGACCCAGGCCTGGAGCACTTGGACATTTAGAGGTTTATAAGGTGGAATGAGCAGAGGAGACTGAGAAGGAACAGCTAGAAGGGTCAGAAGAAAACCAAGCACTGGCTTTAAGTAGCCAGCCCACTTTAAGTCAACAACTGTTTGTGTTGTCTCACATATCATCTTTTAGTACTCGTATGGAATTGTTTTGTGTTATTTTCCCCTCATAGATACTTCTTGAGGGTATTCAGTTTTATTATCACAGAATCTCCACCTCTTACTGCAGCATCTGGCATGTAGTAGGAACTCAGATGGTTGTGTGGTTGAATGAACTACCTTAGTAGGCTCCATTATTGAGTGCTTACAATGTGCCAGGTCCTTATTCTGGAAACGATGAGAGTTGTGTCCTCATCCACTCCTGCCTTGATTGAATTATAAAATCTGCCTTATTCCTCTGACCATGGCTGATTTCCCTACGGTGAGTGTGTATATGTGTGTGAGTGTGTACAATCAATCCAATAGAAATCAGAATATCCTGGCAACTGTACCATAAAATATTTCCAGAATAAGGGTATGTCTCACTGTTTACACTATCACCACCCTGGACTAAATAAACCGCCATCGTCTCTTGCCTGGATTATTGCAGAAGCTTTCTATTTTTAATCTCCTGGCTTCCCATCCTTGCCCCCAATAATTTATTCTAGCACCTAGAAGAATACCTGGTGTGAGGTAGATGCTCAGTTAATATTTGTTGAATGAACAAATTCTTGAGTAAGCATTCACACCTAAGGTTCTTTGAGCACATGTGCTACTGTCTGTGCGGTAGACTCCTGTTAGAACAAAATGTAGACTGTGTCGTGGCTCTCTGAGCGCTCCTCCATCTGGCACCGACTGATCTCCTGCTGCTCTCTTATGCTGCACTCTGGTCACATTGGCATTTTTCCTGTGTCTTGAACCCACTCATTTCCCCCTTGGGGCTTCCTCATCTACTCTTTCTTCTGTCTGGAGTGCCTGCCCTCTTCCCCCTCCTTCTGCCCTATTTCTTCCTGTGACAGGCTCCTTTCATTATTTGGGGCCCTGTGCAAATGTCTACTCCTTAGAGAAGTTTCCTATGACCTCCATGGCTACAAAAGTCTTCCCCCCACCTTCTTTTCCAGTCTCAGTAGTCTATTTCAACTTTTTTTCCTCCTCTAAAGCACTTTCACATGCCCCAAGGCTTATTTGTTGGTGATGTGTTTTTGGCACCTCTACCATCTCAAGGAGACCAGAATATTCTGAGATTTCTGGCTTATAGAATTGGGTGGATAGGTAGTGTTGTCATTTACTGAGATAGAAAACGCCAGTTGAAGTGTTTCAAGAGTTAAACTCTTTTAGTTTGTGTGTGTGTGTGTGTGTGTTGATTCCTTTGTTCCTTTCTTGAATTTTATTTATCCTTTTAGAAAACAAACCTCTATGACTTTAGTTTTGAGCATGTTGATTTTAAGTTGCCTGTGGGCTTTGAAGAGGAGGCGTCAGGTAGGCAGTTGGCTCTCTGCATTTGGAGCTCAGAGGGTAAGTTGGGGCTGGAGGCAGTGCAGGGGCCTGACGGACTGATGTGAATCCCAGCTCTGTCATTTACTGTCTCTGTGATATTGGGCAAGGCATTGAACAGGTCTGAGGCTATTTGCTCATCTGTCAAATGAGAATAATATAACCTACTTTCAAGGTTAGGATTAAGTGAGAATATACATACAGTGCTTAGCACAGTGCCTGGCATGTAGAAAAATGACTTGCATATTAGTAAATGGGTTAGGCTGGTGAATAATGCTAACTTTTGAGAGCTTACTATGTCAGGTATGCAGAATACTTTTACATGGATTAGGATATTTAATCTTCACGATTTCCTAGCTAAAACTTTTAGCTACTGTGCCAATACTGTTTTCTCTTTATATAAGACATACCTGAAACTTTCCTATTAGTCTTCTCCTCCATCTGCACATCCCCTTTTATTTTTAACCCTCATTCCTTTATCAACTTTAGGTACTATAAACAGCCCATGCATAAAGGTATGGATCTCTTAATATTCAGGAAGTTATTTGTGTTAAAGTTTCTATTTGATTTGTAGATTTTCTAGAAACAACTATAGTTTTTTTTTTTTTTTGGTGAGGAAGACCAGCCCTGAGCTAACATCCGTTGCTAATCCTCCTCTTTTTGCTGAGGAAGACTGGCCCTGGGCTAACATCCGTGCCCATCTTCCTCCACTTTATATGGGACGCCGCCACGGCATGGCTGACAGGCAGTGCCTCGGCGGGCGCCCGGGATCCGAACTCGCGAACCCCGGGCTGCCAAGCGCGGACTAAACCGCTGCGCCACCGGGCCGGCCCCCTATAGTTTTAAATTAAATACATCGATACTGTCACAGGAAACATGGTTATAGGTCATTGCCAAAAACAAAGTGAGAGGTCGAACCCAGAAAGAATACCAAAGCTCAGTGTATTTCTCCACTGCCTTTACAGTCTGGTCGTAGAATTGATTAACTGCATCCTGAATGACTTAGAGTGGCATAGGATTCATTATCCTGGACTAGTGGAATGATATAATTGTCTACAGCTTCTTCAGTCACTGAAAGTTTTTTGATAGGAGTAATTTAAAATAATTATCTTCTTCCTATCTGAACTGGGAGGATGGCCCTCTCTTGAAAGTGTTCTGGGCTCCATCATTTCTTTTGTTGAGTAGCTATTTGAGGTGCCTTGGAGGGAGAATGAAGTGTTTGGGGCCTCTTCATGGTGTATATTTCCTGATATACATGGTGAGGTTGCCAGTTCTAGTACTGGATTTCGTAGACAAACTCCAAGTTCTGTTTGAAACAAAAATTTTGTTCTCACCATTAAGGCATTAGTATTGAAAGTATTGTTTGCTACTTTCTGTATTCACTGAACAATAAGCAATTATGTACTTTGGGGACATTTATCTGTCTCACAAATAGTTTCCCTCTAAGAAATATTACAGTGATTGAAGAAGCCATAGATAGTTATTCATGAAAACTGAACAAAAAGGGAACAGGAATGAGAGGTGTCTTTATTTTAGGTCCACTTAGGACTGTGTTTGCATTTACCTTGTCTTATTAAACCCTGGTCAGATTGACACCATTTATTACATGGTTAGGATTTAAGACCAAATTGAGGCCAATTCAGAATGGTGTAGAAGTTGGCCAAGAGGGCAGGGAAAAACGAGTGAGAAGGTTTTTTTTTTTTTGGAATGTATATTTAGTTCCAATCTTGTATTTCTTTTTTCTTTTTACATGAAAAAGAGAAACCAAAAAATCTTCAAATATAAAGTTATAGACCTTAGATTCCTTGGACTTACCTTTAAGAATGGTAAAGATTCTAGCACTTTATTGTGAAAATAAATCTGACTAATGAATAGTTTCCTACTTTAATGAAATTATGAAATATTGAATTTTATATATTAAATATTTTGCTATTTTATTTTATTTATTTATTTTTACCATTTTTTAAATTGATGTCTTAATAGTTTATAACACTGTGGGGTTTTAGTTGTACATTTTTGTTTGTCCGTCACCTTGTGGATGTAACCCTTCACCCCTTGTGCCCCCCCCACCCCCCTTCCCCTTGGTAACCACCAATCAGTTCTCTCTGTCCGTGTGTTCACTTATATTCCATATATGAGTGAGTTCATGCAGTGTCTGTCCTTCTCTCTCTGGCTTATTTCACTTAACATAATACCCTCTATTTTGCTATTTTAAATGAACATAGTATTGGTTTAAATTATATATCAGCACTGATTTTTTTTTTGAGTAGCAATTACTAATGTTAAACCAGTCCATTTCTTTTTACTAATATAATACAGAGGTGTGTTTTTTATACTTTCCCTTATTTTTGGTTGAGATTAAAAATGAATCTGAGTGTTGGGATGAAACACCACTTTATTTTGAAACTGCACATTATTTCCTCCTTTGCTACTGTCTTCCCCTTCCCCCACTGAGAGTGACTGATCTGGAGACGATTCAGTGTTATATTGTAAAGATAAGGTTCACATTAATCAGTTATTTTATTTTATATGTAGCTTCCTTTTAGAATAAAAGTCAAGGTTAATGTCTAAATTTCACACAGAATTTGTCAAATTTCATATTAAATAAAAGCTTGGTTTCTGTGAGTTGTGTCTGGTGTATAAGAAAATACTTCAAACATTTTTTTCAAAATATTTAGGAAACGTTTTAGTTAAAAGCATACTGTTCAATGAAAACATTGCATTTTTAGCGTGGTTAGAAAAGGAACGCTATTTAAAACATAGGCCACAGTCATGGGAATTCTAACTTCTGACCTTGCAACAAAGAGGAGCATGAAGTCACATCACTTTTTCTTATTCTTAATGTTAAGAGTTCTAATACTGAGATGCTCATACAAACTCCTCTGGTTATAAGTAACTTAACTTGATGGGTGATAGTATGGGAGGTTCCATATTCTGTGTGAGGGTGTTGGGAACCTGTTCTTTGTGTTTTTGTCTACGTAACTGGAAATCGTGGGTATTTCCTCTTTGCCTCTTTCACCTGGGATCGGAGAACGAGCCGGGCAGTCTGTGCTCCGGGACTCTTCCAGGCCCTCTTGCTGCTGACCACCTTTGTCAGTACTGTTTAGGAAGTCTTTCAGAACTTGCTTGAAGATGTAGACTATTTCCCATGGCAGTACATCATTTTCTGCCAAAACTTCTCGAAATCTAGAGGGAAATCAGTAATGAGCCTTCAATTCAGAAAATTTCTTTTGTCATATCCCTTTATCTCCAAAGTACACCTTACAAAATGTAATCATACAGTAGTTAACCACCTTTTGAGTAATCTGCACATTGCTTTAAAGTTATGCTTCTAATAAAGAACTTCTGAATGTGGTTTAAAAACATTTCCTAGCCAGTAAGATATCAACAGATATTTTTGTCCAACCTTTCCTTTGGGATTTTGGTTGCTGGGTATTTGATACATATGATTAAAGAATTTTTATGATAGAATACGATTTCCAGTGTAAATGTATGAGGAGTTTAGACTTGACAGTAGCAAGTATCACAGAAGAGAACATAGTATTTTTACCTGCTGAGAATGGTTCTGGTTTGACAAGGCTGAACTTGGGAGCAGAGAACTTCAAGTTGTCTTTGTTCAGCAGCTGGGATGGTCGTCTGTGGATTCTGATAGTTTCTCAGCCAGTTGTAATCCACACTTGTTTTTTTCACTTTTTGTTCATTTTCAATCTCTTGTATTAATCTCTCTCGCTCCTTTAGATGCCATTTTAATTCTCGAAGCAGAGTCTTTGTTACTACATCTGAGCCAGGATAGTGTGTGGGTTTATAGGAATCATATTTTGGCCATTTCATCCAGCCGAAAAGTGGCATTTTTAGCCTATGGAAACATTCTCACTTGTTTATTTGCATAAAATGTTATGGTTCTGATGAGCAAATATTTGTTTCTTTACAATAATTTTGCCAGAAAAGTGCATGCATTTTTCACTGGTTAGATATACTAGGTCAAAATAAGATTAGAACATGGATTAAAGTCTTAATTTCTAACTAGGTCAGTGCCAAAAACCAAGATTTGAAAATATTAAATAGCTAAGCAGAAATGAAATAATACAAAGTCAGAGATAATCTACAGACTGAACATTTTCTGAAAGTAACACTAACACTTGCTATTAAAAGTTCTTAGGAGGCTTTAAAATATTAACATATAGGAAAGTGCTATCTACAGACATATTTTTGACTTCTGTTTTGTACAGAAAAGGTTTAAAGCATACCTGTTAAAGTGGATGGATCCGATGTGGTGATGTGGCCAGAGCTTGCTTGAATTGGTGCTGAAGCTGTGTTTTACTCAGATGTATCTTGTTCTCCTGGTTGTGTCCCCTGTTGAAGGAATGAGCTGCCTTATTTACCCACTGAAACTGTATTTGAAATAAATAACTTTCTATGTTAGGAATGAGGTTGTGATGTCTTCATTTAGAGAGAATGCTCATTAATTCACCTTGTAAGTAAGCTAGAAGAAGTGACAAAAATAACTTACTATTGAATCTTCACAAATTATATAATGGTCTGCCTTTTGAATGTAGCTCCGTCTATTTGAAAAAGATGCCGGCAGCTACGATTTCTGGTCCTAAATGCGTTTAGACATATCTTTGGTAATGAAATGCAGCACGGTCCACCACGGATGCGCTCTCAGCTGAAGGGAAGACTGTCGCATGATGTGATGCTCTGCTGTGCATAGCTGTGGGTCACAGTTTAGTGCTGTATTTTTATGCCTGTAGAGCTCTAAAAATAACCATGTTGCTTTTATTCTTCAGCTTAACTTTCAGGCCATTTGGAAGCCAGGTCACTGTCCCCTCTAATGAAAGCAGGAAAAACAGATCAGATTTGACTATTTGCAAAATATACATTCTGAGAAGTCTCGTTATAATTGAGCAAAATAGACAAAGAATGCGGATGTCAGTCATGTGTGAAATATTTAGTAAATGTTACATTTTGTACTCATTTTGTTTTTCTTTCTAAATAGTAGTTAAATTTGTATGTTTAAGCAAGTTGTAATGCTAGAGGACATTATATATGCTTAAGTAGATAACTTTAAAATATACTTTATAATGTCTTTAAAAAGATGGTGATAAGGCAATAAGAGATTAAGGTCAGGAAAAATAGGATGTAAGAACGTATAAGTTCAAAACAAAATCTTATAATTCATTACAGAAAATCATTTTAGTGTTTCTTTTGGAGCTGAAGGTGAACCACTTACGTGCACTGTCTGGGTGAGTACTGCTGTGTGATGGTCTTTACTGTGTTAATTTTCTGGTCACGTGTTGCGTGTCTTCTGCTCAAGAGCGGTCAGGGTCTTTAGCTCTGTATTAAATGACTATGTAGTGGCTTTTCCTTTTACTGTATAATATTTGTTTCTTCTGTTACTTTTTCCTTCAATGAACCGTGATGAGTAGACATCATTTACATCAGACCTGCATGTCATGCACGGTAAAGAGTGATGTGTGTGGTCATCCTACAGCTCCTGTTACTTATAGGTTAGAAAAAGCCAGGCGTCGGGATTCATTATTTTCAACTAGAAGGTTTTCACGTTACATCGTCGTTAGTGCTATGAAAAGGAAGGGAGTAAAGTCTATCATGACAGAACCGTCCTCCCCGATTTTCTACTAAAGTTAATGACGAATCCTGCCATTTCTTCCTTTGAATAACCTCCTTGATATTGCTTTAATTTTTTTACTTTTTGCCTCTGAAATGGTAACAAAAATATCAGAAATATATTGGATATGGGACATAACCCGAATTTCTGTTCAAGGCCCCCTGCAGTCTTGCATTATCCCTTCCTACCGGCTTTCTCTTTTGCATTCCCTGAGTCTCTTCTGTTTCAGCCAGGCCCCACTGCCCTGACACTTGCCATGCTCCTCTGACCTTCAACTTTGGTCACACTGACTCTGTCTTCTGAGGGGCTTATTTTCTCTCTTTTCTGTGTACACATTGTAATTTTCTTTTTCAGGATGCAGTTTAAACTCCAACTAATTTTTTTCTTCTGTCTGAGGGAGAACATCACGTTTTTTTCCTTGGTCTTACTGTTCCTTTGAACTCTGGTTTTATTTCTGTTTCCTGTTAAACTTACGGAGAGACTGCTCTGTGTTCTTGTTCTCTCTTCTTTTTCCCTGTTTTCTAATCTTTTCCAATTAGATTCTGCTCTGTCTTGCACTGTAATTGCCAGCTTTCAAACTCAGTCACTCAATAGATGTTTATTGACTGTGCCGTGGCCTGGATTCTGGTTAGGGCCTGGGGATGCAGCAGTGAACAGGACAGACCTAGTCTCTGACTCCTGGAGCCCGCCTTCTAGTGGAAAGACAAATAAGAGTACGTGAGTCATCCAGTAAGGTGGTCATGGATCACCAGGGGTGGTATACTACACTCCCGGCCTCCCCTAGTTAGATGTGGAGATCAGGGAAGGCCTTTCTGGGTAGGGGATGTCCTTTGAGCAGAGACTTAAAGATTAATGAGCCAGCCACACAAAGAGCTTCTTGAAGGCAACCTCCCTCTTCCACTTGACTCGTTTAACACCTATCTTGCCATTTAGACTATTGCTGAAGTCTGACCTTCACAGAACTTTTTTTACCACCTCAGCTCACATTCAGCACACCATCCTTTGATCTTATTAGTGCAAACCATTTTTTCTAGTACCTAGGGTGTGCTACTTGTATGGTTATGTTTTATTTCTTCTGTCCCATCTACTGAGATTGTGAGATTGGAATAGAGCCCAAATGTCATTCTCTCATTACGGTAGTTCTCCTGTGCCGTAGAGATAGGTAGGTAGAGAACATAAATGTTTGTAGATCAGGGAAAGGGAGGACCTTTTCATTAACCCTTCTGTTTATCAGGGTATAGCCAAGTTCATTTTAGATTTTATTTATCAAACATTTTAGTAAGTTAAATGAATTGTTTCTAATGAATTGCAGTCATTAGGATATTTTGTGTGGAAGACATAAAACTTAAACTATGAAACAATTAGGTCTCTTTCTTTTTTGTCATTGTCACGGTTTTCCAGGCTACATCCTGTTAGTTGAATAGTATAAAATTTTATAAGCCTTGAAGTGAAATAGGACCGTATCATCCATAATGTGTGTGTGTGTGTATAAAATTTCAAGATATGTAAGGCAGTACGTGAGAAGATAAGTATGGAAAGATAAATTTTTGAAACCTTGAAGGGCAAGCTAAGGAGTCAGGCACAACTCTTCTATATTTACAGTCAGGGCCTGCTTATATAGTACTCAATAGCATTTGATTGCAATTAAAGAAAGATTTTTCATTGTAAGGAGACTAATATCCTTCTGTTTTTAATTCCTTTGTTACCCAATTAAAAGTTCTGGATTATTATTATTATTTTTGGTGATTAAAGATATAGTTGACATTTGAGGAGAAACTATGGTGTTATATTTCTTTTACCAATACTATTTCCTCTTTAAAGTATTTTAATTAAAATACACTAATACATGTGCTTTTTAAAGTTAAAAATCACGTTTCTATTGGGTTGTTTATATCTTACTGATTTATAGGATTTCTCAGTGTGCTCCTGTGTTATGTACTGCAGATGTGTTCTTTCGAGTGACCACTGTTCTTGCTCTTTAACCTTTATAGGCATTGTTTGCAAGTTTTAAATTATAATTTAGGTAAGTTTATTGATATTTTCCTTTCCCTTTTTTGTGCTCTTGTTTAAGAGGGCCCTCTCTACTCCAAAGTTATACATACAGAAGAATATTAGCTTTATAGGCTTAAGAAAATAAGTACTTGGGTGTTGAGTTAGTCTGAGATTGGTGTGAGGTGTTGGGGGTTAGGCTTTTTTTGTCGCCATGTTGGACAGTCAGTATCCAAAGTAAGTGGTCATTGCTTCACCCAGGAGATTTTCCTGGTTCTTCGTATGCTGAGTAATTGTGGTGTGTATCCTGGGCATTTAAAATATTATATTATGGGACTCTGGGTCTTGTTTAAATCCTGTGTAGAATGCAGCCGACCAGCCTTCTGTGGGCTGTGGTTTCAAGGTCCATTGAGTTTTAGAGTCTTTGCAGTGCCATCTGGATCTGTCCTGCACTGTGCCACCTAGTGGCTGTTCTGTAGCTCAGTTCTCAAAGTCTGTGATGGGCTGTCTGCGGTCAGTGCATGCAAGCCCAGGGGTGTGCCCAGAAGTTCATAAATGGCCTTAGGGGGTCTGTGATTCCCTAGGTGCTTTCCTGTCCCTGGGGCTCCCCTGTGTTGGTCTTCTGGCTAGAAGGCTGGGACTTTATCGCCTATATCCACATCCCTGGCCAAACAGAGGGAGGACAGAGACAGAAAAGGCAGTGAGGGTTTGCCCCACCTTCTTGGAGAGGGAGTTCTCCCTCAGAGTTTGAAGCACATGCTGCCCCTGGAATGTGAGAGAATGGAGAAAAGAAAAATAAAAATGGGAGACTGTCCTCCTTTTGAGCATTCGGAGTCCCCTTTCATGCCCAAGGCACAACTAGAGCTGCTCCCCAGGGTGCTCTGTCTGTGCCAGTGCCCGCTTCTGCATTTTGCACTGTGGCGAGTTCAGGTCAGGGGATACCAGTTAAAAAGTGGTAAACTCGCCGCTGGTTTGGTGGTGCTCTGAATTCTGGTCTTTTTCCCCAATCTGCCTGTTACCGTTTCCTTTTCAGAGTCCTCAAATAGCTGCTGATGCATTCTGTCCAGAGTTGACAGCTTCATTCCATGGGAGACACAAGGTGCCGTGTGCTTACTTGATCTTACCAGAAACTGCAACTTTTTCTGTTTTTTCATATCCTGAGTCTAATATGTCAGCATATTCTGTGGGCTCCACTTCACTGCTGCCTCTCTAGTCTAAGCCACATCTTCTCTGGCCTTGGTTATTATGGTGGTCTGTTAGGTGGTCTCCCTGCTTCTGCTGTGTCTGTGCCCCTGTCCCCTACCCCCCTTCACCTGGTCAGAGCCATCCTGTTAAAACAGGAGTCAGATATTGTTATTTCTCAAAACCCATCTTACTCAGAGCAAAATCCCAGATCCTTATAATTACCCCAGCCAGTCTTCCAGTACCCTGCCCCGCCCTCCCCTGGGAACCCTGGCTCTTCCCGGTACCTCTAGGCGCCCCCATCCTCTTCTGGGCTCCCTCTGCTGGAGCCACACAGGCCTCCTGCCTCTCCCTGGCACACTCTTGACTCAGGGCTTCTGCTTTCCTGTGTTCTCAGTCAGGAGCTCTTCCTGCTTACAGAGCTGCATGGCCCTTCTCTTGCTTTCTTCTGATCTTTGCTTGAATGTCACTTACCCTCCTATTAACACTGCAACCCTTCTCACCCCATCTCTTCTCCTGGCTCCATTTTTCTCTGTGTACTTGTCACTGTCTAACATTCGCCATGTTTTAACGTGTTCCTCTTCCCCAGCTAGACTGTACGCTCTGAGAGCAGTCTGCTAACTGCTTAATCCCTAGTGCTTAGGACAGCACCTGGCATGGAGTCAGCCCTGAATTATTAATATTTTGAGTGAATTGATGAGTAAATGTCAGGCAAACGGTAAACAAAAGAATGATGATACAACTATTAATATCAGGCAAAAGTAGATTTTGATGCAAACAGCATTTTATTAAAGTAAACCTCAAATTTCAAGAATGGGTATTGGGGCTGGCCCGGTGGCGTAGTGGTTAAGTTTGTGTGCTCTGCTTTGGCGGCCTGGGGTTTTCAGGTTTGGACCCTGGGTGCGGACTGACACACCGCTTGTCAGCCATGCCGTGGCGGCGTCCCATATAAAGTGGAGGAAGATGGGCACGGATGTTAGCCCAGGGCCAGTCTTCCTCAGCAAAAAGAGGAGGATTGGCAACGGATGTTAGCTCGGGGCTGGTCTTCCTCACACAAAAAAATAAATAAAAAGGGTATCATACAGTCCTTTCTCTGACAGCAGTGCATTTAAATTAGACATTGGTAACAAAAACATAATTATAATTGATAGCAAATTTTGCATATCACGCTGCAATTGTCTTTTTTCTTGTAATGTTTTGGACATTTTTATCCATTAGTATGAGTATAGCCATGACATTCTTTAAAAATGATAGATATTAAGTAAGAGTATGCCTTAGTTTAGCTTGTCCCTCTGTCAGACATTTTTTTTGGGTTTTAACTATTACAAATATTATGAAAAGGTACCCTTCCTCCCTGGAATCTTTTATACCCTTACCCTGTTTTATTTTCACTCTGTATCACTAATCAGTATCATATATTTGTCTCCTTCACTAGAATGGCGGTTTCATGAGGGCAAGGACTTTGGTTTACTGCTGTATCTCTGTGTCTGAGGCAGTGCCTCGCATGTGCCAGGCATTCAGTGTGTATTTGCTGAATGAATGACTGCTTCCTTGTGTGTCCTTGCACGTGCTTCCTTGTCTGTGCGTGCAAATATTGCTCTAAGGAAGATACTGAGGGAAAAGTGTTGGCTTGCAGGAGATGTATAAGTTTTAGTAGATACTGGCGGGTTGCCCTTCAGAATAAATGGTTATACCCATTTATCATCCTCTTCCTATCATCTAAGAATATTTGTTCTTTTTGCCGATTTGAAGGATGAAAAAATGGTTTCTCTGTTTTAATTTGGATCTACTTGGTAACTATCTGAATTTGAACGTATTTTCATTTGTTTATTGACCATTTGAATTTTTTCTTCTATGACAATGTAAAAGTAACTATTCAAGAATTCCTCTAGCACATGGGGATTTCTTGGCCTTTTGGAAACAATATACTAACTTTTAGTGTTCTTTGCAGGCTACTTAGGCAGAAGAGCTCAGAAATGGAGTATATTAACAAATACAGACAGCTTGAAGCACAAGATTTTGATATGTATGACAGTGATCGGTCAACCACTGGGCCAGGTAAACAAGTATTTAAATATTGTAAAATATGGTGCATGAGTTGTTCACACATTAAAACATTAAATTCCTGAAAGTCTTTAAGAAATATGGTACTTTGATCAATAAAGAATCCATACTGCTTGTTAATTTGGGATTTTTTTTGGAGAGGGGTGAGTATATTGCTCATTTTTTTCTCTTTTAAATATAGTTCCTAAGTAGTCCGTTCTTTGGAAGACTAGCTGTGGTTCTTTACATTACTTTTAGTTAGAATTACTTAAAATTTTTATTTAAAAATAATTATAGTTTTTTTTACAGTAAACATATTAAAACAAAAATTTAAACAGTGCGTATATGTATAAAATAAAAGGTAAAAGGTCCTTCTTAACGCCTCCTCCTCCCAAGGGTACACCTGTTCAGAATTTGAGTTAAGCTAGCTGCTTTCTATGAGTATGCAGTTTTCTTTTTCTGAGCTGATTCTTATTAGCATCAGGCCCTATTCATATAGTAGAAGTCACCTTTTGATTCTTTGCTTTATAAAAGGTTATGTGTCACAGACTTTTTACCAGTTTGGCCAAGAAGCTCTGTCTCCTGTCCTTCTGCCTTGGGTACCTGTGCTCAGACTTAGGGACAGAAGTTGGGATTAGAGTAATACTTCTCTTTTTTAGCCTTGTTAAAAATTATGAAATACAGTACATAAGAATACATTAATCCTTATCCTTCTTGGGATTTATTTGGGCTTCTTGATAATATAGAATATTGGTATCTTTCATCAGTTCTGGAAAATTCTGAGCCATTATCTGTGCTCCACTCTTTCATTTAGTTTTGTAGTTTTCATTTTTCTTGTTGTTGTACTATATTCAGGTTAATTTCTGTTTGTCTTTCACCTTCAAGTAAAAGCGGCTTTGAGTTGTTTGCCTTCCTCTCTGTGTTCTGGCCTTTTGTAGACTTCGGCCTGCTGTTTCCTCATCATCTCAGCGACCCTTCAGTTCTTTTCAGATGATGTTTGTGTATCTCACCTAGCGTCTCTCGTTGCCCTCAGGAGAAATATGTGTCTGAACAACCCAGTAGATATTATCAGAAGTGATAGTTCAAAATGTGTGTGCCCTTTGATCCAGTTTTTACTTATGCTAAGACAAGTACAAAGTTATATGTATAAGAATGTTTATTACATGGTTGCTTGTCTCTGGGAAGCTTTAGAAGTCTCTTAAATGTCAGTAACAGGAGGTTGGTGATTTTATCTGTACAGTGGAGTACTCTGCAGGTTTAATAGAAGCATGAAATAGCCATATATGTTACTATGGAAGGACATTCATCATCTAATATTTCCATTTGGGGAAGCATATTAATTTTCAGATGACAAGTGATGTGATCCCTCTTGTTACACCCATATATACTGGCCTTGGGGCACACTCACAAACCCAGCACATACCACCTGCTGGTCCTGGAGCATGCATGTGGGATTGCCACTGTTTGGAAGTAGCTAGATTACAAATGAATGCCTGCACTTCAAAGTGTCTGCTCTTCTAACTTTTGATTTGGATTCACATTCAAAACTGCTATTTTCTTTCTCTGTCTGTGACGTCTTAATATATTTGGAGCCTCTCCTAGGCAGGCACGTAAATTATAGCTTTGGCAGCAGTTGGAGCATTCATTCAACGACCAGTATTTATCCGAGTGTGTGCCAGGGACTGCATGAGGCAATGAGAATGTGATAAGTGAGAAGACCTGGTCCCTCTTTGCACAGAGATTATTGTTTAATCAGGTAGCTACACAAAGAAGTGCTTCTGGAGATAAATGCTCTGCAAGACAGCTCTCTGGGGCTTAAGACAAGCGTTTCTGACTTGAACTGTGGTGTCAGTTGAGCTTGGAGCTGAAGGATGAGTAGAAGTTACCTAGGCAATGTGGGATCAGGCTGGAGGGGAAAATGTGTGCATAGAGCCTGTGGTGGGAGAAAGCATGGGGCTCCAGCCCTGAAAGAGGGCCAGTATGCTGGGGTGTCTAGAAAGGCTGGGGGTGGGCCTGGGCAGGGTCAGTTGTAGACTGAATAATAGCCCCCCAAAGAGGTCCACATCCGAATCCCCAAACCTATGGCTGTGTTACCTTATGTGGTAAAAGGAACTTTGCAGCTCTAAGTTAAAGAGCTTGAGATGGGGAGATTGTCCAGGTGGGCCCAGTGCAATCACAGGGCTCTCCTATCAGGGAGCCAGGAGGATCAGAGCTAGTAGTAGGAGATGTGACGATGGAAGCCATAGGTTGGAGTGATGTGAGAAAGAGGGCACGAGCCGAGGAATGCAGACGACTTCCAGAAGCTGAAAAGGGATGGGAACGGATTCTTCCCTACAGAGCCTCCCTCCAGAAGGAACCAGCTGTGCCAACATCTTGGTCTTAGCCCAGTGAGACTGATTTTGGACTTCTGACTTGCGGAACTGTAGGAGAATAAATGTATGTTGTTTTAAGCTACTAAGTTTGTGGTAATTTGTTACAGCAGCAATAGAAAACTAATACAGTTGTATTGGTTGAGGCTGGATGAGGTAGTGGCATGAGTGGTAATGGCCGTGGACCATAACTAAGAATTTTGGTCTTAATAGTCAGAACACTGGGAAACTTTAAAGGTTCTAGGTTTTTCTTGGGATGAATGTGAAGGGAGGAGAGGAATGTCATGTGATTAGATTTGTGTTTTGAGAAGACCACTCTGTGGTCATACTGGAGGGAATGGATTGGAGGGGCTAGAGCAGACTTGAGAAGAGTTGGGAGGAGTCACCCTAGTCCAGGAGAGACTCGATGGTGATGACTAGGGGACAGCAGTGGAGCTGGGGAGCCAAGCCGGTCAGGGGACGGACCTGACAGGACCTGGTGGTGTGTTAGGTATGGATGTGAGAGAGAAGGGGCCGTGGGAGGCAGGGATGTGCTGGTGCTGCTCCGCATTGTGAAGTGCTGAAGTGCCTTTGGAGCACTGAAGAGAGATGAGGTTATCACTCGTGTGTGTGTGTGTGCGCGCGTGTGCACACAGCTATTTGTTTCTGTCTGTTTATGTTGAAACTATGAGATCACAGCGGTTGATACCTCTAATTCCAGTCCAGCATCACAGGTTTCAACGTGAACATTCTGTTTTATCCAGTTATAAAATACTTTGATTCAAAATACTTTTGATTTTGGTGCGATAGAGGTGCCATTTCATCTATATAAGTGTTTTTAAAAATTATTTCTAAATAGAAATCCCAGAATGCACACTAAGTGAATTTCTATAGATTACATTAGAATCATTTTATATAGTTAAAGGTGAATCATTTTTTAAAAATTGAGATTTAATAGCATTTCCTAACAGCTTGAGCCTGGTTCCAAATTGTGGACTCTGACAGGGTTTCTGATGCTTTTGTATGACAGTTTTGAATTTGTCCTGGAATGGTGTCTTTAGGTTGTGATTAAATGCCTCAGTGCTGCCTCCCTTTTAATTTGGTGATGTTTCCAGTGGTTGTTTTTATCCTTCTTACAGCTTTTCTCCCGTTTTAAGAGAATGGCCTACGTGGAATATATAATAACTGAAAAGGGAAACATTCAAGTTAAGTTAATTTTGTATTCAGAATACCATCCCATACTTGGAGAAAATGATATATAATTGTTTATTTTGAAGATTTAATTTTATGGTTAAGTCAGTAATGGAGTAATTAAACTTATTTTCTATAATGTACAGTGTCTAGATTTTAAGATAAAGAAATACTGTGTTCTCCAGTTAAAATCCATTGTATACTGTTTAGAACCCCTAACTGCTGAAATTTTTGGTTAGATTTTATATTTGGTTGATAGTGATATAGTGGGGTGGCTCAATGGAGAGAAACCAGCATTTTTTATGGTTTCCAGTTTTTTCCAGTTCATGTAAAATATTTTAATGTTAGTAATTTAGGATAAAGAGGTAACAGGAAACTAAAAAATAGTGAATTTTGAGGTTGAGGTGTTTCTCATGTCACTTTTGGGTTACACTTTGCCATATGTAGTTTGTTGATTTGCCTTAAATTACCCCTTTTCTTTGAGAACTTAACCATGTTGCTTTTCCTGGTCACCTACCTTTGATTTTGCTGCTGATGCACAGATGAAAGAGCTGACGGCCATGAAAGTCTCTGTTTGGTTTCCTGTCCTCCCTCTGGTGGTAGACATGGAGGCAGGACCCGATTTGTGCTGGGTCTGCTTCAGTTAGTGACCTGAAAACGTCAGACTGTGTTTTGTGTTATGTGGAGAAAGGGCTAGGGTTTAGACAGTACAGTTAGGACTTTTGGAATTGTTTTTCTTGTAAAATTTGTCTCTAAGTCACAGCCTTCAAAATGCATGTAATCAAGGAATGTGAGTCATATCGGTGTTGTCAGAGTAGCGGCTCATGTAGCAGCACTGAACCTGGGCTGAAGTCGCTCAGCAAAAAACACAGCTGCTGCCTTTTTGTCTTTCTGAAGGAGTCTGTCACCTCTTCTCTGAGCCCCTCAATCCCTCTGTCGCCACTGTGTGTCCCTCCCTCCATCTCCCAGTGGTGTTCCCTGTCTGTCCTCACAGGGCTGTGTGGATTCTCACCCCTTTCATGTATTATGTTAAAAAGGCCTATTATCAATTGATGAACCTACCAGCATCAAGAATGGGAAGGTATATGTTTGTTTTTTTTCCCAATTTATGTATATATTATCTCAGTTCTTATATTTGTGGGCTGGCCTGCGTACTCAGGTACCATTTGGAGTTCCAAATAATTTTATGAAATGTTGGAACCATTTGTAAGTTAGGAACTGTCACACACTGAATTTTGCTCAGCTCAGTGTTTTGAAGGTAGTGTGGTTAGTTTTAAGGACTCTTTAGCTGAGAGTGCTCCTGGAAAGGGTGAGACTGGGAGTAAGTATATCAGTTGGGAAGGCATCAGTGATTGTTTTTTTTTTTTTTTTTTAAAGCTGAAAGGAGTAATGGAAGGAAAGTGAGGTATGATAATGGAAAGAAAATCCATGTTTTAGAGAGTTTGGCAGTTAGTAGTGAGGTTGACTGGAAGATTAGATAGCTGTGCAGGACAGGACTTAGAGAACTTTCCCCCTAAGTCAGTGGCCACTGATGCCCTAGAAAGAATAGTCATCCACAAAGAAGACACTTTTGCTTTGAGAGGTTATAACAGATCTGGCTCCTCTCTTTTTAAAATTCAGAACGAGTACTGCACACCTTGATTCAAATATAGCAAAATAGCCATATTTTAACTATATACTATTAGGCCAGTTATGAAACTCAGAATATATGTAGGGAGAAAAAGTAGGCGAGCACAAGTAAAACTTGGATACATGTGAATCAGGCGGGAAGGGACAATGGCAGAATGTAGAGGGGAGGAGAAGTTGGGCAGAAGAGAGAGGGCTGGGAGGAAAAGGAAAGGTGGGGCGTCGGGGAGAGACACCTGGGAGGGGAATGAGCTGGGTCCCACAGTCAGGAGAGACAGGGAGGCTTAAAAGTTGATTATTTTGGAAGTAAAGTTATTTCCCAGAAAAAGTTTGTATCCCATGAATTTTGATGATTTGTCAGTTTGTCAAGTGATGACCAGAGGTCCAGAACTTGTAGCATAGCTAGAGAGTAGCACGTCTATTTACAAGAGGACGTTGGATAGGTCAGACTGTCAGAGCACCACATCGTGAGTCATCAGGGTAAAGTTGCCCCTTTTCATGATACCGGTAGTTCGTAAGTTGTGTTTGGTTGTCTACTACTGATTAATTTTAGTAGCAAGGAATGAACACTTAACAAATTGGTCCATTCTATTCAAATTTCAAATAAAAGTTTGTTCTTTAAGCTAACCATTTTAGTACTATTTTCAAGTGATGAGTACTGTGTTTTACAGGTCTTTTATCATAGAAGGTAGTACTAAGCACATCATTGATGGCTGTGAACGAGGGATAAGAATGTGCTCAGCTTATATAAATTATTAAGAGTGGGTACAAAGCAAATTTTCTGCTTGCACTGTTAGCCTGTAGACTAGGTATTTTTGTATTTGTGTGCATGTATGTATATGTGCTGTATATAGAGATTAGATAGAACACTGAGTTGCTTACCTTGTCTTTTTTCAGATAAGAAATAGCATTGTATTGTTTTTTCTGAATCCAGGTCCAAGGCCACCTTTGGCTAAATTAAGCAATGTTACCTGCATCCCAGAGACAACTTATAAATATCCTGATTTGCCTATAAATCGATGTAAGGAAGAGGTAAAATTATTTTTGTCATAATGTAATTTTGCTGTTAGAATAAATGCCCGAGGCCCAGCACTTTTGGCTTGTAGTTTGAAAGTGACGAGGTGCCAGGTGAGCGCACCTGGTGTGTGCAAGGCCCTGTGGCAGCCAGTGGAGGGTGTGCCGGGCACGGGAGGTGGTTGTATGCAGTAACCACGTTGAGGGTCTTCCTTTGGATGTGCTTCATTTGTTCAGCCTTCCCCTGAGCTCATCTTCTCACAGTGAGTTTCTTGTCTAGTCTTCCCTCCTCTAGAAGAGCTGTGAATAAACACCTGCTCGTCCCGGGGAGAGCTGCTTATGGAAAGAAGCTCACTGCCTGGTCTTTTTATAAAGCAAATAATGCATCTGAGCCTCAGGACTCTTGAGCATTCCATTGGGTTTTCTTTACGCTTTTGCTCATTTTTCTGCCTTGTGATTGATTTGATCAATCACTGATACATCATTTTATGAACAAAGCTGGGCCAGATATAGTGGCAAGATGATTATGTTTTTAATTAGTTACATGTTATTAAACATGGTTAAAACTAAGCATATTGAAACTTTTATTAAGTATCCTAGTGGAAGAAGCAGTTACAGATAAAACAAAAACTGTAAATGTTTCAAATTTGATTTTTGTTTTGCTTTAGATTGAATCACACAACTTTGTAGAGTAGATATACTTCATTAATTTTTAGAGACCAGTATTCAAATTAATTTGTATTCCCTGACAGTAGCAATTGCTAGAGAGATAAGAGCTTAAATAAATTTAGGATGGAGGTAGGGGAGCGTTGGGGAGGAGTTGAATTGGAGTTTTAAAAATGCTCCATTCACTCTGTAAGTGGGACAGTGGAAATTAATTGTTTAAAAGTGTGCCTGAAAGGGGCTGGCCCGGTGGTGCAGTGGTTTAGTTCGCGCTTTGGCAGCCCAGGGTTCACAGGTTCGGATCCCGGGCACCTGTGATGCACTGCTTGTCAAGCCATGCTGTGCCGGTGTCCCATATAAAGTAGAGGAAGATGGGCACGGATGTTAGCCCAGGGCCAGTCCTCCTCAGCAAAAAGAGGAGGATTGGCAACGGATGTTAGCTCAGGGCTGGTCTTCCTCACAAAAAAAAAAGAAGAGAAACATAAATAAATAAATAAATGTGTGTCTGAAGAATTTCAAATGAAATTTAAAAACCACTTGAGTATAATAACAGCTGTGTTTTCATGTTTCTCAGAATTTCATGTTCAATAGAATTAAATAATTGAAATTTAGACCTACAAGAGCTATGGAAATCTAGTTTGGTATTTTCTTTTTATTGATGAAGAAATTGAGACCCTAGAGAGCTGAGGTTGGCCTGGTTTTTTCCATAGCTATAAAGGTTACTGTTCATAGTGGTCAAATTGGTTTTAAACGTAGCAGCCATGTGGAACCTTCTTGCTCTCTTTTGTGATGTTTAGATAGTTATTAATTTAACTTTTAAAGATGAAAGGAAAATAAATCCTGAAAGTCTTCCCAGGATAAAGCTTTTGATACATAGGTAATACTTTATATCATTGTTAATTTTGCAGCAATTTTGAAAGAATTTTTTTCTTTTTTAATTCTAGGTTATTTCTCTGATAGAAAGTAATTCTGTGGTAATTATTCATGGTGCCACGGGGAGTGGTAAAAGTACTCAGCTCCCACAGTATATCTTGGATCATTACATTCAACGCTCTACCTACTGCAACATTGTGGTTACTCAGCCCCGGAAGATAGGGGCCAGCAGCATCGCCAGGTGGATTAGTAAAGAGCGTGCCTGGACTTTGGGGGGTTTGGTGGGCTATCAGGTGAGACTGAGAGAGAATCGTCTCTCTCCTTGTTGATTTTTTATTCTATGTAAGGTGAGGATAGAATGTGATGATTTTCTGTTGGAAATTAAAATGAAACCAGTTGCTTATAGAGCAGAACTATGGCATATTTTTAAAAATAGTGAGACTGAATTTCTTGAAAGTAACTTTAATTCCTTTCCCAGTTGAATAGGAAAGAAGTGAGAATTCTCAGACTCATGGCTTTTATAATTTTATCCTTTTATTTATATTTTTGTATGTGGAAGATGTCTTCATACACAATTGACTTAATGTAAAAATGATATAGGTGGTATGACTAGATAAGGCAAACTCTCCTCCTGCACAAAAAAAAGAGAAGAAAAAATCAGCTTAACTTCAGTTTTAATTTGGACCCCATATTTTTTGTGATACACAATAGTTTTTTATTTCCTTTCTTACCTCTGTGATAAAATGGACATAGCCTTTTTTGGTAGTTAAATGTGAGCCATTTAAACCTGAAAATTTTCTCCTTTCTCTTTTCCTTCCCCAATTTTAGGTAGGGTTGGAGAAAGTAGCAACGGAAGACACTAAGTTAATTTATATGACAACTGGAGTTCTGCTTCAGAAAATAGTTAGTGCCAAGAGTTTGATGGAATTCACACATGTCTTCATTGATGAAGTAAGTGCCTATTTTACATAGCTCTGCTCTTATGTTCATGTTCTTATTTTACAAGAGAATACAGTGCAAGTTGCTGTAAATGTTCTCTAGCTGCAAAGTGTCATAAAGTACCTTGGGTCTATATCTGCTTATTGTACTTATGAATGTTGATTTTCTGTTTTTATTCTTTTCTCTTGGTTCCAAAATGCGGGTGGGGAGGTTGAGGACTATGGAAAGATTCCTTGTTTAGAGCAGGGGTTGGCAGACTACAACCCTCGGGCCAAGTTTGGCATCTGTTCTTGTAAATAAAGTTTTATTGGAAGCCAGTTTTGCTCATTTGTTTATGGTTGCTACTGTGCTACAACAGAAGAGATGCATAGTTGTGACAGAGACTGTACATTCTGCGAAGCTGGAAATATTCACTTTCTGGCCTTTTTTAGGAAAAGTCTGCCAATCCCTGGTTTAGAGTCTTAGCCACCTCAGACAGTTAATTTAATTAACTGTTTAGTTAATTTAATTGTCTGAGCTTTAATTGTATGTAGGTATTTTCAGCGTCTTACAGGTGCTTTCCATCTAATAAAACAAGGACAATATCTTTAAAAAAGCCCCAATAAATATAAGATATTGATTTATTCACCTTTCTAAAAAATAAAACTCTAATAAAGTATTGTGAACCCTGTGTTTGTGCCAGTCTTAGCTTTCCAGACTTTTTTCAGTAAGGATGGAATAGTTCATTGATTTTGCTTGTATTTTAAACAAGAATTTTTTGAGGTGGGGTGATGTCGTGTTCAAACAACTTCCCCCGGAGTTTTGGAAATGCCTCCACTCCAAACTCTTAAGTTTTAAACATGATCGGTAATTATGCCTTGAGAGGCTTTACTTATTTCTCAAGGAATTAGAAACGTCAGCAAATAAATAGGATTTGTGGAAGATTGTGAGATGGGGCTGGAGTGCCTCATAGAGGCTGAAATGAAACCACCTGGGCATCTATTTAGGGTAAGGTTTCTCCACTCTCTTGACATGTGTGTGTTCATTAGTAATTCTGAAACATCCTGCAGGAGAGCTGAGTGGGTGCACTTGCGCTCTGTGTACAATTTACTTGATTTTAAATTGCTGTGGGGTGTTTGGGAGAGTAGAAGGTAGAAAAATGATGTTATTATCCTTCGCAAAATATGTGATGTACAGCATGGTTCAGAATTTTTCTTTATGACTTTTGACAATTTTGAGCATCTTTGGATTAGGTAGAGGTGAAATTCACATTTAATAGGCAGTATACCCAAAGGTGGTATTATAAAGTTCACAGTCGATATTGTTTATTGAACCTGTTACTGAGGGCTCTGGATGGCAGATGGTGCTGCAGGGTTCACCCCTGGCTAGTTTACTCTGGACCTCTCCTGCTGCCGCCTCTGTTTATTTTCTGGTTATCTGATTCTTGTGACTGGCCAAGTAGGCTTCTTTGCACACACATACATGAGTAACTCTGATACACCCATCCACGCTGCGTTATTCCTGAAGCTACACTGTAGTAGTTGAACAAAAGTTGGCTCGTCTCTGCAAGAGCGTGCCCTACTGGGGAGAGGTAGCTCCAAGAGAACTGTCTTGTCTCTCTGATACAACTTCCTGCTCTACCACTCCAGCACCTAGGAGGCGCTCTAATAATTATTTGCTTAAGGAGTGAATAGATTGGATATACCTGAAATTTTAGGTTTACAAGCAGCATTGTTCCTGTTGTGTGATCTGATCTGAATTTTAAAAGAAATCTAAGAGCAGAAGTTGAAGATGGCTGGGCAGTTGAAAATGGAATGATAATGTTTTTAACTTCTTAGCTCTTGAAAAAGAATAAACTAGCTTCAGGTAAATCATTCATTCAATAAACATTTTTTGAGTACCTGCCTCATTAGGTGCTGAGGTTATAAAGACAGATAAGTTGTAGTTTCTGCTCTCGGCCACTCTCCTGGGGAGGCGGGTGCCTGCTGAGAGATGTGTATTCATGTGCTACGGAGAGAGCCTGCGGAGATCCTGGGGATAGAGGGGCTAGTAGAGTCCTCAGGGTGGGAGGGGGAGGCAGGGCTGACCTCAGGAGCTGGGGAGAAGCCGGGTTGTGTAAAGTCCAAGTGTGGAGGAGGTGGGGGTCTGAATGCTGAGGAGATATCGCTTTGGGGTCTTCACTGAGGAGAGGCTTTATTTTTCTTCCTCAAGTCAGAGACAGGAGGTTTGTGTTGAGGAATTATGACGGAGTCTGGTGATAGAATGAATAAGAAATAGATTTATAGTGCTGTCTGTCAGGATTTCTAGCCATTGTACATGAACATTAAAATACTTTTCGGCCACCGTTTTTTTCTCTTCTTTTCTCTGTACTCCTTCTCTACACTTCTACTTCAATGGGAAGTGAGGAAGAAAGTAGGACCGGAATGGCATTGGCTACAGAATAAATGATCAGGCCTGTCACACTGAGAAGACCTCTCCCTCTTTCTAACTCAGTAGCTAATCTCTCCATTTTGACAGAGAAATGTCCCAGAATAGACTCTTACTGTCCCCTTGTGCATTGAGGTATCCTGACTAAATGGTAGAAAAGTAGCCACATGTGCCCAGCTGCCTCTGGGGTGGGGCAGGATGGGGGAGCCTGGGGGAGCTGGAGGTCCTTGGGTCGGCTGAGCCTGGAAGGTCTCTGAGGAGGACTGTGAAGCCATGCTCCCCCCGAGTGCCCCTGCAGTCCTCCCTGTTGGCCTCAGCTGCTAATCTAGTTCTGCTTTACCTGCTTTTGACTGATCCAGCTTTTCCAGGGCCAACCCTGCCCACTCTTGGGAACTGCAGTCCTGAGCATCACGGAACATGTGCTGCCCCGGCATAGCCTCCGCCCTGTGTGTACGTGCTAAAATAACAGTGTAGCTCGAGGCCTCGCAGAGGTGTGTGGTAGGCAAGGGGTGGTATAGGGAGGTTGGTCCAGTGGTTCTCTGTGCTGGGGATGGTGGGGGTGATTTTGGTTGGCACAGTGCCTAGGAGCACCATTGGCATTGAGTGGGCAGGGCCAAGGATACTAAACATTACTCTGTCCCAATGCCAGCAGGATCCCAGAGAGAAGCACTGAGGGGACAGTGACCACATGGCCTCTTTTGTGCTGTTTGGTTTGTGGGCTGATGTTCTTTGCGTCTTCTTAACCAGGAGTAATACCAGTCCCTGGGGAACTGCCTGTATAGAGAGCTGCTTTGTCCCCAGTCTCCTGGGGGCACCAGTAACCCCCTTTCCCTCTACTCAGTCAACAGTGCTGTGTGTAGTGCTTGAGGCCACATGGGGGTGCCTCTTTTCTTATTTTGTAGATCCACGAGCGAACTGAAGAAATGGATTTCCTGCTGTTGGTAGTCCGCAAACTTTTAAGAACAAATTCACGTTTTGTGAAGGTAAATTTGATTTCATGAGTAACAGAAATATTTAGGGTTGAGATTTATTATTTAGTTTTATTTCTCTTATTTTAACAGAAACAATTGAAAGCAGTGACTCCTAAAATTCACTGTCATGTGTAGTCTTCCAGATCTTGCTAGGAAGCTGGCTAAAGGTCATTTTCTGTTAGGACCAGAGTATGGAATACTTTTTGGTTATTATGTTGCATTAAATTCTAAAATTTTCTCCAGGCTGCAGAAAATGATCTAATGATAGTTGACAATAATGAAATGCTGGGTATTAGAACACTGCTTTTAGTTGAATAGTACCACAGTTTAAAGGTATGTGAATGTCTCTGCAATCTCTTTTAAAAATAGCACCAAAGCGCATTGAAGTTTGAGAACAGTTACATGCACTGCTACTTTAGAGACTTAAGTTATGAGTTAACTGAAAGTCCGTGGGAATAGTAAATATCATTTGCATCTTACTTGAACAAAAAAGGAAGGTGTGAACTTGGCCAAAATAGCGAAGGATTTATAGTAATTATGCAGTCAACCCATAGCTGGGTGGATCCAGCTGTGCTAACTAGAGGTCTTCCAGAAACAGCTTTATAAAGGGTGGCAGTGATTGGGAATGTGCATATCATTAAAGGGATTGCAAGAGGATTTACTGGCAATGGAAAACAATTACTTTCTAAATCATAAAATATTTTGCCTTCAAGTGTTTCCTCTATTTATTCGTTTAGGGCAACATTTCTTCTCCTCTCCCCTACCCTCCAAGGTGGGAAACGTCAACCTTAGAATGTTCACATTCTTAGCTGGTGGGCACTAAATAAATGGAACCTGAAATTTGCAATAACTTGTCTTATTGCTGAGATGACTGTAAAATGAATGAGAGAATTTGGCTATTTCATTCCTTTCTGGAATTTTAACTTAAAGATGGCATTGAAGATTGTTCAACACATCAGGGCCTTTCTTGGTTGTCATTTTAAGGCTTTTCTTTTTTACTGTAAGATAACGACTTAATTACATTTTTTTTAGTTTTCAGTAGTAGAGAGAGTTAAGAGTGTTGGTGGATTTAAAAAAAATCTACCACACTGCTGAAAATGGTGGTCAGGAATTTGGTACCTATTGTAGCAGTAGTAGGAAATGGTTTGTCAGTTTCAGTATTTTCATGATTTATTAAAAAGTATATGAAGCAGAATATTTTCTAATTGTAGAACCTTACATGGTGTATGTAGTTGGGCCAAGAAATTAGAAGCTAAGTTCTAGATGGTTTAGGAATAAGTTTTTTGAAACTCTCAAAAAAGTTTTTTTATTATCTCTCTTTTCAAAAACAGAGCTTCTGTTAGAGACTGAGATGCAGGAGCTTGGGCAGATGGGCCTTAAGGTTTCCCCTTCTTCTCCCTACCTAAACCTTTAGAGATCCCTGGATCTGTGCCATCCCCCAGCCCACTGACCCTGCTGTCACTGCTGGCTGACCAGACTCAGCCCAGGCCCACCCTGGACAAGCAGGTGTCTTGGGCAGGTTGCCGAGTTGTCTGGTTGGAAGAGAGGCTGAGGGCCGCCTGGGGGAGGGCACACGAGGGCGAGGCTCGTGGCAAGGCTAAATCTTTGTTGCCTTGAGCAGTCCAGATTTGGCCTTAACGTTTGCATGCTGCCTCAACAGAACAAAAGCCCTGCGGTTTGCTGGCCTCCAGGTCACGATAGTTTAGGATCATCTCCTGTGACCAGGTGTGCCCCGTGGGGCCACTCTTACACCCCAGGTGGCTACTCAGAGCCTTCCTTCAGGTGTCTCATTCAAAGTGAGTGCTGGTCAATATGGTTTTTACCATTTGTATCTAACATGAAAGGGGAAAATACAGATATTTTGTTTATCCAATAACTGTACTGATAATTCCTATATTTTGCTTTTCTGCTAAGATTTACAGTACAGAAATCCTAATTGCTGGATGCAGTGGGTGGTCAGCAGCCTGCAGATAGCTGTGTTTACCCACTGCTTAGCCTTTCGAAGACTGGTGAATGGTGCAGGTCCTTCGTAATGCCGCCACCTCCTCCAGGGCACTACTGTGCTGGGATGCTGCTCCTGGCATTCACGGCTGTGTTTCTTAAGGGTATCTTCCCATATTTGCTTTTTGGCAAAACTGAACCCTGCAGTCAGTCCCTGAGCCTCCACTGTTCCTCTCTGCTGCTGCACAGCTGTCGTCCTGGGACTGCTCCAGATTCTTGGCCTAGAGCCAAGGTTTTCTGGCTCTCTTGTGTCTTGCTGCTTTACTCCCTCATTTTTCTAGAACTTTTTTTGGAATAGTATCTAGTAACTTATTCTGTTTTAAATTAGTTTTTTGATGCAAAGTTTGCTTTTAGGTAAATGATTGACTTAGTTTTATTGGAGATACATAGTTTCTCATTTGGTAGAATAATTGAAGAGAAATAGTAAAAGTTATTTCTGAGCATTCTTTAAACTGCAATAATTTGTATTACACTAGAGATTAAATCAACATATTCTATTGAAGTCTCAGAAGTTACTTAAGCAGTTATTATAATTATTTTGTTTATTTTAATGGTTTCTCTCACCCTATAGGTAGTCCTTATGTCAGCCACCATCAACTGTAAAGATTTTGCGGATTACTTTGCTGTTCCTGTTCAGAACAAGATGAACCCTGCATATATATTTGAAGTGGAAGGAAAGCCCCATTCAATTGAGGAGTATTATCTCAATGATTTGGAGCATGTTCATCATAGCAGGGTATGCTGGAATGCTTTGTTTCTTTTGTGTTTGATGAAACCTGCATTCGTTAGCTACGACTGCAAGGTCTACCGAACTTGAAATTGGAGAAGAGAGACGGTGTGGATTGGGACTGGAGAAGAGGAAGAGGAAGGAAACTCCTGGGCTTATTGTTATGATCTGTGAGCATAGAAAACACTCATGTTGTATATCCCTGCGAAAATGATTGGGGCTGGTGTCATACTTTGTTGATGCTGAAAAATAAAATGTCAGATTTTAGTCAGCTACAAAATTATAGATTCATTTGGCGGTGGGAGGTAATTTTATTTCAGATTTTATTTGGGTTAAACGTAAATTTTCTACTGTAAGTTGTATTGCTCTAAACTGAGGGAGAATTGTCTGGTGGTAACAGTGAGGAACCGTGATAATATATTCTTTTTTTTTTTTTTTATGTGAGGAAGACCAGCCCTGAGCTAACATCCGTTGCTAATCTTCCTCTTTTTTTTTTGCTTGAGGAAGACTGGCCCTGGGCTAACATTGTGCCCATCTTCCTCTACTTTATATGGGACGCCGCCACGGCGTGGCTGACAGGCAGTGCGTGGGCGGGCGCCCGGGATCCGAACTCGCGAACCCCGGGCTGCCAAGCGCAGACTAAACCGCTGCGCCACCGGGCCAGCTGCCTGTGATAATATATTCTTAAGAAAAGTCACAGTTAATTTAATATGGGTAATACATTTACGGGATTTGAAAATCAAAAAGTATAAGCAGCTATAAAGTGTCTTCTTCCTACTGCTGTCCTCTCTCTGCCCAGCTCCCCTCCCAACAAGAGGAAGCCATTGTTGTTATGTCCTGTTAGTCCTTCTATGGCTCTACAAGCAAGTAGGGATGTGCTGTGTCTCCTTCACAGACGTGGCGGCGCTCTGCACACCCTTGCTTTTATCACTCCCTACTCACTTCTTTTCATGTCAGTATGTAGTTTCTTCGTTCCATTTTTAGAGCTCATAACATTCCTTCATGTGAATATACCATTCTTTATTGAACTCATCTCCTAGCTTCCGGGCTTTTCTTGTGAAAAATGCTACAGAGAACAACTTTGTATACATGCAAGCGTGTGCTGTAGGCCAGGGTTTCTCAGCCTCAGCACTGTTGACATTTGGGGCAGATGGTTCTGTGTGCTGGGGGCCGTCCTGTGCACGGTAGAGGGTTTAGCAGCATCCTGGCATCGACCCACTAGATACAGGTAGGGCTCCCCCTCCCCTCTTGTGACAACTAAAAATGTTTCTAGACATCCGTGGGGAGTAAAATGCCCCTGTTGAGGACTCCTGTGTATGCCTTCCTGACTATAAGTTCCTGACAGTGGAATTGCTGGGTCAGAGAATATACGCATTTGTCATTTTGATAGACGCTGCCAAATTGCTCTGTGCAGGAGTTTGACGTTTATTAAAAACATTTGTGATGTTAAAGTAAACAGTAGTCTCTGCTAAAATGAGCTGGCTGACTAGGTTTCACCTAACCTAAGAAGACGTACTCTGTCAAATCTAATTATGTCTGGGGAGGGCCACTGATGGCCGTGAAAATGGAGCACTTCTTCTTTTCCAACTTTTTATTATTTTATTATTATTCTTTTTATTAATTCCAACTTTTTAAATGACAGTATTTCAAAAGAACAGAACAGTTGAAAGTGTTTTGTAGAACACTTTTGTATCTATCACCTAGATTCTACAGTTAACACTTACTCTGTAGCACTTAAAAAAACTGTCAGAACTAAGAAACGAACATTGATATATTGCTATTAACTAAACCTCGGTTTATTTGGATCGCACTGGTTTTTCCCTGATGTCTTTCTTCTGTCCCAGGATTCCACATTGCTTTAAGTCGTCCTGTCTCCTTAGGCTCCTCTCGGCTGTGACAGTTTCTCAGACTTCTTCTATTCTCTCTTTTTTTTTTTTTTTTTGTGGGGAAGACCAGCTTGAGCTAACATCTGTTGCCAATCATCCCCTTTTTGCTGAGGAAGACTGGCCCTGGGCTAACATCCGTGCCCATCTTCCTCCACTTTATATGGGATGCCGCCACGGCATGGCTGACAGGCAGTGCGTCGGCGGGCGACCGGGATCCGAACCCGCGAACCCCGGGCTGCCAAGCGCGGACTAAACCGCTGCACCACCGGGCGGCCCCTGACTTCTTCTATTCTTGATGACCTTGACTGTAGGAGTACTGGAGTATTTTGTAGGATGCCCCGCTATTGGAAATTTTCTCATGATTAGATCATGGGATCGGGAGTTACGGGTTGTGGAGGGGAGGACCACAGGGTGAAGTGCGTCTCATCACTGGTCATGGTGGCCTTGATCTCCTGGCTGAGGCAGTGTATGTTGTGTGATGTTGCTTCCTCTTCCTTTTCTTTTGGTTTGCTTATTGTCTGTCACCCCCACTAAGGTGTAACCAGGGTAAGGAGGGACATGTCGCTCCTTTTCTTACTATTGTCTTTGGAGACGAGTCACTGAATGCAGCCCATATTCAAGGTGGAGGGGAGAGGGCACTTATATAACATTTAAAACTTGTGCATTTTCTGACCCATTTTGGAATGTGACAGTAATGATGGTTTACTAGTCTTCTCAACTGGCCAGAGTTTGATTAATTCCTGGTGATGTTTATTTTGTATTATGTGTCAGAGCTCACAAACATTTAGGTGATTCCTTGTGGACGTGCTGAGGGGTGGGGTCGGGCCTGGACGTTTGTCTTCTGAGCCTGTGTGGTCAAGGCAGCCCAGCTTCCGGGCAGCCAGGGCCCCTTTACATGGGTGGGTTATGTTCAGCAGGCTAGAGAATACCTGACATTAGCATTATTTACCAAGTATCCTGTCTTTGGTACCTTATAGGTGCTCAGTAAATATTTCAGTGAATGAATACTCAAGGCTTAACTGTATTTTAATTTTAAGACTTACAAAAATCGTGTTTTATATAGATTCTGTTATATGGTATTTGGCATCAGAGGACCTTAGTTAAAATTCCAATTTTATTATTGTTATTATTACTCTGGCTGTCATGTGAGCTAAGCACACTATGCAGTGTTAAAAGGGAGAAGCATCCTTCCTACCTGTGTTTTACACCCCTCCTACCTTCTTATGGGTGAGTCGCTGCTCCCATCTCCTTACCTTGAGTAGCTCCTTCTCCACTCTCCCTTTCTTGTTCACATTTACAGAGAATTAAGTCTCTTTTTGTCTTAAAAAGTACCCTCATCACGTCCCATGTTTCTCTGTAGCTTTTGCCACGCTCTGTGTGAACACCAGTGTCTTCTTTTCTACGTCCTGCACGCTATTCGTTCGTTGCAGTCTGGCTTCTGCTGCGCCCACTTGGGGGCTGAGACGGCAGTGCCAGTGCCACTTCTGGTTGTGTCAAGAGCGCCCAACTCTAACTGACCTGCCCCCTTGACACTGTTGACCACTTTGATTTTCTTGAAACTCACCTTCCCTTGGGGCCCTTGATGCCCTCCTGGTCTTTCTGTCACCAACTCTGGCTGTTCCTTTCAGTGTCCTTTGAAGAGTCTTTCATCCTTTATTTTCAACTTTTTTAACTGCAAAAAACTCCATCCTTCAAAAAGTACGTAAAATGTAAATGTGTGCTATAGTGGAATTGTGAACATCCATGATCTACAACCTAAGTCCAGAAGTAGAGCATGGCCCACCCGTCAGGACTCCCCTTGTGTTATTTAGGATCACGCCCCTCCACCCTAGAGCGTGGCTTTTATGTAATCCTTTTTATTGTTTTGCTACAGTCCATTTAAAGGGGATTTTGGAGGAGGATGTGAAATTCCATTTTTCCCGCATATGGATGCACATTTTCCCCACCATGTACAATGCCTCTTCTCTCCCTTGCTGCTTGTATCTGTCACTGTCTTCTTGGGATGGGCTGGCTAGCCTGGGCGTGACTGTCCAGTGGTGAGGGAAGACATGCAGGGCTCCAAGATCTCAGCTTGAAACAGAAACACTGATGCTTCTGGCTCATTCTGTTGACAAAGTCATGGTCACTGAACACTATAGTGGGAGGAAGGACAGTCACCCCGACTCCACCTGTGTGAATAACAGTGCTTCCCTCCACATTCCTTTCCACGCCCCCTAATTTGTTTTTTTTTGTCACGGCATTCCATGTGACATGGTGCACTTTGACTTGTCTGCCTGTCTGTTTTCTCCGACCACCCTGTGCTATCCAGGAGAGCGGATGCCTTGTCTGTTGTGTTTCCTCCTGATTCCTGCACACGGAGTGGACAAGTTCAACAGGTGGATCAGTGGGCCATGACCAGTGTATTTCCTTTGTCACCTGTGTCAAGGCTGGCTTAGAGAAAGCATGGCTTTATTTGGTATCTTAGCTATGTGTCTAAAAAATAGTCTCTCGGCTTGGATTCTAGAACTCAGTGAAATTACTTGTGAATCAATGATATGGTTTTTCCATGACTTGTTTGTTTGTAGGGAAACAATTCTAGATGGGTTTGGATGCCAGTGTTGGAGTTTGTGAAAAGTATGCCTTTTTTTCTGTTTCTTTTTTGTACAGTTGTGTTATGGTAAATATTGCTTATTGTTTGGGTAAAGAAAATTATTTAAGGTAAAGGTTGAACATCAAGAAAGAATTTATTAGGCACACTTCTTCACAATTATTGGTTAAATAAAGGTCAATTTGTCATATTTATATTAGAATTGCAATAATAATAAAAATTGAATTATTTAAATACTAGCTAACTTAATTTACTGTAAGTAAAAATTGGGAAAAAGTTTGCATTTATGACTAACTTCTCATCACTTGAAGCCTTCTTTTGATGTGTACTTCACAAAATCAAATGCTACGTCTTGCCTATAGTACTTGGTAAGTAAACTTATTAAAGAAAAAAGCCTTCTTACACTTGGTGAAAAATCCCCAGTATGGCTATAAAATAGATTTTATGGAAATTATGACCTAACTGTCATGCTGGATATTGTAGAGATACGTCCACAGGGGTAGCCTCAGTCCATAAAAGCCTTCAGCTCAGACCAGTAATTCTAACCTCAGTGGGGAGTTGGCCACTGGTGGTTGAGCCCCAACGTTCTGCAGAGGTGCTTGAAGGCAGTTTCAAGTGAGCTGGGCTCAGTTTGGCTTTGTTTTAATACACAATTAAAAGTAGTCTAGTGACCCCCTAAACCTTGGTAGATGTAACACAATGTGGTTATAGTATTCCTATAAACCGGCATATACAGGCGGATAGTACCTTTCCCTGGTACTTGTGGTTTCAAGCCTCCTTTCTTCACAGGATGATGTTGCAGTCTGAGGACTCTTTGAGGTGGGGGTTAGACAGAGAGGAAGAGCGCTGACTCTGGGATTGGGAACTTCTCCTGGTTCCAGAGATATTGGGAGCAACTCATTCTGTGATTTCCTGCCAGACAGTTCACCTCTGTATGTTTGTACTCCGACTCCATCCTTGCTGCAGTGACAGGGTCAGGGGATGTACTAGAATGTGCCATATTTGTTGGGTGCCTTGAGTCATGCTTGACACTTAGCAGATGCTTAAGTAGTGGCTGCCAATGATATTATTTTTATTAAAGGAGAGTCACCCATCCAACCCCAGAATTTCCTTCATAATTCTATTTTGATATTCCAGCTTTTTCTTTTCCTGTTTTTAGCTCTCTCCTCATCTCCTGGAAGAGCCAGTGATAACTAAGGATGTATATGAAGTTGCTGTCTCCCTAATTCAGATGTTTGATGACTTGGATATGAAAGAGAGTGGGTAAGAGACACCCCAGTTGGCAATGTACTTTAACATATATAACATTTAAAAAATCTGTTACTCACTTTGAAACTTTTTAGTGTTTTTATAATATTAAGACATAACTGTAGATACTTTTTCAGTAGTCACTGTATATATTTTAAAGTAAAGTTAATACCTAGTAAATTTTTTACTGGAAATTTCCACTTTAAAGTAGTTAAAACCATGCTGAGTATAGTTTTAGGACTGACAGTTTTAAAAGCTAGAAACCACAGCCTAAAGAGAGAATAGTTTTTCCAGACATACAGAGGTCGTGTCACTCATAGTCCTGAGATAAAACTTAAAAGACTGTGTTAGGAGAAACTGTGGAAAGCCTGTCTTGGTCTTTGCATTTATTAGAAAGATACGTTCCTGATTGAGCAGTCTCCTGCCGTCATCCAGACGTTCATTTGTTTAGCTGGCTCTTTGAAACCTGGAACCTATTTTCCCTTAGGAATGGTTTTAGGTTATGAGTGATGGGTAGGATCTATAATTTTAAAAATATTATGCTATATTATGAACCTTTACTGTGCTCATTTTACTACAGCTCATAAATACAGTTTACATGTTGGAAGAAAAAATGATGAGGATGTAGAGTCCACATCCTCACAGCCACCAGAACTTGATTGCTGGGACAGCTGTTCTCTTATAGGCCTGAGAAACTCACACATCCGGGATTTCTCTTCTTTTAGTCATTAGTTGTGAAATGTAAACATACCTGAAGTGTAAAGTTACTCATTGTCTTAGTTCCTCCTGAACAATACCTTGGAACAAGGTGGCTACATTCCATCCTAACCCCCTTCCAGCTTACATGCAGTTGTGTGCTATTTTAGCTCTGTTTTTAAGCTCCCACAAATTTTCGTTATTTTTTTTATATCATGGGTGTGCTTGGATTTACCCAAATATATGTTATTTATTCGTCATTCTGTCTTACGTCTCGATTTTCATTCTTAGATCACTTTTATTCTTCCTAAAGTATAGTCTTCAAAAGTTTCTTTTAGAGTCTATTGGTAAATGTTCTCAGTTTTTGTTTAGCTAAAATGTCTTTATTTCACTCTCATTCTATTTTTTAATTTGATTTTCTTTTCTGGTGTGGGTTTTTTTTTTTTTGGTGAGGAAGATTGGCCCTGAGCTAACATCTGTGCCAATCTTCCTCTATTTTTTGTATGTGGGATGCTGCCACAGCATGGCTCGATGAGCAATGTGTAGGTCCATGCCCAGGGTCTGAAGCTGTGTACCCTGGGCCACAGAAGTGGAGTGCGTAAACTTAACTGCTGTGCCACCAGGCTGGCCCCTCACTCTCATTCTTGCAATACGGTTTTGTTAGGTATAAAATTCAGGTTGCAATTTAATTCCCTCCATACTTCTATTTTTCTAATGTTTTTATTTAAATAACTTGAGTGAGATATAATTTACATATATTAAATGTACCCTTATTTATTGTTCTTTCTATGTTTTGATGATATTTTCCCATAATCTTCTGGCTTCTCTTACTATGGTGAGAAGTCACCTTTTAGTCTAACTGTTCCTTGTAGGTAAATCTGCCTTTTTGCTCTGGCTGACTTTCAGCTGCATTCTTTGTCTTTGATGTTCTGTGGTTGGACTGCTGTGTGTAGGTATGGATTTCTTTTCCTTGATCTTGTCTGAGATTCATCGAACTTACGGATTCTGAACGTTGGTATCCTAGTTGCTGCCCAACAACCTCTTATCTAATAGCTTTAGCATCCACTCATGATCTTGTCTGAGTCAATTATTATGTTAGTGATGTTCTCATATTATCATTTGTTCTTATTTATTCCCTGAGATTACTCTGTAAAGAGGAATTTTCCTTCTATTACCCTGCCTCTTTTCTCCCTGTCTCTCTCTCTCTCTCTCTCTCTTTTTTTTTTTTTTGCTGAGGAAGATTTGCCCTGAGCTAACATCTGTGCCACTCTTCCTATAGTTTTGTATGTGGGTTGCTGCCACAGTATGGCCTCCAATGAGTAGTATAGGTCCATGCCTGGAAACCAAGCCCAGGCTGCCGAAGCGGTGCATGCCCAACTTAACGACTAGGCCACAGGGCCAGCCCCTCTCTCTCTTTCTTTTTTTTTTTTTTTGTGAGGAAGACCAGCCCTGAGCTAACATCTGTCGCCAATCCTCCTCTTTTTGCTGAGGAAGACTGGCCCTGGGCTAAAGTCCGTGCCCATCTTCCTCTACTTTATATGGGACGCCGCCACGGCATGGCTGACGAGCAGTGCGTTGGCGGGCGCCTGGGATCCGAACTTGTGAACCCCGGGCTGCCAAGCGCGGACTAAACTGCTGCGCCACCGGGCGGCCCCTCTCTCTCTTTCTTTTAAGGTCATAGTGGACTCATGGGATTTTTTTCCTTTTAAATAGATTTTATTTATTTATTATTTATTTTTGGTGAGGAACATTAACCCTGAGCTAACATCCATTGCCAATCCTCCTCTTTTTGCTGAAGAAGATTGGCCCTGGGCTAACATCCATGCCCATCTTCCTCTACTTTGTGTGTGGGATGCCTGCCGCAGCACTTCTTGATAAGCGGTGTGTAGGTCTGTGCCTGTCATCCAAATCTGCAAACCCCTGACCACCGAAGTGGAGCACATGAACTTAACCACTATGCCACTGGGCTGGCCCCCTAAATGGATTTTTTTTTTTTTTTTTGTGGGGAAGACCAGCCCTGAGCTAACATCTGTTGCCAATCCTCCCCTTTTTGCTGAGGAAGACTGGCCCTGGGCTAACATCCGTGCCCATCTTCCTCTACTTTATATGGGACGCCGCCACGGCATGGCTGACAGGCAGTGCGTCGGCGGGCGCCCGGGTTCCGAACTCGCGAACCCCGGGCTGCCAAGCGTAAACTAAACCGCTGCGCCACCGGGCGGCGCCCCCCCCCAAATGGATTTTATTTTTTTTAGAGCAGTTTTAGGTTCACAGCAAAATTGAGCAGAAAGTACAGAGTTCTCATATATCCCCTCCCTCATATATGCATAACCTCCCCTACTATCAACATCTTGCACCAGGGTGGGACCTCTGTTACAAGTGATGAACCTACGTTGACACATCATGATCATCCAGAGTCCATAGTTTACATCAGGGTTCACTCTTGTGTTTTACATTTTGTGGGTTTTGACAAATGTATAATAACATGTATTCACCATTGTAGTATCATACAGAGTAGTTTCATGGCCCTAAAAATTCTCTGTGCTGCATCTGTTCATCCCTTTCTCCCCTGTAACTCCTGGCAATCACTGGTCTTTTTATTGTTTCCATAGTTTTACCTCTTCCAGAATGTCATATAGTTGGAATCATACATATGCAGCCCTTTCAGAGTGACTTATTTACTTAGTAATATGCATTTAAGGTTTCTCCATGTCTTTTCAGGGCTTGATAGCTCATTTCTTTTTAGTGCTGAATACTGTTCCATTGTCTGGACGTACCATAGTTTGTTTATCCATTCACCTACTGAAGGACGTCTTTGTTGCTTCCAAGTTTTGGCAGTTATGAATAAAGCTGCTATAAACATCCGTGTTCAGGTTTTTGTGTGGACATAAGTTTTCAACTTCTTTGTGTAATAGCACAGTACACGGTTGCTAGATCATATGGTAAGAGTATGTTGAGTTTTGTAAGAAACTGCCAGGCTGTCTTCCAAAGTGGTTGTACCATTTTGCATTCCCACCAGCAATGAATGAGAGTGCCTATTGCTTCACATCTTTGTCAGCATTTGGTGTTGTCTGTGTTCTGAATTTTGGCCATTCTAGTAGCTGTGTAGTGGTATGTCATTGTTTTAATTTGCATTTACCTAATGACATATGATAGGGAGCATCTTTCACATGTTTGTTTGATTTCTTTGATGAGGTGTCTTCTTTGATGAGGTGTCTGTTTAGGTCTTTTGCCCATTTTTTAGTCAGGTTGTTCATTTTCTTTTTGTTGAGTTTTATGAGTTCTATATGTATATTTGGATAACAGTTCTTTATATCATATATGTCTTTTGCAAATGTTTTCTCTCAAAGTTAATTAAAGTTTTCTTTTTTCATGATCAATTGTCAAAAATTTGGCCAGTGGGAACCTTTTTAAAAGCTGGCTTTTGTGTCCTTTGACATGACTCCCACAGTCATAGTGCATTAGATGTTCCAAACTATTCACGTTATTCTTTCTCTGCGCTAGATCAGGAACCATCCGTTTCTCCAAGGAACCAGATTCTTGCAGTGAGGAATGTCTTTAGAAATCCAGGTGTGCTCGTCATTACTGCGGTGTCATTCCTTCTAAGCCTTTTCAGTGGGTATAGCTGGAAATGTATTTTTAAAATACTGTGAATTCATATTGAATTTCAGTTCAAATTTAACATTGTTTTTACCTTAACTTTCTTTCATATTTTTAGTGCTTTTTCTTAAACACAGAGTCTCTTGGTTGTTAAAAACATTATTTACTTATTTGTTTTCCCTATAAGGTAATAATAGTTTCAAAAGTATAATAGTGATATTCCTTCTAAAACTAAACCTACTGAGTGAAGTATAAAACTTCTTTGATGTTCCTTTTGTTCTTAGAATGTATCCCACTTGCTATACAGTCAGAGAGATCTGTTTTCAAATGTTACTTGAAGTAATCATTCTCTCTGCTTGGTAATCATCTTATTTTACAGCCAGGTTCATTTGTTTATTAGGTGCCTGCTTAAAGCATTGTAATGAACCTGATTTTAATTTGTTATTCTCTTTCTCTTTGCTAAGTCATTGTTTACTTTTACCATCATTTCTTTTCTTCTGCCTTTTTGGTTTACTTTGTTATTGTTTTCTAACTTTTTAAATTGAATAGTTAATTATTTTATTTTCATCCTTTTGTTTTATTGAGATACGTTTGATCCATGATTTTTTTATCTGGTCACTTCTCTAACTGTATCCCATATATTCTGATACGTAGTGTTTTTGTTACTATTTTTGAGACAGCCTAAATTTTGGCTTATCTTTACCTTTTGATCCAAGAGGTTTGTTTGTTAGGTTTTTTTTCTTTTTTTGGTGAGGAAGATTGGCCCTGAGCTTACATGTGTTGCCAATCCTCCTCTTTTTGCTTGAGTTAAGATTTTCCCTGAGCTAACGTTTGTGCCTATATTCCTCTATTTTGTATATGGGATGCCACCACAGCATGGCATGATGAACGGTGTGTAGGTCTACGCCTGGGATCCGAACCTGTGAACCCTGGGCTGCTGAAGCAGAGCGTGTGAACTTAACCACTATGCCACTGGGCCGGCCCCTAGAGTTTTTAATAGAGAAATTTAAATTTTCTCATAAAAGGGCCTTTGAACATTTTTTATTAATAGTGTCAAGTTTGATGGAGTTGTGATCATAAAATATTGTTTGTATTATTTCTGCTTCATGGAACTTAAGTGTTTTTTGTAATCTAACATATGGTCAGTTGTTATGAATATTCTATGTACACTTGAAATGACTATTTTATATTATCAGAGTGAAAAGTTTGACATATGGCCATAAGATGCGCCTATTAATTGTTGTTTAGGTCTTTTAATTTAGTTTTTGACCACTTGATTGGTCTTGGAATGAGACTGGTATGTTAAGGTCTCCTATTATTAACGTATTTCCATTTCTCCTTCCACCATAGGTGGTTTCTGCTTCGTGAAGAGGGCTGCTCCATTCTTCTGATGTGTAGATGTTCCTAACTGTCAGAGTGTCACTGTGAACCACAGCCTGCGGCATCATCCTGTGCCCTTCTTTGTCGTGCCTAATGCTGTGGGGTCTGAATTCTGCTTTGTCATATGTCGAGACTGCAGCCCCTACTTTCTTTTTGTTTGTCTTTGCCCATAAACCCTTTGGCACCCCTTTGTTTTCACTCCATTCTAAGTTGCTGGGTTAAGTGTGTCTCTTGCATAGAGTTGACTTTGTGAGCCATTCAGAAGTCTTTTCCTTTGCCTGTTGAGTTCAGCTGTCCATGTTTATTGATACGATTGATGCATTCGGTCTCAGATAAGTCATGTTTGGTATGTGATCTTTCCTTCTCTTCTTATCTTTTGAATTTTTTTCTTGGTATTCAGGAAGGTTTATAATTTTAAGGGTTACCTATACTTTTATATAAGGCCCATACTTTTTCCTTACATAGGCTTCTGATATTTGTTATCTTAACATATTCTCTGACTTCCACCTGTTACCTTTGTGGCTGACAAGGAACTTATTGCACGTGCCCTTATCAAAATCCTCTCCATTTTCCTTTTTCCCCTCTCATTTTAAAGTAGCTTTATTGAGATATAATTCATGCAGTATACAATATACTCATTTAAAATGTACGGATCAGTAGTTTTTGGTATATTCACATTCATGTACAGCCATCACCATTGGCAATTTTAGAACGTTTTTATCACCTCAAAAAGAAACCTCGAGGGGCTGGCCCCGCGGCCTAGTGGTTAAGTTCAGCGTGCTCCAGTTTGGTGGCCCAGGTTTGCGGGTTTGGATCCCAGGCGTGGACCTACACTACTGGTCAGCCATGCTGTGGCAGTGACCCACATACAAAATAGAGGAAGATTGGCACAGATGTTAGCTCAGGGACAATCTTCCTCAACAGCAACAGCAACAACAAAAAGGGACCTCGAACTCTTTAGCTATCACACCTTATCCTTCCTCTCACCCCTAGCCCTAAGCAACCACTCGCTAATCAACTCTCTATCTCTATAGATTTTCCTATTCTTGACTTTCACATGAATGAATTCATATAGTGTGTGGTCTTTTGTGACTGACTTCTTTCACTTTGCATAAGTTTTCAAGGTTCATCCGTGTTGTAGCATGTATCAGTACTTTATTCCTTTTTATGACCGAATAATACTCCATTGTATAGATATACCACATTTTGTTTATCCACTTGTCTGTTGATGGAGATTTCGGTTGTTCCCTCCTTTTGGCTTTTATGAATAATACTGCTATGAACTTTTGTGTACAAGTTTCTATGTGGACATATGTTTTCATTTTTCTTGGGTATATACCTAGGAGTGAAATTGCTGGATCATATGTTTAATCATTTGAGGAACTGCAGATTGTTTTCCAGAGCATCTGCATCATTTTACATTCCCACCAGCAGCTTGTGAGGGTTCTAATTTCTCCACATCCTTGTGGGTACTGGTTAATATCTGACTTTTTGATTCTAGCCATCTTAGGATGTGAAGTGGTATCACATTGTGGTTTTGATTTGCATTTCCCTGATGACTAATGATGTTGAGCATCTTTTCATGTGTTTATCGGCCATTTGTATATCCTCTTTAGGAACATATGTTTAACATTTACTTATTTATATTTAGAGACATAAATCCTTTGTCCATTTTTAATTAGGTTATTTCCTCTTATTATTGAATTGTAAAGTTGTTTATGTATTCTAAATACAAGCCCCTTATCAGATATATGATTTGCAAATATTTTCTCTCATTCTGCGGGTTGTCTTTTTACTTTCTTGATGGTGTCCTTTGAAGCACAAAAGTTTATACTTTTGATGAAGTCCAATTTGTTTGTTTTTTCTTTTGTTGCTCATGCTTTTGGTGTCATAGCTAAGAATCCATAGCCAAATTCAGGGTCATGAATATTTACTCTGATGTTTTCTTTTGAGAGTTTTATAATTTGGCTCTTTCATTTAAGTCTTTGATCCATTTTGAGTTAATTTTTGTGTGAGGGAAGGGTCCAGTTTCATTCCTTAGCATGTGTGCTATCCAGTTGTCCCAGCACTTTGGTTGAAAGATTATTCTTTGGCCATTGGCTAGTGTCGGCACCCTTGTCAAAAATCAGTTGACCATTGGTGTGTGGGTTTATTTCTGTACTCAAGAGTCTATTCCATTGATCTGTATGTCTGTCCTTGTGCCAGTACCATACTGTCTTGATTACCATTGCTGTGAAGTAATTTTGAAATTAGAAGTGTGAGTCCTCCTAACTTTATTCTTTTTCAGGATTGTTTTGGCTATTCTGAGTCCCTTATATTTCCATGTGATAGAATCAGCTTGTCGATTTCTACAAAGAATCCAGCTAGGATTCTGAAAGGGATTTTGTTGAGTCTGTAGATCAGTTTGGGGAGTATTGCTATCTTCACAATATTAAATCTTCCAGTCCATTAATGTGAGATGTTTTTCTGTTTCTTTAATTTTTTCAACAATGCTTAGTAGTTTTCAGAGTATAAGTTTTGCAGTTATCGTGTTAAATTTATTCCTGTGTTACATTCTTTTTGATGTTATTATGAATGAAATTATTAATTTCATTTTTGGATTGTTCATTGCAAATGTATATAGAAATAACAATTGATTTTTGTATAGTGATCTTATATCCTGCAACCTTGCTGAACTCATTTATTAGTTCTAATAGGATTCCTTGGGAATTTTTATATACAGGGTCATCTCATTTATATATAGAGATAGTTTTATTTCTTCCATTCAAATCTAGATGCCTTTTATTTTTCATGCATAATTGCCCTAGAACCTCTAGTACAATGTTGAATAGAAGTGGCAAGAGCAGATATCTGTGTCTTGCCTTGTCTTGTACCAGATCTCAGAGGGAAAACATCCAGTTTCCCCATTATGTATAATGTTCACTGTGGGCTTTTTGTAGATGACCTATATCAGGTTGAAGAATTTCACTTCTATTCCTAATTTGTTGAGTGTTTTTATTATGAAAGACTGTTAGATTTTGTTAAATGCTTTTTCTGTGTCTATTGAGATAATCATGTGATTTTTGTTTATGTTCTGTTGATATGATGCATTACATTAATTGATTTTTAGATGTTAAATCAACTTTGCATCCCTGGGATAAATCCCACTTGGTCGTGGTGTATAATTCTTTTTGTATGTTGCTGGATTTGATTTGCTAGTATTTTGTTGAGGATTTTTGCATTCGTGTTCATAAGAAATATTGGTCTGTAGTTTTCTTTTCTTGTCATGTCTTTGGTATCAGGGTAATACTGGCCTCAAGTTGAGAAATGTTCTGTTTTTTTGGAAGAGTTTGTGAAGAATTGGTATTAATTCTTTGAATGTTTGTTGGAATTCATTTATGAAGCTATTGAGGTCTGGGTTTTTTTTTATGGATAGTTTTAAAATTACCAGTTCAGTCTCTTCATTTGTTATAGGTCTATTCAGATTGTCTTTTTCTTGGGTCAGTTTCAATAGTTTGCATCTTTTTACAAATATGTCCATTTCTTGTAAGCTAATTTGTTGGCATACCGTTGTTCATAGTATTCCTTTATAATCCTTTTTATTTCTGTAAAGTCAGTAGTAGTGTCCTCTCTTTCATTTCTGATTCTAGTAATTTGAGTCTTCTCTCTTTTTCTCTTGATCAGATTAGCTCAAAATTTGTCAATTTTGTTGATCTTTTCAAAGAACCAGGGTTTGGTTTCATTGATTTTTCTCTGTTGTGTTTCTTTCTCTCTTTCATTAGTTTCCACTCTAATCTTTGTTATTGCTTGGAAAAGCCAAGAAACAACAATCTAGGCAGTGCCTGGGAGCAGTAACTGCCGAGGAGGAGTGTGAGGGGTAGACTAGTAACTGCTATGCAGGTGCTTCTTGCTCCCGTCTGTCTCTGTCACAGTCCTCTTGCCAAACAGATGCTACCCTGTTTGTTTACTGGTTTCTTGTCTGTCTCTCCAGCTAGAATGTAAGCTCCAGAGAGCAGGGACCTTGTCTGTCTCATTACTGCTGTATCCGCTGGCACAGAGGAGGGTCTGGCACAGAGGAGGGCTCACAGTGCACAGAGGAAGGAAATTTCTGATCTCACACAAACTAAATAGTGTATTGACAGCGGGGAGGCGAGCAGGTGATTTGAGATCTTGGTCTGTAAAAATGCTTTCTAATAATAGTTTGGACTCCTTAGAGTTTAAATTTTGCTTGTAGTTATTATGTTTTGTGTTTTGAGGTTCTGGATTACAGTAACTAAATTTCAAGGAAAACTTTCACAGATAGTGAAGTTTCGTAAGAGATAATGATGGGAGTCAAGAGGCTTGGGGTTCCCCAAATGATCGTGGGGCCTTGGATGGTGTCTCATCCTTGGGACTCTGTGTTTTCTTATGTAAAAGAAGGAACATTATGCTTGATGGTCTGTAAGAGCCTTTCAAGGTCAGAAGCTGCAATATAAAGATTCTGGAAAAATAGTGGCTGTCTTAGCCTTGATTGATATTTGTGCACCTCACATTTTTAACAGGAAGAAAACCTGGTCAGGTGCCCAGTTTGTGTCAGAGCGGAGCAGCGTGTTGGTGTTTTTGCCAGGTGAGTTTTGTACTTTTGTGACCTGGAGTTATAATGCCCTGGATAGAGGCTAAGTTTGTGTCTAACATATGTTATGAAAAATGGTATTCGCTGTATGGGTTTATTTTTTGTAGACGCTAAGAATGTGAACAAATGTGATTTCAGTTTGACTTCTTACTGTAACTTTTATATTACTAAAAAGAGTGATAATGAAAACTGTAATTTTTTGAAGGCAGTCTTACCCCCTTCAAAATTTTCATTAAAATATTTGACTTTCTTAAATTTGCTATTTCGTGTATATGATTATAAATGTGAGGTAATTGTCATAAATCTATTTTTAAAGCTTATTTAATAATATTAAGTATTATTAAATAATAGTATTGTTATTATAATATCATCAGAATCATCAGGGTAGTCCTTGAGTCCCTTTCTCAATGTTTGAGAAAATAGGCTCTTAAAAATACCTGAAAAGATGAATTTATGTTAAATTGTACTTTTTCAAAATGAATTTTTTTTGAGGGAGATTGGCCCTGTGCTAACATTTGTTGCCAATCTTCCTCTTTTTCTTTTTTCTCCCCAAAGCCCCAGTACACAGTTGTGCATCATAGTTGTAGAGTTGTAGCTCTTCTATATAGGACACCGCCTCAGCATGGCTTGATGAGCGGTGAGTAGGTCTGCGCCCAGGATCCAAACCTGTGAACCCCAGGCTGCCGAAGCAGAATGTGTGAACTTAACCTCTATGCCGCCTGGCCAGCCCCTCAAAATGATTTTTTTTAATCAAATGGTATAGCTTAATGAAACATTATGACAATATTTCAAACATTTTTTGTTGTTGGAAGGTAACATATAGAGCATATGTGTATTTGCGCTATTACTGATGGAGAACAAAAAGCACGAATAAAAGTAACTTATTCATCTTTGAAATGCAACATATGAGTTTAAAACTTTGATCATGTTGTGCCTAGGTTGATATGGATTAGTTTTGTATCCAGAAAACAACCATTTGCTGACAGTGGGATGGAGTTGCATTTGCCCCAATAAATATTTATCAAAAACTACTGTGTGCATAATACTCTGTTAAGGAAAAAGATGACCAAAGCAGAGCCATGGTTAAGAATATATCTAAATACTAGCTCATACTAGCTCAAGAATACATACTAGCTAATACACACTAGCTCAAGAGTATACCTAAAATGAGATAAATCCTTTTTAAGTGCTAAACATTGCCTGAATCAAATATGTGTAAATGATATTCTACAGTGTAGTTATGTGTGTGAGTGAATTCAGGTTTGATGTGTGTTTATTTCAGTAGTTGATCTTTTGGGAATGGTTCTGTATTACTTTTCTAGGGCTGCTGTAACAAAGTGGTACAAACTGGAAGTGTTAAAACAACAGAAGTGTATTCTCTCACTGTTCTGGAGGCTAGAGGTTCAGAATCCCAGTGTCAGCAGGGCCACGCTCCCTCTGAGGCGCTGGGGAGAATCCTTCCTTGCTCTTCCTGCCCTCTGGCGCTGGCCATCAGTTTTTGGTGGTCCTTGGCTTGTGGTTGCATCACTCCTCTCTCTGCCTCCATCATTACGTGGCATTACTGTGCGAGTGTCTGTCTTCGCTTCTTAAAAGGACACCAGTCCTATTGGATTAATGGCCCATTCTACTCCAGTATGACCTCATCTTAACTAGTGATGTCTGCAATGACACTATTTGCAAATAAAGTCACATTCTGAGGTACTGGTGTTAGGACTTCAACATCTTTTTGGAGGACACAGTTCAGCCCATGACAGGTTCAAATACTGATAATTCAGGATGAGGCAAAAGCACATGCAAGCTTTATGTATCAATAAGCATTTTTTAAACCTTATGAAAAAAATTCAGCATATCTCTGTGACTGGCACTTTTTTTTTTTTTTTTGGTGAGGAAGATGGGCTCCTCAGCTAACATCCATTGCCAGTCTTCCTCCTTTTGCTGAGGAAGATTAGCCCTGAGCTAACATCCTCGCCCATCTTTCTGTTTTGCATGTGGGATGCTGCCCCAGCATGGCTTGATGAATGGTGTGTAGGTCCGCGCCCGGGATCCGAACCCACACACCCTGGGTCCCACTGAAGCAGAGTGCGTGAACTTAACCACTGTGCCACTGGGCTGGCCCCACCGGCACTTTTTAAATGTTATTTTTTGGCTGTCAAATTTTACCTGCTCATTGTAGGAAATTTGGAAAATCGGTGGGAAAAAAAAGAAATATAAAACTACTCATATGGCCACGTTCACAGACAGTCACTGTTGTGGAGAGGAGAACACTGACTCTGGAAGAATATGGTTTTTCTCATATTTTTGAGTTACTAATGGTCAATGTCGTGGTACGTTTTTACTTGTAATTCTGATATACTTAGGTGAAGAAGATAAAAAAAGTCAAATAAAATGAATTGGTAGGGGCTTCTTTGGAAAAGATGTCATCTTAATTTAAAGGTTGGTTTTTAGCAATAAATACAAGTCTTTTTTTTCCCTCCATGTTTTTTCTTCCCTAGGTCTGGGTGAAATAAACTATATGCATGAACTGCTCACAAACATGGTTCACAAAAGGTGTGTTTAAAATGGTACAACTAATGTTTTACTTATAAACCATTGTATTGTTTCTGCCTTAAATAATTTTAATTATCTCAATGAATAGTTATTCATTTTTGTAAGTTCTCATGTATGTTTATCCTTTATGGATGATTTATTCATTAATTTGTTTCTTAGGTTACAGGTCTATCCACTTCATTCAAGTGTGACTTTGGAAGAACAGAATAATGTGTTTTTAAGTCCAGTGCCTGGGTATAGAAAGGTAAGAGAGCTGGGAGACAAGTTCTGAGCACTTTTGGTACATTTTCATTAGAGACTCTTCTAATGAAAAAGGCTAACAATTCAGCTCATTTGTTCATGTATTCTGTGGCCAGTGGTTAGTCACCTAAACATACTCGCCTGATGAGCCAGGTATGTTATTTAATTTTGTCTTTTATTTTATAAATCAGTTTGCTAAGGTTTTTTTATTTCCTCAACCTCAGGGCATTGTTGCTAGTGGATTTCAATGCCTTTTACTCTCTGGCATTTCTCAAAGCACGGGACTGTTCTAGTGTCCCGGCACTGCTCTGGAGACTGGTTAGGACCCACATTCTTGGTCCTGGTTTAGGAGGATTTCTTTAATCTCAGGTTGTGCGTGAACAATGGGATTGTCTTATCACAACCCTTCTAGAGCTGCATGAGATGATCAGGGACCTCGAATGTGCGCTTTAGCTTCCTGATTTCAGTGAGAGTGTTCTGACTCTCCAGGGGCAGCCTAGATCTTGCAGGTGTCCCAGGGCAATTACAGGCTATAGCCTTTCTTCCGGATTTTAGCCTGGTTGTGCTTTTTGCCCCTGGGTAATTCCAGGACCGCCCTGAAACTACCCTATCTGAGCCCAGGGACAGCCGTCTTTGCCCTGTTTCTTGCCTGTTCCTTTAAGCACCTGCTGTGTTGCACGTGCCTGGTTTTCTGTACACCAGGGGCTTCCTGTGGACTCCTGAGAGCGAATGTCACTTGACATTGAGGTGTAGGGGTTAAGAGCATGTGTGTGGAACTGGATGGGTGACTTGGGTGTCTGTCACCTGACTTTGAGCAAATCACTTTTCTAAGACTTAATTTTATCTTTTGAAAGTTGAGTCAGTATGTTCCGTGCATAGTTGTTAGGAAGCTTAGTTGTAATGATGGGTCTCTGTACTTACATCGTAGCAGTGCTGCAGGGCCTGACTTGAAGCAGGTGTCCAGTGAAGGGCTGATCGTGCTACAGGCGAGAGCTGGTATCTGTGGACAGCTTGGGATTCCAGCAAGTTTGGCTATAGAGCCCAGGCTGCTCTGACAACTCCTCGTCCCCTTTCCTCAGGACCCGTGATTAATTGTGATATGTGTAAAGTAGGAAAACGACTAATTTTGAAATTTGAGTCCAGTATTTACATTAAGAAACTTTTAAATAATTTTTGAGTTTGAGGTTTTATTTAACTTTGCCCAATGATTTCCAGAATATAGTAAGAATGTCAGATTCTTTTTTTGATGTTTGACAGATTATTTTGTCCACCAACATTGCAGAGAGTTCTGTCACAGTTCCAGATGTCAAATATGGTAAGATACTTCTCTGTTTTCCTCACGACATAAACTATAGTATTTGTAGACTTATTTGCCCCTCAGGAATTGTTCTCCCTTCTCCTCCCCAGCTCTCTCCTGTTTTGGAAGAGAGAATTTAGAAAAGTAGGTTCATAGGGTTTCCCTTGTACTTGTAGTTTGCCACTTCCTCCTCTGAGGATGCCATGTCAGACGTCAGCCTTTAGGCCAAAGTTGCTGTTAGGAAGTGTTTGGGGGCATTTCGAGGGACCTTGTGGGCAGTAGAGTTTTGGGGCCCCCCCAGGTGGAGTTCTGTGACTGGAGGGAGGCAGGTGTGGGGGAGGAGCTTGAGGAATCTGTGTTATGGAAGGTAGCTCAGAAGGATACCACGTCAATTCAGGAGGGAAGCCACTCCACCTGTAGTCTATGTGTCCTTGATTACTTTGTGAGATTGCCTTAATGAATTTTCTAAATTCATTAATTCATATTTGGAAGCTTAACATGTGCCAGGTGCTGTTCTTGGTGTTAGGAGTACAGTGATGAATAAGACAAGGCCCCATCCTCATGGTGACTACCTTCTGGTGGGAGACAGACAATTAGCAAGTAAAAAAAAGTATAATTTCGGGTAGAGAGAAATGTTATATAGGAAAATAAATCAGAGAAAGGGGTTTCAGTTGTTGGGAAAAATGATCTTTTAGATAGGATGATGTGGGAACCCCTCTTTAAGGAAGTGATGTTTGAACAAGACTTGAGTGAGGTGTGAGCCATGGAAGATATAGTTCCGGCAGAGGGAATGGGTTTGAGGAGCAGCAAGGAGGTCAGTGTGGTTGGAATGGATAAGCAAGGGGAAATGGTGGTTAGTGGTTTGTATTTGTGCCAGGGATTGTTTTGGTGCCGGGGAAATAGCAGTAAACCAATCAGTCTTTGTCCTCATAACACCTGCAGGGGTGGGTTTTTGAAAGATAGACAATAAATAAATAAAAATTTGTAGTAAGTTAAGTTATGGTGTGTGTAAGAGGAAAAAGCAGGGGACTGTGGGTAGGGAGTGTTAGGGAAGGATACCTGAAGGTGTAGATGGAGCTGCAGGGTGGGGGCTGAGGGAATGAGTCACATGGTTATCTGGGGGAAGTGTTTCTATAGAAGGAACAGAAAGTACAGAGTCCCTAAAGCAAGAGCACGAACCAGCAAGGAGGCGAGGGGACTGGGCAGGGTGAGCAGAGGAGAAAGTTGCTGGGCGAGAGGTCCGAGAGGCAAGGCCTCTAGGGCATTGTAGACTCTGGCTTTGACTGTGTGAGATGGAGGACTGTTAGAGAGTTTTGAGACCAGGAGTGATAGAACCCAACGTTCGTTCAACAGAATCACTCAGGAAGACACCGAAATGAGGCAAAGGGGAGAAGAGGGAAGTGAGTTAGGAGGCTATCACAGTAGTCTGGGTAAGGGTGGATGGGGGCTTAGAACAGGTTGGTAGCGGCAGGAGAGATAAGAAGTGGTTCAGTTTCTGGATAGATTCTACAGGCAGAGCTCATGGGGATTGGCACAGGGATGAGGAATTGGATACAGGGATTGTGAGAGACACATCAAGGTTGACTCCCAAGATGTGTTGCCTGAGAACTGGAAGAATGGAGTCCCCTGTGAGATGGTGAAGACTCTGGGGGTGGGGTGGGGTGGGGTCAGGGCAGATGAAGAGCTTGGATTTGGACATGGTAAGTTTGAGACACCTGCTAGATGTCCAGGTGGAGGTGTCGAGGAAGCAGCTGGCGGTGTGAGCCTGGAGCCCAGAGCAGAGGAGCAACCTGGAGTGGCCAGTGGATGACTGAGCTCTGCAGTGAGTTCATGGAGGAGCTGCAGACGGCCAGCCAGTGAAGTCCTAGAAACCAAATCAGAAAGCGTTTTGTGGAGGATGGGGTGAAGAAGTAGATCATGCTGATGATAGGTCAAGTTTGAGGAAGACTGAAAATTGGCTGTGGGAATTAGCAACATGGACGTCATCAGTGACCTTGACAAGAGCAGCTTTGGTGGAGGCAAAGCCTGCTTACAATGGGTTCCGGAAGGAATAGGAGGAGAGGAATTGGAGACAGTGAAGTCAGACAACATTCTTAAGGCTTTTGCTGTAAGGGGGAGCAGAGAAATGTGGCAGTAGCTGAAGGGGAGGTGGGGCCGAGAGAACATTTTTCTCAGACAGGGGACCCAACAGCACTTTTTTTGGGTGATGGGAAAGGTGCAGAGAGGATGATGCAGGAGAGAGGGCCCGATTGCTGCAGCCTTGTCCTTGGGAAGGAGAGAGGGGATGTGGCAGAGGGTGCCAGGAGAGGGGTTGGCAAGGGAGTTCAAGGTATATGCAAGGAGTGATTAAAATGATGGATCACAGATTTGTGGTTTGGTCAGGAGGGGAGTGAGGCCATGAAGCGAAGGGGTAAGGGACAGTCAGCAGGTCCTAAGATGGACAGATTGTAGGTCCATCCGTAGAGATTTAGGATTGCTGGGGTAGGTTACAAGATAGGGAGGGGGATGCTTGAAACTGAGATTGAGGAGGGGTTGGGTTGCTGTCACTGGTGATGACAGTGTCCAGTATGGTGATGGGAAGGAGATGCTCACGTAGGGTGGAAGAGGAGATCACTGGAGGGGAGGAATTCATGGAACTGAGAGCCTGGATGCTGCAAGCATTGTCTTTGTGGGTATTGAAATCACCCACAAAATCAGCACAAAATTACGGTGTTGGAAGGCTTCAGAGGACTGGGGAGCCAGGAAGGAGGGGGTGGTCGTGGTGGCCTAGTAAATGAGCAGGAAGTTTTCTAGGGGGGAAGTGGCAATGAGGAGTCAGGAGGACGCCTGCTGCTCCTTTAGGCTCAGTGTGTGAGGTTTGTGGGAGAGAAGACAGCACCCCTGCCTGCAGAGCACAGCCCACTTTCTGTAGTCAAGACGGGAGATCTGTCGAGAGAAGAGTTGCAGGGGCTGCTGTCACCTGGGTTTTACAGATGAGGACACTGCAGCACCGAGAAACTGAGCAGCTTCCCGACCGCGGGATTGTATCCCAGTGACGATGCTCATGTGGGTGCAGTCCAGATGGGCTCTTCTTATGAAATGTTGGATCTTATAGGGAATACATTCTTTACACCCAAAGACTCCCAGTCCTTAGAAGAAAGAATGTGACCACAGCCTCCCTGTCCTGGGCAGTAAGGAATGGCCAGTATATTTCCAGAGGCTTCTGTGTGTGCAGTGATTCTAAAGGCTGCATGTTTCTGCTGTGTTTTATCACTATGCATTGTGATTATTACAAAATTATTTCTTGTTAGCATGGTGTTTACATTCCTTTTTTTAAATGACAGTTATAGATTTTTGTTTGACTAGAACTCTGGTTTGTGATGAAGATACGAATTATCAGAGTCTGCGATTGACTTGGGCCTCTAAAACCAGTTGTAATCAGAGAAAAGGTAAGGCATTGTGTTCCAGCATGATAATGAGTGGTTGGCACATTCAGATGTCTTTTTAAAATTTTTGTGTTTTTTGTATTTTTACTCTTATTTGGATATTTCCTTTATTGGAACCAGTTTTAAGTTTTAAGCAACAAGATCTCGTATTGTCAGACTCTCCACTAAATCCACGATTCTCCTCTCATCCATTGAATTGGGTGACAGTCTTTGTACATATGGGTAAGTCTCCTATCATCTTAACACTATCACGTTTCACAGTGAATTTAAAAAATTTTTGCTGAATAGTTATGGAAGCGAAGTGGATCACTTTATTAATTTTTGATAATCTTTCCTCTGACTTCTCTCCAAATTTCAGTCTTTCTAGGGTTGTTTTTCCTGAAGTGGCTCCACAGAGGGTTCAGCATTTGCTGGGAGGTGCACATGTTGTATCAGTGGAGACGAAGGTGTGGAGTCCTCTGTCAGGGGCTGGGGGGCTTTGGCCACAGTGGAGTTGGAGTCATGACATACTTGGATAGGTTGCTACAGTCACTTGCTGGGGACTGGCTCCAGGGGACAAGACGTGGCTTGTGCTTTGTTAGAGAACCTTTTGGGGAGGATGGGTGAAGGACCATTCCAAGAACACCTGTTGGGCAGTAAAGCTGCTGCATCCAAAACAGGATAAAGGCAGCATTCACCGAGTGCTTACTGTGTGCCAGGCAAGGTTCTGAGTATGGTACTTGTGCTCCCTCATTTAGTCCTCGTCACCACTCTGTGAGTCAGAACTCCTTTGATCTCCTCATTTCTCAGTCACGCAGCCAGGACTTGGAGAAGTAACCTGCTCAGCTTGTACTGGGAAGTGGTGGGACTGAGGTTGGAACCCACAAATCTGGCTGCAGGCGACATTCTTAACCACTTTACTCTCTTCCTCTCTTGAAATGACTTCCTAGAGAGGGATTAAGAGAGAATGACTTAAGTAGTTATTAAAACATGGTCATGAAGAGCTTCTCATCACTTTGGAAGAAGCTTATGTTGAGTTACTTATGTTATAAAGTTGAGTGAAAAAAGGATATTAAACTGTAATCACCTCACTGTGATTAACCTCCCCCACCTAAAAAGCCCTGAAAAACCAAAAACTGTGCTTAGAAAAAATGACCAGAAATATACAAAAATATTAAACATGATTATCTTTGGGTCAGTCTTGAGATTATAGTAGTTTTATCCTTTGTCAATCTTTTTGTATATTCAAATTTCTGTGATAGAAAAATTTTCTTCTACAGGAAGTTGCAGAAGTAGTTATACATCGAGTTCCTCGAACCCCTACCCCAGCATCTCCCAACTTGTCAGCAGTGACATCTTAGGTAACCGTAGTACAGTATCAAAACCACCAGTTGACCTTGGTACAATACGCAGATGACAGACCTTAAACAGTTTCACAGTTTCACACGCACTCCTGTGTGTGTTTCTGTGCAGTTTGATCCCATGTGTAGATTTGCATAACCACCACAATTGGAATACAGGACTGTTCCACTGCGTTGAAGGAACTGCCTGGTGCCGCCCTTTTATAGTCATACCCCTCCTCCCACACTGCTCTGTCAGCCGCTAATCTGTCCTTTATAGTTTTGTTGTTTTGAGAATGTTGTGTAAATGGAATCATACGGTACATAACCTTTGGAGATTGGCTTTCTTCACTTGCCGTAACATCCTCACCCAAGTTGCTGCACATATCAATAGTTCATTTCTTTTTATTGCCAAATCCCATTGTTCCATTCACCTGTTGAAGGACATTTGAGTTGTTTCTAGTTCTGGATGATTACAAGTAAAGCCACTGTGAATATTGATGTAGAGGTTTTTCTGTGGACATAAATTTTCATTTTTCTGTGATAAAAGCCCAGGAATGCATTTGCTGGGTAATATGGTAAGTTTTGTAAGAAACTGCCCCAGACTATTTCAGTGGTGGCTGTATGATCCATGTACCATTTTACGTTTCTACCAGCAATGTATGCGATCCATTTTCTCCACATCCTTGCCAGCATTTGGTGTTACCACTATTTTTTATTTTACCCATTCTAAAAGGTATATAATAATATCTCATGATTTTAATTTTCATTTTCTTAATAGATAATGAGGTTAAATACCTTTTCCTGTGCTTATTTGCCGTCTGTATCTCTTCAGTGAAATGTCTGTTCATGTCTTTTGCCCTTTTTGTAATTGGATCGTTTGTGTTTTAACTGTGAGTTTTGAGTTTATATAACCTAGATACTAGTCCCTTGTTTGGTATGTGGTTTGCAAATGTTTTCTCTGAGTCTGTAGTTTGTTTTTTCGTCCTCTTAACAGTCTTTCATAGAGAAAAAGTTTTAAATTTTGATGAGGTCAAAATTTTTTCCTATTATGGATCATGCTTTTGGTGTCACATGTAAGAACTCTTCAACTAAACCTAGTTCAAAAAGATTTTTCTGCTGTGTTTTCTTTGAAAAGTTTCATAGCTTTGGTTTGCATGTACATCTGTGGTGTGTTTGAATTAATTTTTGTAGAAGGTGTGAGGTTTGGGTCGAGGTTCATTTCTTTGCCTGTGGAGATTCAGTTGGTTCAGCACCATTGTCCCGCTTCTACTGAGTGCTTTCTGTGCCTTTGTGAAACATCCCTTGGCTACATTTGGGCAGGTCTGTTTCTGGGTTCTTTATTATATTCTGTCATCTGTGTGTCTTTCCCTCCCCCAACACCATATGTCTGGATTACTATATAGTAAGACTTACCATAAGCCAGACTGATTCCTCCCACTTTCTTCTTCATTTTCAAAATTGTTTTAGCTATTCCACTTTGCCTTTCCATATAGATTTTAGAATAAGCTTGTCTATTTCTACAAAAAAATATTCCTGTGATTTTGTTGGGAACTGTGTTAAACCTGTAGATCAGTTTGTGGGGAATTGATACATTTACTATGTTGAGTCTTCCAATCCCTGAATATAGTATGTGTCTCCATTTATTTAGGTTGTCTTTGATTTCTTTAATCAGCATTGTGTTATTTTCAGCATATAAATCCTGTGCATATTTTTTTAGATTTACCCCTATGCATTTAATTTTATTTGGTGCGATTGTAAATAACATTACATTTTAAATTTCGGTTTCCACATGTTCATTACTAGTATATAGAAATGTGATTGGTTTTTATGTGTTGATCTTGTATCCTGTAACTTTGCTGAATTCACTAATTAGTTCTAGGAGTTGTTTTTGGTCTTTTTTTTTTTTGTAATTACCTTGGGATTTTCTATTTAGGCCATCTTGTCATTTGCAGATAAGGTGAGGGGATGGTGGTGGAGGAAGTCTCCACGCAGCCTCCTGGTGGTGAGGAGAACTACTGCAGGAGACCAGGTGGGGGTGGAAGGGAACAGGAGCCCAGACTCCACAGGTGGGGAAGGAAAGCACCTCCCTGGGCTGCCTTTTTTTTTTTTGAGTAAGTTTGGCCCTGAGCTAACAACTGTTGCCAATCTTCTCTTTTTGTTTTTGTTTTTCTTTTTTCTCCCCAAAGCCCTGGTACATAGTTGTGTATCATAGTTTTAGAGTTGTAGCTCTTCTTTGTGGGACGCCACCTCAGCATGGCTTGATGAGCGGTGAGTACGTCCACACCCAGGATCCAAACTGGCGAACCCTGGGCCGCTGAAGTGGAGTGTGCAAACTTAAAGGCTATGCCACTGTGCCAGCCCCTGGGCTGCCTCGTTTTTTTAAAACTGGGTATTTATTAAGGATACCACCTGCCCTCTGCCCACTCTTTCTCTCCTTAGGAGATTTTATCATGTTTTGGGATAAAGGAGTTTCTACTCCACGAGAAAATGGCCGTTTATATGACGGTCTCCGTGGGCCAGGCCTGGTTCTGAGCTCTTTGCATGTGATCACTCATTTGATAGGAAGCAGCTGTCTTGAAGGGTGCCTTTGCAGAGGGGTTAGGATGGACCGAGGCCGTGGAAAGCTGAAGGAGATTGTGACAGCCTCCTGCACACATCTCACTGCACAACCACTTCACTGTGGGGACCTCAGCTTCTCTTGGCAACTTCATTCCCTTCGTTTGGTGACCTCTTTGATTTTACTAGTATGAACTATGCATTTGCAGGAAATGTGTGGTATTTAAAATATTTTGATTTGCATTGCATATTGGGGCCAAGGTTGCTTTCTTTAAAAATACGCATGGGATTTAATACTATAGATCACTGAGTAGAAGTCAGCACTTCTGTATGTATGAGATGACTTCTAACACTAATTCTAAAGTTTTTACTGACCTGGTCTGATAGGAGATAATGAAGGTTTTTCTTAATATTTAATGGTTATTCTTAAATCTTTATGCTAATGTTAATTAATGCCAAATGGTGTTTGAATGTTTCTCCTTTGAAGGCCGTGCTGGACGAGTGTCTAAAGGGTACTGTTATAGACTGATACACAAGGATTTCTGGGACAACTCCATCCCCGACCATGTGGTTCCAGAGATGTTGGTAATACACTCTGGTCATTTTCAGAGTTTATTTTTTGTAGACAGAGTTTTACTGAACAGTCTAAGTAATATAATTTAAAGTGTTATATAATTTTGATTCCAGAAAGATCATTGTCTGACCAAACTAGTCTTTAACCACAGTACTAGCTTACCGTTTGTTAAGCACCAGGTGCTTTACTAGGGACTCCATGCACATTTTATTTGTTTATTTATTTATTTATTTATTTTTTGTGAGGAAGACTAGCCCTGAGCTAACATCCGTTGCTCATCCTCCTCTTTTTGCTGAGGAAGACTGGCCCTGGGCTAACATCCGTGCCCATCTTCCTCCACTTTATATGGGACGCCGCCACAGCCTGGCTGACAGGCAGTGCGTCGGTGGGTGCCCGGGTTCCGAACTCGTGAACCCCGGGCTGCCAAGCGCGAACTAAACTGCTGCGCCACCAGGCAGCCCTCCATGCACGTTTTAAACATGTAATGAGCGCAGTGCTTCCTGGGGTCTCTGCTCCATAGTAGGATCGTCCTTAAATGCTGCTGCTCTCGCTTTCCTTTTTTGATTCGTAATTGTGGATCTGGCTTTTTCTTTCCCCTTTCCGTCTCTTGCTCTCTCCTCTTCCTTCTCTCTCTCCTCTCTGTGCCCCCTCTTTCTCTCCTTTCTTCCCCACCCCTCTCTTCACTTCTTCTTTCTCTTCCTTCCTTCTCTCCCCAGTCTCTCTCTCCCCTTCTCTCTCCTTTTCTTTCTCCTTTTCTCACCCTTTTTCTCTTCCTCGAGCCTCTATTTTTCCTTCTTGTTTCTCTTTCTCTCCTCCTCTTTTCTACTTCCTTCTCTAAAGTACTAGTCTTGTGAATAGGTTAATTGGTTTAGTTATTTCATTAGTTCTAAATTTAAGTTGTGTTCTTTCAGCGTTGTCCATTAGGAAGCACAGTATTGAAAGTGAAGTTACTTGACATGGGTGAACCGAGAGCTCTGCTGGCCACTGCCCTTTCTCCGCCTAGTCTGAGTGACATTGAACGTACCATCCTTCTACTAAAGGAGGTAAGCCTGTCTGATATTTGTTAAAGTTGGCAAAAGTGAAGATTTTTTTGGTAAATTTTAAAAGTTTAAATATGTGGATATCTTTAAGGTATTTTGGCAGTTGTAAATAATCAGCATTTGCTTGAAAAAGCATGTGTCATGACTAACTCTTGATTCCAGAGTCCATACATGTTTTTTATACCAGCTTTGTTAGCTGTCTTCCTGAAACTTCTGCTCTCTTACCTCTCCATCTTTTCCCCCATGACCACCTCCCTACCCCCACTTGCTATTTGCTGGCAGTGTTGAGAAGTGTTGGGATAGGAAACAGCACCAATAATATTTAATGGTTATTCTTAAATATGTCTTTGTGTGAATGTTAAAGTAATTAATGCCAAACGGTGTTTGAACGTTTCTCCTTTGAAGGCGGTGCTGGATGAGTGTCTGAAAGGTGCTGTTCTGGGACGGCTCCACCCTGAGCATGTTCTGCTGTTGCTCTGTCAGTCTCCTCACTTCCTCTTGAACTGTGTTCCTCACCCTCATTCCAGCTTTCTCCTTTTGTTGCTGGAAACTCTGCTCTGCCTACTGTAGATTCTTTGCCTCTACCCCCAACTCACGCTCTGCCCTTGCTACTTGTAGCTGCTGCCTGGCACATATGCATCCTGGTCTACATACTGTTTGCTGGGGCGGTGGACCTTCTGCTTCTGCCCTCGAGGTTGGGGTCCCTCTGGTGTTTTACCTTTTTTTTTTGATACCTGTATGAGTTTCTACAAAATACAGGAAGTTTTTTTTCGTACACAGTTTAATACATTTTGTTGTGGCTATCATGATTTGGCAGTTGGATCTTTGGTTTAGTATTGTGCATGCCATATTTGTTAAATTGTGAGTTAAGTAGACTTTTGTGGGAGTATCTTTGAGGGTTACCTCCTGGTATCATCCTTTTTAAAAAATAATAGAATGTGTTCTAAAGTTCCAAAAAGCAAATTAAAAAAAATTTGGGGGGGCCGGCCCGGTGGTGCAGCTGTTTATTTTGCGCGTTGGCAGCCTGGGGTTCGTGGGTTTGGATCCTGGGCGCCTGCCGACGCACTGCTTGTCAGCCATGCCGTGGCGGCGTCCCATATAAAGTGGAGGAAGATGGGCACGGATGTTAGCCCAGGGCCAGTCTTCCTCAGCAAAAAAGAGGAGGATTGGCAGCGGATGTTAGCTCAGGGCTGGTCTTCCTCACAGAAAAAAAAAAATTTTTTTTTGGTAGCATCAATCTTTCATAAGTTGACTTAGATGTCTTTTAGAACCTTATTCACCAAAATTGGGTCTTCATTTCCTCTTTTAGACTCCCTGCCTTAAGGGAAAAAAGAGTGTGAATAAGTCAGCGCTTGCTCATAGTGCTAATTTATTTTCTAAAGGTTGGAGCACTTGCAGTTAGTGGACAGAGAGAAGATGAAAACCCCCATGATGGTGAATTGACCTTCTTAGGAAGAGTCTTAGCCCAGCTTCCTGTTAATCAGCAGCTTGGTAAACTCATTGTCCTCGGACATGTGTTTGGATGTCTAGATGAATGTCTTATCATAGGTAAGTGTGAGGACAAAGAAAGGGTCCTGGAGAGGTTGGGTAATGCCACTCTAATAATCTCATATTCTCTGTGTTTTTCTCTTGTTAGCCGCAGCTCTTTCTTTGAAGAATTTTTTTGCAATGCCTTTTAGGCAACATCTTGATGGATATAGGTATTTAACATTCATATTTTACAAAGTCACTTTGTTTTAATGGTATTGAACGACACTCTTTGTTATCTGTTTATAGGAACAAAGTGAACTTCTCTGGCAACAGTAAGAGTGACTGTATTGCACTTATTGAGGCATTTAAAGTAAGTTTTCTCTGTGCCAGCCATGAAAGCAGCTACTGCAGATTGTTAGTCCATTTTCATACCATACACCTTTCTCTGTGGGAAGTACTCTTAGGGTGGTTGATGTCCAACATTGAATAAACTGTGTTGGAATAAGTAGATGGGGGTGGGAGTCCAGTTTTATGAAGTCGATTGAAAAACTTAAATTTGTAAATTTTCTGTGTCAAAATGTGTTGAAATTGGACTTAAACAATTCCGTTAGCCAGTAAGGTATTTTGACACTCTGGGTCTTTTGTTTTTAGACGTGGCAGGCTTGCAGACAGAGAGGAGAGCTACGACATCCAAAGGTTGGTCAGCTGTTGCTTTTTGTTTCTTTGTAGACACTGCGAGCCATCCAAGAAGTTGCTTGAGGCTCCTCTGGCTCAGCCTGATTGCTGCATGCGGAACGTGACAGCACTAAGCCTGAGTTGAGGTCCCTGTAGACAGTTTTCAGAGGGCTGTCCTCAGAGAGTGGCAGGCCCTAACAGTGAAGGGGCTAGTCTTTCGCAAGTGGCTTACATGCCTGCCTTTTGCTGTAGTCACTTCCCGGAGGCCGCGCTCCGGGCCCGCCACGGAGTCCTGCTGCTTGCGTACGGCCTCCTGTGGTGGTGGTCCTTCGGTTGTGTCAGGAGCCTCTTCAGCTGGGAGTGCTTCAGACCTGTGGGTGTGCCCCTGGAGGTGCTGGTTCAAAACTAAGAACCCTGAAGCCTTTCCTTTTGCTGTTTTCAGCTAAGTTTTAGATAATGGGCTTAAAAGGACTCAACCTGTTAGCCTTCATTTTTTTTGGTCAGGTTTTGTTCTTCTCCTTCTAAACTGATCGGCTTCAAAAGACTATTGATGGGTCTGTCTGTGTGTTTAAATTTGCCATGCCTAGATGCATTCTTTTTTTTTTTCTCTTTTTCTTTCTTTTGTGAGGAAGACCAGCCCTGAGCTAACATCCGTTGCTAATCCTCCTCTTTTTGCTGAGGAAGACTGGCCCTGGGCTAACATCCATGCCCATCTTCCTTTACTTTACATGGGACGCCGCCACGGCATGGCTGACAGGCAGTGCGTCCGCGGGCGCGAACCCTGGGCTGCCAAAGCGCGAACTTAACCGCTGCGCCACTGGGCGGCCCCTGGATGCATTCTTAAAATAACTACGTGAGTTACCCGTTAAAGCTACCTTTCAGACTCAGCCATATTATTTTTCTTGCTGGTATATATTCTTTTTGCTATGTATTTTTGGATGAGATATATATATTATGGTAGTTAAATTAGCTCTGAGTTATTACATTAATATTGAATGTTATACTTTTATGTATTTAAAGGATGAACTTGACTGGGGATGGTTAAATTACATTCAAATCAAGAGAATTAGAGAGGTAAGTTGTAAATTCTTTGGAGGTGAATAAAAATGATTTATCAAATGTTTATCAAGCACCAACGATACACAGGGTAGTAATGAGTATTCCAAGAAGTACATCCTCTGTTTCCAGCTTTGGTAGAATTTATATATATATAGTATATATATAATATGATTATATTTATATAATAATTTATAAATCTATTTATAGTTTATAATACATAATACATATATACTTTATATATAATTATACATTTTTATATAATGTATAATTACATATAGTTTTAAGTAATATTCTTTTTTTAAATTGAGGTAACATTGATTCATAACATTGTATACATTTCATCATTATATTTCACCTTCTGTATAGACTACATCGTATTCACCACCAAAAGTCTAGCTGCCATTTGTCACCATACATATGTGCCCCTTACCCCTTTTGCCCTCCACCCACCCTCTTCCCCTCTGGTAACCACCAATCTATTCTCTGTATCTATGTATTTGTTTGTTTGTTTATCTTCCAAATGGGAATGGAATCATATGGTATTTGTCTTTGCCTGTCTGACTTATCTCGCTTAGCATAATACCCTCAAGGACCATCCATGTTGTTGCACATGGCAAGATTTCATCTTTTTTATGGCCAAGTAGAATTCCATTGTGTATATATATACCACATCTTCTGTATCCATTCATCCACTGGTGGACATTTAGGTTGTTTCCAAGTTTTGGCTATTGTGAATAATGCTGCAGTGAACATAAGGGTGCATATGTCTTTTTGAATTAGTATTTTCGTGTTCTTTGGATAAATACCCAGAAGTGGAATTGCTGGATCACATGGTAGTTCTGTTTTTAATTTTTTGAGGCATCTCAGTACTGTTTTCCACAGTGGCTTCACCAGTTGGCATTCCCACCAGCAGTGTATGAGGGTTCCCTTCTCACCACATCCTCTCCAAAATTTGTTATTTCTTGTCTTGTTAATTGTAGCCATTCTGATGGGTGTGAGGTGATATCTCATTGTAGTTTTGATTTGCATTTCCCTATATTATTAGGGATGTTGAACGTCTTTTCATGTGCCTATTGACCATCTGTATATCTTCTTTGGAAATATGTCTGTTCAGAATCTCTGCCCAGTTTTTAATTGAGTTGTTTGATTTTTGTTGTTGAGTTGTATGAGTTCTTTATGTATTTTGGGTTTTTACCCGTTATAGATACATAGTTTGCAAATATCTTCTCCCATTTTGCCAGTCGTCTTTTCATTTTGTTGGTTTCCTTTGCTGCGCGGAAGCTTTTTAGTTTGATGTAGTCCCATTTATTTATTTTTTCTTTTGTTTCCCTTGCCTGAGGAGACATATTCAAAAAGATACTGCTCAAGACCAATGTCAAAGAGCATGCTGCCTCTGTTTTCTTTTGGAAGATTTCTGGTTTCAGGTATACATTCAAATCTTTAACTCATTTTGAGTTAATTTTTGTGTTTGGTGTGAAGTAGTGGTCTACTTTCATTCTTTTGCACATGGCTGTCCAGCTTTCCCCACACCATTTATTGAAGAAACTTTCCTTTCTCCACTGTATTTTTTTGCCTCCCTTGTTGAAAATTAGCTGTTCATAAATGTGTGGGTTTATTTCTGGGCTCTCAATTCTGTTCCGTTGATCTCGTCTCTGTTTTTCTGCCACTACCGTGCTGTTTTGATTATTGTAGCTTTGGAGTGTATTTTGAAATCAAAGTGTGTGATGCCTCCAGCTTTGTTCTTTTTCTCAGGATTGCTTTGGCTCTTAGGGGTCTTTTGTTGTTCCATATAAATTTTAGGATTCTTTGTTCTGTTTCCAGGAAAAATGTTGTTGGCAGTTTGATTGGGATTGCATTGAATCTGTGGATTGCTTTAGGTAATGCAGACATTTTAACTCTTCCAATACATGAGCATGGAATATCTTTCCATTTCTTTGTGTATTCTTCAGTTTCTTTCAACAGTGTCTCAGTTTTCAGTGTACAGGTCTTTCACTTCCTTGGTTAAGTTTATTTCTAAGTATTTTATTCTTTTTTTAGCTCTTTTTTTTTTGAGGAAGATTAGCCCTGAGCTAACATCTGTTGCCAATCTTCCTCTTTTTCTTTTTTCTCCCCAAAGCCCCAGTATATAGTTGTATATCCTAGTTGTAGGTCCTTCTAGTTCTTCTGTGTGGGACACTACCTCAGCATGGCTTGATGAGCGGGGAGTATGTTCGCATCCAAGATCCAAACCGGCGAACTCTGGGCCACCAAAGCTGAGCGCATGAACTTGACTGCTACACCACTGGGCCGGCCCCTGTTTTATTCTTTTTGTTGTGATTGTAAATGGGATTTAATTCTTTTTTATTTTATTTTTAAATTTTTCTTGATGTCTTTAATAGTTTATAACATTGTGGGGTTTTAGTTGTACATTATTATTTCTCCATCATGATATGCGTGCATCCCTTTACCCCTTGTGCCCACCCCCCACCCCACTTCCCCCTGGTGACCACCAGCCAATTCTGTCTGTCCGTGTGTTAGTTTATATTCCACATATGAGTGAAATCATGTGGTGTTTGTGCTTCTCTCTCTGGCTTATTTCACTTAACATAGTACCCTCTAGGTCCATCCATGTTGTTGCAGATGGGACAATTCTGTCTTTTCTTATGGCTGAGTAGTATTCCATTGTATGTATATACCACATCTTCTTTACCCAGTCATCAGTCAAGGGGCACTTGAGTTGCTTCCACTTCTTGGCTATAGTGAATAATGCTGCAGTGAACATAGGGTTGCATAAGCCTCTTGGGATGGTTGATTTCATGTGCGTTGGGTAGATGCCCAAGAGTGGGATTGCTGGATCATAAGGTTTTTCTATTTTTAATTTTTTGAGGACTCTCCATACTGTTTTCCATAGAGGCTGCACCAGTTTGCATTCCCACCAGCAGTGAATTAGGGTTCCTGTTTCTCCACATCCTCTCCAACATTTGTTGTTTTTTGTCTTGGTGATTATAGCCATTCTAACAGGTGTAAGGTAATTTCTTAGCATAGTTTTGATTTGCATTTCCCTGATGATTAGTGATGTTGAACATCTTCTCATGTGTCTGTTGGCCATCTGTATATCTTCCTTGGAAACATGTCTGTTCATATGCTCTGCCCATTTTTTGATTGGGTTGTTTGTTTTTTTGTTGTTCAGTTGTATGAGTTCTTTATATATTACAGAGATTTAATCCCTTGTCAGATGTATGATTTGCAAATATTTTCTCCCAGCTGGTGGGTTGTCTATTGATTTTGATCCTGGTTTCCTTTGCTTTGTAGAAGCTCTGTAGTCTGATGAAGTCCCACTTGTTTATTTTTTCTTTTGTTTCCCTTGTCCGAGTAGACATGGACTCTGAAAGGATCCCTTTATGACCAATGTCAGTTAGTGTACTGCCTATATTTTCTTCCAGGAGTTTTATAGTTTCAGGTCTCACTTTCAGGTCCTTAATCCATTTTGAGTTGATTTTTATGTATGGTGATAGAAGATGGTCTACTTTCATTCTTTTGCATGTTGCTGTCCAATTTTCCAGCACCATTTATTGAAGAGACTTTCCTTTCTCCATTGTATGTTCTTTGCTCCTTTGTTGAAGATTAGCTGTCCATAGGTGTGTGGTTTTATTTCTGGGCTTTCAATTCTGTTCCATTGATCTGTGTGTCTATTTTTGTACCAGTGCCATGTTGTTTTGATTACTATAGCTCTATAGTATATTTTGAAATCGAGGATTGTGATGCCTCCAGCTTTGCTCTTTTTTTTCAGGATTGCTTTAGCTATTCAGGGTCTTTTGTTGCACCATACAAATTTCAGTATTTTTTGTTCTGTTTCCATGAAGAATGACATTGGGATTGCATTGAATCTGTAGATTGCTTTAGGTAGTATGGACATTTTAACTATGTTTATTCTTCCAACCCATGTGCATGGAATATTTTTCCATTTCTTTATGTCTTCCTCGATTTCTTTCAATAGTGTCTTATAGTTTTCATTGTATAGGTCTTTCACCTCCTTGGTTAACTTTATTTCCAGATATTTTATTCTTTTTGTTGCAATTGTAAACGGGATTGTCTTTTTGAGTTCTCTTTCTGTTAGTTCATCATTAGCATATAGCAATGCAACTGATTTTTGTAAGTTGATTTTATACCCTGCCACTTTGCTGTAGTTGTGGATTATTTCTAGTAGTTTTCCAATGGATTTTTTGGGTCTTCTATGTATAAGATCATGTCATCTGCAAATAGTGAGAGTTTCACTTCTTCACTGCCTATTTGGAGTCCTTTTATTCCTTTTTCTTGCCGAATTGCTCTGGCCAAAACCTCCAGTACGGTGTTGAATGGGAGTGGTGAGAGTGGGCAACCTTGTCTTGTTCCTGTCCTCAAAGGAATGGCTTTCAGTTTTTCCCTGTTGCGTAGGATGTTAGCTGTAGGTTTGTCATATATTGGCCCTTATTATGTTGAGGTACTTTCCTTCTATACCCATTTTGTTGAGAGTTTTTATCATAAATGGATGTTGGATCTTGTCGAATGCTTTCTCTGCATCGATTGGGGTGATCATCTAGTTCTTATTCTTCATTTTGTTAATGTGGTGTATCACGTTGATTGATTTGCGGATGTTGAACCATCCCTGTGTCCCTGGTATAAATCCCACTTGATCATGGTGTATGATCTTTTTGATGTATTGCCATATTCAGTTTGCCAATATTTTGTTGAGGATTTTTGTGTCTATGTTCACCAGAGATATTGGCCTGTAGTTTTCCTTCTATGTATTGTCCTTGTCTGGCTTTGGTAGCAGGGTGATGTTGGCCTCATAGAATGTGTTAGGAAGTATTCCATCTTCCTCTATTTTTTGGAAGAGTTTGAGAAGAATAGGTGATAAATCTTGTTTGAATCTTTGGTAAAATTCTGCAGGGAAGCCATCTGGTCCTGGTCTTTTATTTTTTGGGAGGTTTTTGATTACTGTTTCAATCTCTTTACTTGTGATTGGTCTATTCAGATTCTCTGTTTCTTCTTGATTCAGTTTTGGGAGGTTGTATGCGCCCAACGATTTGTCCATTTCCTCTAGGTTGTCCAATTTGTTGGCATATAGTTTTTCATAGTATTCTCTAATAATCCCTTGTATTTCTGTGGTATCTGTTGTAATGTCTCCTCTTTCATTTCTAATTTTATTTATTGGAGTCTTCTCCCTTTTTTTCTTAGTGAGTCTGGCTAAGGGTTTGTCGATTTTGTTTATCTTCTCAAAGAACTAGCTTTGTTTCATTGAGCCTTTCTACTGTTTTTTTTTTGTTTCAGTTTCATTTATTTCTGCTCTGATTTTTATTATTTCCTTCCTTCTGCTGATTCGGGGCTTTGTCTGTTCTTCTTTTTCTAATTCTGTTAGGTGTAGTTTAAGGTTATTTATTTGAGATGTTTCTTGTTTGTTAAGGTGGGCTTGTATTGCTGTGAATTTCCCTCTCAGGACTGCTTTTGCTCCGTCCCATATGAGTTGCTATGGTGTATTTTCCTTTTCATTTGTTTCCAGATAGCTTTTGATTTCTCCTTTAATTTCATCAGCGATCCACTGGTTGTTCAGTAGCATGTTGTTTAGTCTCCACATCTTGGTCCCTTTCCCAGTTTTGTCCTTGCAGTTGATTTCTCGTTTCATAGCATTATGATCAGAAAAGATGCTTGTAATGATTTCAAGTTTCTTAAATGTATAGAGGTTTGCCTTGTTTCCTAATATGTGGTCTATCCTTGAGAATGTTCCATGTGTGCTTGAGAAGAATTTGTAATCTGCTTTTTTTGGGTGGAGTGCTCTCTATATATCTATTAAGTCCATTGCGTCTAGTTTTTCGTTTAAGTCCATTATTTCCTTATTGACTTTTTGTCTGGATGATCTATCCATTGATGTAAGTGGGGTGTTAAGATCCCCTGCTATTATTGTGTTGTTGTTAATATCTCCTTTTAGGTTTTCTAGTAGTTGTTTTATGTACTTTGGTGCTCCTGTGTTGGGCGCATAGATGTTTATAAGTGATATGACTTCTTGATGAAGTGTCCCTTTTATCGTTAATATTTCCCCTCTTTGTCTCTTATTACCTTTTTTATCTTGAAGTCTCCTTTGTCTGATATAAGTATGGCAACTCCTGCTTTCTTTTGTTTGCCATTAGCTTGGTGTATTGTCTTCCATCCTTTACTTTGAGTCTATGTCTGTCTTTAGAGCTGAGATGTGTTTCCTGGAGGCAGCAAATTGTTGGATCTTGGTTTCTAATCCGTCCTGCCACCCTGTGTCTTTTGATTGGAGAATTCAATCCGTTTACATTTAGAGTGATTATTGATATATGAGGGTTTAATGTTGCTATTTTATCATTCATTTTCTAGTCTTTTGCATTTCTTTCATTTCTTGTCCCATGTGTTTCAGACTGCCAATTCAGTTTGGTAGTTCTGCATGATTCTGTTAGTTTCCTCTTTATTTGTCATATGTGGTTCTATTCTGGTTATGTGTTTAGTGGTTACTGTGAGGTTTATATAAAAGATCTCGTGCATAAGATAGTCCATTTTCTCATGCCTTTTGTTTCCTCAGACTAAGTTGATTTCTATCCCTCTCCTCTTCCCCTTCTAATTTGTTGTTGTCACTACTTATTCCATCTTGTGTTGTGTGTGTTTACAGTGAGGAGTTTAAATTCATTTTTGATGTTTTCCAACTGTAATTTTTCTGGTTTAGTCTCCTTGTTTATCTCCTTGCTCAAAACTTTGTGTCCGCTTTCTCTTTTGTTTTTTTCAGCCCTAAGGGCCTTCTTGAACATTTCTTGTAGTGGGGGGTCTTGAGGTGATGAACTCCCTTAGCTTTTGTTTATCAGGGAGAGTTATTATTTCTCCATCATATTTGAAGGATATTTTCACTGGATAAAGTATTCTTGGCTGAAAGTTTTTGTCCTTCAAGATTTTGAATATATCATTCCAGTCTCTCCTAGCCTTTAGAGTTTCTATCGAGAAATCAGCTGAGAGCCTGATGGGGTTTCCTTTGTATGTTATTTTGTTTTTTGGTTTAGCTGCCCTTAAAATTTTTTTTTGTGATTGACTCTTGCCAGCTTTGCTACTATGTGCCATGGAATTGGTCTTTTCCTGTTTATATATTTAGGTGATCTATTGACTTCACTGTTATTTCCAACTTTTTCCCCAGGTTTGGGAAGTTGTCAGCCATTATTTCTTTGAACAAACTCTCTGCTCCTTTTTCCCTTTCTTCTCCTTCTGGAATACCTATTATCCTTATGTTACTTTTCCTAATTGAGTCTGATATTTCTTGAAGCATTTCTGCATTTCTTTTTAGTTTTAGTTCTCTCTCCTCCTCTATCTGGAGCGTTTCTGCATGGCTATCCTCAATAATGCTAATTCTTTCCTCCATATTGTCAGTTCTGCTCTTTAAAGACTGGGTTTTCCTTTATCTCATCCATTGTGTTTTTCATCTCCAGTATTTCTGATTGGTTTTTCTTTATGGTTTCAATCTCTTTTGTGAAGAAATTCCTGAATTCGTTGAACTGTCTGTGTTCTCTTGTAATTTGTTTTTTTATGATAGCTATTTTGAATTCTGTGTCATTTAGGTTATAGATTTCTGTGACTTCAGGGTTTGTTTCTGGGTGTTTGTCATTTTCCTTTTGGTCTGGAGACTTAAGATACTTTTGCATAGAGCCAGCTGATTTACTTTTGCTATTTTTCATCTTCAGAATTTCTGGTCCTGCAGTTTCCCCTTGCCGCCGCTGGGTGTGTTCTGAACCCGCTGCAGTCCCTGGAGGGATTGTGCTGAAGCGCAGGAGGTGTGGGGGGAGGGGCTCTCTCTTTCGCCTGTCTGACCCGGGGGCTCCTTTCACCCTTGCTGTGTGGTCTCTTGGGGCATTGACCGCACCCCCGCAACAGGTTGTTGTCTCTTGCCTGTGGGGATCTCTCGACAGTCTGTGAGAGCACCTGGAGGGCAATAGTTTTCCCACAGAGGGCCGCCCCTCCCCCACTCCATCTGTGAGCTGCGCTATCTGTCTTTGCTGATTGGATGTGGAGGGGGAGTAAATCTCCTTACTTCCCCTCAAGTCCTTTGGAGCTTCCCGCCTCTACTGTCAGATGTACCGCGTGGCTCTTAGAAGTCCTTTGTAGTGTTTGATTGACCTCTGTTGGTATGTGAATGATGTTTTTGTTGTGTCTTAGGGGGCAGAGATTTAAAGAGGGAATCTCACTTTGCCATGATGCTCACATCACTGGGATTTTATTCTTGATTTCAGTTTCTGCTAGTTCGTTGTTAGTGTATAGAAACACAACTGATTTTCGTATGTTGATTTTATACCCTGCAACTTTGCTGTTAATTTCTAATAGTTTTTTGGTGAATTCTTTAGGGTTTTCTGTATATAAAATCATGTCATCTGCAAGTAGTGACAGTTTTACTTCTTCCTTTCCAATTTGGATGCCTTTTATTTCTTTTTCTTTCCTGGTTGCTCTGGCTAGGGCATCCAGTACTATGTTGAGTAAGAGTGGTGAGAGTGGGCACCCTTGTCTTGTTCCTGTTCTTAGAGAAATGGCTTTCAGTTTTTCACCATTGAATGTCATGTTAGCTGTGGGTTTGTCTTATATGGCCTTTATTATGTTCAGGTACTTTCCTTCTTTACTCATTTTATTAAGAGTTTTTATCATCATGGATGCTGAATCTTGTTAAATGCTTTCTGCATCTATTAAAATGATCATGTGATTTTTATTCTTCATTTTGTTAATATGGTGTATCACATTGATTGATTTATGGGTGTTGAACCATCCTTGCATCCCTGGAATAAATCCCACTTGGTTGTGGTGTGTGCTCCTTTTAATATATTGTTGTATTTGATTTGCTAGTATTTTGTTGAAGATTTTTGCATCTGTGTACATCAGTGATATTGGCCTGTATTTTTTTGAGTGTGTGTCATCCTTGTCTGGTGTTGGGTAATGTTGGCTTCGTAAAATGAGTTAGGAAGTGTCCCCTCCTCTTCAATTTTTTGAAAGAGTTTGAGAAGGATAGGTATTAAATCTTCTTTGACTGTTTGATAGAATTCACCAGAGAAGCTGTCTGGTCCTGGACTTTTGTTTTTTGGGAGGTTTTTGATTACTGTTTCAATTGTAAGGATTTGATTCAGTTTTGGAAGGTTGTATGATTCTAGGAATTTTATCTATTTCTTGCAGGTTATCCAGTTTGTTGGTGTATAGCTTTTCATAGTATTCTCTTATAATCCTTTGTATTTCCATGGTATTAGTAATTTCTCCTCTTTCATTTCTGATTTTATTTATTTGAGCCCTCTCTTTTTCTCAGTGAGTCTGGCCAAGGGTTTGTCAATTTTGTTTATCTTCTCAAAGAACCAGCTCTTAGTTTCATTAATCCTTTCTACTGTCTTTTAAGTCTCTATTTTATTTATTTCCACTCTGATTTTTATTATTGCCTTCCTTCTACTGATTTTGGGCTTCATTTGTTCTTCTCTTTCTAGTTCCTTTAGGTGTATTTTTAGATTGTTTATTTGAGATTTTCTTGTTTCTTGAGGTAGGCTTGTATTGCTATAAAGTTTTCTCTTAGTATTGCTTTTGCTGCATCCTACAGATTTTGGTATGTTGTGTTTTCATTTTCATTTTTCTCCAGGTATTTTTAAATTTTTCATTTGATTTCTTTATTGATCCATTAGTTGTTCAGTAGCTTGTTGTTTAGTCTCCACATATTTGTGACTTTTCCATCTTTCTTCTTGTACTTGATTTCTAGTTTCATACCATCGTGGTCAGAAAAGATGCTTGATATGATTTCAGTCTTCTTATTGAGATTTGTTTTGTTTCTCAACATATGGTCTGTCTTAGAGAAGGTTCCATGTGCACTAAGAATGTGTATTCAGCTGCTTTTGGATGGAATGTTCTATTTATATCTATTAGGTTTATCTGGTTTGATGTTTTGTTTAAGGCCAGTGTTTCTTTGTTGACTTTCTGTCTAGATGATCTCTCCATTGATGTGAGTGGGGTATTAAAGTCCCCTACTATTATTGTGTTGTTGTCAGTTTCTTCTTTAGGTCTGTTAGTAATTGCTTTATATACTTTGCTCCTATGTTAGGTGCATATATATTAATAAATGTTATGTCTTCTTGACAGATTGTCCCCTTTATCATTATATGATGTCCATCTTTGTCTCTTGTTATCTTTTCTGTCTTGAAGTCTATTTTGTCTGATGTAAGTATGGCTACACCCACTGTGTTTTGGTTGCCATTTGCTTGCTGTATCATCTTCCGTCCCTTTGTTTTTGAGTCTATGTTTGTCTTTAGAGCTGAGATGGGTCTCCTGGAGGCAGCATGTTGTTGGGTCTTGTGATTTAATCCATCCACCCACTCTGTCTTTTTTTCTTAAATGACATGTACAGGAAGGACTTTATTTTTTCTTTTGCAGGGGAAGATTGGCCCTAAGCTAACATCTGTTGCCAATATTCCTCCTTTATTTCCTCCCCCGCTGCCCCGCAAAGCCCCAGTACATAGTTGTGTATACTTGTAAGTTCTTCTGGTTCTTCTGTGTGAGCTGTCACCACAGCATGGCCGCTCACTGACAGGTGGTATGGTTCTGTGCCTGGGAACTGAAACTGGGCCACCAAAGCAGAGCATGCCGAACTTTAACCGCTTGGCCCCCAGGGCTGGCTGTACTCTGTGTCTTTTTTGTGTGTGTGTGAGGACGATTAGCCTTTAGCTAACATCTGCTGCCAATCCCCTTCTTTTTGCTAGGGAAGACTGGCCCTGAGCTAACATCCATGCACATCTTCCTCTACTTTATGTGGGACGCTGCCACAGCATGGCTTGATAAGCGGTGTGTAGGTCCGCACCCAGGATCTGAACCTGCGAAACCCAGGCCACCGCAGCGGAGCATGCGAACTTAAGCACTATGCCACCAGGCCAGCCCCCAGTTCTCTGTGTCTTTTCATTGGTGAATTCAATCCATTTACATTTAGGATGATTATTGATATATGAGGATTTAATACTGCCATTTTGTCTTTTGTTTTCTGGTTGCTTTATATTTCCATTGTTCCTTTTTCCTTGTGTTTCTGTCTGCCATTTCAGTTTGGTGGTTTTCTGTGATGTTTCTTGGTTTCCTCTTTTTTTATGTTTTGTGACTCTGCTCTGCGTTTCTGTTTTGTGGTTGCCATGTGGTTTGTATAAAATGTCTCATAAGTGAGATAGTCGTTTTTTCTGCTGATAGCCTCTTATCTCCATTTGCCTATGCAGGTTCCCTCCTTTTCCTCTCTCCTTCTCTGTTTCTTTTGCACCAGTTATCCCTTTTTGTATCGTGGGTTCATTACCTAACTGAAGTGGCTATATTTATTTTTAATGCTTCCTTTCCCTTTAACCTTTCTGTTATATTTAAGTGTATACTATCCTATTCTGATGCACATTTGCAAGTTTCTGATTCTGTCTATCTGTTTATCACCTTGCTCAAAGCTTTGTATATCTTTGCCTTTTTTGGTTCAGGTAGGAGAGCTCCTTTCAACATATCTTGTAAGGCAGGTCTATATTTATGTATTTATAATTTTAAAAGGGATCACATTATCTTTCTCATTCTGAATATTGTGTACTTGTGTCCTCTCTTTGGTTCTTGATTAGATTTGTGTCCACGGGGTCCCCAAGACCACCCTTGGGTTCAGTGATTTGCTAGGACTCACAGAACTCAGAAAAGCTGTTATACTTGTGGTTATGGTTTATACAGCTAAAGGACACAGATTACAGTCAACAAAGGGAAAAGGCACATGGGAGAAGTGCAGAAGAGACCAGGTGCAAGCTTTCACCTTGTCTTCTCCCAGTGGGGTCTCATGGGTCTTAAGAATTCTCCCAGCAATGATATGTGACAGCAGGCATGAAGTATCGCCAAGCAGGAGGCTCACCTGAGCCTTGGTGTCGATTTTATTGAGGATTGGTTATGTAGGCAGGGGTGCACATGTGGCTGACCTTCGTCACTTAGTTTTAGCCCCTCCAGAGATCACACTGATATTACATGGCCCAAGGCCCCCACCATATGTAAATCACATTGTCACCATAAACTCTTTGTCATGATGAAGGCCTCAGGTAAACAAGGACACTCTTATGAGGCAAGATATTCCAAGGGCTTAGAGGTGACCTCCCAAGAGCCACACCTTTCTTTGAAATGTGCAGGGTGTGGACAACCCAGGCCAACTGAATTAATCCTTTACTGCACGATTTACAAGATGCTTCATCTGTTTTATTTTCAAAGAACTTACTCTTGGTTTGATTTGTTAGTTTTACTGTGTAGGTGTTTTTGCGGGGGGAGGGAAAAGGTGAAGGATTTTAATTGATTTTTGCTTTTTCCTGTTAATTTAGTTCTTCTATGTTTCTTGGTTTACTTTTTTAGTCTTCCTGAGATGACAATTTAATTCATTAATACTTTAAATCTTTCTAATTAAAAGCATTTAAAGCTGTGAATTTTCTTGTGCACACAGTTTAAGCCACATCCTGTTGATTTTCAACATGTAGGGATCTCATTGTTATCCCTATCTGTACCTTTTCTTTTTTTTTTTGTGAGGAAGATTAGCCCTGAGCTAATATCCACTACTAATCCTCTTTTTGCTGAGGAGGATTGGCCCTGGGCTAACATCCGTGCGCACCTTCCTCTATTTTATATGTGGGACACTGCCACAGCATGGCTTGATAAGCGGTCCATAGGTCGGCACCCGTGATCCAAATCTGCCAACCCTGGGCTGCCAGAGTGGAGCACACGAACTTAACCACTACGCCACTGCGTCGGCCCCTAAATTGATTTTTGATTAGAGAAGTTATCTGAACAACAGTCTTATACATAAGCTAACATGCCCATGGGCTGGGCCCTTCCTTCCATGTCCCCAGGCTTTTCTGTCCTCCTCACAGGGCATGGCTTTTAAGGTTTTCTGTCGTTCCAATTCTCTTTACTTGTTTTTTTCCAGTTATGTTCACACCTGTGGTTTGTATGGTTTTTTACTTTTTGTAATTTATTGAGATAATTTTGTGGTAAGTTAATTTATGATCAGTTCATAGGTATTTGGAGTGTGTATTCTCACGTGTGTACATTTGAAGTTTGATGTTTTGTGTGAAATGATTTTTATTGCAACTGGGTGTTTTTCGTTCAGAGTGACTGTTTACCCTAAGGTCACTTGGCTTATTTTTAATCACAAAAGCAGTACATTTTCGTGGCAGAGGTTTTGGAAGCATTTAAAGGACTTAAAGCAAAGGACGTGGTCATGGTCACCTCTTCCGATACCCATAGGTGATTGTGCTTATGCATTACAGTGGTTTTGGGGGTGTTTATAAATTGGGATCATGAAGCATACACAGTTGTATCCTGGTGTTTTCTGTTAGTATTGTATTGAGCATCCTTTCCATTCCTTATTAATTAACTAATCTTTAATAAGATAACTCTTAATAGCTGCAGTGTTTCATCCCATAGGTGTATTAATACTTTCCCATCATGCACTTATTTTCTAGTGTTTTCACCATTCTGAATAACATAGGTGCTTTGAGACATCGTATTTCTTTTTGTGTGTGTGTGAGGAAGACTTAGCCCTGAGCTAACATCCGTTGCCAATCCTCCTCTTTTTGCTGAGGAAGACTGGCCCTGGGCTAACATCCGTGCCCATCTTCCTCTACTTTATATGGGACGCCCCCGCAGCGTGGCTGACGAGCAGTACGTCGGCAGGCGCCCGGGATCCAAACCCGCGAGCCCCTGGTTGCCAGGCGCGAACTAAACCGCTGCGCCACCGGGCGGCCCCTGAGACATCGTATTTCAATGCTTTTCTTAGGTGGCTGAATTATATGAAGAACTGAAGAGTAGAGTGTCCCAGTTCAACATGTGTGCTGACTCTCGGCGGCCTGTCATGGACCAGGAGTATATATACAAGCAGCGATTCATCCTTCAGGTGTGTGGGAGTCTCCTGGATATCTTTTCCTGGTTTTTCTGCTTGTTAGGTCTTGTGGTTGAGAAAGTGGTTATTCCTTTCTGATACAAATTGTTCCTCAAAGGAGATTTTAAGTCCACAGTGTTCATACTGCATTTGGGAACCAGGTAAAACTCGAGTTTTGCATAGTTCAGGTTTTCCGTGTCATTGAGTTGATGGTCCAGACCCGTTTCTATTCCCAGAGGAGTGTTTCTATAGAGCACCACTGTTAGTTACTGCTTCAGGAGAGAGTCTTTTGTTTTAGCTTTTAAGAAAGTAAAAATGCTCTTAGTATTATTCAGTGTATGTAACTATTCCTTTACACTGAAAATATTATTTTAAATTTGGAGTTATTTACACATGGTCAGATTAACTTGTTGGATGGAACCTCAGAGGAATTCTGTAGAGGGCAGTGTGCCCTGGAAAGGTGGGTGATGCTTCTAATACCAGGGGTTCAGAGGAGGAGTGCATCTGTGGCGTCAGCATGTGTGCTGATGCACACAGAATTGGGTTCTAGGTAGAGGCCTGTACACTGGGTAATCCTGGAAAACGGAGTGTTTTTCTGGGTGTCAAGTTGCTTTAAGTCTGTGGGAGAATCTTCCATGGGTGTATGTTTCAAATGGTATGTTGTTATTGAAGAGGAGACTCTTTGCAGAGTGCTTTTTAGAAGTGAACATTGGTTGCAAGCCTGCTCCTCTAGATCTAAGTGTCCAAATTGGAATTTTATCTAAACATCTGGGCAAGTGCCTGACACATAGAAAGTATGTTGGGGAGAAGATAGAAAAAGTTGGCCAACCTCCAGGGCTGTGTGTATATAATCATCTGTATCCTTGTTCAACTCACCACTGTTTCTTAAATCTCATTTTGAGAAGTACTCAAGCTTGTTTGAAGAAAGACCGTGTATAAAGTGTTTCTATTATGGTGAAATAACCAGAATTGTGACTTTCTACTTGATTGATAAAAGGTGTAGTTTTTGTTTTCTTTTTGTATGAGGAAGACCAGCCCTGAGCTAACATCCGTTGCCAATCCCCCTCTTTTTGCTGAGGAAGACTGGCCCTGGGCTAACATCTGTGCCCATCTTCCTCTACTTTAAATGGGACGCCGCCACGGCGTGGCTGACGAACAGTGCATTGGCAGGCACCCGGGATCTGAACCTGTGAACCCCAGGCTGCCAAGCGCGGACTAAACCGCTGCGCCACCGGGTGGCCCCAAGGTGTAGTGTTTTTAATATAAGTTTTTCTTTTACATTATAGATATCATGTCATTCTGGGATGAGGTTAGAATATTGGTGAGACAAACTGATAAAATAATGCTGTTACTTCATGAAAATGGGTTTGTTTTCCAGGTTGTATTGGCAGGTGCTTTTTATCCAAATTACTTTACTTTTGGACCACCTGATGAGGAGATGGCAGTGAGGGAGCTGGCTGGCAAAGACCCGAAGACAACCGTCGTGGTAGGTGGAGAGGAGGAGCAGCCCTCCCTGGGGAGGGAGGAGCCCCTGATTTGCAAATGTAGCTTCAGTTCAGTGTGGCTAACAGAGCATTTTGTTTGTATTTTTATAAGTAGTGAGTGGATTTTCCCCCTAAAGCGAATGTTGTTGCTTGTTTGCCCTTTTCATGTGCATATTCTTGCTCCTCAGTCTTGCTTCCTTTTGCAGACCCAGCCTTAAAAGAAAGACTTGAGAAGTTTTGTGTTTATGGCTAGTGCTGACCCATCATATGCCACTTTGAAGGATTTAAGGCACATCTCCATAAGTTTAAGAACATTTAGTTAATTAACAACTTCATTTTACACAAAGTAAAATATTGGTGGTTGGCAACTTAGTGCTGCGATTTAAACTGTGATTCCCAGACTTGAATGCCCAACAAAACCCCCTCCAGAGTGTTTATTTATTTTCATATTCAGATTTGAGAGCTCCATGCCACAGACTCTAAGCTAGAAGGTATGGCCTGGAAATTAGCATTTAAATAGCATGTGTTTTGGGTGAATCTGATGAGCGGCCACAGGCCCTGACCATTGATCACCTTTCATGGACTGTTTGTTTAACCCTGAGCATGTGATAACCTCGGGATACACAGCTGGAATAAAGCCTTTGGGAATTGGACTTTTATTGGACTTGGGTTCATGATTCGCGTACATCTAATAAAGGGGGATGTGAAGTACTTGGCAAAGTTCCTGGCACACAGTAAACAGTCATTGCTAGTTTTTGTTCCTGTATTGTTGCCATCACCACTATTACTGAGTTCTTCAGGAGAGGGTCACAGATTGCTAGAGCTTTACAGAGATCTTGGAAGAGTGCTAAAAGGAGCCAGTGCTCATGCTGGAGACAAGAGACAGCTGAGATGCAATTTATACCTAAGAGAGGAATTTTAATTTAAAAGGCGGTCATGGGGCCTGCCCAGTGGCGTAGTGGTTAAGTTTGCGTGCTCTGCTGTAGCCGCCTGGGGTACGCTGGTTCGGATCTGGGCGTGGACCTACACACTGCTTGTCAAGCCATGTGTAGCAGTGTCCCACATATAAAGTGGAGAAAGGTGGACACGGATGTTAGCCCAGGGCCGCACATGCGCACGCGCACAGACATGACAGTCATTAGCTTTTTTTTGAGTTTGAGGAAGTGTGGCTGGGCCTCTGCTCTTGTTGATTATGGGGTGGACCAAGCTTTTTTGGTTGGCTTCCTCTCACCCCTTCGTGGTGTTCTCCCCTCACCTGTGCGCTAGAGGAAGGAGCCTACAGGACACCTCCTGAGACGTGGAGCTGTGCTTGCCTTCTTCAACCACCAGGCAGCCTGTTCTTGGTGCATTCTGGGGGCCAAATTTACCTACTGTGTGCGTTATAAAAATGAAGTAATAGTATTTACTAAGACTTATCTGAGAGGGACTTTAAGTCCTTTTTATTCATTCTTCTGTGGGCCTCACACTGACCCTTTGAGTTGGGGGTTTATCGTATCCTTATTTCACGATGTGGCAGTTGAGTCCTGGGACAATTCCGTAACTTGCCTAAGGAGACTTGACAGGATTTGAACTCAGACCCGAGTCCACAGCCCAGGCTTTTTAACCATCTCTCATGGAGCTGTGATGGGCTCTGAGATAACAGGACCTGTTGCAGGGCAGGGCACTCCAGGGTTCATGTCAGAGCCGGAGCTTGGAACATGAATCGCCCTGGTGAAGGGAGAAAGCATCGAGGGCTAGGAGAGATTCTCAACAGCTTGATTTGGGTTAGTGGGATGCGAGTTTACTTCTGGCTCTGGTGTTGAGGAGATACTCCCTCTTCTAACTAGGAGTACATTTTCCTTTAAAGTTTAAGTTTTCATTATTCTGTAAATAGAAATACTGTGTTTTAAAAAGATGTGTTTAGTCAACTTGATTATTTTAAGGTAAAATAAAAAAACAAATCTTAATTTTTCTGTATTAGACTTTTGGACTGTTTTAACAGAGGAAGAATCAGTCTTTATTTAACATATATTTATTATTGAAACTTAGTTATAATTAAGAGTCATTAGTCATTAAATACACTCCTCTGTAGAGTCTACATCTTAGAGTTACTAAAGACAGTAAACTCTGTTATTGTGAACTAAAATAATGTGCAGCAGCTTTAAACTTATCAACATTATAACCATTTCGTTAGCTCTTATGTCTGCTCTAATTAATACTGTGTTATGTTTGCAGTTGAAACACATTCCTCCCTATGGATTTCTCTACTATAAACAATTACAGTCTCTCTTTAGACAGTGCGGTCAAGTCAAATCCATTGTATTTGATGGTGCAAAGTAAGTAGCATATTTTTTAATCAACTGCAATTATGAAAGAGCCATAAAGTTTTTAATGTTTATGGGAGCCAAGTCTTAAAACTGAGTGCACGTGTAAATGGGTCTTCGTATGGGCTGCTACAGACAGCTCTTGAAATGTAGCTTTGGTTTATCTTATCAGTAGCGATTTATCTTCTCTTTCAACCATGTGACCTCCTAAAGGAAGTAAGCTGTGTGGTCAGTGGTCTCATTCCCAGAAGATTCTGTAATGTAATGTGGTTCTAAGGTTGATGCTCTGAAAGTGCGCTTCACTTTAACGCATCTGTCTCTAGATTTTCACGGTGAGTCGCTAATAATATGTTACTTTGTAGGCCATAAAGATGCCCTAAAATTGTTTATCTGCCTCTAATTATTTAGAACTTATATGTTCTAAATATTTTTGGAAGACAAATACTTCAAAAACTCCATTCTATTTGACCTTATTTTAGTCTCAGATAAGGAACAAATGGCGTGTTTTGTAGTGTCACTTGGAGTTTTTATTTCTGAGAGGGAATGTTTATGTGCAGAAGAGACTTTACGATTTTTACGTTGATTTTTGATTTTTTAAATTAGAAATTTTTTCTAGTGTTATATAAATTTAATTTACAAAGCTTTGTAAATCTAGTAAATAAACACTTTTTTTGATTAATGTTTAATAACTGAAGTTGAGCATATTAAATTCGTTTTCAATTTGGATTAATTCCCTCAAATGTTTCAAGTTCCATTTCTATGGTTAATATATTGATTTTCTTTGTAAGCTTGTAAATGCCTCACATGGCAAATTTGTAACCCTAACGAGAAAATCTTTCTATTTACTTTAACAACTGTTCCAGATTTAGCTAATTAATCTTGTACCATCTCAAGTTTTCTTAAATGTTCTAATGCAAACTGCAAACAGTCAGATTCTTAATCCCATCTGTGAAGTCACTTCTTCAACCCCGGGGTTGCACAGCCATCTCTTTTCTCGATCGTTGGAAGTCCCTTTGCCCTGGTTGGGGTTCCAGTTGTGCCTAGATGTCCTCATGACTGATTTGAGCGGTCAGTGGTCTGGGCTGTCACTAGGGCTGCAGGACCTTCTCTCCCTCATCTTTACTGCTGGACTGGAGTCTGTGTTTCATGTCTTCCTGTCTGGGACCTCTTTCTAGATATTTTAATTATATTTTACTCGATTCCTTGAATTTCTGGTTTTTTGGTCACAATGTCATGCCTATTACTTGGGGGAAGTAAAAGTGTTCTCCTGATTATACCAGTGCCAGTTCTCTTGCATGTCACATATTTAAAGGCAAAGAATGACATAAAATAGTAATTGAAAGAGTAAAAGCTATCCCCTTTGTGGATCAAGCAGGGCCCACTTTAGTGTGGAGCCTCTGTGAGGTGCGGAGGGCACACGGTTTCCTCCTGCAAGCAGCTTTTAACTTAGTGGTAGGGCGGAGAGTAGAGTTGGTTCCACAGACATTTGCCTGTCGGGAAATGTCCTGGCAGAGGCCCAGGCGGTCAGAAGCAGACGTTCTCTCTGAGGCTCAGAGTAGGAGGAGGAACATTCACTTGGGACTCGCTCTGGAGGTGTGTGAGGTGAGCCTTGGAGGGTAGAAGGGCTGGGGCAGGTGTCGGTGGCGGGTGGGGCAGGATGGGGTTGGTTCTCCCACAGAAGCCCAGTGTGAGCCGAGTGGTGGCTGTGGAAAGCATAGGGTGTGTGCAAGGCACACCCGGAAGCCATTTTGCTGTGGGCTGGCTTTGTGTTAGACTGAGTCTGTTTTGTTGGGAGGTCAGGGGCTGTCTCTTGGATGGTCCTTTGTAGCTGACTGACAAGTGTGACAGTGAACAAATGGACATTCGGAGGCCTCAGGGTATTCTGATCTGAACTGTGTTTCGTGGAATGTAATCGGGGAATGATGAAAAGAGGAAACCGTCCAGAGTCTTTGCAGTCGTCCAAACCAGGTAAAGAGATGTGAACCAGAACGGTAATGTTTGAAGTGAAAAGGAGGCAAGCCCTGAGAGGGGATATCTTTTGGATTTGGCTGTTTGAGTGCACGTGGAGGACAAAGAAGAGAGAGGAGCCAAAGAGGGTCAGGTCTTCCAGCCTGGGTGTTGACGAGAGTGGGGCTGTGTGGGGGGAGGGGTGGGTGGGTGGTGAGGCGGTGGGGGTGGGCAGGGAATGTCACAGGCTTGGCTGTGGAGATGTCCAGTTGCAAATCCTCATGGAAGATTAGATCTGGAAATGTGGTTTAGAGTTTAAAAGACATTATTTCTAAGGAGAGACTTAGGAGCCCTCTAGAGAAAGACGATAGAAATGGAGATGAATACACTGGGCAGAGGATAGAGGGAAATGTGTATGTTTAGTAGTGAGTTTACCAAGAGATAAGGGGGGTTGAGGAGACACGAGGGCAGGAGGTCAAGGTGAGAGGAGGAGAGTTCTCCAGAAGGCAGCAGCGTGAAGCCAAAGGAGGGACACAGACTGAGCAGGCCGCTCCATTCCTCATGTTAGGAGGCTAATTCTGTACCCACTTGACGCTCTTCATCGGCTCAGTATCCTTCCAGATCACTCAGAATTACACATTTTTGTGACAGTAGTTGGAGGGATCTTAAGTCTGTTGGCAAGAGTGTGATATTTTGACCTAGGAGGATTTTGACATTCATACACAAACGAATGTAAACTTGAAGCTTTTTTTTCTTTTTACCGGGAAGTGTCTGCAAGGCAGCCGTACTGTGTGCTTGATTCTCATCCCTCCAGAGAAAGGGACAAGGGACTCTGAGATGTGGGAGGGGTGATAGGGGTGGGGTGCTCATCAATACTACTGGGTAATAAACTTGCCGGGTTTTTTTGAAGGAAGATCACTGAACTACTTAAATTTGTGTGGTTTTTCTCTGTGTTTTATTTTACAATAAAATAGAAAAAAAAACCCAAAACCAAAAAACTCATTCTCATCTAATTATGAGAATTAAGATTTCTTAGCTGAAAATTCCATTCGAACTCAGTGTTTATTCTGCATTATACTGTATAATACATAAGGGTGATACTTGGTTTTAGTTTAATGATATGTCATTGTAATTTTTATTTCTCTTAAGTGAATAATTTCACTTAAATACTTCTTGATTAATTATAGAATGAAGAGTTACTGGCATTTTGAGGAGAGTTGAAAATTGCTATCTAATCTTGAGAGATTAATATGCACTTAGTTCTTTTTTTCAGATGCCTGATAAATGTATTTTTTGTTTACATTTGTGGAGCAGAGCATTTGTGGAGTTTTCACGTAATCCCACAGAGAGATTTAAAACTCTTCCTGCAGTGTATATGGCAATTAAGATGTCTCAGCTGAAGGTCTCCCTAGAACTCAACGTTCATTCTGCAGAGGAGATTGAAGGGAAGGTGCAAGGAGGGGCTGTGTCGAAACTCAGGAACACGAGGTATTTTCAGAAGGGGGTCAGGCAAGATTGTCCACCTGCTTTCACATTTTCAGATATTATTTTTAAATAACTGTTTAACCTTGCTTAAGCTCACATTAAAAGCACTGGCTTTGTAGCCAGGTAGAGGTACCTTGAATCCTGGTTTTGTCATCTAGCTGTGTGTCCTTGGACGCATTACTTGACCTCCCTGAACGTCAGTGCTTTTCATCTGTTTATAGATGTGATACCTATTGTACCGGCTGCTGGGAGGATTGAGTGGAATCATTTCTGTAATTTTCAGTTTAAATGGTAGAGATTGAACCTAGTATTAGTTTCCTTTCTTCGTCTTTACAGTTATGCATTTTCCCTTTTTTTTTTTTTTTTTGGTGAGGAAGACCAGCCCTGAGCTAACATCCGTTGCTAATCCTCCTCTTTTTGCTGAGGAAGACTGGCCCTGGGCTAACATCCATGCCCATCTTCCTCTACTTTATATGGGACGCCGCCACAGCGTGGCTAACATGCAGTGTGTCGGTGGGCGCCCGGGATCCGAACCGGCGAACCCTGGGCTGCCAAGCGCGGACGAAACCGCTACGCCACCGGGCGGCCCCTGCATTTTCCCTTTTTAAGCAAAGTGGAATATTCTTTCACCTCAGCAGAGCAGACAATGGGACAAAAGAGAGATGCAGTTGAGAGCACCTGGTTGCTGGCCAGCACAAGCCACCCATTCCTTGTTGAGTGGGGTCCTTCCCTCCACCCCTGTTTTGTAGAGGAGGGCTGGGCTGCCTGCGTGGGTCTGGTTGGCCCAGAGCATTGTCACCTGGCAGCTTCAAGCTCGTGGATTTTTTTCTCTTGGACTGAGTTAAATCACCCTTCAGTATTTGTAACAGATTACTTTGCCTTTTGGTCATTGTCTCACAGTACCTTGTGTAGGAATTCGCATTTCTTATTTGTAATCTTTTTAATGCCATGAAGAATTTGACAAGCCCATGAGGAATTTGAGGAATTGGTGAGGGCAGGGAGTGTTCCATCAGCTGTCATCCAGTGGGGATGTTTTGATTCTGAGAGTTTGGGAGTGTAGTGGGCTCATCTGTGCCATAGAGAAGACCTGTCCTGCTGGCTGATGTTAAGCAACAAAAAACTCATCTGAGTACAGTCAAAAGATCAAATTGGCTTTCTTGAACAATTCGTGAATCAGGCTGCATCTCATCTAGCAGATAGAAAGGAAAGGATTCCCGTCTGGAGAAGGTGAGACTGCAGTTCGGTTAGGTCTGATGTTTTGGTGGAGCTTAGCATAAGTGATTCCATTTGGGGCCTGTTGTCTCCTTTTTAACAGTAACTTTGTCTGAGTCAGTCTTATTTAATAAATGGGTCTGAAAATTGGGAAAAAGTTAGATCAGGGTCTCTCTTATAATTCTTCCTCTTCATTTTAGAATAGAAGTATTAGGAAAGGAGTTTTATTTTTTATCAAATTTTTATTTCATATCCTTGAAATTTAGCATTTAGTATCTTGTTGCTCTAAGAGATGAGTAATATTTCTTGAGTTTATTAGAAAATCATGTGTGTTTTCTAACAACATTGAACCCGGCATGGATTCTTATAATTTTCTGAGGGTCAAAGCCACTCACTTCTGAAACCACAAGTTAGGAAACGTTGCAGTTCCTAGATTTAGAATTTATAGCGTGAACGTAGACTTTCTGTAAGAGTCTTGACCTTTAGAATGTATTCCTGAGGGGTAGTGTGTAACTGTCAGGGTGCATACCCCCTCCAGGGCAGCTCAGGAAGCTATCAGAAACTTATGTTTGAGGTGAAATCAAATTCATCTTCTCTGGCTTAGGTATTTTATTAAAATGTTCTTTTTTTGTAGAAACAGTAGAATAGTTCAGGCAATAACTTCACATATGTAAACATGTTTTCTTTGTAACACTTGACTTTTATTGTCTTTAAAAAAACAAATCGTGTTAAATAGGGTGAATGTGGACTTCCAGAAGCAGACAGTAGATCCTATGCAAGTCTCATTTAACACGTCAGACAGATCTCGGACAACCACAGATCTACTTTTAACAATTGATGTGACAGAGGTAAGGATGGTGTGACTGAGTCCTGAGAGCTCTTCTCAGTTTAGAATCATCCTGTTGTGTGCATGCAGTAATACACGTACACACACGCACACACACACAGCCTGTGCACCTTAGTAACCTGGTAAATGTGGGTGAGCCTGAATTATTGTACTTGTTAAATTGAGACATGGCTGTAACACAAAATGAAATACAATATTCATTCTAGAATCAAAGTTTAATTTTTAAAATATCAGGTACATGTAAAATGCTAAGAAAATCAGTTTTAGCAACAAGATACATGTAAAAATATTAATTGGCATAATGATACGTGCTGTGTAATTCAGTTTATGTCAACAAACTGGCATTGGCACCATTACTCTTTAGGGTATGGTTTCTACTTCTTTAAAATATCAGTTAAAATACATACATGCTTTCTGGTAAGACCGGGGCTACATTCCACTGGAAGATTTCACACAGAAACCTGCATTCCAGGCAGACTGGAAAACTTGAGCAGGGTGGGCCATTGCTGTCTCATGGCAGCTTCCCAGTGGGGCCCTTTGTGATGGGACGTCCACGCTCCCATTCCTGCCATTTGCCACTACTCTTCCAGTGGGCTGTGTGTTCACACCAGACCTGCAGGCTCTGTGGGGTTGGCTGTCACCTTGGGGTTAATCAGCGATGAGACAGTCCTGTTCTTCCATGCCCTCTCAGAGCCTCTGGTGCTCCGGTGTGCTAGCAAGCCTCGTACCTCCAAGAGAGGGATGTATTACACATGTTTCCTCACCTTGGTTGACCAGGGAACCCCCTTTTTTCCTCATAAACCCCTATTACAAACCTGTGGAATAGAGTTTGTGGAATGTGGTAGGTACAGTATGTCAGCCCTGCAGTTTGAGCTGATGTTCCTCTTTACAGAAATCCTTCCGAGATTTCATCTCTGCCCCTCTTCTTTTTTAGGTGGTGGAAGTGGGACACTTTTGGGGATATAGGATTGATGAAAAAAACTCAGAGATTCTGAAGAAGCTGACCACTGAAATAAACCGACTAAAATTGGTTCCCCTGGCTGTTCACCCACACCCAGACTTGGTCTGTCTGGCTCCTTTTGCTGATTTTGATAGAGAAAGCTACTTTAGAGCTCAAATCCTTTATGTTTCTGGGAATTCTGCTGAGGTATGTTTTCTGGAACAAATCACTCAAAGGGAAATGAGACAAATTTAGAGAAGTTTATGGAAAGTCTTTTCTAATAATAAGTGGAAATTAAATATAAAATAACTACAATTAGAAAAGTAGTCTAGTAGGAAAGTTATTTCCCTCAGCGACGTGGATTTAAGCTCAGGTCACTAAGAATCCCACGATTGTAGAACTAGCGTCGATTGCGGCATCGCTGTTGGTTGGGTGTGACCTGGGCTTGGCCCTGTATCGATGTGTGCCCTTTCTTTATCCTCCAGGTCTTCTTTGTAGACTATGGTAACAGAGCTCACGTAGAGCTGGCTCTTTTAATGGAGATTCCCTGTCAATTTCTTGAACTTCCATTTCAGGTAAGGTAGAGAAATGTTTACAGCTAGAAAGGATTCCGGAGATCATGTTACACATAGGGGGCCAAGGCCCAGAGCAGGAAGGGACTTGTTTTGTCACACTACCCAAATTTGGTTTCTTTTTTCTAAAATATATATTGCCATAGATTTTTTTTTTTTACCATTTTTTAATTGATGTCTTAATAGTTTATAACACTGTGGGGTTTTAGTTGTACATTTTTGTTTGTCCGTCACCTTGTGGATGTAACCCTTCACCCCTTGTGCCCCCCCCACCCCCCTTCCCCTTGGTAACCACCAATCAGTTCTCTCTGTCCGTGTGTTCACTTATATTCCATATATGAGTGAGTTCATGCAGTGTCTGTCCTTCTCTCTCTGGCTTATTAATTAATTAATTAATTAATTATTAATTCTGATTGGTTTTTCCTTATGGTTTCAATCTCTTTTGTGACGAAATCCCTGAATTCGTTGATTTGTTTCTGTGTGTTCTCTTATATTTCGTTGAGTTTGTTTATGATAGCTATTTTGAATTCTCACTCATTCAGGTTATCAAATTCTGTGCCTTCAGGGTTGGTTTCTGGGTGTTTGTCATTTTCCTTTTGGTCTGTAGCCATAACAAATTGTCGCAAGGTTCCGACAGGGACGGCTTTATTTTTTCCCCTCATGATAAAGTTGGTCCTGCAGTTTCCCCCTGCTGCCACTGGATGGAGATCGCGAGCGGTTTGCTCTGAGGCGGCTGCAGCCCCCGGAGGGATTATGCTGAAACGTGGGGTGTGTGGGGGGAGGGGTTCTCTCTTTCTCCTGCTCGACCTGGGGGTTTCCTTTCTGGCTCTCTTAGGGTGTTTGCTACACCCCCTAAACAGTCCGTCGTCGCTTCCCAGTGGGGAAATTGCGACAGTCTGTGAGAGCACCTGGATGGTGATAGTTTTCCCCACTGTGGGCCGCCCCTCCCCCCCCGTCTGTGAACCGCGCTGTCTTTGCCGATCGATTGGGTAGGGGGTGTGCAACTTCTTACCTCTCCTCCCGTCCTTTTGGGCTTCCTGCGCCTCCACTATCCAATGTATGGCAGCAGGGGTTTGTTAGAAGTCCTTCGTAGTGTTTGATTGAGCTCTGTTGGAATGTGAATGATGTTTTCGTTGTGTTGTAGGGGGCAGAGATTCAAAGAGGGAATCTCACTCTGCCATGATGCTGATGTCACTCCAGATATTTTTCTCAATATTGTTTTTGGAGTGAATTAAAAAATAAAATATATGGAGGGTTTCACACTTAGCAAAAAAGTAGTTTTTTAAATTCAGCAGTATTTTCTAATAGTTTGTAAGATTTCTGGTTATGTTGAAACCATCCAGAATTTAGGAGGACTGGAGACATTCACACATACCCTGTCTGTTCGTATGAGAACAATCTAAAAATTATTCTAAACTTTTGTTGTTGTTGAAAAGCAAAACCAACTGTCTTTACCTCTGAAGTCCTCAGTCACCCTGAAATTGTTTTAGTAGGATTTTTATGAGAACACTGGTGAAGACACGGACGGGGTCACTGTTCATTGGTGTTTGGGATGAGTCTTTCACTCATTTGTAAAACTGGTTCATCTGTGCTCTTCTGTCCTGTAGGCTTTGGAATTTAAGATTTGCAAAATGCGCCCATCTGCAAAGTCTCTGGTGTGTGGTGAGCACTGGAGTGGTGCGGCCAGCCGGCGGTTTGCCTCCCTGGTGAGCGGCTGCACTCTCCTCGTGAAGGTCTTCTCTGTTGTGCACAATGTCCTGCACGTGGATGTGTACCGGTACTCGGGGGTCCAGGATGCCATCAACATAAGAGACGTCCTCATCAAGGAGGGCTATGCCGAGCTCGCGGAGGAGTCCTATGAGTCGAAAGTATGCCCTTTTGTCCTTATTGTTGGAGCATGTGTGGCTTTCTTTGTGTGTGTGCACGTGTATGAGGGGGAGAGAGAGAATGAGAGAGAAGGAGGGCACTATTTTCCTCTCAGGATATTGAGGGATGACTAGCTGAATAGCGTTCGGTACATGTGTATTAAGATCTGTAGTACCATTTTAAATGTCTTCTAGGTTTCTTTGAGATTAAATTATGATGGCTGGGTGTTGTTTTTGTTGGTTTCCTATTGTTAAGCTATTTTTTTCCTTTCTGGAATGAAAATTAGATGTGAAAATGTTCTCTATTTGGGGAGTTGTATTTTTTTTTAAATGGATTCCATGATTTATCTCTCTAATGAAGGTAATTCATAAAATATTTGTTTCAAGTATTTCAGACATTTCAAAATGTCTTTCAATTTGTTTCTTTCAGAATCAGTTCTGAAGCTATTTTTCGTGGTCTGAAAATTTCAGAGATGCCACTTGAGGCTTATGTGGAAGGCCATTTATTTTCCTTCTGTGATTTCTGCTGGGGATAAGGAGGGCTGGGATTAGGGAAGGACAAGCAAGCAGCAAAATGTTAGCCGGAGAGCTGGCTGCATTTTGTATTCCACATGGGAAAAACACTTTCAGGAATTCTGGGAATATTCCCAATGTGAAATGGAAATCTTGTGTACAAAAAGTTCTTTTTAAAAATGTTTCTCAGGGCTGGCCTGGTGGCATAATGGTTAAGTTCATGTGCTCCGCTTTGGCGGCTCAGGGTTCGCAGGTTTGAATCCTGGGTGCAGACTGACACACCGCTCATCAAGTCAGGCTGTGGTAGGTGTCCCACGTACAAAATAAAGGAAGATGGGCGTGGATGTTAGCCCAGAGCCAGTCTTCCTCAGCAAAAAGAGGAGGATTGGCAATGGATGTTAGCTCAGGGCTAGTCTTCCTCACACACACACACAAAAGTTTCTCACTCTTAAATTCTCTGATGGCTGAAAGGTAGTAAAGGCTACTGAATTGAGCCTTTCATGAATCCTGTCTTGTTTCTTTTGTTTGAATTTTAAAATGTGCGTGATAAAATTATCTCCTGACACCTTAATGACCTAGAAATCAGCTAAGAATAAGGTCACGCCTATGAAATACTTTGATCAGTTTGGAATAAAGTGCTTTTAATACAATTTTTTCTTTTAGCAAAACAAACTTTTCTTATTTTGTTCAGCAAAGCCATGAAGTTCTCAAGGGTCTCTTTTCCAAATCAGTAGAAAATGTGACAGACATGTCTATGCCATCGCCCGTGAAAGATGATGAAAAGTACCTGATCCGGATTTTGTTAGAGAGCTTTTCTTCTAATAAACTGGGTACCCCAAACTGCAAGGTAATTTACAGGAGATGTTTTAAAATACAATTCAAAAACTTAAAATCATTTATATGCTGAATTGTAGTTGTGATGGTTCTTTCTTTCCTCATTTTTAATGCTGTTACTTTCTTACAATGGAGCCTATATTAATAAGAGAAAAACTTGGGGTTTAGTTCAGAGAAATGCTTTGACTAGTTCTTTTTTTAAGCCAGGCTTTCCAAAGGCGACCTGTGCTTGTTTATCAGACCGAAGAAAACAGTGTGTGGGCTTTTGAGAACCAGTGCCCCGTCCTGGATTCCTCCTGCTGAGGGCTCCAACCCCTGATGGGTGCTGGAGTTGGGGCTGCCGCCTGTGTGGAGAAGAGAGCTGACTGGGGTGTCCCTCCCTCGTCAGGGCCTCTACTTTGACTACCCCAGCCTTTGGCTGAGTGCTCTCGGGCCTGCCTATTCAATGGGGTTGGTCTGCTATGATAAAGAGAATAGTACTTCTATTAAAGTGTTCGGCAATTTTTTTGGCCAAAGGCTTTCTTAAGTATATATGTTGAGAAATGTTAGTGAAACCATTGAAGGAATCAGTTGCATCCCAGAAAAATGCCCCACTAAATCTTGAAAATGTTATGACTAAGATATAGCTTTTTTCTTTTTTTTTAAAATATGAGCTGACTTTTGCATTTTTAAAATGTATCTTAAGTGATATCTTGCTTATTGGTAACATTCTGTGTATTTTGTGTGTACAGGTAATACTTCATGGGCCTTTTAACCCTTATGAACTGAAGTGTCATAGTTTGACCAGAGTATCCAAGTTCAGGTATGATAAACTTAAGTTTCCCATGACATTTTTTTTCTCTGCTCCTCTATTCATTTATAGAAATGAATCTTTCTTTATATCTAAACTATTGGAATGTGTTACCTTTTCTAACTTCTCATTTCTCTCCTAGCTCCAAATCTGAGGTTCTCTCTCTCTTTCATATCAAAGCCATTCCATGTACGACATTTTTTAGTATCTTCCATCAGACTTTATTTTTTGTTCTTATTAATAATTGTTATTCATTCTGCAAATCTTTGGGTGCCCACTGTGTTCCAGGAACAGTGTATGTTTAGGGGGAACAATAGTGAATGAAATGCAGTCGCTGTCCTCCCAAAAATTGTGGGTCCAGTGGGGGGTATGCAAGCGAAAACTGGCAATTAAGGTTAGGTTGACGGGGATCTTGATAGGGGCCACAGAGCATTATAAAAGCATCTAGGAGGGGCCCCTGACCATGCTCAGAAGGCCATGCTGTTTTCCAGAGAAATCTGAGACCTGAAGGATGCAGAGGAGTTAGCCAAGGTACAGGTGTTGGGGAGGGCACTGTGGGCTGGGTGGGGGCTTCCAGCAGCACGTCCAGAGGCCTGAGTTTGAGAGCTTGCACTTCTGAGTGTGTAGCGAGACTGGAGAGTTGGGGGGTGGGAGGAAGCAGAAGGGACTGCAGAGCTTGTGCCGATGAGGGGAGCTCCACAAGCTCGTGCAGATGAGGGGAGCTTCTCTCACGTTTTAGACTTCGTCCTCAGACAGCTGGGAGGCCCTGTTATGTGCATTTTAAAATGATCACTTCAGCTGCAAGGTAAACCCTGGCTTCTCAAAGTATCCCCTAGGACCAGCAGCATAGGCATCCCCTGGGAGCTTGGTAGAAAGGTGGTGCTCAGGCCCCACCCAGACGTTCTGAATGAGAGCCTGCATTTTCACAAGATCTCCGGGTGATCTGTATGTGCTTTAAAGTGTTCGGAGCCCTGCGTGGTGAATGCTGTGGATTTTGGAGTGGAAGAGTCCTCAGGAGGGACATACTTCTGAGGCTGTCGCTGCTGTAATGCAGGGTGGGAACATTGTGGACTGCTGAGTCCCTGGCAGGAGGTGCAGAAATGGACAGTTTTACGAGAGCTTTGGGGTATAGAGTCAACAGGCTGGTGCTTGAGTAGAGTCAGTGATGTGGGAAGAGGAAGAGTGGAGGATACTCTTGCTTGGGCTGCTGCAGGGCCTCTGCTGAGAGGTGAAGGGGTGGGTGGATGGTGGACCATGCTGAGTTTCCTCTGGACATGCCATGGACAGCCTGCCTGGGATGTAGACAGTGGCCGTTACAGGTCAGGAGCGCGGGACAGAGAGTCTGGGGTAGAGGTAGAGATTTGGGCATTGTCAGCAAGTGAGTGGTACTAGAAGCTGGGGAATGTTTGGGATCACATGAGAGCAAGTGGAGGAGAGAAGAAGGTGGAGGACCAGCTCCAGGACGCCAGCATGAAGAGGCAGTGGTCCAGGATGAAAAGAGCAGGGCAAAGGAGTTTGGGACGGTAAATGCGTTTCACCTGTTGATCACCGCATTGAGTGTTTGAATGTCTTTGAAATGTATTCATCATGGGTTGGGCATAATACATTGCCTAGTCGGTGGATCAGCAGCTGTCTCCTGATGACTCCCCTTTCAGATGTGTTTGGATTGAAAAGGAGAGCATCAACTCTGTCATCGTCAGCGACACCCCTGAAGACCTTCACCAGAGAATGCTGGTTGCAGCTTCCCTTACAGTCAATGCAACTGGTGAGTGGAGGGTTTCTGTTCCTTCATTGTTTGCTCTTCGCTTCTTTCCCTTGACTTTAGTTACTAGGAATGATTCATCCTGTAATTAGTGAACAAATTTATGCTTCTGTGCTATATTTTTAGGCTATTTTTGAGTATATTGGCTGATGCAACTTTATTTTTTTTTCTTTACCATTTTTTTTATTGATGTCTTAATAGTTTATAACACTGTGGGGTTTTAGTTATACATTTTTGTTTGTCCGTCACCTTGTGGATGTAACCCTTCACCCCTTGTGCCCCCCCCCACCCCCCTTCCCCTTGGTAACCACCAATCAGTTCTCTCTGTCCGTGTGTTCACTTATATTCCATATATGAGTGAGTTCATGCAGTGTCTGTCCTTCTCTCTCTGGCTTATTTCACTTAACATAATACCCTCTAGGTCCATCCATGTTGTTGCAAATGAGACAATTGTGTCTTTTCTTATGGCTGAGTAGTATTCCATTGTATGTATATACCACATCTTCTTTAACCAATCATCAGTCGAGGGACACTTGGCTTGCTTCCGCTTCTTGGCTATAGTGAATAATGCTGCAATGAACATAGGGGTGCATACGCCTCTTGTGATGGTTGATTTCATGTCCATTGGGTAGATGCCCAAGAGTGGGATTGCTGGATCATATGATATTTCTATTTTTAATTTTTTGAGGACTCTCCATACTGTTTTCCATAGAGGCTGCACCAGTTTGCATTCCCACCAGCAGTGAATGAGTGTCCCCGTTTCTCCACAACCTCTCCAGCATTTGTTGTTATTTGTCTTTGTGATTATAGCCATTCTAACTGGTGTCAGGTGATATCTTAGTGTAATTTTGATTTGCATTTCCCTGATGATTAGTGACGTTGAACATCTTTTCATGTGTCTATTGGCCATCTGTATCTCTTCCTTGGAAAAATGTCCATTCATATCCTCTGCCCATTTTTTGATCGGGTTGTTTGTTTTTTTGTTGCTCAGTTGTATGAGATCTTTATATATTACGGAGATTAATCCCTTGTCAGACAAACGATTTGCAAATATTTTCTCCCAGCTAGTGGGGTGTTTTTTCATTTTGATCCTGGTTTCATTTGCCTTGTAGAAGCTCTGTAGTCTGATGAGGTCCCACTTGTTTATTTTTTCTTTTGTTTCCCTTGTCTGGGTAGACATGGAATCTGAAAGGATCCCTTTATGTCCAATCTCAATTAGTGTACTGCCTATATTTTCTTCCAGGAGTTTTATAGTTTCAGGTCTCACTTTCAGGTCCTTGATCCATTTTGAATTGATTTGGATATAGGAGATGGAGTGCTTTTATTCTTTTGCATGTTGCTGTCCAATTTTCCCAGCACCATTTATTGAAGAGACTTCCCTCTCTCCATTGTATGTTCTTTGCTCCTTTGTTGAAGATTAGCTGTCCATAGGTGTGTGGTTTTATTTCTGGGCTTTCAATTCTGTTCCATTGATCTGTGTGTCTATTCTTGTACCAGTACCATGCTGTTTTGATTACTGTAGCTTTATAGTATATTTTGAAATTAGGGATTGTGATGCCTCCAGCTTTGTTCTTTTTTTTCAGAATTGCTTTAGCTGTTCGGGCTCTTTTGTTGCCCCATACGAATTTCAGTAGTTTTTATTCTGTTACTGTGAAGAATGACATTGGGATTCTGATTGGGATTGCATTGAATCTGTAGATTGCTTTAGGTAGAATGGACATTTTAACTATATTTATTCTTCCAATCCATGTGCATGGAATATTTTTCCCTTTCTTTATGTCTTCCTCGATTTCTTTCAATAGTGTCTTATAGTTTTCATTGTATAGGTCTTTTACCTCCTTGGTTAAATTTATTCCCGGATATTTTATTCTTTTTGTTGCAATTGTAAATGGGATTGTCTCTTTCTGTTGGTTCATCGTTAGTGTATAGAAATGCAATTGATTTTTGTAAGTTGATTTTATACCCTGCCACTTTACTGTAGTTGTTGATTGTTTCTAGTAGTTTTCCGATGGAGTTTTTTGGGTTTTCTATGTATAAGATCATGTCGTCTGCAAATAGTGAGAGTTTCACTTCTTCATTGCCTATTTGGAGTCCTTTTATTCCTTTTTCTTGCCTAATTGCTCTGGCCAGAACTTCCAGTACTATGTTGAATAAGAGCGGTGAGAGTGGGCACCCTTTGTCTTGTTCCTGTCCTCAAAGGAATGGCTTTCAGTTTTTCCCCGTTGAGTAGGATGTTTGCTGTAGGTTTGTCATATATGGCCCTTATTATGTTGAGGTACTTTCCTTCTATACCCATTTTGTTGAGAGTTTTTATCATAAATGGATGTTGGATCTTGTCGAATGCCTTCTCTGCATCGATTGAGATGATCATGTGGTTTTTATTCTTCATTTTGTTAATGTGGTGTATCACGTTGATTGATTTGCGGATGTTGAACCATCCCTGTGTCCCTGGTATAAATCCCACTTGATCGTGGTGTATGATCTTTCTGATATATTGCTGTATTCGGTTTGCCAATATTTTGTTGAGGATTTTTGCGTCTATGTTCATCAGTGATATTGACCTGTAGTTTTCCTTCTTGGTATTGTCCTTGTTTGGCTTTGGTATCAGGATGATGTCGGCCTCATAGAATGTGTTGGGAAGTATTCCATCTTCCTCTATTTTTTAGAAGAGTTTTAGAAGGATAGGTGCTAAATCTTCTTTGAACGTTTGATAAAATTCTCCAGGGAAGCCATCTGGTCCTGGTCTTTTATTTTTTGGGAGGTTTCTGATTACTGTTTCAATCTCTTTACTTGTGATTGGTCTGTTCAGATTCTCTATTTCTTCTTGATTCAGTTTTGGGAGGTTGTACGCTTCCAAGAATTTGTCCATTTCCTTTAGGTTGTCCAATTTGTTGGCGTAAAGTTTTTCATAGTATTCCCTAATAATCCCTTGTATTTCTGTGGTGTCTGTTGTAATTTCTCCTCTTTCATTTCTAATTTTATTTATTTGAGTCTTCTGCCCTTTTTTCTTAGTGAGTCTGGCTAAGGGTTTGTCAATTTTATTTATCTTCTCAAAGAACCAGCTCTTTGTTTCATTGATCCTTTCTACTGTTTTTTTGGTTTCAATTTCATTTATTTCTGCTCTGATTTTTACTATTTCCCTCCTTCTGCTGATTCGGGGCTTTGTCTGTTCTTCTTTTTCCAATTCTGTTATGTGCGATTTAAGGTTATTTATTTGGGATTTTTCTTGTTTGTTAAGGTGAGCTTGTGTTGCTATGAATTTCCCTCTCAGGACTGCTTTTGCTGCATCCCATATGAGTTGGTATGGTGTATTTTCCTTTTCATTTGTCTCCAGATAGCTTTTGATTTCTCCTTTAATTTCATCAACGACCCATTGGTTGTTCAGTAGCATGTTGTTTAGTCTCCACATCTTTGTCCCTTTCCCAGTTTTGTCCTTGCAGTTGATTTCTAGCTTCACAGCATTATGATCAGAAAAGATGCTTGTAATGATTTCAATCTTCTTATATTTATAGAGGTTTGCCTTGTTTCCTAATATATGGTCTATCCTTGAGAATGTTCCGTGTGCACTTGAGAAGAATGTGTACTCTGCTTTTTTTGGGTGGAGTGCTCTGTATATATCTATTAAGTCCATTGCGTCTAGTTTTTCGTTTAAGTCCATTATTTCCTTATTGACTTTTTGTCTGGATGATCTATCCATTGATGTAACGGGGGTGTTAAGATCCCCTACTATTATTGTGTTATTGTTAATATCTCCTTTAAGGTTTTTTAGCAGTTGTTTTATGTACTTTGGTGCTCCTGTGTTGGGCGCATAGATATTTATAAGTGTTATGTCTTCTTGGTGAAGTGTCCCTTTTATCATTATATATTGCCCTTCTTTGTCTCTCATTACCTTTTTTATCTTGAAGTCTCCTTTGTCTGATATAAGTATGGCTACTCCTGCTTTCTTTTGTTTGCCATTAGCTTGGAGTATTGTTTTCCATCCTTTTATTTTGAGTCTGTGTTTGTCTTTAGAGCTGAGATGTGTTTCCTGGAGGCAGCAGATTGTTGGATCTTGGTTTTTAATCCATCCCGCCACTCTTTGTCTTTTAATTGGAGAATTCAATCCGTTTACATTTAGAGTGATTATTGATATATGAGGGTTTAATGTTGCTATTTTATTGTTCATCTTCTGGTTCTTTTGCATTTCCTTCGTTTCTTGTCCCTTGTGTTTCAGACTGCAAATTCAATTTGGTATTTCTGCATGCTCAGTCTCTTGGTTTTCTCTTTATTTATCATGTGTGGTTCTCTTCTGGTTATTTGTTTAGTGGTTACCGTGAGGTTTATATAAGCGATCTCCTGGATAAGAAAGTACATTTTCGGATGCCTCCTTTTTCCTGAGGCTGGGTCGATTCAATCCCTTACCTCTTCCCCTCTTTATTTGTTATCTCTTTATTCCAGATTGTGTCATGAATGTGTGTTTCCAGTGATGAGCTTGAATTAATTTTTGATGTTATCCAACTGTAGTTTGTTCTGGTTTAGTCTCCTTGCTTTTCTCCTTGCTGAAATCTTTGTATCCCCTTTCTCCTTTGTTTTTTTTCAGGCCTAAGGGCCTTCTTGAGCATTTCTTGTAGTGGGGGTCTTGTGGTGACGAACTCTCTTAGCTTTTGTTTATCAGGGAGAGTTATTATTTCTCCATCGTATTTGAAGGATATTTTTGCTGGATAAAGTATTCTCGGCTGAAGGTTTTTGTCTTTCATGATTTTGAATATATCATTCCAGTCTCTCCTAGCCTGTAGAGTTTCTGTCGAGAAATCAGCTGAGAGCCTGATGGGGTTTCCTTTGTATGTTATTTTGTTTTTTTGTTTAGCTGCCTTCAATATTATTTCCTTGTCACGGGTATTTTTCAAGTTTGCTACTATGTGGCGAGATGATTTTTTATTCCTGTTTATATATTTAGGTGATCTATTGATTTCATTCACTGTTATTTCCCTCTCGTTCCCTAGGTTGGGGAAGTTCTCAGCTATTATTTCTTTGAACAAACTCTCTGCTCCTTTTTCTCTTTCTTCTCTTTCTGGAATACCTATTATCCTTATGTTGCTTTTCCTCATTGAGTCTGATATTTCTCGAAGAATTTCTTCATTTCTTTTTAGTCTTAGCTCTCTCTCCTCCTCTATCTGGAGCGCTTCTGCGTGGCTATCCTCAATAGTGCTAATTCGTTCCTCCATATTGTCAGTTCTGCTCTTTAAAGACTCCATTTTTTCCACTATCTCGTTGATTTTGTTTTTCACCTCCAATAATTCTGATTGGTTTTTCCTTATGGTTTCAATCTCTTTTGTGACAAAATCCCTGAATTCGTTGATATGTTTCTGTGTGTTCTCTTATATTTCATTGAGTTTGTTTATGATAGCTATTTTGAATTCTCACTCATTCAGGTTATCGAATTCTGTGCCTTCAGGGTTGGTTTCTGGGTGTTTGTCATTTTCCTTTTGGTCCGTAGCCATAACAAACCATTGCATGGATCCGACTGCTTTATTTTTTCCTCTCATCTTGAAGTTGGTACTGTAGTTTGCACCTGCTGCCACTGGATGGAGATGGCGAGCGGTATGCTCTGAGCCCGCTGCAGCCCCCGGAGGGATTATGCTGAAACGCGGGGTGTGTGGGGGGAGGGGTTCTCTCTTTCTCCTGCTCGACCTGGGGGTTTCCTTTCTGTCTCTCTTAGGGTGTTTGCTACACCCCCTAAACAGTCCGTCGTCGCTTCCCAGTGGGGATCTCACGACAGTCTGTGAGAGCACCTGGATGGCGATAGTTTTCCTCGCTGTGGGCTGCTCCTTCCCCCTCTGTCTGAGAGCCGTGCTGTCTTTGCTGGTCGATTGGGGAGGGGGAGTACAACTTCTTACCTCTCCTCACGTCCTTTTGGGCTTCCCGCGCCTCCACTGTCCGATGTATGGCAGCAGGGGTTTCTTAGAAGTCCTTTGTAGAGTTTGATTGAGCTCTGTTGGAATGCGAATGATGTTTTCGTTGTGTTGTAGGGGGCAGAGATTCAAAGAGGGAATCTTCACTCTGCCATGATGCTGACGTCACTCCCCTTTTAAAAATTTTTTTTGTGAGGAAGACCAGCCCTGAGCTAACATCTGTCGCCAATCCTCCCCTTTTTTGCTGAGGAAGACTGGCCCTGGGCTAACATCTGTGCCCATCTTCCTCTACTTTATATGGGACGCCGCCATGGCGTGGCTGACGAGCAGTGCATCGGTAGGTGCCTGGGATCCGAACCTGCGAACCCCAGGCTGCCAAGCGTGGACTAAACTGCTGCACCACCTGGCGGCCCTGATGCAACTTTAAGAAATGGAGCATTCTCACCTTTTCTTTTACACAAGGATGTGGTAGTTGACCCCTTGCTCATTCATTCATTCCATTGTGCTTGGCTACAAAGGAGAACAAATCCACGTTCTTGGCCCTGGGATAAACCCGATAGCCTGATGACAAAAAGAAGAAAAGAGGAGCCAAACAAAAGTCATTCCTAAACGGGATAAAGGCTTAAGCCTTCTTATAAGGCGTCTATCTGTAGGGTGCTGTGGCAGCAGACACCAGGGAGCACTTCACTGTTGGGGTGTCTGTGGGGACAGACTCAACAGAGGAGGGGTGCTTGAGGATGAGGAGGAGTTTGCCAGGAGGGAGTGACATTCTGTTCTGTATGAATTATGTGCCTAACCTTGCCTTTTATTGTGGCTGTCTAACAGGGTCTACTATGCTGCTGAGAGAAACCTCTCTGATGCCTCATATCCCTGGCCTCCCGGCTCTCCTCAGCATGCTCTTTGCACCGGTGATGGAGTTAAGGTATGGGTGTGGTTGTTCATTTTGTCCATAGGCTTTTGTAGATGAGAACCCGGTGGGAGAAACGGGCACCTCCCCCTCCTCCTTTTGGAGAGAAGACATTTACAGAAAACCTGACCATGGCACATCTGCTGCTTGTTGGTCCTTCCCCACGCTTCAGTGTGATTAAAGAAGCCCTTATTATTATCGCTATATCTATACTTAGACTTATTTCAGAAAGTAGCTCAGGGAGCTTGTAAAGATACATACAATATCACACAGGAGCTGGTGTTAAAAGTGGGACATAAGAAAAAAAATGGAGCCTAGGGGTAAGGCTCAAAACAAGCATCGCGATGATGGATATCCTATTGTTAATGGGCTATGAATGTGATTCAAAGTTTTCTAGCAACCGGTTGTCCACAGGAAACCTGTCAGTTCCACTTACGATGGTGACTGTGAGCTAAGAAGACCAATTGCTCAGCAGATTGTAGCTCTTTTTCGTGCCAGGATCCAATGGGAATTTCTCCTCGAGACTTTAGTAAAGAGAACTATGTAACAGAGGGAGCAGAGCTCTTGAAAACATCCTCACGGTGGGAGCAGCCTCTTCGTATGGTGTTTCTTTGAGCAGTAGGGTTTACAGAGCATTTATCATGGGTGAAGCACGAACAGGCTTTAGCAGAGGGGTGGGGGCTAGAAAAGAAAGAAAGTTTGTTCTGTTGGAGCCCACATTCTGGTGGGCAACATGTAAATGGTCAGTACAGATACTGCAATAGGGGCCTTCTCTCACTTGAGGAGTCTGTGGGTGGGGTTGGGGATGGGGACAGTTGATAGGCCTAGTTGGTTGAGTTCAGTTAAGGTAGCTGAAAGCACTCTGCTATTTACTCAGTCCTCTCTGCCATTAAACCTATTCAGAATCTACTCTTGCAATCTCAAATATCTAGCGCTTTCTTCATTTTTAGAAATAATTGTGTATGTTCTTTTTTTCCCCACTAAAAATACATGCTACTTAGAAAAATCTGGAAAAAAAATTAACATCATTTTTAACCATTTAGTATATTTATTTTCAGTGTTTTTATATATGTACGTTTTATTTTGTTTTTGGATTTTTGTCATACTACATCCTTTTCCATAAATATAAGCATTTTCATATTGTTATGACATCTTTGTAAATATCCATTTTAATAATTACATCATATACTGCTGAGTGGACATAAATGGCTTTTAAAATGTTGGAATTTGGCTTCTAATTTTGCGATAATGATGTGATAAATATCTCTATGAATAAAGATATCTTCTGAGTCCTCGTGGGAGAGACAGACATGTAAAAACAACACATTGCATGTGATTATCTGATAAGAAAATATCCCATCGTGCAGAGGTAGAGAGATACGACTTAGTGAATACATAAACATATAAATTCCCCTCTAATTGCTTCTAATATTCTTCTTGCCTCTTTAACTAGACCAAGCTCCTGCTTCAACTCTTCTTTTAAATATGAGCTTTTTGAGGATGAGTAATACAGTGTATTATTTTTAAATCTCCAGAGTGCAAGCGGTTATGTCATAGACGTTCAAGAAATGCTGAAATAATTGGTATTTAAGATACCATCTTTCTAGAAAAAGAAAAAGCTTAATAGGACAGAGTTATATATAAACAGTACATAGTGCTTTGTACATAGCTGATACTTTGTATTCATTTTGTTTATTTAAATGAGCCAGAATGGGGCAGTTTATATGACAGCATCAGTGAGACTAGTTGTCTCTGAATCTGTAGGCTCAGCTGAGTGGTCACCAGGAGGGGAAGGTAGGGCCTGGTGGATTTTCATCCAAAGTTCTCATTAGTGGCATGAGGTTTTTTTTTAAAATTTGTTGAGTCAGTAGCAACCAGTTTTGAGAAACTTTGGAAGATGAAAGAGGTGTTTGATCTGGGGCGAGCACCTTCCTTTCACCCTGAATGCTCAGTCTCCTGCGGCTCTTCAGAGCAGCCCTGGCCTGGGGGACTGTCACTGTCTTAGGTGTGCTCCCAGAGAGGGGCTGTGCTCGTGAGCCCAGCTCCCTTCCATCTGTGACCCACCTTTCTGTGTCCACTTGCCCGGGAACTCACGTGCAGCTCGTGTGGCTTGCCTTAGTAGGCATCTGGCTGCTGCTCTGGAGCAGCTGGCACAGGCTCCCCTCAAAGGAGAAGCCTGCGGTCTCTGGTCAGTGAGGTCCTCTAGGCCTGCCGTTGTCCGGTCACAACTGATGGCAACTTGAAGACTAAAAGGTATTTTTTTGCCACCTCTAACATACCCTTTGTGCAATGATGGGAGAAAAGGAAGAAAATGAAGAATTAAAATATTACATTTTGTTTCAGTTTAAAAAGGAAAAGGAGGTGTGTGCTGCCCTCCACTAGCAGGCAGAGAAGTATAAGGAGAGGCCACTGTCCCCTTTCTTTCTCCTGGTCATGACTGACCCAGCTGCTATTTATGACTCCCTCCTCTGCTCCTCCTTCCACGTCCCTTTGCTTTCAGCTGGCCCTGCAGTGAGTCGGGGTGACTACCGACTTTGGTGGCTCTGCTATCAAGTAAGGGTGCTGGGTGCCCTTTCATCTTTGCTGAGGAGCTGACCTCCCACGCGTCTGGCCCAGGCATGCTTCGCCTTTCTTGCTGCCCCCCTTCCCAGGTCCAAGCAGTCTGTGGTGTCACTGCCAGTTCAGTGGACTCATTATTTAGTACCTAACGGTAGTGTCTTCCCCTGGGTGAGTGAAATACTCCATAGTCGCAGAGCCTGGTGTCTCCAATTTGGGCAGCAAAAATCTGAGAACAAGTTACTATTGGGTGCAGTGACGAGAATGCCGCCCTTCCCTCCTCTCCTTGGTTCTTGGAGCTGGATGTTGCAGCTGTTGGGGAGACGTCCCGCGTGTTGTCCTGGTTGGAGGTTAAGTTGTGTGTTCTGCAGGGCAGTGCTCTAGCCTTGAAAGGTGGTACTTCCAAGCAGGCGACAAGTGAGGTGGGATCTTTCAAAACAACAAAAAATCCTATCAGGTAAAACTGTTAAAAATTAAATGAGAGTGGATTGAAAGGGGACTTCCACTTTTTACTGTTTGTTCCAGTCCCTGTGGCTGTGTAACAAGTTATCCCAAACAGCCCTTTTTTATGCTGTGGGTGAGGAACTCAGACAGGGCACATGAGGGACAGCTGTCTCTGCTCCGTGGTGTCTGGGTCTTCAGCTGGGAGACTTGAAAGCTCGTGGGTGGAAATTGTGTCTCAGCTCCTTTGCGCACATATCTGGTAGTTGATTCTGGCTGGAGGCCTCAGTTTCTGCTCATGAGGGCCTGCCCATGTGGTCTCTGTGAGGGCAGGTTTGGGCTTTCTCACAGCATGGTGGCTGGGTGCCAAAGGTCAGTGTCCTGAGAGGGAGCCAGGTGGAAGCTGAGTCGCCTTTTATGACCAGCCCCAGATTCATATGTCATGAGGTTTGCCGTGGTCACAGTCCCACCCAGACTCAAGGTGTGGGGTCGGATACCCCACTTCTCACTGGAAAGCGTCCACTTCCCATTGCAGGAACAGCTACTGATGTCACCATCTTTGGAAGATAAAATCTGCCATGCTCTGAATACTAACTTGTTTGAATTGTTCACAGTGTATTCATGTACTTTTTTGGTAATTTAAAAAAACCTTGATCTATACCCCATATTTTTAAAAAACTTTAGAAAATTTGAGAATAAAACCAAAGTGCCTTTTAAGTATTAGAAGTGTGAGTTGGTGAGGATGTATGTTAAGAAAGGGGACACTCTCCAATCTGGTTGGCAGGCTGTGGCAGCAGATGGACCTGGGCTTGCACTCCAGCCCTGCTGTGTACCACCCGGCCTTGGGCAAGGTCTTTACCTTCTGAGGTTGCCCTAGCTGTCGGAGAGGGCTATCTTGATCTAACAGGACTGTTGAGGGGATTCAGTGAGAAGTGTAACGCTCAGCACGCTCTGAAGCATGGCAGCCCCCACAGCTGTTGACTGCTCTAGTCCTAATGTGAGTCCTGCTCCACTTGTCCCTGGCAGCATTGAGGCAGAGGCGGGAGAGTCAGACAGTGCTTCACAGAGAGAAGCCTAAGCAGGATTTGGAAGTATTGCTGGACTTTTAACAAATACTGCTGTTCAACACTTTGCAGATGAATACAACAGACATTACAGAATATTTAGCAGAGCTTTTTTTATATAGAAGTTTCAGATTGACTAACATTTAACTTTTGAGGAAACATATTTCCTTATTTGGCTCATATAAGGAATTCTAGAATATTAGCTTGCAAGAGAAGTTCTTCTTCTGTTGTATTTATTTTCAATATAATTGTCTGGAGAAGTCGCCTTTCCAAACATAGCAGGAGTCAACTTATATAGACTTCAGCTCCTTGGGCAGGTTGTTTCAGGATGGGTTCTGTGTGTAGCCTCCCTGCTGTCCTCTGGGTGGGGGATGCTGTCCTTTGTTCCTCTCGGGAGTTTTGCACTTTTCAGTTTGAGTCTAAAATATACGTTATAAAGGAAGTAAAACTATTTCTATGGTCTTAATTACTGTTTCTTAGGTTCACATAAATATTTAGGATCCCTAGAAAAGAATTAAACCCAGTGCTTTGGTTACCATTATTGATTTAAGATTCAGAGCAGGTGAACAAAGAATTACTAGCCCAGTGTGGGCCAGTTCAAGGCTGAGTCTCTAGGGACTGTCCTTGACAAAGCACGTGTGTTCTCACACGTGAGCCATCAGGTCGTCACAGCTCGCGTCAGTGAGGTGGGGTAACGTGATGTTTTGTTAACGTTGGTGAAGAAGCAGCTGTTACTCTTAAGTTTGGTGACCCCTTGTTATCTGTTTTGGAAAGGTTTTATATAAATTGAGATGGTAATAAATTATATTCTATTAAAAATAATGTAGGGGAGCTAACTACTTAAAGAAACATTTTGGTGACTGTTTCATAAAGCAGGTTCTCAGCATTTAATTTATAAGTTTGCATTCTGGGTCTCTCGGAGTTTATTTAAGGTGGGATTCTCTTTCATTTTCATTAAAGTGAAAAAGAAGTTTTGTGTGTGTGTGTGTGTGTGTGTGTGTGTGTACATTTTTAGGACTAAGAGGAAAACTCTGTTTTTTGCCTAGTTTATTTTCATCAAAGCTTTATTGATCTAGATAATGGGAAAAGGTCTGAGTTGAGTAAGAGTCAAAGAAAATTAGCAAAATATTTTAAAAGCTATTAAATATTAATGTCTGTTCATTCATTTTATAGTTATTTGTTGAGCCTATCTATGGGCTGCGGTGCTGACATTTAAACTAATGCCTGGAATACTAGAAGGAGCCTGGTGGGCCAAGGGCTTGCTGGGGTTGGAAGGGTTCCGCTGGAGGAGCCTGAGCTCCTTAGGCTGGAGAGAGGCCTGTAGGGGAGCCAGAGAGGCTGGAGCCTGGCGGGGGAAGGAAAAAGTGGCTTGAGAAGACATGGAAGAGCTAAGCAGAGACTGGATTGCATTGTGGTGTTCAAAATGCAGCAGGAAACCACTAGAAGTCCTTAAGCAAGGAAGTGAGATAAGTGGCTTTGTTTTGAAAAGCTAACACTGTCTGCTATATGGAAAAGAGATTGGAGGAAGCAGGAGTAGGTGTGAGGAAAATTGGTCAGGAAGTGATTGCAGGAGTCTAGGTGAGAAGGCTGTGGTTTGGACCAGGCTGGTGGCAGGAGGGATGGAGAGGACCGACTGATTTAGGAAGCTTGGAGAGATGGGAAGACCTGATGCATTGGTGGTTGGAGGGGAGTGCTGAGTTTTTGGTAAAACGGGGATTTAACACTTTGTGTTATGTGTGTACAGTTGTTTTAGGATGGGAAGGTGGAACAAACAAGCTTTTACTAAGTGCTAGACTTCTTTTGCAAGTCATAAATATGTGTACAACCTTTTCTCCAGAAATCTCACTAAGAATTTAACCCATGGAAAGAATTCAAAGGGGGGGACAAAACTATATTTGATAAAATATTCTTTACGTTATCTTATCTGCTGCAGTGAGAATTAGAAACTTAAATAATGGATCAATAAAAACATTTAATTTACTGTCCTTATAACTGTATATGTTCTGTTATTTCTAATATAAAATCTGGAAGTGAAAATGCAAAAATGAAATTAGTTGCTGTAGTAGGGTTGGGCAGAACTTAGAATGATTTTTTGCCCAGCTCCTTTAACATTAAAATAGTGGCTTAACAATTTTGAAACATTAACTCTTCTCAAAACTTTTCATGTAGGGTTGATCGGGATGGAAAATGCTATACTGGAGTCCTTTGTGGTTTGGGGTGGAATCCAAGTACAGGGGCCCCTATACTGCCAGAGCATGACATTGAGCTAGCGTTTGACGTTCAGTTCAGCGTGGAGGATATCGTAGAGGTAAGACCAACATGTTCATTACAGTGTCATAGCTGTTTCTCTCTCTTGTTTGGCCTGTACACCCATTAACCATGAGTGCAGTGTCTGGCATGGTGCTTTCATACAAACGTCCACCTCTGGTCCTGGAGGTGCTCGCTCACCCTTAACCTGCCTGTTTTCCTGAGCTCTCCTGTGTGAAGTCGCTTCCTGATAGAGATGGTGCTCTCTGAATTTCTTACTCGGTATCTCCTGGCACAGTAAGCCTTTCTGGGCTATGGAATGAAGCACCAGGGCAGTAGGACTGCTGGGTCTTTCTCCAGGTCTCCTTCCAAATCAGGGCTCGCTGAACATCCTGCTAGTTCATGTTGGGAAATGAGGAAGCAAAGTCCTGCCTCGCCTCCTCCTTGTCACAGGCTCGGGGGCTTGCCGAGCTGACGAGCTGACGGCTGGGTGCAAACGTGGCTCTGCAGCAGCAGTGCCTGCGCTGGTCTGGGCTGTGGTAAATACAGGAGTTAGGGGTAAGCATTTAGAGACTTTTGAATCTAATAATGAAAAATTTGGGCTTATATTATATATGCTTTTCTTTTTATATTTCATTGTTCTGGTAATTCAGTCTTATTATATTTTACAAAGTGAGAAGCAAAGCTGGTCCTTCACCACAGATAGTTTGAGAAGCACTGTTTTTGGGTCCTCAAATCCTTTCTCTTCTCAGAAGGTCATCAAATAGTTGAGGTCGGCGTAACCGCATAGAAGGGGGTGGGGCAAAGGGCACTGAGGTGAGCCGTGTGTGGGAGCCTGTCCTTACCCCTGGGGCCTGCTGTCCAGAGTTCTCTGCATCTTATTTGTCGATTGAACTGCTTGTTCACATGAAGGGGTTTTGGAGCTTAAAAATACTCCTTAGATCATAGACCTAGAAGTAAATATAGGAGAGAATCTATATGACTTTGGGTTTGGCATTGAGTTTGTAGATGCAACACCAAAAGCACATCTGTGAGAGAAAAAGTCGATAAGTTGGACTTTATCAAAATTAAAAATTTCTGCTCTCCAAGAGACCCTATTAAGAGATGAAAAGACAAGCTGCACACTAGGAGCAAATATTTGCGAATCATATATCTGGTAAAGTATTTTATCCATGATATATAAAAAACTGTTAAAACTCAATAATAAAACAAACAACTGAATTAAAATATGGATGGCAATAAACAAATGAAAAGATGCTCAACATCGTATGTCATTAGGAAAATGCCATTTAAGACCACAGTACATACCTCTAGATATCTATTACAATGGCTAAAATCCTAAAAACTGACAATAACCAATGCTGGCAAGGATGTGGGGCAATAGGAACTCTGTTCATTGCTGGTGGGAATGCAGAATGGAACTACTATTTTGGAAGACAAGATTCATAAAAGTTAAACATATACCTACCATAAGACCAGCAGTCCCACCTCTAAATATTTATCCAGGAGATTTGATAACTTACATCCATATAAAAACTGTATGTGAATGTTGATTGCAGCATTTGTAATTTGTAATTGCTAAAAACCGGAAGCAATCATGATGCCCTTCAACAGGGGAATGGATAAACTGTGGTATAGCCATACAGTGGAATACTCTTCAGCAATATAAAGGAATGAGCAATTGATTCATCCAGCAATATGAATGAATCTTAAATGCATGTCACTAAGTGACAAGAGCCAGGACTCAGGGGCTACAAATCGTGTGATTCTGTTCATATGACATTCTGGAAAAGGCTAAACTACAGGGACAGAAAACAGATTAGTGGTTCCTGGGGGTGGAGGAGTGATTGACTCCAAAGGGCCCCACAGGAATTTGAGAGTGAAAGAGCTGCTCTGTGTGGTGCTGGGGTGGTAGATGCACAACTCTGCATTTTGTCAAAACCCATAGACTGTCCCTTATGAGAGAGTGGAACTCTGATGTATGCAATCGAAGTACACACACCAACCAGGATGTGGGTGTAGTCGCACTGAAGGGGTGAGAGGAAAGGAGCTTTGGAAAACAGTGTTTTGACTGGAAACAGTCAGGCTCCAGTCAAAAAGAAAGTGCACATAAATGCTGTGCTCTGCTTGGTAAAGTTGTTTCTCGTGGAGTACAAGTTCATCCTGAACCTGCTCTAACGTTACTGGGGCTGACCAAATCAGTACTGGATGTGGGAGCCAGGTCTCTTAGTATTGGACGGGGGACTACAGACAAGCAGGAAAGGAAGGCTGTGATGCACCCTGGATACAGGGCTAGTCAGAGATGTCAGTCAGTGTGAGTTCGTGTGCACCTTAAGATATGTACAGATGGGTGGAGTGTACATGTGAGTTCATACACATACAAAGATCGCCTAGCCCTGTGAGGGCCTGGAAACAATGACTGCCATAACCACGAACAAACCCAGTGCCCAGATTGTGATCTCTGATAAGATTGTCGAATAAATGGAGCCCAGGGCTCCTTGGAGAAGTGGCTTTTTCTAGGGTTGGGGTAGGGAAAATACAGGATGAGCCCGGAGCTTCTTGTAGTGCCAGAAAGTACTCAAAAAACCAAAGGATAGGGGCATGGCAAAGGGACACAGGAGCCAAATAAATGAGCTCTTACTGGCCAAACACAAACAATAAAATAAATATGTAGTAACATAATTATCCGGGTGTCCATAAGGATATGAATAAATGATTGAATAAACAAATGGAAAGAAGAGACAAATCTTCCGTACGGAAGAATTCCCACTGGTACCTGTAGATACTCCCCTCCAGGAAGTGGAGCTTAATCCACCCCTCCCTACCCCCCGCTTTGAGGTGGACTGGACTTAGTGATGTGCTTCCAAACAGCAGAGTAGGAAAGAGAAGACAGAGACTTTACAGTGGGAAATCCTGGACGCCACCTCAGCTAAGTGCTCAAGGCCAGCCTCACCAGGGATCTGTCATGGTGATGGTATGCCCTGGTATGATGAGATGAGAAGGGCACCCCACCGTGGGATTCTCCCACAAACCCATCACCCCAGGCTAATCATGAGAAAAACATCCCACGAACCCAAATTGGGGGATATCCCACAAAATACCTGACCAGAACTCTTCAGAACTGTCAAGGTCTTGAAAAACAAGAGGAGGCTCAGAAACTGTCCCAGACCAGAGGAGACCTGGGAGACGTGACAGCAGGTACAGTGTGGCCCCCTGAATTGGATTCTGGAACAGAAACAGGACATGAGTGGAAGAACTGGTCAAATCCAAATAGAGCCTGGATTTAGTTAATAGCAGTGCACCCCTCTCGGTTTCTTAGTTGTGACAAATGTACTGTGGAAGCGTGAGGTGGTAACAATGAGGGGACTGGACGAGGGGTGGGCAAACTTAACTGTCTGTTGTATCTTTACAGCTCTCCTGTAAATCTTGGATTATTCAAAGTAGAAAGTTTATTAAAAAACTGTGACGGGAACCGGTCCAGTGGTGTAGTGGTTAAGTTCACGTGTTCCACTTCGGCAGCCTGGGGTTCGCAGGTTCGGATCCTGGGCGTGGACCTACTTACTGCTCATCAAGCCCTGCTGAGGTGGCATCCTATATAGAAGAGCTACAACTCTACAACTGTGATACACAACTGTGTACTGGGGCTTTGGGGAGAAAAAAGGAAAAAAAAGAGGAAGATTGTCAACAGATGTTAGCGCAGGGCCAATCTTCCTCAAAAAAGTATACGACCAAAAAATACTGTGACAAAGGCTGGTAACAAAACACGGCATGTTGTACATCTGGGGGGCGAGACACTCCTTAGGCTTCTGTATAAATGTGACAAAGTGAGAGAATCAGTAGGATGCAAATAGATTTTGAACTGTGTAACCCCATGAGTTAAACTATGTTAAATTTTAAGATAGAAGTTTAAAAAGTGTGCTTATACTAAAAAGTCTGAACCTTTCTTACTGAGTTTTAATTTTTTTCCTTTTGTTATTGTTTCTTCAGCTATGATAGCGGTCATTGATGTTATTTGTGTTGTTTTAATCATTCGTTCCAGAAACTATATTGATGATAGTCATAAGAATATGAACTCTGAATGCTTATGAATTATTTAAGTGTGGAATGAAATTCAGTTATAGCAGAACCATATGAGTATTTATGTTGCCATTTATTTACAGATTAATATTCTCAGGGCCGCTATTAACAAGCTAGTATGTGATGGACCAAATGGATCGAAGTATCTTGGGCCAGAAAGAATTGCACAGTTACAGGATAACGCTCGTCAGAAACTTTTAGGGTGAGTTGTGTGATGACATGGGCTTCTTTCCTTCCCAGTCAGTTTTCTTAGCTGTCTTGATTGTGAATGTTTTGAATTATTTACGAGATATGATAGATCGATCATCTGAAGTGGAATTCTAGTGCTGGAGGCAAGCATCTAGGAGATATCAGACCATGGGCACCAACTTACTGTGGAGAGCAGCCACCTTTGTCCTGTGTCAGTCAGGATCCAGGCAGGAAATAGTGGGCACAGTCAAATTGGGTAATTTGAGGAAAATGTAATAAAGGGACCCTTTCAAACAGCACGGGCAGATCATAGGAAAACCACAGTCGGTAGTGCAATGCCCACTTTTAACAGTGGGTACCTTGAGGGCCAGGGTAGAGAGTAGGGCCTGGAAGCTGAGAGGTTGTGTGGAGAAGACCACCTTATAGGAGCTCAGCCCCTCTGTTGAGCCTCCCCCGGGAGAGGAGGTCTAGGGGTAAGCATCCTGACCTCTCCTTCCCTCTGTCTCACCACTTGCTTGACTGCCTAGAATCTCGAGGGCAAGGGCCCCTATTGGTGTAGCCCATGAGCCCAAATCAGCCTGGATGGCTTAGAGGAGGCCAGGAAGACTGGGCAGTGGTTGTGGAGGAGCAAACAGAAGGCTTCCAGCACATCAGGTCCTGCATTCTCATCTCAGACAGCTCTCCCAGGCTAGTGGCAAATCCTTCCTCGCTGGAGACAGTGTCCTGTGCTGCTGGGAGTCGATTTGTGTAAGAAAGTAGCATTTGATATCATGGTGACTTTTCACTCCTTCTCATGTACATTTTGGGTGAATTTCTTTTAGTTTTACTTAAAAAGGTATTAAATATACAAAGCTGTCTTAGTAATTGTGAGAAAGGCTAATTTTAGTTTTCCCTCTTCACTTTTTTACATAAAAATATTTTTATGTAAAGTTTGTGTTGAGGTTTAACATACATAACGTGCACAGGTCATCTCAATGTATTTGCACAAAGTGAATGTGCTCGAGTGACAGTCACCCAGATCAGAAACAATGTTGTAAAACGTTAGAAGTGCTTATAAAACTAAAAGAAATCCACCCGAGGTGTATATGGGAAGGAGTGGAAGGTCACCATGATATCAGATGCTACTGTTCTTACACAACTGGACTCCCAGCAGCACGGGACACTGTCTCCTGTGAGGAGGGACCAGTGACTTGATGCTCCTTTGCCTCTCCTTACAGCCACTATCACTCTTCTGTCCCCAACAAGGGTAACTATATCCTGACTTGTTATGCCGTAGATAGGTGGGATATTTTAATGACAATTCAATGATTTTAGTAAATTTGTAGAGTCATGCAAACCATCACTGCAACTCAGCTTTACGACATTTCTATCATCCCCAAAAGTTCACTCATAAATATTTTAAAACTGAATTGTGATGATTGAACAACTCCATAAATTTACTAAAATTATTGAATTGTATACTTCAAATTGATTAATTTTATGATATATAAATTATACCTCAATAAAGCTGTTTTTAAAAACATAAGTTCTAGGGCTGGCCCGGTGGCGTAGCAGTTAAGTTTGCGCCCTCCACTTCAGCAGCACAGGGTTCGCGGGTTTGGATTCTGGGCACGGACCGACGCACCGCTTGTCAAGCCATGCTGTGGCGGCATCCCATATAAAGTAGAGGAAGATGGGCACGGATGTTAGCCCAGGGCCAGTCTTCCTCAGCAAAACGAGGGGGACTGGCAATGGATGTTAGCTCAGGGTTAATCTTCCTCACACAAAAAAATAATTATAAAAATTAAAAAAATAAAAACATAAGTTCTTCCTGCCCATTTGCAAGCAAGTCCTGTTCCCACCCCCAGCCCCAGGTAATCACTGATCTGCTTTTGATCTCTGCAGATTTGCCTTCTTTGAAAATTTTATATAAATGGAATCATGTTTCTTTTAAGATTTTTTTAAAATCTGGCTTCTTTCAGTTAGCATAATATGTTTGAGGTTCATCCATGTTGTAGCATTTTTTATTACTGAATAATATTCCACTGTACATGCTACATTTTATTTATCCATTCACCAGTTGATGAAATATTTGGATTGCTTCCAGTTTTGGCTATTATGAATAGTGCTAGTATAAATAGTTGTGTAAAGTCTTTGTGTGAACATATATTTTCACCTCTCTTGGGTAGATATCTAGGAGTGGAATTGGTAGGTTGCATGGTAAGTTTATGTTAATTTTTTAAGAAAGTTAAAACTGTTTTCGAAAGTGACTGCCATGTTATATTCCCACTGGCAGTGTATGACGGTTCCAGCTTCTCTGCATCCTCGCCAGCACTTGGCATTGTCAGTGTATTTTTTATTGTGGTCAGTCTAGTGGAGGTCTGGTAGTACCTAATTGTGGTTTTAATTTGCATTTCCTTAATGACTAGTAATATAGAGCATCTTTTTATATCCTTATTAATCAGTCCTATACCTTTTTTGGTGAAATATCTGTTCAGATCTTTTGCCCATTTTTTAATTGGGTTGATTGTTGTCTTATTATTGAACTATAGAAATTCTTTTTTCTATTGTATTTTTTTTTTAATTTTCATTTTTATTGATGTCTTAATAGTTTATAACATTGTGGGGTTTTAGCTGTACATTATTTTTTGTCTGTCACCATGTGGATGCATCCCTTCACCCCTTGTGCCCACCCCCCACCCCCGGCCCCTTGGTAACCACCAGCCAGTTCTCTCTGTCCATGTGTTCGTTTATATTCCACATATGAGTGAAATCATTCAGGGTTTGTTCTTCTCTCTCTGGCTTATTTCACTTAACATAATACCCTCTAGGTCCATCCACGTTGTTGCAAATGGGACAATTGTGTCTTTTCTTATGGCTGAGTAGTATTCCATTGTATGTATATACCACATCTTCTTTATCCAGTCATCAGTCGAGGTACACGTGGCTTGCTTCCACTTCTTGGCTATAGTGAATAATGCTGCAATGAAGATAGGGGTGCATATGCCTCTTGTGATGGTTGATTTCATGTCCGTTGGGTAGATGCCCAAGAGTGGGATAGCTGGATCATAAGGTTTTTCTATTTTTAATTTTTTGAGGACTCTCCATACTGTTTTCCATAGAGGCTGCACCAGTTTGCATTCCCACCAGCAGTGAATGAGTGTCCCCGTTTCTCCACAACCTCTCCAACATTTGTTGTTTTTTGTCTTGGTGATTATAGCCATTCTAACAGGTGTAAGGTGATATCTTAGCATAGTTTTGATTTGCATTTTCCTGATGATCAGTGATGTTGAACATCCTTCCATGTGTCTATTGGCCATCTGTATCTCTTCCTTGGAAAAGTGTCTGTTCATATCCTCTGCCCATTTTTTGATCGGGTTGTTTGTTTTTTTGTTGCTCAGTTGTGTGAGTTCTTTATATATTACGGAGATTAATCCCTTGTCGGATAAATGATTTGCGAATATTTTCTCCCAGCTGGTGGGTTGTCTATTGATTTTGATCCTGGCTTCATTTGCCTTGTAGGAGCTCTGTAGTCTGATGAAGTCCCACTCGTTTATTTTTTTTGTTTCCCTTGTCTGACTAGACATGGAATCCGAAAGGATCCCTTTATGACCGATGTCAGTTAGTGTACTGCCTGTGTTTTCTTCCAGGAGTTTTATAGTTTCAGGTCTCACTTTCAGGTCCTTAATCCATTTTGAGTTGATTTTTGTGTATGGCGATAGAAGATGGTGTACTTTAATTCTTTTGCATGTGGCTGTCCAATTTGCCCAGCACCATTTATTGAAGACTTCCCTTTCTCCATTGTATGTTCTTTGCTCCTTTGTCGAAGATTAGCTGTCCATAGGTGTGTGGTTTTATTTCTGGGCTTTCAATTCTGTTCCATTGATCTGTGTGCCTATTTTCTTACCAGTACCATGCTGTTTTAATTACTATAGCTCTATAGTATATTTTGAAATCGAGGATTGTGATGCCTCCAGCTTTGCTCTTTTTTTTCAGGATTGCTTTAGCTATTCGGGCTCTTTTGTTGCCCCATACAAATTTCAGTATTTTTTGTTCTGTTTCTGTGAAGAATGTCATTGGGATTCGGATTGGGATTGCATTGAATCTGTAGATTGCTTTAGGTAGCATGGACATTTTAACTGTGTTTATTCTTCCAACCCATGTGCATGGAATATTTTTCCATTTCTTTATGTCTTCCTCGATTTCTTTCAATAGTGTCTTATAGTTTTCATTGTATAGGTCTTTCACCTCCTTGGTTAACTTTATTTCCAGATATTTTATTCTTTTTGTTGCAATTGTAAACGGGATTGTCTTTTTGAGTTCTCTTTCTGTTAGTTCATCATTAGCATATAGCAATGCAACTGATTTTTGTAAGTTGATTTTATACCCTGCCACTTTGCTGTAGTTGTGGATTATTTCTAGTAGTTTTCCAATGGATTTTTTGGGTCTTCTATGTATAAGATCATGTCATCTGCAAATAGTGAGAGTTTCACTTCTTCACTGCCTATTTGGAGTCCTTTTATTCCTTTTTCTTGCCGAATTGCTCTGGCCAAAACCTCCAGTACGGTGTTGAATGGGAGTGGTGAGAGTGGGCAACCTTGTCTTGTTCCTGTCCTCAAAGGAATGGCTTTCAGTTTTTCCCTGTTGCGTAGGATGTTAGCTGTAGGTTTGTCATATATTGGCCCTTATTATGTTGAGGTACTTTCCTTCTATACCCATTTTGTTGAGAGTTTTTATCATAAATGGATGTTGGATCTTGTCGAATGCTTTCTCTGCATCGATTGGGGTGATCATCTAGTTCTTATTCTTCATTTTGTTAATGTGGTGTATCACGTTGATTGATTTGCGGATGTTGAACCATCCCTGTGTCCCTGGTATAAATCCCACTTGATCATGGTGTATGATCTTTTTGATGTATTGCCATATTCAGTTTGCCAATATTTTGTTGAGGATTTTTGTGTCTATGTTCACCAGAGATATTGGCCTGTAGTTTTCCTTCTATGTATTGTCCTTGTCTGGCTTTGGTAGCAGGGTGATGTTGGCCTCATAGAATGTGTTAGGAAGTATTCCATCTTCCTCTATTTTTTGGAAGAGTTTGAGAAGAATAGGTGATAAATCTTGTTTGAATCTTTGGTAAAATTCTGCAGGGAAGCCATCTGGTCCTGGTCTTTTATTTTTTGGGAGGTTTTTGATTACTGTTTCAATCTCTTTACTTGTGATTGGTCTATTCAGATTCTCTGTTTCTTCTTGATTCAGTTTTGGGAGGTTGTATGCGCCCAACGATTTGTCCATTTCCTCTAGGTTGTCCAATTTGTTGGCATATAGTTTTTCATAGTATTCTCTAATAATCCCTTGTATTTCTGTGGTATCTGTTGTAATGTCTCCTCTTTCATTTCTAATTTTATTTATTGGAGTCTTCTCCCTTTTTTTCTTAGTGAGTCTGGCTAAGGGTTTGTCGATTTTGTTTATCTTCTCAAAGAACTAGCTTTGTTTCATTGAGCCTTTCTACTGTTTTTTTTTTGTTTCAGTTTCATTTATTTCTGCTCTGATTTTTATTATTTCCTTCCTTCTGCTGATTCGGGGCTTTGTCCGTTCTTCTTTTTCTAATTCTGTTAGGTGTAGTTTAAGGTTATTTATTTGAGATGTTTCTTGTTTGTTAAGGTGGGCTTGTATTGCTGTGAATTTCCCTCTCAGGACTGCTTTTGCTCCGTCCCATATGAGTTGCTATGGTGTATTTTCCTTTTCATTTGTTTCCAGATAGCTTTTGATTTCTCCTTTAATTTCATCAGCGATCCACTGGTTGTTCAGTAGCATGTTGTTTAGTCTCCACATCTTGGTCCCTTTCCCAGTTTTGTCCTTGCAGTTGATTTCTCGTTTCATAGCATTATGATCAGAAAAGATGCTTGTAATGATTTCAAGTTTCTTAAATGTATAGAGGTTTGCCTTGTTTCCTAATATGTGGTCTATCCTTGAGAATGTTCCATGTGTGCTTGAGAAGAATTTGTAATCTGCTTTTTTTGGGTGGAGTGCTCTCTATATATCTATTAAGTCCATTGCGTCTAGTTTTTCGTTTAAGTCCATTATTTCCTTATTGACTTTTTGTCTGGATGAATTGTAGAAATTCTTTACAAATTCTAGCTAAAAGTCTCTTATTAGATATTTAGTTTGCAGATATTTTCCCCATTGTCTTTTACTTTTCTTAATGGTGTCTTCTGAAGAACACAAGTTTGTAATTTTTATGAGGTCTACTGTGTCTTTTTTTTAATGGATTATGCTTTTGTCATTATATATGAAAAACTTTGCTAAACCCAAGGTCACAAGAGTTTTCTCCTCTGTTTTTCTCTAACTCTTATATTTAGGTCTTTGATCCATTTTAAAGTAATGTTTGTATGTGGTGTGAGATATGAGAGTCTTAAGTTCAGTTTTTCACGTGTGAATATCCAATTGTTACAATGTCATTGCTGAAAAGCTCTCTTTTCCCCCATTGAATTGCCTTGGAAGCTGTATGTATAAAGATTTATTTCTGGACTTTCTATGTTCTGTTGATTTATGTCTATATGCCCATACTATACTGTCTTGATTGCTGTAGTTTTATAGTAAGTCTTGAAGTTGGGTAGTGTTAGTCCTCCTGTTTTGTTCTTCCTTTTCAAAATTGTTTTTGCTATTCTAGGTCCTCTTCCTTTTCATATAAATTTTAGTATCAGCTAGTCAATTTCTACAACAAGCCTTGCTGGAACTGTGATAGGGATTGTGTTGAATCTGTAGATCAATTTGGGGAGAACTGCCATCTTAATATTAATTTGTCCAATCCATGAAGATGGAATGTCTATTAGATATCCTTTAATTTCTCTTAACACATTTTTATGGTTTTCAGTGTGCAGGTCTTCTAATTTTGTTAAATTATTTTTAAGTATTTTAATCTTTTTGATGCTATTGTGAATGAAAGTCACATGAACAACTGATTTTTACATATGGATCTTTTATCCTGTAATCATATTAAACCCGTTTATTAGTACTAGTAGTTTTTGTAGATTCTTTAGGATTTCCTACATACAGGATCATATCTGTGAGTAAGGACAGTTTTACTGCTTCCTTTCTAATCTGTATGCTCAAATTTCTTTTTCTGGTTTTATTATACTGGCTAGAACCCTGAGTACAACATTGAATAGAAGTAGTGAGAGCAGATGTCTTTGCCTTGCTCCCAGTTTTAGGGAGAAAGCATTCATTTGTTCACTGTGAAGTATGATGTTAGCTGTAGGGTTTTCTTTGAGGCTCTTTATCAGGTTGAAGAAGTTCCTTTCCATTCCTAGTCTGCTGGGAGCTTTTAACAGGAAGGGATGTTGCATTTTGCCAAATGCTTTTTCTATGTCTGTGAGATAATTGTGGGGTTTTTTCCTTTTATTCAATTTATGTGGTGTGTTGTATTAATTACTTTTTGGATATTAAAACTAGCCTTGCATTCCTGCGATGAATTCCACGTGGTTTGTAATTCTTTTTATAAATTTGTGGATTGTTTGCTACATGTTTTTGTTAAGGATGTTTTCCATCTGTGCTCATGAGGGTTATTGGATGTAGTTTTTCTTGTGATATCTTTGTCTGATTTGGTATCAGGGTAATACTGGCTTCATAGAATGAGTTGGGAAGTATTTCCTGCTACAGTATTTTCTGAAAGAGTTTTTTTTTTTTTCAGAAGCAAAGATATCCCTTTATTTTTTAAATTTATTTTTTATTGCAGTAACATTGGCTTATAACATTGTATAAATTTCAGGTGTACATCATTATACTTCTGTTTCTGCATAGATAACATCATGTTCACCACCCAAATACTAATTACAATCCATCACCACACACATGTGCCTAATCATCCATTTTGCCCTCCTCCTTCGCCACTTCCCCTCTGGTAACCACCAATCCAATCTCCGTGTATGTGTTTGTTACTTTTATCTTCTACTTATGTATAACAGCCTACGTATATAGCAGTCTATATTGACTTAATTGTCTCTTTAGTTTGACCTCTATCTGAAAGCTCTACTCTTTTACTCCCCTCCTTCCACACTTTATGTATTTGATATCATATATATCTTTTTTTGTGCATTTGTATCTGTTAGCCTTTTATCATGGAAATAGATAATTTTTTCATATTTGTAGTCTTCTCTTTCCCCCTTAAATAAGTCCCTTTACCATTTCCTATAGGACTGGTTTCTGAGTGATAAACTCCTTTAAATTTTGCTTGTCTGTGAAACTCCTTATCTCTCCTCCCATTCTGAATGATAACCTTGCCAGATAGAGTATTCTAGGCTGTAGGTTTTTCCCTTTTAGCACTTTAAATATGTCATGCTACTCTCTGCTAGCCTGTAAGGTTTCTGCAGAGAAGTCAGCTGATAGCCTTCTGGGGTTTCCTTTGTATGTAACTTGCCTTTCTCTTGCATCTTTTAGGATTCTCTCTTTATCTTTAATTCTGGACATTTTAATTATGATATGTCTTGGTGTGGGCCTCTTTGGTTTATCTTGTTTGGTGCTCTCAGTGCTTCCTCTACCTGGATTTCTGCTTCCTCCCTTAGGTTGGGGAAGTTTTCACTATTATCTTTTCAGATAGATTCTCTGCCCCTTTGTCTCTCTCTTCTCCTTCTGGGACCCCTATAACAGGGATGTCAGTGTGCTTGATGTTGTCCCCGAGGTCCCTTAGACTGTCCTCATTCTTTTTAATTCTTTTTTCTTTTATCTGTTGAGCTTGGGTGATTTCCTCTAGTCTTTCTTCCAGCTCGCTGATCCATTCTTCTGTATCCTCTACTCTGCTTTTAAGTTCCTCTAGTGAATTTTTCATTTCTAGTGTTGTATTCTTAATTTCTGATTGGTTCTTTTCTATATCTTCCATTTCTTCATTGACATTCTCACTGAGTTCATCCATTCTTCTCCCAGGATCAGTGAGCATATTTATGACTCTTTGTTTGAACTCTGTGTCAGGTAGATTGCACATTTCTGTTTCATTTAGTTCCTTTTCTGGGGTTTTGTCCTGTTCCCTTACTTGGAAAGTATTCCTTTGCCTCCTCATTTTGCCTCTTTCTCTGTGCTTGTGTCTACGTATTAGGTAGGTCAGCTACGTCTCCTGATCTTGGAGAGGTGACCTTATGTAAGTAATGCCTTATGAGGTCCAGCAGTGTGCTTTCCTTTCATCACTAGTTCCAAATGTTCCAGGAGTGACCCCTGTGTGGGCTACTTGTGTCCTTCTGTTGTGGCAGGGTTGCTCTTGCTGTAGGTGCCCAGGGAGGCTGAGCTGTCCCTCTGACTGGCTGGTTGTAATGCTCAGCTGTGTGTGGTTGTTGTAGGCCCTTCAGTCTCTTTATCGGGTGCGAGGAGCCCCAGAACAGTTGACTGCAAGGTCTAATAGCACATTCCTGTTGCAGTTTTTCTATTAGATAAGTAGCCCCCCAGCGTGGCTGGTTGTTAGGCTCAGGGGCTTACAATTGCTATAAGCCTCGGCCTAGGCCTATTAGACTCGTCAGCTCTGTGGAGGGTTGCAGCTGGGTGGGGCTGGCCCCAGGCACAGGAGCACCCAATTATTTCAGGAGGGTGGGGCCAATCCCCTATGTGGCTGTTTGAGAAGCACAAGTCTGCAGCTGAGAAGCCCCGCTGTGCATGGGGCCTCACACACAGTCACCACAGTCTTGCCTTGTGTGCAAGTCCCTGACCCTCTAAAGTGGACCCAGTGGCTCCAAGGCAGGGGCCCCACACTCTCCACCCACTTCTTGGGCTCTCCCTGCCCCACAGAGGTGGACCCACTTGCCAGGCTGCAGAGAATCCAGGCAGCTCTTTTAAACAGGCCTACACATTGCCCAAGGGCTTGTTGTTGGGTGGGGCTTGTTGGGTGGGGCCTAGGGAGGGCAGGCTGCTTTCTTTGGCTGTGCTAGATTAAATCGGTGCTCTAGAGGGTGGGGCAGACCCTGGGCTAGAAGGCCACAGGGAGAACTCTAATGGCATCTGCCAGTGTCTGTGTCGGCACGCCCACACCAGGTCACAACAATGGCTGCCAGCAATGTCCCAGTCCCTCAAGAGGTCTCACCTCTCACCGAGATGCACCCAGAGCCTGTCAGGTGAGTCACTTTTCACCAAAGGACTGTGTGCCTTTCTCTCTGGTGATTTTAGGTTGCTTTCTGAAACAGGTGAATTTGTGCATGGGCCCTTTAAGAGCAGCTTTAATTTCTTTGTGTCCCAGCTTTTCTGGGGATGTTCCCTGTTGTTGTTAGTAGCCAGCAAAGCCATATTATGACACTCGTCTCGGTTGTGCTGGGTCCAAAAAATGCCAATAGCAGCAATGTTCCCCAGCTCAGGTTCCCCCCCCCCCCCCCACTCTAGGGAAGGCTGTGTACCTTTGGATTGCTCCCCAGCAGCTGTGAAGTGTTGCTGGTTGTGGAGGTGGCGTTTTATCTCTCCAGAAGGGAATTTCTGCTGCTTCCACCCGTTAGGCCTGTCGTTTGTTGCAGGGGTTCCTCTTATCCAGTTTTCAGTTTTCTCTGAGCATAATTTTTCCAAAATTCGTTGTAAATCTGCTGTGTATGTGGGAGGAGGTGAGTTCAGAGTCTGCCTATGCCACCATCTTGACCTGAACATGAAATGGTTTGTTTAGGGTTGGTATTATTTCATCTTTAAATATTTGATAGAATTTACCAATGAAGCCATTTGAGCTTGGACTTCTCTTTGTGGGGAAATTTTTAATTACTAAATTCAATTTTTTTGTGTTTTAGGTCTATTCATATTTTCTATTTCTTTTTAGTTGGTTTTGGTAATTTTTGTCTTTCTAGGAATTTTTTCATTTAAACTGGCTAATTTATTGGCATGAAGTTGTTAAGAATCTTCTTTGATAATCCTTTTATTTTCTATACAGTTGGTAGTTATGACTTTTTGTTTCTGATTTTGATAATGTGCGTCTTCTCTCTTTTTTTCTTGGTTATCCTAGCTAAAGCTTCTCAATTTTGTTGATAACTTTTGGTTTTGTTGATTTTTTTTCCCCAAGTGTTTTTCTTTTGTCTCTTTCATTGATGTTCACTCTCATAATTATTATTCCCTAACTTCTGATTACTTTGGGTTTAATTTGCTCTTTTTCTAGTTTCATAGCCTAGAAGCTTTGATTATTGTTTTGAGACCTTCTTTTCTGTTACAGGCATTTAAAGCTATGAATTTCCCTCCATCACTGTTTGAGCTGCTTCCCATACTTTTTGATCTGTTGTATTTTCGTTTTTGATCTGTTCAAAATATTCTCTAGTTTCCCTTGTGATTTCTTCTTTGACTGATGGGTTATTTTAGAAGCATATTGTTTAATTTTCAAATATTTGAGAATTTTCCAACTTTCTTTATGTTGTTGATATTTATTTCTGTGTAGGCACTATACATACTTTGAATGGTTTCAGTCTTGTAAAATTTGTTGAGACTTGTTTTGTGGCCTAGCATACAGTCTTTCCTGAAAAGTATTCCACGTTCATTTGAAAAGATGTGTATCTGCTGTTTGGGGATGGAGTATTCTATTGATGTTGGTTAGATCAGATTGGTGGATGGTGTTGCTTAAGTATTCTCTATCCTTGCTGATTTTCTCCTAGTTCTATGAATATTGAAAGTGGGATGTTGAAATCTCTAACTATAATTATTGAATTATTTCTTCTTTGATGTCTGTCAGCTTTTCTTTTATGTCTTTTAGGGCTCTTTTGTTAGATATGTATACATTTATAATTGTTATGTCTTCCTGATGTATTGGCCCTCTTGTCATTACGACATATTTCTTTATCTTTAGTAATATATATATTTTTTTTACTGAGGAAGATTAGCCCTGAGCTAACATGTGTGCCAATCTTCCTCTATTTTGTATGTGGGTCACTGCCACAGCACGGCCACCGATGAGTGTTGTAGGTCCACGCCCAGGACTCGAACCCTGGGCTGCTGATGCAGAGCGTGCCAAACTCAACCACTAGGCCAGCCCTTGTAGTAATATTTTTTAAAGTCTATTTTATCTGATATTAATATACTACTCCAGGTCTGTTTGGTCACTGTCTACATGGCATATCTTTTTCTATCCTTTTACTTGTAACCTATTTGCATCTTTGAATTTCCTCAAGTGTTTTTTTCTGTCCCATGCCTGCTCTCCTCTCCTTTGAGACTCCTATTTCACATATGTTTGTACATTCGATGTTGTGCCTGGTCTCTGAGGCTTTGGTCATTTTTCTTCAGTCTTTTTTCTCTGTTTTTCAGACCATCTGATTTCTATTGATCTGTCTTTAAATTTACTGATTTTTTTTCTTCCATCTCAGACCTGCAGATATTGCTCTGTTGTAAGGAATTTTCCATTTCAGCTATTGTACTTTTCTTTTTTTGTGAGGAAGATTAGCCCTGAGCTAACATCTGCTGCCAATCCCCTCTTTTTGCTGAGGAAGATTGGCCCTGAGCTAATATCTGTGCCCATCTTCCTCTACTTTATGTGGAATGCCTGCCACAGCATGGCTTTATAAGCAGTGCATAGGTCCACTCCCAGGATCTGAACCTGTGAACCCTGGGCTGCTGTAGTGGAGTGTGCAAACTTAACCACTTTGCCACTGGGCTAGCCCCTAAGCTATTGTACTTTTCAACATTAGACTTTCTGTTTGGTTATTTTGTATAGTTTTTAATTTTTTTTTTTTTTTTGCAGGGAAAAGATTCTCCCTGAGCTAACACCTGTTGCCAGTCTTCCTCTTTTTTTATTCTTCCTCAAAGCCCCAGTACATGGTTGTATGTCATTCTAGTTCTTCTATGTGAGCCACTGCCACAGCATGGCTACTGATAGACAGATGGTGTGGTTCTGCGACTGGGAAGCAAACCTGCGCTGCTGAAGTGGTGAGGGCCGAACTTTAACCACTAGTCCATCAGGGTTGGCTCTATAGTTTTTAATTTTTATTGAGATTATCTTTTCCTTTATTTTTTTAAGCATGGTTTGCTTTAATTCTTTGTACATACTTACAATGGCTGCTTTGAAGTCTTTGTGTGCTAAACCCACATCTGGGCCCACTCACTCAGTTTCTCTTGGCTGCTCTTTTTTCCTAAGTATGGGTCACACATTCCTGTTCCTTTGCAAAATCTCGCATAATTTTTTTTCGCTGAAAATTGGGCATTTTAGATAATGTAGTGTAGCAATGTAGGATTTTGATATTCCCCTGCAGAATTCTGCAGGGTTGTGTAGAATCTGTTTCCCACCATGTTGTGAGGCCACTGATGCCTGGGTTCTGGTTTTTGATTTTTTTGTTTTTGTTTTTAAATTCTCCTTTGTATTTTTCAGCCTGGCTTGCTAGGGGTTGTTCTTGTCTGTGCGTTGCTTAGTGCTCAGCCAGTGATTAGTCAAAAGTTGTGCTTAAGTATGTAAGCTCTTAAGGCGTCTGCCCTCTGCTAGTGGATCTAGGTGTGGGTCGAGCAGTGCATCCAAAATTCAGGCAATTTCGAGCTCTTCCCTGGCTTTTATCTTTTGTCAGGGCTCTACTCTGCATATGTGCCACCTCCCAGTCAGCTCGGGCTATGGGCCGACCTGGGTAGGTCTTCTCTGCCTGTATGTTCAGCCTCCCAGTCGACTAGGGAGTGTGTGGAGAGCCTGTCTTGCCCTCTGTGGCACTTTCATTTCCAAGTCTCCCTCTTATGTTTGTCAACCAAAATAACCAATAACTGCTCTATAGATAAGAGAAATAAGGTGAGTTTAATTGAGGCAGAGTGAGGATTATAACCCAAGAAGGCCTTAAAAAGCATTCTGGAGAAGCATGGTTTTCAGTACGGTCTTATAGCTTTTTAGAACAAAGAACGTACATTAAACACACCCAGGATACGTTTTCATCAAAATTTCAAAGAGGTATTCAGTTGCAAATTAGCGGGTCAACGTGATGTCGGGAAAGGGGCTAATTCAGGCATTACCAATAGGGCATAGGAGGGGAGTATGCATTCTTCTCTTAAGAGAATGTATTCTTTACTTTAATGGTTAAGCAGATGTGCAATGTATGTTTGATAGGCCATTAAGTCAGGCTTTTTAGTTCAAGCTGAATCAGTCTTGAAGCCGAATAGTTACCCCATATACCTCAGTATGTGAGAATCTCTTGTCACGTGTCTGGATTGTCTGCTGGTCTGCTGCTGGCCCTGAGCAGGACCGTGACCTAATGCTAGCAGAGCCCACAGACTTTCTCCATTTATTTCCTACTGAGTTTGCTATTTTTACTGATGGTGCTGCCAGGCATTAGCTTTTTCACCCTTTGCTCCAAATCAAGCAAAGGGGAGGAAAATGATCCTCTACCCACTCTGGGTCCTTTCTGGCTGGGCTACAAATTAAATTAACATTGACCGAAAGGCAGGAGAAAATCAAACAAAGCTTTATAACATGTATACATGGGAGACACCAGGAAAACTGAGTTTCTCTCAACAAAATGGTGGAGGTTCTCCTCTTAAATAGACAAAGGAGGATATTGGGGGTTGGGGGTGTCAGCTATGGGGGATTATGGGGAGAAGCACAGTAAACAAGAGTATGCAGATTTAAGTCCTCGCCTTCTACACTGTTAAGAGTTTCTAGAAATAAAGTCATCCCCCCTGCTTCCTGGTACGGAGAGGGAGATATCTTTACAAATGGAGATTTCCCTTACAAATGTAAATATCTCTTACAAAGGGTAACTTCTACTTAGTTTTCAGAGCTTCTCCCCTGTCTGTAGTTTTTTAAAAGTATCCAGCTCAAAATAATCTTTATGCCAAAGAGACACATTTTGGGGTAGCCAATTCTGATCTCCCACACAAGTAAGTTCAATCAGGCAGTGAAGATGCTGGTTTTCATGGCCAGCCCAGCCCTGGTAACACTAGGGTGCTAGATTGAGCTGGTGGGTGGGCGTGGGTGCTGGGTGGGAGTAGCCCCAGGCAAGAGTTCCACAGACCCTACTGTTCTTACCTGGAGATGAGTAGTTTTTCACAAATGGATGCTTCTCAACTTGTTTGCTTTTGGTTACTTTCCAGAGCCTTCAAATGTTTATGGGTTTTTTTGGCAACTTTATCTAGTTTTATAGTTGTTTTGGGGGGAGCAAGAATATTTGCAAGACCTCTTTAGTCTCTCATTGCTAGAAATCTCTGTCACTCTGCCCTTTTAAGCCGATGATATTTCCAACTTGTCATGGCTGCTGAAGAGTAGATGATATAAAATATCCTGTTACATTTCACAGAGCTTGACTCAGTAATGCAGTGATGTGTGGTAATGGAGCAACCTCCACTGGTTGTTAAGGGAATGGAGAGAACAAGAGTTGGTTTTATAGATCTGTTTCACTCCTTTCTTTTTCTGTTTTTGACAGTACAGTGGATTAAAATATTCTCTGATCATAACTACATAAATTTTGACCTTTGAAAAACTTATTGTAGTTATAATTCTGAGGGAAAGTATTATAGCATTTAAATCTTTTAAAATAAATCACAGTAGTGTTTTCAATTACTAACATATAATTAAGATGACTTAATTCTCTTTTTTTAAATTTTAGTTTGTTCTGTCAGTTGAAACCGAGAGAGAGAATTGTTCCTAATTGGCATGAAAAGCCGTATGAGTGGAATCAGGTGAGTGAGAAATAGGATGCCGTGTGAGCAGCCTGCCCTCAGGTTTGAGGGGAACAGACCACTCAGTGGACTCACGGGGCTCAGAGCAAGGGTTGGTGGAGAATGCCAAGAGAGCAGAGAGAGACCAGAGGCAAAGTGGGTGGTTCTGTTGGTTAACAGGGCGATGTCACAGACCAGACAGGCTGTTTCTGGATGGTATACTCCATGTGACACCTTGGTGAAAAGTCAGATCCCAGGCTAATTGTCCTGTAATTTTGGATAAAACAGGTATGAATGTCTGGATTAGCTTTTAGGGTACACTGGTTGTCTTAGTCTGCTTGGGCTGTCATAACGATATGCAATCAACTGTGTGGCTTCAACAGCAGAAATTTATTTTCTCGTAGTTTTAGAGGCTGGAAGTCGAAGATCAGGTTTTGGTGAGAGCCCTCTTTCTGGCTGTGCACGTCCACCTTCCCACTGTGTCCTGACACAGAGAGGAGAGCAGACACTCTGGGGTCTCTTCTTAAAAGGACACTAATCCCATCATGGGGACCCCACCCTCATGACCTCATCTAACCCTAGTCACCTCCCAAAGGCCCCACCTCCAAATACCACTGGACTTCAATATGTGAATTTGGGAGACACAATTCAGTCCATAGCAGTTGTGAAATAGAGCAGGGCCTATCTTGGGCACCTTGACATCTCCTGTCTAAGATTTAGAAAATTGAATAAAATGTGATTTCAGGAAAAGGAACTCAGAGGAATTTTAAGCTTTAATTCTAGAGCCAGGGATACTTATATAAATAACCCAGCTGGGGCAGTACTTCCTCATCCCTTCGGCAACTTAAGTGAGATGTCCCTGGACATGGTGTTTTGCCATCCTCAGTCTAAAGATCACTTCTGCTGCAAGACATTCCTTCTCTCCATGTGCTCCTTGACTGGTGTCCCTCGTCAGAGCCCTTAGGATCAGTCGCTGGAGCCAGCTCCATCGTGTGCACAAAGATCTGCACAGGGTGACAAGAGGGGAGGTGTACCAGCTACCTCTCCTGCAGTCCTGGTTGAGGGTGTTTGAAGCTAATAGCAGGACTTAATTTAAAAGCAGAATTTCATTTTGAAGTTGATATGTTGTAGAAAACTTACATGCTTTAAATGCCTATAATGAAGTTACTGTTCACATTTACATAGGAAGGAATGTATGGGAGATTTCTGAGTAAAGATTACCATATTGTTAAAGGTGAATTATCAGATTTATATTATTAAGTGTTGTGAGAGTAGAGAAGCATTATGTAAATATTTTTGGAAAACTGAAAGAATGCTTTCTGCTGTCTTACATATCTGTGTATATGTGTACGTATAATTTTACTTATTCATTTTATTTATTTTACTTTGTGTCTAGAAAAACCCCATTGCAGAGTCTGACTGGTCCTTTTCTCTGCCCTGTTAGGTTGATCCAAAGCTGGTCATGGAGCAGGCTGACCGGGAGAGCAGCAGAGGGAACACCTTTCTCTACCAGCTTCACAGACTGATTGTTCTCAGTACCTAGGTGTGCTGGCAGGTTGTGTCCCAGTCCCTCCTGAGGAAGCCATGGAGAGGGGGGTTAAAGGCTCCACTGCAGACTGAATTTTTTCTGTATCTGAGCATTACAATCTTTGCCCGCTGGATCTGAAAGGTCTTCTCTATTCTGGTTCCTTTTCTCCTTGGGTTGTAGCTGTGAGTGGTATTTCTGTTCAAGTGGAAAGGATTGGAAAGTCTAGTCTCTTCCAGAAACAGAAAATCACTGTATTAAACATTTGGGGAAAAATTGTTCTGAAAGAAGACTTGGTTTGGAAAAAGAACTATATTTTGGTTTAAATTTATTAAGGTAAATATAAGTAGCTCATCTTACATGTAAGGTTCTAGAATGTGCTTGTATGTTCTATTTTGTTACAGTGATTTAAACCTGGGGTACAGGAAGAACTAGAACTCCGAGTTTACCACAAGGGAAAGGTTGTATTTTTTTCAAAACCATGTGGCATTTTCTAATTTTTTTTTCATTGAGGGGAAATATCTAATTTTGGTGAAACTAACTTCAGTTTTGTATATTTTAGATTTTTACGTAAGTTATAATTCTTAATCCACATTTTGGAAATCAGAGAGATTACCTGGCAACTATATCTATGTTAAAACAATAAAAGCATTAGACTAAGTTTCTGTTTCTGACAGTTTTAGTCAGAGGAAATTAAAATGTATTTTATTCTAAAAAATCTGAATTTATAAAACTGATAAAGGGATAAAGTCCTCTTTTTAAAAGTCAACTCCTATCACAGGTTTCATCAGAAAAACGCAGTCACTGTGAATATAGCAATAAAAGATATCTGAGTTAGCTCTTCCACAAGTGTGAGAGAAGCTGACGTGAAGATCTGGAAGGGGCACACTGAAAGATGGGAGAAACGGTCCACCTAAGCCGACTGTCCCAGGTGGACAATTTGAAGGTCACGAGAAAATATGAGAAGCACATGTATTTGATCACGCATGTGGGGTCATGACCAGGAGCTCGTGTAGAGGAATGGAAACCGCCACATCTGGAGAGCTTCTATTACCTGGGGCCCAACCAGGTGCTGTGCTGGGCCTCTGTCGGTCAGCAGGGCTGGCAGTCAGGAAGCCAGCTGGATGCCGAGTGTGCCAGGCAGCACCATGTGTCTGTCGTTGTCGCCGTTACGTTCCTGTTTCACTTGTGCCCCCAGTCTTGCTCAGCTTCTTCTCTGACCAGCTCGGAGAGAAGCATTCCAGACAGCGGATCTGGGAAGGCCCTCCCAGCCTTAGACAGGAGGTGGTGCCACCAAGGTGGCAACACGCAGTCCTTGGCGATGCCTAAGAGCAGCCAAAGTTGTGTCTGGCTTTCAGGTTACAATTGGGCCTGCCTTTTCAGAGAGACGCCTGTGAGAGGAAGTAGGTGTGCTGACTCTGCTGTTTGCCCTTTGCTTTCCCGGAGTGAGTAGTATCCGTGGTTGGCAGTGACCACGGTGTGGGGTTAGCAGTGCAGCAGGACAGTACTGAGCAGTTGAGCACTCTTTCTGTTTGTTTTTTGATCCAAGTTACAGGAATGGTTAAAAAGCTAAATAATACCAAAAGTCTTGTTAAAAAAAGAAGAAGAAGAAGAAGGAAATCCAGCTCTTGATTTCTCTAGTTCTAACCCTCAAAGGAAAACATTCTCCTTACCCGTTTTTTCTGGAATTGCCTCCATCTTACTAAGCATTTTATTAAGTAAATTACACTATTTTATGATTTCCACTTTAGTCGTCTGCCATAGTAGACGAAGACCGCGCTCCTTCCATCATTCTCCACCTTCATTTCCCCCTTCCCCAGTGCGGTCACGTCAGCGCTGCTGGTTAAATCACACGTCAGTCTTCATAACATGGACTTAAATATTTTCTACAAAACCAAGTAGTGTACTTGATTGCATCTCCTTCCTTATATAACTTGAATTTAGAGGGTAATTGCCTTGTTTTTCACATGCATAATTCTCTGTTCACGTATTTTTTAAAGTTATTTATGTTGTTAGTGTACGTGTGCGTGATGCGAAATGACAGAGTTTTAAAGAGTGTAGTAGATGTCTGTCTGAGCCCCAGCCTCCGACACCAGTTCTCTTCAGAGGCCGTCATCGTCTCTTCCTCTGTGCCTCATTCAGCGAGTGTGTCCTGGGCACTAGTATGGACACTGAAGCCCAGCTGGGAGCAAAACGTGCCAGGCTTCCCTGTGGTCCTGGAGCAGATAGTCGAGTGGGAGAGAGTGGATAGACAAGCCTGTCAGGCGGCCACCAGAGCTGTGAAGTCGGTTAAAGCAAGTAAACGGATAGAGCAGCAGTGTGCACACTCTCTGTAAAGGGCCCGGCAGTAAAAGTTAGAGGCTTTGTGGACCTTCTGGTGTCTGTCTGCTGCTATTCCTCTCTGCAGTTGTAGCTCACGACTCTCCGTAGATAACACAGAAACGAGTGAGTGAGTCTGCGTTCCTGGAAAACTTGACTTGCAAAGACAGTGTCAGCCTGTGGGGTGTAGTTTCCTGACCCTGCAATAGAGGGCAAGGGCAGGGGTGTGATGCTGTCCTCTAGAGAGCGGTCAGGGGAGGCCTTTGTGATGAGGGGACAGTGAGTAGGGACCTGATCTGGGATATATATCCATATCTGGGGAGAAGGTGTCCTGGGCAGAGGAAAACGTGCAAAGGCCCGGAGGAGGGTGCGCACCTGGTGTATGTGGGGAGCCAGCCAGGAGGCTCCCGTAGCTGGGGCGAGAATGGTTGGGCACTGACGTTAGAGAGAAGCCAGGGCTGGGCCATGGGGCGGATTTTGTCTTACTCTGAGTGAGGTGGAGGGATCTGAGCAAGAGTATCACGCCTTGACTAACTTTTTGAGAAAGACCATTTGAGCTGCTGTGTGGGGCACAGGGTGAGACCACTGCAGGTAAGGCCCAGGAAGAGACATTGGCACTGAGAGTAGGTGGCAGACTGGGGTGTGTGCCAGAGGGGGAACAGACTCAAGGAGGCAGGTCAGATTTGATAAATCAAAGATGAAGAGAGTTCTCAGGGGACCATGTTAGTGGGCTGAATGGTGGTTTCCCCAGAAGCTATGTCCATGTCCTAACCCCCAGGACCACCTGTAAATGTGACCTTATTTGGCAAAAGGGTCTTTGCAGGTGTGATTAAGGCAAGGATCTAGAGATGAGGAGATCATTCTGGATTTAGGGTAGGCCCTAAAGCCAATGACAAGTGTCCTCATAAGAGACACACAGAAGACAGAGGGGAAAAGGTCATATGAAGATGGAGGCAAAGATTGGATTGATGTGGGCACAAGCCAAGGCCTGGAGCCACTGGAGGCTGGAAGAGACAGGAAGGATTCTCCCCTAGAGCCTTAGGAGGTGGCAAGTTTCTGCTGACACCTTGAGTTTGGACTTCTTGCCTCAGAACTGTGAGAGAATAACTTCCTGTTGTTTCAGACCCCTCAGTTCTTATTACTTTGTTATGGCAGCCCCAGAAAGCTTATCCAACCAGTGTCTTTTGCATCCCTCCAAAGGTGGTCTCTTCGTATATATGGACACAGATTTAGTTTATTTTCACAAGTGGTTGCATAGCACTTACGCTGATGTGTACATTAGTTTTTTTTTTTCACTTAATATTTGCTGTGGATCATATTTCTAAATCACTACACAGAGTTGTCTCATTCTTTTCAAGTGCTTCATGGTGTATAATTTTATTGATGCTTCACAATTGACTTAACTGCTACCTCACCATGGGTGTTTGGATAGTTTCTGTTCTTCCTGTTATATACAGCATTGCATATCCTTGTACATCTGTATCATGTATTATAGAATAAATTCCTAGAATTAGCACTTCTGGGTTAAAGGATATTTAGTAAATAGCTCAATTAACAGACACTGCCACGTGCTCTCCGTCGGGGTTGTACTGGTTTTCGTCCACTCCCACTACCAACACACAAGTGCTGTTCCCACACTCCTGCCGTTGCCGTGTTAGGAAAGTGTTTCGTACCTGTGAGATACCATTTCTGTCAGGGCTGTAGTTTTCACCTGAGTGTCTCCTTATGAGCAAGGCTGACCATCGTTATATGCTAGGGGCCATTGGTTTTTCCTTTTGTGTGAACTGTTCATATCGTTTGCCAAGCTTTCTTTGTGTGTTGTATCTTATTTCTTACTTGTTTTCAAGAGCTCGTTTTATAGTAAGGAGTCAGTCTTTCCTGAACTGAGTTACAAATATTTTCCCATTTATCTTTTGGCTTTATCATGTTTTCTTTTTACCACGTAAAATTTCTTTTTATTTTTATGTAGTCAAATTTATGAACCTTTTATGCCTTCTAAAAAGATCCCCCTAGTTTGAGATTATTGGGAATATCTCCCGTGTTTACTTCTAGTCCTTTTATGATTTCATTTTGTAAATCAACTTTATTGAGGTAAAATTTACAGAATATAAAATGCACGCATTTTAAGTGTACAGTTTGTGTTGTCAGATGTGTACATTCATGAGACCACCACCACAGTTAAGATAACAAACATTTCCATCATCCCTGGAAGTCCCCTGTACTCCTCTGTGTCAGTTCCCCACCACCACTGCAGCCCAGGGTCACCACCCAGCTGCTTTCTGTCGCTAGAGAACTGGGTTTCTCCCTGGTGTCGTTTTGGGCCAGATGCTTCCTGGTCATGGGAGGCAGTCCTGTGCTTCGTAGGAAGTCCAGCACATTCCTGGCCTCTACCCACCAGATGTAAGTAACTGTGGCCAGTATTTTCACTGTAAGAATCTTTGCCTCAAGCATTTTCACTGCACAACTAACTGGCTGTAGAGGCAGTTTTGTTGTAAAAGATAAAATAACTGGTTGATTGACAGTTTTGGTTGCAAATGGTTTTCATTTGGCTCATTTGGTTACAAATATGCGTCCTAGTGTTTGGATGAAACTGATCTCTCTTAATGAAGGAAGAAGACATTTTAGTGAACAAAAGAAAAACAGTATGATGCTGAACAAGGAGACGAATCAACAAGCCAAAAAAAAAGAAAAATGTGTAATACTCTGAACGAAAGTCTTGGAAGACAAAGTACTCAAGGTAACAATCCACAAAATCAGTTCTTTGCGCACTATTGCCATGAATCTACACACATTTAAGTACTAAAATATTTGTATTTGCATTTTTTGCAGTCAAGTCTTTTTAATGTTGTTATTCATTTTTCATGTTTCAATAGGAAAACCATTTGTAACCAAATGAAACGGTCGTAAAACCAAAACTGTCAACCAGTTATTTTATCTTTTATGGCAAAATTACCTTATGGATAGTTAGTTATGAGTGAAACTGCTTATGGCAAAGGTGCAGCAAAAATCCCTAGAATCGTGAGTGGCATCCCTCTCCAGTTGTGACAACCAAAAATGTCTCCGGACGTCGTCACGCTGGTTGAGAACCACTGCTGTAGAACAGATTCCCATTTCTGGGATTTCATGTCAGTGGACTCACAGGGTTTACCCTGTGTGTCTGGATTCCTTCCTCGTGTGTTTCTGAGGTTCGTCCATGCTGCTGGGTTTAGTGGTTCATTCCTTGTTACACATTTATTGATCTACTTACCTGTTGGTGGCTATTTGGATTGTTTTCAGGTTTGGGTTAATTATGAATAAAGTGGCGATTAATGTGTTTTAAATTCACAAACACTTTGTCAAAATAGTGTCCAAATGGCTGGGTAGAAACTTTGGAGTGAGAATGCCTTGTAGCTGAGGTCTCCGACCCGATTTCTAATCGCGGCCTCTTCTTTCACCCTCTCCCCGCGGCCATGTTTCTGTTGCTTGGGTGTGCTTCACATCAGCGCTCTGCTGCCTCAGCGTCTGCAGGAGGGGAGACCCTCCGGTCCGGCCTGGGCGCGCCTTTGGCTGCCCTGTCACTGCTTGACCTTGCAGCCCGGTCCCAGCCCTGTGGGGCTATTTCTGATCAATTTCTGAACATTTCACATTTCTCTCCTTGCACACACACTTCCCTCTACTTGGACTAACTTCTCACCTTCTTGACCACTTAGCGAAATCCTCCTTGTCCTATGTACACCCCGCTAAAGGTGTCCCTTCTACTGCAAAGCTGTCCATAAGTCTCTGGATAGAGTTAAGTATCCCTTTTCCTGTGTCCCCGGATCTGATTATGCTGCCAGAGTTAAACAGTTAATTTATTCCACAAGCAGTTTTGGATCGTCTTTTAGGGGTTTATAGTTCAATGACCCAGCCCCTCAGTAAGTGCCAAGCCTCCTAAGAGAGTTTTCATGTTGTGTTTTGGTCTCTTGAGAAGTAGAATCTGTATTTTATTGATTTCTGACTCTGAAGAACCTGACACCTAGTTAATATTCAGATACGTTTGAGTAGAACCCACAGTAGCTTGGGGAGGCAGTTACTTGTCTGCGTGGGAGGGCCTGCTCCCGTCTGTCAGGAGAGGAGAGGCTTCCAGGGGAGCCCTTGTGTGTGTAGGAGGAGGAGGGCCGTGCTGGGATGGAGGGAGCTCAGAGTGTGGTGAAAGCCAGGGGCACAGACATGCCAGGAAGGTAATCTTCCCTGTCTCAGTCTCCATCACCAGGATGACCCCATGGCTCTGAACCCTGTGCCTCACACACGCACATGCCTCCAAGCAGCTGGCAAAGCCACCTCCTCCTCTGTCACAGGGCTCGTTGCTATGGAGATGTCAGAGTGCTGTACTCAGATGTAAAAGCGACTTGTTAAATGTAAAATAGATTACTGAATCACAGCAGGTCACAGTGACTGAGAAGTGCTGAAATAAATTATCATCAACATAAATAATTTTAGAAAAAGACAACTTTCTAAACAGTTAAGTACCTACTGGGTGCCAGGTACCGGGTGCTAGAGGCAGAAATAAAGAGACTTTTCTGCCTAGAAGAGCTCACAATTGAGTGGGGAGACAGACCACTAAAAAGGAATGAGGTCTGTGCTGTCACAGAGGTGGACAGAGTGGAGTGGGGAGCTCCCAGTGGGGCCCCGCCTCGACCTGGCAGAGGTGGGTGTGTGGGGATATTGCTTGGGGTTTCCTCAGAGACTTAGCATTTCTGCTGAGCTTTGAAGGAAGATGGAGAGTCAGGAGATAAAAGTGGTTGGGCCGTGGAGAGGGCATTGTAGCCCTTCTGAAGAACTGCGTGGCAACAATCAGAAAGCCTGCACATATGGAGGACCAAGTAGTCAGGAAGGCCGGGATGTAGGATCAAAGCGGGGAAATGAGCATGAGAGGAAACTGAAGAAGCAGAGAGCGTTTAATGTTTGTTGTCTGCCCTGTGATAGAGTTCAGGGCAGGCCACCCCAAGATACACCCACTCTGGTATGCGGATTAGTTCGAGCTGAAGACAGTAAAGGCTCAGAAGAATGTTGAAGAACATTTGACCCCCCCCCCCCCCCCGACAACTGTCTAAAGGGATTTGGGATGAAAGCCCTGTCCCTGGAACAGGCCATCACCTTGGATGACTCTGGGTATTGATAGGCTGGGAGGGTCTTTGCTATACCCATTCCTATCAAAGTTCTGTTTATTTGTAAAGATATCACCCTTTCTGTACTAGGAAGTGTGGGGATGACCTTCACTCTAGAAACTTGTCAGTGTGGAAGGCGAGGCCTTAAATCTGCATAATAATGTTACTGTGCTTTTCTGGTAATCTCCTATAGCTGACTCCCATACCCACAAGACCTCTTTCTACTTGAGAACCTCCGCCATTTTATTGAGATACTCATTTTCCCTGGGTCTCTCCCATGTATACATGCTGTTGAACTTTGTTTTACTTTCTCCTGCTAACCTGCCTTTTAAATTATTTGGCCAATCATAAGAACCTTAAGGGAAGAGGGGGGCGGATTTCTCCCTCTTCCCCAACGCCTGCAAGACCTCCCCCGACCCAGTTCTGAGACTTCCTGATACTGAACACCCACATTCTGCTTCTCCTCCCATGCCATCAATGTAGTGGATCCCATATTGGTTGAAAAGTAGGCACCTGCCTTCACTGGACCAATGCACCCTTCAGGTTTTTAAATGGAAAGGGCATCAGGCCACTTTCTCTCAAGTGGCCACAACCAGAAGGCCTGAAGCTCTGGAGCTCTGTTCTCTGCTGTAGGGAGAAGGCTGGCCTGCTGCTGGAGTGATGGCCAAAGCCACTGTGCCCAGAGGAGCAGGGGCACTTGGTGGGCATTTGAGTCCTTGGTTCCAGCCTCAGTCCTGCCTCTGGGTTCCGTGACACCATCCGGGAGCTTGATAGTAAATTCTGCTTTCTCTGTAAGCTGGTTCAGATTGGGCTTCTGTGGCCAGGTCGCAAAGGAATGTGGTATTTTATAATGAAGGCAGTGCCTGGCCAGTGATATACTCACGTTTGAACTTTAGACTGCTCCGGCTTTAGGGTGATGGATAGGTGGGAATGGACGTGAGCAGGTGATGAGACCAAAGCTGGGAGAACAGATTCTCGGGGGAGAGGAGGGCCTTCTAGGAGTGAGGCACGCGATGACTTGGTCTGGATTCAGGCAGTGGGGCTGGCGAGATAGAGAAGAAATGTTTTCAAAACCCTAAAGGAGGTCGATTTGATAGGACTTGGTGACTGACTAGAAGTGAGTGAGGAACAGTCTTCTGGGATGACCTTGTTGGGTATCCAGCAAATGAGTATCTCGACAAAATGGCGGAGGTTCTCCTCTTAAATAGAAAGACAGTGGAGGGTGTTGGGGGTATGGGAGATTACCAGAAAAGCACAGTAAACAGGAGTAAGGTTGTGCAGATTTAAGGCCTCGCCTTCCACTGAGAATTTTCTAGAGATGAGATCATCCCTCCTCTCTTCTCAGTACAGAGAGGGAGATACCTTTACAAATGGAGATTTCCCTTACAAGTGTTCCATTTGGTAAACAGAACTTTGATAGAAATGGGCTTGGCAAGGACCCTCCCAGTCTGTCAATACCCAGAGTTATCTATGGTGATGGCTTGTCCTGGGGACAGGCCTGATGGGGAGAAAGAGCATTCTCTACCCACTCTGGGTCCTTTCTGGCTGGGCTACAAATTAAATTGGCATGAAGCCGAGTAACAGGAGAAAATCAAACAAAGCTTTATAAAACATGTATACATGGGAGAGACCAGTTTCGACAAAGATTCTCCTCTTATATAGACAAATGAGGATTTCTGGTGGGGTTGGGAGTGTCAGCCAGGAGGGTTTACAAGAAAAGCACAGTGAGGTTATTATGCAGATTTAAGGCCTCACCTTCCACATTGACAAGTTGCTAGAGATGAGATCATCCACCCCTCTTCCCAGCACAGAGAATGAGATACCTTTACAAATGGAGATTTCCCTTACAAATGTTCCGTTTGGTAAACAGAACTTTGATAGGAATGGGTGTAGCAAAGACCCTTTCAGTCTGTCAGTACCCCAAGTCAGCCAAGGTGAAGGCCCATCCCCGAGACAGGCCTTCCATCCCAAATCCCTTTAGACAGTTGAGGGGTGGTGAAGGTCAAAGCCTCCTTCAGAGCAAGGTAAAGAGACACATCTTGAGGTGGCCAATTCTGATCCCCCACAGGCCTCTTTTCTTAAATTCTTTCAGGCAGTTGGGAGGAAGGTCAAATGTCCTTCAAGATACTTCTAAGCCTTTATTGTCTTCAGCTCGAAATAATGCGCACACCAGAGTGGTGCGTCTTGGGATGGCCTGCCCTGAACTCCATCAACCTTTAGGGCTTCAATTAGATAACTGGGTCAGTGGTGATGTCCTTTGCCAGGAAAATAAGAAGAAAAAGCAGATTTGGTGGAGTAGGGAAGTTTATGGATTTGAGGTTGGATTACCCACGGGGTTGTTGAGTTAAGATGTGTGAGAAGCCGTGGGGGTCTGGAGGTCAGGAGAGGGGTCTGGGTTGAGGGAGGGGTCTGGATGCTGCAGCTGACAGATGGTGGCTGGACTGTGATTTTTATTCCCCACTTATTCCACATATAAGCCTTGCAGATTTTAATTGCCAAAACACATCTGAAATTCTGTCATGTGTCACCATCTCTGTGGCCACCATCCTGGCCACCAGCATCTCTGACCCAGGAACTTCCTAACTGGTTTCTCCCCGGCTTCTCTTCTTCTTCCCCTCCTGTTGACTCTACATACAGCATTCTTTCTTTTAAAAATACGGATCAGCTCATGAAGGTAAGTGTCCCACAAGTATCATGGAGCATGGGGGTGGGGGTTGGAAAGTTGTGTCTTACCGTGTTGGGGTTCAGTGGGAGAAAACGTCTCGGTGTGGGAAATCCTTGGGAATAGTCTTCACATGACAGCCGTGACTACGAGAGTGGTGAAAGTGAGGGGAGCCCTGAGTCAGAACCTCCAGACAAACAAGGGGGAGAGACAGACTCGCAGCTTGAACATGCCAGACACAGGGAAGAGGAGTAAAAAGAAACAATCCATGCGTGGTAAGTAATACACGTAAGGGTGAAGGGAATGAAACCCAGCATGTTAGTCATTATGTGACAGACTGTCAAATAGGGCTGCAGAGTCACTAGCGTGGCTCTGTGCCATCCATGAGAACACACTCACAGAATAGTCAAAAATAAAGGCTGGGCAAAGATGCCAGATAAATGCGAACAAAAAGAAAGCATAGCTGCACCTTTTTTTTTTTTTGCTGAGGAAGATTGGCCCCAAGCTAACATCTGTGCCAGTCTTCCTCTATTTTGTATGTGGGACACTGCCACAGCATGGCTTGATGAGCAGTGTGTAGGTCTGTGCCTGAGATCCAAACCCGCGAACCCCAGGCTGCCAAAGTGGAGCATGTGAACTTAACCACTGTGCCACTGGGCCGGCCCCCTACAGAGCTGCACTCTTAACATCAGACAAGGCGAAATTTAAGGTCAAGAGCTCTGAATAAAGATGAATATTATTTAATGTCAACGGCCAAATTACGATATGAACACATGCACCAAGCAGCATAGTGATGACGTAAGAAAAAGCTTTCAGAAACGCAGGGATAAATATGACGATGGGTGGTCTTGGTACAGCTCTGTTCACTTCTGAGAGTTCCGACTGACCGATTAGGACACAGGGACTAAATAATATAGTCAATAAAGCTGATATCATATGTATATAGAATCCAGCATTCCTTGAGTTGAAAGTATCCTTTTTTCTTATGTTTGTGAGACATTTACAAAAATAGGTCATGTACTTGACCACAAACATTTTTTAAATGAGGGAATCTTAAAGGCCACATTTTTTGGTCATATAATGCATTAAAATTGAACATAAATAATAAAAAGTCCCCCTCCTTTCCAAGATTTAACTACTTGGAAATTAGAAAACAAAGAAAATCCTCCTAGATAGCTCTTGGATCAAAGAGGGAATTAAGAGTAAATATAAACTGCCAAGAAGGCAACGAAGAGACACTACACTCGTGGGACGCTCAGACTGAAAAAGGAGCTAAGTCTAAGAAATTAGACGAAGAAAAACAATTGCTGGGAAGAGAAATGTATCAAAGACATGAAATCAAGAAACAGGATAAATAAAGGCAAAAGTTGGTTCCTTAAAAATAGTTAATCACAAGTCTGATTAAGAGAAAAAACAAGAAAGAGAAAAAGGCCGAATGGGATAAAATGCCACCAGTAGAGAAGGGTCTAGCATCAGCTGGGTTCCCAGGTTTTCCAGAACAGGTCATTGAAATGCTGCATCACTACCCCAAACCGCGAGAATAGGAGTGCCTTCAGTTCATTTTAAGGAGCTGGCTCCTAGCTGTGATGTCAAGATCTGGCGACAAGAGTGTCAGTAATGGGAAACTGCACACAGCGCTCACTGTGAATGTAGCTGGAAGAACGAACTTATTAGCAACGAGAATCCAGTGGTGGTCAGAAAAATAACCGACAGCAGCCTGTTCCAGAAATGTGAGAGCAGATTCACGTCGAGAACTGTCAACCAAATCCGACAAATACAGCAGGAAAGTTATATGATTCTAGTCAGTGGGTGCTGAAAATTGGATTCTGAAATTTAGCATCCACTCCTAAATTAAAAAAGGAGAAACAGGAGAAAGCTGCAGGCAGCTCTTGCTTTCCAGGTCGGTCAGGACCATAAAGATGACTGTGCGAGCTGACGCTGTGCAAAGCGATCTTAGAAGAACTGATTGTTCCATAATCTTTAAAACATCTTGTCAAAACAGTAAAAGCACTCACTGTATTGGTTGTAAATATATAGAATAATGAGAAGAATAGTAAAACCCATTTAGTACACTGTAAAACATTAGAAACATTGAGAATTAAAGTGTTTTCTCTCTGTAAAAAACTTGTCAATAGTAATTTGAACAGTGCTTACTCTTCTCATCATATAACTTATGCTGTGGAGTGAGCATCTTTTCTGTTCCTCGGCGAATTGTCATAGTCCTTTCGAAATTTGGATCTGTTTCCAACCTTTTATATATTTTATATGCTTATAAATAAAATATAAATTTTATTTATATTTCAATGGTGTGACATCTCAGAGATCCTTCACGTGAAGCGTCTTGCTGGCGCCCTTCCTCGGGGCGTCTCCATGCTTCTCAGCACGACCGCTCTCCTCCTTTGTGTGGACCGGTCGCCCGCGCCAGGCTCCCCGGCTGCACACGTCGAGTCCCTGGAGCCGGGCCGCGTGCACGTTCCCTCCAGCGGCTCCTTCTTCTGTGACTCCAGGACTCTTCAACTTGGATTTCACTTCCAGGTTACCAGTTCTTGTTCCTTTGCTGCACTTTCACCTTTGTTGGCCAATTCCCTCTTTCAAGTATCTGTTTTTTAAAATGTCACGTGAGTTTATTGCTGGGAGACAAGGAGACAACACGACTACAGACTTTGCTGTCTGGGTGTAAACTGAATAACAGATGCTCAGTGACCAATGACAGGTGGACTTGAAAGCAATGACGTGAGTGGTTCCTGGTCATGATGCACGTCTGTCATTTACGTAGTGGTTTGTGCACTGAGGAGCTCACAGTTTGTGCTTTATGCAGTTACTGTTCATATACTGTGGTAACTGATATCTGAACTGTGGTGCTGGGAGACTGGTGTTACTTAAAAGTAATGAAAACCAAAAGTCAACAGTAAGTGTTCTCTTAAATGGCAAAACATTAAAGCCATGTCAGTTAGAATTAGGAACTGGGCAGGGATGTCCACTATCACTGTTCCGTAACAATAACTTGAAGGTCCTAGTTGCAATAAGGCTACAAAGATGAAATAACTTAGATGAGAAGAGAGAGAGCTCTGTGTGCTGATACGATGTCTGCCTCTGTGTTGGGCTCCCCAAGACCACCTCCAGGTTTGGCAATTGGCTAGAAGGACTCGCAGGACTCAGCATATGGCTGTACTCACAGCTGAGATATGGTACAGCAAAAGGATACAAAGTATCATCAGCAAAGGGAACGGGCACGTGGGGTGAAGTCCAGAAAAACCAGGTGCAAACTTGCGAGAGTCCTCTCCCAGTGAAGTCACACAGGATGTGTTTAATTTGTCCAGCAGCGAGTTATGACAGCAGTGTGAAGTGTCTCCCGGGGAAGCTCATCAGCGTCTCAGTGACCAAGGTTTCCAGTGGAGGCTGGTCACACAGGCACCTCTGCCTAACGTACCAAAATTGTAGACTCCCAGTTCTGCATAAACCACGTCTATAAAACAGGTTAGGTACCATGAGCCACTCTTGTCAGGGAATGGTGGGAAGCCTCCTGAAATCCAAGCTGCCATCCAAAGCCAACCTTGCAAGCAGGCTTTTTTAGGAGTCCAATATTGGGCCTGCTGCATGAACTCTTTTCTGCACAACCTAAAAGACCCACTGCTATAATAAGACACGTCACTGAGGCTTCTGAATATGCTAAAGATACAAAGGTCATTAGCTTTTCCACTATGGCAATAAGAACCTAGAAAACACTCCATGTTATATGGTGAAAAAAATGTTCCAGAGTAATGGTGTAGGACCTATACCCATATGAAGAAAACAGATCTTATTGAAAGACATACACAAAATCTGAACAGATGTAAAAGCATACTTAGGAAGATTTTACCCCAATAAAAACGTCAAGTTAATATGCAAATGAACACAATTCCAATTAGAATCTAAATAAGTTATCTTTTTGGAATTGGATAAAAATACCTTAAAGTTAATATGGATGAATAAATGTCCAAGGATAGAATCCCACTGTAGGTATAGGGGAGCCCTTATTAACCTAGACTGGAAAACCAGAAGCTACACAAGAAGATACAAACGTGACTATGCATTAAAAAACTTGGTATGGCAAAGGATGTCAGAGCCAACTAATGGATAGATTGGAAGAAATATTTGTGATGTAGATGACAAAGGGTTAATATATCTTATACAGAAATCTTTTAAAAAATTGTCAGGAAGGAGCAACAGTCAAACAGAAAAACAGGACCATTAATATGAATAGATGGTCCGTAGAAAAGCAAATCTTAATGGCCAAGAACCATGAAAATGCTCAAATTCCTTAGTAGTCAGGGAAGTAGAAATCAGTGAGCTTCATGCTCATAGACAGGCTGGCAGGATTTTAAAAAGAGCTGTATCTGTTGTTGATGGGGAGGTGGAGGGAAAAATACTTATATATTGCTGGTAAGATATGAAGTGCTTTAGCTTCTTTGGAAATCTGGCAACATCTGTGAAAATAGAAAATAGTCCTCCCTTTTGACTTGGATATGTGAGGATAGCTGTGCAGTGTAACGGTCGGATACTAGAAGCAGTGAATGTCCCTCGAAGGGGAGTGGCTGCAAAAAGTATGGCGGTTGACATCCAGGAGTAGTGTGCAAGCCGTGTGGAGAGAGTTGAGTTATAGCTGTTAACCTGGGGGATTTCCACACTATGGCGAGTGGGAACAGAAAGATGCAGAAATGTTCATGACATTTCAGTTAAAAACTCAGTAACCGGAAACCCCACATACATGTACATGGGTAAGTGTGTGTATGTGCTTATGCATGTCTGGATGGGATTCAGAGCACGCAGGAAAGGGTGGAAGGATACGTTCTAAATAATGGCTTCCGTCACCTGGGTTGGGAGCTGTGATAAGGGCCCTTTCCTTTTAGATTTCTTCCTGCTTTTTTCCTGGAACACAGACCTGAGGACTGGAGCTTCAGCAGCCACCTTCAGCCTTGAGAAGACCTTGATAATGGAAGCCACCCACAAACAATGGCAGAACCTGGGTTCCTGTCAACCACGCAGCCATCCCGCTAGGCCTGGACTGCCTATTTTCAGGCGTCTTTTATTGGAGAGGGAAATTAACTTTTTAAATCCCCTGTTATTTTTGTTCTGTGTTACAAGCAGCCAAGCTTAGTTCCTGTTTGATACAGTTTATCCTAAAAAAAAAAACACCTTAAAAAGTAAAAGAATACACATTCAATCCACAAAGTGCTAAGTCGCAGAAGGAATATTAAAGATCCTGAGAAGAGACCAAGGCAGATGGATGTGTCCCAGGTTAAGTGTGGTCATGGATATTTGCTTCCAGGCTATTTATTCAGACTTGTCTGGATTCAGAGTAACTCTTGACCACCTGCTCGCCACTCTTAGAAGTCCAGGCTTCCTTTTAGAAGCACAGACGGTGTCTAGACCATCAGAATTCAAATAAGTAAATACTGTTAAACCTCTTCTCTCTCCACTGTGAAGTTACCTGTCTACTTTAAGGAATACAAAAGATGCGTCTGACCAGTCCCTGACAGCAGGTTAAAGCTCACTCAGAAACCTGAGCACAGTAGCGAGAGAACGAAATTAAATGCCACGTGAGGAAGTGGGGCAGGAAACAGTGCCCTGCTCTCAGGCACGTTCTGGATTATTCCCTGGATTCACTTTTGTATTGGAATAATTATCTTAGAACATTAACTTGAAAATATTTTTTTAAGCAAAAAAGAAAAATGTCATAACCTCAGAGAAGTAGTATAATGTTGAAAGACAGGCAAATACTTTAGAGGAATCGTAAATTAGGCTGTGCTTTTGAAGACCTATAAGTAGAAAGTGGTATATTGTCTTTCACATAATATTTTCTTGCTTAAGTTGCATTTAATAATGAGCTACTTTTACCTGGGCTTCAGTACACCAGTTCAAGTGTAGCAAACATTTCTTTTCCTCAATTGAGGAATGTTCTTGACAGTGACAGCACTGCCACCTAGCCCACGTCTCTCAGAACTGCTGGTTTGTCAGCGGCTGTTACTCCACAGGCAAAACTCGAAGCTTTTCTAAATAGTAGCTTGCAAACTATTAACAGTAGGGAATACCTCATAAATGAAAAAAACAGTTGTATCTATTGATGAGAAATTATGACAAGAAAGCAGAACTTCTTCCAACTTTGTGGAAGCATTTTTAAAAACAATTTGGAGAAATGTAAGTTTTGTTGTCTGTATGTTATTGGTTGTTTAGGTTTATTATAAAATAACTTGTGGTTTGGGATAGTATAAAAGTAAAAGGTGGGGCTGGCCTGGGGGTGCAGTGGTTTAGTTCGCGCTTTGGCAGCCTGGGTTCGCGGGTTCGGATCCCCGGCGCCTGCCGATGCACCGCTTGTCAGCCACACCGTGGCGGCGTCCCATATAAAGTAGAGGAGGATGGGCCAGGACGTTAGCCCAGGGCCAGTCTTCCTCACACACAAAAATAATAATAATAATAATAAATGCTTAAAAAAAAGTAAAAGATATCACCAAGTCTGTTTTCCTGCCTCCTTTTTTTTTTTTTTTTTTTTTTTGGTGAGGAAGACCAGCCCTGAGCTAACATCCGTTGCCAATCCTCCTGTTTTTGCTGAGGAAGACTGGCCCTGGGCTAACATCCGTGCCATCTTCCTCTACTTTATATGGGACGCTACCACAGCATGGCTGACAGGCAGTGTGTCGGCGGGCGCCCGGGATCCGAACTCGCGAACCCCGGGCTGCCAAGTGCGAACTAAACCTCTGCGCCACCAGGCCGGCCCCCCTCCTTTTTTCATAAAGCTCTAAATCAGAGGTTCTTTTCTCCCTTTTAAAATTGTTTGAGGAATAATTTACACACAGGGAAGTATATAGATTGGAATTATTGTTCAGTGAGTTCTGATGAATTCACACACCCCTGCAACCACACTTCTATTACAATAATGGAATACTTTCATCACTACAGAAAGTTCCCAAATATACAGCAACTGCTGTTCTGATCTCTTCACTATAGATTAGACTGTTGTAGAAGTCCACATAAAGGAATCCTACAGCACATTCTCTTTTGCGTTGGGCTGCTTTTTGTATTATGCAAAAACATAATGTTTTTGAGGTTCATTCATGTTGTATAAATCGATAATTTGTTCTTTTATTATCCATTGTTTAAATATATCAATTTCTCCATTCTCCTACTGATGGGCATGTGGATTGTTCTTAGTTTTGGCCCATTATGAATAAAGCTGCTATGAACAAGTCTTTATAAGTAAATATTTTCATTTCTCTTGGGTAGATACCTAAGACTGGTGGGTTTAGCAAATTTTCCACAGTGATTGTAACACACTCCACTAGTTGGAGCCTTTTCCTCTCAGCTCCCAACCCATCCTTTTTTGCTGTCCTTCCTCATGGCTGAGCTGGGCCCTGTAAACACCTCTCCTTTCCCAGCCAGTGCAGTGTTAGGCCTTGCCAATAGAGGGCACTGGAGGGCCACTGCAAGAGAAGGAGCCTCCTTTTCCTGCTTCTGGGGCTTTTCTGCCAGTGGTGGCTTCCCAGCAAATCTCACCGGTGAGGAGTTTCCTGCCCACCAGTCCCAGCTTTGCACCTCAGGCCACTGACTCTCAGTCTGTGGTAGTGGAGGGGCGCTCTTCGAAGCTCGCTCCTTCCTGGAGTGTTGTCCGCAACTCTAGAGGTAGTGGCCATACCTTCTCTTCCTGTGGTCTTTAGAATTCTGTTTACCCCACTTAGTAGCCATTCCCCTTTACTAATCATTCTTTATATTAAATTTTACCAGTATCTTCCTTTGTGAAGTATCTGTTCAAGTCTTGTACCTGGTTTTGGGGGGTTGTTTGTATTTTTAGTATTGAGTTGAAGGAGTTCTTTGTTTATACAGGATACAAGTCCTTCATCAGATATGTTTTGCAAACATTTTCTCCTAGTCTATCTTTGCCTATTTTATTGTGGTAAAAAAACACAAAAATGATTAAGATGGTAAATATTAAGTGTTAAGTATATTCACATTGTTATGAAACATATCTCAAGAACTTTTTCATCTTGCAAGTCTGAAACTCTGTCCCTATTAAACACTAACTCCCCGTTTCCCCTCCCCCCAGCCCCTGGCACCCACCATTCTACTTTCTGTCTCTATGAATTTGTCTACTCTAGGGGCCCCATATAAGTGGAATCATACAGTATTTGCCCTCTTGTGAGTGGCTTATTTCACTCAGCATACTGTCCTCAAGGTTCATCCATGTTGTAGCATGTGACAGAATTTCCTTCCTTTTTAAGGCTGAGTAATATTCCATTGTATGGATATACCACATTTTGTTCGTCCATTCATCCATCAAGAACATTGGGTTGCTTCCCAATGTTGCTTCTGGCAATTGCAAATAATGCTGCTGTGAGCATGGTGTGCAAATATCTCTTCAAGACACTGCTTTTAATTCTTTTGGATATATACCTAGAAGTGGAATTGATGGAGCATATGGTAGTTCTATTTTTAAATTCTTAAGGAACCTCCATATTATTTTCCATAGCAGCTGTACCATTTTACAATTCCACCAACAGTGCACGGGGGTTCCAATTTCTCCATATCCTCACCAACATTTGTTGTTTTCTATTTTTTTAATAGTAACCATCCTATAGGGTGTGAAGTGATATCTGATTGTGGTTTAGATTTGCACTTCTCTGCTGATTAGTGATGGTGAGCATCTTTTCATGTGCTTATTGGCCATTTGTGTATAATCTTTGGAGAAATGGGTATTCAAGTTCTGTGCCAATTTTTTGAGTTATTTGATTTTTTATTGTTGAGTTGTAGGAGTTCTCTATATATTCTGGATATTAACCCCTCAGATATATGATTTGCAGATATTTTCTCTGATATTGTGGATTGCTTTTTCACTCTCTTGACTGTGTCCTTTGATGTTTTTAAGGTTGATGTCATCCCATTTGTCTATTTTTGCTTTTGTTGCCTGTGCTTTTGGTGTCATATCCAGGAAATCACTGCCACGTCCAGTGTCACGAAGCTCTTCCCCTATGTTTTCTTCTAGGAGTTTTACAGTTTTAGGTCTTATGTTTAGGTCTTTACTCCATTTTGAGTTAATTTTTATAAATGCTCTATTCATTTTTTCACAGTGGTGTTTAGATGAACAGCAGTTTGGGATTTTGATGAAGTTTATTTTAATTTAATATTTTTATGGTTAGTGCCTTGAGTTTCCTCACTAAGAAATCTTTGTAATATCACAAAGAAATTCTTCTGTGTTTTCTTCTAGAAACTTTACAGTTTTAGCATTTATATTTGAATTTATGACCCATATCAAATTAACTTCTGTGTGTCGTGACATAAGGGTTGAGGTTATTTTTCCATGTGGATGTCCAGTTGTTTGACTACTTGCAGACATCCCTGTCCCGTTGGATGGTGGGGACACCATGATGCACTGTCGGCTCCCTTAGGAATGATGGATGTTCCCCTCCAGCTGCCGGGGGGCCACTGGCAGATGGCCCTCAGCTGTCAGTCCTCTTGGGGGGTTTTCTTGCAGAGAAAGCACTGCCCTACCTAAGGCCACACTTTCCCCCCCATCTGGGATGGGCCCCCTGCTCAGCATGGAGGGAATGGCACTGGCAAGGATGTGAGCGGGAAGTGAGAGGGAAAGGAGGGTGTTAGGGATCCCTGAGGCCCAAGAAGCAGTGCTCCTCTGAACAATTTGAGAAATAAAACAGATAAAGGCACAGCAGGGTGGAGGGACTGAGCTTGATGAGAACCGATGGGCCTGCCCAGATCCTCCAGACTCACCTTCTGGCCTTGGCACCATTGGAGTGGCCTGTCCAGTGGAGGAGCCTTGGGGGATCCTGGAACAGCTCCCTGCCCTAGGGAGACGGTTGGGGGCAGCTCCCTGCCCCCAGGGAGAGGAGAGGGTCAGGGACAGCTCACTGCCCCCAGGGAGAAGGTTGGGGACAGCTCGCTGCCCCGAGGGAGAGGGAGAGGGTCCGGGAGAGCTCCAGCCCTGAGGGATCCTAACCACAGTCAGAGAGCCCAGTCCCCGTGAGAGAAGCCTTCCCTCCAGCAGCAGACAGCACAGTGGAAAATATGAAATGTCCTCCAGTGGGGAGTTTGTTCCCTCCGCTCCACAACCTGGGTTCAGGTCGCCCAGGGACTCCATCTTGCTCAGTTTACGGTCACCCCCAACCCTCCACTCAAGCCCTGGCACTGATGTGTGGATCCCCTGCTTTAACCCGGGCTCTCCTGGCTTCTCCCCTTTTCCTGCCTCTCTGGCTGGGATGCTGGGCTCAGGCTGGGCCTCGGTCTCCCTGCTTCTGCCCCTAGGCGGCTTCGTTGTTGCCACAACTTTAAATGTCACCCTGCACTGAAGACTCCAGAACACGCAGCCGTCATTTCCTCTGGGCTGTCCAGGTGGCATCTAAGACATAATGCTCCCAATACCCCTCACCTCCCGCCTGCCTGGCCCCAAACCCGATTCCTGCCCCAGGCTTTCTCGACTCCGTGAAGAACATCCCATCGAGTGTACTTCTCTGGCCAAAACTTGTCCCTGACTTTTGTCTTTGCCTCATACCTAAGCTTCAAACGTGTCCCCAGTATGACCACCTTTACTTCTTCCTCAGCCATTGTCACCCTGCTCCTGGACCCTGACCCCACAGCCCCCAGCGGCCCTCTGACCCCTCTTGTCTGCCTCTCTCCGCACAGCAGTCAGAGTTTAAGACAAACTAGCCCAGCCCTCTGGGGGCTGATGGTCACATTTAGGGTTAAATCCAAAGTCCTTACCTGGCCCCACAGCCCCTTAGCCTGCATCCCCTCCCTCTGAGTGACCTGGCCCCATCGACCTCCTGGGCGTTGTGCCAACTCACGGAGCTTGTTCCTGCCTGGAGCCCGGGCGCCTGCCTCCCTCTGCCCAGCACACTTTCCCTCTCTGTTAGGCTCTGCTCAAACCTCAGCCCTTCAGAGAGACTGTCCCTCACCACCCTGTTGGAAACAGTGCCATCTGTCACTGTGCTCCCTCATTGATCCTCACAGCACCTGTCACCAGCAGGGGCCATTCCCCACTGGAGGTGAGCTCCAGGAGGACCGAGGCAAGTCCCCAGTGCCTAGAGAGTCACCTGGACCCAGCAGGCACTTACACACCTATCGCATAAGTGGTTAAATAAGAGAATGTGGTAAAAGCAAAAATGCGATGAAAGCAGAACAGGAAAGAGGATGGCAGAGCAGCTGAGCTGCCTGAAGACCAGCTGGCGTCAGCAGACCTGCGAAGTCCACTGCTGGTTCTTGCAGTGTGACAGCAAAACCTGGTATGGCTCCCGCACCCCTGGAAGAGAAGCCACTGTTCAGATATCACCAGAGAAGATCTGCCTGGGGCCCAACTCAGCTTCCTGCATCGTATGGTGGCTGGTAGGTTGTTAGGTGATGGCTTCCCACAAGGGTGAATTGTGGCTCTCGTACAGACAGAGAAGGAGCTCACTTACCCACCACGAGGGGCCCAGGCAGGTGTTAGGACCCCCTGCTTGGAGGAGAAGCCCAAGGACAGACACACTTATAGAGCAGGAATGGGGACATGCACATGCAAAGGGAGGCAAAACTGGTTTTTCTGGGAGGAGGGGCTGAACTGTGTCCCTCTCAAATTTGCATGCTGAAGCCCTGTCAGCCAGCACCTCAGAATGTGACTGTTGGAGACAGGGCCTTTAAAGAGGCGATTAGGTTAAAATGCAGCCACTGGGGCGGGTCCTAATCCAATTTGACTGGTGTCATAAGAAGAGGAAATTAGGACACATACAGATGTGCAAAGGGACCCCCACACACAAGAAAGGTGGTCTACGCCCAGGGAGGAGAGAGACCTCAGGAGGAACCAGCCCTGCCCACACCCTGACCTCCCACTTCCAGCCTCCAGGGCAGGGAGAGAGTAAATGCTGTTGAAGCCCCCAGGCTGCAACTTTTGTTGTGGCCACCGGAGCAGACTAATACACTGACTAATTCCGCCCCACTGGACGGAATCCATTTGCTTGTGTGTAGACTAGAATCACTTCTGTTACTGCCCAAGGCGGGTCTTCTGCTTCCCGCAAGACATGCCAGTAGTCAAGAGGCAAGGAGGTCAGAGAGAAAGGACTTGATTATAGCTCGCTAGCAAGGGGGAAGACAGCCAGCTAATGTCTGAAAGAACCACCTTAAGGGGTCACAGAATCTGGAGGCAGTTATATGCCAGTGGGTTATAGGGGAGGGGGTTAGGAAATGTTGAACCCCCCCCACCCCGCTGGTGTGGACTGGGAATTACCACATCAGATCTTTCATTTGTCATGGATATCAGCATAGAATCTCTGTCCAGAGGCTATCACCTTCCTAGAGAACTCAAAAGAACAAAGTTATCATCTTATCACAGCTGGGAGGGGCCATAAAAATCTGTGGAGGCTGCACATCCCCTGGAGACAGACCCTTTCTTGTCTAGGCAAACTAAAGCAAAGATTCAAAGGGGCTGGTGAGTCAGGGTTATTCACAGTCCCAGCGTGGTTCTCTTCTGTAAGGCGGCTTCCCTTACCCTAGCTTTTGACTGTGCCTGTATCGGTCAACTCAGCGGCGCTGACACTTCTGCATTGTTGTCAGTGGTCAGAATAACTGCCGTGCCATCAGAATCAGAAAGGGAAGGGCTCTTTCTGGAGAAATGCAGTTTTCCACCTAAGCCTGCCATGGTCCCCACGTGGTCGGGGTGCAGCCTTAGTGTGCTGGTGCCAAGGGCCAGGGCAGCTGGATCTGAATCCACTTGCCATCAGGGCTGCAGCTCCATCCTGTGGAACTCTGCCCCCAGCTGCCCTTCCCTTGTGGGCTCTGTGGGAGTGAGGGGGTGGGCTCCAGCCCTGGAGGGGTCCCCTCCAGCCCTTCTCCTGGACCGTGTGTGGATGGTGGGCTGGGCCTCTGACTGCCCCAAGGAGTAGACACTGCGGGCATGGTCAGCTGTACTCGCTTTGCTGGAGCACCAGGATCTGGGGACAGTCTGGTAGGGGAGGCGGTCCCCACTCCACGTTGGGGGTCCTCTGGCACTACCTTAGATGAGGGACGTGGCCTCTGCGCCACGTGTCACAGCAACTCAAACACCCAGGACGGCGCAGAGTCGGATCGCCTGGGGGCTGCTCAGGACCCGGCCCTCCCCCTGCCCCTGGACTGATCCCGTCTATCCCCCCGCAGCCGCCCCCCGCCCCCCCGTTCTCGAACAGGTCCTGCGCCCCGACGGCCCCGCCCCTCACCTACAGGCCCCGCCCTCCTCATCCTTCCCCGCAGGCCCCGCCTCTCCGCGGACTGCCCTCTGCGCGCCCCGCCGCCTCCCTTCAGTGCCCCGCGGTCCCCCTAGGTTCCCCGCGTCCCCGCAGTGCCCCGAGGCCCCCAGTCCCCTCGGATCCCTTGGTCCCGGGAATGGCCCGCGCGGCGGGGCGCGAGCGGCGGCTCCTGGCTGTCTACACCGGCGGCACCATCGGCATGCGGAGCGAGCGCGGCGGTGAGTGGGCGACGGCGCCGGGCGGCGGCCTCCGGGATTGGGGGCGGGATGGGGTCGTCCTCGGCGGTGTGGCCTTTCTGAGGGCCCCTCGTACCTGGGGACAGGAGGGAGCAGGACGGCGGGACCTCACCTTGACCGGCTGCCCGGGGTCAGCGGTTAGTGCCCCCCCGAGGTCGCAGCCTCTGCCCTGTGCTGCGGCCGGCACCCCTCGGGGCCTAGCACCTAGAACCGCGGCGTGTGGGCCCGGGAGGGCCTCGAGCGTCTGTCTGACCGCCTCCCGGGCAAACAGACTGGTGGGCAGGTGTTTAGAGGCTGCGAGCCCCCTCACCAGGGACCCTCGAGCGGCTGTAACACGACCCCCACCGTTTCCCTGTTCCAGCGCCCTGGGCTCCTGGCCCGGCAGTGGGGCGTCTGACACCCTTGGGGGCTGTTCAGGTTGAGGAGGTGGCCTTGCGGAGTCGGGCATTTTGCTTTCTCTGCCCCATGGCTTGGGCCTGACTCCAGTCAGCAGGGGGGACTGCCCCATGTGGTGTGAGGCCTGGCCAGGGCACCCAGACAGGCTGCCCCCTGCAGCATGGGCTGAGCCTTTTCAGGGAGGGACCAGGTTTCAGGAGCATGGGCCGGCAAGGGTGGGAAGAGGACTGCTGCACAGAGCATCCAGAATGTTCCGGCATTCCTGGGAGAGTGGGAACTTGCGGGTACTTTCCACAAAGGCTCCTCTGGGTTCTGTGACATGTGGGGTGCCCCCTCCCCTAGGTGGGCCAGGAAAAACCCTCGACCTCGTTTTTGAACCTCTTTTCCACTCTTCTGCTGTCTAGAACGAACTCTCCCTAAGGAGTCCATTTTCCATGGATGCTGGTCCTTCTCCTCCACCCTCTTCCTCCCAGCTCCCCTCCCCTCCCAGCCACCCCTCCTTGCTGCCCCTGGGGCCTCTCTCCACCATTCCTAACCCCTGCCCTCCAAGCCCCAGGCCCTGTCCTGTCTGGAGCTCACACCTGGGGCAGCCCTACACCTGGCCCTGGAGTGTCCTCCCCCTTGGAGCCTCTCCCAGCTCCCATTCTGGCCCCTTGCCAGAGCCACCCTCCCCAGGCCCTCGCCCTCCCTCAGACCAACTCTGGCTCCTGCCCCTCCCCCTGCCCCCTGTACCAACAGAGAACATTCTCCTTTGCCCTTGATGTCCTTCGGCCGCTTCCGCATCCCTCCCTCCCTTCCCATGTCTCCTGGTTACCCCTTTCCACTGAAGCAGCTACTTAGATGCCACTGGCACTTTCTTAGTGGCTCCAACAGCTGCCTCTCAGTTCTCTGTCCTGCATCGAGCCCTGTCCTGGAAGGGCTCAGGCACCAGGGATGTGGTTGTCCACACCCACCCCCCCAATTGCTTCTTCCCGGGCTGTGAGGAGCCTGCTGTCTCCTGCGGTGCCCTCGACCTCTTGGATTGGTCATTTCCTAGGTTGGTGAATGCCTAAGCACTGGGAGGCCCCGAGCTACACTTGACCAGCAGGGTGCTGCCGTGGTCCCTCAGCTCGGCCCTTGCAACATTAAACCAGTAGCAGCCCACGATTAAGGAGGGATTGCAGAGGCATCTGCCGAGGAGGCGCAGGCTCTGGGCACTTCTCAGGGCCAGGGCCCAGCGTGTGTGTGAGCTCCTCTGGGAAAGCTTTCCTGAGGACACAAGGGCTGCAGGACACAGGTGGGAGAGGCCAGCAGGGCTGGGGTGGAGAGACAGGAGCTGCTTCTGAGTGGGCTGGCCAGCAGACTCTGTCTGGGACCCTGTCCCACCTCTAACCCTGCCCCTCCAGGCTTGGCACGTGGCCAAGTGCGATTCTGTTGAGGTCAACCCATAGTTCTCCAGGGTCCAGGCTTCAGGGACAAGGTGGCCTCTGGCCCTGATCCCACAGTCCCCCAGCCCTGTGGGCTCGCAGCAGCCTCTTGGCTCACTGTCACAGACGCTGCATTTCCCAAAGAGGCTGCAAAGTCCAAGCCCTACTGAAAGTCAGGACAGCAAGGGGAGGGCAGAGACGGTGGCAGCTAGGGACACCCATTGGCCCATCCCTTCTCTGAGTTCGTCAAAGATGTCACAGGTCAAGGGGCATCATGAATCCAAAAACAGCATTGGGAAGGTGAACCAGGGGCCTTGACGTCGGAAGGATGGGATGTGATGGGGGTCGATTTCTAGAGAGGGGAGAGTCTTCCAAGATCCCTTGGAGCTGCTCTGGGTGCTGGGACTTCAGGCCTTGGTGAAGGCAGGTCAGCCAGTGCCCTCCTGTGCTCGGAAGCCAGCTCAGACCAGCTGGCCTGTCCCAGGTGGTGAGGACGCCGGTCCTCTGAGCCCTGGTGGAGGTGTTGTCTTGGAGGAGGCAACTCTCATCCTATCCCAGGGGCAGGGCTCCTTGTCCACTGGGAGCACGGCAGCATCTTCTGGCTCCTTGCTGAGGGCTCTGCTTCCAGAAGGAAGCAGCCACTCAGCACTGGGTGTGTGACCTCACCCCACTGTCAGCGTCCTCGCTGTGGCTGCCAACCCTTCCCCACTTTGGGAAGGCTTCAGGGAGCCATGGGTTAAGCCCCAGAGGATGAAGGAGGAAGAGACATGAGATCCAGTCCCTGCTGTCCCCCTAAAAGAGGAGCAGCTAGGGAGCCGGGGTGCCAGGCCATGTGACCCCTGACCCCGAGGGACACCGGGAGGTGACTGGCACTGTCATTCTTCAGGGACACACAGGTTGTGTTGACTTTTTTGTGTCTAGGGATGAGGGCAGCCCCCTAGGCCAGAGCGAGATGGGGCTGGACGGAGGAGCCAGGCCTAGGGGCCAGGGCCTGCGCTCTCATGGCCTCGGCAAGCCCCTGCCCACCCTCTGCGAGCCCAGCGGCGGGGTTGTTGAACTCTGGGCTCCAGGCCCCACCTGCCCCGGAGTCCGATCGATGGGCATCAATGATTAACTCGCCTGGCACTGCTGACGCGGGCCCCGGGCCTGTGAGGGTGGTGAGGGCCGGCCCGGCCACAGCAAAGCTGTTGGGATTGTCACTGTCGAGAGTTTCTGCACCTGCTGGTAAACAGTGGCCTGCAGGGCACGTGGCCGCACGTCCAAGCCCTGCCAAAGGTCAGGATGGTGAGGGAAGGGCAGGGACCGTGGCAGCTGGGGACACCCATTGGTCCATCCCTTCTCTGAGTTCATCAAAGATGTCACAGGTCAAGGGGCATCGTGAATCCAAAAACATCTGATACCCCAATCCCCGCCGCCTCCCATGCAGCTGAGGAACCCAGAGTTCCCGTGCATCAAACTGTGGCCCTCACCTGCTTGCCCCGCGCCGAGTATCCCTCCTGAGCCGGCTCCTTGCAGGCATGGCAGGGCGGGCAGAGCTTTGGGCCAGGCAGCCAAAGGTGCCAGATGGCCTGGGAGGCCGCAGGTGGTCCTGGCAGCTGAGCCTTGTCAGTTGGGGTGACGTGCACGGCTTCTTGGTCGCTGCAACGTGGCATCTGTGCCCTCGGCCTGGACCTCCTTCCTGAACACGGTTCCATACGCTGACAGTTCACAGGTACAGCCTCAGCTACAGGCAGTTCCAGGGGGGACTGCTGTCCTTGGGGCGGCCGTCCCTTACAGGTGAGTGTGTTGACAGGGACTGAGAAGCGTCTGGCTGCCAGTGCACTCAGATGCTGCCCGTGTGGCCCAGGGACGAGGCCCAGGCTGGGCAGGGCCTGAAGCCTTGGGGACCTCTGCGTTAAGAAAAATCATACAATTTACAAAATCAGAGTCAGGTGTGAATGCGGGTATTTATATAGACTGATGAACGAAATCACAACCAATGACCAGATTTAAAAAGCCAAGAATATCACAAAACCCAGAAAAATATTTTGTTTGTTACGTTCCTGACGCTTCCTCAGGGCTGTTGCCCCACAGTTTTTAGCTGCATTTTCCACGCTGTCCTCATGCGATGACGCACTGGGAGTGTTTTGCACAGAGAGAAGAGAATAGAAGGAGAGTTGAGCATTTTCTTGGGCTGGTTTCACCCGTGCCACCCACACCCTCCGTGGGCAGGGACACCAGGGTCCGGGTCCTGTGGGGCCCTCCAGCCCTGCCCCTTCCTCCCACACTGTGCTGTGGGATGTCCCTGGAAGCTGTTGCCACCACTGGCCTGCGATAGCCTAGCTGTGGATGGAGGTGACCAAATACATCTCGAGCTTGTCCCACAAAACCCAAACCAAGTGGATCCCCACTCCCCCTGCCCCATAAATGGATCCTCAGATTTCCATAGACACCCCAGCACCACCCACCGTGAGGGGAGTGGAGTGGAAAGTGGGTGTTGGTTTCTTGTGGCTGCTGAAACAAATGACCACAACTGGGTGGCCCAAAGCAATGTGCCCTCTCCCTTTCTGGAGGCAGCAGTCTGACATCATAGGAGAGGCTCTCTCCTCCCTCTTCCTGGCTTGTGGTTGCATCACTTCAGCCTTCACGGCCAGCATCTGCATGTCTCTCTGCCCTGCCGTCTCCTCCGTGGGTTGGATCTCCCTCTGCCTCCCTCCTCTAAGGACACTTGGGATGGCGTTTAGGGCCCACCTGCATAATCCAGGGTCATCTCGTCTCAAGACCTTTTACTTAATCACACCTGCAAAGACTTTGCATTTCCAGTCACCTCAGGGTCCCGGGATCAGGGCGCGGACATCTCTGGGGCCGTTTTTTGGCCTGTCACATGTGGGCGGCCAGTGCTTGGTGGCCGGGTGGCTCTGAGCCTTCCCCACTGCCCAGGGTCTGAAGTTTGCTCCTCGATGCTGGCAGGGTCAGTGAGTCCAGACCTTTGTGGAGGCAGGTGTGTGTCCTGGTCACGCCTTGGCTATCTCGGTAGGGTGGCTGTGCTGGCAATCACGCACCGATGTCCTCTGTCTGTTGAGCCTGTGGGTGTGGTGTTTCCGTAGACACGGAAACCATCTCGTCCAGACACAGGTCAGCTGCCCATCCTCGCCAGGGCCCTGTGGCAGCTGCAGATCCATCCTCCCAGCCTCCGACTTCCGTGGGGGCCAGAGCCCTCCTGGCCCAGCCCTGGTCCTGGACCCCTGCCCCCTGCCCAGGGACTGGCCCCCAGCACCTGCCCCCATAAATGCCCCGGTGAGGAGGGAGAGGCAGGCGGTTGTGGGAGCTGGCGGTGGCTGCTGTCTTCTGACCCCACACTCCCCCTGGACTCTGCCTGCAGTGCTCATCCCCGGGAGGGGCCTGGCCTCTGTCCTGAGGACGCTGCCCATGTTCCACGATGAGGAGCACGCCCGGGCCTGTGGCCTCCCTGAGGACACCCTGCTGCTGCCGTGAGTGTGGGCTCCTCTGGGGTCCTGGGCAGGGGTGATGGCCAGCTGTCACGGGGGAGGGCCATCCCGAGACTGGACAGCACCTGCTGGGTCCGTGGAGCAGGCTATGGTGTCTCAGTGAGTCCATGGCCAGCCGCATGCAGGAGGCCGTCACTAAGGTCCTCTCGTACTTTTATGGCTTTAGAACTGACCAACAGCCCCCTTTCAAGCGAACCTCAGACTCCCACCACCTCAGGGGCTGCTGGCCTCAGCCCTGGCCCCTCAGGGACCCAAGCCCATCAAGAGGCGGGGGCTGGCCCCAGGTGGCCCCTCCCTCCTGCCAGCGATCCTCCTCGCAGGGTCTTCTCCTGGCTCCTCCAGGGCTGGGCCCAGCCTCCCTCTCACAGCTGGTTGTGGGAGCAGCCCATCCTTGGCCCCTCCGTCGGAGCCACAGTTCCTGTTCCTGGGGACTCTGGGTGGGAGGGAGGCTGGGCCGTGTTCTCAGGATGCAGAGAGCTTGAGGGTATGCGGGGTCCATGGACACACTCCCTGTGTGCAGGGGCCCTGCTGGGTGGAGGGGAACAGAGCCGGCCAAGGGAGGAGGGGGCAGAGTGGGAGCCCGCCGTTTGCCTCCCGCAGGCCCGCCAGCCCCGACCAGAGAGTCATCTACACGGTGCTGGAGTGCCAGCCTCTCTTCGACTCCAGTGACATGACCATCACTGAATGGGTTCAGATTGCCCAGACCATAGAGGTAGCTGGGGTGTGGGGGCGGGGCTGGACTTGAGGGCGGGGCTGGGCCTGTGGACAGGCTGGCGGGTTGGGCAGGGCCAGCGCCGTAGAAGCAGTCTGGGGTGTGTGGTGGGGTCTGCTTGCCGGGGCCTGAAACTTAACAGCAGCAGGGAATGGCAGCTTCAGGAAAGTGCCGGGCCCTCAGGTCACACCTCAGCTGCAAGGCTCCTGGGGCCCTTTTCCAGTGCAAGGGGAGGGCGGGCAGTGAGGGCACGTTCACTTTCCCACCGAGGAAACGGCCGGACAGAGTCCTGGTCTGTTCGTACAGTTGGTTTGTCCCAGTTAGGACCCTGGGCCGGGATGCGCAATGCTTCCCCAGATCGACAAGCTCCGTCCTGCCCACTCCCCTCTGTCCACCCCAGGCCCACTCTGGAGTCAGGTCTTAGTGGATTTAGGGCCTGTAAAAGGGCGCAGAATCCCACAGGTCTCGAGGTTTACGGTGTCGAGTGTGGACGCCTTACCTGCGGCCAGAGCTGCCCCCTCCGTCAGCTTTCCTCTCTATTTGGTCCCCCCCACCATCACCAGCCCCTGCTCCTGAGCACGCCTGGCCCTGGTCCCCGGGTTCCCTCCACTGCCTCCCCGGTTGGGGGCCCTCCCATCCTCCAGGCCCGTTTCTCACCTGCCTCCCTTAAGAAATCCTGAGCCCCAGAGGCTCATCACACAGGCTGCCCCTTCCCTGGCAGTAGGGGGCTGACCCCAGTCACACGCTTGCCTCCTTCTGCCTGGGGGAGAACAGTGGGGCCTTGTCCCCCTTCACTGTGAGCACCTAGGACAGCGTGTGGCCCTGGGCCTGGCCTTTATGTCCCTGAATGGTGCCCCTGGCTGCCGGTGGGCAAGTCTGCGGCCATGGTCTGGGGCAGTCTTCCTGGTTTGTGGCCAGCAGCGTTGTCAGGTTGGGACCTGACCACTTTGCTGAGCTGCCAGAACTGCTGTCTTGGCTACAGGGTGCAGCCAGAGCCAACTCACAAAGGGCCTCGAAGCCGGAGTGGCCCTGCCTGCGGCAGTGCTGTGTGTGGCCAGCAGAGGGCGCCCCAGCCCGCTGCACGGCTCAGCTCCTCTGCTGTTCCCGGGCCAGCCTGGCTCAGTCCTTCAATGGGCCACAAGGGATGGTCCCCTCAAGACAGTCCCCTCAGGAGGGGCTGGGCCCCCTGGCTCCCAGAACTGTGCCCCTCTGAACCACAGCCTGGGCCAGCTGCCCTCTGGGAGGTGGCGGTGGAAGGATGTCCCTGCAGAGCTTGCCAGCAGGCCTGGGAGGCCTTCTGGCCTTTGCTGTGCCTGGAAGGACCCTTCTCTGCGTTTGCCCGCCAGCATCCTGCTCGCTTGCCCAGGTCCACTTCCAGGCAGCCTCCCAGATGACCTGAAGGCTCCCAGCACTGGCTGTGCCTCGTGCCCATCGCTGTGTCCACGCCTGGCCCTCAGGGCTCTCAGGCCTGTCACCCCTCCAGCCCCCTGCTGCCCTGGAGGCAGTGGTCATTCAGCAAGGGGCTCTCCAGGAGCACCGAGCTGAGTTCTGGCACAGTCCTCCAACTGACCAGTGTTCTTGGGAGCCCTGCCAGGGCATCGCCTGTGGGAGACGTTGGCCAGCAGTCTAGGGGGGACCTTCCTATCCTCAGGGAATGTCCAGAGACCCCCAGACCCATGTTCTGTCATGCGCTGAGGGGTGTCCTGGGGAGACTCACAGCGCCATGGGCTCACACGCAGGGTCAGGGAAGGAAGCCGTCCTGGGGGCAGGGAGAGCATGGGGGCCTGGGATCCAGGCAAGCATTTGCTTTCCAGAGAGGGCCTTCCTGGCCAGCAGTGACCGGGGTCCCACTGGCGCCTCTCCCGAGTCCCTCTTGCTGCATCTGAGGCCCTTTCCTTCCTTTTTCTGGTGGGGAGGGGCCTGTTCCCAGGAGGTGTCCAGCCATGGGGAAGGCCGGCCTGCCTGAGCTCGCACCCCTCCCATAGAGACACTATGAGCAATACGACGGCTTTGTGGTCATCCACGGCACCGACACCATGGCTTTTGCCGCCTCCGTGCTGTCATTTGTGCTGGAAAACCTGCAGAAAACGGTTGTCCTTACCGGTGCCCAGGTAACATCCCAGGCCGGGGCCTGAGACTGTGGGTCAGGGCCTGACTGAGGCCACAGGAGCAGTCAGCGCTGCTGGGGCCCAGGCGGGGCCCCGGGCTTCTCAGTTCTGCAGCTCCCGAGGCGGCTCCTGCTCTGCCTGTGCCGGCCGGCCAGTGCTGGTTGGCGCCCTGGGCCCTGCTGGTGCCAGCCCCACCACCTGGGTGGGTCCGCATCCTGCGTCAGCCTCGTCGAGCTGCCCTGGCTTTGTTCCTGTCATCATTCTTCCCACTGCTCCCACCACTGCCATTCTTGGGCACCTAGGCACATACCGCCCCCTCCTCTCTCACCCTGACCCAGCACAACCCCCAAAGTCAAGGCAGGTGAAATGTTCTAGAAAACTGCAGGATTTGAGGGGAGGTGGCAGAGGAAGTCTGGACCCCTGTGAGGGCCTGTGTCAGAGGACTTGGGGTCCCTGTTGCCTGTGGTGGCTTTGCAAGAGCAGCTGCAAAAGTGCAAACCCCCGTGGCTGCTGGGATCCTCCCCAGGGGGCAGAGGCCAAGGCCTCCGCATGGGAAGCCGGTGCTGTGTCCCTTTGAAAAGTTCCTGGTGGAAGCTCAGAAAGCTCTGGGGAAGTCCTCTTGCCAGGCCTGCCAGGTGCTGATCAGCTGCCTGCCCTGCTCTGTCTCCCTGGTCCCCCAGCGGGTATCACAGTGGGGTGGCCCACTTGGGGGAGGCCCAGGGCCTCACCACACACCACTGGCTGCTGAGCACCTCTCACTCGAAGCTCTCATGAGAGGAACGGGGCTCAGGCTGGCCCTGGCCTTCTCGAGCCCTGGGGTGTGGGACACCATGCAGGCCTCTCTTGAAGGATGAAGGGCAGGTTTATGAGCACCGCTGGCCCCAGGAGGGATCACACACGTGTTCTTCTAACCCTCACATCGGCTCTGGTGAAGCTTCTTTACCTCTTCATACCCGAGGGGAACAGAGGCTCAGAGGCCCCGGGCTGCTCACCCACAGCCGCACACCTTATGAGGGGCAGATCCGGGTGAGGACCTGGGACTCTGGCCCCCAGCCCAGGGCTCTGTCCCTCTGGAGGCTGTACACCAACCACTCCCCGCTGACCATGCCCAGTGGGCCCCTCCTAATCGCCCTGGCCTCCACACACCCCACAACAGTCCGGCCCATCCTGGTCAGGGGTGATGGGGAGCTGGACACTGGTCAGAGTTACCCCTGGGGCACTGGGCCCCATATGAGGTTTCTTTCCATTGTAGCCCACCCACCTGTTACCCCTTGGTCACCCTCTGTCGCCTGTGATTTGGCTGGGGCAGTGAGGGAGCAGGGCCGTTGTGCCCTTGGGGCCAGGGAGCTGGATTGGACAGTGGTGTGGTCCTGGGGCAGGAAGCCCATCATGCTTTCCTCCCATTGTGGGGACTGGCTGGCTCTGGCAGTGGCCCTGGGCCCTGCACAGGGAGCAGAGGGTGTCCGGGCATGGGGCAGGCCGTATTGTCAGTAGGAGCAGCTGTCTGAGTGGCTGGTCCCTGCAGATCCCCGACACCCAGCCACCCACCAGCCCGAGCCTACCCCACCCTCTCTCCCAGACCCCTGCCTGGGGGCTCCTTGGCCCCCCTCCATTGCTGCCCGAGCCCCAGACCCTCTCTGTGGCCTCTCCCCCAGGTGCCCATCCACACCCTGTGGAACGATGGCCGTGAGAACCTGCTGGGGGCCCTGCTCATGGCCGGCCTGTACGTGATCCCCGAGGTACCACTCTCCTCCCCGGCGTGGTGAGCAGGGGCTTGGCCAGTGGGTCCAGGGTCCAGTGTGGGTGGTGGAGCCCGCATGCTCTCGAGGAACCCAGGTCAGGGGCTCATGGGTGTGGCACTCAGGTGGGCACGCAGGTAAGGGGTCAGGTAGGTTTCAAAGATGCATCTTTCCCTGACAAGTGAAATCCACCACCACCAAAGAGAAAATCAGAGAACAGAGAAAGCAGAAGGAAACCGTCGCCTGCATTTCACTCCCTGGAGACATCTGCTGTTACCAGTGCGGCATGTTTTCTCCCCCATTTTACGTGTATATGTATTTATTTATGTTACATTTGTATGTAAGTTTCCATAAAAGTAGATCGTACCCAGCATAGTTTGGGAGCCAACGTTTTTCCCTCTTCAGCATCTTCCCTGTCATGTGGTAGCTCAGGAAGACATAAGATTCCCCCACATTGCAGGGTATAGGACAAGGAGGCCTGGGAGGTGGGCACCCACTCCGCCAAGGGGGCTTCACTGAAGTGCATTTCAGGTCCCTTCTCACTGCCACTGTCTCTCCTGGCCCCTCCCCAGGGGAACAGCTCTTGAGCAGCTCGGAGCCTGAGGGGCAGAGCTAGAGCCACCCGAGCTCTGGAGCAGGGCCCTGCAGGGACGCACGGCCACTGTGGGGCAGGGCTCTCTGCACCCTTGGGCTGAGTTCACCAGGGGGTCCCTTAGAAGCAGGGGTGGGGCAGAGGACAGGTGGATCAGGAAGGGTCGAGGGCCCCATGTGACCAGCCCCCTGGCCACCGCTCCCCAGGCCCCTGCAGGGAGGGTGCCTGGGGCTTGGCTGGAGCAGCCGTCTGCAGTGTTCCAATGCCATGGTCCGGCTGCCCCGCTGATGGCAGGGGGGAAGCTGGAGGGCAGCAGGGGCTCCCCAGCGCTGAGCTGCTGTCTCCCCACCCCCTCCTGCAGGTCTGCCTGTTCTTCCAGAATCAGCTGTTTCGGGGCAACCGAGTGACCAAGGTGGACACGCGCAGGTTTGCGGCCTTTTGCTCCCCCAACTTGCCGCCTCTGGCCATCGTGGGCGCTGACATCATAAGTAAGCAGGGCTGTGAGCAGGGCCAGCCTGGGAGGGCGCCTGCCCTGGGTGCCACACAGGGAGCTGTGGGGCAGCTGTGCCCGGGGCTGGGGGACATTCCCCTGAATCGAGACAGAGCACAGCAGTCGTTCTGCTCTGGGCTGTGGAGAAGCTGGGGGCTGCTTGGAGCTGGTGGGCTGCACAGACCGCCGAGGTGGGAGGCCCCAGGAGGTAACCCCAGCTCAGAGCCAGGGGATTGATGCAGAGGAGGAGTAGGTTTGGGGGATTTGCCTCTCGTGTGTCCCCTTGGCCACATAGCCCCCAGCCCAGGAGTCCCTCTCAGTGACCATCTGTGGCTCTGCTACACGTCCAGGTCCCCCTGGGGTATGGTTCCTGCGGCGTGACCTCATCCCTGGGACTTTCAGGGTGTCTCTCTGTCCCCTGGGCCTGGCAGGCCGCCTGGCTCCCCTCTTGGGGTGACCGACGTCTCCAGTAGGCCGTGTGTCCTGAGAGCCCCCTGGACCCCCCGCCCTGGGCGTCAGAGCTGCCTCGACCTTGTTCAGCGATTGCTGCTGGGCCCGGAGCGCAGGCCGTGTCTGGCCAGGGCTGCCCTAATGGCCATGGGAGTGGCTCCCAGCCGCAGTCTCTCCACCCAGGTGTCTGCCCTCCTGTGGGGTCTCCAGCTGTCCCCTGGCCCCACTCTGTGTCCACAGTGGGCACAGCCAGCCCCTCTGACTCCCACCCGGCGCCCTGGACGCCCCTCCCTGGGGCAGGCAGGAGCAGCTCTGCCTGTGACGAGGGTTCTCTGCGGTGCGCTTGCCGTCCGCTCCAGACCCTGTTGTCTAAGGGCAGCCCCCAAGGCTGCCCTGTGTCTCCTCCTGACTGAGTGGGGGTCCTGGGGCTGGTGTTGGGCACGGGCACCTGTCCCCGCCCCACCAGCTGTGGGATCCTGTCCCAGGGACCCTTCTGGGGGCTCAGGGCCTGGCAGAGCGCCTTCTTCTAGGGGACTTGAGGGCCCTCGAAGCCTTGCTCGCTGCATGCACGAGGGGTGGGGCGCTTCTGTGGAACCTGCAGGACAGCGTCCCACCCCTTGGGAGGGCAGAGGTGGCCTCCTCGCCCACACGGGCTTCTGCCAGGACCTGGGCCGAGGCGGGACCTGTGGGAGCCTGGGGGGGGCAGTTGGGGCGGGGGCTGGCACTGGAGGAGCCTGTGGAGTCCCCTGGTACAGCACCCCTCCATCATGAGGAGGAGCAGGTCAAGACCAGGGAGGGGGGTGGGCTGTGGGTGGCCAGGGCCTTGACCTTCAGGAGGTGGGGGCTTCTTGGAATGTCCCAACACAGGCAGGGACCCTTGGAGCTCCAGGGCCAGGCTAGGAAGGGGCTGCGGGCAGGGGCCTTTCTGGGAAGGCTGGTGATGAGGACGGGGAGCAGGGAGGGACTCTGGGGCTCTGGCTGGGTCCCTGAGCTGTCCATGGAGAGCAGATGAAGGGAGCGGGCTGTTTCCTAGGATGGGCGGGCTGGTCGTGTAATTCTGAAAGCCCCCAGTGCCTTTGGATCCCAACAGGACATACAGATGTGGGAATCCAGGCATGGTGACCAGCAAGACCTGCTGGCTGCCTCCCAGGCCCCCTGCCAGGTGATTGTGGGGTGGCAGCAGGCCAGGGCAGCAGACCACAGGGTGGAAACTGGTGGAGAGGGGAAAGGCCACACAGGGAGTGTTGGTTGGGCCCTGAGCCCTGACTCCCATTTCCGGTGGTCTTTCCCTGCACCCCCTCCCCCTCCCCACTCCGATTGCCCGGATGCCCTCCAGGGGTTCTAGGACCCAGAACACATTGGGGCATCCAAGGTGTGTGCAGCACGCCCAGGGCTCTGGGGCCAGGCAGGGATCCACTTGCTCTCTGAGCTCCAGAGCAGTCAGGAAGGTTTCCTGGAGGAGGTGGCACATGTGCTGCTGCTGGCGGATAGATCAGCTTCCTTGCTATGGTGGGTGGTGGCGCTCAGCCCCTCCTAGCCTGATGCCGGCCAGCTGAGGAAGGAAGGAATGGGCATGAAGGAGTGAGTGGCTACTCTGCAGGCCCGCCTCCCCTCTGGGGGCTGAGTCCCACCTTATCTGGGGCTCGGTAGTGGAGCTTCCGGGGATGCAGCCCGCTGGCAGGCACGGAGGAGCTCACTCTGGATCCTGAGGCCTCTGCCTGTGCCACGCCAAGCCCAGGCAGGCCTCGAGGCACAGGGCACCCCGTGCGGGCCGGGCCCAGCTGAGGCTGGCGCTGAGGGGAGAGGCCACCCTCGGTCCCCCCAGGCCCCTGATCCCACCAGGATTGCTTCCTGCTGGCCGCGTGAGCACCTGCGCCCCCACCTGCCCCGGCGCTGCTGTCGGGCCCAAGTGGTTCCGGCACCTGGTGTTAAGAAACATAGGGCCCTACCCAGGTGTGGCTGGCGGGACCCTGGGGAGGGGGCTGTGGGGGCTGAGGGACTCCTGGGCTGTACCCCACCCCCCAGCTGGAGCCAGGACGGCCGCGGACAGCGCCCTCTGGTGGGCCCCTTGTTGCATTTTTACTTCCTTCTGTGAGGCTGTCACAGACCAGGCGCTTGGGGCTCAGGAGGCAGCGCTGAGCCCTGTGAGGAGGGGCGTGTGGTGGTGCTGGGGCCCCGGCCCTGCTGGCCCTGCTGGCCCTGCCTCTCCCAAGTGGCCAAGGCCTGTGTGGTCCACGCCAGGCCTCCCAGAAACTCACATCCTCTCTGTGCGGAAGCCCTGGTCCTGGGGAGGAGGACGGGACTGGGGGAGAGTCAGGCCGCTGGGCTCCGGCCTGCCCTGCTCCTCTAGCTGTGGGGGACACGCAGAGCTGGGGTCCTCCTGTGCACGAGGGTTCTGCTGCGTCCACCCTGAGGCGGCTCGGTCACCTCCTGCAGTGGCTGTAGGGGCTGAGTGGGGAGCTGGCCTGGTCACGGTGAGCCTCACGCTGCGCTGCTACCGGCTCTTCTCTCTCGGCCCCTCTGGGCATGGGGACAGCTGTCCCCTGGCCTCCACCAAGCCCGGGCAGAAAGACTTGGGGATCCATGTGCTCTCAGGGGGATGGGTGACCACGCGGGGGGCGTGGGCCCTCTTTGCCTCCGTAAACCCCCCTCTGCAGCCATAACTCTTGGGTGGTGGCAGTGTCCCCACCTGCCGCTGTCTTATCTGCTCGCCCAGCTGGGGCACACAGCCCTAAATTAAAGGATGCCTCTCACTGCTGATTGATGCTGCGGCCGCCCGCGGGGGGAGCTCGGTGCATCAGCCTGGCTCTCCTTCCCGCTGCCCATCCCCCAGCACCCCCACGTCTCCCCCCTCCCATGCATCGTGAGAGGGCAGCGTGTGTCCGGAATGTTCCTTGGCTTATTATCACATGTGAATTGCTCTGGCAGAAATAGCAGGAGGCATGCAGGCTCTGTGGGGGGTGGGGAGGAGCCCTTGGGGGGTCCTGGACCCCCCCGTTCCTCTCCTGGCTCTGCACCAGACTCTCTGGGCAGCCTCGGGCAAGGCCCTTCCCGACTCTGGGCCTCGGTTTCCCTGGACTGGACTAGGGGGACTCCCTGGTGCCTGCTGCCTCAGCCCGGCTCTAACAGTGGTCAGTGCCAGTGGGGTCATCAACACGGGCCTCAGCCCTGCTCAGAGCCGCCCTGTGCTGCCCAGGGGCTGAGAGAACTGGGCCATGTGCTCGGCTCCTGAGGGTTCAAAGGCCAGGCCTGTTGCCCTGCCCTCTGCCCCCTGCCCGTGGGTGGGGCGGGAAGGCTGGGAGGCCTCTGATGGTCCGGTCCTAGCAGAGCAGCGACCTTCAGACCCATGGGGAGCCTGACCCTCTGGGGTGCTCCTCCGCATGGCGGGCTTCAGGGGCACTGGCTCCGAATATCTGCCCCTCTCCAATTCCACAGGGCCCCCCGCCCCCCAGGCATGGGGAGTGGGGTGGACACACGTTAGGCCTCTGAGACTTTTCCACAAAGGTGAGGGGTCCAGAAAACACTCATTCGCTCATGGACTCGCTGGGCCATGGGCACAGTAGGTGCCCAGCGTGGAGCGGGTGAGGCTGGCTGGTCAGAGAATGCCCCCCTGACTGCTCCTGGGAGCCAGGACGACAAACTGCTTGCGATCCCACAGCTGTGCCATGTCTGTTGTGCTTCTTAGCCTTTACACACGCTCTTCTCTCTGCCTGGAATGCCCTTTCCCCTCCTTCCCCCACACACTCCTATTCAGCTTGCAAGGTTCTGGCAGGCCTCTGTCCCTGTGGGGTCCTCTTTGCCTCTGAACCCCATGCCCACCACAGAGCCTGGCACAGGCTGGGGCTGCACTGCTCACACGGGTGAGCCGAGGGCTGGCAGGATCTGCCTCGGGGTAGAGGCAGGGCAGGAGGGGTGGGTGGCCATGGGAAGGCTTGGGGCTCTGACAATGCCAGAGAGGGGCCGGGTGGCACAGGGTGGGCTGGAGGAGCTGGGCTGGGGGTCTTGTCTGGCAGGTGGCCTGAAGGTCCACACTCAGTTCCTCTGTCCTCACAGTCAACTGGGAGCTGGTGCAGAAGGTCCGAGGGCCGGCGCGGCTGGTTGTGCACAGCAGCATGGAGCGTGACGTGGGCCTGCTGCGTCTCTACCCTGGGATCCCCGCCACCCTGGTAGGGACCCACCCCAGCCCAGCACACACCTGCTGGCCCTGGGTGCCCCTCCTCGGCTCCCACACCCCCGTGGCTCCCCAGTGCCCGCATCAGCTGGTACAGCCCCCCTGCCTTCCCATCCTGTCTCCTGTGCTTCCCCTGCCCATCACCCGAGGCCCACTACAGGCCCAGGCGTGCGGAGAACAAAGCCCCTCAGCCTTCACAGCCGAGGCCGAGCCCTTTGTGCGCTACACCCGCGCGAGTCCTGACACCTGCGCCTCTGCCCCTGCCTGCTCAGCCGAGGCGTCGGGGCCCAGTCTCACCTGATTTGTGATGTGGGCTTGTCCCTGCGGACGCCCGTGGACTCACGGCACCCGGACCAGCAGTTTGTCTGGGGCCTGTGGGGCGTGGCCCCAGGACTCTGCTCTTTCTGTAGCTGCTCTGGTGCTGTCTGTCTGTGCCCTGCCGTCGACCCCTCAGCCACCAGCTGTCACTGGGGCGGCTACAGCACCTGCCTCTGTCCTGTCCTGTGAGTTGGGCTTGAAAGCCATGCAGCCTATTGGATGGAGGGTCTCTGAGCTAAAGCGTCTCTGGGCTTTGCTCAAGTGGGTGAGGGGGTTGGCGCTGAGCTTGGAGGCACCGCCAGGCTGCAGGGAGGCGGGGTGCAGGCACCACAGCTCAGAACACGTGCTTCAGTGCTGCGCCCAACTGGACCCTGTGGCCCCCTCCTCTGGACAGATGTGGCTTCGTGGGTGCATCACTGCACACAGAGTGGCCCAGTGGGGCAGCAGGAGGGCGTGGCCCAGGCACCAGTTGCAGCCTCCAGGCCTCGGCACCGGGCTGCCCCTAACCTCCGGGCCACAGTCTGTGAAGTGGTACCCACTGCCCTTCCAGGGTGCTGGGGACAGACGGGGGTTCTGGGCTCCGCTTGTCCCCTGTCACCATCATGGGGCCTGGTGTGGGACAGGTGTTCCACAGGTTTTGGCGGGTGAGTGAGACGTGACCACGTGTGCACTGTGGACAGCTGGATGGGGAAGACAGGGGCTTATTGTGCAAGCAAACGGCACAGCCTTACCAGGGACTGGCCCAGAGATCGTCCTGGATGCTGTTCCTGGGAGCCTGGGTGGGACCACATGCAACTGGGACCCCAGCCCCCTGCAGACAGAGGCAAAGGGCCCACCCTGGCGTCTGTGCCCCCTGCCATGCTGCCATCACTTGTCCTCTGGGGCTCTGTCACTCGAACCCTGAGGTCCTGACGGCCTTTTCTCTCCAGGCCCCTCCCAAGGGCAGAGACTCTCAGAGGAGGTGGCGGGTCCTGGAGGGCACTGAGGCTGGGCTGCGGGGTTTCCCTGGGTCAGAGCGGCCTGGTGATGACGGCTCATGGGCAGGAGTCGCAGTGGGGCCAGAGCCGGTGTATCGGAGGCTCACTCCACTGAGGGCGGGTCTTGTGGAAGAGGGTTGTCCCAGGAGCTGAGGCTGGTGGCCGGGGCTGCTGGACAGGGAGCCCGTGCACACGACTCTCACCACCAGGCGGGTCCTGGCCTGTGAGGGCGGGTCTTATGTTTTATAGTAGCCAGCGCTTGCTGCACAAGGCTGCCATGCTAAATGGGGCTGAGCTGCACAGGATCTTTCTGGGAAAATCCTGCCAGTCTGTGGTCACGGGAATACAGAGCCACTGAGCTGGCTCCACAGCCCTGTTGTCCCCCCGCACCAGAGCTGGGCAAGGCTGGGGCAGGAGGACAGGACCTTGGGGGGCTTTGCTCGCTGGGGCTGATGGGCCGGCAGTCACGGGTCTCCCTGGATCCCTGGGCTGTCCGGGCAGGGCCTGCTAGTGGCAAGCACTGGCTTGTAGTGGATCCTGGTATCTGGTCTCCCCACTCCTGGGTGTCTGCCAGGGACAGGTGTGTGTTCACCTCTGACTTCTACCTGGAGAGGCAGAGGGAGCTGAACTCAGCTTCTGATGAAGGATGAAGGCTCTGATGGGGGACACACCAGATGGGTGGACGTGCCTGCCTGCACAGAAGTGTCATCCCTCAGGCCAGCGGCTTGGCCTTTGGGCTCCCACCTTTGTGGCAGATTAAGGGACAGACATGGTGGCTGGCCTCAGGCCTCTGGGCACCCAGCACAGGGCATGGCTGAGCTGGTGAATGTGTCCTCACAGTGGGGACCATCCTTATGCAAGGTGGACCCAAGACTCTGTCCACTGTCTTCTGAGTGGAGCCTTGCAGCCTCTCCAGATGGAGGGGTGCCCTGGCCTACGAGGAACTCTGCCTGTGTGTCTAGCTGCAAGGCCCTTTCCCTCAGTACTGGCCTGCTGGAGCATCCCCTGTTGTGTGTCAGACGGGGCAGAGCTGCGGGCCGGTGGAGGAGCTGGGGGGCCAGGAGGGGCGGTGGAGCAGCCTGGCCTAGTGGAGCCTCACTTGGTGAGGCCTCTGATGGCCTTTTCTGCTCCCCTCCAGCTGGCTCCCCGTGACCTCTGACCCATTTCACAGTGTTCTGATTATCACACTAACCACAGCCTCGAATACTTAAAAGGGGATGAGGCATCCCTTTGGGAAGATGTGGGGAGCTCTCCACATGGACCATGGCCATCCTGGGGGGACTGCGGGCACCCTGTGCTGCTTCTGGTTACACTCGGAAGGTGCAGGACAAGCCCGTTGGTCCCCATGGCTGGAACAGGAAGCAAAGGCCTTCACCGACCGCTCTCGGCCCCGCAGGTCCGGGCCTTCCTGCAGCCTCCCCTGAAGGGTGTGGTCATGGAGACCTTTGGCTCCGGGAACGGACCAACCAAGCCCGACCTGCTGCAGGAGCTGCGGGCAGCGGCCGAGCGAGGACTTGTCATCATCAACTGCACCCACTGCCTTCAGGGTGCCGTGACCTCGGACTACGCAGCTGGCGTGGTGGGGATGGGGAAACCGAGGCCTGGAGAGGGAGGGCCCAGGGTGAGCTGGGCTGTGACCCCTGCACCCCATTTTCCACCCATGTCCCCTTCCTCGCAGGCCATGGCGGGAGCCGGCATCGTCTCGGGCTTTGACATGACATCGGAGGCTGCCCTGGCCAAGCTGTCCTATGTGCTGGGCCGGCCAGGGCTGAGCCTGGATGGCAGGAAGGAGGTGTGCGCCCCTTGGGCTGGGGGTGTGACTTGGGCCGATAGTGGGGCCCAGTCCCGGGGATGTGTGTCTGGGTTTGGAAAGGGGCAGGGATGTGGAGGGGGGAGCTCGCCATGGTGGGGAAGGGCCAGCTCTGGGGCCTGGTCTCCCCCAACCCCTTGCTGATCCCAAGCCCAGGGACTGCCTGTCTTTTCACCTTCTCGGGGACCCTCAGGTCTGGCTCTGGCTGAGGCTCCCCAAGCTGTTTCCAGAATATCCCCTCCTCCCATATGCTTCAGGCCTCAGACACAGCTGGCCCCAGGCCCTCAGGCTGGGCAGAGGCCACTGGGGCATTGGGAGACCCTGGGCTCGTAGGGACAGAGAGTAGGGCTGGCCTGGTGCAGGGACCTGGTGGGACCAAGTTCAGGCCTGAGGGATGGAGCTCGAACGGAGGAGTTTCAGACCCAGGGTAGCGCTTACTCCACACTTGGAGGGCCTGGCCCCTGTGGTTGGTCTGGGCTGCTGGGTCCCAGCCCTGGCAGAGCTGGCCCAGCTCTCTGTGTGCTCCTCCCCCAGCTGCTGGCCAGGGATCTCCGGGGGGAAATGACGCTGCCCATGGTGAACGAGCGCCCGCCCTCTCTGCAGGGCAGCACACTGTGCTGCAGGGTCGCCCAGCTCCTCCGTCTCAGCCAGGTACTGCCCAGTGAGGGTGGAGTGGTGTGGGGGGTTCCCAAGGGACATGCTAGGTGCCAGCCATGGCCGTCATCACTCCAACACACAAGCAGAAAGCCACCAGGCACAGCCTCGTTCTGGCCCAGGTAGAGGGCTGGCATCCACAATGGGAGGGTTTGCAGGGATTGGTGGAGCAGCATGCGGGAAGGGACCGGGGTGGGTTAGCAGAGGCTTTGCAACATTCCAACGGTGGGCAGAACATGGCCCAGTCACTCGGTGGGCAGCTGGGGGCCATGCTCTACTGGGCTGGGCCTGCTGACCATCAGTGCCAGCCCTGGGTGCAGGGCTGCCTTGTGAGGTGGGGAGTGCTCGGGCAAGGTAGGGGTGCCGCCTGTCCTGGGTGCTGGCAGGAGGGACGCCTGATCGGCAGTCTCCCAGGCTCTGGGCACCGGGGCCCCATGTGGCAAGGGAAAGGCCCCATGGCTGCACCTGGAGCCGTAAGGAGCTGCAAGGCTGGCTTCTCAACCAGGCCAGGACCCAGGAAGGGGCCGAGGACTTGCTAAGAGTCTGGCATCTGGGATCCAGGCTGGGCCAGGCCCACAGGGGTGATTGGGGCCTCTGTGCCCCACCACGTGCCCACCCAGCCTCTGGGTGAGGTGTCCAGGCGTGGCATGGGAGCCCTGCAGGTGACAGAGAGCTCTGCATCCCCGTGATGCCTGGGGTCACGCCACATGCCTCAGTTTCCCCTCTGCAGAGTGGGATGGGGACGGACCTGTCTTGGAGAGCTTCGGTGGTAACTGCTGCTTGGCGGGGGCAGGCGATGGTCAGATGAGAGAGGCCGGGATGTGTGTGGCCTGTTATTAGGGTGGCTGTGTTGGCCTTAATGACATGAGGGACGCAGGCCGGCCGGCAGTGCTTTGTGATCAGGCCAGGCTGTGGGTGCTGGGCTGAGCGTGGGCTGGGCCAGGGGCGGGGCTGCCTGCGGGGCTGCCTGTGGGGCCTCTGCTGGGACCCCCAGCCTTCTGGGGTTTTGAGGAGCTCCTGGACGACTCACCCCTTTCCCGGTGCTGGGGGCAGGTGGCTCTGCGGGGACCGTGCAGACGTGTGGGAGCAGGTCCTTCTCTCCAGGGAGGGGACCAAGCTCCCCTTCCCACTGTCCCCCAGGCGCATGCCTTCTTATGAGTCGATGTCTGCATTCTCCACGGTGGTGGAGACAGACGAGGAAGTGGATGTCAGAGGGTGGGCGGGTGGTGGGCCCTGGTCACATAGCTGGTGAGGACAGAGACAGACGGTGGCCTCATGTCCTGGGCTTTGCTCCTGGGGGTGGGGGTCCTGGGTGGGCCTCAGATGTGATGCTCACACTCTTTTCCCACGTTGTGACTAAGGAAGTGGCAGGACCCCTGTCCCAGACCCACTGCCAGTGCGGTGTGGGGGCAGGGTCCTAGGTCCCCGGCCCCGCCGGCTCTGCCCACCCTTCCCCCTGTGTAAAGGGACACTGCTCCTCACCCTGCTTGCTCCCGGCGGGGGGGTGGGGGTGGGGAGTGGGGCTGAAGACCCCAGGGAAAGGCATGGTCTCAGGGAGCCACCACCCTCCACTCAGGGGGCCGATGCCATGCGGGATGCCCTGATGCCCAGCATGGCCTGTGCTGCGGCCAACGCCGGTGACCTGGAGGCCCTGCAGGCACTTGTGGAGCTGGTGAGCCCCCCACCCACCCTTGGCGACCAGCCCCAGCCACGCCAGGCCCTAGGGGTAGGGGTGCAGGCTAGCTGTGGGCAGATCAGCCTTTCCCTGGGGCCCACTAACACCTGTGCCCTGGTGTGCTGGGCTGTGCAGCCAGCAGCTGGGGCCTCACTGCAGCTAAAGGGGTCACAGTGGCTATGCCAGGCCCCACCCTCGGGGTGCACCCCAACCCTCCCTGTCCCCTACCTCTGGCCTTCCTGTCCCTGTCCAGCCCTCCCTCAGGGGGTAATGTGCCCACAGAGCAGTGACCTGAGCCTGGGGGACTTCAATGGTCAAACTCCACTGCACGCGGCCGCCCGGGGGGGCCACGCCGGTGTGGTCACCATGCTGCTGCAGAGAGGGGTGGACGTGAGCTCCCGAGATGAGGATGGCCTCAGTCCGCTGCTGCTGGCCGTGAGGGGCAGGTACTTGGGGGGCCTGAACCCCGGGTGGCTGTGTGGGCGGGGGTGCCACAGGGGTGGGCCTGGACAGAGCTGCCTCAGAGAGGGGTGCTGGTGTGCCTGTGGTCGCACAGCTTCCCCTGGTAGAGCTGGGTATGGCCAAGTACACCTGCTTCCCAGACCCTCACCCACCCCCAGCCTGGGCCCCAGGTACTGGCAGTGACCAGGCCAGGTGTGAACAGGGCCCAGACAGGGAGAACTGACTGGGCAGGGTGGTCGGCGAGGGCTTCCTGGAGGAGGTGAATTCCAAGTGGAGCCAGGCAGGCCCAGCAAGACCCTGGCATGGAGTTTCTAGAAAAGAAAAACATGGAGAAAGCGTGTTCCCCCAGTAGTCTACACACACCTGTGGGGCTGGGGGGTGGAGCAAGGGAAGACACCCCCGACCCAGCCCTGGGATGGGGCAGGTGTAAAGTAGGCTACGTGGAGACAGACGTCGGGCTGGGACGGGCACAGGTGCCCCCAGGGGGCAGGCTCAGCCTGCACAGTAGTGGGGGGGGGGCCCAAGATGGGCTAGGGTTTAAAAACCCTAGCTTTTTAAAAGGGTGTGTGTGGGATGGGGCCCCCACCCAAGTGGGGACTTGCAGAGCCGAGCTCTTGCTGAGGCCCTGAGGCCCTAGGCAGCTGGTGTGGGCACCTGAGGTCCAGTCGCCTTCTAAGGAGGGCACAGGACACTGGGTGGAGAGGCTGGGGTCCCCTGCAGACCTCTGCCCGGGCTTCTGTGCCCTCACCTGCAACGTGCACGTGTGTGTTGGGGCTGCAGCTTGCAGGGGTGTTTGTATGAGGATCAATGTTGAAGGAAAACACACCCGAGTGGGTGGTCACCAACCAGGAGCCGAGGTCATAGGATGTCCCCCCTGCCCCGCCCAGCTCTGACCCCTTCCCCCTGTGGTCGGGTGGGCAGGGCACAGGACCTGGACAGCAGGCCAGCACAAGGCAGAAGAGCGGGCATCGGGCCTGAGGACGTCCGCGTGTCCCCTGCTGGGGCGGGGAGGGTCTCCTTGTCCTCTCCAGGTCCGCCTGGCATTTCTCCGAGGGTTGGGCCCTGCCTGCTCTGAGAACAGTTGATACTCCGATACTCCGAGGGGTGGGCAAGAGGCGGGCTTGGTGGGCCTAGGCCTGGCGGGGGATGGGGACTGGGGCAGGGGCAGGGCCCTCTGGGGTCTCTTTCCCCTTTCCCTGTCCCGAAGCCCAGAGCGGGGTCAGATCCAGAGTGTGCGTGTGCGCGTGCATGTGTGAGCACGTGTGTTTCTGGGGGTGGGGGCAGCTTTGGCTCTTCATCCTTGGTGGTCTTACTGTTTGTGAACACAGAGCTGACCTGGGCTTGGTGTCCGTGGCAGCCCCCAGACCCCGCCTCTCCTCGGGATTTCTCCCCAGGGGCCACTTGGCCTGCAGGAACCTGGGTTATTTCCGGGGAGTGCTCGTGGGTCTCCTGGAGAGAGGCTGAGAGTGTCTGAGCCCGGGGTCACCAGACTGTCGGGGCCAAGCCCCGGGTGCCCTCCTCGGCTATGAGCCTGGTGAAGGGGCTAAGGGGTAGCATTTCCTTCCCAGGTTCCCGGAAGCATTGAGGGGCTCTCAGAACAGGCCTGGCGGTGGACAGAGGGTGAGGGGCTGTGTGGGGGAGCGTGCCCCTGGCACCCAGGCCAGGGTGATCTGGCTGGAGATTCCAGGTTGCGCGTCCTTGGGTGTTGGGTGTGGGTGGGTAGCAGGATGAGCTCACCCCGTCCCGGTCCCACCCCCTCATCCCTCTGGCTGTCACAACACCTCCTCCCCCAAACCGGTCTCCCGGCCTCTCTTCCGCCCAGCCCTGCTGGGCCCTGAGGTGACGGAGGGGAGGGGCTGCCTCACCCTGGAGGGCTCCTGGGGCAGGTGGTGGGCAAGGCCTGGGGGGCCCTACCCTCTTCCCCAGGCTCCCTAGAAGTGGGGTGATCATTCAATTTATGGTTCACCCCGACGCTGCGGGGGAAGGGGACCAGGTTAGCGATTATGCTGTGAGAGCCGGGGTCCCCACTGCAGCAGGCTGGGCGGCCTCAGGCCTCTGCGCATTCTGAGCCTTGGCCTTGCTGGAGCCTTGCCCCCACTCCACGAGCCCCCCGGGGACCACTCACCCCAGTGGGCAGCCCCAGGCTTGGCTCAGGCCAGGCACCTCTGGACACCTGCAGATATCCAGGCCCTGCTCTGGGCCTCCAGCCATAGCATCCTGGGCTAGCCTGACCCCACTGTTCACGTTTGTCTGCCAGTATCTCATCCCCACCCCACCCTCAAGGGCAGAATCTGGGCCGATTGACTCAGTTTCCCCAGACTCAGCTCTGGCCGGGATCTCACTGGCAGGTGTGTGCAGTGGGGCTGCCAGTTTGGTGTGGAGACTGTTCTCCAGGGCGGCTGCCCCCAGGCACCCACAGGAGGGCCTTGGGGCCTCAGGATAGCCCAGGGGAGACCATAGTGCGGATGCAGGAGCTGCTCAGCCAGGGCTGGCTGACGCCCCTGGGTGGAGCTGGGTGCTGGGGACTCGGGGGAGCAGCCCTAGTCTGGGGTGGGTGGGTTCCTGGTCCCAGGCACAGGACATGGGGCCCCGCTAGTGTCTGAGCAGAGGCTGCCGGGGCAGATGCCACCACGCTCTTTCTCATGGCAGGCACCTGGGTGTCATTGGGCTGCTGCGGGCAGCCGGGGCCTGCCTGTCCCCCCAGGAGCTGGAGGACGCGGGGACTGAGCTGTGCAGGTGAGGGCTGCAGGCACACCCATGCTTCTGGACGCAGGGCCAGGGCCACGGCTCCAGGAGGGAAGCCAGGCTTGCAGGAAGGACGGTCGGCGGGGGTGGGGGTTTCAGAGGAGGGAAAGCCCACCCTGCACTCGGTCTGCATCTGGGTATTGTTCTTGGCAGAGAGAACAGTCCAGTCCGGCAAACCGGTGTGTGTGTGTGTGCACATGTGTATGTGTGTGCTTGTGTGTGTGTGTGCATGCATGCGTGTGGGCTTGAGGAGGGCTGTGGAGGGGTCGCATGAGAGAGGGGCTAGAGTGTGGGCTGGGGGAGTCCTGGGCTGCATTTGGGGAGGTTGGGGTGGATGGGGTGGGGGCAGGGGAGTTGACCCCCCTCCAGGCGTGGTCACAGGTCTCGAGAGTCTCTGTCCTCCCCAGCGGGGTGAGCTCCAGTATGGGCCTCGCGGTGGTGGGGCCTGGTCCCCGTCATGGGGTCAGCTGACCACAGGCCCAGCAGCTGTCCTGGCCCTGCACTGACCTCACTGCTGCCCTGAGTGACCACCAAGGCAGGCCTGGGGAGACTGAGGCACGGCAGGGGGGAGCTCAGGGCCCTGGAGGTCCCCAGGGAGGGTGCTGGCGGTGGGCCAGGTGAAGGGCAGGCTGAGGCTGCAGAGCTCAGCTCCTTTCCCCGTCCCCTGGGACCCCCTCGCCAGGGTGCCTTTGACGCCCATCACTGCCTCCCCTGCGTCTGGTGACTCAGTGCCTGGGCTGCCCACAGGCGGGGTCTGAGGACCATGGAGGAGGGAGGCAGGGAGTGGAGAAAGGGAGAGGCCTGGCCACCAGGGGATTCGGGGTTGGGGGTGCTGGAGACCGCCCGGATCTGCGTCCCTGAAAGTCAGAGCCCCAAGGCCTGGGGAGTGGGTGAGGACGGTGGTGTCTCAGGCTGACCGGCTGGAGTGAGAGGTGGGCAAACTGCCTGCTCAGCAGGAGGAGGACCCGAGGCTCTGGCCCCGGTGTCCCCACCAGCCAGCTTCTCCCCGACCCCCATGCCCTGGTGCCAGTAAGGCCTCAGCCCCTCTTGCCCTGGGCTTCAGTGTCCCAGGGGGACAAATCCTGCTGGCCGGCCATCCCCCACCCTTCTCAGCAATGACAGGGGTAAAGTGGGCTCTCAGATGTGATGGGGGGTGGCGGGGCCCAGGAAGGGAGGGGCTTGCCCACAACCACTGGTCTAGGCTCTAAAGGACTTCTGAGGTGACAGGGCTGCACCCCAGGTGAGCCTGGTTGGCTCATTGACGGATGGAGGAACTGAGGCAGAGAGGGGTGTTGATAGCCAGGTCCCACCGACAGCACTAGCACCTTCGTCCGGGCCTCTGCTTGGGAGTGGGCTGGTCCAGCCTGAGCTGCTTGGCCGGATTGGGGGGCCCTCGGCTGGCCCTTCCCAGGGCGAGTGTGTGGGAGGCCTGGGGCAGGTCTGGGAGGGGCTGGTGGTGCCATCCAGCATGATTCACCCCAGAAATTACCCAGCGCCACTGTGGGGGCTGCTGATGCTGTTTCCTGACCAGGAGGGAATCACAAGGCCCCTTGGGGGGAGTGGCCTTCCCTCCCTAGCCCCCCAGCCAGCACACCTGGCGTGGGCCTTTTCCCTCCTGGTCCCGGCGTGGGGGGGAGTGAGCTCCCCCAAGAGGGGCGGGAGGGTGAGGAGGACCCTGGTGAGGGCCTGGGAGGTGCTCTATGCCCCCCGCACCGTCTTCTCTAGGGTGGGCAGGCCCCAGGCCCCTCTCCCAGCCAAGGACACCCCCACGCAGCCTGCTGGGTCCAGGCCCACCAACCCTGGGCCTCCTGCGTGTCCGTCTTTGAACCACTGGTCTACCTCAGACTTTCTTCCTGCCTCTGTGGACCCCACCCAGGGAGAACTGTGTTGTGAAATATGAAGCTGGCATGTGGCACTCAGCAGGTGGGGGGTGTGTGCGTGTGCACGTGCATGCGTGTGCCCAGGTGTGTGCATGCAAGTGTGTGCACGTGCCCTTGACCTGAGTCACAGTCACCCCACTGGTGAAACTGGACTCCAGGCTGCCCGCGGGCCCCCAGCGACCTCTGCACTCCTGCCCCAGGCCTAGGTGCTGCTGGGCCAGCTGTCTGGGGCTGGCTTTGTAAAGGTGCCCAGGCACCCCCGAGCAGGCAGGTGGGCAGACGGGTAGGCACCTAGCAGGCCCTGATGGCCCCCCCTCCTCTGCTCTCCTCGCAGGCTGGCATCCAGGGGAGACCAGGAAGGCCTGCGGGCGTGGTGGCAGGCAGGGGCTGACCTGGAGCAGCCGGGCTATGATGGGCGCAGTGCCCTCCTTGTTGTGAGTGCCCTGGCCTTTCCAAGGCCACCTCCTCCAGGAAGCCCTGACAGTTCCACCACTCCCCCCCCCACCCCTCCCCAAATGCCCAACTCCTGCTCTCCTGGTGGACATGCTTCATGTGAGGGGGTTGTGCAGGGCTCTCCCCCTTCCTGTCCCAAGCCCCTCCTGGGGCCCAGAGCTGTGGGGACCGGGAGAGTGGAGGAGACACGGGGTCCTGCATTCATGGGCAGGAGGAGCCGGGTGGGAGGGCATCCCTGGTGGGCAGGGTGGGGGCTGTCCAGGACCAGGCTGCTGGTCAGCATCCCTGAGGCAGCCCCTCCCCCTGTGCTCCCTCCCACAGGCAGAAGCAGCGGGGAACCTGGAAGTGGTGGCCCTTCTGCAGAGCCTCCAGGGTGGGGCTGATGCCCAGGCCCCCCGCCCAGTAAGTCCCCTCCACAGCCAGGCAGGCCTGACGGCTCTCCCACAGAGCTCCCGGCCCTGTGGCTGGACCCTGGCTTTCGGAATGTGTCCAAAGGCCAGTCCTGGGGACAGAGTCGGAGGAGGCTGGGAAGGGTCCGAGTCAGTCCAGCCTGCAGAGCCCCTCCTGTGGGCGGGGCATAAAGTGTACGGGGAGCTGAAAAGTGCCTGGAGGGAGATGGGAGCAGTCAGGGAGAGCTTCCCCTAGGAAGGGCCCACCTCAGACCTCCTGTGTTCTGTCCTGTGAGGTCACCCTGTGACATACCCTACCACAGCACTGGAGGGCCCCGGCCATGGCCAAGAAGTTCCTTGAGCCTGGAGGGGACCTCAGATCTCTCTGCTGCACGCCACGACCCACTGGGCTGGGTGCTCCTGCCTGCCTTCCAGGCTGGGTGGCCCAGGCCCCCAGCTGATACATCCACCCCCTACTCTGTCATCTGGCTCTCCAGGAGACTCTCAAGGCTGACTGGGTTTCCTCGGGTCCTTGGGTCCCTCCCCTGTGAAAGGCTGGGCCCCACCGAGGAGATGCCCAGGCTTGTCTGTCTGCCCTGCCCCCATACGCTACCTGGGCCTCCACTCGCTCTCAGGAGACCTCACATTTTCAGGAAGTGCTGCCTGCTGTCTAACCTGAAGCTACCCTGGTGCAGCGTAAGCCATATTTTCCTGCTGTGACCTGCTGGAGGGATCGCAGGCCCCCCCACCACGGCTCTGACTGTCATGTGCCCCTGCTGCTGGGACGCCTCCCCTTCTGTTTCTGAGAAAGCTTGAAGGTCTTTGTGGGGCAGAGTGGCAATAAAGTCCCTCTGGGGACCACTCCCTCCCTAGGTCACCAAAGCCTGGCTCCAGTGGGTCTGTTTGGGTCCCAGGCTCTGGGTCAAAAGGTGATGTCTTCAGCGCCCTGGGGGTGAGGGACACCCAGCCAGTCCTTCCCAAGGTGGCCTGAGTGTCAGTGTGAGCCAAGCCCGCGGGGGTGGGGCGGGTGATCTGTCCCCTCCCCCTCTTTCCTGCCTCCCGGCCTTTGCTCAGGCTGTTCCCTCCTCCAGACAACCTCTGCCCCATCTCCTCTCCTCCGAATCCTTCTCATTCTTGAAGCTTGGAGTCACCTCCTCCAGGCAGCCCCCCGCCCACACCTGCTCCTGCCTAACTCTCCTCGCGCAGGCCATCTCTCTAGTCTTCAAGGTCCCTCTCGGTCGCTGTCTGGTTTTCACAGGGGCCTCTGCGGTATGCTGGCCCCTCAGCACAGTTCATTGTAGCCCCTAACCCACTACCCATTACAAGCCAGGCCCGTCCAGGCCACCTGCCTGGGGAGACAGGGAGGGGGTGACCCGTGCCAGCCCTGGTTGCGACAGCCTGGGTAGGTGTGCGGTGGGCAGGCCCAGGCCCAGTGGCTGTGGCTCTGTGAGGCTGGTGGGCAGCCACATGCCTTGTCAGAAGCTTGGCTGGGAATGGAATCAGGTGTTTGGACCCCTGGCCAGTTCTCTGTCCAAACTGTGAGCAGTCCAGTGGGGCTAGGGCACATCCCAGGCTCAGCCCCACCATGCCACGCTGGGCCTCCCTCCCTGCTCACAGTCCCTGAAATCTCCTTGCCGGGCAGGAGGAGCCATGGGGGCCACCTTCCTCTGGATCCCCCACCACCTTGGTACCTCTTTAACTGCCCACATGAGGATTCCCGTCTGTCTGTCCATCTGGCCCCTGTGCTGGCGGCTCAGGAGAGCTGGGCCCAGCCTGAGGGCAAGTGCCCTGTAGATACTGGGCGAAAGTGTGACCCCAAGAGCTTGCCCTCGGCACCCCCTGTGCAGCTGGGGCCTCTCCCAGGTGGGCTGGGCTGGAGGCGACTCCACCCGCACCCCCAGGCTTCTCAGCCTGGTTCCCAGGCCCAGGCTGGCACCTCAGCTGGCAGCCTTCCAGATTCTTGCCCAGACACGGGTGTGCCTGGGCCTTGCACAACCAGGGAACGCCACATAAGTATGGCAAGTCCTGGGGAGCCTCTGCCCCACACCCTGATGACTGGGGGCCCATGAGTGGGGGGTGCAGGGGCTCGAGAGCTGGGAGCCCCTGCTGTTGCTGCTGGGCTGGGACCCTCAGAAGGCCATGGGGGAGGCAGTGGGAGTCGGACAAATGCCTGATGGAGGCGAGGAGGGAAGAGGCCGCCTCTCAGGTCCTATGGCAGGTCACCCCATCCCCCGTGCTCCCACCTGCAGCAGCTCGCCAGAGGCGCCCACCCCTTCGGCTCTGCTCCTGAGGGACTGGAGATGGGCAGTCTATCGCTCACAGCCACACCACACTCGGCACTTCTCCCAGGCCCCGTGGAGCCCCGGACTGTAAAAGCTGCAGGCGGCTCATGTTACCCCAGACAGGAGCACCCTCCCAGAGCGGGTGCCGACCTGCCAGTGTAGAAATGCCCACTGTATCCCGAGTGTCCTGTGGAGAGCACATGCTGAGCTGGCTTTTCCCCACATGGGTCACTGAGGGCAGGGAAGAGCTTCCGCCAGCCAGATAGATGGGGGCAGCTCCCTGCAGGGCTGGGCAGCCAGCCCTCCATTCTCAGGCCCCTCCACACACTTGTGGGACACAGAGCCCTACAATGAGCAGCTCCTGGGCTGGGCAAGTGTCTGAAAGCTGAGGAAAGCCGCAGGCACGTCTGGAAACTTCCTTAGGGCCATTTTGTGTTCCCTGGGGAGAGGCCAGCCTGGCCCCATAAGGCAGCTCCTCTGAGAATCACCCAGTAGTGCCGGGGGAGTGGAGGGCCTGTGCACCAGGCTCCCAGGCACAGCGTGTGAGGTGCAGTGGCCCACAGAGGACAGTGCTGGAGGCTCCCCTTCTGCCTGTGGGAACTTGTTCCCGCTGCACCCCTGAAGGGCACTGCTTCATCGTCCCTCCCATTTCACAGCTGAAGAAGCTAAGGCCGAGTCCCGCACTCTGGGCTCCACGTCGACACGTGGTAGCGCTGGGCCGTGAGCCCGCTGGACCTGGGCAGCCTCCTTGCCTCTTGAAGGTAGTGCTACCAGGAGACATGGCATGGGGCTGGCAAGAGATGGGGAGCCAGACTTGGCACGGTGAGTGCTGGATAAACACTGGAGGTCGCCTGAGCCCCCCGGGGTCTCGGAGGGAGCAGACTCCCCAGAGGAGAGCTGCGTTGCCCACACCCAGTCATTTCCCTTTGGGTGAGGCCTTGGCTCCCAACTGCCCATCTCACATCACCAGGATCCCAGGGTTATCTCGGGAAACATCTCTGCATGTAGGCAGCTGTCTGCGTTTTCCCAGCGTTTCCATCATAAAATCAGATTCTCAGACAGGGTCCCCCAGAGCCCCCCCTGGCCCCCAGCTACAGGGAACCCGATTTCTCTTTCATGCTAGTAAGCCCCCCTTCTGGTTACACCTTGATACCTCCTGTTGCAAGTGGGAACACAGGAGCTTGTGCTTGTCACCTCCTTCCCCTCTCTCACAGTCCCCTCTGACACTGGAGACAGTGACAGTGACAGTGTGTAAGGAGGGGTCTGCCCTAGACTGGGCTGCACCAGGGCTTGGAACTGGGGACAGGAGAGGTGGGTTCTTCTGGCCCATGCATTAGTGGTGGCGGTGGTGAGGAGGAATTCCCAGGCTCTTCTTGGTCCCACCCCTGCCCCCGCCCCTGACCCCACACACAGATGCTCAGGCCTATGGGCTCAGCACAGACACTGGGTGTGGAGTCCCAGCTCTACCATCGAGGACTGTTCAACCTCTGAGAAGTCACTGTCCCTCTCTAAGCCTCAATTTCCCCAACTGCAACATGGAAATGAAACCTTTGTTACTCACTTCGCAGGGGGTGGGGCAGAAACACACGCAGCACATGTGACCGTGCCCGGAGGGTCCGTCACAACCTGGTGGCCACATCCTGGCCTGGGACAACTCAAGGCTCCTGAGCTGAGAGGGCACTGGGCTCCCACTGGCTGGGTGGGTGTGTGTGGCTGCCCTGGACTTATCTGAACGGTTATGACCACCCCCTGTCGCCCACCCCCATGTGGCTGCACCAGTGGCTAAGATGTGGGCAGAGGACTTTAGGGGCCACCTCCCTCCAAATTTTCTCGTTCCTAAAGCTTGGACCCAGCTACTAGCCCCCATTTCCCCCAGGCAGGCAGCTCCCTGTAACACAGAGTCCCCGGAGGCTGGGTGGTCAGGCCCCAACATCTCCAGGTGACTAAGTGGGCAGGCCAGAGCGCATGGGGTGTGTGGGGGTGGGCAGGGCTCCGGCCCTGTGTGGTGGAGAGGGGGTAGGGCTGGGGGCCCCATGTGCAGAGTAAGGGGGCAGGATGGGCTCCTAGTGTGGTCCCTGGAGGACGGGGTGCTGCTCTCCTCACCCTCTTGGAAGAACCAGTAACCTGCGCGGCGCGTTCTCTCCTTCCCTCTCCCTCCCTCCAGTTTCACTTTCTCTTTGTCCCCCTTCCCCCCTCCCACGAAGTTCCCTTTGAAGTGAGAGGGACCAGGATGGGCGTGTCCAGCCCCCATCCATAGCCGAACCGGGGCCTGGGCTCCTGCCGGCTCAGGTCCTCACCTGCCCTGGGCACCAGCTCGGCCGGTGTCACACCCCCTCCCTGCAGTGTCTGGGCGCCCGGGTCCCAGGCGAGACAGTGTGGGTGTGGCCCCCAGGCCCGGAGCGCGGACCCTCGGGACTCCAGGTGTGCCCAGGCCGGGCGCTGGAGGCGGGGGCGCCGGGCGGGGCCGGGAGGCAGGTGAGTCAGGGCCACCCCCGCGCGGGCGCGCCGAGCAGGTACCAGGGCCGCGGACGACCCGCCGCGCGACTAGCCGGCCCGGGAGCCGCCCGGCCCGGAAAAACCGGTCGGGCCAGCGCAACGCGGGCGCATTCCGGCGGCGGGGGAGGGCGGCCACACCGCTTAAAAGGCGCCGCGGCGCTGGCCACCGCCGCACGGACGCAGCCGCCGGGCCACGCGGGACGCGGGCCGAGGGGACGCGCCGCAGGACGTCTGGGCTCGCGGGGGCTCGGCGGGCGCGGCGCGGGCGGGGCTGGGTCCGGCGGCCGCGCTCCCCCTGCGCCGAGCCGGGGCGTCTGGGGGCCGCGGGGCGCACGGCGGAGGGCGAGCGGGGTGCGGGGCAGGGCTCCCCGGGCGGCGGGGGCTTTCTCTCCACAGTGCGGCGGAGCGCGGACTCGCGCGCTGGGTCCAGTGGTTCTTAACAGTTCAACAGTTCTGTAGCGCAATTGTGAAATGTTTAGGACCACTAGATCCGGCGGGCCTGGCGGCGGCGGCGACAGCAGCCAACCGTCCCACGCGCGGCCTGGGGGCGGGGTCGGGGTCAGGGGCGCGCCGGGGGCCGCCTGGGAGGAGCCCTCGGACCCAGCCCCGCGTCCCCCGGTCCGGCCGAGCCCCGCGCGCCGCGCCGGGCAGACCCCGGGGTCGGGCCTGCGAGCCGAGCGCCGCCGGGAGGTGGCCGGGCGTGGCGGCGGCCGGCGCGGGGAACCGCGGCGGTGCGGGCGCGCCGGGCCGGCCCACGCTCCTGACGCGTCGCCGCCCTCCTGCGCCCGAGGGCCCCCACCCTTCTCGAAACTCCGCCGAATTCCCAGCCGGGACCTGACGGTGGGCCCCGCGGGGTGAAGGAACGGTCCTCGCCCCCGAGCTTCCCGGAGCCGTCCGTTTCGCGGCGGGCTCGCCGGGAGGGAGCCGGGATTGTACGGCGGGACGCTTCACTTCACAGAGGGCCTGGGGTGAGGGCCTGGGGTTGGGGCCGAGCGCAGGGCTCCCCTGAGAGCCTGTGGAATGAATGACGGACCCGAGGGACAGAAGTTGCGAGTGGGGAGAAAGTGGGGAGGCCGCGCCCCGGGCAGTGGAGACAGGCCCGCAGACCTGGTGTGCCAGAGCGTCCCTCTCGGGCCTTAGGCTCCGCTGTGAAGTGGGGAGCACTCGCCTGCGGGAGAGACCTGTGGGAGCCGTGGGAGCCCGTGTGCGCAGCCCCGCGAGGGGCTGAGCAAAGCGTCTTTCCGTTCCACCTCCCCCCAGGGCGAGGGGGCTTCTGCCTGGGAGGTGAGGCTGACCAGCCCTGAGTCTGCCTGGCCCGCTGGTCGGCCTGCACCCTCTGGGGGGACAGGGTGTCCCCATCAGGCCCCAGCCTCCGTGGCCCACTGTTTAGGGGGGCTGCAGAGCTGCCTGGGTGGTGGGTCAGACAGGCCTGGGTGTGAAGCCCACTAGGGCACTGCTCAGCTGGGTGGCCTTGGGCCAGTCACCTGTCCTCTCTGAGCCCCACCTGCACATAGGTGTGGCGGAGAATGCCCTTCCCCTCACCCTGTTTGTTGTGAGGACAGAGAGGTAATGTGGAGGGCTGTGCTGGGCCAGCATGGGCTGCAGAAGGACGTGACCCCAGCTCCGCGGTTGTCGCCAGGGAGGGGGTTGGGTTCCTCGGAGGAGGGTCCACCCTCAGACCAGCACCTTCCCCTTTTGCCCAGCAAACTCCCTTGCGGCCACTTCTCGGGTCTGTGGTGCTCTGAAGGGACCAGAGGGTCTACGCAACCATGCTGCCCCTGACCGGCACGGCCACTTAGTGGTGACTTCATTCTACAGAGTGTTCTCTCTGCACCATCTGCTGGGCTCCTCAGCAGCTCAGTAAGAGGGGCTCCTCTGCTGGGGCTCAGGTTGGGGGTTACAGGCTGCTCCCTCTTCCGTAGCTTGGAATCATCTTGTACGGTGTGAATATATACATTGCCGGTTGATGAAAATGAAAGTATGTTCCAGAGCTTGGCTGTGTCCTGAGGCTGGCTGGCTTTCCCCCAGGCCTTGTGGTCTCTCCCGCTTCCTTCCAACCCCAGGGGAACAGAAATGAGGATGGTCGTGGGCGAGGGTGGTCAGGTCCTCACCCTGGGCCAGCTTCCAGTCGCAGCCCTGGCTCTGGCACTGTGGTCTCCCAGCAGGGCCCCAGCACCTGCCACCAGCCTTCTCTTAGCCGAGGAAGGGACAGCTCTAGGACCCAGCAAAACCTCCCACCTGCCTGAGCCAGGGCCCCGGGCCACACTCTCTCCCTGATCTCCCTTCTGCTTTGAGCTGCTTGCTTCAAGGAGCCAGGCTGGGGAGAGGGCTGTCCCCAGGGCCCCAATTTCAGGTGGCCCCCTCCTGCTTCCAGCCTTGCCCATACTGGTCCCTTGGCTGGCTGTCACCCATGCCTGGTCCGAGGCTCTGACCCCTGGGAGGAGTGGGGTTGAAAGGCTTACAGGTTGGAGTGACGGAGGACTCTTCTCTGCACGCCCCCTCTCCATCCTGGCCCAGACTGTCAGTCGTGGGTTCAAATCCCAGCCCTGGCGACTGTAAGCAAGTCCTCGGCCAGTCCCTCATCCTCTCAGGACACCCATTTCTTCTTCTTGCAAAGAGGTGCTCACCTCATGGGGCTCGCTGGAAGGTCCTCTGAGACCATGCGGCCAAACTCCCAGAGCGCTGATGTGGGCAGGACTAGAGCTTGTCCCCAAACTCACAGTTGGAGTGCTGGTGTGGGGAGGTCCTCAGGTTAATCTGGTCCTCCCCTACAGGGGGCAATGGGGTGGGGTCTCACAACAGGCTCCCTTGGTCCCTGGGGCCTCCGGGAGGGCAGCCTTCTACTCTGTGGTGACAAGCCCTGTCTTTCCCGACACTGCCCCCTGCTCCCAGCCTCTCCTCTCTCCACCTACTCACCCCAACAAAGGATGCCGAGGGTCCCCAGTACGCATTCTCTTTAGTGATGGAAGCCCCGAGTGTTAGCTGGGCACGTGGCCCCCTGGGCTGCGAGCATGCGCCTCTGCCCAGTGTGGTGGGCAGCAGAGGCAGCTGTGACTTCAGGCCTGCCCCCGGAGGACACTGTCTGCTCCCTGCTTCCTCTTTTCCCTTTCAGGGCGGAACTAGGCCACAGGAGTGCTGAGCCTGCTCTGGCTATGCAGACGGAGGGCCAGCCCGGTTTGCCTGGATTTCTGGTTTTATCACTGAAAGTCTTATGTCCTGGGAACACGCTCTGTCCTGGGCAAACTGGGGCAGTTGGTCACCCTGCCCTGGACCAGCTTGGGGGACACACCACCCTAGCTCCTTGGACCACCTACCAGCTTGTCTTTTCTACAGAGAAATAAACCTGTCTTTTTAAAGCCACTGTTATTTTGGTCTCTATTTAAGTAGCTGAACCAGTATTCTGAGTCAGTGCTTCTCAAGCTTGGCCGCGCGGCCGAGTCACCGGGAGGGCTGGTGAGGAACACCTCGGGCTGGTGGAGTGGGGCGGGCCAGGGATCTGCATCTGTACCGAGCTCTGCCTGATTGAGACGGAGCCCGAGGCTGACAACCGCTGTCTTAAGTAGCAGACCTCAGCAAGAGAAGAGAGTTAGAACAAGAAGGGGAGACAGACCCCCAAACCTGTGGCTTTGGGGGATATCCTGGGCTTGTAATCCCCAGGCAGGGGAACTCAGGACAGAAACTGACTGTCAGCCCCTGTGTCCCTCCACGTCCTCGCCCAAGCCCCTGTGGCACAGACAGCCCGCCGAGGGCTCATGCCAGGCTACCGTGAGTGTAATTCCAGATGCCTTTGCAGTTGAGTATGACCATAGAGAAGGGGGAGGACAGGGGCACAGTTCCTTACTCTCTCCACACCCTCAGTGACTTGCTGAACCCTGTAGGGAAGCAGATCTGTCCCCTCTGGGTGGGCTCTGGGGCCAGCTGTGACTGGCTCTCTGATCATCTGCTGTGGTTCTGAGAGGCTGGCGGGGGTGGGGGGCGGTACGTGGGTGGCAGGGCACACGTTCATGCAAGCTTTCCTTGAGCTCTCCAGTCTTTGGGGATCAGCCTTCTCTTTATTTTTTTCAGTTTATAAAGGTAGAATTGACATATAGTAAGGTGAGCATGTTTGAAGGTACAATTGATGACTTTTGATGTGGGCATATGTCTGTGAGGCCAGCGCACAATCAAGATAACCAGCAGATACCCTCCCCCCCCATGGCGTTAACGTGGCGCTGTGATACCTCCCTTCCCCACCCCCCAAGTTTTCCTTATTGGAAAGTTTTCAACTGAGAATTCAATATCTTTAATAGATATACGACTATTCCATTTCTTCTTGAGTGAGTTTTAGTTGCTTATATCTTTCAAGGAATTTGTTTATTTAATCTAAGTTGTCAAATTGTATAAAGTTATACATAATACTCCATTATTCTTTTAATATCTGTAGAGTCTGTGGCAATGTCCCGTCTCCCATTCTTACTATTGGTGATTTGAGTTTTCTCTCTTTTTTTCCTGATCAGCCTGGCTAGAGGTTTATGATTTTCATTGATCTTCTGAAAGAACCAGCTTTTGGTTTGATTGATTTTCTCTATTATTTTTCTGTTTTCTATTTAACTGATTTCCACTCTGATCTCTGTCATCTCCCTTCTTGTAACTTTGGGTTTTATTTATTCTGCTTTTCTGGTTTCTTTTTTTATTTTTGAGGGAGATTGGCCCTGAGCTAACATCTGTTACCAATCTTCCTCCTTTTTTCCTTTTTTCTCCCCAAAGCCCCAGTAGATAGTTGTATGTCACAGTTGTACATCCTTCTAGTTGCTCTATGTGGGACACTGCCTCAGCATGGCTTGATGAGCAGTGTGTAGGTCTGTGCCCAGGATCCAGACTGGTGAACCCTGGGCCGCCAAAGTGGAGTGCATGAACTTAACCGCTATGCCAGCAGGCTGGCCCCAGCTTTTCTGGTTTCTTAGGGCGGTGTCTACTAGGCCACTTGAAGTTGTCCCAAAGCTCACCGAAGCTCTGCTCATTGTTTATAGGCTCTTGTTTTCTCTGTGTTTCATTTTGGATAGTTTCTATTTCTATCTAAACTATTGCTTCTTCTGCAGTGTCTAACTTGCTATGAATTCCATCAGTGTAATTTTCATCCTGGACATTACATTTTGTCAGGTCTGTTTGACTGGGTCTGTTTTATGGTTTCCATATTTCTACCTAATGTATTCAAGCAGTCCAAGATCTTCTGGAACATATTGAAATATAGTTGTGAAATAGTTTTCATGTTCTTGTCTACTAATTTTAACATCTGTGTCATTTCTGGGTCTGTTTCTGCTGACTGATTTTTCTCCTTGTTATGTAGTTTTCTGTTTCTTTACATGCCTGGTAATTTTTGATTGGTTGCCAAACATTGTGACTCTGACATTGTTGGGCGCTGGGTAATTTTGTATCCTATAAATATCTGTGAGCCTTGTTCTGGGACATGGTTAAGCTACTCGTAGAGAGTTTGATTGTTTTGAGGATTGCTTTCAGCTTCATTAGGCAAGATCAGTTCAACTTTTATTCTCTTTTATTCTGTTTCCCCAACAATGAGGCAATCCTTGTGGGGGCTCCACTCCAGGCCTTGTGAATGAGGAGGCTTATTCCTTCTGGTTGTGGGGACACACATCATTCCCAGCACGTTTTTTTTTTAATTTTTTAAAATTATGGGAAAATATACATAACGTAAAGTGTACGCTTTTAACCGTTTTAAGCACACAGCTCCATGGCGTTCAGCACACTCACACTGCTATGCGACCGTCACCACCGTCTCCAGGACTCTTCTCATCTTGCAAAACTGAAACTCTGTCCCCATTAAACAATAACTCCCCATTCTCCCTCTCCAGCTCTTGCACCCACCATCCTGCTTTCTGTCTCTATGCATCTGACTCCTCTGTGGACCTCATATGAGTGGGAACATGCAGGATTAGTCCTTTTATGACTAGTTTATTTCACTCAGCATAATGTCCTCCAGGATCACCCATGTTGTAGCACGTGTCAGAATTTCCTTCCTTTTCAAGCATGGACAATATTCCGTTGTGTGGATGGAGCATAGTTTGTCTATTCATTCATCCATCCGTGGACACTGGGTTGCTCCCACCGTTCGGCTGCTGTGAGTAATGCTGCTGTGAATGTGGGTGTGCACAGATCTGTTTGGGTTCCCAGTACTGTTTGAAATGCAGGCAGCTTTCCCTCCTCTCCTCAGGTGGCTCCTCCTCATGCCTTGGGGAGTTTCATTCCTTCCTGGGTGATCTGCCCTCAGCTAAAGACTCCAGGGGACCCCTTTGCGATCTCTGGAGCCGTGGTCCATGCAGCTCTCTTCTCACTGATGTCTGCTGTGCAGCCTCAAGCAGCCTCAGCTTCCACAGACTCCAGCTGTGTCTCCTGTGTCCAAGGACACCCCGGAGCTGCTCCTGGGCTCTCCCTCCCTGTGCTGAAGCCGATCACCTCTCTCCAGGCAGTAGGCTGGGCGATCACGGGGCTCACCTCATTTGCGTCCCCTCTCGCAGGGATCATTCTCCTGTCCTGCCCCATATCCAATGTCTGTGAACTGTTGTTTCATATGCTTTGTCTCTTTTTAAGTTATTTCTGGTGGGAGTGTGAATCTGGTCTGGAATCTTTTTCTGGAACTCCTATTATTTCAGACATTGAACTTCCTGCTCTAATCTTGTCATTTTTTCCTTCTCTCTTATTTTCTCTTTCTTTTTCCTCTACTTTCTGGGAGATTTTCTTGACTTCATCTTTCAGTCCATCTTTTGAATTAGATTTCTGTTATCATATTTTTATCTTTCAAGGGCTTTTCTTCTTGTTCTCTGAAGGGGATCTGTACTTAAGTTCATGGGACTCAGTGTCTTCTCTTCATCCTCTGAGGACCCCATGGCCATGCCCAGGCCCAGCGGGGGGATGCCCCGTCACGGGGGCTGTGGATGTGGTGGTTCTGAGCATGCAGCTGTTCCTGACATGGTCAGTGGTGCTGCCTGGACCCAGGGTCTGGGGGCAGTGGCTCCCTCAGCACCCCCATCTTTGTTCATCCAGCAGACCAGCTCACACTGCTTGCATTCTCTGTGTGGTACATCAGTGCCGTACACTCTCGTGTATTACACACACACACACACATACACATGCAGAACCTACGTTCACAAGACCGCCTTCACGCCCAGCCCTGGTCTCTGCAGATCCAGAGCTGAGCTGGACTCACCCCTGCCCTGGAGAGGTGTAGGAGATGCTTTGTATGGGAGATGCACCCGGAAGGGCTCCTCAGGAAGCAGCAGGCCACTTCTGGCCTGGTGGCAGGGCTGTGACGCAGCTGCACTGAGAGGTGTCCCAAAGTTTTCTAGATTGCACCCTCAGGCAAGCTGCCTGGGGAACTCAGTAAGACTCCTGCCCCCCACATGTCCCCCTGCCCTGGTCACTGCCTGTTCTGGAGCTAGAGGCTGAGCCCAGGCCTTCGAGGGGCAGAGGGAGAGGGAGCAAGAAGGAGGGGAGACAGAAGCCAAGGGTGTGGGGTAGGTAGGCTTGGGCCTGTGGGACGGGAGGGAGGAACACAGGGAGGAGCATGGAGGGGATGCTGGTGAGGCTACAGGGCTGGTGGGGCCTCTTGGTGCACCCCTCACTCTCAGGGGTCTAGGGCAAGCCCCTGGCCTTGCCTATCTGCACAGGAGGGAAACTGAAGGAGGGGTCCATTGAAATACTTTTCCTTTAACTGGAGACCATGGCCAAGGTGCGCCACCTGCTGGCCGTTCCAGATGTGGCTGGGTAAACACAGGGGATGGGCTCCCTAGAGTCCTGGCTGGTCCCATCTGACCCCATCAACCTGGGGAGTCCAGGAGGAGGGGTCTGCTCCTGCTTTCTGTCCACCTTCCTGATGGGCTGCCTGTCTTCCTTAAACATTCACTGCCCCCCTGGGAGTGCTTGGCCTGAGCTGGGCTCTGGGCACCCGGAGATGAATCTGACCTCCACCCTGGAGGGGCACAGGAATGTGCTAGGTGCAGCAGGAGTTCCAGGACTGGGGACTAGTTCTGCCGAGGGCTGGGAGCCTTCCTGGAAGAGATGGCATCTGACTTTGACCTGAAGTTGGAGCTGGCCAGGCAAAGAGGACTGGAGGCCTGCAAGAGCTTGGGTGTTGGGGGCTTGGAGAGGAGATGAGGCAGCTGAACCCTCGAGTAGGAGGGGCAGGGGGGAGCTGAACCCAGCGAGGAGGAGATCTGGGCTGGGGATCTTGCAGGCTGGCTGAGGGACTGCCGCTTTAGGTGGGGTGTCATGGAAGGACTCATCATTTCTGCCAGGGGCTGGGAGCCTTTGCAGGCTGGGCGGAGGGCCAGAATGCACCCCTGTTGCAGTGAGGTCACTGGTTGTGGGGCTTTGGAGGCCACTCAGTGCCACCTACATTTCCTCTCAGGAGCTGGGAAGCTGTAGGTAAACCAGGAATGCTTTCCTCTGGGCCAGGAAGTGTCCTCAGGCTGGTCAACCTGACTGACCTAGGGCTGGGCTGGGTGGGCCTGCTCAAGTCATCCCATGGGCCAGGTCTGGCACTGCAGCCTTGTTCTGGGTGGGAGGGGGGAGCCAGTCTGGGGCCAGTGAGGAGGCCAGAGAGAGATCCAGGCTGGGGCAGGAGGGCTGGGCCCGGCGGGTAGCGGGGAGAGGGAGGGCAGGTGCCCCTCTGCAATGGGAATTCACACAGGAACTGGACATGAAAGCATGTCTGGGATCCACTCGTGCCTTTAGTCTTCAACAACCCCCAGCGGGTATCTACTCTATGCCAGGTACTGGAGAAACCGCTGGAATCCTAGGGGGGATGAGGGACAATGGACAGGACGAACAAGTAACATTTATAGTGAGTTCATGATAGTGCTCCAGAGGGACACTAAAGCCGTGGAGGGCTGCATGTGTTGGGAGGGTTGAGGCTGTAGGTCAGGTGGGCGGGGAAGGCTTTGCCGAGAAGGTGACCTTCCAGAGAAGAGGTGGAGAGCCGTGTGGCTGTCTGGGGGACAGCACCCCTGCAGAGGGAACGGCAGGAGCAAGCCCTGGAGCAGGCGTGCTGGGGTGCTGAGGAGCAATGAGGAGGCCAGGAGACTGGCAGCAGAGGCCACGTGATCTCACCCACCTTCTTAAAGGCTCCCCGGGCTGCTGTGTTGAGACCAGACCAGGGGCCGGCAGTGGTCCCCTCCAGTTAGGGGCTCTGCAGTAGCTATGATGGTGGCCGAGATGCGGCATGGACAGCGCAGACTGAAAAGCTGTCTGCCTGTGGACATACCGTAGGTCCTGATGGATAGGATGCGGGGGGCCGAGAGAGCAAGCAGGAGTCAAAGCTGACTCCAGGTGATTGAATTGAGTGAATGAATGATGGAAAACTCAACACCTCAGGGGACCCCGTCACACACTCCCTTCCCCAGCCCATCTCCACCTGACAAGGGGTGGCCCTGCCCAGCACCAGCCCCTCTGCCGGCGCTGGCCGAGGTGCTGAAACCATGCTGCCTGGGGCGGCCCCAGCGCTCTGGGCCTGGGGCTCCTCTTGGTGTGAGGCGTCGCGCTGGGGTGGGCAGAGGGCAGGAGGGGGTGATGGGACCAGTCCAGTGACCAGTGATGGTCCCCGTTCTACAGGGAGCCGGCCTGACCCTGTCAGTCCCTCTCTCTCTACTTGACAAACCTTATCCCACAGCCCACGGTGGGGCTGACTGTCCTCTGCTCCTGCTTCTGTCCTCAGGCTGGGAGCTCCCAGGGCAGGGCCCCATCCTGCCCTCCACAGCTGCACTTCTGAGGCCAGGCCTTGCGGGTGAGGGGGTGAGGGGGTGAGGAGGCAAGAGGACACAGGGGTTACCAGCCCAGACTCTCAATACAGACTACCTGGGATGAATCCCGGTGAGTTACTTCACTCTGTGCCTCCATTTCCTCATCTGTACAGAGGAGATAATAATACCCTCTCCTGTGAGGGTTTGAGGGTGTGAGAATTAAATGAGTGAATATTGTCAAGTGGGTAAAACAGAGCCTGGTCCCTAGTTGATGCCAGAGTTTGCTAACCCAGCAGACAGGACAACCTCCCCCCAGCACTCAGACACCCCTGAAGGAGAACTGGTGTGGTGACTGCAATCTTCTCCCCAGCTGAAGCTGCCCAGGAGACCCCACCTGAATCGAGGTGGGCTTCCCTCATGGACTTGGCCGGGCTGTCATCGCTGGCTGCCCTCCTAGTGCATCCTTCCCCCACCCCAGACAAGAGCCCAGCCTCCTGGGGGGTGCTGGGGGGGGCCTGCTGAGCTGAGAAGGTGCAGGGGAAGCGTGGGAGGGTCCCAAGGCCCAGTTGAGATGAGGGGAAGGTTTCTTTCTCTCCCCCACCCACTCTTGGAGGGGATGGAGGGTCTGCTCCATGCTGAGTGTGGTCCTCGAGCGTGGACCTCAGAGCTTGGACCTCTGGCAGCCTAGGCTTCCTGATCTCTTTATTAAATACTAAAAGTCATGGTTACACGTCCCACAAGAGTTAAAGCCACACAGAGGGATAGAAAGTGGAAGCAGAAGGCTCTCCCTGATCCCACCCTCCCCTCTCCCCAGAGGCAGCAACTCTCACCCATCTCTGCGTCTCTCCCAGGAAAGGCCCAGGCATTTATGGGCATAAAAGGTCTCTAGAAACACAAACCCGACCGTGCTGCACACGGTGTCTGGGGCGTCTTTCCAAGAGCCCCCAGTTTGGACCCACATCCACTGTCCCTGAGGATCAAGTGCTAGGACTTGCGGTCCATTTCCCGACTGGCCCAGTTTCCACCATCACAGAGACTGCGGCCAGGTGCTCATTTTCCGGAGTGCGCTGTGGGAGCGTGTCGGGGTGCCTTCCCAGCTCTCAAGGTGCTGGCTGAAAGGACTTGGCCCTTTTTTATGAAGGCTGGCTGGGGGTGGGCTGGAGACCACCCACGGGGGCCTGGCCCAGGAGGGACTGGTCTGCGTGTGGAGATGGTGGTGTGGTGGGCTCAGGGCTCCCCACACCCGGTGCAGGAATCTGACCGCTCCAGCTGGGTGTCCTGCCTTCCTGAAATATTGCCACGTGGGGTCTGACTGGAGCTGAGTCCGCAATTAATCCCGCCAGAGCTCCGCTCAATTGCAGGGGGTTTTCTGTTTTGCTCCCTTGGCCTAGATTTCCCCAGGGACAGCTGTGACCGGCCGCCGCATGCTTGGTAAATTAAATGTTAAAAAAATCTCCACGATGACTTTAATCAATCCATTGAGATGGCGGGCAGCCTCCTCCCAGAAAAGCCTGGTCCACTGGAGGGAGCCCCCCAGGCTCAGGGTCTTGGGGGGGGTAGGACAGTCCTCCCCGGTGCCTGGACACGGGGGAAGGGGGAGGGGGAGTTCCCCAGGGTGTCCTCCTGGAGTCCAGAGGAGGGGGCTGAGGAGGGGGATGGGGGGCTCTGGCCCCAGTTATGGCTTGCCCTGATTTCTGCCCCAGACCAGGGGTGCCTGTGGGGACAGGGAGGGAGGCAGCTCCTCCTGAGGTATCTCTCCTGACCTGAGGCCTTGTTGGGGCAGAGCGGTGGTAATTGCCGGCCCCGTGGCCGCAGATAAGGGGTTCATGATGAACGCTGGGTGCAGTCGACAGAGACAACGTCCTCCAGCTGCCGCCCAGGGGAGTCAGGGGAGGAACCTGGTGAGCAGGAGGGTCTCCCCACCAGCCAGGGAGTGGGGGTAGGGAGATTCCATGGTCCTTCCCAGGGGGCAGGCCCAGCCTAGCACCCCAGCCAAGCTGTCACGTCATGCCATCTGCATAGCGGTGCCTCTGAAAGGGCCTAGCGCTGACCTCCAGGCACTCACTTCTTGTCTCCTCCCCCAGCCTGCTTACCTACCAGGTCCAGTTCTTGCCCATCTTCCCTAGCAGCGTTCCCTGACCCCCTCCCCTCTTAACTCCCGAAGACCTTCCCGGGAGGCCTGGGTTATATAGGCGACCCGGTCTCCCTGCTCCACTCTACCTAGGCAGGCATCCCACCAGCCCAGCCTGCACACCCAGGGGTCGCCTGGCAGCATGCGAGGCTGGGGGCCGCGAATAGCAGGACGCACGGGATCCGGGTGTGAATTTGTATCTGGGCAGAGCCCCTGGCTCCCCCAAGCACCCCGCCACGGACTCGGACAGTAATTTGGTCAGCCCTGGCCACTAGCAGGAATCCTTCAGCCCGCGGGGAGCTCTGGAGTGGCCTGAGGGGTCCGGGTCAGGGGCAGAAAAGGCCGCTGGTGGCAGCGGAATCGGGTCCCGCTGCCGGCTCTCTGGGGTCCTAGCGGGGCGGGCCTTAGGAGTCTACCGGCCGAGGCTGGGGTGACGGATGGAAGGCTTCCGAGGAGCCGCCTCAGACAGGGGCGCTCTGGAGCATGGGCAGAGTAGGGAGCGCAAGGTCACCGGGCTACCTACACGTCTCCAGGGACTGGGACCCCAAGGCGTGGAGTCCCCGGGACGGATTGGAGGGGGAGGGCGGCGATGTGCACCCTGAAGGAAGAGGTTTGTGAGAGCCCTGCTCAGCGCCGCCGCCCCTTCCCTGTGCTGCCTCCAGGAGGTGCGAGAGGCAGTGGGGTGCGGACTCAGGCCCGGTCCTGGCCCCCCCATCCTCCGCCCCACAGCGGCCGGGGCCCTCGCCCCCCGCCCCTCCTCCTGGTGTCCGGGTGTCTGGCTCGCGGCCCTGGCGGAGGGGGCGCTGTCGGCGCGGGCGGGCGGGGCCGGGGCGCGGGGGCGCGCGCCGCGGAGCGAGCGCTGGGGCCGCGGGCGCGGGCAGCCGAGGACTGGGCGCCTGGCGGGCGGCCCTGCGCCGTGCGGGGCGCGGCGGCGGCGGGCGCGCGGCCAGTGAGCGCGCGGGCGGGGAGGTGGCGGCGGCGGCGGGAGGAGCTCGGGGGCCGCTCCCCGCGCTCCGCTCCTTCATGGCGCTGCCCGGGCCTCCCGAGCCGCCCCGCGGCGCGCCCCGCAAGGCGCCCAGCTTGCTGGAGATGGGGGCGCTGTGCCTGGACTCGGAGATCATCCTGGGCTTCACCAGCCACCTCCTGCGGCGGCGAGCCAAGGTGAGGGCCGGACGCCCGGACCCGGCTGGCGGCAGAGGCGCTGTCCCGAGACTTTGTGGTGCGGTTCCGGCGGTTTCGGATGCGGCGCCGGGAAGGAGGCAGCAGGTCCGGAGCAGCGTCCCGCAGGCCGGGCCGGGGACTCGCTGCTGCACTTTCCCCCATTAGTGCTGTCCCCATCTCCCTCTCTCAAGGCTGCGTCCTGAGCCAGAGGCAGTCAGCCAGGGCGGAGAGCGCAGCGCAGGGACTCTGGGTCCCCCCCGCGCCGCCCTGCAGGGGTGGGCTAGACAGGGGGTCAGGGATCTCGTGGCTGATCCTGAGTCCCTGAGGTGACTCCAGGTCCCGCGTGCACCTCCTGGTTCTGCAGTGTGAGCGTGTGCTTCCCGAAGCGCCGCAGCGGTGCGGACAACCGAAGTTGCGGGTGTGGCCGGCCACCGGCTTGGGCCGGGGCTCCCGGAGTCGGTGTGTTTCTGGGGGTGCATGTGGGGAGTGTGTGCGTGTGGTGTAGAGCCGCGCTTCCCGGGGCCCGGGTATGTGTGTCCCAGAGCAGTTGGGCGGGGGGCGGTGCTGTCTGCAGGCAATGGGGGGAGGTGTCCCGGGGTACCCAGATCCAGATGGGGGCTGACGCCTGTTTTCCTTCGGGAGGCTGCGATGAGATAAGAGAGGGGAAGAGCTTCAGGTCCCCGGGAGGAGTGGAAAGGATCGTAGAGTGAGAGTGGGGTGCCCCAGCCACTTTATCTTCCCCTGTCCCCACCTCGCAGGTCATAAACGACTCGGAAAGCCAGGAGGAGATGATCCACTCCTCTTTTTTGGGGAGTGCGTGCGTGGGCAGGGAGCCCCTCCCAAGTGAAGGGGGGCGGGCAAAATGTAATGAAGGAGGGGTCGCTTTAAGGGGCTCAGGAGAGGCGGGGAGCGGCTCGAATCTGTGTGTGAGTGTCACTGTGCGCGCGGGGAGCTGCGGGCCGGAGTCTCCGCCCGCACCAGGGCGAGCCAGCCGGCCTCTGCTCTGGCTAGGCTCCTCCGGTTCCCCGGGGCGCGCATCCTCCACCCGGACGCGTGGCGCGGGAAGGCAGGTGCGCGGCGGCCAGCAGGGGGCGCTCGCGTCACGGGAAGGCGGGCGGCCGCGCCCGCCGAGCCCGACCCGGGGTGTCGGGCTGACCCGGAGCCGGGACCCGGAGTCGCCTGCCGCCACGGATAGCGGCAACTTTTAGGGCCGGGCTGGAGCGGGAGCAACTGGTCGCCGGAAAGGGGGGCGACCTCCCAGCCAGAGACAAACAGGCAATTAATTCCGGAGCTAAGTTCCCATCTGCCAGGCTGGCTGACAACAGGTCCCGCGCACACCCCCAGGGCCGGCCGCGCCACCTCCTCCCGTTTCCCGGGCGCACAGCGCGCACACCCACCTTCGTGCACTCGCGCGGCTGCAAAGACATGCGTGCCGCGCGCAGACACGCCTAGACACAGATACACTGGCACGGGAACTGCACGTTCCGAGGCGCAGCCTGTAGCGACACTCACCCACGCGCGACAGTTAGCCCCAAAGGGTGGCCAGCGACACGCGGGCGCACTGGATTTACAGGAGGAAAAAGCGACTGGGAGTCTGAGGGCTAGGGTTCAGCCCCTTCCTCCTCCCACCTCCCTGTGTGACCTTGGGTGAGACCTTCCCCGTGGTGTCAGTTTTCTCGCCTGTAAAGTGAGGAGTGGGTTGGTGCCTCCCAGGTGACGCGCAGACCCCAGTGTCCCGGGAGATGAGCAAAAAGGCGCATACGCGCGTGTACCATGTATCTCACTGTGGCCCCCAGTGCCCCTCCCCCGGCTGGGACTCGCCTAACAGGTTGGGGTCCTTGAAGTGGGAGGGGCCGCGCGGCGAAGTAGGACCCCCTCCCCCAAGCTCTGCTGAGCCGAGGGCTTGGGCGGGGCGGAGCGGGGCGGGACGGCCCTCCCGGAGCCCCACCCCACCGGCCCCGCCCCGGCGCCCCGGCCCCGCCCCAGCCCCCCCCTCGCCTCCCGAGCGCACCCGCCGCCGCCACCGCAAGCTCTGTCACTCACTGGAGCTGCGAACTTCGGAGCGGCGGGCCGGGCCATGGGGGCGCCCCCGGGCCGGATCACGTAGCCGCGGCGCCCCCGGAGAGCCCGCGCCGCCCCGAAGCGCCCGCCCAGCCCTTCCTGCATCTCGGCCATGGGCGGCCGCGGCGCCCCTCTGTGCGCGGCACAACCCGCGGTAGGCGCTGCCGGACCCCGAGCGGGAGGCGGGCGGCTGGGGGCCGGCGGGCGCCCCAGGACGGAGCCCGGGACGCCGAGGACGGTCGCGGGGTGCGCGGCGCCCCCTGGGGGCCGGGCCTGGAGCGGAGCGCGGGGGACGCCGGCCCTCCTGTTGGGAGGGACCCCGATCCGGACCCCCGGGATGGAAGGAGAGGGGGGGCGGCAGGTTCGCGCCAGCGCTCCCAACTTCGTCGAATGCGTCACTCTGCGGCCGGGACGCCCTGAGATCTGGAGTCACCAGAGCTGGGTCCCGAGGTGGCGCCGCCCAGCGGCCCAGGCTCACCGTCCCCTTCCGCCCCCACCCCCCGCAGGTGGCCGAGGGCGGCCCGGCCCGCGAGCCGCTGCAGCTGCTGGAGGTGTACCCCCGCAAGAGGCTGCCCGCCGGGCCTGAGCAGGACCCTTGCGGCAGCCGCCCTGCGCCGGAGGGCGCCGGGGCGGGCGCAGAGCAGGGTCACTCGGCCGGCGGAGGCGGCTGGTGCCGCCACTGCCACACCAAGCTCGCCGAGCTCAAGCGACAGGCGTGGAAGCTGGTCAGCGGGCCCGGAACACCCCTCCGGGTAAGTGACCCTTCCTCGGGCTGGCCCCTCGGGGCAGGACCCATGCTGGAACTTGGGAGACCTTGGGGCCCGGAGGGAGGTGAGTGTCCACCGAGTGTTTTTGGCGAGTCTTTCCACCTCTTTGGGCCTCAGTTTCCCCGTCTGTAACATGGTTGTGTGAGTGGAGGCAGTTTGTTCTAAAAGGGTCCCGCGGTCTGATCAGAGTGGGGTTGGGCGGCGTTTCTCCCCGGAGCCACAGATGTCCCACAGCTGGAACCACAGTCTGTTTGGGAGGGGGAGGGGAGAGAGGGAGGTGGCAGGGACTCCACCCAGGGCGGGAGAGCTCCTGCCCTACCAGCAGCAAGAGGTTACTTGGTGCGTTGTTGCCCTTGGGGCACCTGGGCCCCCAGCCAGGTGTCTGGAAATTGCGCACCTGGGGCAGGAGGGCTTGGAGGACCAGAGGGTGGGCCTGCCCCTGTGAGGGGGAGCCCTGCCTGCGCCCTCTCAGCATCCTGACGAGAGTTGTGTGTGGGACCCAGCCTGGGGCTCTGCCACCTTCAGCAGTGGCCACCCATCTGGGAATTGAGTGGCAGGGCCCTGGGTCCCCCAGATCCAGACCTAGCTGCCAAGGTGTTTGCCAGGGGAGGGGGCTCTGCCGGATTCTCCAGCCAATGGGCTCGCCGGGTCTTGGAAGGAGCTGGGACCATTGTTCAAGGAACAATGCCCTCTGGAAGTTTGCAAAGCCTGGGAAGGTGGGGGTCTCCAGAGGAAGCCCTTCCCGCCTGACCTTCAGTCTTTTTGAAAGCGTTCCTGGGAAGTCCGCATAATCCCCATTGAATCTAAATATAGTTCTCCAAGGAGGCCTTGCTGTCTGGGGGTGGGGGGGAGACCCTCGATTCCTGGGGTCCCATGGTGTTCCCTGTCTAGGGCAGGGCAGTGGGGTGGGGAGGGACACGGGACAAGAGTCTGGTTTCTGTCCTGGGCACCCTCTCTCTGCGGCCTGGGAGGGGGGACCTGTGGCTTGTCCTGGGGTAGGGCTGGACCCTCCCACATCTGCTGCTCTGGACAGGGTGCAGCCTTGCCAAGCTCCGTGTCCCAGTCGGTGTGAATCTGGTTGCAAAGACACCAGAGGACCTTCAGGGCCTGGAGAGGGTGGTTTGGGACAGACTGCTGGGGGCCTGTCGAGCTACAGGGTCATCTTGCTACCCCATTAGGGGAAACGGAAGCCAGAGAGAGGAGGGCTTCAGTGACCAAGCAGAGCTCTGCCTGGTGGCGCTGGGCGGGTGACCAGCTGGTTGCAGGTGGGGGGGTCCTAGTGGAGAGAGCTGCGGGTCACTCCAGTTGCTGCTGGATTCAGGGGCTCTTGTCCGGGGAGTCTCAGCGGTCTCTTCCTCACCGAGGAAGCCCCCGGACTCCCCAGAGCGCTCACTTCCCGCCTCCCCCGGCCATCCCTGAGTTGGGCGTTTGACTCTGGGTACCCCTCTGTACCAGGTGGGGGCTCACCCCCTTCCCTGACACCCAGCGGCCTGCTCACCCCGCAGCCCAGGGTCCCTGGCTGTGTTCCTGCTCTGCACCCCGCTGTGTTTCCTCCTTTGTCAGTGGGGGGTAGCCTCTAGGGGCCGTTCTGGAGTGCTGTCCAGCCTGTAGGGTGCTGTGCCCCAGGAGAGAGGCCCCCTTGTTCACTGTTTCTCCAGAGAGGATGGAAACAGGGCCCAGGGGGGCTTCAGGCCCTTAGGCTGAGCTGCCTGAGCCACGTGACATGTGGGGGTTGGGCCTGGGACCCTGACGCGTTGGTGGGTGTCATTGTCCTGTGCGGCCCGGGCTCTCCCCAGCGTCCTGGATGACTCGCAGCCTGCAGGCTTACCAGACCTGCCCCAGAGCTTCCCACAGGGAGGGAGGGAGGGCCGCGGACTTGCGTGTAGCTGCCTCTGGTTTGGGTTTGGGGGGGAGAGCTTCTTGGGGCAGCCAGGGGGACCCGTGTGCGACTGGCTGTGGGTGAGCCCCTGGGTCCTGCTCGGAGCCCGCCCACGGTCCAGGCAGCGGGCTCTGTGCCAAGGCCAGCAAGGCGCTGGAGTGAGAGCTGGTGTCTAGGATTGCCCTGGGGCCCGTTCTTGTTTTCATGTGAGGAGATGAGCTGCTCATCTCACCAGGACAGCACTTCACAGTTTATGGAGAATTTCCCCTGCATTACCTCACCTGCTCTCACCCTTGCATCTTGGGTGGCCCAGGCTGGGAGGTGGCTTGCTGGGCTCCCACGGCTGGGGGTGGGGTGGAGCTGGGACCCTGGCCTGGCCGTCAGAGGCCCTCGCCTCGGGGGTCCCTGCCTGGTCTCAGGCTCGAGAGGGTCGAGGGACAGTTATCTTTCAGCCTTAGTCACCCCATCCTTGGCCTGTGGTGTCCCTGCCAGGGCTTGGCCCCCAGCTGGCTCCTCGCCCATCTCCTGCCAGCAGACAGCTCCCCGCTGTGGGACCTCGGGCAGTTTCTTTGAGAGCTTGTGGCCTCGGTTTCCCCCTCGTACTGGGACCACCTTTGTACTCATTTCACAGGTGTGTAGAGCAGTGCTCGCATGGGGCGGCTCACACACCTGGGCCCATGTTGCTTCTGTTGGGATGTAGGCTTGAGGGTCACTCTGTGCCCAGGTCTTTGGTGCCCATGGGAGTACGACTCAGTGGTCAGAGCCCTGACTAGCAGTTGGGCGGTCTGCCTCTCCCTTGCTGCTGTGTGACCTCTTCTCCCTGGCCTGCCTCGGTTTCCCCATGTGTACAGTGTGGGTGACCATGGTCCCCATCCAGGGATAGGACTGTGCCCTCCCCCATTTCTGAGCTCCGATGCCCCCGGGGCGTGGGGAGGGAGCATGCTCTGCCCACCCAGGTCGGAGCCCGGGAGACTGTCCTACCTGAACAGAAAAGGGCAGTGGGCCTGGGTGTGGAGGGGGTGCCCCGCCGGGGCCTCCGTGCAGGCGCCCCTCACTGAGCTCCCCACACTGTGCCACCATCTGCTCTCACCAGGGTCCCCGGGCCTGGTCTCTGGGTGAGCCCTTCAGGACCCCTACATGGCCTGGAGCCACGCCCTCCAGACTGTCCTCCTGTGGCCTCACAGGCCTCTCCTCTCGTGGGCCCTGCCACGGACACTTGCCTTCCTCCTCCCCAGACCCCCGCCTCCCTGAGCCATCCTGCCGATTCCCTGCTCTGGTCTGCGCCCCCTCCCAGTTGCCCCCTGCCTCTGAGAAGTCTCTGCTGGGAACTCAGTGCCTCCTGCACAGGGGTGAAAACTAGACTGTCCTCTTCTGCCACACTTGAGCGCCCCCAGCTTAGCACTGGCCACTCTGTCCTCCTTGTCCCCCACCCCTCCCTGGCCTGTGTCCTCACTGATCGCCAAGTTTCTGTGGACCCTTTCATCATCCCCCCAGTCCAGCCCTGCGCCGGATGCCTGCCTGCCCCCAGCCACCCCCCAGGCCCCCTGAATGGAATAGCCTCAAAGGCCCCGTTCTCTCCCTCCGTCCCACGTGGTCTGTCACAGGCACCCCGTTGCAGACCCCCGGCTCCCGGCCCTCCCCTGCTCTTTCAGCAGAACCACAGCCGGAGCCTCCCAGCACCCTGTGTACTGGTGCCTGCGCAGCTGACTGCAGCCGGGGACTCAGGCCTCGCTGACTGGCCTCACTTTGAGCTCGTGGCAGAGCTCTGGCAGCCCCTCCGTGTGCACGAGCCTCCCCTCCCCTCCCCCGAGCTTCTTCTCCCCCACTTCCCCACCTCTCCAGGAGGTCACCCCTGCTGCCAGCTGGCCCCACCCTTTTGCAGCCCTTTCCACACCCCTCTGCCACTGTGCGGTCCTTGTGTTCACTGTGCCACCCCCAGGCTGGGAGCTCTGCTGGGGCAGGTGTGGGGTCCAGGTCACCCAGGAATGTTTGTTGAACAACTAAGTGACCAGGCTTTTCCTCTCACGCCCCCTTGTGTTCACCCCAAGGGCTGCTGGGGTGGATTCCAGCTCCCCCCCAGGTGACGGCCCCCATAGAGGATGGCAGTCCCCGCCAATCCTTCTTGAGGATCTCTTCCAGCTGCCACTCAGATGCATCACACAGAGGTGGCGACTCCTCTGGAGACCCTGTGACATGCGACGTGTCAATACCGGTGCTGAATTGATTAGCGCCCCGATGGGGTAAAGTGATCAATTCTCATTTGGCTCTTGCAAACCTCTCCCTCACCCAGGCAGGGGGTCTTGTCTCCTTTGCCCGCTGCAAGCTCCAGAACCGCTGCTGCTGGCCCTCCCGTGCGGCCCAGGCCTTTGTTCACATTTTCCACCAAGTTGTATGAGTCTAGGGAGGCCATGGGCTCTTGTCCCGTGCACACTCAGGGTGACATGACCAAGCTCCTAGTGCGAGAGGCCTGGCCACCCTCCTGCCTCTCTCTGGGGCCTGACTTGGGAGTGGCCATCCTGCCAGCCCTCCGTTCCCCTGTCACTCCCCCCAGGAAGTCTTCCGAGCCCCCTGCGTGGTGGGGGTGTGCTCCATCTCCACGGCCACAGCTCTGATTGCACTGGTGTGTGACAGTGGGGTCTTGGGTCTGTCGTCTGGACCAGGCTGTGGTCCTGGGAGGCAGGGGCTGAGCCCAGCTGGTGCAGGGCGTTTGCTGCCTGGGGTCAGAGCCCCTGGATGCTGCCCCCCCCACGGTGTTTGGAGCCTGGCCTGAGCTCCACCAGCTTCTGGGGCCACCCCCGTACCAGGGCCGCGGTGTCTGCCTCGGGGCTCCACAGGGCGGGGCGCCCGCTGTCAGCAGTGTTCCCCAGCTGAGCCAGGTGTTGGCAGACTCCAAGGCAGCCAGGGAGGTGTGAGAGGGGTGGGTGCTCCCTGGGGCTGGCTGCTGGGCAGTGTCCCAGCTGGCAGGGGACTGGATGACTCAGCTGGGAAGGGATCAGTCCGTGGGGCTCAGAGGCTCCCAGGCCATTCTGGGGGACCAAGCCCGGGTCAGGCCTCACCTCACCATCCAGCCTCTGAGACCTCGACCGGACCTTCGCACCCTGGGGCTTCCTCCTCCCTAGATGAGTGGTGGTCTGGCCGGTGTCCCCTGCTGTCCCTGGGGACTTCCTTTGGTCCAGTGATGGAATGATGGGCTCCTCCTGCCTCTCTCATCTCCCTGCTGGTCTGGGGTTTTGGGGGGTGAGGGTGGGCAGTGGGGGTCGGGAGTGAGCTTAAGGGTCATGAGCCACTGCCCTCTGGACATCAGCCCGAAGCGGCCGGGGTGCAGGCACTGCATCTCCCAGGGTGGGAGCTTTGTGTCTTGGGGGAGGGAGCTTGCTCGAGGCTAGTCCATCTGTGGTCAGAGGTGAGGCTGAGCAGGGACGTGAGTTGTGCTGACTGGCCTTGCTGCCTCTCTGCTGAGAAGTGGAGGGTCAGGGAGGGAGGGAGGCTGCAAGTCACCCCTGTACCTTGGGCTGCTCAGAGCCTTGCTGGGGAGCTTGTGATGGCTTGGAATAGGTTAAGGGGGTGAGTCTGGGGCCTTCTCAAGGCTCCCTTGAGTGTCCTGAAAGGATCTCATATCTGGGAGTCACAAGAGCTGGTTCTTGTCTTACATAGCAAGGAAAGTCTAGTGTCTCTTTTTCCTTTGCCTACCAGGAGGCTCACAGCAAATGTACTCTTCAGCTTCTGTCAACCACATGGGCCCTGTTCCACATGTCTTATGGGAACTGATCATTTCCATTTGTCCTAATGTGACTGTCTCTAGTTGTGTGGTTTTGTTTTTAACTTATACTGTGTAGTTCCTGGAAGCCACCACACAGTTTTTGTGCAAGAAAGTGTGGGTGTGGGTAAATAAATGGAATAAAAACGAATTGAGGGGCCAGCCTGGGGGCGTAGCGGTTAAGTTTGCGCGCTCTGCTTCGGCGGCCCGGGGTTCGAAAGTTTGGATCTCGGGTGTGGACTGACACACCGCTTGTCAAGCCATGCTGTGGCGGCGTCCCGTATAAAGTAGAGGAAGACGGGCACGGACGTTAGCCCAGGGCCAGTCTTCCTCAGCAAAAAGAGGAGGATTAGCAACGGATGTTAGCTCAGGGCTGGTCCTCCTCACACATACACACACACACACACACACACACACACACACAAAATGCACGGGTGTCCTCTTGGCGTATCTGGCCTCTGGCTGCTTGTCTGCTCCATGGGAACAAGGAGATGTGCAGTGGAGGGGGGTGGCAGTTGAGGCCAGGCTGTCCCCTGTTGGGCTTTTGGTGACAGCCAGGCCGGGTGGCCAGCGCTGTGGGAGCCACTCCCTCATTGTCCGCCCCTGAGCTCTGGGTTCTCCACGGTGGCTGAGGAGACTCCCTCCCGGGCGGGAGGGGGCCCGGGGCGTGGACGCGCTGCCCGCTCTGGCCGGTCACTCCCCCACAGGCCTCAGCTTCCCCGGCTGCGGGCAGGGCTGTGGGCTGCCCCCTGGGTTAGGGGGCACTTTCACTTTTGGTGTCACGTTTTGTGGCTGGGGGACCCCCACGGGGCTGGGGTGGCCTGAGGGCTGTCTGCAGGGTTCCTGGCGCTCTGTGGGAGGGCTCCTGGCCTGGTCCCTGTCTCGCAGGCAGCATCCCAGGCTTCGGCTGTGGGGGCTGGGCTGGGGTGGGCTTAGCCGGGTGCCCCCGGCTGACGGATTTATGGTCCTGCACGGCCGGGCGCCAGGCCACTCCATGTCCTCTGTGTCCGGCCTCGGATGGATGGTCTTACACGGCCGCGTGCGTCCCCCCCGAACCCGTGTGAAGGACGCTGGCCCACGCCGCTGCCTGTTTCCGGGGGGGAGTGTGCCAGGCGCTGGCCCTGCCTTGTGCCCTGCTCGGGGGGCATGGGCTGCAGGGTCAGCCCCTCCCTGAATGTCCCGTCCTCGGCTCCCCTGTCCCTGTCCTCTCCCCATCACAGCCTTGGTGCAAGGCCACAGCCCAGCTCTGCCTCCTGGAACTCCTGCAGCCGCACAAACTTGGCCTGTGCAAAACCCAGGGGATTGTCTGGAAGCCATCTCGGCTCGGCTCACTCGGTGGCTGCCCTTGGCTTGGCCACCGGCCCTCCTGGTCTCGTCCCTGGGCCCTCTTGCCTCGGCCCCCATCCCTTTCTGCTCCCCTCTCACTCTGAGCCCCAGCTCTGCTGCCCAAGCTGTGTGGCGTGAGCCAAGTGTCTTAGTCTCTCTGAGCCTCAGTCTGTAAAGGGGGCATGCCCATGGGAGCCAGCGAGTGAGGTGTTCCCAGTGGGGGGGTGTCTGTGGAGGTCAGTCGCCCTGGTGCTCTGAGGGGACTTATGCAGCCAGCGCAGTGGGCCAGTGCAAGGCCTGGGGGTGCCTGGCGGTGGTGTGTCTGGTGCTGGATCTCGAAGTGATGCCGGGGCTGTCCTGCCTGGTAGGCATCTGTCTTCTCTGCCGGCTGATTGCTGAGGGGGTCGGCTGGGTTTGTGCGTGGGACAGGCTGTCCCTGAGGCCCGGTGAGGAGAGGAGCCTCGGGGGGGGTACCCAGGGTGGGCAGCAGGGCTGACGTTCATCCCTGCAGTTCCCTGGCCCACCTGGCCCGTGGGGTTGTGCTTCGTGGAGGGGAGCAGGGAGCAGGAGGGACACTGCCAGCAACCAGTCAGCAGGCCTCTGAGCAGTTACTCACCTAACCCCTGCACCCCAGCGTAGCGGGGCAAGAAATAGTGGGCATGAGGGTGTGAGCGACTTGCCCAAGGCCAGTCTCCTTGCTTCTCCTCTTCCAAAATTTGTGCTCTTAACCAAAGTGCTATGGCCATGGGAGAGAGGGCTCTACAAAGGGGCATCCAGGAGGGCCTCCTGGAGGAGGTAGCATTTGATCTCAGCTAGAATTAGACCCACAGAGGTGGGGTGAGGGTCTCCGGGGGAGGGAACGTCAAGAGCTCCGTGATGGGGATGCCTGGAGTACGTGTGGAGACTGTGTCTCGGGGTGCCAGGTAGGGTGACAAGGGGAAGCCTGGACGAGGTTGAAGGTCAGGAGGTGGGTGAGTGGAGTTGCGCTCCAGCCCCAGAGCAGAGGCTGGAGCTTGGGGTGTCCTGGGAAGTCCTTTGGTAAAGAGCCGCAGGCTTGTTGGAGGGGGCTGGTGGTTGGGGACAGATCTGGGGCTACCTGCGTTCAGAGGTTCCCAGCAGGAGAACAGGGATACCTGGGCCCAGCTGGGGGGCAGGGGCCCCATTTGGCTTCTACCCGGGTCAGCATCTGGCCTCCCCGGGCTCAGAGCCCTCTCGAGTGGCACTGGGGAGCCCTAGCCTCGGCCTGGCTTGCAGGTACGGGGTACCCCACCCTGGCGGTGAGCATCTGGGCAGCCCATGGAGGATGCTCTATCGCCCCGTTGTTCAGACGAGAAAACCGAGGACTGTGGGGGCCTCAGCCCACGCCCACAGAGTGGAACTGAAAGCTGTGTGTGGGTGAGCTCCAGGCCCCGCAGTGTGCGGAGTGCCGCCTCGGAGCAGCAAGTGTCCTGATGAAGCCAGCCTCTCTGCCACCCCTACCCAGCTGAGGCTGTCCTGCCAGCCTGGCCTTAGTCCCCAGGGCTCCCCCCACCTTGCATGATGTCGGGCAGAGGACAGGGGACGCCATTGAGGGGACAAGGGCTCAATGAACCAGTGTGTGCCCCGAGCTGCCCAGCTGGCTGGCGCCTGGCACAGGGCCTTGGGGACAGGTGCCGGTCAGTGCTGGGTGGGCTGAGCTGTGTCCCCCGTTCCCCCGCCCCTCCCCTGGCAGAAGAGGGAGGCCTGGGTCAGCTCCGGGACCTTCAGAACTGCAGACTGATGGGACCGGAATGGTCTCGGGGGTCCTGGCTGGTGGACGAGGGAGGGTCCAGCTTGGGGGTCACCAGGTCTTCCCGCTGGACCCAGCGGATGCGGGTGGGCGGGGCCTTGGGCTGGGAGTCAGGCCCCTGATGAGGCACCCGCGGGTAGGAGGGGCCTGGGGTGGCCGAGGTGTGGCCGCCATGGCGGTTTCCAGGCTGGAAAACTGAGCCCCCGACCCCCTGGCCCCCGTCCCGCCAGGCTGCACGCGACATCGGAATGTCCTCTGCAGCAGAGCCTGGGAGGGCAGCGCCGGGCCCAGCAGCCAGGGGTCCTTTCCTGGACCTGTTGTCAACTCCGGAAATGGTGGCTGCACGGGGTCATGGCCCAGCATGCTTTGTTTGTGGAGGGAAGGGAGGACGAGGCAGAGGGGGCTGTGGCCAGTGAGGACCCCACGCTCAGCTGCCTGCATGTCCATGCCCGGCAGTGTGGCGGCCAGGGGAGGGGACCCCCGGCCTCGGGGAGCTCCTCTAGGCTAGGCCTCTGGTCCTGTTTGCCCCCCTTGCAGCCCTGCCAGGGGGTGCTGGGGCCCCCTTTTAAAAGATGGGGTGATGGGGGCTCAGAGAGGGTTGTCCCAGCCCTGAAGTCTGGGAGCTTCTCCGAATTGGGGAACAGAACCCCTCCCCTCCCCCTCCATGGTGGCCTCAGCTGGGGGGTCTCAGCTCCTGTCCTGCCCCCTGGGTGGGCCTGGCCAGCCCTGGGCTGGGAGACGCCTCTCCCACAGTCACGACGGGGCTGCTGGTACCGTCCCTCGGGCCTCTCACGCGGGAGCAGATGGAGGGATCACTTAAAGCAACATGGAGACTCCAGGAGCCAGGAAGAAGGAAGAGTCATTGTTTTTAAGAGGGAGAGGCCCCGTGAAACCGGGGGTGTGACGGGCAGGTGGTGCACAAGGCTAAATTGAATCAGGTGAAGAAAAACATTTTCCAAATGCAAGTAAAATATCTGTTTAATTAGGCTGTAAAGAGGAAATTAAAAGTAATATTTTGTGGCGGGGTAATTACCTTTCTGTAGGTGCTGGGCTCCCGTGGGCACAGGGTGGGAAGTGGTGATAGGCCGCAGGGTGGCAGGCGCTTTCAGGGGTTAAAATTCCTGAAATTGGGGCCGTGACCACTCAGGGGCTTGGGCCTGTGGACCCCCAGGTCTGCCAGGAGCTGCCCCATGGCTGGGAGACAAGACGGGGCCTCGGGGAGGGGTTGGCGGCCCCTCTGGCCTCCCGCAGCCCGGCCTGTGCTGAGGTCTGAGGCCTGATGGCTTGTGCGTGGAGGGCCCAGTGGGTGCTGAGGAGGGAGGAGGGGCGTCCGGGGGGCAGCAGGTGCTCTGGGAGATGCTGTCCTCCCCTCCCCTTCTAGGGGCCCAGGGTGCCCATCCTGGGAGTGGCCAATGCCAGCCCCTGGGAGAAGCCCCCTTCCCTGGGACCCTGACCCCTGGGCCGGAGTGCTGGGGGCAGGGAGCCCAGCTCTGGGCCTCTTCTGTCCAAAGCTGGTCCCGAAGCTGGTCCGGCAGATGGGAGAGGTCTCGGGTCCCTCTGGTGCGGGGTGTGTGGCTCTGGGTGACCCGGCGTGCAGTGAGTGTCCCATGCTGCTTGTCCCTGCTTCTGCCCCAGCAGCCAACGCTCCTGGCCCTGCGCTGGTCCAGGCTGTGCTGCCCGGCCTGTGTGAGGGGCTCAGGGCCGGGCGGGCTGTCGCCCCACCAGGGTCTCTGTGCAGTCACCTCAGGAGCTCTCTCCTCTTCTCTGGCGTCTGCTGTCTCGCGTGTGTGACACAACACGAAGATGGGAGAGATGGCCCCTGCCCCACGCCAGGAGCCCCCTGTGGCCTGGGGTATCAGCTGGGCCCTCTGCAGTGATGATGGTGAGGGCCCCCTGAGAGGTGGGCTTGGCTCTCAGTGCTGGGGGGGTGCTTGGCCCCAAAGTGGGTTTTGGCCATGGGGCGGGGCCCGGGGGTGTCTGTGAAGCAGGACTCAGGCACCTGGGCGGCTGCTGGGGGAAGGGCCAGGCTGGACAGGGCCTGGGGGGCTGTGAGCACATGAGCCCCTGCCATGGGCTCGCTCAACAGGTGACCAGGCAGCCCTGGGCTTGTCTGCCTGTGAGGGGTGCTTGAGCATGGCTCCCCCCACACCCAGAGCAGACCCCCGTGGTTCCTACCTTGAGGGGGATGGTCAGTGAGGCCTGGGTGGGGCTGGGGCCTCCCCGACAGCTGCGTCTGAATTCCTGATGACACAGCTGGCAGGGGAGGCTTGGGCAGGGGCAGCTGGGGGGCGCTGCTCCGGCTTCCTGTTCCCCCCACCCCCATGCCTGGCCGGCCTTGGTGGGGGTCTGGCGCATGCTCAGGTCAGTTAGCGCCTCCCCCCCCACTTCCTGCTTTCCTTCCTGCCTCCTCCCTGGGCAGGCCCTGGAGGGGGTGCCTGGGGGGTCCCCCAGAGGCCTGAGGTCCCCGAGACAGGCAGAGGCCCTGGAACAATGGGCTGCTGGGTCTGGGGGTGGTGGGGGCTGGGCTGGGGCCCGGGCAGGGTCTGGGCCGCCTTTCAAGTTGGGTTAATAGCTCTAGCAGGGCGCTTCCTTCCCCTCACACCAGCCCACCGTGAGCCACCTCCCGCCGAGTGGAAAAACCAGAGTAATCAGAACGGCCTGGAAACAGGCGCAGTGACGGTGATGGAGCCCGGCCTGGCCTGTGTGGCAACCCGAGGCGGGGTTCCCTCGGCGTTTCCACTGGCGCCCCCAGCTCTGCAGGGCTCCCCACGCCGCCTCAGTGCATTTCCTGCGAGGGAGCAGGAGGGAGTGGGGGCGTCCGCCAATTGGAACCGGACTCACCGGGCACTTCAGAGGCTCTGGGGCCCGCCAGCCCCCGGCTGGAGAAACTCCAGGGCTTCTGGAGTGGCCCATAAATCAGGCAGATGGTCAGCTTGGTCTGGCCGGGGTCACTCTTTCACTGGACGTGGTCTGTCCGGGGTTGTGAGGGGAACTGCTCTGTGGCTGTGGGCTTACGCTGCAGGGAGCGTGGGGGGTACTGGGGAAGCAGGAGCAGAGCCATCGCCTGCTTATGCTGGACCAGCAGGGTGTCCCCTCACAGCAAGGCCACCCTGCCACAGTTGTCATCCACTAGTGCCCTCCCAGGTGTCTGTGGACACAGGGTGGGCCGGCCACAGGTCAGGCTTGGGTTGGGTGAATGAGATGCCCCTGTTGCACGGTGGCCTCAACTTCCTCATCTGAGAAGTGGTTGTGTTTGGGGAGGCCGTAGTCCCTTTTGTGGCCAACAGGGCAGCTGGACTGAAGCGAGGCCTTGCCTAGAATCTCTCGGGGGCGGTGTGGCCAGCCAGCGAGCAGGGAGTGGCCTGTGGCCAGGGAGGGAGGAAGGCCCTGGCTCTGGAGATTTGCAGCAGGTCCAGGCTGGGGGCGAGGGGGAGGGATGATCGCCAGGAGGTGACCAGCTGGCTGCAGCGGAGACTCAGGCCTGCACTTGGGGTTTGCTCTGTCAGGGCGGCACTGGGAAAGTCCTGGGTGGTCGTGGCCACAGCTAGGCTGGGCCAGTGCTTTGTATAGGGGCCACTCCGGCCAGGCACCTGTGGTTGGGGCTTGCCCCTCAGGGAAGGGGCAAGGATGCCAAGGTTCTGGCCTGGCCCAGACCCTGACCCCTGCAGGGCTGCCCTGGGGAGCCACTGAGGTAGAGCCTGGCAGGGTGGTCTAGGGCTAGGGGGATGGGCTCAGGGAATATGCCTCTTGATAGCTTCCCTCCAGTGTGGTTGCTTCTGAGGATTGGCTCCCTCCTCCTCCTTCCAGAGATGTCACCTCCTCCAGGAAGCCCTCCTTGATCTCCAGGCTAGGCAAGGGCCCCTTCTGGGCTCCCCTGGCTCCTGTCCTTAGCCCTCTTTGGACTCCAGGCTCATGGTTAGGAAGACTCAATTGTCCCCACCTAGTGCAGGGCAGGGGTACTGGGCTGCAGGGGCAGCCACCAAGCAGCGCAGAGCCCAGGGCCTGTGATCGAGCATGGTGGGCATTGAGCCTTGCCTTCAGCCTCCCTGCTGGCCTGTGCTAGCACCTCTGTCTTCTCGTGGACCTGGAATTGCCTGGCTCACTCCTGCGGGGTTTCCTCGCACAGCGTGACCTCTGTTGGCACGTTTACAGCAGGACTGCATTTCTCTCTCCTCCCTGTCCCCACCAGGGCTGAGACTTCGCAAAGGCAGGGGGATGGTCTCCAGCCCTCCAGCCCCGTCTCAACTCCCTGGAGTTGAGCCGGAGAGACCCTCGTGGATCTGGAATATGTGTTGCTGGGCGCTGACTGCACCCAGCCTTGCCGTGGAAGGGCCCTGGGCCGGGGTGGGGGTGTCCCGGCCTGCTGCCGCTAGCACCCAGGATGCTCCTCGACCACGTGGCCCTGGCTGCTTGTGGCCCGGTTGTCGGGGAGCACAGATGCTTCATTAGCCATGAGCAAGCATGGTAATGACGGCGGGAGGATTGGGCAGTTGTCAAGGGCGCCCCGGGCCTCACTATTAAGCTCCGATAATTATTTTCCTGCTGAGCGCGGGCAGACGAAACCGTTCAGGGCTTATTAATCAGTTATGGATTATGTGGTGGCTGCAGCGTGAGCTGGCCCGGTGCCGTGAACGTGAGGAGTGGGTGGCAGGTCCTGGTGTCCGGGCACTGACCACCCCTGTCCCTTGTCCCCCCAGGACCCTTGCCTCTCTGCTCTGCTTCTTGACAAGCTGCCGGCGTGCCGCCTGGAGGCCGAGCGCCGCTGTGACGTCTGTGCCACACACCTGAACCAGCTCACACGGGAGGCCCTGCGGCTGCTGCAGGCGCCTGCTGGCCGCGAGGACCCTGACACTCCCCATGGAAGCCCTGGCCTCGTGTCCCCCAGCCCCGGCACCATGACCAGCCCGAAGGATGCACCAGTGCCGGCGGGCCCGGCAGGGAGGCAGCCGGGCCGAGTGGGGCCAGATAGGAGGAAGGGGCTGGCCTGGCCATCGGGGCCCAGCGTCCAGGTGTCGGTGGCACCCGCCGGCCTCGGTGGGGCGCTGAGCACGGTCACCATCCAGGCCCAGCAGTGCCTGGAGGGCATGTGGAGCGTTTCGAGGGTCAACAGCTTCCTGCCGCCGTCATGCCTGGTGAGTGCCCTGGGTGGGGTGGGCTGCTGGCCTCCTGGGACCACCGGGCAGGGCTGTTGGCAGCTGGGTCAGAACTGAGTTCCCTCTGGGGGTCCCTGTCCACATTTTGCCATGGCCCACAGTGCCCGGGCTCACTGGGGGCCCTGCAGTGCAGCTCCCCCTAAAGCAAGGGGCCGTGGACGTTGGGGGAGGCCCTCAGACATTCCTCAGGCCCACGTTAAGTCCACCTGTAAGTCACTGGTGGACAGGGTCCTCCCACGTCCCCTGGAGCATCACTTCCACACAGTGCCAGCACGCGTGGTTGTGGACAGTTTGGCTACTCTTGCTTCCGAGACCACGTGTGGTGCTATGGGCTGACGGAAGGGCCCTGTGGGCTCCTGGGATATCAGACCCTCCTCACCCTCCTCCTTTGGGTCGGGGGTGGAGAGAGCATCTCCTTATGAGGAGGGGTCCTCAGTGGTCTCTCCCCTTCCAGGCTCTCCTGCCATGCCAGGCTGCCCCCAGGGGTATGGCCTGGGCAATACAGACCTGCGCTGTGGACAGGTGACACAGGGAGCCTAGAGTGTAGGGTGAGGCCCACAGGTGGCGGAAGATCTGTGCCCACTCCCACGCAGGGGTCTGGTCTCTCAGGAGCCACCTCTTTTCAATTGACTGCAGAATGCTCCCCTCACTGAAGGCTTCTCCTCCTCAGGCCCACCAGATTGTCACCTACAGCAGTGGGCATGGCCTCTGTGGAACCAGCTCTGGGCACCAGTGGGTGCTATGGTTGCTGTGGACCTGGCTGGGTGTCCTCAGGGGGTCCCAGGGCTGGTGTTGGCCCCATGGTCTGAGAGCGGGGAGCTGGGAGCCCGGCTGCTTTTCCATTGGCCACAGAGCTTTGCTGGTGGGATCTCTCTCAAGTGTCCTCTGTGTCGCCCAGTTTTCTGTCGGGGGAGGGGTACCATGATGGGACGTCAGGAGATGGGGGTTGTTGGGTCATAGGTTTCCTGGGACACTGGAGGAAGTGGGTTTCTGTTTGGGGAGCACATGGGGTTAGCTGTGCTGGGGCTGTCTGGGAGGGTCCCCGGAAGGCACCGGCTGCTCTGCTCAAGCCCTGCACGATTCAGGGGATATCTTCTCCTGGGGGTACCCTGCCCTCAGTGTGCCCATCTGCTTGGTTGAGGACTGAGACTGACGGCCCAGCAGTGTCCAGCATAGGGGTTCACCAGGCAAACAAAGTAGGAAGGACCCTCTAAGCAAAGGGAACAGTCTCTGTGGAGGCCTGGAGATGTGAAGCATGAGGTCTCCCTGGAGGTGGGAAGCACCAGGCCTCCCTGGAGGTGTGAAGCGTGAGGCCTCCCTGGAGGTGTGAAGCGTGAGGTCTCTCTGGAGGTGTGAAGCGTGAGGCCTCCCTGGAGGTGTGAAGCGTGAGGCCTCCCTGGAGGTGGGAAGCGTGAGGCCTCCCTGGAGGTGGGAAGCGTGAGGTCTCTCTGGAGGTGTGAAGCGTGAGGCCTCCCTGGAGGTGTGAAGCGTGAGGCCTCCCTGGAGGTGGGAAGCGTGAGGCCTCCCTGGAGGTGTGAAGCGTGAGGTCTCCCTGGAGGTGTGAAGCGTGAGGCCTCCCTGGAGGTGTGAAGCACCAGGCCTCCCTGGAGGTGTGAAGCATAGAGGCCTTATTAGGTGATAGGGCTGGAGGTGGTGGGGAGGGGAGGTGGATGGGGGCAGGGGACTGGGTCAGGTGGGACCAGGTGATGGTGCCTCACAAGTGTGTGTGGTAACACGGAGAAGCCCCCCTGAGTCACCCACCCCCTCAGAATGCCAGAGGCAGAGAGATCAGTGGATGGCTGTGAAAACTGTTTCTGCTTGGTACATTTTCTAGTCACTACAGAGCTGGCTGCACAAGCTTGCTCAGAGAGTGTGTCTGAAATAGAGTGGTGGGCAGACATCCCCTGCGGTCTCTGTGTAGCCCCATGGAGCTGTGGGGGATGGAGGCATAGAGAGTGCCCACAGCTGCTGGGGCAAAGTCCCATACAATTCCAGTGCAGGACAGAACCCTGCCTGCCCCCACTTCTGGGCTTTCTGGCCCCTCTGAGGTCAGTGAGATGGCACCAGCTGGATGTTGCCATCTCCAGTGAGGCCTTTGATGAGATCCTGCCCTTGCTGGGAGATGGTCCCCCGACCCACTGCTAGGGCTGGTCCTTCTGAGGTCACCCTGTCCTTGGGGCTTCCCTGGCCCTTGGTGCCTGGGTAATGGGGTGCACAGGGGGCTCATGGGAAGAACATCTGGACCCGAACTAGCCTCCGGTTGCTGTGGTGCTGCCACCTGGGTGTGGCCTCGGGGCTCCTAACTCCTCCATTTATTAAGTCCCTGGGCATGGCCAAGAAAAGGGAGGCCAGCCCTGCTGTGTGTTCCCTGAGAGCTGGGCTCCCCAGGAGGAATGTGCCAGGGGGCAGCACTGAGGTGGGGAGGCAGCTCAGGAGAGCTGGGCAGCTTCTGGAGGAGGTGGCATTGTGCTGGGCCCGGAGGGAGGTGTCAGATATGGTGGGCCCAGTGAGGAGGTGTGGTGGGGGTGGTGGAGACTGCTGGGAATAGCCAGAGGAGCTGAGCTGGGGAGCTGAGCATACATCTTGCAGGGGCCTTGAATGCCACGTGGAGAGAGAGATTGGCTTTGGCTCTGGGAGGCCGAGGAGGGGAGTGAACTGGCAGTAGGAGCAGGTGGGGTTGGGGGCAGTGACTAGGGAGCTCAAAGGAACTTTCTTCTCCCCCAGGCTGGGGGCAAAGGGGCCTCTCTCCTTTTCTTTCTTCCTCGTGTCCCCCTGGCCTGGACGGCCCTACCACTAGCCTGGCTGAAGCCTGTGTCTGACCTGAAATTCAGCACAGCTGGCTTTGGCGGTCTTTATGCCTCCATGCGCTGGGCTGAGAGGCATGGGCCTCTTGCTGGGCAGCTGTACCGGCGGCCAGTACTCCATAAAGTGTGGGCGTTTAAGGCTCACTCTCTGTTTTATGTGCACACTGATTGTATTCAGGGTGGCGGGAATGGATTTATAATTAGACAATAGTCCTGGCGATCAATAGGGAATTACTAGAACCATAAATGGGACTTTAGGACTCAGATGAGGTAACTTCCCCTGAACCAGGCGTCGATCATGGAATGTTGAAATATTGCATGTTAGACTCTAGACTTAAGTACTTCTGGTGAGATGTGCTGTGAATCCCTACCACGGCCCATCAGCGGCCCCTGGGTGGGATGGTTTCTAGGCAGACTTGGATCTGGGTCGGTGGGGTGGGGCAGGGCTATAGCTGCCTCTGTTCTAGGGTGCGGAGAGGAGGATGCTGGCCCCGGCCGGAGGGATGGTCTCTGCAAGGGGGGGTGGGTTTCCCACCACCCGGAACATGCAGAGTGCTGTGGCTGAGAGCCTGCCCCCATGGCCCTGTGGGGGTCTTGCTGTGGGCGTGGCCATTTGGCGAGTCCCGTGTCCTGATGGAGCGGCCCTCAGCCAGCCACGGCCGTAATCAAACCCCAGCTCACTTCCCGTGTCTGGGAGCACAGAGTTCGGCCCTTTCCGGGTCATTGCACCTCCAGAGTGTCCAGAGATGCTTCCCTGCCGTGGGGACCGCCCAGCGGGACAGTCCAGCAGGTCTTTCCAGATGATGTCAGGTACAGGCAGCTCTGCCACCGTGGAGGACAAAGGCTGCCCACGGGGCTCTGGGCCTGTCACCCACCCTGGCTGCCCTGAGAGCCCTGGGCAACAGCCATGGGGAGACCCCAGGTCCCTGGCCCTGGCCTATTCCACCCGGGCCGCCGGGGCCTGGGACATGGCCATGAACCACGGCGTGTCTCCCCGATGCCGACAGAGTGCCCCTTAGACGTTCACAGGACGCCTGCACTCCTTTTACAGCCAGACGCCACAAGACCGAGGCTCTGGCCTCCTGGCCCTGCAGTAGGCTGGAGGTGGCACAGTGGACATGCCCAGAGGGGCGGCCGAGGGTGGGGCTAAGTGACATGCTGAATGGTGCTGCTGTCTCGGATCCAGTCCTGTGGACACAGGCCAGGCCCACCTGGGGTCCTGGGCCTCACAGTCCAGGGAGAAGCCCCAGAGCAGAAGGTTCCCGGCTGGCCATGGGGGCTGGGCCACTGGAGGCCCGGCCTAGACCCGGAGGATGGAGGGCTTCCTGGAGGAGGTGCTGTCTACGGCTTTGACGTACAAAGTGGGAGATGAAGTCCTCTGCATGGAGGCTGGGGGGGAGCCAGGGTTTCTATCCGTCTACGGAGGTTGGGTGGCACCAGCTTGGGGGTGTTGCTCCTGCTGCTCCTGTGCCAGATTACTTGCCTCCCCCGTCCCCGGGAGCCCTGGTGGGGGCCCTGGTGGAGCCTCTGGGACGGTGTGGGGTGGTGGGGACTTTGGCTGGGTTCTGGCCTGGCTCTGTGACCTGACCTATGGCTGGTGCCCGCCTCTGGGCCTGTTTGCCCACCCACAGCATGAAGGTTAGACAGGATGGCCCCTCCTCCATGTGAGAGTGAGGTGGCGGGGGGGCTGCCTTCTGTGACGTGGGGGCGGGACAGGGCACCTGCAGGGGGTGGCCTCTGGGTGACCAGGCTTCGAGGGGGCAGGTGGGTCAGCCCCACTGAGGCCCTGGTGCCTGGCACACACCCACCGAGCGATGCCACCTGTGCCCCGTGCATGGTTGAGACTGTGTCTGCAAGATTCAGCCCTGGCTGTCTCTCTGCACTCTACCCCTGTGCTCTCCCCGTCTTTTGGCATGAGACAGCCCCTAGTGAGGTGTTTATCCTGACGAGCTAGTGAACGCTGTCCTTTGTGCCAGAATCTTACAGATGTAGAGTTCAGGCCTGAGGGGTTGCTAAGAAATGGGTTAGTCTGGTGTTTCCCAAACTGTGCTCCATGGCACCCCAGCACCCCCGGCTGGCACCCTCTGAAGACAGACCCCGTGCTGGCTGACGTTTAGGAGCCTTCTGCCTAAGCAGGTTCTGCAGTTTCGGTTCTGGAGGGCCTCCTGGCACGATGTGGCCCTCCTCACGCTCTCCTCTCTTCATGCTTTTCTTTCGTTGCTTTCTGGTGCCTCCATCACATTTTCTGTTTGGCCGCCCGCCCGCCCCTCAACCCCCTTTCTTCTGTCCCCATGTTGTGGTCGTCCCTCTCGCTGCCCTCCCCTCCTGCCCCCTCTGGCTTCTTTTGGCATGCCCGGGTTCCGCTTCTGGCAGGCACTGGCAGTGGCCGTCCCGATGGTCTCGGCAGCTTGTGGGACGGTGGAGTCGAGGTGCGTGCGGGACTCTCGAGACAGGTCAGTGTGGGGGGCGCAGCCGGACGCAGGCATGCTGGGCAGCAATGTCGCCGGCTGGTGCTGGAACGTTCCGGCTGGAGGTGGAGATGCTGGCATGAGATGGTGGGATGGTTCAGGCCCTGTGGGGGTGGGTGGAAGGGCGTGGAGGGCCGTGGTGCAGCAGCTCTGCCCACTCTGTGACCCCACAGCCTCTGTCCCCTGCTGTCCAGGATACCTCACTGAATGGTGTGATTCGGCCTGGCATGGGCAGCTGGGTGTGGGCCCCGCAGCAGAGCCATCACGGGGCTGGTTGGAGCTCACGTGTGGGCCAGGGGTGCTGTGGGTGGTGCGCCCCCCGCCCCGCCCCCCCAGGAGCGCCTGGGCCTGGGCTGCTGGCCGCGGCACCCAGTGGGTGCTCAGCTAAACCCAGCTCTGCTCTGAGGAGCTCGGGCCCTGGTGGTGGACATTGACGTGACGCACCCTTACAATTCACTCTTTCCCGCACCACTCTGCTTGACAAGGGAGTGTAGATCTTTCACAGGGAGCACATAGGTTAAGTGATAAAAAAGGACTCATGTTCGAGGTGAGGGACAAGCACATACCGTGTGCACGTAACCCCAGGGACAGATGTCCAGGTCATCGAGGAGCCCTGGGCTGCTTGGCATCCTTCACACATTTGCCTTGAGCTTCCGCAGCCACCTGGAAAAGGAGCGGCTTCCGGTTCTCATTGCCTAGGTCTAGGCCTGGCTGACCCTCCTTCCGGAAGGTTCCCCCTGAGCTGGTGTCCCCTCTGCTCCTGTGGCCTCATTTCCCTTGGGTGTAGGGCCCACCTCCTGGCCGTGGGCTCTGTCTCGTGTCTGTGTCCCCGCCAGGCCGTGTGCTCCTGGGGGACAGATTTGTGGAATACCTCCTACGTGCTGGCTGAGGTGCCAGACACAGGCATGTGGAGGAGACCAGGTGGGGGTGGTAGGCGCCCTCCAGGGGCCTCCCGATTCCCAGCATGCACTAGGTGCTCATGAAAGCGGGCGGAATGGGAGGATTCGGTGCTGAATGGTTGGGCATGGCCCAGTTACTCTGTGGGTTAGAAGTGCTAGACAGACTGGGGGAGGCTGAGGAGAGGTCTGAGGGCTGGGAGAGACCAGGGCAGGGCACCTGGGATGGCTACAGGGAGTGACCTGGAGAAAGAGAAGTCTGGGCTGGGCTGGGTTCTAAGGTATGCACAGGAGTTCCTGCCCTATAGGCGGAGGCAACGCAGGTGGCAGGGCGTGGTATGCTGGCACAATGCCCAGTGAGGGCTTGGACTATTCCAGGTTCACTCTTCTCTGCTACTGACCTGTTCTTCTCACAGTCCTGGGGGAATGGCCAGTGCCCCAAGGGCCGCATGGGGAAACTTGGCTTCCATCCAGCCTAAGATTTGGGGCTGTCTGTGAACTTTCTTTGCAGACATGGTTTTGCTGTCTCCCAAGAGGGGTTTGGGGCTGACCATGGGCTGGGCAGGGTGAGACCCTCTGCCGTGGTGAGGAGGGCTGCTGCCCTGAGGTGGCAGGACCTCCTTCCAGAACATTGCTCCTGGGGCCCATGGTGCCTTATTCTGCTGAAGTGCCACCCTGGCCTCTGGCTGTGTCACTTGGGAGACCCCAAGGACACTGGGCCCTCCAGAGTGTGGCTGCCGCCTGGGCTCCTCACCCGCAAGGTCACAAGACAGGCCCGTGTCCTCTCAGCACGAGGACCCCAGTCCTCCGCCGGGCCAGGCACAGAGGACGCCTCGGGCAGTGGCTGTGGACAATACTCAGGCCGAGTGGAGCCGGGGGGCGCAGGGACCGGGCTGTGGTGCTGGGGAGTCGTGCAGACTGGGGACAGGGGACCCTTGGGGAAGGGGGGGGACTGGGGGTGGCTGGGCTGAGGCAGGCTGCCTCCCTCCCCCACCAGGGGCCACGTCACCCCCTCCAGGGCCGGGTGTGGCCTGGGGGTCCAGGGCCCGACACGTGCACGTGAATGTAATTTCCGGTGGCCAGATCTTCAGTTCCCGGCGCCGTCCTGGAGAGCATGTAATTACCTTTGTGCTTCATTACGAGGCTACCTCCCTTTCTGGAATTTATTTTAGCTAATTAGCTGGAAATGCCAGAGTAGTATTTCAGATAATGCGACATCATACGTTATCATGCATGGGACACTTAGTGCTCGTGACAAATATTTATCATGGGGTCTTCTCTAATTGTGCCTCTGGGTGCTCCCAGCGGACGGCCTGGGGGTGCAGGGCACGGGGGCCCTGTCCAGCAGTCCTGAGCGCCATGGTCACTGCGTTTCTGGGACTCGATGGGGGAGGGGCTGGAAGGTCAGGTCGCTGGGCGGGCCCCCGTGTCCACCTGTCTTTCACAGGGCTCTGCTGGGCAGACCACCACACGCCCCAAGCGGGCAGGGTCCTGTGAGTGCGGGCCCCAGGGAGTGTGGGGAGGCTTGGGGGGTGCGGGTGTCTGTTGCTCACGCGGGCTCCCTCCTTCCCTCCAGGCTGAAGCGGCGGTGGCCGCGGTGGCGGTGGCAGACACAGTCCGAGACGGCCCCCCCACCGTGGGCCCGGATGGCGTGTCAAAGACGTGGGGCCGGGGTGGGGCCTGCACAGCGGCCCTGGTCACCCCAGCCCCGGGCAGCCCGACGGGGGCCTCCACGGGCCCGTCGGCTGCAGCCTCCTTCTTCATCAGGTACGTCCTCCTGGGGCTCCTTGGCAGGGCCGGGGCCTGGCTCGGGGCAGCGTGGACAAGAACCATGGGGGGTGCTGAGGACCTCGGCACCTCGCCCCCACGGCCTGCGGGCCTTCCCTGGGAGAACCGTGGCCTCGCTGCTGCTGATTGAGTGGAAGGGGAGCTGTGGGGTTGCTGTGGCGGGGCAGCTCACAGCTGGTGGGCTGGCTGGCCTCCCACCACATTTACGGCGTGTCTGGTGGTGGCCTCTCGCCCCAGGGGTGGATTAGCTAAGGACAGGGTTTGGACCTAGTGTGCAGCCTTGGACAAGTCACATAACCTCTCTGTGCCTCCGTTTCCTGACCTATCTGGCGGTGCTCTCAGAGTTGCTGTGAGGTGCGGTGGGCTGGTGTCTGTGAAGCGCCGAGAATGGACTCGTCCGGCATGAGGAAGCTGAGCCGTGGATGTCCCGGCGCCTGCCCTGGGCCGGCGGGCTGGGGCCGCAGAGCTGACGCCTCAGGGCAGCTCCCCTGCTGTTGGGGACCAGGGGGTAGGACAGGGCTGAGGGAGCACCCCTGGGTGACAGAGGAGGTTGGGGTGAACTAGGGAGGGGTCCTGGAGTGCAGGCTGCACCCAGACCCCCTGTCTCCCTCCCCCTCCCTGGGGGCAGCCGGCACATTCGGCAGCAACAGCTGTGCTCACGTTGTTTATCCCGCTCCACCGTCAGCCGGGAGCCAAGTGGGTCCTTGTCCCAGGCCTGAGCTCTGGGCCATGGGGGTGATTGCCAGTCCCCAAGATGCCTAGCCGTGGCCCCGCAGGCACCAGGTCCTGTCAGGCAGGGGGACTGCGTGGCAGAGCTGCAGAGGGGGGAAGTGGCATGTGGACGCGGGGGTCTCTTCCCGCCCCGGCTGGTGGAGAGCAGCCCCTCCGGGCAGGGCCCTGGGTTCTGCAGACCCAGGCGGTGCGAGGACTGTGGATTACAGGACGTAATGGCGGTAACGAGCGGTAATGGAAGGCACAGCGAGGGTCAGTGGCCCATTAGCAGCCCCAGTGGGCGCTGATAAGCTTCGCCATGAATCGTGCACGGCTGGGGAGCAGGGCGCCTTATCAGAGATGGTGTGGGGGGACGGACTGCATGGCCTGACTGGGGAGTGATGGGGCATGCCATGGGGGCTGTGTCCCCGCCTGGGGCTGTCCCACCCCGTTAGTCTCTGGCACCCTGGGTTTTCAGCTGTGGCCACCTCCGTCAGGCCAAGCTTGCGGGCAGATTCCAGGCCTGCGCCCCTCTGAATAGTTAGAACAGCATCAGGGACCGGGGTCTGGGGGCCTCACTGGCTCATTAGCGACCCTGTGGCCCGGCAGAGCTTGTGCTGGCCGCCTTTTGTCTCCAGCCTAGCAGGGCTGCTGCTGACCTTGGGAAGTTACCATAGAAACGAGCGTGGGGCCGGGATGGCGGGAGGCAGGTTTTCCAGGGGGGTGCGCTGCCGGCTGCCATTACTTCCAGCCTGTCGGACGCCCCAAGTCACAGCTGCTTCTTGAAGGCTCGTGAGCCAGGTTGGGGGTGGGCGTCCTGGCCGGGAGCACTACACCAAGCTTGTGCCTGACTCGGGCCAGAGACCCTCTGCTCTCTGGGGCTGCAGTGCCCTGAACCGTCAGGGTGTGCTGGGGGTGCCCTGTGGCCATACATCCTCCCCTTTGTTTTGTTGGGGGGGTGCTGCGGCTCAGAGAGGGAAGGGGCTTATCTAGAGTCCCCAAGAAACATGGAGCTGCTGAACACTGCCCCCAGGGGCCTCAGGCACGTGCTGGGCATATGTTCTGTGCTCCCACCTCCACCCCTCGCTAGGGACCTGGAGGGGCAGAGCTGACCCCAGCCCACCCCTGCCCCTTGGAATTTTCCGGCTAGTCGGAGGGGGAGTGTCTGGAGGCAGCCTTTGATGGCAGCTTAGAATCTGTGAAGAGGCAGAGCAGAGTGCTGTCCACGGTGCTGTGGGCCATGGAGGTGGGCTTTGAGGGTTGAGTAGGAGTCTGGCATTTGCCAAGTGGAGGCAGAATGGGGTGGGGTGTTAGGAGTTTGGATTCTCCGTTGGTGTCTGTGCCCTCCCTGTGGCTGGCACTCAACTTGGGCCTTCCTGGGTCCTCTCAACCAGCTCTGAGCTCCTCACCTCTGTGCAGGGAAGCCGAGGTGGGGGGTGGTGCCCAGGGTCTTGTTAACACTTACAGGGCGTGGAGCACAGGGGAGAGGCCCGGTGCCCTGCACCCCTCAGCTGGGCCTGAGTGGGCTGCTCGGGCACGGCGGCCATGGCCATCACTGAGAGCTCAGTGCACCGCCCCCACTGGAGTTCCGAAGAGCTGGCTGCGTGGGCCGGGCGCCTGTAATTCCATTTTCTCCAGAGGCTCTGGTGACCTTGGCTCCCCCTTCCTGAGCCCTCCCACTCCCTGCCTCTGCAGTCTCCCATCCTCCCAGATGCCTCCATTAGCGCTCTCCTGCCCGCCCTTCTGGATCTTTCTGGGGGTCACCTCCCTGACTCTGAATCTAGATGCCTTGAGAAGGTGCTGGGAGTCTCCCTGGTGGGTGCAGGGTAGAGGAGTGGGAGGGTTCCTTTGGGATCAGGACACCCCACTGCACTCATAGGTACCCCCCACCCCATTGCAGCCTCAGTGGAGTCCCTCCCCCGGAAGTCAGACCTGGCACCTAGCAGAGGTCCGGAACCAGAGTGGGTGCTGCCCAGAGGCACACGGTGCTCTAGCTGGGGCCCAGAGAGGGGGGCTTTGCAGAGAGGTGTCCCTCACCTGCAGTGGGCGCCGAGGGAGCCTGCAGCCTCCGCGTGAAGTTCCCAGGTGATATGGAAAATGCTGACCATGGAAGGGGTCAGGGGTCAGGGCTCCTGGGACCTTGGTCCCTGGCCTCAGGGGTCTAAGGCCCCCTTAGTGGCCCCACACCCCTGGGCCCCCAATGGGCAGATCTGGGGGGCTCTCAGGGCCTGTGGGCAGCAGCTCCTGGGGTGGATGGGGGGTGGGGGCACGGGGCACGGCCGGGTCCACCAGCCTCATCACGGCCCAGCTAGGAAGCCCTGGGTTGGCCGTAACTGACCCCCACACGCTTCCAAACAGGCCCGTGTGTCTCCTCAGGGTAATTAAGGGCCTCCCATCAAGGCCAACTGCCTGTGAAATTACCTTCTTGTTTGGAAGAGGCAATTTTTCTTTGTAAAAAAGCAAAATATTTCCTTTTCCATTTATATGAATCGATGACCAAGGCTGGCGAGCCGGGAAGGCCTCTGGGGTTGTGGTGAGAGGGCTGGTGGCTCCAAGGGATATTTGGAGCCCGTTCACTCACTTGGTTACGGCCGCATCCTGAGCTTCCCCTGGGTTCCAGGCCTGGGCTTGCAAACGCCTGCCCTCCAGAGCCCCTGCCTGGTGGGGCACTGCTGAGTAAAGTGGGTCTCAGGGCAGGGAGTGGTTCCTATAGTAGCAGGGGGCACAGGGTCTGGGGAAGCCCAGCTTGGGGGCATCAGGGTGGGCTTCCTGGAGGAGGTGTCCTCTGAGGATGAGGAGGGCACTGTGTGTAGGTGAAGTTCCTGCTTTTCCAAGTCTTCCCTTCAGAGCCAGACCCTCCGATTTGTCCATACTCCCCTTGCGTGTCTCACCTCCCAGCATTCCTCATCCCTGCATGTCCCACCTTGAGCCCCCTCCCCAACCATGCAGTGGGCGTTCATGGTCCTGAGTGTGGCGCCCATGTGTTCTCTTAGCCTCTGTGAGGCCTGGCGTCACTATCCCCACCCCACTATCTCCACCCCCACTGCTCAGAAACCAGGTCTGTGCCCCCAGAAGACTGGGGCCCTGGAGGGCAGGCCCAGCCCCCGATGCCACCCCCACCTGGGCCTGTGAGCCGAGGTGCAGTAGCCAAGTGGCTATGGGTTTGTCCCAGTTTCACCGGGCCCGGGTTTCATCAAAGGAGAGAGTGCCCATCCTGGGGCCTTGTCAACGCGCAGAGACATGCCTTTGAGTCACCCTGGTGAGGTGAGCCCGTGAGAGCAGGGGCCCGGAGGGCTGGGCTGGCCAGGGTGCAGCTTCTCAGCCCCCAGCCCCTCGGGGGCTGACTACAGGCTGGGGAGGGAGGCGGGGGCGTCCCGAGTTAGGTCAGACCACGGGGCCAATAACATTCCAGACTCCTGGGGATGGTGGGACCTCAGAGGGTGCCGGGCCCAGCCTCTGTCCAGGCGGGACCTGGGTGTGTCCAGTGGGGAGAGCACCTTTTTGTGCTCCACTGCTGGGGCCCTGAGGATGACCCGGGTGGGGCTGAGGTTGGTGCTGTAAGCGCCTGGCTCCTGAGAGGGTCAGGGAGGATGCAGGGCCGTCTGTGGCCTCGTACGTGTGACCCACGGGGCGGAGCACTGCCCTCTGGTTGTGGCCTCTGCAGATCGGAGGTTGTTCCACGTCGATGTCACTCCAGCCTCCCCCAGGGAACCCCCCAGCCCCGTTGGCCATGGGTCCTCCCCGGCCTCCACGTCCCCTTGAAGCTTGGGGGCGTGGGTTCAGGATGCCCTGTCCCCCACAGCCTCGGGGTTCCCGAATGATCCCGCCTGACCTAGGGAGGGATGGGGAGCCAGCTGTGTGTGTGGGGGGCACAGCTTGGCCACGGGCATCTTCTGACCGGTCCCATCAACTTGAGGGCCCAGCTGATGTCCTCCAGTGCAGGCTGGAGCCAGGGGCCCCTGTGTGCTGCCCTTTCCTGAAATCCTGGGAACGGTGCACCCATTTAGATGGGAAATGAGTTCACGGGGCCTCCTTGACCTTCACAGGTGCAATTCAGGTCCCTGGGCCCTGCCTGCCCTTCCCCAGCCCACCCCGCCCTGCCCACGTGGGCCGAGGGGCCACCCTCCTGCACCTGCAGGGTTCCACCCTCCCAGCAGCTTCTTGCCTGGGGTGGTTGGAGAGCTGTGGTTGGAGGTCCCGGACAGGAGGCCGAGGCCGAGTGGTGGGCGGGGCAGGAGGAGCTGTGAGGGGAGGCTCTGATGAAATGGCCCCGGACTCCCCCGGCCCCTGCCCAGGTCTCCCTGGTCCCCCTGCTGGCCCGAGATGGTCACTCTGCAGTTTGGGTTGGGCCCCACCCCTCTGGCCTCACCCTGCGCTCAGGCCTTGCTGCAGCCTCCGGCCTGCCCTGATTGGCTGTGTGACCCTCGGCAGAGGGGGACCAGGACTCTTCTGCAGGGACATTTCCAGGTTTACAAACACGTGGGCTCAGGCAGGAATCGGGTTAACACTCGAGATGCCCCGTGAGGTTGGAGGGTCTCAGACACAAGGCCCTGCCCGGGATGCGGACGCCACCGCTGCCGGCTGTCTGCTTGTGGCCAGAGAACCCGAGACCCCTGCTGCAGGGTCCCCGTGCCCCGTGGTCTGGGCCCGCCCCGGCGCCCACCGGCTCCACCGCCACCACAGCTCTATTAAGGAGCCACCACGCATCATAGATTACTTTTATCTTCCGCGATGACACCTCACTAGGAGGAAAGCCGTCCCTGGGGTCCTTTAAAAGACAACTGCTATTAAAGATGAGAGGAGTTAGTGAAATGCCGGGGGTCGGTCTCGCCGAGCGGGAGGCGGGCTGAGGGGCTGCGCTGCCCAGCGGTGCCGGCCCTCCCGTGGGGCCCTTTGAGGAGGACAGATAGATGGAGAGGCCCGGGGCTTTGGGAGGAAGGTGGGTGCTGTGGGATGCGGGAGAGAGATGGAGCCGTGGGGAAGAACCTGGAACTTGGTGGGCAGGTTTTTCCAGCCCTGAGCCGCTCATGACCTGGCCTCGGGCCCCTTTCACCAGAGGCTCCACTGTGAAGGGGGTGGCTCAGGCCCAGGGCATCTGGGCACTGGGGGTGTGTCCTTTCACATCTGTGTCACCAGGTGTCGCCTGCTGGAGGCGTGGGGTGGGTGCAGGGTGGCCCTGGTCCCACAGTTGGGGTAAGGGCTCTGGGAGTGCATGCCAAGCCGACTCGGACTCGGTGCAGCGGGCAGGCGTGCTGGAGGGCTGTGTGGGGAGACCCTGGCACGAGGGTCAGTTGGAGCCAAGGCCCGGGAGAGTGCTGGGCCCGCAGTGTGTGTGTGTTGAGGGGCCCCTGGGAGTCCAGGACAGTTGTTCTCAAACACGCTCCAGAGTCCTCTCGCGGGTGGGTTAAAACCCAGGTGGTCTGGGGCAGACTGTGGGTCTGCGGGTCCTGGCGATGCTGCGGGACAGCTGGGCCACATCCCCAGGGCTCCAGCGCCAGGCTGAGAAGGGGTGAGATGGGGAGGGACACTCGGGGCTTCACCTAGGCGCCTCACTGGGCTGAGAGGCCACGGAGAGCCGAGGTGGAAGCAGCGGGGGCGGCATCTCCAGTAGGTTCTGGGGCCTTGGTGAGGGTGTTGAGGTGTGTGGGGAGGGGACTGGATAACACCAGTGTATATTGAGCATCTCCTGTATGCTGGCATGTCTTGGGGGCTTTGAACACATGTGGTCATCAGGGCCGCACACGAGGGCCTCTGGTGGTCACTTCATCCTGTGTTAGAGATGGGAAACTGAGGCACAGAGACAAAGTCAGCACGCCTGGGTCACATAGCCTGTGAGTGGCTGACCCCAGCACGCGCCGTCTGGCCCCACAGCAGCTGCTGGGTTGACACAGGGCAGGTGGAGATTGTTGGGAAGAGGATGCGCTCAGCACAGGGTTCAGGGAGGGACATGGGGGCCCTTGTCTGCCTGTCTGTCACCTGGCTGGGCCCGCGCTGGGCAGAGCCACCGGGGACCCCTACTTGTTGGGGGAGAAATGAAGTGTGGGCCATGCAGCATTTAGGGCCAGACAGGTGACAGGGACAGCTCTGAGTGCCCCCACTGCCCGCCTCTCCTCCCCTCCCCAGGGCTGCCCAGAAGCTCAGCCTGGCCTCCAAGCGCAAGAAGCCCCACCCCCCACCAGCCCCCGCCACCCGCAGTGCCTCCACCTACCCCACGGACTTCAGCGGGGTCCTGCAGCTGTGGCCACCCGCTGTACCCCCCTGCCTGCTCAGGGCCGCCTCCAAGGCCAAGGACAACCCCAGCATCGTCGGAAAGGTAGGCCCAGCGCTGATTTGGGGTGACCCTGGAGGGGGGCTGGAATGAGGCCAGGGTGTCTAAGCAGGTGTGGGGAGAGGGTGTGGGAGATGGAGGGATCCCGTTTCCTTCTCCCAGGGTGGACAAGGTGGTCACTGAGGGTACAGATGGGGAGACTGAGGCCCAGGCCCTCCTTGAGGGCTCAAGTGGTGGCAGGCAGCCTGGGAGACTGCGATGGGGCTACAGGAAGTGGGTGGGGGTCCCAGGGGCACGTGCTGGTCTCAGTGTGGGACGGGAGAGCCAGGGCTTCCTGGGACTAGGGGTTGGGGTCTGACCCGAGGAGCCCCTTTGCCTCGTCTCTGTTGGGGCATTGCCCTCAGGTGGGGCTATGGGGCAGGAGTGGTTCCCCTCGGCTCTCCAGGATCCAGGCAAATCCTGACCGCAGCTGCCACAGGAAAAGGGTGAACGTGTGGTGGTTGATGTAGGCCCCTACCTTGGTTCAGATGAGGAAACTGAGGCCCAGAGTGGGGAAGGGCCTTGCTCGGTCACAGAACAGGCTGGTTGGCTCCTGGCTCCCCCTGGCTCTGACCCCTGGCTCCTGTGACCTTTCACTGAGCCCAGGTTTCCGTCCTGGCCTGTTTGGGCTGTTTGCAACTGCGTCTGAACCCCGTTAGGGCCCTGCTTGTGCGGGATCTGTGTGGGCACTCAGGGTCAAGAGCCCCTTTCGTGAGGTGGGCTCTGTGCCCACTGAGGGTGGGGAGACCGAGGCACAGCAATGGGGCCTGGCATCCAGGGCCGCTGGCTGTGGGGTGAGGATCGGACCCTGACTCTGACTGTGCACCCGAGCACTTTTCCCTGACCTTTGTCCACTCTGCTGTCCGCTGGTCCCTCCCAGGCGTCCCCCTGAGATGGTGGGGTGGGGGTGGCACAGGCACAGGCCCAGCCTCTCCAGCGCCCAGAGGCTCAGGCCTGCAGAGGTGGTGGGACAGGCTCCAAGCTCCCCTGGGCTCAGCCCACCTTGCGTCTGCCTCCCTGCCCGCCCCCAGGCGAGTCCCAGGCCCCTCCTAGTGACAGGGTCTGGGGAGGGATCTGATGCGTTTGCAGAGGGTCTCCTGCCCCCCCACCCCCAGCCTTTCCATAGGCCCCCACCCCAGCCCTCCTGCCACATGCCCTGAAGGTCAGTCCCTCTCTCTGGGACCTCCCCCTCCTCAGCACGCTGAGCGCCTGCTTGACCTTTGGGACATGGCTAGGCGTGCTCTCCGTCCACCCCCACGAGGGGCCTCCTGGGCTCTCCCACCCTGACACAGAGATGCTCGGGGCCCCCGACAAGCCCCACAGCATTGGTGTCCCCCAGGAGTTGCTAGAGCAGGGAAACTCACCCTGCCTGGCTGTGGGTGTGGAAGTGCCGGGGCCAGTGGGAGGACACCGCACACTGGATGGAGCAGACTCTGGGCATAGCTCTGACCTTGGCGTGGTCACCGGCCTGCCTGTACCTTCTGGGCTTCTCCGTCTGCAGACGGGGGTGCGGGGTGGGAATAGTGTCTGCCTCTCAAGTGGGCGCTGGAGGGTTAAGGAGCGTCGCAGCGCAGACCCCTGTTTTCCATTGTGTTTCTTGGGGCACCAGCCAGCATCCACCACCTCCTCCTGGGGCCAGGCTCCCCCAGGGGTTCCAGAGTTGGGGCTCCTCCCTTCTCTCCGTGGCTGACTGCCCCCTCTGCCCCCGTCCCCCAGGGGGGCCCATGGCCACCAGTCTTCTCCCTGTCCTCCCCAGGGCCCCCTCCCCGCTCCCTGGATGTTATTTGCACGAATGTCACATAGTCAGAAATGCCTCCTGAAAAGCATTTAATATTGTCACAGAAAAGAAGTTAGATTATGCTCCATTCCTGACATTAATGTGCTACTTAAGATAATTCATCATCTTGCGGTATTAAAAAAGACATCTCTTACTTGGAGGGTGCTGAGCGGCGCCCCTCCCCCCTCACTCTTAGGAGTGGAGGCCCTTTTTTATGCAAAATGTGTTTTTTCCCTACCTGGCAGCTATTCAGTGGGGCTTTGTAATATCTGAACATTTAGGAGAGAGACTTGACGTGCTTGTCTTGTGCGAAGACGCTGTCGTTTCTCTGCGGTAATGACAGGATTCTTGCAGACAATGGCCGGTGCGTTTAGCCAGGATGGGGCGTGTGGGGCAGGCTGGATGGCCGATGTCCCCGTGGTGGCCCCGCTCTGTCCCCTCCCCGCTAGGCTGTGGGTCCCCGGTGGGGACTAATATCACAGCCCACCAGCAGCACCGGCAGTGTTTCCTGCAAAAGCCCCATTGCAGGCTCCTCGGGGGGCCTCTCCCCGCCAGGATCTCTCTCCAATCCGCGGAACCCATTTGGCTCCTGATGTGGCCGGGAGTTCACGCTGAAAAAAAATTGCCAAAAATTACCGGGAAGTGCACATTTTCGTCTGCTTGGCAGCAGCGTTTGGAAATGAAATAGTTTTGTTCGTGTCGTCGGGGAATAAGAGAATCGATTCTCGCCTGATGGAGCGCCGCTTCGGAGGAGTGCGATGGAAAAGTGTTCTTTACGAGGCAGCCCCCCGAGGACGCACGCTCCGTACTCGGGAGCGATTTTGCATGTCAATTTGCCACACGCCGAAGGGGAGTAGATGGCGCCTTGTGCGAACTACCCACGGTAAACCAATTTTGCTGGCGTTACGTATCTGTCACTTACAATTAAATCCGTGAAAAATATTGGCTCTGAGATGAGTCTGATAATTTGATTTACGCTGTAGTGGAGAAATCAGAGATTTCTTCAGAGAGCGGACAGTGGTGTCCCCCAGCAGAAACTGAAGTCTGGTGCCTTCTCCCAGGAGGGACCCTAATTCAGGGGGGCTCACCCGGGTCAGAGCCCGCCCCACGGGCACCCTGTGGCCATACACAAGATGTGCCCCGAGGTGTTTGTTCTCAGTGCAGGTTTTGGGGTGTCTGCAGTGTGGCTTGCTCTGGGCTCTTGTGTCTTGGTTCCCGGCCCCCCTCCCCGCTGAGCCTTCTGTTCCGTCGAGGGCGTCGGGGCTGGTGGTCCAGCCCAGGAAAGCCGTCTTCTGGAGCCGTTTGTGCGTGGGGGCACACTTTGGCATCTGTTTGTGTGCTTTGGGGACGCACAGGAACAGAGGCTGCCTGGTTGCCTGCTGGCCCCTGAGCTCAGACTGCCCTCATCCTGCCCTGCTCTATCCCCCCAGCCTCTGCCCCCCAATCCTGGCCTCAGTTTCTCCGCAGGCTCCCAGGCCCCAGATTTCAGAATCAGGTCTTTTCCCAGTAGGATTATCATTTCCTCTTCCTCCCGCCTGTCACTCGAATAGGATTCCCGCTGGCTTTCTGCTGACCTGGATTCCTGGTGGACACAGGGTTTTGAGAGTTTGGCTTCCAGTGGCTCTGGGGTCAGAAGCACCAGACCCCCCAGTTTTTCCTCAGGGCATCTCTGGCCTCAGGCGGGCCCCCCTTTTGTGCATTTGTTACTTCATGTCCACAGACTCCTGCCTCCCCTCCGGGCTGGGAGTGGGAGGAAGGGGCTCCCTGGAGGAGGTGAGGCTGCACAGAGCTGTCTTGGGGGCTGGGGTGTGGGGGGCTTTCCCCTTCTCTCTTAGCTGGGAGTGAACTGCGCTGTGGGACCTGAGCATCCCTCTGCCATTGCCCATTGAAGCCCCATTTGTCTGTCCTTGGAGCTGCGCTTTAGAGTTTACAGAGCCCAGCCCACCGAGTCAGGAGTTGGGGGGCTGCAGGGAGGGTCGAGCTCCTGGGCAGCCCTTTCCCTCCCCATCAGGAGTGGGAAACACACCCACAGAGGGGCCTGCGGCGTGGGGCTCTGAGGAGGGGCCCTGCTGGGGCGGCGGGGCCTTGGCACCTCCCTTTCTGGGGTGGGCTGAGTCTCGCTGCCCCCTCTGTGCGTGCCCCTCTCTCCCTTTCTCCAGATTTGGGGTTTGGGATTTCAGGAGACCCACTCTCAGGCTGTGTGACGCGGGTGAGACAGTTGACTTCTCTGAGCATGTTTCCTCCCTCCTCAGGCTGGCGGGGGTCTGGGGGCGTTGCCTTGGTGGCTGCTCCACCCTGGGAAGTTGGCAGAGCTGTGGGTTCTTCTGCTCTCAAAGGCTCTGTGCCTTTGGGCTCAGCTCCCTTGGTGCCTAGCTCTACATCAGAGTCAGCGAGGGGGTGTGGAGGGACCCCAGGTCCAGGGCTGGTGGTGTGCACTGAGATACAGCCCTGGGCTTCTGTCTCTGCCCACTGGGGTGTCCAGACCTGCTCCCCCCGTCCTGCCCTCCCCTGACCTGTCCTCCCTCAGCCTGTCCTCCCCCGTCCTGCCCTCCTCCTGTCCTCCTCTGTCCTGTCCTCTATCCTGTCCTGTTCTCTGTCCTGTCCCCCGTCCTGTCCTCCTCTGTCCTCTCCTTCCCTTGTCTTTTCCCCCGTCCTCCTCCCCTCTCCCTGTGCTCCCCCGTCCCTGCCCCCCGTCCTGTGCTGACTTGCCCTGCGCCTGGGCCTCGCTCTCCTGCTGTATTGACCTCACATGGGATCCGCTCCGGCCCGGAGCTGGGGTGCGGGTGTGCACGTTCCTGCAGTGTGGACCCGTGCCGGGGCCTGGCCCGCTGTCCCAACTCGCACGAGGCTCCTCCTGCCCTGTAATTAGCGGCCAGCGGGGCGGCTGGGCGGCTGCTCAGATGCCCGCTTCTGCCCGCCTCCCCAGGTGAAGGTAATGCTGCGTATCTGGCCGGCGCAGGGGCCCCGGCGCCTGGCCGAGTCCGTGTCCTTCCTGAAGGTGGACCCGCGGAAGAAGCAAGTCACCGTCTACGACCCGGCCCCTGGGCCTCCTGGCAGCGCGGGCCCCCGACGCGCCGCCACTGCCGCGGTTCCCAAGATGTTTGCCTTCGATGCCGTCTTCCCCCAGGACTCGGAGCAGGTGAGGGCAGCGGGCGGCCTGTGGGGGCCCGGGGGTGGCGGCCAGCTCAGGGCCCCGGGTCAGGCCTGTGTTTGCTTCTCGTGGTGAGTGAGGAGGGAGGGGGAAGCGCAGGAGGGTCCGAGCGGCGCAGGGCAGGCCTGCCGTGTCTCGCTTCCTCAGCGGCCTCCACGGCCCTGGTGTGTCTCCACCCAGCTCCTGGTCTGGTTCTCAGGGCCAATTTCCCAGGAAGCATGTGGTTTTTCAGAGCAGTGGGAGTGTGTGAGCACCGGGAGGCTCCTCCGTGCGTCCCGTGTGCACTGTGACCATGCTCGTGGTGTGGTCTGTGTCCGGGGTGTGACCACGATGGCAGTATGACTTCCGTGTGTGCATGTGTGCACCGCGTGTGCCTCTCAGAGAGCGGTGTGTCTGGCCGGTTCACGTTGCGTGTGTGGTGTGTGTCCATGCCCGTCCGTGTGTGTCTGTGTGCACGTGGAGATCGCTGTGTCCTTGGTCCCGTGTGTGTCAGCCTGGCGACCCTGTGAGCTGGCTGGCTGCCTGCGTGTGAGGGGGACAGACAGACATGGCGGGAGGCTAGATGGTGGCCCCCCTTGGCCCTGATGCCTACCTAACTCTCTGTGCCCCTCCCCCAGGCTGAGGTCTGCTCAGGGACAGTGGCAGATGTGCTCCAGTCAGTGGTCAGTGGAGCTGATGGCTGCATTTTTTCCTTTGGCCACACGAACCTTGGTAAGCATCCCCCCATCATTCCCTCTGCAGTTGCTGCGTTGCATTTCTGGATGGGGAAGGGGGATATGGCATATCCTGTATGGGCAGTAGGTGGGCACATGGGGTGGGGGACTCGTGGAGAGGAAGCCGAAACCCTGCAGGCCTGGGAGGCGGGGGGCCTTAGAACAGATCAGAGGAGGCCCCTGGGGTCTCAGTGGTCCCCAGTCAGCCCTGAGGACCCCAGGCAGGGCCAGGCAGGTGGTTGCCAGGTCTGCGTGGGCTCTTGTCAAGGTGAGTGTGGGGTGGGCCCTGACTGCCCACGTGCCCCCAGGCAAGTCGTACACCATGATCGGGAAGGACAGCTCCCCCCAGAGCCTGGGCGTTGTGCCCTGCGCCATCTCCTGGCTCTTCAGGCTCATCGACGAGCGCAGGGAGAAGACAGGCACCCGCTTCTCGGTCCGTGTCTCGGCCGTGGAGGTGTGTGGCCGGGACCAGAGCCTGCGGGACCTGTTGGCCGAGGTGGCCTCTGGCAGCCTCCAGGATGCCCCGTCTCCGGGCGTGTACCTGCGGGAGGACCCTGTCTGCGGGGCACAGGTATGCCCACACCGCTGCCGCCGTGCCGGTCCTGGGTGGCCTCGGGAAGTTGGGCGGGGTCTGAGGCTTGGCCCTGAGCCACTAAGGCGCTGTCCCCCCGCCCGTCCCCAGCTCCAGAACCAGAGCGAGCTGCGGGCGCCCACGGCTGAGAAGGCGGCCTTGTACCTGGACGCGGCCCTGGCCGCCCGCAGCACCAGCCAGGCCGGCTGCAGCGAGGACGCCCGGCACGGCTCGCACATGCTCTTCACGCTGCACGTCTACCAGTACCGCATGGAGAAGTGCGGCCGGGGCGGGAGTAGGTGTCGACCTGCGCCAGCACCTGTCAGGGGGACGTGCATGCTGCTGGAGTCAGGCCCAACCGCCCTCCCTCTCAGCAGGGCTGTGCCTTGGGGGTGTCCCCCGGGGGGTGTGCCGTGGGCAGCGTCTGGGTGCCCTGGGGCCGTGCCCTCACCTGCCTGCCCTGTGATTTCAGTGTCCGGAGGCCGCAGCCGCCTGCATCTCATCGACCTGGGCAGCTGTGATGGGGCGCCTGGCCGGGGCGGAGACGCCCCTGGAGGCCCCCTGTGTCTGTCCCTGTCGGCCTTGGGCAGTGTCATTTTGGCGCTGGTCAGTGGAGCCAAGCACGTGCCCTACAGGTGAGTGGTGGGCTCCACGGTGGGCGCTGGCCGGTGGCTCCTGGGGAGCCTGCCACATGCACGTCGGGCATGGCTGGTGCATCTGTGGCCTCTGAGCTCCTCAGTTCTTTGTTTCTCAGCCACCTGACGGGCCTCAACGCCCCAGGGCTGGGGGTGCTCCTGATGCCCAGGCGCAGGGACAGAGGTGGATGCCAGACCCGACTCCTGGCCTCCAAGCATGGCCCTGGTCCAGCAGAGGCCTGCCTCCCTCCCTCCAGCCCCACGGCCCCCACGCCCAGGCCCCCACCCTGACACCCCCTCCTGGGCCCCAGCCTCTGAGCTCCCCCTTGGCCCCCAGAGAGCACAGGCTCACCATGCTGCTGCGGGAGTCCCTGGCCACCACCAACTGCCGCACTACCATGATCGCCCACGTCTCGGACGCACCTGCCCACCACGCTGAGACGCTCAGCACTGTGCAGCTGGCTGCCCGCGTCCACCGCCTGCGCAGGAAGAAGGTCAAGGTTGGTTCATCTCCTGCCTGCCCCTCCCACCCTGAGGGCCCCCAGGGTCTTGTGTTCTCCTCGGGCCCCTGCCCGGCCTGGTGGGGGAGCTGGGCACCTAGCCCTGCTCATACTCCCTGTGTGCTCTGGGGTCACGGGGTGGTGCCCACATGGCCCCGCCTGGAGGAGGCAGGGAGCTGCGCCCCAGGTCACCTGGACACCCCGAGCAGAATTGGAACCGCTTGCAAGAGGGCCTTGTGGTTGTCTGGCCTCTGTCCGCCTGGCCCAGGGGTGGGCGTGCGGTCAGGACTGACTGGCGGGATCCCTATGGCGTATGACCCTGCTGGGCCTGGTCCCCCTGGAGCCAACCAGCAGGGCACTCCCTGGGCAGCCAGTGGGGCTGGAGGGTGGAGTTAGGGGTGCCCTGGGGTCAGACAGACCTGGGTCTGAATCCTGGGTTTGCAGTTACGTGCTGTGTGGCTGTGGTGCGTGTTCTCGCTTCCTTGTGGTTCAGCTTAATGCTGTTTCCTTGCAAGTTGCCAAGAAGATTCGGTTAGTTCAGTGCCTAAGACCCTCAGGGCCATTCCAGCGCTTGGTGGGATGTGGTCGGTGGCTGCTGCCATCATTTCTTTCCCTGGAAGGTGGTGTGTGTGTGGCTTCGGGGTGTGGGGGAAGAGGAGGTGGGTAGGGGCCGGCTGCTCACCTGGGCCTCCTCCGCCCCCAGTATGCGTCCAGCTCCTCGGGTGGGGACAGCTCCTGTGAGGAAGGGCGTGCCCGCCGCCCCCCGCACCTGCGACCCTTCCACCCCCGCGCCGTGGCCCCGGACCCTAACCGCCTGGCCCCCGGCTCGCCCGGCGATCCCGACTACTCGTCCAGCAGCGAGCAGTCCTGCGACACGGTCATCTACGTGGGGCCCAGCGGAGCGGCGCTGTCAGACCGCGAGCTCACCGACAGCGAGGGTCCGCCTGACTTCGTGCCCATCATTCCCGCGCTGAGCCGCCGCCGGCCCTCCGGCGGCCCCCGCGATGCCGATCACTTCCGCTGCAGCACCTTCGCGGAGCTGCAGGAGCGGCTGGAGTGCATTGACGGCAGCGAGGAGCCCTCGGGAGCCCCGGGCTGTGCTGACGGAGCCCAGGCCAGCCCGGCCCGCGGGGGCAGGAAGCCCTCGCCGCCCGAGACCACGGCCCCCAGGAAGGCCGTGGGCTCCCCGCTGGCTGCCAGCACACCTCAAGACAGCCCTGGCCCAGACACACCCTGGGGTGCCCTGGAGCCCTCCAAGGCAAGCGGTGACCAGAAGGAGGAGGGCGGTACCAGGCCTGAGCTGCCCGTGCCAGACAAGGCCGTGGGGGGTGGAGGCGGGAGGCTGCTGCCCAGCCCGGCCCCTCCACCGCCTCGGCAGCCGGAAGCTGGCAGAGCCCCAGAGGAGACTGGTGGAGGGGGCTCCGACGGCGTGGTACGGACGCCCCCTGTGGGCATGAGCGGGCAGGCGGGTTGCCCCCGCCCAGCTGCACGCGGCCGCTGTCTGGAGCGGGGCCTGCTGACCACCACGGTGACCTTGCAGCAGCCCGTGGAGCTCAACGGCGAGGACGAGCTGGTGTTCACAGTGGTGGAAGAGCTGTCCCTGGGTGGGCTCTCTGGCCCTGGGCGCCCTGCCAGCCTGGCCAGCTTCGGCAGTGACTGCTCCCTGCAGGCCCTGGCCTCGGGTTCGAGGCCCGTCAGCATCATCAGCAGCATCAATGATGAGTTTGATGCGTACACCTCGCCGGCTGCTGGCGGGCCCCTGGAGGGGGCGGCCTGGGCTGGCAGCAGTCACGGCTCCTCCATCAGCTCCTGGCTCAGTGAGGTCAGTGTCTGCACACCCGACAGTTGCGGCCCCACGCCACAGCCTCCCTCGCGGGCCAGCCCGGACCCTTTCAGCCCCAACTCGCCAGCAGGGCCTGACCCGCTGGGCCCCTCAGTCCTGGATAGCTCCCTAGAGGATGGCAGCTTTCGGTTCTCAGAGCACGACAGACTGGACAGTCCCGGCCCACCCCAGAGTCCTCGTCCTGGGGACGCGGCTGCAGCAGCCCCCGCTCAACCTGGCAGGGAGCCCTGGGCTGTGTCTCCACGGGGGTCAGCCGCAGCACAAACTATCCACTCCAGCCTTCCCCGAAAACCAAGGACTATCTCAACAGCCAGTCAAGCCGGCTGCGCTCGCCTGACCCCGAGCCCACCTGGCCCCGGAGGTCTATTCGAGGACCCCTGGCTGCTCAGAGCAGATGAATGTGGCGCACTCCCTGTGGCCTCTGCCAGCAGGGCCCCCAGTCCGGCCCCGATGCTGGCTTGTGTCCGGAGGGTGGTGGATGGCTATGAGGTGGCAGCCAGGGTGGCCCAGAGGCCGGAGGCTGTGCCTCAGATCCCACCGCTGCTGCGGAGGGGGGCCACCACCCTGGGTGTGACCACGCCCACTGCATCCCGCGGGGACTGCCTGGCCGAGGCAGCGGCCTGCTTGGGCAGTCCGAAGGCCGCCCCCAGCAGCAAGAAGAGCATGGCTCCCAAGGGGAGCCTCTTCCCGAGGCCTGGTGGAGCGGCCCCTCCAGCCCCACCTGTGCGCAAGTCCAGCCTGGAGCACAAGAACAGCCCAGCGCTGGCCCCTCCTCAGGCCGCAGGCCTGACTCGGGCTGGAGCTGCTGCCCTCCTCCGAGGGGAGGAGGATGCCAGGCCCAGCACCCGGGCCGACCACTCTGTCCCCAGGGCCACGTCCAGCCTAAAGGCCCGGGCCGGCAAGGCAGAGGCAGCATACCGTCCCACCACCCATGGGTCTCTGGAGCGATGTGAGGGCCTGGTGCATGGCAGTGGCAAGGCCAGGGAAGCCCTTGGGAGGCCAGCCCGGGCTGTGCCCAGGTTGGGGGTGCCGCCCACCAGCCCCACACCTGGATCAGCCTCTGCCTGTAGGGGCAGCCTGGCCAAGGGTGTAGGGGCCCCCAAGCCCCCAGCCGGTGGGGGCAAGGGCCGAAACCTAGTGGCCAGTGGGTCGAGGGCTCTGGGTGCTTCGGTGAAGCCACTGGCACCTGTGGTAGGCAGGACCCCTGGTGGCCCTGTGACAGGTCCCAGGGCAGCCCTACGGGCAGCGTCTGCTGTTGGGGCCAAGGCCAGCCGGGGCACAATCATGGGCACCAAGCAGGCTCTCCGGGCCGCCCACAGCCGCGTCAACGAGCTGGTGGCCAGTGGCACCCCCAGCAGAGGCGGCCCCTCGTGGGGCTCGGCTGACTCGGACAGTGGCAATGACAGTGGCGTGAACGTGGGCGAGGAGCGGCCGCCTGCGGGCCGGGCGCTGCCCTCCCCTTACAGCAAGGTGACAGCCCCGCGGCGGCCCCAGCGCTACAGCAGCGGCCACGGCAGCGACAACAGCAGCGTGCTGAGCGGGGAGCTCCCACCTGCCATGGGCCGCACTGCCCTCTTCTACCACAGTGGCGGCAGCAGCGGCTATGAGAGCATGATACGCGACAGCGAGGCCACTGGCAGTGCCTCCTCCGCCCCCGACTCCATGAGCGACAGTGGGGCTGCCTCTCCGGGGGCCCGCTCCCGCAGCCTCAAGTCCCCCAAGAAGAGGGCCACAGGTGGGTGTGGCGCCAGCCCTCATTGGGCACAGCCCTCTACAGTTTATAAACACACCCAGTGTGTGCCCTTCTCCCATCCCCACGCTGCCCCAGAGGCCGGTCCCCATCCCTGTCAGAGCAGGCTGGCAAGGGCAGGCCCTCATGGGTCCCCCTGATAGGGCCTGGGGAGCCGGAAGAGGACTGGGTTGGGGGCTCCAAGCCTGGTGCTCTCCCAGGCTAGTGCCCAGCAGCCTCGAAGTCCCCCACCGGGGCTGCTCCTGCCTCCATGCCCTGGACCCACCGTTTCTGGGGATCCAGGTGGGGTGGGCTAGTTCCTCTCGCTGTGTGTGGTTGGGGGTATTCAGCCCTGGCTGATGTGCGGGAGGGACAGGTGCAGCTGGGGGCCAAGCTGAGGTGGGAAAGCAGGAGGCCCACGTGGGGCCAGTGAGGGCCTGCGGGTCTGGCTCAGGAGTCTGTCAAGGGCGCGGTGGGAGCAGAGAAGTGTTGGAAGTTAGGACGTGGTGTGGCCAATTAGGGTGTCGGAAGGCTGCCTCCAGGGGAGGGCTGACCGTGAGGCTGCTGCTGTGTAGGGCAGCTGGGTGGCTGTCCAGGAGAGAGGTGGCTGGTAGGGACTGGGGACCGAGGCAGGGGTGGCCAGGGCCCTAGGCTGGGCACTAGGCTGAGGATTTGTGGATTGGGCCCCCATGCTCTCTCCCTGTCAGGGCTCTGGCCAGGGGCTGGGGCCTGGTGCTGGTCTCTGGTCTCCCCTCACCCAGCACCTGGCTCTCTGTTCCAGGTCTGCAGCGGAGACGGCTGATCCCCGCCCCACTACCTGACGCCGCTGCCCTGGGCCGCAAGCCCAGCCTCCCTGGGCAGTGGGTGGACCTGCCCCCACCCCTGGCTGGCTCGCTGAAGGAGCCCTTCGAGATCAAGGTGTATGAGATTGACGATGTGGAGCGCCTGCAGCGGCACCGACCCCCACTGCGGGAGGACCCAGCCGAGGTCAGCACTGGCAGCTGGCTGGTGGCAGGAGGCCCTGGGATGGCAGGGTGGGCCCCTGGGGGTGCAGCCGGGCAGCCCACTCACCTCACATTCCCCTCTTGTCCACAGCCCTCCCAGAATGTGGAGAAGGTAGGGACCAGCCCTGTCCAGCCCTGAGCCTGTGGTAGCCCCTGATGCCCCATCTTGGGCAGAGAGTGGGTGGCTGGAGGGGTCCTGAGACCACTGCTGTGGTTCCCTGGAGTTACACTGGGTGGAGGGTTCCCACAGCCGTGCTCACCCATCCTGGGTGCAGGTTCCAGACAGGCACTGGCAGTCTGCTTTGGGGGCAACTGGTGCGAGCCCACCCTATGGGGTCCCAGGTCCTAGCCTTGCCCACCTTTGAGGCCCCACTGTGCGCTTCCCAGGTCTGGAGGGTGGAGGGAGGCTCTTGGCCAAGGCCGGGGGTGCTGGGAGCCCCTGGGGAGCAGATTGTCCTCCATGCCTGAGCCCACCCCCTGCCTGTTCCCTGCCGCCCAGGGCCTGGTATGCATCAGTGCGAAGCTGCGGCTGGCCGAGCGCAGGCAGCAACGGCTGCGCGAGGTGCGGGCCAAGCACGGGCACCTCTGTGAGGAGCTGGCGGAGACCCAGGGCCGGCTGATGGTGGAGCCCGGCCGGTGGCTGGAGCAGTGTGAGTCCCCACCACCTGCTGGCTGGAGCAGTGAGACCCCCACCCAGGGGAGGCGCAGGCTTGCAGGACCCCTGCCTACCCTCTGTGCGCCCTCAGGCCAGCCACTTCCCTCCCAGAGCTGGCTGTTCTCCTTAACACACGGCGGGCACCCTTCCCTTCATCTCGGCCCAGACAGGGACCCGGAAGCCGGGAGGGGAGAGAAGCATTTCCTTGGCCCTGTGGGGGCCCCGGGCTTGACCCGGCTCTGCTGTCCCTCCCCAGTCGAGGTGGACCCAGAGCTGGAGCCGGAGTCGGCCGAGTACCTGGTGGCCCTGGAGCGTGCCACGGCCGCCCTGGAGCAGTGCGTGAACCTGTGCAAGGCCCATGTCATGATGGTCACCTGCTTCGACATCAGCGTCACCACCCCTGCTGCCACCCCGGGGCTGCAGGAGGTGGACGTCTGAGCCTGGGCCCCACGACTCGGGGAGAGGGCGTGCAGGGGCACGAGGACGGGACGTGGATGGAGCAAGGATGTGGTGGGGGTTGGAGGGACGAGGATGCAGAGGGTCCAGTGCAGGACCTGGGGTCTCAGAGGTGATGGAGTGTGAGGGAGGGGGGCCGGCTGAGTGGCTTGGACAGAGGAAGTGAGTGTGGACGAGATGGGGAGACTGTCGCCACCCGGACAGCAACGCAAGTGCCTTTGACCTGGATTGGACTTCTCTCCTTTTTTTGTTTGGTGCTAACGACTCAAGACACCAGCAGACGGTGTGCTCGGGGCCGCGGCCTGGCGGTGGCAATGGCCGTCCGGGTGCCGGCTGGAGGCAGCCGTGTTGGATCTGATCTCGCCTTCTTTACAGCCAAGCAGTGTCATGTAGCAGCCAGCCTGGGCTCCCCAGGCCTCTATGTTAGGATTCAGGATTACTTTTCCTTTACCACTGTGTCCTCTCGGCAGAGCCCGCCTTAGCGGTCTCCAGACCCCGCATCTGCGTGTGATTCTCCACAGATTGTGCCAGTGGGGTCTCCCGGGCCGACCCTCCCTTCCCGAGGACCCGCTCTGTCCTGAGGACACCGGGAGGGCAGCGCCCAAGGGCTGAGCCGCAGGCACACGGCTCCTTCTTCCACGGCAGGAATTCTTACCAAAACCACAAGCGAAAAACAGAACAAACCAACACACACACGACATGGGGGGTAGGGGTTTTGTAAGGTTCTGTTAGACTCTTATTTTTATATCATTTTGCCTATACATGCAGTATTTGCAGTGGGAGTTTGAAGACAAATGATCTATGTTTTTATGGTTTTCTATGGAAGGTGTCCTTCAGGCCGGGCTCTTTCTGGTGGCATCCCGGGCAGGGTGGGGATCGTGGGGGGCACTTCTTGCCAAATGCAGACCAGGGGTGAGCCTGTCCACGTGGGTGGCGTTCCCAGCACGACAGGCTCTGTTTTCTGACCGTTGTGCGTTTTCTAGGGGTGTCCAAACCTTTGTACAAATGTGTAGATAACACCTTGGTGCAGCTTTTATTTGTGAATAAAAGATGTAACGATCGTTCACGCGGCTGCTGAGCTCACTGGGAGTGCCGTCCTCTGAGGGTCCTGGGCTGAGGGGCCGCAGGTGCTTGGAAGGACACATCCACAGGATCCGAGGGCTTCATGGACAGCAGGGGACTCGCCTCTGCCCACACACCCTGCAGTAGCCCCTGCAGGGACCCGCCTTGGAGGTGAGAGGGGATGGACCGTGGGAGGAGATGCCTCCTGCAGGGCTGGTGTTCAAACTCCTGTTTCCTCTCTGTCCCATTTCCTGAGCCACTGTCTTGAGTCACCCAGCTCTGGGTGTCCCCAGGCCGAGGCAGGGGAGTGGGGGCTGGGCTAGTGGGAAACAGCATTTTCTGGTGGGCTCCTGGCCCCCTCCCCAGAGGTTATGTTAGCTGAGGAAATTGAGGCAGGGGCGACGGGAGACTCTTGGTCTCCTTTGCCCCCGCCTGCCTTTCCAGGAGACAGACGAGCAGATGCCCTGTGGGCATGTCAAGGCTCCGGACCCTGGAGCTGGTGGGAGCCCCCACCCAGCGTGGCCAGCCTATTTCAGGGGCTGGGGTCGGGGTTTGTCCCCAGAGGACTGGGCCCTGGCTCTGTCGACCCCAGAGCCCCCGGACTCTTTGGGAGAGACAGGGCCCACTGGACTTATCTCTGGCCATCCCTCACCTGGCGCTGGTGGTCTCCTGGTCTCTGTTGGGCTCTTCTGGGCCCCTTGTACTCAGCGTGTCCCCAGCTGAATCCATTAGGTTCTCTGTCTGGGTGCCAGGGCCCCCACCCCATCCTCCGAAGGCTGTGTCTGGGGGCTTTCCCCACTGTGCACCTTTCTGCTGGCCTCACACTGCTCCACCTGATGCTCAGACTGTGGTCCTGGCCTGGGCACCCCCGGTGCTGCCCCACCCCGTCTGGGTGCTCCCCACCCCAGGCTCCAGTGCAGGCACCACGGCGCCTCCCAGCCAGCTGCGTCTTTGCAGCCCCTATGCCTGGGACTCCCCCTCAGGTGGTGAGTGGGGGCCCCTCCTTGGTGGCCCTGCTGCCCCGGGCTCCCTCCACCCGGCACTCACGCTTTGTGTGGTCTCTGCCTGTCTCCCAGCCTTGATGGGGCCCCTCAGGGATGGGGTGGGGTCCAAGTCATTGCTGCACCCCTCACATTGGGCACAGGGCTGGGCCCCAGTGAGGCCTCAGGGAACACTTGCTGAATGAATGAATGAAGGAATGAACAAGGCCGCTTCTCAAGGGGTTTCCAGCTGGAGGCAGGAGCAGGTCCAAGACTGACAGCATTTAACAGTTTGCAGAATGCCTCCCTGGACTCTCCCCGTCGTCCTCAAACAGGCCTGGTCCTTTGCGAGGCGTGTGGCCCCCATGGGTCAGGCCACATGGCTGTCCACACCGAGCCACCTGCCCCAGGCTGCCTCCTTACTCTCTGCTGCTGATGGCACTTGGGCCCCCAGCCCCTGGGACTGGATCATGTGAATGGGAGACATCGGGGGCCCAGACCCCCCAGCCCTGCTCTCCCTTTCTGTTCTGAGGCCAGATCTGGCTCCCAGCAGGAACCCAGTCAGATGCCACCCAAGCCCGCTTCTCTGTCACTGAATCTGGGGGAACCTGGGGGATTGGGGTGGGTGTGGTGGGACTCGAGGTGGGATGGGGAGATAGATCCTTTCAGGACCTAATATTTGAGGGGAGGGGCTAAGAAGCCCACCTGGTCCACAGCTCCCATGACCAGTCCAGCTGGCCATGACCCAGAGTCTGACCTGGCTATGTGGAGGTGCTGGCCCGGCCCAGGGATCCCCTGTGTCCTGAGGGCCAGGGCGGTACTGGGGTCTAGGTGGGGTCACGGGAGGCTGGGGGAGGGCCGCCTGTGAACCCCAGGTCTGCTGTGAGGGCTGTGCTCTCGCTTGCAGCATGCCCTGCACCGTCTCACCTGGCTGCGTGGGGAGTGGGTGGGATGTGGGGCGTGCTGCGTGGGTCCCCTCCTCCTGCAGAGAACTCTCTGTTCCCTCCCCTGCTCCTCAGGCGCTGGAGGGGCCCGGAGCCTGCTTCTGGCCGAGGGGGCCCCCTCCGGCCCCAGGACCCGTCCTGGCTAGGAGTGGCTGACCTTTGGGGCCGGCCAGTGGAACCCACTTCCCACAGTCCAGGGGAGGCTCGGGGAGGGTGGCACCTGCTTTTCTGGACGGGAACCGTCTATCCTGGGGTCAGCCTGGGAGCCTGCGGCAGCCTTTCATCTGGGACATCAAAGCCCTCAGCCCTGTCATTACAGGCTGGGAACCCAGCTGGGGAGCAGCTGCAGGGCGAGGACGCCCATTTTATGGATGGGAAAGGTGCTGCTGCCCGGGACCCAGCTCTTTGACCAAAACCGAGGCAGCCCTGAGTAACACCATGTGCAAGGGGTCTGTGGACATTCTGCTTATCGATCATTTGCGGAAACTGAGGCCCAAGGGGGCGGGGTCAGGGATAGACGGGTTCTGGTGGAGGGCCAAGGTCAGCCAAGTGTGGGGGTGGGAATGATGTCCCCCGGGAGCCCGTGGGAGGAGTCTGGGGCACCTGTCTGGACCGTGCGGGGACAGGGGCATGAGCCAGCCCAGGCAGCGTCTCACGGCCTCCGAAGCTGGCCTGGCGCCAGGCCAGCCTGCTCCCTGGGGCGACGTACCCTACCGACTCACTCTGCAAGTCCAGGCCTGCTCCGCCTGCCCTGCCCACCCCAGCCCTGGGCATCGGGAGGCCACGTGGGGAGGCAGGGCCGGGTGGGGGTCAGGCTGGGCTGGGTGACCACAGCTGGGGACTTACAGGGGCCAGTGGGGGGGTGGGAACAGGCCGGAGCCAGGGTGGGTGGGCAGGCAGGTGGGGCGGGAGCTGAGCACCTGGCCTGCAGGGCCCCTGGGAGCTGCCCCGCCCATGCCGCTTCCAGGTGCAGCGCCAGGCCTGCAGCCCCCAGGAGGCGCCTCTCCTGGGTTCAGGGTCCTGCCCTCTCCTTTCTGGGCCTTATCTGGGCAAAGGGGCATGGTGACCTCCTGTCCCAGGTTTTGGGTGCCAGGGGAGCAGCCTGGAGCTGTGAGAGCGAGCGTTTGGCCCTCTGAGCCTCCTTTGGTCACTGTCACGCAGGTGGTGGAAATAACCTGCAGCAACGGCCGTGGGGAGGGTGACACGGGGGTGGTGTGGTCACAGTGGTGGGGGCGGTGGCAGCAGACATGGGTGGGCCTGGCAGACAGCCCAGTGCCTCCTGGAGCTGGGATCGCAGTGCACTTCTTGCCTGCCTTGGGTCCTTCCCAGCCCATGGGGCCACCTGTCTCCTGGGCTCGGGCCCCAGTGCAGCCAGCTGCAAGGCCTTGCCCCTCCCTGACCCATCTACCCCTGGGAAATGGGGGCAAGGTCAGCAGCCTCTGTGGGGCTCCTGCCGGGCCTGAGCCCTGTGGCCGGGTGGGGGTGGCCTGGGGAGCCTGAGATGACAGGTCCCAAATAAAGAACAGAGGGTCATCACTCAGTGACGGGCCTGCTCTGCAGGCCCCACAGGGCCTGGCACTTTTCTGCTGTCTGGGCCTCAGTTTCCTCCTCTGTCCATGTCACAGCTGGCCAGTGTGTTCACGGTTGGGCGTCTACCCCATCCCCAGATCTCCCCCCAGCGCCAGCCCCTGGCCCACCTCTGGGTGTATGGTGAGATCTAGGGGTGCATAGCCTGTCTTGGGGTGCACGACACTGGCTCGGGGCCCTGGCTCTATGGTCTCAGGGGAGTCTGAGGCTCCCCAGTGGGACCTCCCTGCAGCCCTAGGTGGGGGAGGGCTTGTCTCAAGGGTGGAGACCCCACTGCTTGCTCCACTCCTGGGACAGGAGCAAGGGGATGGAGCAGCCCCCACCCCGCCCAGCCCCAACCCGGTGCCTGGGAGCCCTGGGGGGCTGTGGCTTGGCGCTGGAGTCTGCTCCCAGCAAACAGGAAGCTCGAAGGGTGATCTCTCCCTCCTGATATTGTGTTTACCAAGGCAGGATCCAGGCCCCATTTCCACACAGGAAACCCAGGAGGCTGGGAGGGGGCCGGGAAGGAATTCCCCAGGCCGGCCAAGAAGCTGGGCTTCCTGTGGGTTAGGCCTGCAGTGTGGGGGGTGTGGGAGGTTGGGGGCACTCAAGAGCCCAGAGAGGCCCCTCCTAACTCAGAACTCAGGGCTGGGTGGCTCTGGAAGTCCTCATGACCCCACTGCATGTTGTGGTTGGGGACATTGAGGCCCAGGCCTGGGGACTATCTCCCCATCAGATGGGAGGCTGAGGGGCATTGTGTCCCCCCTCCCCAGAGTCCAGCACAGCCTGGCACAGGGGGCAGGTGGGAGCACGGGGATATCCGAGATCTCAGGGGAGGGGCATTCTGGGAGGGATGGGAGCCAGGGTGGGGCCTACACAGGCACGTGTGTACCTGGACCATGCCCTGTGGGACCTCCCTCCGTGCCCACCACGCTGCCTGAGGGTCACTAGCCTCCAGGCCCAGCTCCAGCCTGGGGCAGCCAGAGGATCCTCCCCAAATGCCCTGCTGAGCAGGTCACCCATCCCGTTAAAAACCACAAATGCCCTACCCAGCCTTCTAAACAAAGGTCGGCTCCTTAGCTGGGCCTGGATGCCTTTCATGTACATTCATCTTCCTCCCTCTGTCCTCCCTCCCTCTCTCCTCCTCCCCCCTCCCCAGTCCCCTCTCTTTCACCTTGTGACATGCCCCCCACAGAGACAAGGACACAGTTTCATTATACACCCACCACCCAGCTGCATCAAACCTCAGCTTTTTGTTAAACTGTATTTGTTTCAGAATCATCTTTTTAAAATAAACTTTCTTGTGGATTTACAGAAAAATTCTGAAGTTCATACAGAGAGGTCTCATACCCCACACCCCGTGTCCCCCAGTATTCACGTCTCACACGTGGTGTGTGTGGTGCGTTTGTTACAACTAGTGAGCGAGCAGTATTGATACGGGATTTATTGTTAACTAAAGTCCATACTTGATTTGGATTCCCCTGATGTCCTCTCTCTGGTCCAGGGTCCCACCCAGGCCACCCTGACGGGGCGGGGCACCCACAGAAAAGTATTTGGGATTATCCTCCTCGAGTGACCGGCCTCTTCTGCCCCATTTATTTACTGTGCCATCACCTGTTTCTCCTGATATTTATTTTATGCTCCGGGTTCTAATCCAGTACGACTTGTTACTAAAATCATCCAGCTTTGGCCACTGGAAGCCCTTGCCATCGGCCAGAGGCATTTTTAAAGTCCTCGCCAGTTGCACAGAGGCCCTGTGCCCTCCCAGGCAGACGCGGTCCCCCCTGCCTGGCCTGGCCTTCCGCTGGCTCTTGAGGTCAGTGGCCTCACACTGTGCTCACCAGCCTCCTGCTCGACATCCTGTGCCCATGGGCCTTGGTCATCAGTGCTGGGAGGCTCCGACCCTCTGAGGTGACAGTGTGGGAGCTGAGGCCCTGGGGCGCTGCTGTCTCAGAGCATCCAGGTGGAGGGGATGCGGTTGGCCTGGACCCTCTCCTGGGGCTCCCTGAGCGGAGGGGAGCTCCTGGGGGCAGAGACTGTGCCTGGGAGGCAGCCCAGGCCCTGTGGTCAAGGAGGCCTCCCCACCTCTGAGCAGCCCTGGAGAGCTGGGAGACTGGAGCGGTGATGGGGCCCATGGGGACTGTCCAAGGCTGGCTGGGTCCCCTCCACAGCCACAGCTGGGGCCGGGCTCTGGACCTCACAGTGAACTCAGTGGCTGACCATGAGGGAGAGTGTGTAGGAGGTGGCCTGCTGGCTGGTGGGCACAGGGCTGATGCTGGTCTAATTGCTGCTGTGACCTGGTGACCTGGCCTGGCCCCGGGGCTGGAGAAGGGGCAATGACGTCCCTGAGAACCGACAGGGCTGCTCCAGGGTGAGGTCACCCCATACCCGCCTTCATGCTGTCGTCACTCGGGGAACGGGAGGTCAGCTGGGACATGCTGCCTGCCTTGGGCAGCCAGGTGTCCCGCCATCGGTCAGGCTGGTCTGCCCTGTCTCCTCCGCCTCCCAGCCGTCTGCAGGGACAGCCATTGCCCCCACCAGCCACCAGGAGGAAGTCGGCCACTCCCTGCTGCTGGCTCCTGCTTTTCTCAGCCATTTGGGAAAACACGGTCTGGGTGAACAGAATGGCTTCCCCTGTCCTCTGAAGACGAGCCACAGGCCCACCGAGAGAAAGCCCCAAGTTGGGGGCTGTTGGTGACCAGGCACCCCCTAAGGGAGCCCTGCACAGCTGCAGTCAAGGGACCAGGGGTTCTGGGGGTGAGAGGGGATGGACTGGACCCCTGGAGCCTGGGATGGCTGCTGCACTGTGAGTCCTGGGCAGCTCCCCTCCCATGCCTCGATTTCCCCTCCTGTAAATGATGCTGCCTGGCTGTGTTTGAGTCGGCCCCAAACATCGGTCACAGGTCTCTATGGTTTGGAATAAATCTCTCCTGTTTCTCCAGCAGTGGAGACGTCGAGCTGTATTTCTTGCAGCTTCGGTGGCCGTCCGGGGAAGTGGATCCGCCTGGCAGAGGGTTGATGCTCTAAATCCAGCACCTGGCGCTGATTTGTGGGCCTGCTCGTGCCGGCGCAGGGCTTGCTGGCATCTTTATGAGGCAGGATGAGCCTCGGCTGAGAACTCGGGACAGGATTGGGGTGATCTACAGCCCGAACCGCCCCTGTCTGTCCTTCCACAATCACATCATGTCCTCTGAGCTGCCCCTGCCGGCCCGTCCACCATTCACACCGTGTCCCTTGAGCTGGGCCTGCATCAGCTGTGATCTGGGCCCAGGCTGGGGATGAGAAGGTGTTTGTGCTTGCTCCAAGAGCCTTGAAATTTATCTTCAGAGAGGAATTTTCATGGGTCCCAGTCATCTGCGGGGACTTCCTGAGCCCTGTGTGTCCACCCTGAGCTGGGCTGAGCTGAGGGGCCCAGGTGAGGGAGACCCAGGTCCTGCCTCAGGGAACTGAGATTCCTGGGGACAGGAGGTGACGCCTGTCAGCTGAGGCAGGAGGGGCCTGTGGTGCCAGCCTGGAGGGTGGCTGGGCCAGAAGGGGACACGGTGAAAACAACCGACAGAGCATCAGTGTTAACCTGGGCTCTGCACCAGGGTATCTGGGTTTGAATCCCAGCTCTGCCACCGGGAGCTCGGGGCTCACACTTGGCCTTTGTGTCCCTGCTGGTCACTGCCTGTCAGTGACTGTCCCCGCCAGGACACATTTGGGATCCTCTGAGCCTCAATGCCCTGTCTCACCAACCCCTCCTTGATCTCCCACGAAGCCCCTGGCCTCCGACCCCCACAGGAACCTCAGCCCCATTGGCTACCAGGGTGGCCGTCTGCCTGGACGGGCTCCAGGGAAGACCACTGACTGGGGCCCACTCTGCCCCTAAGCCTGCTGGCCACTCCTGAGACCACATTCTGCCTGCACATGTGGCCCATATCTGGGATCCTGGTCCCTAAACCGCCTGCAGACAGGGGACACCCTGCTCTCACCTCTGTGAGTGAATGTCTGCCCAGTGTCTCCTTCTGGCTGAGCGTGTGACTTTCCTTGGAAGGGATCCAGGCTCAGCCAACACACTCCCCTGCCGAGCTGGTCAGAAAAGGCCGGTCACACCGCACATGCTGGTGAGTGCCCCTGCCATAGCCGAGAAGCGCAGTGTTGCCCAAACTCCAGAGCAGGACTGAGCCAGGGGCGTGGCCGGATTCCTGCACTTACTGCTGTGTGATGTTGGGGAGCGTCTTCACTTCTCTGGGCCTCTGTCTCCCTGCTGGGAGGGTGAGGAGGGTAACAGCCTGTCCCTCAGGGTGGCAGTGAGGGGGACACGAGCGTGCACTCAGCCACATGCGCTGCCTTCTGGGGTGTCCTTCCGAGGTCAAGCACCTCCCTGCCGGCCGGGTCTCAGGGCCCAGCTCAGGCGGCCGTGGGCTCGCATGTCTGCCTCCCACACGGCTTCCGGGCCTGGATTTCTGGGGCTTTCTGGAGGCTGGGTAGGGTTGACCCTTTCAGGGACATGTGCCTAGATGTTCACATCTCTCTGAGGCCAGTGCTCTCGATCCTCTGGCCCAACCGCACTGGTCCACTCAGAGAGGCCACCAGGCAGCGGACATCCGGGGTTTCTCAAGGATGGAATGTGCTGGGCTTTGTCATGTGCTGGGGGGATGCTGACATGGCACCACTGGGCCGAGGCACCACTTGGCCCTGGCACCCAGGGCCTGGCCAAGCTCCTGGTGGGGCCTCCCCTCCTCAGGCCCTGTGAGCCTGGGAACCCTGCCCTGGGGGAGACCCACAAATTATGCCTCCCAGTCTCCAGGCTCTGGGGGGCCTCAGAGCAGCAGAGCAGACACTCTGAGCTGGTGGTCCCGGCAGGTGACCCCTTCTCCAAGTCCCAGGCGGTGGGGAGCATCGCACCGTTCCGTCTCCCTGCCGTGGCCCCCCTGCTGGCTCTCTGTGTTCTCGCCACTAGAGAGAAAAGCACCTCCTCCCGTTAGACGGAAGGGGATCTGGGATCTGGGAGTGGCAGCAGCTGAGGACTGTCCCAGGACGAGCGGGTTGGTGCCCGCGCCTGGTCTGGGAGAGCAGGGCTGGGCCTCATGCAGCTGTCACCAGTCTCCCAGCTGTGAGGGTCCCTATGTAAGCTGAGGGTGGGCCCTTCCACACACAGGTCGTTGTTTCCTTCCAAACACTACGGTGGCCCCAAGAGCCTGCCCCGAAGACCCCCAGTTAGCTATTCCCAGGGGGGTGGCTGAGGGCCTGGGTGGGGGCGGTTCCTCAGGGCAGGCAGCTGTGTGAGGCGAACCAGGGGGTCCTGGGGACTGTCCCAGCGGGCGCCAGCCCCCCCGCCCCCCCTGCATGGCTCTGAGCCTTGGAGGGAGGTCAAGGGAGGCCCATGGCAGGGCTGGGCTGGGGCACAGGGTCAGAGCGAGGAGGTGGCCGGCTGGTGGAGCGGGAAGCCGTGCATCCTAGCGTTTACTTATTTCACATTGTGCTGATCTGATGGGGAGATTGAGTCCCTGGGGACGTGCGTGTCAGGACATGCAATTTGTTAATAAGCCTCAGAGAATAGACCTCGGCGGTAGCACACCTCCCCCAGGAGGCCAGATTTATTACACGCACACACACTTATTCATGCACACACGCACAAACACGTGTGAGAGTCTGGGCCCCAGTGATCTGTGCTTGTCACGTTGAAGTTCTTGGAATCCTGGTGGGGGGGATTCTTTCCCCCAGTACCCTCCACTCCAGTTCTTTCTGGCAAGTTTGTGGGGAGCAGAGGACCCGGCCTTGGGTCCCACAGATTTGGGCTCAAAGAGCAAACCTGCCCCCTGAGCCCTGGAGGTGCATGGGTGGGAGGGGTCCCTGCTGCTTGGAAGGGACGCTGTGCCGAGAGAGCCCCCGTCTCCGCCTCTTTCCCCACCTCCCCCGGTCCTGGTGGGATGGACGACTCAGGGCCCCAAACAGGAGTGGTGACTTTCTGAGCAGTGAGCATGTGACACGTGAGCCAAGGCGGGGCAGGCGGGCTGTGCTTCTCAAACTCGGCCTGCTGGACATGTGCCGCGGTGGGGACCAAGAGTCCAGCTTCTGGACCAACAGGGCAGCAGGAGGCCCTGGTGGGCTCTGTGGCCTATGGAGGCCGGTGGCCCAGCTGCCCCCTCACCAGCCTCCCCGCTGGGTCACACAGGGGTCTTCCAGTGTAATTTGAGTCCACACTGGCTGACAGCATCTGAGCCGGTCCTGGGCCAGGCAGGCATCAGTGGTCTCCACGAGGCCGACCTGAGGAGCCCTCCTTCCCTGTGCAGTGGGGGTGGGTATGGCCCTGCGACAGGTGTGGGGGTCCAGGCTCCCGGCAGTCAAAGTTAAGGTGCTGAGGCTCTGCAGGAGACCCTGCCTTCTCGGGAGCCCCCCAGGGGCTGGGGCCCTGGGACTGGGAGGAGCAGGGGTGGGAGCGGCTGCAGGAGATGGGCATATGAGGTGGTGCTCAGGACCCAGACCGCCCAGGGAGAGGGCAGCGTTCTGGCAGGCTGGGTGGATGCTGTTTGGGGGGCATTCACCTTTTAAAAATGTTTATTTTCTCATCCTTTGTTTTTCTAGAGCTCCTGTGGCTCTGAGGGCAGAGGGGCGCCTGGCTCTGGAGAGCACAGGGGGAGGTCTGGTCTAGGGTGCAGGTCGGTCTCGGGTGGGTAAGCCTGTCCCCGCCCCCGACTGGTAGCCCCCAGGGTCAGCCTTAGCTGGGCAATGCTGGATCTGCCTTGTTTCAGGCCTGGGCTTTCTTTGGAGAAAACAAAGCCCTTCTTGGCTGAGGCCCTGCTCATCCTTCATCCTCAGGGCCGCAGGCCTACTGTGTGCCTGGCCCCGGAGACACGAGCAGTAGTTCCTGCTCCTTTCCCTGGCCAGCGGGGCCTCAGTGCCAAATCTCGTCTCCCGAACGGCAGAGTCTGGACAGCCTCCTTCAGCGAGGGGAGGGAAACCGAGGTGCGGGAGAGCAGAGAGGACCGCTGAGGTCTCCTGGGCAGCTGAAGGGTCAGAACTGGCCGCCAGGGCCCCCAGCGTTCCATCACTACCCTTCCTGTCCCATCCCTCCCGTCTGCTTCCTCTCACTGTCTCTCTTTGTCCCTCACTGATGGCTCTGTCCCTGGTAAGTTTAGTGCCCCTCACAAGCCACCGGGTGCCATGTGAGGACCAGGGACACCAGTGTGTCTGTTTTTCAGGCCTGGCCCTGGCATTTAGATCACAAAGTGGCCCCCTTTCTGTCCCTCGGCACCGAGGAATGGGGCAGGGGCCCGGGAGAGGAGGGGAGGGTTGGGGGCAGCTTCCTTTCTCGTCGCCTCGCTCAGAACCAGCCTCCTTCTGCCACAGCTGTCTGGGCGGCTCGGGCCTCCCTGCCTCCCTCTGGACCCTCCTCAGAGCCCCCTTCTGACGTGGGGGCTTGGGCAGCCAGGGAGTGTCTCCTGTCCCCAGACTAGCAGGCCCTCTGTGTCCCCACCCAATGCTGGGGTCAGGACGGGTTGCTCACAGGGAGGAAGGCAGTAGGTGTGGTCTGAGTGAGGGGGCCATTCCTCTGAGTGATGGAAGCTTCCAGAAGATTTTCATGTACTCCAGGCCTTCACCCCAAGCTCTGCTCAAGCGGCAACTCTTGTCTCAGAAGATCCTCTGTGGGCCCCAGGGGCCTGGGCTGTGACCCGCAGTACTGAGACCTTCCTCCCTCTGGTGTCAGGGGTCTGTGCCTGTGAGGGTCTGGGGACCTGGGGGCCTGGGGGTCTGGGGGTCTAGAGGCCTGAGAGTCTGGGGGTCTGGGGGTCTGGGGGTCTGGGGGCCCGGAGGCCTGGGGGTGTGGGGGCCTGGGGCAATGAGGCTCTATGTGTCTCAGGGTCTGGGATCTGAGGGTGGGAGGATTTGGGAATCTGAGAGTCTGGAGATCCGAGGGTCTAGCTCAGGACCTTGGGCTGCCTTGGAGTCTCCTTGAAGGAACCTGGAGTCAGAACAAGGATTTTCTTTCAGAAGCTTCTGAACATGCCACCGTTGTCCATGGGCTGGCACCCAGCCAGGCCGTGCAGGGGGAAGGTGGGCCTTGAGTGGCCGTGGGCTCCCAGTCTGGAGTCCTAGGCAGACTGGCCCAGACCCTCAAGGGCCTCCCCAAAGGCAGGGGGCTGGGGCCCCCGTGGAGGCAGCAGGTATGGGGCTCAGGGGAGGGGGCACCGAGGGAGGGGCAGGGAAGCTTCTAGGGGTGGAATGCAGGTGGAGCTGGCAAGAGGGAGGGGAGGGGGGCAGGGCTGAGACCTGTGTAGTCCCGGGGGGTGCTCAGGGCCCCCACTTGTCTTAATGCTCAGCTGTGGCCACCTTGGAATTCTCAATTCCTGGCCCCGGGGGAGTCAGGCCCCACCTGCTCCCTGCTCCCTGCCAGGAGACAGCTGCCCCTAGAGGTGGGCCTTGACCCCCAGCCCCTTTATTCACCTCTTCTCTCCCTCCCCCACATTGAGCCAGGCCCAGAAGCTCACAGACCCGATGCTGGGGGCTTCTGGGGGGTGGGCTCCAGTCCCAGCTGCTTTATCAAAAACTGCTGTGTGACCTAGGAAAGCCCCTTGACCTTTCTGTTTGTCATGGTCCTCCGCAGTCAAATGAGGACACTGACCCTTGATCTTTCTGCCTCAGAGCCAGCTCTGATCTGTGACCTCAGCCCTCTAGGCCTCGGTTTCCCCATCAGGAACCTGGGGACCCCTAGACAGTGGGAGTGGGTGGGTCCCCAAACTGGGAGAGCTTAAATGGGCTTTGAGTAGAGGAGGCCGCAGGCGAGGGGCCGAGGTGGGGAGACGCAGGTGGGAATCTCGTGCCTCCAGCCACGGGGCTTGGAGGCTGGTCCAGGGTCACAGGGACACAGGGTCAGGTAGTCACTGGCCCAGCCGGACTGTCCACGTGAAAAATCCTACCACCTGTGTGACCCCAGGCATGCTCTGAACTTCTCTGTGCCTCCGTTTGCTCATCTGGAAAATGGGGACACTTATTCACACCCACCTCACAAGGTTTCAGAAAGGACCTAACATTGGTGAAGGGCGTGCGTCTGCATGTGCACATGTGGGTGGTGTGTGTGTTTGCACGAATGCACAGGCACTGCTGGAGCTGGGAGACCCACGTGGGGGCGGGGAAGCTGGGCCGGGGTCCCCCTGTAGTGTCCCCTCTGGGGTGATTGTGGGTGATTGAAAGACCCCCGGAATCAGGCTGGGGGTCAGCAGCCCTGCCCTGGGGGCCACACACTTGGCTGCAGCTGCCCCTGGGGTGCAATGTAGAGATGCAGGGCACTGGGAGTGTGGCAGAGGGGCCCCCTCCTGCTCGGCACAGGCTCGGCCCGTGTGCCCATGAGACCTGTGAGTCCTGAGGGGCTCAGGCCGGCAGCCTGGTTTCCTGTCTCTTCCATGATGCCTAGAGTCCCTTTGTCCCCAGCCAGAGGACCTGGGCCCCAGGCAGGCGGCTGCAGGAAGGGGCCTGGGATGGGGGGGCTGCGATGGGCGAGGGGAGTGGGGCAGCAGGCAGGTGCTGGCTACTGGTTGTGGAGCAGGGAGGCTGAGGGAGGGAGCAGGAGGGCTGAAGGCAGAGGGAGAGGGGAGGGCTGGGATCTGGGGGGCGGGCTCTCTCCCCCTATGGGAGTGCATGGGGAGTGGTCCCACTGTGAGCCGTGGGAGGTGGGGAGACAGCCCTGCCCCGTGTGTTCCTGGACCCCTCCTCCAGGAAGCCCCCTGGGCCCCATCCTGGCCTAGGCCCTGTCCCCTCACCTTCCTGCCTGACCTTTGGGGGCTGCCCTGGTTCTGTGCCCTGAGGGTCTCTTCCAGAGCCAGGGGCAGATGGTGGGATGCCCGCCAACCCTGGCTGGCTGGTACTCGCTCTCCCCTCCCGCCCCTGTGCTATAAGTGGGGTGAGGATGGGCCCCCCATACTTGTGAGCTTATAGACGGCAGCTCACCCGGGCGGCCTCGCGCTGTGGGTGCCAATATATGGGGTGTGAACGCAGAGCTGGAGTGGGGAGATCAGACTTGCAAATAGACCCGCAGACCTGGAGGAGTGGGAGCAGGGTGCAGGGGGAGACCCCCAGCCCTGTTCGCAGGGACGTCACTGGGTGCAAGGATGGGGAAACCGAGGCGGGGTGGGGGACCCTTGTACAGGGCTGCCCCCCCTTCCCTCCCCGCCATCGAGGTCACCACAGGCCCTCTCTCAGTGCAGGGGAAGGTGGGCATGCGGGAGCGCTCCACCTGGCACCTCGGCCCCTCCTCTCCTCACCCCCCACCCCGGATGACCCTCAGCCCCTTATGGGTGTCCTTGCTCTGTCCTTTGGTGGCTCTTCTCCTTCTACACTCTCTCCAGCACCACCTCGTCCCTGCCCTGTGGCTTCATGTCCCCTCTAGACACTGGGGTCCCCAGACCTCAGGTCTGTGATTCCCTCGGCAACTGCCCTGTGCCCCTCGGGTTCTGCAGACCCACGGGATCAAAAGTGGCACTCTCTCTTCCCCTCAAACCCGTTCGCCTGTGCCCCCACCCCGTGTGAGAGCTCCGCCCCCTTTCCAGGACCTGCATATGACCTGGGACCCACCTCCCTCTGCCTCCAACCTGACCCCACAGCCACGTGCAGACCCGACCCTCGGCCCTCGGCCTGGCCGGGGCCAACCCAGGTCTCTCTGTCCTGGGACAGGAGGAGGAGAAGGGGGGTATCTCAGCAACACTCAGGCCAGAGTGTCCTCTTTTTTCACAACTCAGCATTTCACTTAAAAGGATACAGAACGCTTACTTCTGGTGAAATATTGTCTGCTCCTTTCAGTCTGTTCGTGGACGTTGCTGTCTGCCGCACTGCTTCCCGCCGTGGACGGGTGCACAGTCCTGGAGTGGACGTCGTGGCCTGGCTGACGTGTTCCTTGTGGGTGGACCTGAGAGGCTTCAGCTTTTTTAGAGAAACAAATATTCATGTAGGATTCTCTGTTGCTCGGCTCAGCCCCGGGAGGCCTCTGGCCAAGGTGGACGGCATACCCTGTGTGGTGAACGGTCAAGGTCGGGTGAAGGTGGGGGGGCTGGGGCTTCCACAGAGACCCAGCCTCTGCCCCACAAGCCCAGTCAGCTCGGGAGTGAGACTGTGCTGTGCTGGAGTCGGCGCCCGTCTCGCTGATGCCCGGGCTGAGCGTCTGCCGGTCCTGGCAGCAAACTCACCTACCGCCTGACAGGCGATCTAGGCCAGGAGGAAGGGCAGAGAAAGTGTGGGGGGGGGACTCAGGGGAAGGGAGAGCCTTCCACCTGGAGCAGGGGTGGTTGGGGAAGGCTTCCTGCAAGAGGAAGTGCTTAGTGGGGCCCTGGAGGGCAGAGAGGACCAGACAGCAGGGTGAGGGGCCTCCGGCAGGAAGGACAGCCGGGCAAAAGGATGGAAGATGTAATTGCAAGGCGAGCAATTTAGTTCCACTGCTCCCTCTGCTGTCGGGGGAGGGGAGCGGCCCGGCTGAGGACAGGGGTAAGGGACGGAAGCAGGGTGTTGGCCACCTCCCTTGTCCTTCACGGATGGGGACCCGTGAGCAGTGCTCTTCACTGAGCGCCTGAGACCTCATTTGGTCCTCTCGGCATCCTGCCCTGTGGCTCCGGGTCTCTCCATAGACCATCCCGTGTGGTGTGGACCCTCCACAGGGGACGGGGCCCAGTGAGGAGCATGGCCCCAGCACAGAGCTGGCACTCAGCACGGTGAGCCCCTGGGCATGCCCTCGCCCACAGCCGTGCTGGTTCAGGAGATGTGTGAGGCGTGGGGCCTGGGACTACAGGGTTGCCAACACTGTTTTGGGAACCTGTTTAGTCCAAGATGCTTCAGATGGTCCAAGGGACCCACACCAGCTCTGGAAGGAAGCTTTGGGCGGAGACACAGGATTTGTCCATTCATTCATTCACGCCAGGCAGGGGAGGAGGTGGAGACGGCGCTGAGCCACTCCTCCTGGCCACCAAGAGCATGCTGCGTTTTCAGGGCTTTTGTGAGCCAGGGTTAAGCGTACTCGTCATTAAATAATGTGGAATGAAATCCTTTCCCATCCCTGCAGCTACAGGAGAGCCAGCCCCATCGCAGTCTGCAGCACTGACACCGAGCGAGGTTTCTTTTGAAAGAATAAAATTGGCACGAGGACGAATGATCGTCCAACAGTGGGTCACATATCAGACTTAACGGCAACGAGTTTACTGGGAAGAGTCAGCGGTGTGGGACGCGTTCATTTGTCACATCGCGGCACGGCTGCTGTGGGGCTGGCTATGGAAACTCGAGCCGGGCGGAGTCGCCCAGAGCCTGCCGTGGGAATCCGGGCTGGGTGGAAATCACAATGGAGAGTACAGTATATTTTCTCGTCATTTGTAAATTGCATGTACACATCCTTTATAGCACTGAAACTTGTAATAAACCGTGTCCCTGCACATATGCACGTGCTCTTTCCTCAGAGAGCTGCTCTAGACCATTCACTAGCACACTGTGGGGCAGGCTGGAGGGGGTGCTTCTTAGGGGGGGACAGCGAGCATTCAGGTAGGGAAAGAGAGATGAGATGGGGAGGGTGGTGGTAAAATTAGGGACAGAGCTTGCCAAGCAGAGGGGCCAAGACATGGAGAGGAAAAGGTGGCTTTGTTGTGGCTGGGTGGGGAAGGAGGGCGGGGGTGGGGGCCCAGGGGCTCGGTTAGGAGGGGTCGGCAGTGGTGGGGCTGGGCTAGAGGCTTACATTTCCTTTCTGAAACTGAGGGTGGCTCATTCCCAAAGCATGCTCCATCCAATTTCCCTCCAGGCCATTTCTGTCGCTTCCTCATCCTTTGTCATGACAGGCGGCAGCCACCCAGGCCCCCTTTATTAGCCCCCGCCCCCAGCCAGGCTGCCTGCCCACCCGCAGCCCGCCTTTGCCTGTCCGGGTGCTGACAGGTGGCCCCGCCGAGCACCCTGTTGTGCGTGGGACGTCTGGTGTGAGCGACGCAGACGCGATGAAACATTAATGCACTTGTCAATCAGGGCGGGCAAGTTGGCATTGCTCTCCGTGGGGCAGCCGCCTGATGGCTCCAGGGATCAGACAGGCCCTGCTTTCCTGGAGCAGGGAACCCAGAGCGCGAGAGGGGTGGGCGAGAGGTCACTGCCTCCAGCTGACCCCAGGAGCTTGTTGCATCAACAGAGACCTGAGCCGCAGGAGGGGTGGCAAATGGACAGAAGGGCAGGGCTGGGCAGGGGACCATGCTGCGAGGCCTGTGGCAAGCCCCTTCCTCGGCTGGCCTCACCACACGGCTGGATGGAGTGGGGCCTGGGGTGCTGGCCCTGAGGTCTCTTCCAGCTCTGTCCTCCACGATGCTCGGAGAACCCGCAGGCTCAGAACTCTGGACTCCTGTCGTTTCAGTACGGTGAGGGGGAGTGGAATCACTGTGCCAGTGACCCACTTCCACCTGTCCACTCACTCACTCATTCATCCGTTCATTTGATAAATGTCTATTGAATACCAGAAATTGGCACAGGTATGGTCCTTGCCCTCCTGGATGCCTCCCTCCCATATGCCCACCTACCCATCTATCCAGCCATCTTCCCTTCTTCTCATTCTGTCCGCCAGCCACAATACTCCAATCTATCTACTGTCCCCTGGTACCTTAACACCTAGCTATGTGTCCAGCTATCTCCTATCTATTTTCCATATCCTCACCTATCTATTCAGCCATCCACTCGTCCATCCATCCATCCACCCATCATCCGTCCACCCACCCATCATCCATCCATCCACCCACTCATCCATCTATCCACCCACCCACCCACACATCTATCCATCCACAAACTCATCCATCCATCCATCCACCCATCATCCGTCCATCCACTTATCATCCACCCGTCATCCACCATCCACCCATCTACTCATCCAACGGCAATTAGGGCTACTTGGTGCTGGACCCAGGGCTGGAGCGGGAGCAGAGATATGAGGTAGATGTGGGCCTTGCCCTTGGAGACCCCTCAGCCTGCAGGAGGCACATCTGTGGGAAGTGTGTTTGAGGGGCCTGTGCAGATCTGAAGGTTTTCAGGCCACTTGTTCTCGATGGAGTTGGCACTGGGCTCTGGAAAAGCTACACTGCAGGGTAGAGGCTGTGGTGGACATGGCTCCCCCGCAGGGCCCTGGCTCTGTGGTTTCCTGTGTTGTCAGTTGAGGCTGCATTTGAGAGGGTCGGTCCTAGCCCACAGCCCACCTCCCTGCTACCCAGCCCAGGGGACACTGAGGGTTTGGGGAGGCCCTTAGAAACTGGGAGTCAGGCCAGGGAGGGGAGGGCCATGCTCAAGGTCACACAGTGAGCCCAGGCCGCTGGTACCACCCTCTGCCCATAAAGCCAATAGCTGGCTGAGCAGATGTCCCTGGTGCCCAAACGGGTCCAAAGTGGAGGCTATGCCCTGGGCTCCGTGCCAGGCCTCCAGGGCCATGGTGCTGTCTGCCTTGCTCTGCCCCCATTGCAGAGCCGTGCATGGAGGCTGGACCCTACAAGTGGCCAGGCCCTCTGAAGAGGGGGAATTGGGTTGGGCAGACCCAGGCCTGGCTCTGCCGCCGGATGTCTGACTTCGAGCAAGTCCCCGAGCCTCCCTGAGGCTCAGTTTCCTCATCTGTAAGGTGGGAATAGGAATCCTGAATCCATGTGCACAGAGCCGCAGGCTCCCTGGTGCTGACCACATGGGTGTATGTGTGTGTGGGGCGCACTGAAAGGCCACTGAGGGGCTTGGGGCTGCAGGAAGCCTGGGGACTGTGGCTCAGTCGGCCACTCTTGGGGGCCTCGGGAACTCTCTGCTTCTCCCCAGACCTGCGGGATTGAAATCAGAGGTTTTCTCTGCAGATGGCGTAGGCTGTGGGTGTGGTGACACCTGTGCCTGTGGCCGGAGTCTGGATTGAAAATGTCAGATCAGGAAACTTCACCAAGAGGAAAACAGCATCAGGAGCAGCCACTTATGCAGAACCAGCGATCCCCGATTCCCACAGAACACAGAGTGCGGGGGCATCCACTCTGCTTTCCAGGTGAGGGCACTGAGGTTCCTGGCAGAGGTGACGAGCCCAGGGTCCCATGGCTGGCAGGTGGCTGAGCCTCTGGCTGTGCTTCTTGTGGCCAAGACATGCTGTTCCCCTGAGCTGCCCTCCCTGGGCTGGGCCGGCCCAGTCCTGGGCATCAGGGGTGCAGGGCGGTCAGGCGGACGTGGTCTGGAAGGAGGCTGAGCTGGTCAGGGTGCGGGGAGCCTGGCCTGGCACCGGCTGCCAGCTCCGTGCCTGACCGCCACAGGGCGCTGGGGAAAAGGAGCCGAAACTTTGCACCATCTGTCTCGAGTGATTTGCTGGGAAGCTGACGTGTAACTGCATCCTGAATCATGTTGGGGGTGTTACACATGTACCGCGGACAGACTTGTTCCTAAATTATCTTTTATGATCACCAGCGACTCTGCGGGTAGCGGACATTTGTACCCAAACCCAGCCGTTATTTGTGGCGGCAGACACGGCATTAATTATTGACACGCCTGCCCACCTCCTCGCCACCTCCAGTTAAAATTCATGGTCCAGCCACTCTGCAAATATTGATTCTGACCCTAGTTGATGTTTTCCCCTTAACATTATTATAATGAGGGATAAAAATCAAATTGCCTTCACTGAAACTCAATCACTCTTGTGTGCCAGGCCCCATCGATCTTTCTTTCCCCAGGTTTTGCCATAAATTATTCTATTCAATTAAGTAAACTCACACATAATGGCATTTTGCAAACTGAATAATTTATTGACTGTGTTTGGCGAAAGGCTGGATTGGGGTGGGCCGGAGAAGGGAGGGGGTGGTCCCGGGCTCGTGGAGGCCAGTCTGCGCAGGGGCTCTGGGGGGCTGCCTGGGCCTCCTCGAGGGGCTCCTGGGCTGTGGGGCGGGCGGGACGTGGGGCAGCGGGAGTGAGGTCCCCGGGGTGGCTTTGTGGAGGAGGGCTGGACCTGCGTGGGCTTCAGGAGGTGAGGGAAGGGAGAGGCAGTTCAGACCTAGGACCGGGGCTGGTGTCCTGGCGGCCACGGTGAAGAGCTGCCAGTCTTCAGCCTGCCCGTCCGCCCCCTGTCCAGCCTCGGCCTCGGCCTTGCTTCTTGGTACCCAAGTCTGTACTCGCCCACTCAGGGCTGCGGGAACAAAGTACCCCGGATGGGGACTTCGACGACAGACCTTTAGTGTCTCCCCGTCCTGGAGCCTGGAAGTCCGAGGTCAAGGCGTCAGCAGGGCTGGTTTCTCCTGAGGCCTCTCTCCTTGACGTGCTGATGGTCGCCTTCCCGCCATGTCTTCACATGGTCTTTCCCCTGCGCGTGGGTCCCTGGTGTCTCCGTGTGCGCCCCAATCTCCTCTTCTTAGGAGGACACCAGTCAGACTGGCTTAGGCCTCGTTTAACCTAATCCCCTCTGTAAAGACCCTGTCTCCAAACACCATCACATTCTGAGGTGCTGGGGCTCAGGGCTTCAGTGCATGAATTTGGGGGGACACAGTGCAGCCCACACCAGCCTCCTTGTGGCCAGCTTGACCCTTCGACCAGCCTTCAGTGTCCAGGTCCTGCCTCCAGCCTCCTCAGCTGCCTCTGCAGGGGAGACTGTGAGAAAGGTCCCCCTTGTCCCCAGGGCCCTGGCTGACCCCACACCCCACCCCTGCTCATCCAGCCCGTGCCCCCACCTCCAGTGTTTCCTGCATCCCAGGCCTCAGAAGGGGCTGTCCCTGCCCTTGGGCCCCACAGTCTAAGGAGGAGAAGGACATGTGCCTGCACCCCTGGTCACTCTGCTGGGCACAGGTGGAGGACTGATGGGTGGGGCCCTGGGCTCATGGGAAGCAGCCTCCATGGTCCCTCACCCCTGACCCCAGACACTTCTCCTCAGTTGTCTGCACAGCCTGACTGTGTCCCAGGACCCCCCGGGGCACAGCAGCTTCACCCGTGCCCTCCGTCTGCATCTCTGTGCTGGGCACCCCCACCTCTACCTGCCGCTGGTTCTGCTGCTTGAACTCCAGACCCAGGTTTCCAACTGCCCCTTGTGTGGCCCCCGGGATGCTCCAGGGGCCTCTGTTTCAACACATCCCAGAGAGAACTCAACGCTGCCCCCAGCCCGCCCCTGCCCTGCGCCTGTGCCCCCGGGGCCAGAGGAGGGGCCGCCACTCACCCGTAGTCCAGGCCAGGAATCTGGGTCATCCCAGTGCTTCCTTCCCTGACCTCCTGTCACCCCCATGGCCCCCAGTGGTACCAGGCTGGTGGAAGCTCTGGGTCTGGGCTCGGGTAGGGCAGGGGTCAGAGCACCCCGTCTAGGTCAGCCCTGGCCAGGTCTGACGCCACACTGTCCAGGGGCCCGTCTCCCAGCTCCTGCGGTTGTCTCTCAGTTTCTTGTCCTTGAGATAGGAATGGGGGTCCCCCTCTCAGAAAGTGCTGGTGGGCGTGGGGAGGGGTGGCGTGGGGGAGGGGCTGGCATCCCGTATGGGCAGTGGGTGGGGGTGGAGCCGGGCGGGGGTTGCACAAAGGGCAGCAAGGAGGAGCTAGCCTCATCCTGGGAGACGCCCTGCCTGACCCCCTTTCCCCCGCAGAGTCCAGTCCCCACAGGACAGGTGATGAGGCCAGAGAGGGCAGGGACGTGCTGCTGCCTGCAGGGGCTCATGCAGCCCGGACGTTGCTGGCCTGGGTGGACTGGGGGCTCAGGGATTGGGAATAATTGCTGTTAATTGCTACTGGAACCGGCCCTGCGGAGGCCACCTGGGAAGGCTGTTAGCACTAATCACAGCGACAATGAGTCTGGTTGGCAGGGCTCTGCAGGCACGGGCAGGGCTGCCGGCCCTGGGGAGCCCTCCTCTGCGCCTCCCCATGCGGGCCGAGGCCCCACAGCTAAGCTGTTGGCCCTGAGCATGAGCCCTTGGGGTTGGGGGGCAGAAGTGAGGGGTGAGGCGAGGCTGGGCTCATCTCCCCAGGGCCCTCGCGGTGAGGAGCGTCCTTGGAGGGCTCTGGAGCTGCTGTGGGGTGAGTGAATGATGCAGGCCTGAAATTTGGGAAAACCCCACAGAGCCATGGGGCAGAGGGGGATGAACGCTTTTCCAGTCTTTGCGTTTTGCTGAGGACTAACCCCAAATTCACGGGCACCAAGAACCCTGAACCCTGAACTCACAGTGGGGCCCATGGCATCTCGGACACTTAAGCCGTGGAAGCCAGTGGATGGTGGAGGGTCGGGCCTTCCCCCCTCCTGCGGGGCGGGCTGGGAGGAAGCAGGCTGGGGCTCCCCACAATGCAGCCGGGGCTCCCCGCTCTGTGGCTGGGGCCAGCCTCCAGCCCTCGGCCTCGCGCTCTAGTGGGCACGGAGCTCAGGCAGCCGAGGGGGCTCGGGGAGCCGGGACAGCCTCCCGTGTGTAAGTGGCACATTGCACACCATAAGCCACTCGGGCTGAGACATGTTGGTGAAACGCTAATTACATCAACACTGGGCCCGCTGGAGCCGCGCTTCTCCGGAGCAGCGAACGCTGGGACCGGGACTAGAGTGAAGCTGCCCCTAGCCAGGGGGATGCCCACTCAGGGCCTGGTGGCGGTGGCCCCCGGGGGCGGGTGAGGGCGTCCACACCCCCTGGTGGATGCTGGCCGCTCTGGAGCTGTCTTCATCCCTCCAGAGAGTCAGCTCTGAGGGGCTTCCTCCTTGGCCCTGTGGCAGCCGGTGGCCAGGTTCACCTCCCCTCGCTCCCTCCCGACAGGGGCCTGGAGCTGAGCCCACTGGCCACCAGTGACACCCACCCAGGGGGAGATGTGCAGGTGGCCGTTTTGGGGTGTGCAGAGTGTGACTGGGTGTGTGTGTGGCCTTCCTTACCCTCAGCCCCCCGTGTGGCCCCAGTCTGGTGGCCTGGGGTGGTGGGACCACAGAGCGATCCCCATTGTCCTTTGTGTCACCAGCCTCACTGCTGGTCGAGAGATCTCTGTGGCCTCTGGCTTCGGGGTGGCCGCGGACCTGCCGTCCCTACAAGCGCAGCTAGGACAGGGATGAAGCTGCCTGCTCCCGAGGCCCTGCCTTCTGGAGATGCCTGCTGGATCAGCCGGGACATGGCCAGTGCTCAGCCCTCTGCCCAGACAGCCCGTCGGAGGGAAATCATTCTGTATCTTTGTTTGAGACGCCCCGGCCAGTGCAGTTTAGACGCTGTTACACATGGAACAGGCCTCCTGCTGTCTTCCTGTGTGAAGGAGGCAGGAGCAGAACTCCAGGAGAAGGGCTCTGTCTGCCCCAAGCCCTGAATCCCGGGGGACAAAGACCTCGGGGGTCAGGAGGGACACTGGCAACAGATCCACGGATTCAGCCCCGGACCGCGACGGCTCGTTGTTTGGATTTTCCATGATCGTTTTGAGCTGTTTTGGAACAGCTGAAAAAAATTAAAAACATTTAAGTGTAAAGAATTGCACCTAAATATTTGATTTTTAAAATAAGATTTCCTTTCTAATGCCCAGTACCACCTCCACTTGTCCAGGGCCTGCTCAGAGGCAGCGGGATGGGCTCAGCCCCCCAGGCCGGCACTCAGGCCCAGGGGTTAACCCAGCGGCAGCAGATGTCCCTCTGGTTTCTGACCGGAAGCCGCAGGTGGGCAGACGGGGTGGAGGAGGCACAGTCAAGGGCAGGTGGGTGACTCGGTTGGAGGGGACAGCACAGGAGCGTGAGATGGCCAGGACGTCTGCTCATCAGCGACAGCCTGACTCCCAGGTCCCTCTGTATCCCAGCCCCCCGCAAACTCAAGGTCGACTCCTAGACATCACACAAAGGTGTATCCGTTGCTCTCTGTCTAAGCCGAACGGCGGGGTGTGGTTATAAAGAGTCCTTATTTCCAACCAATACACTTCAAACCCTAGAGCTGAGCTCTGGCACCTCAGTGGAAAATTTGCATTTGGAGAGCTTCTTAGTGAGGATGCCAGAGGGAGGGGAGGCGAGCGTGTGCGCCAAGTACACCATCCTTCCTGCATTAACTCAATCATTCAGCAAACAACAGCCCACATGGATGGGGGTTCAGCGCATGCCAGCTCGTCCTAAGGGCTTTACAAGAGTGAATACGTCCTGTCTCCCTAATGCAGGAAGGTGGCACTGTTGGCGTGGCCTCTCCATGCACCCCCAGCCCGCTCTGCCTCACAGGACCAAGATGAGCTCAAGTCAGCATGACGTCACCAGGTGGCGTCTGCCCATCCTGTAGCCATGAGGTCCTACACAGCACTGTTAAGGATGGGGGGAGGTGGAGGCAGAGGAGAGGGGCTCTGCTTTCCACAGCTCAGGTCCTACTGGGTGATGGTGGGGCACATGTCAGGGGAGTGAGGGTGGAGGCTGAGATCCCTGGTGGGCTGTCGGGTGGGAGAGACTGCCAGAGCAGGTGAGAGGTGTGTGATGGAGCCTGGGCCAGGGGTAAGGAGGGCTCTGAGATCATTCTGATTGACCTCCTTGCTGCTCAGAGGGGGAAACTGAGGCCAGAGGAGAGGGACCAGGTCACTCCCAGGCGGGGCTGGGCCAGGTCTGGGTCACCTGGCTTGCAGGCTGCCCCACTGTACCACCATGCCCGTTCCGGGCTCACCACACCACTGATGTCCGGGGCCAGAGAAGACCACCACACAGTCATGGAGACCACAGCGTGATGAGTGCTGAATCCTGGAGGAGTGAAGGACGGGCTCTACTTGAGAGTCAGGCCTGGAAGGCTGCTCGGAGGAGGTAGCATCTGAGCTCAGTCCTGCCAGAAGACCAGAAGGGGGCAGGCCCTCTAGATGGAGAGACCAGCAGGTGGGAAGGCAGGAGGTGGGTGGAACCTGCTGTGCTGGGGGCGATGAGGCAATACCATGGGGCAGGAGAGAGGATGGCCAGGCTGGAGGGAGAAAAGGTGGGGTGGGAGGGCCCCATGGGCACTCCGGTGGGCTTGGGCAGGGTATCTGGTCTGCGCCTGAGGGTGAAAGGGGCAGGCTGGCTGCAGAGGGCCTGGCTTGGGCCGGGTGGGTGGCCAAACGTAACCGTGGGTGAGCCTGCCTTGGACCTGGGGGCCACTATGATGAGAGAAGCGGCTGGTTGGGGAGCCTTTCCAGGCACAACTGACCCGTCCTGGTGACGTGGGTGTGGAGGAGGGAGCTCAGAGCCACTCCCCAGTTCTGGGCTGGCCTGGGTGGAAGGCAGGGGTTCTCAGGATGGAGATCGGGGAGAGGTGCAGCCGGCCGAGGGGCGGACAGGGGCTCAGTGAGGGCGTGTTGGGTTGGCGGTGGCTGTGGACACCTGTGGAGACAGACGGCCCAGGGGCAGTGGGCCTGTGGAGTCAGGGCCCTGAGGGTGGGCAGGGGGTCGTGGGTGTGGGGGAGCCTGGCCCGTGGGTAGAGCAAGGTTGAGGTTCTCATGAAGCCTCTGGAATTCTCTGTCTCCTCGCCTTTGCAACTGAGGAGGAAGGGGTGAGGGGCCAGGGGCCGGACTGCAGTCGTCTGTCAGGTGTGATCAGCGGGGATCTGTCCATGGGGCACCGGGGCGGTGAGCAGAGGGCCGGGCAGACGGGGCTGGCCCCCACTTCACACACTGGCTTCTGGGTGGGCGGCTGTCCTGTGGGTCAGCGTGCCAGCTTGCACGCCCCGCTGGGTAGCTCCAGTGTGCCCAGCTGCATTGTTCCTGTGCCCGTGACTCAGAGGGCAGTCCGCAGGCGACCCCAGGGTGGACTTCCAGGGCAAAGGATTAGGTTGTTCACGGCAATTGAGCCCCAGCGAGGCTGTTAAGTGAATTTTACCGGCGGATCAATTGCGCAATGGCTTCTGGGCTGGCCGGTGGCCGGCCCCCTTCTTCTCACCAAGGCCTCCCCCTCACTGGGGTCCCCTGGCTCTGTCTGGCTGTTGTTCTACTGGGGGGGACAGATGTCCTGGGGGAGGGTGCAACCTGCGAGCTGATTCAGGGGAGTCTCCTGGCGGGAAATATTGTTAAAGAAAAATGGGTCTTGGACCATCTTTTGGTTTTTCCATTAAATCCTGTTCGTTTCCATTTCATGAAATGGTTTTCTAATCCTATTTGTGACATGCCTGTAAGCCACAGATAAAAACGGGACATTTGCATCGGAGGAAGTGAATGGTGCCGAGCGGCCCTCCTCCAGAAAGATAATATTAGGTTCCTTGACGCCCTCGCACTCCTGGGGCTTAAAATTTTCATATGGAGGTTTAAATATTCAAAGCCAGGTAGGGCTTTCCCCCTTCTGCTGACTATTAGAGATAGATTACGTTTAAAAGAGATTTAATTTGTCAGGTTGTCGCGAGCATTAATGGAGGATAAATTATGTGTGTGAAGGGGAACGTGTCGCCTTTGTCCCGCCATGCCGGGCTGTCCGGGTTAGCAACGGGCGCAGTTAATAGTTTAACATCTCACGCTCTGCTCGGCTCCCTCCGTCTGCACCAGCATCATCAGTCACCTCTGGGGGCGCCTTATTCATCGCAGTGCTGCCCATAGAACTGCCGGGCGAGGCAGGCGGGCTCCGGGGGGTGTTCAGCCCCACCCCATGAAGACCCTTGAGGGAGGGGACTCGTGCAGGTCACACCGCAGGGCGGGAGGCTGGCCCTGAGCATCCCTCCAGGGCTGTCTCTTATGCATCCTGGCAAGCAGAATGTCTGACTCTGGAGCGCCAGCCATGTGTGCATGTGTGTACGTGTGTGCACGTGTGCGTGTGTGTATGTGTGTGCACATGTGCGGGTGTGTGCGTGTGTATGTGTGTGCACATGTGCGTGTGTGTATGTGTGCACGTGTGTATGTGTGTGCCCGGGAAGGGCTCTGCTCTTGGTTGACCTGGGTGAGTGGGCCCTTCGGGGGCTGGCAGCATGGCCCCTGGGGCGGTCACTCTGAGGGGGGTGTGGGGGTGTTTGTCCTCCGGGGCCGTGGAGGAGGCTGGCGTGTTCCTAAGGTGACTCCCTGGAGCAGGGCAGCAGTGAATCCCAGTGGGAGGACTCAGCTGGGCGATGGCAGTGGAGGTTCTGGGAACGGCTCAGATTGCCTTTTAGAGTGTTCACTATGGCCTCCAGGAGAAGGGCTTGGGGGCACAGTTTGGGGTGGAGGCAGCAGGGAGGCGTGGTGGGTGCCCTGGACAGAGAGGATGTGGCCGAGGAATGGCTTGGGGACCCTTTCGGAGATGGCTGGGCCCTGTGGGAAGAGGGGGCCAGGGAGTCCTGGGCTTCTCACTGGGAAACCAGGGGCCGGGGTGCCCCTTGGGGGGGCCTTGTGAGGCGGGTGTGAGCTCCCTGGAGCCTGGGCTGGGGCTTCTCTCTTGGGTGCCCCTCGTCCTCTCCCGGTTCACTCAAAGTGGAGTCCGGGGCACAAGCTTCTATGTGATCTTGTGCAGCAGCCCCCAGTGGGTGTCAGGACAGACGCACTGCAGGGCAGTGAGGGGCCTGGTCTCCCCACAGATGGTGGGATGTGGGTGCTCAGTGCTTAGGACATCTGTGGAACCGCTGAAACCCCCCACTGGCCTGGGGGAGGATGGGCAGAGCATGAATCCATCCTGACCCCCATTTATCAAGGGGGCTCCATGGGGTGCTGACTGCCCTCCACTTCCGGAACAATGGATGAGGCTACCAGGGTCTGAAGTGCACAGATGCCCTCGTGGGGTCCTGAGCCCCTAGTCCTCAGCCTCCTGCAGATCTTCCCACTCCAGAGCAGGGGGAATGGGGGCCCCCAGCTCCTGGCTCATACTTCCCCCTCCACCTGAGCCCGTGTGAGTGACCCTGGGGACCGGCCGTGTTCTGGGCCTACCAATTAGAGCCTCTTAGTGGAGGCCTGGCCCAGCCCGGGCACCTGGGCACCCTCCAGGGACAGGGACGAGGATTAGGGGGCCAAGCCCAGCCTGATCTTTGTCGGGGGGTCAGTGGTGGGCGCTTTGTGTCCCAGCAGCAAGGCCTGTCTGTCTCCGGAGCCCCAGTGACAGCCCTCCTCGGGAAGGCGGCAGCGGGCTTGTGTGGGAGTCCTGGGCCTTTGCCCTCGGAGGAGCCCCCCCAAGCTTCCTGGCTGTACCCCTTGCTGGAGTCTGAGCCCGAGTCCTGCCGTGGGCGGCCACAGACAAACCCCGGTGCAGAGGAGGGCGTGGCCAGGGCTCAGGGCTAGCGCTGGTGCCCTGTCCTGGTGGCTTGAGGTCCTTGGGCTGCCAGCAGGCCTGGGCAGAAGCTGCCCCTCCCAGGCTGGTGCCTCTCATGAGCTGGTACTTGAAGGACCGTTAACTCCAACTGGACTTGCCGGGCTGGGGTTTTTCCCATCAGGTTTTGGGGCCTGAGTGGCCCAGTGGGGAGCTGCTGAGGCTGTGGGTGCTAAAGGTAGGAGGCGCCCTCCGAACCCTGGCCTGGTCCCCTCCCCCTGACAGACCCCAGGAGCAGGTCTGGGCTCAACCCCTCACCTTGTGCTGCATAGACAGCACAGAGGGCAGAGGAACCTGGGACCCAGGGGGCCGGGCAGGTGTGGAGGGAGGGACCTGCACCCGGCCTGCCCTGATGCCACCTCAGAGGTGTCTCGGGAGCTCCCTCCCTTGCACCCCAAACACAGAACGTTTTGGGGAGGGCCTGACAGGGAGACGCCAGCCCTCCTCTGTCCACTCCTATGTGGCCCGGCTGTCGCTGACCCTCTGGGCTGGGGCCCCCCTCAGAGAAGAGGGACGGAGGAGGCCTGAGCCCCCTCACCTGGCCAGCCAGCTGGGCGCTGTAGGCCCCCTGGAGGTGAGTGCTGAGAGAGGCTGGGTGGGCTGCGGAGGGACGAGCGAGCTGAGCGGAGCGGGAAGCAGAGCCCCACAGCCGGGCTGGAGTGCACGTGTGTGTGCGTGTGTGTGTTTGTGTGCGTGTGTGTGGCCTCTTCCCAGCCCCGGCCCGCTGCTGGCTTCCTCCTCCGAATTGGGCGCCTGAGTTCCTTTCTTCTCCCAGGAAGAGTCACAAACCAGCTGTCGCCAGATTTCTGCTCTAAACTGGCTTCCTCCGCTGCTTCCTGCCTCAGCCCCTCTCTCTCCCTGGCTGCTAAATATTGATTTAGAACATTCCCTGGGAGGTGAGGAGAGGCAGAAGGGCTGGGAGGGGGTGTGGAGGGGAGGCAGCTTCCTCGGACTCCGGCTTGGTGGCTCCCCCGGGACCCCCAAGGCCAAGACGTGTGCCTACTGCACACGCACGCCTGCCTTATGCCAAGCTGGTGGCACAGCTGGACTTTGCCCAGCGGGCAGTGGGCACGCAGCAGCAAACAGAAGCTGGGCAGGTGTGGGTTTTATGGGGAGAGCTTCGGGGTCCTTCTCCCACTGTGCTCTTGCCAACGGGGCAATTCCTGTGAGCCAGGTGAATGCCAAGCAGCTTGGCAGCCTGCTGACTGTTAAGGGCCTTATTTGCATCCACCACGGCCCAGCGCCGGCTTGGTCCTTCCCGATGGCCGTCCTGGGGGTGCGTGGAGGCAGACTGCCACAGTCTTGGCTGCTCCTGCTTCTGTCAAACCAGCCTGTTGGGGTTTTACGCGGCGGCACGGGGTCTAGCTAATCACTTCACAGGGGTGTTTGTGCCTGGGGCGTGCGTGTGGGCTGAATGAAAGGACAGACAGCAGATGTTGGTCAAACGGTGCACGCAGTCACCTCCCAGTTTGGGACACACCAGTGCTGTCCCCCCTGAAGACAGGAGATGGGCACGATGCCCCAGGGGCTGGACCCTGGGTGGGGGGCTGGTGAGACAAGGAAACCGGGGGACCTGGACTCAGGGATACAGGGTGCAGCACAGAGGACGCTGGCAGAAGGGAGAGAGTGAGACAGGCACGGCATGAGAGGGGTCAGAGAAAGTCCTGGGAAGAGGAAGGAGCAGTTACTCTCAGCTAGGAGAATCAGGGACACCTGGAGGAGGTGGGCATGTGCCTCAGTCTTCCCCATTCTCGCTTCCATCGCTGGTCTCTTGCAGAGGTTGCTGAATTCTCTGTCATGTCGGTGCCCCCTGCTCCAGCTGCAGCTCTCTCGGCCCCTGCGCCCTGCCCACACCTGGCTGTTCACCGGGTCAGTGAGCTCCCATCTGTGGTCAGTCCAAAGCCATCAGAGGGAGGCTGAGGCTGCAGGAGGCACAACTCTTTGGCGTCCTCTGGATCCACACCACCAACAGTGGGTCGGGCGGTAGCCCCAGGACGTGGCGTGCCTGGGTGTGGCTGTGGGTGTCAGGTTCTCCCTTTGTGCCACCCCATGGGGCAGTGGGCAGGGAGAGCTGCTAGGACCATGGAGCTTGGTACGCTGAAGCTGGTTTCAGAGGACAGTTCATGGTGGACGGAGGCTGTGGGGTCACTGCAGCTCTGTCTCACAGGGGCGGAGCAGCGAGGGGGCTGTGAAGGAGAGGCTGTCTGGACTGGGAGGGAGTCCTTTGGTCTCTGTCCACCCCTCTCTCCCCTCCTCACATTCTTCCTTCCTTCCTTCACTCCATCCTTCCATCCTCCTTCCTTCACTCCATTGATCCATCCATTGATTCATTGATCTGTCCATCCATCCATCCATTCATCCATCTATCCACAACCTACCCTTCCTTCCATGGATCCACTGACCCATCCATTGATCCTCTATCCATTGATTCCTCCCTCCCTCCCTCCCTTCCATTGTTCCTTCCAGCCATTACCACTTCCAACACAACCATGCCCAGTCTGGCTGTAGCCCGTGGGGGGGTCACACAATCAGTCATTATGGTCCAGAACAGAGGTCAGGAGGATCCAGAGAAGACCCCAGTACCGCCTGGGTCCTGGGGAGGGGGCCCTGGGAGGACACAGTAATGGCTGGGCCGAGTGCTTTGGGGTTAACAGGCAGTGAACCTGGACAGGGCATTCTGGGGTGAGGGCATCTGGTAAGGAGAGCAGGCTGTATAGGGGAGGTCAGGGAGGTGTGGCAGGAGAGATTGTCCCTGTGCTGGGATGTTCCCTTTGTCAGGGGACGGCCAGCCACATTTGCTTCTTCTTGGTTGGGGGCCGGCAGATTCTGGGCAGGTCCAGCCTCTGGACTAAGTGCGGTGCCGGCATCCTCTCTGGGTGTGGCAGTGCACCTGTCCTGTGTTTGGGAAGCTCTGTGCTCTGAGATGAAACTTCTCAGTGCTCCTCGGAGCACATTTGATGATGTGATTGTGTCCGTTTTATTGGTAAGGAAGCTGGCTCTGGGCAGATGCCCCCTGCAGCCTCTGGGGTGGCACCGGCTCTGAAACCCGCCCAGGGGCCCAGCTGGTCAGGGTCTGGTGTCCTGAGCTGGGCGTTACTGAAAAGTTCAGTGGACTCTAATCTGTGTGGGGACCAGCTCAGCAAGCTTTTCCCTGCGGCCCCTGGGCCTGGGGACCCCTCTCTCCTGCTGGGGCATCACCAGTCTCAGGGTTTATGGGGTCCACTGGGGAGGGCCTGGTGGGCTGTGTGTGTCTCATAGCACCTGGCACCCCCCCCCCTTTGTTCACCTGTTCATCCCTTCTGTCTCTGTCTCTTGTCCTGTTGCTTATTCACCTTCAGGGGACAGAGGGTGGACACTCTTATCGCTGTTCAGAAGGGCTGGAGCCCGAAGCAGGGAGAGACATCTTCTCGCAGGTGTTTTGTGGACTCCTGTCCATATTGACAGGAAGAGCAGGGCACCGATGAGGATTTAGGGCCGGCCAGGTGCTGTTTTCAGGTGGGAGGAAAAGCCAACCCTCAACCCTGACTCTGTGAGTGTCTAGGGCTTGGGGGGATGAGAGGAGGTGAGGTCAGCGGATGGGCAGGCCTGGAGGTCCTGGCTGTCCCTGGAGCACTTCTCTGCTCAACCCTGCACTGAGCTGGGTCCCAGAGCTGGCTGCTTCATTGTCCCCTCCTGACCGAGAGCTGGCCCTGCCTGGCATGGAGTGTGGTTGTGCTGGCAGCTGTGGACAGATGTGGGGACAACCTGAGCTCTGTGCCCTGGACTGCAGTGACCATGAGGGCCCCGTGCCCTGATGCCCCATGGGCGCAGCCTCCACTTTGGGTTTCTTGGGGGGCAGAGTCTGGGGGCATCAGAACAGACATCCGGCTGTACTGGGACATGGTCTAGGGGCCATGCAGGGCTGGATGGGGGTGACCAGAGGCCAGGCCCGTGCTCCGCCACCAGTCACTATCTTTCAGAGTGGTCCCCACGTGGCCTCTGTCCTGGTCACAGAGTGGTCCCCTAGAGAAAGCCCTGGAACCCCAGGCCAGCACTGACCCTGCTTACTATAGCCTTTGAGCCTCGCTTTTCTCCTCTCCAGGCCTCAGTTTCCCCATCTATCCAATGGTGATCATTCATCTGGCAAGTATGGACGCTCTTTTGGGCCCTGGGGAAACTGCTGTGACCAGCCAGAGCTGTCCTAGCCCCGTGGAGGGGACAGTCTGGTGGGTGAGGGCCACCAATAGTGAGAGCCATGAGCAGTGTCTGCCCAACCGACCGAGCACCGTGATGACAAGGCAGAGTGTGGGCGGGTGCGGGACAACACGGGCGCGACAAGGCAGAGTGTGGGCGGGTGCGGGACAACACAGGCGTGGGAGTGGGCTCCAGGCCGGGAGGGTCTTGACCTGCTCCTCCTTGTGGGGGACCCGGGGGAGCAATGAGAGCGTGCAGCCCCTGCCTGTCCGCCAGGTGAAAGCAGCCCAACAGCCTGAATCGAAGGAAGAGACACCCTTTACCGCAGTGCACCAGCTCCCCGGGAGGCTGTGCCCCAACCCGAGCATCTAATGCTGCCTTCTCTGGTAGCCTGGAAGCACCAGGTCCAATCAGGAGTCCACTGGGCTGGCCACCTCAAGTCAATTCAGCAGTTAGACGCGCCATCCACTCCTGATGGTCACTGCTGCATACGTGTGCCTGCCTGTGTGTGCCTGCACTTGTGTGTGCATGCACGTGCATGTGTACATGCATGTGTGTGTAAGCATGTGTGTATGCATGTATGTGTGCTTATGCGTGCAAGCATGTGCCTGGGCAGGGTGGTACACGGCTGCCCATTTACGAGAGGCCGCAGAGTACCCAGCCCCGTTCCTGCCAGGTGAAGGGGACTGAGTTCTTGAAAGATGATAAACACAGTGACGGGGCCACATACTTGGCACTGGACACATGCCACTTTTAGTCCTTCTGCCAACCCTGGGAGAGGGTGGCACCGGGTCCTCCTGCAGATGAGGAGAAGCTTGGGGCAAGGAGAGAACCCCCTACCCCAGCGTGTGGCTGAGCTGCCGCTCGGGCCCTGGGGCAGGGTCTCCTCCTGGGCCTCTCTCTTCCGGAGGTGTCTGAGTGCTGGCCATGGATGCAGTGTCAGCCCGGAGCAGGGAGGGTTGGGGAGGGGCTGGGTCTGTGTGCAGCTCTTTCATGGGCATGTGCTGGGGGCTCCTGGCCTGCACCCCGCCCTCAGCACTGAGCCCCAGCATGCCGGAGGAATGCTGTCTTCCTTCCTTCCCACCAGCCTGCCCCGCACCAGTGCAGCCCCTCCTGCACACCCTGTGCCCCCCTGCATCTGTTCCATTCTGATTCTGGCCCTCTCGCCCCACCATGCCCTCTGCCCCCCCGCCCCCTGTCAGACCCCGAGGGGAGGCCTCAAGAGCTGGGGCTTTGAGACTAACCGGCCCCAAGATTGAATGCAAGCCCTCCCTCCTGTGGGCCAAGTGGTCTTGCCTCAGTTTCCTCATCAACAAAACAGGTCACCACAGTGAGGTGGCGCTGCCAGCCTCTCTGCTGGTCTCCCTGCCTCCCGTGTGGCCCTTGAGCCCCTCGTGAAGTGCGTGTGGGCATCACACTGCGGCGCGGGGGGCCGGCCTCACAGCGGCCACAACAGGGTGTCACAGAGGTGCTGAATTGACACAGGAGATCGACCCCAAAGGCCCGTCTTTGCTCCTGTGGAGAGTCCTGTCTTTGCAGCTCTTCACCCTCTGTCCTCTGTCTGTCTCGGTCTGGTGGCTGGCCAGTGTGCAGTGACCCAGACTGCTCTGTGTGGAGCAAGGCGGCAGGCTGCAGGCCCTGGACTATCCTGCGGAGAGGCGAGGTGCTCGTATCAGGCTGGGGTGCTGGGGGCTCTGAGGTCCACACCTCCCCAGCCCGATGCCACCCCCTCTGTGGAGAGATGGGTGGGAGCCGTGGGGGGCAGTGAGGCCGACCCCTACTGGGAAGCTGACCAGCCACAGGAGCTGTTTTGGCTAACTCAGTGCAGCTGGGTCTCCGGCACGAGGGGCACCCCTGGAGCTTGTTAGATGACCCGACAATGGGGGGAAGGGAGCAGCTAGCTGTGGCCAGCTCTGTCCTCGCCCCTTGCCTCCATCCACAGCCCACTAGAGAGGGCGGGACGGTGATCTTTGCTGTTCCGACCGAGGGATTTCCATAGAAACCCAACAAGGTCTAATTAGACAAAAGTAAGTGCTTCCCGAATGTGTTTTAATTACAGCTCTGCCGAAATAAACGTCAAACTGAGGATTCAATTGCCGTGTGCGTGAGCCACATCCCTGCCTCTCCCTCCCAGCAGGCAGTATGCCCTTGGTGCTGTTTTGTGCCAGGACCCAGCAGGGCCACAGAAGCCCTCAGGGAGGGGCCCATCCCGGCTCAGAGGGCAGTGGCACTGGGGCTTCAGGGAGCAGTGACGGGGGCCCTGGGGCATATAAAGCCCAGAGTCTAGAGTTCCAGGAAGCAGGATTTGGTGGGGCAGGCAGACTGGTGGCTGGCAACAGGGGTCTGCCTGCATGTGGCAGAGCCACAGGCCAGGGCTGGGGATGGGCAAGGATGGGTCAGGAGAGTTAGCCAGCCTGGTCAGGAGGGGTGCTGGGCAGGGCCCACCAGGACAGGCCAGGGCCAAGTGGCCCAGGGAGTCCCTGTGGGGTGGGACTGGGCTCCTTGGTCTGTGAACTCTCCTTTGACTGGTTTTCTTTCCTACCTTGCAAGAGACCTGGGGCTCCAGGGCGTTACTCGAGGAACTCACTCCCTCCCAGAGCAGGGTCTCCTCTGAGCAGGTGGCGTGCACCTCTCCTCACACGCCCGCGTGCGGCTCCTCCATCCGCCATCACGCCCACTGCCTGGGCTGGGCCCCGCCTCTCAGACGCACATGATGGGATTCTGATCCCTGGGAGAAGCTCAGAATGTGACAAATCAGCAGAAAGGAGGTCCGGGGTGTTGAAGGAAGAATTTATCGTGGATAAATTGCTCCACAACTATTGCCGGCTTTAGAAACAGACTTTTCAGTACATAAATCCCACAGCTCCAGCCTCGCAGATAAGCCTGGCCCATCTGTCTGGAAGGATTCACAAGTGACAAGTTGAGTGACAGTGGGGTGCATGGGGACAGCGTGGACGCTGCCTCGGGGTGCTTGCGGAGGGCAGTGAGCCTGCCACTCTACGTCTCGGATCTGCCGGGTCTTGTGCTCTCTGCCCAGCAGGGCCCGAGCCGTCCAGGGCTGCTTCTGAGGGAGTGGACATTGGGGGTCGGTCCCTGACTCCCTGACTCCCCTGGGGACGGCACAGAGCCCGGGGAGGAGGGAGGACTTGGCACAGGAGCAGAAGGACTGGCAGACTTGGAGGGTGGCCCTAGAGCCAGACCCGGGAGTTGGTCCCCCTCTCAAATGACCAGTTTTGTGATCATGGGGGATCAGTGCCTCAGTGAAAGAGGCCGCCTCCCTTTGGATCCAAGCTCTTAACGAGAGGTGGGGCTCCCCCAGCAATGCACCCTGAGACCAGGACTCAGGGCAAATGGTGAGTTTGGAGTGTGATCCTGGGGTCTCCAGGAGATAAGGGGGACGAGATGTGAATGCAACAAGCCAATGAAAGTGGAGTTGGCGGCCGGGACAGGGGCACAGTCCCTCTGGGGCCTCTGGAAGTTGGTGTGAAACATGCCAGAGTTGTCTCCCCTTGGAAGGGCTGGGGGCTTCTCTGGGGGCTTGGCCGAGGGCACCCTCAGTGGAGGGTTACAGGTATGTGAGTCTGGATGCATGGGGACGTGAGGGCCAGAGCTCAGGACTGGGCACCCACAGTGTCTGCTGTAGCAGCCACCCGGGGACCAGGTAGGTTTGGAGCATGTGGGATCCTTGTGTGCACCCCTGGGGTACTGAGCACACAGGCCCTGGCACAGCAGGTGCTCCATAAACCCACATGGGTTCTGAGGCCATGGCACGTGCAGGCTTGGTGGGATGCATGGAACCCAGGGCCCCGGCCCCCAGGCCCCTCCCAGGACTAGACAGTCAGCTTGGGCCCGGGGTGGATCTGGAATGGGGCTCAGAGGGCCTGGTTGGGGATGGTGGGTAGTAGGGCTGGAGCCAGAGGGGAAGGCTCTGGGGAAGACGTGGCCCAACTGTGTGCTCAGGATGGCCCGACCCAGGCCCCATGCAGGCTGGGCCCGACCGTGCGTTGTCCTGTTGTTCAGACCTAAAGACACTGGCCCTGAGCTATTCAACCCCATTTCTGTGACTATTTTCCTCAGCACAACGCTGCCTGTGGTGGGCAGAACTCCAGGAGGGCCCACGATCCCCACCCCGTTATGTCATTACACGACACAAGGGAATTCATAATTAAGGTTGTGGATCCGCTGACCTCAAGGCAGGGAGAGTTGTTGGGAGGAGCTGACAATCACACGGCCTTTAGAGGCAGAGGGTCTCCCCTGGGTGGGGGCAGAGGGGGAGGCAGGGATTGGAAGCAGGAGAGGGATTCAACGACCATTGCTGGATGAAAGTGGGGGAGTCTCGTGACAAGTGGCCTCTGCTTACTGGGGGCCACCCCCGGCCCGTAGCCATGAGGACAGCAGGGCCTCCATCCCACACCCGGAGGGACTGAATTCTAACAAAACCCCACAAGCCCGGCTGTGGACTCCTCCCCGGGACTTGGAGAGGAGAGCCCAGCCCAGCCCAGCCGACACCGTGCTCCAGCCTGAGTGGAGAGCCGGGCCTCGTGGCACCAGGCGTCCGACCTACAGACCACGAGTCCTCATGGCGCTGATTTAAGGTGTCAGGTGTGTGGTGGTCCGTCACACAGCACAGGAACCAATAGACTACCCCGATGGGGTATTTTTCTGGAGAACATGCCTCGTGTTCATTTCACGTGGTTCCTGTAATGAATTGTCACAAACTGGGAGGCTTAGAATGACAGCAGTGTATCCTCTTCCAGATCTGGAGTCTAAAATCAGTGTCACTGGGCTGAAATCCAGGTGTCGCAGGGCCGCGCTCCCTCCAGAGGCTTGAGGGGAGGATCCTTCCTGCGTCTCCCAGCTTCTGGCGGCTGCTGGGGTTCCTGGGCTTGTGGCCGCCTCCCTCCTGTCTCTGCTGCCGCCTTCCCGCAGCAACTCCTCTGTGGGCAGTCAAATCTGCCTGCCTCCCTCCCGATAAATACACACGATCGCATTCAGGGCCCACCCGGAAAATCCAGGATGTTCCAGGATAACCTCCCCATCTCAAGATCCTGAACTTAATCACATTTGTGAAGGTCCTTTTCCCAAATAAGACCACACTCCCAGGTTCCGGAAACTCGCATCTCTGGGGCCACCATTCAGCCTCAGAGAACTGGGTTCCCGATCAATTTTCTATGCAGATGAGTTCAATCATGTTTCTGGTTTTCTTTTTAAATGTTTCCAACTCCCCGAGGTCTTCCCCATCTGTGATCTTCCGAGCAAATTCCGGAGTGAACGTTTGATCTGAGGTCATGCCTTCCCATCCTGCTGGAGTGGGTTCTTGCCCACGGGTCGAAAAGAGACAAGAAGACTTTGCCTGGTTCTATCCAGTGCAGCTTTTCCGGGAGAGCTTTGGCTGTTGTCAGTTTATCCTGTGTTAATTATCTCCACCAGTAAGAGTCACTGCGAATGGACGAAGGCGGGTGTGTGGTTGGATTTCCGGCAGAGAGAAATAGATGCAGCTGTGGGGATGGGGTGGAGAGGGTTAATGGGGAGCCTGCTTTTCACGCCCTTCACACCTCATCCTGCTGGGACTGCCTCTTAACACCTTGGAATGAACTGGAAGGAGTGGCTGGCAAGGCCGGCAGGCAGCTGACCCCACCTGCAGGGACCAGGGGACAGGGGGAGAAAAAGGGGGCTGCAGACAGCACCCCCCATTACTGCCCTATAGGGGGAGGAGGCAGGGGGCTCATGGGGAGCTGAGCAACCCGCTCACGCAGCACAGTGTTGCGGGGCATCCTCGGGAGCCCCTGCTCTCCTGCTCCGGCCCCAGCTCCTCCCTCAAAGTCCCCTCCTCATGCAGACAAGGGCTGGGGTTGTGGACAGAGAGAGGGAGGAAGGGGCAGGACTGGGTTTTAGGACCTGCTGGGTCAGTAATGACTTGGGAGAGGCATTGCCAGCAGCTGGGGGGAACCGTGCCCACAAGCTGGGAGGGTCAGTGACAGCCCCCCTTCCCCAGTGGGCCTTGCCACATCTGGCCACTGGAGCCTCGGGTCTGGGCAGAAGCAAAGAGCTCTCTGCAGTCGGCCCCCGCCCCATCGGCGTGCATGGAGGTGCTGAGGCCCCGTGGCGAGCACCATGATGCTTGCCAATTGGATTTCCAATTGCGTGAAGTATCAGGCAGGCGGGAGGGGTCACACACAGCCCCACTGTCCCTGCTGTCGGGTGATGGAGGGGAGGGGTCCTTCCTTCCCAGAGGACATGCAGGAGACTCCAGCTTCTCAGTCCTTCCAGCAACAAAACCCCCTTCCCTGTCAGGGCTGGAGGGCAGGAAAATCCTTTTCTTTCTTGCTTCCAGGAGAGAGGAACCCCTAGAGGTGTGGGCGGAGTGGGAGGACGCTGCCAACCCAGCCTCTGCTTGGTGAGCTGGCCTCCCGGCCGGGCCGCCTAAGCCGGGCTGTGCCCCACACCCGCCCTGGGTCTGTCTCAGTCAGGAGAGCCCGGGCTAGGCTGCTGTAAGGAGTGAGCCCCGCGTCACAGCCACTGAATACCCAGGGAGGCTGGGAGCGTAAGGAGCACACGTGAGCCCTGTCTCCCTGCCACCAACACCGCACCCCAACTTCTACACCGCACTACAGGGAAATGCGGTTATTTCTAAGCTCTCGATCTGACCCTTAGCCAGGGAGCCATGACGCTGAGGAAAGCCCCCAGCAGTGGGACTCTGTGCTGTGGTTGGATGGCAAGGTGGGCAGTGACACTCCCCAGGGGCTTGGCTCCAGCCTGAACCCTCTTGGTGAGGTGGAAAATCTGGGCCCTCCCACAGCTACACATGGATCTCTCCCTGGGGGGAGAGGGGGCAGGGAGTCAGGGTGACCCCCTCCCTAACTAGTCCCCAGGGGATCTCTGTACATGGGAAAGTGGCAGACCCTACCCTGCTGTCCCCACCCCACCCCAGACCCCTCCCCCAAATGACAACAGTGTCACGATGCAGGTGTGGTGTCTGACTATGTGCCAGGCACAGAAAACAGATTCAGAAGTAGATACTAGTATTACCCCATTTTGCATATAAGGAAACTGAGGCACGGGAGACAGAATAACTTCTCAAGCTTCCGGAAGCTGGGGTCTGAACTCAGACACGTGGCTGCAGAAGCTGTGCTCGCCCGTCCCCTGCTGGCCCCAGCTGCGCGCATGCATCGCCCGGCACGGCATCGTGGCCCTTGGTCTGGGTGGCCGAGGACACGCACCGGGGCGGGTCTGCCCAGCACTCCCAGCACAGCCAGCCTGTGCACACAGTGACCTCGCTGGTCCTGCAGGTCAGCCGGGTGGGGGAAACTGAGGCTGCTGCTGGGGCCAGAGCTGGGGCTTGAGCCCAGGCCTCTGGCTCCGAGTTCTCTGTGACATGCAGGGCGGTGGTGGCACTGAGTGATGGGGGAGGGTCAGGGGTCAGGGAGCAGAGGCCAGGCCGGGTGTGAAGAAGGTGGCGGGGACAGTCATCCCCATGGGACCCATGTGTGCAGCCAGCCGAGAGGCGTGCTGGCGTGGACTCGCCTCTGTGAAAGAAAAAAATTCAATGGCACTTGTTAAAGACCGTAAGGCAGACTTTATTCAAGGCGCGGGCCATCGACACAGGTGTAGGGGTCTTACAGCGGTGGGGAGGGCTGGGCTCAAGTCCGAACAGAGCAGGGCCAGCGGGGATTTACAGCCAAGGGGCAGGTGGGGGGTCAGTGGATGGAAAATTGCTAAGAAAAAACATCAGGAGTGGGGGCTCTGTCTAAACTGACCTCACAGGGTTCCTGCTGAAGGCAGGCCAGGTGGTCGGATGTCACATGGGGTGGTGGGGGACAAGGAACCCTATCAGATGTGAGGGTGGCAGGTAGCGAGGGTGGGGCGGTCTTGCTAAGACTGGACTTTACCAGGAAGGGCACCGATGGGCCTTGCAGAAACTTCAGGAGCCTGACTAAAGTCTGGTGGAGCAAAGACTCTGTCACTCCTCGCCTGAATGAGGGCATGGGGCCCTTGGGGGCCACCAAGGAGGAAGGTCTGAACCCGTCCTAGGGGTCCCTCACCTCCCCTCTGCAGGCAAGGGTGGGGGCTGTTGCCACAGCCTGTGTCCCGGGCTCTTCCCAGCCTGGGGGAGGCTGGGGCCGGCCCTGGGCCCTGGAGCTGGTGAGGGGTCTGCGCCCACGTGGCTGCCTCTGCTCAGTGATCCCTGCTCACCATGGGGTGCCTACAGGACTAGCCTCGCACACAAGCCCCTCTCCACTTCTCGGGCGGGAGGTCTGTCCATCTTCCTCCTGCCTGGTGCCACTCAGCCCTGGGGGCCTGGCTGAGAGCCAGGGGTGGCATGTGCCAGGCAGCAGTGAGTTCTGTCGGAGGCCCACAGAGCCCTGCCTCGAGGGGAGGGGGGGACGGAGGTGTCTCCTGCCCAGGCCTCCCTTTCTACTGGGGTAGAATGTCCTGTTCAGGCCTGTGGGAAGAAAGGGTCAGAGAGGCAGTGCTGTCCCGACTCCCAGGAGAGCCTGGCAAGGCCTGGCTGCCCCGGCCTCAGTCCCCACGTCTTGTGCAACGTCACAGTGGGGGCGGGCTGGGAAGTGTTGGCAGAGGAAACACAACAGTTGCCCGCCACAGCTCATCTCCCAGGGTGGCCACAACCACCACGGTGTGGATGGCGCTAGGCCAGAAAATTCCCACCGGGACGTCTGTGTCTGGGAAACGCAAGTTTTGGGATAGCCGAGCATAAGAAACCACACTTTAGAAAGGAACTATTTTGCATCAAGATCTCTCTAGAATGAAGGACGGACCCACTGGTGTCTGAAGGAGAAGGTACGGTGCCTTGTTGGGGGTCCCCCTGTGGGGGCTTGGGGTCCAGCCGATGCGGGTCTGCAAACTGGCCCAGTCTCAGCCAACTGTGGAAGCGGGGCCGATGGGCCCTAGTCCAGGGCTTTCTGTGGGTTAAATGAGGCAAGCGTGTGGGGTGCCCAGCGCCATCCTTGAGGCAATGCTGCTGGATGATCAGAATGTTCTGGAAGCATACCCTTTCATTAGAAAGGGCTGGAAATCTCTTAGAAGCCCCCAACCTCATGTATATGTCCCTCACCTGTCACGGCCTTCGGTCTTGTCTTCTGAAGCTGGACGGGGCTGCCGCTGGAGCCACTTCTTTTCAATCAAAAGAGAGACATTCTTACTCCTTCTTGAATTTAAGCATCACTGTTCTTTAAAGTAGATACCTAATTCAGGTGTTTGAGAGTTCTCACAAAGGGAATGTTCAAGAATATCCATGTCACCACTGATTTTTAGACATTTCCTATGCAAATTGTTTTAAGGCAAAAAAATCAAATACTTCTATTAAAAAACCAACCAAACAGAAAACGTGTAGGCAGCAAAGCTGGAATTCAGGTGCGGGGCTGTCTGAGGCTCCATCCCAGGGGGCGCCGAGAACGTGGCTCCTTCTCTCGGCCAAAGAGCAGAGGCCAGACAGCTGGACAGTTGGACGGAGGACAGGCTGCTCCAGCCCTCCCTCCCGCCCCTTCCTTTTGTGCTGGGGCCCCATGCCCGCTGGAGCCCAGGCCTCCTCCACTGCAGGCTGGCACAGAGGGTCGCCTCCCAGCCCTGCTTTCCTCGGCCCCTCGTTATCTCAGCCCTGCCCAGGAGGATCGATCATAATTTGTATGGTGCTGTCCCCTCTCGCCTTTTATCAATACCTAATGTCAGGTGGAGGATGCTATCGGTGGCAAGTCCTTCTGCGGCCCCTTCTCATGTGACAGAGACAGAGGTCTTGGCAGGTACCCGAGTTCACAGGTCACCTCCTTGCCACGGCCGCAGTGGCTGATGATGGGCCAGGCAGGTGGCGGGAGCCGGGGGAGCGTGGTGAAGAATTTTAACGAGGGCTGGGCTGCTGAGCAATTAGGGGCCTGTGGACGTCTGGGTGGGCTCCAGATGGGGGGTGGGACTGGGCTGGGAGGGGCATCTGACAGCACGTGGCCTCCTGGAGAGGCTCAGTGGAAGGCGTTTCATTTGGTTGGGCAGCTGCCCAGAACCCCTGCTCACACCAGGACCGTGCACAGTGTTCCTTTGCAGGTGACGCCCTGTAGGGACCACCCTGTCACCCCCACTGCACAATAACACGAGTGACCGCCCCCTCCCTGTCCCCAAATCCAAGCCTCTCTGAGAGCAGCCGGTCCTGTCGCATCCACGACACTGTGGCATTGGTGCCGCAGCCGGGCTGGCGGCAGACCTGGGGCCGTCGGTAAATAAGGCGGCCTGGTGACGGGTTCCGGGTCCCGAAGACGAGCATGCCTTGTCAGCTTCCCACCTCGTCCTGGATAAATGGGGGGTGACAAGGCGAGCGGGCAGCACCGAGTCAATTTGCGGCTGCCGTGTGTCTCTGGGTCCGGATTCCTCGTCCATAAATAACTCAGCCCCCCCGGCAGGCTGGCGACGCACAGCCAGGTGTACAGGATCGGAGCTGGCCGGGGAGGAGGTGCTGCCGCGTCGATGGCAGCCCGTTCCTCTGATATACGGAGGCTCCTGGCTCGGGGATTATTCCGACAGTGGATTTATGGCCCTTCAGGATGGCGTGGGACACTCCTGTTGACTCAGCCCCACGGGGTGTTTGGCTTTGGGGCGAGGTGGACGGAAGCAGCCTGGCCTGCTCCACTGGAGGGTGGGCTCAGAGGAGTCCCTGGGAGGGACAGCCCTGAGGCCTCCCCAGGGGACTTCTCCGGACTGGCTGGCTTCATCTTCAAGGACACAGGGGGACTCCACGTTGAATCTGCCTGGGCCAATGACACAAAGGCCGTTTCCTGCTAATCGGCTCAGGCCAGCGAGAGCCTCTGTGTGGGGCCAGATGCTGCTGTCCCTCTGTGGCAGGAGTCTGGGCCATAAGGGGGCAACCAGGCTCCTCCGTCCCTCTGTGGGCTGCACATGCTTCCCCAGGGAGGGCAGGGTCTTCTGGAGGAAGAAGGGCAGGAGAGGGTGTTGGGGGTGGGGGAGTTGGCCTCAATTTGAAGCAGGAGCAAATCCCAGAGCCGCCCAGCAGCGGGGTCATGGGCTCACCTTGCTGGCCATGTAATGCAGGCCCGGCTCCTTAGTGCTCTGTGCCTCGGTGCTCCTGTCTGCACACAGGGACCAACACAGCCACTTCCGGAGTTCTTCAAGAGTCAGGGACGTTGGGCAGCTGGGCCCCTGAAGCTCCCCACGCCCCCAGCCACAGAGCCCAGAGCCCTGGGACCCTCCTTCCAGCTCCACATGCAGGCAGCACGTGGCCCCCTGGGTGCTCTCGGGGCCCCTGGGTGGGCACTGGTGGTCAGCTGGTGGAGGAGGCAGGTTGAGGACTGATAACATCCTTCCTGAAGGACTCTCTCCTCCTCTGCTCAGTGGAGCTTGTGTTCCCTGAACTCCTACAGTGTGCCAGGCTGCGAGCTGGGCACCAACGCCTGAAACCAATCAGAGCAGGGGTCTGCCCACTGGAGCACACCATGCAGCAGGTGAGGGGCAGGGAGTGGGGAGGGCCTGGGGACTGGGGACCCCAGGGAGGGACGGTGGCAGAGCTCCCAGGTGCAGGGCAGGGGTGCTTAGTGTAGGGTGGGGACACATTGTGGGCAACCCCGGGGGACGGAGCAGCATGGTGGCCTGGTCCCTGGGTGGGTGGATGCTGAGGGACGTTCGAGGGGTCAGATGCCAGGTGAAGAGGTGGGACTGCACCCTGCATGTGGGGAGGGAGGTCTGGAGGCCGCAGCTGAGGGGTGACCCTTGCAGTTTTGGGTTTGGGAAGAGCTCTCTGGGGCAGTGGCAGGCCGGGCGCCCACGTGGCCCTCGGCCCCCTGCACTTGGACGCTTGGGTCCTGGCTCTGCTAGGAGTCTGCCTCCCAGCAGGTGGGCAAGCCCCTCCCTCGAGTCCCCCAGCCCGTTCGCCGGCTGACTAGCTGGGCGGCCCGGGTCCTGCTCAGATTGCTCTGCATGGAGCTGCCTCTGGTGCCCCGGCAGAGAAGATAAAGACGACGAAGTGTGTGTTCTGTGACGTGGAAACCCGGACTCCTGTGTTCGGGGTAATTGGAAAAAGACCTTCCCGCTTACCTCGGTGCAGGTTACAGACCTGCTCTCCCGGCCCCCTGCCCCCAAGCTCGCCTCCCGCCTCCGGAAGGCCCCCGGAGCGGCTCCCGGGTGAGGTGGGGGCGTCTGGAGGGTGTTAGGGAGCTTGGGGCACACCGGGGTCCTATGGACAGGCCTGGGGGGCAGGCGGTGGCAATCTCCTTGCTCTGCTCACGCTAATCTTCGAGCACATTGGGCACATCCCTCTCCGTGCCCTGAGGCGGTGCACCTGTGAGCCTGGGGCCCTGGACCCCCAGCCCCGGGTTCTGGGTCTGGCACACGGGCGCCTCCACAAACGTGTGCTCAAGGGACCTGACCCGGGAGGGCGTGGGAGGGGGTGGGACCCTCGTTGAATCCCTTCTGTGGTTGGAGTGAGTCGCACAGGTCAACTCATCATGTGACATGGCTGTGGGGCACACAGGGTCGTGTGGTGAACCAATTCCCCAAAGAAAAAAAATTCCGGTTTCTGTGGAGTAAACATCCCACTATGGCCAATTTCAAGCTCCCCAGCTTCCTGGCTGGTGATCACCAGCTCCCGGGGGTGGCCCGGTGCTCGGCAGGGTGGGGCCTCAGGATGCCAGCTGAGGAACGGGTTTCACACCTGTTTTTGAAGGCTGGAACATGACACGTGAGTCGAACATGAAGAGCCCCGTCAGCCTCAAGATGGCAAGACCACAAAACCACGGATGGCACCTGGGACTCAGCAGAGTCCAGTCAGAGAACGGCAGGTGGTGCCGACCGAGGCTGGTCATTCTGGGGCCCCTGAGGCTGTCCCCCTCGGGCCGTGTCGGGGCTCCTCAGTCCAGGCTGGGCCAGGGGATGCCCTGAGGGGCCTCGTGCAGAAGAGGCCAAAGGCTGTCATCTCTCTGACCCCCAAATGGGGTAGGCCCTGACCTGAGTCTCAGACCAAGCCCTGCTCCTGCCCTGGTGGATTCTGAGCCCCTGGAGCCGTCACTGACCACATCTGGGGAGCCCTCAGCCCCTGACGGAGCCTGGCATCTTCTCGCTCCTTCTCCCCATGGCCCCAGCTCGGACTCCCCACTCCCTGCTTCCTTGCTAAGTCACTGTGGTGTCTGGTGGTGGCCATGCACCCCTGGCATCCTGCTGAGTCAGAGCTGTGGCTCTCATGGCTGGCTGCTCCGGGTCACCCTGCTGAGGGGAGCAGGGGCAGAAAGGCTTGTCCACTCTCGGCCCCGCCTTCCATACTGCCCTCTAGAAGGCCCACTCCTGCCTCTCCGCAGCCTGCCTGCCCCCCATCCCACTCCACTCCTCAGCTGCCCTTCCCTTCGCTGACCGCCCCTGTACTGGGCATCCTGGGTTGTTGCCATGGAGACTTGGTGACCTTGTGTGTAGGGGGGATGTCTGCACGTGGCTCGGGGCATTAGGGAGACCTGGTGCAGGGAGGAAATCAGGTGGAATTGAGGTTAACGTTTTCATTAGCCCCAGTGGATTCTCACTGACTGCAGCGAGCTGCTGGGAGCCATGGCCACAGAGGCAGGAGGGGACACCAGCCCAGGCAGTGCTCCCGTATCTGAACCCCGCCTCCAGGGAGGCCACGCCACGCTGTCCCCTGCCCCAGGGCGGCCCTCCAGGGGGCCGGCCCTTCTCCTCCTCTGATGGGAAATGGCCTGGGATGTGGGGGTCACCTTGTAGCTGGGCTGTAGTGGAAGCAGCAACAAACCACAGACACCAGCGGTGGCAGCACGTCACGTGTGTGTCCTCTCTGCAGACGAGTCCCCGCGTTGGCTGTCTTTGGTTTTCAGCCCTGGTCCCGTGAGCACTCGTTTCGCATTTCCTTCCCACGTGTCAGCCTGCTCATGAGACTGGGGTGAGAGCTGGGGAGTGTCTCCAGGGGTAGACATCATTTGGTCCAGGGCCCTGGAGCGGAAAGACACTGGAAGGGAGGTCTGGGCAGGGGGCTGCGGCCTGGAGGCCAGATGTCAGCTGCAGATGGGCCAGACATTGCTGGCGAATGCGGCACATGATCTGAGGTGACCCGGGAACAGTGGACGCACTGTTGGAGCCAGGCCACTCAGAGCCCGTCCACAGACACGGCCACTTGGCTGGCACACGTGCCCTCAGCGGAGCCCTTCTGCTGGTGATGTGGGCTTCTTAACCCCATTTCGTGGGTGAGGGGCACCCTGTCTCCGACTGACCTGGTCACACTGGGCCTCGGGTGTGGGGTCTCCAGTTCTGGCCTGGGCACCAGTTCCTACAGGGCCTGAACCGAGCCCTAGGCTTGGTTCACTGCCTCGGATGGTCTCGCAGGTGTGGCTTCAGCCCATGGGGTGACTGCCCCGAGCCAGAGGTTGCAAGGCCCCAAACCTGTCCCTGACCTGAGAGAGGAGGTGACTGAGGAGGGAGGGGCTGGAGAAGCAGCAGCCTCCTAGGGCAGGATCTGGGGTCAGGCAGGGTCGGGACCCCTGGCCCCCAAGTGGGGCTGACAGACACTGGCTGTGGCTCCCTCCCTGGGGGCTGAGCTCCTGGTGGCATTGGGACCCAGGCTACAGAAGGACCTGCCCCCTGAAGGTCAAGAGTCCTCTGGGCTGGGCCAGAGAGCATTTGCAGACCCCGAGTGGGCCAGGCCTCGCTCACCCTCACACCAGCCTGTCCTGCAGGTGGGCTCGCCTCCCTCTCCCAGGTGAGGGTAGGCGCCTTGCTCCGGGTCAAAGCTAGGTGTGAATTCGATTCTGCCTGAGCTTCAGGGCCACTCTGGTGGTCCGGGGAAGCCAGAGCTGTGGGCAGCAGATGCACCTCTGTAGCAGCCACCCTGGTGATTGAGTGACCCGGCGCTTCCCCACCAGGTGTAGGTTTTACTTGGAGAACTGAGGACGCCAGCTGGGCATGTGGAAGGAGCAGGTCCAGGCAGTCTCCTCTGGCTCAGCAGTCTTGTCCATCCCTCTCTCACGGGGGACCAGCTGGGGATTGCTGGGTGGGCCATCAGGGATGGGCTGAACACTCCAGAGCTGTTGATGCACGGGGGGTTCCTGGAAGCTGGATGGTTCTGGAAATGGCTGGGGGATCCCTGTATAAAATCACTCTTCTCCAAATGCTGAAGGCCAGGTTGGACTCAGCCTAGGGTTGAGGAGAGGGCACTAGGGTTGAGGTCAGGGTCGGCCTGACCTTGCTCTGTGACCTTCGGCAGGGCTCCCAAACTTCCTCGAGCAAGTAGGGTTAAGGTGAGGAGTTGCCAGCTCATTGCTGATGGAGCCCTGGTGCCCCTGCCTGCCATCACCCTGGCTGCCCAAGGGGTTTGCTGAAATGATGAGTAAGCGTCCGGATGCTTCCGAACCCACACGACTTGCTCCCACGGCTACTGTGATGTTGCACCACATCTGCTGACCCTGCGGAGGAACCTTTTAGTGTGAACGGTGTTTACCGGCTGCAGGGGATCCGGTTCTCCTTCCCGTCTCACAAGATCACATTGCTGGCCTAGGAAGACATTTTCCCGGGGGGCAGGCCGCTGTGCCTTTAAGAGGACGCCAGTTAAAGTGAAGGACGAAGACTTCTCCCTGGTGTGAGTGTCTGGCCGCCTCAGCAAATACACAATAAATTACCATTTCCCAGGCCGGCTCCCGGCTTCCAGACAGCCGTCATCTTATTAACATTTACGTTTCATTTTGTACGGCTAATATTGTCTTAGAGAAATTAGGGGGAGCTTATTAGTGTTTGATTTAGTGGCGGGACCCCTGGTGAGCACGAATTCCTGTTCCACTGGGGCCGGGCGCAGGGGGCGGGGGGCAGCGGGCCCTGGCTCCTCCACGGATGGGGCAGGGATGTTCCTGTGGACTCCTCAGGGCAGCCCCGGCAGGTCTCCCTGGCTGCTGGGGACAGTGGTCTGACGAGATGGCCCCTTGCAGGGCCTGGGACAGACACAACGCTGCCATAAGGAATTGGCCAGCTTGCGAGAGCGCGTCCCGGATCCTTGCAAACAATGTGCTTCTGTGAGAACAAGGAACCAGCCTGCAGATGCCAGTGGCTGCAGTGTCTCCGCTCTTGCTCGTGTGCTGGGGTATTAAGGGGGCCAGGCCAGGAAGCACGGCCCACAGGACCCCAGGGACTTGGATGGAGTTGTGTCCACACTTCCCGTGCGTCTTCTGTGTGCTGGGCATGGGGCTGAGAGAGGCACACAGGACAGAGGCCCGAGTCCTTGGGACTCTCAGACTTCAGGGGCTGGGTGGATCCCTTGGCTTATGCAAATCTGGGGACCTTCTTTAAGAAAGAAAACATACAAATACAACACCAGTTCCAGGGTCTCGCGGAGCCCATGTGAGTGAAGGGCCCGCACTAGCCTTCCTCAGGGCGGGGTGAATCGTCCTGCAGGGGGGCTGTCAGCTGGAGGGGCCTTCGCTGTCCCCAGGGATGAGGACTGTGGTTGTCAGGGACAGAGACACTCACAGTGGCTGGGGCCAAGGGGTTCACTGCACCAGACCTGCACATCATGTGGAATCCAAGGATGGTTGGGCCCCCAGATTGGGAAGGGCAGGAGGCGGCTGGCCTTCAGGGGGCACTGGGCCCAAAGGGCTGCCGGAAAGTCTCCATGTCTTGCCTTCAGGTTGGGCTTCAGATCTCTATGTGTTTGCTCCACATCACGGCAAACACGTGGCTGGAGACTCCTGAATTTTGTAACTTAAACCTCTGGCCACCAGAGAGAGACTGACTTTTCTTCCCCGGTTCCAGTTCCAATAATCCCAGTAAAGTGCTCTGATTGGGCCAACTTGAATCAGGTGACTCTCTCAGGACCAGTCAGCTGAGGCCAGTGCAGTGGGGCCACATTGCACTAACACAACAGCTCTTGCACTAACTGTGAGGGTAGAGAACTGGGATTAGTTCCTAGAGGGGAGTATTGGGCTGACAGTAATATTGGTCTTCTCTCTGACTAAGCCCAGGCTACTGTGGGGGCTCAGAGGAAGATGTCACTTAGCATTACTTGTGAGAATAAGTTTTGTAGAGGAGGGGACATCTGGACTGGGTCTTGCAGTATCAATAGGAGTTCACTAGGCAGAGCTGGAGAGTGAGGTATTGGAAGGAGTGGCATGGAGATCTGGACTTGCTCGGGAAGAACAGACTGTACAACAGGATTGGAACATGGACCCCGAGCCGCAGGGATGGCGGGAAGAGTGGAGAGACTGGGAAGAAAGCCAGGTGCTGGACCGAGCTGCCTTGGACTTGGGTCTGGAGACAATGGGAGCCACAGAGGACTTTAACAGGGTGACAAGATCAGGTCCTCGTGGCACTGTGAGGCCCGGTGGATGGTGACTGGAGGCTCAGAGAGGCGGAGTATCTTGCCCAAGACGGCATGCTGGCTGGAAGGGGCACCGGCAGGCCTGGGCTCTGGTGCAGCCATGGTTCCCCAGAATCGTGACCTCTGAGTCCCTCCCCGACCCTAGCCAGAGGCCACAAGAGACTCCCGAAGCTCCCAGAGCCCTGGCTCTCCGTCCCCTGGCCGCTGGCGGACTCCAGGACTGGAGGTCTTGCTGGCCGGAGGTGACTGCCATTGGTGCTCACTGTGTGCTGGTACCGTGCCAGGCACTCGACGCCCTCTCGCTCACTTGAGTCCCCTCCACCCTGAGGGCAGGCCTGCTGTCTGCCCTTTTACAGGTGAGTAAACCAAGGCAGCTCACTCAGCCAAACAGGCGGGGCTGGGACTTGAACCGGGTCTGTCTGTGTTCTCACCACTGTGCTGGCCCCAGATCTGCCCATCTTGGCGCCCCTGATGCCCGGCCGGTGGCCAAACCGCCAGATTCTTGTCCGGGAGTTTGACCGTGAGACCCGCCGAGAGGGGCAGGGAGCAGGGTGGTGCCCACAGTGATGCTCTGAGAAGGCAGTGAGCAGCAGCCACAGGGCCACAGCCACGGGGAATAACCACAGGGCCTCCTTCATGGGGCCATGGCCACAGGTGGGGCAGCTGTGAGGGGGCTGTGGGGCCTGGGCAGGCAGTGGAGCACCAGGGAGATGTGTCAGACGCCCCTTCCCAGTGCCCGTCCTTGGCCTGCTCTGTGCCCGGCTCTCTGCCGCCCTGTGCTGCCTCCCACAGACCCCACTTACTGTGGCAGGGTGAGGAGGGGCAGGCCTGCGGTGCCACCCGGCTGTGGCCTGGCCACCCTCACCCTAATCTGGGGGCGGAACTGCCCGCTGTCCCGGGCCCCACGCCCTCCTACCTGTCGGGCCCCCTGCCCCAGTGGGAATGAGTGCAGTCCAACGGGCGCTGGATGGTGGCTCCTGTTGGACTCACATCTACATTTAGATTGAAACGTGCTGAGTGGCCCGTCCTTCTGTCACGCAGAGGGGCCATCGGAGAACAATGGGACGCCAACGAGGGGCTGTCTGTAGGGCTTCAATTAGGCCTTGCTGGGAGGGCCTCGAGGGTGGGCCTCCCCCTGGAATGCTAAGGGAGGATTACCGCCCTGTCCCTTCTCAGAGGGGGGCCACGTCCCCACGGAGGCCCCGACCCCCACGTGCTGCGATCTCCCTCACTTGCCTCACTTTCCTCCAAAAGCGGCCTGCTAATCCGAAGCATTACTGAGCGGGATCTAAGCAAGTTTCGTGGGGGCCGGGGCAGGGGCACGAATGACCAGGCTGTGGGGGTCCCGGTGGGGGCTATTATTTACTCACTGCGCGGTGATGTTGTGGCCTTGGCTGTGTGGTATTTACGGTGTTTGCTCGACTTCCAGCTCATGGCGGCGGCCCGGCTGTCCAGGAGCGTTTGTTGAAATGTTCTATGGAGCCACCGGGGACTCCCGACACAGTGGGCATCAGTCTGCCTGGAGTCCCTGGGGCAGTGCCACCCCCTCACTCAGGACACTTGCACCTGGTTTGCAGGGAGCATCTCTAGGTGTGGTGGTCACGGACAGGCAAACGGTGCCACTCGTCACTGACACTTCCGCGGGACATATACCTGCCAGCTGGTTCCAAGGGCTTTGCGTGAAAGTGACGTCTGCAATGTGCCGTGACGTGTGCCGACACAGTGTCTCCACGTGGACAATTCACTACACCAGCCGCCACTTATTGAACAGCTGCTATGTGCTCGTCCGTCACAGACCCTCTGCGTTATTCTCTCCCTGAGCGCTCGCAGCAGCCCTGTCAGGGAGGTCTCCCATGGGAAACTGAGGCTCAGGGTGGCAGGTGACTTGCCCAAGGGACCCAGCCTGGGGCTCCACGCTGCACCTCCGTCTCTTACAGTGAAAGGACAGTGGTATCTACTTGCTTCCTTTCCTGCCTCTCTACGCCTGCGATGATGGAGACGCTTCATCAGGAGCCTAATGCGGTTTTTGTCCCCGGCCCAGAGAGATCTGATCCCGGTAGTTCCAGATTCACGTGCCTCCATCTATCCCCCAAGTCCCGCTGGCAACCGGGGAAGCAGATTATCAGCGCCAGGCTTGATGAATTGGGCACAGAGCTGAAATGGAAGAGAAATCCTGTTTTATTATTGCAGACAAAGCCGGCGGGCGGGCAGCATATGTTGCGTTGGCAGCCCCTCACTGCAACAGAGGCACAGGGCCTCAGAGCAATCAGGGCCTTTCAAGAGGCCCCCCACCTACGTGGGAGACAGGGAACCCCGTTAGCTGGGCTGGCTGTGGGGGAGGGGTGACAAAATATCAGTGGGATGGAGGGGAGAAGAGTTGATCAATGAGGGTTGATCGATTTGCATCTTTCCCCTCAATTTAATTCAGAGCAATATGGAGATGAGGCCTGGGGAGGGGGCATTGGCCAAGCCCGGGGCCAACAGAGGCTTAAGAGGTCTTTTATGTTGTGGAGGGCAGGAAGGGGAGCCGAGAGCCGCCGGCTTTGTCAGATGCCTGGTGAGTATTGATCGGTATTAGAAATGATAATGAGCCAATTCTGTGGGGCTGGGAGGTCTTAACCATTTCATGGCTTGCTGGGCTGTCCCGGGTGGGTGCTGGAGAAGGCCCAGCCTCGGGTACCCCTCACCCTGCTCCTTGCCCCCAGGTCTGCAGCTGATACTCTGGCCTTGGCTGGGCCACGGCCTGAGCCCATCGCTGGTCCTGGAGGTCTGGCCAGAAGGGGCAAGGGATCTGGACTGGGATCCAAGGGCCGATGGGCCAGAGTCTGACCCCACGGGGCTGACTGAGCATGCAGTGGGCGTCTGGAGCTCTGTGCCTCTCCCCAGCCACCTGGAATGTGGGTGAGGACCACTCTGACTGTTATTCTGAGGCTCCCAGCTGCAGAGTGGCCGGGCTTCTGCCTGCTTCTCCAGAACGCTTTCCCCAGCACAACGCTCCCTCTCACACCTGCCACTCACTGACGGAGAGCTGACCTTCCATGAGTGACTTAGCCCCTCGGGGGCTCAGTTTCCTCATCTGTAAAGTGGGAACCATGACAGACTGGCTGAAAGAACTCAGAGAACGGTGACGAGTGCTTTGTTCATCTCAGCTCACATCAACGCTCTACTGTAGGGCCCAGCCTGGGCCTCCAGCTCAGCTCCAGCTCTGTGTCTGTCCAGTTTGGGGAACATTTAACGTCGAGGAGTCTGTTTGTTCCTCCACGGAGGGAGGAAGTGCCGTCCCTCTTTCTGAGTGGTTGTGAGAATCGATAAGTGGATGCATGGGAAGTACCTAGCATATGGTTGGTGCCTAAAACAGATGACTATCATTATTGTCATGATCAGCATTGTCATTGTCAACGTCATCATCACTATCACCACCATCACCATCATCACCATCACTACCATCACCATCACATCAGCATCATCATCATCATCGTCGCCATCATCACCATCATTATCGTCGTCACCGTCATCATCATCCCCATCATCATCATTGCATCATCGTCACCATCATCATCACACCATCACCACCATCATCATCACCATCATCATCGCACGACCACTACCATCATCATCATCACCATCATCACCATCGCCTTCATCACCGTCATGATCACCATCATCACTGCCATCACTATGATCACTGTCCTTGTCATTGCCATCATCATTGTCATCATCTTGGAAGGTAATGCCTTTCAAGAGGGAAGAGTGGAGAAATGGGGGCAACACTGAAGAGATGTGGATGGCAGAAGGATAATACTAAGAAATAATTGTCAATGAAATGAACAAGTAGAGGGGAAGAAATTGATGGTCAGGAGAGAGCGGGGCTAGTTGCAGGAGCAATATACTTGTTTTTTCTCTCTGGTTTCTTCTCAAGATTTTCTCTCTGTCATTGGTTTCCAGCGGTTTGACTATGGCGTGCTTCGACGCGTGTGTGTGTCCACCCTGCGTGGGGTTTGCTGAAGTTCTCAGGGCTGTAATCAACATTTTCTTCCATACTTTTGAAAAGTCTTTGGCTATCCTAGCTTCAGATATTTTGTCTGCCCTTTTTCATTCTCCTTTCCTTCTTGATTCTAGTTACACATTTCTTAGGCCACCTCAGGCCGTTGAGGCGCTGTTATAAAATGTAGGTTTTATTATTCTTCAGGTGTGGTGAGGCCACCAGACCAGGAGACAACACCATTGAAGAGATAGTTTGTTACTACAGATCCCAAGAGGAGGGGCACACCATGCCATGCAGCGCTGCACAGTGAAGCACCAGGGTCAGTCAGGAGGCAGAGGGAGAGGGGGAAACTGTGGGCAAGAGCCTTGATTGTAGTTTCCACAGGAAGGAAGGGGCAGGGCAGGGAAGCAAGCAGAGGACTGGCTTGTGTGAATAATTTCAATGGGCTGTGGGGCACGGAGATGTCCCTAGTTGCCTGGTACCTGGTCTTCGAGGTGATTAGGGCAGAAGAAGAGGGGGCCAGACTGTGAGGGCCCAATCAAGGAGGTGCCTGGGGCGTGGGGTCTGGATCGTGGGGTTTGTACGTGCAAGATGAGCTTGTGTCGTTTCCTCTCTGTGAATCAGCTGGCCCCGGGAGGGCAGCGCCTCCAGGGTCGGCAAGGCCCCAAAGCATCCGAATACAGAGACGTGCTTAATACAGATACTTTTCATGTTCTAAGTCTTCAATCTCTTTGTTCTTCACATTGAATAATTTCTATTGATCCGCCTTCAAGCTTACCGACTCTTCTACAATCTGTCGTTAAACCTATTCAGTGATTTAAAAAAATTTGGATATTATATTTTTCAGTTCTGGAGTTGCCATTTTGTTCTTGGTTTAGAGTCCTGTGGCTCAGGGGCAGGTGGGGGAGGAGGAGCCCCGTCCAGAGTCCCTGCTCCCTGTCCCCCAGCCCCCAGCTCCCACCTGCCTCAGGGCTGTGGGCAGTGGTCTGTTAGACTGTTGTTTCCTCCCTGGGGACATGTTCAGGTCTTGGTATTTAGCAAGGGCACGTCAGGGTTTCTGCCCAGTCAGAAACGGATGCCCTTCCAGGTGGTCCAGATCCCGAGGAGACTCAACAGGGCCAGCGACTGCAAGGGATGGGCTGGCGCCCCCAAAGAGCCTTGGACTTGGAACCAGATGGGCATGGGCTTGTGGCCTCGGGTGGGTCGCTGTGTCCTCTGACCTCAGGATGTGTCTGAAAACAGCGATGGCCATGCCGTCCCCCCAGGGAAATGTGTCCCTGAGGGGGTCAGCAGGAGCCCGAGGCCTGGGGGGCTTCAGGCGGCTATGGGCACTGCACAGAGGTCAGATGGATGTATGGGGAACAAAGCTGCCCGGGCAGGGTCCCCGAAAGGGGCCATGCACATGGAGGTGGCCTCAGAGATGGTCCCTGAAGGCTGTGGGGGCGGCAGGGGTGGTGTGCGGTGGTCACTGGGGGAGAGGGCTGGGCAGAGCGCACGGCAGGGCAGGGAGCAGAACTGTAAGGGAGGAAGGTCTAAGGGGTGTGAGGAGGATGGAGGGAGGGGCTGGGGTGCAGGGCACCAGGCTCTGTGCGGTGGTGACCCCGGCACTGGTGGCACCCGCTGCAGCTCTCAGCACAAGAGGGAAGGGCAGCAGGGATCCCACCCAAGCTGGCAGACGGACGCCTTCCCTCCAGGCCGGAGGACAATGTGTCTTCACAGGAAGAGGAAGGAGAAAAATGAATCGGGGACTCGGGGCAACTTCAGCAATCAGCTCCTTGTCAGGCAAAGAAAATGCTTTTTAATGTTCAGATTAATTATTGATCAGCTCAGCACGTGCTTGATTGCCGCTTCCTGTCGGCTGACTCGGGGTTCCCGCTGCGGGTGCTGGCAGAGCGGCGGGACCCCTGGAGGGACAGTGACACCCCATTACTCACCTTCTCTCGGTGTATGTGGGAGGGAAGCCCAGACAGACAGTGATGGTGCCCGACACAGGGGTTGTTTCTGCACTGGGGACGGCAGGTCCCCTGGGGGCACTGGAGCTGCCCCCACATAGAAGCCAATACCTGCTGGCATGGGAGGGTGCTCGGTGGCTGCGGGCCAAAGCCCAACCCAGGCCTGGCCACGCTGTGTGAGAGCCTCAGCGTGGCACCGGAGGCTGTGGCCAGCGCGCCCACTCGCCCAGAAACGCCCGGAGGAGTCTGTGGCTGGTGATTTGCATGCTGAGTCAAGCAGAATAAACCAAATGATAGAACAAAGCACATTCTTCTTATTTTTTTCATTTTAATTTGATTCTAAAATATAACACACATGCAGAAAAGTGCATAAATCATAAATGTATGCTGTAATGAATAACTGTGAAGCGCGCCTCTGTGTACGCATCATCCAGGTCCTGAAACACAGCGTTGCTGGCCCCCAGCCCCCTGGTCCACCTTCCCTCCCCGGGAGCTGGCCCCTCTCCTGACCCGCGTGGTGGTCACTCCAGATGTCTCTCTCTCTAGTCCCCACCTACGTCAGCGGCCCTCAAAAAGCTCGGTGAGCTGTCCCTGGTGGAGAATTTTTATATAAATGGAACGAAATGTGCGTATCCCTTTGTTTCTCGTTTCTTTCATCTGGGAGTTTATTGTGGCATCCAGCGCTCTTTATAATACTGCAGCTTCCAGCACAGGACGGAGGGGGAGCTCTCGTGTGTTTCATGCTCGTTGATTGCTCTAGCCGGAGGCTACTGGTGTGTGTGGCACTGTGGTGTTCCATTGCATGGATACACTACCGTCCATTCATTCATTCATTCATTCCCCTGCTCGTGAAAAACTGGATTGCTCCCAAATTTGGCTGTCCAGACCAATGCTGCGGTGAACGTGCTCGCACATGTCTGGGGTGCTCACACGTGTCTGGGGAGTGGAATGGCTAGGTCATAGGGCGAGCCCATCTTTAACCTTCTAGGCAATGCCTTTTTTTAAATTAATGGATTTGGTATCTTTGAGAAGTTTTATATTTACAGAAAAATTGAGTGGAATGTGCAGAGTCTCCACATACCTCTTCCCCACCATGAACATGTGGCATTGGTGTTGTGTTTGGTACAATCGATGAACCAGTATTGATACATTATTATTAATAAAGTCAGTAGTTTACGTTAGGATCCACTCTTCGTGTTGTGCATTCTGTGTCTTGACAAGCGTGTAATGTCATGAATCTACCACTATCCTATCATCCAGAATTGTTTCATTGCCCTAAAAATGCCCTGTGCTCCACCCAATCTGTTTCTCAAAGTGACTGTCCTAGTGGACACTCTGCTGGTGGTGATGGGAGGTCCTGGCGTGCCATCTTGGTACTGTCAGAATTCACAGTTTTGGCCCGTTTGGTGGATGGGGTAGCAGAGTCTCATTATTGTGGTCCTATTGTGCCCTTCCTTGACTTCTAATGAGGCCGGGGGCACCTGTTCATGTGTTTATTGCTGTGTGGATCTTCTCTTTTGTGAAGTGCCCGTCGGACTCTTCCGACCATCTTCAAGCATTGGGTTCCCTCTTTTTTCCTTGCTCATCTTCCCAGCACGTCCTCGCTACGAGGCCTCTGTTGGTTGTACCTTCCCCGGGGCTGGGGTGTCTCTCCACTCTTCTTACAGAGACTTCCCACGAACGGAAATTCTTAAGGTTAATGTGATTGCATTTATTCATCTTTCCTGTTGGTTAAAGCTCTTAGTGTCTTATTTAAAAGTTCTTTCCCTACTCAGGGGTCGACATGCCGCTATCCTATATTACCTTCCAAAAGCTTGGGATTTTGCCTTTTTCACTTAGGTCTGTAAATCTGCTTGAAGTTGACTTTGCACGTAGTGTGAGGACAGCGCCCAACTCGTTCTCCCTGAGTGGATAGCGGTAGATAAAGCCCCCGTTATTGCAAAGATCGTCATTCTCCATGGCTCTGGGGTCCTCCCTCGGCCACAAATCAAGCGGCCATCAGCCTCCAAGTCTGTCTCTGGGAACTCTGTACTCTCCCATGGGTCTCATCTGTCCCTGCATCAAGACCCCACGTCTCAGTAGCTCTGGAACCAGTCTGGACACCCGGCAGAGCAAGTTCCCCTCCGCTCTCTTCTTCCTCAAGGGGGTCTGGGCTGTTCCGGACTCTTTATAGTTCCATGTACCCTTTAGAGTCAGCTTGTCAAGCTCCCCACAGACACAGAAACAAGTGCTATTGGGGTTTGGGTTGGAAATTTATGGAACCAAAGCAATTTGGGAAGAACTGGGATCTTCACAGTATTCTATCTTCCAACACACACGCAGTGGCTTATCTCTATCTGCTGTTCCTTGATTTCTTGCAATACAATTTTTAGCCTTCTTTATTGAAGGCTTGTAGGACTTTGTTAGCTGTATCCCTAGGTCTCCAGCATTCTTTGATGCTTTGAAATTACATTTCTACTTGTTTGTTGGTATGAGACACAATTTGAATGTGTGCCCTCCCCCTCAAAGTCACTGTGCAGCATTCCAGACAGCATCTTCAGGACTGTCCTCCAGCTCACACATTCTCTCTTCGGCTGTGTAAAACCTGCCGGCAAACCTGTCTATCTGCTTCTAATTTTTGGTTATTTTTCAGATTTAGACATTTTCTTTGGTTCCTTTTCATCTCAGCTGTGACGTGTTTTATGGTTTCGGTCTCTTGCTGATAGCTTTGAATTTGTTTCTTATCCTTTAAGGTATCACTATTTCGTGTCTTGTGCTGACGGTTCCAGAACCGGAGTCCAGAACTGGAGTCTCTGTGCGTCTGTTTCTCTCGTCGGTTTTTGCTGGCTCCTATCACCGACTTGGGGGGTATAGTGTATGTGGCTGTCCTTGTGAGCTGGAGATTGTATTTCAAAAGTACCTGTAGGAAGAATTTGCATCCTAGGAGAAAGTACCTTCCTTTGGAGATGTTTTGGTTTGCTTTTTCCACGTGCCTGGCGGGCGCGCCATCTGGAACTACTTTAGGTGAAGTTCAAGGCCTGAGATTTCTCGGACCAGGACTACTACAGCCCAGGCAGGCCGACTTACTTCTGGTCCCCCTCACCTCGAGATGTGCCTTCAGGCTTAGAGAGCTGGGGCACTGTCAGACCCTGCCTCTTACCAGCTCTCGGTTGGCTCTGTTGTCCCCAGGGCTGTGCTGGTAAGTATTTAACAAGTGACTCTCCAGAAACACAGCCCTGATTTGTAGCATCTGCTGATTCTCAGGTGTAAATACTCCACGTGACTGATTTCAAGCCACCAAGACAACATCACATTGAATGCCGACACGCACAGTCAGCTCTCGTGAGCTGTGGGAGCCGGCTCCAGCCACCACCGGGCATCCTTCGCCCGCCACCTCCAGGGGGCCGCTCAGCACGGCTGCCTTTAGTCAGGCTGCTGAGTCCTTCAGAGCGGCAGCCAATTTGACTTCTGGGCTTACTCTGCTGGCCTCTTGCCTCCTCCGGGGTTTGGGCCTGGGGCTTCACTCCTCACTCTCTGACTTGCTCTCTTATGCTTTAAAGAAGATCGAAACCACTTGTATCCAGCTTTTCTAGACGTTTTCAGTGGAGGGGTTGGCCCTGATCACCCCACCTGTTCTTACTGGAAGCGCACATCTCCTACTTTCTTATTATCAGAACAATGTACGGTTGTTGGGGGAAAAAGTGGAAAAACACAGAAGAAGGAAAAAGCAACCAACAGTGCTGCCATCCAGCGATGAGAACACTATGGACACTTTGGGGATTTTTTCTCCAATCTTGTTACTGTGTTGGGTGCACAACAGAGCCAGCCCAGGGCCTGTGCCGTGCACGGAGAGGGGCAGCTCTGCACAGGGCAGAGCAAGGCCAGGGACAGACAGCAGTGACCACTGGCTCCTGGCCTTGGCGAAGCCCCCCAGCCTCTCCAAGCGTCTGTCCCTCAGCTGCCAAAGGGACGGTGCCCTGCTTTCCCCGGTCTGCGGGGATAAGCTGAGCTGACTTGCAGTCTGCAGTCTGGCCTCTGTGACTGCTCAGAGGGCGTTAGGTGACCGGGACGCAAGGCTCCCACGAGCAGGGCAGATGCACCGAGCCCATCATAAATGGCTGTGGGGCCTGGGCTTCCAGGGATCAGGCCGGCTGTCGGAATCCTGAGTTCATGGGGAGCCTGAGCCTCTTAAACGTCAGAGAATGCGTTCTCGGCGGCCCAGGAATCGGAGAATGTGTCTCCAAGGGCAGCACCCCTTCCAAGGCGCACAGCTGCCCGGCTCGTGTTCTATCTTTGAGCCACAATTAGTTCTCGCCCCTGAGCCTGAATTCCTGCCCAGGCCAAAAATATGCTGTGGCTGCCAGCACTGTGGCTCCTTGTGGCACCGTGTCCCTTCTGTTCTCCTATGGGTCACGGCAGGTGGGATGGGGCCCCAGAAAGCACAAGGGAGGGTTTGGGTAGGGGCCCCACAGCAGCTGACACTGTGGGGGCTCAGGGTCTGCCTGGCTGTGGGGTGGGGCAGGTGCTGCTGGGTTCCCGCCTCACAGCCCCCTCTGTGCTGAGATGGAGCATGTTACCCTCCCCGAGGGGGTGTGACAAGCCACCCACCCCTTGCGCTGTGTGGGAGGTGAACAGACCACCAGGTTGAGGTCAAATGCCCTGGCCCTCCCACGCGGGGTGGCTGCTCAGGCCTAGGACAGTGATGGTCGTTGGAAATGCCATTCCTTGCCTGCAGTTGGCACTTCCATGGACACAGACTGGGGTGGTCATCTTCCTCGTCATCTGAGGCAGACAGGACAGAGCAGGTGGTTGGGGGTGGTGCTGGGGACACTGACAGGGCCACTAGCTGTAGGCAGGTGAGGGATCCTGGTGGCATTTTCACTGTGCTCTGATGAGTGGGTGAGACCAGCCCCAGGGTCTGCAGGCTTCCTGCTTTCTGCACTCACCCTCCTCACACCCCTTGGCAGGCAGCAGCCAGAGGATGGAGAATGCATCCTCCCGCAGCAAGAACATAGATGCGATAATAACAGCAGCTGAGTCACCTGAGTGTCCACCCTGCCAGGCACGGCTGAGCTCTGTCCACAGAGAATCCCATCCAGACTCCCAACAGCCTGTGGGAGTATCACTATCATCCCCATTCTTGGGAGGAGGAAACGAGTCCTGAAGATTTAAGTACCTTGCCCACAGCTATGGACCTTTACAGGGTGGGGGGGGGGTGGGAGTCAAGCCCAAGTAAACACTCTCACCCTTGTCTCTGAGCTGGCGGGTGTACAACAGTCCCTGAATGGGTGGCATGTGGCCGGAGCTGTCCTCACTTCTGGTCCAGAGCTCTTTCCTCAGGGCCCTGGCACATTCACGTTTAGTGTGCAGTGGTAGAAGTATGCCAAGGTCCTAGCCTCGGGTCAGCCACATAGTGGACATTGACTGCTGAAAGAACGACTGGATAAAAGGAAAACCTTACTTCACAGGGACAAACCGAGGCTCTGGGGAGTCAGTGAGTCAGGTCTTTGAGCTCCTGACTGGGCCTTCAGCCCAGAGCCCCTGCAGTCACATGTTACATGGAGCAACAGAACGTACACAGGGCCCCAGGCAAGGCCCAGCTGGAGCCGCCTTCCCTGTGTCTCAGCCTCACCATTGTGGGGTGAGAGTGGCACCCACTCTTTTCTGCACAGGGACCCTTATCCTGCTGGATAGGGGCTGCCGGTGAGCAGGTTCATTGTCAGTGCTGTGGTGACCTCAGCAGAGAGCCTGTGCAGCGTCGATATGCAGCTCACGCACACTAAGCCTTTGGGGGGGTGCATGGACCCGGGTGGCATGTGAGAGAAGCTTGTTTAATGCATCGACATGAAGTGTCAACACGCAGCAGGATTGCGGCAGCCCATCCTGGGAGGCTAGGGTGTGGAGATGCAGGGCAGGCCCCTGCACTGCCTCTGTGCCACTCCCAGGTTGACTGCTGGCCTGGCCTGGTGCCAGGAGCTCGACCAGTGCCAAGACCACGTCCTAATGCTGAGATAACCCTGGTCACAGACCTGTGTTGGCTCAGAAGCCGCTGAGGCCTGTGCAGGCAGCAGACGGAATGGTGAGCTTGGGAGAATGCAAAATTTCTGTTTCCTCCATGGAGGGGGCCCAAGCGAAGGCTACCTTCTTGGAACTGCTCCTGGTTGGGGCTCCAGGGACACGGGGACTGGTCCCAGGGAAGGGCCTGCTCAACACTCTACAGTGTACAGGGTGTCACCAGGGCCTAGGGGTCTCAGAGGGGCAGCTCCTCTGGAGGAGTGGGTGCCTTAGGGTGGCCTGGCCGGGAATCAGGACAGGCATCATGCAGTCCTGCCAGTGCCTTCCTGCTGTGTGTGTGGCACCAGGAAGGGATGGATGTCTGAGGGTCCGTTCCGCTCTGAGACTCTGCAGGGCATGAGTTGTGAGTGGAGCCTCCTGGAGCCGTGGGCTCAAGGACGTGAGGACTGGTCTTTGGAGGGGTCTCCCCATCAAGAGGGGCCCTCGGCGTGGCCACCACCTGCTTCTCTTTCAGTAGAGCCAGCCATGGGCCCTGGGGCTGTGGGCTCAGGGTGCTGAGAGACCCCAGGACCCTCCCTTGGGTCCTGGCTCCCTGTCCTGTGCTGCCCCCACCTGCCATGGATGGGGCTGGAGGAAACCGTCAGGAGAGGCCATGAGCAGCCTCGGAGAAGCTGTGCATTGAGGCTGCGCGCTGCTGCATGGGCTCCACTGGGGAGCAGCTGTGACAGGCTTGGGGTGCCCAGGGGATGCAGAAGGGGGTCACATTGGCCTGGATGTGCTGACAGGTCCCTCTGAGGAGGCTTCTGGGTGGGCAGTGGAATTGCCTGGGAGTTTCTAGGGGCTTATCTGGGCCCATCTCACCTCCGTAAGGGCCCTCCTGGCCCGGCAGCCTGGCAGCCAGGAGCCGGTGGGGGTGGTGGGCTGGGCTGCTGGCTGTGCTCCGGGCCCTGCCGCGGACGGCTTCTCCTGGGCTCCCAGCTTCAGCACCAGGGCGCTTCAGAGCTGCCGCACAGCCCTCCCCTGCCCTCCTAACAAGGGAATGAAGGGAGAGTAAATCCCAGCAGCCTGATTTGCACGTAATTTGTTCTTTTGTGGAAGTGCTCTGGCCCTTAAAAGCCTTGGTAAATGCCTGTAAGGGAATATGACAGCGCGCCGGGGAAAATCAATAGCCCCGATTCCCTCCTCAGCTTTGCATTAGCAGGGCCTCCTTGCTGTGCCGGGCAATTTGGATGTCACGGAAATCTGCCGCTCAGACAGTGGCTAGACACAGCTCAGCCCGCAGGCTGTGCCTGATGAGGAAGGCGGGGTTCCAGGAGAAGCAGGGCCCAGCCTCTGGAGGAGGGGAGACCTGGGGGCTGCCATCCCCTCTGCCCAAGGCTGTGGGAGACCAGGGAGCCCCAGTGCTGAGGAAGAGATGGCCTCCTGCCGGCCGAGGAGCAGGGACCAGCGATGCTTGTGTGTGGCAGGCATGTGGCAGGAAAACAGCAAAGCTTCCTGACCGGATGGAGACGGCTTCCTGTGGCCACCAGGCTTGGAGTCCTGGATAGGCTGGCTCCTCCCTCACACGCAGCCTTTATCCCCTCCCTGGTGGGGTCTGCACCCTGGAGAAGAGCTAGGAGCTCTCCTGGCAGGGGGCACGTCGCTGCTTCTCTGGGGGTCAGACGGTGGCCAGGGCCTCCTGGAGACTGGGTGTCCAACTCGGCCATCTGGTGGGTCGGGGAAGGATGGCGGTGAGCGTCCGAGGGAGGCTGTAGCAAACATCACAGCCCTGGGGGGCTTCAACAACGGACATTTATTGTCTCCCAGTCCTGGAGGCTGGACCTCCAAGATCAAAGTGTCACGAGGCTGGTTTCTCCTGGGGCCTCTCTCCTTGGTTTGCAGATGGCCACCTTCCTGCTGTGTCCTCCCGTGGTCATCCCTCTGTGTGTGTCTGTGTCCCGCTCTCCTCTTATAAGGATTCCTGTCCTATTGGATTAGGACTCACCCTCATAACCTCGTTTTACCTTAGTCAGCTCTTTAGAGACCCCATCTCCAAATACTGTCACATTCTGAGCTGCACTGGGGGTTAGGGCTTCAACAGACGAATTTGGGGGACACAATCCAGCCCAGGACAGGTGGGAAGTCAGATACTCTTCCTACAGATGGGCGAGGATGTCCATGGGGCCTGGACCTGGCCTTGGGGTAGCTCCAGTGGGTTCTCTCTTACCCCCGCCTCTGCTCCAGGTCCAGAAAGTTCTCTTGTGGAGCCAACCATCCAGGTTGTCGCCCAAATGCTCTTCTTCCGTCCACTGTCCACAAGTCTGGCATCTAGGGCCCTATTGTCCCACTTGTCCTCACCCTCCTTGTGACATCATCGCCATCATCCTAGTCATTGCCCTTCATGGATGGAGCCACTGCTAGCTGCTGGGCCCCATGTGGGTCCCTCCTCACACATAATCTCATACGACTCCCTGCGGCCCACTCCCTCGATGAGAGAACTAGTTATTGGGAGCAGAAATCTGCCCACGATGACCCAGCCACACAAGGGCAGCCCTCTCCCAGCTCAGGTGAGGCTGGACCTCCCAGCTGGCCCGGAGGCAAGGCTGTGGGGTTGGGGGCTCCCTGGCCCCCCCGGAACCCCCTGCCAGGAGGGGGTGTGCCCAGCCTCCAGGCTCACTGCCCGCCCCCAACCTCTCCAGCAGAAGGGAGAACCGAGGAGAGGCAGTTAAGCTGCCTTCCTACTATTCACCAAGTGAGGATCAGACTAAACTGTGATCTGAGTTTCGTGAAAGCAAATTAGATATACATAAAAGTAGACTTTCATGATTTAAAGTTTTTGAAGCAGGAACGAACCAGCCGCTTGCTCATGGGTTGTTTCAGGGAATTTGTGCCTGTGGGACCCTCCCCGGGTCGATCAGAAGGGTCTGGGAGGGTGAGGCTGGGGAGCAGAGCCACCCCCTCTTCTCCTGAGCTCAGGGGTCCTGTGTCCAGGGGGTGGGCGGCCTGGGGGAGGGGTGCCTTGTCTATCCTCTGGACAGCCGTGCCTGGTGACAGCAGAGAAGGTCCTGCCCTCAGGGCACTCTGGTCCCCAACATGGGTCTGCTTTGGGAGGAGTGATGGAGAGTGTGGGGTATCTGGGTGTGGGGAGGGGGGCTGTGCTCCTTCCCACAGCACTGATAGTGTCCCTGCTGGCACAGGTCAGGGACCCCAACATCTCAGAGGATCCTTGAGCCAACCCTGGGTGGGGGTGCTGTTGCCTGCACATTTCAGTGGGGAAATCAAGGCTCAGGGGTGAAAAGTGACCTGCCACCCTGGGAGACCAGCAGGACAGAGGTGGGGCCAGCACTGGGAGCCAGGCCTGGCCGGCCCTAAAGTCCACCTTCTTTCCTTGCTCTGGCCATCCAGCTCCCACTTGAAGGTTGGTGGGAGTTTGCGTGGGGGCCATCAGGAGGGCCTCACAGGTTTAGGGAGCACTTGTCCAGGGGCCAGATGAGCAAGGTGTGGGGCACAGCAGGGCATGGGGTGCCTGGAGCCTGCGAGGAAGCAGCTGGGGAGCAGCAAGGCCTGGCAGGGGCCAGCCACAAAGGACAGTGAGGGTAGGAGTACAAAGTGGTAGTCCTGGGGTGGGCAAGTATACCCCACCTGGGCAGCTGGAGTGGGGAGCCCTGAGTGCTGGATCCTGTGGGGTCCTACAGTGGCCTGGTTGATCCGGTAAACAGGAGGACTGGACTGACCCTGAGGGCCTGCCTAGGGGGGATGGCTGATGGCATCCAGGGTCATGGTGCAGCCAAGGGGGGCCTAGAGGGCAGTATTGGCAGGGCATGCTGGAGTTCTGGGTGAGGAGGTGAGAGCACCAGGAGAGGTAGGGGAGATAGAAATGGGGGAAGGAGGAAAGGAAGGAGATGGGGAGGAAGGAGGAATGGGGATGGGATGGAGGAGGAGGAGGAAGGAGGCTAAGTAGAAGTTCCTGTCAATGAGGGCAAAGGGGACACTTTCTGGGTGAAGGATTAGACTAGGTGTCTTGAGGGCCCTTCCAGCCTTCATTTGGTAAGGCAGTTCATCCATTCCTCTATTCACACAGACTTCCATCCATCATCCATCTATCCATCTATCCACCCATCCATCCATCCATCATCCATCCACCCATCCATCCATTATCCATCCATCCACCCATTCATCATCTGTCCTTCCATCCACCCATCCATCCATCCATTCATCCATCATCCACCCATTCATCCACCCACCCACACATCCATCCATCCATCCATTCACCCATCCATCCATCCTCCAGCCATTCATCCATCCATTCATTATCCATCTATCCACCCACCCATCACCCATCCATCATCCATCCACCTAGCCATCCATCATCCATTCATCATCCATCCATCCATCCATCCATCCACCCATCCATCCATTATCCATCCACTCACTCATTCACCATTTACCCATCCATCCATTCATTCGTCATCCATCCACCCATTCATCATCCATCCATCCATCCATCCACCCATCCATCCATCATCCATCCATCCATCATCCATTCACCCATTCAACATCCACCCATCTATCTATTATCCGTCCATCCATCCATCCATCCACCCATCCATCCATCATCCATCTATCCATCATCCATTCACTCATTCATCATCCACCCATCCATCCATCATCCATCCATCCATCATCCATTCACTCATTCATCATCCACCCATCCATCCATCATCCAATTATCCATCATCCATCCATCCATCCATCTATCTACCCATCCATCCATCATCCATCAATTCATCCATCCATCATCCATCATCCATCCATTCCTTCCTTCACAGTGTTCACTGACGTCTCTGTGAAGATGCCCCCAAGTCTCTGATGGGGGTGGGCCTGTGGTTGAGGATTTCCCTCCTCAGGCCTCATCTCACACCCTGAACAGCTGCCCTGGGGCCTTGCTGGGCTCAGGCCTGCAGACACCTGTCGTGAGAGTGTTGGGCTGTGGGCAAGAGGCTCTCTCAAGCCCACTTGAGACCACGCTTATGCACAGAGCAGGGCTCACAGGCCCCCTGGCTGCCCTTTGTTTGCAGGCATTCCCAGCTGCTTCCCCACTGCAGCCCCAGCTCCTTTCCTCCCTCCTTTTCTCTCCTTCCCCATTAATGCCCCCACCCCCACAGACACCTTAAAGTGGGGCCCAATTATCACGTCCACAGCAGTCCTGGTTCAATTTGCCCTCAATTTACAGGCAGGCTTTTGTCTGGCCCTTTGTCTGCCTTGACCGCCCCATTAGCTGCCGTGGCCAGCCTGGTGGCTAACCTCGGGGAACTGAGATGATGCTAGCATGGCTGTTTGGGATCCACCTCTGGATCTGGGCTCTAATTAAACCCCCATTGATGAGTGTGGCTCTGTTGGCGGCTCAGCCAGAGGGCAGGTAGGCGGGTGGGCAGCAGGAGCGGCCTCCCCAGCACCCCTGATCCTGTGCACCTTCCTGGTCCCTGAGCTTGAGGGTAGTGGGGGCACGTATACCCTGGGAATCTCAGGATGCCAGATCTTGGGAAATTGCCTAGGACCAGAAGTGCCTTTCAGAACAGACCCCCGATCCATTGTGGTCCTCAAGGCTAGCTCAGACCCCATGGTGGGCAGCACAGACCCCCCCCACCCCCACCGAAAGCTGCTGCTCCCACGGCTGGTTCCTGGGAGTGGCTGTGTTCCTGAGGAGTGGGCAGGCCTTCAGAGACCACCTACGGTTTGACAGCGGAGAAGGGAGGCTGGCACACCTCTGCCAGTTGGTGGTGAGTCCTGGTGGGAACAGAGTCACCCAGCGCCCCTGGGGCTCTCAGGGCACATAAACAGATTCCCACGCTGGCCCCCTCCTCCTTCTCCCTGACCACACCTGGAGGGGCTGAGGGCAGGGGCAGGGAGCATGAAACACCAGCCCATGTTGAAGGGAGGGGCTTAGGGGTCCCTCCACCTGGTTCAAATCCCAGCTCCACCACATACTAGCTGGGAGAACTTGGCAAAGTAGATCACTTCCTTGAGCCTCAGTTTTTCCACTCATAAAATGGGCACAGTTAGGTTGCTGAGAGGATGAAGCCTGCATCTCCCAAATAGGTCTGGCCGACAACACCTGCGGCGGTTTCTCCTCCTCCTCCACTACAGCCTTTGCGAGAGGTCACATCCCCCACAGCCCAGCACCATGGCTGGCCCTTCCCCCACTCAGGCTGGGCACTGCTGACCAGGCTGGACCCTCTGCTGCCCACATGCCCACTGGGCACTGCTGTCGCTGATGCCCTGGGTCCAGCCATGTTCTGATAGAGGACGGCAGAGCGGGCTGCTTCTGCCCGCCTCCTCCCTGGTCTTTGTGCTGCAAACTCAGATGCTTGTGGGACCCGGGTGGGGCTGAGAGGGTGCGGGGGCGGCTGTGGCCCCAGAGCTGGTGTGGGCATGGAGGGCGGCATCGCCTTCACTCGGCCGCAGCTGACCACTGCTCTCGGTGCGGCTGGAGCTTCCAATACTACAAGGAAGCCAGAAATCTGGGCTTTGATCTGAAATCTGTTTATAAATGTCAATAATGAATTTGATGTTTTTAAACCGTGGTGCAGAAGAGAAGGATACATAAGGACACATGCGAGGGGTAACAGTGGTTACTGGGGAGGGGGGTCTGCGAGGTGGAGGGCACAGGAGGGGTCAGCAAGCACACAGGAAGGAGTGCACTGAGACAGAAGGGCATTGGTGTCTTGGCGTGAGCCCATCTGTGCAGAGTTGTGAGCGTGTGTGCCTGTTGTGCGATGTGTGTGGAAATCCTCATTGACTCCTCTGCCCTACCCCTGCTGACTCTGCACTGGGCTCAGGGGACTGGAGGAGTCAGCTGTGGCCCGTCCGCAGAGCTGTCAGCATGCAGGGTGTGCAGACAGCCACCCTCGAGGTCCCCGGAATGGGCTGGGCAGGGCAGGGGGCTCTGAGGAGAGGGTCCTCAGCACTGTTGGGGTCACGAAGTCCGGGAGGGGGCTCCAGATGCTGGCTCCAAGCAGGCAATTTCAGACTTAATCCCAGAAGCCCCCCGGGGCTGAGGGAACCGTGCTCATCAGCTTTGGGGGGCAGGCGGCAGCCCCCTGGTGTGCCTGCACATCGCTCTGCCGGCTTACAGGGGCTGGGCCCTCAGGGATTCCCGAGCAGCCTCTCTGAAGGAGGCTGGGGTACAGACACTGTTCCCTTCTGCAAGATGTACTTGGATGCCTGGGTTTGCTGGGTGTGTGTTTCTGAATGTGTGTCTGTGTGTGTGTGTCTGTGTGTACCTCTGTGTGTGTGTTTCTGTGTGCATACATTTGTGTGTGATGATATCTCTGGCAGGGTTGTCAGCAGTGGGCAGGGGCCCCTCTGGCTGTCCCAGGTCTTAGCGACACAGGGAAGAGGGGAGACTGGCCTGGGAGGCTGAGTCTGCTCTGCTTTGGGTGGGGTGGGAGAGTGTCCAAGAGGGTCAGAATGGAGGGGCCCCCAGGGGGCAGAAGCCACAGTTGGTGATGCAGGTGGGAAACTGAGGTAGGGCCAGAGTCTGGGAGACAGGAGAAGGTGGGAACTGATGGGCGAGGCTGAGCAGAGGGGACGTTTGGGCCTGGCCGTTTCTTCTCGTGAAGTCATAAAACCGACCAAGGCCAATTGTGGAGCCAATTGTGCTGGGCCTGTCCCTCCACTGACACCCCCTCCCCCAGCCACAGTGCCTGCTCGTCCTCTAAAATATGAGTGCTCAGGATGCTGTTAGCCCCAGCAGCTGCTGCTTCCCGTTCAGTCTGCTACATTTATGCTTCTGGGAAGGTGCAGGCCCTCAGCCAGAGCCGAGCAGAACTCGTATAAAGGTGCAAGAAGCCCGGCTTCCCTGGGGTCAACATTCAGAGGCTGAGAACATCGAATTCACCTCTCCGACAGCCCCGTGCCTCGGCACCTGCATTGCTACAGCGTGCAGGCGCCCAAGAACCTGCAGGGCCAGAGATTACCCCACCTGTAGGCCACCGTCAGCATCTCCAGCCTTTGAAAACAATTGTGGTAAAATATACATGACATCATATACTAACATCATTTTAACCAGTTGTGTGTAATTCAGTGACATTAAATACATTCACAATGGTGTGGACCCATCACCACCATCTACACCCAAAACTTCATCATCCCCAATAGCAGCTCTGTCCTCATGGGACACTGACCCCCCCCCCTCCCCCAGCCCCTGGAGACCTTTATTCTGCCTTCTGTCTCTGTGCCTCTGACTCCTCTAGGGCCTCATATGAGTGGAATCACACAGTGTTTGTCCTTCTGTGCCTGCCTGTCTCACTCAGCATGATGTCCTTAAGGTTCATCCGTGTCGTAGACGCGCCAGAACTTTGCTGCTTCTTATGGCTGAACACGTTCCATTGTATGGATGAACCACATCTTGTCTATCCAGTTATCTGTCCGTGGACATTTAGGTTGCTTCCACTTGTTGGCTATTGTGAATAACGCTGCTGGGAACATGGGTGTGCACATATCAGTTCAAGTCCCTGCTTTCGATTCTTTGAGTATATATGTAGGAGCGGGCATGCTGGGTCTTATGGTAACTCTACGTTCAACCTTTTGAGGAACTGCCAGACTGTTTTCCAAAGTGGCTGCACCATCTTACATTCCCACCAGCAATGCAGGAGGGTTCCAGTTTCTCCACAGCCTCACCAACACTTATTTTCTGTTTTTCTGATAGTAGCCGTCCTGGTGGGTGCAAGGTGGTATCTCATCCTGGCTTTGACTTGCAAGGATAACGAAGGATGTTAAGCATCTTTTCATGTGCTTGTTGGCCATTTGTAGATCATCACTGGACAAGTGTCTATTCAGGTCCTTTGCCCATTTTTGAATTGGGACCTCCAGCCTTTTTGAGGTCTTTCTCCCTAAATCTTAAAGGGCAGAAACACTGCCAGGCTGAGTCTTACTGGTCTGGGTTTACACTGCAGGGGCCCTTGATCCCAGCATGCTGAGGGATGCTGGGGTGGGCGTTCTGGGAGGCTGGGGACATTAGGGCAGGAGTGATCTCTTGGAGAGGGACAGTGACAGGAAATGAGGTGCTGAGGGATGGCAGAGTCTCCCTGGATGCAGGGGGCACAGGTGGCCCCAGGTGCTGAGGGGGGCCTAGGGCAGGCAGGGAATTCCATTAATAGAAGACAGTGTGGCATCGAGGACCCTGGCTGCAGTGCCAATGGGAGGCTTCGGGGACAGTCTTCTTGGAGCTCTCTTATCCTCCCTCCAGCCTGGGGCTTATGCTTATCACATTTGTCCTGTAAACTATTCACTCAGCAAACACTCCTGGGCATCCTGGCTGTGCCAGTGCCCAGGGTGCCCATAGGAAGCCAGGCCAACAAGGCTCCTGTCCCCAAGAAGCCCACAGTTTTGAGCTGTGCTGCCCAATTCAGTGGGCACTAGCCACTTGCAACTATTAAAATTAAAATTAAATATAATGAAATAAAATTGGGACTTCTTCTAGCCAAGATGGAGTAGCATGGACTGAATTCACCCTCCCACCTGAAATAAGCAAGAAATAGACAAAAGTGTATGAAAAATCCATCCTCAAAGCACTAGGCATCAGGCAGTGGAGTACAGCGAGGGGCTAGAGACCAGTGAGAGGGCCCCTGAACCACCCCAGCTCTCTCTGGACAGAATTTCCAGGCTGGAGCTGGAAGGAGGGCTGCAGGCAGAGCCCGGAGCCTGCCTAAGATGAGGGGTGGAGCTGAGGAGGGACTACGGAGGTGAGAATGTGACGCCAGTGAACTGGAGGGGAGAGAGCTGCACACGGAGCCCCAGGATTGTGAGGGCCCCTCTCCGGACTCAGTGGATTCGGTTGATGAATGATTGGCTCATGTGAAGAGGGAACCACCCGAGGCAGGGAAGGATGGAGTAACCTGGTGTTCAGGGAGAGTGCCTGCTCCCCGCAGTCAGTCTGGAAAACCTCCGGACTCCTGGGCCTTGGGCAGAGTCCTCCCAAAGGCCTTGCTTCCATAGTGGGGATGGCCAGCACTTGACTGAGCACTGCTCCAGTCCCGCCTGAAATAGTCTTAAAAGCAATACCTGAAAGGATCAAATTATTCCCAGTGACTTAACGGCATCTCAGAAAAAACTCAAGAATCCAGCACCAGATAAGATAAAATTCACAATGTCTGGAAGTCAATAAAAAATTCACAAGCATGCAAAGAAAGAGGAAAACACAACCCATAACGAGGAGAGAAATCACCAAAACAAACCCAGAACTGACACAGATGTTAGGAGTAGCAGACAAAGCATCAAAACAGTTATTATGACTGGATTCCATATGTTCAAAAACTTAAGCAGAGACATGGAAGATGTAAGAAAAGACCCAAATCAAACTTCTAGAGATGAAACCACAATGTCTGAGATGAAAAACACAGTGGGTATGACTAGTGGTGGATTAGACATTGCAGAAGAAAGGATGAACAAACTTGAAGACATAACAGTAGAAACAAACCAAAATGAAGCACAGAAAGAGAATCTGAATTCATAAATGAACAGTGTCAGAGAGCTTTGGGAAAACTTCAAGTGGCCAAGTATATTTAATTAGAGTATCTGAAGGAGAGGAGAGAGAGAAGTGCAGACAGAAAAAATACTCAAAGGAATAACGGCCAAATATTTCCATGTAGGATGAAAACTGTAGACTCACAGATCCAAGAAGCTCAAGGAAGCCCAAGTACAAGAAACATGAAAAAAAAAAATGACACCAAAGCTCATCTAAATCAAATTGCTACAAACCAGTGATAAAGACAAAATCTTAAAAGCAGCCAGAAAATGAAAAAGAAGATTCATATCATGGAACCAAAGTAAGGAAGACAGCAGACTTCTTGGGGAAAATGCAAGCCAGAAGGTGGAGCAACATCTTTAAAGTCCTGAAAGAAAAAAATCTATCAATCTAGAATTCTATACTCAGGAGAACTATCTTTCAAAAACAAAGGCAAATAAAGACTTTTACAAACATACAAAAACTGAAAGAACTTCTCACTGGAAGACCCCCCACTACAGGAAATGTTAAAAGATGTCCTTCAGGCAGAAGGGAGATGACACCCAGTGGACATAGGGATCTACATACAGGAATGGAAAGTACTGGAACTGGTACTTTTACAGGTAAATAGATAAGATTTATTTTCATTATTTAAATGTATTTAACAGATAATTGTTTAAACAAAATTATAGTCATGTAGTGTGGGCTTTATGACATACATACAAGTAAAATGCATGAAAACAGAAAGTTTTTGAGAGGAGAAGTGAAATATACTATTGTAATGTTGTTATATTGTACCTGAAGTGGTATCGTATCACTTGAAGGTAGACTGTGATAAGTTAAAGATGGCACTAGAAACCTCAAAACAACCAATAAATTACAAACCAAAAAGTCATAGCTAATAAGCCAACAGAAAGATAAAATAGAATTTTAAAAATATGTTTAATTAATTCAAAGAAGGCAAAAAAAGAGGAAAAATGGAAAAACAGATGGGACAAATAGAAAATAAATAACAAGATAATAGACTTAAACTTACCAGTAACACATTAAATGTAAATGGTCTAAATACCCCAAATAAGAGACAGATGGACAAACTGGATAGAAAAGCAAGATCCAACTACATCTGTCTCTAAGAAACACACTTTAAATATGAAGATCCAAATAAACTAAAAGTAAAAGAACTGGAAAAGATATACCATGCTAATATGAATCAAAAGACCTCTGGAGTGGCTCTATTAATACCAGACAAGATGGATTTCAGAGCACAGAATATTACCAGGGATAGAGAAAATTGTTTCATAATGATAAAGGGGTCAGTTCATGAAGAGGACATAATAGTCCTAAATGTTTATGCACCTAATAACAGAGCTTCAAAATACATGAAACAAAAACTAGTAGAACTACAAGGAGAATTACACAAATCCACAATAATAGCCAGAATTTGAATAACCCTCTTTCAATAATTGTCACAAGTTGACAGAATATCAGTAAGGCTGTAGAAGACTGGAAGAGCCAATTCAACTGACGTTTATGAAACACTTTACTCAACAACAGAACAGCCATTCTTTCCAAGAACATTTGGAACATTTACCAAGACAGACCATGTTCTGGGCCATGAAACAAGTCCAAAAAATATAAAAGGATCCAAGTCATAAAAAATATGTTATCTGACTACAGTGGAGTTAAATTAGAAATGGAAGATTTCCGGAAAATCCTCCAAACTTGGAAAGTAAACAACACATTTCTTAATAACCCATGGGTCAAACAAGAAATCAAAAGGGAGATTAGAAAGTATTTTGAACTGAGTCAAAATGAAAACAGCAAATCCCAGAGAATCTGTGTGGCTTTAGCTAAACCACTATATAGGGGAATATTTATAACATGAAATGCTTATATAATAAGAAAAGAAGAAAGATTTCAAATCAATGGCCTCAGCATCCACCTTAAGAAACTAGAGAAAGGAGAGAAAATAAAACCCAGAAGAAGAGGAAGGAAGGCAGATATAGAGACCAGAGTGAAAATCAATGAAATAATAAACAGGAAAATGATAGAGGGAATCAATGAAACCAAATGCTGGTTCTTTGAGACGATCAATAAAAACAATAAACTTTAGCCAGGCTGATCAAGAGAAAAAGAGAGAAGACAAATTACCAATATCAGAAATGAGAGGTGCACGGAAACTGATTCTGTCATTATTGAAAGGATAAAGGAATATCACAAACGACTTTATACCGATAAATTCAGCTACTTAAATGAAATGGACAAATTCCTTGAAAGCACATGCAGGATGGAAGAGCTAGCCTGAGCACCTTACATCTATTTAAAGAAGTCGAATTTGTAGTTAAAAATCTTTCGACAATGAAAACTCCAGGCCCAGGTGACTTCAATGATGAATTTTACCAAATCCTTTAAGAAAACCACCACCACTAACCAATAATGACAGCACGGGAACACATGAAAAGGTGCTCCACACCGTTAGTTGCTAAGGGAATGGAAATTAAAACCGTGAAGAGGACCGCTCCGCACCCGTGAGAATGGTAACATGGAACAGACCAGCCGCACCAAGTGTTTGGGAAGATGCGGCCGAGCCGGAAGCCTCAGGCCTGCTGGAGGGAACGGACAGGCATACGACCCTTTGGAGAACAGTCGGCAGTTTCTTAAATCATGGACCGTTCACCGGCCACGTGGTCCATCTTCCACTTGAAGAGAAATGAGCACACACGTCCACGCAGAGTGGTGCCCGGATGTGCACAGCAGCTTCACCTGTAACAGCCCAAACTGGACACAACCCGGATGACCGTCAGCAGTTGAGTGGATAAACTGGCTGTGGTATGTCCAGACCGTGGATACCACTCAGCAGGAAACAGCAATGAACCGTTGATACGCACACCATGGATGAATGTCAACATGCCCCATGAAAGCAGCTAGTCAAAACATGCAACTTACGATTCCATAAAGAGCATATATAAAATTCTAGAAAATGCAAACTCCTCCATAATGACAGAATATAGGTCAGTGGTTGCCTGGAGCCTGTGGATGGGGATGGGAGGATAAGAGGGCCAACGACAAAGGGGCGTGCAGACATCTTTTGCTGTGACAGATCTGTTCGTTATCTGCACTGGACCCAGACGGTTTTGCTGGTGTACACGTGCGTTACAACCCACCACGCTGTTTACTTTAAACATGTACAGTTTATTCTATGTCAGTTATACTTCAATAAAGCTATTAAAGAAAATTAAAGAAAAATCCAGTTTTAAAGTTGTAATAGCCACATGTCGAGTGCTCAGCAGCCACAGCGATTAGTGGCTCCCATACTGGGCAGCGCAGATGCCTTTACCCTGGGGAGACGTACTCTGGACAGTGCGTGAGCGGGAAAGACGCACGTGAAGTGGACAGTGATGTGGGGTGCAGCGCAGGGTGCGAGCCGTCTGAGGAATGACGGGAGGAAGGGATGAGGGGCCTTGGCAGATGTTGGTGGGGCTGCCCAGGCCCTGGGGGGATCCTTGGGGGGAGAGGGCCCTCACCCACCTGGTGAGGACAGAGGTGTGGTGGCTCTGGTGCAGGGTGGTGGCCATGCCAGGCCCCTGTGGTGGCAAGGGGGCAGGTGGGGGGTTGCTGTGGCCTGAGGCCAGTGAGGAGGGTGGTGCTGCCTAGGGCTGGGGACACAGATGCTGCCCCAGGAGGGCAGGACTCGGTCAGTTCAGGTGGAATGGGATGGTCAACCAGTGACACCCTCAGTCCCATTGGGATGTTGTCTTTGTCCCTTGTTGCTTGCCCTTGGGGGAGCAGAGAGGACACAGGTCTCTGGGGAGGGGGGCCCCCTCCTCAAGTGTGACATTCAGGGTCCGAGCAGTGGGAGCAGGTCTCAGCGTCTCCCTGACCCTGGTCGGAGGGGAGCTGCTCTGGGAGCAGACAAGGGGACCTGGGCGGGTTAAGTCTTGAGGGAGCCCCCGGTTCTGAGCTCCCGCCGGCTCCCTCTGTCTCAGGGACGCTGCCTCTCAGGAGGAGCTCTGGGCACACGCTCCTCGGAAGGCGGGGACCGGCTCCCAGGTCAAGTGCCAGCACAGGGCAGGTGGTGGTCACAGCTTAGCCACTTGGCCCCAACATGGGGACAAAGGCAGAGTACCCAGCCCACAGATGGTGGTCATCCCAGCTCCACAAGCGGAGGGGGCCGGCTGCAGCTGGGGTGAGCTTGTCCCACAGGCCGTGGGGCTGACGAGGGGTAGCAGGGCCAGCCAGGGCGAGTGGCTGGGCTGGGTGGGGACAGACTGGGACTGGTGGCATCCACCCTGGGGCTGGCAGGCTTGGCCTCTGCTTGTCCTCTGCTCCAAAGGACCGCTGGTCCTCTCCTTGCTTTGTCCCATCTGTCCCTTGGGCGAAATTGAGTAAACCTATAAAAACTCTGATTGCGGATATGGCCAGACTCGCGAGGCCAGTTGATAAAAACGTAATAAGTTCCAACACAAGACATACTTTATGACAGGTATGGCGTGGCCGTGTGTAACTACGCTTACAGTTAATTAACTTTTCATGCCGTTCATTAAGCTCCATCATTTATGAGGCCGGGCACTGCACAGTCAGGAGAAGTCACCGAAGGGAAGATTCCATGAAAACTGGAGCGAGGTGTCCCGGGCCGAGGGGGCCTCGTGTAGCGTCTGCGGGGGCCCGTGGGGCTGCGGCTGGGGTCTCCTGGTAGAGCAGCTGCAGTTCCTGTCGGCTCATTCCTTGTGTGATTGCAAATAATTGTATTTGTGGTTTGCACAGAAATTCTGCAACATATTGATTTTTCAGTTACTCCGGGAGGAAAGGAGAATGAGGCGGAGGAAAATGCTCTGAGCCGCTGCCGCTGCTGCATCACGGCAGGTGACCCCGTGGCTGGTGGGCACTGACCTCACAGGCAGCCTGACAGGCCGGTGACCTTGAGCCAGTCATCATCTTAGGGCCTCAGAGCCACAAGTGCCCTCAGACGTATGTCCTTTGTCCAGCTGGGGAAACTGAGGCCCAGGTGGGAAGGGGCCTCGCCTGTGGGCTAGAGGCAGCGGTGGGACCAGGGTCCTCGGTCAAAGGGCCGCCATTCAGAAGAGCATCCTTGTGCTGCCCTAACACCCCCGGCCCCTCTCGCCGAGGGGATCAGGCTGTGCTCTGCCCCGGTGTGAAGACCTGAGGTGAGGACAAGCTGGAACCTTCCGCGGAGCACTCCAGGAAGCGTGCAGCCTGCGTGAGGACACAGGGACTTGGCACACTCTGCAAGCCCATTGCCAATGTCACCCGCCCCCGAGGCCTGCCCTCAGGGAACCGTCATCATGGGCCTCTTCTCTCCACTTCCCCTTTAAAATTTCACCCTTGGCCAGAGTGTCCCCTCCTCTGGGTCCTCCCAGGCCCCCAGACCTGTCTGCCCCCCTCCCGATTTTGGTGTCTTGTTTCAGGTCTGGGACACCAGGGCTGCTGGGGGGATGGGTAAGGTCCCTTGGCAGAGCCGGCTCTCCCTGCCTCCTCGGCCCCAGGAGGGTGAGGACATGGGGTGGTAGGGACACAGCAGAGTGGGGATGTGGCTAGAGCCCCGCAGCCCGGCAAGGGGTGGGGGAGATGGGCTCTGTGTAGGCGGGTCTTGGGGTACTGGGCCTGGGCAGGGGTGCTGAGAGTCGGTGTCCTGCAGGTGTCTGTCACCCTCTCTGCTCTGCCATGTCCTCTGTCCCTGAGTCTGGGTCCCCCAGCCTGCCCTGGCCTTTGTGAGGAAGCCAGTGCCGTGATGAGATAATCCCGCTGCTGGCAGCAGAGTGAGGGGCCCAGGGCCCCGGCGGGAGGGGAGGCTGGGCAAGCCAGGGCTCTGAGCCTCGGGAGCCGAGCTCACTGGGGCAGTGCAGCCCAAGGGGGCTTCCTGGAGGGGGAGGTGCCCCAGTTGGACCTGGAGTGGGGACAGAGTGGGGTCAGGTCAGTTTTCCGGCTCTTGCCACTTCATCCTGGAGCACAGGGATGAGATCTTGCAGCACCTGTGAGGCGGGGTAGGGAGACGGGGGGGCGGGGGAGCGGGGTGGCGATGGTGCAGACAAGCTGTTTGCAAAAGGAACTCCCTTTTGGAGGCTCAGGCACGGTCTATACAGGGTTTTAATTGGAAAATCAAATTCTTATTTTCTCCGAAAGTGTGCTGCTCATTTCTAAGCCCACATAAAGCTTTTCCGGCAATTGCATTCCCTGGTGTTTTTCTTTTTTAAAGAAGTGGAAACCACACAAAGCAGAGCACATGGGCTCTGCTGCCTGCTGGCCACTGTTACAGGATTATCCTGGTGTCCCCTGAGGTGCAGGTGGCACTTCCCCAGGCTGGGAGCTCTTGTGGATCTGACAGGCAGGTGCTGCCCTGAGGAGGTGAGACCTCGGGCTGGAGGGAGTGAATGGGGAGGCGGGGCTCTGGGACCAGTGTGCCCACCCCAGGTGTCTGACATCTGGCTTCCAGGTACGGGAGGTGGTGGCGGGGTGCGGGACAAAGGGCAGCCAGCGCTTCTGTGGGGCCTGTCCTGAGACCTGCCTTCCACTCAGGGGCCAAAGCTCCTCATCTCCTCCCTATGGGAGAGTGGCATTTGGGGACACAGGGCAGGCCTGGCGTGCAAGTGTGAGTGCCAGTGTGTGAATGTGTGTGTGAGCATGTATCAGTGAGCGTGCATGCACGTGCGTGCATGCGTGTGCACACACGAGGGCCATTTCTCTGGCTCCTCCCCTAGCCACAGGAGGACTGGGCAGTGGCTCCTTCCTGTGGCCTGGTGGCCCCATATGGGTGGGGTGTGAGGTCTGTTGGGGGCTTCAAACCCTGGATGGGGGTCTGTCTGGCCACCATAAGCACTGTGGGGTCCCCAGTGTTCAGCCCCCACTGGCCGGCCATGCTGGGCTCCTGACACGCAGCCCAAGCCTGGGGTGCAGGTGTCACGACCCTCCTACAGCCTAGGACACGGGGTCCTGGGGGATTCTCTGGCAGCTCTGCTGGCTGAGGGCTCAGTGTGGCTCTGTGTGTGCTTTCTGAGCCCCAGGAGGGCTATCTGGGAGGCAGAGCCGAGTGTGACCATGCCTGTCTGCAGGAGGACCTCTCATTTGGGCTGTGAGCACTGGGCAGTGGGAGCCCCGAGGGAGGCTTCTCTGGCCTTAGGGAGAACCCACAGATTTGGGATCCTGTTTCCTGGCAAGGCCCCCACTTCTGAGCACCCGCCAGTTCTCATCTCTGTTTGGGGTTCAGCCTCAGCCCAGAGGGGCTCAGGGGAGCAGCAGTGAGTATGGGGCGTCTAGACTCTGTGGTGGGGGGACCTGGGCAGCTACAGGGGTGGGAGGAAGGGCACTGGCTTGGCTGCTCAGGGTCCAAGGCTGATGTCCACCCTAGAGAGAACGAGAAGCACAGGTGGCCAGAGGGACGTGGGCCCTGAGGGACTCAGCTTCCATGTGGGAAGGTCAGGGACCCTGTGAGACTCAGCCTCAGGGAGGGACCCTACTTCCTGGGCCCGAGCCCTGACGCTGGGGGACCGTGATGCCCTGCCCTGGCTGGGGGACCAGGGGCAGGCATTTACTCCGTGACAACGGGGGCCATCTGCCTGTCCTGGAGCCTGCCCTGGCTGTGGCCAGGCCTGGGGAAGGCTCAGGGGGGCTGGCTCCAGCTGTGGCAGCACCTTTCAGATCCCAGCAAGGCCTGCTGTCCCTGCAGAGGGCTCTAGCCTCCTGCCTACTCTGGGGCTGGGCCCTTTCTTGGAGCAGCGTGGATGGACGAGGCCGGGATGCTGGCCTTGACTTCACAGGAGGCAGGGAGATGGCCCAGGCGGCTGTCCCAGGCCCCGCCCCGCCCAGGCGTTTCTTCATGCCAAGCCAAGGCCTCAGCCCAACAAGCCCCTTTCCCCTCTTCCCACGCCCCTTGCAGAAGGTGCACCTGAGGGGCCGCGGCTGCCGTGGTTCTAGGGTTTCTCGGGGACCCGGTGGCCTCATCTGATCCAGTGGGAGCCCGAACTCTCGACCGCGCCGGGTACTTCCTGTCGACCTTCTCCCTCCTCTGGGGCTTTCCAGCCAAGGCCTGAGGAAACTGAGCTCAGCCCTCTGGTCCAGCCCTTCCTCTGCGTCTCAGGGGATGTCAGCCAGTCACCTGGACTCCCACCAATCCATCCATTCTACAGGGGACAGGAGGCAGCCTGAATCTTCCTTGGGACAGGGCAGGGGGGACAGTGGGGAATGAAGGAAGGTCCTCTGTAAAGGGCAGGAGGGGGCGCTGGGCTCATCCTCTGGCCCAGGATGTGGGGTCCACCCCACCCCAGCAGCAGGGAGGGCTGGCACACTCTGCAGTGGGCTGTCCTGAATACACTGGCCGTGGGGAAGCCAACGGGGTAACCCCTGGGGGTAGCCCATGTGTCTACTCCCTCTTTGGTACAGAGGGATAAACTGAGGTCCAGAGAGGGGCAGTGGCCCAGAGAGGGAAGGGACGTGCCCAAGGTCACACAGCAGGTGGAGGCTGCTCCCCTGCCTTGTCTAGAGCTGGTCCCACCATGGCTGGTTGGGGGCTGGAGGACAGCTGACCTCTTCAGGGAGGGGAGACCCTGTTCCTGGACAGAGGGCAGTGCCTGAGGGCCGAGGTCGGGGTCTAGGGCCAGACAGAGGCTTACATGTGCCCCAGGCCACCGTTCACCCGTGTGGTTGTGTGTGTCAGCTGAGCTCGTAAATAACTGTGCAGGTAAAGGATTTAATTTCCTCTCGTTCATTCCCATGTTTTCGCTGCCTCGTAAATCACTGCCGTTTATGACTCTCTCCTCGCACTTTTGCGATGGCTGATAATGGCTGGGTAAGTGGCAGAGAGGATGAATTCTGCAGCAGATTTTAAACAAATGTGCACGTCGGAGCCGTAAATAACTTTAAGCAGAGCTGGGAGTGGGCACCAGCTGGCAGGTCACCCCGGGAGAGCTGGCACTGCCCTGTGGGAAGGGCCTGGCTGCCCTGGGGTTCTGGCCTCCCCACCCCGAGGTTCAGGGTGGGGAGGAGGGCTTGTTCCTAGGAGTTCTTTAGTCAGGAGGAGCAGACCCACCAGGGCTAGCATGCACGTGTGTGTGCGTGTGTGCAACCTGTGAATGAGTATGTGTGTGTGGGTATGGGCGTGTGTGTGCACATGCAGTACGAGTCTCTGCAGGCTCCCAGTCCATCCCAGATGCACACCCCAGAAAGGCCTTTGCTCTTTGGGTCTGGTGCCCCCCTCCGTAGGATGAGCCCCAGCTGACAGTTCTTTGCAGTTGCAAGACCCCTGCACTCCCAAGGGACCCCTATGCTGCCCTTAGCCTGGAACCAATGGGCCAGCTACCTCCTGCTAATGTCCCTTCTGGCTCTGACATCCGGGCTCCTGCAGACCCAGCTGGGGTGACCAGACCAGGCTGGATGGGCAGATCCTATAGAAAACCCTGGCGCCAGAAGCAGGGGTCTGTGAGGGCACTGGGGTGGGCTGGGGCAGAGGCCAGACTGAGAGCCCTTCGGTCAGGCTTCTGGCCAGGAGGACAGCGTGGGTGGGGCTGGATCCCCGAGAAGAGCCACTCTCTGCCTTGGGCGGGGGCTGGCGGCTTCTCTCCATTTCCCGGGGTCCCTCCTGACCCCCCTCTTCTCCTCCAGGACCATCCTCTCTACAAACAATAAAGACGGGGGGGGGCATGCACACACACTTGCACACACACAGTTACACGTGTGCCCACACACACATGCATGCTTCCCAAACATGAGGTCCCCCAAATGTTCACTGCTGGTTTGTCTGAAGTCTGCCAGACCCTCACACACGGTCCCGGACCTCGGGGCCTGCCCGGCACTGGGTGATTGTGCTCACTGTTGTTTATTTTCTGCTAAAACTTGCTTTGCCAACCGTGGGGCTGGAGCGTCCCCTCATAAAACCATAAACGTAATTGATATTCTCAGCATTTCGAGAAAAAATATGAGTATTAAAAAAATACAGTACACCTCATAAAATTCCCTCATATTTCTTCTTTATGGTGGGTTCTAAAATTGGCAAAATAAATTCCCCGAGACCATTACACTTAACGCAGACTGTGTGGTGGAGGCAGGGAGACGAGAGTCGACGGCGGTGGGCATCTCACCAGTGTGGCCTCGGTCCCCGCTTGGCCATGGGCCGTTTTCCCACAAACCTGGTTAAAATGGGAATGGCAATGGCCTTGTCACAGTCTGTGACCACAGCCGAATGCAGGCAAGTTCATTCTCAACAACGGGCAATTTCTGTCTCCCTCCAAGAAAAAAACGCCTTACAATATCCCCCGCGGATTCTTCTATGTTTGGGATCCCATGGGGACCGTTTCTCCGTAGGCACAAGTGTTGGCTGCTGAGTCAGCTGCCCCAAGCCCTGCACTGCCTCCTCTTGGGCAGGTCAATGAGCTTCCCTGCCTCAGTTTCCCTGCTAGTCCCTATTGATTTAATTCCAGGGATAGTTACAATCTGTAACTGTATACCCATGCTTTTCTTCTTTGTCTTTCTCCTTCACAAGACTAAAACTCTGAAGAGCAAGGGGATTACGTTTTTTTGGATTTTTAAAACCAACTTTATTGAGGTGTAATTTACAAGAATAAAAGGCATGCCTTTTATAAAGTAAACTTTATTTTTTAGAACAGCTTTAGATTTATAGAAAAATTGTGAAGATAGTACAGAAAGTTCTTGTATATCCCAAGCTCAGTTCCCCTCTTATTAACATCTCACATGAGTACGGTGTATTGAATAAAATTACTGAACCAATATTGATACATTACTATTAAGTGCAGTCTATACATTATTCAGATTTCCTTAGTTTTTACCTAGCGTCCTTCTTCTCTTCCAGGATCCCAGCCAGGACCCCACATGACATCTAGTTGTCAGGTCTCCTTTGTCCCCTCTTAGCTGTGACAGTTTCTCGGACTCTCCTTGTTTTTGATGACCTTGGCAGTTTTGAGGAAGACTAGTTAGGTGTTTCGTAGAACGTCCGTCTATTGGGATTTGTCTGACGTTTTTCTCGTGATTACACTGCGGCTGGGGAGGAAGACCACAGAAGTAAGTACGATTTTCATCACCTGCTGTCAAGGAGACACAGTATCATCGTGACGTGTCACTGTGGGTGTTGACCTTGATCACCTGGCTGAGGTGTGCTGTCAGCTTTCTCTTCTCTAAAGGGACCCTTTTTACCCTTTCCACACTGTTCTCTTTGGAAGGAAGTCACTGCCCAGCCCACACCTGAGCAGTGGGGGTCACCCTCCACCTCCTCGTGGAGGTGGAGCATCTACGTAAATTACCTGGATCTTCAGCAGGGAGATTTGTCTTTCCTCTCCCATTTAGTTATCGGTCGATCACTTACTTACATCAATGTGGACTCATGAGTATTTATGCTATACTTTGGGGTAAAATCCAGTGCTACTTAATTTTGTTGTTCAAGTTGTCCCAGCCTTGGCCAGGGGGAGCCCCTTTGCTTGGCTCCAGTGTCCTCTGACATGCCCTGTCATTGTGTGTGTTTGTTGAGTGCTTTCTTAGTTTCTGGCCCTGCAAGAAGCTCTGGGCTTGTGTATTTCCTGCCCCAGCCCTAGAATCAGCCACTTCTCCAGGGATCTCTGGTTCCTTTTACTGGAGAATCCTATTAGAAACCAAGATCTGGGCACTAGATGTGCTTGTTGCTGCTTCTAGACCTTCTCAGCTGGCAGAGCAGGGAAATGTGTGTGTGTAGACTAACTGGTGTATACCCACACAGCTATGCCAATTCAGGGTTCTTTAGAACCAACAGGAGATTATATATACATGCAATGAGTAATGGGTTTATGAAATTATGGAGGCTGAGAAGTCCCACAATCTGCCGTCTGTAAGCTGGAGACCCAGGAGAGCTGGTGGCACAATTCAGTCAGAGTCTGAAGGCCCGAGACCCAGGGGAGCAGGTGGTGTAGATCCCAGTCTGAGGACAGGAGACGATGAGATGAGATGTCCCAGCTCAACCGGTGAGGCAGGAAAAAGGGGTGAATTCCTCCTGTCTCTGCATTTTGTTATTTAGGCCCTCAACGGATTGAAGGATGCCCACCCGTATTGGGGAGAATGACCTTTAATGAGTCCATTGATTCAAATGCTAATCTCCTCCAGAACACACCCAGAAATAATGTTTAATCTGGGACCCTGTGGCCGGTCGAGTGGACGCACAAAATTCACCCTCTCACCATCTGTGTCTATATTAACCAAATGTGAGTTCGTGCTGGTGTCTCCAACTCTAACCCATCACCACACGGATGATTCCAGCCTCTTCTCCTTGTTTATCTGTAACCTCCCCCTCCGGCAGTGAGAAACCTGGCTCCCACCACCCACCACCCATTTAATTACCTGTTAAGTTCTGGTTTCCACGGACAGCAATACCAGAAGTGCTCACCTGCACCTCCCTGGGGAGGAACCGTATCTACTGAAGGACGGGGTTACTCGCAGTTCCTTTCGCCTTTAGTCTCACAGACCCCGGTCATTTCTAGAGTCACTTAGGGCCAGCACCTTTCCCTCTCGCCTCCTTCAGTGAGGTGGTTTCATACATTTTTACTATAGTTAGGCTCTTTTGTTACAATCTGACTTCTTCCTGGGAACTCCCAACCTTTTAAACTGTATTTTTAAAAATTTGTATATATTAAAGTTCATTCTTCTTTTTTTTTTTTTTTTTGGTGAGGAAGATTAGCCCTGAGCTAACATCTGTTGCCAATCCTCCTCTTTTTTCTGAGGAAGACTGGCCCTGGGCTAACATCCGTGCCCATCTTCCTCTACTTTATATGGGACGCCGCCACGGCATGGCTGACAAGTGGCGCGTCCGTCCGCGCCCAGGATCCAAACCGAACCAGAGCATGCAAACTTCACCACTATGCCACCGGGCCGGCCCCAAGGTTCATTCTTTTGCTGTAAAGCTCTATGGGTTGTGACAAGTGCATAATGTCACATATTCATCAGTCCAGTATCACACAGAATAGTTTCACTGCCCTAAAAGTCCCCTGTGCTTCACCTATCCAACCTCCCTCCTCTGCCCCAGAACCCCCGGCAACCGCTGATCTTCTCACTACCCGTGTAGTTTTGTCATTTTCAGGCGTCACATTGTTGGAGTCGTACACATGCAGCCTCTCAGACCGGCTTCTCTCCCTTAGCAATGTGCGTGTACGTTTCCTCCACGTCTTTTTGTGGCTTGATAGCTCGTCAATTTTTAATCACTAAGTAATATTCCATTGTATAAATGTACCGGAATTTGTTTATCTATTCACCTGCTGAAGCACATCTCGGTTGCTTCCAGTTCTTGAAATTATGAATAAAGCTGCTATAAACATTTGCATACAGGCTTTTGTGTGGACATAAGTTTTCAAATCAGTTGGGTAAATACCTAGGAATTCAACTGCTGGATCATATGGTGAGACTATGTTTAGCTTTCTGAGAAACTGCCAGACTGTCTTCCAACGTGGCTGCACCATTGTGCGTTCCCATCAGCAACGAATGAAAATCCCTGTTGCTCTGCTTCTCACTAGCAATTAGTATTGTTGACTTTCTGGAATTTATCCATTCTGGTAGGCGTATAGCGGTATTTCCTGGTTGTTTTAATCTGCATTTCCCTAGTGATGAATGACATTGAGTATCTTTCATACGCTTATATGCCATTGGGTTATATTTTTTAGTGAAGTGTTCATTCAGACCTTTTCCCCATTTTTAAATTGGGTCGTATTTTCTAATTGTTAACTTTTAGGAGGTCTTTGTATATTTTGGATACAAGTCCTTTATCTGGTCAGTGTTTGGCAAAGATTTTCTCCCAGTCTGGGCTTGTCTTTTCATTCTCTTAATGGCATCTTTTGCAGGGCAGACGTTTTTAATATTAAAAAGTCTCACAATGTTTTCTTTCATAGATTGTGCTTTTGGTTTTGTGATAAACTTATCATCACACCCAAGGTCACGCAGGTCCTATGTTTTCTTCTAGAACTTTTACAGTTTTGAGGTTTACATTTAGTTTTATGATCCATTTGAGGTAATTTTTGTAAAAAGTGTCCTTGGTCTGTGTCTAGATTCATTTTTTAAAATTTTGCATCTGGATGTCCAGTTGTTCCGGCACCATTTGTCTGTCTCCATTGGATTGCCTTTGCTCCTGTGTCAAAGATCAGCTGACTGTACTAGTGTGGGTTGCTCTTGGGCTCTCTATTCTGTTCCACTGACTGATTTGTCTCCTGCTTCACTGATATCACACCGTCGCGATACTGTAACCTTATAGTAAGCTTTGAAATTGAATAATATGAATCCTCCAACGTTGTTCTTCAGTACTGTATTGGAAATTCTAGGTCTTTTGACTTTCTGTATAAACTTTAGAATCAGCTTGACGATATCTTCAAAATAGCTGCTGGGATTTTGGCTGGGGTCGTGTTGACTCTGTGGATCGCGTTTGGAGGGGACGGACATCTTAGCAGCGTTGCGTCTTCCTGTTCATGAACATGGACCAGCTCTTATTTACTTGGATCTTTCTGATATCTTTCATCAGAGTTTTGTAGTTTTCAGCATATGAATCCTGCACATGATTTGTTAGATTTATACCTAAGTATTTCATTTTCTTGGTTCTCTTGGAACTGGTATTGTTTTCTTAATTTCAAATTCCACTTGGTCATTGCTGGTATATAGGAAAGCCTTTGACATTTGTATATTAACCTTGTATCCTGCAATCTTGCTGCACTTGCTCATTGGTTCCAGGAGATAGATCGAATGATGGATTTATTTATACATATATGCATACATAGATTGATTTTTGCATGAAGAAATATTGCCTGGAATAAACCCCACTTGGTCTGGTGTATCATTATTTTTATATGTTGTTGGATTCGACTTGATAATATTTTGTGGACGATTTTTGCATCTACATTCATGAGAACTATTTGTTTGTAGTTTTCTTTTAGTGTATTTTTCTGTTTTGGTGTTAGGGTAATGCTGGCCTTACAGAGTAAATTAGAAAGTATGCCCTCTGCTTCTATTTTCCACGAGAGAGTGTAGAGAATTAGTATCTTTTATTCCTTAAATTTTTGGTAGTATTCACCAAAGAAGCCATCCGGGCCTGGGATTTCTTTTTTTGAAGGTTATTAATTAGTGTTTCAATTTCTTTAATAGACATAGGTTATCTACTTCTCCTTGTGTGAGTTTTGGTAGTTTGTGTCTTTCAAGGAATTGGTCCTTTTCATCTTAAGTTGTCCAGTTTGTGGACATACAGTTGTTCATAGTGACCTTTTATAGTCCATTTTGTCCACGGGATCAGGACTGATGGCCCCTCTTTCATTTCTGATATTGGCAGTTTGTGTCATCTCTCTTCCCTTTCTTGGTTAGCCTGACGAGAGATTCATCAATTTTATTGATCTTTTCAATAACCAGCTTTTGTTTTTGTTGATTTTCCCTATTCTTTTCCTGTTTTCAATTTCATTGATTTCTGCTCTAATCCTTATTATTTCTTTTCTTCTGCTCGCTTTGGTCTTAAGTTGCTCCTCTATTTCCAGTTTCCTAAGAAGCTTAGGTTATTTTAGATCTTTCTTCTTTTCTAACATATGCATTTAATGCTATAAATTTCCCCCTGAGCACTGCCTTCTCTGCCATGAGGATGGAACAGTCCTGTTAGGAGCAGTTCTTCTGCCTGAGTCCTGATGTGTGGAAAATGCCACAACTGACCGACAGCCACCGTACAGCCCGAAGGAGGAATCGCCGTCTGTGGGTGTCCACCGCCGAGACTGGGAGGGTGTTGTCACCGCAGCACCGTCTGGCATAAGTGACTAATAGAGACCTCGGCACCTAGAGTCTGGGTGCTGCCATACACAGACCTGAAATCTGTGGGGTTGGCCTTGGGGTTGGTCTGTGGGGAGAGAGGGAACTGTAATTCGGAAGCAGGGCTTGTCACGCAGCCGTGCAACATTTGGCAAAACTGTTGCCTGCGATGTCTTGGAAGGCAGAAAATATAGGAGGCTGTGGGTTTAGGCAAAGAGATTTGGAAACAAAGTGTTACTGGGGTGTCTCGACTGGATACAAGAGATAAAGTCCTGCGGAAAGAGAGGAGGCAGAGAGAAAGTGTCTGGTTTGCAAATGGCATTGAAAGAAGCAACTATTTCTTTCTCTGACCAAAAAAAGATGAAACTAGAAATGCTTCGCTCAACCAAGGCTAATGAGGCTCAGCCTGGCGGTGAAGACCAGACAGAGAGGGTGGCCGCTGGTGTCCCATTACTGTCTTCAAATAGAGGAAGGTGGCAGCCCAGGAAACCTTTTTGCAGGTGACATTTTGCAGGAGTAGAGATTGAGGGCACTGCTCTCCCGACAAGCCCAGTGAGACCCAGGTAGCTGTCAGTAAGTCTAGAGAACCAGGTGCATCTCTAGAAATGCTGTGGGTGTGCGATCTGCACAGACAGTGCCTTGGAATCAAGTGGACTCAGAGCCAGTGAAGTGTCAGGGGGCCGTGCAGCCAACTTGGATTAACCGTGACAGTGAAGGGGCCAGACTGGACACGGCCTTTGGGCCTCCAACCTCCTCTGGGCAGGATGCAGGAAGGAGCAATGCAGGCGCCCCAGGAAGGACATAGTTCCAAAATCTCCTTCAGATGTCGCCAAGGAGCGTGGTGGATGAGGAAAGGCTTAGGGGGTGGGGCTCAGGGCTGTGAGAATGATGGTCTGGCCCCCCCCTCCCAGGGGGCAGAATCAGGATTTACCAACTCTCCCTGTGTGGCTGGGGCTTCCCTGGTTTGGACACTGAAAGTCCCCCATCCCAGGAATCCTTCTGTCCCAGGAAACCAGGATGGCTGGTCATGGCAGGGCCTGTCCAGAAGTGCTCCCCACACCGAGGTCTGGGGCTCCCGAGACACCCGCCCAGCGGGATGTCAGGGTGCCGGTCCCAGTGCCCTGTTTCATGCTGTGAGTGGGAGACAATGTGTCCTCCCAGCTCGTAGGTCTCCGGATCGAGAGGGGTCTGCCCAGATCCGGTGCTAAGACTTTGACAGGAACCTGCACTTTGAACCTGGTGTCACCTCGAATGACTTGGGGGTTGTTTCCAGGTGTCCTGTGTGGAGAGAGGAAGGCAGATGCTTGTGACGAAGTGGTGGGCGGTGGTACTGTGTCACCAGCACTGACTCCTCTCTTGGGAGAGGATCGTACTCTCCTACGTTGTTCACACCAGGCTCGGTCCAAACAGATGCAAGCGGAGGGGGGTGTGCCACCTCCAAGTGGAAACTTTACCGGCACCACGTAGTTCTGCCCCATTCTCTTTCCCTCGGCTCTGAGAACAGCGTGACCCGGAGAAGGCCTGCCTCGTTAGCTGGGATCCCACAAGACAGAAGGCACGTGGAGCGGGGCACAGCTGGCCTGTCACCTGCATGTAACATGAGCAAGAAAGACAGTTCTGTGCTGGAAGGCTCGCAGTTCTGGGGATGTTTGTTATGGCAGCACGGTCTAGCATAAGTTGACCGACTGACGGATACAGACTGTGTCCTTTCCTTCTCTCAGAGGTCATTGCTGACCTCCAGGGTGGCAAGTACAATGGGCTTCCTCTGTTCTCCGCCCTCCCTCCCCTCGGGCCGGCCCTGCTCCCTGGCCTTGCAAGCACTGTCTGCACTGCCCCGCTCTGCTGCCTCCCCATTTGACGTATTTTAAGCCAGGGAGAAAGGAGAGGACAGCAGGAGCCCCGGAAGGCCCTTGGGTGGACACCCACTGGGTCCTGTCCTGGGCAGCGAGAGGCTCGGCCCAGGCAGCCTGGACATGCGGGCAGCCTTCCTGGCCCCCAGGGGCCCCCAGGACTTCTTGGCACCCACGTGCTTTCTGCTTTAATGAACTCCTCAGCTAGAGGTTTTCTGCTCCAATCTGAATATGCATCTCTTAAAATACTTCACAAATCTGAGGGCTTCTCAAGTATTATTTCAATCCTCCAGCTATCAGGGCAATTGGAGCATCCAAGATTAAGGAAAAATTACTTTGGGAGGAGAAGGAAGTAGAAGATCAAACGCTTATCTGTACAAATAAATTCAGTGTAATCCACAATTAAGCAGCATTTGACATTTAAAAAATATTTGATCCATGTTTTGGCTTCCAGAGCTGCTTAAGGGAGCTGCAATGTGTAAATTACATTCAAATCAGGGTTAAATATAGTTCTCGGAGAAAGATTGTATGATTTAAATTGCCTAATTATTTGGGGGAAAAATCTGTTCTCCAATAATTAAGAGAATGAGGATATTTGCCTTGTTGGAGAGAGAGGGAGAAAGAGACAGTGAGAGAGAGGGAGAGACAGAGAGAGGGAGAGAGAGCTCAGAAACGGATATCTCCCACCTTGGCCTTGGTGACCTGGAGAGGCTGCTGGAGAGGGCTGTATCTACACAGGACGGGGGGGTGGGGTGGGGAGACCCAGCGGGCAGGCCCTGGCAGAGGAGGGGCCACTCTGGCCCCGCTGCATCTCAGCCCTTGGGATCTGCAGCCAGGCAGGACACCCAGCACTCAGGATCCAGAAGCTGACAGCGTGGGGGCCAAGCGAGGGGGGCTGGCGACCGTGCCAAGCAAGGAGCGGGAGCCAGCTCTCCCTGGCAGGGCTGACCGGCATATGGGAGCACCCAGGATGTGGCCAGACGCCTTGGGAGGGGGATTTGGCAGCGCTGAGCGCCAGCAATCGTTAATTAGGTGATATTTCTTAAAAGTCACATGGGGGAAGGAGTGTGGATGGCCGTCTGCCTTCAGGAAAAATTCAAACCCTACCAGTCCCTCCCTCTAGGCCAAAGAAACGGGGATGGGGGGACACGGGGGTAGGGGACAGGCAGGCCCAGTCGAGGTGACCTCTGAGTCTCCCCGGCACAAGGAGTGTGGCCTTGCGTGGACGCAGAGGGACTCTGAGGGCCTGTTTCCTCGTCTGTGGAATAGAATGATCTGCACCTCGCCAGCCATGCTGAGAATTAAATGCGGGCGTAGACAGCAGACAGTGTGGGAATCAGACTCTGGAGGCCTGGAGTCACTGCTGTGTGACTTTGGACAAGTTACTTAATCTCTCTGAGCCTCAGTTCTCCATCTGGAAAATGGAGATAGTACCAGCAGTTACCTTGTAGGCTGCTGGGACATTAATTTAATTAGATGCTATTTCTCTAAGGAGGTTAGCACAGTGTCTGGCACGCAGCAGGTGCTCTACTCTGTCATCCGACAAATATTTACTGAGCACCTGTGAAGTGCCAGGCATCGGTCCAGGTGCCAGACTTCCTCAAAGAGCAGGGGAGGGAAGACCCCGGCTCTCCTACTGTGGGAATCAGATCGTAACAAGGAATTGGGGCCGTTGCAGAAAGCGGTGCGTGTTCTAACACCATAGGGTCCAGGAGGACAGCGGGGAGGGCCCGGGCGTGGGAGGGCACTGCAAGTGGGGGTCTGTGAAGGCCTCTTGGGGGTGAGAAGGAGCCGTTCCAAGGGTGGGGGGAGAGTGCTCTGGGCAGAGGCCTGGGAGGTGGGGGTTGCTGTGTTCACGGAACTGCGAGGGGCCTGTGGGCCAGAGGGGCCACGCGGGAGCTGCGGGCACGGCAGAGGTGGGGGCCTTGAGGGGCCGGGGCCGGTCGTGTGGGCCACAGGGGGACCCTGGATGTCACTCTGAAAACAGCAGGAGGCTGCTGGAGGGTTTCGAGCGGGAACCTTGGCCATCTGACCTGAGTGAAGGGAAATCGCACTGGCTGCGGGGGTCTGGGTGGAAGCAGGGGGGCGGGGCAGGGGGCGCTGGGGGCCGGACCAGGGTGGTAGCAGTGGGGGGTGTGCACATGCATGTATGAGTGTGTGCGTGTGTTCTGTGTGTGTGTGCGCGTGTGCTGAATCAGTTTCCCGACTCGGCCCGGGCTGCCCACCACACACTGCGGAAGGGTGGAGGAAGGGTCCCTGTTAGAGATGCTCTTGGAGGGGGAGCGCAGGGGCTTGCTAATGGGTTAGACGCTGAGGGAGGGAGTGGTGGAGCAGGGGGTTGCCTGATTCCCACACCACGAGCGGCAGCCACGCCCCGTGAGGTTTGGGGTCCCTCATCATCAGAGCAACAAGCTGGGTGCACGCTGGGTACTGGGTGCCGGGCCTCCAGCCATGGGGACCAGCTGGGGCCGGAAGCTGCGTGTGGAGTGAGGCGGGAACCGCTTGCTTCGAGGCCCCGACGGGCCCTGGCCCAGGGTGTGGGCGCTGGCTGGAGCGCAGCAAGGAAAGCGGTCCAGCCGGGGGCCGGCCCCCCAGAGCCCTTGCTGCCCGGGAGCGGCCACCTCCGCTGAGCCCCAGGATGGTGTAGAAGGCACTGGCGCCGGGCTTCAGTCCAGAAGGCCCTGGAACGATCAGGCCAGCCGGCTTCCAGAGCCCAGCAGAGGGTTCTGCCCTGTCCTGGACGTGGAGCTGCATCCCGGGGAGAGGCTGCGGGACACAGGATGAGGGCACCGTGTGGTCAGCGCTGTGCGGGCTGCCCTGTCACTCACTGCACTGGAAGGGGCGCGGGTCTGAGGATGGAGCACTGACCGTGGTCTTGCGCCTCAGGGCCTGGGTCACTTCTCCACAGGAAGGGGGTCCAGCCCGCAGGCGGCCAGTGCCCGAGAGCCAGGAGGCTGGTGTAGGTGCGCCCACAGGACAGTCAGAGGCAGCCAGCGCCTGGGCGTCTGGCTGGGGGTTTCAGACACTGCAGGTGGCTCTCAGAGAAGAAGTGGCTTGAGGCCTTTCCCCCCCTCTCCCGACCACAGCTGTACCTTTGGGACACTTGCTGTCAGGTAGGACCCATGGTGTAGGGGACCCCCAGTCTCCACCCCACACTAGGACACACGGTGTAGGGGACCCCCAGTCTCCGCCCCACACTAGGCTGGCCCTGCTCCTCATCTCAGACCAAGCACAGCCCTCCCTGGCCCTCGATGGAGCCCACCCAGTGGGTCCAGGACCCCGCTGCTGTTTTGTGCCTCATGTCTTGAAGGACACTAATGACCCAGTGGAGCGAGCTGATGAGGCCACGCACAGTTCCCTCTCCTCTGATGAGCTCCCTACCCCGGGCGTCACCCTGAGTGATGAGACCCCTTCGCACCAGCTCCCAGGAGGCTCCGATAGATTGGCAGTGCCTTGGGGCAGCCCACCCCGACAGCCCCCAGGCCGTGTGCACACAGCTCGGACATCCTGGCCCTCTGGGAAGGGGTCAATGTGAACTTTTGTTGCCCAAGGAATCAGAGTACAGCGGTGGAGGGAGGGTGCTGGGACCCTCACAGTGCCAGCGCCTGGGGGCAGGGATGCTGTCCCCTGTCTAGGAGCCCACCGGCATGGAAGCTGGGAAGACCACCCCTTTACGAGGCTCACCCTGGTCATGTGACCAGAGGGACGGCAGCCTGTGCTGTGAGGGGGCCATGCCCTCGACACCCCGGTCCAGTCTGGCCGACCTGAGGCCAGATGCCTCCCGAGGACGTCAGACACCCTTTTTGGTCCTCCCGGGGTGACTGTCATCGCTCTGGTTATTTCCGGGAGCCAGGTCCATGCGGGGCTCTTGCCTGGAGTGAGCTGGGTGCAGCAGGGCTCCCGTTTTGTGATGAGGAGCTGTGACGAGGAGCAGGAAGTGCTGAGGTTGGCCACCTGCCAGCGTCCATAGCAAGGGGCAAGAGCCTGACACCAAGGCTGGGCCACCTGGTGTGCATGCATGGTCCCTCTCTCACCCTACACCCTAGGTCACCCCAGGAGAGCCAGCCCAGGCACCACGCCAAGGAGCTGAGGTGCTGGGGACACTTCCTGGGAGCCGTGGAACTGGGCGGAGCTCAGGCCGGGCCTTGGGGACAGGTGGGGGCAGACTCTGGATCACCTGGCTCCTTCCCTCTGTCCCTCTGCTTTCTGATGGGTCAGATCTACTCCCCTAGACCAGCCTGGCCCAGCACCACCACCTCAGGCCCTCTGACAGCACATCTGACTGACAGCACATCTTCCTGTCAGTCTGGGGGTCGTGTGTCCACTCTGGGACGGTCAACTATGGCCACAGGGGCAGGATGCCAAGGCCTGAGGCCCAGGATGGCGGGGTTGGAGTAGAGGCAGAAGCATGAGAGTGGACATGGTGGGGTGTCCAGGGAGGGGCCTGCACATGGGGGCCCCCTCTGCACGGGATCTCCCCTTCACGCACCAGGGGCGTGTCTTCCCACACCAAGTCCATCTCTAGGCTGACCAGGTGGACCTAGTCTGGGCACAGAGCAGGTCCCGGCCCCTGGTTATGAATATGCTCGTCTTGAATTTGGTGCACTTTCAGTGGAGTTCCAGAAAATCCTGACCCATCTTTGTGTCAGTTCCAAAGCCCCGCGATGGCCTTGCCCAGTGCCTAGGAAAAGGCGTGGCAGGTAAGCTTGGCCTCCAGGCCTCCCCAGCACCCCTTCTACATTCACAGGAGAGCAAGAGGGTGAAGGGGAGGGTGGGGGAGCCATGCAGCCAGCTGGCATGGGCCAAGTTGTCATGTCAGAGTGCGCTGAGCGCTGCCGGTCTTATAAACCTTGGTGGTAATTGAATCTGGGCAGGAGTCCTTGACAGCGGCCATTAAACGCAGGAGCTGGAGTGGGCTTGGGTTTATGGCTCCCTGTCCCCAGCCCCTCTCTGGAAGGCAAGGGCTGGGCTTCTGTTGGGGCTGCGCAGGCGCAGGAGGAGGGTCACAATGACCCCTCCACCACAGGGACTGGCCCAGAGATCCAGAGTCCGTGCATTTTCACCAGCGGGCTCTGGAACGGCCGAGGCTGCTCAGCCTCCGCCAGAGACTCTGGAAGCTGGCTCTCTCCGAGGGCAGGCCGTCACTCAGTGGGCGGTCCCTCGGCCATGCACACTCGCGTGGCTGGCCCTGTGCTGGTGTGGGGGTGCCCACCTCTGATGCCGCAGGTTAGTGAGGGAGGAGGAGGCAATGGGACACAGACCTTCCTGAACGCCGTGATGGTGCTGAGCCCAGAAGGGTGGGCGCCCAGAGTGGACAGTGGGGAGGGGGCAGCCAGATCTGCACTGAGGCTGGAGGGCCGGGAGATCTGCTGCCTGTCGAGAGGAGAGTGATGTGGGGTGGTGCAGGCAGGGGTACGCCCCCAGAGAGGTTGAGTGACGTCCCCCAGATGGCCCAGCCCTTAAGTAGGAACGTGGCAGAGACTTGGGGAAAGCCCGCTGTGCCTGCGGTGAGGACAGGTCACTCGGCATCTGTCCCTCATGGGGCCTCTGCTTGGTGCCCGTGGAGCTGCAGCCCAAAGTCCCCACCAAGCTGGCAGGAGGGACAAGGCAGCCACTCAGCACACCTGGCTGGGACGAGGGGGGCGGGGGGCTGGTGAATTATTTAGGGTTGCTGAAGGTGTTGAGTTAGAAGCTAATTAAAAAAGCTATCTGCAGTGCAACGCCATAAAAGAATCATAAAATTCCAATCTCATTTGTTCCGCTCGGCTTCTTTGGGTGCAGAACGCCCCATAAAAGGCGGCGTGCGCTCCCATTGTCTGCAGGCCTTCCGCCAGACGCAGCCCAGCGGCCCTGCTGAGGGGCACCCTTCCGTGGGGTCCGCAGGGCGGTGCCTCCCTCGGCCGGCCTGTCTGGCGGGGCCCGGGGAGGGTGAAGTTGTGTGGGTCCTGACGAGAGGGGCAGGAGCGGGACTGGCTGGGCCGTCGGGGTGTCCCGGCTCCCGGGAAATCCCAGGGGCCCTGCTGGGGGCAGGTGCCTCCTTCAGGGTGAGAATGAGACGGGATGTGGAAGAGCCGTCCCTCAGCTGGTGCCGGGGGCTCGCTGTCTGCGGGTCTCGGAATGTGGCTTTCTAGCGCCGAAGCCCCGGTGGGCAGGGTCCCACCACGTGGGGCCGGGGTGCTGGGCTTGCAGAGGAAGGGGAGGGGCTTCTCCGCACTGGGCCGAGAGGGATAACAGGCTGGAGGCCTGGCCAGGGCCCTGCCGACATATGCTAAGCACCTGCTGTGCACAGCTCCGGGCCTGGTACCAAGGCTTCAGTGCGGGAGGCGCCCGGCCCGGCCCGGGCAGACCCCGTGGAGAAGGGGCTCCGAGAAGGGAAAGCCTGCGTTTGCACGTGCCACCCGGGCTCAGCTTCAACCAGAGCTCGAGGCTCGGCACCTCACCTCCTTGACCGGGGCCAGGCCAGTGTGCCGGCCACCTCGGGGCCTCCCTGTGTGCAGGTCCTCTTGATCAAGGCTCAGGGTTCAGGTGCACACCTTTGGGAAAACCACTTTGCCATCAAAATTGTGAGGCACCGTCCTCTGGAACGCTGGCTTGAGTCCTGGCTCTTCTCTCTACTGACTGGGGCCTTCATCTCTCTGTGCCTCAGTTTCCCCATCTATGGAACGGGGTTATGATGGTGGCAGCCTCCACAGGCCATTGGGGGGTGCAGTGAGCTAAGGAGCCAGAGCCTGGGCTCCCTAAGTGCCCGTGAAGACTTGGGTCCCCAGTGGACCGCAGTTCACAGGGCTCCATGTCCTGGGGCCACCAACCCCCATGATGCCCCAGCGCCTCGGCCCAGTTGAAGGATGGGACGTGGATGCTCAGAGAAGTGGGGACCAGGGTCATTTGTCCTGGAGCCACAGGACCTGGGTCTCCAAATCACCCCTTTGCTCCCAGAAGGACAGACCTGACCCGGAGGCCCACTGGTGCTCACATGGAGCCCCCGGGGCCTGGCCCACTCCCCTTCCCTCAGGGAGACCACGAGGTGCACCCAGGCTGTAGAGTGCTCCCCCAGCAAGGATGGAAGAAAAGCCAGGGCTGTGACCTCTGTTTCCTCGACATTGCTGTGGGGCCACCCTGGGAGGGTCTGGCTGTAGCAGGGGGAGGCAGTGTCCCACGGGCCTGGGTCAGTGGACGCCCAGCTCTTACACTCACCCACATTCAGCCTGAAGCCCCCACTGTGTGCCCTGCACGTGGAGGGCAGGGCTGGTCCCGCGGGAATTAGGAGAGCCCAGCCCAGGCCCCCTCAGCGGCGGAGGCTGAAGCAGGGCTGTGAGCGATGGCCGGCATCCGCGGGCTTATCTGGACCCCACAGTCCAGCCGTGAGCGCCGCACCCTGAGTGAAGGAGCCCTGTAAGGGGACCCAGGAGGGCAGGCTCATCTGGAGTAACAGGCGACAAGGAGCAGCACGTGCTGGAGCCCACTCTGCAAGCTGTAATTTGATACCGTCTCAGCACAAATAAGGCCCGATTTCACCAGACTGGGTGGCCTGGCGTCCAGCGCAGCTAGGGGACAGCGTCCTCGGGCACGCACTGGGTCTCTGTCTCCAGGCTGGGGGCGCGGATTGATCCTCTATTCCTCATTTGACCAAACTGTCCCAACACAATGGGGGTGGGAGCAGAGGAGATGGGAAAGAGCCGCATTTGTAAAAACCTTTCTTCTCTACACGTGGTCCTGGACAAGAGGGCACCCCCGTCTGTCTCCAGCTGTGGAGGCCACCTGGGCCGGGATCGGGCCGGGAGGAGGTCTGCGGTGAGGGCGAGTGGGCTGCACTGCCAGGAGCAGGACAATGGGGGACCACAGGGAAGGCTGCCGAGCCCCTCGGACTTGTGGAAAGCGTGTGTGTGTGTGTGTGTGTGTGAGAAGCCACCTGCAAGTTCGAGTGCAGAGGAAGCAGAATAAACTATGGGATGTGGTTCCCCGCACGCCACACAGACAGAGCTGCACGGAAGGACACGGAGACGCCGTGTGAGTTAAGGCCTCGCGGTCGCAGCACAGAAGCCCGAGCCTCGGGACCGACACACGGAAGCTTCGCATCGCTGGCGGCACATTTCTTGTGCGTCTTTCTGGTTGGGAGGCCGTGGTCCTCCGTGTGGTGGCTCAGGGCCCCGGGGCCGTCCATCGTGGGCTCTGCCACCCCGTGGGCCTCATTTCTGGCAACAGAGGGAAGGGGAAGCGCTGGGGGACCTGGAAATGGCCGTCCTCAACGGCAAGGAGGCAGGGATGTGGGCGGGCCCCTCAGCCAGAAGCAAAGGCCACCTGGGGATTGCGGGCAGTTAGCCAAGATGTCCCAAACCGAGTGACTGGGAAAAGAGAGAAACGCAGGAGCATCGGTGCTGCATCTGGTGTGTCCAGGGAAAAGCACACATAGCAGAGCCACAAACCATCACACACACGTGTATGCGAGGGCTTAGAGAATGTTCTGGAATAATATGCACCCAATGGAGAATGGTGATCACCCTGGGGAGGCCACTTGAACTGAGGAAGGGGTAACAAGGGGAGCTTTGTGTCTGTGAGGTTTGAATTTTCATGATACACATTTATTCACAGATCATTTGCAGAATTAAAAAACCAAACTGGGACAGATTATACGGGAGGTTGGGGATAAAAGGAACGTAATGCAGAAGTGGGGCCGGGCTGGGGGCATCAGCCCAGCTTGCCCCTTGGACCACCTTGAGGGCCCCCAGGCTGAGAAAGTCCCCACGCCCTCCATCCCCTCGCTGGCGTTGGCCCCGGCTGTGATTCTTGTCTTCCATCTCCCCTGGTGGGATGTGTCTGGGGCCCTCTGCCTCCTGCCCCGCCAGGCCCTGTGCAGGAGCCCCCAGCTCTGCTGGACTCAAGGGGTGAGAGTGAGAACTGGGCGCTTCTCCCGTCCCATGGTTCACTGTGGGCAGGTGCTGGCCCTGGCCAGGTGTCAGGATGCAGGTGACGGAGCCTCGTCCTGCCCCCACCCAGTGTTCACGTTTGCAAAGCAGAGCAGCTGGGGAGGGGACCTGAGGGGCTTGGGGATGAGAGGAGGCCCCCGGGGGCTGAGATGAGTCCAGATCGCGTTTCAGAGGGCAATAGGAGCTGACTGGGGTGGTAGGTGGAGGAGGACGAAGGGCACTCTGCGTGGACAGAGAGCAGAGTGACAAGCTCCCAGTTATAGCGACTGTGGTGGAAGGTGTGGGGTCAGGATGGGGCTGAAGATGGGGTGGGGGGCAGCTGCAATGCAAGGATGAATGAGGTGCTGTCCTAGGGGCACGTGGTGTGTCCCAGTGGGGCTTTGGTGCAGCCCAGCGCCACTGCGCGGCCCTGACATTGTGGGCATCGGGGCCCGGAGACGAGGGGCTGGCAGGAACACCCGAGTACAGGGGCTTCGAGAACGAAGGTGTCTTCTGGATGAGAAGTTTGGGGGCGGGAGGCTCGGCCCTGCCGTCCTCGGCCCATGGGTGGTCCAGGCTTGCTGTCTCAGGCCCCAGGTGCCCCACAGCCCCCGGTGGCTTCCTGATCAGGATGGAGAGCAGGCATGTCCCACAGCCCAGGAGACCCCCTTCACATGGCACCGGCCAGGGCTTCACCCCAAGACCAATCGCCAGCGAGGAGAGAGGGGCGCCGCGCCTGCCGAGAGAGGCCGCGCTCCTCTGCCCCTCCTTCACCCGAACTCAGTCTTGTTTTATCTTGTTAACGTGAGGAAGAGGCACGGGGTGCGGGTGCGCGGATGGCCGTCCCCCTGCTGCCCGGTGAGGACAGCTGCCCACGCGTGAACTCATCCGCTCGTCGCAGCACGCGGCACTTCCGTGAGTGGAGTGGACGCCAGAGGTCCGGGCCAGGGCTGCCTCCCGGCTCACGGGCGGGGACCACGAGCCACTCCCGGCTCCCGCGGAGCCGGCGCCTGGCGCGGCGCTGCACGAGGCCCCCGTGTAGGGTAGGCGGGCCTGACGGCGGAGCTTCCAGCAGAACCGAGTGGATCTTCCCAGGTGACGCAACGAGCAGCTGTGCTGTAGGGCAGCAGTAATCTTAGCGAATCTGAAAAATCCAAATAAGCACATGGAGAAACTGTCACCTTGTGCCATCGCATCCCCGAGACGCTCACTGTGGACGCTTCGGCGTCAAAGGCTCTCGGGCATTTTCTGTGCACGAGTATGTATTATTTAGGTCACATTTGTCCTTACAAGTTGAGACTGTTACACACACGGCTCTTTAGATCTTGAGGATCTTGTATTGTAATAAATAGATGCCCATCGCAGTGTCTGGTGTTTGTTGGGGCTCCATCACCTGGAGGCATCACTAACCGCAACCGCCCATTCCTGGGTGGCCATTTGAGGTGCTTCCAAGTCTCCCCAGCTATGATGGCCATCCTCTGTCACCTCCCCAAGCACAAGTCCCAGTGCCTCCTCATCCCAGCACTCAGTCCCCTTCTCCTCCCTGCTGCTTTTCCTGGATGCCCAACCACACTCCTGCCTCAGGACCTTTGCATGTCCCGGGAATGCTGACTGGAGTGCTTTTTCCCCCTCCCTACATTCTCCTAGTTGATCCGTTGCTTTGCTGGGGTCTCTGCTCAGTTATCACTTCACCGGAGTCTTCCTGACCCTCAGCCCGTGTAGACACACCCCTCGTCCTACCCCACCAGGTCAGCCCCTAGGCCCCGTGCCCCCGTTTGCTTTCTTTACAGCACTTCTCGCTGTGGGGAACTGCATTTCTTTTGTCTCTTTGCTTTCACTGTCTCCCCCACTGGAACCAAGTCCCCCAAGAGCCTGATCCTCCTCCGTGGTCTTCCTGCTGTTCCCAGATGCATGAATGCTTCCTGAACCCCTGTCCCGTAATTCCCCCGAAAATCCTCTGAAGTAGCACCGGAGGGCCCAATGCACACGCACGCCACCCGGAGAAGGTGGCCTGCCAGCCCTCTCACCCGCTGTCCCCTCCTCACCCCCGCCTCACCCTGGTGATGATGAGATCCTGTTGTCTTCACCCCTGTCGTTGGCTTGCTGAGAAACAGCCCCTCCCGTTGGAGCTCATCTGGCTACATGAGATTGCGCGATTGCCATGCTTTGTGGTCGTTTGTCCTTCTTTCGTGAGTTGCCACTTTGACCTTTTTGCCCATTTTTTCTCTCTGATTCCCAAGTCCTCAGCCTGTGTGAACTCGGCTCTATCTGGGATTTGTAGGCGCGTGCGTTAGTGGTCATGGGGGACTCAGGAGGAGATGTTCCCGGGATGAGAGTGGGAGCTGGTGTCCCCAGGTTGAGTCTGGCATTCGGGGGTCGTCCAGATGACCATGGGCATGAGGGGGGGGCTGGGGTCCTGGAAGGTCAGCGAAGGGGTTACCACACCTCTCTGAGAGGCAGACCACACTCCCCTCCCGGCCAGAGGGTTTGGGGACAGCAAGGCCCACAGTGATGGGGGGCCCCACAGATGGCACCCCAGGGATCTGTGGACCTGCAGAAGCCTGGGCTCCCCCTACCCCCAGCTCTGGGGGCGGATGTGTTGTCACATTTTGGGGCTTCTGCCAGCTCACCCCTCTTTTCACCACTGTAGGTCCTGGGGGCCGCTTGGGCTCCCTCCGGTGGGCCCTGGGAGCCTGGTCACCCAGCCCTTTGAAGTGGTCCTGGGGGGCAGCTGCGCGGCCCCATCACCTGGGGGTGGACAGCATGTCCCGCGGCAGCACACGCACCTTTTCGCCTGCACGAACATCACTTCTTTCCTGAATGCTTCCCAGCCTCCTGCATCTTCCTAACAGCTGAGTTCTTTTAATTACTGATAATTGATGTTTACCCAGAGCCTTTACAAACAGCTCTGCCGAGCTTAGCTTCGTTACACTTGCAAACTGTACGGAGAAGCCCAGCGTCCCCTGCCTGTGCGGCCGAAGGTGCGGATCCGGGTTCAGGGGCCCTGCGGCCCTCCTGCCCCACCCAGCACCCTCCAGGCCATGCTGCAGGGCCCCCAGGGTGGCTGGAGTGGCCAGGGTGGTGATGGATGTCCCACGACCCCTATTGGTGCAGAACGCTCCTGTCAGCACCTCCCTTGTTGTGTGAAGAGCCTGCCTGCGGGGGACAGGCAGCACCTGCCTGACCTGGGGCGGCACCCACGAGGCAGGCGGTGAGTGATCAGTGAGCCACACAGAACGCCAAGTCACCGTCACCAGCAGACTGCGAGCCCAGCATATACAGGCACTGCCCTGGGTGCCTGTACACGTGTTGGGGACCGTGGGTGTTAAAGTGGAAATAACACAGCCTGTCCCTCCCCCACCATGGGGGCTCCTCCTGCTGCTGGCTTGGGGTCTTCGATAGCATCCTTTGGGATGGGGTCTGGGGTAGGAGGAGCCAAGAAGGAACAGAAGGAAGGGCATGGGGGTGTAGAGGGAGGGAGAGGGGAAGGGAAAGAGGGGGAGGAGGGAGGGGAGGAGGGAGGGGAGGAGGGAGGGGAGGAGGGAGGGAGGGGGAGGGCTCTTGGAGGTCCTGAGCCTAGGTGTCCTGGAGCATCTAAGCCACAATCTGCAGCCTCACCTCTCTGACGACCTCTCTGTCCCCCAGCATGCAGAGACTGCACAGCTTCTAGTCTTCACCACAGAGAGACGAGCTCTGCCCCTCTAAGAGGGCGCTCATACCGAGGGGCGAACCACGTGCTGCCTGCAGCAGCCCCTGCTCTATAGAGAGCCTTCTTGATGAGCCAGAAAGAGTGCCCACTTCTGTGACGTCTGAGGGACCCGGGAGAGTCTCTCTGGCAGAGCATTTCCTGTCTGGCGCCCCTTCACCCACAGGTACAAGGCCCCTGGTGTGGTCACGCCCCTTCCCGGAGGTCGCAGGACCGTAAGCCCCTAGCTAGGTGATTCCGTGGCGCTCTGTGATATGATGTTCCAGGCCAGCTCGGGGCCACCACGGGGCCAACTCTGGCTTCTGTGTCTTAGGGGAGGTGGCGTTGGCCGGCCAAAGTGCCTGTCGTTCCCATTGCCCTGTTCTGGGGTCGGCCCCGCACAGCACCCGTGCTCGGATCAGTGCATCGTCTGCAGGTTGACTGAACTTGGGAAGTCCCTTCTCTGCTTCGGCAGCCCCGCTCTGGGTGGATAGGGTCTGTGCTTGGGGTGGAATGGGAGGGGGTCCACCTCGGCCCTTTGCTGGAAACTGGGGTGTCAGATGCTCGGGGCACACAAGCAGCATCAGACACTGTCGCAGCCTTTCACTACAGTTTGCCATCTCTCTCTGAAAATGGGGTTCTGTTCTACCTAGCATCTGTGGGTTTTGATGGATTCTGAAACATTTAATAAATATTTGGCTTTTCATTTCAAAATGTTCTGTGTTCTTTTTAGGTTTCCTTATGGAAAGAGACTGGGATATTTTTACCTCGACTCCTGGGAGCCCACGAGCCAGGGTGGGCGGGGAGGGCATCTTGGTCCCCTCACCCCTAAACTGCCCGGTCGCTGGTTCAGGGATGAAGACTCTAGCCCAGAGCTGCTGACTCAACTCACCGAGGCTTGGAGGAACCAGGCCTGGGGCCCGGGAGGGTTTGCCTGCTGCTGGCTTTTTTCCTGGAAAAACAAACCAGTGCTTCATTTTGATTCTTTTAGCGGAAAGTGAGCTGGGACGGGCCCTGGTGCATCGCCCGGTGTGAGGGTCGTGCTGCTGTGGGAACCCCGGCCCGGGAGTGGGGGCGGTGAGTGCAGAGAACAGACGAGGGCAGGCGAGGCAGGCCGGCTCCTCTGAGGCCGGATGGCACAGTGGTTTGGTTCTAGAAGCATAGAACTTGCATCTTGAGCCTCTGTTTTCTTATCTGTAAAATGCTCACAAAATAACGCGGCATTGCGAGGGTTCGGGGCTTGGTGTGCGGGGGCTTGGTAAACGGTCAGCACCCCCAGCTGCCAGAGGACAACGGCTACTGTCACCTCCCTTGGTGAACACTGAGGGGGAGAGCCATTCCTGAGGGGATCCTGGCCCTGGTCTCCCCAGGCCCGGGGGGTCTTAGCCCTCTCTTCCTGCAACGCCCCTGCCCGAAACCAAGGCCTCTCCTGCACCGTGAGCGGAGGGCACCACGCAGCTTCTGCTCACGTGGCTCTGGTCTCGGGGCCCGGGCCAGGCGGGGACTTCGCTGTATCGGCCAGTGTCCCAAGAGGAGAGTTGGGCCAGCCTGGTTGTGCTTGCCCTGCAGGAAGGGGACCCTCTCTATAGCTTGGTGTCCAGTGTCTGCAGCCACACCTGTTCATAACAGGCTGTGGGCATCCCCCAAGAGAGCTTGCCTCCTGCTCCGGTCAGCAAATAAAGCTGCAGAAGGACCCTGGGGAGTCGGGTCACGGGGCTGTGTAGGGCATCTGTGGGGGTCTTGGAATGCTGTAGGGTGGCCTCTGGCTAGGCTTTGTCCAGCATCTGGTGTCACACTGGGGGCTCGACCCTGAGGTTGGATGGAGGAGGAGGGTGGGAAAACCCCTTGCTCCCCCCAGGAGCTCTGCAGCTGTCCCAGGGAATATTAAAGAAAAAAATCATTCTGACCAGGGTGCCCAGGACATATTGCATTGAGGGACACAAACTAATTGCAGGGGGACAGGGTGGGGGCAGGTTAAGCAGCTGCATGTTTTTGGGGGGGGCAGAAGGAGAGGTGTTGATGTGGTTAACTTTATACATCAACTTGACTGGGCCACGGGGTGCCCAGATATTTAGCATAACATTATTCCAGGTGTGTCTGTGAGGGTGTTTTGGGGTGAGATTTGCATTTAAATTGGTAGACTGAGCAAAGCAGATTGCCCTCCCCTAACATGGGTGGGCCTCCCCCAATCAGTCGAAGGCCTGAATAGAACGAAAAGCCGACCCTCCCCTGAGGGCCTTCCAGCTGGGACTTCCACTTTTTCCTGCCTTCGGACTTGAATGGAAACATTCCTGGGCCTTGAAACTGCAGACTGCAGATCTTGGGGCTTCTCAGCCTCCACGGTCACGTGAGCCAATTCCTTATAACAAATTTCTTTATATACACACAAGTGTGTATATATATATATGTATGTACACACAAGTCCTATTGGTTCTGTTTCTCTGGAGAACCCTGACTGATACAGGCATCAGTGGGTGACAAATTCCGGGCTCCTAATCGGAGCTGAGGATGCTCTAATGGAGATATAGGTTCTGGGGTGAAGGAGGTGACAGCCACAGCTTTTCCCACTCAACCCGCCACACGTGGAGCTCAGTTCTCAAGCTGGACTTTGAAACTCAGTAACACAGGTTAGCAGAGGGCACGCCCCTGGGCGGGGCCTGGGGTCCCACCGGAGGTCAGGCTAGGGAGAGGCGTTTGGACGTTATCCGTTATCTGAGGTGCAGGCACAGGGAGAGGCTGTCCCAGGGCGAGGGCTGTGTTGAGGGGGAGGAGGGCTGGTCTGGGAAGGTGCTGGGATGGCCGATCCCCACTCTGAATCAGGGAGAACTCCCCGCTCCTGCTCCCAGAGTGGGACAGGCTGCTTTAGGAGGGGAGAGGGAGCCCCATCTCAGAAGAAGGGTGAACCAAGAGGCCTGTTGCTTGGTGGGCAGGTGGTGGGGGCCACCCAGAGGGGTCCTTCCCAGGCCTCGGTGATCACTGATCACTCCCGGAGCCCCAGAACCAGGGAGAGCCGGGCTCAGCAGAGGAAGGAGGTGGGCACGAATGACCGGGTGGATGCAGCAAAGCCGGGGCAGACCGAGCCTCTGGCTGGGCCAGGCACTCAGGGACGACGCATTCTTCATGCACGGGGTGCACCCTGCGTCCAGCAGCCCCCGGGAGTGTGGTCTGGCAGGGGGCTGTCCTGGCTCGTCTTGTAAATCTCACCATTTACAGCTATTGACAGGTGCGAAGGTGGCCCATCGACTCCGGGGCATGCATGCACGCGGCCAGCCGCCACCGTCGCCTGACATGATGAATTGGCAGATCACCGACCATGTTCTCTGACAAGTGATTGTTTCAGCGAAAATGAGAAATAACGATCGGGGCCAGAAGCAGATTATTAAGAAAGACTTCCAGCGACTTTGCGGATTGTCTTGGCTGTTCTAATAATCAAAGCTCCCAAGGAGATGCGAGTTTCCAGTGGCATTATTTTCCCAGACAGACATCCTAGTGGAAGGGCATGGGCCACGCAGACGCTGGATCCTTCCCGCTCTCCTTACGGCCTGGGCGCGTTGCCCAGGGGGGCCAGGTAGAGGCTTTGCTGTATTGGCTCAAAGGGAGCTCCAGACCCCCAGGGGAGCCCAGGGAAATGGGGGCACTCGTGTGGACGACCCTGTGGGAGAGGTGGTCATTCCTAGAACAGGAACCCACTTGTCTGTGGCCTCCCTGGGACCCGGGGCCCAGCATCACTGGTCCTCTCCTCTCTTCCAAGATGGAAAGAATCAGTGTCAGTGGAGCTGAATCCCCCAGCCTCCACTCCAGACGGTGGTGAACGGGGTCTGGGGCCGTCGGTCCCACAGGGAGGCCACGCAGGTGTGTGCTAACAGGGAGAAAAGACCTGAATGAATGAATGAACACAGGAAGGGGCCAGGGAGAGACCCCCAGAAACCTGGCCAGCTCCCTCCCTTCCTCCCTGTCCTGCCTCGTGTCCCCGGAGCCCCGCGAGGGACTGAGAGCTGGCTGCAGGGCCTCGGGCTGCAGCTTCTGCCAGCTGTGGCTCGAGGCCGGAGAATCCACCTGCTCTTTCAAGGACTCAAAAGGCCAGTGGGTGTCTGCAGAGGTGACCCTGGGCACCATTCCCCGGTGGCCCCGGGCTGGGTGCAGGAGCACAGAGGGCTCTTGGGGGCTCACTCTTGGGGGTTGAGACATGGCCAGTGAGGGGTTAAAGCAGGAAGCAGCTCACAGGGCCGAGTTAAGAAAATGATGTCCTGCTGTTTGACGTCATTTTAATTCCATTTCAGGGGCATTTAATCTCATTTGCTGATGACTGATCCCTGGCCATGGATGAATTAACTCACGGCCCTTCCTCTGAGGGGAAGCGGGACCCTTTCAACAGAGACATAGCGTCATCGTGTCCTGCTGCACCTCGAGAGGGTGGGGGTGGCAGTAAGGACCTGACCCCTGGGCCTGGCATTTACTCAGCACTTGGAACTTTCCAGAAGTGTGCCGGCCTCATACTAGTGGGTGGAATGCACCCATTCCTCAGGCCCAGGCCAATAGCCCCAGGACCGGGTGCTTTGGGGCAGGTTCAGGGTCCCGGGTGATGGCACGTGTCAGAGTCTGGGGGTGGCCCTTTGCGGGGCTCTGACACCTGGGGCGAGGGTGGGAGGGGACAAGGTCGTCTCAGAACCTGCCTCTGTGGCTCCTTGCCGAGCCAGACTGGAGGCAAAGGGCTGCTTTGTTTTGGGGAAGCTGTACCTCATGGGGGTCCTGAGGCTCTCCCTCCGTCCAGGCCCCTGGAGGCCAGGGGGCAGCGGGCAGGTCACAGCCCCACCAGGCCACAGGCCCCAGGTCCTGGGAGGAGAGAAGTGGCCACAGGGGACGTGACCTATGGTTACTTTCTCCCCCCCCCCCGCTTCTGGTGTTCCTTCTGCTGGTAACTCCACATTTCCCAGAAACTTCTGCTGATCACTGACTGCTCACTCTGGCTTGGACTTAAGTGAACTTTGGAGACTTAAGGCAGGGCTGTGTCCAAGCTTCAGGGAGGTGGGATCCACGTGAGGACCACAGGCCCTGCAGTATAGGAGCCCCGGGGCTTCCCACGTGGTCCGGCAGAGGCCTGTGGCCCCAGCACCCAGCAGGGGGCGTGGGGTGCAGAGCGAGGGTTCAACATGCTTGTTCCTGCCTGAATGAGCCTCCTAACCCGGATGCGGGGGTGGGCGTGGGGGCCACAGATTTGGCAGTGTGGCCCATAGGCTGGAGATGTTGGGACGTTGGGTTACTCTCAGGATGATGGGTCTTAACATTTCAGACCCCAGAAACACGGCCACCTTAGCTGGCATGGGGTTGACCTGCAGCATCCATGCACTCTGGCGATGCCCCAGGCATGTCACGATGGCACCCTCCCTTGTCACTGGCTCAGGGATGCGAGGCCGGAACCAGCCGGGCAGGCGTGTTCCTGTGCCTGGGAAGGGGAAGCCAGCCAGGCTCCCTCACTGCCCGTGGGCTGTGTGGGAACAAGGGAGCTCGTGCTTCCTGGCTGCTGGAGCCAACTCTGCTCAGAATGGCCTCTGCCTGAGATCAAAGGCAGCACTAAGAGCATTTGTCTGTCTGTCCATCCACCCATCCATCCATCCACCCACCTACCCACCTACTCATCCATCCACCAATCCACCCTTCCTTCCACCCATCCATCCATCCATCCACCAACTGACCCTTTCTTCCACTCATCTGTCCATCCATCCATCCATCCATCCATCCATCCATCCATCCATCTATCCAATATTTATTTGGCTCCTGCTGTTTTCCAGGACTCAGACCCAGTGACAGTCCAATGTCCATAGCATCCTGGGCTGTGACAGAGGGTAGTTCGGAGATGCGCTGGGGCAGGCTGTGGCAGCTCAGAGGAGGCCCTTGGCCCCAGAGAGCTAATAATGACACTCTTTTAACATAAAGCCACCCGTGAAATGTGTCATTAAACCCAACATGTCAATCCTTTGTAAGACTTTTCAGGAGAGTAAGATTTATAAGCTAAACAATAATCTTTTGTCAGAATCCTAATTTGGGTCTGGAAAATAGAGTTTGTGCAACTCTGAGAATTTCTTAAAAGGTTCCTTGGACGTTCTGACAACCAGAACTGGTCCCCAGAGATGGGTAGAAACAGGATAGGTGGGGACTCCACACCAACAGTAATTTTAATAAAAAATGTTGTGAATTGGCACAGGTGCCACCGTCACGGAGGTCTGTTGTGCCAGCAGCAGAGGACAAAGTCCAGAGAGCACGGAGTCGCCTTCCCAGCTCTGCTCCCTTCCAGCTGTGAGATGCGGTGCGGGCAACCACCTCTGAGCCTCAGCTCTCTCCTTGGCAGAATGGGGATGCTCCGTCCGGCTCGCAGTGGCTGTGCCCAACAGGTGCTGGTATGTGGTCCATGGTACAGGCCCTTACCTGCCTGCACCCTTCTCTGGGGCCGCTCCTGAGGTGTCCCGAGAGAGGGACTGGGATGCATCACCCCTCCCTCAGGGCTGGACTGGATGCCCGCCCACCAAGGGGAGGGGGGCAGGGCGGGAGGGCTTTCTGGGAGCTGGCTCTCCTGTTATTGGATTATCTCATTTGCAAACAATCAATGTAGACAGCAGGAGACTTTGTCAGACTCCCCTTCCAGGATGCAAATGTAGCCTTTCTCTGCCTCTGCCCTTTATTAAAACAACCACAGAGCCAGGCGGATAAACAAGACAATTAAATGTAAGTGATGTCATCTCCCTCCTTCATTCCCTTTAATGAGGCGCCCAGGCCCTGGCAGGGCGGTGGCGGGAAGCCGGAAGATGCCAATCCGATTAAAACGCAACCAAGAGGCAACACTGACCTTTCGCTTTTAACGACTGACCCAGCGCCTGGGAGCTGGGGTGACAGCTGGGACAGTGTGCTCTGATTTGTGCGGCGATTACATTTAAAGAGTGAATATTTACTGTCTCCCTGTAACGAGCTGCCCCTTCAGTGCCGACTGGAACGTGAAGAGCACGACACACTCGGGGGATGGGTCCCCTCGCCCCGACACCTATCTCCAGGCCCGGAGGGGCGCATGCCCTCGGCGGAGGGACACGCAAACAGGAGCCAAGGAATCGTGGGGTGCCAGGAGGAAAGGGCGGGGGCGGGTGGCCGAGGGCATGTCCTGAGCTCCTGCTGGGACATGAGACCAAAGGCAGGTCCCACCAGGCCACCTCTGCAGGAGAGAGAGGACCTCCCATGGCTGATGTCACCACCCCTACTGCTGCTACTACTGCTAGTACCACCACCACTGCTACTAGTACCACCTCTACTACTGCGAGTACCACCACCGCTACTACTAGTACCACCACCTCTACTGCTAGTACCACCACCATTGCTACTAGTACCACCACTGCTACTACTAGTACCACCACCACTGCTACTAGTACCACCTCTACTACTGCTAGTACCACCACTGCTACTACTAGTATCGCTACCGCTACTACTAGTACCACCACCACTACTGCTAGTACCACCACCATTGCTACTAGTACCACCTCTACTACTGCTAGTACCACCACCACTACTACTAGCACCACCACCACTGCTACTAGTACTACCACCACCAGTACTAGTACCACCACTGCTACTATTAGTACCACTACTGCTACTGCTAGTACCACCACTGCTACTAGTAGTACCACCACTACTAGTACCCCCACAGCTGCCACTACCAGTACTATTACTACTACTACTGCTCCTACTACCACCACTAAGACTACTGCCATTACTACTAGTACTGCTACTACTACCACCAGTAGTATTACTACTACTACTACCACTACTACTTTTCTTACTACTATCACTGCTACTGCTATTACTGCTCCTGCTGCTGCTACTACTACCACTATTACTATTTATTACCACTACCATTGCTATTGCTACCACCACTACTGCTTCTGCTAACTCCTGCCACCCCTACTACTACTGCTGCTCCTCCTCCTGTTACTATTCCTGTTAATCCTCTGGCAACAGTGCCAATCTTACGGCACCTGACCCTCCCGGGGCTTTCCAAGCAGGCAGCCCATCGTCCCCTCCCTCCACGCAGCACCACTGTGAGGTGAGTGGTTGGGTCTCCACGTGACAAATGGGGTGACAGCGTGGGCACAAGTGCGGAGGCCGCACAGAGGGCTGGGGAGCTGAGGTCTGGGCCCGCCCCACGGAGCCGGGGTTGCGCTCTCTGGCTGGCACCCTCTGGGAGCCACCTCCTCCTGCAGGCTCAGTTTCTCCATTTGCAAAATGGGAATTATGCCCGAGGCCACGCCCTCACGGGGTGGCTGGGAGGTGAGCAGATGGGGAGAGCTACACAGGCACCGCCTGCCCCACACCTGGGCAACAGATGAGGAGGCAGGAAGCCAGGGAGGCCACCCAGTTTACTCAGCATCACCCCGCAGAAAGCCAGGAACCCTGGCACTGGATTTGGTGATTTCCTCCTGTCGCCTGCACCAGCAAGGTGAGAGAGTGCCAGAGAAGGGCGCTCCAAAGGTGAGAGCAGTAGCCTGTGCTGGGGTGAGGTCTGCTCTTGGGGAGAAATCAGCACCCACAGTCTCTAAGGGATGCTGAGCTGGGGGAGGGGAGGAGGCAGCGTGTACCTGGTGGGACGGAATTCTTCCCTCCCTGCCTCCCTCTCTTCTGAAACTGGCACCCTGCTGAGCCCAGCCTGGCCCAGGGTCAGGCTGAGGGGAAGTACTGATCAATAACACAGACTGTGGACCCAGTCCCCTGGGCTCAACCCCAGCTCTGCCTCATGCCAGCTGTGTGACCTCAGGCATATCACTTAACCTCTCTGAGCTTCTATTTGCTCCTCTGTAAAATGGGAGAAATAGCAGCGCCTTCCTCGTGAGGTTGGTGTGAGGGTTCTATGTGCTAAAACATGAGGACAGGGACTCACCAGCACACAGCAAGTGTTCATACTATTATTACATTACCGCAGACAAATGGGCCAGAATTTAAATAACTCTGACATTAAATATGCAGTCAGTTAAGCCTTCCCAGAGCTCCAGAAACACTGGCAGCACCAGGGAGAAGCAATTACATATACCGTCAGGGTTGCTAATGAGGAAGCCGAAGCTGGGGTTTCCAGAACCTCCTGTACCCCCGGAGTGCTCTCTGCTGTCCTTACTGTCCTGCAGCCCACACCACGGCCCTGTGGTCATTTCACTGGCCAACCACGAGCCCTGGAGGCAGACTGTGCTTCATCCCACCCCTGCCCTGATGGCCGGCCGGCCAGCCTGAGCTGGGCCCAAGAGGCCAGGAAGGCGCAGTAGAGGCCGGACTGCCTGAGAGGTGAGGCTGCAGGACGTTAATGCAGTGTCTGAGTGAGACCCGGGCTGGTCAGCGCTCAGCCTGGGAGAGCTGCTTGCGTGAGGGAGCTGCTGGGAGGGTCCTGCAGACCCAGGAGCAGGAGCAGAATCTCTGAGCCCCCAGCATCCTGGGTCTCTCTGCCTCCCCAGGCTCTGGAACAGACATGCTCCTTCGTGGGCCCCTGCACGGAGACGACACCCTGCAAGAATGCAGTTTCGCCTCAGACTTCCGGTTGTTGCTGCTGACAGCAAGCCAGCCCAGCCCAGGGCTGGTGGGCGCTGAAGGGCTGCTCGTTGTCCAGCACCCCGGAGAGCGCAGCCGTGGTCCAGCTGGGAGGAGGGGCAAGCAGCACCTTGGACCAGATCCCTTGGCAGGACTGAACTGGGAGTGGGGAGGTGTCAGTTTTTTAGGGTGGCACAGACTGGGGCTGCCAACTACAGAAATCTGTTCCTCACAGTTCCGGAAGCTGGAAGTCCATCATCCAGGTGTCGCAGGGCTGGTTCCTCCTGGAAGTTCTGAGGGAGCTTGTTCCAGGCCTCGCCCAGCTCCTGGTGGCAGCGAGCAATTCTTGGCACTCCTTGGCTTGTAGACCAGTCACGCCAGTCTCTGCCTCTGTCCTCGCGTGGCCTCTCCCTATGTCTGTGTCCCCATCTCCCTTCTTATGAGGAAATCAGTCATATTGGATTAGGGCCACCCCAGTGACCTCATCTTAACTCAGTCACCTTTTTAAAGACCCTGTCTCCAGTACAGTCACATTCTGATGTGCTGGGGTTGGGACCTCAACATGTGAATCTGGGGGGACACGGTTCAGCCCACGACGCCTGGAGAGCAAGCCTGGACCCCAGGGGGGTGGCCCTGGAGGGAGATGGCGTAGCTGGAGCTGGGGTGACCCTCCCCCTAGGGGCCCCCCCTCAGTCCTGCTGCGCCCCATGCTGGTCCCTGAGAGGGGATGGGCCCATCTGGGGCTCTGGCTGCAGCTGGCCACACACGGCGCCCTGGTCTCCTGGCTGGAGGCTGAGACGGCCGAGTCCTCTCGTGTCCTGGGGCCAGTCTGAGCTGGCATGAGGGGTGCTCAGGATGTGTGGTGAAGAACCACGGAATGAATGAGCACAGCCTGGATAACGGTGAAGAGCAGACCTGGATACAGCCCTGGAAGCGGCTCCAGCCCAGAGTGGCCGTGCCCGGCTCCGACCAGCTTGCTTCCCGGCCGAGCACGGTCTTCGCCCCCCAGCCCGGCCTTGGGGGTCCTCTCCAAGCTGCAAGTGATGGGGGTGCCCATCCTTCCCCCAGGCTGGGGAGGGTCTTGCAGCCCAGCACACCCCACAGAACCCCCTCCTCACTTTCCCCTTTGAATCCGCTTTTCCGTGCTGCGCGTGGGGCGAGGGGCTGTGGAAGCTGCTGCCTTTAGACTGAATCTAAAAATCCCACACCAGGCCCAGCGCCCACGCTTTGCGTGGATGACCTTTCACCTCCACATCATCATCAACATGTGCCCCTCCAGGCTCCTGGGGCCCCTCCGCCTGGGTCCCGAGCAGAGACCACAGCAGACACTCTCATGGGGACAGGGCTGACGTCTGTCTACCTGAAGGTTAAGGACTCCCCTCACCGTGAAAAGGGCTCCCTGCCAAGAAGCCCCTCCCGTCCGACTCAGATAACACTCACTGATGGCCCCCTGCCGTTTACCCAGGACAGTAGACGCTGACCCTCCAAATTCCGTTCTTGGTCTCAGATATGATGAGCTGAGCTGCTGTGGCCACCGATCGATGGAACAAAATGGGGTCAGCTTCTCTCCTCCCCTCAGGCCCCCAGGGATGAGGCTGGCCCCGGGAGTCCTCTGGTTTTTCTGATCGTGCCACCCTGTCTCCACCTCCACATCTGCTTCTCCCTCGCCGTGCTCACCCATCTCTTTGCCTGACCCTGTGACGCGGGGTCACCCTGTGGCCTCAGGGCTCTCCCGCTGCAGTCCCCTCCCCTATGGCAACAGTCCCTGTCCCCCGTGGCAGTGAGTAAAAGTCTCTCCTTACTGAGTGGACTTGGCTTTGACAACGTGGAGGAGAAAGAGGAGGCCAACTGCAGTGTCCTGAGGCGCTGGGAGGCTGCAGTGGCTTCCATGACCCCTGAGACCATCGGCCTTGTGGCCCCGGCAGCTGGGGATGGGGAGGGTCCCAGGGCTCTGAGAGCCTGTGCTTTGGGGTCACCATGGCGCTCTGTGGCCTCCAACAGCCGGGTAAGCCCCGCCCCTGGACCAGACCCCTTGCACCTGCATGCGTGTGCAGTGTCTGGGTATGTGTTCCACGTGGCGCTCTGCTCTGCCTCCCTTTGCTAACTCGTTCACTCATTGATTCCTGCGCTCCTGGCCGGCTCCCTGCTCCTGTAGGTGGATCCTGTAGGTCCCAGCTTGCATGTCCATCCCCCAGAGAAGACTTCTCTGTCCCACACCCTGGCCCCACAGTGCAAACCTTTGGAGCCCCAGGTTTAACTGGGTCCACGGGAGAAGCCCAAGGTCTGGACAGGAGGAGGGTCTTCAAGTGCCAGTGGGAGGGAGGAAGGTGATGAGCACAGGGGCCCAGGGCCGTGGCATCAGCGGGGGTGTGAGGGCCATGACTGGGGGCGCATGGGAAGACCCCATCCCACCCGGGGGAGACACTCGGCCTTTGCCTGATCTGCCATCTGGGCACATCTGGCCGCAGTGGGTGGTCATTTCTGCAGCAGGCTTCGTGACCGTGCCTGCTCCACCTGATGCGTGGGCAGAGCCGACGGCCATCCAGCAGACGGCCAGCTGCACCCCTGGTTTTGATGCCAGGACATGGGGCCTTCATTAGATGTTCATGTGCAGCTGCCCTGAGACCTGCTCCTGGAAGCGGAAAAGGGCCTTCAACCTGTCGGGATGCTCAGAGAGGCTGGTGTGAGCCAGGCCAGCCGCGGGAGGCGGGTGCCCGGATCCCCGAGAGCACCATCTCTAACGTCTCTCCTTAGAAAAGGCAGGCGTGTGTTTCGGTACTTTCGAGTGAAACGCCCTCCTTCAGTCGCTGGAGGCTGGAGTTTCACACCTGCACTAGGGCGCTGGAGCAGGCGACCCTGCGGGGTTTTTGTTGTGGTGGCGCTGTGGGCAAGGTGGCTGCCCACGGTGAGGGCCACTGAACGCTCATGGGCAGGTCGGGGCGCCTGGCCATGGGCTCCAGGCCATCTGTGGGTGCTCCTGTAAGAGGGGAGGCTGTGCGCCCTGGCTCCCCGGAGAGATGACAGGAGTGGCCAGGAACAGTTGAGGTCAGTGCCCTGGAGACTCCCTGCAAGAGGGACTTGGGAGGAAGGTGCAGGGAGCACTAGTAGGGAGGGGGAGGTGGGCTGGGCACAGGGGAGCCCAGCAAAGGAGCAGCCCCCAGGAGGTCCAGGGGCACCAAAGGGGGATCAGGAGTTCCTAGAAGATGGGGACCCACATCCTCCAGGGGCTCTGGCTGTGGGGCAGCCCCCTCACAAACGTGCCGGCTGTTGGGAGAGCAGGCCAGGCCAGAGTGCACAAAAGTGGGAAAGGACCTGAAGGGAGGAGGGTGAGGCCCTGGAGGGTGAGATAAGGGGGTGAACAGGCAGGGGCAGGGCTGTGGGGTCTGGGAAGCAGTGGGCCCGGGGGCTTGTCCTAGGAGCTCCCAGCTGGGATCCCTGGGAATGTGAAAGCCCTTGGTGGCCTTCAGTTTGCTCATCTCTGAAATGGGGCCTCGACCAGGGATCCTAGGGGTGTCTGCACAGTGTCAGGGCCAGGTGAGAGGTTGAGGATTGCACCTGCCTCCGTGTGACATATAGCAGAGGGACACTGCTTCAGAGGGCATGCAGGGGCCCAGGGCAGCCATGTGCAGGAGGCAGCTTTCGGGCTGGGGCCCAAGGACGGAGAGGTCAAGCCTGGAACCCCACCCCTGGGGCGCCTGGCAGCCTGAGCAGGGCATGGGGTGGGAGGGTGCTGCACTCTCTGCCCTGGGGACCTGCACTGGGTGGTCCCTGGACACTAGCCCTAGCAGATCACCCTGGCCCTGCCCCTCAGTTTTCCACTTTGGCCCCTCCCTGGCTTCCTGGCCACACTGCCCGCCTCCTCCCACCCTTCCTCAGGCCTATCAGGGCTGGGCCTGTTTATCCAGCTGGGACTAGAGGAAATAGCTCCAGTGCTGAGACAGACAGGAGCAGCCATTAATCATGGGTGGAAATTGGAAATTATCCGAATGCTGGGGATTGCCTGGGGAGAAGCACAGGCGTGGAGGCCAGGGCAGATGGACTGTGGGTGCTTCCGGTGGCAACTGGCACTGCCTGGGGGCATGGGGCGGACAAGTGTGGTCATTGATGGCTACACTTCCCACCCCAATCCCAGGCCAAGCAGCTCCCCCTGCAGCCTGGCAGCCATGCATGGTCCAGTGGGACATGGGGCAGGGGGGACACAGAGTACAGGGGACATGGGGCAGGTGGGACATAGGGCAGGTGGGCAGGGCCCCCGGAGGGTGAGTGGTGGGCAGGACCTGAGTCCACCGGGGAACCCCTGAGGGTGGACATTTGCTGGGGTCTTGATGGGTGAGCAGGAGTTTACCAGTTGGGGGAAGAAGGCCACTTTGACAGTGGCGCAGCCCTGAGCAGGGAGCCCGAAAGTAGGTCCGGGGGCTGACAGGACACGGCGGCTCAGGGCAATTCTTTGGGTAAGTAGCGAGCCTGGGAATAGCTCCAGACTGCTGTTATTCACAGCCGCGGGGGTACCAGCCGAGTTTCGACACCTCCAGGAAGACCCCAGCCAGGCCCAGGCCACACTGGTCACTGCCCTGAGCAGGGTCCTTCCACCTGGGCCTGCCATCCTGTGACCTTTCCTGCCAACTCTTCCTGCCTCCTGGCATGGGGACACAGAGTCACACGGTGGATGGGACCCTATGTCAATGCAGACCACATCCCGACCACGTGGCCGCCCTCACATCCCTAGGGACAGGCGCTTGCTCCCTGCCAGAGGAAAGGATGGAGAGGGCTGAGGCGGCCAGCTCAGGGCCAGACCCTGATGTCTCCGAGGCGGCCGGCTCAGGGAACCCCTTGGCAACCACCCAAATGGGAGTGGAGAACGGATTGGCTGGCACCTGCCAACTCCCAGGGAGGGACACCAGTCCTGGAGCCCTGTTGGCCAGTAACTGGCCCACCATGGACAGCCAGGTGCCCCAGGAGCTGCCGGATCACCACCGACGGCAGCCTCCCTGCGCGATCACAGCCCAGGCAGAGCCCCTGCCCTCTGGGCACTTCGGAGAGGAGAAACCGTTCTTACTAATCGGTGATTCCGTAAACTAGCCGGTGAAGACAGAGGTTGTGAGTATTGGAAAAACACTGTCAAATAATCAGGTTATTCTCATAAGTGGAGAGGCAATTTGCTACCTGTCAAATGGCATTCCGCCACCTGCCTTTCACCAACCTCAGTGGGTGGAGGCCGGCTGGGGAGAGCCTGAGGACCTCGGGGACCCCCAGAGCCCTCCAGGTCCCCAAGACCTGGGGGCACATATGGTTGGTGCAGGGGGTCCCACTGCCGGCCCGGAGAGGCCTGGGCTTCCCTGCACCCCTCAGGTCGCCCCTCAGCAGGTGAATCTGTGCCCTCTGCACCCTCACTGGGCCATGGTCATCCGGCTCCCATGCTCGCTCCTGCAGCCCCCTTGCTTGGGAGCCCTGCGCACCTTCTAACCCTGGGAACTCTGCTGACCCCGTGCCTGCCTAGGAAGCCTTCCTGCCCTCATGGGGCCCCCCAGCTCTGGCTGCAGCCTGTGGGGACTGGCGTGTTGGCATGAGCCCTGATGCATGGAGCTCCCAGGGTGAGGAATCATGGCTGCCCATCTCTGTGGCCTCCATCCCGCCCCATATGGGCTGCCCTGATGCCAACTGGGAAATGCAGTCACGGATGAGAAGGCACCTCATCCAGGGGATTCTGTGTTCCATGCTGGGGTCACCCTCAGATCCAGCAGCAGCCCTCCACCCAGCTGTGGCAGCAGTGTGCCCGAGGGGTGTCCCGCCTCTGCTTGGACAGCCTGGGGACAGGGAGCTCACGATGCTGGCCATTGGCTCAGCTGCTCTGCCTGCCATGGACCTCTGCCTGGCCCCCCTGTGCCCCCCTCTGTGGAGAACTGTCCCCAAGCACGAGAGGGACAAAGGCCCTGGCAGGGGAGGGGCTGTGCAGGGGGGCGGTAGGCAGGAGCTGCCCCTGCTGCAGTGGGGCTGGCTCTCCATCCTCAGCACCACACCTAGGGAGCTGCATCCTGTCACTTGGTAGCTTCTGGGCCAGCCTTCATGCCTGGGCTGTGGGGGGAGGTGACAGCAGCCATGGGGCACAATCATGGCTAGGCTTACTCTCTGCCCATCCCTCCCTGTGACACAGTTCAGCAGGAAGCTGGTACCTCTGGGCCCAACAGCCCAGCGTGATTCGTGTGTAAAGAGAGGCAGGAAGAGACCTGGGTGACCTCAGGTGGGGCTGCTGGGGCTGCACGGGAAAAGGCAGGGTCCAGAGACTCCCCTTACTTGGGGCAGTGGCCCCATCCCCTCCTCTTTGTCCTTCTTTCCTACTTTGGCCCTCCTTGGGGTAATAAATGGCCCTGACACCCATCTCCCTCAGCAGTGCTAGGATGCGGGCTGGACAGAGACTCCCCTCTAGAAGCCCAGAGAAACAGATCAACTGGGGAGGGCCCCCATGGAAGTGACTTTGGAACTGAGATGGGGAGGGAAGGATGCTCCAGGCAGGGGAACAGCAAGTGCAAAGGCCCTGAGGTGGGAGGGAGTGGAATAAGTGTGAAGGGCTGAAGAATGCTGGTGTGGCTGCAGGGCAGAGGGGACCATGGGACAGCAAGGGGAGGCTCCGGGGGTGAAGGGGCAGTCCATTTGTAACCAGTACACTTCCAAATAATCTGTGGCTCACAAAGGGAGTCTCTAGGGAGATAATAAATTACAGTAAATTAAATGAAGATGAAAACACAACATATCAAAAATTATGCAGCACAGTGAAAGCAGTGCTGAGAGGGAAATTTGTAGCACTAAATGCATACATTAGAAAAGAGGAAAAGTCTCTAATCAATCATCTAAGTTCCTACCTCAAAAACCTAGAAAAAGAAGACCAAAATAAACCCCAAGCAAGCAGAAGGGGGAAAATAATAAAAAGAGAGCAGAATTAAATCAAATGGAAAACAGAAAAATAAAAGAGAAAACCAATGAAACACAGAGATTGTTCTTTGACAAGATCAATAAAATGGACAAACCTCTAGTAAGAGTGACAAAGAAGAAAAGTGAGAAGACACAACTTACCAACATCAGAACAAAACAGGGGCCATCACTACAGACCCTGCAGACGTCAAAAGGATAACACAAGAGTGGCGTGAACAACTCTATCCATATAAATTTGACAGTAGGTGAAAAAGACCACGTCCTCAAAAACCTGCACTCACCCAATATGAAGTAGACAATTTGAATAACCCTCTGACTATTAAGGAAATCAAATTCATAATTTAAAAACTCACAAAAAAACAACTCTCTAAATCCAGATGGTTTCAATGGAGAATTCTAACTAACATTTAAAGAATAATTAACAGCAATTCTGCAAAATCTCTTCAAAAAAATGAAAGAGGAAGGAACACTTCCCAATTCATTTTATGAGGCTAGTGTTACCCTGATACTAAAACCAAAGGCAGTCCAAAAAGAGGAAACTACAAACTCACATCCCTCATAAGTATAGACACAAAATCCCTAACAAAATATTAGCTAATAGAAGTCAGCAAAATATAAGAAGAATTATACACTGTGACCAAATGGGGTTTATTCCAGGGATGCAAGGCTGATTTCGTATTTGAAAGTCAATCAGTGTGACCCACTGTATTAATAGGCTAAAGAAGAAAAATCATGATGATATCAATTTATGAAGAAAAATCATTTCACAGAATTCAACTCAAACTCACAGCAAACTGGGAATTGAGGGGAACTTCCTCAACTTGATAAACAGTATTTATAGAAAAACTACAGCTAAGATTATACTTAATGTTATAACTAAGTATATAGTTAATACTAATTTTTCCCCTCAAGATCAGGAACAAGTCAAGTGTCCACTCTGGCCACCCTTATTCAATAGAGTGCTGGAAGTTCTAGCCAGTGCAATAAGGTAAGGAAAGGAAATAAAAGGCATTCAGATCTTAAAGGAAGAAATAAGACTATCCCTGTTTGCAGATGGCATTATTGTCTACATAGACAACCCCAATGAATCAACAAAAAAAACTCGTAGAACTAACACAGGAATTCAGCAATAAATAAGATGTAAGTATATGAGACAAACATACAGAAATCAATTGTATTTCTATATCTGAGCAATGAACATGCAGACACTGAAATTAAAAATATACTACCATTTACAGTCATTCCAAAAATGAAATACTCACTTGTAAATCTAATAAAATGTATTCAGGACATGTACACTTAATACTACACAATGCTGATGAAGAAATCAAGGAGGATCTAAATAAACGGAGAGAATGACTGTGCTCATGGGTTGGAAGACCAACGTAGTAAAAATGTCAATTCTCCATAAGTTGATATACAGGTTTAATGCTATTCCTCTCAAAATCAAAGCAAGATTTTTTGTAGATATAGACAAGATAACTAAAATTTATAGGAAAATACAAAGGAACTAGAATAGTTGAAATGATTTTGAAAAAGAAGAATAAAAAATCAGTCTACTTGATTTCAAGACTTATCCCATAGCCACATGAATGAGGACTGTGTGATATTGGTGGAGGCGTGGACACACAGATCAATGGAACAGAACGAGAACCCAGAAATAGACCCACAAGAATGTATCCAGCTGATTTTTGACAAAGGTGCAAAAGCACATCAATGGAGGAAAGAAAGACTTTAAGCGAACGTTGCTAGAGCAATTCGACACCCAGAAGCAAAAAAAATGAACCTCTACCTAAGTTCACAACTTATGCAAAAATTAACTCAAAATGGGCCATGGACTTAAATGTAAAATATAAAGCTATGAAACTTTTAGAAAAAGACATAGGAGAGAACCTTTGGGACCTAGGGCTGGGAGAAGAGGTCAAACACTTGACACCAAAAACAGGGTCCTTAAAAGGAAGCGTTTGAACTTCATTAAAATTAACAACTTTTGTTCTGTGAAAGACATTGTTAAGAGGATATACAGAGAGGCCGCAGAGCAGGAGATCTGACAAAGGACTAGTATCTAGTATGTATAAAGAAGGCTCAAAACTCAAGAGTAAAAAAACCCAAACAATCCAGTTAGAAAATGAGCAAAGGACATGAAGAGACACTTCACTGAAGAGAACGTGCAGACGGCAACAAGCAGATGGAAAGAAGTTAACTCATCAGCCATCAGGGAAACACAAATTAAAATCACGATGAGATACCACTACACACCGATCAGGACGGCTGAAATAAAAAATAGTGACAACACCAAATGCCGGTGACAATGTGGACGCACTGGAGATCGCTCACACATCTCCAGAGGGAATGACAAATGGAGCAGCCGCTCTGGAAAACAGTTTGGCAGTTTCTTAAAAAACAAGCGTGCCCTTACCGTAGGATGCAGCAGTTGCCGACCTGGTCACGCACCCCAGAGACATGAAGACGAGTTCACACAGAAACTAGCCCACGACTGATTATAGCAGCTTTATTCATAACAGCCCCAAACTGGAAACGATCAGGTGTGCTTCAGTAGGGAGTGGTTAAACCGGCAGCGTGCCCAGACCACGGACAACTGCCCGCAACAAACAAGAACAAGCTGCCGACACATGGCACACCCTGGAAGACCCTCCAGAGAACTACGCTGAGTGACAAAAGCCATTCCCGAAGGTGGTACACTGTATGCTTCCACTTACGTGACGTTCTTGAAATGACAAGTGTGCAGAGTGGAAGACAGACCAGCAGTTACCACGGGTGGAGGGGGTGGGAGACGAGTGGGCGTGGCTGTAAAGGCAGCAGGAGGGGACCCCGTGGGGCGAATGTTCTGTGTCTGGACTGCATCCATGTGGACATCCTGGTGTGGCCTTGTCGGATGTTGCCACTGGATAAAGGGCATGTGGGATCTGTCTGCATTATTTCTTACAACGCTTGTGAATCTGTAATTACTTCAAAATAAAAAGTGTGGTTAAAAAAAAGGTAAAACACTAAAAAAGACTAACAATGACACCGGTGTCACCAAGGGGACGGCCCGCCGGTGCGCTTCCCCTTCATCTCCCTCCTCCCAGTTCTTCCTCTGTCTGGTTGGGGAGGAGGGGTAGGGCGCAGAGGGGACGGGTTGTCCCCGAGCACTTGGGTCTGCGGCCTCTTTTCTTTAAAGGGAATGTGTTTGTGCGTCATGGTCGGGACCCTTCTGAGAATGCCTTGGAGGAAGCAGGGCACCAGGGACCCTCGGGGTTGGGGGTCTCCTTCCCTACACAATTGTCCCTCCCCGATTCCCAGTGCCCAGGGCTCAGTCTTGCCCCCAGGGTCCCTCCTTCCCAGGTCAGGCCCCAGCGGCTGCCCTCCTCCATCCGGGCCAGGGTGTGGGGGGTGGGCTACAGGGTCTCCCAGGTACCTGACCAAGATGCACAGGCAGTTCTCAGGGTCACACGTTGCTTGTCCAGTCTGAAGTGGAACTCTGCTGGGGCAGGAAAGGAGGAGGTGCAGTAAGCAGGGGGCTATCATCCTCCCCCACTGGTGGCCGGGCCCTCTGAGACCCTGGGCCGGCACCCTGGGGCCACAGGACAAGCCCCAGAGACACAGGCACGGGGTCTCCACTCCCGGCACGCCTGAGCCCTTGGGGTCCAAGAAGGAGCTGAGGCTGCAAACTCACTGGGAGGCGAGGTCTGGCCCCACGTGCAGGCATGGGGGCCACTGAGGATTCGCTTGCTGGCTCCTGCCCCTTCTTGGGCATTCTGTGCTCACTCAGACCCAGCTGAGGGTGGAACCTCACCCCAGGACTGGAACTGAGCATCCTGGGGGTCCACTTGGGTGAAGGGACCATAGTGGCGGCCAGTGTGGTCTGAGCTGTCCATGGGAAGCCCGACCTGCCCCAGGCCACCTGCCCCACCCGGCCCCGGGCCCTGGCCTTCCCCGCTGGCTGTGTGATGGCCTGGCTGTGCTACGGCGCCCACCCTGGATGCTTTAATTGGAACACCCACCAGGGGCTTAAATTAAAATCAAGTATTCAGAGAGAAGGGGCCTTTTTGACAGCTAAAATTAAAGCCTAATTGAATTTTCCCAGGAAAAATATCTCGTGGAAATTTAATTAAGGAAGTAAAGGACCGGGATTTTAAAAATAGATGTATATGGTTTTTAATTCAGGGTTATTTGCAAAGCAAATTAAAAAATAAAAAGAATGCGCTCGGCTGTAGACACAGAGGAGCTGGCGCTGTCCCTGAGCGGGGCCAGTCCCGGGTCCTGCGCGCGGCCGCGGCTCTCCGGGGCCGGGCTCCCGGACGGTGGCTCCAGGAGGCTGCACTCGGCCCGCGTCAGGATCAGAGGAGAGGCCTGCTGTTCCGTCTGGCCTTTCAAGCTTCGGGCCTCACGAGGAGGCCTGGGAGAGCCGCCGCTCCTCCGGTGAGGCCGAGAAAGGAAACCCGCAGCCACAGCGTAGCCTGCACCCTCATCCCCTGCTGCCCCCCCCCAACTCCCAGGACGGGCCGGGGACCACGTCTTCGCTGTTCTGTCTTCGCTTTGGGAAAACATTTTGGAAGAAATAGAATTCTATGCTGAGAAGCAGCTTCAAATGAACTCATTCCAGCATCGGCGGCAAGCCCCGGCCCGGCCCACGAGCAGACCGGGCCCGCAGGGGGTGCCAACGCCCCGGCCTCGGCCACCGCGGGGTCTGGGCCCCCCCCGGCCATCCTGACGGCATGGGATGGCTCCCCACCCAACTCCTGTCCAGATGTTGAGCCTGATGCCCGACTCACACACCAGGCTATGAAAAGGCTTGTTTCTCACGTGGAGAAGCTTTCCGGGGAGACCTGGGCACCCCTGACATGTCCGAAAACGTCTGGATTGAGCAGGAGGGACACCCAGCTTTGGGGTTTATGGTGGCTAGGGGGCGGGGCTGGGCTGTGGGTCCCCCGTGCAGGCCAGGGCGCCTACGGTTTGATTTTCCACAGGTTCCGAAGGCAGGGCCACTGGGACATCCAAAATGACGCAGACTCTCACAGCCTGGCTCACTCACCTCTGCCTGCCTGCCTGGCTGGACGCCGGCCCGACGCGAGGGCTGATTGCCTTAACCCTGTCTGCTGGTGCCCACAGGGGCCTGGGGTCTCCTCGGCCTCCGCCCTGGGCAGCAGGGACTATCTCTGGGACTCAGACTTTCCCACCAGCCTGCCTCTCCCTCCTCCCGCAGTTGCTGGCCGGTGTCTGGTCTTCACGAGGGGTCATGGACAGGCAGTGCCCTGCTCCCGAGAGGGTCACAGAGGGTCTGATTCCTGGCAGACAGGGGCTGTGGACGCCCCCAGGGGCAGCGATGGAGGCAGAGGGCTCCATCTCCCGGGGCGGGGGGGGGGGCACCACGAGGAGGTCCCTGCCCCCTGCCCCCCCCCCCCCTTCGCCTTCAGACCTTCAGGATCAAAAAGCTTTCTGTTTCCTCCACGGACTGTAATGTTCTTGGTAATTAAAGGTTTTTCACCGTTTGATCAGTGAGCCGACATGGCGCGTGGGCCGACGTCCAGGCGCATCGGATGTTTTCTTCTCAGAGGGGCAAATCGCCGATAACGCGCCAGGCTGACGCCGCGGCCCCTGTCAGGGAACAGGTTTAATGAGGTGAGGACAAGTGAGGGGCCGTGCAGTGTCTGGGGGACCCTGGACCGCCACCAGCATCTCATTGGTGCCTGTCAGTTCTTCACGGGCTGGCAGGAAATTCAGGAGGGGCGGGGCGGTGGGCGCAGGAAGTCCGCAGCTAGAGTCAGCCTTGGGGGTGTTCGCGGCTTCGAGGAAGGGGGGTGTGTACTCGTTTCTGCAATGAGTCTGCCGAGTTTTACTGAGCACCTGCTTTGTGCCAGCCCTGTGCTGGGCACGGACAGGGAGCAGCAAATGTCCATTGGGTCTCTGCCCTCACAGGGCGATGAGAGATGAGGGGGTATAGGGGACCCCAGGAGTGCCTAAGAGGGTCGGAGGAAGACGCTGTTGGGAGGTGGCCACAGGGAGAGCCTTCCGGGGAGAGGTGCAGCCTGTGCAAAGGGCCTGGGGCCAGGAGGAGTGAAGGTGGAGAGTTTGGCTGGATTGGGAGGCTGCAGGCTCTGTGGGGGCTCGTGGGCCCTGCAGGGAGTTTTCGCTCCAGGCTATGAGCTCTGGAGTCACCTTCCCCGGTTCCAGTCACATTTTGGAAGGATGGCTCCCTTGGTGGCTGTGTGTGCAGGCAGCCCATGGGGCAGCTGTGGAGATGGGGGGCTGCAGAACCTCGAGGGCCTGCCTGCCCTGCACACTTGAGGGTGTCTCACCCTCTCTCAGCCTCTCGCCTTCCCGCTGTGGCCTCGCCCCTCTTCCCTTCCCCAGTGCTAGCTGAGGGCCCCCTCAGAGAGCACCCCGCTCACGGGCTGTGGGCTAGCCTGGGAACCTCTGGAGAACACAGTCTCTTGGGGTCTGTTCAGAGTTGCTGGCCCTGACCCCTGCAGGGGTGGCCTTTGGGGACCCAGTCCGTTGATGTGGGGGCTGCCCGGGGAAGCCCAACTGCCCCTCCTCTCCCACATCCCCTCAGGAAGGCAGGGGGTTCCCAGGGGCTTTGCTCAATGTGGTCATTTGCGGCCTTCCCCTCCAGCACGGACAGGCCCAGCGTGATGACTGGCTAGCGTGGATCCAGGCACCCAAACCACGCGCTGCTGGAGACGCCCTTCCGCCGTGCGGGCTTATTTCCGCAGCTGACCCTGGGGAGAGGGGCGGGTTAGGAGCAGACCGCCTGGGTTCATGCCAGGCCCCCCCCCCGCCGCTGGCTGCGTGACCTTGGGCAGGTTCCTGACCTGCTCTGTGCACCGCCTCACCTGCACAGGGGGCCGTGGGCAGTGGGAGAGTGAAGGAGCAGCGTGTGTGTGTCTGTGCCTGATGACGTCCACTGTGCTCTGGAGACAACACTCCCAGGGGCACAGGAAAGGGCATCGTGTCGATCAATGCCTCAGTGAGCGTGGTGTCGTCTAAAGTGCAGCTTTTCTGTGAGAGATGAAGGCCCGAACCACGTGTGGACCTCAGGTTTGTGCACATCGAATCCCTTTCTCAGGGTCCCCAGGACGCCGACCGTACGGGACTCCTTCAGTGAGGACCTGAGAGGAGTGGGCCCCCCTGGCTTTGTTAGGGAGTTGCAGCCGGGTCCCCCTGGGGGTCAGCCTGTAGGCCCCTGCGAATGCCAGGGAGGCCCCCTCCTGGGAGGTGAGCGGAGAGGCTGGTCGGAGCTGGAACCCGTGTGGTGGGGGCAGCCCCTCTGGACCTGGGAGCAACGGGATCAGGAAGGCCGTGCAGCTGCCTGAGGTTGGGGCATCGGGGTTGCTGCCCCCCAAGTCTCCTCCTTTCTCCTGCTTTCAGCCGAGACACAGAGAGGGACACTGGGAGGGGAAGGGCTCCATTTCCTGGTCCCCTCTCACACTGGGAACAAAGGGCGCGTCAGAGAGCTGGTGAAGGCCGGCTGCAGCCTGGGCCCCGGTCAGCCTGCCCTGTGTTCCTGGCATGTCGGTGGCCCAGTCTGCATCTCTGTGTGTCCCTGGGCTGTCACTGCTGCGCAGGGAAGCCACAATCACCTCATTTCCTGGCTGTCTGCAGCCAGAGCCTTTGATGGGTTGAACATGACAGAAGTTGAAACGATTACATGTTATAAATGGATAATTAATATATCAGAGCGGCTCCTGAGCTCTCACAGACCAGCTCCTGCAGCGATGTTTCCATCCCTGCCTGTCAGAAGCCTACGCCGAAGCCCGGGGAGCCTCCTCCCCAGCTCGGGTGGTCTCTGCCTGCTGACCCTAAAACCTGCTGCCTCCAGCTGCGGTGGTGCATGAGCCAGCGGGCTTCTGTGTGGGCACATCCCCGTCGAGTCAGAGAGATGGGGAAACTGAGGCACAGGGAGGTGCAGTGCAGCTGTTCCAGACTGCGGCCGAGGCTCCAGCCTCCCCCCACATCCCAGGGCACTTTCTGAAGACCCTGTACCTCGTGCCTCAAGTCCTTCAGATGAGACAAGAGGGTCTCCAGGCTGTGCAGGGCAGGGGGCCTGGTCCCCTCGGGCCATCCTGGGCTGCCCCCTCCTGACCCCCCTCCTGGGCCGCCCTGCCTCTTTGTCCACCCCAGTGGCAATGGCCTGCCTCCTCCATCTGACTAGCAGCTCCATGAGTGATGCTCCGTGTTCACCCCTCATGTCCCCTGCTTGGGCTGGCTCCGGGTGGGATGTGCACGGACACTCCCCAACTAAACGTGCCTCCTGGGATGCCCAGCTGTGATGGCGCGGGAGGGAGTCCCCCGGGGAAACCGGGCTTTAGCTGGGAAGAGAGATGGAAGGCCAGGAAGCACACCCCTCCTCCTCCGATGTCCTCCCTGCCTGCACTGTGCCCCTCTGGGGGTCTCTCCCAGCCCCACCCCCGAACCCCCTGATGGCCGTTTCTTTCTCTCTTGGTGACGGTTGGGCATCGATCCTGGGCGAGGACCACCTTGTATGTAGAGCTTGGTGACTGTGGGCAGTGGCCACCTCCCCAGGAGGACTTTTGCTCCTGAGGCTCCCCCCTACACCCCGGCTGGGCCTCCAAGAGTGTTTTCTGCAGAGCCTGCCGCAGAGATAATAACACCTCTTAAAACACGGTAATTAAATCCTCTCCGCACACAGCAGTAAATCCACGCAGCACAACTTTCTTGTAAAAATGACCTTGTGAGAGATGTTTTCCAGCTGTGGGTTTTATCAGTATCACACGTGGACAGCCCCTCCCGCTGCCCTTCCCACAAAGGCTCCTCGGCCCAACGTCCAGCCCACTGCCCCCAGGCCCCCGTCCTTCTGGATGCCACCTCTGCTGACACCCCCCCAGGCCCTGTGCCCCTCCTCTGAGCCTGGGCATCTGACTTGGGCTCCCACCCCACCACTGACCTGTCTGGAGATCCTGGCCCAGCACCCGGAACTTTCCAGGCTGTGTGACTTCGGGCGAGAATGTTCTTCAGAAGAGAGCTTGCAGGTCACCCCCGCTGGTCCCATCCTGTCGGGGGAGAGAGCGCATGTCCTGTCTGCTCAGCTAGGAATCAATGGTGCATGTTCATCCTCCCCCCTTTGTGATGACGCTGCCACGAATGTCACCTGGAAGGGAGTGCGACTGTCCCTAACACTGCCCTTGGTGACAGTGGTGTGTCTCCCATGGGCAGGCCTGCAGGGCCCTAGCTCCTAACCACCTGCCAGGCAGGACCGTGGGAATCCCCATGTCACAGATGGGGAAATCGAGGCTTGGTGCGGCTTGTGGACACGCAGCGTCACGGGGGTGGTCAGTGGAGGAGTGGGGATTTGTGTCCAGGGGTCTGGCTTGGATATGAGCTGGTGCAGAGATGAAGGGATTAGCCCTGCCAGCCCCCAGAGCTGCCCTGGAGGGCGAGGGCTGCCTTGGGTGCAAAATGCCTCATGTACCATCAAGGTGGGACCTGAGGATCCAACTGCTGTGACCCCTCCCCCTTTCCTGGAGTGGGGCCCAGGCTTCCCGGCTGCCTGGAGCCCACCCCTGCTGCTTCGGTCCCCCTGCTCAGTGCACCCCGACGGTCCGTGCTGAATGCTCCCTTCCCTGACGTGGGGTGAGGAAGGCTCTGGGGGGTGAGAAGAAGCCCCACAAGCATCATCCCCACCTCTCCCCCACCCCCAGGCCTCCTCTTCTGCACCTCTATAGCCTGTCCACCCCCACTCCTCCTTCAGCCTTTCTTTAAAAGCAGCTTTATTTAGATAAAACTCATATACCACACAATTCACCCATTTAAAGTGTACAATTCAATGGTTTTTAGTGGGTTCACAGATAGGGCAACCACCACTGGCGATTTGGATCCTTTTCATCACCTCATAAAGAAATCCCCTATCCCCCGAGCTCCCCCTTCCCCTCCCCCACCCCGGCAACTGCAGATCTGCCCTCTGTCTCTATGGAGTTGCCTCTTCCCGGCTTTCGTGTGAGTGGAACCACCCAGTATGTGGCCTTTGGTGTTTGGCCTCTTTCACGTCACATAACGGCTCAAGGTCCCTCTGTGCCGTAGTGTGGGTCACTGCCTCACCTCCTTTAGGGCCAAATCGTATTCCACTGTGTAGAGGGATCACATTGTGTGCACCCACTCATCCGTCGAGGGACACTTGGGCTGTTTCCACCTTGGGGCTATGGTGAATCATGCTGCTGTCTGTGTCCATGGACACCCATGTGTGTGGACCTTCGTGTTGTGTGGACATGTGCTCGGCTCTCTCCTGGGTGGACACCTAGATGTGGAATCACTGGGTGTGCGTCTCTGTAGCTCCTCTCACCCACACTCACTCCCGACTCCTGGGGCAGGTGCGGCCCCTTCCACACGGAGATTCCGTCTGCCACGTCCGGGAGCAGGCTCTGCATCCCCCGGCCCTGGACGGTGGGGGGGGGTCCTGGGCCGAGGAGCCATGTCTGAGGCTATGCGTTTGGGAAGAAGAACCCCTCTCTCCCTCTTTGTGTTCTCCGGGTCGGGAACACGCTCAGGGCCTGTTAAGTGGATTGAGAAAGCACGGGAGTGTAATGTATTACAGGAATATAATTGTATTTTTATTGCTCATTATATTTCGAGTTAATTACATAGCAGCCAGGTTTGTGCTTTATGATATTACAGCTAAATCTGCGCGCTCCCTGGCCTAGAGCAGCTTCACCCCACGCACCTCAGCTTTGTCCCCCCGGCGGCATTGGAACCACCAGTTTCTGGTCCCTGAGGAGTCCTCGTCTTCCTTAGGATGGTCCCGGGTCTGGGAGGGGCGGGCAGTGCTGGGGCCCAGCCTTACTTTGGGGTCCACCTTCCATGTCCTTCCGGAAGGTTCCGCCGCCATGAGGTCAGGTGCTGCCTCGCCCCTGTCTGCTTCACCCCAGTGTGGACTCCACGCTCCAGGCCCAACCGTGGGGTCTTTCCCAGAAGGGGACCACCAGTGCTGACTGGACCAGCTGAGCTCGGCTCCGATGCCTGCTGGGAAACAGGGTTCAACACAGGTCCACGGTTGGGGTCGGGGAGATGGTGACAGAGCAGTGCTGGCCAAGGAGAGGATGGGTTTGGGGCAATCAATGGGCCACTCATCCCACAGCTCTGAATGCCTTGGGGCTGCGGCGGCCCGGCCCCACGAGTGGTCCGTCCATTTAATTCTCAGGCCCCTCCAGCAGGTGGTCCGCCTGCCCTGTGTCCCGAGAGCAGCTCGGAAGCGTGTGCACCTTTCAGTGGGCAGAGCAGCCTCAGGAAGCCTCCGATTAGGAGAGAGGTTGTGACAGAGACGCTGTGTAATGTAATCCAAGACACCAATCAGAACAACAAGAAAAAAATGTGTCTCCAACGACGCTGCTTCACTTGCTTATTCGAGTGAGAGACCCGGTCAGTGTGACGTGTGGCCCTCCATCGGGAAACCCAGAGGCCACTAAGGCTACGAGGCTGGTGCCACAGCCACGGCCGTGGGACGGCGCTGTGACACGGTGCGGGGGAAGGCTGATTGTAAATCGCCTGTACAGCATCGTCTGTCTTTATAAAAGGTGCATACCAGCGTCTCCTGGTTGCCCACCGTCTGTGACGGCTCCTGTGGGCTCCTTGCCTCCAGCTTCCGTGGGGCTCGGCCCTCGAGGCCCCAGGCGGGCCTGGAGGGAGAAGGGGAGGGAGCCGGGTGTTTATGCCCCCGCCCTCTGCCCGTCATGCTCTCGTTCCTGTGACTGTGCATGATGGTGGTGGCGGCTGCCGCTGGTGCTGGGCGGCCCTTCCTGAGGCCGCGGCTCTTGCTGGCCCGTCCTCCCCTCACCCCTTCAGGCTCTGGGGTGTCCCTGGCCTTCCTGTGGCACTGCTGCCCCTCCCATGAGTGATCTCTTCTTCCACCTTCTTCCCTTAACCCTGTGCGGGCTGCCCTCTCCTGCGGGACCCTAACCGATGGAGCCTCATGTGAGTGTGTGTGAGTGTGAAACAGTGTGAGTGTGTGAGAATGTGGGTGTGTATGTGAGTGCATGAGTGTGTGTGATTGTGTTAGAATGCAAGTGTGCATGAGCGTGAACGTGCCTGAGTGTGAAACACTGAGTGTCTGAGACTGTGGATATGCACATGAGTGCACAAGTGTGTGTGAGAAAGTGAGTGTGCACAAGTGTGTGAGTGTGCATGCACACACACACAGGAACTTGTGTGGAAAGAAACACACCTGATGTCACACCTTGCCCCTGCGTGCCTGGAGGAATCTCAGGGCCCTTCCTGAGCTTCTGAGTTGTGTGCAAGGGGGAGGGGCCACTCCATAACCGGACGCAGCCTGGGCGCCCGGCTCCTTCTGGAGCCTGCAGGCCTCGGTACCTCGGAGCACCTTCTCTAGCCCAGATCCTGGCTCTCCTGCCTCCCTGAGCACGTCACCGAGTCGGCACCGGTTGCTGGGTTAGAACCCTCCAGAATTCCTGCAAGGGCGTCTCCAGCTGGCTCTGCTCTCTCAAACCCCTTCGTGGTGGCAGCTCCAGGAAGGAGCTCTGCTCCGTCCCGTGGAAAGTGTCGGCAGACTCGGCGACTGTGTCCAGTCTCACAACAGATTATTTTAATTTTGTTTGTTTTGCTTCAATATGGAACTTTCAAAATGTATACAGAAGCGTGTCGGGAGAGAAAACAGCACAGGAACGCCCGCGTACCCATCTCCCGGCTGCGACAATCACCAACACACGGCCAAAGGTGTCTCCTATTCACACTTGACCCCAGGCCCCCACCGGGTTATTTTAAAGCAAATTGTTTCATATTTAAATTCCTCAGTGTGTACCTCTAAGAGATATGGAGTCTTTCAAAATATAAGTTCAATCCCATTTTCACACCTTAAAATATTAACAACATGTCCTTACAGTCACTGACTACGACGTCAGCATTCCAGGTCTGCTGGCTGCTCAAGGGCTGTTCCCAGTTGTTTGTCTGAACCAGATCCAAGAGTCCACCACAGGCTGGGCTGACACGTTGCCTCTGTCTTCTTACATCTGTCACCGTCCCCCGTGCCTCTTTTTTCATCTGGCCGTTCATCTGAAGAAACGAGGTGTCTTGACCTGCAGAATTTCCCACACCCTGCATCTGCAGGTGGCATTTGCCCTGTGCCTCGGTGTGTCTCCTAAGCCCGGAGGCCGGGCCAGGTTCAGGCGGTGTCCTGGCGAGAAGGCTCCCTGGACGTGCAGGGCGCCTCCTCCCGGGTCTCGTCACCCATGACGGCTTCTCTCTTGTGACGTCAGGATGGATCCATGGGCTCAGGGGGCCAGCCTGGTCCGTCCTCTGTAAAGTTTCCATCGACAGTGTGAGCAGTCACCACAGGGGACTGATGCCAGCCCCCATCCTCACACGCTGAGGGTGTCGTCTGGCAGTCTCCCGCCAAAGTGAGCGTCCTTGACGACTATTCAGTTACCTTGACAAACAGTTCACCCAGGAAGGCGGAGTCAGTGCCTGATTCTTTCCATTCAGCACTTTGCACAATAAGGAGATGGCGTCTTGGCAACTTCCAAAGATGGTCAGGAACTTTTTCTTCCCTTTGGTGTCATTATGGGTCCACTGGACTTGGTTTCAACTAATTGCAGTTACACGTGACGTGTGCACAGAAAAGACACAGATCGTGTTGATGTGAAGTTATTTCACCTTCGGTGAGAGGGAGGCTGCTCCACCTGCCTCCTGACGCTCTCGCCACTCCCCGACCGTGCTGACGGCTGCCTTGCTTTCTGGTGAGACGAGACGTTCCGGATTCATCCTGTGCACTTCCTGCCTGAGACCTCGAATTGGCCATTTCTCCCAGGAGCCCCGGGTCCCTTTAGTGGAAAATGGTATTCCATGATCACGGCCTGGGAGCTAAGGCAGGGCCATGGCTCCTAGCCAAGTCATTACTTCTAAACCTTTCTGTGGCCAAAGCTGGGAAATACATACCATTTTTTTGAAAGAGAAAAGTACATCATGACTTCATACTAATATTTCCCATTTAAACGTGTTTTCATACAACTTCTTTGGTTTTATATTTACGTCTCTCTCCTCCTATGCTGGGAATCTTGGTTCCTAATGACATCTACATAATTCCTTACTTGCTTTATCTCCCTATACACCATCTGTATGACTCCATGTACTGTGGTAGGTTCAGTTTGGACATACGTTTTTTACTATGCCCCCAGCAAGAGGGGGAGTTCATTTTCCCAGGGTTTGAAGCTGGGCTGCCTTGTGACAAGCTTTGACAAGAAAATGCAGTGGAGGTAATAAGTTTGAAGTGGCGTGACTTCAAGACAAGCTCTTACGAGATCTTAGAGGTTGTTTTGTGCTCTCTTGGATCCCGGGGCCACCACGCTACAAAGAGATGAAAAACCACATGGGGAGGTAGACCAGCTGCCCCTGCTGCTCTAGGAAAGCCTGGCACCTGGCTGAATGCAGGTGAGGGAGCCTGGGTGAGGCCAGTAGGGGATCCAGCATTGACCTATAGCATTGTGAGAAGTATAAATCATTGTTATTTGACACCACCACATTCTGGGGTGTTTTGTTATTTAGCAACAGATAAGCAATACAGATATTGGTACCAGAAGTAGAATGGCGCCTTAACAAAAACCTGAAGCAAGTGACACTGGCTTTGAATGGATGGAGGCTGGGAAGGGGGCAAAGGGACTTTGAAGGGTGGAGAAAGAGTGATCCTTATTGCTTAGGAATAAATGACAAACTGTCACCTATGGTAAATGGAAGATGAAAGATGTACCTAACAAACTTGTGGTATGTGGCTAAAGAGATCTCCAGACAGAATGTTAAAATTGCCAGTGGCTTCTTGTAGCTGCACATGATGAGGGATAGAAAGAGAGATGAGCTCAAGAAGCAAGTGTTCAATTTGTAAGCAGAACTTAAAGACAGAAGGCCCGGGAGTTACTTGGTTAGAAAGTAAAACTGTCCCTCATCCCCAGTGTCTCCAACTGGTAAAAATATACAAAGTGAAATGAGACCTGGGCCCAAAGATGAAATCAAGGCTGTAAGATGTCTTGTGAAGACCTTTGAAAGATTCAAGGCAGTGCCCAATAGGCCCTCTCAGCTAGACAAAAGGGATTTTAGGAACCCCAAGTGTTTGATTCCACAACAGCCTCACATATGGCTCAAGATAGAGAGAAATCTGTCTCAAAAAAAGAATTAGAGATGTGGCTTTTGGGATATGGAGGAAACTTCAATTAGATTCATAGGAAATCCAAAGTGTTAAAGACAGTTGTATCTGTGAAAACACTATTTGTGTGGACTAAAGAAGAGACAGTTCAAAATGGAAAAAGAGGTTTCTGGAAAAGAAACAGGTTGAGAACGTTACTTAGTTGCAAACATAGGCCACTTCTTACAGGAAAGGAAAGAGATCTCAGAGGGGGTAGCCGAGAGAAAAGAAGAACAATGGATTAGAGAACCAGGGAGGAGAACCAGACCTAATCAGGAACATCCTTTGCCCCTGGAGTAGGGACACTGGCTGGATGTCATAATTGCCCTGGACCAGTGACGTGCTTCCTGTCCATCCCCTTCTTGAAGGGGGTGCCTGTTGAAGTTCTCCTTCCCTGTGTTACCATTGTATGTTGAATGAGTGGGGGAGAGGTAACTCTTGGTTTAACTCACAGGTCCTGCACTAAGAGGAGCCACGCTCAAGTCACGATGCCCAGGGAACCCTGCTGGAAGAGTCTGATCCACACCTGCAGCTTGATCTCATGACTGGATGAGAACTTGGGGGTCCTGGAATGAAGAAGTCACGGGGACCAGGGGGCAGACTATCGTAGATTGTTATGGTAGTGGCCGCATGAATCACATTTCCCTGTGTCCATGATCCTTGCTGCTGCAACATCACCACCCCCCTCCAACAAAAGTGGGACCTATTTCCTCATTTCTTGAATTCGGGCTGGCCTCCTGACCTGCTTTGAACACGGAATGTGGTGGAAGTGATATTGTGCACTTTTGTGACCAGGCCTTAAAAGGCCTTGAAGCTTCTACCTTCACTTTCTTGGGACGCTGCTCTGAGACCTCAATACAGGGAAGCCGTTCCAGCACGCTGAAGTGTAAGAGGGTTGCTTGGAGGAGAACCAAGGCGCCCCAGCCAACAGCCAGCACCTCCTGTCAGACACGCCGGACACAGAACTTCCAGCCCAGCGGAGCCTCCAGGTCACCACAGCTGCGTCAGTGAGCCCAGGTATAACCAGCGGAGGAACAGGCTGTGCAACCCATGGAACTCCGAGGAATCACAAGTTGTTGTTTTAAGTCACAAAGCTTTAGGGCAGTTTGTTACACGGCAATAGGTAGCTGATTCATATGCACATAGATTTATGTGTACACCTGTGCTATAAGTACGTAACAGCTGCAAAATAGCGTTTATAACAGAGTTACTAATTGGATGGCTGAGAACAGCTTAAGATTTTTTTATAGTTAATTTTGTCCTTAGGACAGGTCCCACTGGAATGTAGAGTCAAATGACTATGTTTTAAAGTCATTTGAAATAAGTTTGCTCCGTGTGGCTAAGCCACCAACTTGATATACAGGTTCATTTGTTTCAGTTTGAGTTTTAGAGGTAACTTTTTTTTCTTATGAGGAAGACCAGCCCTGGGCTAACGTCCGTGCCCATCTTCCTCTACTTTATATGGGACGCTGCCACAGCATGGCTGACAAGTGGTGCATTGGTCCACACCCGGGATCCAAACCTAAGAACCCCGGGCCTCCAAAGCAGAGCGTGAGAATTTAATCACCATGTCACTGGGCCGGCCCCTAGAGATTACTTTTTTATGATGATCTAAATTTTTTGCATTTCTTAATTTAATTTAATTTTTAAAATTTATAGACTTTATATTTTAGAGCAGTTTTAGGTTCATAGAAAAATTAATTGAAGTGCAGAGTTCCCACATACCCACTTCCTCCCACACCCGTGCCCCCAGGTTCCCCTGTTATTAACATCTGCATTAGTGCAGTTCATTTGCTACAATTGCTGAACCTGTATTGACCCATGATGGTCACCCAGTGCCATAGTTTACATTAGAGTTCGCTCCGGTGCTGTACACTCTATGGGTCTGGACAAATGTACAATGGCATGTCCCCACCATCGCAGTATCATAAAGAGTAGTTTCCCCTGCCCTGAAAGTCCTCTGCGCTGCACCTGCTCATCCGTCCCTCTCCTCTAACTCATGACAACCCCTGATCTCTTTACTCTCCAGAGTTTTGCCTTTTCCAGAAGTTCATTTAGTTGGAATCATACAGTATGTAGCCTTTTCAGTCTGGCTTGTTTCACTTCGTAATATGCATTTAAGTTTCCTCCATGTCTTTTCAGCACTTGATAGCTCATTTCTTCTTAGCTCTGAATAATAATCCATTGTCTGGATGGACCAGAGTTTATTTATCCATTCTCCTGCTGAAGGACATCTTGGTTACTTCCAGGTTTGGGCAGTTATGAATAAAGCCACTGTAGACATCTGCGTGCAGGTTCTTGTGTGGACATAGGTTTTCCACTCATTTGGGTAAATACCAGAGTGTGATTGCCGGATCCCGTGGTAAGAGTGTATCCAGTTTTGTAAGAAACTGACACACTATCTTCCAAAGTGGCTGCACCATCTTGCGTCTCCAGCAGCAGTGAAGGAGAGCTCCTGTTGCTCCACGTCCTTGTCAGTGTTAGTGTTGTCAGTGTTCCAGGTTTTGGTCATTCTAACAGGTGTGCAGTGGTATCTCATTTATTGTTTTAATTTGCAATCCCCTGATGACATAATATCAAGCATCTGTCACAAGCTTATCCGCCATCTGTATGTCTGTTCTGGTGAGGAGTCTTTCTGGATCTTCAGCCCATTTTTAATTGGGTTCTTTGTTTTCTTATTATTAAGTTTTAAGTGTTTTTGTATATTTTGGATATCAGTCCTTTATCAGATACATGTTTTGCAAACATTTTCTCCCAGTCTGTGACTTGTCTTTTCTTTCTCTTAACAGCATCTTTCCCAGAGCAGAAGTTCTATGATTTAATTTTGTTTTACAATTATTTGAAATATTTACAAGATCCTGAAGTCAGAACTCTAAAGAAGGGCACATTCAGAGAAGTCACACTTCCTCCCCTGTGCCCTCCCTCCGCTTATCAGCAACTGTCACTTTCTTAGAGAAAAGGTGACACAGTAGTCACACGGCCCTTCACCTTTCTTTTGAACTAATATTGTGTCTCGGAGACCCGCCCGGGAGCCATCCATGAGCTTCCGCACATCAGCTGTCAGGTGGATGCTCCGCCGCGTAGACGAGTTCTGATTATTCAACTGGTCAGTCCCCTGGTGTGGGGCGCATGTGGTGACGCTAGTCACCGCTGTTACTAGTGGTCCCGCCACGAAGAGCCGTTCACCGCATCTTGGTGTGTTTTCCCAGAGCATCTTTGGGGTGGCTGCCTCCGAGGAGGGGCCGTGGGAGGGTAAACATGTGGGGAGCTCTTTCGACCTTGTCACAGAGCGTGGCCCCTTCGCGCTCCCGCCAGCCTTGTCTGAGAGCGCCCTCTCCGCACAGCCTTGCTGGCAGAATGTTGTTAAACTTCTGGATTTCCGCCAATCTGATGGGTGGGAATGGTATCTGGGTCTGCTCCTCATTTGCATTTCTCTTGTTACCCTGGCGTTGAGCTTCTTTTCACGTGTCGTGGGGCCATTTACATTTCTGCCTCTGTGAACCGGGCGTTCATATCTCTGACACAGCAGATGTTTAAACCCAACTGTGATATGAAGGCGAGAGGCTCCATCCAACCCCCGGCCACGCAGTTCGGGCCGGGGCCTCCTGCGTCTTAGGGAAAGACAGGGTTCCTGGATTTGGGGGTCCTGAGGGCTGCTCTGATGGCCAAGGAGGCGAGCTGAGGGGCAGAGCCCGGAGATGTGGGGGCCACCTGGCTGTCTCCCTGGGGGGAGTTTTGTCTAATGGGGGCTGGGGCCGCAGACACGCTCTCTGCGTGGTCCTGGGACGTGCAGGAATGGGCTGCTTGCTTGCGGAAAGAGGGCTGAGTAGCCAGTCTTCCTGGAGGCAGCAGGGATCCTTCTCCTCCTGGGGCAGCTGGGGGAGCCCCCAGGCTTTAGAAGGCGGGGAGGGCGCTGTGGCAGCCTTTGGTTCCTACAACCCCCTTTCTGACTCGTGCTCTGGGTGAGCGGATGCCGCATATGAAGCAGGTGCAGCTGAGGCCAGGCAGAGGACTGACCCCAGGAGGGGGACTGACCCTCCCAGTGCAGGCCGCGCTGGGCCCACAGCTCCCCGCCGAGAGAAGGGCAGAGCCGAACCCAGTTTGTTCTCACAAAGTTCCCCTCCCAGGGGCCCGAGGGGACCTTGAGCAAGGGCCTCTCCAACTGCCCCCCCCCCGACACCAAGGAAACACCCACAATGGGGAGGAAGTGCCCCCGACCACACTGATCTGGGAGTCAGGAGACCAAGCTCCCTCCCTAGTTTACCTGTGACCTCGTTTGGGTCACGTGACCTCTCTGTGCCACCTTCCAAATGGCAGTAGGGACCACGTCTCGTCTTGGCGGTCCCACGGTTCTCATGGCAGGGACAAATCTGGGTGCCCTACGGCACTCAGTGCCCCGAACTTGGCTGATTTCTTTTCTGGGGGAGGGCTTCAGCCAGGCCGCGGACAGCTTGCTCCGCTGGCTGTGATGTCCGCGGGGGCCTCCTCCCCACAGCTGAGCCTTTGGTGGACACCAGGGCGCGGGGGCTGGCTCTGCTGACTTGCCTGCCTGGGGGTCTGGTTCTTTCTGTTGGCCAAGTTCCTCAGTTCTCCTTCATCTGGTCCCAGACCTCTTCCTCTCTCTCCTCGTGGCCTCCCCAGCAGGTAGCCACACATGACACAAGGCGGGAGCCTCTGCCTGTTTTCTTACAGTCTAGGCCTGGCACCTGCCTAACATGGCTTCCGCCACATTCTGTGGTCAGAGCCAGCCCCAGTCCAGCTCAGATTCAAGGGCATGGAGAAATAAGCTCCGCCTCCCAGTGGGGGTGGGCAGGGAGTTCGCAGCCATCTTCACAGATGCCTCTGGCCTCTCAGACGCAGGACCCCGTGCCTGACACACAGCAGCCACTCAGTCAACAGCAGTGGGTTGACAGAGCATCACATCCATGGGTGGCATTTGAACTGGCCAGAAGTGAGACCAGAGCTTATGAAGACCCCCTCCCTCCCCTTGATGGCCACCAGCCTGGGCGGAGCCTGGAGACCCAGAGCTGCCCCCAGGGTCCCTGTGCACAAGGGACCTCAGCAGACTGGTGTGGACATGCTTGCAGTGGGGTGGCTGCATCTCATGGGCTGAACAAGCATGGGGAAGAAAGGAGGGAGGGGGGTGGGCTGGACTGGCACCCCCTCTACAGCCCCCGACGTTTCCCCCAGGGCCCTTCCCCCTTCACTGCCCCTTCACAGGCTCTAGCTTCTCCCTGGAAGATCCCAGAGTCCAGGGAGCCACACCGGATTCGGACCGGTCTGCATTCCAATTACGGTTCACACCGGTCCTGGGAGGAGCCGTCGATGCTGCTGCTGACCACCTGACTGTCCCCATCACGCGGGAGCTGATGCTGGAGGTGAGGCTCCCTCACACACTTGCCACGTGCTGGGGTTTTGCTCTACTTTTTAATTGTCAATAATTCAGATTTATTTGTAAGGGAAAAGTATCTTCGTTTAAAATTCGGGCGTCCCATTGGTTTCTAGTGACAGACGCGTTCTTACAGGCAGGGGGACAGGCAGAGGTCCTGCTCAGCACTTTCCTTCGGCTCCTGCAGGACCGGTTGGGAATTTTTCTTTTGGCTTTAAGGTGGGAACTCTCAGATGGAGGCACTCTCTGAAGCCAAACCACTCAGAAATCAACATTTTGTGCTCAGGGAAGAAATATTACAGAAGGGCAAAATGCTTCAACGTTTCCTTTGAAGAAATCTGAAGGCACAGATAGTTGACATCAGGTCAGGTTTTATGTCACACAGACATAAAATTCATAAAGCCACCTCGTTACGGTGAGAACGGCCCAGGGCAGTGCCTGCTCTGATTTTACACTTCCCTCAAGAACGCAGCCAAATATTTCAGCCTCTCACCTCCGCGTGGGCGGCACTCTGCGGGAGTCGGTGGCAGCTGGAGGGGCCGGCGTGCCGTCCACCGCCTCGCCGGGGTCTGGGGGCCAGTCCCGGGGTCCAGGGGCCAGTCGTGCCCAGCAGGGGCCACCTGTGTCTCCAGGGCTGGTCTCAGTCCGCGGAGTGAGGTAGACACTCGGGAGGCCTCGGGGACGCGCCGGTGGCCGCGCCTGTCAGGGCTTCTTAGACAGCGCCTCGTCCCCGCCCCCCCGACCACCCGGGGGACAGCCCAGGTCAGCCCACAGATATGTCGCCTGTGACACTGTTATCTCCTGGGCAAACGCACCGTCTCGGCGTGGCCAGGCGGAGCCGCGGCCGCCGTGTAATTGGACCATTCAAAAGTAAATTATCTGCAGCTGGAAACAAGACACTGCCTTTTAACTCGGGCATTATAAGGTCAGGACTCGAGACATCGCAGGGAAAAGCATTTATTGAAAAGCGATGGGAAAATGAAATTTAAAATTCAAAGGCGCGGCGCGCGGCGCGGGTGGCGGGAGCCGCTCAGCGGATTGATTTGCATCTTTATTTTGCGGACGCCGGGGCGCGCCGCGTGGAGGGCCCCTGACGTCACTCTGAGGACAAAGTGAATCCGGAACAAAGGCTGCCCGGCGCTCCGGAGACGGGGCGGTGCGGACGGCGCCTGCAGGGAAGCCAACGCGGGAATGGGGCGCAGGGTCCGGCTCAGGCGCCCGGCCGGCACTGGGGCGGCCGGGCCAGGCTGGTGACTCAGTTTCCCCAACTCCAGTCCTCCTCTCTGCGTGGGCGGTCTCGTTCCAATGCTGCCCCACGCCCTCGGCACACGTGTGGCCCCAGACCGGCATCTTCCCTCTCCCACCTCCACCCCGCGCTCAGGCTGTCACCCCAGCTACGGCCCCCTCCCCTGCCCTCCGAGACCTCCCTCGGCCTGCGTGTCACGTGCTCCAGTGAGGGCGCTTCCAGGGGCGCTTCCCTCTGTGGAGACCCCACCCTGTGCACGCAGTGCTGGGTGCTTACCCAGGGCTTCTCCGCGGGGCCACACTTTATGGGACATTTTGAGGGCCAGTGGACTGTTTCCCATGCCAGGAAATGGGCTCAGAGCCTTTGGGACTGGTCCAGCATCAGGCGGCCAGTTACACCCCCCCATCCCCGCAGTGCAGAAGGGGAGACTGAGGCCCCTGGGACAGGCAGGTGTGGGAAGGCACATAGCAGGTTGGGCCAGTGCTGAAGGAGAAACTACACCCAGCTCCACTTTGCTCCTTTCTTCTGCCCAGCTCCTCTCTCCCGACCTCTGCGCCAAACTTCCCCCACCCGGTCCAGCCCCCCGGGTCTCTGCTCCCAACCAGCAGTGGTCCCGTACCATGAGCCTTGTCCCCTGCTCTGGACGCTGATGGCTGAGCGTACAGAGCAGCAGGCCCTGAGCAACGAGGAGCGTTGACTAGGGTCACCCAGAGAGCCAGTCAGGGGGGACTGAGGCCACAGCCAGCCTAGCTCTGGGTCTTCCATGGCCTTCCATTCCTAGACACCAGGGCCACAGAGGGAGACACACCCTCATACAGCCACCAGTGTCCCAGGGATGCTTCAGCTGGACCCTGGACTTCTGGAACATGGAAGAAAAGGGTCTATTTGAAGAGGAACAGACAGCACCGTCCATGTGTAGCCCCAGGCACACCGTGTGCAATGCCACATACCTTCCATGGGACTCAGTTTCCCCTTCTAGTAAAGGGGGGACATGTGCTGTCCTCAGAGGGCTTCTCTGAAGATGAAATAGCCAATGAATGTAGAGAACCCAGCTGAAGGAGTGGGGCAGGTAGTGGGCCTTATTTGTTCTGCTTTGATTTTAGAGAATTTTTTGCTGTGTCCCACGCCAATACCAAATTAGGATTAAGCTTGGCTGGAGATAACAGAAAGCCCCAAAACATCATGAATTCAGCATGATATAAATATATTTCTCTTTATGTTTGTGAAGTCTGAAAGGGTCAGCCCAGGACTATTGTGGTGCGCTCTGTGTCAAGAACTCCGGATCCTTCCGCCTTGTTGTTCCCCTGTGTATGACTTTTATTTCTGAGGTTACAGCATGGTCCAAGATGGCTGCTGATGCTCCAGCCATTACACTACATTCCAACTAACAGGGGGGAAGAAGAGACAAAGAAAGGCACATCTCCCCCTTCCCCAATAAGAAGGGGGAAGTGTCACTTCCTAGGAGTTGCACATCCAAATTCCTCTTGCATTCCATTGCAAGAGGGACTTGGCTGAATAGCATTGCAAATGGGCCTGGGAAAGGCCATCTTTATTCATGGTGGCCACGTGCCCAGCTGAAAATTGGGCGTTCTATTACTCAAGAAGAAGGGGGGCACAGAGATTGGGGCAACTAGGGATATATGTAGGCCCTAGAATTGCACCCCCAAGAAAAAGTGTTTTTAAGACCTAGAATGAATAAGGATGTTTTCAGCTAAAACTAGAAAGAATATGTCAACAACTGATCCTCCTTCAGGAAGAAGGAAAATGATCCAGGAGGAAGTTCTGAGACAAGAGGAGGGACGGCAAGTGAAGAAAAGTTAAACATGGGCAAATATGAGTAAATACGATGCAAAGAAAATCACATCTAACGTGGGGGCTAAAAAAAACAAGACGGAAATGAAACACTCGGGAGCAATTTCATATAAACGGGGAGGCAGGTGGGGGTGAGGTGTTCTCTGGAGGCGAGGGTCAGAGGGTCAGTGACTTCTATTTTGCTTGTTTTCTTGCTAGTCATTTTAAGGTTAGTCTCATTAACATTTTAAATATTGTACATTTACGTGTATGAAACATATGTACAAAGTTTGAATAACAACAATAATAATAATGATGATGATGCAATCTCCTGTATAGCCACCACTTTGATTAAGGAGTAAAGTCTTCTTCAGCATGGGCTGCTCGCTTCTAACCACATTCTTTCCCCTCTCCCCGATCCCTCCCCCCAGGTAATGCCAACTTGAATTTATATTGATCTTTCTCTTGCTCTTCTTTATCATTTTTGCTATTTACGTTTGTAGTCCTAAATAATATATTACTTAGTTTGAGCTGCTTTTTAAGCTTCATGTAAGTAGGATCTTCCTTTATATATAATGTTTGTGTCTTGCTTCTTCCGTTTAATGCTGCACGCTGAGCTTCATCCATTTTCATGTGTGTGGTGTCAGTCCTTGTTGTGTGGTGTGCCACTGTGTGAACAGATCACAGTTTGTCAATCGGGTCTCTCGTTGATGGACATCGATGTTGTCTCCAGGCCCTTTGCTGTCCCAGTGCTGCTGGAAACATCCGGTAAGATCTCCGGGGTACAAGGATGCACCTGGCTCTGGATGAGCCCCCTGGAGGGCTGTGATTGGGGTGCAGGTACGTCTGAGCGGTGGGCCCCTCTGTATGTGAGTAGCCGGCAGGGGCTGGCAGCCTCCTCTGCTCCGGGCCGGCCACTCTCTGGGCGGGCTGCACGCTGCCATCCTGGGGTGGGCCTCTGCTGAGCCTGCCTTTCTCCCGGGTGGGAGTCCTGTTTCCTGAACCCCATCCACGCCTTCCGCTTTCCTGGTTTCCTCCCTTGTTTTGGTGGGAACCATTCTACGGTTAAATGAGGATGACAAGATGGTCCATCGGGGTAAATCCTGGGATGGTGGCTCTCGATGTTCTAGTCTCCTGGAAATGCTCCTCCCATCTGCACTGGTGGCCCTGCTGCCGGGGGTCTCCCTCCACCATCCTCCGCGAGAGTTCCTCTACTTCCCTCCTGTTTGCTGGGTCCCATGGCTCCTGACTCCGTTGTGTTTCTGGAGCACATCCACCCATAATTCACCGGGGAAAGACACACAGGAAGTAAATTGTTGGAGATGTGCATGTCTGAACACAGTTTTATTCCACCCTCACGGTTGATTGACAGTTGGTTTGGACATGGAGATGTGAGCTGGAAATCAATTTCCTTCAGACTGTGAAGGCATCCCTCCACTGTTTTCTGGCTTCCGTGTTGCTGTTCTTGGGGCTGCAGCCACTGTGGTTCCCGGTCTTCAAACATGCCCATCACTGCACCGCAATCAAGATGCAGAACAATTTCACCCCCAAAGATCCCCCACACTGCCTCTGTAGTCATCCCCTCCCCACCCCCGCCATCATCCTGACCTCTGGCAACCGCCATTCTGTTTTTCATCTGTATAATTTTGTCATTTCTAGAATACGGCATAGATGGAATAATAAAGTATGTGACCTTTGAGCTTGGCCTTTTTCCACTGAGCGTAGTGGAGAGCCATTGGGTTGCTGTGCGTGTCAATACTTTCTTCCATATTATTGCTGAGTATTATTACTTACTCAGTGGGTGTGGCTGGACCGGCTTGTTTAACCGGCACCTACTGGGGCACATTTGGTCTGTTCTAGTTTTCGGCTTCTACAAATAAAGCTGCTATGAAGAATTATATACAGATTTTTTTGCACAGACACAAGTTTTCATTTATCTGGACAAACGCCCAGGAGTGCGATTGCTGGGTCACATGGTAAGTGTATGTTTGGTTTTTTAAGAAACTGCCAACCGCTTTCCAGAGTGGCTTTACTCTTTTACATTCCCACCAGCCATGTGTGAGAGACCCCGTTTTCTGCATCTTCGCCAGCATTTGGTGCTGTCGTTATTCTCTATTTCAGATGGTCTACTGGGTGTGTGGTGATACCTCGCTGCGTCTTAATGTGCATTTCTCCAGGGGCTACGATGTCGCCTCCTTCAATCTTGGGTTCTGGGGGCCACCCGGTGGCGCAGCAGTTTAGTTCGCGCTTGGCAGCCCGGGGTTCACGAGTTTGGATCCCGGGCGCCTGCGGACTCACTGCTTGTCAGCCACGCTGTGACGGCATCCCGTATAAAGGAGAGGAAGATGGACACGGATGTTAGCCCAGGGCCAGTCTTCCTCAGCAAAAAGGGGAGGATTGGCAACAGATGTTAGCTCAGGGCTGGTCTTCCCCACAAACAAACAAACAAAAAACACACAAACAAACACTCTTGGGTTCTAGCGCCTCTTTTTCCTTACCTTGGTCCTGGCCCTGCCTCCACTCTGCATCCCAGCCCCGGCGACACCTGCCACCACCACTTCCTGTGTCTTTGAGTATTCCTGGGAACAAATCAGGTAAATTCAGAGTTTCCCCTTGTTAGCCTAGGATTTATCTTCCCCCGTCTGCTAAGGCCGTTACCACTTGTTCATCTGCTTTTCAGCTTCCAGAATCCTGCTGTTTTTGTATCCTGTTCTATTCTGCTCATCTTTAATGGTTTAAGTCGTAAAAAAAATTCTCATTACTACAGTTTTAGTGGGAGCGTGGAGGGAAAATAATGAGATGCATATGCTCAGTCTGTGATCTGAACTGGAATTCCCCAGAGGACTGTAAAGAGGCACACCCTTGACTGCTGGTGAGGCCGGGCTTCTTTCAAACATTCACGAGCCTGTGTGTTTTGGAGTCTGCGAAGCGCTTGTTCATCGGTCTTACCCGTTTTCTCATGGGACGGCTTGCCTTCTCATGTTGGTTTATAGGAGCTCCCTATATATCTTGTATGTTTATCTCTTGTTAGTTAGATGTGTTACAAATATTTCATCCCAGTCTGTGACTTTTCTTCTCATACTCTTTATGATTTCTTTTAACAAATTGCATTTCTTAATTTTAATGTAGTTGAATTTTCTGAAAATTTTCCTTTATGGTTTGCTCTTGTGTATCTTGTTTGAGAAATCCTTTTCTAACCTACAGTCTTTTTAGTTAATACTTTTCACTTTTTGTTACTAATCACTTGAGATTTATGTCTAAGTATGGTGTGAGGTAGGGATTCACTTTCAGTATTTTTTTTTTTTTTTTTTGTGAGGAAGACCAGCCCTGAGCTAACATCCGTCCAATCCTCCTCTTTTTGCTGAGGAAGACTGGCCCTGGGCTAACATCGTGCCCATCTTCCTCTACTTTATATGGGACGCCACCACAGCGTGGCTGACAGGCAGTGCATCGGCGGGCGCCCGGGATCCGAACCTGCGAACCCCGGGCTGCCAAGCGCGGACTAAACCGCTGCGCCACCAGGCGGCCCCCATCACTTTCAGTATTTTTAATACGAATAGCCTGTTTACAGTATCTTATCAAAAACTCCATCTTTTTCACACTGATTTGCAGTGTTTATCATAAATATGCTTCAAGTTTCCATGAATATGTATTTTAATTTTGCTCTTATCCTCTTCTATTGTTCTTTATACCGCCATCTGTACCACATGGCCTAATGACTTTAACTTCGTCATCTTTGTTGATGTTGGTGAAGCAAGCCCCCTAGCTCACTCTTCTTCTCCAGGACTGTCTTGGCTGATCTTGGTCATTTGCTCTTATATAAAATGTAACATCAATTTTTCAAGCTCCATGAAAAGACTTCTTGGGACTTCAGTTCTAATTGTATTAAATCTTTATATCAGTTTTGGGAAAATTGACATCTTTATGAAATACACAGTATATCTTTCCTTTTACTTAGATTTTCTCTAACATCTTTAAATAAAGTTTTAATAATTTTTCCCATAAATTATTTACACACTTCTTCTTAGTTTTATTCCTAGGTATTTTATGTTGTTTTGCTGATATTGTAAATTTAAAAAATTTTTAATTAATATTTTCTGACATTGTGGTTAATGTTGATGTATGGAAATGCAGTTGGGTTTGGGATATTGATTTTCTATCTAGCAAATTTGCTAAACTTTCTTATCAAGGATGTATATATAGATATTTCTTCATCTTTGCCTGTTCTTGAACAATCATATCATCTACAAAAAATGATGGTCTTTTCTCCTTTCATTTCTTATGAATTTATTTCTCTTATTTATTTACTGTACTGGCTGAAAACTTTGCTTAACTTTTTAAAAATTGTAGTAAAATATACATAGCATAAAATTTACCATTTTAACCACTTATTTTTAATTTTTTAAAATTTATTTTATTTTTGGTGAGGAAGATTCATCCTGAGCTAACATCCATCAGCAATCTTCCTCTTTTTTTTTGCATGAGGAAGAGTGGCCCTGGGCTAACATCCGTACCCATCTTCTCTATTTTGTATGTGGGACGCCACCACAGCATGGCTGATGAGTGGAGTAGGTCCATGCCCAGGATCCAAACCCACGAACCCAGGCTGCCAAAGTGGAGCATGTGAACTTTAACCACTCGGCCACAGAGTTGGCCCCCATTTTAACCATTTTTAAGTGTGCAGTTCGGTGGCATTAGGTACATTCACATTGTTATGCAACCATTACCACCATCCATCTCCAGAACTTTCTCACCTTCCCAACCTGAAACTCTGTCCCCATTAAACACTGACTCTCCATCCCCTCCCCCAGGCCCCTGGCACCCACCATTCTACCTTCTGCCTCCATGAATCTGACAATGCTAGGGATCTCATATAAGCGGATCATACAGTATTGTTCTCTTGGTTAACTTTTGACTTTGTATATAAGCACATTAAACATGAATAACCACTAAAAGAAGGTAAGTAGTATGGATAACATCTGAACCAGTAGAGGAGGAAAAATAAGAAATGAAAAGAGCTTAATTTATGTGAATGCCAGAAAGGAGGAGGAGAAAAGAACTGAGGAAAAGTACAAGTAGGAATGACAAGATGGAGAAATCAGGGGGCAGAGCCTGTGAATCCCTCTCCACACGCTCACAGTGACTGCCTGCAGCACCACCTGTAGGCTGGAGGAGCTCATGGCATCCCCAGCTCAGCACCCTGGATCTAGCTGGCCCAGCTCTTGGTTCTCCAGGACTAGACTCTGCAGGGGCCTTGCCACCCCCCAAGACTCGGGGTCCAGGTCTGGATGAACTGCATGTCTGCAGAGGACTCTGACAAGAATTCTGAGAGGTGTTGTGGGCCAGTCATAAAGCAACACAAAACGCTATAAAAAGAATTTAATCGTGCACACACAGCAGACATTGCATTTAATTTATTGCTCTGCAAAATTAAAGCCGTTCTGGGGTTTGCCATCACTCATGCAGCATGGAGTTATTTACTGGACTCTGTCAGAGCTGAGGGGATCCGAAATTCAGGTCAGGGAAAGTCAAGTTTTACAAAGGCCCATCTGGGTCCCTAGGGGCCCGGCCAGCTCAGGATGACACTCCTGTGTTTCTTTCCTGCAGCAGCAGGAGGGGGAGCAATTACTGTGTTCATTTCCCCATGAGAAATCCGAGGGTCTGTGTGGGTGTTTAGAATGCTGCCTCTCCTGTGCTTCCTGCTCTAATACCCTAGACTAACTTCTTGGACCACCAAGTGTGTTGCCTCCTGTGCTCTCACTTTGGACAGTGTACCCAGGTGACAGGTGCTTGAAATGCACACCCCCACCATGCCCCTGCGAGGAAGGCATGACCACTCACATGGTGCAGATTTGAACCCAGGCCCAGGGGAATGGATTACCTGGCCTGGTGCTGTCCACCTAGAAGGTGCTGAACCTGTGAGTTCAAAGAGACCCGTGAGGCAGCGGGCTTGGCCCTTTTCCTTGGCCCATCAAGGAGGTGCAGGGCAGGCACGAGGCCTCTCTCAGAGGAAGGATAGAAGCTGGTTTGAAATACACCTGGGGAATTGCCACAGCAGACACCACGGATTCTCCCTTCAAAGCACTTGCTCAAGCAATTACGCATCAGGACGGGTCGGATGGGGGGCCTCTGGGCTCTAATTAGCCAGGTAATAAGGTTGTTTGTGTCGATATGCCAGGGCAGACAGAACGGCTGCTTGGCGGCTGCCTAACGAGGCGGGGAGTTGGGGTGAGCGGCCCTGGTGAGGCCCGTTGGTAAGCCAATGGGCCGTGGCAGCCCCCCTTTCACTCCTGTCTGCAGGGCCTGGGAAAGGCAAGTGGAGGCCAGGGGAGCCCAAAGCAGGGGGGCATGTGGTCACTCCCTCCAGACCAGCAAGGCACTGCCCTCCCAGCTGGAGGCGCTCTGCCACCCGGTGGGGGGGGGGCGCTCACTGCCTGTTGCCATGCAACACGCCGGGTGTCAGGGCACCCACACCTCCAGGTCTGTTGCTCTGTGTCAGTTCCTTCGAGAGGAGAGAGAACAGAGGCTTGTTGCTGCGTGGAGCAGAGGGAAGAGCACTTGTGCTCTGAGTGAGCACATCTTCTCTTTCCAGCCCCACCGCCTTCCCAACATCTACTTTCCAGAAGAATCAGCACAGGTCTGAAGAGGGAGTTGGCTCAGCCTCGCAGTCTCTGCGAGGTGGAAGGAGAGATGGTGTTGAGACAGGTTCTGCTGGTGGGCTTGCTGTGTGACCTCAGGCGAGAGTCTTCTCTCTCTGGGCCTGAGTTTCTTCTCTGTGCAATGATCTGGTTTTTGGGTCAGACTTTCTGCCCTTCAGAGACTTGGTATATTGGACGGCTGTGGGGTTGGGGGACGTGAGGAGGGGGAAGAGGCCCGGAAAAGGGGTGAAATGTCTGCATCCCCTATGACGTTCTGTCTCCTCACCCCTGCCACCTCCACTGCTGCCATGGAGTCCCCCAACCCGCTGAGCCACACAAGGGAATCCTCGGCCAGCCCACAGAAAGATGCCCATCACTCATTCTATGCATTTCTCTGGAGCACATGCTCGGGGCTGGACACTGTGATGGGGGGCCGGAAACCCACAGGGAGTTCTCCAGGCTCACGGCCACGTGGAGGCAGGGGCAGCCAGTCACCAGCATAGCAGTCCAATAGGTCTGTGGCCGGCCAGGCCTGCTCAGCACCTCCCTGACTTTGAGGGGTGCCTGCAGGGCAACATCAAAGCCCCCCATGTCCCCGAGGCCTCCACCCTCTGGCTGCATGCTCCAAGTCCCTCGAGGACCCCTGGGCTGGGTCAGGCCTGCTTCCCCTCTCCTGCACACACCTCGTGTTTTCTGGCTCCTGTGCACAGATCTGCATCCCACCCCCCAAACTCCATCCACCCACCCGCCCACCTCCGTAGAGCTTTCCGGCTTCCTTCAACACCAGGATCCTGCGGGATCCCTCCCTGACCACCCAGTAGGAAATGATTTTGAAGACACTCCCACAGCCCTGTAGTGGGCTCCACCTGTGTGCAAGTGCCCCACACCTGGACCCCACACAGGTGTGCAAGGCGCAGGTTCCACCCTCAGAAGCAGATGGCACCAGCTGTGCACACACGAGGTGGACGGGCAGGTGCGAGGATGGAGACCTCAGCCTGGGGCTGTGAGCTGAGCAGATCCCGGAGGAGGCGTCAGCCCGATGACCTCAAAGATTTGTGGTGACGATACCAGACTGTGCCTGTCCCCATGGGTGGGAGTTTGCTTGGATGCCACCTCCTCAGGAAGCTCTCTCTGCTGCCCATCCCTCCTGCTTCCCGCCCTGGCTTTATTTCCCCTGCAGCCCTGATCCCACCGGCGGGATCTGTTCATGTATTAGTACGTTTTCTGCTCTCCCCGCTAGGATGCAGGCTCCATGCAAGCAGAAAACCTCGCCTGCATTTCTTCTCCTCCTGGATCCTTAGCATAAAGCTCAGTGTCTGGCGTTAGTAGGTGCTCCATATTTGTTGAGTAAATAAAGGATTGCATTCGTTGTGTATCCCCCTCCAGGCAATGTCCACACACTGCGCACGTAGCAATGCTGCGTCACAGGGCAGCGAACCCGTGTCCTGCTGCTTCCCCTCTTTCCTGTACCGTGTGCTCGCATTTCCACGAAATTTGCAGTTTTCCCTGCATGAGTGTGCAGCCTGCATGCAGTTCGACAGAAGGGATGTGCATTCCTTCCCTCACTCCCCCGAGTGTTGGACACTAAGGTGTCCCCAGCACATTGCTCCTCCAGACTAGTGGCAAGGGGCACCTCAGGGGCAAACTCTTTCTGCTCAGTGGAGCGGTTTTCTCGGGGTGAGTTCCCGTTAACTGAGATTGCCCAATTCAGGAGAACTTGCTGTTTTCACCACATATTACATTGCATGCCCAAAGTTATGTGCCAGCTCACAGGGTCACCACCAGTGGGGGGCATAGGGGTGACGTCAAGCTGCCTCTGCCAATAGGGAGCCCAAGGCTGAACTCCACACCCCAGGGAAGTGTGCGGCTCAGACATGAGGGCCAGGGAAAGACACTCATGACCTGCCCCCACTCAGGAAATGTGCCATCAGAGCCTTTTCTGTGCAGGGCCCCGGAAGGCGGGGTCGAGGGTGCAGGGAGCAGAGAAATCTTATGCAGAGGAACTGTGGCAGGTGAAGGGAACCCGTGGGGCCCGCTGGAGTCAAACTCTGCAGAGAAGCTTATGAACCTAATGGGGGAGGGCAACGGTGATGAACTTAACCAATGGGGCAAGTTCTAGAAAAAGAAGAAGGACACAAAGAAAAAGGAAAGAGGACTGGAAGAGAAGATAGAGGGGCCAGCAGGCCTCTATCAGCCAGTGGTGTCACTGCACTGGGTGTCCATCTGTGGCACCCTCTCCTCCTGGGGAGTCCCCTGCAGGGTCCCCTACCATAGGGCTGACTACTTCCAGTCCTTACCAGACACTCCCACTCCCCCAACCCAACTTGTGGTGGGAGGATCAGATCCCAGAGCAGTAACCCAACTGCAGTGCTCGCCATGTGCCAGGCACAGCCCGGGGCTCACAGGCACTGAACTGAGACGAAGAGAATGGGAAGGTTGCAAAATGGGGAGCACCCAGTGGCCCGGGAGCCATGGCAAGAGATCAAGCCTGGCTTTATCCTGAGGGCACCCAGAGCGCTTCCAGCGGGGCACAGCAGAAGCACACATGCCCCCTGTGTGCCACCCCAGCTGCCGTTCCTCCACCTACAGGACAGGGAACGTGCCCACCTGACAGAGTCGTTGCGTGACAGGTTCCGCCATAAGTCATCCCGGCCATACTTGGCTCACTCTTTGTGGGGACCCAGAGGAGGCCAACCTTGAATTTTTTCTGAAGTGAGAAAAGCTGACATTTTAAAAAGTTGTTGGTCAAGCTGCACTTCCATTGTCCAACTGAGCGCCCACGGGACGGATCCTGAAACAGATGACTCTGATGCCCCCTGCACAGAGCAGTAACAGTAAAGAGAGCGCCAGGACGCTTAATCTCAGCTCCAATACACAAAGAGCTTGGAAGCTGTGCCCCTGTCCTTCCAACAGGAAAAAGGTGACCAAACTGAAAATCGATGACTTTTCTCAGACTCATCAGAGAACGGAGGTTGCAAAGCAAACCACCACCCCAAGTCTGGAGATACAGAGGAACAAATCTGAGAACCGCTGACCTGGAGCAGAAGCTGCTGGAGCCATAATTGGTAGGAACACTTAAATGGAAACTTGGATGAATGGCAAGAGGCTGAGTGTGCACTATCGTCAAGGTGAGAAATTCCTGGGGCCACAATCTTACAGGGTCCCCAACACATTCGTGGGCTTTTCCTCCAGATACCTGGCCACCTTCTTACGGTGAAGATGGAGAAAGATCCCAGCATCTCTGGTCATGGGCTGAGGAGTAATACGCCCGGATCTTCTCCATAACAAAGGCCCACTCTCCAGGGGAAAGCTTTGCCTGAGTGCAAGTTTCCAACCTCATTCCAGCTGGGGGACGGGATTCCTCCCCCTCCAGCCTTCCTGTTCCACCTTAAGATAAAGACAGACAAGCAGTAGACAAGGGCCAGGGCTTCAAGGAAATAGACAGAGGATGTTGCAGCAGAGAAGGAGCAGGGGCAGTGGGAAAGAAGCTGCACCCTTGGAGAAACACTGGGAAGGTCACAGCCCAATGTCACAGGCCCAGTAAAGGATGGGCATTCAGTAGGAAGCTTATAGAGTTCTCCCCCCCTTCAGGGGGGGTACCCTATAGTAACAGTGGATTCTGGAAAAGACACAGGCTCTCTCTAAGGAGGAGGACTTTGGGGGGCCCAAGGTCACCAGGGGAGGCACAAGCAAGGATACTAGAGGAATTGGAAGCCTCTGGTTCTCACAGCTACGGCAATCATCAGACACAGCCCAGCTCCTCGCTGGATTAACATCAAACTTCACTAAAGGCCTCTTTACCTCAGTTCCCACTGCCCAATCCAATAGGCTGGGTCTTCAGCAAAAAATTACAAGGCATGCCAAAAGGCAGGCAAAAACACTGTCTGAAGAGACAATGCAACAGTCAGACTCAAATATAACACAGATGTTTGAATGATCAGACAGGGAATTTAATAACTATGATTAATATGTCAAGGGCTCTAACAGAAAAAGACAATGTGCAAGAAATGATGACTAAGTAAGCAGAGAGATGGCAATGCTAAGAAACAGTCAAAAGGATATGTTAGAAATAAAAACCATTGTCACAGAAATGACAAACACCTCTTCGGTAGACCCATCACAGCCAAGGAGAATGGCAGTGAGCTTGAAGATGGCTCAACAGAAATGCTCCAAACTGCTCTCCATGTCCCTTAATATCTCTTGTACGTTTTCTACCTCTTTTCTCTCTGAGCTGCTTTCTATGTGATTCTTCAGTTCTATCTTCTAATTTGGCAATTCTCTCTTTGGCTGTGTCTAATCTGCTTTGTAACCTTCTCTTGAATTTTTAATTTTAATCATTTTTATTTCTAGAAGTTAACTTTTTTCAAGTCTGTCTGACCGTTTTTACTATCCTCTCTTCTACATTTTATGTCTTCAATTTCCCCAACAACTTCTTTAAAAAGTATTGAACACACTTTTTAAAGTTTCACATCTGGTAATTCCAGCGTTGTAAGTCCTCTTAGGTCTGTTTCTGCTGTTTGCTTTTCTGCTGAGGCTCACTCAGGATGCTATATTTCATGGATGTTTTTGAGTTTTGTTTGTGAGCTCATAGTCATTGCAGTCTCTCTGTAGAAATACTTTGAGGTTTGTGTTCCAAGTGTGGTTTCTCAAAAAGGGTTTGTAGGTGGATCCCCAAGTGCCTGGGGATACTACCAACCCAGGACTGCTTCAAGTAAATTATTTTTTGCTGCACACAGGTGTGGATCCCAGCCCCAAATCTTCATGAATGAGATACATACACCCCTTTCCACTCCACTTAGACCTCAGGCCAAGTTAGGCACATCTTCTGGTCTTTTCTAGCTTGTGCACTGTGAAGTTGACCTTGGGGTCCTGGATTTATGAGGAGGACTGCTGAGTCAGCCTCCCGTCCTGCAGGACTGTAGGCCTTGCCCCTTTGCCTGCTCCCTCCATCTTGATACACACACATACTTGCTCACAGAAACCAAGGCTGGAGGCCATCTAGGGCCAGGGGGCACCTGCGCCCGTGCTTACTCTCCATCCTGGAATTATGTTTTTCCAGTCTCTGGTTGTTTCCGTTACTTTCCCATGAGCTCAGACATGCCTTAAAAATACCACCTATCTTTTTAGGTCTCTGCACATCCAATCTGCCGTGTTGCCAGAATGAAGGTCTGTTTATATCGCTCTCTCCCCTTTAGCACAGCTGCCACCAACTGAGCCCTTGGGGCTCCCTCCCTGGAGGCAGGTTGTGGGCAGGACACAGCCTTCTGCCTCTGCCTTCCTTGGTGGCCTGATGGTAGGAACGCGAGCCCTTGGCAGGCGGACACTGTCTCAGTGACTGTTTTTAGAAAATGCTGGAGGTATAATTCACAAACCACAGAATTCACCATCAGTTCACTTTTGCTGTGCAAGAAACCACCTGCGATCTTAGCGGCTTCAACAAGCATTCATGTTGCTCATGATTCTGTGGGTGGCCCTCGTCTGGCCTGGCCTGGGCTGGCTGATCTCAGCTGGGCTCATGCATGCGTCCCCGGTCAGCTGGTGGGTCAGCTGGGGGCTGGATGGTCTGGGGTGGTTCCCTGTCATTCAGCTGGTGTCAGCGGGGGTGACTGAGGCTGGGGGCTCCACTTCTAAGATGGCATCTTCACCCCACGCCTGATGCCTCAGTGCTCCCCCGTTTCTCTCTCTCCACACGGAGCCTCATCCTCCAGGGCGTCTCCACAGGGCGTGGGTTCTTTCAGCAGGTTCATCTCAGGGGAGTCGAAGTTCTTACTTGGCAGCTGGTTTCCCCAGAGCTAGGTGAGCAAGGCAGGGCTGGGAGACTTCACGTGACTTAGTCTCGGAGGCCCCGCACAGCACGCCCACTGTGCTCCGGTCAAGCCAGCCACTCAGGCCAAGGCTGGGGCAGTGTAGACTCTAGTTCTCAGTGGGAGGGGAAGCAAAGGACCTGCACTCACCTTTAGTCTTCCGTGGTCTGTCCTGTGGGCACAAATTCCTTCATACGCAAAACACACCGGACCCCACAAAACACCCTCAACCTCATTCCAGACACCACTGGGCTCACCCTGTCCTGCTTGCTTGAGGTCCAGGACCACCTGGTCTAGTGAACTCCGCATGCTCACGGGGTTCCTTGGTGCCGTCCCTCCAGTGGCTGGAGACCTGTGAACCAGAGCCTGGTTATCTGACCCCTGCCACCAGCACCGTGGGGAGACTTAGGTGGGATCCTCAGAATGGACACTCCTGTTTCAACAAAGTAGAAAGGGAGTGCATGCAGTCTGTCCCCTGGCAATCCCGAAATTCCGTGTGGCCAGCTCCTGCTCCCCAAAACAGACCCCCACAGCTCTCAGCTTCCCCCTCGGAGCTCACTGCTTGCCTGGGCGACTCTTCCTTTTCCATAAGAAATATCCCTGCTCCCAGCCGGGTCAGTGCTCAGACTTACTTCTGCCCATGGGAAGTTGAGAACGGTGTCCCCTCTGGTCCGAGCCAGTATAACTTCTCTAAAAGCCTCGGGGCTCTTGTGGATTAATTGATAACCAGCTCGACTGGACAAAGGCCACCCCTTTGCTTCTGAGGCGCGCCTTTCCTTGCCTGGGGCAGCCCGCCCGTGGCTGCTATGGGACAAGGCCCATCGACACTCTTGGAAGCCCACAGCCTGGCTGGAAGTGTCTGGGGCACACCCTCAAGATCTTTCGAGGCTCCCTTGTTGGACTGAGAGAGGAGCTGAGATGCCACCTTAAATCTTTCTGAACAGAAGCTCTGACAGCCATCCTGGCTTCCAGCCGCACACCCTTGCCCTGAAGTCACTTTTTTGGTGTTGAGAATCTCTGTGGAGAGTTTGAGGGGGGACAGCAGGTCCTGGGTCCTGTATGTTTCCTCTAAATTCTGCTCAGAAACGTAGCAGTTCCTGCTTTAGCTCATCTCTCACTTTTTGTGTTTAATCACAGGCAGCCTCTTCTACACTCTGCCTGGAAGCTTCCCCCGCCAGACCCCCCGGCTCACGAGCTGCCCTCCCTCTTCCATTCACCTCACACCAGGGGCTGCCTTTCCTCCCATAACACCCCTCACTGTCCTTCGAGCCCTCACCACAGTCCCCTGGCCTTGATGCCCTTCCAGCCCCCCCAACCTGGTCCCCAAACCAGTGACCACATTGGAAGTTTCTGTGGCAGCAGCGCCCCACTTCCAGGTACCACACTGTGTTCTAGTGTCCATTGCAATGTAATAAACCACCCCAAATGTGGTGACTGAAAACACTTGTTTATTTTGCGGGTCAGAAGTTTGGACGGGGCTCGGCGGGGTGGTTTTTCTCAGATCCACGTGGTGTCCGCTGTGGCTGCTGCTTCCCAGGTGGCCTGCTCACTCATGCCCAGCTCCTGGGTGCCCCTCGGTCTCTCTCCACACGAAGGTCCTGGCTTCTCACAGCGTGGCCAGGGGGGAGTCTCACAGAGCAGCTGGATTCCCCAAGGGTGAGCTTTCCAAGTGAGTGGGCAGAAGGCCCAGATGTCACTTCCACCACATCCTGTTGGTCAAGCAAGTCACTGAGGCCAGTGTGGACTCCAGGGGGCAGGGACATTAGACCCCATTTCTCCAGGGAGGAGAAGCAAAGGTTGGTTTCTGCCTTGACTCTGCCGTGGTGTCCGAAGCCCTATGCCCTCTGGCACTGCTCTTTGCTTCCCAGGCCCTCCACTGGATGCCAGCTGCCCAAGCCTTTCTTTGCTTCTGGGGCCCAAGTCCCCACCAGGAGAACCATAGGGGTGGCTCTTTCCAGGCCTCTGCACCTGGGTCTCGGGATGGGGGAAACTCAGCCAGTTCCTCCCAACACGGGCAGCTCCAGGCCCCCAAGTGTCTACACGGGCAGCCCATGGACGGGGCACTGAGCAGTCAGACAGGACTTGGAGCAGCCAGGGGGCAGGGGCGAGGAGGCTGAGGGTCCTAAAGAAGAGCAGGCGGCTTCAGGAGGAGGTCAAGGGATCTCAACAGGGCTGAGAGGAGCCAGGGATGGGGGCTCTGAGCTCGGGCTCCAGCACTGAAGGCTTGTCGCTGCCTCCTGCTGCATCCTCTCTGCCCCCCCCCCTCAAATTCCTGCACCCTACAGAGTGATTAGAGGCCTCAGTGCCAGGTCCTGCCCTCCTGGGGACGGTGGTGAGTTTCCTCGGGTCCACAGAGGCCCTTGGGGAAGAAGAGGCAGACGGCGCTCAGCAGGCCCCGTGTGAAGCCCTGTGCTGAGGGTCAAGGTGGGCAGGGACGGGGCGACCCAGTTAATGCTGCCAGAGACCTCGGCAGCTGGTGTCGGCCCTGTTACTGCCCTTGCCAGCTGCCCGGCTGGCCCTCTGGGCCGGAAGAGCTGGTGTGGGTGCATGGGTCGGCGGGGTGGCAGGGTGGCCGGGCCCGGGGTGGTGGGCTCCGTCACCACCCCTCCTCGGGGGGCCCAGCCCATCCAGGAGCCCTCCTGGTAGCGCTGAGACATCGTCCTGTGGGGGAGTGACGCTGCGCTGGCTCTGGAGGAAGGCTGTGACATTCGTGATCCAGGAAATTCACAGTTGCTGCCGCCCACCGAATGTCAAATGAATCGGTAATGGCGGCAGAGCTGAGCTCAAATCGTATCCATGTTCCAAGTGACTGCGGATTATTGAAACCGCACACCGGCAGGAGGAAGCGGGTGGAGGTGGGGTGGCTGCCCGCTGCCCCCCCCCCCACACCGCCCCAGCAGGCATGTGTCACTGACTGAGCACGGAGAGAGGAAGGGGACTTTGTGGCAACAGGTCGCTGCTGCACGGGTGGAGCTCCCAGCTCTGCTGGGGGCGCTGGGGCTGCAGGGCAGGGAGGGGCAGCGCCTGCAGCCTCCCACCCACCCCTGCCATCCTAACTCTCGAAGCCCTGCCCTGGGCCTGCCCCAGGGAGCCCATGGTCACCAGGAGGTGGGGCCAAGATGGCCACCAGGACAGGAAAGGTGCACCCCCTGACCTGGGGGGCGCTTGTGGCTGCAGCCCACCCCACGAGGCCACTGGAGTGATGCTTCTGACAGGGGAGCTGAGGGTGAAGGCTCCCTGCTGTGGGGTCCCCCAGCTGCCCGCCTGACCAGTCCAGTGCCCTCATGCCACCCAGCTCCGGCCACCAACCTCAAGGGTCATGCCTCTGTCCCCCATCCACTTTCACCCTGTGCAGACCTGACTTCAACCACCCCTGACTTCATGGCTTTTCCTGGCCAAGCCCCAGCTCTGGGGCAGCCCCCTGGCTGAGCCTGCACCCCTCCTCCCCCAGCCCCTCAGCGGCCCCACAGACCGAGGTCCTGGGAGGGAAGAGGGCTCAGCAGCAGCCTGCAGTGACCGAGGGCTCCAGCCTCCCACCGCCCCCCACTACGGGGAGGGGAGACCAGGATGAGGGCATGGGGGCGGCCACCCTCATATTCTCAGTCCCGGGGGTGAGTCCCGCTCTGCCCATGGTCACTGCGGGCGGCTGTGTGGCTGCCAGATGTGGGTCAGCTGGAACAGGCTTCCTCCTGAAGCCTGTACCCACCCTCCCAGGCATGGGGGATACAGGGGCCACGTGGCCACAGCTGCTGAGACTGCCACCTCCTCAGGGAGCAGCGGCCGGAAAAGCCTTCTTTCTTTCTTCCTTTTTCTTTGTTTTCTTCCATTTCCACTAAAAAAAAAAAATTGCTCAGAGATAATTTAGAGCTTTTTGCTAAAAGTGCATTTTACCATCACACAGACAAGGCGATTATGATGATCCCAATTGCACCTCCCTCCCTACCCTGGGCACGTTTCCAGCACATTCTCCAGCGGCTGCCTCCGTCCCTGCCCAGGCTGCAGCTCTCGCCACCCTGGCCGCCTCAGGCCACCCCGGGCACTGCCAGGACAGAAGCCCCTTCCTGCTCACGCTCGCTGTCCACCCAGAGGCACCTTCCCCCAGGCCCCTCCTGTGGGGCGTCTGGAAACGGGGTGAGGCCTCCAGGAGTCCTGGGTCAGCCGTGGGGGCGTCTGTGTGGAAGAAGAGGCCTCAGGGCTCCCAGCCTTGATTGGGATCCCTGCTCCCCACTTCTACCTGCACCACGGCCCTGGGGGGAGCGTGGGGGAGCCCCTTAGGACAGAGGGTCCCTGGGTGGCCTTGGGACTCAGTTTGAGACAGTCCCTTCCTGCCCATCAGACCTCAAACAGGGCTCTACATGCTCCTCCTCCTCTTTTGTCCCTCGGGAGTGAGCTCCTTGGGAGGGAACTGCCAACCGTTGTGTTAAAATTCCAGCAGCAGCTGCCTTGGCCAGGCCCGGCTGCTGAGATGTCCATTCTTCCTGACGGGAAACCTCATGCAGAAGGCATCCCTGACTCAGCGTCCCAGCCGTACAGCGCCGTTTCCTGCAGCCAGGGGCATGTGCAGCAGGGCAGGCCTGCAGTTTCAGGGCCACAGGAAATGGCCAGCCACCCCCTCGATGGCTGGCCGTCTCCGGATGTCCCAGGACAGGCAGCACAGGCCTTGCTGACTCCTCCCTGCAGAGTGTCTTCTGCTACCAGACTTCCTAAAGACACATCTCAAAGGCTGGGCCCACAGTGTGGCCACTAGGAGGCCAGCGGGCAGCCACGGACCATCCACAGGCTGGGCCCAGACACCCCACCTGGCACAGCTAGTTCCTAGATGCTGCAGTGGGTTGAATGGTGCCCCCCAATAAAGTATGTCCACACCCTAACCCCTGGAACTTGTGGATGTGACCCTATTTGGAAAAAGGGTCTTTGCAGATGTAGTTAAGGATCTCGAGAGATCATCTGGCTTATCTGAGTGGGCCTCAAATTCAACGGTGTCCTCATAAGAGAGAGGCAGAGGGAGACCTGAGACAGAAAGGAGGAGGCGCGTGAAGACGGCAGCAGAGACAGGAGGGATGCGGCCACAAGCCCAGGACACCTGGAGCCGCCTGAAGCTGGAAGAGGCAGAAAGGACCGTCCCTGGAGCCTTTGGAGAGAGCGTGGCCCTGCGACACCCGACAGACTTCCCGCCTCCAGACTGTGAGAGAATAAATCTCTGTTGTTTGAAGCCCCCGTTTGAGGTCATTTGGGACGGCAGCCCCCGGAAGCTGGTACGGATGCTGGCCTGGGGGCCGCCTCCCCGCCCACCTGTCCTGCTCCCCTGGGGCCTGCGGTCGCACGACAGAGACATCCAGTGTGGAGGACAGCTGGCCGGGTGAACGCAGGTGTGGGATGGAGGTGCCGCCGCGGGCACAGTCCGGAGTGAGGGGCCTGGCCGCTGTGGCTCAGCAATGTCACCGTCCTGGCTCTTCTAGTCCTTCCTGGGGACGCATATTTTGGAGACCTACTGGGTGCTGACCAGCGCTTGGAGGTTTATGTACGTCATGTCCACCCTTGGGCAGGCCTCCGAGGCTGGCCTCAGAACCCCCTGCAGGCGAGGCACTGAGCCCAAGGCCACACGGGCTGGGAAGTGTGGGCTGCATTTGGACCCGGGATCCCAGCCCACGTGTCTCTGCCTCCTGAGAGGCCTCGCTCGGTTCTGCAGCCCAGAAGCCCTGGACTCGGACGAGCTCGAGCAGATAAAATGCTGACAGAGGCGACAGAGGCGCAGTCCACGCGGCGGGCCTGCTCAGTGCAGACCCCGGTTCAGGAGTCCCTGCGTGCCCCGTGTGCAAGCCACCGAATGCCACGTGCCGGGGGACTTGCTCGGCCCAGGGCCACCTTCCTCTGGCAGTGAGAAGTTCTGCTTCTATTTGGCAGGACCATGAGGACTTCCGATCCAGAAGCTTCTGTCAAGCGTTGCCCTGGAGTCAGCACGTTCCCCATGCTGCGCAGTGACCAGGGGCCCCGGTACTCTCCCACGGGCAGAGAACAGCCTGGCGACCTCCTGGGCAGACAACGGACTGGGCCCCGGGGTGCAGAGGCCTCCTTGAAGTCTGGACGTGACAACCTGGGCTGCTGGCTCTGAGGCTTTGACGAACATAGAGATTGTCAGCCATGACTAAAAACAGCTGTGGGGGGATGCTTTAATAACTTACAGCCATCAGCGTGGAAGCAGATGTCCCCAAACCTGGAGCAAGTTACAATCTGTGCAGAGAATGGGGGCAGAGGCTTGCTGTGGGGCTCTGCGCTCACCGCACTGCCTTCAGAGACCCTGGGGAGCCATCGACAGCTTTTGAGCACGGGAGTGGCCGTGTTGGTCAGCACTGGCTGGACCACTTCGAGTGGAATGACTCCAGTGTGAGGCTCAGGCCTCCTGGCTGCTGTGAGGACTGGGAGACGGGGCCCTGGCATGTTCTTCTTGCTTCAGAACCAGGGACGGCTGGCCCGGCCCACTGGAATCTCCGTGACAGAGAGGAAGGCCCACCACCAGGAGTGTGACCTTCAAGGGGAATCTCCAACGACCCTGGGGCAGCGCCTCATCATCTACTTTAGTCAGGTGAAGACCAGGGGATTCCAGGGGTCAGGGGCTTCCCAAAGAGCCATAGCTGGGAGGGAGAGGAGCCGGCCGCATGTCGGGGCTCACAGGCTCCTGGCCCCTCCAGCTCTCTCCTCCTGGGGGCTGTCCCTCCCTTTCTCCACCTGCTCCGCCCCCTGACCTGGGTCCAAGCAGCCTCTCCGTGGGCACTGGGGCCTCAGTCCCTGACTCCTGAGGACTGTGCATGGGGCCCTTGGCCAGCGGGGGAGGCAGGTGTCTCGGAGTTAAGGGGGGCATTTTGTCCAGAGCTGTGTTTTAAATTTGTTTGTTTCCACTCTGGCTGGAAACTCACTTTGCCTCGTCTCATTGGGTCACACATTTCTGGAGCAGGCCTCAGGGCAGACGCCCACTGAGTGAAGCCCAGAGAGTCCACCCCTGGCCCACTGCTCACCAGGCCCCTTTGTCACAGGTCCGGGAGAGCAGGGGCCCCTGCGTCCAACTGGGCTTGATTGTTCTGGAGCTGGCAGTGCTGGGCCTGGGCTCGAGGCCTGGTGCCGCCTGTCCCAACAACTCTCCTTGCCCGCAGCGCCCCTTCAGCTCTGACCTGCCGCCCTATGCCATACAGAGGCTAGGGGTGGCTCACTCTGGGCTCGCTGCCCTCCAGCCCCAACACCCTCCACGGCTCCAGCTACAACAGCACGGATCATTTCTGGAGCCCCTGCTGTGAAATGTGGCACTTCAGACCCCAGGCCCCGTGGGGAACGTCTGGCCACACCCCGACCTGGATCCCAGGGGTCTTTCCTCAGCTGACCCGGCCTGCCCCCATACTCCCTCACACTCCCCAAAGTCCAGGCAGGTGGCCACTCGGTGCCCACCACCAAGGTGTCCCAACCAGCTGGGCTTCCCTGGGCTCTGCCTGGCAGGGTGCCCTTCCTCCAGCTCTGAGCCCCAGCCTCTCTGGGCTGGGCCCCTGGTCCTGTGTCCTGAGCTGCCTCCCCTCTCAGGGCCCTGACTCAGGGAGCTGGGGAGCAGGGTGAGTCCCAGGCGCCCTCACCACCCATGGCCTTCTTTCAGGTCCAAGCACCCTCACGGGGGCTGCGTTGCTTTTCTGGGTCCCCGGGGGAGGAGCATCAGGCCCAGCCCGCTCCTGCGTTCTCCCCTCTGGGTCCCAGAGCCCCTGGGCCAGAATTTGGTCTTCTCAGGAAAACCTGGGGCTTTCCTGTAACATCTCCTAAAATCATGAAAACTAGGTCCTTCAATGCACAGATGGGGACAACTGAGGCCCAGGGCTAGGAGGGGATCTGCCATGGCCCCACATGGGTCAGGGTGGAGCTGCCTGGCCTCTGTCCTCACTCCCGGCCAGTCGTCTCAGCACCACGGACATGCCTTCTCCTGGGTCTGGCCTCCCCAGGCCAGGCGGCGGTCTGTCTGGGGTGCTGGAGCCCTGACCTCTCCTCGGCATTTGCCTTTGGCCTGGGGAGTGCGTAACTGCAGCCAGGACAAGGGGATAGCGGTTGCAGCGCCTGGAAGCGGGTTTTCCTGCTTGCCCTCTTCCCTGAAACCCCAGTGTGCCTCCTCAGCTCTCCCGGGGGCCCCTTGCCCAGGGAGCGAGATCTCGGGCCCAGCGCATGCCAGTTCTCCGTGTCTCAGGTGGGGCACCTCCACATTACCCAGAACCATGGGAAGCAGACAGCCTGGGTGTCACCAAGGGCAGAAGGAGCCAGGGCTCCTCTGAGTCTGGGGACAGAAGTCCCTTGGGAAGTGGCTGTGGATCTCCCCTGGATCAAAGCTGTCAGCAAAGGTGCCACCTCCTCCAGGAAGCCCTTTGTGATTCACAGGGCCTTGTTCAGGAGAAAGCAACCACAGGGTGTGAAGGCTGAGCTTGGGAGAGCCTGGGCTCTCACCATAATAGCTGAGTTCCTCGGAAATTGTTCTGAGAATGAAACGTCCTGTAGAGGACATGCACGGCCCTTCAGAACATATCCTGCACTCACAGACAGACGGCCGGTGGGCATCATGCCCCCACGCCCACTCCCCAATCTGTGCAAGGGGGCCAAGATTCAGAGACACTGAGGAACTTGCCCGAGCCTCCCGGAAGCACGGCGAGCTGGAGGGGAGCCTGGGTGACCTGAGCTCTCTTGATCCCGTCCTCAGCCAGGCAAGGCTGGGCAGGGGGTCAGGGGTCATGCGCTGGAGCCTCAGGGCATCTGCAGATCCTGGCCAGGGCCTGCCCCCTGCCTTGTCCTGGAGGCCGTGCCAGACCTGCCCCCGAGGGGAACCCGTGCGCAGGAGGAGCCCTCCCCCGCCCTCCCCACCTCTCTGGTGCTCTTGCGGTTCCCCGAGCATCTGTGTCCTCGTTTCTCACAGGGGGGCCTCGTCCCCCGGAGAGACTGCCCGGCGCTGTGTACAGCCGGCCTTCACCGTGCAGAACGCAGGGAAAGCCAGGACGGTGCAGTCACTTATGGGGTTCAATTTTGGGGTCCAGGGGCAGGGAGGCATGTGTCCAGGCTGTGCCTGGTGGAGGGGGATGGAGGGTCCCAGCTGGCACTCGGTCACCTGTACTTCCTCCCACGGGGTGGGTGGGGCTCAGCCTGAGGGGAGATGGACGGTGGGAGTGGAGAATGGGTGATCCTGGGGGGAGGGCTCTGACTGCGGTCGGGACCTCTGGGAGCTGTCAGGAGTATAGGGCTTCTGGGGACCCAGGGAGCCGTGAGAATGTTCTGGAGGCTGCAGCTCAGTCACTCTGGGCCGTTGGAGGCGGGCAGGTGCCTGCCCCGGGAATGCTGCGGGCGTGTGGGGCCCAGGCCGGGATCCCCGGGGGCCTTAGAGCTGAGTGGACAGAAGCACCAAGGTCTGGGTCCCGGTTTCTCCTGAGTGCTCCTCCTGTGAGAGCAGACATTAGCGAAATAGAAAATAAAGATACAAAAAAGCAAAAGTGTGATCCTTGAGGGGATGTGTGAACCCTGCGGAGCTCTGGTAAGTCTGGTCAAGAAACACGGGAGAAGACGTCACTGGCCGACGTGGGGGTGGACAAGAGCGTCCTGTAGATCTTACAGATGTCAATGTTTAAGAAGAGGAAGATTATAAGTGAATATTATAAACCAACTTATGTCAATGGACTGGAAATGTTTGATAAACAATTTCTTGGAAAAGTACATTAACAAAACTGACACAAGAAAGGAAATCTGAAAGCCCGCACCTGTGACTACCAGAGAGATTAGTTATCACTGGAAACCTCCCTCAGAGGGACTCCAGGACCAGAGCAGCTTCTCTCGAAGTTTCACTTAACATTTGGAGGAGAGCCAATGCCTACCTTATGCAAACTCTTCCAGGTGACAGTGGGAGAGGGCGCTCTCCCGGCTTGTTTTGTCAGGTGAGCAGAAGCGAACGCACAAATCCACACAGGAAAGGACGGGAGGGAACCTCGCTGACCAGCACGGAGCAGGCGTCTTCGCTGAAACGCTGGCAGATGGAACATTCCCGCATTTATGGTGACACACGGCGCTCGAGTTGTCTCTATTTCAGCACCATAAAGTTCAACAGAAAATCTATCAGTGTAATTACCCAAAAAAAGATGTGAAAAGAGAAAAATTATAGGATCGTCTCAAAAGCTGCATCAGAAATATTTGATAAAATTCAACATTAATTTATAATTAAAATATCCATTAGCAGACTTGTAATAGAAGAGAACTCTTTACTATGATGAAGAATATTTTTATAAAACATGCAAAAGTGTAAAACTTAGTGGTGACAAAATGAAGCTTCCTCATCCTTGTGATTAGAAACTAGAAAAGACACCGACAGCCCAGGGGTGGGGCCCCGGCTGAATCAGCGAGAAGGAAACAGAAAAGGAATACGGGTCCGAGGAGGAAGAAGCAACACTTTCGTTCTCTGCAGACAACATGGGTGAGGGCACAGTAAGTGTCATCACCTACAGTTAAGTCGTTAGAATCAACATGGGGCTTCAGCAAGGTTGTTGGATAAAAAAATAGTTTACAAAATTCAGTTATATTTCTATAACCCTGCAGTCAACAATTAGAAAATAAATTAAACAAAGGTAGTATTTGTAATAGCACCAGGAAATACAAAGCACCTAGAAACGCACCTGACTTCTAATCAAAAGTCTATAAATATTATCGAGAGAAATTTTTTAAAATTTGAAAGACTATGAAAATCATGGTCATGGATTGTAAGATGCAATATTTTTAAGATTTAAATTTTCCCCAACTAGATCTAATATTTCAATGCAATGCCATTCAAAATTACAGCAGATCTTTCTTTCTCTCACTCTCTGCCTGCATGTGTGTGACATGACAAGGGAATTCTACAATTATTAAGTGTAAAGGACTGAGAATGATGACGACACAAAAGGAGGAAGAGGGGGAGGAGGAAGGACCCACAGGACCTGATTACAAAATTGTTTGTGTTGTCGTACCTGAGACAGTATGGTGTCGGCAAAACCATAGGCACACAGACGAGTGGATTTAGATAGATAACCCTGAAGCAGACCTGTGCAGTTATAGACACTTGACTTGTGAAAGCTGTAGCCCCAAAGAGCAATGGAGGACTAATGACCTGCTAACACACTGCCCTGGGACAATCCGGTACCCAGAGGAGAAGATATGAACTTGAACTCTGCCCCTCAGCACACGTGCAAGTCAGTTCCAGGCAGACTATAAATCCGCACATGGAGGTCAGAACAATAAGGTGTTCAGAAGTGATGTTGGGATAGGAAACATCTTGTTACCACTCACCCTAAAGGAAAACACTGACATATAAGAAAAAATACGGACGATAGAGGACAGGAGACTCAGACCAACGCTTCACCAGAGAGGACGTCCACACGCCCAATACACGTGTGAAAAAGTGTTCAACGGAATTGCTTATGATGAAAACACAAATTAAAGTTCTGAAGACATGTCACTACGTGTGCACCAGAATGGAGAAAAGATAAAAAGGTTGACAATAAAAGTGTCAGCAGGAATTCGGGGCAGTGGGCACACTCACAGCAGCTGGGTGTGTAAGTTGTCACCTCAATTTAGAGAACTATTTACTCAATTTGGGAGCTATTTACTTAATTTAGGGAACTATTTGGCAATATCTGGGAACATTGGAGACGTGCACAGCTTGGACTCGAAACCCCCCCTCCTAGGAATATATCCCGGGGAAACGCACGCACCTGTGCACAAAAGTGTGTAAGAGTGGGGTATTGTGTGTAATTTTCCAAACCGGGAAAACCCAAACATGCGTTGCTGCTGGAGGGATGAAACCGTGCGGCGGCGTCACGGGGTAGTAAGGTCTACACAGCAAAAGTGAGAAACTGTAGCAGCGCCCAGCACGGACGACGCTTCAAAACAGCAAGTTCAGTGAAAGAAACCAGAAACAAGAAAATGCACGCAGGGGAAACTGGAGTGAAGCCTAACAGATGAGAGAACAGACACCAGCAGGGACTGTGGCTGGGCCTCAGGCCCCGAGCTCTGTGTGGACATCACTCTCCTGGGGGCAGAGGGATCTGGGGCTGGGAAGGGTGACCAGGAAGCCGGGCCACAGTGGAAGAATACCCAGGCTGAGGGACAGGGAGGCTCCCAGCTAGGGCATCCTCCACATGCCAGGAAAAGCTCACGGAAAAGATTCACAGAGCTAGAGAACATGCATCATCCTCTTACCCCCCGGGGGAAGGCTGGCGACCACGAGCAGGAACAGAGAACTGAGACGGAAGGAGGCAGAGGAGAGAGGAAACCCCAGGAGCCGGGACCTGTGGAGCTCTGAGCTGACGGGAGAACAGAGGAGCGTGGAAGTGTCTCCGTTCTTCGTTCATTCTTACTCCCCCTCCTCCCACCCTCGCTCACCGCATCTCACGGATCCCTCTCCGGCACAGCCGTGCTTGGGCCCGGGTCGGTCAGACATCCTGGGGCAGGAAGTCCATCCTGGAGCCCTCCCTCTTCTCCCGCATCCTCTGCCACTGTCCCTGCCCGCTCAGGTCCCGGCGTGGGACCTCACTCCTTCAGTGGCAGGGCCAGAGAGGGAGGGGCTGGAAACTGGTGTGGGGTGGGCAGCAGGGTGGGCCTCTCCCACCCACCACCCCGTGGGGAACCAGGGCTACCCTGCCCCAAGCCAAGCTGGTCAAGATAAGGCACATGTCCAAGTGCCAGTTGGTCAGCGCAGGGGAGGAGAGTCCCGGAACAAAGCCGGTCAACCAGGGTAGTGCCCTGGGAGCCAAGGCTGGCTCTGCAGACGGCCTCCCAGTGGAGTCACGGTGGCTGTGGCAATGGCATGTGGTGGGGCTTTCCTCAGACGGCAGGATGCCCCCAGCTAGATGCTCAGCTTCTCCTCCCTGCGCGCTAATGATCCCCTGTGCCACTTGTGTCCTTGACCCCTGCTGGTGCTCCCAGGGCACCGAATCCAGAGAGAACCCTGTGAGAGAGCAGGACAAGGACTTGTCACAGGGGCAGCAAAAGGGGTGCCCAGGCCCCGAGGGAGGAGGGAACTCTCCTCAGGCCCCCCGGGCCACCCCTTCTGTCGGAGGCCGTGACTCCCCAGCCCATTCTGACAAGAACAGATTCCCTCGGGGACCTTGGTTTTCTCCCTCGTGGGCCCAGAGCCCCCGGGCGCCACCCCACACACTCCTCCATCATTGCTTCAGCAAACCTCTGCCGGGCTGGGCTCTGCCTTGGGCCCCGGGGGTGCAGCCCTCTCCCACACCGGGGGCCTCTGAGCCAATTCTGTGGGGCTCCTGGGCCCCACGCCCTGGAGGCACCTTCCCAGAGAAAGACTGGAGGCGAGCGGGTGCCCGCGGAGATAAACACATGTGAGGGGTGCGTTAGTGCCTGGCCAGCGCGTGTCCATAAATCTCCCCGACAAATGTCCCCTCGAAGCCCAGCACAGAGGCCAGCCGGCCGTGTTTATCCAAAGGCAGCGCCGACGGCCCAGGCCCGGGGAAAAGCTCACTGCGTCAGGATGGATGGGCCACCCAGGACACCTCATTTATCACCCGAGATGTGAAGGAGGCACAGGCAGGCGTGACCGTCAGTGTGCGGGCGCGGGAGCAGGGATGCGGCCGCTGCATCCCAGCGAGTCCGCCCTCTGCCGCAGCCTCCAACCCAGGGACACACCAGGCCAGGTCAGCAGTGCCACCTGATGAGCCACCTTCTTCAGTTGGCTGCTTCCTTCTGGAAGAATCCATGATCCTTGGTGGGCCTCACACCGTGACACCAGTCAGCCCAGAACCCCAGCCCCGGCTGGGCGGTCACCCTCCAGCAGCAACCGGGCCGGCTCTCGCCTGTCCGCTGCTCCAGCACCTGCTGTGACTTACCCCGGGCCCTCCCCGTCCTCGGCCCCGCGGTGCTTTGGGCGTCAGGGTGGGCGAGGCTCGCAGCCCGAGTGCCCTGCTGTGCTTGTCCAGGCTCCTGGCACGGGATGCAGAAGTGGGGCCCGGGTGTCAGGGGGGTTGGAAGGCCCTCTCTGCCCGATGACGGTGTTGGACCCAACGATGGGGATCTGGGGCGATGGCAGACGAGAGTGGTTCCTTTTCTTCCAAAAGTTTCGGTCTCCTCAACCCCTGCTGGGGCCCTGGAGCCTGGCTACCTGGCACTGCCCACTGCCGCAGACCCTTGTCCCTTGGGGGTCCAGAGAGGCTGCTGGTGGCCCGTCCATGCTCCCCTTGTTGTGACCTCAGGATCCTGCCCTCCCCTTGAAGGTCGTGCCCTTTTCCTAAATGCATGCATGCTTTCAGCCTCCCTGGAAACCATCGCTCTCCTGAAGCTCCCCCCAGAGCAGGAAGGGTGATCATGGCCACGGCCGTCTCACATGGCCCTGGGCCGCCTGCTCCGCCTGGTCAGTGGGCCAAGGGACAAACAGGTGGCACAGGGGCCACCGTCTGCCTCCTTCCTCCCCTCCCACCTGCAGAGTGTGTGCGTGTGTGTGTGTGTGTGTGTGGCACGTGTGTGTGTGCGTGTGACATGAGTCCTTACTGCCCTTTGGAAAGCCAGTCCCCCAACAAGGCAACACTGTTGGAGGGGCCCTGGAGAGTGATGGATGGAGGGCCGGATTCCGGAGCTGGAGTGGAGTGCCAGCCAGGCCTCTGGGCAGCCTGCGCCACTGCCAGCCCCAGGATGCTGTCCCCGTCCCCGCCCTGCATCAGGTTAATGTTGGGAGTGGGCAGGTAAGGATGGGGCCCTGGGGCCACTCCTGCTGGAAGGGGCTGGAAGCCAGGTCCTGGGGATTTGGAAAACAATCCTGGGCCCACACAGTCCACGTTTCTGGACCCACAAGCCAGGCCTGGGGTCGTGTCAGCACCACACAGGGGTCAGGACAGGCCCAGGGCACAGGGAGGCCAGGAGAGCCTCAGCCCACGTGGAAGCTTCCACCCTTTGGGGAGGGCTAACATGCCCCTCGCTGTGGTGGGTGAGCCCCTGGAAACAGGCCCTGTGGGAGGAGGTGGCCTGTCCTGGACCAAAGTCCCAGGCTGTGGAACCTCAGGGATCAGAACAGAGTGACCAGAGGGGCAGGACCAAGGTCACAGCCCTCTCCGCCCATCATCCCAGAGAAACAGCACAGCTTGGGCTGGCAGGGCAGCCCCCCATCTCCCTTGTCACCGCTGGGGGACAGCTTCCCCCCACTGCCTGTCACCTCTGCACAGGCCACAGACCACACAGGGGCGTGTGCCTCGGGCCTGGGGTTCCGTGGCTCTGTGGCAGGATCTGAGCCCGGGATGGACTGAGTCCAGGACCTGGGGGACTTGCTGAATCCCCACCCTCCAGGGGGTGCCATGGCCTGGCCGGGGCATGTGAGAGCTGGGTCCTTGGAGCTCTTGTTGTCCTTTCAGATGCCAAGGGACAGGAGGGGGCAGGACAGACACACAGGAAGGGGCCCACGCCCCCAGCCTCCCAGCCCCCACCCCCTCAGGTCGCACTCGGCCGCTGGAACTGCTTATGGCGGGAAGAGGAACTCCAGCCCCATCCAGCTCACAGCCGACCCGCTGGGCCCAGGCAGGACCTCCGTCCTCACCAAGTCCCTCCCTGCCATCCCCCACCCCTCCACATGCCCAAGGCAGCGGTGACACCTGGTCTTGTCACCCTATTCCTTGCTGTGTGGTCCCCAAGGAGAGTTTGGATTTAGGGGAACTGGCCTCTGACCTGGTCATCTTGTTGTCAGGGTCATGCTGGGGGCCAGGCGTGACTCTGGGTCGGGTTGGTGGGTTCAAATTCCTGCTCTGCCTCTTGCGCTGGCTGCTAGACCTCTCTGTGCCTCAGTTTCCTCCTCTCGGGGGTTGCTGGAAGGAAGCACTCAGCATCATTGTGATGAGCTCTGTGGACATGCCTGCCTGCTGCGGGCGAGGCGGGCAGACAGTGAAGCCCACATGGCCCCTGGCAGGCCCTGGGCGTGCCCCACATGGGCCTGTCTGCAGAGCAGTTGGTTCTTGCCGCCTGGGATCCACAGGGCCCCTGTCCAGGGGGGATGTTCAAGGGCAGGGGTTTCCCTGGGAAGGAGGGGCTGAGATAGGTGGCACTTGAGTGGGTCCCCAGTGACCCCCACCTCCCAGGGCTGGCACCTCGTGTAATCCCTTCTCCCCAGGTGTGGGCAGTACCTGGAGATTCGCTTCTCGTGAACAGGATGTGGCAGAAGTGATGGGAGGTCACTTCCGAGATCAGGCTACATGATACACTCTCTCTCCCTCTCCCTCTCTCCCTGGGGGAGCCAGTGGCCACATCACAAGTCAGCCCTGTGGAGGGGCCCCTGTGACAAAGAACTGATGTCTCTGGCCAACAGCCAGCCAGGACCAGAGGCCACCAACAGCCACATGAGAGCCTGGAGGTGGGTCCTACCCCGGTCGAGCCTTCAGATGACGGCAGCCCCTGCCGACACCCTGACTGCAGCGGGAGAGACCCTGAGCCAGAGGCACCTGCTGTGCACACCTGGATTCCCGACTCACAGACTCTGTGAAGCAGTGAGTGAGGGTCATCTTCAGCTGCTAAGCACGGGGTCATTTGTGACACAGCAGCGGATGACCAGTACAAGGCTGCAGGCTGCATCTACCATAGGAAGGCCCCAGGGGGCCATCAGGGCATGCTCCAGTCATTGGGCCAGGTAATGGGGGAGCTGGGTTCTCCTCCCCCTGCCCTGACAGTTAGCGACCTGGGCACCCTGCCCCCTACTGGGTCTCGTCTCCCCCTCTGGGATGGAAGGGTTGGGATGTGTGCTCTGTTGGGGCCCTTCCAGCCCCCGTGGCTTTATACCCGGGAGCCACACCCACCCCTTTGCTATGGCCCCCGCCTTTGCCTCTCCAGCCTGTGCACCTGGCTCCTCCCCATCGCTGCCGGAGTGCCAGAGGGAAGCAGATGCTGGGCCACAGCTTTACCAGCAAAGCGCCTCACCTCCAGCGGCTGAGCGGGGATTTGCTTAATCCGGGCGGCTAACACGACAAACACAGCTCTCAGAGAATGAAGACGCAATTACACAGCTAATCAGCCTTCAGACGCGTCCTCCACCAGCCCCGCCTGCCTGGTGGAGGGGAGTGCTGCGGCACAGTCTGAAGACCGCCTTCTCTGTCCCCAATGTCTCACTCCTAAGGAGCCGAGCCCCGTCCTCCTGGAAGGAGCCCCATCCTCCTGGAAGGAGCTCCGGGCGAGGCCTGCCCACGACTCGGCTCTGGGAGACTGAGGCTCGGGGCTGGCCAGGGACCTCCTGCTGTGAGGCTGTCCCGGGGCCTCCTGGTTCACCAGGCCCATTCCACCGCCCGCCCGCCTGTCATCAAATCCACCGTGGACAAAGGCAGTGCTCTTCGTTTCCGTGGTGACGACCTGTGCTGATGGGGACCAACTCTGTGAATCCCCTCCCCATCGCTCTCGGCACTTGCCTGGAGGGGCCGGGCTTTCGAGCCTTCATAGCTGAGAGGCACAAGGTGGGGAAGGTCCCCTGCTTTCCCTTCCCCAAGGCTCTGCACATCGGATTTGCAAGATGAGCTCATCATGTGAAATGTGCCAGAGCCCGGCTCTGACCCGGGACCATTACGAGTGGCAATTTCTCAGGGACAAATTGACACGTAACGAGGGGGATTCTGGTGCTCGGAGGAGCAGTGCTGGGCTTCACGGCTGGGCAGAGTGAGCGGTGGGGTCTTGGAGGGGGCCTCGTGACCCCGGAATGCATGACCATCAGCCAAAGTGGGGACAGCCTACGATGGCTTCCCTGTGAGGGCCCCTGGCGATGGCTGTGGTGGGCTGCATGTAGGGACGGGTAGCCCCTGCTCTGGGCAGCCCCTGGTGGAGGCCTGCACACTGGTGTCTGTGGAGATGTGTACCCAGGCACAGCAGCACAGCGCCAGCCCTGACCGCCCCCCTGCTCTGCAGGGTGGAGCTGCCACGGTCCTACCTGCCACCACACAGCCTGGCCTATGGCCCTGTACAGGGCTGGCACCTAGAGGGTGAGGTCCCCTGCTCTCAAGGGTCCCCAGTGACCTTGAGTGTGCCCTGCTGCCCCTCAGGGCTGCGCCTGCCTGCGGTAGATGCAGCCTGGAACTACTATCAACCACCGCGTAACAAAGCGCCCCAAATTTAGCCCTGAAGACCACGCATGTTTATTATCTCGCAGGTCCTGTGGGTCAGGAACCTGGGCACGGCTGAGCCGGGACCTCAGGGCCTTATGGGCTGCGGTCAAGGAGTCGGCCGCACTGCCGCCACCTGAAGGCTGGACTGGGGTGGCACCACTGAGACAGCGCAGCGAGGGAGGTGCTGCCGCAGAGGTGGGCACAGGGCTCAGCAGCAGCCCCAGCAAGGGGGGGGGCTCGCCATGTTGGGGACACCAGATGGTTCTCTCTGTGTCGCCCCGGGAGTCCACGCACACAACATGGTCTCCTCCAGGCGCAGGCGGACTCGTCCTCGTGGCTGACGGGGCTTTGTCCAGCCTGGGCCCGGCCCCACAGTGAGGACACAGGGGAAGCTGGGATGAGGTGGGGGAGGTGGGGGCTTCCCTGTGGCCCCCCAGAGTGACCGGCCACTGTCATTCACAAATGGAGCTTCCCTCCTTTCCTCCACCCCCCCCCCGCCGTCCCCTGCTCTCCCTGTGGACCTCCCTCAGCGTCCAGGGTGGGGCCTGGGCTGGACCCCTCTGCTGCACCAAGTGGACAGAGCCCCGCCCTGGGGAGCGGGCAGGGCACCCTGTCCTGATCCTGCCCTCCCCTCAGTTTGCAGAGTGACCTTGGGGAAGCCAATTCCCTGGAAGGAGTTTCCCCGTCTTCTGTGGGTGGCGGGACTGGATTCTTTTTCCTCCTCTTCAGCTGGTCACTCTTTATCCTTCATCAAGTGTTTATGTACATCTCCTGGGGTGGGTTGGACGGTGGCTCTCAAACATCTCCGTCCCTGTATCTCAGCCCTCAGAACCTGTGGATGTGACCTAACGTGGAAAAAGGACATTTGCAGATGTAATTAAGGTGACAATCTCGAGATCATCCAGGCACTAAACCCAAGGACCAGCGTCCCTATCAGAGGCGCACACAGAGGATGGCCTTGTAACGGCAGAGGCAGAGACTGGAGTGATGCGGCCACAGCCCAGGAACGCCTGGGCCCCCAGAGTCCAAAAGAGGCAGGAAGGACCCCCTGCACCTCAAAGTGAGCAGCCCCACCCTCCCCTGGAGTTTGGACTCCTGCCTCCAGAACTGTCAGGGAATGAATGTCTGTTTCAAGCCCCCCAGTTTGTGTCATTTATTACAACAGCAACTTCTGTGTGTGCTGAGCACTGACGGGGAGAGATATCTCAGGGACAATCCTCAGAGGGGAGGCTGGGCGGGGCGTGTGCAGTCGGGGAGCCCTCTGCTCCCCACTCCCCCTCCCTCCCAGGCCCTGGCAGGGCCAGCAATCCATCAGCCACGTCCGCAGTTATAAATAGCATCCGCGATGTCTGAGCTCTTCACAGGGCGTGGGCCTCGGGGAGGGTGACCTCCCATTTCAGTAATGACCCTCTGTCGGGTATGATGAGGGACGGGCTGACAGGCCTGAGGGAACAGCCTCTAATGGACGCCGCATCAGTCCTTTAAGGATGCATGACCGCGTGTCCACACGAGTCTCTCCAAGTTGCACATCGTGAGGAATTTAAGCAAGACCCCCAGTAAAATGGCTTGCAATAAAAATATTCAACATATTGTGACTGCAAGACGTGAGCTCCTTGCAAGAGAGGTGCTTAATTATTTTTGAGAAGAGATACCAGCAGCGTCAGATTTAACCACCAAACTACTTAACACAACTTCCACCCAATTTTGCAAATCATGCTTTCTGTGGTTAACGGGCAGGAGTGAATTGATGAAGGCCCCCACGTGGTGTTGCTGTTGGGGGTGCTGGTGATGAAGCCACGGGGGGCCTGGAGATACGGCCCCAGGCCGGGCCACAAGCTGGCACTGCCCCCCAAGTCCTGCCAGCCATCCCACATTGCATCAGGTCGGTCCCCAGGAACCCGAGAGGGGGTCCTAGAAACTTCTGGTGCCGCGCCCATGCCTCACAGGACCTCCTGTTTGCCAGACACTTCTCCCATTTTCTTTTGGTTGTTCCTCACCCGCCCAGGGTCAGGTCCCATCTCTCCTGCCTGCGGAGGAAGGACTCGATGGTCTAGGGCAGGGGGCAGAAGACCAGAGACCTCAGCGGGCAGTTAATATGTTCACTGTGGAGGCTGAGGACGGTTCCCAAAGGCGTCCAGGTCCTCACCCCTGGGACCTGTGTGTACGGTCTTCCACGGAAAAGGGACTCTGCAGACGTGATGAAATTAAGGATCTTGAAATGGGGAGATTATCCTGGGTTATCCAGGTGGCCTTAAACAGGGCGGCAGAGGGAGATTTGACTGGAGCACAGAAGGGAGAGGGCATGTGACCACGGGGACAGAGATGGGAGTGACAAGGCCACAAGCCGAGGAGCGCTGCCCCCCCCCCCCGGGAGCTGGACGAGGCAGGGGCTCGCCTCCTTGAGCCTCTGGAGGGAGCGCAGCCCTGCCAACACCTTGAGTTCAGCCTGGTGAGACCTGCTTCAGGCTTCTGGCCTCCAGAATTGTGAAAGTATACATTTCGGTTGTTTTAAGCCATGAACTTTGTGATAATTTTTTTACAGCAGCAACAGGAAACTAACACACTCCTGAAACAACAAGTCTGGAGATGGGGGGCACCCGCCAAGTAGAGAAAGAGGCAACAATGTCATCAGGACCCAGGCTCCTTCTCTCCTTTCCCTCAACCATCCTTAAATGTTGGCCATTTGTCCTTTGGCTGGTCACCTTATGGTCACAAACTAGCTGCCATAGCTCCAGGCATCACATCCTCACACAACAGCATCTAAAGTAGGAAGCAATGGGCCAGGGTCGGGGGAAGGTTTCTATTTATATGGTTCTTTCTCTCATCAAGGAGGAAAATTTTTTCCAGAAACCACTCAGTGTACTTCCTAGGCTAGGTCTGACCAAGGTCACATGACTGCTCTGGGCCAGTCGATAGCAAAGGGAATAGATGGCTCTGATTGGCTTAGACCAATTCCAAGTCGTGTCCTGGGGTGGGCACAGGCTCCCGCAGGAAAAGCAGGTTGTGTTGGCAAAGATTTGAGGGAACAGCGACTGGGTGGTCAGCCCATCTCAGAGAGGATGGTGCTGCCTAGACTCACAGGGAGTGAGAGGCAGCGTGGGCTCAGGTTCAGCCTCCCGGGTCCCCCACCAGCCAGCTGCCTCCCTTGGGCGCCTAATAACAACTCAGTGTGCACTCTGCCCCTTGGTCCACCGGACTACTTGCTCCTCCGTGAGGGTCTCCCCTTTCATGGCTCCTGCTCCTCCTGGTCTGTTTCCAGCCTCAGCAGGACCCCTGCCCCATCTTCCCCACATGAGGGGCTTCCCATTGCTCCCCTTCTTGGGGGCTGCCCAGGGGCATCTCCAGACTCCCCAAGGAGTCCTTCCTCCAGGCCGCCTAGGTGGCCTCCCCAAGGTCATTGTGGCCTGGCCCTCCTCGGCCTAAAGACTGACATCCTCATCCATTCGTTCATGCACTGACCCCCACCCCCACCCCTGCTGCCTGAAAAAGACAGGCCCCCTGAGTCCCTGTGATCATGGAGACAGACCAGCCAGGGGCCATGGGGCAGAGGAGTGCGCTTGGCCCAGACATGGGGTCAGGGCAGGCTTCCTGGAGGAGGTGGAGCTAACCAGGGAAGCGTGCTGGAGAGCCCTGTCTGAGCTCCAGCACACAGCTGAGTTCCCTGGGGCCGGGAGACCGCAGGTCTCAGCACTGGGGAGGTGGCCGCCCCTGGTCCCACCCTGCCCTGAGTGGGACACCCAGCTCCTCCAGGTCCCGTGGCAGGGAGGACGGAGCCCTTCCTCACTGCTTCTCCTCCTCTTGACCCCCACAGCCCCCGACCCCCACCTGGCAGGGCCGTCTTATCCCGGAGACCCCCTGGCTTGGCCCCCGCGCTGCCCACCCCGTCCTGGGCGGTCCCTCTGGTCCCTTCTGGGGCCTGCAGCACCCACCCACACTGGGCTCAGGTGCTGGGTTGAGTCCCTCCCTCTCCCCACGCCCCACCCGGAGAGCCCCTCCGAGAGGCAGGACTCAGGCCTCCTCCCCTGGCCCCGCCCCACTCTGTCGGGCACCCCTCTGGCCCCTGCACATCCAGCACCCCCTGGCTGGTGGTCCAGAAGCTTCTCCAAGCGTCCCCTGCTCACCTGGCTCCAGGAAGACATCTGGGAAGGTTCTCAGGGAGGCGGGGGGAGCAGCCACGGTTGGGGCTTGCTCCCCCCTGCACTGACGTATCCCGTAGTGAAAGCCCTCTGACACACGCGGGGCACGAGGTCCGCGGAGCTCCGGTGAGCCGCCCGCTCTGGAGGCCGGGCTGACACCGCCTGGCGCGCGCTGGCCTCTCCCCTCCGCCCTTACAAAGCAGGCGTCCGTCCCTGCCCGGGTTCCCACAGGGGTGCTCGGTGGTCCTCTGGCCCCGTCTGGCTGGATCCAAGGGGCCGGCGAGGCCAGTGCGGGCCAGCCGAGGCCCTCAGACTCAGAATTGGGCTGGGGCGAGTCACAGCTGGCTCTGGGCAGGGCCTGCCAGTCCCTCGGGCAGGCTCTGCTGGGGCATGGGGTGGCTGGGTGTGCTGGGACACCCTCACTCCCCTACCTGTGGGTCCTCTCCTGTCCTCAGACCCTCCTCAGGGCCGCTGCCCACAGCGGGGCTCTGGCCCAGGTGGAGGGGCTCTGAGCCGCACGCCCCAGCCCGAGCCCAGCCCCGCACAGGTGCCGGCAGCCCACACGGGCCTCTTTCTTCCGAGCGTTTGCTCTGCGTTGTGTGCGGCAGCTCCGCCAGCCCGCGCCTCCTCATGTTGTTTTTATTTACATACCTGGATCCTCCAGAACAGCTGCTTTATCCGGACTCATCCGTCACGAGGCTTAATTAAAATAGCGCTGAGCATCTAACTCAGCGTGGATCTCCAAAGCTCATGTTTGTTTTGCTGCCGTCAATTAGGCCACGTGGGGAGCAGCGGCCCCTGGCAGGGAAGCCGCGTGTGGTCCTGCCGCCTGCACCCCTCCTGGGATGCACGACTGTGGGGTTGCCGAGAGGGCAGGAGGGACCCGGGCAGGGGAATGGGCGTTTCCCAGCCTGCCTGGGGGCAGGGTCTGGAGGACAGAGGGAGGGTGTGGGGCCATGGCTAGGAGGGGGCTGCGCCATTCCAAAGCTGACTCCCCTCCCCCCACTCTCAGCCTCTGAACTTGTAATCTGGGTCCTGCTCCTCAGGGTGGGGTGGGGGCTTCTGCTGCTCTCAGGCAGGGGCACAGTTGCCTCCCCAGGGATTCCCCAGGACAGGACATGGGGGACCTGGAGAGGCCCCAGGGAGGAGGTCAGCCGAGGAGTGGGGTCCGGCCGGCTGGGTCCAGGGAGAGCAATTGATCCAGGTCTGGGTCCTGGGTCACGTATGAGATTCCTGCAGCCCTGTGACAAATTACTACAGACTTCCTGCCTTAAAGCAGGGCGACCTTTCTACCTCAGCGTGTGGAGGTCAGGAGTCCGACACGAGTCTCATGGGGCGAAGGTCGGTTGTGGGCAGGGCTGGTTCCTTCCCAAGACCCCAGGGGACAGTCATTTCCATGCCTTTTCCAGCTTCTGGAGGCTGAAGACACCCTTGGCTCGAGGCCCGTCCTCCGTCCTCAAAGCCAGCAGCCCAGGGTCTTCGTTCTCCCCACTTCAGCCATCACCTCCCCTTCTCTGCTCCAACCCCCTGCCTCCTCCTACAAGTACCCCTGTGATCACCTTGGGCCCCCGTATCCAGGACCATGTCCCGTCTTCAGGTCCCTACACCTGCCAAGTCCGGCTGCCATGTGAGGCTCACAGGTCCAGGCATGAGGACGTGGGGTCTTGGGGCCGTGAGTCAGCTGCTGCATCCCCCAGATGTAGGGACCGGGGCTGACAGAGAAGAGGGTGTGGAGGTGAGGGCGTTCCTGAGGGAGGAGAGGCCTGCGTCTCAGGTCAGCGTGGCTGTGGGGGGGTCAGGGCGCCCACCCTGGAAGGGCTGCGGAGGGTGGGATGGAGGGAGAGGGTGTGGACTCAGGCCTCATGGTGAGGGGGACACAGGTGACCGCCACGCCTGTGTTTCACTGTTCCCGAGAGGCCGTGGAGCTGGACGAGGCAGGGGTGAGGCAGGCTCTGCTAGAACATGCCGGTCACGGTCGAGGTCAGGGAGACACAGGGGGCCTGGTGGGGCCTGGTGCTGGTTGGTCAGCATGGGTGCAGGGAGCAGAGTTCTGATTCCCAGTCTGTGCCTGCCACCCGGGGCTCAGCCCGTCCCAGCCCGTCCCCATCTGTCCCAGTCCGTCCCAAGCTGGGCGCCTGATCAGCACCTGAGAACCTGAGTTGTGGGGGCAGAGGAGCCCGGGGGCCCCTTACAGGAGCGGGGAGGGGTATGGGAAGAGTCTGGGGGTCTCTCCCCTCACAGGACAGGTGGACCGAGTGCGCAGTTACTGTGGTCAAGGAGGCCGGAGGGCACCAGGGCCATGGGTGTCCCAAGAGCCATGTTGGGGGCGTCCTGGGAGTCTGCGAGAAGATGGGGTCGCCGACCCGGTCCAGCGCCACTGAGAAGGCCAGTGTGATGCTGTGGTGGCCTTGGAGGCTGTGGGGATGCCATCTGGTGAGAGAGCTGGGCTGGCTCAGGGGGCAGAGAGGAAGTAGGACTTCTGAGTGGACAGGGCACCAGGGCCAGCTTCAGATGGGCTTGGGGGCCAGAGCAGGTGCCCCCTCCCTCCCCCCAAAGGAGCCGGGGCTGGGAAGCAGGAGGCAAAGCCTTTATGAGCCAGGATGGTGCTTTACTTATGCTAATGACCCTCCTTTGATTTGCGGAATCAGTAAATTACCCTGATGTAAGTGGATTATTTGGGCGGCTGAAGTCACCCTGGTTTAGCGCCTGGGGCCCCTCTGATCTGCCCTCTGGGGCCCCATCCCACAGGACGGTGGCTGGAGTGAAGTGCAGGCCTTTCTTGGCCGATCCTCCAGCCCATTCCTTCTGGTGGATGCCACCTGCCAGGGAGGCCGTCCCTGGTCACCTGGATGCGAGGCCCCAACTCCCTCGTTCACATGACTTTCTTCTCGCCATCATCCGTCATCCACACACCCATCTGACATTGCGGTGGTCACTCCTTTGGTTACTTGCTTCTGTCTCAGGACCCCCAGGATGTCAGCTCCACGGGGCAGGGAGCTCACCCTGTCTACCATCCTGGGAAATCAGACCCCCTTTGCCTGTAGAAGGCAGAGGGACCCCTTCCTCCTCACTACGGCTCCCCCCACTTCCTTCTCCACACTGAGGTCCCTTCCCTGTGTGCCTGGCCCTCTGTCCCATGTAGCCTTCTGTCCCCTGTGGCCCTGTTTCTCTCCCCATGACACTGCAGAGGAGCCCCCAGCCCTGCCCCCATCACTTTTCCACAGCAGGTTCAGAGCCAGGTGACCTGGGTGGGGCTGTCCCTGGGGGCCACCCATGTTCTCGCTGAGGCGAGGGACACAGTTCACGTCAGATCACTTCTCTGCCCCTCAGCTTTACTGTCATCCAACTAGGACTGCGACGGGCCCTGCTCACGGGGCTGCTGGGGCCCCAGCGGTGGTGGGGCATGGAGCCCAAAGCGGGGGCTCAGGATGTGCTCTGCCACTCGGCACAGGAACCACCTCATTCAACCATAAAAATGGGGCCCTTAGGAGTGCTTGAGGTGCTAACAGCAGCTTTGCCAGGACAACAGGAGCCCTCGGGGACTGTGCTTGGTGGTCACCCTCTCGGTTCCTTGGGGTGTTTTTCCTTCACTAGCTGAGGAATTTCCTCCCAGGGCCTCGCTCCTCTCTCCCAGCCTCCTATTTAGGACTGTGGGTCCCTCCTCCCACCCCACCAGCCCCTCTAGTGTTTGTGTCGTGTTGATCACCCCACACACCTCCATCTCCACCTGTCCCTCAGTCTACTCTGTCCCCTCTTCCTCCCACGACTGTGCAGTTCACCCCCCACCCCCAGGCCTTGCTCCAAGCCTCTGCTGCTGTCACCTCAGCCCTGAGCCCAGATCGTGTCCCACCTCCCCCAGGAGCCTTCCCTGGCCTGCAGTGGCCACCCACCGTGCCCCTTCCTTCCTTCCTCTCTACACGCTTGGACCCTGCTGTGGACCCTCACCGCCTGGGTCGGTACCCAAGTCTGTTGCTGGTGATGATGTGACAGGCGGTTACTAGGCAACCGGCCTCCACAGTCAGGGGAGTCTGCTCTGTGATCTGAAGGGCCTGCCAATTTCTTAAAATATCAGAACTCCGAGCACGCTGTGTCCCAGAGAAGAGAGGAAACGCCAGCCAGGTTCACGTTGCTTGCAAGCCCCCTTCTGCTCTGTCCCTGACTACACTGGTTTTCAGAGAGACGACCATGTGAGACTAACCTCATTTTCTTCTCTTGTCAGGGTCCTTCGCGGGCAGGCGAGGGGCCTGTTACTGTTGTGACTTGAGCAGGCATCGGCTGTGTTATCCTTGAGGACAAAACCGGAGAACATCCCAGATGAACTGTTAGGTGTTACAGGGAATTATAAACAAAGGGAGTTAGCAAGTGGCCGATGTCACCCTGCAGGGAGGCCCCAGTAGACTCCCGCAGGACTCTGACGTCAGTCCTGTGTGGTCAAATCCTCTTATCAATGATTCATGTGAAGAAAGAAAAGAGCTGCCTGTCAAATTGCTGCAGAAACAAAGGATCGGAAGTACGCTGCAAGGAAGAATCATAATTCAGAATCATCTCGATGTGGAGATGGTTTAAGGTTTAAAGTGAAGTTTTAACCAGGACGCAAACAGCACTGCCCATAAAGGAGGACGGATCAGCTGGCTCACAGCACAGTTAAGAACTTCCGTCATCAGAGGGCCCCTCAGGGGGTGAAGAGACCGGCCTGGAGACCATCTTCAAGACGCACGTACCTGACAGACTTAGATCCAGATAAAAAACTCCACACATCCATTTTTGTAAAAGGGGGAGAGGCAAATGGACTGAAAAATGGGCAAAATATTTGAACTGGCATTTCACAAAATGGGATCTCGAAATGCCCACTAAGTGTATGAAAAACGCGATGCCCAGTTTCGTTAGTTGACAGAGAGATGCGAGTCACAACCACAACGCGACGCCACCTCCAAAATGAACGACCGAAACGAAAAAGAGAGAAGAAGCCAAATGCTAGAGGGGCTGAGAGAGCGCGAAACTGGGCCACCCGCCTTGTAGATTGTTTGGCGGCATCCGAGAAGCCGGACCTGTGACCCTGCGTTTCCACCCTTAGGTATGGACCCAAGAGAAACGCACACGTGTTTTTACCGAAAGACCCGCAGAAGAATGTTTGTAGCAGTTTTCAAGGGCCAGAAAGCGGAAATAGCCAAAAAGTCCACGGCCAGGTGAGTGTCCCGCAGCCGGGGGTGCACACGAGGGAGGCTGGAGGCAGTCCACATGAGCAGACTAGCCATGCGCTGCAGTGACTGAGGTTCACCCACACGGGGCCGAGAGGAGCCAGACGGGAGGAAGTACGCCCCGTGTGACCCCACTGTGCGAACATCCAAACCAGGAGAAACTTCTCTGTGTGCTGGAAGCCAAAAGAATGGTTGCCTTGGAGGTTGGGTACGAGGGGGCGTCTGGGGTGTGGCGGTGTTTTCTTTCTTGATCTGGGTTCTGGTTACACGTGGGCTCTCCTCTGTGCAAACGCACCATCACTTCTTGGCTGTGCATTTGTGGGCGTGCGTTACACTCTAGCGAAAGGTTCAGTTCAGGCACAGATGACAGCTGCATTGGCCGCGACAGGCGAGCCAGCTGGGACTTTGCCTCGTGCCATAAACACGTGGAATGGCTATTTTCAGACACTGGACACCAGGCGGTGTGGGGCTGGGACCCTGAGCAGGGGAGCCCAGTGAACGCCCCATTTTCTTCTTGGAGGCACTTTCTAGAATGCAGCAAGGATGGAGGACCCGAGCAGAGCACAGTCTTGCTGAGTTGAGGAGGTACGGACTGGGGTTAGGGAGGCTGAGTGGCTGGAATTTGTGGGGAAGAGTGCCAGAGGTGGGGGGCTGCACTGTGGGACATTCTAGTTCTGACTAGCCAGAGAGAGAAAACCTTTTAAACACCTCCACCCACCACAGCAAAACACCACAGACAGTGTGGCTCAGAAAACAGACATTTATTTGCTCACAGTTCTGGAGGCCGGAAGTCAGAGATCAGGGTACCAGCATGGTGTGGGGCTGGTGAGGGCTCTCTCCCTGGCTTGAAGAGGGCTGCCTTCTCACCATGTCATCACGTGGCAGAGAGAGGAAGAAGGAGGGAGAGAGAGAGGGAAAATGCTCTCTTTTCCTCTTCTCATAAAGCCACAGACCTATGGGATCAGGGCCCCATCCTTATGACCTCATTTAACCTTACTCACCTCCCGAAGACCCTGTTCTCAGGTCCCGTCACACTGGGGCTTAGGGCTCCAACCTACCAATCTTGAGGGGACACGATTCAGTCCAAAGCAATACCCAAGGCATTCAGGGGAGACTCCAGAAGGGCCACAGTCTCAGCAGGAGGCTCCTCTGGACTGTCACTAACAGAGATTTAAAATAAGCTTCCAAGTTCTGACTCTGGTAGCAGCCAGGTAGGTCCCTGTCAGGCTGACTCTTCGAACGCTAACTATAAACACCAGACAAGAAAGATCCTGGAACAGCCAGCTGGAGGCACGGAGAAGAGCTGAAAGTAGGCAGACTCTGGGAGGGGGTCGACTCCTAGAGGAAGAGACTAGAACTGAGGAAGTTTCCTGTTTGAACAGCTTCCAGTCTGAGAGCAGCCCTGAGTCTACACCATGCAGTCATGAAAAGAATCCCAAAGTCCAACAGAAAATATACAGTCTTTGTGGCTTGAAGACCAGAGCACAAAGTTTAAGGCAACCTCAGCCACGGAAAGGTAATGGAGGATCCCGGGGCGGGGGGTGGGGGAACCAAAAATCTGTGTATAAACCCTGCACCAACCTCTGGCTGACCCTGAACCACACAGGACAGACTCCAAACAGCCCAGCCAAGGCCAAAAACTCAACTGAGGTTTGAGCTGTACCCTAGAGGAAGACTTTTCAGATCTAATCATACCAGTTTAATTGCCTGTTAAAACAATAAACGTTAATGCACTTCATTCCAGAGGCTCCACAACATAACGTTTATAAAGTCCAGGATAGAATCCAAACTTACTTGATATGTGAGGAAACAAGACAATGTGGTCCATTCTCAAGAGAAAAAGACAATCCTTGGAGACTAACGCTGAGATGGCCAAGATGTTGAACTAAGGATTTTAAAGCTGCTGTTATTACTATGTCTGACAAAATAAAAGAAAACATGTTTATAATGAATAAAAAGATTGGGTATTACAGTGGAAAAATGGAACTCTAGGAAAGACTCAAATGGAAATTTTAGAACTGAAAAATGTAAATCTGAAATAAAGAGTTCACTGGATGGGCTTAACAGCAGAATGGACGTGGCAAAGAAAAGACTTAGTGAGCTTGAAGAGAAATTGATAAAAATTATCCAATTTGAAGAAGAGGGAGAAAAAGAGGAAAAAACCAATAACAAAAGAGTGCCTCAGGGACCCGTGGAATAATATCAGAAGTCTGACGTGTGTAATATTGGAGCACTAGAGGGAGGAGAGAGAAGAGAGAAAATAGAGCAAAAATTTTTTAATTTTTATTATTTTTTAGAAATCATGGCTAAAAATTGCCTGAATTTGATGAAAGACACTCATTTACAAATTTCAAGAGCTCAGAAAACCCAAGTCAACACAAATTCAGGGGAAACCAAAGCACGTTATAGTCAAACTGATGTAAACCAAAGACAAGGAGAAAAATTTGAAAGCAGCCATAGAAAAACAACACGTTACAGGCAGGAAAGTGATGATTTGAGTAAATGCTGACTTCTCACAAGAAGCAAAGAGGGCCAGGAGACAGTGGAAAATATTTTTAATGTGCTAAAAAAATCCTATAAACAGCAAGAATATTCTTAAAAAATGAAGGTGAAAGAAAGACATTTTAGGGTAAAAGAAAACAAAAAGAATTTTTCACCAACAAATACGCTGAAGGAATTTCTTCAAACAGATGGGAAATGGCACCAAATGGGAACTTGGAACTTTAGTTGCAGGGAATATTGTATCAGGTTAAATATGCGGGTAAATAAAAATACCGACCTGGGGTAGAGAACCCGGGGAGAGAATCTCACTGATTCTCCCGTGGTTTATCTCCCTGAGACACGTGGCCTGTGCACAATGACTGTTCCCTTTGCCAAGTTCAGGGCCTGTGCCACCTTCTCACAGGCCTCCAAGGTGGAGGGAGGAGGAGGAAGCCAGGCCCCAGGGCAACCTCAGAACGCGCACAGTCATGTGGCTCCTTATAGAGGGAGGAGGCAGGCTGCTCGTGCCAGAAGCCAGCTGCAGGATGTGGGGCGAGGGGCTCTGGCTTTGGGTCCCAGCATGGGAATGGGGTGTCCAGCCTCACCGCCCAGCCGTGCCACTCTGGGCCTCTGTGTGTAAATTATGGAGAGAGGATGAGTTGCTGCCCAGGCCCTGAGGCAGCTCTGGCATTGAGAGTCTAGGAACAGCTTGTTTGGGGTTCCGGGAGCCCACAGGGAGCTGAGGAGCTGAGGAAGGCAGGCTCCTGGCAGCCACGGCTCCCATGTTTGAGCTTTTGTCTCCTCCACGGGGCTGGAAGAGTTCTTCTCTGCCCTCTCTCCCTCCCCCAAGCTGGGTGGATTTGTGGGGTCCTGGGCAGCCAGGTGGCAGCCTAGATTCTGTCCTGTGTCTGGTATCAGGACTCTGGCATCAGTGGCCAGTGGGAGAGGATTCTTTGCTTCTTTCATACCTGCTTCATTTTCTAACTACCAACCACTGTGACCAGAGACTCTTCTTCTAGAACATGCCTATAAACAGCTCCCCCATCTCCATGCTCAAACTGGGTCTGGAAATTCCTTCCTTCTGCCTCCTCGACTCCTGGTGAATTTAGACCTAACTTGAGGGCGCCGCCTGCAGGAAGTGCCAGGGCGTGGCAACTCCCCCAACAGCGCCCAGCGCAGAGCTAGCTAGGTCAGTGCCAGAGCTCAGGGCCACACTCAGAGCTGGACATGGCCCTGCAGCCTCCCTTCTGGCCTCAGCCCTGTCCTGTCCCTAGTGGCCTGCACTGAGCTCATCTCCTGCCCTGTGGGCCACCAGGAGCAAGGCCTTCTTCTGCAGAGAGGGTGTGAAGGAGGACAGTGACAGCCAGAGCTGATGGCCCAGGAGTGGGAGGGGCGTGCATGGGGACTGCTCTTTCATCAACCCCACCCCCCCGTCCCGTTCCCGGAAAGGCCTCTCCGCACCAGCACGTGAATATGGATTTGTGCCTAAGGACAGGAGGTGGCACGGCGCCGGCCCTAATTAGTGCGTGATGGCTGCCTCCCTGGCCCCTGGGAGCCAGGAGGGGGGCGGGCATCAAAGGGGAGTAGCCATTAATCCTCCTCTTCCAAGGGCAGCATCTGCTTCCTCCCTCCCCCGAGCACGTCTCTCTGACAGCAGGCCGCAGGAGTCTCGGCTATTTAATTAGGACGGAAAGTTCCCCCAACCCTGGGAAATGATTTAATTTCAATATTTTCTTTGCTGAGCATGAGACCCTCCCCCCTCCTCAAAGGCCTTCATCTGCAGCTCAGCCCATCCTCCGCCAGCAGCCTCACCCTCCCCTCTCATTCGATGTGTCAGTGTTCAAGGGACCACACGGGGCTGGGGGTGGCAATGTCTTTGCAAGCGCCCGGCCCTCTGGCTGCTCGCCCGGCTTGGGCTGGTGACCAGCTGCGGGCTCGGCCCCCACCAGCCTGGCCTCCCGCCCATACACCCTCGGTCCTGCTCCAGAGCCCTTGGCCAAGCAGTTCCCTCTCCTGGCACCTACCCAGGCAGGTCCAGGCCCAGCCACGAGCCTCCCCTGAACTTGGCCTCAGACAGCACCCCTCTGTCCTTCCCTGGACATCTCAGCCTCCACTCACTGGACCTCCGGCTGTGGACTCTAGTCTGACCTGCTTTATTCTGTTCCCAGGGTGTGTGTGAGTGTGCACACATGTGAGGTGGGTGTATCTGTGCGTGCACATGAGATTCTGCATACATGGATATATGCGTGCCTGTATGTACAGGGATGTGTTGCACATGTGTGCGTGTGTGTGATGGCGTGTGCACATGCCCATGTGTTTGTCCATGTGTGTGCACACGTGTCTGTGTGTGCACATGTGTCTATATGTGCACATGTGCGTGTGTGGGGGGGGCCCAGCTGGACTGGGGGCTCCCCAAGGGCTGAGCCTGGTCTCCCCACTTCTCTTTAAAGAGCTGGATGCTCATGTCCTCAACTGACCCCTCCAGGGCCAGCACCAGGCCAGGTACACAGTAGGTGGTAGGATGCCTAGGTCCTGGTTACTCTGTCCTTGGCACTCTCCAGACTCAGTTTCCCCATTTGTACACACATGTCGGTTGCACAGATCAGCACCCAGTGCACAGCCAGAAGAGCAGAGGTTGGGCAGGCTTCGCCGTGACCTCAGGGAGTCAGGCCAGCCCCCACCCTGCAGCCCCCTACACCCACCTGGTCCTAGACCCCCCTTTGCACCAGCAACCCCTTCTGGGGGCACCCCACCCTCGTTCTCCCTCAGCTCGCGGTCCTCCAGCCCAGCCGGCTAATGAGAGGTGTCAGCTGGACGGCTCTTCCAGGGAACTCACCGCCCTGAGCGGTTCCTTAAAAGGGAAATTCTAACCTTAAAGAGTCCTTTGAACACGTGAATGAACAAGGAGCTCCGCGCCGGCTCCTCGAATCACGAGGAGCCAGAGATCAGAGAAAAGAGAAGATTGATGTCTACCGGCCTCCTGCAAGTACCCTGTTCTTAAGGAGCTGTTCGTCACGCCCGTCCCGGAGGCGAGGTGGGGTCCTTGGCTAACAAATTATGATCCTTGTTAATTCTCTCTCCCCATCCCCCGCACCACAATTTATGCCTTTTCCAGACAAAACGTGCTTTTGCAGACAGGCGCCGGCACCGTCTTCAGGGCATCAATATTGAGGGTATGGATGGAGCGGTCCCTGGAGGACGCTCGCCGATGGATCCCCGCTGCCCGCGGGGGAGACACTCGGGGATCCAGGGAGCCTGGCTCCTGGCCAGCTCCCCAGGCCCTCGTTCCCTGCAGTGCCCCCCTCCCCACCAGGCGCCCGCTCCTCGTTGGCCATCTGCGTCCTCAGGGTCAGCGCACGGCCCAGCCTGGCACACAGTGGTTGCTCTGTCAACACTTGCTGCAAGAATGAATGAATGAGCAAGCAAATGAATGAATGAATGCATGTGTATAACTTGAAATAGAAGCAGGGAGGGGAAGCCTCGAGTTGTGAGAGGTGAACTCCTCCCAGCTAGTAGGAGACAGACCGATTCTCGGGGTTAGGATCCTGGCCAGTGGCTGGGACCCTCTCAGGGCTTCCTCTCTCCGCCCCCTCCAAGGCCTTGGGGCCCCCGCGATGCATGACTCCCCTGCCCAGGGCGGGCTGCTATCTCAGGGCGAGGAGCTTGGAAAGCAAATGTGCACGGAATTTGGTGAATTCCTTTCTTTCCTTTTTTATGAAACACTTCTCTAAATGCCTGCCTATTGCTCTCTTGAGGGATAGGGAGAGAAAAATAGCAATTAAAGTCTTGTCATCCGACTTGTTCAGGCCGTTAAGTTGTTCAATCTTGCATAAAAAATCGGCGGGTGTACTTAACGTGGAGGGAGCACCTGGACTCCAGGCTGTAAATGTAAATCAGTGCAGGACGACGTGCTCCCGCCCGGCCGGGCTTGGCTGGGCCCAGGGTCCTCCTCGTGCGCTGTGTGGACTCGGGTGCGGGCCCCGCTGCCCACAGCGGCCCCAGGCGGGGGGAGAGAAGGCCCCACGCGGGCTGTGACTCCAAACCTCTCTGCGCTCCTGGCCTGGTTGGGAAGCTGGACTCACATTTGGAAAAGCTGTTCGCTGGGCCATCTGCTCAGACAAACACTGCCCAGGGCAGCGTCACCGTGGCATTCGGGCCACGCAAAGTGCCAGGCCACCACCCTGAAGCCCCACGGGGCTGGATGGTGCTGAGGTCACTCCGGCTCCAGACAGGGCGGGCAGCGTTGCCAGGGCCGCTTCTTTGCGAAGCGGGCGGTGCGGTTGGCATGAGCAGAGGCAGCCGTGAGCAGAGGCAGCCGAGGCTGGGTCCCCGCCATGGGGCAGATCCGCATCGTCCCATTTTCCGGGCGAGGAAAGTGGGCGCAGGGCCCCTCTGTCCCCCGGGTGTCCTCTCAGTGGCCTGCGGGCAGGTGTCGGCTGCAGGTCCCCCTCCCCTCGCCAAGCAGGAGCCAGGCCTTGTCCTCGCTTTATGTCCCCGTTTTATGGCGTCTCAGGAGAAAGATAGTTCAAGCTGCAGAGATTCATTCCCGTCTGTGAGACGTTCGTCTATTTTGTCACATGTGGTTTAGTTTCAATTATTTATCATAACACCGAGGGGCCCAATGAAAGTGCCAAAGTGTGTTTAACTGCAGCCTGGGCGAGGGTGACAGGTGGAGCAGGCACTCGGGGCCCCGGGGACCAGAGCTGGGCAGAGGGACACAGAGGTGGGGGTGGAAGGCAGCCCCCCACCAGGGGAAGGGGGAGGTCGGTGGGGGTAGGCCAGGGTCCAGCTGCCCACGCAGGCAGTGACAGAGATGCTGTGCCCCGTCGCCCTCGGAAATGACATGTTGTTTCAGTCCTGTCTGAAGAGCCTGGAGTGCAGTTTTGAGAGAGAGTGTTTTCTTGCCTTCAGAAGCTGCGGCTTCGAGATCAGCTGGAGCTGGAGGAGAAGACAGGAGTGTCCCAGCTTCTCAGGTTTGTTTAGATTCCCCAGCTTTGTACTCTCTCTCAGCCAGCAGTCACCCACACCTGTCCGTCCATCCATCCACTCTCCTGTCCATCCGTTCATCCACCTGTCCACCCACCCATCTGCCCATCCACCCACCTGACCACCTGTCCACTCTCCTGTCCATCCGTTCACCCACCTGTCCGTCCACCCACCTGTCTGTCTCCACTGTGACACCCGCTCTGCAGCAGATCCCATGTAGGGCATTGGTGACGCGGAGGCACATCAGCCCTGGCATTGCCCCGGGGGAGCTTGCAGCCTGCAGTTAATAATAAAGTGACTGCTATGGGGTGCGTGCTGTACCCTCAGCGCTGTCCTAGGACTCACCGTGCAAGAACGCGTCTGGGCCTCCAGACCAGGCGAAGGAGCTGTGACAACTTTCCCCAGTTGATAGCTGAGGGCACCGAAGCCCGAAAAGCTGACTGCACAGCTGGGAGATGGAGGGGCTGGAGACCTGTGCCAGGCCGTCTGGCTCCGGAACCGGCCTCCTTGACCTCCACCCTGGGGGCTGTGCCTCCTGCCCCCTGACATCTACGCCCTCACTGCTGGAGTGTGGAGAGCTACATCATCTGAGCCACGTGCAGCCCCTCTCTGGGTCACCCCCATCAGCTCTGGGTGACACTGGGTCGAGGAAGAGAGAGTGGGCCTGGTGGGACCACAAGCCAGTGCACTCCCGCCCTGCACAGCAGGGTACTTGCTGTTCCACTTTACAGAGGAGAGAAACTCAGAGGGAGGTTGGCCTGTAGGATCTGCTGATCCAGGCGGCTCCTACTGCAGATGGGGAAACTGAGGCTCCAGAGAGGAAAGAGCTTGCCCAGGGCGCACAGCAAGGTCTCTGGGTAGGGAAGCACCATGTCCACGTGCTTCCTCTGTCCCTGGTGTGGCCTGGGGCACTGGGAGGACCCCTATGCTTCTTGGCCATCAGTGTCCATCCCAAAACAAGCCTAGGCGAATGCTTTCTCAGACAGTTATTTTAAATCTCCAGAAAACAGCCACATCCTGACCGACTGCCCGAGGGAGCCCCTCCGCCCCTCAGCAACTTCCCTGTGCTGTGATTTGTGATGGAAGAAATGGTCCCTGAACCATCACCCGCTTCCGGTTTGGGTTTCTGCGTGATTCTCTATGTACTCAGCCCGCCATTTACTTACACCACTGGAGTGTGAATTCTATGAATAAATTGTGATATCTCGGGGGCTTCAGGACGGCAACTACATGAAAGCCGCTGCAGTCCTGAAATGCCCATCTCTCCTCGTCATACCGGCTGGGCCCAGGGAGCCGGCTCTCCTGGGAGGCTCATTTAGATTTTAATTAAACTGGCTTTCCCAAACAATTTGCAATAAATTAGCGACAACCAGGCTTTCAGCGTCCAGGCACGAGGCAGTCCAAGCTCTGGGGGAGGACGCTGACTCTCATCTGGGGTCACCTGCATGCAAGGTTGTGCACAGCTCAGGACAGGCTCGGGCAGCTCCAGGCCAACCCTGGACCCAGGGCACGGGGCCTGCCGTGCTCAGCCACAGGTTTGCGGGTCTGTGAATTTCCGGCACCTGACTCCTCCGTTCAGTCTCCTTCCCTGAGCAGAGGGGTCAGCAGACAGTCCTGGCCTCCTGCACCTCGTGCCTGGACAGACCCCCAGCCCGGCCCCCACCGACCTCCCCACCCCACCTCTCACACAGCAGGTGAATTGAGGGTGCCCAGGGAGGAGTGGACTCCACCTTCCGTGCATGCCAGTGGCAGCCCCCCAGAGACCCCTGTCCGTGGGGAAGCACCCCAGATGCCCGGTGGCTCAGGCACTTTGTCCTCGGAGCTGCGGTTGGGCTGGGCATCCTCGGCCCCGGCTGGATGGGTCGGGCCCCTGTGCCATGCTCCAGAAGGCTCCTTGGAGTCTGGGCTGTGAGCCCACCTCATGGGGGTTTGTGCAGAGGGGGAGAAAGGCAGGAGGGCTCAGGGCCTGTGGTGTGGGTTGCTGTCATGATCTCCACAGCACTTCTCAGCTTCTTTCCTGAAAGCTCCGTGTGGGCAGACACCTTGCCCAGAAGAGATGCTCAGGCCAGAGGTCAGATGACCGCTGGGAGTTCCTCCAGGGTGAGTGGGACTCAGGGCACTGAGGGCCCCGGGTCCTAGGGTCCCCTCCAGGACGCAGAGGCCCTGGCTTCCTAAGCTGCTGAGACCCTGTGGATCCAGCCTCATGCCTGGCGGGAGAGGGTGAAGGTGAGAGGCACGGTGCTGGCTTCCCCACGTCCTGGCTGCCACGTACCAGCCCTGTGGCATGGGTGACTCCTGGGCTCCCCATCCGGTACCCCCCACAGTGGGGCAGAGCCCAGCCACCTCCTGCTGTGAGCACGGTGTCGGCACACAGGAAGCACTCAACATACTGCAGTTGGGTCTCGGCCGAGGTTTCCAGAAACTTCGGTGACATCTTGAGTCTGTATTTCTAACACTCGAAGAGTCTGGGCTCCCAAGGGCAGCAGTTGCGAGGTGCCGATTCTAGGTCCCCAGTGCCAGGTCTGTGACGGCTGCACCGAGTGACGGCTAATGGATCCCAGGCGGGACCCCAGGCCTCCTCATGCCACGTGGTCAGGGAGGGCCACCCACTACCTGCTGGTCCATGCGCACCTGCCACCCCGCCGAGGGAGGAGTGGTGAGTCCAGGCCACAGCTGGAGTTGCCTCCGAGCCCCCACCTCGGGCCGGCGGAGTCAGGGCACCTGCCAAACTAGGCTGCGCCCGGCTTTGAAAGAACAGAGCCTAGTGTCACGGGACAGGCGGTGTGGGGTGGCCGGGGCACCCCGCCTACTCGCCGGTGGTGGTGTTCAAAGTGAGGGCTGGCACATCTGCTCTGGCAGCTGGCCCCAGCGACACCCACCCACGCTCCGCGTTGCCCGCGAGGGTCACGCTCTCGGAGGAACACCTTGAGGGTTTTGTGTTAATTAAGTCAGGAGACTCTTCCCAACAAGCACCTGTTTGTATGTCAAGCTGCTCGCGTTTGGCTGCTGTTACGAAAGGTGGAACTGAAACAGCGCCCCCAGCTCTCCCTGCAACGGGAAAGGGCGTGTGCGGCCCCGTTGGCTGGCACACACCTGTCTGTGCTGGGTGGACATGCTGGCATCTGTCCAGACCCTAGGACAACTTGGCGGAATGATCCAGAAGGTCTAAGAGCAACCAGAGATGACCGAGAAGCACACCAGCTGGAGGGCACCTGGACGTCTCTGAAGGAGGGAGGCTGGTCAGGGGGCAGGTGGCTGGGCCATCGCCAGCAAGGGGTGACGGCTGGAGGAGGACAGCCTCTTGGCCTGTGGACAGACTCACGCCCCTGAGCAGGGCCGCCCTCACGGGCATGTGACTGGGGCAGGCACACAGGGCCCCTCCCAGACAGCGAGTGTCAGCCTGAAACTCTTAATAATTTTACCTCAGACTTGGGTTTTGTAAGTGAAGTCTAATGGGACAATGGAGCAGGCGCGGCGGGGGGGCTCAGAACTTTGACTCATGCAGGCCCACCTCTCACTGCCCCCCCAGGATGGCTTCTCAGCCACCCGCTCCCCACCTGGCACCCCAGGCCCTGCCCAGGCTCCCCTCCGACCCCCACACCTGGCGGCCAGGTCATGTTGGGGGTGGGAGGTCCATGCTCCACAGCCACCCCCGGTTCTCTGTTAGGCACCAGGGCTACCATGGAAAGGGAGGTGGCTGCAGCCTTCCCTCGGGGAGGCTTACCGTCTAAAGGGGGAATTGAGCAAAGTCTCACAGATGCGTGCTCTGAAGGGAGGGCTGGAGTCCAGGAGAGCACGTCACAGAGGGACCTGAGCAGGCTGGGGCTCAGGAGGGCCTCCAGGAGGAGGCGGCATTGAGCAAGGTCTACAGGCAGAGTTGGGGGCTGGGCAGAGACCTTTCCAGGCAGCAGCCAGAGCATGTGCAAAGGTCCTGGGGTGTTGACAGGGTTCCTGAGGAGGGGGTTGGCTCAGTGCCAGGTGTGGAGGATGCTGGGTCAGGTGGGGAGACTGTGCTCCTCAGGAAGAAGGAGGTAGTCTGGGGGTGCTGCCAGAACATGGGAGGCTCTGGGGTTGAGCCCAGCCCATGGGGGGCTTTGGGGTTGGAACCGGGCCATGGGGGGCTCTGGGGGTTGAGCCCAGGCCGTGGTGAAACTCTGGAGGGGCGTGTGCAAATCTGCTCAGCAGCCCTGCTCCTGTGACAGTCACTGGCAGCATGACAGGGGCTGTGGCCTGGGCCAGGGCTGGGAAATCTGAGTTGGGTCCAGCTGTGCCCTGCCCCCTGACGCAGGTGGTCTTCACCAGGCCCTCTCTGCTCCCGGCCTGCACATATGTCCTCGAGAATTCCAGCCCTGCAGCTGGGTGGTCAGTCTGGCGAGCAGGCAGGAGCTGGTGTAGGGAGGGGGCAGGTGGGGCTCCAGGGGAAGGGGCAGGGCCCCCCACCTCACAGCACCACGGGGGCCTCGAGGACCTGTGTCAGCCCACAGCTGGCCTGGCCCGGCCCCTGCTGAGAGCAGCACACCGGATTGCGTCCTCGGCTGGTGACAGAGTTTATTGAGCCCACACCCTGATTCTGCCTCCAGGCGCCTGGCCGGACCTCGGTGCCAGCACTTGGCTTCCAGTGTAGCTCTTCTCCATCACTCTCAGTGTGGTGTGCCCGCCCCCAGGCCTGCGGGGTGGCAGCTCAGCCCGGCTAGCTCCCCGACTCACTGTTCTGTCTGTGGGAAAAGCCTGGGACTGCCCCACCCGCCTGGCACCCCTCTTCCTCCTGCCCTTTGCACGGCCCTCCCCACCCCCTCCAGCTTGGGGTCTGCCTTCAGGCCCCCTGGTGCAGTGGACGTTGCCCACTCACATCCCTCACTCGTGCGGGGGCAGGGACCCAGGCTCAGGTCCCCAAGCTGCCTGTCAGCAAGGGGAAGGGCAGCCCTCGGGCAGCGAGGGCTCTCTGGTCTTGACTCAGCCCCAAATGCACCGTCCAGTCTCCCCTCAGCCTCGGAAGGTAGGTGGGCCTGGCTCACAGTGGGCCTGGCTCACAGTGGGCCCGGGTCACAGTGGGCCCAGGTCACAGGTGGCTTCACCCACATGTGTCGGATGCTCCACAGCCAGGCAGGAGCAGAGTCAGAGGCCAGTTCTATGACCTGAGCCAGCTCTTTCCCCTCACACTGTCCTTGTCCTTCCATGCCTGGCGGAGTGAGGAAGGGTCCTCTCTGGACACAGGGCCAGGCCTTTGACCCAGGAGGGTCCCTGGAACACTGCCATCTGAAATTTTCTGGTGAGTTCTGCCTGCCAGCTGCCTGCCGCTGACTCAGGAAATGGTGCGTGGGTTAAAATGATTAATAAAAGTCACTGCCCCCCGAGACAAAGTTAATTGAAACGCTTGCTTCTTCCTAGTGGAAAAAATGGGATTAACATCTAAAATATTCGAAAATTAACTGGAAACAGCCTGCCAAGTGACTTTTCAGAATCAGCAGCCTAGGAATTATGTTAGGGACCTGGAGTCTATGATTAGCGAGAAGAACGTGTCCGGCCGGGGCGGGGGCGCGGGCGGGAGAGGCTGGGGCTGGGGTCCACACGGGTTACAGGAAGGGAAGTGTGAGTCATCGCTCGGAAGACTGAAAACATCGTGAGACTCCATGGAGGAGACCGGCCCGGCCTGGGACCCTCCATACATGTGTGTCCCCACCCTGACCAGCACCCCAGAACTGGGGGTTAATGGGAAAGGCGTAGTGCAGAACTGGCAGTGACGTGTCTCAGATTCCAAGTGCGAGGACCGAGGTGTCACAGTGAATGGGCAGGATTGTTCTAGAGCAGCCCTTATGAGAAAAAAGCAAGAGTAATCAACATTGCCTCGAGATGCATTAATTCACCCACCAGGTCGTCTAGAATCCACTGTCACACCAGGCGGCAACCCCGCGGGACGCCAGCCCAGGGCTCTGCCGACTCACCCCCGTGCACTCAGCCAGAGCCTGCGCTCCTCCAACAGGCAGGACGTGTGTTTGTGGAGCGATTGCTCGGTGCCGGGCGTCACTCTAAGGGCTTCAAAGGCATGAACCCCTTGCATTCTCGAAGCCACGCTTTGAAGGAGGTAGAGGGCCTGGCCGGCCCAGGAGAGCTCTCACGGAGGGACCAGAGGATGCACACCCGCCTCGCTCCCCTCCTGTCCCCTGCCACCCCCACACTGGCTGAGGACACGGGATCACTGACGTGGTCCATGCAGCTCAGCCTCTCAGCTGCAGCGAAGAGTGGAGATGGGTGAGTGGGTCTGGAGGATCACACAGAAGGTTCCAGTAAGTCCCCCTGTTTAAACGAGTCTCCTCTCTCAAGTGCATATTCCTGTTACCTGCGCATCTGATACAGCTCCACCGGGCACTAGTTTCTGTCTTTCTAGCAAAGTCCAGGTGAGTTGCTCACTATTCCTAAATATGCTTTTCTGTTCCACCAATGCCAAAGGAGCACCTGCCATGTGCCGGGCGCCTTCCCAGGCCCTGGGAACGTGGCCACCAAGGCAGACAAGGCTGTGCCTGCGTGGGGTTACCGTCTGGTGGGGGGCGATGACGAGCTCTGATAAGATAGAAGAGGATAGAGCACAGTGAAGAGGAGAGGAGAGGAGGCAGGAAGGGAAAAGAAGAGAGGAGAATAGAATAGACTTTTGGGTACTGATGAGCACCGTGAAGAAAAATGCAGCAGAACAAGAGTGTGGAGTGGCGGGGGGGAGGGGGCTGCTTTCCATCTGGTGGGCGGGGAAGGTCTCCCTTAGGAGGTGACATTTGAACAAAGACTGAAGAGAGGGAGAGGAGCTTGTGAAGGTCTAGGAAGGACACTGGTGGAGGAAACAGCAGTGCACAGGCCCTGGGGCACAGAGGACAAAGGTCTGAGGCTCAGAAGACCCACAAGCTGGCACAGGCTGGGTGGAGGGTGCTTTGCCAGTGCGTTTGGAGACATAGGTGGGGCCTGGTCTGCACGGTCTCGTGAAGCGCTGAGCAATGTGGACTTTATTCTAGATCTGAGTGGGGAGTCATGGGGGTTGCATCTCGTTGTGACGGTCGCTCTGGCTGCTGAGTGCAGAGTAGATTGAACAGGAGTGGGCATTGGAGCCCAGTGAGGACACCACTGCTTTCATCCAGGGAAGGAGGCCGGACCGGGGACAGTGGTGGAGGCGGTGAGCAGGGGTCAGATTCTGGAGATCTTCTCAAGGATAGAGCCAGCAGGCTGTGCCCGAGGGAGTGAGCTGGCATCCCGGGGGTGGTCGGAGTCGGTGCTTACCCTGGGACGCGGATGTGGTGCTGTGGTAGTGACCGGGGAGTGGACCTCTCGGCGTGGGGAGCACATATCTTTGCAGTGAGGAGGCTGGGGTGGGATGGACGGTGCCTCCGGGCGTCTGGCAAGGTGCCAGTCTCAAGGCAGCACAGAAACCCGTGTCCCGGCTGCTGTTCTTGATCTTGCTCCGACCTCCCCTCGCGCCACTTCTCAGAATCTCCCTCAGCGACTGGTTAGCCGCACACTGGCTGTGCGTTTGCCTCTTTGGGAACCAAGTTCAAGTGGGATCGCACAACGTTCCCCGAGGAGCGTCGCTCACAGAGATCTAATTGTCCGAGCAGCGTTGAGAGAGGGGCAGGGGCGTAGCGGGCAGGGGCGCAGCGGGCAGGGGCGCAGCCCCGTCTCTCGGCTCCGCCTTGCCCTGCTATTTCCCTTCTTGTCGTTTTTCTGCATTAAAGAGAAAGGGCTGTTTGCCCACTGTTTGCTCATTGACTGCCAGCCTTCCCTCCCAGCCCCGACTGGGATGTGGACTCTGGGGAGCAGGACCAGGCCTGTCCCCTGGCTGCTGCATCACCAGAGCCGGGTAAGAGCCCTGTGGCCACCTTGCCCACGCAGTGCATCACAATCATTTTAATGAATGAATGATTGAATCAGCTTCTTAGTCAGCATGGGCTCTACGACAAAATGCCACAGACGGGGTGGCTTAAGCAACATTTATGCCTCCCCGTCCCGGAGGCTGGACGCCCAAGATCAGGGTGTCGGCAGACTCCGTGTCTGGCAAGGGCCTGCTTCCCGGCTTGTGGACGGCTGCCTTCTCCCTGCGTCCTCACGTGGCACAGAGCGAGAGCTCTGGTGTCTCTTCCTCTTCTAGAAGGGCATTAACCCCATCCGGGGCCCCACCCTCACGACCTCATCTAACCCTAATCACCCCCCAAAGGCCCTACCTCCCAGTCCCGACATATTGGGGGTTAGGGGTTCAGCACATGAATCTGGGGGCACACAGACGTTCCGTCCATAGCAATAGGTGGATACATTGTGACGGAATCCTCTGTAATAGGTCGCACATGTCTGGGGGGCGAATGTCGTGAAGACATTCAGAGTCGTGGAGTTAAGGTTTGTATCTCTTTAGGTCATTGTGTTTGTTCCAGCAAACAGAAGGGAACAAAAACAACGCCGATTGTGTTGAAAGGGCCCGTTAGTCATTAAAGAGGACTCCCAGCAACGGCGTTTCTCCTCGCTGGAGAAATACAGACAGGAGTTCCGTCCTCACGGAAAATAGGAAACACCCCTGGCTCCGGGCCCCCAGCGTGGAGGACACGGGCGAGTGCAGTCGGCGCTGGGGCGTGCCCTGAGCCAGGGCCACCACGGCCGCCACGGCCCTCATCCACGAGCGGCTGGTGGAGGAGGAGCGCACTTCATGCAAAGACAAACAAGGACGAAAAGCAACCAAAGCAGAATCCTTTCAAAATCTTGCCGGAAAAAGGAAGAAAACAACAGGAAAAGGCGGAGGGACCTTAAGGTGGGAAGGTGAACATGTCTGTTTACTTAAGGAACTTGAAGGTCTGAGTGAAAACATCTTTCCTAGAAAACAGACACTGGAACAGGCTGCAGGAAGGAGGACACAGGGGCACGTGGCACTCAAGGCAGGACGTGGAGGAGCAAGGAGGCCTCACAAGACGGGGCCACCCCAGAACCGGGGCAAAGGAGGAGCCGGCGTGGCGGGAGGAGGGTGAGAAAAACAGAACGGAAGAGAATAGAGTTAAAAGCCTGAGAGAACGAGCACAGAAAGGAAAACCACAAGGAGAAATCACGCACACGGGCGGGGCTCACAGAGAGCCGCAGAGACAGAGGACACAGCGCCAGGCGCGCGGGGACACTGGTGAAGTCGTGGAAGGGATGGACTCTGGATGGGCAGGACACACCGCGACCCTGTGAGACGGCACCCAGCGCCGCGGCCCGCGGGCACGGCGGGCACCAGGGGTGGGCTTGGCTCCAGGTGAAGTGTTGAGGCGCTGATGCGAGAGGGGAAGGCCTTCTACAGCAGCATCGAATGCTGGAAAATAGTGAAATAGCGCCTACGAAACCCCCAGGGAAAGAAGTATGAGCCAAGAATTTATTTCAGAATAAGATTTTAAAACTATTCTAATTTAGCCATAAAAAAGCATTTCTAAAACTATTCGTGACTCAAGGGGCTCCAGTCTTCTTAAGTTCTTTTACGAGAAATTGACAGACGACAGATTTTAGTCAACCAGGAGGTGACCGAGGAGCCAGGAGCAGAAGGCCTGAGCCATGACTGTGGTTCAGGGACCATGGGGCCTGGGGCTTCGGGTGAGCTGGTGCAGACAGCTGGTGACAACACAGCCGCCGTAAATACCGACAAGCAGGGCTCCAAAGCCAGGCCCCCCACCCCCTGCTGTGCATTCCTCTCCCCGCCAGAGTCTGTTCCCTCCCTGGAATCCGCGCTGGCCTTAGCACGTCTTTGACCAGTGGAATGAGGCATGAGCATCCCGGAGCTCAGGCCCTGGGGTGTGGGAACTTCGATTTTCACTCACTTGGAGGTGAAGTTTACCCTCCAGAGCTCCCCTCGGGATCGGGCAAGGCTGGACCACCCTCCCTGCTGCTCCCCCACCTCACTGGTCTCCCCGGGGAACAACTTCTTAGGAAATCATTTGCCCCCCATCCTTGGCTTGGGGGCTGCTGCTCTGAAGAACTTGGTCTAAAATGACAGCGAAGACCCACAGGAACTAGACAGCCTGGCCCCAGATTTCTGTCTAAAAGCCCCCAATCAGAGAACACGGCCCATGACAGAATGACGACTCCACCTCCTTGGGCCCTGGGGCCCTCGGGGCCTGACCCGAGGCAGCGCCCACTGTCTCCCAGACGGCAGCCTTGCCAGGGACGAGGCGAGGAACTCACTTCTGGTGGGCCTGGCGGGGATGAGGGCAGGGTGCTGATGCTGTGGACACAGACAGGATAAAGGCCCGCCATCCCCCTGCAGTGACCCACCCAGCCACTCCTGCCCTTTGTCGCCCAGGCCTTGGCTTTGGGTCCCTGTTCCGCTGTGGTCTCTTCATCCACCTCCCAAACCACAGAAGAGTCGCCCTCAGGGTCCGGTCTCGTGGGGGCCCGTGGCGTAATCACACGTCAGGCACTGTTCCCACCCTCGGCTGTCAGACAACAAGGCTCCTTACCTAAAGAACGTGTCCTGAGATAATCAGCCCTAACACAGCGGCGTGGCTGCGGTGGAAGGGGCTCTGGCGGGGGGGGGTGGCTGCCAAGAATTCCACAGTCAGCCTTGATGTCACTCATGGCCACCAAAAAGCCACTGCAGATGTGCAGGGTCTCAGGAGACGTGCCCCCGGGTGGCTCTCGAGAGAGGAGTGAAGTGAAGTAGACACTGAGCATAGTCTGTCCAGCCTCTGCTGAGGTCTAACATCTTCCCGCCACCAGCACGTCAACAACCACCATAATAGTAATAACATGAGAAACGACGACAGGTGGCCCTTGTGGGGCTCTCTATCCCCTGGGCTTTCACAGCAACTGGATGAGGAGGATGCAAATTACATCCCTATTTGTAGATGATGGAAAGGAGAGGGGGTGAGGGGCTTGCCCAGGTCCTGGAGTCCTGAGGTGGTGAAGTCAAGATTCAAACCCACAACGTCTGGCTCCAGAGCCCACACACATGGCCACTGTGCCACATGATGCCCTGGTGCCCACGTCAGAGGCAAACGCCACCTGCCTGCATTTGGAAGACGCAGGTCCAGCTGGAGTCAGCAGGGTGGCCGAGCTGTGGGAACACACCGGGAAGGAGGCAGCTCAGTGGGGTCAGGGATGGAGACCACGTGGGCTTCCTGGGAACGTCACATCAGGCTGTGTCCACGATTCTGCACACGGTGATGGGGACCCAGGAAAGGCAGTCACAAAGCAGTTCTGGGTCCCTGTGTGAAATGAAAAGGAAGACCCGGGACTCAATCAGAGCCACTGACGAGATGAGAGGAGGGGAGGGGGCTGTGGAGGACGCTGGAGACAACGCACAAGAAGAAGCTGACAGAAGACGAGTCAGGAAAGCGAGAGAAACAGACATTTAACTTCTGTGAAGTTTAGGAAAGTGACCGGCTGCACCAGATGTCACAGAGAGGCCCAGTATGGGGAGGACCAAAGGGTGGCCCCCAGTCCTGGTGATGAGGAGGTCAGGGGTGACCTCTGGGGAGCACTCCTGGTGCGGGGGTGGGGGGCAGGGCTGGAGTGGGAGGAGGGTGGATGAGAAGGCAAGAAGGTGGGAGGGTAGGTAACAGTGGGAGGAGGATTCAGGGTCACAAAGGGCTTTTTCCCCTTCAGATGCAAATGGCTCAGCCTGTCTATGCATTGAGGGTAAAACCAGAGAAAGAGGAATTAAAGACACAGCCAGCAAGAGGGTGCTGGTGGTGCAGGGACTCGGGCCAGGGTGGTGGGGTGACCAAGAATGTCCACCAACTGCAACAGGGCAAGGACTAGGGTCACATTTAAAAATAGACCCAATCGTAGGTTATCTACCAAAGACACCTAAATAGGTGTGATATACGGTTTAGAAACAAAGCATTGATGGAGGCGTTGGCACAGGCAAATCCTGACAAAAAGAATGGAGTGGGGACATTAACGTCAAAGATAACTCAAAGCACAAATCACTAAATGCTGGTTAATAAGAGATGTTATACCCAGGAAAGCCGGCACAAGCTCGAGCCTTTACATGTTCCACATCTAATATCAAGACATTCTCAGAGCCGTGGGGTCTGTGAGGAAGGCCGAGAGCCCTGGTCGTGCAGGAGGGCTCAGCACAGCGTTGTGAGTACCCGCCAGGGCAAGGGCAGGAATCACGTAACTAGTGATGAAGAATTCATCAGTGCCTTCTGTTACTTCTCACTCCGCAGTCATAAAATACGGCTTACTTTTCCTCAAGTGATGGACCACAAGACACACGTGAACAGTCACCCGGTCTCATTCATTAGAGGAATGCTCAACTACCAGATTAGCGAGACTAGAAGTATTTTAAGTATCAGATATGGTGAGAAAGTGAAGAAAAATGCCTTCTCTGTGGAGGGCGGTACAGATCGCAGACATTGGCCTCCCCGCGTGGCCGTGTGACTTGTTCTCATCCGTGTGAGGTGAGCAGAAGTGATGTGTCACCTCTCTCCAGACCTCTGAGAGCCAGCATGTGGTCCACTGTGCTTGCCCTTCCCTCTGCCACAGTGACCAACAGCGACCCAGAGAGAGCCCACGGCATGCCCCAACCCCCGCAGTGAGGAGAACACGGAGTGGGAATGGGCCAAGAGCAGTGACGTGAAGCACGGCCAAGGAACGAGCCTTTGCTGCCATGACCACTGGGATCCGGGGGTCATTTGTCACCACAGCATCACTCAGCCCTTCATGACTCACACAGGGGACGATTTGGTAGTTCCTATTAAAATGAGTTAGGAACCAGTAGAGAAAATTACTAGGCACGCTGAGAGACATGTGCCTGAAAACCAAGAAGGAAAAAATACAGTAAGAACAGAATGAGAGACGACCTCGAAACTGGAGTCAGCAGGTAAGGACTCTAAAATCACCATGTTCAAGAAAATAGAGTAGATGGTGTGGAAAAAAGAGAGATTTTACCAAAGATATAGAATCCATAAAAAGACCTAAATGGAAATTCTAAAACTGAAAAATATGATATCTGAAATTGAGACCAATGGTTGGATTTACCAGCATTTTAGATACAGCAGAACTCGGGGTTAAAGAACTGAAGGAAAGGTGAATAATAAATATCCAAACTAAAGCAGACAGAGGGAAAAAAGGAAAAGAAGAAAAACTCGTGGATCCAGTGAAACACCCATCCTTGTGCAGCTGAGGCCCCAGAAGGAGAGAAATGGCAGGAGGGCAGAAGCAACATTTGAGGAAATATGAGTGAGCACTTTCCAAAGCTAATGAAAGGCACCAACCCACAGATTAAAAAGCTCAGCCAGCCCCAAGCAGCATACATACAAAGAAAACCCCACTTGGACACGTCATGGTAAAGCTGCTGAAAACGGAAGAAAAAGAGAAAAAGCTAAAAGTGATCAGAGAAAAATGATGCATTATCTTTTTTTTTTTTTTTAAGCTCCAGTACATGGTTGTGTATCCTAGTTGTTAGTTTTTCAGTTCTCTGCATGAGCCTCCACCACAGTGTGACAACTGACAGACGGGTGGTGTGATTCCACCACCGGGAAATGAACCTGGGCCACTGAATCTTAACCACTAGACCACCAGGGCTGGCTCCATGCGTTATCTTTAAAAAAGCAAAAGTAAGACTGAGAGCAGAGTGCTCAACAGAAATGAAGGAAGCTGAAGAGGCGATGACAGTCCTAAAGTGCTGAATAAAAAAAGAACTGCCAGCCTGGAATTCTACCTCAGTAAAAATACACTTCTAAATGAAGACATTTCAGGCAAGAAATACGGAGCGAATTCATCACCACAGGCTTGAACTGAAGAAATTCTAAAACGAGTCCTTCGGATGGAGAGAAAATAATCCTGCAGAAACGTGTAAATGTCAGGACTGGAGAGCGATGGTGGGTAAATCCTGGGTAAAGACAACCCAGGCGTTGTGGGGGGGACAACAGCAGTGACGGGTTCTGATATGTAAAACATACGTTGAATTTAAATGCAATAAAACCAGAGGCTGGAGGAGTAAAGGGAGTTAAATGTTCCAGAGATACAGCAGGACAGAAAACTGGCCGAGTCTCTGCTCAGACCGAGCTGTTCCGGATCACTCAAGGATGAGCGTTGAAATCTCTAGGATAACCACCTAAAAACAGTAAATGAATGTACGTCTCACATGTTTAGAAAAGGAAAATGGAATAACACAAATATTTCATTAATCTAAAAGAAGGAAAGAAATGAGAGGAAAATGGAGCAGCAATCCGATGGACAGATAGAAAACCAAGTGGCAGACAAGAAACCAAAACTGTAAAAATTATGTCACATAGAATGGTCTAGAGACCTCAAGAAAAAGGCTAGGAATGTCAGACGAGATACAAAAAACAAAACCCAATTATAAGCCACTTAAAAAAGACACTTAAATCTTTAAAAAGAGAAAGATAGAATGTGCACATGTGACCAGAAGGAAGCCTGTAGAGTCCCACCAACGTGTGACTGAGAGGATGTCTGGGCAGGATGCTCTGCTAGAGACGAGCGCGGGCACGTGCTGAAAGCATCGATACTTCAGGAAGGTATTACGGCCCTAGAGAAGCACCGATAACGGAACATGTTGAGACAGGCAGGTTAGCATAGGGATCCGGCACTGCAAGGGAACAGGAGGGTCGTGCTGGTGGGAACATTGCTAGGACATTGCTGAGACGTAGTTGACCTACATGCTCATGGACATTTTAGGCCGCATTATAGTTGAAGCCATTACAGCTCAGGGACCCGGGAGTTCCCAGACCCACCGTCTCTCACTGTCTCGATGTGCAGCCTGAGAAGCCCCAGGCCCTGCCTCTACAGGATGGGCTCCACTCAGGTGTGAGAATGAGAAGTTAACATGTACACCACAAACGAGGCAGCTTGACATTTCTGAGAAACATCTAAAAAACCTAGCAGTGAGGGCATTGAGAGGCAGGATAAGACCCCCTACCCAAAAGCAAGCATAGAAAAGACGTAATGGCAAAACCGCTCAGGGCTGCTCCTTCCTTGGAGTGTGCCCGCTCTGTCTGTGGAGCGTATCTGTCTAATAAACTCCTTACTCTTTGTACCCGTCCTTGCTGTTCTGTAAATTCTTTTACAACGTGATATTGAGCAACCTGGACCTGCAGTGCAGTAACAATGTGAAACAAAAATTTAATAAACTGAAAGAGGAGAGAAATCTAAAATCATAGAGGGAGATTTCACCCACTTCTCCACATGGCTGATTTCCTAAGCAGACAAAAATATCAGAAAGGATGTAGAAGTTTGAACAGCATGATTGACAAATCTGACCTAATTGACAAGTGACACAGACCGCCGCCCCCAACAAGGCAGAGTCCACGTTCTTTCCATCAGCACCTGGGGCATCACCCATACTATAAGTCTCCACACATTCCAAAGGATGGAAACCACTCAGGAGAGTGTTCTCTGGCCACTGTGGAATTAAGCTGGAAATAAAGAGGTAAATACAACTGGAAATTGTTATTTCCAGTTTGTAAATTAAGCCAGATGCCTCTAAATCATAGGTCACAGGAGAAACCACAGAGGAAATGAGAAAACGGTGTGAACTGATCGCTAATGGAGACACGACTTACCACAACAGAGGAGTACAGTTAAAGCCATGTTCAGAGGGAAATTAATAGCCTGATGTGCATATATTTAAAAAGAGGAAAGTCTGAAAATCAAGGATCGAAGCTTCCATCTCAAGAAGCTGAAAAAAAGGCAAGCCCAGTGAAAGCAGAAGGAGAGAAAAAAATGAAGACACAACCAGAAATCAATGAGACAGAAAACAAACGTACATCAGAGAAAATCCACAAAGCCAACATTTTGGTTCCTTAAAAAGTTTAATGAAATGAACGTATCTCCAGCAAAAGTGATCAAGGGGAAAAAAGGAGAGAAAATGTAAATAAATAATATCAGGAAGAAAAAGGCATTAACAAGATGGTGAGAGGTTATTATAAATAACTTTAAGCTGACAAATTTGATGATTTAGATTCAATAGGCAAATTCTTCTCCAAAACACAACTATGAAAATTGACAAACGGTATTTCATCTGAATAGTCCAATATTTATTAAATAAACTGTACCCATTATAAAGATGTTTCTTACCAAGAAAACCCAAATCTCAGATGGTTATGTTGGCGTATTTTCTTGAACATTTAAGGGAGAAATAACACTGTTCTTACACAAACTATTCCACGAGAAGAAAAGGAAGGAACAATTCTTAACTCATTTTATGAGGCCTGTATAGCCTTGCTATCAAAACCCCATAGAGACACAGAAGAGAGGAAAATAAGAGAACAGTTTCCTTCATGAACATTCATGGGAAAATGCTGGCAAATGGAATCCAGTGATATGCGAGAATAATAATATACTGGAGTCATATGGGGTTTATTCTAGGAATGCAAACCAATTAACATAATTCAAATGCTAATGTATAAAAAAGAGACATCACGAGATCATCTCAATAAATGCAGGATTTAATAAAATCCAACAACAAACATTCAGGGAAAAACTCTTAGCAATTTGGAGTAGATGTGATTGATCCTTCGAAGCTGATAAGGAGGTGAACATCTTGAGAGCAGGAGCGGGACAAGACACTGTCAATATTCCTACTCAACGTAATATGGTACTTTATAGCAAATGCATTCAGGGGAGAAAAATGAATGAAAGTACAGGAAAGAAAGAAATCAGACGGTCGTCATTTGCAGATGCCATGACTAGCACACAGAAAAGCCAGATTAATCTAACCATAAACTGTTAGAATTAAGAAGTGAATTTAGCAAAATCACCAACTGTATTTTTATGTAACAGTAACAAAATTTTGGAAAATAAAATTTTAAAACCCCTACTATTTACTACTAATACCTGGATGACACATTTGTTACTTTTGTAATAAAGGATGTGTAAGATGTCTACACTGAAAATTACAAAATACTTTTGAAAGAAATTAACAAAGACCTAAATAAATAGGAAATAATACCATGTTCATAGACTGGAAGGCTAAATAGTGGCATTTTAATGTCAATTCTCAAAATAATCTATAGTCAGTACAAATTATGATCAAAATCCAAGGGATTTTTCATAAATTGATGAGGTTAAAACAATCTTGAAGAAGAACAAAACTGAAGGATTTGCTCTACCAGATATCGTGACCATCTATAAAGCTACAGTAGATAATACAGCATGCGTTTGGCACAAGGTTGGATTAACTTACCATTGTAACAAACTGGAGAGTCCAGAAAGAGACCTACACCTATACAATCGCCTGCAAAGCTCATTGAATAGGGAAATGATGGTCTTTATGATAAACGGTGCTGATTAAGTGCATATGCATATTTTTAAAAGTGCATTTTGGTCCCTACTTCACATCATATAAAAAAATCAATACCTGATGGATGGCAGGTCTACATGCAAATGGCCAGACCAAGAAATTTTAGAGAAAAACACAGGAGCACACCATTGTGACCTTATAGTAGACAAATATTTCTTGAATAGAAAACACAAAAGCATTGGCCACTAAAAAATGGATAAATTGGACCATACTAAAATCAAAGATTCCTGCTCATCAAAAAATACCATTAAGAGAATTAAGGGGGAAACCATAGAACTGGAGATGCTATTTGCAACATATGTCTGACAAAGGGCTGTATCCAGAGTATATCAAAACTCCTACAAATCACTAAGAGAAAGACAAATGGCCCAATAGGAAAATGGACAAAAGACTTAGACATTTCAGAAAAAAGGATACCCAAATAGCCAATAAATATATGCAGAAATGCTCAATGCCATTGGTTGGCACGGAAATGCAAACTTAAACTAACATTAGATAGCATTATACCCACCAGAATGACTAAAATGGAAAGATGGAAAATATCAAGCTTTGACAAGGCTGTGAGGCAACTCTCATACACGGCTGGTCTGCATGGAAATTGGTACAAAACTTTGGAAAATGTTTGACAAAATCTACCAATGCTTGACATAGCATTTTCACTCTTAGGCATAGACCCAACAGAAATGGGTAAATATTTTTCCAAAAGACACAAACAAGAATGACCGCAGCAGCACCATTTATAATAACTCCAAACTGGAAATGAGCAGAATGCCCACCAAACGTGGAATAGATAATTTGTGAAATACTCACACCACAGGGGCCATGTATCAGTGAGATTAACAAATTCCAACCACACACAATGACGTGGGTGAAGCTTTCAAGCAAACGAGTGAGTGAAAGGAGTCAGACGTGGAAGAGGACATGTTGAACAAGTACACTATCTACAGTGTAAAACAGCCAAATGCAATCGAATACATGCTGTGAGAAGTCAGGCTTGCCGTTGGTCTTGGGAGGGGGCGTGGTGACTAGAAGAGGGCACAAGAGAGGGTCCTGGGGGTGCTAGTCATGCGCTGTGTCTCAATCTGGATGCTGCTCACACAAGGATATTCCCTTCGCAAAGATTCTTTGAGTTGTATATTTACGATTTGCGTACTTTTCCATTTGTATGGTGCACCAGGAAAACCTAGTGCACAAACCCAGGGAAGCACGTATGAGGGTGCCCATTGCAGCGCTGTTCACGGTAGAGGAAAACTGGAACAGCCTAGAGGCCCATCAGTAGGGACATGACCAGGTGAATTATTGTCTAGTAATATTGTGGAATACTAGGTAGAAGATGAAAAGAATAAAGCAGATTTAAATAAGGTGGCATAGAGCATATATATGCAAGCTTATTGTGAGTGGAAAAAACAGTCTGCAGAACAATATACAATTGCTTAAACATATGCAAGTCAGAAGTGTGTATTTCCATAGGTTATATGTTACCATCCAGGTTCGTTCTGCCCACTGCACGATTATGCCAATCGCCAAGACAACCAGTTTGCAAAGAGAAGGGATTTAATCACAAGGCAGCCAAGCAAGGAGGTGGGAGAACCGATCTCAAATCCATCTCCCCCGCAAAAAAACAGGATCAGGGATATTTATGGGATAAGGGGGCGGGGTGGTCTGAAGCGTGGGAGCAGACAGCATGAGGTCAGGAGAAGGAGGTAATTGACGGTCTGCACAAGTGTAGTCAAGCTTCGTGGCTCTTCATAGGACTCATGTTCACAAAACGGCGGTGTTACCATGATCTGAGGGTGGGGTTTTTGCCCCTTTGATGTCAAAGGGTCACCTATTGGTCATCCGGGCAGGCCCAGTTGATGAACTGGTGGTCTTAACCGGCCTGAACTGGACAAGGATTAGACTCTCAGTTCCCAAAAAACTTCAGCCCCCCCACCAGTTACCATGGTGACCCAGTGTCACAGACATTATCTACAGGGTGGGCTTTAGTGATGCATCATCTAACTACTTTTGCAAACAGACAACTGAGCATAGTCAAAGCAAGCTGGCCCCTGGTTTCATGTATTTAAATGCAAACACACAGAAACGTGCCCTAAAGGAGACACATCAACTGTAATGGTGATTTTTTTCTGAGGAGGAGAATTGCGGGTGGAGGTCAGGGATATTTTAGGTTTATATAAATTGTACATAATTTATTCTATATTATATATAATGATACTGTATTTTATTGTATTTTATTACAAGGACAATGTAATCATGATCACTTGGGTAATTAAACATAATACGTCAAATGATCAATGGAAGATTTCCGAAAGGGACATTTCCTAGGCAAATAAATAAATAAATACTTCAGTATATTCAAAAAGTTAAAGTTTTACTAATGGTTTTAGTTTATTTTGAAGGATTAAAACTAGAAATTATTAACAAAGGTCTAAAGAAAAAACCCTTACCAACCGGTGATTAAAAAGTACTCCTGTTAAACATAACATTTGAGGAAAAATGAAAAAAGAAATGGTAGTAAAATTCTAGACCATCAGGAAAATAATGGAATTGCTAAAAAACAAATGAGTATCTTCAAAGCTGTTCTCAAAAGATAAAGTCACATCTTTAAATGCTTTCATTGTTAAACAAGAAAAAAAAAGATCAAAACTTTCAAGTCAATGAGTTTTTTAAAAGCAATCCCAAGGAAGATTAAGATAGTGAAGATAATGGAGGAAGATGGGCACGGATGTTAGCCTAGGGCCAGTCTTCCTCAGCAAAAAGGGGAGGATTGGCGACGGATGTTAGCTCAGGGCTGGTCTTCCCCACACACACAAAAAAAAAAACAAAAATAAATAAATAAATAAATAAAATAAAATAAAATGTTAAAAAAAAAAGATAGTGAAGATAATAGGAGAAATTATTAAATTAGAAAAGAGAAAAATGAGAATTGATAAGTAGATTAAGACCTAAGAGAGAAGTAAGTTAAAGAGCAAAGTCTTTGAAAAATCCAACACAACAGACCAAACTCTGGCTAATGTGGTTACTACAAAGGGGGAGGGGGTGAGATATAGCAATTAGACAAAATTTTATATCATATAGGAAATAAAACAAATATGCAGTCAATTTAAAAAATTAACAAGGAATTACGTGTGCTGTTGTATGCTAATAAATCTGAATGAAAACAGATAAATTATCAAAGTTGACATTAAAAGAACTAAACAATATGAATAAATCATTATCCCTTGAAAAAAAATGTTAAAAATAGAAAAGAATTACCTCCAAAATAAGTTCCAGACTCAAGCACTCTTGTTGGTGAGATGTTGTGAATTTTAAAGGCATGATTAATTCTAAAATTATGTACTCCATTTTAGAAATTTATAAATTTGGAAAACTTGCCAAGTAATTTTGGCAAATATAATATAACCCACATGTGTTCTTCAAACTATATTAAATAGGGACTACATAAAAAGAAGATTCCACTATCTCATAAGGTTAAAAAAAAAGTTGGGTTCAACAAAGTCAACAGAATCTTTAATGCAGAACATCTCAATGTCTTTAACAAGCAAATGTGCATTGTGATACTTAAGAAAGGCAAGAATGTAACTGGAAGTGTTTCCCAATCTTATTTGTCCAAGCAAAGAACCATTTCACCTGGAGATCTCTTGAGAGTGAGTGGTGTTCTGGGGAATATTCTTTGGGAAAGTTTGCTTTTGAATACAAAAATTAGGCAAAAATCAAAAATGAAATACCAACAAATAAAATCCAGCTGTATGTTCAATCAACATTCTCTGAAGCTTTAACATGGAAGAGGAAGAATGATTTAATATAGTACAATTGCTTAGTGGTATACACAGTACATTAGTAGGCCCCTAAATATCATCTACACAAAGGTTGAAATATTATTCAGGAAATTTAAAAATGTATTCCTAACAAAAATACTTAGTAAATGGTAAAGGCTCTTAAATGCATAAAAGCACTGTCCATGTAACTACTTAATAATTCTGTGTATTAAAACATAATAAACAAAATTAAAAAGCAAATAACATTGTGAAAACATTTGCAACAAATATCACGAACAAAGAAAGATCTCTTAAAAATCTGCAACAAAGACACTATCATCCCAAATAAAATTGGCAAAGGACAACTCACAAATCAAGTACATGAATCACCAAAAATTATAATACAGTGTCCAACCAATGTAATGCAAAATTAAGACATTACCATTTTTATCTATCAGGTTGAAAAACATCAGAAGGAACTTGTCTCAGTCTGATCCGCCTACAAATAACAAATATAAACTTAAACAAAATATAAAAAACAACTCTTGGAAGACACCGGAGAATAGCCAAAGGTAAACAGAAAGTGGAGAGGATTCACTCTTGAAAGAAGAGAACTGACCCTTGAAAGAAGCGAAGAGAACTGCTGGTCGAGATTCACGTCTATACAACCTCTGCCTTAGAGAAATCCCCATCCCTCGTGGTTCATGGCAGCTAAAACTTAAGCAGAAAGCTATAAATGTACTGGCTCGAGGGGTCAGAGAACAGAGTTTGGGGATGTCAAAGCAGCTAGAAGTAGAGGTGGAATTCTGGAAAGAGAGAGCCACAGAGAGAAGCCTCTAAATCTACCCACAAATGCTGCTCAAACAGCTGACAGCTGCATGGCACAAGGGAAGCTCTGAGAAGCCCAGCACAGAGCTGTACTGAAAGGCTGGAACAACTGAGCAGATATTTCGGCTGAGTCCACTGCAGGACAGACAGAACTTGGAGTTTTTGTCTAGCAAAGCCCATTGCTCTTGAGAACAAATATCCACACGCTTCAGAAAATAACAGAATCCAGATACTCAACAACATATCATACAAAATGTCAACATGAAATTAAAATAACTAGAATTAGGAAGAGAGTAAGCAGTCAATAGAAACCAAGCTGAAGATGACCCAAATGTTGGAAATAGCGGAAAGAAATTTTATAATGGTAGCTATTAGAAACACGGTCAGGGACTTAAAAGGAAACACACACATAATGATTAAACAGATGGGGACTCTCAGCAAGAAAGTGGAAAATATGTAAAAGGACCAAATGGAAATTCTAAAACCGAAAAACACAGTAGCTGAAATGAAAACTTCACTGGAAGGCATAACAGTGGAAGGGAGAGGGGAAAAGAGAAAGTCAGTGAACTTGAAGACAGGTCAGTACAAACTGTCCAGTCTAAAGAACAGAGAAGAAAACAATTTTTAAAAAAAGGAATAGACCCTCAGTGACATGTGGGACAGTACAAAACAGTGTAACTTAAGAGTCACTGGAATCCCAGGAGTCTAGAGAAGAGGGAATGGAGCAAAAAAATATTTTAGTAATGACAAAAATTCCCCAAATCAATGAAAAACATCAACTTACACAATAAAAAATGTAGAAAACTTCAAACAAGAAGAATACAAAGAAAAGCACATCTAGGGACATTACAGCCAAACTGCTAAAAACCAAAGATGAAGAGTAAACTTGAAACCAGCCAGAGAAAAATGACTGATTATGTACAGAACGATGGTGTTAATGACGGCTGACTTCTCATCAGAAACAATGGAGACCAGGCAACAATGGATCAACAACTTTAAGTCAATAAAAAAGCTCAAAGAAAACAAAAAAATCAGTCCAGAATTCTACACACAGAGAAGCTACCCATCAAAAACAAGGGGAAAGTAAAGATGTTTTCAGATAACTGAACTGAGAGGATTTATCCCTAGCAGATCTGCATTACACAAAATTCTAAAAGAAGTTCTTAGGGCTGATGGGAAATAGCACCAAAGGGGACCTCAGACGTACAGTAAGGAATTAGGAGGAACAAAAATGGCAAAATTACAGGTAAACATAAAAGACTGTCTCCCAATTTCTTTAAATTACAACTATTTAAAGCAAAAATTGTATTGTCAAATAACATATGCAGACACATGATATGTGACAATAATAGCACAAGTGGCAGTGGACTGGGGATGACACTACACTGCTGCAATTTCCTCCATTGCAACCAAACGACACAATGTGACTTTAGGTGGACTGTGGCAAACGAAGGAGGTATACCAAAATCCCTGGAGCAACCATTAAAAATAATACAAGGAGGCTCAACTTCAAACAAAAACAAAACCCACACACAGTGGAGTCAATTGAATGGACATAAAAGAAAATGCAGTTAACAGAAGAGGAGGAGGAAGGAGGACTATAAACGAAATGAGACAAATAGAAAACAAGTACTGAAATGATAGCTAAGTCAGACCGCATTAATGATGACATCTGGGGTAACGGAGCCAAGCATCCTAATTCAAAGGCAGAGACTGTCCAGCCAAAAAAAGACCCAACTGTGTGTTGTCTGCAAGAAACCCACCTGAGATGTAAAGGCACATATAGGTTGAAAATAAAAAGATGGAAATAACATAAAAACAACAATTGTAAGAGAGCTGAGATGCCTACAGAATAAGTGGAATTCAAGACAAGGACTATTAGAATAAAGAGGGGCTTTTCATCATGATGAAAGGGTCAGCTCATCAGAGCGGTCAGAAATGAGCACGCTCTCACAGGGACTTCAAAATACAAGAGGCAGATACTAACACAACTAAAGGGAGAAATAGACAATTCCACAAAAGATTTTAACCCCTCTCTGTAAGTAACTGGTAAAAGTAAACAAGAAAATCAGTAAGTACGTAGAAGACCTGCACACACTACCAACCACCTTGATCCATCGGAAAATTCGAGAACACTTCTCCCAACAACTGAGAATACACATTATCTTCAAGTGCACCTAGAACATTCATTAGGACAAACCATATGAAGGAACATATAATAACTCAACAAATTTCAAAAGATTACATGTGTATAATCTGGTTTCTGATTATAAGTATACAATTTAATAAAATTAAACCAGAAATAACTAATAATAATAATACATCTAGAGAAACCCCTAAATATATGGAAATTAAATAACATACTTCAAAAATAACCCATTGGTCAAAAAGAAATTGCAAGAGAAATTGGAAAATATCATAAATAGAATAATAATGAAAATGCTAATGAATTTTGTGGGATCCAGCTAAAGTAATGCATAGAGGGACATTTATAGTTTTAAATTCTTATATTAGAAAGAGGAAGAGGTCCAAATCAATGATGTTGATTAGTTTTCAATCAGTCAAGTGTTGGCAGACGATGTCCTGTGGGCCAGCCATTCATTTTTGTCAAGTTCTAGTGGAACACAGTATGCTCACTGGTTTATATATTGTCTGTGTGCTTTCACACTACACAGGCAGATCTGAGTCATTGCGACACAAAGTCTAAAATATTTACTATCTGGCCATGTGGTATAATAAAAAATAAATATTTTTTCTTTGTCCCAGTTCCCAGCACACAGCTCCTAAAACCCTTGGAATCTCTGGAGTGACAGGAATATCTTTTGTGAGGGTGACTGGGGGCTGGGGCCCCTAGGTAGCCTCAGAGGGTGGGGGGCTGGTTGTCAGAAAGACCCAGGCGGGATTAGAGGACTGGAAGTCTCAGTATTGTTAAGAGGTCAATTCTTCCCAGATAGAACTGCAGATTGAACGCCATCCCAATAAAAATCCCAAAAGCATTTTTGCAGAAATTGTCGAGTCAATCTTAAAATTTATTTGGAAGTGCAAAAGACCAAGAATAAGAAAAGCAATTGTGAAAGAGAAGAATGAAGTTGGAGGAATAGCATTATTGGATTTCAAAACTTACTATGAAGCCACAGTAATAAAGACTGTAATGTGTTCTGGTATATTTTGGTGTAAGTGTTGACAAATTGTTCAATGGAACAAAACAAAGAGTCCTGAAATAGACCCATATTTACACGATCAGTTGATTTTTGAATACCATTCCATGTGGAAAGTATTATCAACAAATGACGTTGAACCAAGTGGATAAACACGTGAAAAAAATGAGCCTCCATCCCCAAGTCACACCGCACACAGAGACTATTTTGAGAGAGATTATATATGTAAACCTAAGAGCTAAAGGTATAGCTTCTAGGAAAAAACGTTAAGAGGATAGTTTCATGACCGTAGAGAGGCAAAGCTTTCTTAAACAGAAAACAAAAAACAACAACCCTAAAAGAAAAAAAAAGTTAAAATTTGGCTTTGGCAAAGATAAAAATTTCTGGTCTTCAAAAGACATAATGAAGAAACCAAAAAAGACAAGGGTCATGCTGGGAGAAAACATTTGTAATTCATGTATCTGCCAAAGGACTCGTACCCAGAACATGTGAAGTAATCCCACAAATCACTATTAAAAAGACAAAGGACAATAAAACAGGCGAAATACTTGAACAGACACGTCAGCAACAGACAACATAAATGACCAATAAGAAAAGGGAAAGGTGCCCCCGGTCATCGGGAGGCTCGAGTGAGAACCGCAATGGTGTCAGATGCCGCATCACATCCATTAGAACGACTAATAAAAAGACGGATGATACCAAGTGTTGTTGAAGATAAGGAGCTACCAGAACTCTCCACACTGCTGGCGGGAGGGGGAAATGGAAACCACTTTGGAAAGCAGTTTGGCAGTTTCTTACCAAGTTAAACCTGGACCTGCCCTCTGACTCAGCTAGTCCACCCCTAGATACTTCTTCACGCCCAAGAGAGATGAAAACACGCGTCCACAAACAGACTTGTATGAGAATGTTAACAGCAGCCTTATTCATCGCAGCCAGACCCTGGAAGGAGCCCAGGTGTCTGTCAGCAGGAGGAGGGTACACAAATAGTGACGTATGCACACAGAGGGATGCCACTCAGCAACAGCGGTGAGTCAGCCAGTGACACACACAACGACGTGGACGCATCTTGTAATCGTCATGTTGATCAAAAGGATCCAGGAACAGAAGTACCTGCTGTATCCTTCCATTTAAATCAAGTTCAAGAACAGACAAAACTAATCCACGATGACAGAAATCAGAACACTGTTGCCTAAGGAGTGGGGACTCACTGGAGGGAGCACAGGACAACGCTTTGAGGTGAAGGAAATGTTTGACATCTTGATTAGGGTAATGACTACGTGGGTATGTTTGTTCATCAAAGCTCATGGGATCTTGCCCTTGAGATCTGTGCATCGCACGGAGGTAAATCCTCCCCTCTCTTCTCCCCCCACCCTGTTCCTCCTCCTCCTTCCTCCCTCTCTCTCTCTCTCACACACACACACACACACACACATCCTGAAAACAAATATTGAACTCTAGTTAGTAGGTTGGGTTTTTCTCTCACGGGTATATGATACTGTTTGTGAAACTACTTCCTGTATAATCTAGGCTCGAGAAAAGGAATAGACGTATTGGAGATCATGTGAGCCAAGCTCCTCCCCTTTGGAGTGGGAGTCACAGCTACGGAAAGTCACAGTGCAAGGATGGACCCCGGCAGTGTTGCACAAGAATGTAGGTATCGGCTACAAACTCACAACGAGGTACACAGAGGCAGGTGTTTCTATACACCCCATATGGAAAAACTCCTTACCCGGCCCGGTCTGCAGACAAGGTCCAGGAGCGAGGACTCCCCATTAATGCCGAGCACACTTAGGGCCCAGATCTTGGCTCCTAAATACTGTCCCCACTCAAGGAACCAGGGCTCCTCATATGGCTATTTCCAGGGACAGTGAAGATTAGCCTGGAGCACCTTGTTGTGCCAGAAGGTAAGCAAGTGCTCTCAGAATGAGGGGGACACGTCAAAAAGGACACTGAAAGGGGCTCCACCGGTCAATTCAGGGACAATTCAAGCACCCACATAAAGAGTGATAGCAACAGATAGGGGCAGGATAAATGAAGAACGGGTGAGTCCTTACTAATGTAAATAACGGATGAACAGATGAATGCCTTACAATAGAAAGCCAACTAATAAATGCAGAGACAATCACAGAGTTAAAAAGTCATAAAAACAAATCAAAAAGCAGAAGGAAATGCATCAAACTGTGCTCTTTCTGAGTGACAGATTACAGGAGATTGGAATTTCTTGATTCTCAGCCAGAATTTCCAAATTGTCTTCAATAACATATATGGCTTTTCTTATCAGACACACAAAAAAATGTGAGTCAAATGAAATTAAAAAGTAAATATTAATCACTCAGATCAGGAGGGAAGATTGCACCTCGGTCCCTCGTCTCCTCTAGCCCGTGCAGCTGTGTGCCTTTTCATAACTGGCTCAGCCACCAGCTTGTGGGAGGGATGTGGCTCGAGGGAGGGTGCCCGCAGGGGCGGGCATCTCGAGGCGCAGTGCCCGTCTCTAGGAGGGGCCGTGCAGAAAAGAAAGGCTCACAGGCCCACTTTTGGAAGACCTGGGCCCTCGTCTTACTTCTGCTCGCCTGTGGGCCCATCACCTCCCTGACCTCAGACTTGTCGTCCGTGAAATGGATATGAGCCTCATACCTGCCTCCTGGGTTGTCATGATGAGACGCAATGGTGAACGTGGAAGCACAGCTCGGCCACGTACCCCAGGGGCTCCCAAATCTTTCGGGGCAACGGAGCCCCTAGGAGGCCTTTAGAACACCTCCCTGCCCAAAGATGCCCGGGAGGCTGGCAGCCCGGGGAGGAAGCCCTCGGCCACTGTGGCTTGTGGCTGCAACCTGGTCCCACAGCCCATCCCGTCTTCCCATGGGTTCACCCCGCATGACCCGCTCCTGCTGATGCGGGGGCTGACCATCGCCTCCCAGCGGTCTTTCCCCTCGCAGGTCACCCCGACCGGCCACCATCATGGTCAGCCAAGGGGCCAGGAATTGCCCAAGCCAGGCCTGAGCAGAGCGTCTCCCTCCCCACACTCTCCGGAGACAGGGGCATTCGAGGCCTCTCGAAGTGTAGCAGCCCAGGACCTAGTCCTCTGACCACCACGCAACTTTGGGACATTTTATCCCACTTGGTAAAGCTCACTGTTACAAGTGTAAATGGGTGGGTCTCATCGTCATGCTTCAGGAACGCTTCTCTTTGTGTCACCTGCCCGACCCCCTGCCCTCCGTGTGGCCTCACACTGCCTCCTCGCTCCTGTCCCGCCATGTCCACGCACCCACTGACTGTTCTCCATCTCCCTGCCTACCCCCGGGAGGCCAGAGCCTCTGGTCTCTGACTGCCCCCGTGTCTCCGGCCCCCAAATTAAAAGGTGGATTTGCGCAGGGAGCCCGAACGTGGCTGCGGGGCCGCTCTGCTTTTCCACAGGCAGGCAGACCATTGAAGTCCCGTTTCCTGGGGCACTGTGAAGTGGAACAATTCTCCTGGAGGAAATTACACTCAGCAGAGAGTCGAGGAATCTCTAGCTCTTTGGGGCAATAATGTGACGGTGCTGTCAAGATGCTCGTCAGAACCCGATGTGATCACTTAATTGCTAATAGTGGCCGGCGGGAGCGGGTGCTCAAGACCAATGGAGCACAAGGCCGGCGTCTGAGGTCTGCTGACAGATGGCGGCCCAGCGGCCAAGGCGGAGGAAGGAGGGGTGTCACCTCCAGGAGGGGTGGAACCGCGCCCTCTGAGATCCTGCTCAAGGACCATACTGGGAACTCCATAAAATTTTATTGAATGAATGAACTGGTGTGTTTGGCTGGAGCAGTTGGCAGCCTGGGGGACACGGTGGCGGTCTTCCTGGCTCTGAAGGTCTGTGAAAAGACACCTGCTCTTCTAGGACAGACTTCAACTTGTGCAGTGCGAGGCGAGCCTGCAGGGCCAGGGGCTGGCTGCAGTTCACTGGGAGTGGAGCTGACCTCAGGCCCAGCGCCCCCATGGGGTGTGCGGCTTGCTCTGTGACCTCGAGAGTCAGGCTGCCAGGCTGTCACATGACTGTGTGATATGCATCTCATTAGCAAAGCTGGGTTCACACCACTCCCCAAAACATGAGAGCACCCCCAGTAGGAGACAGGAGGGGGTCTTTGAAGGAGCCAACTCCTGCTGGCCATGCCACCCTGCCTCCCCCAGCACAGGTCCCTGCACACAGTGGCATCGTTGTCCTGCACCCTCCCCTGCCGACTGTTCCGGGGGAGCCCCTATCCCCTGGGGAAACGCCGCCACATCACAACCTGGGCCCCTCAGTAGGCCAGTGAGACAGCTGTGTGGCCACCTCTGCACACCACCGGCGGGTGATAAAACGAACCGCCTCCCTCCTCAGAGCCAGCGTTCTGCTCTGCCCTGCCCGGTCTGGGAAGAGGTCATCCTCCGTCCCAGTCCTCCCTGGACAGGCCTGTCAGGGCAGTCCAGACTGTAACATTCTTCTAAATGATGGTAATTGGATCCATTTACGAACTCTCTTAAAAGGAAGGCATCTCTCCAAGGAGGGCCGGGCTCCCGATTTCCACAGGGAGGGGAGCAAAGTCTGTAGGGCCTCCTCCTCCTCCCTCCTGTCCTCCCCCTCCTCCTCCCTTCCCCCTCCCCCTCCCGTTCTCTCCTTTTCCCTCTAACTCCCTGGACTTCAGGTGAGGACAGGGTCTCCAGAGACTGACCCTTTAGGAAGGCTGCTCCTCCTGTCCTCGCCCCTCCCCTGGACTGCCCACCCCAGGCCCCAAATTCCCCTGCCCCTCACCCGCTGGGTCACAGTCCACCTCCCCAGCCCAGGCACTGTCTAGCTGAGGCCCAGCAGCCTGGGTCACCCCTCTGACCCCTGCCCTGTCCATCCGATCACTCCTTCTCCTTGGACACGGCCCGTTCTGTCACCCTGGCACCCAAGGACAGGCTCTCACTGCCCATCTCAGGCTCCTCATGGAAGGAGCGTTGGGGGCACAGCCTGGACCCCAGTTCCTTGACCAACTGCCCTGGTGGCCGGGACTTTCCCCCTTCTAGCACTGAACACCCGGCATGCTGGCTGTACCCTCAGACCCTGGAAAACTGGGGGTGGGGCCTGGTGCTGGGGGCAGCTCAGGCTGGGGAGACAGGCCAGGCCACTAGGCCAAGCCCAGCTGAGCCCAGTGCGGCTCAGAGCGCGAGGCTGGGGGTTCAGGGAAGACACTCGCGGGGGTGGGCAGAGGAAAGAACAGTGTCAGGAGAGGCCTAGGGGAGCAGCGGTCCCAGGCTGAGCAGAACCGACGGGTGAGGTGATGATTCTTCCCTGAGGACCCAAAGCATCCGGAGCTGAGAGTCATCTGAGGCCACAGGAGCTGGCCTGGGACCCTGGAGGCTCTTGGTGGGGGGACAGACAGCTGGGGACTGGGAAGGCCCTGGAGCCCAGCCTGGAGGGGCGGTGGTCAGATGAGGCCGGGCACGCACACGTGGGGAGCAGGCGCGGGCCGGAGCCCCCAGCCCTCCCCGGGAGCACTTGAGGAGGAGCTCGGCTCCGGACACGCCGCCAGAAAGAGCTGCTTCAAGCTTTACAAGCTTGCAGGCGGGAGACGAAAGAGCCTGTGGGCTGGGATCGGACTTACTCTGTCTACCAGCAGCTGGTGGTGGGCGGGCAGAGGCTCGGGCACCCACAGCCTGGACGCCACCCCACCTCCACCCCACCATAGCAGGGGCGCCCGGGGCGGAGGGGGCGCACCGCCCCTGGAGGCCGCTCCGGGAGGGCCGCGCCGCGCGGCGCCGCCCCTGCTCTCGGCAGCTCTGCTCCGGGTGGACCGCGGCCCAGCCCACAGGCCTGGCCAGGCAGTTGCCCAGCACTCCCCACCCCCCGCTGGAACACTCCCTCCGTGCTCCAGCATCCTTCCCCAGCTGCCCCGCGTGCACTGTCCCGGCCTCCTCACCCTGCCCTGATGATGTGCTCAGACCAGTGTTCCTGGCTGCAGGCTGGAGACCCCCACCGCCCCAGGGCCTCCCCCAAGAGCCCACCCCAGCGGCTCACCTCCCTCAGGCATGGCCAGCCTGTGGCTTCACCACTTGAGACAAGACTCTGCCCCCGTAGCATCCCGTGGAGGGGCCACCCCGCCCAGGGTGGGACCCCTGCAGCCCTGACTCGGGGTCCTGGTCTGTGTCTTAAGGGACAGTGCAGGTGGCCTCTGTGACCTGGTGGGGCAGTGGGCACCCATATGTGCACATGTGGGGCCTGATGGCCCCTTCTGTGTCCAAGGGCTGTGGTCAGGGGCTGGTCCTGCAGTGGGCAAGTGGGTGACCAGGACCTGCTGGGAGGATGGGACATAAAGCCATCCTAGACACTTCACCCCCCCACCTCTGACACCCCCTCCCCTGCCTCTGACACCCCCTCCCCTGCCTCTGACATCCCCTCCCGGTGCAGATGCGGAATCCTTTTGTTGCTGGGGTGGGTCCAAGAGAGGTTTACTCCTTAGCTCATCCTCCATGTTGGGGGAGCAGTCCTGGATGCAGCCCCAGCTCCCAGGAAGCTGTGGAGAGGGGACAGGGAGCCTGAGATTGGAAACAGAAAGGCTAGCAGGGGGACAAGGTCCACACCTCCCGGCTGGCCCTTCAGCAGGTCCTGCCACCCTCAGCCCCTCGGGTCCCCAGCTATAACACAGGAGGTGAATCCGTCTTGAGGGACATGAGGACCCCCCAAGACATGTCTGGGGCAAGAGGCCCTCCCCAGCCTCCAGTCAGATACCACCTTCTCTCCCCTGCTTGGCCTCCCGTGCCTCAGTTTCCCCAGCTGCAGATGCAGTGCCTGACGGGCAGGGAGGTGGAAAGCTGGTGTAGGCATGCCTGTGAGTGAAGGGCCTGGCCCTGGGCAGCGGCCGGACGGGCTCCCCCAGACCACCCTCCCTGCCGTGGGCACCGGTCAGTGGCACACGTCAGGCCCAAACAGTCTGGGTGCTGGTTCCTGCCGCACCCGCCTCCAGGGCCGAGCCTGGGGCTGCGTGGCTGTGCATTCCCAGGTAACTGGCCAGCAAGGTGTTGCCCCAGGGCCTGGGCGGCGAGGTCCCTGTCACTCCGGAGGTCACATGGAGGTGTTCTCAAGTTGTGCCCCCAAAAGTGACCGTGTACCCAGGACACCTTCCTCACCCTCCCTGAGCCCCAGGGCCCGCTCTTCCTTCACACCAGCCCCAATTCCCTCCTCCTCCAGGAAGTCTTCCCTGTTCCTCCCAGGTCTCGCTTCCCAGACAATCACTGGAACCAAGCCAGACCAGGGGTGGGGCCAACCCTGGGGGCCTGGGACAGGTATGTAGATGGGGACTCGGGTGCAGGCAGAGGAGGTTTCAGACCACCGTGGGAGGACCCCAGGTCTGACGGCTCCAGCTGTGTGACCCTCCCCAGCCTCAGTTTCCTCGTCCGTAAAGCGGGGGCTTGTAGATGGTACCTGCTGGGGATTAGAGAAGCCAGGTACCAGATGGGCAGAGGTGGGGCGAGGAGGGGCCAGAGCGCCCATCCGTCCTGCCCACTGGCCCACTGGGCTCCGAGTGTGAGCAGCGTCTTCCAGCAGCCCGGGAGGAGCAGGCGGGGTGGATCCTCAGACGCTGAGAGAACAGAATCTGCTTTTACAAGCGTCTCCGGGGAAAATTCCAGAGAAACACCCAGAGCTTCTCCAAGGTATTGGCTTCTGTGAATGACCCAGGAGACAGGGAAGTGAGGGTGCCGCCAGGCTCTGCTGACCCAAAGCAGGCGAAATCTACTCTTCCTGCCCACCCGGCCTGGGGCTGCCCTTCCTGAGGGGGTGCATTGTGGGATTGCAGAGGGGGCGGCCGACTGAGCCAGGCCAGGCTGGAGCAGCCAGCACCTCCAGCCAGCGGGTCTCAGACCAGCGCCTGGTCTCAGTCAACTGGGAGCTGCTGAGGTCCTTTCCTGCGGCTGCCTGTGGGAGCAGCGGGCTGGCAGAGCTGGCCTCACAGCCAGGACAGTCTTGACCTGGCCCAGAGATGGGCAAGGGTCCCTTCTGAGCCACCCCAGTGTCACCAGAGGGCCCCTTGTACCCATCCTGGGGAAGGGGTTCAGCTTAGGCGTGGTTCTGCACACCCAGATGGCACAGAGGGTGGTCCCTGGGGCAGGCCCCAGCCCGAGGGGGACCAGAGCTGGGCAGGAGTTGAGGAGGTGTTTGGGCCATGCCATGCCAGAGCCAGAGCCAGAAAAATGGGTCCTTGTCCACTGAGAGCAAACATTTAAGCAGCCCCCCTGTGTCTGGCTAGCTGGCTCAGCCTTGATGCCATGCCAGGCCCCTACTCTTGGGGACACTGGGGAGGAGAGCAGGGCCTGCCTGGGGCCCCACAGTGGCCAGGAAGCCAGAGAGACCTAGAGCCAGGACAGATTCTAAGTCCCTTGGAGTCATGGGGTCACAGAGGGTCAGCCCTGCAGATGTCCCCAGAGGTGCTCCAGCCAGCCCCTTGCCCAACAGTGGGGAGGCCAGGCCTGGAGAGGGATGGAGTTTGCCAAGAACAAGTCGTCGAAACAGCTGCTCTGGCCGCCCTGCCCTCCTGCTCCGAGGGTGGGAGCTGCTGGGGAGGGTCTCAGAGGCTGTTGCCCCTCCCTGCTGCCTGTCTCTCTGCCAGTGTTGTCCTCACCCTCTCCCGACTGGCAGGCTGCAGCCCTGGGGCACACCTGGCCAGGCCCCAGCCCCAGACGGCACACCCTGGCCCCTGAGCAGCCATGGCAGCTCTCCCGGTCGTGTCTCCAGCAGCTGCTGTCTGCAGGGTGGCTCTGCACAGGCAGGCCCCAGATGCCTGGCCTTTCCCACCGGGAGGGAGCCTGCCACCCCGGGAGGGGCGGGGCCGGTGGGGTGGACAGGCGCTGACATTCCAGTTGTCACAGTCCCACCCACCCCTTGTTCCAGGGCCAGCCCAACCCCGCCTGCCTGCCCACAGTGACGCTGTCTTCCGGGAAAGTGGAGCTCGATGTCTGGTTTCTAGCAAAGCCCTGCTCTGACAACCCAGATTTGGGGCCCGTGCAGGAGATTTCAGTCCAAACCAAAGAGAATCCCAAGTTGGGACACAAAGTGTCTCCCCTGTCCCCTTGTGGAGAGAGGAACGAGGAGACAGACCAGCAGAAATGAATTTGCTCCAGCTGCCAAGTGTCCCTGTCCCCAGCCCCGGCTGCCCCTTTAGGGTGGGCAGCCCCCATCCCCGCTTTCGCAGTCCAGGCCCCTCCACTAATTTCCCATCTCCCTCGGGGCCTCGATTGTTGCCACAGTGATTCATGGGTTTGGTTTCTCTTCACACAGCCCGTGAGCCCCTTAGGGATGTGCCTGCTGTGGGCCCACCTCAGTGGGGGCGCCCTCCGTCGGGAGCTGGCACCACCCTGGCCCATGGCAGATCTTGGCTGACGGGGTGATGTGGTTTTCTCAGGGGAACAACGTGCTCCCTGAGGCTTGTTGTGAGCCCAGCCCTGTCACTGGGACTCCCTAGTGGGGTACCCCGGCTTCAGGACCACTTGGGTCAGGTGGAAAGACCAGGTGAATAACAACAGCATCGATACTTCCGGCTCCTACTGAGCTCCTCCTGTGCGCCCAGCACCATGTCCCGGGGCTTCCCAGCCGGCCCTCAGAACCCCCAGCACCCCGCCCGAGGCAGGGCCACTGAGAGTCCTCAAGGAGCAGCAGGGAGGGGACAAAGGCGGTGGTCAGCCTGCGTGGGCGGAGCAAGTGCTGGAACCAGGAAGTATGGCTGCAAAGCGCTCCCCTCATGGCCTCTGGAGCCGACCCAGGAGACAGCTCCCTCCACGTGCCTCCATGGAACTCGCCCGATGCCGGGTCTGGTTTCTGCAGCCTTTCCTTCCTTCAGGAAGTCTTGACCAAGCTCACACTCCAGGGGTTGCAGCTCAGCCGGGGTCAGAGGAGGAGCGGCCACCAGCCACCGTGCCACGGGGCACAGGGTCTGTGATGGTGCCGGGGCTGTGGAGCCAGGATGCCGGGCTGACTGGGGGCAGTGGGTAGGTTGGTTTTGGGGTGTCCGTGGTACCTGTGAGTGGAGACGTCAGAGCTGGAGTCCCCAGTGCTGAGCTGGGGAGGGGTGTGAGGGCATGAATGTGCCAGTGTGAGCAGTGAGTGTACATAAGTGTGAAAGAAAGTGTATGAGTGTGTGAGGCTATGTGAATGTATGTGTGAGTGTATGTGTGGATATGTGAGTGTGTGTGTGAGTGTGTGTGAATACAAGAGTGTGTTCACGTGTGTGCGAGAGCACGTGCCACTATTGTTGGTGGACCACAGCAGCCTCAGTGGACTAGCAGCTGTCCGTGGCCAGGGTGGGCTTGCTCCTGGTGTTAATCCATTTCATCCCGGAGCCAGGAAAGGGCACGTCCGGCTGAAGAGCCCAAGAAAGCACTGACAGCGGGATTTCAGTGGGGGGGGGGGCAGGGGGTGTGGGCTCAGCCACTCTTGTATTCACACACACTCACACAGCCCCAGGGTCTGCCCTGGGGCCCAGGGGCCTCTGTGGGGTCCCGTCTCTGATGGAGCACACTCCCTGAGAACCGGGGCGCTCTCCACTGCCAGGGCCCAGGGGCTAGCCTCTGTAGAGAGAGCTGCATCAGGTGACCCCTGGAGTGGAGGGCGGGCACTGCCCACAAATTAGCCCAGAAACCGCCCTCTGAATCGAAGCGCCTGGTGACCCTGTAATTTGATTTCTGGAATGAAATTTCCAGGCCCTTGGGGAGCACGGTCAGGGTCATTACCAGGAGCTCATCTGCTCACATCTCTCCCCTCCAGTCTCCCCAGCCTGAGCAGGGTGGCCGGCGGGGCTGATGCTCCCAAGGGGCCTGAGATACTGGCAAAAGTCTCAAGGCCTTGGGGGGAGGGCAGGGCCAGGCAGGAATGGGGGGGTTAGAAATTGGCTGCGCCACCCCTCCCTGCATGAGGTGGGAAACTGAGGCCTGGAGAGAGCCGGGGGCTGACTCTCTGTGTCCCTGGCAGGTTAATGGGCTGGAGCTAGTGCAGGGCAGGCCCACCCCCACCTGCAGTATCCCTCCTAGTGAGCTGCTGTCCCCTGTGGACCCCCACACCTGTGTGTGGTGAGGACAACATTGCAGGCCCCTCTGGATGGGCGCTGGGGGTCCCCACTTTGGAGGGGCTGCTGGCACGTGGCGGAGGCTGGATTTGAGCCAGCCGTGTCTGACCATCTTGATTCTCCCCGACAGTCACAGAGCAGAAGGTCTGTCCTGGAATGCTCAATAGAAGGGGCAGTTGGGTCAGTGGTCGGCGTCCTGACCGCCCCTAGCCTGCTGGGCACTGCAGGCCAGCCCCGCTCCACACCTAAGGGCCTCCTCCAACGAACTCCAGGGCCTTTCCACTCCAAGTGCCGTGATCCAGCCATGTGGGCTGAAGAAAAAAGCCCATGTCCAGGAGATGCGCTGGGAGGGCCCAAGTCCCACAAATGCGTCTGTCCTCTCACGATCAGAGGTGGCTCGTCAGAGTCACATGGCCCTGGAGCCCTCTCAACCTCGCTGAGCCTGGTCCCCACCTGGAGGGGCACAGGGGCACAGACAAGCTTTCCTGCGGGCAGGCCCATCGCCAGCAGGCGGCCCCTCCAGGCCGGGCTGCCGGGCACCTGGTCTGGCCCGAGCCAGACCTCCGGGCACTAAAGAGACCTCCAGAGCAAGACCTGGCCCATCACCTGGTTCCCATCCGGCTGCTCCGCTCACTGCACAGCTCAGCTGCTGTGTGGCCCAGGCGAGCTCCTCTCCCTCTCTGTGCCTCACCTCTTCACTGTCAGGGACCTCGCAGGGACCTGGTGGGCCCCAGTGACGGCGCATGAGGTGTTTCAAGTGTCTGCATCCAGTTAGTGCCACACAAGTGCAGCTTATTAGCTTATTGTTACAATGGGGATGGGGGGATGGGGAAAGGGGATTGGGGGACCCTGGCAGTGCCCTGGGAGCCAGCAAGGAGGCCACTGGGATGATGGAGACGGTGTTGGACAGGGAGGGGAAGGCAGGCCCAGCCAGGGCCAGGAATACCCTGTAGGTCTGGGATCAAGCTGGAAAGGGAGAAGGCGTCCAGGCGGGGAGGCTCTGTGCCGGACTCCGGCCTCGGCCCTGCAGCCCCAGCCCCTCCTGACAAGGCCCTGGGAGCAGACCCTCCAAAGTGCTGAGCCGGCACGGGCCAAATGGGTACTCATGACGGAGCCCTCGGCATCCTGAGTGGGGACAGCGGTCCAGTAACGAGGCCGTGTGGAGCAGGGAGGCTGGTGCACCTGTGAGTGGTGTTTTAAAACATCAAATTTATTGGCGGTTCCCCTGCCGTCCAAGAACCTGGCCTGCTCCAGCGGCCTCCACGGCCTTTTCCTGTCCCGGCTGTGAGGACTCACAGGCGGCTGGGTTCGGCAGGTGGGGGGTGCCCAGCCTCAGGATGGTGCCTGGGAGGCCTGCTCGGTGTGGCAGGTGGGCATGGTGCCCTCACATGAGCCCCACGCCCCCTGAGCAGCTCCCTGGGGCCAGCCCAGCCCTGCTGCACTCCACAAAAGCCTGGCCCGGAGTAGCAGGGGCGGTCGGGGTGCAGGGCTGCCAGTGACAAGGGGTCAGGACAAGCCGTCTCACCCAACACGTGCTCTGGGGGTCATTGGCAGAGTAAGCCTGAAGGGGAGTGACAGGCACCCCAGACCACACAGCACGTCCGCCCGCCCTGAGGCCTGGCCACCAGCCAGGAGGAGGGAGGTGTGATGGGGGAGTAGAGGGCACTGCTCTCTGAAGTCCTGTCTCCATGGAGGCTGTGCCCCAGCTGCCCCCCCAGCACCTCCCTGCTGACCAAGAGAGGTCAGCCTGTCCCTGCACACTCCACCCCCCGAGACCATTGGGCCTTCTTGACCTGCAGCAGCTCTTCCCGAACAGCAAAATCTGTCCTGGGCTGCAGTGGTGATTCCTGCTGGGACCAATTTGAGCCCTACTCTAAGCACCTGGGACGCAGGAACCCGTCCCATCCCCCCAAACCCTACTGCTGTACCAGCATTGTCCCCGTTTGGCACTCCAGGACACGTAGCCCAGGAGAGGTGACTCCAGACATCCCTGGGGAAGCCAGGGTCTGAGCTCAGAGTCTGAGCCCCCCCCCCCACCACGTGACACTGGGAGGAGAGCTGTCTGGGGCTGTCCCAGTGGCGCCGGGTAATCGGGAACAGCAGCCACTGTCTGTGTGTCCTACTGGACTTCCGCCTGCCATTCCTCCTGTGGGATGCTGTCCCCATCCCCTCCATTGGGCCAGGGGCCCCCCAGCCCTTAGCCTCCCAGCTCTCACCTGCACAGCCACTGCAGGTCCTGACTGTACTTGCTTCTACGTCACAGCCCCCAGAGGGTGGCTCCAGGAGGGGAGGCCGTGCGGGGTCTGTGCTGTGATGCCGGGTGGGCTGACTGAGGGGCTGGTGCCCGTGGGAGGGAGTGCCAGGGCCTGTCTCCACCTACCTGATGTGCCTGGACCCTGGGAGCGAGGGTGGCCATGGGAAGGAGGGTGACGGAGCGCATCTCCCATGGCACCTGCCGAAGCAGATGACAGCCTAGTAGACCTGGAGTCCCGTTTGTTCAAAGCTGACAAAGTGCCAAGCAAAGGCTCTGACCCGGGGTGTGGGGCCGGGCGTGGCCACAGGCTGCAGCACCCTGGTCCTCACAGCCCATGCTCCCGGGGAGGGCTCAGGGGGCACCCCAGCCGTGAGCCACAGAGGTCAGCCGCTCGCTTGGTGTTCCCTGCTCCGTCCAGCCACCACACTCTGCGGGCCGCGCAGCCCTGCCGACGTCACCCCGGCAGTCCTCCATCCTGCTGTCCAGCCCTTGGACTCGCCTCACAGCCTGCAGATGACATCTGGTCCTGCACCACCTGGTCTGGCCCCCCTGCCCGGCCCTCTGGTTCCCCCGGCCTCTGCTCAGAGGTGCCTCAGGCCAGCAGCTGCAGTGCCAGCCCTGGAGATGTGGCACCTGCGGTGTGGCCCGAAGGAAAGAAGCTGGGTCCCAGAAATCACAGGCCAGCCAGAGCACGAGACCAGGTCCCGCCTTCCCTGATGAAACAGGTCTCATTTCTGCTTGTGAAAAAGAAGCCGTCGCCATTCATCCATCCTGCCTGGCCCCGTGCAGGAAGGGCTGCCACCCCCGCAGATGCGCTCAGGGCCCTGGGGAGGTGGAGTGGGGGCCGGGCTGCTCTGGGGGCTCCCGGCCAGCGGCCAGACTCTGGACCCTGGAGAAGCCATGGTTAGGCAGACAGAGGGGTGACCCCGGGGGCCAAGGGCGGGCAGGTGAGGCTCTAGCACGGTGTGGTGCTCGGGCAGGGTCGGGCAGGGGCCCCCTAGTTCCTGGCTGCAGACCCCCAATGGGGCCTGAGCCATGCAAGCGTCCTTCATGGGGACAGACACTTGTCTCTTTCTTCTGTCATGAAGATGCAGCCCAGGCGGGAGGAAAGAGTGAGAAGCGCGATGAATTAATTATGGCGGAGTCGGCGGAGCTGCTCTGAGCCGGCGTGAGGGGCAAGGAGGTGGGCCAGGGCTGCTGCAGGGGGCTGCGGGGACAGGGAGCTGGGTGAAGTGACAGTGCAGGCTGGGCGGGGCTGTGCACACTCCCTGCCACTCTGCTTCTCCATGACGTCCTTGCTCACCTGGACTCCGTCTCACCTGGGAGCCCCCGTTCCGGAAGGACGGAGGGAGGAAGACCCTCTGGACAGTGGCCCTGGGATGAGAGGAGAGCGTGCTGGGCCTCATACCTGGCACAGGCCGCAGAGACCACGGTCATGAGTGGTTTCCTGCCTCGCACCCTGGCCCCGACTGTTCCCCACCTGCCTCCCTCACCCCTCCAGTCTGCGGGAGGCCCAGCCACACCTTTCCCTGGAAGCCTCCCAGGATTGCCAGGCAGAGGAGCCCCTGGGCTCCCAGTCATTGTTTGTAGCCCTGCCACATAACCGCCCTCACTCCTGGGCCTCCCCTGTAAGACTGGGCACTCCTAGGGGCAGCCACCACAGAGATGAGACCTCCCAGGCCCTGGCCAGCTGCTCACTGGGCACCTGTGGGCACCTCTGCCCCCTCCAGGCCCCTCTACCTGCTGGGACAAAGTGAGTCCTCCCCGCACGCCAGCTGCGGGACACGATCGATACCCAATGAGCCTTTCATTACGAGCCTCTTCATTATTCAGTGTGACTCCAGGAGCCCACCCCGGCCGTGCTGTGCAGCACACCACATAAAGCCACTCTGGAGCCGGCGGGCCGGGGGATGCTGAGCAAACCTAATGAGGAGGCTGAGAGCTCCTGGCAGCTCTGGGCTCGCTGCAGAGAGAGAGCAGTGATGTCCCTGGAGTGGGAGGGTGGACCCTGTCCTGCTGAAAGCAGGAGGGAGGAAGAAAGCGGAGCAGGGAGCGAAGAAAGGAAGCCAGTAGCGCTGCCCTGCCCTGGCCAGGCCGGGGCCACGCACCCCCCCACCATCCCATTTAATCCACAGCAGCCTGGAGATGGGGCCTGCTGCCTGCTCCCTGCGTGCCCAAGGTCACACGAGTGCCGGACAGGAGGGGGTTCCAGGGGACCAGGGTGGCCGGACACCACCAGTGGGGGACAAATACCTCGGACACACCCCCTGAGATCAGACCAGGAGGAGGTTTGGGGACGGTGGCTGCTTGAGGGATGGTAGGGTGGCATGGGGGTCCCTGAACATCTCTGGGGATTCTTGCCAGCCCTGACTTTACTGTGAGAAAGGTCCCTGCTCTTGGGGCCACACCACTGAGGAAACTAATGCACGCAGGGCCGGGCGGGGCTCAGAGTCAGAGGCCCACTGTCCACTCTGCGTGCCTGCCCGCCTCCCCCAGACACCTCGCTCTCCAAGGGCAGGCTGGTGTCCTTCGTCCCCCAGAGGCTCCCCTGGCCCCACCAGGTCTGGTGCCAGAAGGACCAGGACGCTCGTGAAGGCAGTGAGTAAGGAACCTACGCGAGGGCCTGGGCGAGGCACGGCCTCTCACCTGTGACTCGGCCCGTCCTGCAGAGTCGGGGCCCAGCGCCCTGAGGGCTCCCTGGGAGGGGGGCTCCCTGGTCCACCTGTGCCAAGGGAGCCCGTCAGACCCTGAAGCAAGGGCTCCTCTCTTCCAGGCACACAGACCCTCTTCTACCTTCTGGAAACCCTCCAGTGACGCTGGACCTCCCAGCCTGGGTCACCTGCCTTGGTCTGGCTCCTCCAGGTAAGCCAAGCAAGGACCGTCCATACCCTCCAAGGTCCTGGGACAGGGCTCTTCCCAGGGGAGGCTGGGTCCCTGCTCAGCTCACTAGGAGATGCGGAGAGCCCGCGGCCGGTGTGTGGTGGACAGAGCCGGCTCAGGGGCCGAGTGGCCCAAGCCAACGTCCCCAGATGTTATTGGCTGAATCGTGTCCCCCAAAATTCAAATGGTCAAGTCCTAGCCCCCAGCTCCTCCGAATGTGACCTCATTTGGAAATAGGGCCGTTGCAGATGTAATTAGTTAAGATGAGATCACACTTAGTGGGGGAGGCTCCCAGCCCCAATGACTGGTCCCTATAAAAAGGGGGGATTTGGACCCAGACACTCACACGTGGAGACGGAGGCAGAGGTCGGGGTGATGCTTCTACAAGCTGAGGAGCAACGAAGATTTCAAGCAAACCACTGGAACTGGGAAAGAGGCCCAGAAAGGTCACCCTCACAGCCCCAGGAACCCGCTTGCCGACACTTTGACCTTGAACTTCCGGCTCCAGGACTATGAGTCAACTTGTTTCTGGGGTTTGAGCTGCCCCAGCAAACGGGTGCAGCAGACTTGGGAAATGGATGGTGGGGTTTTGAGCAGCACTTTCTGGGACTCGTGCCACCCAGCCACCCCTTTCTGAATGCACGAGGCTTCAGTGACAGATGGGGAAACGGAGGCACTGAGACGGGAAGGGATTAGCCCACCACACCCACAGCTCCATGGTGGGGTTGGACCCAAATCCCAGCCCCCCGATTCCCCACTGTTCTTTCCATTGTGAGGGCTTCTCCCACTTTACAGACGGAGGGACTGAGTCCCAGAGTCACCTGGTGGGCAGCACAGAGGGAGAGGCAGCCGGAGCCCTGCCAGGGGGTGGCCACCCCAGACCGTGGAGCAGGCAAGGCTCTGCAGCAGGGAAACGCAGGAGAGGACCCAGGAAGGCTTCCTGGAGGAGGGTGCTCTGATCGGCTGGAGGATGGGCAGGGTGGGCAGCATTTCTGGGGCAGAGATAGGAATGAGCCGGGGAGGCGGGAGCCAGGTGGGTGAAGATGTGGCCAGCAGGCGGTGATGGACAGCAGCGTGGCCGTGGGCCCAAGGGCCCGTCTGCCAGTGCGTGGCTGGCACGAGGCCCCCGCTCGGCACCGCAGCTCCGCACCGCGATGAACGCCTGAGGCCTTTAGTTCGTGTTTTAATTACAGAACACAGAGCGCATTATCAACGACCTGTTTCACATGAAAAAAACGAAGCCATTTACCGAAGCCGGTCCCAGCCAAGCCCAGGCGATCGCGGCTTCAGCATCCTCCCCGGCCAGCAAATGGGGCCTGTCTGCTCTTGACAAAGAGGAATGTCCTCCAGGTGGATCTCTTTATTCCCGCTCCTTTCAGGGAACGATTTCAGTGGCTGACCGCTCCTTCCGTGAGAAATGGCGATTTGATAAATGCAAAGTGGACACTGTGGACGCTCGCTTTTCACCAGACAGTGGGAGCCATGGCCCCCAGCTCCTTTCCGTCCTTCACCCACCTCCTTGCGCAACGCCCCCCCCCCAAGCCCATCCACGTGGAAATCCAGGAGCGGGGCCCCGAGGGGCAGCCGCTGGCTCCACAGGGCTCCACAGGTCCCCACAGTGCCCCCAGACTGGGCAGTGACCAGGCCCACAGCCCCTGCCGCACAGCGCCCCTTCCCAGCACCAGGCTCGGGGGGCTGGGCACTGGCGGGCTCAGGGGCCAGCGCCTCCCTCCACGGCCTCACCAGCTTCTCCAACGACCCCAGCGTCCCCCGGAGAGCCCAGGGCCTTGAGTGCGCCAGCGCTCCGGGGAGTCCCCCACCCAGTACACATGGCACCTGTGATGAGAAGGTCAGGCCAGGGCTGTGGAACATTCTGGAGTCAGGCCTGTCCTGGGAATGAAGATGAACACAGACCTCCTGGCTGTGTGGCTTCAGGCAAATGGCTTCTCGGAACCTCTGTCTCCTCCTCTGTAAAATGGGCACGGGGATTGTCGGCCTCTCCCACTGGGCCTTCAGAGACTCAGGGACAGAGCACTGTGTTGCTGGCTCTGTATTCTGGAAGCACCCGCCTCCGATGGCTATGGAGTGAATGAATGAATGAGGTGAGGAATAGGAGGGGTGGAGGATGAGGACCTTCCTGTCCTTCCCTATCCACTGGCTTCCTTCTGCCCCCCAGGGAGGACAGGATGGCAGGAGGCAGGTCTGGGAAAGAACCAGGTGGAGGGTCCTGACAGCCAGGGCCTCGTGGAGCCATTTGCACGAGTAAGTGAATCTGGGTCACTGTTATTCAGGAATCACACAGGCTGTAGGGTGAGGGGGCCGTGAGGCAGGCCCTGGGGGAGCCCCTTCCGCTGAGGTCTGCAAGCTGAGCTTGAGCAGCAGGACAAGGAAGGGAATCCAGTCGCTGGCCTAATGGTATTATTTATTTATGTGCCTCCAGCAGGACCCATCCCCACAGCCCACCACTAACTTTCAGTGGCCCTTAGAGCAGGGGTGTAGGGAGTATGCCTGAGGGTTGAGCCTGCCACCCCAGAATCAGGAGGGTCTGTGAGATGCCTGCTGGACCCCCAGCTACAGCTAGGGAAGCTGAGGCCTGGCCCCCAACCCCATTACACAGCACATTAGAGGGGGAGCCCAGATGGGAACCTGGGTGTTCTGACCCCAATTCTGGGACAGCCCCTGACCTCACTGTCCCCCACAAGAGTCCTCAGAAGTCAGAGCTCAGTCTCAGCCACTACTTGGGGCCTCCTCTCCCCTGGACCCTAAGAATCACCCACCCGCTTCTCCCCTGTGAGGGGCTCTCCCAGGCAGGCCCAGCTCACTCTCCACGGAGGCCTGGACTCTTCAGGTCTGCCTCTGGCAGGGCCTGGCTCGGGCTGAGAGCCCCGGGCAACTCACTCACCTGCTTGTGGGCAGCTCACCCCTAACCATGGGCTCCTCAGCCCTCCGTGACCCTCAAGCCTCCTTGCTCCCGGTCGCTGCACCCCACCACATGCTCTGGCCCGTCCTGATTTGCCTAGAACCCTCCATTTCCCAGCTTTCTGGGTCTCCCCACAAGCTGTCCCTCCCCCTCTAAGACCCCAACCCACCTTTAAGCCCACCTGAATGCCCCTCCACCGAGAGGCCCCCTCCTGCTCCCAAGCCCCAGGCCTCCCTCTGCTGCTGCGTCCCCACTGCATGTGTGGTTGTGTCGTGTGTGGTTTGCATACTTCCCGTCTGACCCCAGCACTCCCATGAGCTTGGTTCTTGGGCGGCTTGTTTGGACTGAGTTCCCTGTCTGCTAGAGGAATGTGTAAGGACGCCGGTCTGAGCTCCAGAACCAGCAGCCTGAGCTTGGGGCTGGGGTCTCAAGATCACTGATTTCTGGGGGACCGGGGGTGGGGCTGGCCTCAGAACTCGGATGGGGCAGAGACGCTCCAACAGGAAGTCAAGGTAGTGGCAGGGGCAGGGGCCAGGTTGGCCTCCATCCCCCTGGGGCCTGGGGAGGACCGGGGGCCCGGGTGGATCAGGCACTTCTCAGAGGGGCTGGTAAAGGACTGGCCACATGGTGACAAGCCAGGTCACCTGACTCCCACTCCGTGGTCTGAATTTCTGGCACATGAGCCACCAGCACATTTCGCTATGCTCCTTAGCATGGGGTGTCCATGCGGGAAAAACTGTCAGGATCGCTTGGACCATGTGCCTGCTGGAATTGAAGAAGCATTCACTCATTCATCCATTCTCACAGGAAGGAAGCTCCCCTGTTCTTACAACTTGCATCTGGGAGGGAGGAGGGAGAATTGCCCCAGAATTAGAGGAGCCCAGACATCCTTCGGGAGGAATCCGCGGCACATGTGCCCCAGGGCCGCGCAGACCCCAGCCCCCTCCTCCCTCACAGAGAGCCTGGTCGTGTGCACCTGCCTCCCCCCACATTGCAGGAAACATCTTCATAAAATATTGATCGGTTTGCACAAGCCTTGGGTTGTTAGGAGGAAAGGATGGGGAGACTTTTGCATGTAAATGAGGTTTGTTCAGCACTGCCTTAACTCTTTCCTGCCTGGGCACCTGGGACACCTCCTTGGATTCCCCACGAAGTGGGCAGGAGGTGCAGGTGGGCGCAGGACAGCCTGGGGGACGCGGGAGCTGGGCATGTCCAGCGTCTGTTCTCCGGCATGGCCATGGAGGTCTTCCTGGGCTTCGCTCTGCCTCTCTCCCCCCTGGGCTGCCTGGTCTCTCTTCTGCTGGACCCAGACTCAAGGCCGTGACCCCAGCCCTGAGATGAAGAGCTCAGCGGCGGATGCAGACTAGCAGCTTCCAGCTCGGCCCTGGCACCACGTCCTCTGGAAAGGAGCTCGGCTCTGAGGCTGGCAAGAGCTGCCCTCCTGACTCTTAAAGGTCATAATCTCCTCTTGCTAATCACGCTGGGATCAAGAGAGGCATCTTTAGATCTGGTTCCAGCACCCAGGGTTCTGGGCGCCAGGGAAGAGGGTAGAGTGGAGCAGCACCTGCTGGCCTCGGTTTCCACACTTGTAAAGTCGGGGCGGGGGGGAGTGGTAACTGTACTTGCCCCTGAAAATTGTGGTCAGGACGAAATAGAGCCACCTGTGGCTACCACGGTGCCCAGCAGTGACAAGAAACAGCATCTTTCCTTTTTGTGCATGGATGGAGGGAGGGATAATGAGTGAGTGAATAAATGAGTGAATGAATGAATGAATGCGTGAGTGAATGAGTGAGTGAATGAATGAGTGAATGAGTGAACAAATGAACACATGGACATTTGTGCAGGACCTCAGCTACCCTCCAGGGTCTGACCTCACTCCCTCAGGAGCCCTTGACCTCCAGGAAACCTGTGTCCACAGCAGCTCTGGCGCTCCTGGGCTCTCCTCACTGCTGGCCTGGGGTCTCCTGCAGGTCCAGCCTCCTCTGCAGCCCCTGAGCCCCCTCCTGTGCTCCTGCCCCCATGCTCTGCTCTGCTCCCTCCGGCAGGTCTGAACCTCTCACCAGCCTGCCTTCACTGCGTGTCCTGCCATTCTCGGGGCCCCTTCCACCTCCATTCGGTTCTCAGGGAGCTTCTGCCCCTCTAACCCTTCTGATGCCCACTCTGATGCCAGGCTGGCTCCCAAAGCTGCTTCCAGGGACAGAGTCCTCCTCCCTACTCAGTGATGTGGGACGCACCGGCAACCTGGGAAGTAGGCACTGCCCTGGCTTTCAATCCACCCCACCCTGGCCTGCTGCCGCGGTGCGGTGCAGGGGGGCCCTGGGAAGTCACAGCTGGGGGGCTGGCCGCTGTCCTCCCACCCATCCACCCACCTCTCCACCCCCATGCCCGTCCACCCACCCATCCACTCAGCAAACTCAGGAAGGAGTCCTTGATGCCTCAGTCCCCCAGGAGATGGGATAACTGACTTGGAGTCCTCGGCAGGGTCTGCTTGTTCTCCAGCCTGGATGAACGCAGTAACTGGCTGGAACTGCCTCAGCATGCCCAGGCCGCGGAGCCCAGATGCGTCCCACACTCGAGCGGGGTGGAGGGCGCCGTTAGGGCACAGGCACGTTTCAGGACACAAATGATGTCAGGCCTGCCCGCCCTGTCTGTCATTAATCCTGCAGCTCTCACCAGCCTGCGGGGAGGGAGGCCTCGCTCTCTGTCCCCTGACAGATGGACAGACAGATGCCTTTGTCCTCCTGTGTCTGGGTTCTCCGAGCTTTGGCTGACACAGACACTTCTCCCTCACTTCCCTCCACCCTGTCTCCACCACACCCACCCTTGTCTACACCACAAGTGCTAATGATCCTGCTAGGGGCACAGCGTTCCCCACCAAGGGGCTCCCAAGGTGAGTCTGGGACCTGTACACACACACATGCACACACGTGCACACATGTATACATGTGCATGCATGTGCACGTGTGTGTACATATGCACATACACATGCATGCATGCACACCTGTGTATACACACCCAAACTCTGAGTCACGCTTTATTTCATTTGGGCCAGGCCAGCCTCTTTCTTTCTGGGAGTGGGGTGAAAGCTTTGGAGGAAATCTTGAACCGGGGCTCTGGGGGGTCCTGTCGCTCCTCTGTGTGTGACCTTGGCCAAGCCTCCACTCTGGATTCCACTTTTCCAGAAGGAAATGAGGAGGTGGGACTCCCTGGATGCAGAGAGAAGGCCCACGGGTAACAGGTGAGGGGTGACTGGCACTGCAGGAAGCAGTCAATGACAAAGTAAGGGGTCCGGGACAGTGCAGGGTGGCCTCTGGGAGCAGGACCTGAGGGGCTGTAGGTGATGGGAGGGCACTTCCCCTGGGATCCCTAAAACCCTAATCCATCCAGCCCCCATTCCCCCCCCTCCCTCATTCAGGCACTGCCCCTGGAATAAAAGAGGCGAGGAAGACGCCCACCTGCCTCAGGGGCCGACCCCGGGAGACGGTGGCTCCTCTTCTGGTTATTAATCCTTGTTTAGTTGTCCTGGGAAATCTAATAAGCAGCCCAAACATCTAGCTCCTGCTTTGTTAATTTTGGACGGAAACTGTTACTCCGACTGCACAGGATGAAAAGAAGGGATGCCCCCGCCTCACTCGCCGCAGGGATGCCCTGCTGCTCGCCTGAGAGCCGCCGCCCCCCACTTCACACGCAGAGGTTTATGGTGGTTGGTTCTGTTTTGTAATTACGATTAAATCTTCTGTCCTTTGTCTCTTTGCTGATTTTTAACATTGAAAACCAACATACAGCATTTCAAAACAATGTACATATTACACAGGGCAGATTTCTGCTCCGGCTGTGATGGGATAACAGGGACTGGGCTTACCCTTCCATTTTAAGCAGCTGAAAAACCAGGTAAAATGTATAAAGCAATAGTTTGGAGGCACTGAAGACCTGGCGGCGTAGGAGAGGGGTTACTGAGGGAGGAAACAAGGAGAGGATTCCTATGACAGCTGGCTTGCTGCCTGGAGGCGGTTCCCAGGCCTCAGCACAGGGCCCAGTGGCTCCCTGAGTTGAGGGGACAGAACTGAGGATTCAGAGAGCACTAGGTGTCTAGAACTTGCAGAGCAGAGGCCCTGAGTGGAGAGAAATGCATGGAACAGAGAGAGCTGCACAGAGAGAGGCTCTGGGATTGTGTGCAGACCTCCCCGGAGCCGTGGGCTGAGATTGGCCAGTGCGTGCACACAGACATCTACAGAAAGTCAGTGAAGACGCAGAAGATGTGAACAACACTGTCATCCAACGTGACCTAAGGGATGCTTATCGACCGCTCCACCCAACAGCAGCAGAATACACAACCCGTTCAAGTGCACTCAGACCATTTACCACGATTGACCATATTCTGGGCCATAATATGTCTCAATAGATGTAAAAGGATTCAAATTTTACACATCATGTTGTCAACCAAAACAGGATTAAATTAGAAATCAATCATTAAAAGACATCTGGAAAATCCTAAACATTCGGAAACTGAATAGCACACACTTCTAAATAACCCACGGCTTAGAGAAGAAACAAAAAGATAAATTGGAAACGTTTTTTTAACTGAGTGAAAATGAAAATATGACCTCTTGAAATCTGGGGGATGTAGCTAATGCAGGGCTTAGAGGAAAATGTTATCACTAAGAACCTACATTATAACAAAAAAGAAAGGTTTCAAATCAGTGACCAAAGGTCCGACTTAAAAAACTGGAAAAAAGAGCAAAGTAGTTCTAGAGTAAGAATGAGAAAGAAAATAATGAAGAGCAGAAACCAATGAAAGAAAAAGCTGATTATTTTAAAAGATCAACAAAACTGATAAACTATCCTAATTGATCGAGAAAAAAGAGAGAAGGCAAAAATGAGCAATGTCAGGAATGAGAGAGTGGACATCACCTAATATTCTACAGTTATTATAGGGAAAATGGATTATTATGAACAACTTTTTACCAATAAGTTAGACAACACAGATGAAGTGGAAAATTCCTTCAAAGATATAAACTACCAAAGTGCACTTAAGAAGAAATAGATAATCTAAACAGTCCTCTATCTGTTAAAGAAATTGAGTTTGTAATGAAAACCCTTACAATAGGAAGCTGCAGGTCTAAATGGTCTCGGTGCTGAGGTCTACCAGTATTTAAGGAAGAAATAATACCAATTGTACACAAACTTTTCCAGATAATAGAAGAGGAGGGGACACTTCCCTTATCATTTGATGAGGCCAATCTTATTCTGATATTTAATCAGACATCACAAGAAATCATAACAGCAAAGAACATCCCTCATAAAGATGCAAAACTTCTTACCAAAATTTTAGCAAATCAAATCTATCTACTTACCTACCTACTTACGTATAACTATACCTATCTATCTATTTATACTATATAAATGACAATATATTATGATAAAGTGAGGTTTATTTCTGGAAGGCAGTTGATTTAACTTTGAAAATCAACCAATGAACTTTTCCACACTGAAAAGGAAAAACATAGGACCATTTTCACAGAAGAAGCACTTAACATCCAGTGTTGGTTTGTGATAAAAACCCTCAGAAAACTAGGAATAAAATGAAACTTTTGCACCTGATAAAGGCCATCTATGAAAAACCTACATTGTCCTAAGATTGAGAGCAAGGTAAAGATGTCCGCTCTCTTCCTGTATTTTTTCATCAGTTTTACTCAACATTTTACTGGAGTTTCTATCTAGTGCAATAAGGCAAGAAAAAGAAATAAAAGACACACAAATTAGAAAGAAGTAAAACTTTCCTTATTGTCTTTTTTTCATGTAGCAAAAAATCCCATGGAGTCCACAAAATAAAAGCTACTAGAACTAGGAATGAGTTAGCAAAGTGGCAGGGTTCGAGATCAATATACAGCAGCCAATTGTATGTCTGTATACTCACAACAAACAATCAGGACCTGAAATTTTAAAAACAATACCATGCAAAGTACCATTAACAAAAATGGAATACTTGGGCATAAATCTGACAAAAGACATGTGAGACCTGTACGCTGAAAACTACAAATGTTGCCGAAATTCGAGAAGATCTGACCAAATGGGGACATGTACCGTGTTCACAGTCAGGAAGACTCACAGTTGTTGAGACGTCGATTCTCCACAAGCTGACCTACAGATCCACGGAAACTCAGTCAAAATTCCAGTAGGCATTACCTGCAGAAATTGACACAATTCTAAAATTTGTGATTCTAAAAACTCATATGGAAATGGAAAGGACCTATAAGAGTCTAAACAATTTTGAAAAACAAGAATGAAGTTTGAGGACTGATTTCAAGGCTAATTATGAAGTTACACTGAGCAAAACGGTATGGTATTGGCATAAAGATAGAACACGATAGAGTCCACAAATAGACCGTATATATGTATTCACGTGCTCAATTGACTTTTGACAAAAGTGCAAGGGCAACTCAATGGAGAAATAATGGTCTTTTCAGCAAATGGTGCTGGACTTAAAAAAAAGAACTTAGATCCATACTGCATAGCATATACAAAAATTAATTCAAAATGAATCATAGACCTCAAACTATACAACTTCTAGAAGAAAATAGAGCAGGAAATCTTTGTGACCTTGGAGCAGACAGAGATTCCTCAGATATGGCATCAAAAGCACGTCCATGAAAGAACAAGCTGATGGAGTGCACTTCCCCACAGCTGAGAGCTTCTGCCCTTTATGGTGCACTGCTGAGAGGTTGGAAAGACAAGCGACACAGACTGTTTTCAAATCACGCGTCTGTAAAGGACTTCTGTCCAGAATGTATAAAAGCTCAAAGCTCAGTAACAAGAAACCAAGTGCTCAATAAAAAGGGGACAAAAATGTGGATAGACACTTCAACAGAACCACGGCTGGCAAATAAGAGCATGAAGACAACTTCGCTGGTCATTGAAGAGATGCAAATGAAAACCACAAGAAGATGCCACTACACACCTACTAGAATGTCTAAAGTTAGAACGACCAACCTACCCACAGGTGGCAAGGATGTGGAGCAACTGGAACCTTCGCACGCTGCTGCTGGGAATGAAAAGATGGTGCAGCCACTTTGGAAACAGTTTGGCAGTTTACTGAACAGTTAAACATACACCTACCAGCCATTCCACCCCTAGAGAAATAAAAGCATATGTTTATATAAAGATTTGTACACAAACGCTCACAGCAGCTACATTTGTAATAGCCCAAAACTGGAAACAACCCAAATGTTCATCAGCTGGTGGATGCATAAACAACTCGTTTACGTTGACACAATTAAATGCTATTCAGCCATAAAAAGGAATAATACTGGCAAAGACATGAATGAATCTTAGAACAACTTTCTGAGGGAAAGAAGCCAGATTTTTAAAAAATGAGGATATACTCTAGGCTTCCATTTCTATAAAATCACAGAAAATGCAAACTATATTGACTGAAAGCAGCCCAGGGCTGTCTGGGGGCGGGGCTGAGGGCAGGAAGTCAGAGGGTGGACACAAAGGACGCAGGAAGGTTTGGGGGGGATGGGGATGTTCACTATCTTAACTGTAGTTTTGGTTTCACAAAGGTCAAATGTATCAGATTTTACACGTTCAATATGCGCAGTTTATAGCATGTCAATCATCATCCCTCAGTAACGCTGTTTTAAAAAGAAATATCATAATTAAATTGTAACAGATCAAAGAAAAAGATAAATATCAAAAGCAATTTGAAAGAAAGAACACGCTAGTGATAAAGAAACTACAATTACATTGAGAGCAAACGTCCCCGTTGCAACACTCACGACCACACACGGTGGACAGTGGACGCCAGCAATAATGTGTGGGCTGGTAGCACACTGTCACTGAGAAGTCTATACCCAGATGCACGGTATTCAAGAGACAGCATGAAGTGAAGACTTTCAGAGCCAAAAATCTCCGAGAGACTGTCCCACTGATGACATTCACAGAATGCGCTACGAAGGGGTGCACTCTGGCTAAAACAGAAGTGAGCGCGGGAAGGTGGAATGAGATGCGTGAAGCTCCAGCAAGCGAAGAAAATGCAAAACTGTGCAAGGAAATCCACAGGAGCATCGCCCGGGGAAAATAATAATATCACTGATGAGTAATATGAAGGTGTCATGAATCCCATTGAACCAAAATATTAGAGAAGACGAACACTAATTCATGATTTGAGGGGGACAACAACCTCTTAGCAACCTAAGAGCACAAGAGAATCTCCTTATCCTGATAAAGATGATCAAATCCCAAAAAAATGTTGTTCATAATGGTAAAATTCAGCACCGCCCTTTAAAATCAGCTTCACTTTTATGCCTCATTGTGCTAAAGAGTCTAGAAGCACATTGTGGCAAGAAAAAGAAATAGTACAGAGTCTAGAAAGGGGGCAAAAACACCTAAACTATCACTATTTGCAGACCATCGTTAAAGAGAAAATCAAGGTCATCTATATACAACTATTAAAATTAATTGGAGAGTTCAGTGACTTGCAGAATATAAATTCAGCATAAAATTATCAGCAAAAATTAGAGGAAGTAATATAATAAGACACCATTAACAATTTTTAAAAAACAAGCAAGATTTCTCTGGACACCTGTAATAAATAATGTGCAAGACCTTCCTGATAGGAAGTTTGTTGGTTAAACCTTGTTGGAGGGCGTGAGGGCAGACCCAAATGAAGGCAGAGATGTACAATATTCATGAATGAGAAGACTCAGTAATGACGAAAGTTCTCTGTAAATTGTTCTAAAGATGAGATGTATTTCCAGTTTCTATCCCAAATGGGTTTTTCAAACTAATTTACAAAATTAATATACAAGAGCGATGGACCAAAAATAACCAAGACATACCTGAAGATAAAGGTGAGAGAGACTTACGTAAGAGATAAGAAGACGTATTTATAAAGTTACAGTTCTTAGATAGTGATACGGTTCAGGGACAGACAAGGAAAATCATGAGACTGGAGAGAGAGCCGGGACAAGGCCATCGTCAGTGTGCATTCAGCATGTGGTGGAGGAGGCGTTGCCCCTGGGGGGAAGGGAGTAGCCAGCACGCGGGGCTGGAACCAGAGAAAAAAGATGCTTCATGTCATGAAGAAAAAATAAGTTACAGGCGGGTAAAAACCTGCATGTGAAAATGCAAAACTGCCAAAGACAATGTAAGATTTTATACCAATATCACAAAATGCAAGGGAAAGTTTGGTGTATCAGTCACATTAAAATTTAAAATTCTGTTTGGCAAAAGACACCATCAATAAAGCAAGAAATACAAGCCTCCGTCTGGGAGGATATATTTGCAACCCACATAACCAATAAAGGATCGCTACCCAGACACATAAATAATTCCTGAAAATCAATAAGAAAAAGGCAAACAACCCAATAGAAACACGAGCAAGTGATAGGGAACTATAAATATGGGGAGAAAACAATGTGCAATAAATATGTGAGGAGATGCTCAACTTCACTGCTCACGCCGATAAACACAAATTAAAACAACGAGATGCCATTTTTCACCCATTCGAGTGTAAAAAATTAATGTCTGATACCGTTGAGTGTTGCCCTGAATTTGTGGAAATGGAAGCTCCATGCGTTGGTGGCAGGAGTGTAAATTGGTATAGACAGCAATTTGTCAATACTTAATGATAATGATAACGGTTAATACTTACTCAGAGCTCACAACGTGCCAGGCACTGGGAAAAGGAACTCCGCACGTGTGAATTCACGGAACGCCCCGGAGCCAGCATCCCGCCTGTGGGAGGACCTCCGGGCACCGGGGGAGGCAGGTAAGGATGGAAACGTGAAAGCAACCCCAGAGCTCCTTATGGGGAGGGACCAGTCACCGTGCCTCATTCCCACCATGGGATATTCTAGTCAGTTAAAAGGAACACACTGGGTTGACACCAACAACACAGATAAATTTCAAAAACCTGATACGGAGAGAAAAAAGCAAGTTGCAAGAAGTTTTACACTATTTTACCGCTTACTTAAACTTTAAAACATGTAAACTACTGTTTGTGGATGCATACACGTGCTAGAAAAGCGTGAACTTGTATGTGGGAGGATATACACCAACCCTCGCCTGGCAGCCCGTCCTCCTCCGTGATGCGCCTTCAGGCTGTCTGGAGAGCTGTCTGTCTGTCTGCAGGTGTCCAGGCTCCTCCAGGAAGGGAATGTGCTCAGGGACCCAGGAGCCAGCCTTGCGGAGCTGGGACCTGGAGGAAGATTCTTCCAGTACTTCCAGGACATCCAACATTTGAAACCTACTAATGAAATTCATGATAATTCATGAAAACAGAATAAACACAGGCTAATACAACCCAGTACGCGCCAAAGAAGCATTTGTCAAAATCCCACCTCCACTCAGGGTGAGAATTCTTCACGTGGTGGGAACAGAGGAAATCTCATGCTTGGTGAAGCATCGAAGGCTCTCATTAAAATCTGGAACAAGATGGGATGTCAACACACAGTCTTCTAGCCGCACTGCAGGCCCAAGTCAATGCAATATGATTTTTAAGAGCTATGAGTACGAGGAAGGAAGAGGCAAATATTGTGATCTGCTAACAATATAATCAAGAATAGCAAATTCAAGAGAAAAAAAAAGCAATAAGAACTAGTAAGGGTTTATTTAGCAAGATGGAGACAAGGCCAGCATGTAAAACTCCATAGCTTTTCTATATACACTAGGAATAACTGTTGAAAAGAAGCTTCCCCAGTTTACAATAACTAGAAAAACTGTAAAAAATCTTGGGGGAAAAATCTAACAGATACGCACACAAAACCCATGCGAGGAAAACTATAAACTTTACTGTCAGATACAAAAGAAAATCGGAGTAAATGGGTAGAGAGATCCTGTTCTTATATGAGAAAACCAATGTTGTAAAAATGTCAGTGGTGTCCCAAAGTGATCTATCTATACCGGCCGTGGAATCGCAATCCAACTGCAATCGCACCTTTTACGGAATTTGATGCGCTGGCTGAAATTCACCTGGAAAAGAAAACGCTTGAGCACAGCAAACCCAATTTTAAAAAAGAACAACAATGGAAACTGGATTTGTAGACGAGGCACAAATTAGTCCAGAAACAGACTGTGTATCTATGAGCAGTGAGGACACCGTGGACGAGGGTCACGCCCGGCGAGGTCAAGGTGGGCTATGGAGGAGTCTGGAACAGGCTGCCCAGTGGGACAAAATAAAAGTAGATTTCTAAGTCATGAACATAGATAAATTCTGTGGATGAAAACATTAGATATAAAGACTCACACACAAAGATAAATAACGCTTGATTCACTGGCAATCAGGGAGAAGCCAATGGCAGCGACAAGGAGATATTGTTTTTCATCCATAAAATTGGGTAAAAAAGGTCAAGGACCGAGACCTTCTGACAATGATGAAGGTTCAAGAAAAACAGGTTCGTGGGGAGTACTTTTCACAGCCTTTTCGGAAAACAATTTGCGAATGTCCATCAAAAACATCACCGTGTCCCCCCTTCAGCCCAGCCCGTCCTCTCCGAGCCCTCCGCTCCGGAGAGATGCCCGCGCGTCTGAAGAAGCACAGGCGGAGGCGCCAGCGGCGGCTGTTGGTGGTAGGAAAAGACAGAAAGGGAAGGAAAGAGAAGCAGCTCAATTCTTCACCAGCAGAGCAGAGTGGACTACACACACATATCATCCACAGGACAGAGAACTCTGCAGCCGTCAAAAAACATAAAGTCGGACTGTGTGTACCTGGGCGAAAGCTCCCCAGGACGTTGTGATAAACATAAAAGCGGGTTGCAGACAACCCATGAAAACTTCATGATTCCATTTGTGCGACAGCAGAATCACCCGACGCGAGTGTTCATTTTATTTTGTGTGTACACACACGGCACATCAGCGTTAAGAAGGTGGTCTAGATGCCTCCACGCCCTGTGACAACACTGGTCGCCTCCTGCACAGGGAAAGGGAGAAGGGAAGGGAGCTGTGTGCTCCGATACTCCCCAGGCACGCATCCCTGGGTGACTTGTATCATTTGAACAAATGACTGTGACAATAAAGAGAAATAAGGATAGGCGGCGGGATGCACAGGTCTGGAACTCACGGGGGAGGAAACAGAAGAAAAAGGGCAGGAGTTGAGTTGTCCAGGGGGCAGGTGGCCTGGGAGCCGTGGATGGGGAGATGTCTCAGGGAAGAGGAAGTGAGGCCCAGGATGACCCCTGGGGCCTGAGGAGAGGGGGGAGGCGGCCAGGTGAGCCAGGAGGTGGTACAGAGGTGGGTGAAAACCCCAGGTGGGTGGAGGAAAGCCCTCGAGGGGGCGGGCGAGGCAGTGGGGTCACGGGACTGAGAGACCCTGAGACTTAGCAGGAGCAGCCCAAGGAGATCTTAGAGAAACGACTTCAGCAGCGCAGTGGGGCAGGTGGAGTTGGGAGGGGATGGAGGCACGAGGGGGAGCCGGCAGGGGTGAGTTTGGTGTGGCGGAAAGGGGAGGGATGGCATAGCGGGCTGCTGTTTTGACAGCAGGGAGCCCCAGAGGCAGCAATGGACGGAGGGAGAGAGGAGGGGCGAGGTGTGGGGAAGCTGAGGGCCTTCGGCAGAAGGAGGGGCACGTCCTCTGTCCAACAGGAGTTGGGGGCAGGAAGCCAGGACCTGGGGCTCCGAGAGGTGTGACGCCAGCCCCTCCATGGAGGTGGGAGGTGGGAGGTAGAGGCGGAGGGCCAGCCGGGACAAGAAGGACAAGGCTTAACATCGTCTGCGGACAGTGGGTGGTGGGCCCTTCGGCAGGCGGGGTCGCTAAGCAGTGCTCAGGGCCCAGGGTCAGGCGAAGGAGAACTGAGAGAAGCCAACTGTCCTGGCTGCGGAACGTTCTCGGGCAGCCCTCAGCGCCTGGGCACAGGCTGAGAAGGCTGACGGCCAGGCTCATCGTGCTGGGGGCCTTCCAGGGGCTGTGAGGGAGGGTCGGGGCCCCGGGAGGGCAGGGTATTTCCAAGGCAGTGAACGGATCGAGGGCCTAGGGCTGCAGGCTGCATAGGAGTGAAAGCCCCGTGGGACCCGATAGGAGGGAGAACGCGGGGGTCAGGGGCAGGGGGTCCTGGTGGGGTCAAAGAGCACAGCATGGGCCACTTGGGTCCGAGATGGAAGCACAGAGGTTGTGCCCTGAAGAGACTGCGGATCCACGCTTGGCAGCCATCTCTTGGTGTTCACCAGGCTGTCCTCCTGGGCTCGTGGAGGGGATGGTGGGTCACTGCACCACTGAAATCAAGTGTCCATGGGGCTCCATCTGGCCAGTGAGGGGGTCACCCAGCGGGGAAGCGTTGAAGAACTGATGTGCAGTTGGGCATGGGAGCCCCGAACCCCTATACTGAGAGGGCAGCATCACAGATGGGGGGACCCCTGTCAGCCTGGCCACTCAAGAGCCTCAATGAGCAGACCCCACCCACACACAGAACCAGAACCAAACGGCGGTTGTTTGCAGCCGATGGGATTTGGAACCGTTGGTTACACTGGCAGGAGCTGCCCCATCCTGACCCATGTGTGGGTGCAGGAGGTGTGGTCCACAGGGCCGGTAGCAGGGCAGAGGGGGCGGGTCTCCCCAGGAACACGTGGGTGTGCATGCCGGGGGAGCTGCTGGGGGAGCTGGGGATGGTGGAACTCACCTGAAGCAAGGAGCATCTAGGAAGTGAATCAGATGCTCCATCTCTGGAGCCTGGTGACGTCAGGATCCAGAACACAACCTCAGAGCAAGACGGGGACCGTAAAGCTGACCTTTCAAACCTGGCCTTGGAAAGAATGTGGCTTCTGGGTTAAAACTAAACAGAAAAATAAAACACTTTTTCCCACACTCAGGTGTGTCTGCTGAGGGGGACACCAGGGATGCAAACTTGGGTTCAGTGTGGTCATTCAGGGAATGGGTGGAAATGGTGGGTTTCTGAACACAGGGACTGCCCTCAGGGGGTCTGCAACCCCAAGGCCCAGCCCACGTTCCAGGAGGCGGAATAACCATCCACACCGGTGGTGATGGCTGAATCGACTCCCCAGAAACTGAAATGGGGATTTTTTTCTAATTAGAGGCCCACCATTAACTCTGCTTTGGTTTCATCTGGAAGGCACAGACAGAGCCATTCTATCCCCATTCCTCACCAAGAAAAGTAATTAGAATGCAAGGTCATCTCCATATAATGCATTATGACTTTAATATCAATAAACTCTCCTTAAATATTAGATGCAGTGAGGAAATATTAGTTAAATTATCACAGACTAACGTAATCAGTTTCCTCTAGGATAAAATGTGATAAATGGGTTTTAATAAACTAAAGAGAATTATATGCATCATATTCGTGGTTCCTGTCAATTTTATTTAGAGTGAAATGCCATTGCGATAATTAGTTGGGTTTTACTGTGTTCATTAAAAGCTTTTCTAATGACCGCTTGGAGGAATAGGTAAAATTAATTTCTTTCTTGAACATCGGAAGAATTTATCAAACAAACAAAAAGCGAACTCTGGGTCCTGTGTGAGACGGGGTGGAGGCCAGTGGCTGTGCCTGCCCGGCTGCAGGGACGGTGATGCCATCTGTCATTGGCACTGAGATGCCCCAGAGACACAGGCCCCAGGTGGAGGCCCTGGCTGTCCCTTTCAGGTGCCACAGAGCTGTGGCTTGAAGGCTTCTTCCTCCAGGCAGCCTCCCTTGACTGTTCCGATCTCCCTGGCCTGCACTCCTAGACCACAGGTCCCTGGTCTCCAGAGGCTGAAGCCGGGCCTGTGGTCCTTCGGGGTCCAGCACAGAAAGGAACACTTAGGGGGCTCAGGAGCCAGAAACTGGGTCCTGCCGTATCCTGGGTCTCCTGGCCACCACCTTCCATCCCAGCTTGGAGCTTGGTCTCCAGGCAGCGGGTATGGCCAGACAGGCTGCCTGGGGAGCCACGTGGTGGGACCGGGTGAGTGTGCGGGGTGAGTGTGGTTCCGGTGGAGGAGAAGCGGCGGTGGCGAGGCTTGGAGAGGTCTTGTCGCCTGACTGAGGCCGCTCAGCCGTGCGGGGAGACACCAGACCTGGACACCACCCAGCGGGGGCTAAGAGCTGTGATCCTTCCCACCCACCCGTGCAGGGGCAGCAGGCGTCTCAGGCCCCGGCCTGGGCTCTCACAGAGTTAGGATGAGCCCCAGAACCTCGTCAGGGAGCACTCCTGCCATACACACGCGCTCATGCACACACACACCACACACAAGCACACACCACACGTGCTTACACACATACATGTGTTCACACAGGCACGCACACGCACCATGCACACACACACACATACGTGCTCACACACACCCGCTCACACACACCCTCCCACCTCCGCCAGGTCTGGTTTCCTGGTCCTCCAGTGCCCAGCCACACCTTGTCCTCCTGGACGTCTCTCCGGTCGCCGCCGTGACCTGCCCAGGACTCTGTTCCTTCATCTCTCCTACCGTCGGGCCCTGAAAGCCACTGTAGGGCCAGCGGTCATTACCCGTCAGATACACGAGTTCCAATCCCTGCCCCCCAAGAGGGCACGTGATTTCTGAGCCTCACCTGAGCTCCCTTTCCCGGAAGGAGCCCCATGGGGTTATGCCAAGACTGAGGAGGTAGCTGTCCACATGCCAGCCGGCCTGGGCAACGCCACTGTCCTGGTCTCTGCCTGGCTCGTGGTAGGTGCTCAGCGATCCTGGTGAAGGACTGTTCCTGCACCCCCACCTGATTCCCTTGTGAACTGCGTCCTACGGCAGGGCTGTGTGGTGTTTGCAGTCATGTTGGCACAAAGCCAACTGCTAAAGAGAAATGTTTTAGCACTTAGGGGTCTACAAATTTTTTTTTAAACTTTAAAAGTAGTTTGTTCTTGGGTTTTAGAAATATGGCCTGTTATGGACTGAATGTTTGTGTCCCTCAAAATCATATGTTGAAACCTAACCCCCAAGGTATTTGGAGGTGAGGCTTTGGGAGGAGATTAGGTCATGAGGGTGGAGCCCCCATGAATGGGACTAGTGCCCTTATAGAAGGGACCCCACAGAGCTCCTCTGTCCCTTCCACCACTGGAGGACACAGTGAGAAGCCACCGTCTATGAAGCAGGAAGGAAGCCCTCACCAAACACTGAGTCTTCTGGCACCCCAATCTCAGACTTCCAGCCTCCAGAACCCGAGAAACACATTCCTGTCGTTTACAAGCCACACACCCACCTGTGGTCCTTTGTTACAGCAGCCGGAATGGACAGCGGTAAGCACGCGCACAACCGTGCTCAGAGGAATATGGGTTCTCGAAAGAAGAGCTCTTGGCTGAATACGGGGAGGCTGTGATGGTGCCAGGCATGGTGATGGCTGGCCCGGCCAGCTGGCACACAAGGGGACCAAGGGACAGTCAACTCCGAGCGAGTCGAGATGCCTGTCATAGCAGCACACGCTGCCTAGACTGTGGCAGAGCCCACGGTGTCCCCAGGCGCCCGCCGGGGAATGCATCTTGATTAGGGGAGCCCCATGCTGGAAGGCAGGGCAATATTTCTGCATTAGGAGTGTTTGCGAGAGTGACTCCAGCAGACGGGTAATTTAGCTGGTAATCACGGGCGCGGTTGTTTATTCATCATTAGAAGCTGCGCCTGGCTCACTGGTGAGAGCGAGTGAGAGACACACTCAATTAAGCTGGGGGGTGAGCAGCGTGCACCCGGCCAGCCCGCTGCCCGGAGACCAGGTAGAGCTGGGGGAAGTCTCCACGCGGCGAGTCAATGAGGGTGCCCTAATTGGGAAGCGGTAATAAAACATAATTGAGTTTAATACATAATTTAGATCATTACCCATTAAGTTAATGCCTCCCGCTTAGGTGTGGGGAGAAAATTATTTATCTCGTCATTCGGGAGGATTTCATTTGTTTTTATAATGGAATGCTCGCCAATTGACTTTAATAAGAGCAGTTTGTTAAATCAGATTTTGAACTGGTGCAGAGATTGGAGGTTCATATGTTAATTCCCGACATGATATTCTTGGCGCTTCCACCCTTCTCCCAAGCGCCCCTCTCTCTGGTGTCCGCGAGGACGGAAATTGAATCAGTCCCCTCGGTGTCTTGACGGGAGGCGGTTTGGCTTCTGACTCCTTCCTTATTTTTCTTTAAAAAAACAAGAGACGTTAAAGAGAGTCTGCTGCTTCTTTGAAAGGCCGTTCTCCTCGTGAAAACGTCACGCGGCCACGCACAAATGCTTCTGTTCAACACCGAGGAGCAGCTTAGGAGCCACCTCCTCCGCTCCGGCATCTGCGGTCGGTAACCCACTTGATTTTCTTGGCAGTCCTGCAGCGTCGAGGCGCCACCAACCCGGTTCCCACAGGAGCGCGAGGAGGCCCGGGGCGGCTCTGGCCGTGGGAAGGGGGCCCCGGACCCTATGGCCCTCAGGGTGGGCCGGGCCGGGCAGGGGCTCAGACGGAGGCTCTCGGCTGGGTGACTCTGGCCGGTTGGGTAATGGCAACACGGGGCCTCAGTTTCTGAATCTACAATGTAGGATAAGCAGCTCAGGTGTGAGGACGGAGGTGGCGATGCGGCCGAGCGCGTGGGACAGAGGTGGAACAGAGCAGGCGCGCGAGCAGTGCTGGATTTTCCCGCATTACGACTGCTCCTGGCCCCTCTGTGAACAAGCTTCCCTGCACCCCCGCCCCAGCTGTACACGGGGTACAAAGAGCGTTTGACCAAGAAGCAGGAGACCCCCACACTCGCCCCTGCCGCTGACAGTGCTGGGGCCTGGGGAGGGGGTCCCTTCCTGGCTCAGCCCCTGGGTCCCGTCTACAGGGTGGGGTGATCATAATGCCTTCCTAGCGGCTGTGGCTGCTCGTGGCAACGCCATGTCATCGCTACAGGTCTTGTGGACAGTCTGCGGGAGCTGACCCCAGGAGCCCGAGTTTCCTGGCCTCACTGAGGGGCAGCTGGCCTGGGGACCTCAGGCCACAGCCAGCAGGATCACAAATAAAACCAGCCACCATCCAGGGCTATGGTCCCAGTGTGGAGCCCTCTCAGTTCCTCCCACAGCCTCAAGGACAGGAGGCCCCAGGCACACAGCCTGCCCCTCCATCTCAGCCCTCAGCGTTTCCGTAGGAAGCACCTAGCAAACATGAGCCCCTTCCACTGCTGGGGGCCCTGCTGCCCCCTCCCCCACTCCCCACTTCCCTGGGAAACAGCCTCTAGGAGGAGGCGTCACAAGACCCAGTGTGGGTCTCCACGCTGAGAGACAGACGGCACCCACGGAGCCCCCAAAGGAGCAGGGGCTCATGGGAGCTTCCATGGCTCATGGGAGCCACAAGACCCACTGGAGGGGGGAGCCACGGGGAACTGGGACAGTACCACCCACTGGGCCATTGGAATCAATAAGTTTCGCTGTGAAACCCATGCTTTACACAAAATCATAAAAGATAACCCAGGGGTAACATAAATTTCTTTAAACCTGGGGCTTTTAAAGCACAGATATCTTTCTGCTGCGGGAAACTTCTCTCTCTTCTTCCTGTCTCCCCTTGGACCTGGTGCAGCCCAGGGACCCGGAGCCTCTGGAGACTCGTCACAGGGAGAGGCACCTCCTCCCCCGTCCTTGAGGAGGCAGCACAGTTGGGAGGAGGGTGCCCTTCCACTCTCTCAGAGAATCTGCTGCTGCAGAAGCTTCCAGAATAGTCATCTCTGATGGCGCCTTGTGGCTCTAGAAGCCCAGGCCTGCATGCCTTCTGCAGATCTCCCTGAAACCCAGTCCCCAACACAATTGGCTGTGGGCACACAGGTGAGCAGGGACCTGTCCTGGAGGGGCTCCCAGAAAGACCAAGAAGGATAAGCCCCCCAGGCTGGAGCGGCAGGGAAGGCTGCCAGGAGCAGACTCTGGTTCAAAGGTCCAGGTCGGGGTGCCTCCAATGCACCCACCAGCCCGAGACCCTTCCCTTGGGGGGTGGGCAGCACAAGAGAAGCCTCCCCCTGGCCCTGAGCCAGAGCAGACAGAAGGGGGTGTCAGGGGGAGGGGGCTCCCCAGCCCGAGGAGTGAGAGCAGAGCGGTCAGGGAGGGGCTGTCAGCTCCAGCCCCCACTGTGCAGCCCCCAGCCCCGTCCTCCTCAGGCCACCGGAGCCCCCTGGGCCTTTGCCCTGGTCTTTCAGGCCCTGCTGCCCACACGCAGGTTCACAGATTTGAGCCACACTCGCCGTGTTCCCAGAGGCTTTGGATTCTGAAGTGTCCAAGACCCCAAAGTGTGGCCACCCCATGGTGTGCCTCAGCTCTCCACCCATCGCCCACACTCCCCAGGTGGCCTGAAGGCCTTGGAGGGAAACCTGTACTTGCCATGCCTCGTCCATCTCTGGGTCCTGCTCGTTGAAAAGCACAGGCCCAGGCCCACTGGGGCACCCAAATGGGGTCACTCAGTGGTTCAGAAACAGCATGGCCAGGCCCCCCAATTTCAGGGCAGTGGGGCCTCTGGGCCCCTCCCAGCAGGTCATGGAGTCACCAAAGCACCAAGAGGGAGGAGAAAGAATGAGGGAGAGAGCCCGTTTGACTGCTGGAGAGTCAGTCCCGGGCCCTACGCCAGCGCCATCCAACAGAACATTCTGTGATGATGGAAATGCTCTCCGTCTGCACCACCCAATACAGTGGCCACTAGCTGCGTGGGCCCCATAGCACTCGATGCGTGGCTCACTCATTGTTGGTTAGCTACTTTCATTCACTTCCACGGAGGCAGCCACGTAGGCTGGTGGCCCTGTACCAGTGTCACCCAGGGTCACAGCAGGGACCAGCGGGCTGGCCAAGGAGGCTTGACTAACCAGGGAGGCTCAACTGCCCGCCACTCAGAGGCCACCGGCCATGGCCACTGCGCCGGAACAAAGGGAAGAGCTTGTTTACAAACTGTCCATTGAAATTTAAGTTGCCAACATTGGCATCAGGCCTGGCCCGCCAGGCCACCCGGATTGGAGGGTAATTTATGAAGATTGCTTCACCTGGGGCCGTGCTGGTCTGTGCTGCGAGTAATTCACACCAGGCTCATTTTGGATGCAGTCGAAGACCCCCGTATTTCACTATGACAATGTAATCACGGAGCCACATTAAAAAGTCATTATTGTTTAGAATCCGGCTTGGTTTGAAAAACACTTACTATAAAATTCAACAGCCTTTGTAAATTACCGGAAGGTTTACTCAAGAATCCTAGGTGCCGTGATTTAGACGGGGAACTTACCACTTTATTGATTCTGTGGGATTTTGTCAGTCCCTGCATTTATGGGGAAGGATTAGTGGGCAATCGGAGTAATAAACTCCTCCGTGTTGGCCCATCAATAATGATGAATTGAATTTGCGTCCTCAAATTTCCCGTGCAAACCGCTCCTGCTCCAGAGGGTCTGAGATTCGACTTTGGGGTCGTTTTGCGGAGCAGTATGCAAATCAGTCGTCTGGCAGAGAAAGGTGAGAATTTGTTTTTCCACTTGTCTTGCTTCTTGGTGCCACCCGGAGAGGGACCAGACTCTGCGTCCATCGAGGGGGCAGTTTAGTCAGAACTCCGCCGCCCGGCCAGCGCCCAGGCACTCAGGGATGCTGAGCTCTGAGCTCCCTCCGTTCTGCCCTCCGTGGCAGTCCAGAGACCGGATTTATGTCTCGACAAGCACTCGGTTGCACGCACGCGGCCGGACAGGCAGGACTCAGGAATTCCGTCTTGGTTTGTCCTGAGAGCAGACAGCGCACGGCGGCGGGCTTGCTCACGTGGGGCTCCCAGAAGCTGGGGATCCAGCCCAGGAAGAGCCCTGGGGCTGGGCCATCTAGACTCGCTCTCCTCCACCCTGGGTGATGGAGGCGGCATGAGAACCCAGCAGTCCTGACCCTGGCCCAGGACCTGCCCCAGCAAGTGTCTGCCTGGAACTAGGGGAATATTTCTGGAAACTTTTTCTACATCAGTCCCTTCTCAAAGCTCACAGCATGCATGAGCGCGTTGGAGACCGTGCAGAGGATTGCAGGGAAGAAAGTGGTTTCATGTGTTCAATCGTGTGTCATGTCGGCCCAGACACATCTTTAACGCACGGGACACCTGCCCACACTCACGGTGCTTCATGGATGCGCTTCGGGAACTGCCATGTGTCACATTTGGTCAGTGCCTCGCCGAGGGGCACGGGACCCTGCGGCTTCCACACTCTCCCTGCTGCTCCCAGGGGCCACCTCTGGGTGGGACCCAATCCCCACATCTCCGTATCAGGTCCCAGAGCTCTTCTCCCCCACGGCGCTCAGCACGGGATGGAGTATGGTAGCCACTCTATGGACGAAGCGTTAAGCAAAATAGAAACTGAACTTGGAATTGAACTGGATTAAACCAAAATTGAGTTACACTGGACTGAAAATGGATTGGAAAGGAATGGAGTCACATCTGAACTGAACTGAATTGAATTGAATTGGAAGTGAATTAAAATTGAACTGAACTATAATCTGAACATCAGGCAAGTGGTAGAGATGGTCCAGCAGGGCCTGGGGGGCCACCCCCTCTCACCAAGTGGGGAGAGAGGATAAAGATGGAGGAGCATTAACCCCGCCTGCCCCTTGCCCTCGGGAATCCTCGGGTCAATGTTGCTAATAGGAACAGAAAATTAAAGAAAACGCCTGCTAATGGATTTTCTTTAATATGTGCTGATGCAGCTCACAGAGGAGGTTTCTGGAAAAGCAGTGACCTAGACTTTGGAGGTCACACAGCATATGTGCCGAGCCCCTGAGATGCTCCTGTCCTCAGCCCTTTGGGACTCGGGGTGGACACACACCTGTATTTTAAGAGCTGCCCACTTTGAGTAGATTCTTTGTGTCTGGGCAACTACAGACCCTGAGCCACCCAGAAGCCATTGGCGCACTTCCTTCCAGCCGCAGGGACGCAGTGCCTGCCCTGAGAGGCACAGGGCTCCGGGGCTACCGGAACTTACCGTCCAGAAGGGACACACACGACACTGAGAGATGACGGTGTCCTGAGGCAGGATCACACTGGTCTGCCAAGGACGCTGCAAGCTCTGTGGGGCCTGATGTCTAGACCTGTCTAGGTGGGTGAGTGGGCACCCGCTGGGAGCACAGGGAAGAAAGGTGTGCAGGCAGGAGGAAGAACCCAGACGGACACGGGGGCCCGAAGGAGCAGCCTCAATCAGAGCGTGGGAAGGCATCCGGGGCAGCGGGTCCTGGACACTGGGCCCAGCGCTGTGACTCAGAGCTGGGGTGGGGGCTGCGGGGGCATGTGGGGCACGGGGCCCGGCACCTGGGCTGGCTGCAACCCTGAACTCATAAACCACATGGAGTCACAGCAGCAGAGCGCCACAATCAGGAGAGAATGTAAAGGAGAGCAAAAACCAGACTCTAACCCCCTCCCAGGACAGGAGGGAGTCACAGGTGCTGGGTCACCTTCATTTCTTGATTTATAGTCTGTCCTTTCAACTCCTACTGTGGAAATAAACACACCTGTTGGTCCTGCCTCTGCGCCCCCACCGCATCCACGTCCCTCAGTTCTGTTAACATCGTCGGTGTCCTGATAACTGTTTATACCCCTCACCTGCTGGTCTAGGACCAAACCCCGTGGCCGTTTGGCCCTTTCTACATGGAAATAGCATCACTGCTTCCTGGAAGGCCTCCCCCACCCTGTCCCTGGATTCTGGAATTTGTCCTCAAGAAGCCGCTTCAAGACGTTCTTGGGAGCCCACCTTCTCGGACACGTGTTTGAGAATTTGGGGACGTTGCCACTGCCTCTGTATCTGAGCAACACCTTGGCTGGGTAAACCTCACCCCACCGCACCCCAAACCCAGACAGGAGGAGGTTGGCCTGAGGATGTTCTGACTCCAGGGGGGTGGACTTGACGTTTGTCTAGAATCGCTCCGTGGGTTTACCTTTTGATCACGATGGGAGTTCATGCCCACGGGGAAGTGCAAGGAGCGCGCGGTGAACTCCCGCACAACCGTCGGGATTCGCCGGTGGTCAGATTCTGCACCATTTGCTTTATTCCTTTCTCTACCTGTGCGGTCCAGAGAAGGGTGCCCAGCAGTGTCCCTGGAACCTGTGAAGAGGCCACTTCAGATGCGATGGAGTTGAGGATCTTGAGACAGAAACTCCCCTGCACTCTCTGGCTGGCACAGTCGGATCATGTGAACCCTTAAAAGCGGAGAACTTTCCCAGCTGAAGCCAGAGAGGTGACACAAGGAGGGGAGGAGAGATAAAGTGTGAAGACTCGACCCACTATTGCTGGCTTTGAGGATGGAGCAAGACGGTCACTGGCCAAGGAAAGTGGGAAGCTTCTAGAACCTGAGAACAGCCCTCACCTGACCACCAACAAGGACACAGGGACTTCCATCCTACAAAGCCAGGAAGTGAATTCTGCCGACTCCTGCACAGCCTGGAAGTGGGTTCTCCCCCAGACTTTCCAGAAAGGACCGGGCTGGGCCAACACCTTCATTGTACCCCAGTGAGACTCAGGTCTGACTTCCAACCGATGAACCCGTGAGATAAGAAATGGTGTTATTTCAAATCACCAACTTAGTGGTAACTTGTTGTGACACTTGTTACTAATGTGACTTGGTCTTGTTTTTACAAGAAATAGATGCAACCTAGGAGAATTTTACCCCGTTTCAATGACCGTCACCTCTGACCCTCCAGCTTGCGTCTCCTGGGAGGGCGGACACGCGTTCTCTCACACACTCAGGTACAATCATCAAATCCCGGAGACGTGGGGTCCTCTGTTACCTCTGCCCAGGCATCAGCTTCCCGAGCGATCTCGTAGCAAAGCCGCACTGACCATGGGCCCGGGCCGTCCCCGTTTCAGGCACCCTCCTTATTTCTCTTGCATTTTTTGGGCTGAGTGGGGAGTTGTCTGCTCTGCGTTTCTCAACTTGGCAGTTTCCTTCTGTGTCGAGAAGGAGGAGCCAGGAACTGACACCCCAGGGCAGCCAGGCCCGCAGCTCCCGCCCCCCCTGCAGACTGAGGCCGCGGTGGGCTCCTGCCCAGAGATCCCAGATTCGCGCCAATTTCCTAGAAAACAATGGAGTACCCCCGCTTCATCAGTCCAGGCTCTAGGCCACCCCGACCTTCTGTCCCCGGCTCTCCTATCCCACATCGATGCCAGCTGTGTTTCCCATACTGTGCCCCCCTCTTCCCACCCTGCCTGAGCACCTCTGGTTTCCTGGCCCAACTCGGACGCATCTGGGCCTGAGCATTCTTCTGCCCAATTTATTATTTTTCCTTCCTTTCTGCTCTCTCCCTCCTTCCTTCTGGAGGGGAAACACGTGGCTGATGGATTCCCTCCTTCTGCTCCCATACAGCCTTCTCTCTGAGCATGTGATCTCTTTGCCCTCTTCCTTCTCTGTGCTTCCTCTGCCCTCTCTTCATGCCTCATGTACCACCACCCCGACGTAATGCTGTCATCTGGACGTTTCCCGGCATGTCAAGGCTCACCTGTCCCAGGGGGACTGTCAGCTCCCCTGGAACTTCACCTCTGCCTGCTGCTCAGCCCAAGTCCAGAGTCGACCGCGATTTCTCCATCACCCCGTCCAATCCAATGTAGGCAGAGACTGTCTCTTCTAACTCTAGCGAGATCTCTGGGTCCACATCTTGCCTGGGGAGGCGACACAGCCTCCTGACTCAGGCCCTGGTGGCCATGCTGTTCTCTGCCCCCAGCCTGTGCTCCTTTCCTTTCCCTAGCCCGCTACTCGCTCCTCCTCGGGGGCCTTGAGTTTGCAGCCCGCTCTGCCAGCCCTTGAACGTGGGCTCTGAGGGTCTCCCTGGCCCCGGATGAGGCATGGCCTCCTCAGGATTCCCTGGACACCTCACCAGACCAGCCTACCCATCCAGCCCTGCCCCACAGCCAGCCTACTCCACGGCCCTTAGCAGCACACTCTGAAATGTCTTCTCTTGACTTCTTATTTTTGCTTATTTATTGCCCGTCCACGAGGGGAGGGCCCTCTCTGAGTCCCCGGGGCCTGACTCTCGGCAGGTGTTCAATTATCATTTGTTGAATGAATAAATGTCCTTGAGGCTGCATTCAGGAGAGTCTCCTTCGCTGGCATTTCTGAAATGGTTTCTTTTTCTCTTTCATTTCCACCCTAAGCCCTGCCGGCTCACTTTGCATTCTATTATCCCATTCTGCTATCTTAGCATCTTTTATTTCTTCCTATTTCTTCTTAGTTTTTTTCTCAGGATATGTGTTCTTTGTCCCAGTGTTTTACAATGAGATAGTTCGAACATTCAGAACAAATTACACAGGATAATTTGTACCCACCGCTCAGCCCTAACAAGTATTAGCATTCTGCCATATTTGCTTTAGGTAATGTTTTCACAAACGGAGCATTAAAATAGACTGGAGCCCCGGTCCATCATTCACCAATCTGGTTTCCTGCTCTCCCCCTCAACAGCCTGGTTGATCATGTTTTGATAGCTTTGCTACAGTATATCGTGTTGTTTTAGTGAAGATACATATGTTTTAAAACTTTACACAAATAGTATCAAGCTATGCATAATTGTGTCCATTGTCTCCTCTCACTCATGTTTCCAGGTTGGCCCAGGTCTGTGCAGAGTTGCCACACCTGTTTTAACCACTGGGCAGCACTTAGCGTCCGAACAGGCCGTATAGTCTGTCCCCACCTGATACCTTCCACTGTCACAGACGGAGTTGTGTCATAAACAGAGTCGCTGTGCACGATCCTGGTTCTTGTGCAAAATGCAGCAATGTCTGCAGAGTCTAGAAGGAGAGATGGAATTGCTGGGTGGAGGGATCTGCCCGGCTCCAACTTCACCAGCAGGGGACAAGCTGCTCTTCAAAGGGTGGAGCCAGTGTGACCTCCCTCAGCATCGTCTGAGAGTTCCCTCGCCTGCCCTTCGTTAGCGTTGTTACTATTCGATTCTTAATCCTTATTAATGTGGTGATTATAAAATCTATAAAATCATTGCTTTAATTTGCATTTCCCTGGTTACAGGGGAGAGGGGACCTCTTTTCATGGTTATTGGCCATTCCATTTCCTTTTCTGTTAATTGCATGTTCATATCCTTGGCCTATTTTTCAATTGATTCTTTTCCTTGTATTGTCTTATTAATTAGTGTGAGCTCTTTATATACGCTGGATAATAATCATTTGTCTGCTATGTTCATAAAAAATATTTCCTCTTGGTCTGTGGCTTGTTTTTTAACTTTGTTTATGGTGCCTTTCACTGTACAGAAGCTATTAATTATAAGATGGTAAAATTTATCAAACTTCAGTTTTATGGTTTGTGTTTGCATATCTTGCTTAAGAAATTTTTCTGTATCCTGACATGATAAAGCCATTTCCCTATAGTTTCTCCTAAATGTTTTAAAGTTCTGCATTTCGTATGTAGGACTGTAACCCACCTGAAATTTGTTCTCTGTACAGTATTAGATTATGATCTGAATTCTGTTACTTTTCTGTTGGTGGCAATTGGCTAGTCATAGCCTGCCTGCTCCTGCTGATATGTAGATACCTCTGCCTACTGATTTCACATGTGCACAGGTCCGCCCTGTCCCGTTGGCCCATTTGTTCGTGCACAGTTGATCACAGCCCCGGATAGAGTCTTGACGTTTGGTGGAACAAGTCCCTCTACTTTCTGCTCCTTCTTCAACGTGTCTTGACTCTTCTTGGTCCTTCAGTTTTCCATGTGAAGCAGCAAACCACCTGATCAGGTGCCATGAAGAACGTTGTTAGGATTTTAAATGAAATTGTATTTAATTTACAGATTATTTTACAGGAGAAGTGAACATTTAAAACTGAGTTTTCCTATTCATGGACTATCTCTCCAATAGTTAAATCTTCATCTATAGCTTCCAATAAAATGTTAATATTTTCTCATTTGAGATGTTCACATCTTTATTCACTGCTAAGCACCTTGGAGTCGTAGCGCTATTGTGAATGTATGTTTTCTCTATTGCATTTTCCAATTAGTGTTGGCTGTTGGGTAGTAATGCTGTGGATTTTTACGTCTCCTTACATTAAATCTTGTTAGTTCTAATTGTAAAGTTTCTTGGAAGATTTTTATATAGAAGGTTGTGTTTTCTACAGCCGTGACAATCTGTGCGTCCCTTCCAGTCCTTACTCTCTCCTTTCTTCTTGTCTTGTAACTGACTGGACATCGGTGCCGTGTTGCGTAACAGCTGGGAGAGCGCCAATCCCCAGGCTCCCAACTGAGGTGGGGCTGTGCCTGCGTTTCCCCGGGAAGCCTGAGGTCTGATGTGCTTGCGGTGCTTGCCCTCCATCAGTCAAGGTAGCCCGTGCATCTCTAACCCTCTAGGAGCCTCCGCCATGAAAGAGGTGGGGCTACGATCAGTCTACACCCTCCGCGATGACCAGAGGCTTCTCCGCAAAGATCTGCTGATGAGGTGAATTCTGCAAGTAGATTTCCTGGCGGTATTTTATGCTTACATTCCCGGAACAAACCCTACTTGGTCACAGTGACTCCCCCAGTCCTCACTCCTGGTGTGTGACCAGCCAGGATGGCCATGTGGACACCCTCTGGTGACCCCTAGCCAGCCCCCCCCAGAAATCCTGTTGCTCTGCTTCTCCCCAGCCCGCCTCCTGCCCAGACGGCTCACTGAACAACTCCGGGAGGAGAGTGGAGCCATTATGCAAGTGTTGTTGCCAAAGACCCTCCCAAACTGAGATAAAAAATAGTACCTGATCCAGGGAGGAGGTAGACTTATTTCTGTGCAGAGAAAAAGGTTGGAAACACATCTGTTCCACCAAGTAAACAGCCCCGTTACTGAGGGGCTCAGAGTCCAGGGATCCGGGGCCCTTTTGGGTTCTACTGAGCTCCTTCCCCCCAGCCCCAGGGCTCGCCTCCTCCAAGCTGCTGTCATCCACTCTCTCTCTAGGACGATGCATCCACAGCACTGTTGGTGGGGCACACTGTCTCCCCCTCTCTTGCTGCCCCCTAAATGGGATCAGGTTTCCAGGACAACAGTACACAATCGGCGTAGCATAGCAACAGCACGGGTGGGGTTGTGACCAGGCTTCTGGAACCTCCCACATTCCATCTCTTTCCTCTGCTCAGTGCCACCTTCCCAAGAGGAAGAGGCGTGGTCCAAGGCAGAGGACGTGAGTTGAATTCACATACTAATTTGGGGTGCCTGGGTGTGCAAGTGGAGGGGTGGTTAGATGCATCCAAGAGTCAGCAGCTCGTAAAAAAGGTTTGGGAGTAGTGAGCACGAGGGTGACAGCTGAGGTAATGGAAGGATGTCTGACTCACTTACTTACCCATCACAGGCCAAGGGTGAGTTGACAAAGGAGGAAATCAGCAAATAAATCAGTTATAAAAAAAACCTTTACAATATTGTGATGAATTGGCTACTCCCCGAGCCTCTACCCATCTCTTCCTGACACCACAGAATTGCCGTGAGGTGTTCGGACCGTGTTCCAGGAGGCGGCTCCAAGTGTCCCTGGATGTCTCCTTCAGCCATTCTCATTACTCTGCTCCAGTGGTCCCTGACAGGTCACTGCTATGGGAGAGAAAAGCTATCCCTTTATGTCACTTTGTTGCAGAATTTGTGACTTGCAAAACATTAGCTGACTGATGTTTAGAACATGTTGCCCTTGGTGGAATTGGAGATGTACCTTCCTTTAGAAAGTTCCAGAAACAGGTGGCTTTGGCCTTGGCCCTCATGGGAACAACCAGGTCTCTTTATCCTAAGTCAATGGCATAGACTGGGTGTCTAAGAGAGGCCTACTGCAACTTTCTGGGTTAAACGGTGGAAAGGAGCTTCTGGAAGCATGACTTTGTCCCCTCCACTCTCAAATCTATCTACGCACCTCCTCTGAAATGGACGCTGGCTCCCATGTGGCCTTGGGACAATAGGGAAGATTGGAAGAGGCAGCAACTTAGGAGACCCACAAGGCTGACATCACGCCTATTTCTACGCCACCAGCCACAGTGGAGAAGAGCCCGCTTGGCTTTCCACCACCTGCAGAGCTGCTATTTGTAGTTAATACAATTATCACATCTGAGCCACAGAGGGCCAAGAAAGAAGACAGCCCAAACCAGGTGGGCGGCAACCACAGGAGATAAAAGATGAATCAGAACCAAAGAACACACAGAGCTGCTGGAGGAGACAGAGGACAGGCCAGGTAAATGATGACAATGATGAGCACTTGAGAAGACTCAAGTGCAGTGAACATTTTGTTACTGGAGTTAAGAAGAATAATTCCAGTAGATAGACTGAAGGATGGTTAAGATCACTGCTTGGACCCAAATCAGTGGCCTGAGGATGAAGTATAAAAATATCAGCAAAGACGAAAAATATAAGGAGAAGGAAGTCATAATAAAAGAGAGAAAGGATTTGGAAGATAAATTTAGGAGCCCAAACATGAGAAAATTAGAGGTATTTTATAGAATGACCCTCCACTGAAATTCTGATGTTTTTCTCATGATTGGACTGGGGTTGTTGGTTTGGGGAGGAGGACCGCAGAGGCGAAGTGCCCTTCTCGTCACATCACATGAAGGGCCCACACGGTCAACACGACCTGTCACTGTTGATGTTGACCTTGATCACTAGGTGAATGTAGTGCTTGTCAGGTTTCTCCACTACTCCAGTTTAAAATTTATTCTTTTTCCCACTTTTCCCACTTTACTCTTTGGAAAGAAGTCACTGTGAGCAGCCCACACTGTAGGAGTGGGGAGAGTGGAGTACTCACATAAACTATTTGGAATTCTTCTACAAGGGACATTTGTTTCTTCTCCCCCATTTATGTACTTATTCAATCACTTACTTATATCAGTGTGGACTCATAGATATTTATTTTACACTTGGGTTATAATCTTGTACTACTTTATTTGATGCCCAAATTATTCCAGATTTGGCCATTAGAAGCTCTTTCAGTTGACTCCCGTGTCCCTTGACATAATCCCATCGTTGTGGGTTTTTTTAACACTTCTATATCTTCCGGTTCTACAAGAAGCTGTAGGCTCCTCTTGTATAATCCCTGGCTCAGGCCTAGGATCAGCCATTTCTCCAAGGATCTCTGGTTCTTTTTACTGGAGAATCCTATTAGAAGCCAAGATCTGGGTGCTAGGTGTGCTTATTGTGACTGGGATGTCATTGGAAATTCTGGAGTTGAAAAGTACAAGAAGTAAAACGAAAAATTCACTAGAGGGGCTTAGTATATTTGAGCTGGCAGAAGAAAGAATTAGCAAATTTAACAATAGATCAACAGAGATTATGCAATTTGAAGAATAGAAAAAATGAAGAGAAATGAACAGTACCTCAACAAGATGTGGGAAAGCACTAACCACACCAACATATGTACAATGAGAGTACCAGAAGTAAAGGAGAGAGAGGAAAAAGAAGAAATAATGGCTGAAAGCTTCCCAAATCTGATGAAAAACACTAACTTCACATATAAGAAATTCAATATTCCAAGTAAGGTAAACACAAAGAGATACACACCCAAACACATCACAACCAAAGCATTGAAGACAAAGACAAACAAAATCTCGAAAGCAGCAAGAGAAAAATAACTCATCGTATGCAAGGAACCCCAATAAAATTAACAACTGACTTGTTTAGAGGCAATGGAGGCCAGAGAGCAACAGGACAAAATATTCAAAATGCTGACAGAAAAACTGCCAACCAAGTCTTATATCCAGCAAAACTATCTTTAAAATATGAAAGTGAAATAAAAGTGTTCTCAGTTATAAAAATGGAGCTAATTAGTTGCTGGCAAATCCACCTTACCAGAAATACTGGAGGAAGTTCCACAGATTGAAAGCAAGTAACACGAGACGGTAATTCAAACCCACACAAATAAAAGTGTCAGTAGAGGTAATTATAAGACTGTATAATTGTGTATTTCTTCTTCTTTCTTCTCTTGACTTACTCAAAAAGCTATTTCATAAAACAATATATATGTAGTTGTATTTTGGGGCCTATATTATAGACATGTAATATATTTCACAATAACAGCACAAAAGCAGTGGGGAAAAGTGTATTGGAGCAAGGGAGTGACAGAGATGGTAGCTCAAATCCACAGGGAGAAATGGAGAGAAAAAAGAGTAAATAAGAAGGTTAACATAACAAGTCCTACATATATATATATTATATATATAAATATAAATATATACTTGCTTTCCATTCTTCTCTCAGCTTCTTTAAAAGACATGATTATATAAAGTAATAATTTTAGCAATGAATTTTTAGGTTGTAACATATGTATACATGAGATAATAATAATTAATAATGTGTGTAATAATAATAGCACAAAAATGAGGAGTGGATGAAGCAAAATAGGAATAAATTTTCTATATTTCACTGGAACTGTCAGTATAAATCTGTATGAAACTCAATTCCAATAAATTAAGATATATATACTGTAAGCCCTAGGGAAACCACTAAAAATAAATCAAATATATAATTTAAAAATTATTAAAGGAAGTAATGATCCCTCGTGTTGCATTAGAAAACGTCTACTTTATACAAAATAAGATAGTAAAGAAAGAAGACAAAAATGACATGAGATATCAAGAAAATAAAAAGTAAAATGGCAGATTAAATCTAATCACATCAACAATAACTTTAAATGTGACTAGATTAAACAATCCAATCAAAAGGCAGAGTACCTCTTCTTCTCAATACACGTGGAACATTCTTCAGGATAGACCATATGTGAGACAATAAAGCAAACCTTAATAAATTTAAAAGGACTTAAATGATACAAAAGTAAAGTATTTTACTAAATTAAAAGTATTTTCTCTAACCACAATGAAATTAAAATGGAAATCAATAATAAAAGGAAATTTGGAAATTCACAAACACGGAAATCAAACAATGTACTCTTACATAACCAACAGATCAAAGAAGAACTCTCAAGGGAAATTAGAAAATATATTTAGATGAATAAAAAGGAAAACATAATATACAAAAACTTATGAGATGCAACTAAAGTAAGTAATGATGCTCAGAGTGAAATTTATAGCTGTAAACACCTATATTAAAAAATGAGAGATCTCAAATCAATAAACTACACTTCCACCTTAAGAAACTAGAAAAAGAAGAGTAAACTAAACCCAAAGCAAGCAGAAGGAAAGAAGTAATAACAATTAGACCAAAAATAAATAGAGAATACAAAACATTAGAGGAAGTGAACAAAACCAAAAGTTTTATTCTTTTGAACACAAGTCTGCTTCTTTGAAAAGATGAACAAAATCTTTAGATTTGTCAAAACCAAGAAAAGAGAGAGAAGACTCAAACTATCAAAATTAGGAGTGAAAAGGGGACACAGTTACTGATCTTACAGAAATAAAAGGGAGTATAAAAGAATACTATAAACAAGTGTATGCCAGCAAATTAGATAACTTAGATGAAATGGACAAAATCTTAGAGAAAAACTACCAAAACTAACTCAAGATGAAGTAGGAACCTTAATAGACTTATAACAAGAGATTTAATGAGAAATTTAAAGCTTTCCACAAAGAAAAGCCCAGGTCCAGTAGGTTCACAGATGAATTCTACCAAATGTTCAAAGAAGAATATGAAACTTTCACAACCTTTTCCAGAATATGGAGGAGGAGAGGACCAACTCATTCTATGAGGCCAGTATCAACCTGATACAAACACCTGACAAAGACATCACATGAAAATAAAGTATGCACCAACATCCCTGGTGAATAATCTTGTGAATATGGATGGGAAAATCCTCAACAAAATAATAGCAAGCTGAGTCCAGTGACATATAAAAAGAATTATATGCCAGGACCAAGTGGGATTTTTTCCAGGAATGCAAGGTTGATTTACTACACAAAAATCAGTTAATGTACTACATCATATTAATAGAATAAAGAGCAAAACCACATGATCATCTCAACAGATAGAGAAAAGTATTAACAAAATCTAACACTCTTTTGTAATAAAAAACATTCAGGGGCTGGCCTGGTGGCATAGCAATTAATTTCACATGCTCTGCTTTGGCAGCTAGGGGCTCACCAGTTCAGATCCTGGGCACAGACCTACTCACCACTCATCAAGACACACTGAGGCGGCGTCCCACATAGAAGAGCTACAACTCTACAACTATGATACACAGTTATGTACTGGGGCTTTGGGGAGAAAAAAGAAAAAGAGGAAGATTGGAACAGATGTTAGCACAGGGCCAATCTTCCTCAAAAAAAAAATTCAACAAACTAGGAATAAGAGAATTTCCTCAACCTGATAAAAAACACCTATAAGAAAGCAACTACATCACAGCTAACTTCATTCAGATTAGAAAAGAAGTAAAATTATCTTTATTTGCAGATGACAGTATTGTGTATATAAAAAACACAGAAAAATACTACAGCTAATAAACAAGTTCAGCAAGGTTGCAGGATACAAGATTAATACAGAAAGTCAAGTGTATATCTATACACTAGCAATGAATGATCCAAAAATGAAATTAAGAAAACAATTCCATTTACAATAGCATCAAAAAATGAAACATTTAGGTACAAATTTAACAAAAGTGCAAGACTTGTGCACTGAAAACTACATTTTTGAAAGACATTGAAGACAATTGAAATAAATAAAAAGACTTTGCATGTTCATGGATCAGAAGACTTAATAATGTTAAAATGGCAGCACTTCCCAAACTGATCTACAGATTCAACACAATTCTTATCAAAATCTCAGCTGGCTTTTTTACAGAAACTGACAGAACAAAAATCCTAAAGTTCACATGGAAATGCAGAGGAAAGAATAATCTTTTCAACAAATGGTGCTGGAACGCCCATATGTCCACCTGCAAAAGAACAAAGTTGGACCCCTAACTCACACCAAAACCCAAAATCAAAACTCAGAATGGATCATCAACCAAAATGTAAGAAATAAAACTACAAAACTCTTAGAAGGAAACAGAAATCTTCATGCCCTTGTGTTAGGCAATGGTTTCTTAGATATGACACCGAAAGTACAAGTGACAAAGGAAAAATGGATAAACTAGATTACACCAAAATTTAAAACTTTTATGTTACAAACAATACCATCAAGAAAGTGAAAGTACAGCCCACAGAATGGGAGAAAATATTTGCAAATCATATATCTGATAAGGGACTTGTACCCATAATATGTAAAAAACTCTTACAACTCAATAATAAAAGATGAATAGCCCAATTTAAAAATGGGCAAAGGACTTGAATAGACATTTATCCAAAGAAGATATACAAATGACCAATAAGCACAAGAAAAGCTGCTCAATATCATTCCTCATCATGGAAATGCAAATCAAAACCACAATGAGATTCCACTTCACACTCATGAGATGGCTAGAATCAAAACAATAATAACCAGTGTAGGTGAGGAAGTAGAGAAACTGAAACTCTCATAATTTGCTGGTGGGAATGTAAAATGAGGCAGTTTGTTTTGCAAAACAGTTTGTAAGTTTCTCAAAATGTTAAACATAGATTTATCTTATGAACCAGTTATTCTACTCTTAAGAGTATATACCCAAGAGAAATGAAAACATACGTTCACAATTTTTACATGCAAATTTTCATAGCTGCATTTTTCACAATAGCCAAAAATGGAAATAACCCAATTATCCACCAACTGATGAATGGATAAATGAAATGTGTTATACCTGTACAATGGAATATTATTTGGCAACAAAAAAGGAATGAAGTACTGATACATGCCACAAGGATGTTTACAAGGATGAACCTTGAAAACACTATTCTAAGTGAAACCAGTAAAAGGACCACATATTGTATGACTGCATTTAGATGAAGTGTCCAAAATAGGCAAAGCTACAAGACAGGCAGTAGATTCATGGTTGCCTCAGGTTACAGCTGGGAGCGGGGACAGGGAGCAACTACTAATGGGTAAGGAGTTTCTTTTATAAAAGATGAAAATGTCCTAAGATTAGAATATGATGATGGTTGCACAACCATGTGAATATGCTAAAACACATTGATGTGTGCATGTTAAATGGGTGAATTATACAGTATGTACATTATATCTTAATAAAGTTGTTTTTTTAAAAAGTCGCCAGGACCAAGGAGGTCAAAGCGGCTTTGTCCATCATAACAGAACAGGTAACTCCAACGTGATTTTGAACATTCTGGGACTTTGGAAAACTTCCCAGTTTAATTCATGAGGCCAGTCAGTGAAATTTTAATTGTCTAATTAAAAGAGAACAGAAAAAGATAACTATAAACTGAATCACTTACAAATACACATGAAAAGATCTAAATAAAATATTGACAAATAGAATCCAGAAGTATATTTTTAAATATCGACTGTGACCAACTACATTTTATCCCAGGAATGTAAGGGTGGTTCAATACCAGGAAATCCAGCTATATCACTGAGTGAATCAATCAACCATATAATCCCACCAATAGATGCAGAAAAGGCATTTGATAAATTTTGTCTATCATCTGACAAAAAATCCTGAGTAAAGTAATACAAAAAGGAAACTGTTTAGGTCAAATAGAGAGATTTCAAAAACCAGTAGCTAATTGTGCGGAATGTCCCCATCATGGTTTGGCCGTAGTTTAGAGGAGTCCTCAGCGGCAGAGCAACCCACCAGTCATGCCAGCTGTCACCTGGCCTGTCTGGTTTGGTGTCATCCCGTGACACAGGGAGCTGGCACCGTGCTGCTCTTTCCTTTGCCATCCGTGTAATAAACTGCCTCGATCCATGTGGGCACGCTGTCTCCTTACCAGCAGATCTTCAGGAAAGTGGCCAGCTGACCTCACAGCCATGATCATGTGGCTGTTTAGGGACGGTGTGACTGCTTCACAAAGATGAGATCCAAATGGTGAAACACAAACTATTTCAATTATAATCAGAGCTTCACCAGAGAGGCCCACTATTATTATTTGACATTGTATTGGAGGTCCCAGCAGATGCAAATAGTCAAGAAAATGAAATACACGGTATAAATGTTGGAAGAGAGAAAACTACGAGTTTTTACAGCCCAAGACTTTGTATTAAAAAATTAGAATCGGGGGGTCACCCAGTGGTGCAGCGGTTTAGCTCGCGCTTGGCAGCCTGGGGTTCGCGAGTTCGGATCCCGGGCGCCCGCGGACGCACTGCCTGTCAGCCACGCCATGGCGGCGTCCCATATAAAGTAGAGGAAGATGGGCACGGATGTTAGCCCAGGGCCAGTCTTCCTCAGCAAAAAGACGAAGATTAGCAACGGATGTTAGCTCGGGGCTGGTCTGCCTCACAAAAAAAAAAAAAAAAAAAAAGAATTAGGGCTGGCCTGGTGGTGCCATAGCTGTTAAGTTCTCGAGCTCTGATCCGCGGCCTGGGGTTCGCAGGTTTGGATCCTGGGCACAGATGGAGGCATCGCTCATCAAGCCATGCCGTGGCGGCGTCCCATATAAAGTAGAGGAAGATGGGCACGGATGTTAGCCCAGGGCCAGTCTTCCTCAGCAAAAAGAGGAGGATTGGGATCAGATGTTAGCTCAGGGCTGGTCTTCCTCACACACAAAAAAATTAGAATTAACAGGAAAACATGATAGAGTGAGAGAATGTCATATAAGTATACAAAAATCAATGTATCATCTCTTCTCAAATAATAAGCATCTAGAGAGGGAAAGGAGAAAAAATAGTCTATTCACAATTGTGACAAAACCGCGAACTACTTAGAGGTCCGCGGACCGAGGAAGGCAGGGACCGCGCGTGGCGCCTGGCTGTTTGCGCGCAGTTTCCCCGCTCTGCGCCAGGTCCCAGGCTCCCTGCCCTCTGGCTTCGGGTAGGTTTGGCCACGGGCAGGCGCTGATACAAGATTGAAGGGTGGAGGGGAGGGAAAAGTGGGGGTATTTCTCGCCCTCTCTCCCTCTCTGTCCCCAGTGGCACCTCCGGCCACATCCGGTCTCCGCTGTGGCTGCAGCTCCCGCCTGAGCGCCCCCCTTGTCCGTGGTCCCGGGAGGGGCTGGGGAGCCCTCGCCGTAGTCAGAGCTCCGTCCACACTGCTGAGCTTCCACCTGCTCCCGTCGTCCCTGCGGCCCCAGCCCTGGGGCAGAAGGGACCTCCCGCCCTTCACCTTGCCACCCTCCCTGTGGCTTCTCCCCTCTTCCAGCCCGTAGAACCTGCTCCCGGTTACATTCCCTCCGCTTGAAAGACCTCGAGTGGCTCCCGGTGTCCAGAGGAGACCCTGACTCCAGCATCAGCGTGAGGAAAACTACAACATCTTGTGTATGGACACAGAACAGACAGGCCACTTCCAGGATGAGGACCCTTAAGATAAAAAAGGTCGTTCCCCTAAAATTTATGTTTACATTCAATGCAGTTTTATTAGACTCCCAACTGGGCTTGAGGGGTTTTGTTGTTGTCGTAGGTAAAATTATTTTGAAATTTAAATGGTAGTTGTCATGGACGGACTGTCTGTGTCCCCCAAAGTCCCATGTTGAAGCTGTAACCCCACTGGGATGGAGTTTGAAGGCGGGGCCTTTGGGAGGTGACTGGGTTAGATGAGGTCATGAGGATGGGGCCCCCGTAACGGGATTGGTGCCCTTTTAAAAAGAGACCCCAGAGTGTGTGCTCTCCTCTCTCTGCCAGGTGAGGACACAGTGGGAAGGCGGACGCCTCCAAGCCAGGAAGAGGGCTCTCACCAGAACCCCACCATGCCGGCCCCCTGATCTCAGACCTCCAGCCTCCAGAACTGTGAGAAGTAACTGTTGTTTAAGTCACCCCATCTGTGGTGTTTTGTTATGACGAAGACAGGAAGAAAAATGCTCAAGAGTAGACAACAAAAGTATGGAAAACGGGCTTGCCTCACCACCGCGCCAGCTGCAGGTACATGGAATGGGATGGGACATCAGGAAGTGGCCTCAGGAGAGGCGACAAGTTAATATAGGGCCAAGGGCTTCATTTCAGCATAAAAGGAGGTGTCATGTAATAAACGGGGCCAGAATAGCCAGCTACCATCCCGAAGAACATGAAAGTGGAGCCACTCTTACGTCTTAACTGGAAAGAAATTCTAAGTGGATTAAAGACTCACATGTAAAATAACGTAAGATGAAATAAAAATACTGCAAGAAAATCTGGGTGACTGTGTACATGTGGGAGTGAGGATTCCTGGCTGGAAACTCGGAAGTGCTTAAAAGAAATTATAGATGTGCTGGATAATGGTGCAAAGCACATTGACGGGTAGATACCTAACACAAGTCAACAGATAAAGGGTAAGTTCAGAGAAATAGAAAGCTATTTGTAATTAAAATGGCAGTGTAAAGCTATTATCTGTGAGATATGAAGAGTGCTTACAAATTGATAGGAGAAAAACAAACAGTCCAATAGAAAAATGGGCCAAGAGTACAAATCCACAAAAGAGTAAATCCAAATGGGTAGCACCATATGAAAAGTGCTCAAAACCACGAACAGTCTGGGAAATGCAAATTAAAGTGACAGGGAGCTATCACTTAAGACCCATCCAGCCGGCAGAATTAAAGGAAAGAGGGACACCACCTATCGCTAATGGAATGCAAAGAAAAGAGCGAGCTCGCACGCTGCTGATGGGAAACGGCCATTTCACAGCGTTTGTGGAAAGTAATCGAGCAACATCAGCTCAAAGAAAAAACACCTTTGCCTTCTAACTCCCAGATCCTAGTCTGTCCTGGTTTGCTCTGGTGGTCATAACAAAGGACCCAGACCAGGGGGCTTGATCAACAGACATTATTTGTCTCCCAGTTCTGGAGGCTGGAAGTTCCAGATCAAGCTGTCAGCAGGGCCGATTCCTCCTGAGGCCCCTCCCCTGGGCATGTAGACGGCCATCCTCTCCCCGTGTCCTCACTTGATCCTTCCTCTGTCTGTGTCTGTGTCCTGATCTCCTCTTCTCATAAGGACACCAGTCCTACTGGATTAGGACCCACCTTAATGTGCACATTTTAGCTTACTTACCTCTTTAAAGACCCCATCTCCCAGTACAGTCACATTCTGAGCTGTACTGGGGGGTTAGAGCTTCAGTAGATGAATCTGGGGGGACACAATTCAGCCTGTAACACAATCCTCGGGTTTGTTTCCGTAGAACTGAAAACACTGGTGTACTAAGGTGGAAGGACGAGGATGTTTTTGCTCACGGCATCATTCACGGAGGCGGGAAAAGCAACACTAACTGAAGACAAGGGACCCACGGAGACGCGGTCACACGAGTGAGTGAGGGACATGGAGCCTCAGACCTCCTGTGAGGACACTGTGAGCTCCGCCAGGTCACCTGGGGGGTCTCCTTTCTTTCTTTCCCAGCTTTGTTGAGATATGATTGACATAGACTACTGTGTAAGTTTACGGTGTACAGTGTGATGATTTGATACACATATATGTTGCGACATCTTTACCACAGTAAGGTTAGTTTATACGTCCTTCCCCTCACATAGTTACTATTTTGCTGTTATAGTGACAACATTGAAGATCTACTCTCCCAGCAACTTTCAGGCACATCAAGTACATGACACAGTATTGCTGACTAAGTCACCACGCTGTACGTCACATCCCCGTATCCGTCTTCTAACTGGAAGTCTGTACCCTTTGACGGAACCTCCCCGTCCGCCACCCCCAGTCCCTGGCAGCCACCGCCTACTGTCTGCATCTAGTTCAGCTTTTTTACATTTCACATCCAAGTGAGATCACACAGTGTCTGTCTTTCTCTGTCTGACTTATTTCACTTAGCATAATGCCCTCAAGGTCCATCCACGTTGTCACAAATGGCAGAATTTCCTTTTTTATGACTGAATAATATTCCAATGTACATATATATATATATATGTACCACATTTTCTTTATCCATTCATCCATCGATGAACATTTAGGTTGTTTCAAAGTCTTGGCTGTTGTGAATAATGCAATGAACATGGGGGTGCAGACATCTCTTGGGGACAGTGACTTCGTTGTCTTCAGATATACACCCAGAAGTGGGATTGCTGGACCATATGGTGCTTTAATTTTTAATGTTTTGAGGACTCTCCGTACTATTTCCATAGTGGCTGCAGCAAATTACATCCCCACCACCAGTGCACCAGGGCGTCCTTCTCCCCACACGCTCGCCAGCGTTTGCCACCTCTGTCTTCCTGATAACAGCCGTCCTGACAGGTGCGAGCTGGTGTCTCCTTGTGCTTTTGATTTGCGTTTCCCTGATGATGAGTAATGTTGAGCATCTTTTCATGTACTTGTTGGCTATTTGTGTGTCTTTGGAAAAATGTCTATTCAGATCCTCTGCCCATTTTTTAATCAGATTGTCATTTTGCTATTGAGTTGTAGGAGTTCCCTACATATTTTGGATATTAACCCCTTATCGAATACATGGTTTGCAAATATCTTCTCCCATTCCGTAGGTTGCCTTTTCATTTCGTTTATTGTTTCCTTTGCTGTGTAGAAGCTTTTTGGTTTGACGTAATCACAGTTGTTTATTTTTGCTTTTGTTGCCTGTGGCTTTGGTGTCAGATCCAGAGAACATCAGAGAGGCTGGGCTGGGCTGGTGACGCCCAGTACTAGCCTGTGTTCATCAGAGGGCCCAGTGGGGAGGTGCACGCACCCTGGTGGAGGGCCCGGTCTTCCCCTGCCCGAGTCGGGCCGGCTGCACAGTGCTGGGACTGTGTCAATGGGCGGGCTCTGCCTCCCCATGCCTGGCGGGCCTGGGCAGGAAGGAGGAGCTGGGGGGGCGGCCAAGTCAGGGTCCTGGACCCACCCCTCCCACACGTCTCTGGCCAGGCTCCCCCTCCACCCTGGGCAGGGCCTGGCTCTGGGGCCGCCTGACCCCCGCTGCCCTCCTCTGGCCGGGCCTGCCCCCTCTGTGGCCCAGACGGGGAGGCTCCATCAGTCGAGGCTCTCCTGAGCACCCCAGGCCCCCACCGCCCGCTGCCCTGGCTGGTCGGGTGTATAGGTTATCTACACCATGTAACAAACACCACAAGCTTGGCAGCTTAAACAACAGAAACATAAATCTCAGTTTCTGCGGGTCAGGAACTGGGTGGGGGTCAGCTGGGCCTCCGCTCAGGGGTTCAGAAGCCTCCAGTCACAGGGTCTCCAGGCTGTGCTTCTTCCTGGAGCTCAGGCTGCTCTGCCAAGCTCTCCTTTGAGGCTGGAGGACACGGTCTTGTTTTCTTGCTGGCTGTGCTCTAGAGACCATACTCGGCTCCCAGAAGCCACTGCCGTCTCTGCCACGTGGCCCCCGTGGGTGCTTCACAGCAGAGCTGTTTGCTTCCCCCCCCATCCAGGCTGAGGAGGGCGGCTCTGGCTCCTGACCTTCTGTAGAGGCCCCTCTGCCAAGGCCGGGCCCCCAGGACAGGCGGCCCTTGGACTCAGGGACCACTCACGGGCGTGAGGTCTGCTGTCTTCCGGGCCCTCCGGGGCGGGCTCCACAGGAGGTGCACAGCAGGGGTGGCGCCTGGGGCCCCGGGGAACCCAGCCAACCACAGTGGGGGAGGGAGAGGTGAGAGGGTTAGCGGAAGAGAAAGAGGGACGACGGTGGCCCCAAAGGAAGAAACACGAGTCAGGTGACACCCTGTCTTCCGCCCCTCAGGCCTCGGAGTCGTCTCCTGCAGCCCTGGGGCCCTGCCGTGGGGACAAGGGGACCGGGTGGGGCTGCCAGAAGGGCCTTCCTGAAGCACTGCGCTGACCGTGCCCCTGCCACTGCCCTCGGGATGACGGCCAGACCCCTGCCCTTAGCAGACAGGCCCGTGGGCCTCAACCCAGCCCCTCTCTTTCCTGGGAGCCGGTGTCTGCAGGTGGGCCCAGGGCCTCTGCCCCAGCACTGACCGCCCCCCGGGGAGAGGTGGGGTGTTGGCAGGTCCTCCGCTGAAAAGGCCTCTGACCAGCATCACGTTCCCTGCACACAGGGGCATGTCACAGGCTCTGCATACACCCCCACCCGTGAGACAACAGTAGCCCCGCCCTGCCTCTTCCCAGAGCTCTATTTTCTGGGAAATGTCCACTGAAGTCCTCGCAGCAGAGGTCACACAGGCCGTCTGGTTCCCACCAGTCACATCCTTGTCGCCCACAGGAGCCCCCAGGCCTGCTCCCCAGCACTCTTGGGCTAGCCAAGGCTGGCCCTGCCTGACACTCATGGGCCTCCAGCTGGGTCCAGGCCAGCCAGCTTCCAGAACCCTGCCTGTCAGGCCAGACCGGTTCCAACGGATGCCCCAATCTACCAGCTCCTGGGACACACGGCCTCCTATTTCAAAGGTGACCACTTAGACCTGGGGTGGGGAGAGGAGAGTGGGAGCTGAGGCTCGCATTCGAATTGGGGGCGAAGCTGGCGGGCCTCCGCCCTCGTGGAAGCGGCGAGGTGAGGGGGGAGGTACAAGTGGACCAGACGCGGGAGGGGAGTGCGGGCACGTGTGCAGGCGGCGTTCTGTTTTGTTTGGGAGGAGGAGGGATTCCTGGCCTCACCTCCTCCCTCCCACCGAGAAGGGCTTCATCCCTGGGTCAGAGGTCGGTGCTCAGGCCAGGGCACAGGGTTCACAGCCTGGGCTCCAGTTCTGGGCTCCCCACGTACCAGCTGTGCGACTTCAGGCAGGTTACTCAACCTCTCTGTGCCCTGCTTTCCTCGTGTGTAAACTGGGGGTGGTCATGCCTGTCTAACAGGGTTGTGGAGGCCAGTGTGGGGGTCTGTGCCCGTGCAGAGTGGGGGTCTTGAGTGGCAGTCCAAGTGGAGTTGGGGGCCAGGGGGAGGGGACTGCTGGAGCCCAGAGGCTCTGCTTTCCTGACCATGTGACCCTAGGCGGGTCTCCCCACTCTACCCCAAGAGGGTCCCAGCTTGGTCACTGGCCGTGGTTCCCTGGTGAGGGCACAGGGATGAGCTTCCCCAGAAGTGGTTCACGGCAGAAGAGAGGAGATGCCAAGAGCAGCCCCTCACCCTCCACGGGGTCCCTCCCAGGCCTTCACCATGCTGGGCCCTGGGGACACCTCTTTCCCCCAGCTAGCCCCCACCACCTCTCCAGAACCCTTGGAACAGAAAGACGTCTGCCCTACTGGACCCACGCCCCAGATGCAGAACCAGGGTCAGCATCCCCTCAGCAGCCCTGGGGACAGCACCGAGGGGGGCTCAGGGAGGAGCTGGGGCCTCCCCAGGCATCGGGACCATGCTGCCTGTTGCAAAGTGATCACAGGCGTGTGGTCGGTTGTGAGGCAGTGGGTAATTTCCCATCATTAGTGAGGTCAGTGGACTGTGAGCGAGAGACCAGGGAGACCAGGACGCGGGGAGAGGACCCCAAGATGACGGGCACATCTGGAAGCAATTCCAGCATTAATTAGCCCATCGATTCCCCACTGGCCGCTCTGCCCTGAGCTTCCAGGCTGATTTGTGTCATCCACCTCTGCGGGGAGCCCGGGAGGGGAGGTGGCTCTCGGACAAACAAGGAGCTATCAGAGGCAGCCAACCTTCCTCACCAATGATGGAAACGCACCCCGTGTTGGGCCGGCCCTGGCTTTTCTGCAGAGTGAAGACAAACCTCAGAAAGCCTGGAGAAGAGAGGAGCCATTACCCGGACTCAGGCCTGCGCCCCAGGAAGCAGGAGACGGAGGAGGGGCGAGGGGGCTCACCTCCCTGGCATGCGGTCTTACAAACTCCCAGGAGCTACAATCAACAATGAAAAGGCAAATAACCAACTGAACGTGGGCGAAGGACTGAAATAGACATTTCCCTGAAGAAGACACACAAATGGCCAGCCAGCCCATGGAGAGATGCTCAGCCACACCAGTCACGGGGAAATGCAAAACAAAACCACAATGAGGTACCACGTCACACCCTCTAGGACGGCTGTTGCCCAAAAACACCCCAAACCAAAAAACAAATGAACAGAAAGTAACAAGTGTTGTGGGGGAGGTGGAGAAGGCGGCGCCCCACACTCTGCTGGTGGGGATGGAAACGGGGCAGCCGCTCTGGGAAGCGGTCTGGCAGTTCCTCAGAAGGTCACGTGGAATTATCATTTACCCCGCAGCCCCACTCCTAGGAACCTACCCAGGAGAAATAAAACCACATGTTTGCAGAAAAACATGTACACGGGTGTTCACGCCCACATTCTCCGTAACAGCCGAGAGGAGGCAACAACCCAGATGCCTCCCAACAATACGGATAAACAGAGTGATCTCTCCTCACGATAGAAGTTTATTTCACAAGGAGGGAATGAAGCTCTGACACACGCTAGGTCACGGACTGAAAACGTCACGCGACATGAAAGAAGCCAGTCACAAAGGTCACGTGTTAAATGACTCCTTTTACACGAAATGTGTGGAACAGGCGAATCCGCAGAGATAGGAAGTAGATAGCGGTTGCCAGGTCCGGGGGGCAATGGGGAGTGACGGCTAATGGAAACGGGTTTCTTTTGGGAGTGATGGAAATGCTCTAACATTATATTAGGGTAATGGTTTGATTGCACAACTCTGTAAATACACTAAAAACTATTGAATTCTACAGTTAAAAAGAAACTTCTAGGTGGCATGAGATAATAGAATCCCCATTTTACAGATGAGGAAACGGAGGCTCAGAAGCGTTAAGTGAAAGTTGTCTTACCCTCTGCCTGATGCCTGGGAAAGACCAGAAGGGGTGAGCCCTACACCCAGGGCCCGACACTCCCCACCAGGAAGCCCAGGTGGCCGGCCTGGGCCGCATCAGGCCCTCAGTTGGAGCCCCGCTCCCTGGGCCGGCAGGTGGTGCTAGAGACACAGGCAGGGAAACGCATGGGGACCCTGGACCACCAAGGGGCCATCGCACGGCTGCCCTGTGGATCTTCCATCCGCTCTTTGTTAAAGTCCCCCCTGTCATGGAGGCAGCACCCTTCCAGGCACTGGGGTCCCACCAGAGGAAAACAAACCCCTAAAATGTGGAGCCAGAATCACCCCAAACATTTTCCACCGAGGGGCTCGATCTTTTCAATTGGGACTTTTTCAAATGGGAAAGGGTTTCCTAGCGGTCCCGCAGGAATCATCAGATGTCTGCGGGGTCCCTTGGAGTTGGGGTCTCACTTCACCTCGTCAGAATCGCAAGCCCAGTGGGGCAGGGGCTCAGGAATTGTGACCTGGCTGCAGCCCAAGGATGAGAGGCGACTGCTCCCAACTCAGGTCGTTGAGCTTCCTCCGAGCGGGGCGAGCAAGCGATATAATTTCTAGGATCATCAAATCCCACCAGGGCCGGAACAAAGCCCCCGAATCATGAGATTGGAAGGAGTGAGCCCGGCACGGGAAAAGCTTGCTCCCCGCCAGGCCCCCGGGCGCCTGTCTGCACATGGAAATAGACACATGGCCACATTCCTGTTCCCCTGGAGACCGACACGGAGAGCTTGTTCGGAGACGTTTCCTGCTGTTGGTCGGCCTGAATGTTCGCCCCGTGTTGTTCCACTGCTGGACTGACCTGCAGGTATCCAGAGAGATGCCCCGCGAGTCTATGCCCTGTTTGGCGTCCAGACTGTGGACGCAGGTCATCTGTGCCTGGCCCCTGGGTCTGCCATGGGGAGGCAGGGGGATCAGAGCCCTGGCCCCACGTCCAAGGCAGTGGTATGTGCCGGCCACAGAGGCAGGCATCCCCCACAGGCGTCCGGGCAGGTGGAGCTGCAGCCCGTAGGAGCAGGGTGCCCGGCAGGGGCTGCCCGTGGCCTGGACTTTGAGGAGGCCCCAGGCCCAAGAGGGAATCAGAGGTAAATGAGGCACCTGCGGAAGGTCCAGGGGTTGGGAGGGGACAGGGGCTCTCCCAAGCCTTGCGGTCACCCCTGCATGGACTTCTAAGAGACCAGACATGAGGGGGTGGGCCGGTCAAGTGGAGGCTGATCTGGGAGGGGTCTCAGGGGCTGGAACGCAGATGTGGCAGAAGAGGCAGGCAGGGCAGGTGGCCAAGGGGCATGGGCAGGGCCTCGCAGGCTGTGCCAGAGGGAGCAGAGACCCCTGCACCAAGCGTACTTAGAATTCCTTCTCTCTCGGGGTCCAGAGCCTTCCGTCCGCCTCCCACAAGCTCTCAGCCCAGTTCCTGAAACCAGATGGGCTTGAAGGAGGTGCACACTGACCAGGGTAGGCAGCCCACTTGTGGGGCTGCTCTGCAGGATCTCCCAGGCGAGCCTCTGTCGGGAGAAAAGGGAACCGGGAGAGACTGCTGTGAGTGAAGACTCCCTGGGTGCCCCTCCTTGCTCTGCTCCTGCCCTGCACCGCCTCCTCCGGGTCTCCCCCTTCCTGATCCCTTATTGCCCAGGAAAGTTCTCCGTCTGCTTGGTCTTCTGGGAGCTGTTGGCGAGGGGCCCGGGTCCTCCTTACAGGGCTCTCACTGAATTTCAGGGTGACCTCAGCTGGTTACCCCCTTCCCAGTGTGAGTTTTTGCTTCTGTGAAAGGAGGCAGGTAGACCAGACCTCCCCAGGGTCCCACAGGTGTTCTCTAAGTCCAGGAAGAGAGGCCCTCCTTGGCACTTCATGTAGGACGTCCCGGAGCACAGACCTGGGGCCCAGAGAAGGCTTCCCTGCAGGGTTTGGAGGCTCTGTCTGGAGGAGGCCAGTAGACCTGTCAGCCCTGTAGGCAGTGGTCGAGCGAAGTGGGGCCAGCGACCCGAGAGGCTTGGGCCTCCCCAGGGCCACCACCTGGGTGCTCATCGTGACCTTCCAGAAGAGGCTCTGAAAGGTGCTATTTGTCTGGCTGCATAATGGCCCCTCATCGCCCTCTACCTGTTCCCTGACGACCGCACAACAGAACTCCCCACCCCGCAGCCTGATGGATGTGGCACGACCTGTCACTGGGCAGGTCTCCCACTTCTTCTAACACGGGCACCCCGGGCCCCAGGCTGTGGTGCACTTATGTATTAACGTGGTTAATGATCAGCCGGTATGGTAATTAGATATTAAAAATCTCACTGTGCTGTCATAAAATAACATGGAACGAATAATAAAGTATCATAGTTATAAAGTCATCAAAATGTAATAAAATGGTATTATTACAAAGGCTTAAAATTTAACGATGCTTTTTTAGTGTGTCACTTATATAATTAAAATTACAAAATAAGATAGAGTAATTAAAAGAAAGACTTGAGACTTTGCGGGGGTTTGAGTGTGTGGGGTGCTGACTCTACTTTGAGCCAGGGGTGGGGCAGCCCAACCTCCCGGGGGCTGCGGCTCTGTCAGGGGTCTGGCTGGGTCCAAGCTAACCTTCTGCTGTGCTGGAGATGGGGGGCTCTGCAGACCAAGGGCTGGGGTTTGCAAGGCCCTCCAGTAACCCCTCAGTGCACACTGGACTTCTGGCTGCCAGCACCCCACTTTGCCAAGTACCCTGGGGCCTCCTGCTGTCCCCACCAGGTGTCAGAATGCCTGGAAATTAACCCTCCCCAGCTGGCCTCAACCAGAGGCTCCTGAGATTTAGTGGGTGAATATCCCAGCTCCCCAACCCCTTGGGTGGAAAGTCTCAGGCTCCTGGGAGATGCTGGGGGCTTACGCTCCCCCTCCCACAGGCTTACTATGAAGGTTTAGTGATCCTTCCTTCATCTCACTTCCTGTCCGTTCCAAGTAAACCTCTCACCTGACTCAAGGTCCCTGGGGACCCATGGTGCTCAGTGGACACTGGGGACTGAACTCGTGTCCCCGAGCCTGCTGTGTGTCAGGCCATGCTGGATGTGGGGCCTGCAGGTGAGCAGACCTGGTTCCAGGGTTCAGGCAAATCATGGGCAGGATGTGCTGTGTCAGGGGTGCGGCGACCTATGGACGCCCCTACTCAGCCCGTGGGGATGGGGAGCGGAGAAAGTTGACCCAGCGGAGGGGGACACATGCAAGGTTCAGAGGAGCAAGGTCAGGGAAAGACGCACCGTCCCACAAGGGCAGAGGCATAGATTCTGGAATTAAACCACAGCCAGGTCACTTCACACTGAGAAAAGCTGTCGTGTGCACAGACTGAACTTGAGCCCCACCCAATAACTGAGCATGAACTCTGGTCTCAGACTGAATCCTGATCCTGGTCTCAGACTGAACTGTGAATCCTAATCTCAGACTGAGCCTGAATCCTGACCTCAGACTGAGCCTGAATCCTGACCTCAGACTGAGCCTGAATCCTGATCTCAGACTGAGCCTGAATCCCTGTCTCAAAGTGAGCCCTGATCCCAGCCACAGCATTTCCAGATCTTTCTCACTCTTTTTTTTATTGGCAACCTGAGCTCCCCCTTGGAAGCTTCATTCTGGGCTGGTGATGGCCCCAGCCTCAGCCGTGCTCCAGAGTTCTAGAACACGGGCTCTGGAGTGCACATCCATGTTCGTATCCCCTCCCAGGTGCCCTCTTTCCAGCCTGAAGAGGTCTCGTAGCTCTAGACGGCAAACTTCTGCAGGGGCAGCTGGTTGAAGAAGAAGAGGCAGCTGGAGACTGGGTGACTTCAGGGATGGAGTTCCCTGCAGTGTAACTCTGACCAGGGATGGCCCACCCTTGCCTGCCCACTCAGGAGGGGAGACCACTCTGCTCCCAGACCCTGTACTAACCACGTCTTTCATGTTCTGTGTTCTCAAGCTTTGGCCTTGCTGATCCTGCAGGGACCACCCCTCCCAGGGCCACTCAATTCCTAGAGACAGTAAACCACTTACCCTAGAGCACGCCTTTCAAATGCGAACCGACCAATCCAGCAAGCTGACCAAACCACCCCCACCCCCTCTTCTATGGGCTCTCACACTCGGGCCCACTCTTCCTCTGCCCTGATCACCCCAGGGCCAGGTACAGACAGCCTGGGACAGCCCCTGTGCCCCAGAGCCCACTGAAATTACTCAAACTAGCCAGTCCTGCTTCCCCGCCCTGCCCCTTTCTTCCTGTGGAAACCACAATCCATGGTTCCCCCCTCTCTGCTCTTGACCAACCCTGGTGCTTCCCCATGTGGCCCTGTGTGGCATGGCCTGCCCCTCCTCTTGGGATCTGTGGATAACAAATAATCTTTCAAGGACAGTCCTCTCCTGACCTGTTGGCCTCACCATACCTGAAGAATAATAAAACCTACATTTTGAAACAGGCCCCACCCTGGCATTGCTCTGATTGTCATAAAATTCTTTCACGCAGGAAACCATGCCTGCCCCTTGTCACCTCCAGGCTTGGCCTCTGGGCCTGCCCAGTGCTGTCTGCGCCCCTGCTCAGGACAGCCAGGTGAGTTTAGAGCTGAAAGTCAGGTAGCCTCAGTCTCCCTGAGGCCAGGTAGGGCAGCCCTGGCCCCACCAGCTGCTCCCCACAGACCCGTATCCCAGTTCTCTCTCCACTCTGCTCCCTTCTGTGGACGCACCTCCAGTCCTCATCCCTCTGGGGTCAGGATGCTGGAAGGAGAGGCCAGCCCTGCAGACAGGGGCCCCAGAGCAGCACCTGCGAAGGTGCCCTCAGGGGTCCAGAGACCCACCCACTTCGGGCTGCGGGGGTGGGTGAGCGTGTGCTCTCTGGGGAAAAGGGGCCTGTTGCCTCACTGTAGATCATCCTTAAAAAAGAAACCAGAGACACCCCAGGTGCCTCTCTGCAGACGCATAAATCTGGAGAGGAGGGAGCCATGCTCCGAGAACACAGGCTTTTGAATTTTAAATGGCCAATTTGGTCAATGAATCAATTTCACTGGGCTGAGGCGAGAGCGGAGATGAAAGCAGTTTTAAGACCTATTTAAAGTGGCAAGAGCCTCTTTGTTCGTGCTTTCTTCATACTGTCAGCCCCTAATATTTCATCTATATTCATTTTTATGGCTTTCCAAATTATAGAAGTCAGCTAAAAACTGAAAAAAGAGAAGGTGGGGGAGGGGAAGAGGAAGTACACCGCTGTTGAGAAGAAAGGCTAAGTTTCCCTCCAGAGCTGGCGTGTTGGACGTGACTCCACTGCCCATGGCCGGTCCTCCTGCATCCTGGCCTCGTGCCTGCATCCAATCAGGATGGACCCTGTGCTGGCTGTGGGGCACAGAATGAGGCAGATGTCCCTGCCAGCCAGGGTTCATGGGAGGAAACAGAGAGTCCCTAGGAGCCAGCAGGACAAAGACCCGTGTGCTCAGGGCAGTGCAGGGTGAGGGTCAGGGCCTCAGAGGAGGATCTCCGGCCAGGGTAGCAACCGCCTGCTCCTGCGAGCATCTGTTCAGTTTCCACCATGCCCAAGGTGTAACCCACGGTTACAATCCTGTCCCTGGGAATTCATGTTCTACTGATTTGAAGTCATTCCGACCCAATTGACTAAAAATTAGTATGTATGTTATCTTTGAGAAACAGAGGGTTTGCTCTACAATTTATAAGGTAAAGAGATCACAAGGTAAATACTTAAAACCAGGGTCAGCACACTTTTTCTGTAAAAGGCCAGAGAGTAAATATGTCAGCCTCTGTGGGCCAGATGATCTTGCTGCGGCATGAAAGCAGCCATGAACAGTACACAACAATACACAAAGGAGTGTGGCTGTGTGCCAAGCAAACTTTATTTACAAAACAGGCCAACAGCCTGGATTTGGCCAGCAGGCCGTGGTTTGCCAACTCCTGTTTAAATCCTGATGTGAACCCGCTAGTTTTTCTGCAATGGGCAAGTCCATCCAGTGAAATGTTCACTCCAGATATAGTGTTTTCCATCTCTATTGTAACTTCCACTTGGAATTTTTGTGTATCCATTCTCTCCTCACTCTGTTTATATTTTCCTTTAAATCCATAGGCATATGGCACATATTTATAACTGGTGTTTTAACATCCTTGTCTGCCTTTCCCATCATCTCTGTCATTCTGGGTCTGTCTCTATGAACTGATTTTTCTTCTGTTTGTAGGTCACATCTTCCTACGTCTTGTGTCTAGTGATTTTTGATTGGATGCTGGACATTACATTGGCTATTGCAGGTTGTTGAGTGCTGGATTCTACTACATTCCTTTAGAGAGTGTGAGCTTCGTTCTGGCAGGCAATGAAGTCACCTCAGATAAGTTTGGTCCTTTGAAGTCTTGTTTTGATGCTTTGGGTACAGGTCTAGGGAGCCCTTTCTCTAGGGTTAGTTCAGCCCACCCCTAAGGCAGGATTCTTGCACGGTCCCTACTGAATGGCTGTGTATTCAGTGAGTTCTCTCCACTCCAGCTTGTGGAAATGTAAATGGTTCCAGGCCTGTGGGAGCTCTGGAAATCATTCACCTTGCAGCAATCTGATCTTTGCTATTTCTCCAAAGGCGCTCTCAGAAATTCACGCTATCCATGGGACAATCCAGGCAAAGACTCCGGAACCCCGTGCAGAATTCCGGAGCTCTTCTTCTGCCCCCTACCTCTTCTCTGGTATTCCACTTGCAAATTCTAGCCCTCCCAGCTTCCCAAATATCTGTCTCCTCAGAACCCACCGGGCCCCGTGCGGGTCCCTCCTCCCTGTGCTGTGTCTGGAAGTAATCTTCAGGCAGAAAGCTCCCTTCACTCCACTTGCTCCCTGAGATCTAGGATCTCAGCCCTGCAACGCTCACTCTCTAATGTCTGGACACAGTTGTTTCATATTTTCTGTTGTTTTTCTAGTTGTTTGAGACCAGAGAGTAAGTCTGGACGCTGTGGTAGAGACTCCACCCACTAACTTTTAACACTAGAAAAGTGCTCATTTTCGTCGGTTGCTTCACTCCTTGATGTGATTCTGGTGTGCTGAGCAGTGTCACGGAGTCTAGGTTGGGACACAGCTTAGAAACCTTTGGCCCACGTGGGTCCCTTGCTTTTCAGAAGGAGAGAGGGAGGCCCAGAGAGGGTAGGGCAAGGCCACGCAGCAGCCAGTGGCCAAACAGGACCACGGCAGGCCATGTCTCCCCTGGACCACTGTCAGCTCCTGCCCCCCAGGCCCCCCTCACTGGACACACACACTCTTACACAGAGAGAAAGTTCTACCTGGCGAGTCTACAGCCATCTGGAGAAGCTCCATCCATACCAGCCCTCCCAAAAACACTTGGGGCCATGGGGCAGGGCCCAGGCCCCAGGGCTGCCCCGTCCCTCCTCAGGGTCACCAGAGGGGTCTAAAATGCTGACCCTCCAAAGCAAGGCTTCAGGGCACAGCACAACACATCCTCTGATGACCTTTCAGGAGTTCAACATAGGCAGTCCCAGGCGTGGGTCTGTGCTGGGGCCCAGACATCAGCCCTGCTGGGTAAGCTAGGAGGGACGAGCTGGTTCTCAGCTGGAGGAGGGAGAGCCTTGGACTGTGGGCCAGTGGCCTGGACACATGCCTGCCTCGCGTCAGCCTGGGTCCTGAGAGCATCAGGGGTCGGGCAGCCTAAGCTGGGGAGACTTGAGGGCCAGGGCAGCTGCTAGGGTTCAGCCTGCCTTTCTTCCTCCAGTGACTTGGAGGACCGAGGCAGGGCTACGTGGAGGGATGACCTCTTGTCAACAAGCCAGCCTTGGTTCCACCCTCCCTGCAGCTGTCGTCAGCCAGTCAGAGACCCACACAGAGCATGAGACTCATTCAGGGGCCAAGGGAGTCACAGGAAGGGCCGAGAAGTCCATCAGGGGCCTGGCTGGTGGCCAGGGTGCATTCATTCACTCACTCACTCACTCATTCACTCCTTTGGGATTTCTTCACTGTCTCCAGGAGTCAGGCTTGGTCCTGGGAGCAAGATGCCCTCAGTCCATGAGCCACTAGGGTAGGACCACCGCACCCCAGGAAGGGTGAACAACCATCCCATCTGCCTGGCGCTGAGGGGTCTCCCGATCCATGGGAGCAAAACCAGGAAAGTCTGAGGCAAACTGGGATGAGCTGGTCCCCCTATCCCAGTGTGGTCGGCTTATTCACGGCCCCCCAAAGATGTCCACATCCTGATCCCTGAGCCTGTGAATATGGGACCCTACACGGCAAAAGGAACTCAGCAGATGTGATGAAGTTAAGGATTTTGAGGTGGAGAGTTGATCCTGGATTATGCAGTTTGGCCCTAAATGCCATCAGAAGTGTCCTTATGAGAGAGAAGCAGAGGGAGATCTGACACGCACAGAGGAGGCCGTGTGAAGACGGGGCAGAGACGGGAGAGATGTGGCCACAGCCAAGGAACACATGGGGCCCCCAGAAGCTGGAAGAGGCAGGAAGGACCCTCCCCTGGAGCCTCCAGAAAGAGCCAGGCCTGTCGACATCTTGGCTGTTTTCAAACTTCTGGCTTCCAGAACTGTGAGAGAATAAATTAACATCGTTTTAAGCCGCCGAGTTTGCGGTAATGCATGACAGCAGCCGCGGGAGCCTCACGCGCCCACCAACAGGGGCCCCGGTGGCCAGGCCCAGATGGGCGCCCAGAGTCTCAGTTTCCTCCCCCAGAAAATGGGGACAAAAACAACATTAATGCCAGACCCAGGGCTGCTGTGAAAATCCTCTGTGACCACGGGTGGAGAAGTACCTCGAACCTGGCAAGTCCAGGGGACGCAGGTGACGTGGCAGGTCCCTGCGCCACCTGGAAGAATGGCCATCAGGCCTGCAGCCCTGCCCTCCTGTGGTACCACCCCTGGATCTGCTCTGCTGGCAGCCCTGCCCCACCCCTGCAGTCCCTCAATGCCACGTGGCTCCCTGCCCCTGTGTCCCGCCCTGTGTCCCGCCCTGCCCCCAGGCCCTCCCAGCCTGCCCAGCCCAGGAGCTCTGTGAAGCTGCTGTCTACCAGCGCTGGGCCTCGTCCTCCCCACCCCCAAAACAGCAAATCCACCTCCGACCCCAGACCCAGGCTGTACAAGGCCCGGGCAGGATTAACTGCACGCTCGCTGATGAAAAGAAAAAAGAAAGAAAGAGAAAAGGAAGCCTTTCCAGTGGCGAATGAGCTGTGTTTGCTCTAATTTCTCCAGACAATTCCTTTATGAAAATGCAGTCACAGGCCCCGGGCACACAGGACCTCCTCTGCCACTGACAATGGGAAGGAGGCTCACTGTGGGGCAGCGGGGACCCCACACCATGGCAGCCCGCCCCTCGGAGCACAATTAGTGGGGTGGGGGGACCTGCGGGTGCTCTGAGGCTGGGGCCCGGCCTCTTGTTTTCAGCTGAGACTTCGGGGTCCTGCAGGGGCTGCAGCCCACCCACCCTCAACCTTCACCCGACCTTGAGTCCTGGGGTAGCCTGGGACCCTCGCCCACCACCCTCAGTTCTAGCTGCAGGGTCAGGACCCCTCCTTGGGAAATAATCCAAAACCTGAGGACACAATGAGGCAGGAGATGAGTTTATGAACAGAAAGCCACTGGACTGGCCATCCCCCACCCCACCCCTGGGATTGTCTGCATGCCCACAGCCTGTTCCCATGGTCAGTTCTCCGTCCTTATCCCACAAACTGAAGCAGCATTTGGCAGGGCCTGGGTCCCCCTCCCTGCACCCTTTCTGGTCGCCTGGTCTCCGCTTCCTTCGCTGTCTTGCTCTCTGTCCCACCCCAGGTGCAGTCTGCAACCTCATCCCCTTCCCTGCCCCCACCCTGGTGATCTCTGCCAGTGTCGTGCTCTTGAGCGCCATCTGGACGCTGACCCCCTGAATGCTTGTCTCATCTCTGACCCGCCTCCTGAACTCCAAGAGTCTCTCACAACTCTGCCCTTGGAGGTGACTCCTTCTCCCAGATGCTCCCAGTGGGGCAACTGTCCCAAATCCAGACCCCTTTCCTCCTGTACCCTCCCCAGCCCTGGGCTCCAGCTCAGAGCGGCCCCCTCTCACACACGCAGCCACTCCGAAGAACTGGTCGAGGTCATCTTGGCTGTGTTAGGCCATTGTCATCCCTGGCAAGACCTGGAAGCCTCTTTTGAAAGCAAGAGGAGGGGCCCCGGCTGCCTGCTCGATGTCTCCCCGCTTGGCTGAGGGCCCTCAGATCCAACATGCCCAAGACAGACTCCGAGCTTCCCTCCCCTGGTGTCCCCCTCAGGGAGGGCCCCCCTTTCCTCCCAGCTCTCAGATCCCAGAGCTCAGAGGTGCCCTGGGCTCCTGCCTCTCACACCCTTGCCCTGTTGGGAGGAGGAAGGAGACCTCGTCCTGCTGATAGAATATGGGGACAGTGGGGTCTCGAGTCCCACCTGGTCTTTGGGTCAAGAAGGGGAGTGTGAGAGACTCAGGAATAAGTGGGGTCCTCGCACTGACCTCAGCCCCTTGGGCTCACAGGGCCGTGCCCACCCAAGAACAAGGCGGGAGAGTCTTCTCTCATGGGGCCCAGGCAGCCTCAGGGGCTGGGGTCAAAGTGCTTCTGTGACCAGTGTGCCCTGACAGTTGGGGAAACACCCCAACCCGCTGCTCCCCCGGGCCGTGACAGCCCCTCCTGGGGCCAGAGCCCCTGCCGCCCTGGCTGCCCCATCAGAAGCCCCTAGTGTCTTACTGGCCTCATCTGTCCATCTTCACTCCCTCCCGGCTATTTGGGGCAGGTCAGTGGGGAGGTGGGAGACGCCCCGAGAGTGTGTGGGCTCCCAGCTGTGCATGGACTGGCTCCGTGCAGGAAAGAGACAAGCCGCCTTCTGGACCCGGGTCTGGTGATGGGCTTACCCCCCACCGCGTGCACTCAGCGCCCCCAGGCCTCCTCCATCTCTGGCGCTGTTGTAATTCAACATTTTGGAGAGGATCAGGTAAAGGCAGGTCTATGGCTGCAATAAAACCAGCAGAGTGATCCTCCGGTAGTTGTTAATGAGATCCGTTCTATCTCCCAGAGAAGCAGGTGGACTGCAACCCCTTGCATGAGGTCAAAGTGAATGTCACACGGCCCCCAGCAGACGGGAGGAGCGTCACCATGGCGCTCTCCTAATCTGCTCCTGCATCCGACAGGGTGATCAGAGATACCTCACAGGAAATTATTCTCCCTCCTCGTAACCATAACAACAGATGAGAACTGGGTTTTGCTCAACTTTCCCAGTGAGAGTCTTTGTCAACATGTAACCAAACCCTGAGAACAAAAGCCAACACCAGGGTTGGGTACTGTGGCCTTTCAGGGACATCAGAATTTGGTCCCCTTTCCTGCCCCAACAAAGGATGGCTTGGAATGTTCCAGAAGGTGGACTGGGGGTGGGGAAGGAGGAGGAGGGGCCACATGGAAATGTCTGGGCATCGCCGGGAGCTGTGGCAGCTGCCTGAGCAGAAGCCGATGGGCTGCCCCCACTGCCCAGAACCCTCCTGGGCCTGGGGTCATGGACACCCAGCCCTCACTTTTCAGATTACAGCCCAATGCTCTGCCCACACTGTTCCCTAACTCTGATGGGACCAGAAACATTGCTGAGAGAAATGGAAGAGCTATATCAGGGAGGGGTGGACGGGGTCCATGGGTGGGCAGTCTGATGTGGCTGGATGCTCAATCGCCTTGAGCAGATCCAGAGACTCAAAGCAGTCTTCGCAGAATCCCAACAGGCTTTGTACAGAAATTGCCAGATCAGTTCTAAAACTCATCTGGAAGTGCGAAAGATCTCGAAAAGGGAAAGCCATCTTGGAAAAGATGGGGAAAGCTGGACTCACGGTACCTGATTCCAAGAAGTACTAAAGCCGCAGAGGTCAGGGCAGTGGGGCACTGGTGAAGGGGTGGAGACGATGATGGGACAGGGCAGACTCCAGAACCAGATCCCAAACCCGTGGCCCACTGACTGGGGACAAAGGCTCCAGGGCAGTCAATCAACCAAGGCGAGGCTCTTTTGGAACAACTGGGTGACGCGTGGGAAAACACCGCCAGCCCTTCCTCACGCCATATACACAATTAATTCAAGATGGATCATGGATCACAATATAAAAGAGAGACTAAGGACACGAGAGAAAACCTTTGCAGCCTTGGGGAAGGCACATTTCCCAGGAGAGGACGCAAAAGGCACTGACCAAGGAAAAAAATGACACGTGGAATTTCATCAAAATTTAAAACTCCAGGTCTTCACAACATCAAGAAAATAAACGGGCAATCCACAGACTGCGAGAGGAAAGAATGTATACATCCATCTCCATATACACACGTACATCTTATACCCAGAACATATAAAGAATCCTTACAAAGCAATAATAAAAAGACAAACAACCCAATTAAAGCCACAAAAGACTTGAACAGATGCTCCACCAAGGAAGACACACAAATGGCCAATAAGCCCACGAAAAGATGCTCAACATCGTTAGTCATCATGGAAATGTGAGTTAAAACCTCAAGGAGTGGCCGGCCGGTGGCACAGCGGTTTAGTTTGCACTTTGGCAGCCCAGGGTTCGCGGGTTCAGATCCCGGGTGCCGGCCAACACACTGCCTGTCAGCCACGCCGTGGCGGCGTCCCATATAAAGTGGAGGAAGATGGGCACGGATGTTAGCCCAGGGCCAGTCTTCCTCAGCAAAAAGAGGAGGATTGGCAATGGATGTTAGCTCAGGGCTGGTCTTCCTCACACACACACAAAAAAAACCTCTAGGAGACAGCGCTTTCCCCATCAGGTTGGTAATGCCCAGTGCTCGTGAGGATGGGGGTGCGGGAACCCTCCCACGCTGCTGCTCAGGGTGCAGATGGCCCGGCCACTCGGGAAACGTTTGGCAGTTTCTTACACAGTTAAACATACACCTGCCTTACAACCTGGCCATTCCCCTCCCAGGTATTTAACCAAAAGAAATGAAAACATATGTCCCCGAAATACTCTCACAAGAATGTTTACAACAGCCTTATTCATAATCGTCAAGAACTGGAAAATGTACATCAACAGAAAAAACCATAAATACGTTTTGGTATGTTCATAAAATGGAATACCACTCAACAGTAAAAAAGAAGAAACTACATGGGTAAATCTCAAAAACATCACGTTGAAGGAAAACAGCCGGAAACAGAACAGGCTGCGTGATTCCATTTATTTGAAGTTCTAGAACAGGCAAAACCAAACTAAAGAAATCAGAACGGTGGTTACTGCGGAGTGGGCAGGTACCACTGCTTGGAGCAGCCGGCTTCTGGGAGACGGAGGTGCCCTGTAGCTTGACGGGGTGCTGGTCACACGCGTGTGTGTATTTGTCAAATTGTACCCCTAAGATCTGTGCGCTGTACTTTATGTAAATTTTATTTCATAAAAACAATCCCCGCCAAGAAGGGATATGACCATATCGTGGGAGGGCTGCCCCCTCCCCTTGGACAGACTCTGACCCCACCTGAGCATTCTGGGACTCACCCCCAACGGCCCAGCTTCACCTTCCTGCCTTTGCTCAGGGTACTTGGGTGGTGGGCTTGGGGGTCAGCAGGACCTGAGTGTGAATCAAATGCCACCACTCAGTGGCACGTAGATTTAGCCTGGTCCCCTCTGAGCTGCAATTCCCATCTGTAACCAGGGACTCCGACACACCTCCCTGAGGGCTGGGCCGGGAGCCCTGGGCAGTGCACAGAACACCTGGCCCGGTGTCAGGCCACAGGAGGGCTTGGTGAAGGGCGGTGGCCTGCAAAAAGCCACTCCTGGCCTGGCTCCCCGAGGCCTCCATGCTCCCTGCCGCCGTGCGGGGCTGGCTGGCCCCAGGATGGGCAGCTGTTCCCCAAGAAGGAGATAAAATGCAGGCGGACCCTCCCCATCCAGGTATCGCCCTGACTTGTGACCTTTTCCAAACGCACAGCCTCTCTGTGCCTCTGCTGGTCTCTCCTCCTGTGGTCCCTGCCCCTTCAGCTTCGCCTCCGGCGCTCCTGTCCCGCCAAAGTCGGGCTCAGACACAGCTTCCCGCCTCCAGCCCTCCGCCCACCTGAGAGCTGTCTGCATCGGGGGCTTGATGGGGCCCTTCCTGCAGAGAACCCGGCTTCTGGCCCTCTGAGAGCTATGGTGACACATCTCCATAACAGATGGGGCCTGAGCAGAGGGGCTGGGCAGCGAGCCGGGGCCTGTCCCATCCCTGCCTGCCCTGGCATTTCCATGTTCAGCAGTGTGACGCCCCCTGATCACCCCCCAGCCAGGCCAGGAGGGGCCCTTGGGGCTGGTGCAGGCTGCAAGCCCCCACCCCTCCCGGCCTGGCAGGCAGCCGGCAGGCCCAGATAAGGACACGCAGGCAATTTTCTGCTGAAACAAATGGAGAGAAATTGTGCTAACAGGCGAACAGCCTCTGTTTCAAGCTAATTTCCACATAATAGAATCAAATGACTTCCCTTTCCTTTCTGCCGTCTCCTCTGCATAATTTGACAAATTGCAAAAGCTATTTGATTCAGGGGCTCAAACACAGGGGCTGATTCTTTCCCATAGTCACGGACAAATGGCCGGGGAAGGTGGAGAGAAGGCAGAGGGTCCCCACAAAGTGCTGGCTGCCTCCACCCTGGGAGAGTTCATCTGGAGGGGTGGGGGGTGCCCAAGGCAGCTCCACAGCCGGCCCTCATGAGGCAGGGCCCCGTGGCTGGGGGGCGCCAGTGGGCTGGACACGCCTCGCATTCCACCACCCACCGTCTCCCACTGGCGAGCAGAGGCCCATCTGGGAAGGCTGCTGTCCACGTGTTTGGCGCACAATATGTCCTGTGGGCCTTGCCAGGGGGTTCCTGGCTCTGAGCTGGTGCCTGGCACCGCCAGCCCTGCTCCCGGCCAAGGCTTTGGCTTGTGCTTGTGCTGCGATTCCGCTCCGTGGTGAGAAGAGCCGGGCCCAGACAGCAGAGGCAGCAGGCGCTCCGGTCCCCGCCCGGCCCCCAGCTCCGCACGCTCTGGCCAGTTCATCACATGTACTTAGAACTCCCCCACCACCCCACTCCCGGGAACCAGGGGCTCCCCTAATGCACAGCCCAGGGCCTGTCACACAGTGGGCGTGCAGACTGTATGCAGTGGTTGGATGAATAAACGCATGCCTGCAGCTGGGGCTTGGGGCCCAAAATCACCAGTCAGAGAGGCCAGGCTGTCCTCCCATCCCAACCCCACACTGTGTGCAAGTCACAGACAGCAAAGGAGACAGCAACATTGACTAAGGGGACTTTATTTATTTTAAGATGTTGCTTTTAAATTAAGGTAGTGGTTGTTTTAACAATATTTGTGTAAAAATTACACAAATAACACATTAAAACAGCCTCGATATTTCAACGTGAGAGTCTCCTGGCCCTGTGCCCCCCAAGACGGTTTCCTGCTTTGGGTTTGGTGAACACCGTCCAGATCTTTCCAGGCATTTTCATGCAAATGTGAGTGTGAAAACACACACATATCAATGAACACGGTTACAGGATGGAGCCCCCGGTTATCCCAAGTTCCCGTAGTGAAGAGTCTGCATGGTGGGGGTGCCCAGGCTGGAGCGGGTCACGCTTGCAGTGGGGGGAGGGGGCGGTGGCGCCAGGCCCCACTCAGACCCTCGTCAGTCATCCTTGCTCAGAACATGGGACAGTCGGCTCCATGCGCAATCCAGGAAGACTCAACCCGCGGCCTGCCCCGAGGGCTGTGTTGTGCAGATCAGTCACCCCCGCTCCATCTAGGAGGCCTACAGGCGGGAGATGCCCAGAGGAATGGAGGGTCCACTCCAGGTGTGGGGGGCTTTCAGGGGCCCTCAGGGGAGCCAAGGATGTCGAGGGTGAAAGATGAAAGGAAATCAAAGCACAGGGCCAAGGTGTTGAGCACCCCCGAGAACAGCGCTGTGGAGGGACCATGATGATGGGGGAGGCGGCACGTGTGTGGGGCTGGGAGACAGCCTGAGCCAGACTGTGGGGCCTTTAATGCCAGGCCAAGGGGTGGAACTTCTCCCTGCGGTTCCCACAGGGCCAGGCGGCCATAGGGACAGAGGATAGGGACAGGGAGCCCAGCTGGGGGGGCTTCAGCATCCTCCAGGCCCACAGTGACAAGGGCTGAACCGTGGGAGGGGACAGTGTCGAGACACCCTCTGGAGATGAGATATTCTGGAGGCTGGCATATGCTCAGGGAATGCAAACTGATTGAAATATCAGCCTGAGAGAGACGTAATTAAGAAGGTGGATCTGTTGCCAAAACATCTACCGTGTTTTGAAGCCAAGAATGTGTGGTTGGGGGCCAGTCTGCGTCTGTGATAACTCTGCCCCTCCAGGGCGGCTCATTAGGAGCGGCTGCAGTGGGCACGTGTTCAGGCGGACCCTCGGTTGTTAGCGGGCAGGGGCACCTTGACATCCCAGCAGGCCTGGGGCGGGGTGGGGGGGAGGGTGCAGCCAAAAGAAAACCCTCGAAACCCCCACGGCTGCTGAGAGCTCGCACACAGGAGTGAACGTCCCGTACCAGGCTCACCAGAGCATAAGGGTGCTCAGGCCAAGAGAGAATTGGAGGGCTTGAATGTTCTGGAAGGCCTCCTGGGGAGGAAGGGCTTGTGCAGTCTTGCAGGATGGGAGGACAGAGTCCTCTGCAGGACCCAGGAAGCCGCATGTTTTGGAGAAGGTGGCGTTGGGGCCGGAGTCCGGCTGACCGAGGCCACACTCTCCCCTGGCCGTCCACCAGAAACCAGTCTCGGGCAGCGGGCTCACTGGGCTTTGGTTGGGCAGCATCCCTGTGATCCCAGGAGCACAGATCTGGGGTTCCAGATTAGTCCTGGGACCAACAGCTCCCCAGGCCTGGAGCCCCTTCACACCAGAGAGACAGTGGTTGGTGGGCATCTCCGTGGGGCAGGGCCTCAGCCCCCAAGGGTCCCCGAGACCCTTGCCCTCCAGTTGCTTAGAGGGTCACCAGTAAGTCAAGTCCTGCCCAAAGGGGCCGCCTGCCCGCCGGCTCCAGGAACTGCAAGTCACTACTTAATATTAAGGGGTGAAAATCTCACCCTCTTGGCAGACAGGGGGTTAATTCAGCCGTGTAACTGCTGGTGACAGCCCCACTAATGATTTATTGATTTTTTAAAAATAAAAATATGTCATATTCTCTGGTTTGGGTATAGACCAATTATGTGGATGGGCCAACTGGATGAAAACTCAGTAGTTTACACCAGATGCCAACTCAGAGCCAAGCCAAGTGGGAACAGCGCTACCGTGACAGAGCGCGCCGCCTCACGCCTCTCTCGTGCCCCTGTTCCCACCGCCCTCCAGGAATCTGCCCGGCCTGTGGTGCGGGCCAGCGCGTGCCAGGCGCCCCGGAGGGTGTGCTGGGGGCGCCAAGGCCAGTCAGACGTGCCGCTGCCCTGGGGGAGCTCGAGGCTGTAGGGGCAGGAGGGAGGCTCGGCTTCCATGCAGTCTACGGTCCACGAGGGTGGCAGGTGCAGCATGGCCAGGGGGCGGGGGAGGGCATCCCGTGGCAGTGACTTCCCGACGGGGACTCCAGTGATGGGGACAACCCAGTCAGGGACAAGGGCAGAGGAGCGCAGCCTGGGTGGCGAGAGGGCGTGTGGGAAACCGAGGCAGCACGGAGCAGGGTGAGTGTCAGGAACAGGAAGAGAACATGAGCCAGGGGGTGCGGGAGGGTCCCCAGGGCTGCACCCATAGGACCTTGTGGGCCTTGCTAAGCCCTGGAAGGTTTTAAGCTGGAGAAACTTCACCAAATGTTGTTTTAAGAAGCTCCCTCTGGCCCAAATGTCCGCCAACGGAGGAGCGAGTCAACAGGCCATGGGCCATCCATACAATGGGATACTTACTATTCGCCGGTAAGAAAGGACATTCTGACACGCGCTACAATGTGAATGAACCACGAAAACATTATGCCGAGTGAAAGAAGCCAGACACAAAAGTCCATATATTGTATGATTCCATTTATATGCCACTGGGGGAGGAGGAAGGAAGAGGAAGAGGAGGAGGACAGAGGAGAGGGAGGGGCAGGAGGAGGGGGAGGGGGAGGAGGAGGGGGAGGCAACGCCTCACAAAGAGACAGACCAGGCTTGACTCGGATGGAAAACCCAGAGACGGTGGGCCGAGAGCCAGAGCAGGGAGTTTTCACACCTGGGAGCCGTCGTAGCCCCATGTCACGGGTGTGACAGAGGACGTGCTCTAAGGTGAGCTCGTTGGATTTGGCCCCTGGGTGAGCAGGGTGGTACCTTGAAAGCAGAGGAACTCCCCCGGGCTGGGGTGGGAGATGGGGAGCCAAGGCCTTGGAGGGTGAGAGCAGCCCGTTGTGGCTGGAGTTGTAGGTGGAGTCCAGTTATGTCCACGTGAAAATACGTGCTCCCTGCACGTGAGACGAGAAAAGGTGCACAGGAAGGACCAGCCATCCCGCCCCCCGCCTCCCCTCCTGTAGGGGGCGCTGCCTGCATCCCCATGCCCCGTCCTTGCCCACACAAATGCAGGCAGAGAGGCAGCTTCATCTTTATTTGTTGGTTGGCTTCAAAAAGGGGGACTCACATGGGGAGGCGCAACCATACTTTAAACCATCCCACTCACAGGACTTCATCAAAATGCAGCAGCAAGGCTGTCCCCCTCCCACCTGCACATCTGCTGGGGTGGGCAGGCTTCCCCCTCCCCGAGTGAAAACACAGCAGAGCCCCCCGCTCCCCTGCTCCCTCTTGGGGGGGCCCCCAGGTCACTTTCATCATAAGCACAGTCTCAATTCAGAGAGTGGGATGTCCGGTGCCTGCTGACAGTCAGAAGCCGGTGCTCGGGTAAGGCAGATCTCCTTCCCACAACCAGAGCCGCTGCCCTGCCCTCCTGCCAGGGAGAGGCTGGTGGTCTCACTTCTCCATGTCTCCCCCAGCTCTCCTCCTCCAGCTTCCTGGTAGAACTCTGTCCCATGCCCCCGTCTCCCAAACCCAGGACCCAGCTCGAGTCCAGGTGAGCCCACCGGGGCCCGCTCCACACCTGGGGTGGCGTAGGTGCCTCCCACACTCCTCTCACCGAGGAACACAGGGCCGGGCCCCCCAGCGTGCTCTGCCCCTGACCCCTGTCACCTCCTTGCAGTGAGTGAGTCTTTAGAGCCCCAAACCCGTTTTCAGACGATTCCTTTGAAAGTCCATGTGCGCCGTCTCGGCCCACTCAGTGTCTGCTCTCTGCTGAGTCTCAGCACCACGGCGGGAACCTTCAAAGTAACATCCCGTTCTACACGGAGCTCTGAAACCGCCGTCTCCGCCTAGCAGACCTGGACGGCATCCCGGGGAGTTATGCGGCACTCTGGCCGCAGCTCAGACACGCAGAGGACGTGGCTTCTCGACGTTCTGCGATGCCCATCCTTCCTTCCAGGGCCGTCCCCCTGGAGGGCTGGGAACAGAGCCCGCCTAGCAGCGTCCAGTGGGATCTTTTAAGTCGGCCCTTTGGGTGAACATTTAACTTCACCAACGTCTTGCTCCCCTCTGCTCCCCTCCCCGCTGGTCTCTGCTGGATGAGGAGCTAGTGTCTCTGTGAGGTCACTAGAGAGTGCCAGGTCATGGTCTCCATGGCAATGGAGTTTACCAGTAAACTGAACCACCACTGTTCACCAAGGCTCAGAGAGGTTATGTCACTTGCAAAGGCTCATACAGCACAGCTGGGCCATCACCCAGTTCCAGCTGGCTCCCAGGTCCAAGGAGGGCGGTCCTCACTGGTGGCCTCCCAGGTGGGTTGTCCTCGCTTTTCCATCCCTTACTGGAGACCCTCCCTCAGCATCTCTGCCGTTTCCCCACTGGCCCGTGGCTGCTCATCCACGATGGGCTCTCAGTTCAGCCGTCTTCTGGGCTCCCACTCAGAGACCTCCGGAAACCTCTGGCTCCTGCACACCCCAGAGAGCTGAGAGTAGGAGAGGGGGCCTGACTTTCACACAGGCCGGCCCTGAGCCCAGAGCCAAGGATGTGAGAGGCACCTGGCCCAGTCACAGCCCTCTGGATGCTCATGCATCATCAGGTGACAAGGGGTGACAGTGGGGATACACTGCAGCCGGGACACAATGGGGGGAGGCCTAGTGGGCTCTGGGGACACCGGGGAGGCTTCTGACTCCACTGAACGTCAAGGAAGGTTTCCTGGAGGAAACAACGTGTGGACACAGAGCAGGGGTTCGGGGAACAGGACTTGCTTGATGAGTGGCATGGTGACAGGGTGGGGCCCCTCCCACCTGGGGAGACATCACCACTCAGTTATTCACTCAACAAGTCTGCTGCATGCCAGGCAGCCTTCTAGGTGCTGGGACAGAGCAGTTTTGCAAAATGCTGGCCAACGTTTGAATGCAACCTGAAATCTGCCAGTTCCCCAGACAACTCCAGAGAGTGGCTGGATTTCAGAGTCTGGTATCAAGGACAGCAAGCTCTAAGGGAGTCACCGTTATTATTATTAGCATTTAGGTAGTGCATGCTGCGTGCTGGGACAGCCCCTCCTGCAGTTAGTAATTCTTTACATTAAACCTTCCCCGGTCCAGCTGCTGTGTGACGCTGGCTCCTGAGTAGACCCTGACTGATACAGAATTGGTACCAGGAGCGGTCCCGAGGGACACGCCCATGAAGATGGGATGGGAGGCTTGGTGTGTGGTGCTTTGGGGCCTGAGTGCAGTGCTGTCCCCAGCTTCTAGCCTCCGGGCAGGGGGATGCTGACAGTCCGTGGCACGCCTCAGCATCCTAATTAATCAAGCCTTCACCTGTGGTCGATTGCAATGACATGCCAGCCGAACCGCGTGCCTCAGGAGCCCAAGGGGCTGCTGCACCTGACTTGTGCGGCACTAACACGACGAGGACCATGCCGTGGGATCGTCTCCCAAGGGCACTGGAGCACAACGACAATGACAAGCTCAGGTCCTTTCCTCTCAGTTCAGGTCATGGTCTGAAGAAGTACCCCAGCAGAATTCATCCTCACAGCCACAGGGCTGATCCTGCTGCAAACCAAAACAGAATGTCTCGTTGTGCTGGGAAGTAAGGAGAAGCTACACACACACGGATACACACACACACACACAATGCAGCATGACACAGGGACATGGGAGCCAGCTGGAAGAGCTCCCTATGGCCAAAGCTGGAACAGTTTAAGCAACAAAATACAGCATTGGATTTTAACCCAAAGTATAACATAAATATCCGTAAAGTCACATTGATATAAACAAATGATTAAATTAATAAACTGGGAAAAGACAAATCTCCATGGCAGAAGAATCCAAATAACTTAGGTAGATGCCCCCCTCGAGGAGGAGCATAATGCCCCCCCCAAGTGTGGGCTGGGCAGTGACTTCCTTCCACAGAGGACACTAGGGAAGGCGAACGGTCCCTTCACAGAGGAGAAACCTGACAAGCACACCTCAGCCGGGGGGCGAGGTCAACATCCATGGCGACACGTCGTGTTGATAGGACGTACCCTTGATACAATGTGATGAAATGGCTCCTCACCTCTGGGGTCTCCCTCCAAAAAATACTTAATTTCAATCTAGTCATGAGAAACACACCAGACAAGCCCCAACTGAGGGACATCCCACAAAATTCAGTTTTGAGTACTCCTCAAAACTGTCCAGGTCCTCAAAAACAAGGGGGTTCTAAGAAATCGTCACAGCCCGGAGGAGCCTAAGGAGACATGAGGGTTAAATGTGACATGGTGTCCTGGATGGATCCTGGAACAGAGTGGAAGCATGAGAGAAAGGCTAAGGAATCTGAATCAAGTGTGGACTTTGAGTATCAATACTGGTTCATCAACTGTAACACATGCACCACCCTCGTGGAAGATGTTGATACAGGAAACCGGGCCTGTAGTCATGGGGCTCTATCACTGTCTTCACAGTTTTTCTGTAAATCTAAACCTGTTCTAAAATAAAAAGTTTATTTACAAAGTCAAATTGTTACCAATTTCACCTCACTCCGATGGGACGCTGACCCACATTTGGGAGAGCTCTGAGGAGGGGCCCATAGGTGGGCTTTGTACATACAATCCGTCCCTTCCTCAGAGGGTTCTTTCCTGTTTGGTGTCATGGATTTGAAATGAAACTGAAGCTGAGTATTCAACAGCACGAGTTTTATTCAATGGCCAAAGAATGGAGAAGCAGGAACTAAGTTCACAAATCAACTTCTCAGCTTTTGGGGTGATCAAGCAGCTGTTCTAAGGTGTCAAGGTAATGAAGTGGAGGAATATTCATAGTAATTCGGGGAAATGGACAGGGTTTTGGGGGAATAGGGTGCCACCTCTTTTCTTCCCTGATTTGGTCTGGCGTTTCCTGACATGCTGTGGGTAGGTGTTATTTAGTATGGTAATGTATTACCATGAACGTATAATGAGCTGCGGTTTCTGTCAGGTCAAGTCAGACCGCCATGTTGCCTTCAACCAGTTTAGGCTGGTCTCGACCACACGTCCCAGCCACCTGCTCCTTCCTCTCACCATGTTTCCTGTAAACTGAAGACAGCACGTTAGGCTTGCTCTGGGCAGGGTTGTAGTTAATATCTTATGGGGCCTGGGGCCAGGGTAACAAAATCACACAATTTACTCATGCATGTCGCTGACTTACGATGTGAGTTGAATTCACAGTCTTGCTGAGTTTATCGCTGAATGTTCACGTTGACTGGGAAAGATTGTGACCCTAAAACTTGTCCTGAGGACATCAGACTGGACCCAGATGGAACTGGCAATCTTGAGCCGCTGGGTCACTCTGAGACCCTTGACACTGGCAGTGACTTGTCGCCCTGTGTCCGAGAAGACCGTCTTTTCTCAGCTTGAGACCAATTTCCACTCCCAGGTCAGTTCACAGCCCCTAGACCCTGGAATTACTTCCTACAAGAACACACTGTGAACGTCCACCACACCTTTCCCAGGGGACCCACGACGTTTGCCAGAATAACTGTGAACTAGAGAGAGGGAATCCTCAGCCTTTGGGTATTACAAAGCACCAGCTCTGAATTGTTTGTAATTCTGGGATCCCAAAACAGGACCACAGCCATTCAGTCAAAATGGGGATGCCCGGTGGTCAGGAAATTGATGGAGAATTAGCTCAAGGCTGACTCACAGTGGTGAGTTGTCCGTTCACCCACAGTGCGGTTATTTGCCCAATTCTGGAACATATCATTGGAATATATGTACTTGGCAATGGGCAGAACCCCCACTTTGGGTCTTTGACCCATGGATTGGGGGCCATTATAGCATTTCCATTATTCTTCCCTCAGTACATGGAAGGGCTGAATGTAAATCTGGAACTTCCTCGCCTGTCAAGACAGAAAACCAGAAGCAATACTGCATCCCTGGGGGGACTGCGAAAATTGATGCCACCATCAAAGGCTTGAAAGCAGCAGCAATGACAATGCCTAACACCCCCTCCCCCATCTAACTCACCTGCACGGCCTTACAGGAGCTGGATGGATGTTGGAGAATGACTGCACTACTGTAAACTTAGTCCAGTGGAGAATCCAGCGGCCCCTGTGGCCCATGTATCTTTTCTGTCACAAATCGACATCGCCCCTGGCACACGGTGTGCAGCTGTTGACCTGGCTAATGTCTTCTTCTCAATACCGACTTGAAAGGGCCACCAGAGCAGGGATTTTACCTGGCAGGGCCAACAGTGCACATCCACAGCGTTGCCTCGAGATTGTGTCAGCCCTCCCACTCTCTGCCATAATCAGGTCCAGAGGTTTCCCTTCCACAAAGCATCACACTGTCACTGTACGGATGACATGCTGACTGCATCCATGAGCAGGAAGTGGGGAGAACTTTAGATGCCTTAGCAAGACACACACTAACTAGAAGATAGGAAATAAACCCCACAAAACTTCAGGGGTCTGCAGTGTCAGTGAAGTTTCTGGGGTATGTCAAGATGTTTCCTCTGTGGTGGAATACAAGATGCTGCACCTCCCACCATCTATCTGAATGTGCTACCTCCATCCACCTTCGGGGTCACCTGTGAGGCTGCTGGTTTCTATGGGAGCAAGAGCAAGAGCAAGATAGGCAGCAGGATCAGGACACAGCACGAGCTGTTCTGTCTCATGGATCTTATGACGCAGATCATCCAGTGACCCCTGAGGTGTTTGTGGCAAATAGGGATGCTGTATGGAGCCGCTGGCACGACCGACGGAGAATCAAAGTGCAGCCCTGGAGGATTCAGAACAAATCTGTCCCCTCTTCTGCAGATAACTATTCTCCTTTGGAGGAATAGCTTCTGGTGTGCTACTGGGGCTTAGGACCACCCAGCCGTGAGACATCAGGTGACTGTCTGACCCGACTGGCCAGTATGCTTGGGACGAGCAGCAAACAGGAGTGGTATAATAGAGGCCACCTCTGGAGGGTCCTCCCTGTGAGGGAGGGAGGAGTGGCTCAGATCCCCGCAGCACAGACTTCTGCTGCATCTCCTCCTCCTCAGTCCACGCCTGCAGCATGCTGGGTGCTCCTTACACCAGCTGATGGAGGAAGAAGAAAACTGGAGCCCAGTTGACAGGTGTCTGCATGATTTGCTGGTACTGTCCACAAGTGGACAGCGCCACAGCCCCACTCTGGGTGGCCCTGGAGACAGCAAAGGAACCTCCTCCTGGTGGCAGAACTTCAAGCGGTGCATTTGGTTGTCCACTCCATCTGACTTATGGGCAGTTGCTAACAGATTGGCTAGAGGGTCAGGGAATCAGAGGGACAGGATTGGAAGGTGAGTGACAGGAAGTCTGGAGAGGAGATATGTGGACGGACCTCTCTGAAGGGGCACAAACTGTGAAGATATGTGTGTCCCACGTAAATGCCCACATGCTGCAGAGATGCTTAATCATCAGGTGACTGTGGATGTGAGTCCACATCCCCTACCCCAGCCACCCCAGTGCTCGCTCAGCGGGCCCACAGACAAAGCAGCAGGGTGGGAAGGAGGCAGGCTGTGCTTGGGACCGGCCCCACCCTCCTCTGACCTGGCTTCCCGCTGCTACTGAGCAAACAGCAGAAACCAAGGCTGGATTCCCCAACATGGCACCACCCCTGGGGGACCCGCCTGCCCCCTGGGGCAGTTTGAGCACATTGGGCCCCTTCTTCCAGCAGGGCACAGCCACACCCTCCCCAGCACCTCCAGCAAGGCCAGCCCTCAGCCTGGGCAAGAGGAGGCACTTCCAGATCCGCTCCCTCCTTCAGACACAGCGGCTGCTCCCTGGACTTCTCGTCAGCCCTCAGTGGGCAAGCCCTATCCTACCTGATGATTTGTGATAGTAAATGCCCACCTTCTCACCGCTGGGCGAAGGCAGCGCTCGGCCACGGCTTCTGTCCCGTGAGCCGTCCCGCTTCACCTTCCTTCCTCCCTGAGAATTCTCCGTAGTGTTTCCCTTCATGAAGGAAGGCTGATGGCAAATTTGTCTGGAAATGTGTTTTATTCCCCTATGTTTTGGAAGCATATTTTCCCAGGGAGATTTCAATATTTGGAGTTGTTTTCCCTGGGTCCTCTGAGGATAACATCTCATTGTCTTCCAGGTTCCATCGTTTCTGTGGAGAAGTCAGTGGTGTCTATTTGTTGCTCTTTGAAGATAATCTGTCTCCTCTGGCGACTTTAGGGGTTTTTTCCTTGTCTTCTGTTTCCCACATTTTACTACAGACGCCCAGAGGGACTGCTTGTTGTCACCTTACTTGGGGTTTGCAGAATCTCTCGAGTCTACAGCCTGACACTACAGTCAGTGGCACAGAGTCAGAACTTTAAATCCTTTGCTCCCCGGCACCCAGCCCCGCCTTTGAAGGAAACGTCTCAGGGAGAGTCGCAGACACGTGAACGCATCATCAGGACAGATTTATGGAGCCAGGCTGAGCGTCATCCCACCCAGGCTGCTGGGCCAAAGTGGAGCATCCTTTGGGTAGGCCCCAGAGGAGGACTGGGCCACTCTGCTTCATCTCCTTGGAGCAAGTGACACCTGTTCCCACCAGTGTGAGAGGGGTCCCAGGCCCCAGCCCCGGCTTTCTCATGCTCTCGCCGGCTGTGGACACTCGTCTCCTTGGGGCATCTGGCCTGCAGCCATCCTGGTCCCAGGATCAGTCTTGGGACCTGGTTCCTTCCCCTCCAGTCCCCAAGACCCTCTCTCTGAGGATGGCAGGCCTGCACTCGCGACCTCTGCACCCACCCCTCCACCTGCTGTGAGTGTGTCCAGACGTAAGTCCTGCTGAGGTCTTTAGGGTGAAGTATGGCCTTGGTGGGCTGGGGCTCCCCTAAGGGGTGGTGGGTCCCTGTGCCAATAATCGGGGACAGCGATCCTCAAACCATCAGAATGGCTCTGCAGGCTGGCCTCAGGACAGCAAGAACTCCAGGAGCCAATGCTGCTCCCCGACCCCCGTCTCCCATCTTGCTCATTGGCATCACACACAGCAGCCTGGATTTGGCTTCTGACGCGGACAGAGAGGCACAACCCGTCAGCCGGACTGTCCCGCTGCCTGTTGCCTGCTGTATTATCTGGTGTTTTCTCTGAGCGGCAGTTAAGTCAGATAAAAGGTCCTGCAGTCACATGTGGACCTGGAAATTCACGAGCAGCAGACCCTGAAGCCACCCGGTGCCCCAACGGTGGGCCGTCCAGAGTCTTCCCACCTGACATCCCTCGAAACCAGAAGAACCACTTTTCACTCCCGACCGCAGGCTTTGTGTGACTCTGGGCCCTGTGCCGAGGGCCCTGCCAAGCCACCGCTCCCAGACATTTATCTCAGCTGGTCCCCTCAGAGGCTGTGTGGCTGCTCCGCGACGAGCGTAGGCTGCTGCTGTTTTGAGAAGGTAAATTTGCCCTCTGGGCGAGGTTCAACATGCCCCCAAGTCCCTGCACTGAAGCCCCCGGGCCACCACGAGTCTCCCCTGCCCTCTCCACCAGCCCCAGGGGCCCCCGAGGGCTCCTGCTTTCTCCAAGTGGCTTCTTAAGGGAGACAGACCCTCCTTGGAACACAGAGAGGTCTTACCATCCCCTTCTCTGGACTTGTCCAGGTGCCCTCAGCCCCTGCACTGGGCGGGAGCGCAGGGCAGACAGAAGGGCACCCGCTCCAGTGACACACACACTCCCCCACTGGGAGCAGGCCCCATTCCTTACCCCACAGCTCCAGACAGGCACAGCATCCCTGTGGACCAGGTGTGCAGGAATCGTCACCCGAGAGGGCAGGGAAGGGGCAGGGTATGGGTTGTTTGTGAGCCTGGCCCCTTTCCTACCAGTAGGACCCTCTTCTCCATCCCCAGGCCCCCACCGCCGCTGCCCCCTTCCATTCTCCAGGGCTTCTTGGTAGAGACTCATGACATCACAACCCCTCATTTGCATGGGCCTAGCTGATTGGCTGGAAGGAGACCCGCCCTGGCTATTTGCATGTTCCCAGTGGTTCTGGTAGTCATTTCCCATTGTCCGCAGGGCCCTCTGATTGGCTGGCCCTAGGGAGGCCCACCCTGGTGGTTCCAGGACCCAGGGGCTCACCGGCTCCTCTGGGGGACAGGGCTGGCCAGCTCTGTCTGTGATGGCTGAAGCCTGGGTCAGGGCCCTGCATCAGCCCAGTGACCACACGCTGCAAGACCAGTCAAAGCTACCGGATCACTCTCTGGTAAGGCCACCTCTCAGATTCTTAAGTCTCCCTGAGAACTGCATGAGAGCAGAATGACACTGGCGCTTGGTCTCTTCCCTGGGGGCTGTGGTGGGCAGAGACCCCGTGCCAGCCCTGGTGTCTCCACTTGTAGCACAGGGGCAGTGGACAAGTCACCGGATGGCTCTGAGCCTCAGTTATTCATCTCTCAGCTGGCCACAGGACCGCCACCCCCTCCGGGCCCGGGGGACAGGGGTGTGACCTGGAAGGTGCGTCAAGAGATCGTGGTCACACACTCAGAGGTTATTACTACCTGTGAGAAGGGGCTACTGACACCTGTCCTGAGGTCCCAGGTGCCCGGGACAGTCAGACACCATCTGCTGTACAACTCCTCGGGCCCCCTGCGTGCAACCCCTCTGCCAACGCTGCCCCTGTGTCCCCCCACACTCCTACACCTCTAGGAGCTGCGGCCAATTGGGGCTGGGCCACCCGCCGTTTCTAAACGAGGCTCTGGGGGCCCAGAGGTTCAGGACCCACCTGGGTCAAGGCCGGGGGCGGCCAGGCTGGAATTCTCCAGGGCCCTTCTCCCCGTCCACCTTCCAGGCAGGGGATAAACCCAAGCTTAGCTGTCGCCGTGAAAGCCCTCCGCTGACAGGCAGCTCCGCTGGGCCCTCCCGCCGGCCTCGCTCGGCAGCAGCTGGCAGGCGAGCTGTTCCCGAACGAAGGCTGTGTACCAACAACGACAACAAAACACTCAGACAGCTTCAAGCTGTTGGTTCAGAGCGACTGAGTCCGCGAAAACAAACACAGGCTTGAAAGCCGCCGTGGCGCCTGGTGGCAGCTGAAGCGGCAGTGCCACGCAGGGGCCGTGCCCTGCAGGACTCTGGGGGCCAGGGCACCTGTGCTGAGGGGCCCCTCCCGGGGTCGTGCACACAGCCACCTTCACACCCCACCTGGGGCCACCCCAGACGGCTCACTGTCACCCTCGGAACCCAGAAGGCAGGCGGGCTGGAGCCTGCCTCGTCCGGCCGTGGTGGGGCTCTGCGCTGGCCTCCCGGGGCTGCTGAAACAGGTGACCACAGACTGGGGCTTCAACGCCATAGATCCTCTCACAGGTCTGGGGCCAGACGTCCAAAATCCAGGTGTCAGCAGGGCCGCGCTCCCTCCATAGCCTCCGAGGGAGGATCCCTCCTGCCTCCTCCAGCCTCTGGTGGCTCCGGGCATCTGGCCTGTGGCCACATCCCTCCAGGCACTGCCTCTGTCTCCACATGACCTCTTCTGTCTGTGCGTCTCCATGTGCTTCTTTTTTTTGGTGAGGAAGATTCACTGTAAGCTAACATCCGTTGCCAATCTTCCTCTTTATTTATTTTTTTGCCTGAGGAAGATTAGCCCTGAGGAAACATCTGTGCCAGTCTTCCTCTATTTCATATGTGGGACGCCTCCACAGCATGACTGACAAGTGAAGCAGGTCCACACCCGGGATCCAAACCCAAGAACCCAGGTTGCCAAAGCGGAGCATGCAGAACTCTAACCACTCGGCCATGGGGCTGGCTCCTCCATGTGTTTCTTTTCTTTTTTTTTTTTTGAGGAAGATTGGCCCTGAGCTAACATCTGTTGCCAATCTTCCTCCTTTTTTCTCCCCAAAGCCCCAGTAGATAGTTGTATGTCATAATGGTGCATCCTTCTAGTTGTTCTATGTGGGACGCCGCCTCAGCATGGCTTGATGAACAGTGCATTGGTCCATGCCCAGGATCTGAACCGGTGAATCCTGGGTCATTGAAGCAGAGCGTGCAAACTTAACCACTACGCCACCGGGCCGGCCCCTCCATGTGTTTCTTATAAGGACGCTCATCATTGGATGTGGGGCCTACCTGGGTAATCCAGGATGGTCTCCTTGTCTCAAGTGCTGGGGAGCCAGGAGGACCAAACCCTGAGACCAAGGGCGGGAGAGGCAGCAGCCTCCCCCAGAGGCAGGGGTGAGTGGCTGTGGCCAGGTGGTCCACCCACCTCTCCTCCCATATGGAAAACCCCACGCCATCTGGTCCCGCTGCATTGGCCTCGCAGCCGCACCCACCCCAGCCTTGGCTCCGCCTCATCCTGGGGACCCATGCGGGACTCTGGGCTCTTGGTCAAGGACGATGGCAACGTCTGGATGTGGCCATGGCAGTGGGCAGATGAAGTGGGGCAGACACAGGTCACTGGTCCAGAGACTGAGGGCCCTCAGAGGCCCAGTGCTCTTCTCCAAGGCGCTGGGACTCCAGTAGGGACTCCAGTCACCTCTCTCGCTAATTCCATGAGTTTGCTCCATTGTACCAGCTGGAAAAACCCCAGCCCTTGATGAATGCACTTGCTGGTTTCTCTGTCTTCATCCAGCTTTCAAACACTGCTCGAAAAACCCAGAACCCACAGATGGGTGCTTCCCCCAGCGGTGGCTTCTCTGCTGAGCTCACCACCCAGTGACAGTGACTCAGACAAACCCAAAATGAGGAGCATTTTATTAAAAAAAAATAGGGGGGATTTAGTCTTTTAAAATGTCAGTGTTATAAAAGACAAGAGCTGTGGAGCTGTTCCAGGTGAAAGAACCAAGGACACCTGAGGTTCCTGCGCAGATCCGCTGACATGGCTGCAGTGAAAGACGGACCCCACCCAGTGCTGGTGGCGATGTGGAGCAACCAGAATTCGCGTTCCGCTGGTGGAGGGTGGATGGTACGCTCACTGCAGAAGTCAGCCTAGCAGTCCATTACGGCAGCACACTGACCCTGTGACCCAGTCACTCCTCTGCTAGGCACTTTCCCAAGAAAAATGAAGCAGGTCCACACACAGATCCACGCGTGGACGCTCGCAGCCGATAAGGACACATCCAAGCACCCACCCACAGGTAAGTGGATAAGCATCGTGTGGTCCACTCCTACGGTGAGGGGTCCAGCAAAGCACAGGAATGAAGTAGCGATAACACGACATGTGTGAACCTCACAAACACGCTGAGTAGATGAAGACAGACACAAAAGAGTAGTCCCTCCGAGTCTGCCCAGAGGAGGCTCAGCGCAGGCACAGTGACTACGGTGGAAGGTCCCAGAGCAGCAGCTGCCTCCCGCTGGAGCGGACTGAATGGGAAGGGACCAGAAGACTCTGTCTGGGGGATGGAAGTCTTCAATACCTTCCCAGAGGCATGGGCATTTGCACAGCTCCTCAAACTGTACACTTATGTGTGTGCATTTCACTTCAGTTTAAACAAATACACTGCACTAAGATCCAAATGTGGCAATACACTGCCTGGGCACGGCTGTGGAGATGGGCACTCCTGATGCTGCCGTGAGCACGCGCAGGTGCAGCCCCAGGGAGGGCGGCTCAGCAAACTGCCATCAACACACTACCGTCTGCGCCCAACCCAGTTCCCCTTTGAGAATGCCGTCTGTAGACGCTCACACGTGTGCACAACACCATGTCTGCAGACACTCGCATGCGTGCACACAACAGCATGTCTGCAGATGCTTGCGCGCGTGCGCACAGGAGCATGTGCAGACGCTCGCACGTGCACAACAGCATGTCTGCAGACGCTCGCGCACGTGCACACAACAGCATGTGCAGAAGGGTGGTCCTCCCAGCACAGCTCCTGATGGAAGATTTACCAACACGAGCAAAGGGGTATGTGCAGAACGCTACCTTTTGCTTAAAAATGGGGGAAACAGGCATAGATTCATATTTGCTTGTAATTGCCTAAAGAAACTCCGGAAGACATTTAAGACGTTAGTAACAGGGGTCATTGGCTGACCACGCAATGGCTGGCTTGGTCCACTTGGGCCGCTATAACAGCATACAGCAGACTGGGTGGCTTATAAACAACAGGAATTTTCTCCTCCCAGTGCTGGAGGCTGGGCGTCCAAAATCCAGGTGCCACGTGGTTGGGCGAGGGCCCTCTTCCGGGTCACAGAATTCTCGTACCCTCACATGGTGGAAGGGGCTGGGGCGCTCTCTGGAGACTTTTATAAGAGCACTTATCCCATTTTCCAGGACTCCACCCTCATGACTTAAGCACCTCCCAAAGGCCCCAGCTCCTAATACCATCACAGTGGCGTGAGGGTTTCAACATGTGAATGTCCCCTGAGAGCTTCCTTCTGAGTCATCTGCCATGGGGAAGGGAAAGAGAAGGTGAGAGAGCTTTTGAGAAAACAAGCCAGAGTGAGGCGTGGCCAGCCGCAGCCTCTACACACACTTCAGCAGACAACCCTGTGCTAAAGAAGAGGTATCCTTCCAAAGGAGGTGACTTCACATCCACGCACGAATGCCTCAAACATGGATAAAAGGATCGCGCCTAAAAGACAGATGAAGAATGTCCACCACAAGAGGAATTGCCCCGAGAAACACACGGAAGTTCAGACAGAAAGTCCTCTGCGGCTCCAAGACAACCTGACCTCCCTGAGGGGAAAAGGCTCAAGGAAGACACTGAGGTTTCAGAGAGGGGAGGAGATAACAGAATTCGGGAGGCACGGAGCTCAGAAGACACATGGAAGCAGGAAATCGTTTTGGAGATGACAGCCACGTCTGAAAAGACCATGGGAATGCCTTAAAGACAAGGGGTTTGGGCTTGAGGGAATCACACAAAATAAAGTGAAAATAACTACAACATGAAAATAAGAGAGCAGGGCAGAATTCAAACCAAGAGGATCTAACATGTGCGTAATTGACTTTCCTGAAGAAAAGAACAAAACACAGGACAGAAAAAAATACTCTAGAATATAACAAAATGCCTGTTCCTTACTTCAAGCTTGCATCTTCAGTTCAAAGGAGCACATGTCCTGGGGGACATCCTGCTGAAGTGATTGAATGTCAAGGATGCAGAAATGATCGCCTGGATCGTCATTTAAATATCAGAAGTTTTGATATCTAGCTACAAAGTCCTGAGGGCAAAAAAAAATATGACCCAAGGATTTTATATCCAAGAAATCTACCTTTAAGTATAAAGGAAACAGAAGCTCTCGTGTATGCAAGAACTTACAGATGCTCAGGCACATGGGAGAAGAGTGAGCAGGTCTCTCAGAGCGCCTGGGAATGGCCCCGAGCCCGTGGTCCCAGCGTAAGTGTTCATAGCACAGCCTTTGGCTCCCAAAAGTGCTGTAGTTTGAGAGGGGAAAGGTGCTGTAAAGGAGATTATGATATCAACTGACAAAACTAGAGTACGGTTGGTGTATTAGGTAAATGTATTAAATTTATGAAGTTGATGACCATTTGAGGTTATGTAAGAGAATACCTCTGTTCTTAGGAAACACAGTGAAATATTTAAAAGTCACACCATGTGTAACTCACCCTAAAATTGTTCAGAAAGCTTAAGGGAGTGTGTGTGCATGTGTGTGTGCATGCAAACGATAGAGCAAATGGAACAAACTAACAGGTGAATCTGGGTAAAGGGTATATGGCTGTTCCTTGTACTATTTTTGTTTTTGCAACTTTTTTGTAAATTTGAAATTATTTCCAAATGAGTCTAAAAAGAAGACAAGTGCCCCAGGTTGAACAAAAATGAGATGGTCAGCCAGCACGCGAGCCTCTTGCACACCTACAGGTGACAAACCCAGACAAAAGACTGAAAGATGACAAAAGTTAAGAACACGGCAGCCATGACAAAGGCTGGGGAGCTTTGAGATGATTTGAGTGTTAAAATGAGCAACAATGGAGACCCCCCATCACGTAAGGAATAGAAGTTGAAAGTTACAAGCTTTGGTAATGTAAAAAGAAAATTAAATTAATATGGTGATGAAACTTTTATCTCAAGCTAAGCATTCCTCCAATTTCACTCTGGTTTATTTTTGTTAAATTCAAACCCATGACACATGATACCTTTTCTTACAAATGATGATCCCACGACCATAACATTGCTTCTATTCACACTGCACTCCGTCCATCGTTACTGTGTGTGGAGAGTGTGCACAAGCAGTGAACAAAGCTGATTAACTGGAGGGGGAGCTCGGAGTGTGTTCTAACTTCCTCTTAGTCCCCTTCATCACTCTTTTCTCTTATATAGTGAGGATACACCTTTCTTACCAAACAGCACCATTATTCTCGTTTTAAAAGGGGAGAGGACTAGCCTTACTCCTCCCTGGAGGGCCAGGGTGCGGCCGAGCCTCTGTGACTCCAGGACTCTCCCTACACAACTTGGTGGAGGGTCTGTGCCCTGTGGCCCCCGGAGTCCTGCTAAAGATGGGGCCTCATCCGCGACGTGGAGCCGCTCCGGGCTGCCCACGCTTGAACGTGTGATTTCTCAGCCAAAGGACGTGCGTGGCTTTTTGCGCCCTGGAACTAACGCATGTGGGCAACCGGATCCACTAGTGTTCCCACTCCGTGGAAAACAAGATGTGTGTTCATTCTCACCCTGGAATTCTACAGACGTCGGGATGCCGTTCGTTGTCACAAAGCTTCACACTTCAGGAGAAATGCCGTCCTGAGGGCTGCCCCTCATCCTTCAGGGCATCCAGCCACTGGCTGCAAGCACTTTTTTTGTATTTGTTAAAGTAGACTTTAGTTATAAAAACGGTTTTAGATTGACAGAAAAATCGAGAAGACAGTACAGAGTCCCCACATAACCAGCACGCCGCTTCCTATTATTAGAATCTTGCGTTAGCGCAGTTCTGCCCACACTAAGGCCCGCGCTGGGACATCCGTACTGTCTACAGTTCACGCTTTATTCGGACTCCTTGGCTCTTCCCTGACGTCCTTCTCTCCTGGAGGATCCCACCCAGGATCCCACATTACAGGTCATCATCGTGTCTCCTCAGGCTCCTCCTGGCTGTGACAGTGGGAAATTGTGATATAATGAGAAATATCTGTTTAGTCTTTGTCCCTGGCTCCTGGCACAGAGCTCCTAGACCCTTCACTTCCTGAGTGATGGGGAGAGAGGAGCATCCTCTGGAATTCACGATAAGCCCCTCAACCATCCCTGAATGCGTGCTAATGAGGTGACTCTTGCTGAGCCACTAGACAGCTTCGGGGGGGGGCTGGTGGCCAGAGGCACCCACTGTGTGATTAGAGGGTGGGAACTTTCAATCCCACCCCCACCAGACCACCGACCACCCAGCAGGGGAGAGGGGCTAGGGATCGAGTTAGTCACCAATGGCCAATGATTTAAGCAATCATGTGTGTGCAGTGAAACCTTCACAAAAACCCTAAACAATGGGATTCTGAGTTTCCTGGTTGGTGAAATCATCCCTGTGCCAGGGGATGGTATACCCCAAACTCCACAGGGACAGAAGCTCCTACACTTGGGACCCTTCCAGACCTTGCCCTAGGTACCCATTCGTCTGGCTGTTCATTTGCTTCTTTTATAATAAGCCAGTAAATGTAAGTAAGGTGTTTTCTGAATCCTATGAGCTGTTCTAGCAAATTGTCAACTCCAAGGAAGGAGTCGTGAGAACTTCTGATTTCAGCCAGTTGATCAAAAGTACCGGTGGCCTGGACTTGTGATTGGCTTCTGAATTGGGGGCAGTCCTGTGGGCCTGAACCTTTAACCTTTGGGGTCCGTGCTAACTACACACAGTTAGTGTCAGAATTGAATTAAATTGTAGGACACCCAGTTGATGTCTGCAGAAAACTGGAGAATTGCTTGGTGTGGAAGACCCATGCATTGTGTGTCAGAGGGTTCTGGGTGGGAGAAAAACACACAGAAGTAGAAGACAGCTGATCTCGGACTTTTCTTGCTTTTGACGACCTTGACACTCTTGCAGGGGACTGGTCAGGTGTTTCCAAATTCTACTGGAATTCGATGTTTTCCTCATGGTTGATGGGTGTTATGGGTTTCGGGAAGATATCACAGAGATCGAGGGCCATTTTCCTGACATGATATGGAGGGTTCCTCGTCTCCACATGACTTAGCGCTGAGGATGTCAAGCTTGATCACCTGGCTGGGGGGGGGTTTGTCAGGTTCCTCCTCCATAAGGTGACTCTTCCTCCCACACTTCCACATCATCCTCTTTGGAAGGGAGTCGCTCTGCGCAGCCCACACCTGAGGAGTGGGGAGCCGTGCCCCACCTCCCTTGAGGGGGACACCCACATACGTTCTCTGGAATTCTTCTGCAGGGAGATGTGTCTCTCCTCCCCCATTTACTTATTGGATCATTTACTTAAATCAGTTTACACCCATGGATATTTATCTTATTCTATGATTTATAACTCAATACTATTTATTTTGTTGCCCAAATTGCTCCAGCTTTGGGGCCTCTTTCAATTGGCTCCTGTGTCCCTGTCCCATGCCCCCATCAAGGAAGGGGTTTTTTTTAAGCCCTTTCTTACTACAGGTTCATCTCATACATTTCTTGCCCCAGTCCTAGAATCAGCCATTTCTCCAAGGAGCCCTGTTTCATGCTGTCGGAGGACATTAGAGGCCAAGATCTGGGCACTGGGTGTGCTCACTGCTGCAGGGATGTCATCGCCTCCCGGCCTCTCAGCGGACAGAGCAGAGATCTGTGTGCATCTACCAACCCAGGCCGTACCTGTATCTGTCAGTACTTCCACAGGTAATCATTAGTATCCATATTATGCTGAACGTGAGTTCACACTGATATCTTCAACTAATCACCATCGCATGGATCCTTCGAGCATCCTCCCTCGCTTACCTGTAAATTCCCACTCCAGCACTGAGAAGCCTGACTCCTGCAACTTGCCATCCACTTACTTGATTGTTCAGTTCAGGTATACGCACACTGTGGCATCAGACTGTGAACCTGTGCACTCCCAGGGGAAGCACTTTATCAACCACAGGACAGTGCTTGTGGACAGTTTCTTTTGGCTTTCGTCATACAGACTCATTTCCAGTGACTCAGGAAAACACCTTCTCTCCCTTCAGTGAGGTTGTTTCTTACAGGTAAGGTGAGGTTGTTTGTATTACAGTTAGATTCTCTTGTCACAGTCTGTGGTCCTTCCTGGGATCCCTTGACCTCCTAAATTTTTTTTTTTGGTGAGGAAGATTGGCCCTGAGCTAACATCTGTGCCCATCTTCCTCTACTTTATGTGGGACACCTGCCACAGCATGGCTTAATAAGCAGTTCATATGTCTGTGCCCAGGATCTGAACCTGCAAACCCTGGGCCACCAAAGCGGAGCGTGTGAACTTAACCACTATGCCACCAGAGTGGCCGCTTGACTTTTTTTATTTTGGTGAGGAAGATCGGCCATGAGCTAACATCCGTTGCCAATCTTCCTCTTTTTGCATGAGGAAGAGTGGCCCTGGGCTAACATCTGTGCCCATCTTCCTCTACTTTATATGGGACGCCGCCACAGCATGGCTTGATGAGCTGTGCATAGATCCGCACCCGGGATCCAAGCCTGCAAACCCCGGGTCACCAAAGCAGAGCACTCGAACTTAACCACTGCGCATCCAGGCCAGCCCCTACATTTTTTAAATTTGCAAGCATCAAGGTCACTCTGGGTTGTAAAGTTCTATTGGTTTTGACAAATGCATGATGTCATATATCTTGCAGGGTCATACAGAAAAGTTCCGCTGCCTGTACTCCATCTGTTCCTCCCTCCTTCCCCCTAAGCACCTGGAAACCACTGATCTTTTCACTGTCTCTAAAGTTTTGTCTTTTCCAGAATGTCATAGAGTTGGAATCATACAGTATTTAGCCTTTTCAACTGGCTTCTTTCACCTAGCAATACACATTTAAGGTTTCTCCATGTCTTTCCATGGCTTGATAGCTGATTTCTTTTTTTTTTTTTTTTTTTTTGCTGAATAATATTCCATTGTTTGGATGGACCACAATGTATTTACCTATTGAAAGACACCTTAGCTGCTTCCAGTTTAGGGTGATTATGGAGAAAGTTGCTGTAAATGTTCAGGTGCAGGGTTTTGTGTGGACATAAATTTTCAAACCAGTTGAATAAACACCAAGGAGTATAATTGCTGGATCGAATGGTAAGAGTATGTTTAGCCTCTAAGAAACTGCCGAACTGTCTTCCAAAGGGGCTGTACCATTTTGCACTCCCCCCAGCAAGAGCGCAAGCCCCTGTTGCTCTGCGTTCTCGCCGGTACTCAGTATTGTCAGGGTTTTCACGTTAGCTATTCTATGGGTGTGTAGTGCTATCTTCTTGTTTTAATTTGCAATTTCATAATAAGAGATGATTTTGATTATCTTTTCATATGCTTTTTTGCCATCTGTATATCTTCTTTGCTGAGCTGTCTGTTCACATCTTTTGCCCATTTTTAATTGGGATGTTTTCTTGTTGCTGAGTATTAGGGTTTCTTCATGTATTTTGGACAGAAGTTGAGAATCTGGTCTTGGTATTAGGGTAATGCTGACTCCTTAGAATGAATTATAAAATGTTCCCTCTGCTTCTATTTTCTGGAAGAGATTGTAGAAAATTAGTACCATTTCTTCTTTCAATGTTTGGTGGCATTCACCAGTGAAGCCATCTGGGCTTGGTGCTTTTTTTTCCCAGAAAGTTATTAACCGTGGGTTGAGTTTCTTTAATAGACACAGGCCTATTCAGATTATCTGTTCCTCCTGTGTCGGTTCTGATAGTTTTTGTTTTTCAAGGAATTGATCCATTTCATATAAGTTATCAAATCTGTGGGCACAGAGTTGTTCATAGTATCCTCTATTATCCTTTTAATCTCTGTGAGATTGGTACTGAAGTCAGTCTAGCTTGAGGATCCATAGAATAAACAGATTGTGACCCCACCCAGGCCAGCATCCAGGACTTGGGCATTGGCCTCAGGAGACTCGAGACCACCTTTCCAAGTCTGGCATGGGCTCCCAGGATGCGCTCTGGCCTTGTCTTCTTGTTGGATTTACTTTCCTTCCAACTTTACAGCTTCCCCACCTTGAAGTAGCTTCTGATATAAGATTGGATAAGAATATTCCCTTTCATTTTCATTCAGATCAAGGTGGGATGGCGAATGCTGGAGTCCCCGTGGTTCTATCTTGAAGCAGAACCCTCCTCAGGATTGGGGACTGCAGCCAGGAGCATGGAGATCTGGGTCAGGGATGGTAGGGCTTGTCTGTGCCACAGCCAAAACTGCAGGGGCTCAGAGGAGGCAGCAGCGCTTCCTGGGGTCACTGGCTCACAGCACGATGTGGAGGGAGAAGGTTGGGAGACGGGGATGCCCCACCTGCCAGGGAGTCGTTGGAGCTTGGAGTGATCGTTCTCAAACAAGCTCATCTGCGTGCTGGAACTTAAGAAAAATACTGATATCCAGGCTCCATGCCAAAGATGCTCACTTAATTGGTTTGGGGTGCAGCCCATGTTTGGGTACCTTCGATAAAGGCCCGAGGACAGGAATTGACTACATCTAGGAGCATTTCACCCACATACGTCCCCAAATAGTGGGAATGATGGAGGGCCCCTTGGACGATCCCATCTCAGGAAGCCAGGGGGCTTCATTCCCATGTGACAATGCTGCCATCTTCATACGAAGTCCTGTCGCCAGGAGAGCCTGGCCGAGCCTGGGGTAGACCATTCCATCCCCGTGAGGTCACTGGTATCAGTTATAACAAGCACTAAAGACAAGAAAACAACCTGCTGGCTCCCACTCAGCCTTAGGAACAGGCATGCGCTTACACCTCTCCCTGGAAATTAGAGGAAACCTGGGCCTGAGGGCCCCGGACGAGGAAGGAGTCCTTGGATATCATCGCTGGCAGTCACTGTGGGCATAAAAGAAACCTCACCCACAGGAAGGGGAGGCGACGGCTGGGTTGTGTGCACAGGGCTTGACTGTGAGGCACTTGGTTTTGCCTTTTCCTGTCTGGAGTCTACGGCCTGGCTTCAGTCCCAGGTAAATGTCAGAAGGAACCTGTAACAAGCTCTAGAATGCCTAAATGCAGCCAAGTAAACAGAAACACTCCTATGGAATTAATAAAAATGAACAGAATGTATGGGCTTGTCTAACTGGAGTCCAGTGGTGGAGTGATTTCAGGCACGGCTGAATCAAGGTACTCCGTAATTTGTCATCAACCTGCCCCCCACCTTTGCTTTTTACTTCCCTCTACATTGGCCATCTCCTCTCGCAGGCTTTCCATTCGTAGTAGCAATGGTCTCTGCCATTCCCAGACTCGAGTCTTCCCAGCTTGGCAGTCCCAAGGGGAAGGAAGTGTTTAAACTGCTTCTTGCCTTTCAATGTCCTTGTCCCCTTCTCCCATAGGGAAGGAAGGTTGAGCGAGGCCCACATTACCCAGTTACCTACTGACTGCCTACCTAGGACTGCTGGAGTCTTCCATCTGCTCCTCCAGATCTATTTGCTGTACCTCTCCACCCTGCTCTATGCCCGGGGAGGCTGACCTGCATGAACAATAGCCACAGGCTCCCTTGCCTTCTGCATTCTGGTAGAGTCTGGCAATGAGAAGCTCTGGCAAGAAACTGCAATCACGTTATTTGTTCCCAAACCTCTCTCGTCAGCATTGCCTCCAGCTGGCTGTGTCACTGCCGCAGAGTTCACAGTTCCTTTCGCCGCAGCCCCCTGCATCGGACTTTCTCCCTCCCGGTTCTGCTCCTCCCCTCACCCCTCAGACTTAGGGGCAATAACAGTCCTCAGTTGTTACTAGCCCTGGTACAGCACGTGAGGTTTCCCTACATCCCACACAGAATTAGGATGTGCTCTCTGTTCTTTCCTGAAGGCCGACAGATGCACTGGATTTGTACATAGGTCAAGGCTCTGGCCAACGGGATGTGGGCTGAAAGGATGTGGGCAACACCAGGTCACACCCTTAAAGGAAGAGATGTGCCTCCCACCTCCATTTTTTACCCTTCTCACTGTCTGGAAAGTAGATGAGGTGATGAGCCATCTTGGACATGACAAGAGTGACATCCCGGGGATGATGGAGCAAGAAGACAGCAGGAGTCAGGGCTCCTGGATGCTCTGTGGAGCAGAGCTGCCAAACCAAGTCAGATAAACCCACTATTGGAGTCTTTTAGCCATGGTGATTTGGGGCCTCTGTCCCTGTAGCTGAACCCATATTCCAACCACACAGTGACCCTCTCTTTCTCAATAGTTCCTGTCAAAGTTCCAGAATTGTCTCTCTGGCCATGAGCCACATTTCCAACCCCAATCCAGTCATTGTTGCCAGGGAAATGAACACCCTTACTGGCCAGGCCTGGTCCCTCCCTGGAGCCGGAGTCCTGTTACCAGGAGGGGAGTTTGTTCTGGGTGAGCAAAAGCAACCGCTCCTCATGAAGAGTCATAACCCTTCTACTCACTGGGCACCTTGATGCATGCTCTCATCCTTGCAGCGTTTTATTCTTAGCTCTTGTCATTCCGTGGGCTAGCTTGCCTTAGTTGGGAAGTTCTTGCTTGGGTCTCTTATGCGGTTTCAGTAAAAGGTGAGTGGGGCTGGAGTCAACTGAAGGCTCAACTGGGTTGGCCATCCAAGATGGCAACAGGTGCAGCTGGCTGTTGGCTGGGAGTTCAGCTGGGGCTGCTGACCAAAGCATCCACACACAGCCTCTTGATGTGACTTGGGCCTCTCACAGTGAGGTGGTCCCAGTGTAGTCACAGTTCTTACATGGTGGCTGGCTTCCAAGAAGCAGGAAGAGGAAGCTCTCAGGCCAGGTAAGGGCTATGCCCAGAACTGGCATGGTTTCTTTCTACCATATGCTTTTGGACAAAGCAGTCTCAGAGCCCCCGGCTTCAAGATGTTCAGAAATATGTTTCACCTCTCCAGGGGGCGTGGTAAGCTCACCTTGCAAAAGAGGATTGTAGGATGGGGGATATCACTGCAGCTATCTTTGGATAATACAAGCTGGCACAGTCTGCCCTCTGGCCACAACAATTCTCATCCCTCTCACGTGCAAAACATGCTCACCCCTCACCCGAGACCTCAGTGTCTCATCCCAACACAGCATCAGCTCAAGATTCAGGATCTTACCATTAACTAGGGCCAGGTGTGCATGAGGCTCCTCAGGTGCAGCCCCTCAAAGAGGGTTGACGAAGACCAGTATGAGACAAGTGATCTGTTCTCACGCTCAAAATGAAGTGGGGACATGACAATGGCCACTGTGCGCCCAACCAAAAATGGGCACCACAACCCCGAATCCAGCCAGGAACGTTGTACAGTTCCCTGATTAGGACCAGTTCTGTTCCTGGAAGTGACTCTCCGTGGTTCTGGTTCCACTCTTGGAGCTCCAAGCTCCATTCTTTGAATCATTCTTCATTTTCCATAATAAATGGCTTGTATTTTCAGCTGAGTGGTTTCCTTAGCCTGCTTCCGGCCTTAGGAAGTTGGGGGCTCAAAGGCCTCTTTTGGTTTTGAACTCTTTCCCTTTCACTCCAAGCTGATATAATTTCTTTATAAACTTTGTGGGTTTCCTATGTATCAACTTATAATCCCTTGAGACAAGCCCCTGTCACCTTGGGTTGAGAAGCAAGGTGCTATGGGACATCATCCTTAAGACTCTTAAAAACCCTGTTTATGGGAGAGGGTCTACAGGAGTGGTTCTCAACTGGAGGTGATTTTGCTGCTGCTTAGGGAACATGTGGCAATGTCTGGAGACATTTTTTGTTGTCACAAGTGGTGGGGGACTGTCATCTAGTGGGTAGAGACCAGATACAATGCTAAACATTTGACAATGCATAGGACAGCTCCCTAGAAAAAGGAACATTCCAGCCCCAAATGTCAATGGAATTAAGGTCAAGAAGCTCTGGTCTACAGGAATTGCCCTAAAATATTTCTAAAATCTCAACTAAGGGTCTTACCGTCACATACTTGTCTTGATTTTGACTCTGAGACAACGTCTTGCTGTCCTGAATTTGGTCTTTGCCCTACAGCCACTCAATAATTTGAGAGTCTTTTGCTATCTGGAGAGGCTGGAAATGAGAAATATATTTGTAAACACTAACAACATGACCAGTCACTTCATGAAACCCCCTTTAAAATTTTTACTATTTTATGACATAATATTAATATATGAAAGAATATTTGTAATACACATAAAAGTCACAGACCATAATAATACACCATCATGAAACAAAAACCAACTTAAGAAATAAACATGAAAGTTCTTTCCCCTACTGGACGGATTGTTAGGATGTGTGCCTGAAGCTGCCATCCCACAGAGCTTGACAATGGAGCCACCCTCGCAGAGCCAAAGCTGACACACGTATCCTGGTGACACTGTCTGAGAAATGAGTTCATTATGGTGTGCTGTCAGCAAGATGGCAGAATGGAGTTTTCTACCATTATTCTCCCACAGAACATCAATTTTGACAATCACTATGGATAAGAGTATCTTTGTGGGAGTCTGAGAATCAAGTGGAGAAGTTCCAGCACACTGTTGGAGCAAAAAAATACAATAATAGACAAATGAAGGAGGAGTGACTTTACCTGCATCACCCCTCCCACAAGGAAATACATCTCAGTCCAAGAGAGAGCCCTCAGCCAGTGATCCTCCCATGAGGGAAAGGGAGAGCACGTGAATGACGGCACAGCTTCCCCAGCTGCGTGAGATGCTGCCCGAGAGGCCCACCACTTTCTCCACCCACCCAGAATACTGAGGTGACCTGCACAGCTGACGGGTTGGGAGAGGCTGGGAGCAGAGCAACCAGGACTCAGAACTCATCAGAGGGGCACAGATCTTACTGACCACTCCATGGACTCCATCAGGAAGTCTGTCCACAAGCCACTGGGGGTGCCTTGCCTGTAGATCTGCCCACAGTGGTCCCTAGCTACCCACAGTGGTGCATGCACCTCACCCACCCTCGTCCTCCGTGGCCAGCTCCCTGCGCACGCTCCCATGGATAGCAAGTGCAAGCCTTTGCAGACAGCTAGCGAGCGGACACAGAAAACCAGCCCAGTTCTGTGGGATTGGGAGAAGGCACACAAACTTGAACATTTCAGGGCACCACCCTAGGGAGAGCAAACAGAAGGCTCTCAGCACCCAACTTGGCTTTGCAGGATCAAGAGGAGGCATACAATCTTAAGAATTCCTCCCAAGATGGGACAAGAAGTGTGTGGAGTGGGTGCACTCAAAGGAAAGGTCTGAGAAAGCCTCAGAATCCCTAGTCAGGCTGACTGGTGAAGATATTTCTCTCCCAAAGCCAGTCAGTAGAGATTGAAGGACAGTAAAGACTGCTTCTTCAAATGTGAAGACAGCAACACAAGACTTCAAGGAACAGGAAGAAATCCAGGAAATGCACCACCATGGAAGGAACATGATAGTTTTCCAGTAACTAACCCCCCAAAATTCAGATCCATGAATTGCTAGACAGAGAATTCAGAACAATTGTCTTAAGGAAGTTCAGTGAGCTACAAGAGAACACAGAGAGACAACTCAAAGAAATCAGGAAAACAATACATGCATAAAATGAGAACAGAGATATAAAAAAGAAGCAAACGGAAATTCTGGAGCCAAAGAAAACAGTGAGTGAAATGAAAAATGCAAAAGAGATGCTAAAATGCAACAGCAGACCGGATCAAGCAGAAGAAAGAACCTGTGAACTCAAAGACAAGTCATTTGAAATTATCCAGTCAGAGGAGAAAAAAGCATAACAATGAAAAAGAGTGAAGAAAACCTATGTGAATTATGGGACACCATCAGATGAACGATATACACATTATGGGAGTCCCAGAGGGAGAAGAGAGAAAGGGGTAGAAAGTTTATTTAAAGAAATAATGGCTGAGAACTTCCCAAATCTGGGGAGAGATATGGACATTCATATACATGAAGCTGATAGGTCCCCAAACAGTTTGACCCACAGAGCACTTTGCTGAGACACATTATGATAAAATTGTCAAAAAAATCAGACAAAGAATTTTGAAAGCAGCAAGAGAAAGGAAACTCATTACCTAGAAGGGAACCTGCATAAGGCTATCAGCAGATTTCTCAGCAGAAACTTTGCAGGCCAAGAGAGCGGGGTGGTATATTCAAAGAGCTGAAAGAAAAAAACCTGCCAACCAAAATTACTCCACCTGGAAAAACTGTCCTTCAAAAATGAAGGAGAGGTAAAGACTTTTCCAGAAAAACACAAGCTGAAGGAGCTCCTTCCCACTAGACCTGCCATACGAAAAATGGTAAATGGAGTCCTTCAAGATAAAATGAAAGGACATTAACTCATAACATGAAAACATATGAAGGTATAAAACTCACTGGTAAAGATAAGCATCTGATCAAATTCAGAATACTCTAATACTGTAACAGCGGTGTGTAAGTCACTTGACTCCGGTAGAAAGGTTGAAAGACAAACGTATTAAAAATAAATATAGTTAGCATAATTTATTAATGGATACACAATATAAAAAGATGTAAATTGTGACATTGAAAATATAAAAAGTGGTGAGGAGTAAAAATGTAGAGTTTTTGTATGTGATTGAAGTTAAGCTGTTATAGCTTAAAACAGACTGTCATAACTGTAAGACATGTTGTGTAGGCCTCATGACGGCCACAGAGCAAAAATCTGTAGTAGAGATGCAAAAAGAAGAGAAGGGAATCAAAACTTGCCACTGTGGAAAACTATCAAATCGTGAAAGAAAACAAGAAGGAAAGAATGAAGGAAAGGAAGGAAAGAAGAAAGGAAAGGAAAGGAAAGGGAAGGGAAGGGAAGAAAGAAAAAGGAACTACAAAACACCCAGAAAACAATTAAAATGGCAATAGCAAGTCCTTACCTGCTAAAAGCAATTGACAAAAGCAATGTTTATAATATTCTATCATATCTTCTGTATTTATTAGTCTCCTTTTTTATTCTTAATATTTTTTTATTTGTGTTTTATCTCCTTTTTCTTGATAAGCTTGGCCAGAGATCTGTCTGTTTTATTTACATTTTAGGGAACACTTGACTTACTTTGTGTTCTGTTTCATTCATTCCTAGTCATGTCTTTATTTTTATCTCCTTCTTTCAACTTTCTTTTTTTCTTCTACTTTTTTGTTATTTTGTTCTTTGTTTTATGTCCTAAGTTGAATGCCTAAATCATTTCTTTTCAGCCTTTATCCTTTTCTAATATAAGCAATTAAGGCTATAAATATCTTTGAAACTACTATTTTTATTGCTTCCCACAAGTTTGTTATGTAATATTTTCATCATTGTTCAGATCAAAGGATTTTTGAATAAATTTCAGTTGTAATATTTTATTTTACTCATGATCTATTTAGAAGTGTGTTTTTTGATTTCTTAATGAGGAATTTTAGATTTATCTTTTTGTTACTAACTTCTGACTTAATTACATTATGGTGACAGAAAGTGATTTGTATAACACCAATTCTTTGGAAATTGTTGTCATTTGTGCCATGGCCTAAACTGTCAGTAATTTGCTCTGTTGTGTTGACTTTTTTTTTTTTTTTACAATTCTATGTGTGCTACAGAGGAATATGTAGTCTCTAATTGACAGATACATTGTCCATCTCTTGCTGTCTGTATATATTCCATTATATCAATTACATATACTATGTCCATTAAATCAACTTGTTAATTACACAAGGTCACACACACACACACACACAAATTTTTGGCTCATTGACATGTCCATAACCAAGAGAGTTGTGTTAAAATCTTCCATTACAGTAGTGGGTTTGCCTATTTCCACTTGTTTTTGCCTTATTTATTTCGAGGCTGCTTTATTAGGTGCATACATGTTCAAAATTGTTATATCTTTTTGATGAGCTGGGGCATTTTTCATTACATAGTAATCATTTGTATCCCTAACAATGGTTGTGTATTTAAGTCTATTTTGTTTTCTATTTACACAGGTTCTCCCGATTTCTCTGGCTTAATATTCACTTAGTCTTTTTATACCTTTTACTTCTAATTTTTACATGTTTGTAAGTTTTAGATATATCTCTTATAAAAAGTGTATAGCAGAATTTAGTTTTGTTAATACAATCAGGATTTAGTTTTGTCCAAATATGTATGCGTCTATTTCTGAACTCTGTTCTGCTCCATTGGCCTACTTGTCTATCTTTACAACAATAACCCATAATTTTGATTACTGTAGCTTTAAATAAATCTCAAAATCAGGTAGCATTAATCCTCCAACTTTGTTCCTTTTTTCCCAAAGTTGTCTAGTCTATTCTAGGTCCTTTGTATTTCCATATGAATTTTAGAATCAAGCTGTCAATTCCTACAAAAAAGTCCTGCTTAGATTTTTATTGGGATTGCAATGAATCTATAGATCAATTTGAGGAGAACTGACATATTAAAAACATTGAGTTTTCTAACATATAAACACAATGTAGTCATACATTTGTTTAGGTCTTCTTTATTTTAGCAATGCTTTGAAGTTTTCAGTGTACAAGTCTTCATTTATTTTGTCATATTTATCCCTAAGCATTTATTTCATATTTTAAATTGTAAATGGCATTGTTTATTTTAATTTCTGATTGCTGTTCGTACATGGAATGCAATTGATTTGTTTATTGATCTCTATCCTTCTACTTTGCTAAACTCACTTATTAGTTATAATATTTTTGTAGACTCTATTTTTTTACATGGATGATCATGTTGTCTGTGAATAAAAAGAGTTTCATTTTTCCATTTCCAATCTGGATGACTTTCATTTCTTTTTCTTCCCTTATTGCACTGACTAGACTTCAAGTTGAATGTTGAGTAGAAATGATGAGAGTAAACATCCTTGTCTTGCTCGCAATCTTCAGGAAAGAGCATTCAACTTTTCACATTAAGTGTGATGTTAGCTGTTTGGCTTTGGTGGATGCCCTGTATCAGATTGAGAAAGTTCCCTTCTATTCCGAGTTTGCTGAAAGTTCTTATTAGTAAAGAATGCTGGATTTTGTCATGTGATTTTTTCTACATCTGTTGAGTTTATTGTAAATTTTTTTCTTTTTTGGTTTACTAATATGATAAATTACATGGATTGTTTTTCTAATGTTAAGCCATCCCTGCATTACTGACTTAAATCTCATTTGGTCATGTTGTACTGTCTTTTTAAAATACATTCACTTTGTTAAAATTTGTTTAGAATATTTGCACTTATGTTCATGAGGGATATTTGTCTGTAATCTTCTTCTAGTGTTTTTGGTTTGGTTATCACAGTAACGCTGGCCTCACAGGAGGAGTTAGGAAGTGTTCCCTCCTTTTCAGTTTTCTGAAAACATTCAAGTAGAATTGGTATTATTTCTTCCTTAAATGTTTGGTAGAATTCCCTACTAAGATGTCTTGGCATGGGGTTTTCTTTGTGGCAAGAACTATTAATTCAATTTTTATGATAGATATAGGATTGTTCAGGTTATCTATTTCTTCCTGAGTCAGCTCTGGTAGTTTGCGTCTCTCAAGGAATTTGTTCGTTTCATCTAAGTTGTCTATGTTGGCATGAAGTTGTTCATAATATGCCATCATTATCGTTTCAGTATTTGTAAAATCAGTAGTGATGTCATGATTCTCATTCCTAATTTTGATAATTTATGTCTTCTCTCTTTTTTTTCCTGACAAATCTGGCTAGAGGTTTATCAGCTTTATTGAACTTCTCAAATAAGTAACTTCTGATTTCATCCACTCTATCATTTTTTTTCTATTTCATTGATTTCTACTCTGATCTTTATTGTTTCCTTAGTTCTACTAATTTTGGATTTAGTTTGTTCTTCTTTTCCTGGTTTCTTAGGTGTAAAATTAGGTAATTGATTTAAGGCCTTTCGTCTTTCATAATATAGCACTGAGAGCTATGAATGTCCCTCTGAGTGCTGGTTTAGCAGCATCCCACAAATTCTGACATGTTGTGTTTCATTTTAGTTAAATTTAAAATACTTTCTAATTTCTCTTTTAATTTCTTTTTTGACCCATGGGTTATTTATAAGTGTGTTATTTAGTTGAATATTTTTGGATTTTCCAGATTTCTTTTTGTTATTGATTTTTAATTTAAATCCATTGTAGTCAGAGAAAACACTTGGTATAATTTGAATCCTTTTAAATTTATTGAGACTTGATTTATGGCCCAGAATTTGGTCTGTCTTAGTAAATGTTCTGTGTGCACTTGAGAAGAGTGTGTATTCTACCCCTATTGTGTGAAGTGTCCTATGAATGTCGATTAGGTCAAGTTGGTTGATAGTGTTCAAATCTATCTTTAATGATTTTTTTCTATTTCTTCTATCAATTATTGAGAGGGGAGTATACTTGTGAATTTGTCTATTTCTCCCTGCAGTTCTATCAATATTTATTTTGTGTATTTTAAGCTTTGTTATTAGGTTCATAAACATGTAGGATTGTTATATCTTCCTGATTAATTGACATTAATTATTTAATTAATCAATGTCAGCTAATCAATTAATCATTAATTAATCAATTTCAATCTGAAATCTACGTTGATGCAAATATAGCCACACTAGTTTTCTTCTAACTCATGTTAGTAGGATACATTTCTCTTCATCTCTTTACTTTAAGCTTGTCTGTGTCTTTATAGTTAATGTTTGTTTCTTATAGGCAGCACACACCTGGGTCTTGTTTTTTGTCCAATCTGGAATTCCTTGTCTTTTACTTTGGGTGTATAGACCATTTTCATTTAGCGTGAACATTGATATGATTAAATTTTAGCTGTTTTCTATTTGTCTCGACCCAACAAAAAAGGAGAGAAAGACAAGCGATTTGAACAGATACTTAACCTAAGATGATATCTGAGTGGCAAATAAGCACATGAAAAGATTCTCAACATCATTTTTCATTATGAAAATGCAGATTAATACCACAATGTGAGGCCGGCCTGGTGGCGTAGTGGTTAAGTTTGCGCGCTCCACTTCCTCAGCCCGGGGTTCACAGGTTCGGATCCCGGGCACAGACCCACACACCGCTCATCATACCATGCCGTGGCGGCGTCCCATATAAAGTGGAGGAAGATGGGCCAATCTCCCTCAGCAAAAAGAGGAGGCTTGGCAGCAGATGTTAGCTCAGGGCTAATCTTCCTCACAAATAAATACACAAATAAATAAAACCACAATGAGATACCACTGCAGACCTATTAGAACAGCTAAATCAGCTGCTCTGGCTAGTGTTGGTAGGGATGTGGATGAACTGGAACTCTCATACACTATTGGTGAGAATGTGAAATAGTTCAAGCACTTCAGAAAAGAGTTTGGCAGTTTTTTTAAGTAGATAAACATACACCTTCCGTATGACTCAGCCATTCCATTCCTAAGTATTTACCCAAGAGAAAAGAAGCCTTTTTTTCATACAAGTGCCTGTACATTTGTGTTTATATCAGCTTTATTTATAATACTCCAAACCTGGAAACAATTAAAATGTCCACCAACAGATGAAGAGACAAATTATTCCTTTAGCCATACGATGGAATGCTACCCAGCAATAAAAAGGAGTGAACTGTTGATAGACGCTACAACAGGGAGGAATCTCAAAATAACTGTTCTGAATGATAGACGCCAGACAAAAAACGAGTATGTGTTTTACAACTCTATTTGTATAAAGTTCTGAACATGCAAACTAATCTGTAGTGACAGAAAGCAGATGAGAGGTTTCCTGGAGAGAGAGGAGGGGGGAGAGAGGCAGGAAGGAGAAAGGAATTACAAAAGGACATAAAGATACCTTTGTGACAGACTTGTTTGTGTTCTCAATTGGGTGATGGTTTCACAAATGTATATATATGTCAAAACCTCAAACTGTGCACTTTAAATGTATGGAGTTTATTGTATGTCAATTATATCTCAATAAAGCTGTTTAAAAAATACATTTTAAACTTAGAATACCACCAAGAGAATACAAATAAGAACTAGATGTTCCAAAACAGCGGAGAAAAATAAAGTAGTAAACTGCTCACAAAGCCAAAGACAGAGAAAGAACAAGGAAAACAGCGTAAATAACAGACATATCAACAAACATGAGTAATTTGGTCTGAGGACCAATTCAAGACCCAGTGAAGGCATGACAATGATTAACCTTTAAACAGCAAACAACTTACCATCAAAATCTATAAACCAAAAACCGTAAGAAGTACCGCAGTAAATTAACAGCTAAAATGTAAATATGAAGTCTTGAAAACATTAACCCCAAGGCCCAAGTTATATAAATCGTGTTTTGTTTAAATCTGTCATGAGCTGGTGGCTACATCCTTCCAGCAACTTGACCCAAATATCCATGTCTTCCACAGATCTGCCTAAGAGGGGATTAGCACTTTCTGCAACTCAAATATTTTTTCACCAAAATAAACGTCTGTATTAAAGCGGTCAAGAACAAATATCCACGTCTGCAATCGGGTGTGGTGAGAATATAATGACAATGCTGACGAGAGCGAAGCCAGACATCAGCTGGGACCCACCACCCTCTGCCATTTTGTTAGCGTAAGGCCCGGAGCCGGTGCATGCCCTGTAAGAAGTCAGGTGGGTGCCTCTCAAGGTTCTGTGAATCCCTGGGGGATTGCCCCCTTCTGCTGTCTCTGGTCCAAGACCCCTGACCCAGGGGAGGCTGCCTCGGTCCTACCATGGCTCCCACTACTGTTCTCCACGAGTCGACACAAACCCAGAGGAGGAACCATGACTCTTATCCTTATTTTTCCCAACGTCCTCCTCAGAACCTGTGTGCACCGACGCCACTGAGGTCTGGGGAGGTGGAAGGAACTTGCAGCTCAGAAAGTCGAATGCTTTACACACCTCACCCAGGGATCCATCGAGCCCCAGGGTGTGAAGTCCTTCCCTGAGAGCCAGACATTTAAAAATGCACAACCCTGAGCATTTCTGCAGCGTCCCCATGTCCTACAGCAGCTGCTCCATCTGGCTCTGAGTCGCTCTGGGCTTAAGAACAACACGCCCGGCTTGAGTCAGAGGGATGAATGTGTGTGAGAGAGAGTGCGTGTGTGTCAGACGGAGAGAGTGTGTGTGTGAGAGACGGAGAGAGTGCGTGTGTACGTAAGACAGTGTGCGCGTCTGCCTGTCTGGGTCTGGGGGCTGAGGTCGCTGCCCTCTCCCCACGTGGCCACCACCCTCCCCTTTAAGCCAGCCCGAGGGGAGGCAGGGTCCCCCACCACTATGCCCCCCTCAGGCCCACACCCCCGCTGAGCGACCCTCCCCTTGACAATGAGACCACAATCGTGGGGGAATCTCGTGTTTCTGCTCCCTCTTGGACTGCAGGAATGTCTCCATCACTGGTGCCAAACCACCTCCCGAGGTTGTGGGGGGAGAGGGATGAGTCTGAAGCGTTAAGTATGGCTTTGGAACCAGCTTGGCTCTTCCGATGACAACTTGCCTTGCTCCAGATGGTCCCTGTGATTTTCCTCCCTCGTTAGCATGCTAATTTATTCTGACTCATCCCCAAGCTGCAGCACAGCGGGGCTGGCGCACACCTCCATGCCAGAGCGAGCCCCAGAGGCCCCTGGCTCCCAGCTAGAACGGGACCCTCTCGGGGGGCTGTCACCGACACTGGGGGAATGAAGGAACAGTGGGGGGTGTGACTTCGTTGGCAGCCGGAGCAGGTTGTAATTTCCCCTCTGGCGGCCCTGACATTCTGGCAAGTTCTCCATCTGTGACAGAACCGGCAGAGCAAGGTGGGAGACTTGGGCTCTGGGAACATTTGGGTCAGAAAGTTCCCGATAGAATGTAGGTAAAACATAAAACAAGCTGCTGAAACACAGACCTAAAACAAGGAGATCCGAGCATGAAGTTTCTCTGTCAGTCAGCGTCCGGGATGGGCGGAGGCTCCAGGTGCAGGCCCAGGCTCCGGCCTCATTGTTGCTCCAGACCCCAGGCGTCACCGTTGTCCACTGGTGCAAGGTCACTGGTCCACCATGACCGCACTGTGATGAACAGGAGGGGAGGGTGGAGCCGCTCGCCCTCCTTGCGCAGCCCAGCAGACCCCTCGGCCTCTCACTGCTTGGCCTGTGCGAGGGGCAGGCGGGAGCGCAGGGGACCTCTCAGGAGCAGCCCTAGAGCCGTGAGGGAGGAGAATCAGGGGCAAACACCTGCCTCTTGAGCCCGACCGTTCCAAGGCCCCGTGGGAGCCAAGCCAGGCGCCCAGCAGTCAGCTGACCGTGAACAAGCCCCCCTGCCTTGCCCGCCCCCACTGCTGCTGGGATGGCCCCACATGAACAATTTGCTCCCTAACCAGTCCGGGGCCAGCTTCTGGGAGACCGAGCCTACATGGGGAGGGGCAGGTGGGCCCTGCCTTCAGAGTGCCGTCCTTTTGGGCACAAGGTACCGAAATGACCACTCCTGACTGCTTGGGAGCCTGGGAGATAGGTATTTAATCTGAGCCAAGGTTCCGGGCAAAGACTCGGTGCTCACCCCACCCCACTCCATCCCCGCCACTGCTGGGACTCAGCCCAGGCCTTTCCAGGCAGCCTCTTCCCCATGGTGCTGGGGCCCAGCCGGCCCCCTTCCCACCCACTGCCGTTCCTGCCCCTCTTCGACCTTGGGGCTCCCTGCCCCGGCAGGTAGCAGCCCCTCTGCACCCCAGTTCTCCATCTGCAAGGAGTTCCCCGCCCCCTGCGGAGACAGGATAACAAGGTTGCCAGTCAGCCCGGTGAGCAGAGTCCTGGAATCCCCCCCGGAGTTCTCCAGCATTGACTGTGGTTTCCAGGCCACAAGAAAGGCCTATTTCCACTTGGGGAAGAGAGTCTGGGCCAGCTAGGGCCCGGGCTGGGCAGACCAGGCGCTGGTTGTGAGGCCCCTGGGACGCCAGCAGGAAGCGGGCGCCGAGGTTCCCTGCTCCTGGGAAGGCGATGGAGGCAGATGGGGGGTGTGGGGAGGCCATGGGGACCAGGGCCCTGCGGGGGACGGGGAGATCAGAGCCAGCTGGTGTCCTGAGACCCAGCTCCACCCTGGGCTTCCTGCTTCGAGCAAGTACATGGCAATGGGGCCACACTCCAGGGAGGCCACTAACATCCAGTCTGTCACCAGCCACAGTCCTCTCTCGGGGGAATGCCCGACTGTCCAGTGGACTGTGAGAGTGGCCTGACCTTGGCTCCAAGGGAGGGAGATGTACAGACGAGCAGGAGGCTCTGCTGCGAGCTTCTCTGTCCACAGCACCCGGGCAGAAGGGAAACGAGCAGCAAGCTAATGCCACCTGCCAAGCGGTGGGCGAGAGGGAGGTGACCATCCATCCCAGCCTGCCCAGGACAGTCCCAGGTGTGCCTGGAGTCCCCATGTCATTATGAGAAGCACCCCTCTTGCATCCTGGTTGCACAATAAGTTATCAGAGACTGAGAAACACTCGCCCCCTCCCAGGCCAACCAGAAGCACTTACGAAGGCCTGTGTGAAGGGTGAGCAGGGAAAGGAGGGGAGGAGACCAGCCCAGCGGGCATGGGAGACTCAGCAAGACCACTGTGAGATGAGTTTGGAAGTGCTGGTGGGCTTGGACCGGGGGGTCCTAGGCAGGGGGTGTGGATTTGACTCAGCAGGGCATAGGGAGCCACTGAAGGTTCAACACGCGAAATGATCAACGAAGTGTTTCAGTAAGATTCACCAGGCAGCTGTGGGGATATCGTGGGAGGGATCATCATCACATGGGGGTCACCTGTCATGACCCTGGCTATGGCCATCTTACCTATTTGGAGGAACCCCTGTTACGGTTTGTTAAATGAACACCTGTTCACTGGAGCACAGGGAGCCGGAGGGTGAGCCGCCTTCAACTACAGACCACAGGAGAAACTGAGATAGAGACTCACTCACTGGTCCTGGAGGAGGGACACGGCACAGCTCGAGGGGCCTCGCAGGCAGGCGGACAGGGTGCTGGCAGAAAGAGAAGCCGGACTGGGGCACACTCCTTTATCAGGGTCTGTGGCTGGAGCGCTTCTAGGTTCCCAGGCTCGGGCCGGGTAGGTCAATTCACACCAAAAGAGCCGGATTTGGGTGAGCGCCGCGGGGGTCTTATCCCAGGGACTCATGAGGCAAACGGGCGCTGGCAGGTGGGGTAACTTGACCACAGGGCAGTTGGGGAGTCCTGTCCGGGGCTCACGTTTCCTGTGACTCTGTGGCCGCCTGGCCAAACGAAATGGACGCGAGGCAGCAACACGTGAGAGGCAGCCACACCGTGGGGCAACTTGGCTGGACTCCGCACAGTCCCCCGTCCGGGGAGCCGGGTGAGAAGCCAGAGAGGAGATGTGAAGCTGTGTGGGCGCTGATGCGGTGGCGGCAGCAGCGAGCCCCGCGTCACTGGTCACAAGTGTCTGTGCTGGCAGAGCCCCCTAACCCGACCGTGCCTCTGGTCACCTGGACTTCCTGGTTCCTGCCCATTTTCCAAAGCTGCTTCTCCACACTCCCCGTCGATTCTGTGAGCTACCTGATGTTGGGTTCTGTCACTTGCAGCCAAGAAACTTTAGTGGCACAGACACTGGTACCGGGAGGGGTGAGGGTTGCAGCCCCTGGAATGGGCTGGAATGGGCTGGAATGGGCCTCCTGGCCTCCCGGGGCTGACGGCAACGAATTCACCCCGAATTCAGAGGGGGAGCATTCCCGCCCAGTGCAGCAGGTGTTGACGCAGCCGAGCTACCAGGTGGTGTGAGCTGGAGGGAGGCCAGCATGGACAGGACAGCCGGGTCCTGGGCGCTGAGCAGGCATGGGCGGGGGGAGCATAGAGGGCATGGATGGCTCCGGTTGTCAGGCGGCTGCTGTCCGAACTGGGCTTCTAAGAGAGAGGACGCACGCACTCGGATCCCTAAGTTCCTGGTTTAAGGCACAGATTGAGCCCCAGTACTTGCTGGGACTGCACTGGGAAGTGTCTTGGCTCTAGAAGACAGAGGGACACTGGCCAAAACCACCCTCCAAGGTGACTCCTTCCAGTTACAATGTCAGCCTCGGGATGCAGAGCCTCAGAGGGCCTCTGATGTGAGTCAGGGCAGCCATCCAGAAAGAGTGGACACGGAGAATTCGGAGGGGACCTTGAATGCCACTGTGGTCCCCAAATCAGAGATGGGGTTCAGGGGACCTGGGGTAAGTGGAGTCCTGACCTGTGTCTCCACAGGTGCATCCAGGGGCTACCCAGCCCTCCCACGTCTTCCTCTGGCTCCTGAGGGTGTAGCTGGGAAAGCATCTAATGGGTCCCCACGCTGGGCCCTGCCTCTGGATAAGGAGCACAGCAGGGACCCGGCCCTCACCCTGAGGCCAAGTCCCAAAGCTTCACCAGGTTCCCAGAGGGATTAGAGAGACAGACATCATCCCCTGAGACTGGAAATGCACTTAGTGCCCAGGCGCTGCTGGCGCAGCTCGGAGACTGATGTGGGAATCGTGAGGTCACCCAGAGCTGACCCCAGTGGCAGCTGCTGCTCCAGATGTGGGTACTCATGGGGGATCAGCCAAGCACCTGGTGCCCAGCGTGCAGGCAGATTTGGGCAGAAGCTTTGCCGCCTATTCCAGAAAACCAGAGACTTCGGAGCATCTCCACCATCTCATCTCACCAGCACCCACCTCCCCCCGCCGCCCCGCCATGCCACGCTGTGGCCCACAGAAGTCGTGACTGTTTCATGGTAATCCGGGCCATGTGGGACGAGGAGAGCAGGACATGGGCGCCTTGCCTGCTGAGGGTGGGAGAAGAGCCCCACAAGGAAGCTCCCAAAGGAGCTGTTTGTCTGAGGGTCCGGTGGCCTGGGACTTGTCAGGACATCCCCTCTTGACCTCTGATGGCTAAGAAAGAGGCACCAGGCTCGGAGGTCTTTGCAGGTGTGGAGGAAAGGGCTCCCCAGTGGAGTGCCCCCAGGCTCGAGTGGCGACAAAGCAAGAGCAGACCCTGCAGCCGGTCCCTGATGACGTTGGTCATCGCTGGCGCCGAAGGTGGGGCAGACCGGAATTCTGCACAGGTTGCCTGCTGCGGCCGGGTGGAAAGGTCCCAGCAGAGGACCCCTTGCAACAGGTTCACCCTCACCTTGAGAAACAGCTCCTGGCTTGGCCCAGGAGGGCTGTGAGCACCATTCAGTGGGACACCAAATGCCAAGGTGGCCCAGGCTGCCCGGTGTGAAGGGAGGTTGTCTGAGCCACTGCACCGTGGACGGGGCTGGGCCCATGCTGCTCCATCACCAAGCAGGTGTAGTGTGTCCCCTTCAGTACCCACCACTACCCCTGTGGCCTCATCCATGGCTCCTGGGCCAGCTTCGGAGGGGGGACCACCAGGTAGGGGTCCAGTTTACAGATGGCTCTTTGTGGTCACAGGGTGGCCTGAAGGACAGAGGTGGAGGGGCGTCATCCAGGAGCCAGCCCTGGGTCAGGCATTGTGATGGCCACTTCTCCGTGGAGCAGAGGTCGCCTGAAGCAGTGGTCTCAGGCATGCACAAGTGTGGCTCGAGCTGGCCCTGGAGAAGGAACGAGACTGTGACTGAACAAGGAGCTTTGCAGAGAAGGTGCTGAGGTGCTCCTTAGAACAGGCACAGGCTGGGAGCAGGCCAGCTCTCACGGAAGACCCCACTGGCCTTGAGGGGCTCTGAATTATCAGATGGACAGACCCCCTGCTAGTGGAGCCAGAGAGCCTCCTCGCCTGCTCACTGGCCTGTGCGAGGGGGCCACGGCAGCGTGGAGGGAGGCCACATGTGGGCTCAGACATGTGGATGCACCTCACCGAGGCTAAGCAGCTCATGCCACCAATTGGTGTCCAGGTTGTGAGCAATGACCCCCTAGGGGACACTGCCAACTGCTTGGTGGCAGGTCCTTCCCGTCATGGAAGGGACGGACAACCACGTGTCCTCTCTAGGACCGTCCTCCTTCACCAGCCCTACCCCACCATAGACTTTCCATACGTCTTCTTCTCCGTCTGGTCTCTGTGATGGTCCGTTTATGTCGGCTGGGCTGGGCCACCAGTGCCCAGACATCTGGTCTGGCATTTTTTCTGGATGTGACTGTGAGGGCGTTTCTGGGTGAGATTAGCATCTGATCTGGGGGACTGAGTAAGCAGACGCCCTCCCCAGCGTGGGGCCTTACCCACTCGGTGGGGCCTGATGGGAACAAAAGGGCAGAGGGAGGGGGATTTGCCCTCTGCCTGACGGTCTTCCAGCTGGGACGTCGCTCTCCTGCCCTCAGCTCCTGGCACTCAGGCCTTCAGATCAGGCTGGAATCCACACCAGTGGCTCTCCTGGGGCTCCGGCTTGCAGACAGCACATCATGGGACCTCTCAGCCTCCGTGATCCCACAAGCCGGTTCCTGATCATAAATCTCCTTCTAGAGAGATGCGTCCCATGGGTTCTGTTTCTCCAGAGGACCCTGACTAATCCACTTCGCACCGACACCTCTTCTGACCAGGAGCTTGCTCCAGCGGGAAAGAGGGAAGCAGTGAGCCGCTGTCTCATCCCAACCCACCGTGAGCTCCAGTGGAAGGCCAGAGGAGTGTAGACACGGAAGGGCCCAGCGTACCTCTTCCCACCCGCAAGGAGGCTTCCACCCCACGCTCGGAGTCAGGGGAATGCGGGGCCCCAGCCGCCCCCCAGCACCAGCATCCTCACCAGGCTGGGCTGGGTCCCTGAAGTTCTGCTCCCTGATCGGGACAGGCTTCTGCCCACATCGGCCGGGGTCAGCGCCCGCTGCTTGCCTCCAAGTGCTCCAAGGGGTGGGTCACCAGTCGCAGACCCCCTGCCCTGCCCCATCTCTTGTTTGCCCCACCGGCGCCCTGCACTTCACCCAGGCCTGCGGCCCCTGAGAGGCTCCCACGGCGTTAAACAAGATTGTCAACAGCCCATTTACAGCACCTGGTAATTCCTTCCAGAGGGTTTATAGTCCCCGGGGAGTTGGACAGCCACGCCCCCTCGTCCAGGAAGGCAATATTTCAGCATCAAGGACACGACCCTGGGTATTTACAGACGGTAATGAGACTGTCCACTGCTCGATGTTACCATAAATAAGCAGGGAAAACTGCTGAGTTTCATGCCATTCCCCCGATTGCCTGGAAGGCGTCATTATTTTAATAAAAAAAACTAATCAGCCAGCCTCCCAGCACCTCAGACTCCGAGTTAATTACAGAGAGGCCAGCAGGCGGGAGCAGGGCATCGACTGTCGTGGGGGGCAAGCTCTTTCACGTCAAAAGGAGTGAATTACAAGAAAGAGGAGGAGTTTCCTTGCCTGAGAAATAAAGGTGATAATGCAGGATGTCCTACTGACCCGAGGGACAGACACTAAAGATTACCTTCCATTAGCCACTGGGCCTCCGGAGGTCCTGACCCCTGGCCCCTTCCCATTCAAGGCAGCGATGTACCTCCTCTACATGAACGTTTCCCGGCTCCCCTTGTAGCTGCAGAGGGCCATGCAGCACAGTTTGGGCCAGTGTGATGTACGTAGAAGTACTGGGTTAAGCTTCCCAGAAAGTACTACAAAAGGGGGAAGACTCAGTTGTCAGGCTTTCTTCCCACTTTCCCTCTCTCTTCTGTCCTGCCCCTTCTCTCTGCCTGGAACACAGATGTGATGCTGGAGGTGGAGCAGCCATCTTGTGGCCATGAGGCTATAAGCAGACTGACAAAAGCTACACTATGGATGGCTGAACAGAAAAAGCCCAAGTCCCTTTAAGCACCATGGAGACCCCAAATCACAGTTTGGAATCTGTCTACTTTGGGGGGTGCCTACTTTACACCAGACTTCTTGTTACATAAAAAACATAAAACCTGTTTGGTAAAACCATCCTAAGTTGGGTTTTATGCACCACAAAGTTGAATATATTTCTAACGAATGCACCCAAGGGTAATTGTTACTAATACGAAACCAAATAAGGCCACTTGGAGAAATTTTAAGTGGACTCATTTGTATCAGTGCGCTCCCCACTTCCTGAATCCTGCCTCTATCCTAGGGGGCCAAGAGGCCTGCACCTGCCCACCCCCGTGAAGTCAGGCACAGCCGTCTGAAATGAAATGTGAGCAGGAGTGACGCATCACCTCTGGGAGGCACATTCAATCGTCAGCGCTTGACTCTGCCTCTCTCTCTTCCTGTTTGGACAAACACGGGGAGGCGTGCTGATGTGGAAGTCCACTTAGCCCCGCCGGGAGGCAGCTGCCCTGAAGACCCTCTGGGGCCTAGGGCGGGTGAGAGGTCAGCTCTCTCGGTCGCCGAGGCTCGGGGGCTGTGTGTCACTGTGGCACGGCCCAGCCTCCCCTGACTGATACAAGCAGAGATCAACGTGTTGGAGAAAACAGTGCAGATAAGGGTTAAGTGGGTCTTTATCTTGAAAAGTGAAGCCAAAAACAAGTTTTCCATGTCACAGAACAGAGATTCAGGTGTTAATTGCAGCTCCGATTTTCAGAATGAAGAGAAAACACATCATCTGATCCTTGTTACTAAGTTTCCCAGTAAAATTGTTGGGTGGCATGCACGCCCACGCGCGCTGGCCTCGCCACACAGTCACAAGGGCCCTTGGCACTCAGACCTCCCGTCAGTCTCCTCTCACCACCCTCGTGAGTCGTCTGTCTTGATTCTGAACGGGAACGACTCCATCAGCTGTTGACATGTCAGCGGCTCTTCCTGGCATTTGGGCCATCCCCGCTCGTCATTGTCATCACCTCCACGAAACTCTGCGTTTCCCTCTATGGTCGGGGTCACACTATATCTCAGTTGGAGTCCCAGCACCGGCCACCGCTGAGAGATGGACCAGTAAGGGTGGGGAAGTGAACCAGGGCTGACCGGGAGGGCAGGCAGTTGGGATGAGAGGGGATGGGGGCCTGGCCCGGCTGCCTCCCTCTGGACAGTGTCTGCAGGCTTTTCCTCCACGGGGGCTCCCAGGACTGCGGAGGGGACCCCTGTGCCCCCTTTTCCTCTCACTGCCGCACTTCCAGCCCATCTCTTCCTGGCCCCCTCTCCCGTTTGCCAGGACACCCCGTCTGGCCCTGCAGGGAGAAGGAAGGCTCAGATGTGAAGGCCCAGGGTCCTCAGCCTGTACCCCCAGCTGCCTGGTGGAGGCTGGTTCCCGGGGCCACGGTGGAGTGTTGGGGCAGGAGTCAGGAGAGTAGGGGGCTTCACTGCAGGCTGCAGCTGGTTTCCCCCAGTCAGGATCAGGGTCAAATTACAGCCATCCCTTCACAGTGAGAATGAATGCTGTCCCGTAGCCCCACCTCCCACCCTCCCCATCAGCCAGGAGACCCACCTGTGCCCTGGCTCTCGGGAAGGTCCGTCCTCCAGGTGGGAGACGCTTCTCCCAGGACAAGGCGGAACCTTCCAGACAAGACTGCAAATGAGTAATTCAGAGCCCAGAGGGGCTGGCAGACAGCGCTTGCTTCCCTCGGGCCGACCCCCGTTCCGGCTCACATCAGGGACTCTGCCCCAGACGTGGTCCTTGAAGCCGCACAGCAGGACACTCCACTGGGGATGTACCTGAAAGACACTCAAGGATGCTCAGGCCAGTGGGAGCCTTCGAGGTGGTCCAGGCCTGCCCCAGCCCGGAGGAGGAGCCCCACTGTGGCCTCCCTGCGAGGTGAATCCCCTCGACCTATCCTAGCAAGTGTCACTGCCCGGTAGATCAGAGCCGGGGGGAGGGGGGGCCCTCAAGACACGAGAGAGGGCAGTGGGGAGGAGGCACACCTGGTGCATCCCCCGGCCCCTGGCCCCGTGCACAGACCCCCTCACATCCTCTGCAATTAGCAGGCCCCATGCTGACAGCCAGGGCTGTGCAGCAGCCAATGGAGCCTTCAAGGGGTCGGCTGATGGAATTGGCAGTGGGAAATCCACTTTGTAATAAACTGTTCATAAACATGAAATGTCGTTTAAAGGCTCTGTTTCCTCGGGGGATCAGCTTTATGTCCTGTGTGTCGTGGAGAAGCAAGCGCCCCTCTGCTCTCGGTCGGCCAGGCCCGGCATGGGGTGGGGGCCTGGGGCTTCACAGGGGCCTGGTAGGAGGGGGGCTCCGAGAATCTGCACTTTAGAGGGAGCCCAAGTGTCTATGCTTCTCCTGCCCCCGGCCCCAAACAGGAGCAGAGGGAACCAGCCGCTGCAGCACCAGCGTGAGGGGCCACCAGGGGACGGGACCCAAAGAGCAGGCTGGGGGGGCAAGAGGTGACGAGGGCAGAGAGGGCCCTCCCCCAAATGCTTCACTCACCTCAGGCCGGATCTGGGCTTCCTAACCTCCAAGGTCGTGCAGCAAGGTGGACGGTCACATGCACTTCATAGGGGCCTCGGTTAAGCCTCTGGCCCCGAGTGACAGAGAGAACAGTTGGTGACGCCGGCAGAGGAGCAGGGTCTGCGGCCAGCTCCTGTGTTCGGAGGCTAATTTCGCCATGAGTCTGGACTCAGAGGAGGGTCTGATGGCACCGAGTGTGGCCTGGAGCCCCAGCCACGGGTGAGGTGGCCCTGCCGCAAAGTGTAAGAGGTCACTCGTGTGGCCGCATCGACAGTGCTGGAGACATTGCAAGCCTCCCTCTGTCATGTGGCCCAGACACCACGTGTGGCCTCCCCACGTGGCCTGGGCTTCCTCACAGTGTGGTAGCTGGTTCTCAGGGGGTTGCCCCAGAGAGCCAGGTGAAGTGCGTCACCTTTATGGCCGAGCCTGGGAAGTCACACAGCGTCACGCCCACCACTTTCTGTGCACCAGCAGAGACCACGAGACCAGCCCTGTTCAAGGGGGGAACTAGCTCCACTGCTCGCTGGGGGTGTGAGCACCGGTCAGGCCTCAGGGGAACAAGGGAGGCCTCACCAGCCCAGAGGGACTGATTCTCACACTTCCAATGACTAAAATTCGACAGAAGCGATGGGATGTCACTTCCAAGATCAGGCTACATGACACACTCTCTCTCCCTCTCTCTCCCTCTCCCTGGGGGAGCCAGCGGCCACGTCACCAGGCAGCCCTGTGGAAGGGCACAAGTGACAAGGAACTGATGTCTCTGGACAACAGCCAGCCAGGACCGGAGGCCACCAACAGCCACCTGAGGGAGCCTGGAGGTGGGTCCTTCGCAGCCCGAGAGACCCTGAGCCAGAGGCACCTGCTGCGCACACCTGGATTCCCAACTCACAGACTCTGTGAAGCGGTGAGTGAGGGTTGTCGTCAGCTGCTAAGCACGGGGTCATTTGTGACACAGCAGCGGATGGCTGGTACATCCTTCTGGTTTGCGGGCAGCAGGGCCCGCTGGGACATTGTGGTTGTTCTTCAAAGAGTCCGTATTGTTTAGAGACACTTATAGATGCACTGATACACCTGTGACTTGCAGGGATTTGCTCCAAATCGCCCAGGTGTGGAGACCGGGGTGCAGGTAGTGAGAGACGAGCCTGGGAGGGTGAGGACCGTGAAGCGGGGGTGCACAAGAGCCCATTTCACAGCCTGCCCTGTGGTGGGTGTGCTTGGATTCCCCACGACTACATTTTGTTCAAGGAGCTCACACATGGACTGTCCCTGTGCCCCGAGGTGCTGGTGGGAACCGGCCCGCTGCCTGACACTCCTTCTCCTGGAAGTGCTTCCTCCCTCAGCCTGGCCTCTCCATCCTCAGCACGGGCCCCCTTGTGGGCTGGATGCTCCCTGGGGCAGGAGAACGTCCAGCCTCCAGGATGGTGGGTCAAGAGCCAGGCTGGGGGAAGCCACAGTGGCCCCCGAGGTCCCCTTGTCACCCAGCTGGGGGTGAGGGCCAAATAGGAGGGCAGGTGGGGGCCCTGCTGGGAGCCAGAGCTGCCTGGGGGCGCCCAAGTTCAAAGGCAGGCGGACCCCACAGCCCCGTCTGACCTCAGCATTGCTGCCCCTGTGGATTTGGCTGCTGCCCCCTCCACAGCGAGGGGAGACACCAGAGGAGGGGGCTCCCTCTGTCATGCTCCTCCCAGAGCCCCAGTGTCTGCACATGGCTGTCCCTACACCCCTGGCTGTGCCTCCCCCCACCCTGCAGCCCCCATCAGGCAGCCTCCTGCCTCCTACAGGCCCTCTGTGGGGGCCGGCAGCCCCAAAGGGGCCGGGCTGCAGAGCTGGACATTAGGGCAGACCTCTTGACCCAGCCGCAGTGGCCCCACTGCCCTCCCACCCCCACCCTGCTCCTGGCCAAGGCCCTGGACTCCAGGCCAGGGTCAGAGGAGACCCCTCGTTCCCTGTGACCTTATTCCTGCACTGCTGTGGCTGTGGGTGACAACAAGGTGACATCCAGTGCCACCCTGGTCACCCCAGCCACTACGGCGTCTCCTGTCCCTATACAACAAGCCGGGCAGGACTCCCCCAGCGAGGAAGAGCCCGAGGGATCCTGTCTGAACTGTGAGGCCGGGGGGCAGGCAGTGCCAGCTGGGGGCGTGTTCCTGCTCTGGCACAAGGCGTGGCCCTGTCTGGTGGTGTCAGAGAGCACGTTCTGCCCCGGCCTCGGCCACCCGCCCAGGGAGCCTGCAGGGTGGTGACAACTGCCGTTCAGGGGGAGGAAGGGAGCGACACCGAGCACCCTGGTGGTGGGAGGCAAGGGCGGGTCCACGCGCCTCAGAACTCAGACCCCCAGCAGCTCTGAGTCTGCTCCACCTGCCCTCCTCACGGCGCCCCTGCAACCCCCAGTACAGGCAAGCACATGGGGACCGCAGCGGGGCTGGACTTAAGCTGCATCTGCGCAGGGTGGAGCCCCACAGGCCCGTGTGGGCTGGGTTCCCAGCTGCCGTCCTCTTTCCTCAAAAGGGAAAAGCCCCACAGAGGTGGAACCAGGAAGGGAGCAGCCAGCCCCAGCGGGGGAACCTGTAGGCAGGTGAGCAGGGGGCCGAGACGTCCAGGGCCCCTGATCCCCCTGGACCAGGCCCAACTGAGTCCATCCAGGCCAGGGAGTTCATCCCGGCAGGGGACAGCCAGGCAGGAGGAGCAGATTCCTCTCCTCTGACAGGCGGGGAACAGCCCAGCACCACATGGCCTCCTCCGCAAGCACTGTGGAGCCGACCTGCCTCCATTCCGATACGCTCTCCTTCCAGCCCATCCAGCTGGAGGCTTTTCAACCTCACTGTAATTGACAAGGTGGCTGGAGCACGGGATATTTTTAATAAAAATTAGGTACAAGCAGATACAGGGGATTAATAGTTGTATTATGATTTTATAGTTCTCCACATACAGCTGCATGGGAAAGACAATCAGAGAGCGGAGCCATTTCAGGCAGATAAAATGGGACATTTATTTTTAATGGAAAGAGAATTTCAGGACTCACCCAGCCGTGGAGAGAGAGCTGCTGAGGGCCTCACTGGGTGGAACAAAGAGGAGGCTGGCGGTGTGCCGGCCTCACGGAAGAGCGCCCCCAACCGCAGGGTCGGGGAGAGACGCAGGGTTTGCCAGGGTGTGGGAGGGCGTCACCAGGCGGGGTCTTCAGCCCAAGTCAGAGTGAGTGAGACAGGGACCCGGAATGGAGCCCCGCAGCTGTGGGCTGTCTGCGCCTCGGTTTCCCCGCTGCGCAGTGAGGCCTGGATGAGCTCCGGGGAAACACAGGTGCTCCCCAGAGCCCAGGGAGGGACGTCATCGAGGCTGAGGCTCACAGTCGCCTCTGCCCTTCTCCTGAGGAGCAAGCGTTTCCTGAGCACCTACTGTCCCCCCTGAAATCACCTTAAGTTCAACCCAACCCGCTGTGGGCACGGTCCTGGGCCCCCCTCGGCCAGGCCGGTCTGGGCCAAGCTCCGGGCTGAGGATGGCTCTTCCCCACGCTCCCCAGAGGCCGAGTCGCCCCAGGACACCACAGGCTTTGAAGCTCAGAGCTTGGAAACCGCGGAAGGTGGAAAGGGAGCCATCGGGGCCTGGCTTCAAAGCCCGAGGCTGCGGCGGCCGGGAGCCCCCAGGGCATTGCTGGAGGGGGCCGCCCGGCAGGAGCAGCAAGAGGGCAGAGCTCTGGAGATGTTGGGGGGGGCAAGAGAGACAAGGCGAAGCCCTGCACACTGGGCTCCAGGTGCCGCGCTCTCCTGGCCACCTGAGCCTCTGTCCCGCCTCGTCCCTCCTGCAGCCTGGGGGAAGCGGCTCTTATGGGAAGAGACAATCCCCATAGGGACCAGCCGTCCCTGTCCAATGACCATCTCCACCCATCACCTGGCCTTCCACACAGCTCTGCTGCTGACCAAGGACCTCCCTTCAAGCCAATGAGGTCAGCGAGGAGCCATGCTCACGAAATGCACTGGCCACCAGGTCCCCACCATCCTGCAGCCACCGCCTAAGGGGATAGTGGGACAGCCTCCCAAGACAGGCTCAGAGCCAGCTGGGTGGCAACATCGGCCCGGCAGGCAGGGTCCTCTGGCATTCACAGTGGTCGGGGGGTCCAGGGCTGGAAATGGGTGGGGCTCCTCCCACGGTTATCCCGGGGACCCCCTAAGTCACAACTTGCTCCTGAGGAGCCTGGCTGTCTGGTCCTTGGACCCTGGTTGGTCAGCCGACTCACAGCAGGGCCGAGGACAGTGCCACCTGTGGGCCGCCACCTCCAGGCCACCTGGACGGGCTCCTCCACTGCCAGCCCATGAGGGTGCTGAGCCAGTGTCAGGACCGGCCTCTGAGGATGTGGATTAAACTGGGCCTTCAACAACTAGATCACGTAAACTGACCTGTCCGGGAGTGGGGGGCCTCTGGGTGCCGCAGACGTGAGACCACCAGGGCGCACAGGGGGAGCGTGGCAGTGGGAGCTCCATAAGCAAACCAATCTATCGATCAATCAATCAACTAAAATGGAACAAACCCTGCCAGTGCCGGCAGACCCCCCCCCCCCAGTGCTGGGGCCCCTCCAGAGTGAGGAGGCTGGCGTGGGGCTCCCACTTTCTAAATCACACAAATTAATTTAGAAATCAGAGCGGCTCCCGCAGCTAGACTACAGATTTCAAAACAGCTTAACAAATTACCAAACCCCCTTTAAGAAGACAAATTATGCTGGCTCCGCTGCCTGCCTGGTTAATTATGCATGCGCTTTTGTTAGCCTGGTTAAATATTCACTAGCTGTGGGTTTGCACTTCTGACCCGCAGCCTCATCCTGGGGTGGGGTGGGGGCAGCCGTTGTGGCCCCACTGTCCGGGCATCCAGGGACTGCTGGCCCTGGGACCACTGTGCAAGGTCCCCCCTCACGACCAGCAGGTCCCACCACCTACCTGACCGCAGACCTGTCGCACCCACCTCATCAGCCGGGACCCGTCCCCCTAGTGCAGAGCCCACCAGGGCACGTCCACCGCGGAGCCTTCCTGGCCACTCCATCACCTGGGGCCACGAGCTCCAGGCCTCCCTTTCCTGGCCAACCCCTCTGCACCTTCCCCCAAATCAGAGTCTGTCTCCCTCAAAAAGAGATAGGGTCCCCACCTCCAGTTGTGTCCTCCTCATCCTGGGTATTCTGGGGGGACACCAGGAGGGGGTCCCGGCCATCGAGTACTACCTTCCTTAGCGCGGGCCATGCCCAGGCTGCCCTGGAGGCTATGGCCCTGACTCCAGGGACAGCGGGGACCCCTCTGCCAGCCTCACACCTGGGATCCCTGCGTGTGCTCTGGGTCACAGGGCCCCACTCCCCATGAAGGAGCCGAGCCCTCCAGGCGCCCCTCATCTGTACCCTGGGAGGACGCCGAGCGGGGGTTCTGGGGAAGCGCCCCCCTCCTCCTCTTCCGGACTCGGCAACCTGGGGGTTTGGGGGTTCAGTGACAGCAAGTGTCTGCCTTCCCCTAGGACCCACCCCAACCACCCCAGGCCGCCCCATTTCCTCCTGACCACCCAGCGTTCACTGATTGTCTCCTTCCCTCACACTGACTGGGCATCAGGCCGAGCCAGGCCCCGAACAGGGGTCTTTCCATCCCTCAGACCCCCATGCCCAGGCTTGGCCCCAGCGGGGACACACGGGGTCTGTCCAGCACCAGGCCAGCATCATACCTATGAAGCAGGCAACACAAGTGACCGAGCACAAGAGAGGTGTGACCAGGCCAGAGTTCAGGCAGCTGGGCTGGTCTTAGAAGGAGGGCCCTCCTCTGTTGGGATGGAGTCACCAGGCCAGTGCCCCCGCTGGAGAATCTTAGAATCGCTAAACCTCAGAGCTGGAAGCACCATCGGCTGCCACTGGACCAGCCCTCCCCTGACAGATAGGGAAGTGGAGAGCCGGGCCGGAAGGCACCCACCAGGGCCTGGGGCACCAGGGATGCCCACTCCAGGACCCAGGTCACCCCCAGCACCTCAAGTACCAGCTCTGCCTTCCCTGCCCCGTCCATGGGCTCCCGTGATTGAGACAGGGCTAGAGATCAACTTCCAAATGTCTTTCACAAATGTTCCACCTAATTAAGTCCACATTGAGAGGACCACGAAGGACAGGGCAGCTGCTGTCAACCAGCTGCCCCTCAACACTTCCCCACTGGACTAGGGGAGACGCGCGTGGCTCACTCTCGGCCTCAAGAGGGCAGGCCCCATGCACACAGAGGGAGGGAGAGACCTGCTCCCCAGTGTACATTCACACGCGTGTGCACACAATGCATGCACACACCATGGATGTGTGTGCACATGTGTGCAGGTACTGTGTGAGTGTGCACACGTGTGTACCCATACAGGTATGTCCATATCCACAGACACATGTACACATGCATGCACACCCCTGTCCGTGGGCACATACATGTACACGTGCACACTCACTCACGCGCATGGCCACATGGAAGCCCTGGAAGCCACTGAGTGGCGCCACCTTGCGTCTCCTCCATGAGGCCCAGCTGGGAGGGGTCACCTCCTCGTGCCCTTTCCCCACAGATGGAGGGGCCGAGCCCAGGAGGAGGAAGGGGACTTGCTCAGGGCCTCCTAGGCAGCTGGCGGTCAGGCTGCACCAGCCTCCCCTCAGAGCTGGGACGAGGAGGAGCTGGGCCAGGCAAGTGGGGCCGGCTCAGGAGGTGCAGGGGTGCAGGGGCGGCCCCTTCCCTGCCCCACCCGTGTTGCCCACCCAGCCTGGCCCCACCAGAGTCATGTCCACATCCCCAGCCCCCACAGCCTGTCCTCGCCGTGGTTGGGTCCACACCTCTCTTCCCTCCCGGTGCCGTGGCCTGGCCCTCATGCTTCTGTAGCGGTGTGGTGTGGCCTGCACAGTGGGGTCTGCAATGTCCCTGTGTCCCAACATCCAGCCTCTCCGAGAAGAGGAATGCCAGGTGGCAATCCCCAGCTGCATCCCTGCCTGGCACTGTGGTGAGCTGGGCGCCGCCCCCTCTGATGGGATGTCGTCTCCAGTCCGCCTCCCTCACCTCTGTTCTGCCGGGCCCCGGAGGCGGGGGTGCTGTGTGCCCTCCTGGGGCCCTGGAGCACACAGAAGTGGACAGCTCTGGGTGTGGGGGCCTGAGACCGGACTTCCAGCACTCCCTCCCTGTCCCAGCCATCTGTCCCTACCTACCCCATGCCTGGGCTGCACCCAGAGGCAGATCAAGAAAATGTCACCCGAGCGTCCCTGGGCCACCTGTGCCTACTGTCACTCTCCTCACCTCCAGGGGAAGGAGACAGCCCCATTCCACTCCCACCCCCTACCCTGGCCCCGCTGGAGCCTGTGAGAGATGTGGCATGACCCCAGCTTTAGGGTCACTACCCCCTGCACACCCTGCTCCCCGCCCCTCCTGAGGCAGCTGCAGCTCAGCTCTGGGCAAGCCGCACACCTCCCAGGCCTCCGCCACCCCGTCCCAGCAGCCCACGGTCAGATAGGACACCTCGGCTCTCTCTGCAAGGTCTGCCAAAGACACGGTAATTGTCTCCTGAGGGAGGCACGGCGGTGTGGGGGCTGGAGGTGGGGGCGCCCCGGCGCGTGGCTTTGCGCTCACTTTGGAAACTGTCAGTTCAGCAGTCTGGCTAACTACCTGCTCGCGGTGGTCTTAAAACTGTCCACACTCATAAATCACCCCAGGATTTAAATAAGCGCTGGTGGCAGGTAATTTTTCAGAACTCCCCCACACTCACGTGCATAAGTGTGGCCCTGCAGCGTCATGGGTGGACTGGAGCGAAATGGATAGAGACGGGCTGAGAACGCGACAGCCCATCACCCGGGAAAGTTTATGGAGGGAGGTGGGCCGCCTGTGCACAGACAGCTGGCGCAGCCAGGGGCTGGGGCTCCGAGAGGCTGAGATGAGCCCCCTGCCCAGCTGAGGTGCCCACCCCACAGCCCAGACAACACTCAGTTTGCAGCCCACCAACTAATGCCCTCGTTTGGGGTCTGGACTAATGGTGTGGAATTTCCCTCCCTCTGGGATTTTCCTGTTGACAGCAGGAAGGCTTTTCCCAAGGGAAGGAAATGCAGATTGCAGGAACACTGGGCAAAGAAGTGGGCCTCAAAGAAGCTGTGTCCAGAGCCTCGTGAAGGGGCATCCCCTCTGCCCCACACAAGTCACTGGGCATCATCCCACAGCTACATCTGGGAGGAGCAAAGGAGAAAATTAAACACCTCCTCAGGACATTTTCTAAGACCACCCCACCCCATAGCAGAAGGAGGCGTCGATGTCCATGTCTGCCCCACCATTCTGATGCTCATCCACGCATTCAGCACAGATGCTCAGAGCCCTGCCTGGGGTCTGTGTGGGCCGAGGTCAGGACTGGCATTCCAGGGTCAAGGCTCAGAGGACTGAGATCAGGGCTTACTGTGGTTTGGGATCAGGCTCAGTGTGGACTGGGATCAGGGCTCAGTGTTAACTGGGATCCAGCCTCAGTGTGGACAGAGATCAGGGCTTAGTGTGGTTTGGGATCAGGGCTCAGTGTGGACTGGGATCCAGGTTCAGTGTGGGGCTGAGTCAGAAGTCCCTGGCAGGAGCTCAGAGAGGTGGCCTGACTTGCTCATGGTCACACGGCTGGTGGCAGAAATGCTGGTGGAGCCCCGTCTGTGTGACTTGTGTCCTATTGCTCTTCCCCTACCTGCTGGGCGGTGGACCCCAGTCCTGCTGCCTGGTCATCTGAGCACAGGTCAGCCATCCCCTTTCAGCTCTTCCTAAGACTTTGCAGACCACAAGGAAGGCAAAAGCCACCACTCCCCTTATAATCCATGTCCAGCCGTGGGTCCTGACGAGCTCCCCGGGCACTGGCCAATAAAAAGGACGGCCAGAGCTCACTGGGACCTGGACAGCATCTGGTGTCTGACCACACGGAAGGATCCTGGTAGACACCCTGAAGTTGTGGCCCCTGCCAGAGGGAGACCTTCACTCCTCCAGGAAAGGCCGCTCCCCATAGCCCAGCAGGAGAAGGTCTCCTGCCCAGGCCAGGCTGCCCTGGGGGTGGGGGAGCAGGGGAGGGAGATCTAGGGGCCCCCAGCCCCCAGCCTAGCAGAAGTCTATTCCCAGAGCAGCCCCAGGGGCCCTCATTCAACTTCCTGTTCCTGGTAAAACGCCCAGCGGGGGAAACAGTCATAGGAGCGTCAGAGGCTTCCTGCCCGCTGTGACAAGTTCCCAGCAGAGCCGGGCTCCCGCTCGAGCTCCAGGCAGCTCCATGGGCATCCCAGGATACCTAACGACCTCCCTGCAGGTCCCGGGGTGGCCTGTGACCCCATGACCCAGCACCCACTGTGAGGAGGAGTCCCAGGTCCTTTCCTTTCCCAGGACGCAGCCTGGCCCCAGCACAGCAAAGAAAGATGGGCCAGTCATGGGTCACACGCTGTGTGCAGCCCTCCCTGGGGACCAATGGCCAGGCCCTTGCAGGCAAAGAGCCCCTCCCCTTACTTGTGGGGCCTCGTGTCGGGCCCCTGCCTGCACTCCATCCCTCCAGGCCCAGCCAGGTGAGGCCAGGAGCAGGAGGGTCCCTGCTGCCCACAGAGTAGGGCCAGATGAGGACTGGTCCTGAGGAGGGCGTGCCCCCAAATGGGCTGTGATCCCCCCGGCGTCCCGAGGCCCCAGGCACACTGTCAGGCCTGTGAATGTGGGCATCCTCCCCCTGCCTGGTACTGCACACTTGGCAGGTCCCGCCTTTGGGAAACGCACTGCCCCCGTTGGCTCCCCGCAGATTCCCGCAAACGGCCCTCCGGCATGGGGCCTAGTCCTGCTAACCCCTGCATCCGTCTCCACCCTGCTAGCCCAGCTAAGACACGCCTGACCTCCTGGCCGGTCCTCCAACGCCACCTGGTGGCCTGTCATCCCACCCCTCACCTACTTCTTGGCTGAGACTAGGCAATGTCCTGGGCCTTACCTGCCAGACTCCTGGGGCAGAGGCCAGTGTCCAGGGGTCTCCAGCCCCTGTCCTGGCTGGGGAGGGGCCCTGGTCTGGCCAGGTGCTGGAGCGGCTCCCTCGGTCTTGAAAAGGAGTTTTGATCATCAGAAAGATCTCTGTCCCCAGAGGGCGAGGGCGATAAAAAGAACATAAATGCAAGAAATGAGAGCTGACCAAGCAGAGCGGGGCCCCTCCTGATCGCTAATCACATCCCCATTTCTGAAGATCTGTGCAATCCTCCCTGTGCCGTGTTATCATCTCCAAAGCGCTGTCATTACTCGTATAAAAAAACCTTATAAAAAATTCTAATCAACATTGGTCTTAAACCGCCTCATCTCACACCCACCGCTACACCATCAAGGAGGGTGTTTACGAGCCGTTTCACGCCTCGCGCTGTCCCTTCAGCCTCATATGGCTTTCGTTGCCCAACAAAGTGATAAAGATGGTGTCTTGTGAGTCAACAGTTATTTACTGACGCCCGGTATTCTCCACACCAGTCTCCCGGGCAGCGAGGGCAGGCCGCCCTGCCAGGATGAGGGGCCCAGTCAACTGTGTGCCCCACAGTCCCCAGCCCGGCCAGGCCTGAGTGGCCCCTGCATCATCATCTTTCTGTTTCACCTGGCTAACCTGAAGATGTGACAGCGCACCCGGCCGGCACAGCAGCAAAGCCAAGCAGCCCCGTTAGCAGGACAAGGCGGCCGAGGCCCCGAGCAGCTGGTCGCCAGGTCCTCCTCCAGGCCCTGCCCAGAGAGCCTATGTGGCCGTCCTCCCACCAGGGCCACATCCGAGCGTGCGCAGAGCTCCAGACCCGGACCCAGGACCCTTCGGGACCCTGTCAGGCCGCCGCGTCTGAGGGCCTCAGTTTCCCCCTCTGGCGGCCTGGAGTAGGCACCTCCTCCAAACCAGGCTCTCTGGGTTCACATCCAGCTTGGCCACTCTCCAGAGTGTGACCCAAGCATTCTCCTGTCCTTGGAACCCCAGGTCCCCACAGCTGAGGCTGCAAGTGCCAGGCAGGGAGCAGTCCACGGGCTCGGGCAGGGCACCCAGAGTCACCACAGCTTCTTAGTCACGTCCAGGGGGGTCCAGCTCCCCAAGGGCTGGGGGCTTCTCAGGGTGGGGGCCACAAGCCACTTCTCAGCCCCTGGGGTCAGCAGAAGCCTGTCCCTGGGAGGTGTCGACAAGCTCAGGGAGAGACAGGCAGGTTTGTCACCACAGTGTGCAGGGTGTGGGGGGCCTGGCCAGCAGCTGAGCTGGAGGTCCAGGGAGCAGTGTCCTCGCTGAGCTGAGCTCCCCTCACCACAGCCCCCACCCTCCTCCAGGATCCGCCCTCTGCACGATTGTCCTGCAAGAGCTTCTGCCTCCCGGGCTCACGTCCGCTCTGGCCCACGTGGACTCACAGGGCCACTGAGCTGGGCGGCGTGGAGGCTGTGGGCAGTCTTCTTCCACACACCAACCAGGAAAGAGGGACCCTGGGGCTGCAGGTGGGCCCTCGTTCCACGTGGAGGCGAGTACAAGACCCTGGAGGGAGAGATGAGGGTGTGCTTAACACGGAATATTTCTCAGGGCGATCCCTGTGCTCCCCGAAGTGTGGTTGGATTAAGTTGATTACATGCCAGAGTGACACTCTTTCCAGGCAGCCCTACGTGCACTGGGAGGACGGCCTGTGAGGTCTCTGCAGCATCCGGCTGTTCATCATCTCAGCCTCTGCAGGGCCAGCAGCCCATTTCTGACCGTGGACCCCACCTCCCTCCCCAGGGCCTGCTGGGGACATTCCCAAAGAGCTTTCTTGCCCCCTAGCCATGAACGTCCCCCAGGAGGTGTTATGTGTGCCAGCAGGTGTGTGCAGCTGCAGACGCAGGGAGGGGCCCTGCAGGTGGGCACTGCCCGGCAGCCTGGGGGCTACAGAGAACACCCACATTCTCTCCCTCTGAATCATCTGTGAATAAACACACCGTGAACCCCCAGACTGTGGCCGAAAGGAACTCTGTCCAAAATGGCTGCCTCTCAGAACTCACCCGGCGACCTGGGACTCTGAGAGGCTGGGCTGCTGTTCAAGGACAAGCTGGAGGCTGATTTCCCGGGAGAGCCTGGGCGACCAGAGGTTCCGGGGGCTTCTCAAGTCAGAGGGGCAGAGGATGACCCAGGATGACCCCAAGCCCACCTTTCTTATTGAGGGGCCTGTCTTAGCTTCTCCTGTGCCCTTTGGAGAGTCTGCGTCCGGGATGGGTGGGAGCCCCTGGGAAGCCGGGCCTGGGCTGTGGGAGGCCAGCAGTTGTTCACAGGGAGGGACGAGGAAGTAATTGCTCTGCGCGGCCCCCTCCTCGTTGTCTCTTCTTCCACTCCGACTGCAGGCAGGTGGGCTCCCACACAAAGACACTTGTTCACACAACCTTCAGCTGCCCCCAGACACCCAGACCCTCCTCAGAGCCAGGGCTGCTGAGCTGGGGGCACAGACAGGCAGGCGGGCCTCGCTGCCTGGAGTCCCCCAAGCAAGACTCGTCAAGAAGGAAGCTCGGAAGAGGGGCCTGCGAGAACGCGGGGGACATGGACCAAGGGCTCCCCTGCGACACCTTTGGGCAGGTGCTGGGGGCCTGAGCCAGGAGGAGGCGATGAGCCGAGGTGAGAGTCGGTGGTGAGCAGCGGGGCCACCCCGGCCCAGCGCACGTGGGGCCGGTGCCCTGGAGTCCAGGAGGAGCAGCACAGCTCTCCCTCCACTGCTCCAGGTTCTGTTTCCGGCTTTCCTCCCCAAGTTGCCTGGAATTCAAATATTCTCACTTTTAAAACTCCCTTCGGGGGGCCAGCCTGGTGGCATAGCAGTTAAGTTCACACGCCCCACTTCGGCGGCCCGGGGTTCGCGGGTTCAGATTCCAGGCGTGGACCGACGCACCACTTGTCAGCCATGCCGTGGCGGCGTCCCAGGTAAAGTGGAGGAAGATGGGCACGGATGTTAGCCCAGGGCCAGTCTTCCTCAGCAAAAAGAGGACTGACAATAGATGGGATGTTAGCTCAGGGGTAATCTTCCTCACAAAAAAAAAAAAAAAAAACCCTTGGGACAGCGGGGTGGCGGGGTGGCGGCGTGCGGGAGGCCGAGCAACGCCTCTTTTGATGAGGCAAGCAACTTGCAGATGAGATCCGAGAAGTCCGTCATGCTGGCTCCTGAATCTTCACACCCTCCCCCAGACGCTGCTGAGATGAAAATGCACGGTCCTTTGATACGGGGCTGGCAAGGCAAGCTCTCCCTCGGCTGCAGAAATGGAACCATAACTCAGCCGGCAAAGTGCAGACACCCCCCAGGTAAACGCCAAGAAGCAGCGGAGCGCTGACAGCCCTTGGGGGGTCCCTGGTTCCTGGCCCTGGAGCAGCAGGGGAGACGGGTGGTTCTGGAGGCCCCCACGGCCCCCAAATCAGACCCCTACCTCTAACACGTGCTTGGGTCCAGTGGGGGTGGTAGGCCCCTGACCAGCACCAGTCAAGGCTTGGGGACCACAGGACAGTGGCCAGATGTGCCACAACGTCCCATGGGCCTCTGCCAAACTGGCGGTGCTTTCCTCGTACAGAAGGACGGGGTCAGCCAAGGTCAGGGCTTGCCAGTCTTCTCCACCCCCAGGTACAGACAGGGCCTGAGGACTCAGCACCCTGGGCTCGTGGCCAGGGCTGCCCGTGGCCAGCAGGTCTGGGGGATGGGATACTGAGGTCACCCAGGCCTTGCTGGCAGCCCTGGGGGTCAGCACCTCAGCCAGCTGACCACAGCCAGGAAACTCCAGCCTGCTCCGTGGTCCGGCAGCACCAGCATCACCACAAATGTTCTGGAAATGCAGACTCTGGGCGGACCCAAACCTCCAGTCAGAGTCCTGTTTCCTCGAGACCCCTGCCACGTGGCCCAGGTTGCCGTGGCTGTGGGAGAGCCTCGTCTGCCTTCAGTCTGGGTCTCCCCACTGGTAAAATGGGGTACACTGTTTCTTGGAAGCTGCAAGGCAGACCACTGTTTGTGGGAGGCGCTGAGGCAGGCCTCTTTAGTGGACATGGGCACTGTCATCCACGTGGGAGGTCCCAGGCCAGCGCACTGCAGTGGGAGCCAAGAGTCTGTTGTGGCCTCTCCCGCTGTCCCCCTCCATCCCCACGCTTCTCCACTCCAGCCCTTCCCAGCTGCTTCTGCACTTGGCCCCTCCACCACAGGCCTTTGCACAGCTGCTCCCTGTCCCGAGGGCTTGTCCAACCTCCCACCCCGCCCTAGTACCTCAACTCCTGTCCTCGGGGGCCTCCCAGGACCCCCTGACCCGGCCACAGCCCCTGCTCTGTCCTCCTACTCCCCCCTGGCCCCCACTTTGGTAGGGAGCGTCCCTTGACTGTTGTCTGCCAGCCCCCACCTCAGCTCAAGGACCCCGCCAGGGCCCCACTTGCTGTTTGTCCTGGGCCCGCAGAGAGCCAGGCTCGGGGTCAGCACTGGGTACAAACGTGCCGAGTGGACGAGTGATAGGCCCATGCAGCACACGGGATTCCTTGTGTCCCCACCAACACCTCCCGCAGACCCTCCAGCCCTCAGCCTCCCCAGAGCCTTCAGCTGGAAGGTGCCTGCAGGTCTGGTGGGGGGCACCACCTCCCACCCACGCCAGCCAATCCTGCCCCTTGGGGCCGGAGCCGGGACAGGAGCACCAACGGAGTCTGGAAACACCGCATTCTTCAACAGTCACACCCGGAGGCTGCGGAACAGCTCTAAATAAGCCCCAAAAAGGACAATGGGACTGTTTTACCACTCAATCCATTCACCTCTAACTTTAATGCTCTGAAAAGATATTTTATCTTAACAACTCTGTTATTTTATCATGGAGTGTGCAATCAACTCCCTCCCTGCCCTTGCCGGCCAGCCTGGCGCGTGCAGCTCAGGGCAGTTACAGCCGGCTCTGCGAGCCCAGAGCCCTCGGCCTCCAGAATATTCCACCGCTCTATTTAATGTAAAGTCTAGCATTTAATTAGCCTCCATCAGCGCCTCAGGCTGCCTCGCGTGGGCGTCGTCCGCACACCTGCAGACGGCATGCGTGATGAGCTGCCTCCATCCCCCAGATACGCAGCAGGAAAGCAGCCAGGCCCAGGAAGCAGAGCTCGGGACTCAGGCAGGCCCTCTGCCTCCTGCAGCTGACGTCCCTCCCACCAGGGGCCGAGCGCTTCCCTCCCGAGGTCTCTGTTCCGGCGGCGCGTGTGCGTGTGCCGGTGTGCGAGCGTGCACGTACATGTGTGTGTGCGAGCGTGATCCCCGAGGGTGAGCCAGCAAGTATGAGAATGACCACCAGGGGGCGCCAAGGAACAGCAGGGGTGGCCCAGCTGGCCAGGGTTTTCCAGACCCACGGGGCCGTCGTGCAAGGTGGGAGAACATGGGGGCGTGGGAGAGGGGGTCGTCCCCAGCGCCCTCGGCTGAATCGGTCAGCTGTGCAGCGCGAGCAGCTGGAGGCGGCCTCGGACAGTTCTCAGCCTACACAGGCCTTTGTGGCCCCCCCATTGGTTGCTCCTGTGGACCCAGAGGGTGGCATGCGTGTTCTGTAGTGTGAGCACGCACCACCGGCCGGGTTGGTTTGCACGTTGGGTTTCTGGACGCAATGCCCACATGGCCCGTAGGTGCCTGGTCACTCAGGGCCGGCGTTGGGCCGCACTCAGTAACCCTGATGAAGTGGATACGGGGCTGGGACACCAGGCACGTGGCCGTGTCCTGCCTCCGACACCCAGGGGTGGGGACGTGGTGGTCTCACTGCCGAGTGAGGAACCTCCACAGCCACGGCCGTGTGTAGCTCAGGGGATGGGAGACCCAGAAAGTGGGCTGTGGCGCGAGTGTCCACCGCAGGCCACCAAAGGAGCAGGGATGCCCGCTGTCCACGTGAGGCCGTGTTCCCCATCATGGCTCTCTGAGGGCTCTACTGCCATCAGTGGCCACTCAGCGCAGGTGCGTCTCTGTGAGGGTCTCGTGGCTGAGGGCTTCCTGGGGCCCCGTTGGGGGTGAGAGAGAGCCTCTTCCATTCAGGGCACTTTTGCAGCACGGGAGAGGTACCTTTGTGCTGAGACAATCCGGATTCCACCCCATCCCCTGGTTCTGACCTCGCAGACCACACTGTCCCTCCTGGACCCGAGTCGGTGCCTTTCTCCTCCATCTGCTCCTGCATCTGCCTGAGTGTACACCCCCCACTGTTCCTCTAACATCCACTGGTGTCCCCCCCCATACTCGCTTGGAGCCCCCGGGGAAGGTTTGTGGTCCGGCCTTCAGCCCCTCCCCTAGGGGAAGCTGCAGCAGCCCCCCCAGCCAGAAGAAGAAAGGCCTGACCAGCTGTGTTGGTGCCTACTGTCCACACCCCTCGCCCCCCATCCCATGCCGGGTAGAGAGGGCCCGTGCACTCTTCCCATGGGCCTGTCACTATTGTCCCCCAGGGGCCCATGGGGCCTGCCCAGCTCCCGAAGGTGATTTTTCACGGACTACTTTTTTAATTACTTTTTCACTACTTTTTAAATTACTTTTTCACTGAAACTTTGCGGGCTGGTTTCATCTTGTAAATGCAGAAAAAACCAAGAAGCCCCAGGAAGTTATCATTGAAATGCAAATAGTGGAGCCTCTGGCATATCCAATCAATTTTGTTGTTAATAAGAAATGGAAATAGGACTCCATGAAAAAGCAGGATTGGCAGCAGGGGCTGCTCCATCTGGGCTCTGGAAGGTGTCAGCCTGTCCGTGTCCTGGGCACTTCTCATCCAAGCCTGTGATCCCACCCCATGGGACACGGTCAGCAGGTCACTGTCTGCTGCCCAGGGAGGGAGGCCACTTCCGGGGACCTTTCCACAAGTGCTTAGCCTGTGCCTGCCCACTCAGCTGGCCCCTGCAGGCTCTGAGCGAGATCTGGGCAGGGAAATGGGACCCAGGAAGCAGGAGCATGGGGGCAGCTCCCCAGAGCCTGGAGCCCCCAGAGCCCAGCGAGAGCTTCCCCCAGCCCCTCCACTCAGAGCTGTCAGGGGTGAGCCCGGGACAGGGGTGCAGTGGGGCAGCCAGCACTACCAAAGGGGAGCCTCTCTTTCCTCGTCTTCTGTGATCTGAGTCAACACCCCAGGGAGCCCCAGTCTCCTCGACGCTCTCTGTAGGCTGTGTGACCATCCGGTGGGTCCATCCCCACACCTTCTCCCAACCCCAGCCCAGTGTCCTCCGGCTCCCCACCTGCCCCTCCCAGGCCCTGCCCACCCCTCCCAGCCATTTCCATCCTCCAGGAGACTCTCACCACCTCTCCCCACACAGAGGGGTCACCAGGGCAGTGCTCACAGCATTGCCCACTGGAAGGTCCCGATCCCTGTCCTTTAGGGCCACCCCCGAGGGACAATAGCACATCAGCCATTTTCACGTTGCATTGACATATGCAGTCAGCTTCTGGGGACCAGGGCTGGAGTGTTCCTCCACCATCAGCTAATCACAGACAACCCCCAACCATGAGGCCCTTAGTGTGCGTCGAGGGCTCCAGGCAGCACTCAGGAAGGGCGGCACCCAGTGACAAGCACACCTGGGCCACACGGACCTGGGGGTATCTGGGTCCTGGGCTTTTAGCCACCGCTGGGCCAGCACCAATGTGGACCAGCACCCCACCCACCTCCCTGCCAACCCCACCTGTATTAGGAGTGTGGCTCACAGATCGCTCTAGAGCCTGTGACGGGCCCACAGGGTGAGGATTCCCACCAGCGAGGGGTCAGTGGCTCTCGGATGGGCAGAGACTGGCCCAGGGCCCTGCAGTCAGGAAAGGGAGCTGGGGGACCCCAGCCCTCGGGCTCCACTACCGAGCTCTGTCACATTCCATGCCATCCATCCAGGCAGCCATGAGGCACAGGGTACAAGGGTGGGACCAGGGGCCCTGGTTCAAGCCCCAACTCTCCGAGCTGCCACCTCAGGGCCTCATGCGGGAACTTCCCCCTGAAGCCCGGGTCCTCATCGGCCGATGGGGCTGGGGCCCACCCCTCCTGCTCACAGAGGGATCTGAGAGGAGCTAAGCTGTGCAGGGGTTAGCACACATCCCGGCCCAGCAAGCACACAACACTTTCGTGGACCGAGCACATGCCCACACGTGTGTGCTGTGTGTGTGCAGCTGCACAATACTGGTGTGAGAACACAGGGGCGTGTGTGACGGGTGCGGACACTCAGCCCTGGGCCAGCCAGAGCTAGGTCCCCGTAGTGAGTCCTCAGGGCCCCGAGACCAAGGACGTGAGCGGCCTGCACGTAACGGGGGCCTGGTGGACCAGGGTGGCTCTGAGCCGGACGCCCAAACCCCGGGGTCACATGATTGCCCCACGACAGCCCCAACAGACCCCTCAGCAGGTTGGGTGAGCAGGCAGAGCCCCCGCAACCCCAGCATCGGCAGCTCCGGCCGGCCCGAGACCCTGCTGGAAAGCCAGCTGCGGCAGGCAGCCTCCCGCGGCCCCTGTCTTGGTTACGGCTTATGTACGGCCCCCCAGGCAGCAGGCTCGCGGGAGGGACCAGCTTTATAAATAAAATTTATCATTGTAATTATGGCTCCTGGAGAGAGCTGAGGACTTTTACGGCCTCTTGGAGGTCATGAATAATTTAGGAGAAGGGAAAATGGGCCGCTTCTGTTAGTGCACAATGGGGCCCAGAGGTTCCCATTATCGCGGCTGTTGGCAACGAGTGGGGCCCGACATCCTGTGGCTCTGACCCAACCGTACCGTGACGCAGGGCCCCACCAGGCTCCAGGGCAAGGGGACACTGCCCAGCACCCCGTCTTCTGATAAGGGCTCTGGCTGAATAAGGGACATGGCCCTAACTGTCAAAGGGCCATGCTTCAGTCTGAGAAGGACAAGCTGTGGGCTCCATAGTAATGGGCGTTGACCCTGCACGTCGGGGCTGCAACCTTGGGCAGGACCCTCATTCTGCATCCACAAACCACAGAGACACTCCTCTCCCCACAGCTGTGCGACAAGAGCACCTTGGCAGTCACAGAGGCCAGGCGCCAACATGCTCAACATTGTGCTCCCTCCCTCTGCACTCCACCCACCCACACATTATCCTGCAGTTGTGTGGAGCCCTTGAGAGTCCCAGAAGGCAGGAATCATCCTTTGCTTGCCTCCAGTGATGGAGGACTCACTACCTCTCTGTCAGCTGTTCCTCCCTTGGACAGCTCTGCGTGGTAGAAATTCCCCACCACCTCGCTCCCTCCTGTGATTGGCAGCCTGCTCCCCGGGACCCCAGCTCAGGCTCGTGTCTGGGTCTTACCAGATGGTGCATCAGCCTCTCCAACCCAGAGCCTGTACTCTCCCTTCCCTTCCCTCCTCCTTCTCTCCTGAACCCCCCACCCTCAGGCTTTCTTCTCACCAACCCACCAAGGCGCCGTGGCCGAGCCCACCTGTGGCCTCCACGCAGCCAAGCCCAGTGGTGGCTTTCCCCTCCTCGTCCCTCTTGGCCTGGCGGTGGCAGTGGGGGCCCTCTCCCTTCTCCCCGCTCCACCCCGAGCCCTAGGACCCCACGGCCCCGGGTTCCTCCTCCCCGCCAGCCCAACCTCCTCACACCGGAAGGCCCAGGGCTCATCCTCGGACCCCAATCTGCGTCTCCGTCCCTGGGCATCCCAGGGTCGCTCCTCCAGCCCCCTGGCTTCGATGTCGTCTCTAAGACGGCTCCATTTGTTGGAGCTGCCATAACAAGTGCCACAAGCCGGACAACTTAAGCAACAGAAAACAACAGAAACGCATCCCCTCACGGTTCTGCAAAGTCAAATCAAGGCCTGGGCAGGACCGCGCTCCCACCAGGGGCTCCGGGAGGCTCCTTCCTGCCTCTTGCAGCTTCGGGTGGCCGCCCACGTTCCGTGGCTTGTGGCCGCACCGCTCCGATCTCTGTGTCTGTGGTCACATCGCCGTTGCCTCTTCTGCCACGTCTCCCTCTTGTAAGGACACAGGTAAGGACACTTAGGGCCGTCCGCGTAATCCGGGTCAGCTTTGTCTCAGGGTCCTTATCTTAATCACACCCGCAAAGACCGTTTTACCAGACAAGTTGACATTCACAGGTTCCGGAAAGTTGATGTGGATATCTTTAGGGGAGCCATTTCTCAATCTACCACAGAAGGTGACCCCAAATTTGTATCTTCCACCTGGGACCACCTTGAACCAGACACGTACATCCAACTCCCCACCCTCGGAGGTCTCCCACGCATCTCAAATTAACCAGTTCTCTCTTTTTTTTTTGCTGAGGAAGACTGGCCCTGGGCTAACATCCGTGCCCATCTTCCTCTACTTTATATGGGACGCCACCACGGCGTGGCTTGATAAGTGATGAGTCAGGGATCCAAACCTGCAAACCCCTGGCCGCCAAAGCCGAGCGTGGGAACTTAACCACGATGCCACCGGGCCGGCCCCACCAGTTCTCATTTCTTAATCCCCCAGGGCACCCCCAAAACTTGTGCCCCTGCTGTTTGTGGTGGGCAGAATAATACCCCCTAGAGATGTCCACGTGGTAACCCCCCAAATCTGTGACTGTGTTAGGGGAGTTAAGGTTGCTAATCAGCTGATTTAAAACAGGGAGCTGATCCTGGATTAAGGGGTGCAGAGACAATGCAGCCCCAGGCCCTCACACATGAAAGAGAAGGTAGAAGGGGCTGGAGGGATGGGATGTGAGACAGACTTGACCAGACGGTGCCGGCTTTGAAGATGGAGGACGGGCCAGGAGCCCAGGAACGCGGGGCTCCAGAAGCTGGAAAAGCCAAGAAAACTTCTCCCCTGGAGCCTCCAGAGGGAAGCAGCCCTGCCCACACCCTGACCTTAGCCCATGAGACCCTTCACAATTCTGACCCCAGCACTGTCAGAGAGCAAATCTGCGCCGTGTGACGTGACTAAGTTTGTAGGAATTTGTGACAGCAGCCGCAAGAGACACCTGCACCGCCTTCCCCAGGCCAGTGACCTGCTCAGCACAGTGGCCTTGACCGTCCACACCCACACCTGGTCCCTGAGTGCTCCCACCACTCTGCTCCGAAGGAACCTAGCCTCCATGTCCCCCCCCCACCACCTACCCTCTGCATTGTGGCGGTAGCCCCTAACTCGTCCCTCTGCCCCTCCCCCGCCCCCTCGGTCCTTCCACGCAGCAGCCCAGGGCCCTATTAAACCCCATCGGGTCACGTCCTTCCTCTGCTCAAAACCCTCCTCTGCTCACCTCACTGATGCCAAGGTCCACGCAGGGGCCTATGGGCCCTGCAGGAGGCTCTCTGCCCCACTTCCCACCTGTCCCCTGCAAGGCTTTCTCTGTTCTCACAAGACCCCAGCCAAGGAGGACCCAGGAGTTGGGGCCAGTGCTGGGCGGGGGGAGACGCAGAGCCCTGGAAACATGTCGGTGGGTTGACAACGTGGAGGTCACCGTGATGCTCCCAAGGGAGCTGCATGCTGGAGCGGCCACGTCACTGAGCCCCTGCGGCCCTGCCCGACCCTGGACAGAAATCAGCCCTGTGATGGTCCATTTATGTATTAGCCAGCCTGGTCACAGGCACCCAGAGACTTGGTAGGACACTATCTGGGTGATTCCGGGTGAGATTCGCGTCTGAATCGGGGGACTGAGTAAGCAGATGCCCTCCCCAGTGCGGGGCCTCACCCACTCGGTGGGGCCTGAGCGGAACACAAACGCAGAGGAAGGGGGCCTCTGCCTGACGGTCTTCCAGCTGGGACACCACTCTCCTGCCTCCAGACTCAGACTCAGGCTGGAACCGCGCCGCCAGCTCCCCTGGGGCTCCAGCCGGCCAACTGCAGCTCGTGGGCCCTCGGCCTCTGCAACCGTGTGAGCCAGTTCCCTGGAGTGAATCTCGTACACACGTCCCAGGGGCTCCTCTCTCCAGGGAACCCTGACTAACAAAGCCCCGGGCCCTCTCTCTTCTCAGGTTCACCCCTCCGGACCACAGAGCCGCTGGGACATTGTCTGCCTCCCACGGAAGGACAGCTGAGTGAGGGCACAGCTTTGTCCCCAGGCCCGGCACAGGGCAGCTGAGGAAGGAAGGAAGGTGGGCTGGGGGTTCTGGTCACTTCCAGCTCACAGGAGAGTCGACGGTTGTTGCCCCAGGTCTCCTGGCTGGACAGCGACAGAGGCTCCGGCTCCACAGGGTGCTGCTTGGATGCACAGGAACCCGCCTGCCTCCAGGCACAGGGACTAGGACCCTCCGAGGGCTCCCCTGAGCAACCTTATCTTGCCCTGCAGAGACGGGGCGGGAGTGAGACTCAGTCGATGGAGGCACGTGCGGAGGGCACAGCACCTTTGATCAGACGAGGCCGGAAATGTCCCTGAGCTGGGCCCAGAGCTCCCCAGCTGTTCTAGGGCTGCTGGGCCTCAGGGCGCGCTAATAAATTACCGGGGGCAAGCATCACACTCGGCGGGCCGTCCCCTCCCCTCTGGCCACAAGAGGGGACCAAAGCAGCTGCCCTGGAGCCCTGGCCTGCGGGGTGCAGCCCAGTCTCCTGCAGGTGGGAACAGGCCGCAGCCCCGTTGTGGACAGGAAGCTGGGCGGAGGTAGTCACCCGGCCAGGGCACAGCCAGGAGGGCATCTTATCTGGCTCCAGGACCCCATAAAGCCAAGCTGCTGGCAGGACCCCCTGTGCCCCAGCCATCCTCGGTGGTGTCTCTAGAACAGGGCTCAGCAAACTACGTCCCCCGGCCAACCTGCCCGCCCCCAGGTTTTGTAAATAAAGGTGCGCAGAGCTTTACTGGAACAGCCATGCCCGTCGTCTCCGCCGTGTCCCCCCTGCGTTCCCCCTGTGAGGGCAGAGTGGAGCCTTGGAGCCTAAAGCATCCGGCATCTGGAGGGGTTCCCAAGGGGAGCTCGCGCCCTGCCCTAGCGTGGAGACGCCCGAGAGGAGCGCCAGCCCCAGGGCCCTCGCCAGCTTCCGCACGGATGTGTACCAGTGGTCAGTTCCAGGCCTCTGCGGCCATGCACGGCCCTCTGGGGCCCCTGGGACCCTGAGAGTCAGTCCCCCCTTCCACTCACACTGCCCCTCCCAGCCCCAGCACACCCTGGGCGCCCTGGGAGTCCTGCCGCTTTACCTGAGTGAGACACACCTTCACCCCTAACAGAGAGACATGGGCAGGGGTCTCTCCCTGCCTCCTCGGGCAGCCTCCTCAACCAGTTGAAACCATACAAACCCATCAGGGATCCACCTACACTTGGCCCCTGTGTCCTCAGCCACCCACACCAGTCTCTCAGACCTGGTCCCATCAGGGCTACCACATGCACCAGCAGATCAGACCGGGAGCTGGCTGGGGGCTGGCTGGGGTGGGGCACCAAGACTGGGCCAGGCCCACCACCTTCTGGCTATGTGACTTTGGGCAAGTTGCTTTCCCTCTCTCAGCTGCACTTTCCTCATCTACAAATGTGGGGCTGCTCCTCACCTGCTAGGCAGGGCGGCTGTTGGTCAGACACAAGCAGGAGCTGAGTGCTCCCAGGCCCAGCCCAGGACAGGACCCTGGGAAATGCTGGGCCCTTCATCCCTGCTGCCCCCTTGACCTGGATGCTGCCCCCATCTGCTGGGGCAATATGGGGGCTCAGCCAGTGTGCCCCGAATCAGCAGCATGGGATCCATGCTTTGCTTTATCCTCCTGGGAACCTAGGGCAGGATGTATGGGGGTGCAGGGGTGGGAGGCAGGACTGGGGGCTCCGCTCTGGGGTGGGGTCAATCAGGGGCCGGACTCTGGCTAGTCCCCACATCACCCAGCCTTCTGCCTCCCCACCACCCACTCTGCCTCTGCCTCTAGTCCACAGGTTTTCCGGGCTGCACAGCTCTGGAACCCCCCTGGGGGGATGTGTGTCAGCCAGGAGGGCAGGGAAGGGGTATCAACCCCTGGTCTTATCTGCAGCCTGGTGTTCGTGGGGCCTGGGAAATGGCCACCTCCTCTTCCGCTCTGGGGCCAGCGGCCTGTCCACGGGTTGCTGCTATTTCTGCCAAAGGGGAGAGGTAATTATAGCTCAGTCCTTGCCAGCTGGCCGAGCTCTGCAACCCGGCGGAGGGGCCTGGGGCAGGGACGCAGGCCGGCCACAGATTGGCCCACAGGCGGGCGGGCAGCACCTCCAGACCAGAGCTGTGGGAGGCTGGGCAGGCTCGGCCCCGTCCACCTGTGTGTCCCAGGGCCCGCCTCTCCAGGGGACAGGAGGGGCTCTGCTGGCCAAGCCGGGGCCAGGACCGTGCTGGACTGTGCCCACTGGAAGACGCCACAGAGCCCGGCTGTTGCTGTCCCTCACGGACCCGACGGGCCAGATGAGCTCCCAGCTCAGGGAACAGGTGGACGCTCACTTCCCGTTTGGGAACGAGTCTCAGAACGAGGAGATTCCCAATGACGGATGCAGGCGGAGATCCTGCCATGGGTGGGGGGGCAGGTGGCGGGCAGTGGCCAGAGGCCGGGCAGAGCACACTGTGGCCCTGGACAGGGGCTGGAGGGCCATCCGTCCCGTTCACCTGAGGTGTGGTCTGTCAGTGCTAAAATGGGCAGAGTCCCAGGCAGACCAGGGCCATTGGCAACCCCAGAAGACCCAGCCCCTCTGAACCTCACGTCTCTCCTGTGCAGTAGAGGTGGTGGGTGCCCCCAGCAGCGTGGCAGGCCCCTGCCACTCTGAGCCCTTCCCCAGCAGCCAGGCCTGTCCCATGGGCCCAGACCGGCCCTTCCTCCACTCTCCTACCTGAGGCCTGGCCAGCTGTGGGCGAAGTGGGGAACCCAGCCAATTCAGCCAAGAAGGTGGGGCGTAGGTCTCTCCAAACTTCACCCAGAGATAAGCTGCGTGCAGGCCCTCTGCAAGGCCTAGGAGCCAGTGTTCTTGGTATTTTGCAGAGGCTGCGCCTGGGCAGCAGGGTCAGGCACAAACATAAGCAAGCCTTCCCCAAAGGCCCTCGGGGCCTGCTGAGGGCAGGTCTATGCAGCCCCGGCGAGCCAAGCAGGGAATGGATTCAGTACTGGGCTCCCTGGAGACCAGGCCACAGCATTGGGCAATCCCCAGAGAACTGGCCTTTTTCTGAGCTGACTTTATCAGAAGGACTCCCCATCCTGGCCCACCGTGCGCACGGGGGCACCCCTCCAGCTCAGGATGCACTATTTGTTTGGTGCTGCTGTGTGCAGACACCCCCAGGAGGGTTAGCGCATCGGCTCCATTTGCACAGCGCTCTGGGTGGTTGGCAGACAACCCCCATTCTCCAAGGGGGATTGGAACTCGGGGTGAGTGACCCACCTGGGCCTCACTGTGGCCAGGGTCTGGCGGGGTCCACCTGCCTCCACATGCCGGGGGCTCTTCAGGCTGAAGTTGGCTGTCCCCCATTCTAGGGTGTCCCCCTACACCCAGCACACAGCCATCACCCGGTCCTGCTGTCGCCCCAATCCTAAATGCACACCAGATATGTGAGAGCTGCAAATCCCAGCGTGGGAAGGGGCCTCAGGGGATACCAGGCCAGCTCCTGCTCCCAGCACCCCCTCCCGGCAGGGCCCACAGGCCCCTGGGCGAGCCCAGTGAGCAAGCAGTCAGCCCAACAGGGCCTCCCCAGGAGTTCTCCTCTTGCTTAATTCAGAAATGTGTGTTATCTGGGAAGCTGCCAGACCCTTCCCGGCCGAGTGCTGGGCTGGGAGCAGCCAGCCCTTCTCAGGAGCCCCGCCGCCCGCCGCGCTCACTCTGTGCCCGCCCTCCCGAGGGGAGGCCAGCGTGGGGGTGTCCACGGCGTCCTGTCTCCATTTCCAGAGGGGAGAAGGCACAGCCTGCAGCTCTCGGCCTGGGGCCCCTTAATTCAGCCAAGCTGCACTGGGGAGGGGAGGTCAAACATCCCCCGGGGCCACCAAGCCCCGTGGGGACAGCATCCTCTGAGGCCGGACTGTCCAGAGGGCAGCAAGGCGGCGGGGCCCTCAGGGCCGCTGAGGCCACTGCCCCGGGGCTGTAATGGAAACTTCTCAGCTGGTCTGTGAGCCTTGACAGCTCCAGTTCCCACTCTGCTCAAGGCGCCGATCGCCAGCCGATTGCCGGCCAGTCAGGTGGGTGAGCTCACCCGGAGGCGCGTCACCTGCAGGAGCCCAGGTGGGCCTGGCAGTGCGTGTGTGTGTGTGTGTGAGTGCATGCATGTGATGTGTGTGTTCAAGTGGTATAGGTATGGGGTGTGTGTCCACGTGATGTGTGTGTGTACGTGTGGGATGTGTGTGTTTGCGGGGGTGCTCGTGAGCACCAGCCTCTCCCGGGCAAGGTCCTGGTGTGGTTCGCCCGCCTTCGCCAGGCTGGGTGCTCCTGGAGGAGGCGCCTCTGGCGGCAGGACAGCAGAAGGAGCTGGTCATGGCTCTGCTCACTCAGGCTCTGGGGACTGCTGGGCGGGGTGAGACCCTCTGCCTCCCAAGGGTTGAGAGACTTGGCAAGCTCCTCTGCCCCCGAGCCCCGGGGTCCCCATGAGTAAATGGGCACAGCACAGGGTACAAGGGGTGACAGGGAGCAGGCATGGGCGCTGACCCGACTGCCAGCCCTGCTGTCAGAGCTGAGGAAAGGCCCTCCCCATGCAGGGCGGGTGCTGCACTGGGGGTCTCAGAGGGACCCCTGGAGAGGACAGAGACACACCAGCAGGCAGTGGGTGTTGGGCGGGCACCGGGGCAGGCGGGGCATGTGGGAGTGGGCGGGGCACAAAGGGGGGGACAGCCTGGCCGGGAGGAGGTGGGAAGCCCAGTGGGTGGAGTCACGGAGCGATGGGGCTGCGGTGGGTGGCAGAACAGGTGCTGGACCCCGGGGCTTGGTGTTATCCAAGGCGTTGAACCAGGCACGAGCCGGCCCCGCCCGCCTCGCACACCCCTGGAGGCCGGCGGGAGCCGCCAGGCTGGAGCGGAGATTACCCAAAGGCTTCAAGCCAAGATGGAGAGGGAGGGAGGGAGGAGGGAGGGACAGAGGGCACTTAGCCAAACCCCACAGACTGTAGGTGGGGGAGGTCTTGTGGATGCCTGGCCCTTGGTCAGACCTCTGTCCTGGAAAGGGGGGTGGGAGCCTGAGGCCCCTCACCCAGTGTCCCTCGGGGCCCGCCTGGGCTGGAGGCCAAGCTCTGGGAAAGGCAGGGGGCAGGGCCTGGGCCTCGGGCCCTCTTGGGGCACCCTAACTAGCAAGCCCGGCCCAGCAGGCCCACACTCAGACAACGCTCCGAGCTCGGGCTCCCGCTTCCAGCAGACCTGGTCCCAACCCGGGAGCTGAGCCCTGGTGGCCTCTGGTCCCCACCCCCTGGGGAAGCGCTGTGCCCCCTCCCTGACAGAGGTTAGAGGCCAGGGTCTGAGAAGCCCTGCCTTCAGAGGGCGTGCCCTCCCCGTTGGCGTGGGGGGGAACGCGCTGACACTCCGCAGGCCCCAGGCCTGGAGCTATTTTCCACCCTTTATCAGAGTGAAGGGCACTCTTGTTACACACTGTCCTTGCCAGAGGCCCGAGGCCTCCCGTCCCCTACACAGGGCCCTGCCCTCGGCCCTCAGCCGTCCAGCCCTGGCGGGGGAGGTTGGGCTACGGGGGGCAAGAGGCAGTACCACCGAGAGGAGACTTCACCTGCTGAGTGTGCCAGAGCCACACCCTCCTCCTGCATTACTGATGGGGAAACTGAGGCCCAGGGCAGTCACTCCACTTGACTGGAGTCACTGAGCCCAAGGACAGAGCCCAGGACTCAAGCCAGTCCTGGGGGTCAGCAAAGGCTCCGCTTCCACTGGGAGGAAATGACACTTAAGGGGAAGCTGGAGCCTGAGCAAGACTGCCCAGGCGGGGTGGGAACAGCAGGGTGGGGATGGGGGGGCGAGGGAGGCCACCTGGGAGCAGAGAACAGCCCAGGTGAAGGACACGGCCTGAGGAGGCCCAGTGCACCCTAGAGACGCCAGGGAAAGGGGACATCCCATAGGAAGTCCTCACTGTCCACACACGGGACAGACCATTCCAGGCTTGGTACAAAGTCACACCCTTTCCCTGAGTAATAATAGCAGTGGCCGAGGTCCCTGAGGACAGGCACCATCCCATGCTCACTTCTTAGCCCTTGGCACTCTCCCTCGCTCACCCTCAGGAGAGCCTGCAGAGGAAGCTGCTGTTGGTATTCCCATTTTACAGCTAAGTACATCGAGGCACACAGAGGTCAAAAGATTGTCCAAGATCACACAGGATCCCACAAGGTGCATAATGGAGCTGGATGGACCCAGAGGGCTGCCAGTACCGGAACCACCGAGCTGGGCTGCCCATTCACTGCCAGGGGCACACACAGACACACTGCACGTTCACACACTCCCACACGCCATACACACCCACACACCCAGTCACACATGCACACACATATACGTACAGGCACATTCACACTCACACAGGTAGACACACACAGTTGCATGTGTGTGCACACAAGCACAAGGGCAAGCACACCAGTATGCATATGCACACTCACACATACAGACACGTGTGCAGTCACACCCTCCCCTCTCACACATGCTCACACAGGCTCCACACACACACATGCACATGATCACACACAGATGCACACTCACTGTCACATACATACACACAAATGCACGCACACACTCCATGCATACTCACACACACCCTCGCACGTGTGTGCACATAAGCACTCACATGTGTACACTCGCTCACACAAACACATATGTGCTCACACGCATGCACACACTCACATGTTGTCCCACAGTCCCTAGGGCAGACCCAGGCCCAAGTGCCCAGCAGGGTCTCTACAGCCGGGTGCTGCTGACAGTGACACAGAGGTGCCGGCCCTGCGGGTCCCTGTGTGGCTCCCCAGTCCCCAGCCTCTCCAGGAGTTTCCTCGTCTGGAAGGTGGGCTGGGTCTGTGGGCACAACCTCTACGGCAGCCTGCTGCCCTTGGGCCACCCTCCGTGAGAGCGAGTCCTTCAGATAAGCCGGCCTCGCTCGCCTCCTCCTCCCTGGCTCCTTCCACAACCCTCTTTGCCATAAAAACCCTGATGCTGCGATAAGAGAAAATTGCTCCCTTCTGAAATAATTGAACCGGTCCAGGCAGCGTCCACGCAGACGTCATTAATGGGGCGCTCTGCTTGTCTGAGATATTTATGCCTGCCGAGGGATCCGAGGGGAGCAGCCAGCCTCTTATCTCCCAGGTGGAAGAGTGCATGGTGGCCGGGGGTCAACACCACCCTCACCAAAACCCGGCCCCCTTCAGTCCTCCGCCTGCTAGCCCCGCAAGGCAGTCCCGCTCCAAGTGGGGTGGCCCCGAAGGAGTTACACTGGGGACGACGCAGGGCCCTCACTCAGCCCCGTTCCCAACCCTCGGTGGGGCAGGCTCTTTGAAGGATGAAGGGAAGCCAGGGGGCTCCTCATAGTATGCAAACATCTGCCCCATACAGAGGGGGCAGGATTGTCTACCAAGGACTCCAGACAAGGGAACCCTGGAAGAGCCTGGGGCCGGGGATGAGGAGGCTCCCGTGCCACCCTCTCGTTAGCCAGGGGGAGAGGGACACAGGGGACCTGCCCACGCCCCTGGCATCAGCTTCGCCATGTGGCCAGGGAAGCCCCAGCCGTCTCTGGCCTCAATTTCCCCACATATCACCCCCCAGGGCCCTCGGAGGACTGATGCTCAATGCCTGGCTTCACCTGCACAGGTGCCCCGGGGGGTCCCCCAGGGCAGGACTAGAGGAGGTCTCAAAAGACAAGGACCCTTCAAAGGATGAAAGAAAACCCACCCCGAGGGGCTGCAGTTAGTGAGGGGCGATGGGAAATGCACAGCCTCTCAGGAAAGACTCTGAGATGACAGCAGGAGGTGCCACTTCACAGCTAGTAAGAAAGCAATTGAAACCGGGAGAAAAAGAGGGAGGGAGGGAGGCAGAGACACAGAGACAGAGGGAGAAAGGGAGAGACAGAGAGAGACAGAGTCTGGGCAGGCCCCACCCGCTGCAGCCCCACACGGTGGGCGTGACCCTCTGGAGAAGCCTTTCCCAGCCCCCACTGGGCCCTGACAATGCCCAGCCCCCACCCCATATTCACGTCCTGGAGCTTCCCCCATGAAAGGGGGAAGCAGCGATGTTTATTGCAGCCTAATCTGTGACCTCAAAAAAATTGCAAGTGACAATAATAAAACACAAATTTCCATAACACCGATAACGGAGGGTGGTTGTCCATTAGGACATCGCCCTCTGGAATAGTACGCAGCCATTACAGCTGATAATCCGGAGGGCGGTGGCAGCAGGGCACCGCTGACGGGAGCGGTTGTGAACAGCGGGCGCAGGGTGGCTCTGTGCCGGGAGCGCCGGAGGGAGCACGTGTCTGCTGTGGGCAGAGCCGACGGGAGGCCGGGAGGCCAGCTCTGCTTCCTGGGATGAATTTCTCCTCCTTTTATTTTATTCCTACGAGCGTTGCCTGTGCCGTAAATGATGCCTGTGCTTATCTCAGGACCATGTTCCAGTAAATGAGGGCTGCAGCGCGAGCCTTGAGCCCCGACTCCCGGCCAGAGACACAACATAAGACGAGGAAGAATGAGGAGGCCGCTCCGGGCGCAGCACCGCCCAGGGCGGGTGGGGTAAGGCGGGGGCCCGGGCAGGCCCTGGTCCCAGGATGCCAGGGCCCGAGTGCGCCCGGCTCCACCAGCTAGGCTTCCGCTGGGTGCAGGGAGGGAGAGAGAAAAGGGAGGCTGGGTCCCTGCCGACGCCCTGAGCTGTCCTCAGCCCTAGGGACCCCGGGAGCGGAAATGGCTGAGCAGTGCTTTAAAGGTTTGGTCTGGCAGAGGGGGTCAGAGGTCCCCAGGGTAGGGCACAGCACGATCAAAGGTGCATGGCGTTGGGTCAAGGCTGAGGGTGGGGGTACAGAGTGAAAGCAGGGGGATGGGCCGGACCAAGAAGTCCAAGGGGCTGGGGGAGGCAGCGGTTGGACGCAGAGGAAGTGGGAGCCATGGAGGGCTCTGGAGCAGAGCAGCAAGTCCAGATGCCTCAGTGGCAAGGTCACCCTGGCAGCCCAGGGAGGAGGGCGTTGGAGTGGGGAGGGGTGGAGAGAGGGGACCAGGAGGCCGTTGGGATGCAGTTAGGACAGGTCCAGAACCAGGACAGGGCAGGGGGAGGGGGCAGGAGAGGGAGGGCAAGGGAGACAACCGGGCTTCTCCAAGGAGCAGGTGGGGCCCTGACTTCAGACCCCAAGTCCTGACCTAGCCTTCAAGCTCGCTGCCAGGCCAGGGCGGGCCACAGGTACAGATGGTCAGCCAATGGGAGGGGACGGCCCTAAGTCAGGCCAACACCCAGGAGCAGCGGGGTGACCGCACCCGGAGGGCCAGAGCGGGCTCTGCAGCCAGCCGCCCCGGCCAGCAGCCGTCTCAGGAATGGCCTGGTTCACAAGGTATTCTCGCTCCGAACAGCCTGTTGTCACCATTCTACAGACGGGGACACCGAGGCTCAGAGGGGCTGGTTATTCCCGCTCCACCTTCCAAGCTCAGGGTGGGTAGGAGGACGGCCCTGGGCAGGCACCTGTGTCTAGGCTCTGGCCCTCCCAGCCCGGTGGCCTCATGCTCAGATCCCTCACCTCATCCACCGGTGAGTGTCAGAGGCCCAGTGTGCGACACAAGCTGAGCAGACAGCGGGCTCCAGAGTCGTGCTGCTGGGCACTGACCTCGGAGAGGGCTGGCTCAGGGCCCGGCCTCCGCCCTGGGGCCCGGCACAGAGGAGAAGACCAGGCAGAGCGTTCCAGGACTCCGCGAGGTCTTGTATGAAGACAGCCCTCGGGGGATGTCGGCGGTCACCACCATCGTCGTCATCATTGCTGACACAGACCCCGTGGGTAGGGGACAGAGCCTGGGCAGGAGACACAGGCCTGTGAGGTCACTGACCACGTCTGTGGCACCACTAACACCGCCATCCGATCGAGACGGGTCCTGGCAGCTTAGTTCCAGTCCTCACTGCTCGGGGGCAGCCCTGGGAGTCAGCCCGCCAGGCTGGGGCTGGGGGCCGAGGGCACGTCTGCAGGGGGTCTCCACACCCCTGTCTGGTCCCCCACAGCGGGTCCCTCTGCACACACCCAGAGGAGGCAGCAGGGATCCTGGCCCAGGCAGCCTCTCCCCAGCCCCCAGGGGCCGGACAGGAGGGCTCACCTCTGCTCGCTTCCCTCTGCTCCCCCCTCCACCCCAGGAGGGAGACAGGAAGTGCCCTCCCTCCATCCTGAGACGAAGCCCGCTGGGGCGCCACCACGGGGCTGAGCCACAGAGGACCTCAAGGCACGTGCGGTTCCACGAGCCCCCGGAGGTGGCTGTCCACTGTAAGAGGGGCATGGCGAGCCAGCCTGGGCGGGGACACTAAGGGCAGGGGGTCGCTGTGTCCCAGGACCTCACGGAGGGCCGTCAGGAGGCACCACCGTCACCTATCCTGTCTTCACAGGCATAACCCTAACAAAACCTGGGCCATGGGGTCAGTCTGGACAGAGTGACAGTCAACTGACAGCAGCTGGCAGGAAAAAATATAACCAGAGCCACCCCCGTCCTTCCTAACACCCGCGGCTCTCCCGTCCAGCACTCTTGAAGCTCTCGCTGCCCCTCAGCCCCTCCCACACCCCCTCTTCACTGCCCCCACCCAAACTCTCGCAGCCCCCTGCCCCCAGAGCCCCCACCACCACCTGCCCTCCCCTGCCTGGTCCGCCTCACTCCTGCTCCCGCCCTGCCCATGGGTGCACAACCCCTGTATCAGCTAGCCATGCTGTGTGACAAATTACTGCACAAGCTCCCAACAACCCACATCAATACGTCAGCCGTCCCAGGGCTCGGCTCAGGGTCTGCGCACAGGGTCACTGGTCCTCGGCTTGGGGTCTCATAAGGCTGCCATCAAGATGTCGGCCAGGCTGGGCCTCATGTGAGGCTCGAGGCCCCATTCCAAGCTCACGGGGTTATTTGCAGAATTAATTTCCTTGCGGCTGTAGAACTCACACAGCTGCACCTTTGAGGCCAGCCACAGACTCTCTCTGACCCCCTCTTTTTCAAAGAGCTCACCTGATTAGATCAGGCCCACCTAAGAGGATCTCCCTTTTGATGGACTCAAAGTCAGCTGCTCAGTGATTTTCATTACAGCTGCGAGCCCTTCCCCTTTGCCATATTCTGTTGGGTAGAGTCAAGTCACAGCCACACACACACACACAAACACACACACACACACACACACACACACACTAGGTGGAGGGAACCGCACAAGGGTGAGGACACAGTGGGGGCAGTATTGTGGGGGCATCTTAGATTCTGCCTGCCACAGACCCCCAAGAAAGGTGCTTCCCGAGTCCTGCCAAGTTGTGGATAAAACTCTCTGCCCCGATAAGTGGTAGCGTCCCCCCTTGATGGCCTGTTGTGACTATCGGGTCCAGGCCTCGACTCCTCTCAGGATGGCTGGTGCCGCCCACAGGCTCCTCCCCGGCTCCTCCCTCCCCAGGGTTCAGCCCTCGCCCCCACCCAGCATGTCTCAGCGCCCCCCCAGGAGCTTCCCAACATCCCTGGAAGCAGAGAGCTGCAGCTGGAGAATCAGGGCCCAGACAGTCCGGGGGAGGTCTGGGGTCCGCCAGTGAGGTGTGCAGGTGGGACAGGAGCGGTGGGTTCTCCCTGGCCCTCCCTGAGTGCCAGCCCCTGCTGTCCTGGGCCACCACCCCCGCTGTCCTCTCCCCCAGGCTGCCTGTGGGGTCACCACGCCCCACACTCGCACAGGCTCTGACAGCAGTGCCCGGGGTCCTGGCCCCGCATCCTGGCAGCCTGAGCCTGAAGCAGCGAGGCTGGGGCAGACCGCTGGGTGGCGCCAGGCAGACTGGCCGGCCAGGGGGATGTGGATGGCCTGGCCCAGTCAGGACCCTGCGGGTGCTGTATCTGACACAGCCCTGTCTCAGGGTCCTGTGAGTGGGCGGGGGTGAGATGAGAGGCTCTGGGGCCGCCTGGCAGGCTGAGGCGGTGTGCCCCCCGAGCAGGGAGGCCTCACCGCCCAAGCCCACTCTCAGTTCTCCTTCCCAGACATCGCCAGCAGGGAGCCCGCTGCCACCACCAAGGGTAAGTTCTGAGCCCCCCACATCCCCCCGGGGCCCTCACCTCCACCCCACACGCAATGCCTGATTCGGCCCCGGCCCCAGGCCACCCTCGGACCCCCCATCAGCTCCAGCAGGGCACACACCCTGGCAGGGCCGCTCCCTCAGCCGGGGTCCCTGACACTCACGGGTGGGCAGCAGTGCCCCCTCTGGGGTGCAGTCTGCACCTGCATACTCCTTCCCTGAGGGAGGGTGCCAGGGATAGGGCCTGTTGCAAGGAGGCCACACGGCGCCAGCAGAGGCCCCAGGCAGGGACGGGGAGCGTGGGGGTCAACCCAGGGACCCCGCCCCGACGGGCAGAGCCTCAGTACCAACACGGGGAAGAGCCTGCTCTCCTTGCAGCCTCCCAGCCAGCCCCACAGGAAAGAGGGAGCCCCGCAGGGTCCTCACTGGGGGTCAGGCCTGCGGGCCAGGGCTCACCGGGCCCCCCCGGCCCCCAGTGCCCGGCCGGCGCCGGCCCCGCAGCGGGTCCCTGCTCCTGCGGCTGTCGGTGTGCGTCCTGCTGGTGCTGGTGCTCAGCATCTACTGCGGCCGCGCCAAGCCCATCACGCTGGCCCTCGAGGACCTCCGCGCCCGGCTCCTCGTCCTCGTCCTGCGCCTGCGGCACGCGGCCATCACCTGCTGGCGCTGCCTCCTGCGGCTCTGATGGGCAGCCGCCAGACAGCAGCACAACAGGGACGCTACCTCCACCCCCCACTGCCCGGGCAAGCAGGGCTGCTGAGGGAGAGCCCAGGAGCAGATCTGGGGGCTTCCAGACGCCTGAACCCCAGCTCTGGAGCAGCACAGGGTGAACCGGAGACAAAGAGGGGCTGCAGGCAGGGCCGACTGGGAAAGGGGGCCCGAGACTGGAGATCAGACGTGGGGTGCAGCAACCTGCTGCTCTCAGGCGGACCCCTGTTTTACATGATGTGGTCCACTGTGAGGCTTTATGAGAAAAAGGATTCCGAAGAAAACCGAGATCCACCCGCTCCAGCCACAGGCTATCCATTTAGACCTCTCCCTTGTCCCAGCGGGAACTCTGGGTGCCCTTGACCTGGCCTGGACATGGCCGTGTGGAGCCCCTTGAAGACGGGGACACCCTGCCCCCTATCTGCAGGACCTCGGAGAAGGTGAAACCAGCCCTTTGCTGCTTAGGGCCTGGGGGCCCTGGGCCTCGAAAACCCATCGGAAGAGACGGGTCGGGTTGTTGGGGTGGGGCACTTCCTCCTGCAGGCCGCATGCAGGGTGGGGCCTCAGCACCCCCACCTTGTTGGTGGTGTTCAGGCACCACCCTCTGAGCCCAGGTCTGACCCCCGCACTGGGCCCCAAGGCCTGGGGGTTCCTCTCACGCCCAAGGGAAATGTGTCCTGCCCCGCTCCCACTGCTGACCCGCCCGGGGCTGTGGAGCAGAGAGCGGAGGGTGAAGGGCTGAGAGGCAGGGTCGCTCTGCCCAGACCCCCACCACCTTCAGAACACAGCCGTCGGGCCCGGATCCGAGCCCGCACTGCACACCCGCCACAGGGCCTGTGTGTAGACACGGCGTCCTCGTGACAGGGCTGAAGGGAGCCACATGGTGACAAACTCCAGGGGCCCCACAGACCCTGCCTGGAGGGGGAGGCCTGAACAAAGCAGGCAGGCCAACGGTCAGCCACCAGGAGGGACTGCCAGGAGATGCTACGCCCCCCAGGACAACCTTCAGACAAGTGTCCACGGGGTGGCCAATGCCACGCTGCTGCCCCTTCAGGGGCCTTTTCTCTAAGTGTCTGTGCCACAACTCAAGTGGGGAGGCACGGACTTTCTATTAAAACACACGGCCACTGCTTTCGGTCTGAGGACTTGTACCCAAAGAGGGGAAATGGGGACCGATCTGCTGTGGAATTCACTTCAGCGGCTAAAGCAGAGGTGGGGGCACTGGGGGAGCCCCCCTCTGGGCCTCAGGGGCCGGGGCCACAGTCTCCAGGCTCCCTTCTGCCTTCAGAACTCGGGGAGCCCAGAGCGGGGGGCCCAGCAGAGAGGGGCCCATCTCCAGGAGCAGTAGCCTGGCGGGGACCATGTGGGGGCTCCAGGCCCCAGCCCTTGGGGCCCCTCCAGCATCACGATTACCAGCCCCCGTCCCCCGCACTGGGCCAGCCCCCCGGAGCTTGTCTCATCTCACCCACCCCCTGAAGAGGGCAGGTTATTCCCCACATTCCAGATGGGGAAACCGAGGCGTGGAGAGGTACCTGCCCGCACCGACGGGGCAGGCACAGGCCTCAGGCTCAGCCCCCTCCAGCCCTGGTCCCGTCTGGGGGACGCTGCCTGGAAGGGGCTGTCCTCCCCCGCCCCACCCACTGTGAGGGCGTGAGGGATGAGGCAGCCCCCCCCCCCCACAGGCCAAGGGCTGTTCACTGCAGAGACAGGCTCGGCTCCGGGGGGGTCCACAAGACTATGACCCCCATTGCTTTGAAGAAAATATTGCTTCCCCTGAGAAATCCGAAATTCGAAATCGGTCCTCAGCCTTGGGGAAGCCACGATGGGAAACGGTGAGAATCAAACTGACCGGAAAATTTGTGTGAGGGCACAGCCGCGCGGGAAGGCCAGCTCCTGTTGCCCAGTAAGTTCCTGAAGCTCCAGGAACATACCCAATGGCAGCTTTTTAAATCTTAAACTAAAAGCAGATAAAACAATGAGCACGAGATGAGCTGAAGAGGGAGGAGGGCAGGCGGAGAGAATTGCATGAGTCCATGGTGTCCGCGTTAGAGGCGTGGATATTTTTGGTTTTATTTTGACTTTGAGAAACAGACACATTTAAGTTTAAGAATCTTTTCTTCCAGTTTAGCCAGTGGTAGAATTAAAACAGGGATGTTGGTCATCAAACAGCAGCTGGAGAAGCAAGGCGTCGTGGGAGCAAGCCGGGGGGGACCCACCTCAGGAGCCCCAGGGGCGCGCCTGCCCTCCTGCCCGTCCTGCCCCACAGAGGGCCCTCCACTGCCCACTGCAAGGGGATGAAGCTCTTGTCCCCCTGCTCCTGGGGCCCCGCTGTCCCTCTCCGGGGAGCTCCGGGGACATGGATGTCTGGGGGTGCCGGGTGCAGCCGGCTTGGGACAGGCCTGTGGTCAGCTACAGCCCCCTCTGCAGGTGACCCCTGTAGGGAAGTGGACACAGGTCTCTGCCAGTCTGACCGAGGGGCTGCCCCAATCAGCTTGGGGCAATCCATGACTGGTAGCTGCCAAGGGCAGATCCAAACCTTTGGGGGACCCTCGGGCTGCAGAAGCCGTGTCCTGCCCCTGCTCCTCCTTCCAGGGCCCAGGAGGCTGCTGCCCGAATAGGGGACAAGGCAGAGCCGTTCCACCTTCTGCTGGGAACAGGCGAGGAGCCCTCAGGGGCCAGAAGGGTCCCACGGCTGGTGGATTAGGGCTGGCATGCGGGGCCAGGGCCAGACCACGTCCACTCGGGGGCCTCAGGTTCTGTCAAAACATCCCACTGTCAAAAGACCCAGCTTTTCTGCCTGGAATTCTCGGCCAGACCTTGGGGCAGAGCACCTCTGAGACGCCAGGAGCCTCAGCCCCCTGGCCCCGACCTCTCCCCAGGACAAGCGCCAGCCCAGTAGCATCTTTACAAGGGACCTGCTGGCCTCGCTTCCTGGGCCCAGGCTGCCTGCCCCACTTGGCACCTCAATCCAGGACCAGACCCATGGGCCCTGGAAGCCCCATGGCCCCCCATTTGGGAAACCAAACCGGCCACTGGTGGTGAGAGCCACGTGGGGACATGGGGAGCTGGGGCTCTCCTTTCTTGAGGCAGGGGGGAGAGGCAGGGGGTCAGCAGCAGAAGGAAACAGCAGCACAAGGCCAGCCCTGGAAACTAACATGCTTACTGAGCCCTGCGGATGGTGGGGTCTGCTCTTACACCTTGGGTGCCCCACTCCTGGACAGGAATGGAGCACTGTGTGCAGGTGCGGAAGCGGGGAGCCCTCAAGGGGGGTCCACAGCCAAGCAGCTCCTGCCCAAGGTCCTCGTCACTGAGCTCTGGGGTCCCAGATCCCCCCAACTCTTCCACCTGCCACTGTGGGAGGGTCGTGCCCTGTGGGGGCCTCGGGGAGCAGACTCCATAAGACAGGAAGGCAGCCCCTCCTCTGGGTGAGCCCCCTTCCGGTGGATGAGGTCAGAGGGGCCGCCCAACACGCGGTGTGTCCTCGCGGCCCTGATCTCCACCCGCACCTTCCCGTGCATGCAAACGCACACTCATTCACTCACTTGCACTTATACACTTGTGCGTGTGTGCACTCACTCTCATGCACACTTGCACTCACACACTTACATTTACACACATTCATACACGCTCACACGCCTTCTTATGCAGACTCACACACACTCATACATACGCGCACATCATATCACATGCACACTAATATCACACACATTCACACCCCCAAGTGCACTCACACACACACAGACACCTGCAGGGCACCTGGCCCTATACCTCCCTCCCTGCCAGGTGGTTTCCCCAGGAGCCCATGTCCCCGCCTCCCCACCAAGCACAGGTGCAGCCACACACAGTGAGACAAATGCTGGGGCCCCAGGGGCTCCAAGCCAGGCCACACGGGGATCCCCCAGCAAGTCCTGTGACAGGGAACAGAGGGGACTGCTGAGCGGGCTCCCCACCCGGGCACCGTGGCTGCTCCCCAAGATGCCCACATAACCACACCTGACTCCAGGCCATACCACTGTCCCTGCCATTCGATGCTGAGACCAGGCCTGGCCACTGGGGGGTCCTGGATCAGGAGCAGAGGGGGACTCAGCTCTGGGGGGCCACCCCCCGGCCAGAAGGCAGGGAATGCACCTGAGTTCCTTCCCACACTCGACCCTCTGCTCCCAGGTCGCGGGACTCCTGTCCCACACAGCACTCAGGAGCAAGTGACGAGAGGCACGTGGCCATCGTGGGCTGGTGGGGTCACTCTGGGGACATGTGCTGCTGCCACGGAATCATGCGTGGAATCACACCTGGGTGAGCCGGCCCGGAAACAGCGTCCGGCCAAGGCCCAGGGGCAGAGCGTGGACCACCAGAGGGGTCCAAGGACAGAGGAATCCGAGAGGCTGGACATCCTTCCACCAGTCTTGCCCGGCCAGTCCCACCAGGGCAGGCACGTTGCACCTGCATGAAGCCGGGAGGAGGCCCTCAAAGCCCCAGGTCTCTGTGCCGTCCCCATCCAAGGGTGGCCTCACCGCACTCAGCCACACACTCACGGTGGAAGGGGCACTCGGGCGAGCAGGTCAGTCACTACACACTGTGCCGAGGGGAGACATGCAGGCTGTGGGGCCGGGGTGGGGGCCCAGCAGAGCCCCCAGCCGCTCCCCTGGGACAGGCCGTGTGCCTGGGGCAGGGGGGCGTCTGGGGGCCTGGCTACCCTGGCCTAGATGACGGCACTCTTCTCCTCCTGGAAGCAGGTGCGCTGGGCCGGCCTGGCCAGCAGCAGCTCCTTCTCGTGGATCAGGTTGTCCAGCAAGTCCTCCTGGCGGTAGTTGTGGTAGACTTTCAGGAAAGCCAGGATGGTGATGGCCAGCCAGGCCAGCCACGAGGCCCAGAGGCCAAACTGCAGAGGGCGGAGGGCAGAGTCAGGGGACCGGCCAGACCCAGCATCCACCGCCCAGTGCACCCTCAACCCAGGGTGAGGGCAGATCGGCGGGGAGAGGAACGAGGGTGCTTCCTTCTCTTCAATCATCACATCCCAGCATCTGGCGGCCCTTCCGAACCCCAAGCTGCCCAAGTGCTTTTGGGAGCTCTGCCCACTCCTCCGCAGGGTGGGGTCCCTCGGGAGGGCAGTGGCCGGGGCAGCTCCGGCCACTCATCTCCAAGGAGAGCTCGTCAACCACGGGGCCTCCTCCAATCTCTGGAATAAATTGACCTTTCTCTGCTGTTTCCAAACAGTTGAAGGAGAAACAATTTAATCAGAGCCAGGCCTGAGTTGCAGTAACCGGGGGCTCATTTGAGGGTGTTTGTCATCAGACGCAGCTCCTGCCTCCCTTGATCTAATTGATGCAAATTAGGTCTAAAGCATTTTCCACTAAATTTGCGTGAAGGTGTCTGTGGCAGTTCAGCCCACCTCAGCAAAAAAACCTTCCAAGTCACCCGAAGTCCAGCCCCCCCCGCCAGCTCCCCAGGGCTCCTCGCCAGAGTAAGAGTCCTCAGACTGGCCACTGGCCAACACGGGCCTTGGGAGGCCAGTCTGGGATCCAGAAGTGAACCTGGGTGCCGGCGAGCCCTGCCTGGTGCTGGAAGGAGCCACCTCCCATCGGGGGCCCCTCATCAGGCCATCAGTGTGGTCCCCTGGGGCACAGATGTAGATGTTGAGGGACAGGCCTTCACTGACAACCACCATGTCCTGATGTGCCTGTGTTCCAGCGAATGGGGTCCCCAGAGTTGCACACGGTCTTCTGGAGGACAGGGGACAAAGCTTACACAAGGGCAGGGCAGAAGGAGGAGGGTCCCGTTCTTTGGGGGCTCCTCCAAATTCACAGGCCAGATCCCCTCACACCCTTCCTCAGACACCGCCTTGGCTTCCCCTGGCTAGGGAACAGCCCTGAGCCCTCCAGCATTTATCTGAGGGGCCCACGGGGGGCCAGGACCAGAACCCAAACTCCTTGCCCAACACTGCAGACCCAGGATCATGCCCAGGTACACGTCCAGCAACATCCAGCATGGAGCCACAAACTCACTCCCCTGGGCCTCCTCACCTCTGCAGTTTGCACATGGTGTTCCTCCTCCTGGGACACCCCACACCCCACCCCTCCTCACATCCACCTGCAAAAATCCTGCTCAGTCTCCAAGATCCAGCCCTCCCGCCTCCTCCTCCAGGAAGCCTTCCCAACTGCTCCCCCTGCATAGCACCCATTCAGCTGTATCTCCTCTGCCTGGCACCATCCTCAACTACGGTTTCCTCCCTGGATGGGGGTGTGGGGGCGTGGGCTGTGCTCTAAGTGAATGTTCAGCAGTGAATGGCCTCCCCAACTCTGCATACCTCCCTCCCCATCTGGAGCCCCGCCTACCTGGGCAATCGCAAACTGATCATAGAAGGCAGAGTTGTCCACGTTCAGCTCCAAGTCGATGTCCTGGAGCTCTTCGCAGCTAAAATAGCAAGACGCAGGGGTGGAAGGTTACTGCCAGACCACCAAGCACGGGAGGCAGCGGGCATCACCCCCAAACGATGAGGGGGCTGTACCCAGGTGGGCCAGACAGGAAACTGCACGCTCGACTGTGGAGCAGGGAAACTGCAGACCCAGCCCCACCCTGGCCCTGGACGGGGCAGGGGACACCAGCACCAGCCTCTGCTCTCCTGGAGACTCTATCCCTGGCCCCCTCTGCAGGTCACGGGCTCTAGAGCAGAGATGCAGGCTGCTGCTTCCAGCCCCTTGGTCCCCAGACTGAGCTGCACAGCAGCCCTGCTCATGTGCCACAGGGGCACCAGGGGGCAGCACAGGCCAGTGCTGACCAGCAAAGCCCTAGATGAAGTCCACAAACTCTGTCGGTGGGCAGGTGGGCCGGGCCTGGCCTCAGAGGCCTGGAGAGGGAGTCCAGCAGCTTGGGCACGCCCTGGGGCGGGGGGGAGGCTGGAGGATGGGGGCGGAGGGAGGAAATAGTGTTTGTAAGGAAGAAACTGTGGCTATCCACACCGGGGGGCCTGCCCACGCTCTTGGAGGTGAGGAATCGGGTGGCCTGGGGGCAGCAGAGTTCAGCTCAGCGTGGGTAAGACCCCACCCCCCACAGGGGGCTGCCCTGGTGTGGACCCCAAAGGAGCCACCCACCCAGGGTGCTCATACTTCCCCCGGGTATGTGCCTCAGGCTGCTGCAGAGGCACCCCGGGACCTTGGGGGAAAGCTCAGGATAAATAGGCAAGTGCCCCCCACTTTGGCTCTTCTGTCCATGTTATAGGTTGGGGTTCCAGGTCTGATTTTCTTTTTTGTGTGTGTGAGGAAGACCAGCCCTGAGCTAACATCCATTGCCAATCCTCCCCTTTTTGCTGAGGAAGACTGGCCCTGGACTAACATCCGTGCCCATCTTCCTCTACTTTATATGGGACGCCGCCACAGCATGGCTGACAAGCAGTGCGTCGGCAGGTGCCCGGGATCCGAACCTGGGAACCCCGGGCTGCCAAGCACGGACTAAACCGCTGCACCACCGGGCCGGCCCTCCAGGTCTGATTTTCTTAAACCTTTCCAGGGTCCTGGCCTGGGGCACTGGACGATGCCCCTCAGGCCTGGGCAGCGGGCAGCCCCACTCCAAGTGTCAAGCAGTCACCATGCTGCACCCTCAAGCCAAACACTGTCCCCAGCTCAGGGCCCCAAAGGCCTCCATCCCCAACCCCCTCCTACCGGAAGCTTCTTCTGCTCCCATTCCTCACCATCACCCTCACCTCCACCATCTCCCAAACCCTCCGGACTAAAGCCCCTGATTACCACGCCTGGCCCGGGCCTCTGCCTCCGCAGGGCGGGATCCCCAGACCTTCGGCTGCGTGGCTGTATCCAGCCTTCGGGGACCCACAGCTCACCCTGCGGGGTCCAGTCATCCAGCCATGTGACAGCAATGACCGGTGGCTGGAATCGCTGAGCTCCTGGGCCTCCACCCCTACCTGGGATCCATCCCCAGGGTGCGTGGGGGCCCGTCTCCTGTGTGAAGATTCGGGCCCCTTGAACCGGGAAGGGGTATTGACATGGAGGGGCGGGTGTCAGGGAAGGAGCTGGGCGCATGGCACAGGCAGGGGCCCAGGTGGGATGAGCAAAGCTGCGGGCTCAGGATGGGATCCACGTGGACGTGGACCAGGAGCAGCGGGGGCAGGCGGGGCCCCAGCGCACCTGTGGGGCACGGTGCCCTTCTCGGTGACGGCGTCACACCACACGGTGAAGCCCACGCTCACGATGGTGCTGGCGATGAAGACAAGGAAGACCACGAAGGCACTGACCAGGAGGTTCAGGAAGGCATAGAGGAAGGAGCTGCATCAAAGGACAGAGAGGGTCACTGGGCGCCACCACTGGACCCCCCGGGTCCCCAAGACACCCCTGCAGAGCCAGGCGACAGCGGGAGGGGCCGCCCCAGACCCTCTGGTTTCCAGCTGGGTCTGGGCCCCGGATGGGGGGATGGGGCCGAGTAGGGCTGCCAGGGGCCGCTTCTCCCTCCCACAGCTGTCCCTCACCCCACAGACCCACCTGCCAGCCCCGGGCTGCCCATCCCATCCTCCCAAAGACCCAGGAGTGGGAAACACTGTCACCGCATCTTATAGAGAAGGTGAGGCCAAGATTCGCACCCAAGGCCACTTGGTTCCAAAGCATCGGAACCAGCACACACACCGAGAGGCAAGACGCTCTTCCAAGGTCATTCACCACGTGGTCATCCACGAAAGCCACTTATCCACACGGTCATCAACACAGCGGGCCTGGACTGCATTAGGGGCTTGCTGTGTGACCCTGCTCTGATTTCTCCACTGAAACCCAAAAGCCAAGGTGCAAGCAGGGCGGTGCATGGGAAGCGGAGGCAGGGCCGTGAGGACAGAGCTCACCCAGGGCCGGCCTGCACAGCCCCATGGGCGAGGGCCTCCAGGGTGCACACAGGCACAGCCCCACTGGGGTGCTCTCAGAGGGAGTCAGCATTTGCTCTCTGACAACAGGGGGGCCCGTGGTCGGCAGACTCTCCTGCCCTGCCCACAAGCATCCACCGTCCCCATCTCTGAGTCACTCCCTCGAGATTCAGGGCCCTGCACCTGAGCCTCTGGATGGCCCAGCCTGATGCCCACTGAGGCTGCGGGGGGCGGGGGAGACAGGGACAGCAGCCCTGCCCACCTTCAACCTGCAGCAGGTTTGATGTGACCTCGGTGCTGTCAGCACAGACCTGAGGGAAAAGATGGACCCAAACCGGCTTCCCAGAGAACGTTTACTAAACAAGGGCTCAGCCGGAATCAGCCAGGAGAACGTCCCAGTTGCTGTGATCGGACGCAGTAACTACGGAGCGGAGATCGATGGACACTCATTCATTCATTCTTTCATTAATTCATCCACTCAGTGAGCACTTTCTGAGCATCCGCCGACCCTGTGCTGGGCCCTGAAACCAAGGAAGTAAGAAGGACACTGTCCTGGCCCCAGGAGGAGCCTCAGCCGATGGGCAGACGATTAACTGAGGTCACCATGCCCAACTCAAAGCCAGCGTCACCAGGCTGCTTTACAACAGCCGGACCCTGTGTCTCTGGGGAAAGATCCACAGGCTGTCATCAATGGCCCTGTTACCCGGCCACACTGCTGCGCGGATGGAGGACCACCCCACAGAGCTGGTGGGGCTGGAACCCCCAGAGCCTCGGAGGAGAGCGAGCCAACAGAAACGGTCTTAAAACCACGGCTGCGACCCCAGCGATGACACAAAAAAGGCAAGGAGAGGGGCTGGCCGGCATGTTCGCACGTCCTGACTCGTACACATGGGGGCTCTGCAGCCGGTGTCAAGGCCACAGTGTGGAGGTGAGAATCATCAGGCCAGCGCAAGCCCACGCCCCACTGCACAGTCCCCGAGTCTCCCCAGATCCTCTGGAGAGCGGTCCTGGCAGCACAAGCTCCCCTGAGCTGACTGGGGCCCCACGGTGCTCTCCCTGCTCAGGGTCAAGGTCATGTCACTGCAGAAGCTCCCTGTGCTCGCCTCTCAGCGCTGCCTGTGCCCCGTGTGTGTTTCATCATGTGTGCGGTGCTCTGCACCCCTGCCCAACGGGTCCTCCACGGGCTGCCGTCTTCCTCCTGCTCTTCAGGTCATCGCCCCTCCCGTCCTCTGCCCAGGAGGCTGACCCCCAGGACCGTGGCATGACTTCCTCCCTGGCTCCCGGTTGGGTTTGACCAATGGGGTCCCATCAGGGGATGGGAGGGTGTGGGAGAGGAGGTGGGTGTTCATCCCCAGGTCCCTCCTGGGGGCTGCCCCAGGCTGGCCGTGTCCCTCCACCAAAGTCACCGCTCCTCTCCAGGCCGTCCCTCTGGCGGTCATGGTGAGAGGGCCATTGCAGGCCCCATGCCTGGCCCGCACGTAGTCTCTGCCAACTGCCCTCCTGGGTCCTGAGTTGGGTGAGCCATCTGTTTCTTCTGGGACACTGACGGACACAATCCTGAACTGCAAAATGCATCTGGCCCTGGGTGCTCGGAATAAGGGGTGGGGGCTATAGTTATGAAGAGGGGTACGTTACAGCCCACCCTGCCTCCGAGGTCATCACCAGGCAGAGCTGGGTGTCAAACCCGACCCACCCCTCTGTCAGTTGTGTGACATTCAGCACATCACTCTCTGGGCCTTGATTCCTCCCTCTGTAAACTGGGTAGGAAGAGCCCCCCCTCCACTGGGTTATTGTGGAAACCGAGGGAGCTTATGCAGGTAAAGGACTGAGAGCAACAACTGCCAGGGGTGCTCATGAGCTCGCATTCTCTCCCCAGGATGGACCTTGGCCCATCGCCCAGGCGGGAACAAGCTCGCTGCTCTCTGAGCCCCACATTGGGTGAGCGTGGAGCTCTGTGCAAGGCCCCGTGTCACCACGGGAGATGGGGGTGCAGGAAGTGGGGTTGGGGAAGCTGCTGAGTCACCCACAGGAATGAGATGCCTGGAGACTGTGGCTTGGGGGCCAGCTGTGCCCTCCGTGGGGCAGCGTGGGGCTGGGCAGGGCTCGGGGGATCAGGGAAGACCCAGCCCACTGGAGCCCCCTTCCCAGGAGCTGGTGCTCTGAGGGAAGCAGGAGGTTACCCAGAGCCTACATCCCGCATCTCAGCATTGGATGGCCGCTCCGTTCCAGCCAAGGAGATGTGGTGGTCCCGGGGGGCCAGGCACGAGCTTCCTCAGGCAGAGCAAAGCAGCAGCCCACCCTTGGCACAAAGGGCCAGCTCATTGGGATGGCCCGTTCCCTAGGTGCCCTCCACCTGCTGACGTTCTCCTAAGTCCAGCAGGCACCCAGTGTTCTCGGTCATGCCAGCTGCTGCCCCCAGTGGACCTCCCTGGGGGAGGGACGGCCAGAGTGCAGAGAGCTGGCCAGCCAGGGCCAACCACCCAGCATCAAATCCTGCCGCACATCTGTGCCGAGTTGTAGAGAGGCACACATGGCTTGTCATTCCCTGCGTGGCCAGACGCACCCTCAGGGAACCCAGGGACAGCAGGCCTGAGACACAGCCAACCTGCCGGAAGCTGCCCCCTCTGCCGCGCAGGGCAGTTTACAACACGGCCCCTGACTGTCTGGTGACCCCAGACACTCCAGCCATGTCCTTATTAAATGAGCACGATGTGGGGGTCTCCTCCCATGACCAGAACACAGAGTCCCCATCCCACGAGACAGAGAAGGGCACCACACTGGGGTCACCCCCGGCCAACCCTCCTCCTACCCCTCTGGTCCATTTCTGGTCAGTTTCCTTGGAACCCTCCCCAGCTCCACAGATTTTTGAAGAACTGAGATGTATCCAGAGACTCACTGGGCCCCAGCCCCCGAGAATTCACAATGCCACCCCCACCCCCTTCCTCCCCAAGGACTGGCCAGGGCCCCAGCACACATGGGGTTAACTCCATCTTCCTTGGGCCTTTCAGGGAGCCCTGCTTGGATGTGCCGTCTCCATGGTGACAGCTATCCCGGGAAGCCCTGGGAGCGATTTGCAGGCTGAGGGACATGTGTGGGCAGGCAGATGGGTTGTTTTAACCCAGCGCTCCCCAGCCGTCAATCACAAACCACTGCCACCTGGACACTCAAAGGGCTCCCGCTCGGGCGATGCTGCCCTGGCTCCCGGGCCGAGACTCACCCTCTGCTCGCCCACCTGCCCTGAAACAGCACGACCCCAGGGAGCCACAGGTGCCTCTGGTTCACTCGATTCTCATTCCTCCAGTCAGCAACCAGGATGACCCGTGTGCAAAGAGCTGCCCCCCGCTTTGGCCACAAGCTGTCAGGGCCCCCACTTTGCAGAGAGACACCCCTGCGTGAGGGAGCTGGCACCCGGACAGTGCCTGACCACGAGCTCGCCTTGCACACAGCAGAGGGTAGGGCTTTGCCCTGGGCACTGGCAGGAGGGTGCCTCTGTGGGGGTCCTGGGTGGTCTCTAAAGTTGGACTCTGGTCTTTAGAGAGTTCGTGTGCACATAGCCCTAAGCGGGAAGGGTCCTCCAAAAACCTGGGCCTGAGGGAGGCAGTGATGTCCTCAGTGGGCAGGACATCCAGGGGCTGTGGATGGCCATGGGGGCCTCATCCATCACACGAGCTCACTCAAACTGTCCCCCCAGCCTCCTGGTTGTCCTGGGTCCCCAGGCAGCACCTGCTTGCCTGGTCTACACAGCTTGACCAACAACTGAGTTGGAGTTGGCTTCTCCAGGTTGACCAGCTTGCCTGTGGCTGGATGAGGCAGACCCAACCTTCTTGGGGATCCAGAACTTGCTGACACAGCGAGCCTGGAGGGCTGACCCCTTGGCCAGATCGTGAGTCTGCAAAGACATCAGTGCCAGGTGAGTGGATGTGAAGCAGCAGATCTCAGGATGCAAGCACCTTTCTGTCATTTGCTCAACAAACACTAATTCGGTGACTCCTGTGTACCACGCCCTGTGCTCAGCCCTAAACATACAGAGACGAATAGGGCACACGCCTGCCTGTGTTCATCCAGCCTAGGGTCCCCTCAGACGGAGAGCCGTGGCCTGGATATCCACGCAAGCTTTGACCCAGTCCTACAACCAGAGCTAAGATGAAGGGTTGACACTTTCAACAAACGTCATCACAGCTGACTGGCCGCCAACTGGATTGTGCAGGGGGAGAAGGTGGGGGCCAGCGGCTGCCCGGCCTTTGGCCCTGGCCAGTAACACCTGATGGCCGAGAAGGACATTATGCAACATATGTCCCTGGAGAAGAGAAAGCTGGCCCCAGACCTGCCTGCTCGTGATCGAAGCCTGGACAGAGGTCACTGGTGGTAGGACAGGTGAGTCCCTAGAACTGATGCAAAGGGGCAGGAGACCCGAAATATTCCTCCAACCAGGGCACAACGAGGAGCACGAGCTCCCTCTGTCCTCAGAGGACAAGCACAATGAAGGAGCATGGAAATTCCCCAGGCCTCGGCTTTCTGTCTTTAAAGTGGAGACAGTGACGGCAGTTTCACAGAACTGGCAGACAACTTACATGAGATGACAAGGGACAGGAGCTGCTGTTACGGCATTCCCTAGGTTTGCTGCCCAATGTGTGTGAAATGGGTGACCGTGCACAACCTGGATTCCTTTCTTGCAGGTTCTGGGGCTCTTAGCTCCCCTACCCTGCTCCCAGCCTCTGGTGGTCTCTCCCAGCCTCTGGTGGTCTCTCCCGGCTCTGAAATCTCACATCACTCAGAGACACATAGGCTGGGCCCTGCCTAGGGGGCTGCTTTTGTGTCCCCCTAGGCTAGACTTTGAACTCCTTGAGGCCACTTGTCTTGTAGGGACACCCAGGAAGCTGGACTGATGGGCATGAGCTACTCCTGAACTGTGACCCCCACATGCCCACTGCCCTCAGCTTCCCAGACTGAAGGGACCTCCACCTACCCCACCCTGCTGACCACCCACCCTCTTCCTCAGACCCTTCTCCTGCCCCTATCTGCCCTGGGGACACTGACTGGGGTAACACCTGGCTTGGCCACGTGGGTGCAGATGACAGGACACCAGCCATTGAGTGGGATGAGGGAAGGAAGAGGGGACCTGCAGGACACCACCCTGGGACTGGCCTGGGCTCACACTAGGCAGAGCCCCACCCCACAGCACCTAGAGGTCCCCAGGCTGATGCACAGCTTTCTGCAGACCCCAAATCCAGAACCTTCATGTCATGGGTTGAATCATGTCCCCTAAAAACATATGTCCAAGTCTTAACCCCCAGACCCATGAATGTGACCTTACTTGGAAATAGGGTCTTTGCAGATGTCATTAAGCTAAAGACCTCAGGATGAGGTCATCCTGGATCTAGGGATGGCCTAAATTCAATGACCAGTGTCCTTATGAGAAGAGGAGAAGAAACAGAGAGAAGAGCCCTGGGGGAGATGGAGACCACTGGAGTGGGAAAGACCCTAGCCCAGGAACATGGAGGGCTGCAGCTGGCCACCAGGAGCTAGGAGGAGGCCCAGGAAGGAGTCTCCCTCCAGAGGGAACCAACCCTGCCAACGGACACCTTGATTTTGGACTCTGGCCTCCGGAACTGTGGAGAATACATTGTTTGAAGCCCCAGCTTGTGGTCCTCTGTTACAGCAGCCCCAGGAAACCTATACATGTGGTTGGTGAGGTTTCACCCCTCCTGCAGGTGTCCTCACCCTGCACAGCCCTGGCTGTCCCCGTCCTCTTCACCCTGCAGCCACCCCTTCTCCTCTCTCTGGCCCCTCTCTCCATGCCAGAGCCAAGCTGAGGGCTGTCAGGAGTCCCTGCCAGCCTCCTTCTGCCCTCTCACGCCCTCAGAGTGCTAGCTTACCTCCACCTCCCCAAAAGAAGTGCAAAGTCAGGGCCGCCCGGTGGCGCAGCGGTTTAGTTCGTGCTTGGCAGCCCAGGGTTTGCGAGTTCGCATCCCGGGCGCCCACCGACACACTGCCTGTCAGCCAGGCTGTGGTGGCGTCCCATATAAAGTGGAGGAAGATGGGCACGGATGTTAGCCCAGGGCCAGTCTTTCTCAGCAAAAAGGGGAGGATTGGCAATGGATGTTAGCTCAGGGCTGGTCTTCCCCACAAAAAAAAAAAAAAAAAAAAAGAAGTGCAAAGTCACTAAAAACTGCCAACAAATGATGGTTGGGGGGGCAGAGTTTGGGAGAGGGCCTGGATTTCCCGGGTGGATGTGAGGGAAGGCGATGGGCAGGAGTGGCCCTGGGACCTCTGCAGGAGCCCTGGGCATCTTGGGGCAGAGCAGTCCACTGCCAGGAGCATGGTGGGTCCACAGAGGCTCATGGAGAGCCACTGGCTGAGGACCCCACCCCAGGTGAACCACATCCCACTCGCTCCCAGAATAGTGCCAGGGCAGGAAAGGTGAACTGGAAAATGGAGGTCCGAAGGAAGGGAGGCTTGTAAGGACACAGCAGGGCCCTTCCACACCTGCCACTCCCTCTCTCTCTTCCCCCAGCTAAGGTCTGAGCGCTGGCGCTGGGCCTCCCGCTTTCCACCCCCATGACCCTTCCTAGGACGATGGGGATGAAGGCAGGATCCCCAGGACGCCTTGTCAGCCACTGGCCGGCCTGGACCCTTCCCGCATCCACCCAGAGCAGGGCGCAGGCCCGAGACCGGGTTGGGAGCTGTCCACTGTGCTGACGAGTGTGGGCCCAGCTGAGCCAGCGAGGGAGGCCCAGGTCTGCTCGGAGATGACGGTGCAACATTTGCACCCCAGGGGCGGGGGTGGCGGACGCCCGGAAGCGGGAGGTGATGCGCACTCGGGGAGGGAAACACTGACCGTGTACTGAGGACGTGTGATCGTCATGGTCCCTGGGTTCTGCGTGTAGACAAAGGGCAGTTTGCGTGGAAGTGTGAGGGCCCAGGGTTGATATTTTCGGGCCTCCGAACTCCTGGGTAGATAGAGGGACTCATTCCCTGCGGGAGGAGAGCCTGGGGGCGCTCTGGGCACAGAATGCGTACCGTGCCCGGGGTGAAGGCTGTGTCTGTCAGGGCCTCACTTACCCCTCGTGTCCCTTGCAGAGGAAGAAGAGCGTGCGCCAGGCGTGCGCGGCGGCGAGCAGCAGCGAGAGGAGGCTGGCGAGCAGGCTGAAGCGGCAGGCGGCCGGCGGGCCCCACTCCTGCACGGTGAAGCGCTCGCGCTCCTGCACCGTCAGGTTGGCGCTCAGCCACATGCCCTCGGTGAAGAGCAGACAGCGGCCGCGGAAGTCGTGGCCGTTCTCGGACAGCGGCACCACCACCACGAAGCTGAACAGGAAGGCCAGGAAGTAGCAGACGCACTGGGCGAAGAGGAAATTGTTGAGTGCCATGGCGGGGCCAGGCGGGCCGAGCAAGCGGCCGGAGGAGGCCGCTGGGCTGGGCAGGCGGCGCGGGGCGAAGGGCGCGGGCCGGGAGCGGGGCCGCCGGAGTCTCCGGGCGCCGCGCTTAGGCCGGGCCGGGGCCGCGCGGGAGGCTGCGCAGTGGCGGCGCCGGCGGGTCCTGCGCGCCCCGCCCGGGACGCGTGCGCATGGGCCGAGCGCGGGCCGCGCCTGCGGTCAGCACCACGGACAGCTCCTGGCGGGCTCGGGGGGCCCAAGCCGGAGAACGGGCGGGTGCGGGTCACGCTGGAGAAAGGGTGCACCGATGGAGATGCGGAATGGAAACCGGGAGAGGGAACGGAGATATTGCCAGGTCGGCTTATCGAGACCATTAACTCTGTGCCATTAACGGTACCAGGAGCTACCTGCGTGGGCCTCACACAGGCTGGTTGACTCCCCAGTTCTCCAGTAGCGTTAAGGAGAGGAGGCTAGGAGGAAGAGGTTCCGGAGGGATGTGTCCAAGATGCCCAGAGTGAGGGGTGGGAGTGAGGTTTGCAGTCCAGGCTGGAATCATTCACTGGGGGGTTCCTGGAGTGCAAAGTATGCAGGAAGGAAACAGAGAGCGGAGGAGGTGGGGTCAACAGGAACCGCACAGAGGTCATCCACGGAAAGACGGGGAGGGGGAGTGAGTCTGTGAGCTATTTGTGCTTCTCCAGCCCCGCACCCTCAGCGGGCACATCTGTTATGTTGGCCGACACCGAGTAGGGCCCCGAGGTGATATTTGTAAGACAAATAATGGATGACCTGAGCACCTCATTAAGACATCCTTTGCTGAGATGGAATCTGCTGACGCATTAATTAATAGAATTAATGCCTTTTCTAGTTCCCTTTAAGACTAAGTCACATTTAGTCCAATTCCCAGAGTGAGGAAGCCCTAGTATTGCTCTTTGTAAAAGAAACGGCCAAATGGTTTAAAATTACATCAGCATTTTTGTTCCAGGCACTAAAAAATCTTTCTGTTTTATTGCCAAAGTAATGTCTGCTCATTTTTAAAGTCAAGCAATATAGATATGTATAAAATAAAAAGCTAAAATCTCCTCATTCCCCCACCCCCTCCCTGCCACATTACCAGGGTGACCACTTTTAACAGTCTGGCTTCTACTTTCCTAGGGATTTTGCTAAGCACATAAACACAATTTACACAAATCTTCACTCTATACATCCTGTTCTGCAGGTTGATTCTTTTATTCAACAATAAGTCACGAGCATATCCCCTGCCTGTACATACAGATCTATTTTATCCTTCTCAATAGCAGCACAACGCTCCACAACAATGATGATCCCACAATTTGCACAACTATTACTCTTTGGGTGGATGGTTAATGTCTTCAGTTTTTGCTATTTCAAATACTGTTGAGTCGTCATCCTTGTATATATGTGCTTGTGCAGGTGTTTCTTATAAGAGAAATTCTTAGAAGAGGAATTGCTGGATCCTGGAGTATGCACATCTTAAGTGTTGACAGAAATTGCCATACTGATCTCTAAAAACGTACAAATTTACTCTCCTCTCCATGTCACAGACACCCTCTCCAAAACTGAGAATATCAGTTGTTTTAAAATTCTATCAGTCTTACATGGAAAAAATGTCCCATTTATGTGTAAACTTGGGTTTCCCTCAACATCATGAGGTTGAGCATCTCTTTCTTGCTTGTTACTGTTTGTAATTTGTCTTCGTGAATTGCACACTCAGTTTGCAGTCACTGTAAAGTGTACGTTGAGGACCAGCAGGGGCCTGTGACAGCAAACCTTCCCTTGGAGAATCCATTCAGAGTTTCTGCTACTGTTGGGTACCCCAATTCAGCCAAAAGGAACCCATTTAAGAAATTCAGCCCCCCCTCGACTTGTACAAGAGTGGAAATTCCATCCATCCATTATCAGGTGGGGTGACTAATTTAAACACATTTGGGGGTGTTACACTTTGAGGGCTTGGTCAAAACAAAAGAGACCACAACAGTTAAGGGGCAAGTGACCCAATGGGGAAATTACAGAATAAATTGGAAAGATTATTAAATATCTACTATTTTAAAAGGCACAAGACTCCAGCATTTTTAGAGATGAATTCTATTTAACCTTCAAAAGTCAGGGAATTCCCTTGTTACTGAAATAATTCCAATCTACAGAAAATATGGAAAACTCCAAAATTCATTTTTTAAGTCAGCATTACATTAATGCTAAAACCTCTTTAGAACAGTGAGGGAAAGAAAGTAACAAGAAATTTCATTTACAAATATTGATGTAAAAAATTTCAGAGAAGATAGTGGCATATTGAGTACAACCCAATGTATTAAGAAAATATGAACAAACAGAATTTATTACAAATACAAGAACAGCTTCACTTTACAAAATCTGTCAGTAATTTATTACATCAACAAATAAAGGAGAAAAACCCAAAATTTTTTGTCAAGGGATACCTAAAAGGTATTTCATACAATTGAATATTCATTCCTTATTTTTTTAATTTATGTAAAATAAGAAGAAAACTACATAAATATGATAAAGACTACCTTAAAACATCAAAAATCGGCACCTATTCAAATCAATATAGGAATTCTCACTATCACAACTATCATTGACCATTTGTTTGGCAATTCTACCTAAAGAAATAAGTCAAGAAAATAAACAGTATATCTATCAAAACAAAGAGACAAAATTATCTTTATTGGAGGATAAAATTATTATAAACTTAGAATACTCAAGATGCTCTATAAAAGTATTAGAATTTGCAAGAGAATTTTGTAAGATGACTAGATATAAGACAAACATACAAAATTCAGTAGGCTTTCTCTACACTAGTGTCTTAGGTCAGGTTCCCTGGGAAACAAACTCCGAGAGTCTGAAATCTACATGTGGGTACATGCATGATGAAGCAAGGCGGCAGGACTGGACAGAGGAGGAAGCTGGATAGTGATGCAACGTAATGGAGGCCTCGGCCAATCCCATGGGAAGCTTTGAGAGTTGGACAGTCCCCTGGGGATGTCCCAAGCTGAGGCAAGGTGGCCAAGTCTTTGTACCCTCACATTTTCCAGTCAAGGGATGTGGCCCTGGGAAGGATGGATTATCTTGGGTGGGCAGCTTCCTCAGGGAGAGGGCAATTTCTAGAAAGTTGTGGTCGTGATCTGTTAGTAGCCAACACTTCTGGCAGCTGGAGGAGCATGTACATCTGTCCTGATGTAATAAATTGCTGACAGATTTTAGGGGGCGTGAGCAGCACCCCACAGCATCCACTACAGTCCACCCCTTGGGCAGCCCATCTCCACGTGCTGCACACAGTATGTCCACCCTCTCTGGGAACAGCTTCTCCAAAGTTCTGCTCATTGATTTCCTCTCACCTCTGCCTTCAGGCCCACGGTCAGAGGCAGGGCTCTGTCTGTCCCACAAACCTCCCTCTCATGAGTTTTCCCAGTAGAGGCCAACAGAATCCTGTGCATGCAGCTCACCTGTGACTCTTTACAGTGACTGCTCCTGATCTAGAGACACCATTTCCATGTTCTGGGGGATTGCCACTGGGGGGGCGTGACCTTATGATCTAGGGGGGTCAGACAGAATCTAGCTCATGTGGGTCAACTCTGGCAGTGTGGTCAGCTGATGTCCTGTGTTAGGCCCTCTCTCTCCACCAGGGCCCAGTAGCAAGTTGGGAGCTGTCGCACGAATGGTATTCAGTTCTCCTCCGTAGAAGGCAGGGCCCTGCTTCAGAGCCTTAGCACCCACATCATGATGATCCCACTGGGGCTTATCAGAAACCCCACACAGCATCCTTTCCCGCCATACGTGCCTCTAACACCACTGGCATAAGATCTGCCCATTTGTACGGCCCAACTTCAAGCACTGCTTGTACCACAGATTAGGATTTCTGTAGGATCTTTTCCTGCTCTGGGACCTAATCCAAGCTGGCAGCCTTCCATGTCACCAGTAAACGAGAGAGCAGGACCCCCGGCGTGGAACTGTGAGCTTCAGAACCCACAGATCCTGCAGGTGCTGAACCTCTTCCTTCTGGGTGTGGCGGGCGCAGGGCGCAGTAATCTGTTCTTCACTTCATAGAGGACGTCCCAGCTGCTGGAGACCACTGGACCCTTAAAAAGACACTGATGCGGTGGCTCCTGAGTCCTGTAAAGAGCAGGCATCCTGACAAGGCCTCTAGCCACTTCTTGTTCCTTCAGGTCACATTGACGAGATGCCGCTGAGACGGTGGACTGCTCTGATGGCGTGAAGGACGTCCAGACGGTTCAGTCCCTTCAGCTGTGTTGACGGGAGACAGGACAGAGGACACGGCCCTGGGGCAAGACCCCAAGTGAACACTGCGGCTCCTCCCACGTGATGCCAACTATTCTGGTGGGGATGGAAAAGACGTGCTCACCAGATCAACGGCTGAATGTCACCTACCAGGGGACATGTCATTCTGCTCTGGCAAAGATGCCACATCTAAACGGGGCTGCCATTCCGATTTCTACTTGGCTGTGTTTGTGGAAGTCCACTGTTATCCTGCGGAACTCATCCGCTTTATCAGGGGCCAGACTGGTGAACTAGACGGGGACCGTCCGCCTCCCACATCCTCTAGGTCTTCCAGGGCGGTTCCTACCTCTGCCCTTCCTCCCAGGATTTGACACTGGTTTGGGTTTACTACCCGGTGGGGGAGGGGGGTCACTCCCAGAGAAAGAGGCCTCCAGAACCGTGAGAGAATAAATGTCTGTTGTTGAAGCCGCCCAGGCTGTGTGGCTTTGTTTGGGCAGCCCAAGGACAACACTCATCCCCAAGGGAAGCACTTGCCTTTAACGGGGAAGTGGACCACTTCTGAAGGCCCAGAGGGTTCAAGACCACCGGGGGAGCCGTGATTTCTGAGACCATCATCCCAGGTTTGGCCCCCTGGGAAGTAGACTCTGGGATGGAGACCAACACAGGAGGGTTGTTGGGAAGAGCTTGTAACCAGCAGCCGGGAAAGAAAAGGACAAAAGCAGGATGGGGCAGAGGGGCTGAGGCGTGGTCTCGGTGGTGCCCTCAGCTGGCCCCATGGGCCGAGGGCCCTCATGGCCACATGCTGACCAGTCAGGGGAAGCAGCTGCCCAGGGATGGGATGTGACCTCATCAGAGCATGGGAAGAGGGGGCACTCACGGCAGTTGAGAGAATGAGTCCTTCTCTTCTGAAACGGGCTCCACTGCAGAACCTAATGCTGGCAGGGCAGAGCTGCAAAGGTCGAGAACCTGTCTCCCCAAAATTAAGCCCTGGGCCCAGTCCCCAGCTGTTTCCATGCTCCAATCACAGGCTGCCAAGAGGCCCTCTGACTTGCACACCTGGCCTTCAACTGGAGATCAGTCGTGCGCAGCTTTCAAGTCTTTCTTGGGGCATCAATTGCACCAGCACAGCCACCTGACCCCACAGGTCTGCAATTACTATGTTCCCTCTGCCCGTCGAGCTCCTGAGATGGGGCACCAACCAGTGCATTTCCTTCCCGTGATGTCGCACCTCGGGCACCATGGTGGAAGTGTTCCTGACGTGGCGGGGGCTGTCACCTCTCCACCGGCCACCAGCAGTGGGGGCCGCTGCCAACCAGCCCACTGGTGGTTGGTCCAGCCCCGAATCTCAAGTTAGCATCTGCTTCCTAGGACCACAGCCAGGTCAAGTTTCCTGGGAAACAGACACTGTGTTTTGAGATTTGTGGGCAGGAGGATTTAGGGGCAGGGTGAGGGTCATCTTGGAACCACATCTGCAAGCAACCAAGAGCAGAAGGATTGGGTCAAGGGAGAAATTGCTCGGCAACACGGAGGCAACAGGGAACCAGCCAATCCCACAGTGATGACCTTTCAGAACTGTCCCAAATTGGGGCCAGGGTCTGGACCTTTGTACCCCCAAATTGGCCAGTCTCTGGATGTGGGCTGCCTCCCCCGGGAGGGGTCAAAACCTCAGAGGAGGCTGCTCTCTTCCTCAGCTGCCTCCGAATTTGCCAAGGGGGATGCAGATGGTGGCCACCAGCAGGTGGGAAGTGGGCATCCCGGGGGCTCCATGTGGCTCATCACAACTCCCCCGGAAACCAGCTGGAAATGGAACCTCACTCACCCTGCAAAGTCCACGAACTAGAGGACGCTCAATCTGAGGGGCAAGACATGTGGTCTGGACGAAGGAAAACCAACTTCACCGAAGGACATAAAACCAGTCTAATGCTCAGCGAGAAACAGCGAGTGTCCAGAAGAGATGTCTAAGCGCCACTGAAACGCCAATGCTTCCCAGAGAAGTCTGCGAAGATGCTGTCTTCCCCGCCAAACTCCTATTTTTAATAACTAGATACAATATTTCAAGGTTTAGTTATAAAGAATTAATACACAGCGACGGCTGGAACTTTTTGCTAAATGTTAAGATTCCCCGGGAAGCCGTGCTAGCCTAGTAGACACGCAGGTGGCGTGTAGGATATAAACAGCCAGACAGACCAGAAACCAACTCCAGCCTGTGGGAACCTGCTCTAGGAGCAAGCGGCCTTTCCATCCTGGAGGGAGGGAGGGTCCACTTCACGACGGTGTTGGCGCAGCTGACCAGGCCATCGGAAAGAAACCTGTCCCTTAACCCTGGACCTCAAACCGATACAAAAACAAGCTATGTTTTAAAAGGCCAGAATGCAAAACAAAAAATTTTAGGAGAAAAAAATTTAAGACTCTACTTGCATAATTTGAGGAGAGGATGACCCTCCTAAGCAAGACGGGGGGTCCAGGAACAACAGAGGAAAAGACAGAAAGAGTCAACAATGTAGAAATTTAAAATCCTCGATGGGAAAACAAAACATGTTACTACTGACGCCAGAGACAAACAACAGGTTGAGAGAAAACATCAGCAGCCCAGGTGACAGGCAGACTTTATCCCCAGATGTACAAACAGCTTCGGAAACTGAAAAGATGAAGGGTGATTCACAAAAGTGGAAATGTAAGCACGAACATAAAAAGATGCCCACTCTCTCTGAGAACACACAAATAAAAACAAAAGTTAAAGACCAAAGGTCCACTCCCAGAATGCCCGTGCCTCGCTGCGAGGCAGAATTGCCGCATCCCTGGAAAGCAGGCTGGTGGCCCCAGAGAAGCCGAGGTCTGTGCATGCCCATCGACCCAGCTCTGCCGCTCGCTTCTCGGAAGCTGTGGTTCAACAGAAAAGCTTCATTCTGTAGGGACACATGTCCATGAATGTTCATTACAACGGTTTGTACCAGCCCCAAAGGGAAACAACCAGAATGTTTATAAACCAGGGAGGAGTTGAATAAATTCTAGTCCCTCCTTGTGATGGGAAACTACACACTGTTAAACAGGAGGAGTCAGGTCTGTGGGGACTGGCTTGAAGGAGTATCTGTCACAGAGTTAAATTTAAAAAGCAAATTGCAAAGTAATGTGTACAGTATTATCCTGTTTTTATACATAAAAAGTCTGGCTATGTTTGATACATGTGTGGGAGCCCAGAGAGAGGCTGCAGGCCCCCCGCTGTCACCTTGGGAACAGACAGCGGCTGCCTCTGTGTCCAGGTTTGCCCGACTTTATCCAACTGCCATCCAATGCTGCCGGATTTGAAGGGAAACTCTGGGAGTTAAAGGCGGTCACCCTGGCAGTCACCACAGCAGCTGCTGTCAGGGCCAGACAGCCAGCAACAGCTCACAGCAGCGTCCTCAGACCAGAGCCAGAGCTGCGTCTGGACAGGCAGGAATATGCGGTGTGGGGCAAAGTCCGAGAGCCAAGCCTCGGCAGGAAACCCTCCCCTCACTAAGCCTGCGCTGCTCCATCTGCAAATCAGGATAATAACTACCCACTCCGGGCCGGGTGTGTGCGAGGACAGGGACAAGACCCGGGGCTGCTCTGAGGACATGAGACAAGGGGTCTTCCCTGCTCCCTCCGTGGACCACTCCTGGGCACCTGCTCCATTACAGCCCCTGAGCCCAGCAGAGTCGTGCCCTCCAGGGACCCCAGGCCTAGGGCTGCGATAGACGGCCTGTGACAGGGTGTGCTGGGACAAAGGACAGGTTGATTTGACGGGGGTCTGGAAGGATCCAGGAGATCTGGATGGAGCTGGGGGAGGGAAAGAGTCAAGAAATACGTAAAGAGTCAGGGCATACCTGAGAGCTTTTCAAAGTGGGAGGGTTATAAACAGAAGGCTCTGGAAAGATCACCCCCGTCAGACACCACCCCACCGCCACCACCTCTGGCATGCGGGATAGGCAGGGCAGCCAGCGGGTCGGGCTGTGCAGCAGGACGTGAGAACACGCCTGTGGAGGGCTCCTGCGGGGCCTCCAGCTGCGGGGGACGAGGGACACGGCTGGAGGAAGAACGAGGCTGAGGGAGGCCAGTGCTGACAGAAGAGGTCAGCGGAGACTCTGAACGCAAATCCAGAGCTCACCTGTCTTTAAGTTTCAAGTCTTTTCTCTGCTCTTATGGAAGACAGACAAAAGAAAGGGTCATATAAAAAAGAAGATTGCTTTTCTTCTAAAAGATCGCTGAGGACACGCGGTTCATCCATCATGTCACCCGCTGCCTTCCACCTGAGGACTACATGACAGATTCCTCCCCAACTGCAGGGAGAGAAGTGAGTGTGTCACTCCAGGAGGACTGCCAAATGAAGGGCGGGCTGTGGAAAGGGTGGATGGACGGAGGGTGGCCGGGTGGATGGGGGATAAATGGATGAACAAATTAATTGATGCATAAGTAGGATGTCTTGACAAATGGATCAGAGTGTGAGTGGGTGGGTCGGTGGATAATGGATGGATGGATGAATGGTTGGATGGGTAGGTGGATGGAGTGGTGGTTGGGTGGGTGGGTGGGTGGATGAGTGGATGATTGATTGGAAGGTTGGGTGGATGGATGGATGGATGGATGGATGGGTGGATGGATGGATGGATGGGTGGGTGGGTGGGTGGGTGAGTGGGTGGATGGGAGAGTGGCAGGGAGGATGAAGGATGAATAAATGTATCAATAGAGCAGTAGGGGTGAATGGGTTGATGGATGTGTAAATAAGCAGGTGGATGGATGTCTGGGTAGAGAGGTTGGGGTAAAGAATGATTAACAATTCCTTGCAGCCACACTTTAGCTCTGGTGAGCTCTCACATGAAGATATTCATGGTCTTGTGAGTTTGCTATTTTGGGGTGTGGCCTTCAGCACTGCAGACTCAGAAACACACATTTATGGGTCCACCATGAGTGGACCGAGTAGCCACTCTCTGACCAGATTCAGTCGGCTCCATAGTCAACCAGAATGTCAATGTACCGGTTTGCCCTGAGAGGTGACTCTTGGCAGGCTAGAACACCAGGCATCCATCCGCAACATGCATTTGCTCAGTCAGCAGTCCTCCTTGGGAAGCCATCATCAGAAGACATCTTGGAGAGCATGGAATCAGATGGGGAATGAGATCATTTGTGTGATAATGAGCTCAGGCCAAAAGGAGCTGGTGCCTGCAGATCCCAGTAGCATCCATCTGTCCAGGTGACTAGAAGCACTTGAGGCCCAAATGTGGACGGAGTTGGGGGTGGCTCCCTCTCCCTCAACTGTGCTGGGAAGTGCATGGCCAACACCAGCCTCTAGGTCTCTCCTTTTTCCGTGACTCCACAGCTGCCCTTATGGTTAACACATTATTTCTCAGAGCTTATTTTGTTCTTTTTCTAGCTTCTTCAGTTAAAAATCTTAATCTATCAATTTTCAATTTTCATAAATGAATTTAAGTCTAGGCATTTTCCTCCTGGTAATACTTTGGCCACACCCTGTAGGTTTTGACATGAAATGTTCTCATAGTCATTCAGTTACAAATAGTTTACAGTTTCCACTTTTATCTTCTCTTTAACATCTACTAAAATAATTAGTAGTGTGTTTCTAGCTGTGTACATTTCGAAGGACTTTCTTTTTGCTGCTGATTTCTAATTTTATTGCACTGTAATTACTGAACTTGGCCTGTACAATATTAATTTTTAATTTGTTGAAATTCCCTTTGTCACGTAGTACACAATCAGTTTTTCAATGTTCTCACTGTGTTAAAAAACATATATTCTATTTGTCAAGTATGTATTCCTATATGTCTATTAGATCAAGATCTAATTGTGTTACTCAAATCTTATATAGACTTATTTATAGTCTATTTGATTCTTTGATTTCTGGGGGAGATCTCCCACCATGATTATGGATTTATCAATTTCTCTTACTTTATGTATATTTTCATTATATTTCAGTTTATGACTCTCATGTATTCTTTATGAGTTGTTCCTTTTGCCAATTTGAAATACCCTCCTCCCTTTGTCCCTTTTAAAATTTTTGCCTTGAATTTTACTTTGTCTGATGTAAGTATTGCTAGGACTGCTGACTTTTTGTTGCCATTTTGATAGTTTCTTTTTCAGCCTTTTAGTTTTTAACTTCCTAGGTTACTTTAAGTGTGCTTTTTGTAATCAATATTTTAGTTAGAATTTGTTATTTGTTTCTATTCAATCTGAGAGTCTCTATCTTTTAATACATTTGTTTAGTCCATGGACATTTATTGTGATTTCTGATAAAATAAAATCTTACTTTATATTTTCCATTTTATTAGTTTGTTTTTCCCCTTTCTCATCATATTTTACAGAAAAGGTTTGTCTTATTCCATTTTTTCCTCAACTGGCTTTGAAATATTTGCATTCTTTTTCCAATCTTCTCTTGAGTGCCTATAGGTTTAGAAAACACAGACTTAAGCTTATATTTTCCTGACAGTGTCGAGAATTAGTCCAGGTCTAGACCCTCCGAACACAAGGCTCATCACGTCATTTTCCTTTTCTCCACTCCTCGCATCTCTCTCAAGCCTCCCATGTTGCTCCCACATGGATTTTAGTTCCAGACTGTCACATGTTTTTACAGTCATTACCTCTCTGAGCTTCCCACTTTTGCTCCTCCCTCCTCACCTGTGAAGTGTGAGCAGAAGCACCCAGCCCACAGCATTGCGTGAGGGTTAAGTCAGATAACCCACACCCAGCGCCTAGCAGAGTGCTCAAACAATAACAGTAATAATAACCCTCACCAGCAGCCCCTGGGTCCCCTTTTCTTCCTCCTAGAGCACATCTTCTAGCAGAGAGTTGGTGGACTGTGGGAGCTAGATGTCTTTATTTTCTATTCACACTTAAATAACAGGTTGTCCGAGGATTTCACCTCAGAACTGGGGAGACTTTGCTTTCTTGTCACTTCCCACATTGAGAGGACAGGCGTCAGTCTGATCCATGTTCCTTTTCAATAATCTGAGTGTCCTCTCCCGCCCACCAGCCCTGGAAGCCGTAGGATTTTCTCTGCATCATCGATGACCCACGCTGCACTTGGATGTGTCAAGGAATGAGTTTGGGGGTTTTTTTGTGTTTATTCTGCTTAGCCCCTGGCAGGCTCATTCAGTGAGGGTGACGCCTGCATTTAGCTCTGGAAAAGTCCATAAAAACTGCCTTTACTGTTGCCTCCTCTGTCTTCCCCTTATCGTCTCCTCCTGGAATGCTAGTAGATGGACACAGGGACTTCTAGATCTGTCCTCCACACCTCGGCTTCTCCTTGTGCCTCCAAACTCTGCCTCTTTGTGCCACATCCCAGAGAACCCCTCGGCACTGTCTCCGGGCTCACTGCCTGTCCCACGGCACGTCCATTACCACTCAGCTCATCTCTGGAGACATTTTTCGTTTGCTCTTGATGATTTGTTTTACATTTCTAGGCCTCTCACTGTTTCTATGAAACACTAGCTGTCCTGTTCCTCTCTGGGGACACCAATTGTACCTGCTTTAGGTCCTCCCTGCTGCTCCGTGAATTCTGCTTCTTTGTCTTCACAGAGTTTCTCATCTCTCACCCTGGGGACTTCCCTCAGAAACTGGGTGACGCCTGACTGTGAGCTCACCTTTGAGGTGGCGCCTCGCCATGAGGGTGCCTGCTGTATTTGTTTGCCACAACCCTTGGGGGTGACAAGGACCCCTCCCTGACCAAACTTCAGTCAGGCTTCTAGGAGCCCTCCTTTTGGAAAAGCCTCATCCTTGGGCTGCCAGTCCAGTTTCAGCGAAGAATCCCGTTAGGCCGGTTTGTCAAGAACTCCCACCCTTGACATCCAGACGAGCTCCTCTCCCTCCACCCTTGACCCTCAGCAAGTCCCTCCTGGTGACTTTCCATGCATCCCCTCACCCTGTCCATTGGCCATAAATGCCCACTTGTCCCCGTGAATTCAGAGTTGAGCCCAGTCTCTCTCCCCTATTGCAATATCTTGAATAAAGTCTTCCTTACCATTTTAACAGTGCCCAGTGCAAATTTTTTTCTCTGACAAGGAGAAAGCTAAAGCTTTGGCTGAGACTTAACTTCATTCTTCAGGAAGAGCAGGAGAGGGCGGGCTGTGCCTGGTTGGGGCTCTTAGGTGCAAGCTGCGCGGGGGTGCTCTACATTCCCCCCAGGGTCACCGGCCACCAGGATACACCCTGTCTCCTTGAACCACGATCCCACAGTTGTTGGTCCTGGTCTAGGCAGACCCTTCTTCACTGCCGCCTGACCCAAGTGAAAGGGAAGGCGGGGCAGGTGCAGGTGTGGCCAATCACTGCCCAAGTGAGCAGGCTTCACCTGCAGATATGTGCTGATCATTAAGAGGCCAAGAAAAGAGTTTCCACGGTATGGAGGGAAGCCTTCAGGGAGGGGTGGAGGCTTGAACACCGTCAGAAGGAGCAGGTGTTCTCCAGGAAGGAGAGGCAGGCAGCAGGGTGTACATAGGCTGAGAGGTGGAGAAAGCAGCACAACATGCCCTGAACTGTGGGGATCTGTGCCCTTCCTGTGCCCCGAGCACGCCTTGTTGGATTTAGCAGGGTCCCCACCCCCCAGGACACCCTTTCTCCCAGGGGCCAGATGACTCACTCACTATTCTAAGAGCTCTGTGGCACAGAAGGACGGGGAGTCTCCAACTAGGGAGCATCACGCTCAGGGGTGGAGGTAAAGGGATGAGTGACAGGGAATGCAAGTTTGGAGAACTGCTCTTGATTCGGCACTTCCTTTTTAAAAGAAAAATGTTAAATCTCAGGAAACCAAGAGAAGAACCCAAAATTAAAAAAGTGTCCTGCCTCACTATGAGAAGACCAGTTGTAAGGCACGGGATTTGTGCACAGAGGCAAAGAAATGATTCTTGAAAAAAGTGCAAATTACTGCTTCGCTGCATGTAAATGAACCGCTAATTGCCTTTTGCAAACAATATTTATGCAAATGGCCCCATACTCTGCAGAGCTGCGCATGTTACGCATCCTTATTACATTTATCACCCGCCTCCTTTCATCCCAGGAGCTGAAGAACCACAGAGCTAGCGGGAGCCCCCACCCCCACAGTCATACTTCTTCCTTCTGTGTTCCTGCAGTGGGGGGGCTCTCTGCCGCCTCCCCCTCCCTCCCTGACATGGCCTCTGCCCCACCACTCCCCAGGAAGAGAGCCGAGTGTCCCTGAGTCCTGCCTTCCACACGTGAGGGTCCTGTTCTCCAATCCACTCTGTCCCCAGATGGATGTCAAGGCCCAGCCAGAGGCCCCACAGTAAAACCTAACGCCGTCAGCTCCACCCGCGAAGTCTGCAGACAGTCTAGCAACTTGGGAGAACTTTCTGCAAGACACATCCCGATGTTTCTAATACGTAAAGACCTTCTGAAAATCAATAAGTGAGGGGCCCACAAGTCGGTAGAAGAAAATTCTCAAGATGAATAATTACAGAAAATCAACTAATTCTTCAACATGTGTAAAGGATCTTAAAATCACTCACAACAAATAAATGTACATTAAAACTATGCTAAGAGATGGGGCTGGCCCAGTGGCATAGCGGTTAAGTTCGCTTACTCTGCTTCAGTGGTCTGGAGTTCACAGGGTTGGATCCCGGGCTCGGACCAATGCACCGCTTGTCAGCCATGCTGTGGCAGCGTCCCATATAAAGTGGAGGAAGATGGGCACGGATGTTAGCCCAGGGCCAGTCTTCCTCAGCAAAAAAAAAAAAAAAAAAAGAGGAGGATTAGGAGTGGATGTTAGCTCAGGGCTGGTCTTCCTCACCAAAAAAAAAAAAAGAGAGAGAGAAAAGAAATGGAAGGAACAGACAAAATCTTCTTGGGAGTGAAGACTGAATTCAGGATGCCCAGGAACCAGCAGACTTGAGCGAAGAAAGGCGGGAAGGCAACCCAGAGAGAGAGGAGGAGTCCCGAGGGAGGTAAAAGGGCCGAGGAATGGCGGGCGTGCAGGACCCACCAAGAAGGAATGAGGCGTGCGTTGTCGGGGCCCCAGGGACGAAGACAGAAGGACAGACGGGAACAACATTCAAAACCACCGTCCAAGAACATGTTCCCGAAATCAAAGACTGAGTCTACGTGTTGAGAGCCCACCCCCCTGGGCAACCCTGGGATGAAGGATGCCGGGAAGGAGACAAGCCTGGAAGATTAAGGCAGCGAATCACCCAGGAGAGAGGATTCCAGGTTAATCTCCTTCACTGTGTTTTACATTTCAAAACGGGATAAAGCCCAGAGCTATTCTACTACATCCCAAAGGGCTGTAAAGCAGGGGCCTCCCTCCTCGTCTCAGAGAGAGCGCGCTAACGCGACAGCGATGAGGTTTACTCCCTCTCTCCCACGGCGGTGGGTGGTGTCTGTGGAGCAGTTCCTGCATAAGCTCCAAGATTCGTGATTTGGGGATCCCCTTCCTGTGGTGCAAAGCTCCCTTTCGCACAGGCAGGGTCCATCTTGCTCTCATCATGTTGCCTGAGTGGAGAACAGGTCACAGGGAACCGATGCTGAGATTGTCTTCAAATAAATAACCGGTCTTTCTCTAATCCCGAAATCTTGTGCTTACTTTCAGAACAAAATAAACAAGTATAGACACAAAAATGCATCAATATCTAGCCCGGGCTACCGAAAACAGTTTCAAACATCCAAGAACTGGGGAAATTCTGAACCACGAGCCCTTCCTGAGGAATCTTCTAGGTTAACTTCATCCAACACAAAGATGACTGGGACAACTTCAGCAAAAGAACTCATGTCAGGAAGGAGGGAGGAAAACTAATTTATTAACATACATGTCGTGACAGAACAGGAATTATGCCACTCCGAAAACCAGGAGAAGAAAGAGGGAAGAGAAAAACAGAACAAGCCGGTCAGCTGCTGCCCGGGCCGTAGGTGGAAGGTGTTACCATCAAAACTCATAAACTGACGGCGAAAGTTTAAACAAGAAAGTAAGAGATTTTAAAAAGCACAAGTGCAGCGGTGACCAGAAGAATAAAACCACAAACCCTTACAAACTCCACAAGAAGAAAAGGACACAGAACAACATCCCATAGCAAATATCACGACACACACGTGACCGTAAAACACTGTGACAGCTGATAGCAAACACAGGCGTCAGATCAACAAACGTCGACCGGCTTGACCCGTCAGTGAAAAGAAAAATTTCGATTTGGCTCACAAGCAACGTCCAACTATATGCTGGATACAGAGACATCGGAAATCAAGTGATTCAAAATCTAAACTGAAAAGGATTAAGTGGGTTCACCAGGCACATAGAAGCCAAAAAGGTGGAGATCCTGGCATCAGACAAGTCGAATTCAAGACAAAATGTGCTAAAATGACAAAGAAGGAGTTTTTAAGACAAAAAGACACAATTCACAATAAAAACAAAGCAGCTATGCAACAAATAACACAGCAGCTACCTTGATGAAGCAGAAACTCAGGCGGGACGAGGAGTCGGAGGGGCCCGCGGTAACAGCAGACTCACAACAAGACAGATGGCGTGAACAAGAACGGCAGGAAGGGGGGGTCCGCTCACGTCCCGCAGGGAGCTCATCGGGGGTGGCGCCTGTTAAAGATAAAGGCGGGGACACAGGATCAGACAGGAAGAGCCTCAGCCTGGGAGACGCACACGGGTATGGTCTCCCGCAAGCCGGACGCAGTTTCGAAGCCAAGACTGCGCACCACACGGCTCCCCGCGGGGCAACACCAGCCAGGCCCCAGTACCCACCGGGCACTGCCCTGGTCGGGATGCCCAGGAGGTATGTGGCCTGGGCTCAGACACACAGCAGGACCTTCAGCCAACTGCTCTCCTCGCAGCCGAACCGCAGGTTCCTTCTGGAAGGCAGGTCTGAGTGACACACCTCCACGCTGCCATGTCAGAACAGGGAAGACCTACACACACGACCAACAGCCAGAGCTTGTAGAGACAGCCAATGCTCACACACACACACACACACACACACACACACGCACAATTCTGAGCCTGGAGAACACCAAATGCACCTGCTCAAGCACTCACAGGACACTCGCAAACATCGATCGTGGATCAGCTCACAAACAACCAGTACGTTCCGTAAAGGAGAAATACTGCCACCAACAATCCCTGAGCACAGTACAATAAAACTAGAAATTATTGACAAAATAAAAAACAAAAAGGCCCTTCCACTCGGAAATATTTTTTTAATCCATGAAACAATTCTTGGGTGAAATGGAAATACAACCTGAAATTACTTGCTTTCCTTTAAAAATAATTCTAGGGGCCGGCCCGGTGGCAAAGCGGTTTAGTTCACGCTTTGGCAGCCTGGGGTTCGTGGGTTCGGATCCCAGGCGCCCGGCCGAAGCACTGCTCGTCAGACATGCTGTGGCGGCGTCCCATATAAAGTAGAGGAAGATGGGCACGGATGTTAGCCCAGGGCCAGTCTTCCTCAGAAAAAAAAGAGGAGGATTGGCAACGGATGTTAGCTCAGGCTGGTCTTCCTCACCAAAAAGGAAAAAATAAAAATAATTCTAGTAAAAATACTACATATCAGGCCCCATGGGATAGATTTAAAGTGATAATCAAAGGAAAATTCATAACCCTGCATACTTTTATCAATAAACACGAAAGAATGAAAATAGAAATAAAATTCCCAGCTCAGATAACTAGAAAAACAACCACAGAATAAACCAAAAGAAAGCTCAAGGAATGAAATAATAAAGATAAAAGTAGAAATTAATGAGGTAGAGAAGAGAAAAACACTTTATCTGATTAATAAATCAAAATCCTAATTTTTTTAATGAACAAAATGGGCAAACTACTAACTAACCTGATCGTAAAGAAAGGAGAAAATTCAACCACAGAAAATAAGAAATGACAAGAAGAAAATAACCATTGGATCAGAAGAAATGTTTAAAATCATGGGAGTAGTTGGCAGACATCTCTGCAAATAAATTTGAAAAGCTTGATGTTACATGTTAAATTGTGTCCCCTGTCCAAAAAAAATTGAAAAGTCCTAACCCTTGTAGCCTCAGGATGTGACCTTATTTGGAAATAGAGTCGCTGCTGATGTAATTAGTTGAGGTAAGGTCACCTTCACTCATTGGAATAGGGTGCCCCAATCCAGTATGGCTGGTGTCCTTACAAGAAGAGGGAAATTCGGACCCAGGCTCGCACCTAGAAGGAAGACCATGGAACGATGGAGCAGGGAGAGGAGTGATGCATCCACCAGCCAAGGAGCGCCAAGGGTTGCCAGGAAACCGCCAGGAGCTAGGAAGAGGCAAGGAAAGATGGCCCTACAAGTTTCAGACCGACCCAGCCTGCTGACATCTTTGTTTCAGACTTCCGGCCTCCAGAACTGTGACAGTAAGTTTCTGTTGTTTTAAGCCACCCAGTGTGTGGTCCTTTGGACAGAAGTCCTAGGAAACCAATACACCTGATAAAAGAGAGAAATTTCTAGAGGAAGGCCTAGTACCAACAGTGACCTAACCAGCGATAGAAAACATAAACAGAATGATGTCCAGAGAAGAAATTGAGAAAGTTGTCAAGAACTTCCCCACAAGAGAAGCACCAGGCCCATATGGTTATACAGGGAATTTCTACCAAACTTTCAAAGACCAAACAGATCCACGTCTCATAAATTGTTCCAGGTCACTGAAGAAGGAGGAGGACATGCACACTGTTTTCATGACACCAGTGGAACACTGAAACCTCAATCTTATAAAGACAGGATAAAAGAAGAAAACCACAGACTACACCCCTTACAAATATTGATGCAAAAGTAGAAGGAAAGGATTAGCAAACAGAACTCAGTACCACATCAGGAGGTAACATTCCAGAACCAGTGGACTTTATTCCAGGAATGCAAAGTCCGTTCAACAGCAGGAAATATACCTCTCACAACACACACAGATGGAAGACGCCACGGGAAGACGTGTATATGTACTTGTGCTAAAGCCTGTATCTCACGCAGTGGGGAAGCAGTTAGGACTTGCCTCTAGGACCAGGAGCAAGGCAAGGACACGTGGTGTCTGAGCTACCCTTCAGAGTTGTACTGGATGTGTTAGCCAATGCAATCGGACAAGAGAAATCAGACAGAAGCATAGGCATCAGAAAATAAATAAAACTATCTCTATTTGCAAATGATATGCTAGTATTTCTAGAACACTCCTAAAGAACCAACAAGAAAACTAACTCACAATAAAATAACTCAGTAAGGTAGCAGGATATAAAATTAACATGCAGAAGCCAGTAGCCTTCATACACACAAAACACTGACCAGTTAGAGGACGTAACAATACAGAAAACCCCAATTATAATAGCAACAAAGAAGACTAAGTACTTACGATAAACTTAACAAAAAATGTCCAAAACCTAATGAAGAAAACTTTAAAGTGCTCCTGAAAGACAAGCTAATGGAAGGACAACCCCTGTTCTTGGATAAAATGACTCATCACAAAAATGTCAGTTCCCTCTCAGTGAATTTATAGACTTAATGGAATCTCAACAAAATGCCAACAAGGTTTTTTATGGAACTGGACAAGTTAACACTAAAGTTCATATGGAAAAAAATATACACAAATAGGGCCTGGAAAACAGTGGAAAAGAAAAGAAAACTATGAGGCAGGACTATCTCTACTGGATCGTAAAACATACCATACAGCCTCTATAATTAAAAGCGTGGGTACTGGACCACGGGGAGATGAACAGACTCGTGGAATGGAAGAGCGAGTCCAAAATAAACATGTACACACAAAAACTTAGTATATGATACAGATTGCAGTTCAAATCACAGGGCAGAGATGGACTGCGTGTGTGTGTTTCTATATTTGTTTTTTAACATCCTGTTTTGAAATCATTATAGACTCACAAGCACTTGCAGAGAAGTGTACAGGGAGGTCCCACACAACCTTCCCCCTCTCAGTGTAGGCTTCCTGCATAACTGCCTACTACAATGTCAACCCAGGAAACTGGCATGCAGACCGCCCCGCTCATGATGCGTGATTCATCACAGTTACAATACTGCTTCCCTTCACTAAGATGGCTTCCCTCATGCTAACTTAAGATCTAGCTGTTACAGGAGGACACGAGTGAACCTTGAGGACATCAGCTCAGTGAAATAGGCAGTCACAGAAGGACAAATACTGTGTGATTCCACTCATATGAGGGACCTAGAGGAGTCAGATTCATAGAGACAGAGAGGAGAATGGTGGTGCCAGGGGCTGAGGGAGGGGGCTGGGGAGTCATTGTTTCATGGGGACAGAGTTGCAGTTTGGGAAGACGGAAACGTTCTGGAGACGGGTGGTGGTGGTGGTTGCACAGCAATGTGAACGTACCTAACGCCACTGAACTGGACACTGAAAATGGCTGGGGTGGTAAATGTATGTTATGTATATTTTACCACAATAGAAAAAAAAACTGCACTGAGACGCCATTTCATACTGACGAGGTCAGAAAGCCCGACCACCCATTCTGTGGGTGAGGCTGTGGGGAAAGAGGCCATTGGTACCTTGCTGGTGGGAACCCACACTGGAATGAGCCCTTTGAGGAGGAATTTGACAGGATTTCAGGAAACTATACACACACTTACATTTTGACTCAGCCATCCCTCTTCTAGGCACCCCCCAAAATACCTTCATTGCAAAATATCAGAAGCAACCTCAAGATGCACGCACAGGCCAGAGAAGAGTGGTTGAGTGAACTACGACTCGCACGGTGGAGCTCTGAGCAGCTTTAGAAAAGAGGGACAGAGACCCCTGTGAACGTGGGCTGTGGCGTGATTTCCAGGGACTCCTCGTGAGTTATAAAAGCGAAGAGCACAGGAGTGCCTACAGAAGGCTACCTTTTGTGCAGAAGGAAACGGAGATGAGAAAGTACACCCGGTGTGGTCACATACACGGACCAGGAAAGCAGGGACTCGTGGGTCGCACCCACGGGGCTTGGTGGGACGGGCCGGAGGGGAGTGGGAACGGGGCCTGGCTGGGGCGGTCCCTAAGTGAGCGTCCGCACGTGGAGTCCCGGCTTTCGGAATGACGGCAACATTCCGCACACTCAAATAGACATAAATGAATTAAAATCAGTAAAAGGAACCAGGGCTTCCTGGAGAAATCGCTGGGGCAGGGAAGGAAAAAACAATCCTGAAACACAGAAGTGGTAAAAAAAAAAAAACAAAAACGGAGGGGCCCGCCCGGGGCCCGCCCGGTGGTGCAGTGGTTTAGTTCACACTTGGCAGCCCGGGGGTCGCGGGTTCGGATCCCAGGCGCCCGCCGACGCACTGCTTGTCAGCCACGCTGTGGTGGTCCCATATAAAGTAGAGGAAGATGGGCACGGATGTTAGCCCAGGGCCAGTCTTCCTTAGCAAAAAGAGGAGGATTGGGAATGGATGTTAGCTCAGGGCTGGTCTTCCTCACAAAAAGTAAAAACAACGGAGGCACGCGGAAGGACACAAGAATAACCCAAGGAGCCGCCAATGGTATAAGCTGGAAAGTTCGAGAAAAAAAATAAATGATGATAGTGGGTTAAAATGGATAAAATAAGAATTCATGAGTTTATACTGACACAAATATGTGATATGTATTGTTAGTGCCACCCAGTCTATTCTGACTCCTGGTGACCCTGTGCACAGCAGAGGGAGCCCCTCCCCGTCTGTCTGCACCACCCTCCCGCCCCCCGGCACTCTATCAGACATGCTCCACTCTATTCACAGGGTTTTCATCGCTAGTCTGATATTTATACTGATATAAACGCACGATATTTATAAATATGAATTCTATACTGATATAAATAATTGGATGAATAAGTAAATGTCTAAATTACAAAAATATTACAAAGAAAACTAAAGTCATTCAAATTTTTTAAATCAGTGGATAGATTCACTAGCTGTGTTTAGACACAGCTGAAGGGAAAATTATCATCTGATGCAGATCTGAAGAAGTCTCTGCGTAATACAGAACAGAGAAATGAAAAGATGGAAAACACGAGAGTCACAAAGGTGAGCGTGAGAAGGTCTAACACACTCTAACTGGGCTCCAGGAGGGGGAACATCTGAGAGCTTGTGTCGGGGTCCCAAGACCACCCCCAGCTGCAGAGATTTGCTAAGACTCACGGTTGTGACTTCCTACAGTGAGAGGACACAGAGCAAGGTTGGCAAAGGGAAAAGGAATGAGGGGCAAAGTCTGAGGAAGCCAGGCACAAGCCCCCAAGAGTCCTCTCCCAGAGGAGCCACAGGATGCACTTAATTCCTCCAGCAACAAACTGTGGCAACACATGTGGAACGCTGCCCACCACGGAGGAGCCCCAGTGCCAGGGTTCCCACTGGAAGCCGGTCACACAGCCAGCCTCTATCCAGCATGTTCCCAAACTGCAGACCCCCAGGAGGGGAGCAGAGCTCAGTATAAACCATATTATCTGCACAAATAGTTTAGACACAATGAGCCATTCCTAGCAGTTCTAGAAGTGGTGGGAACTTGCCCGAAACCCAAGTTCCCAGCGGTCAGCCAAAGGTCATCCTTACGAGCAGGCCCTTTAAGGACAGCAGCCTCAGGACTGCTGCGTGAACTCTTTTCTGCACAGAGATGATGGCTGAGAAGTTTCCAGAACTGATGAAAGAGATGGATTCTCAGATTCATGACTCAGAATAAGTTCTAGGCAGAATAAAAAAATTAATTACGCATCCAATTATATCACAGTACAACAGCAGAACATCATGACAAAGAAATAAATTAAGAGAATACAGAGAGAAAAGGAGAGGTCTTAGTCTGCTCGGGCAGCCATAACAAAATACCACAGCTGGGGCAGCCTAAACAACAGGGATTTATTTCTCACAGTTCTGGAGGCTAGAAGTCCGAGATCAAGGAGCTGGCAGGTTGGGTTCCCCTGAGGCCGCTCTCCTTGGCTTGCAGGTGGCTGCCCCTCACTGGGTCCTCACCCGGCCTTCCTCTGTGTGCACACATCCTCCTCTTCTCACAAGAACACCAGCACTGTTGGGCTAGCCCCATCCTAATTGGCTCATTTCAACCTAACCACCTCTTTAAAAGCCCCGTCTCCAAATACAGTTGCATTCTGAGATCCTTAGGACTGGGACTAAGATATGAATTTTGAGGGCACATGATTCAGCCCATAATAGCAGATAACCTATAATGGAACTACAACCCAACTCACAGGAAGGTTTCTCAACAGGAGCCAGAAGAGAGGGGGAAATGTCTTGCCTGTGCTGGGAGAAAACACGTCAACTTAAAATTTTATACCCAGCAAAATTACAAGGCAAGATTGGGAACTATATAGAAAAACCTTTCAACAAACAAAAACTGTGAAATTTAACATCCACATTCCCCTGTGAAAGAACTACTAAAAGATATCCTTCAGAGAGAAAAAAACAATTGAAATCAGAGGAAGAGTGAGATTCAAGAAACAATAGTGGGGAAAAATAAAATATGTAAATAAATTCAAATAAGATTAACTATTATTAAATAATAACAATGACAAATTTTGTGACATAAAAATAAGATGAAACTAAAAGAGTTCAGAATAACACGTAAAACAGAATAGTGTGACAGGAGTTAGTACATTCTAAAGTCCTTGTAACATTCCAGAGGATCATAGAGATTCTGACTGAATTTAGACTTTGTTAAACTAAGTACAGATGTTTTAAAAATCTTAAGAGTAACTACCAAAAGAACAGAAATAGAATCTAAAGCCTCCACATCATGTCAGGGAAGAATAAAAAAATAAAGAAAAATTAATCAACCCAATAGAAAGCAGAAAAGGAGGGAGAAAGAAGCCAAAAAAAATCACAGGAATATAAATCACAAAATAAAGTTATAGAAATAAATCCAAATATGTCAATAAATACAAACAAACTGAATTTGCAAGTTAAATTGGGGATGTGACAAAATCAAATCCAGCCACATCCTTTCATAAGAGATACTCATAAAGTATAAGAACACAGGATGTTTTCATTTCAAAAAGGAAGAAAAAAATAAATTTAGCAAATACTCCTTTATTTTCTTAAAGTTTAAGATATATTAATATCAGACAAAATCGATTTCAAGGAAAAGAGCATTAGTAAGGATTTAAAAAATTACTATAGAATGGTGAACATAGCCTCAAATATATGTCAAAAATGAAAAATTGACAATCAGAGTGGGAGATTTTAATATAACTCAGTAACTGAAAATCACAAAAACTAGTCAAATTAGGGAAGAAGTGGAAAGCACAGCTGAGCAGCACAACCTAGTGAGGAGCAGCTAAAGCAGTACTTAAAGGAAAATGTAGAAACTAAAATTGCGAATTTTAGAATGAGTAATTCAAATTCGTGAGTTAAGAATCCAACCTGAGCAGCAGAAAAAAATAATAGAATAAACCGAAGAAAGTACAAGAGAGAAACACGAAGGCGTGAGGCAGATCACGGGACTGAGATCAAAGAATCGACGAGAAGCCGAAAAGCAGGAGCGGGGTTTCCGCAGACACACAGAGCAGGCGGGCGTCTCCGGCAGCGCGTTTTCTCCGCGCCCACGCGCTTCCATAAGTGGCGGTTGTTCAGATCTCAGCAGCTTCTCCTCAGAGTTGTGGCCGACAGCACCCACTTTTTGGTATTTTTGGGACGTGGCTGATTTCTGTAAAAGTACCATGGCGCGTGGAAAGGATGTGTGACCCCTGAGTCTGGTGGCCCACATGTGTCCCCGCAATTAAACCGCTTAATTGTGTTTTTACATCTTTCCCATCCTTATTCTTTTCTATGATGGTTTATCAGTTACAGGTGACCACGGAGCATCTGAAACACGACCAGGCCAACTGGTCTGACAAGTTGAATGTTAAATTTTATTCAATGTGAATTAATTTAGATTTAAATAGCTACCTGTGTGTTGTGCAGCGTGGGTACGAAGGTCGGTTTGTTTGTGGCATTGGGAGCATCAGCTTCCATGTGGAGAGGATGCGACTCAGGCTGCATCTTACTCCCCAGGCACATTAAATTCCACACGGATTAAAGACCAAAAGTCAAAAAGCAAAACCATAAAACTTTTAGAAGAAAACATAGGGAGAATATGCTTAGAATATTGGCGAAGCAAACAATTTCTTAAACAAGGCACAAAATTAACCATAAAGGAGCATATTGATAAGCCTGTCCTGCCCAAATGTGAAATCTCTGAATGTCCAACGCAAACCACAGAGCGAGAAGTAAACACAGACTGGAGAAAAATCCTTGCCATGCATGCGACTGATAAAGAATGAGAATCCAGAATACATCAAGAACTCTTGTAAAACACAGTGTACAAGGAAAAAAGACACACAACCCAGTTGAAAAAGTAAGCCCAGGATACGGTCAAGGGGGCCGCCGAGCACCCGTCACCTCTTATTCCTGCTCGTGGCCTCCTACTTGGGTGGGGGACACAGCCCCGGCCTCACCGTCACCATCAGCACGGCTGGCCGTGCCCCTGCGGTCACTCACCTGGCACTGAGTCTTCCGCCTGGGTCTTGACAAATTCAGTCCAATCCATCTTCCCTCCCTGGTTAGAGGCGCCGGGGAAACCGGTGCTGATGAAACGCCTCTAACAGAGAACATCCATCTGTCCGCCAGGTGAAAAATCACTGTCGTGGATTGTCCCCATCCGGCTCTGAGGGTGGCAGGGGGGCAGCAGATCGGCTGTCCTCCCAACTGGCCGAGACCCCAAGCCCCAGGCCACCCCTGGCCTGAAGTCTCCGTAACAGGCCAGGAGGCGGAGACGAAGGAGCAGGGCCAGCTCTGAGCCAGGCCAGGGAGGACAGGGGGCTGTGTCCACGCAGGGCCACGCTGAGGTGCATGGCTGGGCCTTGTGGCTGGGCAGCGACCCACCCTTCATCTCCTCCCCTGTGTCCCACCCCACACAATTCCGAAGACCTGGGCCAGGACTGGGGCCTGCCCCGTTCTCTGAGCGGCTGGCCAGGACCCTGTTGTGAGTGGACCGAGGCCAGCGCCTGTATGGCGTCACATAACCGTAATGACTTCCCATCTCCAAATACAGCCACACTGGGGGTTGGGCTTCAACATACGAATTGCGGGGGAAACAATTCAGTCCTTAGCACCATCCCAGCCGCCTGGCCCCAGTGGTGGTCTCGACCGCCCAGCACCCCATGGCAGGGAAGCAGGGTGCACACCCTACCCCGTGAGCAGGCCCACCAGGGGCAGCTGGCAGCCCTGGAGCCCGTGGCAGGAAGGAACCCGCACACACAGGTCCACAGCACCCCGGGATTCTTGCACAAGGTCAGCTGGGTAGGGGCAAGCAGGGGCAGCACAGGGCCGGGGGGCGGGGGAGGGCAGCCAGATGCTTCTGGGCTGGGGCTTCTCCCCCTGGGGCACTGACGGAGGTCGCAGGTTCCAGGTGGCACCCGCTGGTGGTGGTGGGGAGCCCCTCCCAGTGTGAGCTACTGGGTTCCGGCGTGGAGCACCCCCAGCCCTGCAGTGAGGGACAGACCCGTGTGGGGTTAAGCCACCACACCATGGGGATGTTTGTTACCACAACATAACTCTGCCCGCCCTGACCAGGACAGGAGGCCTGGCTGGCCGGTGTCTTTCTTACTCACCTCCTCCCTGCTCCATCAACACAGCTGGTGGCAGGGGAAGGTCAGGAGAGGGCTGAGGTTGGGGCCCCGTGGAGCAACCAGTAACTCCTGGCACTTCTCTTGTGGGGCACGTCTGTGGGTTCCCCTGAGACCCCCCTGGGGGCCTCCAGCTGCGCTCCCACGTCAGCACATGGAGCCTCCAGCCTCTCTCCGGAGGTCACCCCACCCCAGCGGGAGCCCTCCTGGGGGGTCCTTATCCACCCAACTCACAGCTGCCGCCTTCTGGGGGGGCACGGCCTCCCCCAGCTGGATCCAAGTCACCCCCAGGACTGGAGCCCGTGGTCCAAATGCGCTGGGTGGGTGGGAGAACGTGATGTTCACACCCTTGGGGGAGACTCCACCCCGGCACCTCCTCCCCCACCCAGCCGACAACCAGGCCCACCAACGCCTCACTCGGCTCTTCGAATTTAATAGTTCACATGAGCTCCTCTCTGAGCTACTGCCTTTTATTTTATGGCCAAATTAATATTATATATACAAGAGCACATTTAAGACACCCACCAGAGGAGCGAGTGATGTCTGTGTGGGAAAGTATAAATTTTTATGCACACACGTCTCTGGCCGTTACCAGGCAGCGCAGCCATCCGTCTCCCACTGACCTTTATTCCCAGCCTGGTGCGCACGGCCTGACACTCTTGGAGAATCACTGGCCGCTTGAGCTTTTACGGCCCACTAATTTGCCCGTGTTCAGGATGGATTGGGCTTCATAACTTTTATATGCAAATCAATAAAAAGCCTTTTGCTATTTCATTTAAATCATTGAATAATTAACCAGGCTGGGCCCCACCCGCAATTCTCAGCAAACCCGTGGTCAGCACTGGCCAGGAGAGCAGGGGCCCCAGGCACAGGCGGCGTTGACCAGGACTGGCTGGCCCTATGGCCTGGGCCCCGCCCGGGATGGGGCAGCAGCTCTGCTGGGCCCAGGGGGCCTGGGAAATTGACCATCCAGTGATCCAGGGGATTCTGCCTCCTCGCCCAGCAACCTGGGACCACCCTCCTCTGGGACGTGGTCTGAGCAATGACCTGAGCCAACCCCATTATGACTCCTGACACCAACCCCAGAACGCCCTCTCCTCAGTCTCAGAGAGAACAGCACAGGGGGGGTCCACAGGCCACAGGCCCCCGGGAAACTAGGAGGTGGGATCAGAGGGCCTGTCTGGAGAGGAAGGAACCCCACAGGCCCATTGGAGTGCCATCCCTCCACCCCCTTCCCTCCACCACCCTTCCCTCCATCCCTCTATGCCTCTACCCTTCCATCACTCCACTCTCCATCCCTCCATCCATCCCTACCTCCCTTCACCCCTCCCTCCCTGCATTGCTCTATCCCTCCATCCCTCCATCCATCTGTCACTCATCCAGCCACTGTCCCTGATGCCCACGGATGCCAGGCCATTTGCAGATCCTGGGGGACGCGCAGGCAGCCCCAGACACCAAGGGGCCCCGCTAAGGGAGGCCGGCTGCTCCACATGCATCTGCCTCCACGGGCACTTCCTGCCGTCCCGCATGAGGGTTCCAGGGTGACTGGGACACAGAGCGGCTCCATCACTGCCCTGCTTCTTACAGGCCCAGCTCCGGCTAGGCTCACACAAGTAGCTCTCGGCTTTGGGCACTTTCCGAGCCCTTCCGGGACTTTTCCCATCCCCTCCCCTCCCAGCCTGGGCGGGGGTTCTAGCATTTTCCTGCTGTGCAGGTGAGGCTCAGAAGCAGAGAGCTGCCCGGTGACTTGCCCTGCAGGAGGCCTCCGGGCCTCGGCTCAGAGCCCCCTCCACACAGGCGCCCGCGAAGGAGGGAGGCTGGGGTGACGGCTGCGGCCTGGGTGGGACCAGGGCCCAGGGCAGAGAGACAGCAGAAGCACCAGCAGAGGCACGGGATTGCGTGGCCTGTCCCACGTGTGGCAGAGAGTGACCAGTCCCTGGAGGCTGATCTGGTGTTGGGGGATCTCGGGAGAGGAGGATGGGGAGGGCGTCAAGGACCAGAAGGGTCTTGTCTCAGCTTGGGCGGCCATGACAAACACCGCAGACCGGGGCTTGAACACAGACACGTCTCACAGGCCTGGGGGCTGGACCTCCGAGATCAAGGTGCAGGCAGGTCGGTCCTCCTCTTCTCATAAGGACCCTAACCCCACCACGGGGACCCCAGCCCCGTGACCTCCTCTCACCCTAATCACCCCCAAAGGCCCCACCACCTAACACCATCACATTGGGGGTTACGGCCTCAACAACCAAATGTGGGGACACAAACATTCAGCCCGTCACAGGCCTCGAACGCCAGGCTGTGGAATCACCCCAAGTGTCAGCTCTCCATGCCGAGACGAGGGCCAACCTCCCCTCAGAAATTCCCTCCAGAAAAGACAGGGGGTGCAGCGGGCTCTGGTCAGGCCCCTCAGACTGCTCGGCACCCCCTTCTTGCTGCCTCCACCTGGGGGACCCGCTTCGGGGGCACAGCCTGACAGCCTAGCTGGGGGACCCCACACCTCCACCTCCCACCCCGCTTCTCGCTGTGCACAGGGCCCGCAGCAGAAAGCACCGCGTACGGTTCCCTCTTTCCCCACAGACTTGACTCTGGGCCGCACCTTGTGCAGCCACCTGCTGCACACCGGGGGGCCCTGGACCACCTCTCCCAGCGCACTGCACCCCCCTCCCTCGGCACCTCCATCCCTCACTGCTGCCCCCGGCGGTCGCACCCCAGTAACGCGCCAGCACAGAAGCACAGCTTCATAAGGCCGGTATAAACCGGTCCACAGTCAAAGAGCAGGAAAAGACAACATTCAGCTCATGTAACTCTGAACACAGCAGGGAATCCCGAGTAAAGAGGAAGTCACCTGAACCCAGCTGTGCGGCCACTCTTCCTTCCCTCCCAGGCTGCACGTGTTTCACACTGACACCCCTGAGCGTGGGCTGCGTGGAATCATAAAGAAGTCATCTGCTCTCTGTCCCCAGCACGGAGCTTCTAACCCCTGGAATCCCCTGGGGACCACACCTAACCAGGTGGCTCCGGATGGGGCAGGCCACCAGACAGACCACAGGGGTCAGAGGGCTGGGGCTGTGACAGGGGTCACGGAGGGGAGGGGCTGGAGACTGAGTTCAGCCTCATGCCCACACAATAAACCCAAAAAGAGCTGGACACTGGGGCTCGGGGGAGCTTCCCAGTGGGTGAACACAAGGATGTGGTGGGACGGTGATGTCCCTGAGTCACAGGGACATGGCGCGGAAGCTCAGGCCTGGCGCACGCGTCTCCTCATCTGGCTGATCCTGGGCCGTATCCTTTATCATAAAACCGCCATCACGAGCACAGCGCCTTCTGGGGTCTGCGAGTCCATCAACGAATTACCAACTGGGGGGCCACGGGAACCCCCGGGTTTCAGCCAGTTGGTCAGAACTGTGGTGCCCTGGGGGCTCCCTAACTTGCAGCAGGCGTCTGAGGTGGGGGCAGTGTTGTTGGGGATTGCACCCCTTCACCCGGCCGGTCTGTGCACCTGCAGGTGGTCAGTGAAGAACTGAGCTCACTGCCCCGGCTGAGGTGGGACAGGACACGGGACAGTCTGCACGCCACCAACAGGGTGGCTCCCCATCCCGGGTGTCAGCAGCAGCATGGTGTGGCCATGTCACCTGCACTTGCAGCCACATGCACAGCCCACATGTTCCCCAACGGCCGGGACAGCTGGGTGATCTGTCAACAAAACACCAAAGGGCCATCTGAGGAAGGAGGAGAGCCCAGCCACTGTCTGAACACCTTCCCCGGACATGTTCTGGAAAGATCGAGGCGGCACCGACGGCAAACTTCCAGACGGAAGGAAGGAAGCTAGAAGGAACCCCCAGGGTGGTGGTGGCACATCTCAGAAGTGCAGTGTCGTGCACCCTCCTGGTGGCATGGGCGGCAATTCCGTGTGGGAAACAAGGACATCAATGACTCCAAGTCGGAGGGATTCAGAGGAGTCCAGTCAGACCGTGAGGACATCCCAGGACCACCTGAACTCGCTGCCTGGCTCTCGTTGTCCTTGGTATGTGTGCATGGAGGGAGCGAAAGAAAACCCCGGGATTACAGAAGTCCAAAGAGCCCCTGGGTGAACACACAACGGCCTTCCACAGGATGAGCACCGTGCCGTCCTTTCATAGCAGCATTTTCTCTTTCTTAGAGGAACATAAAATAACACCGCACCTTATGATCAATGGCATTCGACAAACTGTGGTTAAAAGCAGTAATTACACACGGTCCAGCAGAGTCCACCCACGGGCGAGCAGGGCTGGTCATCAGATTGTCCACGTGGTGTGACTCACCACGTCCCCTAAAAGGACTAAACACACACAGAAAACCCCACATGAATTATCTCAACGGGCACAGGAGAGGACTGTATAAAGTTCAACACCTACTTATAATTCCTAAAAGCTCTCCGGAGGCTTTGAATACAAGAGAACATCCTTAACTTGATAAAAACCTACTTTCCAAAAATGCTCAGGAAATATCAGAATTAATAGAGAAATCTAAGACATGATCTCTTTAAGACCAGAAGTAAGTCAAGGGTGTCCCTTGTCACCACTGTTCAACATAATCCTGAAAGTCCCGGGAGACACGCAGGACAAATACAATGAAGTAAGAAGAGTGAGGATTGGAGGAAGAGAGGACACTGTCACCACCGCTGGGCACCGCGACCGTCCTCGGGGAGAACGTAACTGAATCTACAAAGCACAAACAGGAGTTACAAGATCAACCCACGGGAATCAATGAAACGACCCCGTGCCGACCCATCAGCCGGAAAAGAAGACGGCCCTTGCGACAGCCGCCGGGGCCCTCCAGCAGGCAGGAGGTGAATTAGCAAAGAGCGACCGGACCTGCGGGCGGCATCTGGGGACTCAGCGACAGGACGCAGAGCGACTGAAGAAGAGGGCCAGTCAGGTACGGGGACTCCAGATGGCACCACCGACAACTGTCCCCAGATCATTTCTGGAGTCGCATCATGCAGATCCAAGACCCAGCAGGCTTTTTGAGGAAACTCATGAACCCCGTTGTAAACTTGCCGCGGAAGAGGGAAGGTCCAGGAGCGGGGAGGCCAAGTGAACCACAAGCAAGGAGAAAGGCCCACCCCCAGGGTGAAGACAAACCAGGACCGTGACAACTGCAAATGAAGGAGGGACAAGCCAGCGCGGGGCCGAGGAAGGGGCAGCCGACCTGCACAGCTCGGGGACACGTGGGACTCAAAAAGGTAACTGGGACCTGCAGATCCAGGGAGGACACGGTGCTGGGGAAATGGCACGATGCCACCGCTCCGGGTACAGCTGGCCCTGGGCAGACTGAAAGCGTCACGTGAGAGAAAACGTGAGGAGCCTGGCCGCCGGCGTGTGGGGTTCTGACAGGCGCCCCACAGCAGGCAGGTCACCGAGGTCCCCGTCAGGGGAGATGTGCCTGGAAACCACAGGAGCCGCAGCCCCGCCCACCAGCCCAGCAAACTGGGAAAGTGGGACGATGCCAAGGGCTGGCAAGGACGGGGCAAGGGGACCTTTGTGTGTCCCTGGGGGGTCACGTGCAGAGAGCGCGCATGTGCCCGCGGCTCGGGGAGCCCCCACATCCTCAGCCTCGCAGAGGGACAGGCAGGAGGGTCCTCGGCCCGAGTGTTAGAAAAGGCAGGGAGTGCGGGACGCCACTGCAGTGAGTGGAGTCTGGGGTCTGCCCCGTGGAGCCCACGCAGAGAGGCCTACAGATGGCGCCTAAGTGAACTCACACTTTGTACAAGGGTCCAGACATACTCGAGGATGTGCAGGTGGGACTTGGCGGGGGCGCTAGGAAGCAGCGGGAGGGAGGGGGGACGCTGGGTGGACAGGCCAAAGGTCCACGGGCCTGAGGGCCTCCATACTACCCCTCTCACTGACACCCCAAACCAACAAAAAAGATGCCCCAGCCACAGAGTGGAGGACGGCTGGAGGCTGGCCTGGGGACCCCTGCGGCTGTCCCCTGGAGTCCTCAGCAAGCTGGCTCAAGGGCACTGCCAGCCTGGGCCTGAGAGGGCAGCCGGCTTGACCTCTTCTGACAGACCCTCACCCACCCCCACTGCCAACTAAATCTTCCTGAGGTGTGCATGACTGATAGGCCTCACAGATAAGTCACTCAAGACATTGACTCTGCAGTCAGATGCAAGAGCCCTGACCACCGGGACTCTGTGGGCGTCATGACCGGTCAGCAGCAGCCACTCTGTGGGACTTGGTCGTGGAGAGCAGGCACAGGCCAGGTGCTGGCTGGGGCCCAGGCCACAGAGGGGAGTCCCTCCACTGACTGTTTCCAGCAACCCCCAGTCCCTCCCTGGAGCCCCACTTCCCAGGCCTCGGCCACCACCAGCCCAGCTTCAAACAGGTTCTTTGAGGGGGAGGAGAAGCCATCTCCTCCGAATAAATGTTTAATCGGGAATTAATATTTATGAGACCCTCCAGTGCCGGGGCTGGGGGTTGATAAATATTAACAAGGACCGAGTCTCCCCCACCGCAAGCCCCGCGTTAATACCTCTGTTTGCGCAGCATCCATTATTCACGCTGTCCCTCAACTCCGGCCCCGGGGAAGGGGGTGCACCGGCCCCCCAGCTCCTGGGGCTCCTGGGGGACGGGTCTCCTCGCGGGAGGGGGAGGGGGCTGAGGATTCCACAAGATGGGCCACCTCTCCGCGGTGGGGTGAGCTCTGACCACAAGGCCGCCCACGGGCCGTCCTTCACAAGCACGGAGCACCCGCGGCCCGCGGAAACCCACCTCCCAGCCCTGTTCCAGCCCCAAGAGGCTCCTGCCGGCGAGGCCGCCTCCCCCAGGAAGCCCTCCGGTCTGCGCGGAGGGAGCAGCGCCCGTCCTCTCCCTCAGGCCGGCTGCGCTCCTCCCCTCTCATCATCCACGAACTAGGGGAGCCAGACCCCGCGACCCGCGACCCCCGACCTCCGACCCCCCCGACCGCCCAGCCAGGCGAGTCTGACCAGGCCCCGCCACCCTGGCCCGACCCGGCGTGGGCAGGCTGCTCCCGGACCGAGGGGCGTCCGGCCCCAGCAGATCGGGCCCCCCCCCACTCCTTCCCCCCCTTCCTCTCCCCCCCCCACCCGGTTTTCCCACCGGAAGCCCCAACCTTGGGTTCAGAACCGCCGGGGCCGTGGGTGGAGCTCGGGCGCCCTCGCGTGGCCAGTGCCGGCAAGACCGCCAGCGAGGACGTGATCCGGGATTAGGGGAGAGGGGGGCCCAGAACCTGCGCCCCCCACGCCCACTGAGGCGGCCTCACCCCACCCGGGCTGGCAGGGTCACTGGGCTCCTGTGCCCACCCCATCCCGCCGTCTGCCCCTCTTCCCCTGGGCCCCACCAACGCCTGGGAGGAGGGAGGCAGGGGAAGCAATCCCCCCAGAGGTTTCTGAGCTGGGCGCCCAACAGACCCCCGCAGCCCTCCTTTCACGGTGGAGCGGGGATCAGCTCTCCCCAGGTGTCAGGACCGCATCCTGCGCTCTGCACCGCACTGCGCTCATGCCACGCGGCCCGGCTCCCACTGTCGCCTCCCTGGTCCACCCCCCACCCCGCCACCCCCGTCTTCTCTCCCCAGGATGACCCTGTCCACACCTGCCCCTCCTGCTGCATAGGCAGCCAGAGGGATCTTGTTAAATGCCAGCGGGACCGGACACCACCCTGCTTAAAACCCATCTGTGCCTTCCTGTTCTCTGGAGAGACACCAAGACCCACCCTGCCCTGACCCCTGCTAACCCCTCCACCCCTCTGGCAGCTCCTCAATACAAGCTCTTCTCTGGTCTCAGAGCATCCTGACTTGCTGTTCTCCACCTGGAACAGTTTTCCTCCTCCCTTTACCTAGGTTTCACTTACTGCGATTTTGGGCCGAATCACTTCCTCCAACAGGGCTTCCCTGAGGTCTGGGGTGGGAGCCCTTTGTCCTCCACGTGCTCATGAGCTGAGTCTGGTGAGACCTGGACATTGGCCAGCAGGAATAGAAGAAGGGGGCTGTGGGCCATGTGGCAGCCGTGCTCCAGGCATGGAGCCGAGCACAGAGTGCAAGTTCACGCTGCAGGTCCAGAGGCCCCTGCTGTACAATTGGTGGCAGGTGACAGGACAACCAGCACATGACGAGTGTCGGCCACGATCCAAGCCCTGTTGGCAGCCAGGGGCTGGCTCACGACCCCAGGGAGACAGAAAAGACCCCATGTGGCAGCCACACTCGTTATGCGTTGGTTGTACTGTTAGTGATAATTCTGATCAATCTGGTCCTTTATTTATAAATATAAACACATAACTAAGAACATCCAGATAATTGACGAAAAGCAACAACGTGAAAGAGAAACTCCAAGATTATAAAGAGGTCGACTCATGAGGAAACAGAGATAATGCAGGAAACAGGAAAGTTCAAGATCACCAGGCTCCAGAGAAGGACGGGCTGCTGTGGGAAAGGAATGCAGAACGTCGGAGAGCTCCTGGAAGTCAGAGACGACGGGCAGGAAAAGTCCCACAAAGGAGCGTCTAACCAAATAGACGCGCCTGGAAACTGAAGGGGTCATCTGGAAAACGCAGTTACTGAAGAATCTCCAGGACACAACTGCAAAGACAAAGAGAAAACAGAAGTGGCAGGCATTGTTAGTGACAGTCACTAGTTCTTTTCTCCCTTGCCTGATCCCGCTCTAGGGCCTGAAAAAGTCAACAATTCATTCTCCCAGTCTCCCTCGAAGCAAGGGCTGCCACGTGACACGCAAGAGATTTGCTGAGGGGCCTCTGGGCAACAACTTCTTATAAAAGAAGAAAGGCTCATGAGGAAACTCTCTCACGCCACACTGGTGTCCCCTGCTTCCTGCCTTTAAACATGGTGCTTGTGAACCTGATGGCTGGTGCTCTGGCAGCCAATTTGTGAACAAGAGGCAACAAGTCTACACACTGAGGACAGCGGTGCAGAAGGAGGATACAAAAGCCTCAGACCCGGCAGATGTTGTCGAGCCTCTGAACCCACCCTGGGACCACTGTCCTTCAGCCTCTTGACAAATAAGTGGTAAATGTTCATGAGGGAATATGGCAAATGTCCATATGGCTTAAACACTTATACTTGGGGCTTGTTACTTGTAGCAGGACACACATTCTAGAAAAAGGTAAGAGAAGATATAGTAGGAGGAGATCCAGTAACTGATGCCCTAGGAGGATAAAATGGGGAGGATGAGAAGAAGAAGAAATGGGGAAAATATTTTTAAAGAAAATTGTCCTTGTAGGATGAATAGTCTAGAAATCAAGTGACAGCACAGTAACTACAGTTAATAAAAACCATATCGAACGCTGGAAATATGCTGAGAGGAGATTTCAGGTGCCCTAAACGGTAACTGTAGGAGACAAGTTTGTTAACTAGCTCAACTGTAGTAACTAGTTCTCTGTGTATCAAGTCATCCTATTGGACACCTTAAGCATATACAATTTTTATTTTAAAAATAAAATACATTTTAAAAATTAAAAATTTTTTAATTTAAAAAAAGTCAAGAAAATTTTCCTGATCTGAACCAAGACTTGAGGTCTCACTTGGCCAACTGAACGCCTGGTCATGATGGCCAATCGAACACCAGGCAGGAATAATAATTTGTTTTAAAAAAGGACATGTCCCCAGCACGTGCAGGTGAAAACTGAAGTCCAGAGCTGAACAGAGAAGCCGCCGGTGTGAATGAACAGATTTCCTACGAAGCGATGCCATCTGGTGGGCACAGTGTCTCATGTGCCACCCGAAAGTCTGACAGACAACGAAGCACCATCTTCCAGAGGAAGATACCTTTCAAACGAGGACGCTGGACCTGGAACTCTGCACCCAGGCCGACCCTCATCCAAACGCCGGGGGAAACAATATCGTCAGACACGCAAGGACTAGTAAAGTAAGCTCCTCACACACCCTCTGGGAATACAAAGCACACACACCAGCAAAATGAAAAAGTAAATTCAAGAAAGAGGTAAAAATGAAAATCAAGAAATTATGAAGAACAAAGAAACCATAAAACGTAGTTATTCTTAATAATGATTGACAATGCAGTCATAAAGTTTAATGTGATTATTAAGAAAGGATTCCTCAAATGGTAGATATTTAAGGTAAAAAGCACTAATAACAGCTGGAAACTAAAATTCTGAAGGAAAGCAACCAAACAAAAGGATGAGGATGACAAACTAAAGGATGAAATGGACGCTAACTGCCCTGTCTTGTTCAAAGGAAGAAAACAGACCCGATTAACAGGCAATGGGCGGAAAACGCATCCAGCTTCAGTGCTTTCATTTTGGGACATTAAGGCTACCCTGTAATAAACACGGATGGAATGTAAAACTTCCAAACAGGCCTGGTGTCAGTCCCAGCCCGCCACTCACCCACTCTGTGACCTTGGGACATGGCTTCATTTCTCTGAGCCTAGGAATAATAACCTTCACCTAAAAGACGGTTACGAGGACTGAGAGGGCACCCAGCGGGCCCCCTCTGACAAGTGCCTGTGACACGGAGGCTGATGATCCACGGCCATAGAAGAAGGTGCAGGGCTGGGGCCGAGTACACAGTCAGCACAATAAACGTAAATGTGATCGACTCTCCCAGTAGAGGAAAATGGCTCTCAAATTGTTTTTTTTAATCCAGCTATATTGTTTACAAGAGATACACCAAAAATAAAATGACACAGATTGACTATATAAGGATGAATAAAGCTATATCTGGTGAGTTTTTTAAAAAAGAAGGCAGGACTAGTGGCAGAATTCATAGCAGACAAAGTAGATTTCAAGCAGAAGTATTAAATGGAATAAAGGGGGCTTTCCATTTAGGTAAAGGGTGTGGTCACCATGCTGGCGAGACCTGGAGGGTGGTGGCCTCTGAGGAGAGAGGATGCCTCAGTGACCCTTCTGAGCAGCAGTGCCCTACACATGCACACCAGACCCCTGCACAGACTCCGACGCTCACTCATCCCCTCAGGGCTGAAGAGGGAGGGATCTGCACACAGGAAAGCCAGTCCAGGCATCTCAGAACATAAAGATAACCCAAGGGGTCCAGCAGACCTGAATGTAAGTAGGACGCTAGTCAGAGGTCTCCAGAGAGACAGAACCAATAACCAGTAGAGGGTGTGCGTATCTGTGTGTGTGTCTGTGTGTGTGTCTGCATGTGTGTGTGTCCGTGTGTGTGTGTGTAAAGGGGCCTATTATAAGGAACTGGCTCATGCAATTATGGAAGCTGACAAGTCCCAAGATTTGCAGTCCACAAGCTGGAGACCCAGCAGATCTGATGCTGTAGGTTCCAGTCTGAGTCTGAGTCCAAGGACGGGGAAGATGGAAGTCCCAGCCCAAACAGTCAGGCAGGAGGAGTTGCCTCTTACCCAGCCTTTCTGTTCTATTCAGGTCTTCAACAGATTGGATGAGGCCCACCTGCATTGGGGAGGGCAATCTTCTTTACTCAGTCTACCGACTCAAATGTTAATCTCACCCAGAAACACCCTCACAGACATACCCAGAATACTGTTTGACCAACTATCTGGGCCCCTGTGGCCCAGTCAGGTTCACACATAAAACTAACTGTCACAGGTAGCCAGCCTGCCACCCATCCCAGGGCACAACTTGGGGTCAGCTCGGCAGGTTCTGAGTTCCTGGTACCTCGTCTCTGTGTCTGTGACCTCTCCGAAGGAGGAGGAGGCAAAGCTGCCCATCGCAGCCGTGGCTCATTGTTCTGCCTGTTGTGACGTCAGAGCCGCGGACGCAGATGCTGCCCCGTCTATGAGGCTCCAGGACCCAGCCCACAGCGGGCCTCCCAGGGACGCCCCCAAGCCACCTGAGCAGTCTTGGTGGGGACACACACACTCTGGATGGCAGCTGTGAGCACTGGAGTCATCAAATCAAAAGTCCCAGACCCCGTGGGATTTGGGGACTGAGCCCAAGAAGTCCCTGCTGATCATTTATGAGATCTGAGCCTTCCTCTCTGCCAGCCAAGGAGCTCCTGGGCAGGGCCGAGGACAGCAGGTCTCGGAGTAAGAGGACGCCCAACCCGGCTCAGGCATTGCTCTGTGCTTTGTTGCTTCCTGGTCTTCAAATTTGTTTTTACTGGTGTGAGAGGCTGGGACGGCTGATTTTGTTTCCTAAAATCCTTAAGGAGGAAAATCCCACACAGTCTTGCAGGAAATTAAATTTAGAAATGAGCTGCTAGGTTTGGCAGGGACCACGGTGGAGCTCCCACCAGGGCCAGACTACACACCCGCCAAGACCACATCAGTTATTAACCTTTTGCTCCAAAACATATGGAGAAAAGCTGCTCGAAACCCAGGGGGAATTTGCCTAAATGACAGTCACAGTGGGAGACCAACGTACCTCATGCAAGTGCCAGATCAGAAAATGAGTGAAGGAAGAGGGAATATTAATAGAACCATTAACCACCACCAGTTAATAGAGATCCAGGACTTTACAGTCGACAAAGAAAGAAAGTACATTCCTTTAAACTGCCAAACACACACACAGAAAAAGAGCACATATGAGAACCTCGGAGACTCTCAATGGGCTCCTAAGAGGGGAAATCGTGCGGGCAGCATTCCCTGAACACCTGCAATAAAACATGGAACTAACAATGGATAATTTTTGTCAAAGTCCTAGCCCCTTGCCAGCTGGCACAGCAGAGGACATCTGACCCGCCCTGCCGCCCATGGGCTGGATGATTCCACTTCCTCGTCTGCAGGAGGAGGGCCGTGCTGTCGCCTGCACATCTCTGCGTTCTGAGGATTAAACACGATGAAGCATTTAATAAATGCAGCACACAGGTGGCGCTTGATAAACGTCAGCTGCCATTGCTGGCGTAAGAGGATATGCATCCAGTCTTCTGCGTTGAAGAGGAAGTGAAACATCAAATTACAGGCACAATAAATGTGATAATGGGGGCGCTACTTGTCAAAACCACAGACGCAGCCAAAGCAGCTCTCTAAGGACAATGGATAGTTTTAAGTAATTCTGATAGAAAGTGAGAAAGGGGGCCGCCTGGTGGTGCAGCGGTTACGTTCGCGCTTGGCAGCCCAGGGTTCGCCGGTTCGGATCCCGGGTGCCTGCCGACGCACTGCCTGTCAACCCTGCCGTGGCCCATATAAAGTAGAGGAAGATGGGCACAGATGTTAGCCCAGGGCCGGTCTTCCTCAGCAAAAAGAGGAGGATCGGCAGTGGATGTTAGCTCAGGGCTAGTCTTCCTCACAAAAAAAAAAAAAAAAGAAAAGAAAGTGAGAAAGAAACTATGCTTTCCTTTAAGAAGCTGAAGTAGAAGGCAAGATCCAGAACCAGAGCTGGTTCCTCCCTCTCTCCCCCTTGACTGACATCTGAGTGATGCACGTGTTACTATACTGTCTGGGTTTCTATAAGGAACACCTGTTACTTCTAAACTGTAAAAGAGCAGAAACGTGCTTTACGTGCAGGAAGTCAACCCCAGGCCCCCACAGCCCGTGTTCAACCACCTCGTTGCCACCCTCACGTGGAGCCGGGGCCTGGGGCAGCAGGTCCTCAAGATCAGAGACGTGGGAGGGGCAGCCAGCCTGGGGCCAGGTCCTGGGATCATGCCAGCGTCCACAGCCCAAAGCTTGTTCCATAGGACTCTTCAAACACTTCCTCGTCCTTTTATTATGAAAAATTTCAAACACACAGCAAAGTTGAGGGAATTGCATGTGGACACCGTACAGTCTCCTCTAGGGTCCACTGCTCATATGTTGTCCCAGATCTCTCCCCTCTCCCCACCTGCTATCCATCCCTCAGCCGCCTTATTTTTTAACACATGGCAAAATAAGTTGCAGACATCTGCCCACTCCCCTCAAACTCTTCAGCAGACAGATCACTAACTAACTAGGTTCCATATTTGTTTACAATTCTCTTTTTTCTTTCGAGGAAAAATTTACATATAGTGAATATTATTCGGCCATAAAAGGGAATGAAGGACTGGTACACGCTGCATGGATGAGCCTCGAAAACGTGCTGAGAAGTGAGAGAAGCCGGTCATAGAAGACCTCCTACCACATGATCCCATTCAGGTGAGAGTCCAGAACAGGGAGGTCTACAGGGACGGCCAGTAGGTTAGTGGCTGCCAGGGGCTGGGGGCACAGTGGGTGGGGAGGTGACATTTATCTAAGGGTACCCAGCGGTGAGTTCTAACAAAAGCATACACCTGTGTAAGCCACCCCTACCAAGGTTTAGAACATCCCCATCACTCCAGAACCTTCCCTCATGTCCCCTCCCAGTAAATCCCTGCCCCCACCCCCACCCCCAGGGGCAACCGCTGGTGGGATTGTTTGCCCCCGCCCGTTCCAGAGCGAGGCAGGAAAGGAACAACGTGGCACGCACTCTTGTCAGGTTTCTTGTACTGAGCACAGTGTTTTTGAGATTCACCCACATTCTTGCGTGTGTCAGTAGTTAATACCGACATTTTGAAGATAAGTGTTGGATCAGTCTTTTAAATATATCCAACAAAATTTAAATATCATGGCTGTTTAATACCCACCATCATCAATTTTAAAAAGATAATTTTTTAACAGGCATGAATTTTGTCTCCTTTACCAGTATTTTTATTCCACGTTGCCCACATAATTTCATCCTAAAGTAATATACTTTGTGCTTAAAAGACTTTCATTGATCACCCATCATACTTTCCTGCAATTAAAATATGTGCATAAACTGAAATACTTTTTATTCTTTACTTCTGAAAGATTTTAATTATCTTCAAATTTTTCTGATGGATTTAGTTATTTTTACAGTCATTAGCTCACAATGAATCAAAACCCACAGATTTAGATATAAATAATTTATAGTACACATTTTGATTAAAAGTTGTTAGAAAAAGTAAATTTTCATTGGAAATACATCTGTCAATGAAATAGGGCTTTTTCCATTTAATTTCTGTTTCCACGGATGACTGTTACTTATAGTTAAAACAATACGGTGTTCAGCATCGAACTTACTCCTACTTTTAAAGGGTTTTAAAGATGCCAGCACTAAGCAGCTCTGCTCACGGAAGTACATGGGGACAAAAGGAATTTTGTTGCAGCAATTCCAAAACTCACATAGATGCACTGTCAAAAATGACCGTCGTGCTCAGATGACCTGCAGAGCCTTCTGCCCGCCCCACCCCCACCCCGCGCGGGCAAAGGTGGGCGGGGGTCGATGCTCAGGTAGGAATGCGGATGCCGGGAGAAGCTCCCCTCCACCACGGGCGCCTGGAAGTCGAAGTGCTGGACCTCACTCCCCCAAAACTGCGTGCGCCCGCCCAGCCCTGGGCGGTCGCTGGTTCGGAGACCCCCGCGCACCCGGCCCTGATTCCGGACCCCCATCAGCGCACACAAGGGAGGGTTTTGCCGCCTTTCGCCACCAGAGGGCGCGCCTCGCCCCCCCCAAAAGGACGGGGGACCCCGCGGCTCCCTGCACCTGCCCGCGCCGGGCGCGCGACTCATCTCCGCCAGGACCGCCCAGCCAACACCCAGCCTCCTTCTCCTAGTTGAGGGGCGTGGCTGGAGGCGTTGGCCAGCCCCCTCCTCTCTCTGGCCCCCACCCTGGGGCAGACCCGCTGGGTCTGTGAGGACTGGGGACATCGGAAAGCCCTGGAGCTACGGCCCATAGTGGGGGCTCCAGAGCTGGGTGACCCCCAGCCCCACAAAGGCAGCAGAGCCCCTGCTGGAACCCAGGCCTGGCCAAGAAGGTCCTGGAAGTGGCCGAGGGTCATGCACACCTATTCTCCCTTTGGGCACTCTGCAGAGCACCTGCCCCAACCTCCAGGGGAGGGGTCCTGTGCCCCTTCAGGGGTGGCCTGGTTGCCCAGAGTGTTGGCGGGAGGGAGGGCTGACACCTGGTGGTCACCTGGAGCGAGCCCTGATGCGGTCGGCTAGGAGCTGTGTGACCCGGCCCTGGTCACCACCTAGTCTCTGATCACCTGTCACAGCTGCCCGTGGGTCACCGCAGCTGGGTGGGGGTCAAGAGTGGCCGCAGGCATGCCGGCCAGCATTCACCCACTCCTCAGCCAGGGCATGTGCGTGGCACGTCCTGAGTTCCCTCTGGCCCCCTCCCCTCCCACCACAGGCTGACAGATGAGGCCTCAGCCACGAAGTCCAGAAACAGGAGGGCTCTGGTGGGGGTCCTCGAGCCCGTGGCCAAGACCCCGCCAAGGAGCCATCAGGCCCCGTGGGCCACTCAGGCTGGGGCAGGGCGCCCCCTGCCCAGAGGCCTGGGAGCCGTCCTCCCGGAAGGGCAGCAGGTCTGGCCCCACCGCCCTCACCTCCGGGCCCTCTCCATCACAGCCCAGCTCCTCCTGGAACCACCTCACCTCCCTGGGCCTCAGTTTCCCCCTCTGCAGGGCGGGGGTGTTGATGGCTTCTGGCTGGAGGGCAAACGGACCCGTGTGCTCAGTGTCCTCGTGTGGCCAGCAGCAGCAGGCACTCAGCACAGGGCGTGTCTCCCACCCTCCCCTCCCCCAGCCCAGGACACTGTCCAGGAGGGCCACCGGCACCACTGGTTGCCCCTGTCAGTAATGTCACTCCCACAGGGTACCGACCACCATCTGACCAGACCAACCCCACAAACCCGGCTCACTTGGAGCACCCCCCCCCCCGCCACCGCCCTGGGAGCAAGGGGCCGACTCAGGGGTCTGCCAGGCCTTCCCTGAGGACTCCCTCCAGCCCCTGAGCCTGTTCTGTGCAAAATGGGCCGAGTCCCTTCCCTCCCAGTTGGTGGGGGAACCGGCAAAGCAGCGCTTCTCCCAGGACTGCGGGCTCCTCAGAAAAGGCCCAGGATGGAAACGGGAACCAATCACAGGCAGGGGGCCTGTGGCCAATGTCGGGAGTGGGAGGGGGCTCCCTGAGGCCCAAGGACTGACCTGGGGCCTGGGATGGGGTAACCGGCCAGGCTGGAGGGAGGGCTTCGTAGTGGCCCCAGGGCCAGGAGGCACGAGCTCCCCTCCCAGCATGTGAGCAGAGCTGGGCGGGCAGAGAAGCTGCAGAGGGACCCCACTCCTGGGAGGGGACCACCTGACCCCCAGAGGCCCGGTCCAGCCCACAGAGGAGGCTTGCTTGCCCCAAAGGCCTCTCCCAGCGTCCCAGGGCCTGACCATCTGCGCATGCTCCCTCCCTCCCGAGTGTGGACGCCTGTCTGGAATGTTGACTCCCACCAGCGAGCTCATTTGCAGTGGCAGCTCCACGCCCACCGCTTCTCTGGAAGCAGGTTGAAGCACGCAGGGCCCTGGAAAGGCCAGCCAAGGCCTCGGGCACTGACTGGCAGGGGCAAGTCGATCTTCTCATAAGAGTCCCCACCCCTATTGTTGGTGGCAGAAGATCCCTGGGGCCCTGGGAGGGAGGCCCGGATGTGGGCCCCGTCCGGCAGGCAGGAGAGGGTCGGGTCTGGGGGAGTGGGTGGATGCAGGATGGCCATGCCGCACCCCGCCCCGACCCCATGAGAAGGGAGGCCCCTGGCTGGCCAGCACTGGGCCGGGATTCATGGCCGCCCCTTCCTAGCCTTGTCCACATGTCTGTAAGATGGAAAGGAAAGGCCTTGCAGGGCCTTCAGAAAGCTTCCAGGAGCTTCCAGGAGCCTAGCACATGGGCGATGCTCATCAAGAGTCGCTGCTCCGGGGACGATGGCGCTGGCTGAAGACCCTGCCTTGGGAAGAAGACTCAGATTCCCAAACACTGTGACCCACCTAATCCTCAGCTTCCTGCAACAGCATGTGCTCTTCACACGTTCGTGCAAAGGTTTGCACACGTCTCCCACATTTCCACCCATAGGAAGCTGCTGTTTCAGCCGGATCTCGTGATTACGACGGGGATGTTCTGGTGGTTCAGAGGGCGCCCGTCCGAACACACGCTCTCCAGGCTGGTGTGGAACGCTGGCCTCGCCCATGGTGGCCTGAACTGTCGCACTCCCAGCCCCCCGCAAGGGAAGGTGTTTTTGGTCATGGAAGCTGAGGTCATTTAAGGGTCAGAACCGCTCCCTGTCTGGTCCCGGATGCCCCTTTCCTCACGCCCACTCTCGTGGATGATGTTTCCAGGCCCACCTGCCTCCTGCTCCATCTCCCCGGAGCCTGTCCACAGAGGGGCCCCGCCCCCTCGAGGGATCAGAAGCTCCCAGGGCCGCAGGGTCCCTTGGGGGTGGCTTTACGTGACTTGGAGACCCAGGAGCCAGGGAGCTGGCTAGAAGCTTCTCTCCTCCTGCCGAGGGAGGAGACCGCTGTGTCATGTTGCATTTTGTTGCACTGTGCTGGGCTGGGCTGAGTTGGGCTGTGTTGTGTTGCTTTGTGCTGTGTTGCGTTGTGCTGGGTTGGGCTGTATTTACAGGAACCTGAGAGGCCGTCTCTCAGGCTGTCCTCACAGCTCCGCAGATCTCTGCGGCATCTCAGGCACCTGTGTGGTGGGCACCATCTGCCCACACGCACCACGGTTCCATCCACCAGGATGGGAACCTTCCAGGATTTCCCTTAGATACTTTAAGGCCTCAGGGTCCCAGGATCCTCCAGAAGAAGCTACCGTTTGGGCAGTTTGGAGCAAGTCTTGCAGACAGGAGACCCTAACCATCCAGGGCCACAGAACAGGGGTGGGGTCCTGTGACCTTGGATCGGGGTGCACCCGAGGCAGCTCATTCCAGGCTGGAGCCTTCACGGAAAGACTCTGGAGGTGAGGAGGGTGACCTGGAGGTGACAGACAGACAGGCTGAGACTACAGAGCTATCTCAGGGACAGCGGCTCAGGCAGCCTGAGGGCAGGGGAAGGAGAATGGGTGACAAAAGACCAAAGCCAGAGGCTCCTGTCCCTCTTTCCTGGCTGCCCCCGCCCCCTGCTCTGTGCTGGGTCCTGCTGACTGTGGCGAATTGTCCTGGAAATAAAGGACACAGACCCCGAAATGAAAGGGAGAAGGCCGCCGCCTCATGCTGCTAATATGCAAGAAGGGAGGGGAAGGGACACACACGGGTCTTTCCCACATGCTGGGCAGAGCCGACCAGGGAGCAGGGCGGGTCCCTGCAGGGCAGCTGCCTCCTTCCACGGTGGGGCCTCCCTCTGCGGTGGGGCGTCCCCCTGAGGACACTTTTTTCTTTTGTTTTCCCAGATAAGGAGCTTAGAAAGAGGGAGCTTGTGAACAGGGGACTGTGGATGCTTCTGGCAGGGTTGGTGTGAGCCAGGCCTCATCAGAAGATAGGAGAAAAAGGCCACAGTCCTTCCTTCCCCATCTCTTCACAGTTGCACCGTGTCCGTATCACCGGAGCACAGAGGGACCCACGCCACGCTGTGTGACACTTCTCCTCCTGTCTTAGTTCCACGGGGAAGCCCCTGTTTATGTCCCTGCCTCCCCGCCTTTAGCTGTCTGGAGTGTCCTTTAGTGGAACTGTACGGAGGGATCGTGGGAACAGCATCCCAAGCTCTCGCATGCTGATGATGTACAAAAGTGCGTCTCAGTGTTGGTCATTCTGGGTCAGTTTCCCTGAGTATGGGCTGTCCTTTCAATATATAAGCTTCAAATCTTTTTATGCCGGGTAAGTTGTCTTGCATTTTAACTTTTAGTATCTGCTGTGTTCCAATGCTTTGTTTCATTTTTCCAGGAACTCCTATTATATGCATGTTGGCTTCTTTTCTTTCTTTTTTAAACAACTTGATTGAGATATAGTTTACATATCATAAAATTCACCCATTTCAAATGTACAATTCCATGGTTTCAGTGTATTTACAAAGTTGTGCAACCAAACCATCACCATGATCTTCTTATAGAACATTTTCATCACCCCAGAAAGAACCCTTAGACCTATTAGCATCCCCAGCCCCTGGCAACCACCTATCTACTCTCTGTCTCTGTAGATTTCCCTATTCTGGACACTTCATATTGTTAACCTAAATGAGCAGCTTTACGAGGCAAAGACGCGTTCTAAAGAAAAGAGATGCTTTATTAAAAGGTTTGCAAACTGGGGAAGCACACCTCAAACTTGCAAGTTGGTAGGTGAGCCCCGCCTCAGTCTTGGGGTAGCTGGATCTTAAAGGCAAAAAGTGCAGGATGTGCCAGGTTAAGGCTGAATCCGGTTTTGATTGGTCACCCTTCCCAGCTACAGTGGACCTCGTGCCCGGGGCTTTCCAAACGTCCTCACTGCAGGGAAAGACGACTGCGTTGTTCTCCCACCATCTGATGACGGTCAAGGTTAAAATGTAATTTTTTATTTCTGCTCATAGTCCAGCCTTGGGGCGGTCGTGGTAACTGTCATGTCAACTCTGGCCTCTCATCTCTTTCTTTTGTCAGTATAAATGGAATCATATGATATGTGGCCCTCTGTGACTGGCTTCTTTCACTTAGCATCATGTTTTCAAGGTTCATTCATGTTGTACTTCATTCCTTTTTACGGCTGAATAATATTCCATTATATAAATATACTGTATTTCATCAGTTGATGAATATCTGAGTTGTTTCCACTTTTTGGCTGTTATGAATAACGCTGCTATGAGTGTTCGTGTCTGAGTTTTTGTGTGGACGTGTTTTCACTTCCCCTGGGTAGACACCTAGGAGTGGAGAGGCTGAGTCATACCGTAACTCTGTTTAACTTTTGAGGAACTGCGAGGCTGGTTTCCGCAGCGGCTGCCCCATCCTACGTTCCCACCAGCAGCACACGCGGGGTCCACCCGCTCTGCCTCCTCGCCAACACTCAGTATTGCCCGTCGTTTTTATTAGAACCATCCTAGGAGGTGTGAAGTGGGATCTCATCGCAGTTTTGATTCGCATTTTGCTATTGTAGAGCATGTTTTTATGTGCATATTGGCCGTTTGTACCTCTTGTTTTGGAGAAATTTTCATTGGATCTTCATTGCCTGTTTTCTGTACTTGCCATTTTCTCTCGAATCTTATTCAAGTCTTTCTCAAAATGTTTTCTTTTGTGTTTATCCGTTCTCATATTCCCTCTGGTCTAATCTCGATTCTGAAATAATTTCCATTTTTCTTCTAATTCTTTTCTAAGTTTTATCACCTCCTTTCTGAGTTTTTCTAATTCTGATTTACATTATTTTTTCATGTACTGTATCATTTTCTCACCGTCTTGAAGCTTGTTTTGAAGTGTTAGGTTGTGTTTTAATCTGTGTGATGGCCAGCCTGCCCCGGGCTCATGAGTCCTGGCTCCCAGTGCTCCAGCTCACGTGTAGCCCCGTCCGCTCTAAAATCGGGCTGACTGTCTGATCAGTACCGATGGGGGCGATACATTGTTGACTGCTGGGGTCAGGTCGTAAGAGGCCCTGGAGCCCTGTGACGTCTTGGAGCACTCCCGCTGGGGAAAGCAGCCGCCATGTGGGGACACTCAAGCAGCATCACAGAGAGGCCCACACAGAGTGGACCAACTTGCCCCCCATGTGAGTCAGTCACCCTGGAAGTGACTAGAAGTGGACACTTGAGCCTCAGTCAGGCCTTCAGATGACAGCAAACGTCTGCCCACACGAGAACCCAAGCCGCGCTCCTAATGCCCGCCCCCAGAGACCATGGCCGACAGTACTGGTGGTTGTTGTGTTAACCACTCAGTGTTGGGGGTGATGCAGCAGTGAGCAATCAGCACACTCGATCTTGTGGGCATCTCTTCCATGTGCCGTCGTGGTCTGCAGGGATGTGCTTCTACTCCACGTTGCGCTTTTTCTTAGAGTATCACTGTGCAGGATCTGCCTACAACTCTTCTATGCTGCTCATTTTCATATAACATCGGGTTTCCTGGGCTTTGGGACAGAGGTGGGGTCTAGATGGCTTTCCAGTCCTGACCCTGGAGCTCCCTCTAGTGCTGCTATCCTGAACTGCTCCCCATTCCCTTCCCGCCCCTCCCTGGGCTGGACTTCCTTCCCCTCCATTTCTGTCGTCCCTGTGCTTCCCGGTTTGGGTTTATTCCCAGCACTTCTCCTCTGAGGGCCCACGGGGCCCGGCCTGACCCTGCTGATCCTCGCACCCACCCCACTGAGTGTGTCAATGCCCCGTGTTAGCTGCTGTGCTCAGATTGGCTCGTGAGTGTTGAGGAAGTCCTGGCTGGTGATTCTGGAGCAATCAGGCCCACGGGACACTCCCGCTGCTTCCCTCAGGTTCCTCCTGCTCAGAGGTCGCAGGTCTTAAAGCTGTTGGTGGTGATCTCCTGCCCGCCCAGCCTCGGCTTCCCGCATAGAGCTGGGCTGTGGGACCGGGCATCCTGAGGCCTGTCCGTGACCTGACTGGGACCCCCCATGCAGACACTGGGCACATCCCACAACCCACACGGGAGACCAGCCGGCCGGCTCGCCCTGAGGTCACATGTGTTGGAAACGGCAGGAAGAAACAAGAACTTCTGCTTTTACGGGCTGCTGCCTGGGAAGCCAGGTTCAGGCGGGAGGCCCAGGGTTTCCTGCACAACTGTGGCTTTGATGGCTCACGAGCAGACCTGCCAGTCCCCCAGCCTCCACTCTGGAGTCGGCCATCCTAGGGCCCTCTCTCCTGCCACCTCCCCCAGATGCACTGCTCCCTGGCCTTCCACGACACCCACCCCGTCGCCAACCAGGGAGGCCCACAACTTCCAGTGACCCTTCAGTATCCCCTCTCTCAGGTCGTGAATTTTGATGGCCTGTGCTACCACCCACCAAACCAGGCAACCCTGGAGGACACCTCGCAGGAAGGGCAAAGAGCACAGGCTCTGGGTTCACTGGGCCCCGGGGTTCAAATCCTGGCCCACCTGCCCTTCGGAAAGCTGCCATCCCCCCCACCAAACCTGCTTCCTTCTCTGTAAAGTGGGAGGAATAGTCCCACCTTGGGGGCTGTTGTAACTGCGGGCCCTCCAGGACCAGTTCATCTGGTCCCATCTCTTATCAGCAGTGACTAAGAATTGCCTTTCAGAAAATGTGCAAAGTCACATAGCCTGGGCGTGTGCAGAAGTCTTGACCTGAAACCACTGCGGAACCAAACATCCTCCTTCCCAGGGAACCCAGGACAGGGACACGACAGGAACTTGAAAGTCAGACTCGATTCAGTAGTGAGGGGTCCCTCATTCAGGAAGATCTGGTGTTAAATTCCTTCCCCACCTCATCATAAATGTTTAGCACCCCATCATAAATGTTTAGAACCGTGTCATAAATGTTTAAAAGCTTACCATAAATGCTTGAAACCCACCAATCAAAACCTGTGCCACCAGCAGTTCCGCCTGCCAGCCTGTTCTCCCTAACCTCTTAAATTTCGCCCCAAATCCTGAATCAGGGAGACAGATCTGAGAGCACACACCCTCTGTCTCCATGCAGATGGATCTTGCAGAATAAAGCTGATCTCTGCTCCCAAAGGCTGATGCCGTAATTAATTGGCTATTTGTGTGCATCAGGCAAGAGAACCCCAAATGTGTGCAGTAACGTTGTGACTGACATGAGTGCAGAGGCTCCTGCAGAACCGAGAAAACTCCAGAAGGTGGTCATCCCGTCCTGGCTTCCCGCAGTGCTGGGAACACAACCACACCGGGAAACGTCCTGGCGGCACTGGAAGGGGCTCTCTCGCTCAAACGCAGGGCCCCTGAGGCCTGCCAGGGGCGTGACAGGACCTGCCCGTGTGGGCTCTGCAGTCCCAGCAGATGGTGGCAGTGGCCCCTCGTGGGCCCTCACTCTCCACTGTCACTTCTTCCCCACCAAAGGTGGGTATCAACTAGCCAACCTCAGCACCCCTGGCACCAGGGAGGAGATGCCTTTGGGGGCCTCACTCCCCGCTCCAGCCCACCCCAATGTCCTGGGTCTTCCTCTGGGCACCCTGACATCTTCCACTGCCTGCTCTCCAGCTAAGAAACTGCTCTTCCAACACCTGGGGTTTGTGTTTCTTAACATCTGGGAGGAGCAAGCCCCCTCTCACCCTTCTTTTCCAAAGCCATCCTAGCTGGCTGCAGATAATGACAGGTGACTGTGTGGGTCACCTTAGGAATGTCCTGGCTCCTCTCAAGGTGTCCCCCTGTCCACAGCACTCTCCTTTCCAGTTCAGAAACTTCTGTCCCCATCACACTGCCAGCCCCGGGGGTGCACTACGCCTGGAGGGTCCCCTGCACTCTGCCCACACCTCTATAAAGCACCTCTTTATTAAGCCCTCCTGCGATTAACCTGATCTGAGTGTGAATCTCCTTCCTGCTAGGACCCTGATAGAGCTCAGGGTTTCTCCCAGGACTTCATATCCTAAACCAGCAACGCAAATCCCATCTGAAGAGATTACAGGGCACAAAGCATATAATTTTCTTGAGTGATGCAGAGAGAGCATTTCATAAGATTTAACACCTATTTGTGACTTTTTTAAAAAGCTCTCAGCAAATTAGGAATGGAGGCAAATGAAACATTCTCAGCTTGATAAAGTTGTTCACCAAAGACCCACTGGAAAAGTGTATTTAGGTGATTGCCAGGGCTGTAGGGGAGAGGGGAGCACGGGGAATGCTTTAGGGCAGTGAAGCTATTCTGGATGACACTGCAATGGTGGATACATGACACTGTGCACCTGTCAAGACCCAGAGAACTTTACAGCAAAAGAGTGAACCTTAATGTATGAAAATCTAAAAACTCATTTAAGAGGTCGGAGCATCCCAGGACATAATGCAGACTGACAAGAGAATCTGACCACATCACTAATGTATGAAACAACCTCACAGAATGGGTGGAAGGGAAGGACGCTGACCTCAGTAACTTTGGAAATGAGTGGAAACCAGAAAACTAAAGACTGTAAAACTAAAATAAAAAGAGTACACAGCACTATTGTTTCCCACTGGGACACAGGTTAGCGACTCTGAAACCACAATCCACATACACTGGAGTTTGACGATTAAGGATGGTGGATGGTGGAGCCAGGTTTTCACTGTTGGGGAGGGAGGTGATAGAGAAGGAAGAGGAGACTTGAATGGTCCATGTGGTGATGGGTTTGAGGTGGAGACATCAGCGTGAACTCATGTTCAGCTAAATCTAGACGCAGGTGGTCACATAGAAATACATATAGCTGTACGTGTATACATGAGTTAGTCTACACACACACATTTCCTTGCTCTGTCAGCTGAGAAGGTCTAGAAGCAACAACACCCCAACACCAACAAGCACGCCTAGTGCCCAGATCTTGGTTTCTAATAGGATTCTCCAGTCAAAGGAACCAGGGATCCCTGGAGAAGCGGCTGATTCTAGGGCTGGGGCAGGAAATACACAAGAGGAGCCTGGAGATTCTTGTAGTGCCAGAAAGTAAGAAAGCACTCAACAAACACACATGATGACAGGGCACGTCAGAGGACATGGGAGCCAAGTGAAGGGGTTCCCCCTGGCCAAGGCTGGGACAACTTGAACAACAAAATAAATAACATGGTATTGGGTTATAACTCCAAGTGTAAAATAATTATCCTCATGTCCATAAGGATATAAATAAATGATTGAAAAAGTAGATAACGAGGCGGAGAGACAAATCTCCCACACAGAAGAATCCAAATTTATGTGGCTGCTCCTCCCTTGAGGAGGTGGAGGGTGACCCCACTCCTCACGTGTGGGCTGGGCAGTGACTTCCTTCCAAAGAGGACAGTGTGGCAAGGGGGAAAAGTCCCTTTACCAGAAGAAACCTGACAGCACACCTCAGCCAGGTGATCCAGGTCAACATCCACAGTGACACGTCCCATGGATGCTCCATACCCTTGATAGGATGTGATGAAATGACACGTCATCTCTGTGGTCCTCCCAAAACCCGTGACCCCACTGTGATCATGAGGAAAACACAGACAAATCCCAACTGAAGCACTTTCCACTAGACACCTGAGCAGCCCTCCTCAAAACTGTCAAAGTCGAGACAGGTCTGAGGAAGTCTCTGGCGTGGAGGATCCTGGGAGACGTGGTGACTCAGCGTGGTGTGGGGTCCTGGACGGGGCCCTGAGTTGGAAAAAAGACGTTGGGCAAAACTAAAGAACTCTGAACACATCGGGGACTTTAGCTAACAATCATGTGTCAGAATCGGTTCGCCAGTAGGACAGATGTACCGCACTGACCTGAGATGTGAACATTCGGGACATGCAGTGGGGGAGACTAATTCTTACTATTTTTGCACCTTTTCTGTAAATCTCAAGCTATTCTAAAATAAAAGCCTACTTTTTTAAAGTACATTCAGTAGAGAGTCTTTTAGACCCATCCCCTCCGAGATCCAGAGCAAGGAAGGCTGCCCTCCATTAAGTGGAGGAAGGGAAGGGGACCGGGCCCTCCCTCCTGCCCCCCGTCTCTGACCGGGGCCCCCCCTCAGCCGAGCTGGTGGAGTTGGAGGGTCCAGAGCCCATCAGCAGAGGCTTTCTGGTCAGGCTGCCAGGCCCCAGGGACAAGGACACAGGGTGGCATGGGAGGGACACAGGGAAGCCAGCAGCCCAGCCCTACTTGGCTAACAGGGTCCCTACAGTTAGTCTAGGCTCACAAGTGAGATGGCCAGACCATTTTCTTACATCTCACGTGTCTGGTTTTAGAGTCATAATTTATTCGAGCCTCATAAAAGGAGCTGGGCAACCTTTTTGTGGTTGTTTTGTCTTCTGTTTTCAGAAACAATTTGTATAAGAAAGGGATTGGCTGTTCCTTTAAAGTTTGGTCGCATCACCTGTAAACCCAGCTGTGCCTGGCTTGTTTTTTGGGGGACGGCGGGTGGGGGGGAACCTGACTGCCATTTCCATTTCTTCACTACTTGTTGGTCTATTCAAGTCTCTCTTTCTTCTTGTGCCGATTTTAGTGTTTCATATTTTTCAAGGAATTTACCCATTTCATCTAGGTTTTCAGGTTTATCATATGAAATAATAGTATCATGCATTGTCCTCCTCTAATTTTTAATCTAGTGTGTTCGCAAAGGGGTTCCTGGACCCAGTTCCAGCACGTGTGTGTGAAGGCCTGCCGACACCAACAAGCAGTCCTCGGACGCCAGCAGCGTGGCCGAGACTTCAGCTAAATTCTGACACTATCTACTGGAGATGGAATCAGATTCCGCGGAGACAGGGCTCAGTCCCACAAGACTGCCTTCCACTTTAGAGGCCGGTCACAAGCCCAGGTGGTTACCTGTGCTTCTGACCTTCTGACCTACTGGCTACAAACTAGATGTTCTAATGACCCCCTCCAACTCAGGATGTCATTCACAAATCCAGGTTGTTAACTGTACTTCTGACCAACTGGCTATAAATCAGAGGTTCCCAGGACCGACTCCTCGGTCTATTAATTTGCCAGAATGGCTCACAAAACTCAAGAAAACCCCCTGACTCACTAGATGACTTATTTATTACAAAGGATATTAAAGGATATGAATCAACAGCCAGACATAGGGCATACATGGGGCATACATTTGTCCTGAATAAATGAGCTTCTGTCCTCCTGGAGCTTGGGGCCCGGCCTGGTGGCATGTGGAAGCGTTATGGTTCCCTAACGTGGAAGCTCTCTGAAAAGAAGGGCCAATGAGGATTTTTATGGAGGCTTCAAGATGTCATCACGATTGACTAAGTCATTGGCCACTGGCAGTTGATTCAACCTCAAGTCCCTCTCCCCTCCCCAGAAATCAGGGGGTGGGACTCAAAGTTCTAATCCTCTGATCACATGCCTGCTGCTTCTGGCAACCAGCCCCCACAGTGCATGGGGTCCCAAAGTCACCTTCATTAACATAAACAAGAAATTCCAAGGATTTGGGGAGCTGTGAGCCAGGAACTGTGGATGAAGACCATATTTATGTGAGAAATATATTTCAGTTATCTGAATGACCAAAGATATATATTTCTTACAAATCACAATATCACAGTATTTTGTCAATTTATTTCTAAGTACCACACAAGCTGGGTCCTACAAATCTTGGACTTGGTGCATCCATTACCTAAGTCTAAGAACGTCTTATTTATTTGTCTGGTTTCCTGTTTAAGCGGTGGTCACTGAAGTAGCAGTAAATCCTGCTGTGTGCAGAGGGGTTACCACGTGGCGGGCACTTTCTCAAACACCGGATGTGCAGTAACTAACTAATCCTCCCCGCGACTCTATGAAAGCAGGTCGAATGACACCCACAGTGTTGAAGTATCAACAAAAGTGATGCCCAAGACACTGCGGCATCGAAACATGATGGGACCACACGGAGGACTTCCCGCCACGGAGTCGCGGGTTCCGGCAGCGCTGCTGAGCTCCTCAGCCGGCACGCACAACTCGGGGAGCTAGATTTAGGTCGGGGGGTAGTGAAAATAAAGATGCAACTTTTTTCCAGCTAAGTTCACGGATGCCCTGAATTCCATCATCAGTCTACCCAGGTGTGGAGTTGACACCGGAGTGGGGTGAATCCACCCCGCCTTCCCCTTCAGTCCTGAACTTTCTCGGACACCTGTAATCTGAACGAGGCGTCTGATCTCCCTCCTGCCCGCCTGCACCGCGAGGGCTCCTCCTGGATTCATTTCTCTCCCACCGAGTATTCCCCCGACAGGTTTTCCATGGGGCCCCTGTGGAGCCGACCTCCTGGGCTCTGTGCGCCGAGACTTCTGCACGTGGCCCGTGAGTGGGGACTCGAGCAGACACAGTCCTCTAGGTTCACAGCGCTTCTCCTCGGCACTGTAAGAGTATTGCTCCATTTTCTCTTGCGTCCAGCATTGCTGTTGGGGCACTGGCTATCACCCTGATTTTTGTCTTTTTGTAAGGAATCTTCTCTCTTTTTTTGGAAGTTTTTAGAATTTTCCTTTTGTCTCCAATATTCGGGAACAAAAATATGCCTGGCTGTCCTTGCTTCTTCCATCGCACACTCTGAGCCCTGTGAGCTCTTCCAATATTGATTCTGGAAAATGTATCTTCCTGATTTTCCCAAACGCTTCCTCCTCTCCCCTCTGGGACCCAATGTCCAGCGGCTGGCACCTGCACTTTCGTCTCTGTGTCCTTCAGCTGTCCTTCCATGTGTTGATCTTGTCTCGCCACAGCTTCCTGCTGCCCTTACACCCGCCCGTGTGTTCTGCAGTGTCCACCCTGCTCTTCATCTCACCTACTGGGTTATTTATGTCAACAGTTGTAGTTGTCAGTCCTCATAGTTCCACTAGTTTCTTTCTTTCATGAATTTTTTCTTGCTTCTTATTGATCATGCCCTTCTTTGTCCACTTCCATAGATCTATCCCGTTTGCTTCATTTTAGTTGATGTCTTCACGCTTATTTACATTCTTGGTCCACCTGTCCCAGTGACAGTGATAGCGGGTGTCCTTCAGGGGCTGTCTTTCTTTCTTCCTGGGGTTGTGCCCCTGACCTGAGAACCCGGGTTCTGGTTCTGGTTCTGGTGGGGGTCCCCAGCCCAGCCGTGCCGCCTCAGAACCCAAGGATGGCGAGTGAGGTACCCACTGTGAGACAGTAACTTACTGTAACATATATTTGGTCTTTGTCCCATTCCTGGCACAAAGCTCCTTAAACCCTTGGAATTTTTTAAGTGATGAGAGGGACAAAGGTGTGTTTTGTTATCTTAAGGAGGTGACTTTTGGAAAGCCCCTAAGGCACCGAAGGATGGGAGCTGGTTGCCAAGGAACCAACCTTGTGATTAGAGGATTGGACAGTTCAGTCCCACCGCGACTCCAGGGAAGAGAGAGGGCCTGGAGGTTGAACCAATCACCAATGGCCAATGATTTCATCAATCATGCCTATGAAGCCTCCATAAAACCTCAGAGGACAGCGTTCAGAGAACTCGAGGGCTGGTGAACACGTGGAGACTTGGGGGAGTGGTACCTGGAGAGAGCATGGAAGCTCCACACCGTTTCCCCATACCTGCCCTGTGCATCTCTTCATCTGGCTGTTCCTGAGCTGTTATAGGCTGTTCCTATATCATTTCATAATAGACCAGTCATCTAGTAAGAAAAATGTTTCTCCAAGTTCTGTGAGCAGCTCTAGCAAGTTAATGGAACCCCAGGAGGGGGTTGTTGGAACTTCCCATCCACAGCTGGTTGGTCAAAAGCACAGGTGACAACCTGGACTTGCGACTGGCATCTAAAGGTGGAACTGTGCGGTCTTGTGGGACTGAGCCCCTAACCTGTGGGAACTGACGCTGTCTCCAGGTGGATGGCGTCAGAATTGAGTTGACTTGTAGGCCACCCAGCTAGTGTCCAAGAATTGCTTGGTGTGGGAGAAACCCCACGTGGGAACTGGTGTCAGAATCATCCTTCCCCTATAACTGCTATTCCAGCAAGCCCTCGGGTCAGGGACTCACCTTTAACCTCCAGTGCCTCCCCCACCGCAACCGAGGGCTCATCAACCCCTCACAGCAGCAGGCGGGTGCACTTGCCATGCCCCACCCCACCCCACCCCCACAGCCTGGCCGTGTCACCAAAGTGCTGTGAAGAGCAGGAGCAGAATGTCACAGCCTCCCCCCTCCTCTCGCTGTCCCCTCCTGCACTCACTCCATGGAGACGACCTCCATCCCAGGGGATCCCTGGGGTCTTGCTTGGTTTTTATGGTTCCCTGAGTCCATCCTTGCCTGCCTTCCATGGTTTCTCCAGATTGATTGCAGAGGAGCCCGTATTAGCCACGAATCCAGACAAGACAGGGGGACAGGCCCTGGGCGTGCCCTGGATGGGGAAGCCTGCAGCCCCCTCAAAAGCCCTGCTCTCCCTCTTCTGTCGCCACATAATGGTGTCTTGGCCTCGGCAGCATAGGCACCCATGTCTGGTTAAAGGGGGTCCTGCCTGGACGTGTGGATGATGTCATCCCCCATCCCTAGGCAGGGTGTGGGGAGACAGAGAAGGTGGGGGCCCACTAAGGGGGCCTGATGCCCCTATGGTGGCTGGGACCACCCCCTCCTGACAGACACACACACGCGCGCACACACAAGCACACGAGCGCACATACACACAACCTTCGCCACCTTCTCTGGCCCCTCCCGCTTGGCAATTTCCAAAGTCAGATTAAGGCAGGGAGATCTGGGAGGGAATCCAGGGCAGGGAGCCGAAATACTCTCCCAGCTGGGAAAGCCAAGGTGTTCACAGCCTAAATAAATAAACAAGAGCGGGGGTACGTACAGGAAGGCGTTTCCATCTCTCTCCTTGAGCGGAGGAGTGATCCTCCTGCTGCCGAGGGTGTTTGCTTTCAGGGTCTCTAGCGGTGCACACATCTCAGTGTCAAGTGGACACCCCCCCCTCAGCCAGGTTGGGCCCTCTGCCCTCCACAGGTGCCCTCCCCTCTAAGCCCAGACCCCTGGAGGGGGGAAGTGAGAAGGAAGCGTGGAATCCCCTTGGGAGACCCTCCAAGGCAGGGAGCACGGCTGCCCATCCTGCAGGCCCTGGCGTGAGTCCTGTCTGTCCTGGGCTGAATCGTGTTCCCCCCTAGATTCACCTGTTGAAGTCCTAACCCCTGATGTGAATGTATTTGGAGATAGGGCCTATAGGGGGCAATAAAGGTTAAATGAGGTCATAGGGGTGGGCCCTAATTCCATAGACTATGAGAAGAGGAGAAAAACTAATTCGGCCTGAACTTGTTTTTCCAAAAGGGCCTGACATGGCCTGTTGAGCATGCACTGTACATCTGCTCTAAACAGTTCCTATGTCCCAAAGGCAAGAATGATGCCCCTAAAGATAGAGATGTAGCTTCCCCCATATCAGCATTCCTTTAGGGATAAGCATCTCTCCCTAAAAAGTAAGGAATAAGTACTGACCTGCTGAGCTCATCCTGTGACCACTGACCTGCTGTGCCAGCAAAACAATCCCATGACTGATGTAAAAGGGACATTCCTGTCAGGTGTGATGTGTGCTCTTTCTTCCAAGACGGTATATGACCACTCTGTACACCCTTCTTTGGTGCCCTTCCTTCCTCAAACCTGGCTCCTAAAAAACTCACCCCAATTTTGATTATAGATTGATTATGGATTATTTATGTTGACAATTGTTTAAGTTGCCCAGCCTGTGGTCTTTTGTTCCAGCAGCCCGAGCAGACCGAGACACCATCCCTGAGGCCAACAGCAGACCCAGGGGCCCAGGCATTGTGCTTTGCCCCAGACTGAGCTCCTCTCTGTGGCCCTGCAACCAGTGTAGGTCCCCCCTCGCCTGCCACTGCCCGTGAGACTGGTTATAAGTGCCACCTGGATGCCACTGAGGACCCAGCTGGGCCCTGAGAACTGGCTGACACTTGGTCAGCAGCTCAGAAAGGAAGGCCTTGTGTTCTGGCATCCCCCCCCCCAATCAGGGATGCAGCCCACTCTCCCCTCCCACCCCATTACAGGGCAGATGATGACCCCGGCACAAAGAAAGGCCTCTGTCCCTCTGGCCAGGTAAACTGGAGGAATGGCAGCCTCCAGTGGGCCACCAGCCACAGCAGCTCCTTCGGCTCCCTCCAGCCGCAGAGCCCACCCCCACCCCAGCTGGAGGGCACCTGGCACAGGAAGTGGATTCGCTGGCTTTCCAACGCCCACCTGGCTGCAGGGCCTCGGGGATAGAATGATCCGGGCCCGCCTCTCTGAGAACCCAGGCTGTCCACACAGCTTCTCTCTTCCAGCCTCGAAATATATTTCTCTGACTCATTTGTTACCCACAGTACGTTGTAGTTCAGAAAGAGGCATAAGGGAAACTTCGGAGGCGGTGGAAACGCTCCCCATCTTGTCTGGGGGTGGTTTCCACGGTCTATTTATTTGTCAAACTGCACATTTTAGGTCTGTGCATTCTACTGTATGTAAATCATAGCTCCAAGAGACATAGTCAAAAAATAGTCATTGTTAAAAATCAGAAAATACAGACAACCAACGATGGCCCCCATGTCAGCGGCGGCAGGAGCAGGAACACCTCTCCCTCCAGACGCCCTGGCCCGCCCCACCCATGATGGGCACACAAAGGCCGCCACACAACACACCTGCTCTGGATCCTGCCACCTTCTGTTGACAACAAAACACGGTCGTGTTTCCACTCACTCTGCCACAATATTTTTAATGACTACTCAACTTTACACAGTGTGCATAAACCAAATTGTTTTCAACAAATTACCTGTTGGAAATCCACACCTTGGTTTTCCTTTCAACGTTCTAAATAGCACTGCCATCAACATTCTGGCAGCCTGAACTTTGAGCACATTCTAGATTCTTTCTTGAGATGAAGTCCCAGGATTTGTATTGCTGTGGCAAAAGGCACTTGCATTTTAAAGGTTTATTTTGTTTTCTTAATCCCAGCTGTAAAGCAGAGATTTCAACAGCTTTCTGACTGGTCTCTCATTTGATCTTTAGAATCCCAAGGAGGCTGGCGGATGCTGAGCCCAGAGGGCAGCATCAGAACCATTGTACTTTGGAAATAAGGCTGAACGACTGGGCGCAGACCAGAACGCAAATAACAACCTATGTAATGATACTTGGACTCTGCTTCTGAGAAGGAAAGGGTGGATCCCACACGGAGGCCGTCACTCCTGCTGACAAGTGGAAGAGGCCGGGTACATTATGAAAATCTTACTGCTGAGGAGCAGGGAGCCCCAGGGGACCGTGGGGCATGAGGACATAATGGGCTGAAATTCCAGAGAGAGGAGAACAGTCCAGACGGGCTGGTGAGTCACAGCTGTCTGTTGCCTGGGGACATTTGTCGGTTCTGGGATCTGAGCTGAAGATTGGGCTTGGCCCAGGCAGGGAGCCACAGCTGAGGGGCAGAGAAATCAGCAACGCTTTCCAAGGCCCCAGGGGCAAAAGTGGCAAAATTGGAGACTTCAGGTGAACCCTCATTCCAGTGATACCAGCTCAACACAAGGTTGACATAAGGGAAGCCATATTGTAGAAAAGAAACCATACTGTAACTTTGAATGACCTCTGATTAACTAGCCCAGACATGCTCTGTGGTCTTTGTGGCCCCTCCCAGCTGATATAAATTGATAACTTTGTTCTCTTGAGTTCCTTAGGAATGTGATGACCCTGGGGCAGAGAATCCATGCTGATAGCCATCATCAATGACAACTGAAAGATCAGGGTATAGGGCGTTGCTCCAGTCTCTGATGCATGTCCAGTAAAACAAAAGGCTGCCAGGAACTAAGATTAGATGGATGCCCCACCCTAAGACCAGACGCCTCCCCCACCTGGAGACCAGCCCCCTATTAACTGGCCTGTAGTCTTTGTTCTGTAAGATGGTTCTTTGAGACATTAGTCGGTCAACTTCTCTCTTGCTAGCAAGCTGTAATAAATCCTTTTTTTCCACCATCTTGCCTCTTGACGATTGGCTTTTGTCTCGTGGTGAGCAGATTGTGCCCTTTGTGTGATAACACTAGAACCTTTGTAAAATCTTGGTGCTGTGTGTGGCAGGAGACTAAGACCTGCCAGGCTCTCAGTCAAATCTCTGAAGAGACCAATCCCTACACCAAGGCAGCCAGAACAAGACAGAGTCTCCTCAACTCTGCCCCATCCCACCCCAGGTCAGTCCCTCCTCCTGTCCTAACTAACTGCCTGACAGTTTGCTCCCAGGAATGACCAAGTGGCTCCAACTGGACCGACTCTTGTGCAGATAACAACTGGCATTGCTGGACATGAAGCCAACTGTCCAATAGCACTGGAGAGTGGCCAACACTAGAGACTGCAGAGGATGGACACCAGGGAAAAGGGAATGGCCAGGTGAGTCTCTATGTTTGTGGTTTTCCATCAGAGGGCAGGCTCCATCTGGGTCCTGCAGGATGGCTAAAACCCTGGTGGAACCCACAGTCTTACTGATTTGAAATACCAGAGGTTAGACTTTGGGGTGACCACAGCAGCTGGAAAGTGAGGGGAAAATCCCAGAATGGAGACAGCCACAGAGAGGGAGCCCCAGACACTCCATAATAAACCCTGCTCAAATCTCTGGCTGATCAGTGGGCTGTGCTTGCCTAGCACAGAGTCCAAGCAGCTCAACTAAGAGAACAGAGATTTTACTTGCTGGCCATCATGGAGGAGACAGTGCTTATGGTTTGAGTTCAGTTGAGTTAACCACTTAATAAAACAAAAAACAAATTAGTAATCTTAAAGAGAACATAACAGAATCCTGCCTCCCTACGACATGTCACAATGTGCAGAATACAACCCAAAATCAGTAGACACACAAAGATGCAGGCAAGTATGATCAATAATCAAGAAATGAAATTGATGGAAGCCAGAAGACAAAGGAGTATATCTTTAAGGTCCTGGAAGGGAAACACAGACAGCCTAAAATTCTATACCCAGCAAAAATATCCTTCTGTGATGACCGTGAAATAAAGACTTCAGGGAAACAAACACTGTGATTCCCTTTTAGGAAGGCTAAAACCAAACAAACAAACAGGGCAAATAATACATGGCTGTCCTTGGGTGGGGCTGCTGACTGGAGGAGATATGAGGGGGGCTTTGGGGTGGGGTTGTGGATGGTCTTCTTGATCTGCATTTTGGTTTCAGGGTGGGTTCACTTTGTGAAAATGCATCAAGCCCTCTGTGTATATCAGATGCACTTTTCTTTATATCTATTATACTTCAATAAAAGTGTACTAAACATAACCATTTAACCAGCACATTTGGGGACAGAAGGAGGAAGGGGTGGGAGAGGAAGCCTGGGAGGGGGCCCTCCTCATACTTGTACAGGGCTCAATAGACCTCAATTACTGTAAAATATGTCATTACATAAACATAGTGACTGCTTGATTTTTAAAAATGGCTATGGAAAACATGGTTCTTTTAGTGACCAGTATCTTTTGTTGTGATAAAAATATTTATCTGAAATTCAGCAATTCCTTCAATTTAAATCCAAATGAAATGAAATTGTGTATTTTAGAGTAAAGCATTATAGTATTATCTCATTCTGTTTTTCAATTATTTCCAACCCTCTTCTCTCTACATAGTTGCAGAGCGAGATGTTGGGAACAAGGTTGAGCCATTTCACAACGGTTCTCTCTTAGTGGTTGGATTTAAAGTGACTTTTACAGACTTTCTTTTTTGTAATTTTTAGCATTAATTGATTAATAACAAGTGTTTTTCCAAATAATAAAACTGTTCTGTTGTGCTCCTGGTTTAGCCATCATTAGCTGGGTAACCTTGAGCAAGTTTCTTAAACTCTTTGAGCCTCAGCATTTACAGCTTTAGCATGGAGATAATATTACCAAGTTCATAGATTTTTATAGAACTGAATTAAATCATTTTCCAAAGTACAGATGGGTTCCCCATCATTCCCACGGTTGGTAGAATCCGAGGATGCAGAACCTGCAGATACGGAGGGCCGACAGAGGGACTGGAACATAGACGGACATTTTATCCTCAAGAGGTCCTGAAACCAATCCCCCGCAGATACCAAGGGATGACTTACACAGTCAAGGCCCTTAATACATAGTGGCTGTTATCATTGTGGCCAGACACGAACAGGAAAAAACAACGAAGACTCGACCCACTCTCAGGAGATTACAGTCCAGCAGAAGGAGATGTGGGCAAACCCCAAACATCGTCCAATAAACTGCCTGTACCCTGGGGGTGGCCACCAGCTGTGAAGGGCAGGGATAGCAGGGCCAGGAGGGCATGGAGGGATGGGCCAGAAGAGGGGGCTGCTGCAGACCTCCTAAGGACCCTGTGGCCACACAGACCCGGCAGGATCTGAGTCGAAATCCTGTCCTGGGAGCATGGAGGGCTCAGTGCCAAGGTCCGCACTGCCCCAGGGGATGGGGACATCTGGTCCACTACAACACATCAGGGGGAGGGGATCCTGGTACTTGTGCCCTGCACTGTGCTGGGCTCAGGAGACTCTGCAGGTTCTGGGGTCCCTGAACTGGGGTGAGGGAGTCCCCAGAGGGCATCCCCAAGAAACCCCTTAGCTGGAGCCCCTAGTGTGGCCTGGCTTTGCTGCAGAGCATTGGATACCCTCCCTGCTGCCTTGTGGGGTCCCTCTGGGGCCTGAGGCCTCCTACCCCCACCCCAGTCAGGCCCAGGGATGGGGCAGGGAGAATGGGCCTGAGGTGTGCCCCCCGCCCTGCAGCCCTGCCCTCCGCACTCCTCCCCTACCCCAACTCCTCCTCCTCCTCGTCCCAAGGAGACAGATGGTGGTGGAAATGGCCTCCTTCGGTTTTCCGGAGCATGACTCAGCCGGCAGCTGCCTCCTCAGCCCCACACAGCAGCCTGAAGCCTGCCCTCCCCCTCCCAGAGCCCCCCGAATCTCCACCTGGGGAATGCTGGTGGAGGAGCTGGAAAATCTCCACCAGGACCCCCCAACCCAGGCCTGGGAGGGGAAGGGCTGCCTGTCCCCCCAGCCTGGGCTGACCCTGAGGAGGCCCAGCTGCACCCTCTCTCATCCCACTGCCCACCCACTAGCTCCAGTTGACAGCTGCAGAAACTAAGGCTCGAGGAGGTGATGTCCCTTTGCCCAGGGCCACAGAGTCGGGGGTGGTCTGGGACCCTAGACCCCAGACCTCAGCATACAGTTCCCTCCATGGGAACACCTACTCGTGTGGGCCTGTGCAGGTGCCCAGGACCCAGGACAGGCCAGGCCAGGCCTCCTGCTGGGAGGGCTCTGAGGCTGACCGAGGGCCACCTCCCAGCTGGAGACGCCCATGCTCACATGTCCAGGTAGGTCTCCGGGCCCTCCTCTGCCCCCAGGAGGTCCCCCTGACAGCCACCCAGAGACCTGTCTCCCCCAGCTGCGGGCAGACTCCAGCACCCGCACACAGCTCCCTCCAGGCGCCCTGACCAAGCACTGCTCCCACTCTGAGCCTCAGCTTCTGCACCTGCAGTTTGGGGATAACCAGATCCCCACCCCAACTGACCGATGGGAGGAGGGGCGGGGCATCGTGGATATGAAGGAGCCGGGGGAAAGGGGTGCTGGGTGCTGGTTTTCTCCAGGGTGGGAAACGCCAACGCCCAGGTGGAGCCTTGTTCTGGCAGGCAGACGCCCGGACGTGGGCTCTAGCCGGGCCTCGGCCTCTGCCCTCCACGTGACCTTGAGCGAGGACTTAGTCTCTTGGACCCGCGGTGCCCGGCTGTCAGCGGGTGACGACACCTGCTGGGCAGCGCTGCGTGAGGGTGGAACTAGCTGAGCCGCGGTGGGCGCCCTGTGTCACACGCTGAGCACCTACTGTGTGTGCGCTCCACACCGAGCGGCTGAGCACCTACTGTGTGTGCGCTCCACACCGAGCGGCTGAGCATCTACTGTGTGCGCGCTCCACACCGAGCGGCTGAGCACCTACTGTGTGCGCGCTCCACACCGAGCGGCTGAGCACCTACTGTGTGTGCGCTCCACACTGAGCGCCCTTCCAGGACCCGGCTGGGGCTCTTCTTCACACTTTGCCCACTGGACTGCCTGCTGCACATTCTGGGGCTGTGGGCACTGGCCACATCTGCACCGTGAGGCCAACGACAAAGCCAGGCCCCAGCTGAGCTGCCCAGAGAAGGCCACAACCAAGACACAACCAAGCTCCCGGGCCCAGGCCTGGCATGGCTCTGTGGCTCTGGTGGTTTCAAGTCCGGGACCTGCCAAGGGCTGTGGGGGAGCGGGCCACCCCTGGAGGGATCCAGCTGTTCCAGCCTTTCTCTGGGGGAGTGGTCATAGGCTGGGCGGGGACTGAAGCCCCAGAGGAAGTCAGCCTGGGGCTCAAGACAGGCTCCTGAGTGTCCCCAATCTTTGTAAATTGCCAACTGCCCCCATGACCTAAGCCGACCTCGTCCTCATCAGCGGGGCCTGGCTGCCTTCACTGCTGAGCACTGGCGTCTCCCATGTCTTCCTGAGGGACGGACAGTGGCCCGTCCTCCCCTCTGCAGAGACCAAAAGCTGACTTTAGACACACACGTGCATGCTCACACACTCACACACACTCATGTCTCACCCCTACCCAATCCTGCCACTGGTGCCCCCAGCTCCTCTCCCTGCGCCACAACCCAGGGTTCCCGCCCCTGTCCCTGCTGACGCCCTTTTGACACCCTCCCCTCTCTCATAGTAAAACCTACTCTCCTCGCCCTGACCCTGCGTGACCTTCTCTGCTTTTCTTGCCCCTCTCTCCCCTCAGCTTGTCCTGACACCTCCCCTCAGTCTAAAGAGGCCTGGATGCCCGCCCCCCGGACCTCAGCCAGTCACTGAAGGGCTGCTTTTGCTCTGCCACACCTCCTGCCCACCGTTCAGAGGGCCTCACATGCCTCACCCCATTCAACCTTCCAGGAGCAAGAGGCAGGACCGTGATCTCCATCCCCACTTTATGGGGGGCCCCAACTCCGAGCAGCAGCCAAGACACCTGCCCAGGGCCAGGCAGCACATAAGCACAAAGCCAGCGTCTGGGCCCCTGCTGTCCGGCTACGGTGCCCCTGGGCTGGACCCCTGGGCCACACTGCCCACTGTCCACGGGGCATAACCGACCTGCATCAGGGCCCTCTCCAGGCAGGCCAGGCTCAGCCAGGCTCACAGCTCTGGAACGAGGCCTGTGGGTAGCACTCCCTGTCTGCACAGGGTCCTGGGGGGCAGTGGTCAGACTGCACCCATCCCCCCAGGCCGCTGTACCCCCCAACACCCCCCAGCCTGCCCATCCCCCTACTCACCACTCCCCCCACAGTGGGACTCCAGGGAGGTGGATGATGACTCAGGCCTGAGTCAGCAGCTTCTGGAGAAGGACGAGGCCACCTATTGACAATGCAAGGTTGGGGGGGCGGTGTCAGCTTTGTTAGCTAGGGTCAGCAGGGCCCCCTGGCCAGGACTGACCCAGCCACACCCCTGCCAGGTACTGGAGACCTGCAGCCCTCTCCAGGGGAAAATTTACACACACGCAACCCATTATCCAGGGGTCGGTCTGGACCAACACCAGCTGGTGGGAGAGGAGCCAGACAGTGAGGTGGGGTCTCCTGGCCGGAGAAGCTGCTCTCTGGGCCCACCCAGACTGCAGCCCACCCACCTGCCCCCACCGGAAACTGAGCTACTGGCTGACTCACGCACTCACTCAGCAAACATCACCGGCTCCCTCCCCAGCCAGGCTGGCACAGAAACAGATGAGCAAACAGAGCTGGGGATGCATGGGGGGGGGGGGCACCAGGCAGCAGCTATCCACACACTGGAACGCCCCAAGAAATAGCGCATGCGGGGATGAGGGCTCCCAAGAAGCTAAAGCAGGAAGGGGGCGTCTCTCTGTTGCCCCTTGCTCAGGCTTTGACTCTGGATCTTACGAATGTATTCTGTGTTCAGTCAATAAATGCATCCAAGTTGGAATGCAAAAAAGGAAAAAGAATGTCCTCGTGATGGCCGTCAACAGGAAGCCTGGCGCCGCGCTCATCCCTCGCCTCCGTGGCTCTGGCTGTGGTGTTGGTTACGTCCCAGCTGGGCTCGTGTGGGCTGGGGACATGTCCGGAAGGGACCAAGTGTAGAGGGGACTCCGTTCAGCATCCCGCACCCCTGGCGCACAGAGCCTCCAACCCCGCGCGCTCCCAGACCCTCCGCCCTCCCTAGGCTGGCAGGAGGCACAGCTGCGCCCAGGGTCCAGTTACCGCCAGCCAGCGGCTGCGCTCTTCACAGCTCCGAGCATCAGATTAGAACCTGATTTCTAGCTAATTTCAAAACTGCAGCCAAGGTAATAAAGAGGCGATGGATGAGAGGAAACAGTGGCGCCACCTGGGGGGGCCACAGAGGGGCTTCCTGGGGAGGGGACAGTCATGCAGTGGCTTGGAGAGCCCCGGGGTTCCGAACTGCGCATGGAGGGGGACAGTCTGGGGTTCAGTCCGAGGCACCCCTGTAGAGGCAGGGTGGGCAGAGCTGGGCAGGGGGTGGGGGTTGGAGCTCATTCGTACCCCCATCCCCAACCCCTACACCCCCCACAGCCCCACATCCCTGAGATTGTTCCCAACACTGACCCTTGGCCACACCCACCTGGAACTCACAGTCTAATCAGGAAGACTAAGCACACACAGGCCTATGCAAGGTCAAAGTTCAGTGGGAGAGAGGGGAGAACATGTCCCAGGGCCTGGAAGGGCTCTGAAGCAGGGGCCTTGCGGGGCCAGAGGGAGTTCCCAGGGTGGGGGGCACCCAGGCAGAGCCAACAGCCTGTGCAAAGGTGTGGGAAAGACGCCAATGCCTTGGGCCAGGAATCAACACGGCCAGTGTATGTAGAACCATAGTTGGGTTTTGGTTTTTTGGTTTCTTTAACACTCAAACGTCCTGGCTGCTCTACAGGAGAAAAGGAGAACCGCGATGGGCCCCCACCCGCCGCAATGGGCAGGCGAGCAGGAAGATGCTGAGGAGACAGCAGGGAGGTGGGGCCAGGAGGTACCGGGGACAGAGAACTGTCCTGGGCTTTGGGAGCGGAGAGTGCCGGCCGGGGGGCGCAGGAGCCCCTCCGTCTTCGTCCACGGGAGCTCAGGTGCAAGCGGACGCTCCTGCACGAGGGTGATGAGGCTCAGAGCCTAGTTCGGGGATGGCAGGGGCAAAACGCAGCCAGGCGGGAACGCAGGTTACCCTGGGAGGAGCAGGTGGCTGCAGCGTGGGGGGCTGGAGTGGGGACTGGAGGCCGATGACAGGACCGAGTGAGGCAGAGGGGCGGGGACCTGCAGGGTCACGGCCCCAGCAGCGTCCTCATTCCATCCAGCAATACCATTCATAAATTCTTCTGTGACCCCGCTACAACCCCAAAATAAAACCTCCGCGACCTATGAGGCCCGAGAGACACAGTCCAGTGGCCAAAACCACCAGTGAGGGACTACAGACTTGATTCCCTCTCTGAGGACACCGGGGAGGATCTAATTCTTCAGCCTAAACGCCCTTCTCCCCTTCCCCCAGGGTGTCTCTGCCACAGCCCTACCTCTCCAGGTGGGGAGAAAGGACCCACCTTTGGAGTCTGCGGCTTCAAGGCCAAGGGCAGGGCGAGTATGACACTGCTGCAGGGGTGCGGACACCCGGTGTGGGGCACAGGGTCTCAGCACCTCCTCACTCCCAAAGCTCTAGGGAGCCCCCCGAGGATTCCATCTGATGTGCCCCACACACAATCCCCCCATACTCCCAGGACCAGAGCCACAAGGCCCAGTGTTTTCTTGCCTCTTTAGCAAAAGATGACGTGGCCCCAACATACAAAACCCTCACAGCCGGGCTGCTCTCCCCGCCAGCATGCCGAGTCTTCCATGCAGAACCAAAGAGAAAACCACTGGTCCATCTAGACCTTTGCTGGGCAACACAAGTGACAAGGGAGGCCAGGGAGGTGAGGGACAGCCCAAGCCTCTCTGTGGGTCAGCAGGGGCCCCGGGCCACTGGCCCTGAGCCAGCTGGGCTTCTCTCTGCTCTGCAGGCTGTGTGTCCAGGCCTGGCGCCCCGCACTCCCCAGGACCGGCACTAACTGCCTGCAGGACCGCTGGCCCAGCTGGCTCAGAAACATGCCAGAGGAGAGGCAGGCCACGGACAGAGGGACCCAGGGCCTGGACACCAGCCACCTCTGCCAACACCCCAGCCTCTCTGCAGCGCAGCTTCCTCAGCTGGCTGGGCCATACCGCCCACAGGGAGGCCACGGCTAGATGGGCTTGCAAACACGGGGAGGACATCGAAGGAGCAGGTGCCCGTGTGCCATGTACCCAGCTGCGGGATCCACACACGGTCTCAGCCTGCCCCGGGGCACAATGGTTATGGTCTGTAGAGTCACCACTAACTGGATTAGCGAGTACTGAACCATCGCTCCTGGGGAAACAGGGTCGGGTCCTGCCAGCCTCTGGGCACGACACTTCCATCAGCCGATCAAGACATCACCTCGTTTGATGTGTGCTTCTGTTACAGACACCTTGGTTAGTACACAGCGTCGATGCATCAACACTGAATTCATGGCCAGCAGCCTCCAGCTCACGCCTGGAGGAAGCTCACCTGACACAGGTGTTTTCTGCGTGAGGCCCAGCCCAGCCTTTCTGCCCTAAGAACCCTGGCCAGCACTGCAGCACCAGGCTTGGGGCCGTTTTAAACAGCGAAATCTCCAACAGAAAACACAAAAGTGCGGAAAACACGGTACTAAATAGACCAGGAGGACACTTGTTTACAGTGGGAGATGAAACGAGAAGCAGTGTCCCCTCGTTCACCTTTGAGGCTGGGGCCTCAAAGTTTGTGCTGCTCTGCGCATGCTGGCAAATGACTGTAAAAGCCAGGATTGATTTCAGGGCTACAAACACATTTTAGCAAGAAGGCAAGTTCGCAAATAAGGAATCTGCGAATGACGAGAATCTTCTGTGTGTCCAGTATGCACATGAGGAGGGCAGAGGTTACTACCTGAGTGGAGCGTCTGCCTGACCGACCTGGTTGCTGTCCCTTCTGAGAGCATTTGTCTGGTTCTTGTCCAGCCTCCCCCTCCCCAGACCATGGATAGACCCTGACTGAGGTCCACCTCCTGAAGCCGGGCGCACACACGTAGGCTAGCGCTCAATTGCTCTCTGGAGTTTGAACTGGGAAATGCAGGAGAAATCTGGGGAACTCTGACAGGCTGCCTGTAGGGTGTTGAGACCACAGCGACCAAAGCTGCAGGCTACAGAGCAAAGGCACTGAGGGAGAGGCAGGGGTGCTGGGAGGCCTAGAGTGGATGGGTGTGTGGGTGGATAGATGGGTAAGTGGTTGGATGGCTGGATGGTGGATGAGTGGATGGATAGATGGGTGGGTGGATGGGTGGGTGGACAGATGGTGGATGGACTGATGGGTGGATAGGTCTATGGATGAATGGTGGATAGGTGGATGGGTGGGTGGGTGGATGGATCCATGGATGGTGGATGGGTGGGTGGACAGTTAGGTGGATGGGTGGGTGGGTGGATGAATGGGTGGATGGATGGTGGATGGGTGGATGAATGGATGGATGGTAGATGGGTGGATGAGTTGATGGGTGGGTAGATGAATGGATGGGTGGGTGGATGGATGGGTGAGTGGGTGAATGGAAGGAATGTGAGTGGATGGGTGGGTGGATTTCACTGACTTCATTCTGTAGCAGCATCAGAGGTCATCTCAGGGCACCCCAGTAGGATACAAAAGGAAAAACATTTCAAAAGAAAAAAGATAAAATGCATCCTGAGTGCTGAACTGACAAAGGAAATGAAATCCAAGGCCAGGCTGCTGCTGGACAGGACCCAAGCGGCCCCTGTCAACTGCAAAGTGCCTGCCCACTACACTAGAGGTTGTCCTGGCTTTCACCTTTGCACCAAACGCCAGGCTGGGAAGACTTCTCTCTGAGGAATGCCCACACCTGTCTGCTGCCGGCAGAGCTCACGCTGGCAGCGCCCGAAGCCCGCTCTCCCCGCTCATCTCAGTCTCCGTCTTCTGCTTCCCAGCAGGAGGCGGCAGGAGCTCTCCACAGCCTCCCCACGGCCCAAGTGTGTCAAGGAGGGTGCATGTCTTTGCGTGTCAGTCTCAGGCCAGCCCGGGGGCTTCTGCCTGCATGTTGGAGGTGGCCGGGTGTGGCCACGTGTTGGACCTGCACGTGTTGTTCCTTGTCCTGGGGCATCTGGGCATCCATGGTTGCGGCAGGCATGTGCACACCCCCAGCTCCAAGGACAGACCAGGCCCCTGGATGGGAACTGCCACTTGGATGGGGCCCCATGTCCTGGGCAGCGGCTGCAGGAGGCATTTCTGAAGCCGTGTGGGTCCTCCCCTCACCCTCGGGGACAAGAAACCCGCTCAGAAGGGGGCTGGGATGGTGGGCTGCCTGGCAGTGCACAAGGTCAGGGATAGAGCCAATAAAAGAAATGGGGCCGGGGAGGGGTGGCTTTGTATGTCTCAGAAATCAGTGGTTCAGGTGCGATGGGCCCTGCAAGGCTGGGCCCCGGGCATGGTAGAGGCCTGAGGGGAAGCCCCTCTGAGACCAGCGTCCATGCCCACAGCCTGCCAGACCTCTGGCTCCGGCCACCCACTACACACGGACATGCCCCCCCACACACACACACATACATACATACACACGCTCACACACGCACCTGCCCACTCACACAGTCACACACAGAGACAAACACACACCTGCCAGAGGCTCGCTGCCTTCTTCGCCCTGCTCCGGCCTGTCCCCTGTCGGCCTGTGGTGAACTCACTCAACCTTGGGGTCCAGCGCACATGCGCCTCCTCTGTGGCGCCCTCCCAGGGCAGCAGCCGGACCGTGAGAGCCTGGACTGGGGCCCTCTGGCCCTGAGCCCCCCGCCGCCCACCTGCCCCAGGCAGGTGCACAGGGAAGAAGGCCCTGGGCAGGAGCCGGCCAAGGGGGCACTGGCCTCCCTCCAGCCTCCCTCTCCTCCATCCGGGCACGGGTCCTCAGGCCCAGAAGGCCAGCGAGGTGGCTGAGACACAGACCCCTGGCCCACACCAGGCCCCCACTCGTCTCAGGGTGAAACTTGAGATTCTGCCTGCTCCCCAGGCCCAGGTGGATGGGAGGCGGGGATCAGGGGCACAGAGGTCCTGAGGTCCTGTTTGACCAGCTGGGCCATCTGCCCCAGCCTTGGCTGAAGACCGGAAGGTCACTCCCCACCTTCCCCCCCTGCATTCCTCCATCCACCAGATCAACGAACACACCCACTGAACATAGCTGGCTGCAGCCAGGCACCAGCTCGGGACAGTGATGAGTCAGTCACCTGTGCCTCCCACCCCCACCCCGAGGTGGTGCCAGCACAGAGAGGCCGGAACCCAGCTGGCGGAGGGAGGGCAGGAAGGCCTCCAGGAGGAGGCCCCACTTGCTCAGAGGGTCAAGGACAGGTGCAGGGAGCCAGGTGGGGGAGGGCTGGCCAGCCTTCCAGGCAGGGGCACGACCCGCCCGTGCAAGGACTTGGAGCATTCCAAGAATGGCGGTGAGTCCCAGTCCAGGAGCAGCCACCAGATTAACATGTCCCCAGGCTGGAGGGTGTCCAAGATCCAGCACGCACCCTCTTTGGCCGGCTCTCCAGAGCACGCCTGGCACTCAGAGGCCCTCACTGGGCACTGGCCTGTTGCCAGAAGCCGCTCCCACAGTGGGGCTGAGCCAAGGAGACTTCCGGGGGCTGCTGGGCTGGGCAGGGGCCGCACGCACCGGGAGTGGTCATTTACAGGCCCAGAGTTCCGAGCCTTACTCCCACCCGACAGAGGGGCACACAACATCAAGATTGGCCCGAGGACAGAATCTGGAGTGAGGCTGGGAAGCCACCTGGACCCTGGTCTGAAGCATCTGCGTCCAGCGCCCTTCCCTCTGCCCGGGGCCCCTCCCACCCTCTGCACCTCGTGAGCCCTACCCTCCCACCCTGCCTCCCCACAGTCTGCACACCGAAGGTCCCAGGAGACAAAACCAACCAGTGGAGACATTTCATCCACGTCAGCTCATCTCGGTTACAACCGTTAGAGGTACTTGTCATTCTTTCACAGATGGGGATACTGAGGCTCAGCAGTTCATGTCACAGCTGAACCAGCGGTCACACACTTAGAGTGCCGGACAGAGCCTCGGGGCAGGGGTTGTGTCTCCTCCATCAAACTGAGGCTGGATCCACCCCCTCATGCACTGGTAGTCCCCTGGCCCCCAGGCCTGGTACAGCCTGCTCCCTGTGAGCTCCAACTGAGGGTTAGATGTCAGAAGGGACTTCCAGAGCTGGGGGTACGGCTCTCTCTAGCCAGTCAGCCAGGCTTCTGGAGCCTACCACAGGCAGGTCCAGTGCTGGGCAATGTGGGGGTCACAGGCCGGCAGGGCCCCGGCCTGGCAGGATTGAGGAGGCCGGCTAGCAAGAGGGGGTGGCAGAGAACATGGCCACAGCACTCAGGCCTGCTGCCTGCACCGCCCAGCAGAGTCCAGGCTGCCCAGAGACCATCCAGACCCCATCTCAGGTGGAGGTCAGCGAGGGCTGCTGGGAGGAGGCCTCACGGGAACTGTCGCCATCCCAGAAGACCGGGAAGAGCAATCTCCCACGACCCAGCCTCGGAGGTGGGAAGGTGGGGGATCAGCCGGCCCAAGCAGGGGTCCCACGCAGAAGGTAGAGGGAGATGAGTGGTGACGCCTGGGAAGTCGGTCCCACCTGCCGGACTTTGTCCCGCAGCCTCAGTGGGTGAGCGGCTCAGATGGCTCACTGCCAGTGGGCGGTGGGCCTGGAGGAGGTCATGGGGAGCAGTGGAGACCAGGGAGGGAGGCGATGGTGAGGTCTCAGGTGGGGGGACGGCTTCCAGATGTTTCCCAGGCCCCCGCTCCGTGCGTGCCACCCCCAGAACCACCCCGCCCACCAGGAGCCAGGCCGGCAGGGCGGGATGGGGGCCGACCTCCGGCGGAGGCGCCGGGGGTGTTTATGTGCTTAGTGAGATCCCCCAAAGGCGCCCCCTTGGGCCCGCCGGGGTGGGCGGGGCCTCCCCGGCGACCCCTCCCCCCGACTCCGCCCCCGGCCCGCTCCCCACGTGGCCGCCGGCGGGCGGGGCGGGGCCGGGCGGCGCCTCCTCTTCCTCCCGCACGCCCCGCCCGAGCCGGAGCCGAGCCCGATCCGCGCTGAGCCCCGGGGTGGCCGGCTGCCCGCGGCTCCTAACCCACTGGACTGAGCGCCGCCCCCGCCCGGTAAGTTCGCGCCCCCTGGGCCCGCCAGGAGCCGCGGGGGAAACTGAGTCCAGGCGGAGTGGGGGGAGCTTGGGGCCGGGGAGTGGTGAGGAGCAGCGGCGTGTGCGCCTCGGTGGCGGCACGCAGCCCCGCGGTGCAGGGCGGCGGGCTCCCAGCTCCCGGGCGGGGATCCCAGGGCGCCGCTGGCCCCGCCGGCACCCGCCCCACCCCGGGCTGCCGGCCCGGTGCCGAGACGCCGCGCGAGCGCGCACTGCCCGCGGTTGTGGGCCGAGGGTCGGTCGGACCTCCGCCCTGCCCGGTGCCGGCAGAATTTCCCCACCTCGCGGCTGCCACATCCTAACCTTGAATCAGCCACAGTTGGGAAAATAAACTTCAACTTCGGGTCCGCTGCCCGGGTGACACTGCGAGGCGCGCGCCGGCCTGCGGTCCCACCTGGGCTATTGGGTCTGTAGTTGCCCACGCGCAGGCGATGCACACGGGGTCTTGGCACCCCCACAGGCAGGCCTTGCGGGGAGCGAGCCCCCATCACTGCTCTTGGTTCCTCCTGTGTGGGGCTGGTCGGTCTGGGGTTGGGAGAGTCTGGCCCTGTGCTCCTCCAGTCCCGTGCCCTGGACCCCTCTTCTGGGGAGGGACGCGAGGAGTGACCATGAGCTCAGGAGGGAAGCTGGGGGGACCAGCTGTGCTCCAACAGCCCCCAGCTGCTCCTGGGGAGCACGGGCAGGGGACCTGTCTGCTCCACCTCCTGCCGTCCTGAGACCCAGGGCCCCAGGCTGCATGGTGGCTGGCCTCAGTGGTGACAACGGTGTTAGTGCCCCACCCTAGCTGGACACAGCAGGAGTCAGAGTGGGGAAGATGGTCCTGCCCCTGCCGGCAGGCGACAAGCACACCAACGCAGGAGCTGGAGTTGGGATGTTCCCTCCAGCCAGGCCCTCTGCTCCCTTGGGCATTGGGACCTGGATGACACTTGATTTCTCTAGCTTCACTTTCCCTGTCTGCACTCTGAAGGGTGGGAACAGTCGCTCGGGTGTGGACCCTGTCACCCTGCAGCAGAGAAGGCAGAGATCCAGGGTAAATGCTCTAAACCCCTTCACAGTCCAGCCCAGGGCAGGGGGTCTTTGGGGAGTGGAGGCCGCAGCCCTAGTGAGCAGATACCGGCATTTGGTTCCGGGTCTGGGGTCTGAGGCCTCACACCGTTCCCACCTGTCACTAGGGTAGCATCAACTTTCTGTTAAGAAAGCTGAGTTGGGGGCCGGCCCGGTGGCCCAGCGGTTTAGTCCGCGCTTGGCAGCCCGGGGTTCGCGGGTTCGGATCCCGGGCGCCCGCCGATGCACTGCCTGTCAGCCATGCCGTGGCGGCGTCCCATATAAAGTGGAGGAAGATGGGCACGGATGTTAGCCCAGGGCCAGTCTTCCTCAGCAAAAAGAGGAGGATTGGCAACGGATGTTAGCTCAGGGCTGGTCTTCCTCACAAAAAAAAAGAAAGCTGAGTTGGACTGGCAGGCCCCTCCTTACCACTGTTCGGGCCCCACCCCCCATGCCTTCCCCGAGAGCTGGTGGCTCTGGGTCAATGGACAGGTTAGCACGGCCGGCAGGCAAGGGGATGCCGCCACGGAGAGTGGACTGAGGTGACTGAGTGGCGCTGCCCTCCCGTGACCCACCCAGGTGGACTGTCTGTCAAGGGTTCTCCTCCTTCACAGCAAACGGTTAACCGTCGGGTGAGGCCCGCCCCTCTGTGGAGGTGCTGACGGCTGTTGGAGCTAATTGCACCCACCTCACATTCCGGGACCTGGCAGCTCCTGCCTTAAATAGACTCCGCTCGCCTTTCATCCAAGTGCAAGTGCTTTCCAGTCTGGAAGAGTTGTTGGGTCCGTGAGGGCGGCAGGGGGATGGATGGTAACTGGATGATAATGGGGTGCTGCCTGTGGGTGCAGGGCACATCGCAGCTGGCCTGGCCTGAGCCCTCCCAGCGTGGGGCAGTGGGCATTCTCCGAGGGGAGCTCAGGCCCCTGGCTTTTGAGGGCGCCCAGAGGAGGACCAGGAGCCAAGTTCCTCCTTGTCTGAGGGGCGAGGCCTGCCTCTGCCGCCTGGCCCCTTCCTCTGCTGCAGGCTTGCACACAGCAGGTGTCTAATAGTTGCATGGTCCATGGCCCACGGTCCATGGACACGGTGGATTAGGGAAGGCACGCCCACCTGTTTCAGGACAGTGGATGGGAGTGTGTCTAGGGGAGACAGGCCAGGAGGGAGCCGGTCTCTGCAGGGCTGTCCCCAGGGGACCCCGGATGTCCAAGATGGGGAGACTCGTGTCAACCCATTATGAAGGCAGGAGTGCATGGGAGACGGTGAGCTCCCCATCACTGGAGGTATGAGAGCAGGGTTTGACCTCGTAGCCTCCGATTAGGGAGGCCCCCACCTCTGCCAACCTCACCCCAGTAAGGAGGGTCCTGCCCAGTCCATGTCTGAACAGTGTGGGTCTGTCCCACCTGCCCAGCACAGGAGGAGACCTCCCTGGTGACTGCCAGCTGCCCCCTGAGCTGGGCAGGGTGGGCCTGTCCTCCCAGGAGGGGCCGCTGCTGCTGGTCCTCTCTCACCACAGCTTCCCAAGGCGTGATTCCCTTAAGAGGCAGGGTGGGGGCCTGCTTAGGGCCCCTCTGCCAGGTGCTTCCCAAGCCTGGCCTGTCCATCCCCAGTGCCCTGCGTAGGATCGGTGTGCTGACTGAGTGAATGAATGAATGAACCAGCCTGCCATGTTCCTCCACACGGTCTCCGACCCTCAGGCCCACCTGGTGATGTGTGGGTATCACGATTATCGTCAGCTTCACAGATGAGGAAACTGAGGCACGGGGTGGTCACGTTAAGAATCAGTGCCACCATTCTGGCCGGAGGTGTTTATAAAGCCCCCGCTGTGTCGGCCTCTGTGCCCACCTCGCCACTCCCGTGGCCAGAGCCTCGAGCCCACCACACCGGCACCATGCTGGCCACACAGAAGGCGCTTCCCGGGGGTCAGATGAGAACTGGCCAGTCCCAGGGGAGCACCTGGAGGCCTGGGCTGTTCCCCTGCCTCTCGTCACCACCACAGTCCCCACAGGAGCAGCAAACACGGGCACACGGCAGCCTCAGGGTCCTGGCATGGCCGCTCTGGGAGTAGAACTTTGTCCTGGCCAAGTAGCCCACCTCCCACCCCTCCCTCCAAACAGGAGAGGGGGCAGGTGCTGGGCTACCCCCCAGGCACCCACCTGTGTGACTCCTGAGCAGCCCATGCAGATAGACAGCTGCCACGGGCCTGCTGCCATGGACGCCTGGACCCCTAGAGCCGCCAGTCCATCAGCAGTGGGCCCTCCTGGCCAGGGGGTGGGTCAGAGCCGGGTGGGATGACTGGTACAAAGGCCCTCTCCCAAAGCTATCTGAGGCCAGCCCAGCCCCTCGCCATGCCCGGTGTGCCTACCCCTGCGCACACATACATGGAGTCTCGGTCAACCCGGCCGGTGGGGCAGGGGTCCTTCCATCCCTGAGCTCGCTCTTGGCCCTTGCTGAGTGCTGGTGGACGTGGGCATGGATGCCAGCGTGGACCCTGTGCGAGGGCCTCAGTCCCCCCGTCTGTGCCTGGTCCCTGGTCCTCTCAGGCCCTGGGATGTGGCCTCAATGTACAGCCTGCCTCCCCCGCCATCCATGTCCCCGTGTCCCCGTTTCTGCTCCAAGTAGAGCTCAGCACTGCCACCTGCGCACAGCAGCAGGGAGGCAGACCTCTCCTCTTCACCCGGCACGAGGGGTGGGGGGACTGCCCTGCGGGCCCCACGCCCCCGGCTCCACCTCCTCGCATGCCCGGACGGGAGTGGCCTGAGAACAGGCACCCCGGGGGCCCAGATCGGATCCTGCCCACTTTGGGGGCCCCTGGGACCCCCGCTTGGCGCTTCCAGGCTTTTGCCACCCCACCCTGGGTGGTAGGCCAGGTCATGGAGGCAGAGGAGTGAGGGGGCTGCCTCCAGGAGGTGGCAGAGCAATGGGAGGGATGGCAAGACAAAGGCCCAGAGATGGGACCCAGGCGGTCACTTTTGAGAGGAGGCAGGGGACCAGCCCAGGAGGGGCCTCATGGGCCAGGCAGGCCCAGTGGCTATGAAGGTGGTACTGGCTCAGCCAACCCAGGGTCCCTGGAGAGCATCCTGGCCACTTTACAGATAAGAAAACCAAGTCTGGATGGGCCCGGGCCCCTCGGCACCCGGCAAGGAACGCCACGCAGCATCTTGCACCTGATGCTGAGGATCTCGCTTGCCCGGTTGAGCCGGGCTCCTGGCGCTGGCTGTCTGGGGCCAGGTGGCCCCAGGATGCTGAGCGGGGGCTGGGGACGCGCATGCTGCATCCCAGCTCCGTGTCAGCCCTGGCACAAGGAGAGACGGCAGCGAGGTGGATGGGTGGACAGTCACGTGGCACTTTCTGGCAGTTACGGGCCCTGCTTTACGGATCTGTTAGGCTGGGCGGTGGCCCCTGAAATGCTCATCCCCATTTGAGGATGGGAATCAGGGCCCCACAGGTCCTGTGTGTCGTCCAAGGGACACAGCCGGTCAGCTGCAGAGCCCGGTCTTACCCGGAACCTGAGCTGTCCCCTGCCCTCCGGGCCTGGCCGCAGCCCCTGGCCGTGCCGGGTTGTGCAAGCTGTGGCCCCTCCTCCACCCTCAATCTGCTGCTTTGTTCTCCCTGCTCCAGGCAGGGAGCCTGGAGTCCAGCCATGCATCCGGGCGGGGGGGGGGGGGGGGGGGGACCACCTGGACAGGCTGTGGGCAGCCTCCAACACTCAAGGCCGAGACAGACGCCATCGGTCAGGGCCTGAGGCCTGAAGCCAGAGGCTGTCTCCGGCCACCCTTTCCCTTCCCTGGGCCCCGAGGGCCCGCCCAGCCTGGGAGAGTCCTTTCCTGAGGGCAGCAGGGGGACAAGGGAAGGACACGGGGCCTCCTTGAGGAGGCCTCTCTGAGTTGCATCTGGTCTAGGGGAGAGAACCCAGGCAGAGCGGATTCTGGTGGCCAGCCTGAGGTCTTCACGCAGCCCAGCGGAGCCGGCGTGTGGAAGCCATGGCCAGGCCCGGGCCTGCCTGCGGTAGAGCAGCGCCGGGAGCAGGTGCCTCCGTGACCCCTGCGAGACCCGCCGAGTCCCTCGCCCTCTAACCACGGTCTGTACACATCACACCCCTCGAGCACTCATGGCTAGAACTGGCCCAGCCACAGAAGGCTGAGGTGGCCGCTCTCCTCCTCCGTCCCCCTGGGCGCTCCTGGGTGCTGGGGCAGGCCGCGGCCTCTCCCAGCCTCGGGCCCCCAGACTCTGGGCCAGAACCCTGAGAATGTTAGAGGTGGCCAGGCCCTCCAGGAACTCCCCGTTGGCCCTGCTCTTTGTGCAGCGGGGAGACCGAGGCCCAGGGATGGGCCCCTTGCGTGACAGAGAGGCGAGGGCAGATCCTGTCCCTGTGAGCCCTCAGTGTAGGTTTAAGCAAAAGCCTGGCTTCCTGGTGTGGGTGCCTCCACCCTTCCTGTCCTCCCCCGCCGAGCCAGCCAGTCTGCTGGGGAAGAGGGGCCCCACACTGCCCCCCGCCCATTCCCAGAAACCCAGACGTGCACAGAGCCCAGCTCAGGCTTGCACTGCGGACCCTTTTCCCCGTGAGCCCAGGGCAGGGGCAGCACTGTCCCTCTCCACAGGTGTTTCCTGTTTGTGAGTCTGTCCCCCCACCCAGGGCCACCCTCTCTGTGGCTTCCACTGGCTTCTATTCCTAACCCAGGGGGCGGGGTCTGTGGAGGATGCGATCATGCCAGGCCTGGGCATCATCTGACCTGCCCCCAGATCCTGGGGACATAGTGGGCCGAGCCTGGCTCCCCAACCAGTGGTGTCCTGGCTCTTGGCGCTGGCCAGCCCAGACCCCAGCTGTCTCCACTGTTGGGGCCTCCCCAACACTTGGCTGTAGAGCCTCGATCCGAGCAGCCTGGCTCCCAGCTCTGCCCTTCCCTCCGTGGCAACCTGAGCTGGGGCAGCCGCTCTGGGCCCAGCCTCCCTCCATGAGATGCTGTTGGCCCTTCGTCACTCGTTTTGCTCTCTCTCTCTCATGAAAATGACCACATTCACTAACTTGTGTCAGCATTGGGGTGTGTGCCCTCTGTGACACATCACGTCTCATGAGGTTGAAATCCCACAAAGTGCGACTCGGTGTCCTGCTTCTCGCCTGATCTTTAATTTGCTGCTGCTATGAATGCCTTGGTGCTCCCTGCTCCCAGCAGGCTGCTCTGTCCTGCTGCTGGACGCTGAGCAGCCCAGCCAGCCCCCTCCCATGCATCGGGGAGTTCGAGGGAGGGCTTGGGCGGGAGGGGCCTTGCCCTGCATCCTGGGACTGCAGGCGGCAGCAGGCTGGGGTGCTCCTTGGACCTGAGATAGCCCAGGGGACAGTGAGAACACTGCCCACCTGAGGTGCTGTGCACTCCGTGCCTGTGGGCGGGCGATGGGGGGTACTCAGTTCTGCCTCCTCCCCTGAGGCCCACTGTTCCCGGGACCCGTGCCTGGGATGAGCCCACGGTGAGTCACCCCCACAGGTCAGTCGAGGTCCCTCGAGGACTCGGGGCCTGGTGGGGAAGATGACACACGCGCTGGAGGCTCGGAAGGAGCCGAGATTCTGGGAGGGAGGTAATGGGGGGGTCACAGAAGAGCAGTCTCAGCTCCAGGGGCCTCCCCACCCCGCAGGGCCTGAGCTGCCCCTGAGCTCCAGGGAGCTGCAAGAAATGCAGTCCAAGGGTTGCCAGGCAGTGGAAAAATTTAGTTTCTTGGAGGAGCTAAAAATACAGTGTGGCAGCCCCTGCCTCCCGGTTCCGGAATCCCGTTCCTGCCGTCTCCCCGCCCACCCGGGGAGGCGCGCTCGCTCTTGGCACCCCAGCCTCGCTGGCTCTGGGCCCAGCAGCACCCCAGCCCCTGCTGATGCTGGCAGGGCCCCCTGTGGCTGCATCCCCACCCCAGGAAGCCGCCCTCCTCACAGGTGTCCACACCTTCCCTAATCTTTGCGCCCGCCCCTGGATCCCCAGAGCCGCTCCGCCTGCCCCTGCAGGGGTCGAGGAACAGGCCACACCACCTCCACACCGAGCCCGAGCCCCGGCGCCCCACCCCACCACACTGCTCCGAGCCCGAGGGACTATGCGGGGCCTCCCAGTTGCCGCGCCCAGGACATAGCTTGGGGCCCATTTCCACCTCGAGAGGCCTGCCGTCTCTGGCCCAGTTTCTCCCTCTGCACAGCAGGGCCTGGGTAGCTAGTCCTGAGGTCTGGGGTGCCAACTTCCACCCTGCCACCCCCCCCCCCCACACACACACACTTAGATTGACAGGTGACTCCCAGGCAGGGGCGGTGGCTTCCTGCAAGTCAGCACAGCTGCCTGGGCGTGTGGGCGCCCAAATGGAGGTGCTGGCATCGCCATGCCAGGCTGGCCAGGCGCGGGTGGGAAGGCTGACAGGTGTCCGAGCAGCTGCCAAGAGGCCCACTGGACCAGTGTCCCCGTCGCCTCCAGGTCCTTGAGGCAGCCCGTGTGAGCTGGGTGAGTGCCCGCGAGCAGGACGCCTAGATCAGTGGGTGGACCCCAGGAAAGCCCTGAGGGAGACCATCCCTTCAGGAGTCCCAGTCTGCCAGGGAGGCACAACCCTGTCCCAGGAGAAACCCCACATTACGGGTAGAAAAACGTGAACCCCGAAGAAGCATGGATGACATCCCACTAATGTCAGACCCTCGGGTCTTCCATTGGTGCAGGGGGAGGGGCAGACTGCCTAGGGGCTGTACGGGGCTTCTGAAGCACCCCTGATGCTCCAGCTGCCCGAGGGACGAGGTCTGGCCTGAGCCGCGGTGCTTGGACCCTGGGAGCCCCACATGGTCTTGCTCTTCTTCAGCCAGTGGTGCTGGCGGCGAGAGCCCGGCAAGTGCAGATTCCTGCGCAGGCCCCGCCCAGTGCGGGGGCGGGGAGCTGCTCCGCGCCAGGCCTTGCTGCAGACAGGACACTCGGCCCACAGGCTGGGCAGGGCTGGGCAAGGGCGGAGGGCCAGGCGTCTGTGGACAGGATTACAACAGCCGTGAACGTTCCTGAGTGCCCACTCTGCCCCCCAGCTCCCGCTGATCCACAGGGACCCCCACTGCAGCCCTCTGAGGCGTGTGCTGTCACTTTACAGGTGGGGAAGAAAGGGGCAGAGTAACTTCCCCAGGGACACACAGCCAGTAAGCCCAGGAATGAGGCTCCCACCTTCCAGTGTGCTGCCTCCCACGCGGGTCCAGTGTCTTCAGGAAGGGGCATTCCCTGCTCTCCTGAGAGCAGTGAACACGTGATTCCCTCCCGTGCTTCCTGCAGAAATATTCAACCACCACCCAGATGGGAACAAGCAAAGGCTGATTATTTGGAGCTGCTGCAAGCAGGAAGTCAGGGCAGGAGGGAGTGTGGGAGCCTTTGCAGCGTTATTTCATGTACAGATGTTAATTGTTACTATGTGCATATACTATATTCATATACTCGTCTATAACATATACATGTAATACGTATCACAAAACATATATGTGAAAATATTTTCCATGTGTAGAAAGCTTTATAGGAAAAGGGGGGACTCGGGGGCACTTGATGGGGGCCTGGGGAAGCGAGGTGTCCTGTGATAGCTTGGGGAGCGCATTTGACTTTCTCAGGTCAGTCCTAAGTTGGAAGTGGGGACAGAAATTAGGGTGCCGTCAGTCACTGATCGAGGCCGGGAGGTTCGGGGCGACTGTCCGGGGTGGTTGTTCACTCCCTGGGCTGTCGCTGGAGACAGAGGTCTGACTTCCTGCAGGTCTGAGCGCAGAGAGCAGGCCGCTGCCCCGGCTGTTGCCGCAGTGAGGGGTCGGTGTCCTGGTGCGGCTGCAGGTGGTGGTCAGGGCTTGTGTTCACGTGCGGTCTGGCCGCTGTCCGTTTGTGTATGCAGTCTCTCGTCTCGAGAAGCAGTTGAAACATTAATTTCTAAGAAGGCATCCTTGGCCCAGGACCTGACCAGGTGGGCATCACAGAGAGAGAAAAGCAGCCCCACCTCAGCTGCTGGGTCCCCAGCTGAGCTCGCTCTCCTGGCTGGATGCCTGGTCCACGCTGGACCACAGCCAGCCGAGCCCTGTGCACGCCCGCTGCCCCGCACAGCACTGGTGGGGCACAGCCAGCTTGTGCAGCTCAGCCCCAGAGAGCGTGGCGCCGGGGCACAGGGCTTAGGATCCTTCATGGATGCGGACAGATGGGGCCGGTCACCTTCTGCTGCGGTCCCACCCCTGCCCCAGACCACGGGTGCCCTATAGGTGGGGTCTTTTTGATGCACAAGGAGGGCTGGGCTGTGTCGGACAACACTGGCTGTCCTCTCTAAAGGGTTGTTTTTCTGCATCTTGGGACCCCTGGGGCTCTTGGCTGGAGACAACACTTGGGTTGCTAGAGGCAGCCTGGGAGAGTTCACGCTCCGTCCACTTAGCCTGTGCCAGGAACAGGGACTCGGGCCAGTGGAGGCGGGCCAGGGAAGGGAGGGTCAGTTCTGGGCACCTCTTCAAGTGGCAGCACCCAAGGGGGCGGCAGAGTGCGCGGAGCCCGTCTGCCTGCTCTTCGTGGTGGTGGGAGCGGCCCCCTCCCCTGCCACTGAGAGGCTGCCGGCAGCAGGCAGCTCAGCGGGCAGCAGTAATGAGAAGCCAGGAGAGTGTAAGGGGCAGCCCGAGGCAGGGCCTGGAATGGGTGGGCAGAGGCGGCCGGAAGGTCTTGCGCATCTGGGTGAGTGGACGGTGGGGGGCCGAGAGGGCTGGGCCTGGGCAGGTGGGGGAAGCCATGGGGTCATGGGGAGGGCTCCGGGCTCTCCACCGACCAGGCCAGCACAAGACCCAGGCTGCGGGTCCCCCGGGAGAGGGCTGATGAATGCCCCAATATCCCCCACACCCACTGCCTCTCAGGATGCTCCCAGCAGGCTGATGCAAGAGGTCCAGGTGAGGACACTGAGGATCAGGCTGGACAAGTGACTTGACCAAAGTCTGCTGGGGAGGGCCAGAGCTGGGTGCTCACACAGATCGGACCCTCTCTTTCCCTCAACCAGGCTGTCTCCCGGGAGGACCCCCCAGCCTGCAGGGCAGTTGACCAGGCAGGAAGATGAGGGGCTGGGTGGGGGCCGGACTCCTGGCGTGGACCCACTGCAGGCAGAGGAGGCGACCCGGGCTGTTCTTCGTGCTACGGACAGGCCAGGGGTTGGGCTCCGGGAGCTCTGGGGGAGGGAGGATGCCCAAGACCCTCACCAAGGCAGAGTGGGAGCAGGGCCTCTGGGAGTGACAACAGCGAGCACTAGGGACCCAGAGCCAGGCCAGGGACAGGCACCTGGGCTCTCATCCCCACTCGGCCTCTGTCTCCTGCATGACCTCAGATGGCCCCTGGGGTCCCCCTTCTAACTTACCAGGCCTGGCAGCCTTAGAGTGAAGCCGAGCTGGACGTCCAGCATCTCGCGGGCTCCAGGCCACCCTCTGGGGTCCAGTCTTGCTCAGCTCTGCCATTTCCAGGTCTGGGCTATGGGCTCATGATCTGGCTTTTCTGGGTGCCACCCCTGTTTCCTCCCGTGTATAGTGGAGTATTCAGTGCCTGCCTTGGGTGGTGGGAGGCTAAGGGTCAGGGGTGGGCAGTGCTGGGGACAGGCCATGGGCATGAGGCACAGTGGTGTCACTGTGCCCTGCAGGCCTCCCTCCCAGTGGCTCCACTCTGCTTCTCAGATGCTAAATATAAGACCCGAGCCATACATGGTCGCAGGAGAGCCTCCCCTAACCTTAGAGGCCAGTCCCCAGGGGCTCTAGTTGGGGACAGCGTCACAGCTGAGGGCTGCAGGGAGGGGGGCTTGGTGGGTGTGGCGATGACACAGGCACAGCCCAGCTGTCCTGCTGTTCTGATCTGGGGAAAGGAGCGTGTTGGGGGAACATTATGGGTGGGGGTCATGCCTGTTACAGCTCAATCCGGGTAAATCACATGCCGAGGGCCTGGGGGAACACCTGGTCCTTGGCCCACAGAAGCCAGGGCCTGGCAGAGCTCCTGCCCCCACAGGTCTTGATGGAATTGGGTGAATGTCGGGCATGACCCTCAAGTCAGCCCCCTTCCCCGGCCACACCCTTGATGCTGCGGTCAGCCTGGAAGTGGCCAGGGTCTGGAATCGCCCCCACCCTATTGTCCCTATCTGACCCTGTCCCCTGGGTAGGGATTGGGGAGCCTCAGAGATGCTATTTTTGTTGCATCATCACCACTGGGTCAGTGGTGTTCCTGCCACTGTAGCCGCCTCGAGGTCCTTGGTGCTGCTGCCTCCTCGGTTGCTATGGCAATTCAGTCAGGGATGGGTATGAGGAGCGCCTGGCACAGGGGACACCGTGGGCAGTGGCAGCCCTGGTGGGACGAGGGTTTGCCAGCACAGCGTGTCCTCCCGGCAAGCCCAGGGGTCATCAGGAAGCACTTGTTTGGCAGGTGGAGAAACTGAGGCAGAGGACACTACCTCCGCTCACCGGCTGGGGCCCGAACTGGACCCTGGCCTCTCAGCCCGTGGGTCCCCTCCATCTCTGGGGCCGGACCCCGGGCCGATGCTCCATCTCCCTCCGGCCCCGCAGTTCGGCAAGATGTCAGTGAAGGAGGGCGCGCAGCGCAAGTGGGCGGCGCTCAAGGAGAAGCTGGGGCCGCAGGACTCGGACCCCACCGAGGCCAACCTGGAGAACGCCGACCCCGAGCTCTGCATCCGGCTGCTGCAGATGCCCTCCGTGGTCAACTACTCCGGCCTGCGCAAGCGCCTGGAGAGCAGCGACGGCGGCTGGATGGTGCAGTTCCTGGAGCAGAGCGGCCTGGACCTGCTGCTCGAGGCCCTGGCGCGCCTATCCGGCCGCGGCGTGGCCCGCATCGCCGACGCCCTGCTGCAGCTCACCTGCGTCAGCTGCGTGCGCGCCGTCATGAACTCGCAGCAGGGCATCCAGTACATCCTCAGCAACCAGGCCTACGTGCGCCAGCTCTCCCTGGGTGAGCCGCGGCCGGGGGGGGGCGGCCAGCCAGACGGACCCGAGTGACTCAGCGTGAGGCTGCAGGCCATGAGGGGCCGTGGGAGGGCTGGAAGCACAGGAGGAGAGTGCTTGCCGGGCAGGCAGGGAGGGCTTCCTGGAGGAGGAACCAGTTTCCCAGAGTTAGAGAAAGCACCACCATCTACCCCAAGTCAGAGACCTCCAGGTCACCTCAGAGCCACCAGCTGTCCCCTCCATTCTGTGACCTTGCTCTGCCTTTCCACCCAGCCCTGTGCTGGTTCTGGCCCTGCCCCCTCCCCAGTCTCCAAGCACCTGTCCCCACCGTGGCAGCTGGAGTCATCTGGGTCAAAAACACAAGGCCACCTGAGTGGTCCTGCTCACGCTCCCCCCGGCTCCGAGCCCCTCAACCTCAGCCCGGCGCAGCCCTTCTGGTCCGGCCCACCCTCCACCCCCACCACCGCGCTGTCCCCTGCTCCGGCCACCTGGGGACTTCTCCCCGAGCTGCTGGCCCTGGCCCCCGCCTCCTCCTCGGGCTGATCTCTGCATTTGTGTGCCTGCAAAGTTCTGCTCACACTTTAGGTTCCTGTTCACTGTCACCCCCTCCAGGAGGTCTCCCCAGGCTGTACCCAGAGTTAGTCCTCAACCCTCGAGAGAGACCCCAGGTGGCCCGTGGTAGGCACGGTCACTGTGAGTCCCTTGCCCGCCAGGCTGTGCTGCTCCATGACAGTGAGCAGTCCCACTGATACTTGGGGCTCTAGGGTGGGCAGTGATGAGCGGGCCGGCCCATGAGGGTGGGCGAGTGCCTGCGGGGTGAGCAAGCCAGAGGCCGCCTCATTCCTGTCCAGCCCACCCCAGGCCTGGCCTGGCTGAGCCCCTCTGTAGAGGCCTTTGTGACTTACTCTCAGCAGGGCCAGCCAGGAGACACCCCAGAACTTTCCCAGCTCAGGGAATGAGGTGGGAGGCAGGGGTTCCTGGGGACAAAGAGGCATTGTAGTGGCCTGTCATAAACACAGTTGGTGCCAAGTTTGGTGGAAACATGGGCTCATCCCAGGGAGATGTGCCAATGTGGGCCGAGGGCCCAGAGCCAGTGGGGACCCCTCTCAGAATGAAGGGCCAGCCCAAGCAGACCCAGGGTGACTGGGCTGCCCCTGCCTCCAAGCCTCTCCGTGCAGGGTCTGCCCTGGGGTCAGGAGGCAGGTCAGTGGCCCTGGAGAGGCCAGCACCTGATGTGGGCAGTGGCCAGCGCACAGTGCCCCCTGGTGTCTGCCCCCGGTCCCAGCCAAAGTGTGTGAGTTCAGGCTGCAGGCAGGCACAGGTCAGGGTAGGGCTGACGGGGAGGAGGGGGAGCCCCGTTCTGGGGACGGTGGGCCCCACTGAGACGCCCCGGGCCCTCTGCAGCTCTGGACACGTCCAACGTGATGGTCAAGAAGCAGGTGTTTGAGCTACTGGCCGCCCTGTGCATCTACTCGCCCGAGGGCCACACCCTGGCCCTGGACGCCCTGGACCATTACAAGGTGAGCAGCGGGGTGGCCGGCGCCTGGGCGGGGCCTGGGGCATGCGCTGACCCCTGGCCTCCCTGCAGACGGTGTGCAGCCGCCAGTACCGCTTCAGTGTCGTCATGAGCGAGCTCTCCGACAGCAGTAATGTGCCGTACGTGGTCACTCTGCTCAGCGTGATTAACGCCATCATCCTGGGCCCCGAGGACCTCCGCACCCGCACCCAGCTGCGCAGCGAGTTCATCGGTAACCGCGCCCCGGGCCTCTGCTGCAGGGCCCCCTCGGCCAGCCCAGCCCTCCCTGCCCCCTCCTGGGAGGTGCCCCACACTCCCCACACCCCCAGGACCCCAGAGGAAGGTTCTGTCACCGGCCTGGGAAGCCTCCAGCACCCACCTGCTCCCTTCGGTGGACTCGGGGCCTTCAGGACCCCTGGACCTTATCCCTGGAGGGCTCAGTGCGAGGCCGGCCAGGCAGTGGAGAGAGACGGGCGGCCTGACCCCCATTTCCAGCAGTGACATTTAATGAGCACCACTGTGTGCCCTCCGGAGCCTCATGTCCCTGGTGTCCCATGGGAATGGCAGAGTTCCCCTCCCACTCCATAGCCGGGTGCTCCGGGTGGTGGGAGTAAGCCTGGGGAGAGGGCAGAGGGGAAGGCGGCAGGAGATGCAAGTGCCCCGGGGGCTTAGCCAGAGCAGGCTCCGAGGCCCGCTGACCCCATCTGTCCCTTCCCAGGACTGCAGCTGCTGGACGTTCTGACGCGGCTGCGGTGAGTCCCCACTCCCTGCTCCCCAGAGCCAGGCCACCATCCCCTTGGGTCCCAAGTAGCACCTCCAGATGGGCAGGGAGGTGACTCCAGGAGTAGCCCCGACGGGTCACCCCTCCTGGGGCCAGGTCCCAGCCAGGACCCCGCTGGCCATCCCTAGCGCTGCTGGACAGCCTAATCTGTGGAATTTCCCTGCCCAGGGGCTTGGCAGCTGCCCTTAGAAACTAGGGTTGCCAGATAGAGCACGGACAGCCAGTTAAATTGGGTTGTAGATAGACAAGAGGTCATTTTTGTTGTATAAGTATATCTCAGATACTGTGTGGGACATACTTCGGCTAGAAATCATTGTTTATCTGAAATTCAAATTTCATTGAGTACTTGGGAGCCCACGTAGCTGAGAAGCCCCATCCCGGGCCTCATCAGGACCACTCCCAGGCAAGTCAGCTTGATGAGGGGGTACCCAAAGAGGAGGAGTCGAGGCTGGGGTGACTAGTGCTGAACTGGCCTCGGGGGAAGGTCAGCTAGGTGCTGAGGGGCCGGCCCTGCTGCTGAGGGCGCAGCTCATTGGCCAGGCTGAGATGACTGGCAGGTCCTGGGCCCAGTGAACGCCCAAGCTCCTGCTACTCAGACCAGAAGCCTTGTCCCTCCTGGTGGCGGCCACACGCACCCTCTCTGGTGTGGTCTTGGTGCCACCCTCCCAGTACCCAAGGAGGGCCTTCCCCCCATCCTGTGCCACCTCCAGCACATCCTTCTCCTCTCTGGACCACACCTCTCCCTGCCAGTGTGAGAGCTTGCTCTTCCCCTTCCCAAGGGGTGTGGAGCTGTCAGCTGACCCATGGGCAGCCCTGCAGGGCGCCAGGCTCAGACCTGTGAGCCCGCCACCCCTGACGGGAGAGGCCCACCCTGACAGACCACGGCTGCCCCCGGCTGCGGTGGCCATGTGCCGTCCACAGGCCCGCTCAGGGTGGTCTGTGCATCTATCCCGGGTCGGGGAGGCTGGTGGGAGCAGCAGGCTCAGCCTGCCCGTGGCCCTCCCACCTCAGAGATCTGGAAGACGCTGACTTGCTGATCCAGCTCGAGGCCTTCGAGGAGGCCAAGGCCGAGGACGAGGAGGAGCTGCTGCGCATCTGCGGTGGCATCGACATGAACAGCCACCAGGAGGTCTTTGCCTCCCTGTTCCACAAGGTGGGCTGAGCAGGGGGATCCCCTCCGGGGACTCTCTGGGAGGAGGGGCTGTGTGGGCTGTGACCCAAGGTCCGGTACTCAGAAACAGCCACCTTCCCTGCCCCAGTCAGACCCCCCATGACCAGGATCAGAGGGCTGGAAAGAGGAGGAACCTGGAGCGGGCAGCCTGGGAGCTGGTCTGGGCTATCTTCGGGACAGAGCCAGGGCCTCAGGACACAGGAGAACAAGATTCCAAAGGCCAGGGCTGCCCACAGGTGGCTGTGCTGTCCTAGGCCCCAACAGGGTAGCCACCATCAGGTGGACTGAGGGGGCCTTCAGGACCAGTGAGGGGCCAGGAGGCCAAATTCAGTCCAGTTCAGACCCTTTCTGGCTGGGACCTCGCATCCTTCAGTGAACCCAGTGGCTCTCAACCCAGGCGAGTGCCCGTAGGGGGCATCCAGAAACATCTGGAGACATTTGGGGTTGTCACAATAGGGCAGGGGTGCTATTGGCTTCAAGTGGGTGGAGACCAGGGTCCCACAGTGCGCAGGGCAGCCTCCAACACAGAGTGTCCCGGCCCCAGATGTCACCAGTGCGGAGGTCGGGGTACCCTGACTCAGGGACGCTCCTGGCAACCTGAGGCCGGTGGTTGTCAGCCTGCCCCAGGGAGGGACTGGCTGCTGACCCGCGCTCCTCGTCGTCCCTGCCCAGGTGAGCTGCTCCCCGGCGTCCGCCCACCTGCTCTCCGTGCTGCAGGGCCTCCTGCACCTGGAGCCCACCCTCCGCTCCAGCCAGCTGCTCTGGGAGGCCCTGGAGAGCCTGGTGAACCGGGCCGTGCTCCTGGCCAGTGATGGTGAGCAGGTGGGATGGGGGGCAGGGGAGGGGGCACCCTGCCCACATCCGCTTCCCTGACCTCAGCCTGGTAGGCAGACACTGGGGTCTTAGACAGGGGGGAGGGTGCCCACCCTCGGCCCCTAACCCATCCCCTGCCTGCCTCCACTGGCCCTCTACCCTGACCCTGGACGCAACCCCCGCCCCAGCCCAGGAATGCACCCTGGAGGAGATGATCCAGCGGCTCCTGTCTGTCAAGGGGCGGCCCCGCCCGAGCTCCCTGGACAAGGCCCACAAGGGCGTCCAGGCCAGCCTAGGCCAGAGTCAGAGGGGTAGCTCCCCGCAAAGCACTGGTGTCCCAAAGGCAGATGTGGAGGACCAGCAGCCAGCAGAGGCCGTCACCAGCCTGTCCACTGTCAGCACCCAGAGTGCCAGCGATGTGGTGTCTCCACAGCCCACAGCCCTGGAGCAGCGGGCGCCCGCCCCACTCCCGCCTGCACCACCCCTCCCCAGCTCCATCACCGGGCCCCCTCCTCCTCCTCCCCCACCACCCCCCTTGCCAGCCTCAGCTGTGTTCCCCTCACCACCTCCACTGCCCCCACCACCCCCACTGCCAGCCTCGGCCATGTTCCCCTCACCACCTCCACCACCCCCACTGCCAGGCTCAACCATGTGCCCCCCACCCCCTCCACCACCCCCATTGCCTGGATCTAGTGGGACCCTACCCCCCCCACCCCCACCACTGCCTGGCATGGGATGCCCACCGCCACCCCCACCACTGCCCGGCATGGGGTGCCCACCCCCACCCCCACCCCTGCCTGGCACCTGTGGCCCCCCTGCAGTGGGCGGCGTGGAGGAGGTCATCGTGGCTCAGGTGCACCACCGCCTGGGCTCCGCCTGGGTCCCAAGCCACCGGCGGGTGAACCCACCCACACTGCGCATGAAGAAGCTGAACTGGCAGAAGCTGCCGTCCAACGTGGCACGAGGTGAGGACCCCCAGGTCCCCACAGGTGGCATCCCCACACGTGGCTCCCCTATGGGGGCAGGGTTGGGCTCTGCTGGGGAGAGTGGCAGGCGGTACCTGGAGTACGTGTGCTCACCTCTGAGCCCAGGTCCCCATGCGTGGTCCCCCCATGCGTCTCCAAGGCAGCCGTCCCTGCTCTGAGCTCAGCTCCTGTGTGGGCGGGGGCAGGTCGGAGGTCACCTCTGAGGGCCCTCTTCCCTGCACGCACCCCTGCAGGCTCATGTGTGTCTCTGATGCCGCAGCACCTGCACTGCACAGGTCCCTGGGGCTCATCACCCTCGGGGCAGGGGGTGCTGATGCTGAGGTCAAGGGCAAGGCCGGCTAGAGGCTGGGTCGCTGGCCAGCCTGGACACGTGCATGCGTGCATCCACGTGCATGTACCCGGCATGACGGCAGGTGTGAGCCTGACGGGGGCACCTCATCCCCAGAGCACAGTTCCATGTGGGCCTCGCTGAGCAGCCCAGGCACCGAGGGGGTGGAGCCCGACTTCTCCAGCATTGAGCGGCTCTTCTCCTTCCCCGTGGCCAAGCCCAAGGAGCCAGCAGTGGTCCCGGCCAGGAAGGAGCCCAAGGAGGTGGGGAAGGGGCTGGGGCTCAGACGGGGGGCCGGGGGGGGACTCTGTGCCCACCCTCCAGGTACCAGCCCGATGGGCGGGGTGTTTTCCAGATCACTTTTCTGGACTCCAAGAAAAGCCTGAACCTCAACATCTTCCTGAAGCAGTTTAAATGGTGAGCAGCGAGGATCTGGGAGAGCCCGTGTCTCAGGGCCAGCCCCTCCCACCAGCTGCCCCCCCATCTTGGGCTGGGCATTGCTCTCTGCGGGCCGTTCCTAGGAAGTGCACATCCCATCCCTGGGGCCTGAGACTGCCCCTGTCAGGGACCCTGGAGACCACCAGTCCAGACTTCCTGGGGAGACTGAGACCCAGAGAGCAGCTGGGGACCCCTCAGTAGCCACAGACAGGCGGCGACCAAGCCAGGGTGAGGACCTGGCTCCGCCTCTCAGCCCCAAGTCCTTCCCTGCAGATGTCAGGCACTGGCCCCTGCCAGGGAGCTCGCTGGGTGTCCCTGAGCCACCCCGCCTGTGTCCTCAGCAGCTGCCTCGAATGGGGAGGCAGAGGGTGCTCTGGCAGACGGGGAGTGTGTTATTCAGCCTCCAGTCTCGTTACTGTGTGACCTCAGGCAAGTGGCTTGCCTTCTCTGTGCTCCAACAACCTCATGGGTGTGGGAAGGGACCTTCGTGTGACCAGCAGAGGTGTCACAGGCCAAGGGCCGTGCCCGGTTAGCAGGATCCCAAGGGGGTCAAGGCAGAGGTGGCTCATGCCTCCCTCTACCACCCCCACCCACCCCCCCGTCCGTCCTCTCACCCTCCAGCTCCAACGAGGAGGTCACCTCTATGATCCGGGCCGGGGACACCACTAAGTTTGACGTGGAGGTGCTCAAACAGCTCCTGAAGCTCCTTCCTGAGAAGCACGAGGTGAGCAGGGACGGGAGACAGGTGCAGGGCCTGCCCTGGGGCTCCCGGGGTGGGGTGGTTCCAGCTCCTCCCCGGCCCCATCCAGAGCCGCGTGGGCCATGCCTAGATGCGCACAGCTGGGGTGAGCAGTGGAGGCCGCTGGGCGTCTGGGGCTCCCTGGGGGACGTTCCAGGCGGGGCTTCCTGGGGGGACAGAAGCTGGAATCCCACAGGGGGGCCTTCTCCCCGCAGATTGAAAACCTGCGCTCCTTCACGGATGATCAAGCCAAGCTGGCCACTGCCGACCAGTTCTACCTCCTCCTGCTGAACGTTCCCTGGTGAGCTCGGCAGTCCTCCCAGGCCATCCGTGGGAAGGGGCAGGGTGAGGGTGGGAGCTGGCCCAGGCCTGGAGGAGCGAGCGGGGCTGTGCAGATGGCTTCCCCAGGGCTCCTTGAGGAAGGCGGGGGAATCGCTCCTGTCCCTGCAGCCGTGGGGCCTCTCGAGGGGACCCTGTGGGGCCGGGGTCTTCATCCAGGCCAGCGGTGGTGGGCGTGGGGGCAGGCAGGGCTCTGGGGCCTCGTGAGGCTCCCCCAGGCCCTCCTAAGAGACCTCAGCCCGGACTCCCACCTAAGAGGGAGGGATGCCCACAGGGAGGCGCTGCACATCCGTGGCCGCTGGGTGCTCGTCTGAAAGACTCCTTTCTGGCCCCACTCCATTCCCGCCAAAACCGCCTCTGCGGCCAGGCTGGGGAATGTGCATGTTGAACAGGGACAGGCCATGGGACCCCCTCCAGCTCTGTGCTGAGTGGATCCTCAGCCCCCGAGCTGCGAGCCAAGGCAGGTGTGTGTGTGGAGGGCCCCCCCAGCCGCTGACCTCCTGCTCTGCTGTCCCAGCTACCAGCTGCGGGTTGAGTGCATGCTGCTGTGTGAGGGCACGGCCGTCGTGCTGGACATGGTGCGGCCCAAGGCCCAGCTGGTGCTCGCTGCCTGCGAGAGTGAGTGGGGCCGCGAAGCCTTGGGGTGTGGGGCACTGGGAGGGGCACCCATTGACCCCTGCTCACCCAGTGTTGTGACAACCACTGAGAAGGTCCGTGGGTCCTGACCTTCCCTACCTTGCGTGGACCACCACCCCTGGCTCTGACGTGCACACCGTGCATGCGCACACAGACACACTGCACACGCGCACACAGACATGCACACTCGCACACATGCATACACAGGCACTGCACATACATGCACACGTACCACTTTCTCTGAGCAAGGAGTCAGCAGGGACTTACTGCACTCACGGGGCAGGGACTCGGACGGGCCTGACCACTGAGGTGCAGCCCATTTCTGCGAGGGACACGCACAGCGACGTCCACTCCTATCTTGGCCGCAGAGCCAGGAGGACCACACTCCCCAAAGCCCTAGGGATGGTTAGCTGAGAACCAGGGTGGCCACAGCTTCTGGAAGGTTCCTCTCAACGTCCTCACCCAAAGAATGGAGTGGCGGTATCTGCCTCCAGGGTTGAGAGGATTCAGTGAACCCAGATGTTGGGGAGACCTGCTTCCGGGGCCCCCAAACTTGTTTGTGGTGGGGGGTTCCAGGCCCCCTGCCCACCCCTGGGCTGAGCCTGGGAGGGGTCCTGGGGGAAGGGAGTGAAGAGCACTGGAGGCGGGGCCAGACCCCATGCCCGGCCTGGGAGGCCTTGCACCGCCGTCCGCCTCAGCCCTGGTGCCCTCCCGCAGGCCTGCTCACCAGCCACCAGCTGCCTATCTTCTGCCAGCTGATCCTGAAAATCGGAAACTTCCTCAACTACGTAAGTGGGCTGCACCCCAGCCCGCCCTCAGCCCCGCCCCTGCCCCCTGGGAGGCAGGGGGACTCACCCCTGTCCCTCACAGGGCAGCCACACCGGTGATGCCGACGGCTTCAAGATCAGCACGCTGCTGAAGCTCACAGAGACCAAGTCCCAGCAGAGCCGCGTGACGCTGTTGCACCACGTGCTGGAGGTGGCCGCTCGCTGGGGCCTGGGCCACCGTAAAGGCCTCCGCTGCTGAGCCCTCCTTGCCCCACTGCCCACAGCCCCTCTCGGGAGCCCCCCCCCCCCCCGCCGTAGCATTGCCCTCCTCGGCCTGTCTGCCCCCCTGCAGCACTCGCTTGCTCCAACCACCTCTGTCCCCCACCCCATCCCCAAGCAAAGCAGGAATGTCCAGGATCACACCAGGCCCAAGGGAGGGACTGGAGGCCCGGAGCGCTGAGGCCTTCCGAGGGACGTGGGCCTGAGCTGCGGAGGGTGGGGTGGGCGCGGGCTCCCCAGGGGTCACTGGACATGTGCTGTTGCAGGAGGTGGAGAAGAGCCACCCAGACCTCCTGCAGCTGCCCCAGGACCTGGAGCAGCCGGCCCAGGCGGCAGGGTAGGCGCCTACCCACCCCTCCCACCTCCCCCGGCCAGCAGGTGGTCGCGCCAGGCTGGCTCTCACGACTGCAGCACCACCCGGACCCCCAGGACCGGCTGGCCGAAAGGATGCTCACTTTCACTTTGGGACAGGACCTCGTGTCCACCATGACCTGTTCCCATGTGACTCAGAGGAGGGACTAAGGCCTAGCAGGGGCAAGGAGTGATCTGGCCACATTCACACCAGGGGCAGGTCTAGCACGGCCTCTTTACGAGGTTAACCCGTGAGCAAGGCTGTGCCACCCCATTGTACAGACAGGAAAACTGAGACTCACGGAAGCAGGGTCACACAGCCCAGAGGAGGCAGCTCTGGGAGGGCAGCCTGGGCCGTCCAACTCTAGGGTCCACACCACAGTGGAAGGTTCTCTGGTCCCAGAGCTGCTGAACCTTGAGGGTCAGGCGAAGAGGGTCAGGCACAGACAGGCTGAGCCGCTGGGTCACGGTCTTGGCGCTGCAGACACAGCGCCTACCATGGCAGGCGCTCCACCCCCACGCCGCTTGGCCCGTTGCACAGCTCTAACATGATTCTGGCAACCTGCGGTGTGCGGTCCGGGGCCCCCACCGTCCCAGCAAGCTGGATGTTAGCTGTCACCTGATCCCGCCTGGCCCTGTGTGCCTTTCAGGATCAACCTTGACATCATCCACTCGGAGTCCAGCACCAACCTGAAGAAGCTTCTGGAGATGGAGCTGAAGGTGTTCTCCTCCATCCCAGAGGTGCAGGAGCAGTACGCCCAGCGCCTCCAGGCAAGCGCCCGGCGGGCGGGCCCTGGGCTGGGGGAGCACTGCCCAGTGGTCTCCAGGGAGGCGGGCCCCTCCAAGGTCTGGGTGTCTGCCAGGCCCCGAGCCTGGGGTCCGTAAGGTAGGAGTGAGCCAGGCGGGGGCAGGTGAGCGTGAAGGAGGAGAGAGCCAGAGTGAGGGACCCCCGTTTCTGCCCCAAGGTGGTTCCTACGGGTGAGGGGCCCCCCCGATCCTGGGCGCCGAAGTGCCCGGACCCTTGGTCCTGCGCGGACAGCACTGCTGCAGGGCCTGTGCCGGCGGCCGTCACCCTCCTGCAGGTGTGGGCCCTCACAGGGCTGTAACCGTGCCCCCGTTGTCCCCAGGCCAGCATCGCGGCCTCCCAGGCGCTGGAGGAGGTGTTCCAGGCAATTGAGCAGAAGAAGCTGGAGCTGGCCAACTACCTGTGCGAGGACGCCCAGCAGCTCTCCCTGGAGGACACATTCAGCACCATGAAGACCTTCCGGGACCTCTTCACCCGCGCCCTGAAGGTGGGCCGGCAGGACGGGGGCTGGTCCCACGGCCTCTCGCTGTCCTCGGGCAGGGCACCAGAACCTCCTCTTAGTGCCAGGCTTGCGCAGTCGATGGAGGGCTGGGCGTCACAGGGCTCCACGTCTGCCCCGTGCAGGAGAACAAGGACCGGAAGGAGCAGGCGGCAAAGGCCGAGAGGAGGAAGCAGCAGCTGGTGGAGGAGGAGGCACGGAGGCCACGGGGCGAGGACGGGAAGCCTGGTGAGGCCCGGCCGGGCATGGCCACTCTTCTCCCTCCTCGAAAGTCCTACAGCACCGCCCATCCCCTCCTCTGGGTCATCTCCTCTCAAGACAACCCGGGTGGGCTCCGGGGACCCCGTGAGCACTGTCTCTGAGGTCTCTGCGGCTTCTCAGTCAGGAAGGGAGGCAGGAAGCAGGAGGAGGTGTGTGTCATCGATGCCCTGCTGGCCGACATCAGGAAGGGCTTCCAGCTGCGGAAGACAGCCCGTGGCCGAGGGGACACGGAGGGGGGCAGCAAGGCCTCTGCAGAGCCCCCTGCAAGGGACAGGGTGCCTGGTGAGACTCGCCCGACTCTTTGTTCGTTTCCTGTCCACCATCCCCGCCTTGGGCCTCCCTTCCTCCAGGAAGCCTTCCCTGGCCTCCCAGGAGAGCCTTCTCGTTTCCCTGCTGCCCTGAGATGTGGGACAGCCTTGAGGGGGAGCTGAAGGGTGTGCTCAGCCTGACGGTGCTCCCGCCTGTCTCTGCTGCAACAGAGGGCTCCCCGCTGAGTGGCAGCTGTCCATCCAGCCCCCAGGGCTGGCAGGAGAGAAGCCCCTGGGGCTTAGAGGGGACCTGAGGTGGTGGGAGAGGCAGGCACGACACCCTGGGGGAGGGGCCCTCCTTTCCTGGGAGCGGCTGCCTCGAGGGTGCTGGGGCAGGAGCGATATGTGCCACCCACCTTGGGCCTGGCGTCCTCTGCTCTCCCACGCTGTGGACAGACTGTGGACACTGAGGTCCGGCCCTGCCCTATAGGAGCCCACACTTGGAAGCCACCTGGGAAGGGTCCTGAGGGTGAGGGTGGCGCATTCAGGTGGGAGCTGAGATGGAGGGAGGGCGTCTCCTGAGCAGGGCGCCGTGGGGGTGGCTCGGGGGTGGGGGGAGGGCCTGCCCTCCGCTGATACGTCCTCTATCCACAGTGGCCACCAGTGACCCTGCAGGAGGTCCTGGGGGAGGCATCAGCTGCTCAGCCTCTGACGCTGGTGTTGACACTGCAGTGACCAGAGAGCCCCGCAGCTGGGACCTTGTGGATGCCACCTCCGCCAGCCCGCAGCCCACCGGAGATGCACCAGAGGAGGGCAGCCCTGGGCCCCTGGAGAGGCGGTCTTCCTGGTACATCGATGCCAGTGACTTCCTGGCCACAGAGGACCCCCAGGGTTCCCAGCCCTCTGCAGGGGCCTGGCCAGTGGAGCTGGGAGACACTCAGGCCCTGAAGCCCCTCCAGTTCTCCAGTGACAAGCCCCCCGGGGCCATGGGTTTGAGCCAAGACTCTGAGGACCCCGCAGCCCCACAGGGCACCCTCCAGGCCGAGGCCGACAGCACAGGTGAGGGGCCAGAGGATGCAGCTGCCCGTGGCTGCGATGCCGGCCTCCCCGCCGCAGTGCCCGGTGAGGATGGGGACGGGGACGAGGAGGACACAGCCCCAGATTCCACACTGGACACCTCCCTGGACAAGTCCTTCTCAGAGGACACGGTGACTGACTCCTCGGGATCTGGCACCCTCCCCAGGGCCCAGGGCCGGGCCTTGAAGGGGCCAGGCAAGAGAAGGAAGAAGCGGTCCACAAGGAGCCAGGAAGGTAAACTGGGGCTCTGCGGTCTCCTCGTCCCCAAAGCAGGGGGCCCAGTGGGCGAGTCACACAGGGCTTGGGGGTGTTGGAGTGCAGTCAAAGTGCATCCATCCCCCACTGGGGCCCGGGACCTCTCCCTGCTTCTGGCTGGTCCCTCCCCTTCCCCCCAGAAGTGGGTGATTCCCAGGGCATCCCCTCATCCTGCAGGAGAGGAGACACCCAGGAGGGGCAGCTTTGGGGGGGCCACCGCCCGGCTCGCTGTGCCCCTAACCCACTAATACCTGCCTCACACCACCTCCGACAGGGAGTGGCATGTGGCTGCCGCAGCGTGGGGCCTCGGGTACAGCTCCATGCCGGCTCAGTGTCCTCGTGGCCCCGGCCCTGAGCTCAGTCAGGGCTGCTCGCTAGTGATCAGCTGTTGAGCATGTTTCTTTTATTTGAAAGCAGAGGTTGCCCCTGACTCTGACGATAATAAAACAAAAAGGCTCTGTGCGATCCAGTGAGGTATGTACACGGCCTGGCTCTGCACTAATGGTGGCAGCAGAGGCCCGGGCTGTGCCCTGCCCCCTCTGGACACTAACCCGGCTCCAACCCGCCTGGGCGCATCAGCAAGCGCCCCGCTCTCCTGTGCTACTGGTGGTGGGACTCTCTTCGCGCCCCTCCCTCCGCCTTCTCTCTGGGAAGGGTGGGAGCTCTGCCTCGCTTAGCTGGCGTCTCTTCCACTGTGGCAAGGTGCAACCTCAGAGCTGCCCGCCAGGCAGACAGGCCCTGAGAGGGCGGGGTGGACAGGGCCAGCCTGGGCGCCCTCCAGGAGCAGGGCCTCAGAGGGTGGGGGCGGCTTGGCCTCCAGGGCCTGGCGGGGACAGGCTGAGGTTGCCTGGGTCTAATCCTGGCTAGCCCTGGGCTTTACTGACACCCAGCGGTCCCCAGGGCATACCTGTACTCTTGAGTCTGTCCATAGGGCACACCCCGGCTCCCTTCTAGCCCTGGTGCTGGCCGCACAAGTCTCCAGGGAGGCAGTGAGGGACAGGGATGGTCCCAAGGGCCGGCTCCAGGAGCAGGCTGGCCATCACCCCTGCAGTGGGCGCACAGGGCTCCTCTCCCTGGAGGCCAGGTTCTGGAGACAGTGGGTGGGTCTGTTCAGATGCAGGCGCCTCCCGGGGAAGCAGCACCAGGTCTGTGCATAGGACAGTCAGGGCCTTCGATGTGGCCAGAGAGGCTCACAGGTGTACCAGACAGACGTGCCTGAGTCCCTGCTGCCTCCCAGCCTGTGCTGGGTGGAGGGGGCTCCAGGGCAGGGATCCCCCACCCGATTGTGAGCCCCGTGAGCACAGGCTGTCTGGGTCTCCACGTAGCTGCAGCTGTGCCCAGGGCGGGCCCAGCATCTGGCTCAGGCCACAGCGCTGTGCTGACCGACTGGGCCTGGGGCTTGTGACCGAGGGTGCAGGTCTGTCCAGTGCCCAGAGGGGGCCAGAGCAGGAGTGAAGTCAAGGGTGCACCTCTCTTTATAGTTTATCCTCACTGTGGTTACAGCTTTCCCCCTTGGTCCCGGGGTTTGCTCGTAGAGTTACTTTCTGAGTTTGGCTCAGTTAGAACGGCGCTGGTGTGTCCCTTAGGGGCTGGGATTTGGCCTTGTAGCCCTGGCCCCAGCTGCTGGCCCTGGTGTGAGGGATGGTGGGCCATGCGGTCTTTGGGTCCGGGGAACTGGCAGCCACAGGTGGCCACTGTCCAGTGAAAGATCAATGTGCCCAGTGTGGGTCTCTGCCCCCTGGGTCACTTCCAGCGGGCGTGCACCTCCCAGTGCTGAGCTCTCTCTCTCCACCTTCCCTGGGTCCCGCCATCCAGGTGGCTGAGGGCAGGAGGACAGAGGATGGCACCCCACCCTCCTCGTTTCCCCTTTTTTTTTTTTTTTTTGTGAGGAAGACCAGTCCTGAGCTAACATCCGTCGCCAGTCCTCCTCTTTTTTGCTTAGGAAGACCAGCCCTGAGCTAACATCCGTTGCTCATCCTCCTCTTTTTGCTGAGGAAGACTGGCCCTGGGCTAACATCCGTGCCCATCTTCCTCTACTTTATATGGGACGCCGCCACGGCATGGCTGACAAGCAGTGCGTCGGCGGGCGCCTGGGATCCAAACCTGCGAACCCCGAGCTGCCAAGCGCGGACTAAACTGCTGCGCCCCCGGGCGGCCCCTCCCCAACTTTTTATTTGGAAAAACTTCAACCCAACAGGACATCTGCAATGAGATCGTCATGAACACCACCTACCCTTCACCCCAAAGTGGCAAGAACTTGCAAAAAATAGCAAAATTGTTAACATCTGCTGCATTGCCCCCCCTTTACTGAATGATTTGGAAGTCACTTACAGACATCATGGCACTTGGCCCCTGAATTTGTGCCCAGGGGTCTCCTAAGAACAAGGCCGTTCCGCCTGCGCCCAGCACATTTCGCAGCCCCGGGCAGACGGGCCCAGCCACCCTCCCTGCACTGTTCGTAGTTGTTGCTTTGGGTTCTTGGAAACAAGATCCCACCCAGGACCACACATCGGCCCGCATTTGTCTCGTGTGACAGCGTGGGAGGCACCTTCACTTTGGGTGTGTCCCGTTGCCCCCTGGCTGGGTCCAGGCTGCGTTGGGGGCAGGAGTTCCACACCCATGACACGTTTCCTCCCCAGAGCATTGCGAGAGGGATTTGGGGGCCTGTGTGTCCCGTGGTCAGTGACCGTGACGATCGCGTGGTTGAGGTGTGATTGTGACGGAGCCTGGCTGCGCAGTCTGGTCTGCTCGGGGGTTGGCGAGTGGCCTGTGGGGGTGCCCAGGAGCAATGGCCCCCAGTTTGATTGGCGGTTGGAACATAGAGATTTCTGTTCCATAGTTCCTGCCACGAACTTCCCTTCTCCCCCCTTTTTCAGTTGTGTCTCAAGTGTGTGGTGACCCATTGCCCTCATCCACTGTGATGCTTGATGCTCCTGTGGCCACTGGGACGAGTGGGGCCGTCATGCTCGCTCCTCTGTCCCCTTCAGTCCATGGGGCTTCCTTTCTCTGGCATAACCCACTGTCCTGGCTCCCCCGCCATTTGTCCCAGTCCCACCGTGGGAGTGGCACTGAAGCCCCGCTGTGAGGGTCTTGGTGACCATGCCTTTCTGCCCCACTTGTTTTCGTGCCCAAGACCCACAAGGCCTGGGTCAGCGCCTGGCTCTGGGGTGGCCTTGGGGGCAGGACATTGGGGGACCGGCTGAGCGACAGCCCCTGGACTAGAGAGGACAGCGGACATTGAGCAGGCAGCGGGCCTGCAAGGCCAGCTGAGGGCCGAGCAGGTGGCAGGAGCCGTGGGGGCAGGGCCCTGGTGCCCTCAGGACCGAGCTGGCAAAAGACGAGGCAGGAGGAGTCGGCATGAGGGACCGGTGGGAAGCAATTGAGGGAGCTCCAGGGAGAGGCAGCAACGATGGGGATCATAGACGAAGAGCAGCCAGGTCTGGGACTGGGAGAGTGAGCCACAGAGACCCAGCCTGGACAGGTGGACAAGAGCCAGCCTCCTGGGTTCATCCCAACACCTTCCACCTGGATGCGCTTTGCTGCTCCAGAGAAAGGGCCTGGGGTCAGGGTGGCCCCAGGGACACACAGCACAGCCTACTGGGCAGTGGTGACAGGGGACAGCAGGGGCTTGGGGAGCCAGATGCGGGCACCCTGGCGCTGCCCCCAGCAAGGCTGCTCCTAACCATGTCATTTTTCTGTCCCTCCCCACAGGCCTCAGGCCCAAGCCCAAAGCGAAGTGAGAGAGCCTGAGGGCCACTGGCCTCCGCGCAGCAGGGGTCTGCTGGACATGCTGCTGAGCAGGGCTCCTCTGGGGCCAGGCTGGGACTAGGGCCCTGGGAAGCCAAAACTCCGTGCCTTACCCAGCCAGGGAATGGGCCTCCCACAGCCTTCTTGGGGTGTTGCAGCTGGGACCCCAACAGGCACCGGGGCCTGGCCAGCCTGGCTGCTCCCCCGGACTGCCTGCACGCCCCCAGCCCCTCATGGTCTGCTTTCTGAACGCCGATGCCTGACTCCAAACCCGCATGCACCACGGCGCCTGCCCACAGTGGGGAGGGGTCAGGCAGCTGCGTCCCCTGGGGGTCCCTCTGAGCCTGCACCCTGCTCTCCAGTGACCCGGCACCCAGATTCTTCTGGGGACAGCCCCTCGCAGACCCCTCCCCCTGAAGCCACAGGAGCCAGGCTGAGCTGGAGCCCCAGCTGCCCCGTTAACGGGCCCCGGCCCCTGCTCCCCAGCCCTGCCTCCCAACCTGCTCAGCTGGGCTGGAGCAGAGAGTGGTTTTAACCAAAATATTACTGTTTATGCATTTCTGCTGTTCCATGGTGGCTGAGTTGGAGATAGGAGGGTGGGTCAGAGGACCCCAGGGCCTTGGCTAGAGGCAGGCTGGCTGGCAGTGCCATGGGCAGGCCAGGGTGCCCCTACTCAGCAGACAGATAGGGGACCCCATGGAGTCGGCCCCCGTCCCGGTACGCCCAGCCCTGAGGGTGGGGAGGTGTCTGCCCTGGCTGCCGTGAGGGCTGCCCACACCACAGCCAGGACCTGGCCACCCCGTCAACAGAACCCACCGTCAGCTCCTGCTCCCAACTCCAGAGGGGCCCAGCTTGCCTCCCGCTGGGCTGAGAGGAGGCCCAGGGGACAGGAAGGGTCCAGCCAAAGGGGCTGCTGCCTCTCGTCACTGCCCCATCCGGCGAGGGGCAGCCTGCCCCAGTCCCCTGCTCCCGCCCCAGGTGTGTGCTGCCAAGGCTGGAGTTGGAGGGACTTGAACCAATAAAGAACAAAGCTGGCCCAGCACGCAGCTGTGTGGTGTTCAGAAGCTGTGGGTGGACGTGGGGACTGGACGGTGCCTTGAGGGGGTCTGACCCTCACCACAGCTGTGATGATGTGGGGGGGGCAGTGGATGGATGAATAGAGGGAGGGAGAGATGGGTGGATGAATGGGAAGATGGATGGCTGGATTAGCAGGTAGGTGGATGCGTGTGTGGGTGAGTGGGTGGAGGGAGGGAGGAGTGGGCCTGAGGAGATGGTGGTGAGAATGTAAATTTCACCACCATCTAGATCTCCATGGGGTCCCCCTGGTCCCCCTGTGCCCCCACCTCACACCTGCCGGCCCAGAGCCCCACGTTTTCCCCAGGAAAGAGCACAGAGCACATAGAGCAGGGACAGAGCAGATGGTGAACAGACCCCAGAACAGTGGGGAGATGAGCACAGCTCTTTGAGGCATAATTTACATACGTAAAACTCACCCATCATAAGTGTGCAACTCTGACGTTTTTCAGCAGATTTACAAAGTCGTGCAGTCATCACTATGAGCCAGTTTTAGAATATTTCCATCACCCCAAAAGCCCCCTCCTACCCGTGAGCAGTCTCCCCGCTCCTCCTCCCCCAGCCCTGGCACCCACCACTCTGCTTTCCATCTCTGTGGATTTGCTTTTTGTGGACACTTCATGTCAGTGGAATCACACAGTATGTGACCCTTTGTAACTGGCTTATTTCATGTAGCATGTTTTCAAGATTCATCCCGGCTGGAGCGTGTGCCAGTCCTCCATTCTTTTTCGTGGCTGAATAATATTCCGTGTGTGGGCAGGCCACATTTTGTCATCCATTCATCTGCTGGCAGACACTCGGGTTATTTCCAGTGGGAGGCCTTTGTGACCAGTGTCGCTGCGAACACCTGTGTGCTGGTCTGGGTGGACATGTTTTCATTTCTTGGGGACAGATTCCTAGAAAGGCAATGGCTGGGTCATATGCTAAGTGTATGTTTAACTTTTGTATGTGTGTGAGGAAGACCAGCCCTGGGCTAACATCCGTGCCCATCTTCCTCTACTTTATATGGGACGCCGCCACAGCGTGACTGACAAGCGGTGTGTAGGTCCATGCCAGGGATCTGAACCTGTGAACCCCGGGCCTCCGAAGCGGAGAATGCAAACTTCACTATGCCACCGGGTGGGCCCCATATGTCTAACTTTTTAAGAAACTGCCAAACTGTTTTCCAAAGCGGCTGCGCCATTTTTCATTCCTGCCATGCACTCTCTCATGTTCGAGGGTGTGAGGGTATGTGTGGGCATCTGTGGTGCCCGTGTCCTGGGTCACTGTGCAAGACGAGGCCCCAGAGGAAAGTGAGGCCCCCAGAGAGTGGAAATCCCAGGTGGCTGAGCCCACGTGCTCCCTGAGGGCTTGCCTAAGGTCATAACAGAAGGCTCCCAAACTTGGTGACTTGTACTGCCACTGCCCTAGTGACAGGCCCACTGTGCGCAGGGCCACTGCAGTGGGGGTTGTTCTAATTTGGGCTGGGCGTGTGACTGGCCGGGCCCCAGCTGTTGGGCCTGGACAGAGCTGTTTATAGAAAAGCCCTGCCTCCCCCAGGCCTGCTGGCTATTTATAGACTCAGGCCTGGGGGATTTGGTCCCCTGGCCAGCGTTTAGCCCTGCAGAGCCTGTCTAAATCTCCATGGTGTCCCCCTGGTCCCCCTGTGCCCCCACCTCACACTTGCTGGCCCAGAGCCCTGGGTTTTCCCCAGGAAAGGCTCAGACCCAGCGCCCCTCCCTCTCCGGCCTTCAACACCGCCCCAGGCGTGGACAGAGGAAAGCACCCGCTCATCTGACCTGACTCCAGCAAATGCCTCTCCATGGCTCCTGGTGGGCACTCCAAAGACTCAACTTCTTTCATCTGGAACCAAGCAAACAAAGAAACCTCCCGTTACCCTCTTGGCCCCTCCCACTACAATCTCGACTTTTCCTAGCCTACACAGCCAGCTGCTGTGCCCCAAATTCCCTCCCACCCCCCTCACTCCCGGAAACCCCAGGACCCCTGGCCACAGCCCCTCCTGGCTTCCGTATGCCCCGCCCGCAGCCTGCTCAGCCTTCAGCAGCATTCAGAGCCTCCAGTCAGCCCTCCCGCCTCTGCTCCAGCCTCTTCCTGGGGCTGGTGGCAGGGGCTCCTCACTCCCCGCCGCTTCCCAGCTGACGACGTTAGCTTACACATGACACCTGCATCTCTTTCCTAGGGACAATGATGGACAACTCGAGGTACCCCCTGACAGCTGGTAACCCACACCATGGCGTTTACCCCACAACAATGCTGACACTGATGTCCCCGTGTGAGAGAAGAGGGACTGGGACACAGAGGGGCCAAGTGACCTGCCCAGGGCAGAGCCAGGGCTCCCATCAGGTGGGGGGGCCAGGGCCAGGAGGGGGCATGGGAGAGGGGGAGAGTCTGAGGGGCTGGATGGGCCAGGGCAGTCCTCTGCTGCTGCTTGAACTGTTAACGCTCCATGAGTGACCTTTGGGTGACAAGCCCTCCTGCCCCCAGGGGCCCATCCATGGGGCTAGCCACGCCCAAGCGCAGTCCACTTGGGGTGTGGTGGGGGGCGGCCAGGCAGTGCACCCAGCTGGGAACACAGGAGCCCAGCAGACAGACCATCATACACCCTCTCACCACCCAGTCTCTCCAGCAGCTGCAGCAGAAAGGAGGTCTGGTGTGGGGCTTCTTGGAGACTTCCTGTGCGGCTTCGTGAGCATCCCTGGCTGCTCCCCTGCCCAGCCAGGTGACCTGACAACACCGGTCCCTTTTCCCTGGACTCAGATCCCTGGGGAGCGAGAGCAGCTGGTACCGGCAGGCGAGGCTTCACAGCTTGCCCTGTGCGGGACAACGGGCCCCTGCGCATGTGGGAGGTTGGGGGTAGGGGGACATGCTGGTCTATGTCTCTCCGCGGCCACCAGAGGGCGCGCACGCCCGTCCAGGTGGCGGGGCTTCACCGCGGGGCAGGTGCGCACCCCGAGCGTGCGGACCCTCCAGGTGGGGAGCAGAGACGCAGCTCCCCTTTTGCAAACCGCACTCCCGCCCTGGAGGGGACCCCCTGCAGTTTCTGGAACCCCGAGATCCTGGGCCCGGCGGGGCCAGGGCGGGGTGGGTGCGCAGCGCCGCGGGGCGGTTGAGTGCGAACGCCCCCCATTAGCATTCACGGGGCGATCCCCGCCAGGCCCGCGCGGAGGAGCCCCGGGGCGCGCCCCCCCAGAAGTGCCCGCGGCCCAACTCAGCTCCCAGGTGGCGGCGGGGGGCGGGGACCCGGACCCTGGAGGTCACCGCGGCGCGTCACGGCGCCCGCCGGGCCCGCCCCCGGCCCGCCCCCCGCCCCGGGCCGGCTCCTTTTAATGGAGCGGGCGCGCGGGCCGCGGCGGGCTCTCGGGCGGCCCGGCGCAGTGGACGAGCGAGCCAGCATGTCGGGGACCCGAGCCTCCAACGACCGGCCCCCTGGCACCGGCGGCGTCAAGCGGGGGCGGCTGCAGCAGGAGGCGGCGGCGACCGGCTCCCGGGTGACCGTGGTGCTGGGTGCGCAGTGGGGGGACGAGGGCAAAGGAAAGGTGGTGGACCTGCTGGCCACGGACGCCGACATCGTCAGCCGCTGCCAGGTGCGGGCCGCGGCGCCGGGTCCCCCTCTCCCCTGGCACCCAGAGGGACCCTGTTCTCCCTGCCCTCCCGCACCCCGACCCAGACTCACATCCTGGATTCCTTCTGTCCCGGGGACACCCTTCCCAGGGGCCACCCCACCCACTCACACAACCCCTCCGCCACTCAGACGCACCTGACACCCCTCGCCCACTCCCTCCCCCGGGACAGCCTTCCCCACCCAGCCCCACCCCCAGGGCAGTGGGCCAGGGCAGAGCTATAAATACAAGTCGCTGAGTTGGGGACACCCGATCCTCATGGGGTGGGGTGTGCCATGGCTGTGACACTGGCCCTCCAGTGGGGTAGGGGAGGGAACCCCCAGACACCCACCCTTCCTCATTCTGTTTGGGTCTGGGGCAGGGCTGGCTGACTCCACACAGAAGTCAGTGCACGCTGGTGGGGGCGGAGTGCCCGGGAGTGCAGAGGGCAAAGCCTCTCTGGGAGGGGGTGACCCAGGGGAGTCAGCCAAGAAGAGGCAGAGGCGAGGGCAGGACAGTGGGCCAGGACCTGAAGGGTCCTGGCCAGACACAGGGGAGAGGGAGGAGCCAGGGACTTCTGGCCAGGGTGACCCAGTGGCTGGCAGTGCCACCAAGGAGGCCAGACACAGGCTTCGTCCCCTGAGGGCCCAGGGCGGGGCCAGGTCTGTTCTGACGGACACACCCTCATGCCAGGGCGACCAAGCCACTCTTGCTGCTGTGGGCTGACAGCTCGGGGTGCAAAGGGGTCAGCTTTGAGGTGCACGCATTGGTGCTGCTAGGGTTTGGAGCCATGCCTGGGAATGCAGCCCCAAATGGGGAAGGGGCACCCATGAGCCCCTCCTCCCCGCTTCTGTGGCCTCATTCCTGAGCTGCCGCCAGGAGGGCTGGGCTCAGACATGCCCCGGGAAGGGCATGGGCCCCAGGCGCCTGGCTCAGGGGCCTGAGCAGCTCTCTGGCCCGCTCCTGCCCCATGCAGACAGTGGGTTCCTGAAAGGTGCTTCCAGGGATCGTGGGAAGTCTCCCACCCTCGCTCTGCCCTGAGCCACAGCGAACAAGCCCACTCCTGTCCCCCGAGAGCCCCCAGGTGCCAGAGGCAGCCCCTGGAGCCCTGCAGCTGGGCGCGTAGTCGGGGGCTGCCGCTCCTCTCCCCCCAGCACAGGGCGTCTGCCCTCAGGTACTGCGGTGATGCCCAGGGCCCTCCAGGGAACCCGCCAGCTACGGCCAGCCTCGCACGCCCATCTGGCCCATCTTCCCTCCTGAAGTGACCGGAGGACTTTGCAGTTACTCTTGATGCCCTTATCTTGAAGCTGCCAGGCTCCCCTTCCAGCTGTGGAGATGGTTCTGGAACGGGGCCCTCTCTGCTCTGCCACCTGGGTCAGCAGGCTAGGCCCTGCCCACTCCCCTCACTCAGGGGAGCTCTCTGTGCTCTGTGCATGGCCATTCAGGCTGTGACCTCTGCCCACTCCTCCCAGGAGTCCCCGTGCCTCTGCCGGGCTCCCTCCTGTGTCTGTAGAGTGTCCTTCCTGCTGCTTGCCACCCCCCCACCCACCCAGATAGGAGCCTCCAGGCCACTTGCCTGGACTGGCCGTTGTAGCCTCAGTCTCGCCTGCTGCACCCTGTCCCCAGCCTGGAGTCGGCCCCAGGCCCGAGGCAGCCAGCCCTTCACTCCCAAGTCACCTTCGTCAGAGGCTCTGGGCCCCTTGCCCAGGATGGCCGAGGCCTCGGCGCATGCTGCCCAGAATTTAAAATTCCCTCCTTCCGACGGCAGCATAGACGGTGCTGGGCTCTGGGTGCTGAGCACTCTCGGCCAAGGGCACCGTGGTGGGTTTCTCTTGGCTTCCACCGTGAGCTTGCATGCCACCACCCCGTCTATCCAGGCCTGTGTCCAGCCGGGGTTGCCCTCTGGGAAGGGCCAGCCGGCCTCGAGCTGCTGGTGGAGAGCTGTGGCGATGTGCATGGTGGTCTCACTCATTGAGGGGCCGCGCCCTGCAGCTTGTCGCTGCTCTGGGACCTCCCTCCTCCACGGGTATCGGGAAACGCCCCACTGCGAACCCCCGGCTGGTCCAGGGGCCTCCTGGGGGGAGGGGGGTGGCTGCCTTGGGCCAGAAATGCCCGACGTTGCTTCCAGAAGCAGCCTCCCCTCCACATCTGCACCCTCTCTCTGATGGCTCTAGTTGCCCGGCAGTGGCTCCAGGGGGAGGCCGTGGCTGTGGGAACGCCTACCCTGGGCAGGTGAGACCTGCGTATCACTTGGGGCCCATGGACCCTTCCTCCCAGGCCTCACCCGAGTGCCTGACAGGAGGGAGAACAACTCTGTTTCGGTTGAATGAATGAATGAATGAATGATAGGAGCCTGCCAGCAGATACCAGAAGGAGATGAAGCACTGCATGGGTGGGTGAACTTGGGAGTTTCACCCACACGGGTGGGTCACAAGTGTGTCCCCGCCCTGAGAGTAGGCCTCTCACTTCGTGCCGTGCGTGATCCTGATAAAACCAGATGCTGCCGCTGAGGGGCCTCCTCCCCCGACCACGGCCACATGCACCCGGCCCAGGAGCACTTCCCCCGCCCCGAATTCACCTCTCTGCTCGCTTTGTCCACGCGTCGGACACACAGACCAGGGCTGGGAATGGACCCAGGGGCAGAAGAGCTGGTCCCTCTCCTGAGTGAGCTGGACTGGGGAGGTGGGCAGGCTCTGCGCTCTGGGAGAGATGCGGGAACAGCCCAGGAGCGGCGCTGTCAGAGAAACAAAATCCAAAGTCAGGGAACATTGGAGAGAGGGGATTTGGAGCTCGGAGGCCTGGGGCCCCTCAGCCCCCCAGTGCCTCCGATGGGGTGGCGGGGGGGGGGGCTACGTCCCAGGGGAGAAAGTTCAGGCCAGTGCCTTCCTGGGAACCCGGGGCCAAAGGAACCACCCAGAGCGGTGTGAAGACCTTGTGGTGCTGGCTCACAGAAAGAGTGCAGGGGTGGCTGAGTGGGTGGTGACAGGTGGGACCCTGGCAGGTCAGAGGTCGGCGGATGACCTTCCAAGCAGTTGGCAGGGTATGCAGGCAAGGGCTGGTGAAAGGGGGGACAGGAAAGGGACAGCTGCAGGAGAGCGAGGCTGGGGACATAGGGGGGGACAAGGCTCATAGAACATGCTCCATCAGGGGAGCCCCATCGGAGTCGCACGTGGAGGAGAGGAGGACGTGATAAATCCTTTGGTGTGGAGAGGCCCCTGCAGATGCAACAGAGCCGGCTGGGCTGGGGGCTGCGGGGTGGCATCAGCATCCCTGGGGGGCTCAGAGCTGTGCCTGACCAAGGCTCCATCAGAGAGGAGAACCTGGAGGTGGGCAGAGCCCCCAGGGACCGACACAAGGCCTGCCTCTGTGCCCAGCTCCCAGCCTGACCCAGCCTGTCCCCCAGGGGCACAGAATGGGGGTGAAGCCGGCTCTGGCGAGCTGTCGAGCAGATGGTGAGACTGAGCCCAGGAAACCCCCCACCCCGAGCAGCCCCAGGGTCCAGGATTTTCCTCACCCCTTCTCGCAGGGCACCAGGCGCAGAGCCTCCAGAACCTTCCCACCTGGGCAGCCCAGAGGCAGAGCCCCGCAGGCAGCCAGCCTGGGCCCCGGACGGGCATTCTCCCCCACGCTCCTATGGGGACCCTGGACAAGCTGCCCCCGCCAAGTGGCTTTCCAAACCAGGCCACGGCCCCAGGTGGACTTTGGGCAGAGCTGCAAGTCTAAGGAGGGCGGTTGGGGTGCTCCTGCCTTGACCTCACCGCCTGCCTGGGTGCGCCTGGGGGAGGACCGATGGGGTCTCTGGGACTGGCACGCTGGACCTCTGCAGAGCGGCTGGGAGGTGTGCCCTGTGCGTCAGTAGGCTCTGGGCTCGGCAAGTGGGGCTGGCTCCTGCCCCTGGGAGTGGCCTGTGGCCTGATACCTGCAGCTGGAGGGGTCATCTGACACCCACTGGCCCACAACACCCACTCCTGTTCCCAGGCGCCGGTGTTTACCCCCAACAAAGGGGGGTGTGCTCAGCAGCGCTCCTAGTCTGTGTGTGTGTCCTCGGCCAGCTGACGCTGGCACTAGGCACTCGGAGACCAGGGGGCGGGAGGCGGGTGTCTGGGCTCGTCTGGCCTCTGGCCATGCCGGCCGTGGCAGACGGGACGTGGCTGTGGGGGGTGTCTGGCACATGGGAGAGAGTATCTTCAGGGAGGCAGTTGGCCTGCTGTCCAATCTAGCCTGGGCACTGCTGCAGGCTCCCTTCTCCCAAGACCTCAGTTTCCCCATCTGTCATGGGCCACGCCCCCCAGGGGGCAAACGAGGTTGTGGGTGTGAGCATGCGCAGAGAACCTGGTGTGGGGGGAATCACTGCAGGAGTGCCCAGGCAAGGGCAGAGCAAGGACGGCATCTGGGAGGGGACCATGAGCCCAAACCCAGAGCCTGTCAGTCACGCGTGGGCCTTTCTGAATTCCCAGCCGTCCTGCCCTGTCAGTTAAGTGGGCTGAACCAGCATCCCAGAGGCTGACTTGGGGTCTGTGGGAAGTGCCCCAGGCAACCCTGACATTCAGGGCTGAGCTCGCAGCCTCTAATCCCCCTTCTCCTGCACCTCGTCAGCATCAGCTCTCTTCATCTCCCTTCCCTCCCAAAGCCCTTCTGGGGTCCCATCCCGTGTCGTGTGTCATGGGGCACCCCTCCTTGGCTCCCAGGACCCCATGCCTTTGTCCTTCCTGCTTCCCCCATCAATTGTTCAGAGCCTGCAGTCAGTTCCCACAGCCAACCACCTGGAAGTCCCAGGGCCAGCTGGGCCCCCGCTGGCTGCGGGACACCTGAGGAGGGGGCAGGCCCATCTTCCAAAGACAGTCAAGCTGTGGGACACGGCACAGTCCTGCGGCAGGACCCGGGATGCACCCCTGGATCACGGTGACCCTAGGAGTCTGTTGGAGACAGCAGACATGCCTCCAAGCCCTCCAGCTGACCCGTGTCAGAGTCGTGGGGACCAGACCCAGGCAGACTCTCACATGCGCTCCACACCAGAACGCTGGGCGTCTGGGGACCTTCCGGAACTGGTTTCTAGCAGGGCCCTCTTGGACAGCTGGTGCAGATCGCAGGGCTGAGCCGGGGTGAGGGGCACACAGGAGAGGTCGGGGAATGTATCAGGGCTCCAGCCCCACCTCTTAATTTACCCATGCGTGAAGTGGGGCCCAGGAGGGACAGCCCCTGGCCTGGGGTATCCTGGCACCTGCTCTTTGCTGTCCCCGGCACCCGCCCACCACAGGCTGGGAGACTTGTAAATCTCGTCCAGAGGCAGCGTGAGGAACAGGTGCTCCTGTGGGATGGGAGGTGGAATCATTCAGTCTGCCTGGGGCGGGGCAAGGAGAGGGGACATGGGGCCCGCACCCTGCCGGGCCCAGCAGGGAGGGGGTGCTGAGGCCCTCATCATGGGGGGCCCATTGCCTCCCCTTGCAAGGCAGGAGGACCATGGGGTGTGGCCGGGAAGAGGCTCCAGTGTGGGGAGGCCCCACAGATAAGCCTGTTTCTGCAGGAGATTCAGGCAGGAAGGTGGGGCTGGGCTGGGCTCCGGGATCCTGGGGATAGGGCGAGTGCAGAGAGGGGCAGGCCCATGGCACTGGGCACCAGCCAGCATGCATCCCTCCCCTGGACCCTCGTCGCTCACTGGCTGTGGGGACCCAAGAGAGTCAGGGACCCACAGCCTGGGTGGGCACAGCGTCCCCTAGTGGCAGGATGTGGGACTGGAGGCCAGGCATCCTGCCTGCAGGGGACCTTCCAGTGGCTCCCCCACCGCCCCAGGGGGGCTCCCCCGAACCGCCCCAGCCTGCCTCAGCCCACAGTCAGCAGGATTTCCAAAAAAAAGTGAGCCTGTTGCCCAAGTGTCCCCAGAACAGGACTGGCCTCAAAATTATTTTTTAGTTTTTATTCTTAGATGGGAGGCACAGGCCCCAAAGGGAGGGGTCCCTGCTGGGGGGTGAGGGGCGCTGGCCCTGCTGGCCCGCGACAGCACCTGTTCCCCTCACCCGGCCCCAGAGGGGTGGTGCTGCCTGGCCCACCCTCAGCCACCGCAGAGCTCGGGCTGTGTGAAACGCGGCAGCTTGGGTGGTGGGCACTTGAGTTTGTGCTTCCCGGAAGGGCAGGCCCCTTCATTCCTGCATCAGAGGGGCTCATGGGCTCTGAGTGTGTCTGCAGCTTCAGGGCCTGCACTGAGCCAGCCTCCTTGGGGTGTCAGCACGTGTCCACGAAATGGTCCTAGATGTTGGGACCAGCCTGGGCCAGCCCCTCTCCAACCCAGTCCACAGGCCGGGCCCCTGCACCCCATCCAAGGAGCAGGGCACTCAACCAACATGGCTCAGACACACATCAGAGCTGACCACTAGACCAAACTCCCCAAGTCCAAGCGTGGACAGTGTCTCATGTGCCCTGGGGGCAGAACCGCCGCCCCAGGCAGCTCAAAGGCGGCTCCGAGCGCCTGCGTTTAGAGCTGGCCCGGAGTGAGGCTGGGTGCCCGGCAGGCCCTCCCAGGGTGGATCCAAGTACCTGGGCTCCCGGACGCTCAGCCGGTTTCTGTTCCCAGGGGGGCAACAATGCTGGCCACACCGTGGTGGTGGACGGCAAGGAGTATGACTTCCACCTACTACCCAGCGGCATCATCAACACCAAGGCCGTGTCCTTCATCGGTGAGTGCCCCCTGCCCAGCCCTGGGACCAGCCCAGACACCTGAATCTCGAGTGTGTCATCCGGCCCAGGGGCCCAAAGTTCGGGGCTGGACACAGGAGAGCTGGGCTGGACCTCGGCCCACCTGCCCCTGCCCAGATGCTGACACAGGAATAACCTGCTCCCCTGGGTGGGGGATTCGAGATCTCAGCTCCCATGCAGAAGCCCTCGAAGAAGGTTCTGATCTGGGAGCCTGTCCTCAGAGCCTAGGACGCCCACCCTGCCTGGACCAGAGGGAGAGAGGGTACAGGAGGCTCGGCTGAACTCTCAGACCTTGAGTGTGTGTGTGTGAGCCTGTACGCATGTGTGTGAGTGAGTGCACGTGTGTAGGGGGCTGTGTACACAAGTGTGTGCACAAGCGTGAGCACGTGAGTGTGCTGCATAAGTGCATTGCATGGATGGGTGAGGGTACGTGTGTATAAGTCTGTATGCGTGTGTGCATGCGTGAGTGTGTGTGTGCTTGTGTGTATGCAGGCATTGTGTGAGTGTGCGTATGTGTGCGAATGGAGGCCAAGCCTGCGTGGAGAAGCTGTGCTTTTCCTGGCCGCTGCCCAGGCCAGCTTCCCGACAGGCCTCCTCACCCCTGCCTGAGGCCCACGGTGCCGAGGGACCGCCGTGCTCCTCTGCCCCCCAGCCCCTTCCCATTGTCCTCACTGCAGCCACTGTCTCTCTCTCTGTCCTCTTTCTCTCTGTTTCTATCTCTGCCTCTCTCTGTCTCCCTGTCTCTCTCTCTGTCTCTCTGTTTCTCTCTGTCTCTGTCTGTTTCTGTCTCTCTGTCTCTGTCTCTCTCTCTCTCTCTCAAGGTCACAAGGCCTGACTGCCCGTCCTGGCCTCAGCTTGCAGCCTCCCTTGCTCAGGAGCTTTTCCTGGTCCCCTAGGCCAGGCCAGGCCCCCAGACACCCTCTCAGAGCTTGCAATGCTTTTCCTTCCGGCTCTTTCCACAACTTAGCAAGACCACACTTTCCAAGACTTATCTGCACCCTCCCCTCCCTGGTCGGGAAGCGGAGACCGCAGCTGCAGGGGTGTGCCCAGCAACGGCATGGGGTCTGGCCCACTCCATAGGCACAGAGGAAGGAGAATGTCAGTGGGGGGCTACCGGGGCTGTGTGCAGTCAGGCTGAGCAGGGAGGGAGCGCCGAGGGCCTTCTCCTTGGGGTGCAGACTCAGGCCCCAGCTGTGGGTGAGAACAGTGCAGTGATGACCCCAGTTCACTTTGGGGGCCCCAGCCTGTGCCCCCAGCCTGGAGCCCAACGGGGTGGGGTTCTGCTGCAGGAAGCCTTCTCCCACAGCAGCCTCATTGGCTGGGCCCTGGGCCCTACTTGGTGGGAAATGAGGCCTAGGAGGCACTGCATGCCCGGGAGGCCACTCTGCCCAGTCTCCGAGGAGCTGGGGACAGGTCAGGGCCAGAGCCCAGGCTGTGCAGTCCCCAGGGGGTATCAGCAGAGGGTCGGCTCGGCAGTCAGTGTGGCCAGACAGCACCCTGAGGAATGCAATGAGCAAAGGCGGAACGTGCCGGAGCACACGCAGCTCCCTCAGCTCGGGACACTCCCCAGGCCCCTACCACGTGGTCATTTCAGGATGCCGTGGCATTTAGGTGACCTTTAGTGCTCGGTGTGGCTTGCATAGTCTCTGAGTCACTCCCAAATGGACCGACGTCCTGTCTCCCTGGGCCGAGCCTGTGCCACCACCAGCCCCAGCCGGGGACACACAGGAGCAGGGCTCCTCCCAGGAGGGCAGCAGGCGGCCCGGCCCAGCTGTTTTTGGTCTTAGAGGAGAGGGCCAGCGTCCAGCTCTAGCCAGGACCCCGCACTAACGTGCTGTGTGACCATGGGCGAGTCTCTGCGGTGTAGAAAGTCTGCGCAGACCCCACTTCAGCTTTATGTGGAGGGGACGCTCAGCTCCCCGGAGGCCTGCTGCCTCCTGGGCTGCATTTCTCCACACCTCTGGCTTTCCCATTTTCATGCCTCATAAATTAAAAGTCACAGCTTTATTGAAGTATAATCTACATGCCCTGAAATTCACCCGTCATTATTGTGCAGCCGTCACAATTCCGTTCTAGAACACTGTCATCGCCCCCAAAACTTCCCTTGTGCCCATTTGCTGGTGATCCCCCTCCCACCCAGCCCCTGCCCCTGCCAAGCTGCTCTCCGACTCTGTAAATGCTTCATGCTGGCTTTTGTTTTGTTTGGGCCATTTCTTTTATGTGATAAAATACACGTAACATAAATTTACCATCTTAGCCATTTTCAAGTGTCCAGTTCAGTGGCTTTAAGCACATTCACACTGTTGTGCAGCCATGAAGACCTTTTCATCTTCTCACACTGAGACTCTGTCCCCATCAAACACTCCCCACCCCTCCCCCAGCCCCTGGACCGCGTTGTCTTCTCTGTCTCTGAATCTGACAACTCTAGGGAACTCATGAGTGGAATCACACCATATTTGTCCTTTTGTGTCTGGCTTATTTCACTCAGCGTGGTGTCCTCAAGGTTCATCCATATTGTAACGTGTGACAGGATTTCCTTCCTTTTCAAGGCTGAATAATATTTCATCGTATGGATAGACCACGTTTTCTTTATCCATGCATCCATCCGTGGACACTTGGGTTGCTTCCACGTCTTAGCTCTTGTGAATAACACTGCTGTGACCACGGGGGTGCAAATTTCATGCTGTTTTAAACATAAGTCTCCAATGTCTGTGATACGATTCGCTCTCATATCCGTGCATTGCAGGCAACGGGGTGGTTGTCCACTTACCGGGCTTGTTTGAAGAAGCAGAAAAGAATGAGAAGAAAGGTAGGTCTGAGTCCCTGCACACTCGCCCCATCCCAGACACGTGAGTGTTCCTAGCGGCTGTGTTGGCCGGCGCCTCACTGTGCGGTTTCTCCCTCATATATGTGAGGGCGGGCAGGCGGGCAGACAGGGTCCAGCTTCCACGGCTGGGCCCCTGCCCATCACCTGCTGGCTCTGCCTGTGAGAAAGCTGGGTCATTGCTCAGGAAGCAGAGAGCAGAGCGGTCCAGAGGCTCCAAACTCTGGCTACAGGCCATGGCCTCAGTGTCTCAGGGGAGCTTTCATGACACCAGGGACAGATGGCACCTACAAATGCAGTTTCAGGAAGTTCTGGAAGGGGCCCCAGGACCTGAAATTTGACAGACCTCCCCAGGGGACCCTGATGTCCAGCTGGGATTGGGGACCATTAGGCGGACCATGCCGACAGGGAAGTATGTGGTTCCTGGGGTCTCCGCAGGGGCAGGAGGCAGCCAGGTAGTGACCGCAGCCAGCGGCTGGGGCATCCAGGCAAGGCGGACCCTGTGAAGATGGTCTAGAGGCAGGCCGACAACGCAGCAGCCCTGAGACCCCGAGGGGGTCCGTGGAGGAAGCAGAGCCTTGGCCTCGGGGCTCAAATTCAGGGCAGGCGCCAAAAGAGCAAATGGGAACCTGACTTGAGGACATGGGCCCCAGGAGGTGCCAAGACAGAGGGCCCACAGGGAGACAGGCAAGCCCATGGGGATGTGGGTGGGCGTCCCCTGGGGGTGAGGGTCCGGGACCCCCAGCAGACAGAGAGGCCACAAGGGGTGGGCCCGTCACTTGCCACGCCCAAGAGGTGACCTTTGTGGCCTCTTGCCTGCTGGGAGCTGGGCAAGCTGGCTGGCCCTCTCCCCCATGAACGCTGTGTGTGCCGTGTCACTGCAGGTCTGAAGGACTGGGAGAAGAGGCTCGTCATCTCTGACCGAGCCCACCTCGGTAAGTTCCACACTCGGGGCTGGCACAGGGCTTGCCCCTCCCTCCATCCCGGGAACGCCGGGGGCATGGCCCCCTCCACGGCCGCTGAGCCCACACAGCTCCACAAGGCCATCTCGGAGAGCTTCAAGGTGGGCGCTCAGTGGGGCTCACTGTCCCCATGAAAGACAGGGAGACAGGCCCGGGGGATTCAGGGTCACAGTGAATCGGTGCAGAGCGGAGGCTGATTCCAGCGTGTCCCCTTTCGGACTGGACCACCCCTCCGGGAGGCCGGGCATACACAGGTGGGGCCCTAACCCTCTGTCTCTTTCTCCCCACACCCCCGCCTGCCTGCAGTGTTCGATTTTCACCAGGCTGTCGACGGGCTGCAGGAGGTACAGCGGCAGGTCCAGGAGGGGAAGAAGTGAGTACCCCGAGGAGCTGCCAGCTGGTGACCTGAGGGCATGTCTGGTCCAGCCGGACAGGAGGGAATGTGGATCCACTCAAAGCCCAGCGAGAACAGTATCCATTGGTTCACCCCAGGGCCCCCCTAGTCCCGAAGCCCCAGTGAACCTGCCTCTCCCTGGGGTCACACCACTGCCACTCCTGAGGAATGTGCATGCCCTCCTGTCTGTGTTCACGTGACTGCTAGAGTCCTGGGCCAGCCTTGACCCCACACAGGCTGCAGCTCCCACCATGGCACCCAGACCCCACCAGCACCCAACGTCATAGCTTTGTCCTCCACAGATAGTTATTACAACGTGCCGGGACTGTGGTTGTCAAAGCTGGGACAGATGTGAAGCAGACAAGCATCCTGCCTTATGGAGTTGCACACTTGCACATGCAACACACGTGTGCGCTATCACACATATATGCACATGCATATGCACACATGCATGCACTGCACACATTCACACACTGCACACTCACACAAGTACACACATATGCTCACACATATACATGCACACACACACAGCCCAGTCAGATACAGGAAATACTGAGCATGCTGATTCGCTGAGGCAGGGCTGGGCAGGCAGGCAGGGGGTACAGGATGAACACGGCTGGCCCCCAATCCCGGGGAGGTGGCAGGTACCGGGAGCAGTGTCCTCAGGGCCGGGGGAGAGGGAAGCCCAGGCAGACTGCAGACAGCACATGAAGGGCACTGCGGGGCCCTGGGCCTGAGAGTAGAGGCAGGGGGCCCGGGGGAGGGTTAGGGCTGGGGCCTGGACCAACTGCCACCACCCCAACCCCGGGATCCCTGAAAGCTGGCCATCCGAGGAGACCGGTTGGTTCTCCCAGACGCCGGGGTGCTGCTGCTGGGAAGATACCATAGATGCCACCAGTTCAACCCTTTACTGATAGGTGTGGAAACTGAGGTCTGGGGCACCTGGCTAGGGACCCCGAGTTTCCAGGCTCCTCCCTGGGCCCCAGCAGGCTGCCAGGCAGGGTCAGTGGTGCCTGAGGCTCTTTGCAGCCCCTTCCCCCCCACCCCCGCGCTCATAGCCGCTCATCATCTTTCAGCATCGGCACCACGAGGAAGGGGATCGGACCAGCCTACTCTTCCAAGGCAGCTCGCACAGGCCTCCGCGTCTGCGACCTCCTGGCGGACTTCGACGAATTTTCCACCAGGTCCCTGAGCTGTGTGCGGCCCAGGGGGAGACTGGCTAGTGGGGAGGGGGCTCGGGGATCCAGGCAGGGAGAGGGGTCACAGTCAATGTCCCTTCTACAGATTCAAGAACCTGGCCCACCAGCACCAGTCCATGTTCCCCACTTTGGAAATAGACATTGAGGGTCAACTCAAAAGGCTCAAGGTAGAGCTGGGGCGGCGGCAGCGGGGGGCGGTGTCGGGGGCGGCGGTGTCCAGGGGCCGTGTCGGGAGGAGCGGGGAAGCACCGTGGATGGACCCACCGAGGTTTGACACCTTGTCTAACATTCATGGAACACTCATGGAGCGCACCCATCACAGGGCATTATTCTGGGTTGGCTGGCCCTTTGGGGACCACAGGCCTCCTGTGTGAGCCCCTGGCCAGCTGAGGTCAGGGTGGTCCTCTCAGGAGGCCAGGGGCTCACCGGCTTGGCCTGGCCCCTTGCTTCCTCTCTGAGGAGATTGCCCAGGAGGTGCTGGGGGAAGGAGGCCGACCCTGTCCTATCTGGGGCAGGAGGTAAAGGTGTCCCAGCTCACTCTCAGAGGGGCAGAGTGGGGTGGGGGACAGGATGATGTCAGCGCGAAGTCCTTGCGGAAATTTCCGAGGCTGGGATCCAAGCTCCTCCAGCCCTGGTCTGGGGCTATAAGTGAGGACAGACACAGGCCAATGCTGCCACAGGGGCAAGACGGCGGCTGGGGGAGTTCAGCACACCCCCCACGAAGTGCATCGGAAGCACACAGATGCCCCGGTCCTCAAAGAGCAGGGCTTGGGGGGTGCCTCCCGATACTGGGGGACGTTGGTCAGCGTGCTCACCCTGGGAGTCTGCCAGACACAGTCCCCAGGGCACGCAGGAAACATCACTGAATTGTCAGAGTGTCCAGCTCATCCTCCCACCTTCAAATCAGGTCAGCACCCCAAGTTTCACGTGAACTCGTTCAGGCTGTCTCAGCTCAGGCTGCTGTAACGAAGCACCACAGGCGGGAGGAGTAAACGTGTGCTCGTGGTCCCGGAGGCTGGAGGGCCGAGGGCAGGGTGCTGGCAGGGTTGACTTCTCCTGAGGCCTCTGTCCTGGGCACGTGGACGCCGTCTTCTCCTGTGTCCTCACGTGGTCGTCCCTCCGTGTGTGTCTGTGTCCTGCTCTCCTCTTCTTATGAGGACACCAGTCATACTGGATTAGGGCCCATTTTCATGTCCACACTTTAACTTAGTCACCTCTTTAAAGACCCTATTTCCAAATACAGTCGCACTGTGAGGTCCTAGGGGTTATGGGGTCAACAGATGAAGTTGGGGGACACAACTCAACCCAGGACAGCCAGCAAGCGGCTGGTGCTGAGTCTCAGAGACGAGACCCAGACAGGTCAGCAGTCATTCCTGTCTCTGGACAGGTTTGCAGACCGGGCCCCTCACTGGAAAGGAATGTGCCGGAAGAGTGAGGTGGGGGGTGGAGGCCGGGGGTGGGTGGACGCGGCCCGGCCCCACCACAGCCTCACTCCTCCTTCCTGCAGGGCTTTGCCGAGCGGATCCGACCCATGGTCCGAGACGGTGTCTACTTCATGCACGAGGCGCTCCACGGCCCCCCCAAGAGAATCCTCGTGGAGGGCGCCAACGCGGCCCTCCTCGACGTCGACTTCGGTACGTCCCGGACGGGCCGCCCCCAAGGAACCCTCCTTTTCCTATCTGAGGGGAACACCTTCCTGCCACCTTCCACGGCCACACTGCCGTCCCTGCCCACGAAAATGATGGGGCTGCCCCAGGTTTTCCTAACTTCAGCCGGGAAGGGAGAGGAGAGAGCGCTGATCGAGACGGCAGAGAATGGAGGGTTGGGGAGCCCGGCAGGCTGGTCAGAGCCGGCGCTTCCCCAGTCCCAGGGACACACCAGCACCGAGGTGGCCTGGTGCAGGCAGGGGAGGCACCCACCTCCTCCCTCCCGTCACCCCCCAGACTCATACGTGAGCCGCAGAGGGCCTGCACACAGCGCCCCAGGCCAGCCGCTCCCCCAAGACAGTCTCTCAGACCGCTGGCCCTGGAGACCCCACCGAGGGGACCCGCAGGGGGCTTAACTGCCCACTACCCTCTGCGGAGAGGGACCCCTGGGCCAGGGTGATCTGCGGGGGTGACAGGGTTCCCTGACCGGCTCTGTCTTGCAGGGACCTACCCCTTTGTGACGTCCTCCAACTGCACTGTGGGCGGCGTGTGCACGGGCCTGGGTATTCCCCCCCAGAATGTGGGTGAGGTCTACGGCGTGGTGAAGGCCTACACCACACGCGTGGGCATCGGCGCCTTCCCCACCGAGCAGATCAACGTGAGTCCCCAGCCCGGGGGCCATGTCGAGGCATGGAGGTGGGCGGGGCGCCCAGCAGGGGGACGAGCAGTTGCGCACAGGGCGGGCAGGGGTAACAAGATGCTCCCCCAGCGTCACACCACGTGAGCTTATGCTGAGGACATGCTGTGCACACACGCGTGCCCACCACCCCACTTTCCCAGGGCATGCCGCAGGCAAGTGGGACACCCCACCAGGGGGTGCAGCTCGGGGCCCCCCTTGGCTCAGGAAGGAATCCTCGGGACGCCGCCGGCCTTCTTTCTCAGCCTGGCCTTGTGCCCTAACAGGGCAGGGGGTGCAGGGATAGGGACCCCCGAGAAATAAACATGCCCCCGCCCCAAAGCTAAGCTACAGGACCAGATCCCGTTCTGCCCTCACCTCCCCGCACACGAACGAGAGGTAACGGGGGAGGCAAGGGAGGCTGTGCCCCCCCAACAAGACTGAGTGTTCAGGAGGCACTCAACAAGCAGAACCCCAACCCCACCATCAGCAAGGCCCTGCCAGGGGGAGCCTCAGAGGGGGCACATATGCCAGGAACACGGGATGGGGGAAGACAGGAAGGAATTCGTCAGGGGCTGCAGCTTCAAGCTTTCCCCTGAGCTGTAGGGGAGCGGGAGGAGGGGGAGGAGGAGAGGAGGGAGGAAGGGGTGAGGTGGCTGCAGCAGAGGAATCCTTGAGCAGAGGCAGGCCAGGGCAGGCTGCCTTTCATGCTGGCGCAGGACCCGCTCTGTTCTCACGCAGGAGATCGGAGACCTGCTACAGAGCCGTGGCCATGAGTGGGGGGTGACCACGGGCAGGAAGAGGCGCTGTGGCTGGTTGGACCTGATGATTCTGAGATATGCCCACATGCTCAATGGATTTACCGCGTAAGCAGCACACTTGTTACCGAGTGGCCACCCCGGTGCCCGTCCATCCCGGGGACGTCCCTGACTCCCCGACACCACGGGAGCAAGCAGAGCTGGGCATCAGGGCTCAGGGCCACAGAGTCTCCCCGTGCGGGGTGTGCCGCCCCATCTAGACCCTTTTGCACGGCGGGGCCACGGTGGGGGTGACGTGGTAGCCCATCCAGGGCATGTCAGAACCGGCCCTGCCATCTGCTCCTAAGGCCAGAGGCTGTCTAGCACCTGTAGGAGGTTGCAGTGGTTGATCTAGAGATGAGGAGAAAGCCTAGAACATTGGTCCTCATGGACCCAGCACTCTGCTAAGGGGGGCCTGGCCTGAGCTGAACTGGACTGTCAGGATGTCTGTCAGGTCTGTTAGGGTTTGGGGCCGGGCCCTCCTGACACAGCATATGACCAAGTGCCTCTGTGCCCGGAGAACTGAGACCTCAGACAGAGGCCCCTGGAGCCGCAGAGCAGGCTTCCCGCAGGGTGGCACCCCAGCAAGCACCCCCAGGGTTGAAGGGGGCAGCAGACGACATGCAGCCCCACGAGGTGCCAAGGGCCACGGCAAAGCACAGGACAGGCATCGCTACGCACACGGGCCCCCAGGCTAGGGGAGCACAGAGACTCCCTGGGAGGCCTCCAGGCTTTGCCCACGGAGGGTGGATCAAAGGAAAAGAAAGGGAAGACACTTCGGTAAAGCCCTGCACTCAGAGCCTGCTGCCAAAAGGTGGACACCGTTGTTGGTGTCGGTGGTCTCAACACAGTGGCTGGGTCTCCAGGGGGCGGCCTGGGGCGGGCGGGCTGAGGAGCACAAATGAGCCGCGGGCACGAGGCCACTGAATGGGTCCCGCGGGGCATTCGAGGTGAGGAGAGCTTGCGCGGGCAGATGTCATGCTCCCGGCCCGCCCGTCGACTGCGTTTTTCTGAGACTACCTAGTCTTTATTTTCTCTCCACTGTAAACAGCAGAGGAGAGACGAGGGGTGGAAACCAACAAAAGAGGAGCAATTGCTACAGCTTCCCCCGTTTGTCTCTGCTGGTTTTTGGACAGGCTGGCCTTAACAAAGCTGGACATCCTGGATGCCCTGGACGAGATTAAAGTCGGCGTCTCATACAAGCTGAATGGGAAGAGGATCCCCTACTTCCCAGGTATGTGTGAGGCGGCTTTTCTGTCCGCTGGGCAATTGGCACGGGGATGGAGTGACCTGTGGTTTCTGGAGACGAGGGGAAAGGGTTTGCACGTTAAATATGCTAAGAGTGACTTGCCCCACCTCGCAGGTTCTCACCCCGACAGGGAGGCCTGGCCGGGTCTCAGGGCAGCTGCCGGAGCAGCCCATGGTTTGGGAACTGCCCAGAGGGACCAGTCTGGGTTGACAGGAGGGAAGCAGCTCTGCGACAACCCCAGGGCCCCCAGGGACCCTCGGGTGCCTTGGCATCAAGGCCCACCTCCTGGGAGCAATAGAAGCTCGCCTGAGTTAGCAGACGTGGACTGCTCTGGAAAACAGAAGTTCTGTGCAAGTGTAAAGATGGCATTTTACCTAAGAAAGCACACTTTCCGTTAGGCTATTTAAGACCTAACTGGGGTTTCTGCTACCACACATCCATTCTTTTAAAAAGTGTAAAGGCGATGCCGTTTTCCTGGCTGTCACAGTTACTGACGCGTCTGGACCGGGCTCACGTTCTGACCCCACTCCCGGGGGTGGCTTCCTCCCCTGACTGTGGGGAGCTGCCCTCGCTCTCCTCCCAGCACACGGGTGTAGACCCACCGGCGCCGCTTGGCTGTGGGGGCTGCATGTGTCCTCTCGGCCAGAAAATCCCCGGCCCTGCTGACCCCTGACCTTTGAGAGGGCGCAGCAGGAGTGTGGTATGACCCTGGGGAGTCCAGGGTCCAGGGGAACATGCTAACTCAGAGCACACTGAGGCTCAAGGACCCTTGCAGTGGACAGCTTTTTCCAGCATCTTCCGTCAATAAGGGGTGGTTGGCATCTGCTGTGAGCCTGGGACTCCCGGCCAAGTGGGGTCCCTGCCCTGGTGGGGGTGGGGGATGGATCCTTCAGGATCCCTTAATACTTCAGGATCGTAGAGCCCCTTAGAATTTCCCAGCGGGGTCCTTGCAGGTCCTCAGCTGAGTCACTCGTGGATGTTCCAGCAGAGGGCGCAGTGAATGCGTGTTCAGGGTGGACGTGTCCCCTTGGTCTGGAAGGGGTACAGCCAGTGTCAGAGAGCCACCCCCCAACCCTGAGAAAACCAAGCAAGGCGATTTGCCTTCCTCGCCGCTGAGCCCCCGGGCAAGCAGGCTGTGGGCTGGGGGTCCTGAGCCACCCAGTGTCTGCTCCAGGGATTGAGCAGATGTCTGCGGGACATCATAAATCCCCGTCCCCCGTGTATTCCCCCAGCTAACCAGGAGATACTGCAGAAGGTCGAGGTCGAATACGAAATGCTGCCTGGGTGGAAAGCAGATACCACGGGCGCCAGGAAGTGGGAGGACCTCCCCCCACAGGCCCAGAACTACATTCGGTTCGTGGAGAATCACATCGGAGTGGCAGGTGGGTGCCCTGCGCCCAGCCACTGTCCCTCTCCACCCCTGCACCCCGGTCTGAACGACCCTTTTCCCTTTCAGTGAAATGGGTTGGTGTCGGCAAATCCCGAGATTCGATGATCCAGCTGTTTTAGACAGTGACAGAGCTGAGCCCAGCAGCCCGCAGTGGGTCCCTGTCCCGCACAAACAACCGCTGTCGTGTTCCTCGCTGGCAAAACCAACGCCATCAACAAATATGAAAACTCTTTCCTGCATTTTGTATTTCTCTTTAAGCCTTCAGCTCAACCCACTGATTTCTACAATGATTTGAAACATCTGAAAGTCAGCATTGTATACATTTTTAAGAACCCTGCTATTTGAAATGAGATGAAGTGCTTAAAACAGAGACCTCTTAGGGCAAGTTCATTGTCACATGGTCGTGTGTCCAGTTGGAGCAGTTCGGTAATAAACCCATCAAATGGACACTGAGTGGTGTGGTCAGCGCATGTTTTGTTCTGACTTTGTCATTTTGTTTTGACTTTTAAACACTAAAAGGTGCCACTGACGCTTATAACAGTCGGGTGACGCACGTGTTTGGTGCCACAAAGCCAGGGTGTCTGTTTGCTCAGACAACAAAATGGGACCAGCCCATGTAAGAGAGACCACGGGCACTGAATATGTTTTCCCAAGATGAGCGTTTAAGTGAGGGTCACTCTACAGTCCTGAGCCCTCCGTGCCCGGGGTGGTGGCACCGCGCCAGCAGCCCCTTTCCATTTCGGTTGGGTACACTCTGCCGCCATCCCTCTGAATGTCACTGGATTGAATAAGCCGCTTCGGAACAGGCCAGAGCTGCCACGAGCTTCTGTGGTCTCGGCCGGAAGCTGAGTAGCCTCCCTCAACAGCTCCTCAGAGTTTGGGGCAAATTTAGAAAAACTGCCTCGTCCACATCATTTCAGGGAGGGAAGGAATTATCTGGAGAGACACAGAGTCCGCTGGGGTTAGATCCTGGCTTTTTGGAGCTGAGGACGTCAGCTGGGGTCACTGAAACCCGTCAAGTCCCTGCTTGGCTGGCTTCCCAGGGACCCACCGGTCCAGGAAGGTTCCACGGGCTCCTCTCTGGCCGGCTCACACCGTGGGGACGCTAACTCATGACAGTGTATTGGGGAGCGGGTCAAATTCGGAAACTCCTGCGACTCCACGCACACTAGCAGACGTGTCCACGCAGTGCCGAGTGCGGCCTTGAGCGACCTGAAGGGAGTCGGGCAAACGCATGACGCGCCAGCTTCCCCGGGCCTTGCCGCCTCCCCGTCACTCGGCAGCGTGGCTGCTTGACGCCAGAGGCCAGAGCACAGGCAGGAACTGTTCTTTGAGTTTTCTGAGGATTATTTCTTTCCATGATACAGCAAGAGGAACGAAAGGAGAGAGCCCCAAGGCAGGGCTAGTTCCTAGGGAAAGAGGAGCCTCCCTCAGCAACGCCGTACCCGCGCTCCTCACCCCCGGGGACGGAGCCTCTTCTTATGGCATCTCGTACAACAGGGAGATGCACGCTTTCGACAATCGACCACAGGAGGCATTTTTTCAAAAGGAAGAGAAACCATTTCATTCTACATAAAAAGCCACAAGCCTGAGTTAACCTGCAGTTCAAATTAGAGAGCTGCAAAAAAGTTTTCAAATCTGTATTTTGTAGGGGCTGCTAATTCCTCCGCTCGACACAAGATGTTGTATTTCTTCCATCTCTGGACAGTCTTGAGGAGGCAACCGCAATGCCCTTGGGTGTCTGTTGATGGTTTACAGGGTGGAAGACACCAACTTAGAGGGGAAATAATTCTCCCCCGGTGCCCACTTTCTCGCTCTCATACGGCCCAGGCACGGGAGGCTCTGTTCTTGGAGGGATGGGTTTGAAGAGGTAGCCCCCTTTTTTCAGTACCAGATGTTTTGAGGGTCTGAGTAATTACGATCAGGTGCTCTCTACGTTGCACCAGTAACACAGCCCTAGTGTAGACAAACTCGTAGTGGTCTCAGTTCAATACATGGGTGAAGACAAGTAAGTGATTTGATAATGTTGTTTGACAAAATGTGTTTTTCCAAGCACTTTGGAAAGCTGCCAGTTTCCTAAGAAGTTAAGCATCATCTACCCTACCACTCAGCCATTCCACTCCCAGGCACCGCCCACAATAAATGAACACCAATGTCCAGGAAAAGTCTTAAACGAGAATATTCAGAGCAGCTGCCTTCATCACAGCCAAAACTTGGCAAGAGCCGAGGTGTCCATCGACAGGTAGACGAGCTGAGGTCCATCACACGCGGAATACACTCAGCAACCGAAAGGACAGGCCACCGAGGCTGCAAGAAGACGGGCGGTCTCAGAGTCAGCGTGCTGAGAGGAGAAGCCAGGCACAAAAGCGCACGGAAGTGCAGGATGAGTCTGCACGTGTGAGGTTACAGGACAGCAGCGCTACCCTGTGGGGAGCAATGGTCACTTCTGCCAGGGGCGGGGCGGGGGGAGACTGGGTCACCCAGTCTCATGCGTCTGTCCTAACGGATAGAACTATACACTTACCATCTGGGCATTCCACTGGGCCTAAATACATACAGTTCACTATAAGGATATTATACCCCAATTTAAAAGTTACTGAAAGTAATGCAACCACATTACACAACTTTGGAACAGCTGAGACCATATTACTCAAAATTTTAGGACCTTGAGGCAACTTCGATTAAACATTTTCATGAGACGTCTCCTGCCAGGCGTTTGTTGGAGGGAGACATGTGCTGCACTTCTCATGGGAAAACAGAAGTGTTTTCCTTCCTCAGTCTGATAAATAGTCACTTCCAGAACGTCCAACTTTTTGAGGTCAAATCATGCCATTCAGCAAATGCTTCACATGAGCTCGGTTCCTCACCAGCCAGTTCTCCTGGGGTATCACCACCCCGGGCGGGGCAGGTCTCCTTACTCAGTGCTTCCACAGCCTCTTGGGCTTCCCCTTTCGTGACATCCATCCCACTAGGTGGCAGGGACTCAGGCTCTGTCAACTTAAAAAGCAAATCCACCTATTTTATCTCCAAATGAGTTTATTTGGGAATAGCCAAAAGAATCCCAATTCTGAATGTTCCCACTTTGGCAAACCATAGGCAAATCCAGAAAACAAAGCAGAGGAGCTGCTTTTATAGAGAAAAAGGGGGAGTAGGCAGAGGCTGTTCTAAAGGAAAGTCCGTTGGGGGAAAGTAGCAGTTCAGGGTGACAACGGCTTCTCCAACAGCTGAGCTGCAGAGTTTCTCATTGGCTGGGCTGTGGGGTTTCTCATTGGCTGAGCTGCAGAGTTTCTCATTGGCTGGGGTGTTGCCAGGTGAGAAGAGAAATCTTCCTTCAGTAGTACTGTAGTTGTACCTGGAGGTTACAAGTCGTTTCTTCCTGTTTGGTGTAACTGACAACGTGTGATAGGGCGTGAGAGCTTCCCCTATGGGACTTCCTGACTCCAATTTGGTTAAGGTTTCTTTTATTAATTTCCACAGCTCTACTCAATGCCACCCCCAAGGGCTTAGCACAGAGCTTGGCACTTGTTATGGAGTGAATTGTATCCTCCTAAAATTCATATGTTGAAGTCCCAACACCTCATGTGTTGAGCCCCAGTACCTCAAAATATGACTGTATTTGGAGATAGGGTCTTTAAGGAGGTAATTAAGTTTTTCCTCCAGCTTTATTGAGATATGATTGACATATAACATATTGAGATATAATTGACATATCACATATAATTGGCATATAATGTACACCTTAATTGTACATTAAGGTGTACAATGTGATGATTTGATACACATATATTGCAAAATGTTTGCCACAGTAAGGTTAGTTAACACATCCTTCATCTCACATAATTACCATTTTGTTGTTGCTGTTGTTATGATGAGAACACTTAAGATCTACTCTCTTAGCAACTTTAAAGTACCCAATATGATATTGTTAACTGTAGTTACCATGCTGTACATTAGGTCGCTGGAGCTTACCCATCTTGTAACTGGAAGTTTGTACCCTTTCACCAACATCTCCCCATTCCCCCCACCCCCCAGCCCCTGACAACCACCATTCTACTCTGTTTCTATGAGTTCCATGATTTTAGATTCCACATATAAGTGAAATTATACAGTATTTGTCTTTCTCTGGCTGACATTTCACTTAGCATAGTGTCCTCCAGGTTCATCCATGTTATTGCAAATGGCAGGATGTCTTTCTTTTTCATGGCTGAATAATATTCCATCATGTATGTGTTGTCAACCTTAAAAACAAAACAGCCAGTTATTTTACCAGAAAAAATGAGTTTATTCAGGAATAGCCAAAGAATTGCAATTTGGGGTATGCATGCTATGGCAGACTATAGGAAAATCCAACAATCAAAGGAGAGGAACGTTATTTTATAGGGAAAAAGGAGGAAATTGGAAGGGGTTGTTTTGAAGGAAAGTCCATTAGAGAAAAGCAAGAGTTCAGGGTGGTGATGGTTGCTCATTGGCTGAGTTGCTGGGGTCATCGATTTTTGTTTGGGGGACAATGTACATTTCTTCCTATAATTGATGATTCTTTCCTGTTGAGGACTTCTGTTGGGGTCTGTAATTGACTATTTTCCTTTCCTATAATTGACCAAGAGTGGTACTGCATGGGAGATCCCCCTTCTGGCCTCCTGACTCCATTTTAAATGAGGGTTGCCTTTATTAATTTTCACAATATGTACATGATACCGAACCTCTTAATCTCAGGTCCATGTGTCGGATATGCAATAAGCCAATCACTGAGACACAGGTGCCTGGAGATAGAGAAAGGTTTATCTGAACTGGCCAAAACGAGAAGGCAGGAGCATGGCTTCTCTCAGATCCGCCTTAACCAAAGAAGGAAGCAGGGGGACTTTATAGGGCTAAAAAGCTTGGGAGGTGGAGATTCGGGGAAACAAAGGGGGAGTCCGTGTTTCTTTCACTTTAGTTAAGACCTTGAGCAACTAGACTTCTTGGCAGCAGCTGGGGTCCGGTCATCTGGTGGTCATAACTTCCTTAAAGGCATTCTTTTTCTTCTGCAACACAAGCTCATAAATGCTTGTGACCACTGAACCACCCTTCTGGTTAAACAAGAAAACAGCAAATTAACAAGCTATAATGATGCATAGGCTGCGAAGCAAGCATTTGGGCTCAACATATAACAGGGATTGAGGTTCTTATCCAAGATTTACACAGGTACTACTTTTCATCAGGGGCTGTATTGGGAATAAGGTCAAAGGGTAACCGTGTTCTTGTGGAGTATTTACAGCAGCCCTCAGGTACCTTTCATATACACCACATCTTCTTTACCCATTCATCTGTTGACAGACACTTAGGCTGTTCCCGTGTCTTGGCTACTGTGAACAGCACCGCACTGAAGGTGGGGTGCAGATATTGCTTCAAGATCCTGATCTCATTGTCTTCATATACCCAGAGGTGGGATTGCTGGATCACATGGTGGTTCTAGTTTCAATTTTTTGAGGAGCTGGGAGGTAATTAAGTTTTAAAGAGGTCATATGGGTGAGCTCTAATTCAGTAAGACTGGTGTCCTTATAAGAAGAGATCAGGACACAGACATGCACAGAGGGACGACGGTGTGAGGACACAGGGAGAAGACGGTGTCTGCACGCCCGGGAGAGAGGCCTCGGGAGGAACCAGCCCTGAGACAGCCTGACCTCGGACCTCCAGCCTCCAGGACAGAGAGAAAGTGTTTAAGCCACCCGGTCTGGGCACTTTATTACAGCCACACTAGCAAAGTAATACAACACTGAGTGGGCCCTCAACTCATATTTCTTAGACTAAAATTAGATCGGGATGTAAGAGATGACAAGATTCTCTAATCACCATGTTTTGCATCTATTTGCTGTGTCTTAAAAGATCCTAAGGCAGTTTCAAATCTGAACACAACTCTTAAACATTCCCAGACCTGTAAGATTAAAAGCAAGACTCCGGGCATTCATCGGTTTCTGGGCTAGAACAAGACAAGTGTGCGTCTCGTCACAAGGGACTCTAGAACGCGCAGCCTTCCAGTCGTTTCCCTAAAACAGAACAAGTACGATGCTGCCGGCGACGCGGCAAGGAGACCCCGAGGAGCCCCCCAGCAGCCTGGTCCCCCCAGGAGGAGGAGCGCACGGAGCACAGGCCGGCCCGGCCAGCGCCTGTCGCCGCCGACACTTTCCCGGCTGGGACATGGCGTGGTGAGTGACGTGGACGTCGCGTGTGACGTTGTGTGGAAGAGTTAGGCATCCGGCCTTCGTCTCGAGGAGTGCAGGGGACAGAGGAGCAGGCTGGACGACCACGGCGGGCGAGGCCGCGTCTGCCTGGCTGGCGGGAGCCGGGGTTGGGACGTGGGCGGCGCGGCGGCACCGCACGAACCCACCGCAGAAGGCACCTGCGGGCCACCGAGGCAAGCCGGGCAGAGATCGCCCGCGCGGGAGCGACGTGCAGTTCCGTCAGGACACGCCCAGCGCCGGCGTCGGGGGGCCGGACGTGACGTCAGGCCTGCTCCGATGACGCAACGGGGCCAGGAGCGCAGCCGATGACGTGAGCCCGGGGGCGTTCATACGTCACCCTCCACTTCCGGGAGGGCTGGGAATGCCTCCAAATTAAAAATTAGGAAAAAGTGAGTGATTCTCAAACTTTGGTGATTTAAACGAGGAAATATAACCAGTTTCGACAGTTGTTTAGGGATCCAAAAAAAAAACGGTGGTACACCCCGCCCCCTCCTGCGCCGCCACGCTGACTCCCTATTCGATATCACCCTCGGCCTTTCCCGCCCTGCCGATCTCCGCCCCTTGGCGCACGAGCCCCGCCCCCGCCCCGTTCCCTGGCCTGTCCCGTGCGAGTCCCGTCCCCGCCCTCGGCCTTTCCCGCTCCGCCGAGTCCCGCCCCGCAATGCACAAGCCCCGCCCTTACCCTCGCCCTCGGCCTATCCCGCGCCTCCCACAAGTCCCGCCCTCCCATTCGCCCCGCCCCCTACGCGCCCCCTCCGACCCTCCACCTCGCCTCTGGCCTTTCCCGCGCCGCCGAGTCCCGCCCTCGGCGCACGAGCCTCGCAGCAAGCCCCGCCCCCTCCCTCGCCCCCGGCCTATCCCGCACCGCGCCGCGCACGAGCCCCGCCCCCTCATTACGCGGGGCTTGGCGCGCGGCTGTGACGTCAAGGGTGGCGGCGAGGCGCGGCCGCCGAGCTGTGCAGCTCCGGGCCCGCGGCCATGCCCAAGCGGGGCTGCCCCTTCGCGGACGCGGCCCCGCTGCAGCTCAAGGTCCGCGTGGGCCAGAGGGAGCTGAGCCGGGGCGTGTGCGCCGAGCGCTACTCGCGGGAGATCTTCGGTGAGGGCGGGGTTGGGCGTCCTCGGGCAACGCGGGGCCTGGGCGGATGGTCTCGGCAGGCTGCGTCCCCGGGAGCCCGGAGGCTGGGGACCAGCCGTCAGGCCGGGGCTTGGGAGCAGTGAGTGGGGCGTGAGCGCGTCCACGTCCACCCGCGCTGGCCACAGGAAGTGTCCTTGCCCCTCTCCCCTCGGCCTCCTAAACGTGCTGCCTCGGGGCTCTGTCCTGCGGGAGGTGCTCGACCAGTAGCCAGCCCTGGTCTCATTAGCACTAGGGTCCCTCAGGCCCAGCGAGAGGTCGGGGAGCGGGATGTCCTGGGTGGAGTAAGCCGGCAGAAGTACCCTCCCTTAGAGGTGTTTGTGGAGCGCGCACTCCCTGCCGGGCACTGCGGCCGCGCGGAGACCCTGCCTGGCGGGAGCTCCCCGGTCCGGGGGGGACCAGCGGGAAAAGGAATCTGCAGAGGGCGTCAGGGGAGAAGCACCCGCAGGGGTGTCAGCGGTTTCGGGGAGAAACAGAGACTAAGTCGAACCCTGCAGAGTGAGTAGGAGTTAAGCCGGCAGAGACGGAGAGGGAGGGAACTCCAGGGAGAGGGAACAGTGCAAAGGCCAGGAAGCAGGCGAGTACAGTAGCACTCGGTGTGGAGTGGTTGAGATGTCCAGTTCGTGGTGAGATGTGAGGGCAGTGAGCTATGGGAGGTCTTCTCTTCTGGCTTTCTCACGCGGATTTTTAGGTGCATTGATATTACTGATTATCAGTTTGGGGTGATTAATACCCTGGGGCAGCTACAAAGTGGAGTTTACTTGCCTGGTGGTCGGGGGCACAAGGTTCGTACCTATAGAGCAGTTAGAAAATGGCCTGGGTGTTTGTAATTGAGTGGTGCTGCCGTGCTCTGGGGACGTGGGGAAGAGTCCAGCTTCAGGAGGCCCTGGTTCTGTTTCTCCTGCTGCTCCCCCCATCAGATAAAGAAGAGTGAAGCCGTGGGGACCGTGGCCTAACCAAGCGTGTGCTGTGTCAGGACATTCGAGATGTTTCAACACTTAACGGGCAGAAAGAAGAGTTAAAAACAAATGGGGACTCAGTCAGTCTAGAGCTCTTCACCCTCTCCTTCGACCACACCGTCCTGGGGCGTTTGCAGGGGCTTGTCACTCACAGGGCCCTGTGAGGGAGGGAGTGCTGGGCCCCTTGGTTGTTCTGTAATCAGGGCAGGACACCAGTTTGAACTCTGACCTCCTTACCTGAATGGGCCACAAGCACTTGAAAACAAGCATTAGCCTCTCCACTTGACCCCCCCAGTTCCCATCGTATTATAATTGGGCGGGTGGGAGGGGCTGGGTGTGGCAGGGCTGTCATTAGCCCCTCCATTTCAGTCACCTGATAACTGTTTTCCTGTCGATTTCACGGAGAGCGGACAGCTTCTAGGATCTGCACCCCGGGTCTGTTGGGATAAGGCAGAAGACCACAAACAAAGCATTTCTGGGCCGGCACCCAGCATTTGATCTTGTGAAAGCCCCCAGGTGACTGATGTGTAGCCCAGTGGAAAGCCACCGCTCCGGGTGCTGAGCAGCCCTTCAGCTCCAGGGGTGGGGGAGTGTCCAGGGCCCACAGAGGTCTGGAAAGTTCTGGGATACCTTTGCCAGAAGCCAGGTGTTGCCTCATCTTTTGCCAGCAGCTCTGTGGGAGGGGAAGGGGGTGCACACTGGCCCCGGGGTTGCAGGCCCACCTCTGAGCCTCCGGCTGTGAATTAGCACCTCACAGTGCAGAGCTTTCTCTGTGCCGTACACACCCAGCTTGCGCGTGCTGGGGAGGAGAGGAACAGCAGTGGGATGAGGCCACTCGTCCAGAGAGCCGTGTGGAAAATGAGCAGAGTGACAGGAGAGGGAGCCCGGGTGGGGCTGCAGGGTCCACAACCTTCCTGCAGGAGGTGGCAGCTGAGCCCAGGTAAGGAAGGGTGGGAGGGCAGAGTGGGGCTCAGCTCGCCAGGGAGCAGCGTAGGCCGGGATGACCTGATGACAGAGCACAGAGGAGGCCCCACCATTCCCAGCTTGCAGGACAAGCCGGCTGTGCGAGGCCTTCCATGCTGCAACGGTGTAAACGGGAGGAATGATTTGTCTTCCCCAGAGAAGACCAAGCAACTCCTTTTTCGAGGGGCCCAGGCCTACATGGACCATGTGTGGGAGGAAGGCTGTGCCATCGTTGACCTGCCGGAGTCCCCAAAGCCCAGCCCCACGGAGGCCTCTCGGGCTGCACGCGGGCAGATGCTAATCGGACCAGATGGCCGACTGACCAGGAGCCAAGCCCAGGCCTCCGAAGCCGGTGAGTAAGGGCCTTCCCAGCTGTGTGCCCAGGATGGATGTGGCAAGTGCGGTTCTCTGCATTTGTGACACTGTCTGCCCAGGGGCTTTTCCTCCCTAGGCAGGCAGGAGCCAGGCCCAGAGTCTGATGAGCTGGGTGAACACCTGAAGGTTCCTGACGTCGGGAGGCTCTGCCCCCGCCGCCATCCAATTCTGGGCATTGTGAAACAGTCTCTAAGTGTGGGATCAGAAAAGGAGCACAAACCCACCTGGGGGTCCCACCTGCTCACCACTTGCAGCTCCCCCAGAGTCCTGTCCGGGTGGGAACAACCCGATTAGGTCCTTGTGCAGTGTGGTGTGCGTTTCAGAACTGTCGCCCATGTCGCTGGTTAAAAACCACAGTCCCCAGCCCACTGCTGGGTCTGGGCGGGGCCCAGGAACCTCTTTGTTAACTGGTGACGTGGGGGCTGCAGTTTGAGGCACAGACGCTAGACACACAGGGTGAAGGCTGAAGGCCGTGCAGGGTCTGGGTCGGGGAGGAGCTGCTCCTTCCAGTCCCGAGGTCTGGGGAGCGGTGAGGGAGGGAGCGCTCGACTGGAGTCACGGGAACCACCCCGTCATGTGCTCCCTGGCCCTGGGCTCTCTCCCTAGACTCAGGGCTGGGTGCTGTACTTGCTCACAGCTTGTCGTGAGGACCCAGTGGTACAGCAGGTGGGGGAGGCAGTGGTCCTGCAGTGCCCAGCACTTCAAGTCCCCTTCCGGGGCTGACAGGTGGCGTTTCTTCCTCACAGATCCGTCTGGGGCAGCGTCCGGAGCCTGTTCCTCGTGCGTGCGAGCTGTGGATGGGAAGGCGGCGTGTGGCCAGTGTGAGCGCGCGCTGTGCGGGCTGTGCGTGCGCACCTGCTGCGGCTGCGGGGCCGTGGTCTGCGCGCAGTGTGCCCTCGTGGAGTAAGTGGTCGACCACGGGCTGCCCAAGCCGGTGGCGCCCCAGGTGGGCTAGGCCCGGGCAATGGGGAGAGCGGGCCGGTCTGGCATTGCCAGCAGGGCGCGGTGATGGCGAGAAACGCTTCACCCAACTTGAAGTCTTCGTGGACTCTTTGCGGTCCTTCCTGAAGGAAGTCGGATCTCGCGGTTGCCGGCTCTGTCCCGCATTGTGCTGTTCTGTCTGACACCGCGTGTGTTTTGGTCCTCTAAGCCTCACGTTAGGACTGTCTCCCGGGGGTTTTCCCCTGTAGGAGGAAAGTGTGGCGGGGAGCAGGCGCATGTGGCACTTGTGGCCCGTCTGTGCGTTTGGTGGGGTACAGGCCATCTGGAGCAGGAGCCGCGGTGTTCGCTCAGCCTGTTCCGTGAGTGTGTGTGTCCGGATCCCGCCCCTGCTCGTGAGGCGCGGGGCCCCGGGCCCACCCGGCGGCCGCTCTTGGCTGACAGATGGGGTTGGCAGTGCCCTGTAAGAAAGGCGAGTCCCCCAAACAGTCTCAGAGCCAGTTCCATGGACCTCAGACTAGCTGAGTCCCGGTGGTCTGTGAAACCAAGCAGGGAAAGTGAGAACGCACCTCTTAGTTGGGCCGCGGCCGGAGACAGGGACACCGGGCGGTGGGACACAGGACTGGGGGAGTCTCGTGCCACCCAGCTCGGGGATTATCTGTTGGCAAGTTATGAACGTGGAATTCTCTTTCATTTGTACCCACTTCATTCTTCGCTTCCTATTTATGTGTAAACTGAAGAGGGCAGGGCCTTCCCAGTGCCCAGTGGCCTTCTCACTTGGGGAGGGTTGAACACAGCAGAAGGGCAGGTTGAAGGGAGAGGCGGGCACCCTCCTCCCACTGGTGCCCCACGCTGGAAGCTTCCTTCTGCCCCGCACGGGTCCTCACGGGACTCCCCATGCTGGTCTCCTCCCACCTCTACTTCCTGCTTCCTTCTCCCCAGTTACCCATAGAATTCGCGCCCGCATGGCAGTGGGCACACGGCCACACCCAGGGCTGGGGGCTCTCTGCCCCGTTTTACAAACAGACGACTTGCTCCAGGCTTAGTGGTCGTAGGCAACCTGTGCTCACCTGGTCGTCCTCCCGGCTCAGTGCTCGGCTGCAGGCAAGAGCTGGGGGGCCAGGTCAGAGCTCGCCTACAGGCCACGGGCTCGTGGTCCTACAGACCGGGCAGTGCAGCTCTGACTTCCTTCCCCTCAGACTGAATGTCTGCCTCGTGTTTCCTGTAGCGTGTTGCCAATTTCCTGTCCTTTCAGGATCTCCCCACAATTTGCTGAATTTCCTTGTCCTTACCTATTTGACATGCTTCCAGCATGAACCATCATGATCCAGTAAATCCTAGCAGGACACCTGGGAGGGTTCTGGGGGTTTCTGTCCTATGTGAAACCGGATTGGGCCCCAAATGGGCTCGTCAGCTGTCCCCGTCAGCTCGGGCTGCTCTGACACACACCACGGGCAGACGGGCAGCTTAGACGACAGACAGTTATCCTCTCACGCTCTGGGATCAGAGTCGCAGGGCTGGTTCCTTCTGCGGCTGCGAGGGAGGATCTGCTGCAGGCCTTCTCCCTGCGTCCTCCATCGCCTCCCCTCTGTGAGGGGTTTTCCTCTTCACGCGGTGTTCTTTTCCTAGGGAACCCGGGCCCCCCACTGCAGTATGGCTTCATCTTAACTAGTTACACTTGTGGCCAGCGGCCCCGTAGCCACATGGGTCCCCACATAGGGGGTTAGCACCTTAGCATAGATATTGGGAGGGACACAACTTGGCCCCTAACACCAGCTCTTCTCTCTCTTCCCTGCGATGTCGCAGCTGCAGTGACGTCCATGAGAAGGTGCTCTGTGCCAGCTGTGCCATGTTCGAAGCTTGAGGGCCCTGCATGGACGACGGCCCCGCCCAGACGGCTGCCCCGGTGTTGACCTGGAGAAGGTGGGGAAGCGGGAGGAGGGTGGCCTTTCCTTTTATATTTTGTACTCCTGAGGATAGAAATGAATAAACCCCTTTATATTTGGACGAGAGGACTCACTTGGTCACAGTTCAGAGCGTGTCACCTCCTGGAGCGCATGACTGCAGGATGCTGGAGGGAGCCTGCAGAGGTGTGCGGGCCTCCGTGTCTGCTCTCACATGCGCAGCTCAGTTAGTGCTCACCAAGCTCGTGTGAGGTGCGTGCCCATCACCCCATCTCACAGACGGGAAAACGGGGGCCCAGGTGGGTTGCTTACCGTAACCCAGCCAGTGGTGGTGAGGATTTGAACCCAGGTTCTCTGACCCCACAGTGCATAACCATTGTGCCAGCACACCTCGGGAAGAGGGCTGATGTCCCTGAAATGCCAGTGTAACACTCCTATCTGGGTGTCCACTTGCTTTTCGGGGTGCCCGCATGGAGGGGCCCCAGATGAGCTGACAGTCCCTGCCCTCCAGGAGCGTTGGCCGCAGGGGTGATGTCCTCGCTCTGTCTGGGGTAATGCGGTTTGTGTGGGCTGAGGGGAGGGGAGTCGAGGGGAGAGGTGATGGGGTGGCCAGGAGGACCACCCCATCAGTCTCAGACAAGGGGGCTGCGGGCCTCCTCACTGTGGGCCCCAGTCCCCCTGGGGCTGGTTGGATGGCAGATGCTGATTCTTAGAGGAAGCTGGGTGATGGCTGGAGCCGGGCCCGGGGTGGGGTTTGCTGCCGTAGGCGGTGTATCAAACCACTGAAGCGGGGACGGGGGCCGCAAAGGGGGGAAGGCCACAGAGAGGCGTCGGGACGGACGATTGCTGGTGGGCAGTGAGGCTACTTAGAGTGGGTTGCAGATGACTCCCTGGGGGCTTCCTGAACTGAGAACATTCTGAGGCCGTTCCGCCCGGCTGACCTGAGTGCTGTGGCTGACAGGCAGCCTGTGCCAAGAGCGCCAAGAAAAGCGAGCCGTCCATTGGCCGTCCTGGGGCTGCCTCCTCTCACCTGGCTTCCTGTAGTGGCCCTGGCGCCTCCCTCCAGGTGTCCACCTGCAGACCACGACCCCAGTAAGCACATGGAAAGACGCTCCACATCACTAGTCATTAGGGAAATGGCAAGTCAAAACCACAAAAAGATACTGCCTCACACCCGTCAGGACGGCTGCTATGAGAAAACAGAAAACAGGCGTTAGTGAGGATGAGGAGAAATTGGAACCCTGTGCCCTGCTGGTGGGAATGTAAACTGCTGCAGCCACCGTGGAAACAGTATAGTGATTCCTCAAAAAATTAAAAATAGAATTACCGTATTTCCAGCAATCCCACTTCTGGGTATGTACACAAAAGAAAGCAGGGACTTGAACAGTTATTTGTACTCCTGTGTTCACAGCAGCAGCATTCACAATAGCCAAAAGGTGGAAACAACCCAAGTGTCTGTTGATGGATGAATGGATAGACAAAATGTGGTAAATCTGTACAATGGAACGTTCTTCAGCCCTAAAAGGAAGGAGAGTCTGACACGCTGTAACACGATGAACCCTGAGGACCTTATATTCACAGTGAAATAAGCCAGTCACAAAAGGGTAAATTCTGTGTGATTCCACTCATATGAGGACCCTAGAGGGGTCAGATTCATAGAGACAGCAGAATGCTGGGGGCTGGGGGAGGGGGATGAGGAGTTAGTGTTTCCTGGGGACAGAGTGTTCAGTCTGTGAAGATGAAAAGTTCTGGAGACGGGCCAGCCCCGTGGCCTAGTGATTGAGTTTGGTGCATTCCGCTTCAGTGGCCCGGGTTCAGTTCTTGGGCGCAGACCTGCTCCACTCGGCGGCCATGCTGCACTAGTGAGGAAGATGGGCACAGGTGTTAGCTCAGGGCCAATCTTCCTCAGCAAAAAAAAAAAAAACAGTTCTGGAGATGAGTGGTGGTGATGGCTGCACAACAACATGAAGGTACTTAATGCCCCTGACCTGCACTCTTAAAAATGGTTAAAATGGTAAAACTTACAAATATTTTACTGAAAAAAAATAGACTTGAAATAATAACAATGTATTTTGGGGGTTTTGACATATATGGAAACAAAATTAATGATAATAGCACAAAGCCCGGAAATGGAAGTATACTGTTTTAAGGTTCTTGTGTGAAGAGCTGAACTATCACTTGAAGGTAAACTGAGAAATAAAAGATAAATCTTAAAGCAGCCAGGCTGGGGCTACATTCGTTCATTTATTCTAAATGCGATGTGGTATCCTGGATTGGATCCTGGAACAGAAAAGGAACATTAGTGGAAAAAACTAGTGAAATCAAAATAAATAAGCCAATAAAGGAGATAAAATGGGATGTTTAAAAAAATACTCATTTAATCCAAAATAAGGCAGAAAAAGGAAAGAAGGAACAAAGAGCAAATGGGACACAGACAGCAAGGTGCTGGTGAGGCTCAACCGTGTCTGTCATGGCTCCCAGTGGGAGGGTCAACACCTCAGGGCAGAAGTGCCTAAATTGTCCAAAAAACCACAAAAAAGCAAGACGCAACTCTTGTCTACAAGAAACGCACTTGGAGTATAAAGACACGAATTAGAAGCAAAAGGATGGAGTAAGGACCAGCTGACAACGAGCTCCTTTGAGCAGATGTTCCCTGGTGTGTCCTCTGAAGGCAGCGGGACCCCACGTCCGAGCTGGCCCCCGGCCCGGTCTCAGCCCCTCGCTGGAAGCTGCTGGTCCAGCCTACCGCAGCCCCTGGCCTCGTCTGCAGCCCCAGGTCGGGGCCTCCTTTACTCACACCTGCCGAAACGTGGGCGGACCAAGTGCTAATGTCACTTCTGTTTCTGTCTCCCTGTCCCCCGCCCCAAGGCCAGCCTCGTGCTGGGAGGAGCAGGTGTGGGTACTGGGACACAGTTGCAGGCCCCGGTTGCAGGACCCTGGCTCCGCTGGCCCTCGCTGCGCCAGTCCACGCTCACCAGGCCCTGGCCATGGCCGTAGGGCCTGCCCCTCCCGGTCTGCTCTGGCCTTGCTGGCTGGATGGGTGGCCCCCCCAGTTTTCTCCCCAAGGTGCCTGTCTCCCTGCACCCCCATGGCTCTCTCCCCAGACACTGCTGCAGGAGGTGCCTGCGGGGCCCACGTCCTGGCCTCCTGGAAGGTCAGGGCTTCTCAGGGGGACTCCGCCCTTCACTCATTCCCCCCCGGCCCCTCCCACCTGGGATGGGGATACAAGATAGGGCCATGCTTGTGTCCATGCCCATGACTGAAGCCTTTCCAGGGCTGTAGGAATGTCCCTGAAGCATCCCCCCATCACCCAAGGGCATCCCATGGGAAGGAGCAGTTTGTGCCCCTCAGCCTGGCCGGCTAGGCCCCCGCCTGACACCCCAAAGGCACCACCTGCAGCTCCAGAGGCACCTCGCCAGTTTCCCACCATCGGTCTCTGTTGTTGGTCACCATTTGCTCAAAATTTGAGGAAGGGGATTGCTGTGTTTTCTGGTTTCTACAATGTACATTTTTTTCCTTATTGTGTTAAAATACACATAACATAAAATTTACCATCTTAACCTTTTTTTTTTATGAGGAAGATTAGCCCTGAGCTAACATCTGTGCCCATCTTCCTCCCTTTCTATGTGGGTCACCACCGCATCATGGCTGAGGAGTGGTGTAGGTCCACGCCTGGGATCCAAACCCTTGAACCCGGGCCACCAAAGCAGACCGTGCGAACTTAACCACTAGGCCACAGGGCTGGCCCCCATCTTAACCATTTTTAAATGTACAGTTTAGTGCCATCAAGTACATTCACACTGTCACACAGCCACCACCACCATCATCCCCAGACCTCTTCATCTTGTAAATCTGAAACTCTGCCCCCATGAAACACTGACTCCCCAGCCCCTGGCACCCACCATTCTGCTGTCCGTCTCTGTGAATTTGATGACTATAGGGACCCCATACAAATAGAATCGTATAGTATTTGTTCTAGGTCTGGCTTATTTCACTGAGCATGGTGTCCTCAAGGTTCATCCATGTCGTAGCATGTGACAGGATTTCTTTCTTTTTTTTAAGGCTGGGTTAATACTCCATTGTGTGGATATACTGTTTTTTGTTTATCCATTCATCGATCGATGGCCACTGGGGTTGCTTCCACCTCTTGACTGTTGTGAATAATGCTGCTATGAACGTGGATGTAGAAATTTGAGACCCTGCTTACATTTAATTTCTTGAGGAACCACCATACTGTTTTCCACCGTGGCTGTACCATTTTACATTCCCACCAGCGGTGCACAAAGGTTGATGCATTTTCATGTATCTGAAACCTGGATGTCTTTTATCTCCAAAGCATCGTTTAGTGTGTAGCATTCGGTGTCTGTAATTTCCAAAAAAAGCTGTGTACTGGTGTGACGTCATTCACAGCCTGTCAAAACAGAGGCGGTAAGGGACTACCCAGAGGAGAACTAGGGCCTGCTCCGGATGTGTCCCCAGGCTTGGACTGTCCCCCACCCTGACCGTGCCCCGTGCTCCTCACAGGCGCCCCCTCCAGCCGAAGGAGGGCAATCACCCCACCTCAGGGAACGCCTCGGAATCGAGGCCAACTGCCCAGGAGCCTGGAGAGGCTGCCTCTTCCTCCAGGCCCAGGCCCGATAAATGTCCAGACATCCGGCTCCACCTGCGGGCTGGTCCGCCAGAGAGATGCAGAAGCTGAGGGTCCCAGCCGGCTCCACCTGCTCCTCTCAGCCTGGGCGCCCCGGGCAGTGATCCCACGTGTTACTTGCTGTCCACCAGGTGGCGCCCGCAGCACATCCTGCTGGGATGCTGGGCTCAGGCCAGGTCCCCACATCTGGGGCCACCCTCAGCCCCACTGGCCAGCAGCTCCCTCCTCTCGGCTGTCCCAGACTTGCTGTCTGACCTTCAGTAGGTCCTTCCTGGTGGTCGGGGTCCATTGGACGGACAGGGCTGGCTGGTAGATGGCCATGCTCTGGGTGGCCTCTTCCGGAGCATGGGGCTGGGGTGAAGCCAGGAGGGGACAGGGACAGCCAGGGCATCTCCCCCTCCAGCAAGTCCTGCCAGAGCTGGGAGAGGGACATCTCCCCTCAGAGGCTGTCTCTGGGCCTTGGGGCAGGCTGACCCTGGGCACAGGCTGCGCAGGAAGGTCGGGTGCTCCCCACAAGCGGGCCGGCCTGCACGCTCCTTCACCCACCACCCAGCAAAACAACCCACAGAGTTGAAAAGCAATTTTTATTGAAGAATTTGGAGGGAGAGTCTCATATTATAATAGTAAAAATACTAAAGTTGAATGTAAAAAACGCCATGGTACAGGGCAGCATCTGGACGGGGCGTGGAGGGTGCAGTGATGGCCCCTCCGGGGGCGTGGGGGGACCAGGGGGCCAGGCAGGCGGGAGAGTGAAGCGTCTATAAGGACAAGTGCTACCAGGGGCAGCCATCGCAGTGAGCCGGCCCGCAAGGAAAGAAGGGGCGGGCAGGAGGGGCTTTCGTCTCACTACGATTAAAAACCCCAGAATGCATGTGAACAGCGTAATACACAGCAACAGATTTCAGCCTTGTTCCCCTGTCTCCTGGGCCAACCTGGCCCAGCCCGGGCCCAGGCCCCATCTCAGGGCCATTCTCCTCGGCCCTTAGCGCCAGGGGCTGCCGCGTGCCCCATCCCGAGGGAGAGGGCGCCAGGCCAGCACACCACAACCAGGTTGCTTCTAGCGTCCCCAGGCAGGGCCGAGACTAGTGGCAGCCAGGGACAGCTGGAGAGGGCCTGAGGGGCCGTGGGCAGGGCACACGGAGCCCCGATTGCACATGGCTGCAGAAGTCCTCAATGTTTTCCTACGTGGATCTAATTGTTCTGAAGGCTGAGGCCACGTCTGGAGAACAGGATGAAATAAATTAAGAAAAACCACAGGACAGTTTTCCTCCCATCCCGGCTGGCCGGGAGGATGCCGCCTCCAAGGTGGGAGGTCCTGCCTGCAGCACAGGACGTTTCCCATCCGTGCGTGGACGACTGCGTGGCTCCTCCCAAACGCATCCAGAAATAAAAAACATTAAATACAGATATCCGTGCGAGGCGTCCTCGCGATCCATCGAAGCCGTGTCTGGAGCGCCTGGCTGCCCAAGCGGCGTCCACCAGCGCGGCCCAGCTGGCCTTCCTCAGGCCGTGCCACTGGCTGAATAGGAGAACTGGGGGAAGTGGGGCCTCCGCTCACTGTCCACGCCCTCCATGGTGTCGTCTGCGGGCGGGTGGGGGTGGGAAGTGGCTCAGACCCCGGGGCAGGAGCACGGCTGCCACGTGTTTGGGGAAACTGAGGCAGGCCCCTACAGGTCAGGCTCCCAGACTCTACTCAGTGACCCCCGACCCTCACAATGCCGGGGGAAGTGGGATAGCGGCCCTCCTGCCCGGATCACCACCGTCCCAAGGGAACCTTCCCAATCAAACGCTGGACACTGCAGGCCTCCCCGCAGAGGGCAGCCCTGCGTCCTGTGGTCTGCAGAGGGAGGAAACAGGCTGGGGGTGAGTGGGCGGAAGTGGCCCACCCCTCACCTTGGTCGGGTGGCGTGATGGTGATCATCTGGGCCGTGAACTCCTCATCAAAATACCTGGTGTCCGTCTCCGATGTGACCTGGGGCTTGAAGGGCGGGCTGAGCTGCGGGAGGGGGCGGGGCCCGTTACAGGGCAGGCTCTGCGCTGCCCGGCACACCCCGCCCAGCTGCTGCCCCCAGGGAGCTGGGACCCCCACTTGGGAAGTGCCTCACGTCTCCTGGACTGTCTCCCGGCGGTACTGATGCCCCGAGAAAGGGGCAAGCCGTCACCCACCCACAGACAAAGCTCTGGGAAGGGGACACGCAGGGGAGGGGGCAGTGGTCTGGGGCCTGAGCTGCCTGACAGGCCCCTCAGCCCAGGGCAGACTGAGCCCTGCTCACAGTGGCCCCTGCAGGTGACAGGAGGTAGTGCAGCCCAGATTTTCAGGACCTCCTACGCCCCCGGGGCAGAAGGGACAAGTCCATTTTTATTTATTTATTTTTTCAGCTTTCTTATTTTTCTTTCTGGTTTTCTGACAAACTGGGGCGGGGATGAAGAGGAACACCATGGAACAAGGTGTGCAGGGTGGGCTCCGAACCCTACCCCCAGGCGCCATTCACACATCTTCCTGACCAGAGCCACTCTGCCCAGCTGCCTGGGACTTCCCTGGAGCCCAGAATGCCCCACTTGAATAATTCATGATGGAGGGACAGTCCCCACAGTCCCTTGACCCACCTGGGCTGGGAGTGGCATTCCCACACAGTGGGTCTGTGGGGCAGCTGTGCTTCCCACAGGCCAAGGAGCAGAGGCCAATGCCAGCCAGTGGAGGGCAGGGCTCAAGGGGCCTGCCACTACCCTGGGAGGGGACCCAAGGACAAGCCAGACCGTGTCCAGTGTCCGGACAAGCCCCAGCCAGGGGCCCTGGGATACAAGGGGAACTGCTCTGCCCAAGCCCTGCCTTCACATGCCCCCCAAACCCACATGGTGCTCCTGGGGCCCTCCTTGCCCAACTTCCCCCTCAGGAGATGAGGACAGGGGCAGGAAGGATCGAGGTCAGACAACCAGAGGAACTGGGAAAGCAAGGGGTGATGCCCCCACTCCACCACCAGCCTTCAGCCCGGGGCATCGGGGAAGGGACCCTGGTGCCCAAGCCTGATGGGGCAGGACATGCAGGGAGTCCACCCCGCCTCCGGCTCCCCCAGAGAGGGACGAGGGAGGCCCCGGATGGCGCTGAGGAGGAAACCCAGCAGTGCAGACCTCTGAGCTGGGCAGGGGCGTGGGGGGATGAGTGGGCGGGTATGCACGAGGCCCCCACACACCTTCTTCTCATACACGTCCTGCCACACAATGCTGGCAAAGAAGCGGTGCTGCATGATCTCCTTGGCGTCCTCAGAGCCCCCACCAAGCCTGGGGAGGACATGGAGGCCCGTGACAGCACTGCCAGCTGCCTGGCCCAGGGCTAGGCTCCTCCGCCAGGCCCCTCCTCCCACTGGTTGAGGTGGACAGCCTGGTCCCAGGATGGGGGAATGGTGCGGTGGGGACAGCACGGCCTCTCTCGGAGACTGGAGAATAGGGTGCTGGGGCAGCTTCCTGCCAGCCCAGGAGCCAGGTGAGGGGCTCACCTCTGCTTGGGGTCCTTCTTGAGCAGCCCCGAGAGCAGGGACTTGGCCTCGGGGCTGAGCGTGCGCGGGAAGCGGATCTCCTCCATGAGGATGAGCTCGAAGAGCTTCTCGTGGTCCTGGTTGTAGAAGGGCAGGCGGCCGCACACCATCTCATACATGACCACGCCCAGCCCCCACCAGTCCACCGCCCGGCCGTAGTCGTTGTCCTCCAGCACCTGGGAAACGGGGGGCATGGGGTCAGGGGGTGCCCAGGGGACAGGGGGACAGGGGGACGTGGGAGGACATGAGGGACATGGGGGGACTCAGGGGACACAGGATCACAGAGCACCCGGGACACAAGGGGACACGGGGGACATAGAGGACAGGGGGACACGGGGGGACACGGGACACGGATGGTGAGGGACACGGGGACATGGGAGGACACAGGACATGGGGGGACACGAGGGACACGGAGGACGGAGGGACACGGGGGACACAGGGACTCTGCGGTCCAGCAGGCGCACCTCGGGCGCCAAGTACTCGGGCGTCCCGCAGAAGGTCTTCATGGTGGCGCCGTCCTTGATGCCCTCCTTGCAGAGCCCGAAGTCAGTGATCTTGATGTGCCCGTCCTTGTCCAGCATGAGGTTCTCCAGCTGTCGGGGAGGTGGCCCCCGGTCAGCGCCCACCCTCCCCGGCCCCCGCCCCTGGCCTGCCGCGGGCCCACCTTGAGGTCGCGGTAGACCACGTTCTTCTCCGAGTGCAGGTAGTCCAGGGCCGACACGATCTCGGCGCCGTAGAAGCGGGCCCGGTCCTCGGGGAACACGCGCTCCCGGGACAGGTGGAAGAAAAGCTGCGGGAGAGCGAGCCTCAGCCCCCGCCCAGCGACCTCAGGCCGGGCCCAGGGTGAAGGCGTGGGCGGGCTGAGAGCCTACTCAGTGGGGGGCTGGGAGCCTCGTCGGGGGCGTGGGGGCAGGTCACCCACAGAGCAGGCCTCACACAGCTGGGGCAGCAGCAGTGTCCCGCCCCAGGGAGGGGATGGCCCACCTGGGCCCCACAGTCGCCCTACCTCGCCCCCATTGGCATACTCCATGACGAAGCAGAGGCGGTCGTGCGTCTGGAAGGAGTACTTGAGGGCCTGCAAGGAAGCAGAGCTGGAACCCCCGCCTGCCACCACGCTGCCCCCACAGGCCGGGCTGGAAGGATGAGCACCGCGGTGTCTGGGTCAAGTCTCAGGGGCAAGGGGAGGTCCATCTCAGAAGCTGGCAGGTTCCGGTGACATGTGGAGGCTCCCCTGCAGGGCAGGCCTCGGGGCGGCGAGCTCCCAGCCCCAGGGCCACCGACCTGGGAAGTGGGGCAGCCGGGAGCGCCCTCTGCAAGGGGAGGACGCGTCCTCCAGGGCGGAGTGGCCTGGGTGCCTTCCCACCTCAAACCACAGGTGGCCTTGCTTGTCAAGGAGGACTCCTGAGGACCGACTCTCACCCACAAACGCTGACCCTGGACCTGATCAAGGGGCTGAGCCCCGCTCACAGAAATATGGGACAAGACACCAGCTACAGACCTCAGGCAGCGGGGGACAAGCCACACCGTGGGACCCCTGCCCCCAAAGCTCCAGCCCCCACACCCCATCCCATGGAGACCCGACACGAGGGCAGACATGGGGGACACCATTGCCAGGGCAGACATGGTGGGCTGGGCTGAAGGGACCAAGAAACTTCTGTCGAATTCGACAATGGTGTCTGTCAGGGACACACTGAAGGGTGGAGGGCAATGACACAAAGCCTGGGCTTTTCTTCAAAATCCTTCAGCCAGATGAAGGGAAAGAAGGGCAAGATGAAGCAAATGAGGCAAAACCACAATAATGAATGAGTTGGGTGAAAAAATATGATGCCTGTTTTTAACAATATCTGACGTTTCTTGTGGAAAATGTTCAGGAACAAAACCAGAGAAGGATGACAGCCTCTCTGCTTTGCCCCTGCTTTGGATCAGGTGGTCCCCTGGGGCAAGAACACGGTGCTGCGCAGAGGGGACAGGGCCTGGGGTGGTCCCGGGGAGCGTCCACTGGGTGTGGCCCAGCAAGATCCCCAAATCCTGACCCGAGGCGGGCAGGGCCTGCCCACCCACCTGCTGACCAGCTCACCCCACCTTCTGGGAGTGGAGCTGCCTGAGCTGGGCAAACTTCTAGAGAATCCTGTGCTGCTCCCAAAGGCTAAGGATTGTCCATACACTCTTCCTGGGCCAAGTCCCCCCGAGGACAGCGACCCCCTTGGCATGAGCCTCAAAGGGGAAGCAGCCGGAGGGCTGCATGCAGGAGGGGAGGCATGGGCCTCAGGCAGAGTGGAAGGAGGACCCAGGTCACCTGCCCCCTCCTGCACAGCAGGGACAGCCAGCGCAGCCCCCACCAGCCCCGCATCTGGCACCTCTGCCCCGACCCTCCTCGGAGGCCCGCCCCCGCTGGCCGGAGTCCTGAAGCACAGGGGCCCTCGGTCTGAGGTCTGCGGGGAGAACGGGACGTCCATCCTTCAGAGACAGGCTGGTGCGAGTGAGTGAGTGAGCGCCTGACGCCAGCGCCACACCCAGGGAACCGAGGGGATGAGTCCTGCCCCGCCCGGAGACAGTCAGAGGCCACTCACCGTCAGGAAGGGGTGCCGGGAGTTCTGCAGGACGCGGTTCTCCGTGAGCGTGTGGGCCACCTCGTCCTGGAAGACAGGGCCCGTGAGCCGCCCGCCCCTGCCCCAGGGCCAGCCCCCAGCCCGGGCACCCCACCTTGGCCACGATGACCTCCTTCTTCAGGATCTTCATGGCGTAGTAGCGGCCCGTGGCCTTCTCCTTCACCAGGATCACCTTGCCGAAGGTGCCTTTGCCCAGCAGCTTCAGGTACTCAAACTCGTTCATGGTCTGAGGGGGCAGCGGGCAGGCGCCCAGGGTCAGGGGACAGTGGGTGAGAGCCTGCAGCCTGACAACAGTGCAGGTGACGGACCCAGGGCCACCACAGCCAACCTCGGGGCTGGGCACAGACGGGTCCCCTTCCTCACCACGGGCCTGCTGGGGTCCACGGGGAGTCCAGGGCTGCAGGAGAATGCAGGGCTGTGCACCCCACTCAAAGCACTGGGGCTCAGGGGATGGTGGGAGTGACAGCCCGGGTCTTCCTGAACATCACTTCCGACACAGAGCTCTGAGGGTCAGACTGCGCTGTCCACAGGGAGGGGGCAGGGGGCCCCAGAGCACAGAGGTTCCCCTGGGGCCAGTCCGCTGGGACCCCGAGACTGCCAGACCCCCCAGCAGAGGTGGGGGATGGGCCTCACCACACGGTGTTTGGGCTTGGCCAGGGACACCTCCATCTCCTCGGCCCCAGAGTTATCACTGGGTGAGCCTGACCGGAAGTCCATCATCTCCTCCTCCTGCCTCTTGAGCCCGTCGGCCACCGTCTGGATGGCGGTTGTCCACTCCTCCCTGCAGGGCAGTCACGTGAGGCCCCCCAGCCCCGCCCAGGCCCAGGGTCCCCCCCTCCGCAGTCCCAACTCAGAGACCCCAGAGAGAAAGGCCCGAGAATACCCGTCCCAGGACCTGGGCCAGCCATGTGCACTCAGGGTCCTGGACACCAGTGACCCCGAGGCCCAGCCCCCCCGCAGGGTTGCATCCCCTCCCCACTGGGGGCCTGAGCCAGCGGTTTCCAGAGTGGGCTCTGAGGAGGCCTGGGAGCACTGGGGAGGAGGGTGCCATGGGCAGAGGGTCCACGTGTCCATCTCGTACCGCTCCTCGGGCGTCTCCACGTGGAAGGTGCGCTCGATGACCGTGGTCCACTGCAGGCAGCGGATGATGAAGGTGTTGGGCCTGGGCCTCTCCGTCTTCATCAGCTGGCATTCTGGGGGTGGGGCCGGCAGGTGGGCATCCCGGCTGCACACACCTCCCCCGCTTGGCCCACCTGCCCCCACGCCAGGACCCCACCCACCGGGTCCTGGGAAGCCCTGTCCCATGCCCTCTTCAAGCCTGTTTCCTTTCCTGTAAAATGGGGCTGTGATCCCCGTTCCAGCTGACACTGTGCTCCGGAGCTGCAAGGCACCCCCACGGGGGTGTCTGAGGCTGGGTCAGGTCAACCGCATGCCATCACCTCCTCCCGCATTCCTTCCTTCAGTGTCTGAGCCCCCACTGCGTGCCAGGCCACAGCCCTTGACTGGCCACAGGGTGAGGAGTATAGGGGCCCCACAGAGGGGCCGGCGGGAGGGGACCTCGTGGGAAAGCAGCTCACCCCACCTGAGCAGCAACGTCCTGCCACTTTCCCAACCACACAATGACTGCCAGCCCCGCCCGCCCCCTCTCTGCACGGGACCAATGCCATGGTGGTGGCTGCTGGTGACTCACCCTTCAGAGAGGCTGGCTATCCCGGCAGCTGGCTGCAGGATGTGACCCCCCTGGAGGCCGCTCGGGCTGTACATACCCCACTCTGACGTCCACCCCACCCCCAGCCCGGGGCTGGGGAGTCCAGACACACAGGAGCATAAACAGGCTGGCAGGCCTGGGAGTGTGCACACACCTGGAGCACACGCACACCTGGAGCACACTCACACCTGGAGCACGCTCAAACCTGGAGCACGCTCACACCTGGAGCACACACACCTGGAGCACACTCAAACCTGGAGCACTCACACACCTGGAGCACACTCACACCTGGAGCACACACACCTGGAACACACACACCTGGAGCACACACACACCTGGAGCACACTCACACCTGGAGCACTCACACACCTAGAGCACACACACCTGGAGCACTCACACACCTGCAGCCAAGGGACTGTGGGGACGCGCCAGGCCCGGAGAGAGGCGTGAGTGAGCGTGGGGACTGCTGAGGGCTTCTAGACCGGATTCTGGCCCAGCCTGTGTGAGGCGGGAGGGCTGGTGCAGGGGCTTCTGGCATTCCAGTGTCTGGACCCTGGCAACCATGCGGGACCCCGGCCAGGCTCAGCCAAGCACAAGGGAGTGGTCTGCCAGGCCTGGGGGCCAGGAAGGGGCCGGTCTCGTGGGAAGGGCCACCTCTGTCAACATCAGGGGGCGGGTGTGGAAAACCCTGTGGCCGGCTTTCTTGGTCACCATACACCCACCTCCTACTCACTCACTAGAGACCTCCAGGGGCTCCAGGCCCAGGCGTGCCCATCCCAGGGCCTGGCTTCCCCACCCCTGGGGTCCATCCCCAATGAAAAGCCCCTGGACACAAAGACCCTGGCACAGCTGCCTCCCTGACTGGTGTGGCTCTGCTCCTTGGTCGGAGCACCAGCTGGCCAACACCTGCTTCAAGGCCCCAGCGCCCCCACTGCTCAGGCAGCCCCTCTGGCTGGTGCTCACCTCCCATGTGCCTCCAGAGAGCCCCCTGTCCCCCTGTACTTGGCCTGGGGAACACTCCTGAGGGGCAACACCCACCCCAGCCAAGCCTCCTTCCCGAGCCCTGAAGCCCCCGATCCTAGCCCAGGAAGCACTGGGGGAGCGCGGACACCAAGTGAGGTCTCCCGCTCAGCCACAAGGCTGTGGGGACAAAGTGTCTGCTCCTTGGTCTCCCCCTACCCAGGGCTCCTGCCCTACCCACTGCTTTGCCAAGCCTTGAGGAGTAAGGGGGTGGGTTGGGGGAGGGTTCAAGGCTCACAGGAACTGGGGCTCTGCTCCTCCCCGACAGAAGCCCTGGGGTGGGGTACGCTGGCTGTGCCCCTCACCCTGCAGCACAGGCCCAGGCACGCCGGGGAGGGGGGGTGGACAGCTGAGGTGCCAGAACCGCCCCACCTCTGTACATCTGCAGGCACAGAGGCTGTGAGTCCTTCCCTGTCAGCCCGGGAACAGGCCACCTGTGCTACCTCCTCCTGAGACCCTGGACCAGAACCTGGTGAGGGGGGCGCTGGAGGACCCCAGGCTCCCAGGCCACATGGCAGGGAAGGCAGAGCTGACTGGAGGGCAGGGATGTCTGAAGAAGGAGGCTGGGGTGAAGCCCCAGGCCCCCCACAGTGGGCACTGCACTCTGCACCCCAGATGGCAGCCCAGGACAGACCTGGAGGTCCGCTAGGTAATAAGGCCACCACTCACCCACCCGCCTGGGCAGATCCGGGCTCCAGGGTGGCCACACCAAGAATGGGGACCAGGCTGGAAGGCCTGCCTACCCAGCACCCCGTCTACCGGGCCATCTTCACAACTGGGTCTCCCCAGCCCCATGGGTAGGTCACACCTGCGGTCCCCCTCACAAGTGCGGAACGAGGCCACAGGAGCACACAAGTTAAAAAACTGCCAGCTTGTCCAGCTTTACAAGATGCCCCTGACCAGCCGTACCACACTCGCCCATCCCGCGGGGGGGCGGCCCACCCCACCCCAGCTGAGGGTGGAAGCAAACGCGACCCCACGGGCTTAGAGGACCTTTGCTGGGAGAGCCATGGGTTCTTCCTGGGGTGACAGAGGCTCCGGGAGTGGGTGCCCCTCGAGTACTCTCTTCCTGCCTCCCTGCCCACGGGCTTCATGGAGAGAGGCCTCCAGTCAGCTGGCTGCCCCAGGCCGGGTTCTGTCCCCCTCCAGCTAGGCCCTCCAGCCTCCAGAGCAAGAGCGCCCAGAAACAGGTCCAGGGTCGCCAGCCTTGGGACCTGGCACAGAGATCCCGCCAGCCAGAGCCGGCCACTAGCCAGTCCCCCAGGTGACTCAGAGCCAGCACTGCCAGTCCGGTCCCTGGCAGAGACAGAGGCTCGGGCCTGTGATGTGGCGGCTGCTGGGCACAGAGGGCTCCGCCTGCCCTGCCCACCTGCCCAGCCAAGGCCGGCCCCTGCACGCTCCGGTTCCCAGCCAGGGTGGCCGCAGGCACACTTACGCGCCACGGAGAAGTTGTTGAGGGGGGACTCGCGCTGCTCCACGTCCTGTGGCCGCTCCTTGTAGCCGATGAAGGTGCCGTCGTTCTTGAGGAGGAAGTAGCGGGGCCGCCAGGTTTTGATGTACTCTCCTGAGGACACACGGGCGGTGAGCGGCTGTGGCCGCCAGACCCCGCTCCCAGCCCCCCGCAGATCCCCATCCCGGGGGCGAATCGGCAGATGACTGTACCCAAATGTGTGGGCACCGAGCCCGATCCCCGCCGGGCAGCAGGCAGTGGGGGGAAGGCAGCTGTGGAGGTGCCCACCTCTGATGAAGAGCCCACCCCCACCTTGTTGGAAAGGGGGCCAGGGGGCACCTGGACATGGGGGGAGGGGCACGACTGACGGGAGGCTGGCCCGATCCAGAGGGCCTTCCTGGAGGAGGTGGCGCCGAGCCAGCGGGTCCCCAGCAGGCACCAGCTATAGCCACCTGCCAGGGCTTCAGGGCCGAGAGCTCTCCCCACCCACCCTGGGCCCAGCCAGGCGGTGGCCGCGACAGTTACTGTGGTGACAATGGCAGTGGGCTGCCCACCACAGCTGGCCCCTGACTGAGAGGATGCAGCCCAGCATCCAGCAGGGAGGGGACAGCACCACACTCAGACTGAGACTCGGGGGCTCGCCCGGCAGATGCAGGCCCGTCTGTAGCCCACCCTCGGACAGGGCCCCCCACCGCCCATGTGATAACACTCGCTGTCCAGGGGCCCAGACACTGTTGTGGATACCACCGTGAAGCCAAACCCAGGAGTCGGCCACACAGTCCTCGGGCTCAGACCTGCTGCCACCCTGGCCCCGGCGAGTCACCTAGGTACACGGGAAAGTTCCCCTGAAGTTGTGCACCACGAGCCGCATGCAGGCTCACGCTCAGGAATCTGAGCAGATGTCCTCTGCCATATCCGAGCGACCATCATTTTTCATACTGACACCCAGAAAAAATGTTCCATTTACATTTTGCCGAGCAAGGAGTTTGAACAACAACAGAGAACTTACTAATTAGGCAACTGCTTCACCACAAGGGCTGCTGGGCAGTGGGCAGGGAGGGGCTGGGGTCCCTGAGCTCTGGGCCCAGGTTTTCCCACCAGGCTGAGCCACGGACACGGGCACCTGCAGGGACGTAAGGCACCACCCGCCACTGGGTCGGCTCCTCCTCCCCCAGCCCCACTGCCCAGACCCCTTCCAACCAAGCGCCTCTGGGTGTGGCCTCCGAGGCCCAGCCCTCACTCTGCAGTCCTCGCTCTGCATGACCCACGGCCGCTGGGGGGATGGGGGCTCCACCCACTCCCAGCGCCCGTCCCCAGGGAGCCCACCCACAGGCTGTGTCTCCAGCTCCAGGCAGGGGTCACTACCAGCCCAGAGACCACCAGTACGAGAGGACCTGAGCAGTGGGCAATAAGCTGCGCCCCACCCCACCTAATCTAGCAGGGTCTCCACCCAGCTCTGCCGAGCTCTCCAAGCCCTGGGGACGGTCACCAAGGCTGTGGTCCAGCCACCCTCCGACGCTGGCTCCTGCACCTGGCTGGGACCCCCATGCCCACGCTCACTCAGTTCCACCCCGCCTCCCAGGCACCCCTTCCCAGCCGGTGCAGCGGCGCAAGCAGAGCCAGCTCCGGGGGCTGTGCGCGCCCCAGCGCCCGCGCTGTCCCGGGCCGCCCGCCACTCGCTCCCACCCGCCTGCGCGCCAGTCTGGAGCTGTCGGCCCCTGATGGAGTGCCTCCCATCCCGCCAGCTGCCGCTCCCCGGGATGCTAACTGAGCAGGGAGAGTGATGAGCGCCTCACCCGAGCAGCCCCAAAAATCCATCTTGATTCACCAACTGCCGCCGGCCCCCACCGTGCCCAGCGTGGACCCAGCATTGCACCCCGCACACACAGTCGGCACGTGTGCGTTCACACAGAGAGTCCACACACAGGGCCTCAGTTTCCCCACTGTGGGTGAGGCCGTCAGTCCACTGGGGTCCAGGAACCCCTGGAACAGAGGTGCCAGCGCTGCTATGCACTGAGGACCTGCCCGGCCATGTGACCCTGCACCTGCCGTCTACCAGTGTTCACCCCACAAGCCCAACCCCAGGGCTGGGAAGGTTCTAGAACCCATAACTGGGGGGAGGGGTCCAAGTGAGCGGCACCCGCTGGGAGGAGGCTGAGGAGCAGGAGCCCAGCCCCACTGAGCCTGCGGGGAGGGCCCGGGGGATGGGCCGTGAGCCTGCTGGGCCCTCCGCCGGCCCCCAGACCCAGGGCACTGAAGGGGGTCAGGTCCAACCCCCTCTGCCCCGGTCCCCTGTGGCTGGGCCCAGGAGCCGGGTGACACAGGTGGGAGCAAGGACCAGGGAAGGCCACCTCGCTCGGCCCCTCACCCTCAGCAGCCTAGCACACAGACCCCTCGAGAAGGAGCAGGAACCCTGGGAGGCCGGGGCCAAGGCTCTGAGGCACACAGACCCCCTTCTTCAGTGTCTCAGTCACTCCTGCCTGCAGAGGACCAGCCGGGTGGTCACCCAGGGGCCACCAGCAGTGCCAGCTCCGCCTGGGCTGTGGCCTGCATGTGAACGAGTTCAACCCAGACGGGATGCCAGGCGGGCAGCCGACCCAGATGGATGGGAGCCCCAGGGCCCCACTCACTCCCAGGGCTGTGGTGGCACGGGAGGGGCGAGCACAGGAGGCCCCCCCACGCCCAGCCCCTGCCATCCTCTCGGCCACAGGTGCCACCCTGAGGTCCTGGGACGGTGGGGGACAGACACACAGACGGCCAGAGCTGGTAGCGGAGAAGCCAGCCTTTGCTCTGGGCACAGATATGGATGGTGACAGACGGGGAACCCAAGTCTGCCCCTCAGGACCCCGCTCCCTAAACAGGGGTCCCCACTGCTCCCCAGGGCGATGCCTGCCCACAACCAGCGTGCTCTCCCAGCAGTGGCCACTCCAGTGAGTGGCAGGACCTGGCCTGCACCCAGTTCCAGGCCGTGTCTCCTCTGTCCCTGCCACTCATACCCAATGCTCACCCCCGGACCCCAGAAGGGCGCCCCACCCACTCCATCCCACCCCCTGCAAACACTTCAGACCAGGATCCTGGAGCCCGCGCGGGGCCTCGGCAGAGCCCCAGGACCGGGCCGTGGGGTCCCACGTCACAGTCAGCTTGGCTCCCCTCACGCAGGTCGGCAGCCGGGCCAGGAGGACCCCACGTCTGCTGCCAGGGGACAGGAGCCGGGGCTGAGCCGGGGGCAAGCGCTGGGAGGCACTGGAGGTCTGGTGCCCACCCCACTTGGAGGGGCTGTCCCGGGCAGGCAGGCAGGACACGTGGCAGCTCGCGGTCCTCTCAGAAGCCCAGCCTGGGCAGGGGTCGGGGAGGGGCCCACACTGCCCCTGGGCCCCGCAGCACCACACCAACTCCTCCGAGTCCATGTCCTGCCCAGCCACCAGGGAGGGGGACCTGGGCCCCCTGAAACCCTAACCCCCAGGCGAGCCCAACCGCAGTGAGGGCTACAGGCCTGAGGAAGCAGCTGCCCAGGGTTGGGTGGGGTGGGGCCGCGCAGACTTAGCCTGTCCGGACCAGGGCTCCCCCACCTCCTCCTGCCCACCAGGGTTCCTCAGCTCCCAGCCCTGACCCCTTCGGCGTCCCTATGTGTTCTCCACCCTTGCAGCACCCTGCTCATCCTGGGAGCCAGCTCATCCCCAGGAAGGGGCTGGAGGACCCCAGAGGAAGGGAGATTCCTTGCTGGCAGCCGTGGCCTCCCACAGCCCAAATCACCCCACCGGGGCCACCGGGCCAGGGCTTGGGGACAAGATGGGCACAGGCCGAGCACCTGCCCTCTCCATGCCTCCCAGCCACATGTCCAGGCCACGCCGTGGGTCATCTGGGCCGCAGACTTGGGGGCCGGGACTGGATGCTGTGGGCAGGCCTGGGGGCACACGGTGTGCAGGCTCTCTGGGCTTGCCATGGCCTGAGCCTGACACACGAGTCCTCCCGGCTCCCTGGCGTCTCAGTCCCTCTGAGTTCTGCACGCGGCCACCAGGCCACGGCGCCCTGAGCTCTGAGAGCGTTCTCCTCAAGTCCCCAGTTCTTGGGGAAACTGCTGGATAAACACTTTGCCGCAGCGGTGGTGGCGGTGGCAGGCGGCGGCTGGCAGGGGGCCAGGCAGCGCCGAGCTGTTTCTCCACAGCAAAGCGAGCCCCAGCAGGCCCGGGGAGCAGGCGCCAGCTGACAGCGGCGACCGCGCAGTCCCCCGCCGCCGACACATCCATCGCGCCGACAGCTGCAGGGCGCCCATCTACCTTCTCCGGCACAGTGAGCAAACGGCCACTGACAGCGCCCATCCATCGCCGCCCGCCGGGCAGGGGGCGGGCAGTGGGCATGGGTCACCTCCAGGCGCCCAGCCTGCCAGGCCTCTGCCCGTGCCCAGGCCAGGGTCCCACATCCCCGTCCCACCAACAACTGAAAGCAAGAGCCCTGGAGCCCCGTGAGGCCGAGCCAGGGCAGGCGGGAGGAGGGGGGCCACACCCCGCTCAGGCGGAGACCCGGCCTGTCGGGGTGACCCTCACAGACCCTCTCCTCGCGACTGAGCGTCCTGCAGGTGGCACCCACAGGTCCGCACGGTGCAGGGCACGAATGGCCAGGGACGAGAGAGGAGAGAAGTGTCCACTCCCGGCCCAGGAGAGGGCTGACAGGTGGAGGAGGACACATGCTCCCCGAGAGGGCCCCCGAGCCTGGCTGGGCCTACCCCGGGCCCACAATCCCGCCCTGCCCTCCCAGAAGGCCCACCTGCACGCAGGGATCATTATCCCCGCTACCTCCCCCAGGAGACTGAGGCCCAAGTGAGGGCACTGTCAAGGTCACAGAGAGGCAGATGGTGACCAGAGACCCAGGTCCCTCTGTCCCCACTGGGCTCGCCCCTTGACACAAACCGAGAGCTGTTCACAGGTCTTTGGTTCTGCCGTCAAGCAGGTGGGGCCCCAAGCCCACAGCCCAATACACACAGACTCAGGAGGAATGGGGGCCTGCAGAGTGGGGTGGGGGGGACAGGAGGGGGAGCGTGCCCCCTTCCACCACCATCAGAGCACAGCTGAAGGCGCCGGGGGCCGCCCTGACCCCTTCCAGCTGCCCCAGGACAGCGCCTGGTTTGGGGCCTCTTGCCAACCACCACCTCCAACGCCCACCCACCTGCAGCCACCTGATCACCTCGGCCTGGATGTACCACCCAACTGGCCGTCTTCCCTGAAAACCCCGCCTCCTCTTTGGGCACCACACATCACCCCCCCACAGGCCAGAAAAGGGGGCCACCCTTGACCCCACCCCGCCACACACCCGATCCATCGCCCAGCCCACCGATGCTGAGTCCCAGGTCATGCCCCTTGCATCTGCCCACTTGGCTCGGTCCCCATGGCCTCTGCCTGGTCCAGCCGGGCCCTGCCTGACTTCTAGTCTCCCTGCCCCCAGGAGCCCAACCACCCCACCTACGTCACTGCTTATAAGGGACCCTCCTCAGACAAGGCCACAGCCCCAGTGCCAGGTGCCCTCTACGGGGCCCCCACGCCCTCCCCCTGCGCTGGGCCTGAGGGCTTCATCCAGCCGCCATGGGCCTGCGTGGCTGCCCAGCTCACAGCCCATTCCCACAGACTCTTCCTTGGTCCAGCGGGCCTCTGGGTCACCAGCCTCAACTGCCCTCACCTGACCCCTCCACCTGACGTGCACCCGGCCTCACCACGGCGGGGCTCGGCGAGCTGGGTTTGAAAGACTCGGGTTGGGTCCAGTGTTCAGGAGCAGCCACAGCCGCACCTCCCCCTGAAGGGGCGACCTGGGGGCCGACACTTTCCCGGGGGGAGGGGTGGAGCAGGCAGCCTGTCAGTCCACCAGCTTCCCCTACCTGCTGGCCTCTTGGGTCACAGGCCCCAGGAGAGGGGGCTCCTGACACCCCCAGTCCTGCCCCAGGCCCTCTAGTGGCCCCTGCCCAAGGCCACACGACATGTGACTTCTGGGTTTCCAGAACATTTCCCCAGGACACACCTCTGACTCTGTGCCAAGAGCCCAGGACAGACACAACCAAACCAAGAAAGGCCCCTGGGCAGGACAGAGGAGGCGAGGAGAGGGCCAGACAAGGGAGGCGACAAGCAGCACCAGCCCGAGAGCGGGCAGAAGGGACGGCTGGTGAGCCCTCCTGTGGACAAGGCCTGTGGAAAGGACAGCAGGAGCACCACAGCAGCCTCCTTCTAGGGCTCCGGCTGCCGGCAAGCAGCCCACAAGGCCAGGACAGTGACACTATGTGCAAGTCCCCGAGGATGCCAGCCCACACCCCTCCCTGCAATACTCAGAGGAGACAGAGGCCAGGATCCTGGCGTCTAAGGGACCTCAGCCTCTCTGGAGCCGGGGCCTTCCCGCTGGGGCAAGGGGCTCAGCACTGACCGTGGACGGGGGCCTCAATCCCCAACACCCCCAGGAAAAAGCACCCCCTGCACAGAGGAACCAGAGTCCTCCACCTCAGGACAGGACGCGCCCTCCAGAGGCAGGGCCTTCCACCTCACCTGGCTGTTTCTTACTTATTTTTGCCCCAACTGGGAGCCACACCTGAGGCGGGACGCCCTGAAGGCAGCAAGGCCAGGCTCCATCCCCCTCTCCTCCCTTGACGTGGTGGCATCCTCCCAGCTCCCAGCCCCGTCCCTGTCCCTGTCCCCTCATGTCCCCAGCCACACCCACTCGGCCTCACCCCCCCACACCCCCACCGAGCTCATCACAGCCCCCCAAACTCTGGCTCGCTGTGTGCCCTACACAGGGGCCCGGCTCCCCCTACTCCCCCAGCCCCGGGGCGGAGCACTAGCTCCTCACCAGCCGGAGGGCTCCACCATGAGGCCTGCCCAGTACGGGTCTCCCGCCCTGAGCTCCCCCCACAGGCATTCTCCAGCAGCCTGGAACCTCCATCCCTGGTGGGACAACCAGCTGAGGCCCCTGGGCAGGCGGGACCACCCGGGAGATTACTGGGGGCTGCGGGGGCTGCAGTCCTGGGCCCGCCTGGGGATCTGTGACCCCAAACCCAGCACCCAGGGTATCCTACCTCAAAGGCCCCAGAAGCAGCACCAGGGAACACCCCCACCATCAATTGCAACGTTTCCAAAATAGAGGCCCATTATTCCTTAAGGTTAGAGAGATCACCTGAAGGCTGGAGAAAAGGAGCTGGCCTGGGGCTCACGGGGACCAGGCGATCCCAGCCTGGAGCCCCAGGGCCCTCTGTGGACCTGCCTGGGGCCAGGTCTGGGCTGGGGTGCCTTTCTGGTGGGGCCACCAGGCAGGGCCAGGCACGGCGAGTGGGCGGGAGCAGCCAGCGGCTGCCCACCATGGGTGGCCCTAGGGAGCGGGAATAGAGTGACAGCCACTGGCTCCACTTAAGGGAGGGCCCCCAGAGAGGGTGCTGGCTCTGAGCCTGGCCGGGTGTGCCCGGGCAGAGGGGATGCCAGCCACAGCCGAGCCAGCTCCCTCCCCTCGCCTCCCATGGCACTTCTAGGAAGGCGGCCGACGTGGGACTATGCCACTGACATTCCGCCTCCTCTCATTCCAGGCCTCAGTTTCCTTTCTGTACAATGCACACTCCCCATCACATCTGACCCCCTGAGGGGCAGCCCTGCGCAGAGAACACCAGCTCCAGGAAGGAGCAGGAGCTCCGCCCCCTCGGGGCCCACCAGGCACAGGCCGGGGACCCAGGGCCGGGCAGGCAGTGACCCCGCACCCCCAGCACGAGGCTGCCGGAGCTTCCTCTTTTGTTGTTTGTTTTGAAGGGAGAACTCAACACACTCACAAAACAGGAAACGGCCCCCAAACCAGCCGCGGCCTCAGTCACAGCCACAGCCACAGCCACGCGCCACGCCTCGCGCCACGGCCGGCAAGCCCAGGAAGACACCTCCAGGACAGGCACCCTCGTCCCTGGCACCGTCCCTCAGAGCAGAGGCCCAGCACCTGCGCCGCCCTCGGGCCTGGCCCACACTAACCTGCCCCAGGGGCAGTTCTGGACCCTCGTGGACGTGCAGCCTCAGTGGACCGAAGGAGGCTGCCGGGACCGAAGCCACAGCCACTGTGGCACAACCTGGCCAAGAGCCGGGGCTGTCCCTCACCTAACAGCCAGGGAAACTGAGGCCCAGAGGCCCAGGGGAGCCCTGCCCTCCAGCCCGGGCACAGGGTGAGGGGAGCAGGCTCCGTCCCTCGGTGTCCCTTGGCGGCACTAGCAGCGCCCACGTGCACACAGACCACTAACCTGCAGGGCCTCCAGGGCAGTCTGCACTCAACAGGCCCCCACAGGCCTCGTCCCCCTGGTGTCTGCACAGCAAAGCTGCCACCTCCTCCACAGAGGAGCCAGGCTGCACCCTCCGTAGCCCCTGCCCCCACCCCCATGGGAACGCCAGGACTGGGGATGGGGCGGGGGTTGGTGTCAGCAAGGGGTACCACTATCTCCCCATCTCAGAGCCACACGAGGGGCGCAGGTAACGCCCATGGCCACGCCGGGAAGCAGGACCTGCCACGACTGAGGGGAGGGTGGTGGGAGAGCCACGGTTCCCGGAGCCGACTCCCCACGGGACGCCTGGGACCAACTGACAGGAGTGGCAAGGGCCTTCCCCTCCGAGCCAGGAACCGGGGGAGGGTCCGGGCCAGGAATGGGCTCAGGGCGGGGAGCACAGCAAGGCCGGAGATGCGCCAGGGACTGGACCCGTTGATCTGGTGAACACAGGGCCCCCAGCCAGGCGCCCGCTCCCAGGGGTGGAGTTAACTGAGGCGCAGCCACACTCTTCCTACGCACACACGGGCACCCATGCGGGCAGACCTCGCAGGTGACCACTTCCAGACAGGGACGTGGGGGCAGGGAACCCCACACCCACAGGCCGGCTCTCCTCGACCCCACTCCTCAGCCCCAGCTGCCAGGCCCGCTCCTCTGCTGGGTCCCTCTTGGTCAGCAACAAGCCTGTGTGAGCCCAGGGAGTTCCCAGAGGCCGGCACCCCACTCCCTACCCAGGCCCAGCCCGTTCCCACGAGTCCACACCCCTTCCTTCATCCTGTGGCCAGCATCTCACTGCCCTTCTCCCCTCTCCTGGCCCACCTGGCCCAGCTGGCCTGTCTGTGGTTTGGGGACACCCAGGAGAACGACCACAAGCCTGGCTGGGTGGACAGTGCCCACAGCACAAAATCCGAGAGCGGGACCCCGCGGGGGGCTCTGCCAGACCAGCTCTCCACGGGCTGGGCTGCAGTCTGGGCGGTGCACAGCCCACTGGCCTCAGGGCAAGTGGGCAGGGATGGGCAGGCCTGGGGGGACACCCCAAAACAGCTGCACAGATTCGGGCCACGGCCTTAGCACAGAGGACGCAGTCTGAAGACAAAACCGGAGGCTGCAGGCCAAGTTCAGCCAGACCTACTTCCTGGAGTAGAGTTGGTTTTTTAAACTGTCAACCTTCAAAAAATCAGCAGAGTGCACATCATAGACCAAATCTTTGAAAATGCAAATTTCTGAGCAACACTGAGCCCACCAGCCCCCAGTACCAATGGCTGAGGCTGAGCTGAGCTGCTCAGGGTGTCTGCTCATCACTCGGGGTGTCTGCCTGTCACTCAGGAAGTCTGTCCAACTCTGGGAACACCCACCCATACTTGGGACGTCTGCCTGTCACGCAGGACATCTGCCCACCGTCCCTACAGCCCCACACGGCCTGGCTGCCTCCTCGCCCTTTCTGAGTCTTCAGCAGCTTGATCTCACTTTTCTGGGAACACGGGGACACTGATGCCCAGAGGGCTCGCCTGGGTCCCGCAGCAGGTCAGTGCAGGGCTAGAACGCAAGCTCCAGCGTTGGCCGCCCAGCCTGGGCTCCCCTCTGCCCCCTGAGGCTGCTCCAGCCCAGAGCACACAGCGTCAGGTCACCCGGGAAGCAGCCTGTGGTCATTCCCCAGAGAGGGGCACCCACCTCCCCAAGAAGTGGGAGAAGGAGCCCAAGCGCGGGATCTGCCCTGCACTAACCCAGGTTCCCGCCCCTGAGCTCTCATCTCGACACCCACACAGCCCCCGAAGTCTTCACCGCCCCTTCTACACCAGGCCCCGGGCTGGACGGGGGCAGGCGCAGCAAAGTGGACAGTGGCCAGGCACAGGCCCTGGGTCCACAGCAGCTCCATAACCTACAGTGGCAGGAAGAGGCAGGAGAGGCACCGAGCGGGGGCCTCCGGGGTCTGCGTGGGGCTGGCCCTGGAGGACAATCACAGCTCCCCCCACCCCCACTCAGAATCTGACCCTCAGCCAGGGGAGGGGCCAGACCAACCTGGCCCTGCTGGCCCTGCCTGGGACGGGTAATAGGGTGGAGCCCTCTGCCCACTCCCAGGCCCTCCCAGCCCAGGGGTCCCCCCACTCCACCCAGAGCCACCCCCACAAGAAGCCTCATCTCCCTCCTCCAGCCCATCCTCCAAGCTCTCTGAAGAAGGGGTGAGCGGGGCAAAGGGTCAGCCAGCAGCAGGAGCTTCACCAGACCGAAGGAGGAAGATGCCACAGGGCGGTCGGGGAGGCTTTGCGGAGGGGGTGGCGGGGAGGCGGTCCCTCCCTCACGGGCAGGGTGAGACAAGGAACCGAGGAACCGTGGCGAGGGGCCTGCGCACCCAGCGGCCCGGCACGCGCACGTGAAGGGCTTTCAAACCGTCCCCTCCTGTCTGCCGAGTGGGGCTCACTCAGGAAATAGCACCAGCAGCCACCTCCAGCCCCAGTCAGGGGTCATCCTGGATTCCCCCAACATCTAACCCACAGCAGCTATTTCCCACCCCGCGCCCCGTGACCCCTGCCCCTCTCGCCTGGTCACTCCAAAGTCTAGCAAACAGGAAGAGCCCAAAAGTTCGTGGGGAAGAACAGACTCGTAAAAAGACAGACGAACAGACAGACAAGAGCACGGCAGCAGGAGAGTTTGGGGGAAGCACCCGGCCGGGGGCAGAGGAACGAGTCTGCGACACACAGGGGTCCCCAGGGTTCACCAGGAAGGAGGAGCGGGGACGATGAGGGGTGCCCGAGGGCAGGCGGTGCAGGTGGGACACGGGGCCCAGAGCGGGACACCCACCCTCACAGGGCACACCCCCTCCCAGTGCCACCTCCCACCCCGGCTGCCACATACACCACACTCTGCCTGGGTCGGCACACAGGCTGGGGCAGGAAGAGCAGGAGCGGGGGCACGGGGCCCTCTCTCCTGGCCTGAGGCTGCTGAGGCTGGTGCACCCCAACTTAGGGCCCCCACAAACCACACTCTACTCCACCAGGCCTTTCTCTGCCACCACTCCCACTGTATAGATGGGGAAACTGAGGCCCGAGGAGCTCAACAGACTTGCCCTCAGAGAGGGACACAGTGATAGGGGAGCAAAATCAGGTTCAAACTCAGCGCCCGGGATGTCCCGCTGGGCCCAACACCCCATCCCCCCGGACCCTTCAGAAGGCACGCACCCCAAGTGGTAACCTGACATTCACCCAGGCACTGGAGGGGCAGTCCTGCCCGAGCCTGGCTGGCCAGCTGATGCCCTGGTAACTGAGGCCGGGGCCCTGGCAGCCCTGAGACCCAGGCATCTCCTAGGTCAGTCCTCAATCTAACAGTCAGTCAACAAACGTTTGCCAAGAGGTACCAGTCCCAGATAGGACACTGTTTTTGTGCAGCCACCAGGCACAGAAGAGAACAGGGACCAGGGCAGGGGGAAGTGGGGTCCCCGACACCAAAGAGAGAAATGAGGGGGGTAGAGAGAGAGGACCTGCTGAAGGGGCTCTGGGCACAGGAAGCGGGACTGCTGGGGAGCAAGGAGGGTGAGCATGGGGGGAAGACCAAGAAGGCGGGTGGGCGAGGAGGGTCTGGGGGAGGCCGGGCAGAGGGGCTCCCACCGACCACGGGCCCCTAAAGCCTCCTCGCCTCCGTCTCAGGTCCCAGCGCACCGTCCTCCCTACAGCTGCCAAAGTGAGCTCTGAGAGCACTCAGCTGACCACATTCTGGTTCCCCCTGCTCCGGGCCCTCCACAGCCCCGCTCATGTCTCATCTCCTCTCCTTTTCCTCCCATCCCAGCTCCTGCGGCCTCCCAGCCTGCTCTGCTGGGGAGCTCCTATGCATCCCACAAAACCCAGCCTCGTGACACCCACTTTTGCCACACCTCCCTGTCTGCTCCATCTGTGTCTGAGGTCCCCCTTCCCAACAGTCTGTGGGATCCTGGGGTGGGGAGGGGGACAGCCTCATGCCATGTGCTGGAGGGTATGCATGAGGAGTGGCTGGTAGCTAGCTAGCTGGGATCACCAGAGCTTTGGGAAGGAACAGGTCTGAAGGAAGAGGAAGTCAAGAGAGAGGGGGGTGGCTGGCCAATCCCTGCCATCCCAGGGCAGGAGGGAGGGACTCGCCTGAGGCACCTGGATGTAAGGCTTGTCCATCCCCCACTGCTGTCCCTGAGCAACACAGGGGTGTAGGGCAGGGGCCACAGGCAGCCGGGAAGGTGAGGGACCTAGGGGCCCAGCCCCTGTCGCCCCAGCTCCCTGTCAAGCCCCTCCCTGGGCGCAGGGCCCATGAGTGAGGAGAGGGGACACTGGGCGGGCTCCGCCAGCTCTGCTGCTCCAGCACAAATACGCCCCGGGCCCGGGCCCCCAGTGGTGCGGGGCCCCCCTTCCCCGCAGCCCAGGCCCAAGGCCAGCACTGGGCAGGCCAGCAGCCCTGCCCTGCCCTGCCCTCAGGAGCCCTCGGGCAATGCCCCGGGCGCCAGCAAGCCAGGCCTTGGACGGGCCCCAGTGTCCTCGCTGCCTTCCAGGAAAGCGGGGAGGGAGGCAGCAGCGGCTCTCCACGCCCGCAGGGCCCCAGCCAGGCGGCCACACCGGCAGTCCACACCACACAGACTGCACAACAGGCCTTGGGCCCCACATCCCCACCCAGGGCATCCCGCGAGGCTGTGCCCTCCACTCCGAGGGGACACTGGGCCCTGGATGCTCCCCTGGGCCGGTCCAGGAGCCCCGGGGAGGCCCCTCCGGCCCAGCAGGCTTGGGCACGGGCCTGGCAGCCACCACCCGAGGGCAGCGTGCAGGCTGGCTCCAGGACCCCCGCCCCAGGCCCAGCCCCCGTGGGCACTGACCTCGTTTGTGCAGCCAGCCCTCCTTCACGATGGCCACGTCGTTCATGGTGCCCAGGCTCCGGCGGGCCGGGCGGTCCAGCTGTCACTCCTGCTCCCCTCTCAGCAGGGTCTCCCTGAGCCCAGCCAGCGCTGACACCCTCTGGAAGAAGCAAAGGAAGTGTGTGAGGCTGTGTCCGGCTGGGGGCCACTCCTCCGGCCCCGTGGGGAGCCCAGGAGGCCCACCGCACCTGGGGTCTCAGCCCAGGTCCGCCCTCCCCCACAGCCTACCCCTCCGAGCCCTCAGAGCACAGCCACCCCTCGCCTTCTTCCCGCCAGGGCACCTGATAGGAAACCCCATTACTCAAACTGCTCCCTGGGCCCGGGTCTCTCCTCGGCCTGGGCTTCAAGGACCCTGCCATCACCCCTCTTGGACCCCCAGACCCAGAGCTCATGGCCCCCCACCTTCCCCATTCCCACCTCCCCCAGCCTTTGTACACTCCCATCCCCAAGTGGCCCTCCCAGCAGATCCCAGCCTCCCTAACCTGCCAGCCCAACAGTGGCCACCGCCTCCAGGCAGCCCCTCTGACTACTTCAGTCCACGCCCCTCAGCCTCCCCAAGGCCCTAGAGAGGGCGCCCCTCTTTTCCCTGTCCATGGTGCTCCCACCCACAGACTGGTGTTCCCGGGGCACGGACAGGGCTCCTCCTCCCTGCCCCAGACTGGGAAAGGAGAGAAATTCAAACACGAAAAAGGCAGGGCCAGGAGTGCAGGCAGCTGGCGCAGATGAGAGCCCAGAGCCCTCCAGGATGACACGAAACACCCCCCCCCCCACCCAGAAACCCCAGGCCCCTCCTAAACCACAGCACCCCTGCCAGTCTGAATCTGGTTCATTCATTCGGCCAACATGTACCAGGCATCTCTGGTTTTGCCAGGCTCAGGGCTGGGCGCTGGGGACAAAGAGACGTTCAGACGGGTCCTGCCTGTAAGGAGCACCCAGTCCAGGGTGGTTACAGACCCATAATTACAACATTCACAAGGCAAAAAATGGGGGTGGCACTGTAGAAGCATAGAGACACTGGCACCCGCCCCACAGTGGCCCACCGGCCAGCTCTCACCTGAGCAGACACTTTGGCCATTGATCCTGCATGGCCCTCCCCATTGCTCCCCCGCTGGATGAACTCCTAGGCATCCCTCAAAACCCAGCTCCCACATCACCCGTTCTGGGCATCCTGGGAAAAAACCCTCTTCCCATGAGCAGTCCTCTGCTATCCCTCCAGACGGGCACTCCTGAAAAGACTCCTCTCTGGGACCTCCAGGCCAGGCAGAGACCCCTGAGGACTTCTAGAATGGATCCCAACCTGGTCTTCCTACAGCTGCCTAGACACCCTCCCAAGGTCCTCCTTACTGGCCTCCTGAGGCAAGGGCTGGGCACCCAGAGGGCTACTTTGCACTGACTGTCTTAGGTTGACTTAGAAAAGCAGGAAGACCCCACTGCCTTGTGTCTGGGGCCAGGACAGGGAAGACACACTTTGCCCAAAGAAGAAAGTGACTGACGTGCTCAGCAGGCCCACGGGCAGCAACGGGAAGCAAGCGAGACTGGAAGATATAGCAGAGGACCAGGCTCTGAGCCTGGGCAGGGGGGCTCTGGTGACACTTGAGTGGGCATGGCCTGGAGGCAGGGGGCTGGACTCAAAGACCTCTGGATGTCCCCCCACCCCCACCCCGGCCTGAGCAGGGCCTGCTGCTAACAGTCAGACAGCTGTTGAGGGCCCCATGTGTAAAAATACACCCGCGCACACACACAGGGTGGCGTGCGCCTGCACAGAAATGTACACACCAACCCAGCGCCGGGGCCGCCTCTGGGCGCAGGGCCGGCAGGCCGAGGGGGCCTCTGTTTCCCGCTGCTCCTGTACTGTGACCGCCTTTACCATAAACGTGTATGACTGCTGTTATCATTTAAGCCACAACCTTTAAAAAAACAGTCTGTGCTCTGAAAGGGCTCCCTCCCTCTGCCTCCAAAACACTGGTTTGTGAACGGGATGGTCAGCTCGGGGGCAAGGAACAAAGCCCCCCTCAAAACACCGGGCCCTTCACTTGGATGAGGGGCTCAGAGCAGTCAGGAGTGGCCTGGAGCAATGGGGGCCAGCAGAGGGGAATGTAGGGGGCCCTCTGGCCGCAGAGCACAGGCCCATGCCCCCCCCCTCTGTCCACCACGGCAGTAATGGGGAACAGTCCCACCCGCCAGCAAGTTCACTGGCTGCCCCGGGTCCCCCAATCTGGGGGGCAAGCCCCAGCCGCCCTCCAGGCCCCAGCCTCTGGGATGGGTGGGCAGCACCTCCACTGCGCTCCCAGGTCAGGAAGCAGTTTGGGGGCCCAGGAGGGTTAGCAGTCCTTTGTGGGCTGGCCTGGGCACCTCGTCACCACGTACAACTTTTTGTCTATGGGAAAATGAGGTCTCCTCCCCAGGGCCCACCCACAAACTTGAACGAGGGCTAGGGCGAGCCCTTTCCTAAGGCCCCCGGGCGCCTACTGGGCGTCGCGGCCGCGCTGGCCAGGCGCCCAGGGAGCCCCCGGCCGCAGGGGCGCCCCAGCCCGCGGCCCCCGGCGCCCGGCCGCGCCCCTCCGCCCCAGCCCAGGCCTCGCCCGGCGGAGCCGCTTCCCCAAGGTCATGAGGGAGCCGGGGCCGGCGGCCCGCACCCCCGGCGCCGGCCCGGCCCGCGCCCTCCCCGCCCAGGCCGCGCTCGGCCACTTCCTGCTCCCGCTCCTCCACTCCGGCTGCGTGCGGCCCGCGCCCCGGCCCCGCCGGCCGGGAACAAAGCGGCCGGGCGCGGGGAGGAAATCCGGGCCCCGGCGGCGGCGGCGGCGGCGGGCGGGGACTCACCGGGCGCCGCGTCCGGGCGCGAGCGCGGGCCTAGCCGGGCCGCGGCCTCCGGCGCCCGCCGCTCCGCATCCCCGCGGGCCGGGCCGGAGGCGGCGGCGGCGGGCTGCTCGGGCGGGCCTCGCGCACCTCGGGGCCGGTGCTGCGCGCGGCCGCCGGCTCGCGTCCTCCGGCTGCGCTGGCTGCGCTGGCTGCGCTGGGCCGGTCGCCCGCCCGCCCGCCGCGCTCGGTCCCGCCGCCGCCGGCCCGCCCTCTCCCCGCCCCGCGCCCGCCCCGCCCGGCCGCCCGCCCACATCCGCCTCCGCCGCCCCGGGCGCCCCCACCGCGGGCCGGGGCGAGGGCGCGGCGCCGGGAGCGCGCGGCGGGCGGCCCCGGGGTCCGGGGCCGGGGCCGGGCCCGCTGACGGAGCCGGGCCGCCGCCCGCCGCTGGGCCGGGCCCAGGCCGCGTCCTCTCCGACCTCAGTTTCCCGGTCTGTCCAGGGAGCCCGCGCTTCTCTGCCCAGTTCTGCCACGACCCTATTAAAAGGGCCGGTCTGGGAGCAATCCTGGGCTTCCGCCTCCATTGGGGGGGGCGGGAGGTGTAGGTTAGTTTGACTTTCAGAACATGCCCCAAGTGGGTAGCCCCATGCTGGGGGCTGTGGAGGGAGCAGCCAAGATTATCCTAAAAGACCCAACCCAAGGCCCCTGCCAGGGAGCGCAGAGTGCCGGTCCCTGAGGGCCTGCCGGAGGCTGGCCGAGGTCAGGTTGAGATGGGCCTGGAAGGCTGGCTGGACCAGGGACAGGAGACTGCAGCTGTGGGACTCAGTCACCCCTCTCTGTGCTGAGGGCCTGCCATGGGCCTGGCCCTGGGCGGGCCCTCAGTCCCTGGGGGGCTCTTCCAAGAGCTCCCCTCCCCCAGAAAGATCTGACACATGGCAGGTGGCTACAAAAGTGGATAGGGACTTCACGTGGTGACGGAGAGGGCCGCGGGGACCAGTGGAGGGGCATCCACCCGGCACCCAGCTTCATGCAGCACACCTGGCCTGGGGTGCCCGGCAGGGGCTGGGCACAGCCACTCTGGGGGGACTGGGGGGCAGATTCAGGAGAAGGGCTATGCCAGCCAAGGCCACCAGGACACTGCCTGCTTTGTGAATGGGCCCTGGGCACCCACAGTCCACTGGCGGGCAGCCAAGGGACAACAAGGCAATCTGTAGCCCCCTCCTCCTACAGATTCTGAGGACTCTGCAGACAGCTTCCCCTCCATGACCCCTCCCTGGGCCCTGGCCCTTGGCTGGAGCCACCAGTTTCTCCAACAGCTGCCCCTCCCCCCAACCCTGAGGCCTCCCAGTTGATAGTTATCCTTTGGTGACAGGAAGACTCCGGTGAGTTACCTTTCTGGGGTTGGTATGTGTTGGGGGGGGCATTTTTGTTCTTCATCCAGGGTCAGAGTTCAGCCGGGGGGGGGGGGGCATAGACACTTCAACTGGGTCAGAGGCAGGTGCAGCCCAGCTGACCATCCCGGACAGCATCTACAGCCAAAACTGCGGCTCCATCCCTGCCTCTTGGGGCTGACCCAAGGAAGGACACTCCTCAGAGAAGGACCCACTCTCCTGCTCAGGGGACACTCGCTCCTCGGGGAGGGGACTGTCAGTTCCTGGCCTCTCCCCTTGGCACTTCTGCCCCCCATCCTTCCCCCACAGCGCAGCTGTCCCAGCTCTGACTGTGTACCTCCAGGCAGGACCCCGCCTCCAGGGAGCCAAGTGAGAGGCCCTGGCAGTCCGTGCCGCTGGGGCCAGACGCCTGACCTGAGGGTCACCCCCAGATGTCCAATGTCTGTCCATCACTCACCCCACAAACCTTCTCCATGGGCCCCCTGGCCGCCACCCTCCCGGTTCTCTTCTGGTCCTCTGCCTCCTCTACCTCCTCCAAAGTATTACCAGCCCAGCACGGGGGGTGGGCACGGAAACCCTTCCTGGGAGAGCAGTGGGTAAGTGGGACAGTCCCAGGGGGCCCCATCTCAAGGAAAATGTGTCAGCTTCCCAGGCGCTCTTGGGCCTGCTGGCCATTTGAGGAACAGTATCTTGGCTGGGAGGCTGCATTGTGATGGTCCCAAACTTCCTGGCTTCCTCCCTGCCCGCTCCACATGGGGCTCTGGTGCCCACCCCCTCCCCCCACTCCCTGTGACCTGCTGTGAGCCCCACACCCCATTCCATGCAGCACCCAGTCCTGTCTGCACCTCGGCGTGAGCCTGCCCTGTGACTGGGGTATCCCTGTGGGCAGGGCCAGCCCCTCCTCCTCTGGCCTCCCGGAGGGAAAGCAGAGCCCCTCCCCTCAAGAACACCCCCTTCCTACCCCCCAGATAGGATGGCAGGGAGAAGACCCAGCCCATCAGCCCACCCTGGCTGCTGCTGGGTCCTTGGGGAGCCCCTTGGCCAGATGTTTCCAACAAAAATTGCTGCACTAGCCCCTGTAGAGGGTGGCTGCCTGCCCCCTCCCAGAGCACAGGAGCCTCTGGCCCTGTCACCTTCTGCAGCTGCTGGCCTTCGAGCAGGACTGGTGGGCTGGTGCCCCGGGCTGCCTACTCTCAGCAGCAGCTGCAGGGCGGGGCCTCGGGGCAGCTCCCAGGCCAGATGGCCGCCTGGCCAGCTGCATCCAGGAAGGCTCTGCCCGCACCACTGCGACAGCCTCCTGTCATCCCTGTGACTGAGACTGCACAGGGCCGGAGTGGGGATCTGAGGGCTGAGGGGTGGCCAGCTCCTGAGTGCCACTCCTCGGGGTGGGGAGTATGGGGACAGGAGGACTTATTCAGACCTTCCGACCCTACAGGCTCAGGGGCCTCTCTCCCACTGTCTCCTCCCCCAGTGACGTACCTCCTCTAGCCCATCCCTACGTGGGCTGGCCTCCCAGGCCCAACCCCAGGCTCTTGCAAGCAGTGTCCTAACTTGCTTCGGCCTCTGTCTGGCCCCCAGGGAGCACTTCGTCCCACCAGCCAGGCAGGGCAGGCCAGGGCCCTCTGCCCACCGCCGGGCCTCACTCCTGGCCTGGGGCCTGTGTGGGGAGCTGTCCGCCCAGAGCCCCAGCAGGGCCGGCTTCCCCTCCCTGCCTCCACGAGCTCAAGCACCGGGCCTGGGGAGGCTGCACTGGGCATTGTGGTGCCACAGAGCAGTCAGAATTCAGATGGCAGCACCCAGTGGATGTCCCTTACGGAAGCCACTGCCATGCCCTGAGCCCCACTTTGTGCCCCAACAACTTCTCAGCCCCGAGGATACAGCGGGGGAGCCTGGAGAAGGACGAGGAGAGAACATGGGCTTGTGGGGAGCTTGGTGGGGTGGTCAGAAAAGACCACTCTCAGGGTGCCACTGGAGCAGAGACAGGGATGGGGGAGCCAGGGGAGGGCCCTCCGGGGAGCAACCTGAGGTCCCACTGTGTGCCAGGCCCTGCTGGGAACCTGCCTGTTCTGCAGACGAAGATACTAAGGTTCAAGGAGGTTAAGGGTCATGCCCAAGGTTGGGACAGGGCAGAGGGATGGCCCTGACGCAAGCAGGCAAGACACCACGGGCAGTCCCATCTGGGTTCACTCTGACCAGACTGGAAGTCTGCTCCCCCTGCTGGGGGCTGGGCAAGGGGGTGGAGGGAGGGGGTTAGCCCTCCTCAGAAGGGTCCCCAAGAGGAAGGGCAATGGGGACCAGGGCCATCTCAGTGGCTGAGTGCAGTGTGAGTCCAGAGTTCCGCGCTGAAGTTGTCAGATTTAGGAAATAAAAATACAGGATACCCAGTCAAATTTGAATTTCAGATAAACAAGGCATAATTTTTTAGTGTAAGAATGTGGCTTTGGGGGCCAGCCCAGTGGGTGGTGTAGTAGTTAAGTTCGTATGCTCCGCTTTGGCGGCCCGGGGCTGCCAGGTTCGGATCCCGGGCGCAGACAGATGCACTGCTTGTTAAGCCATGTTGTGGCGGCGTCCCATATAAAGTAGAGGAAGATGGGCACGGACGTTAGCCCAGGGCCAGTCTTCCTCAACAAAAAAAAAAAAGGAGGAGGATTGGCAGTGGATGTTAGCTCAGAGTTAGTCTTTGTCATATACACAAAAAAAGAATGTGGCTTTCCTTCCCACACAGGCTTTAGATCCTAATTGTAGTGGCCCCCAGGCCCTCTGGCTGCTTCTCAGGCCCCCAACCCACCAGGCTTGCACAGGACCCCTGGGTGGCTCCCCCCATGTCACAGCCAGCTCTCCTGCCTCTGGAGTGTCAAGGAGCATGGCTGGAGGACTCCCCACTCCTCTGGCCACTTCCTCTGCCTGCACATACTCAGCCAGCTGGTGTCCCATCCTTTGTAAGCCAGTCCCTCCCCCAGTGCCACCCCCACTGCTAATCACCGCCTCCTTTTTACCCCTCCTGGCTGGGGCGTCCCCTCCCCAGCCCCTCCTGCACCTCTGGGGCTGCCGACAGTGCAGGTGGGAATTCAGGGGACTCTGGGATTCGAATCCTGGTTCAGCAGCTTACTGCCTGCTGTGTGGCAGTAGGCACCTCGCCTAACCTGCCTCACCAAAGCAGGTGTGATAACAAGAGCATCGAACTAACAGGACTGTTGGAAAGAGGAGCTGAGCAGCAGTGCAGCGTGCCTCAGTCCTGCTCTGTCAAGGGCAGTGCCTTTCCTCCAGCCCCTGGGAAAAGACTTGCAGCCGGCAATACACCCGCCTTGGGGCCCCAACTTCTCCAAAATCGTTCCTTTCCATTTCTCTTGGGCTATGTCCTTCTTCCTGCAGATCTAGGTATCCCTCACCCCTTCATGGTGCTCTTGTACCTGAAATACCCTGTCCCCAGTTTGTCAACCAAGCCCCTCCACGGTGTCTCCCCCTCCCTGAACACTTGACTGCCTGCCCTGGGCTCTGGAGGTGCTTCCGTCCCCCTCTATCAAGGCGTTTGTCCCTCCACCCCGCCCTGTCTGCTGGGATGTGCGCTGTCCCTGAGCCTCTCAGACACTCAACTCCCCACTCCTGGCCCCCAGCAAACGCTGAGCTAGGGTCCGCTGAGAGGGTGACAGTCCCCTGTTCTGGGCTCCAAGGTCGGGATCCCGCTTGAGTGTTTGGAAGAGGGTCCCAGCTAAATTAACTTAAATTCAAAAAGAAGCTTTCAACCAAGAAGGGGGTGCCACCTTTTCAAAATTTATGACCTCCCCCTCATGTGCCCCCTCTTCCATCCCAAGGCCAGCGCCCCACGAGGTGGCAGGAGGCCATGATCCGGCTGCGCCCTTGGGTCACTGTCCCAGCACGGGTCGGGAGAGGAGCTGGTCCTCGGAAGGGTCCCTTAGCAGACGGGCGCAGTTGAGACCCCGTGAGGGGACACCGAGGCCGAGGCGGCAAGTATCGCGAGATAGCCCCCTTCCCCGCAGCGCCCCGCATCCCCTCCCACCCCAGGGCCCCAGCTGGCGGCGCGTGGGGCCAGGCCCGGCGGGGCGGACAGGGAAGGGGCGGCGAGGGTGACCTCAGCGGTTCCGCCACTCCGGGAAGTCGCCTCGGCCCGCCCCCTCCAGCCCCCGCCCCGAGCTGCGCTCTCTCCGGGGCGGGGCGAGCGGCGGGCGGCGCCGGGCCGGCCAAGTTGGAGCGCGCCCCGCCCGGCGCCCTCCCCGTCCCCGCGCCCTCCCCGCCGGGGCGCGCTGCCCGTAGCTCCGCGCGCGCCGGGGCCGCACCGGGGAGGGCGCGCGGCGCGGGTGGCGGCCGGAGAGGAGCTCGGGGCGGCGGAGGTGAGCGCGGGGGGCGGGCGCCCGGCTCTGCCCGCCCCGCCCGCCGGCCCGCTCCCCGCGGCCGCGCTGCCATAAATGGGGCCCGCAGTGGCGGCGGCGGCATCTGGCGGGCCGGGCGGCAGCTGGAGGCGGCGTGGAGGCGCGGGCCGAGGGCGGCGGCGGCGCGGCTACTCGGGCGTCGGGGAGACGCGGTGACCGGCAGCCTGAGAGTGAAGTTCAGGGGCGCCCCGGCGGGGAGGGGCGCCCCGGGCCGGGACGCACACAGATTCGCGCGGCTCGGGCCCCCTTCGCCAGCGTCCCGGGACCCGCCCCCGCGGCCGAGCGGCTTCTGTTTACTTTCGATCGAGTTTTTCCTGCTCGAGGCAGGTGCCCAGGGCGGCTCGGGGCAGGCGGTTACGCGCGGCGCCCCGCGCCCCTCTCCCCGCGCTGCCTGTCCCCGGGAAGGGCGCGTCGGGCGGCCGGGGGCGAGCGGCGGCCGCGGCGTCTCCAGGCGCGCTCACGGGCGTCCCGTCTGTGCCCAGGTGATGACGGCGGCGGCATGGAGTTCCCGGAGCACGGCGGGCGGCTGCTGGGCCGCCTGAGGGAGCAGCGCGAGCTCGGCTTCCTGTGCGACTGCACCGTGCTGGTGGGCGACGCGCGCTTCCCGGCCCACCGCGCCGTGCTGGCCGCGTGCAGCGTCTACTTCCATCTCTTCTACAGGGACCGGCCCGCCGGCAGCCGCGACACGGTGCGGCTCAACGGCGACATCGTCACGGCGCCCGCCTTCGGCCGTCTGCTGGACTTCATGTACGAGGGCCGCCTGGACCTGCGCAGCCTGCCGGTCGAGGACGTTCTGGCCGCCGCCAGCTACCTGCACATGTACGACATCGTCAAGGTCTGCAAGGGCCGGCTCAGGGAGAAGGACCGCGCGCTGTATCCGGAGACGCCCGCCCCTGGGGCAGAGCCTCCTGGCCAGCCCCCGTGCCCCCTGCCGGCCTGGACCCCTGAGCTCTGCCCAGCTGCCCAGAAGGCCAGGCTCCCCCAGGCTGGAGTCAAGGTCGCCCTCCCTCCACGAGCACCGGGGCCTCCTCCCTGGCAGGCCCCAGGAGAGTCAGACCTGGCCTTGGACCTGTCGCTGAAGACCAGCCGGAGGAGGAAGCCAGTCCACCCCCCCTGCATCCTCCAGACTCCCCTCAACAGCGAGATGCAGCCAGGGACCCAGCCGCTAGTGAAGGAGGAGCCAGACTCACCCTCGGGACAAGAGGACAGTAGCGGTCCTCGGAGTCCCCACAGCCCCCTGCAGCCGCCCTGTGTTCCTGCGGCCACATGCCTGGCAGGGGGCTTGGAGCCTCTGCCTGTCAGCGTGAGGGGCAGCAGGGAGCTGCAGCTGGATGCAGAGCAGGGAGCGAGTGGGGTGGAGCTGGGGCCTGGCGGGCACCTCTGCATCTGCCCGCTGTGCAGCAGGCTGTTCCCCAGTGCCCACGTGCTGCAGCTGCACCTCAGTGCCCACTTCCGCGAGCGGGACGCCGCCCGGGCCCGGCTCTCGCCCAACGGCGCCGTGCCCACCTGCCCGCTCTGCGGGAAGACCTTCTCCTGCACGTACACGCTGAAGAGGCATGAGCGCACGCACTCCGGCGAGAAGCCCTACACGTGTGTGCAGTGTGGCAAGAGCTTCCAGTACTCCCACAACCTGAGCCGCCACGCCGTGGTGCACACCCGTGAGAAGCCACACGCCTGCCGCTGGTGTGAGCGCCGCTTCACACAGTCCGGGGACCTCTACCGCCACGTCCGCAAGTTCCACTGTGGCCTGGTCAAGTCCCTGCTGGTGTGACACGTCCCCATGGGGCTGGGGTGGAGGGTGAGGGACCGGGAGCTCGGCCGGTGGAAGCCCCTGCGGCTGGGCTCGCCAGGCAGAAAGAATCCTTTTGCCCCCTGGAATGTGGCCTGGGACTCAGGGTGACTCGGGGGGACACGGTGGCCCTCTTCCACACCTTGTCCTCCCTCCCTCCAGTTCACTCCTGCCCCCAGGCTGTGCCCTGACCGTGACACTGTCTTCCTCTCCGTTCCCTTCAGCCAGTTCTGAAGGGTGTCTGAAGGGCCCCCAAGCACAGGCCCAGGCATCTGGGGGGGGGAGGGCACGTTTGTCCTCCCTCCGGGGGCTTCCCAGACCACCTCACTTGCACACTCAGGTACTCTCACGAGCCTGGCGCCACACTTGGTGAAGGATGCACGCAGCGCAGGCGTCGGTGTGAGTCCCTGACGGGCACCGTGAGTGTCAGCAGGAGCCATCAGGGCACAGCTGGTGTTGCAGAGGGGTGCAGGCCCCAGCGGGGACCCCAGGGTGGCGGGGCACAACCAGCCGGAAGCTGAGTGGCTCTGAAGTTACCAGCTCTGGGGCAGGAGGTGGATCCCCCGGAGCTTTCGATCCTGACCGCGCTGTAACTCAGGGCAGAGAGTCGGGATTGGGGAACAATTCTCCAGATGCAGAGGGAGTCTCCTGGAGGTTGCCAGATGTCTGCCCGTGGGCAATGGGCCGTGCTGCTTCCCTGCTGGTGCACAGGTTCCAGGGCACCTCTGAGCATCCCCAGGGTGGGGCCAAGGGGGCCTGGGCATGCAGCCACCAGTCTGGAATGTCACAGGCCATTGCTGGGCCTGACCCTGAAGGTCCCTCTCCTCCTGCTCGGGGTCTCCCTGGAGCTGCTGGTCATTTCCAGAGCACTGAGCAGGGGGTCAAAGGCTGCCCTCTTTACCAGCAGCAGCGTTGGCAGGGTTTCCCTGCCCTACAGTGAGGCATGGGTGAAAGCGGCCGTTGTAGAGGGAGGTGGTGGGGGAAGACAGGCAGCCACTAGCCTGGGGTCACAGCCCCCGCCTTCATCTCAATCCTTGGGAGGCTGACGCTCCTGGACCCTGAAGAGCTGCTAGGTGTGTGGTTGGTTGGGTCACCTGGTGTCGTCCGGCCTCATCCGCCCACTCCCTGGGCACATCCTGCCCCTGGAACCTCAGTAGCTGTGGCTGGGAAGTGGGCAGAGAGGGGCTGCCCCAGCTTCCGGGGGTCCCGTGGGTGGCACAGCTGCCTGGACTCCTGGATTCCCCAGACCACAGGGGCTATTTCTGCTATAGCTGGAAGTGGCACTGAGGACAGAGTCCGCCAAGTTTAAGTTATTTTCTCTCCTCCTGACAACACTTGATGTATTTATTCGTCTGCCCTGTCTGGAGTGAAGGGACCGTTGGCCTTCACAGCGGGCGGATAGGCCCCCTGAGCGCCTTGGTTCTCCTGGTGTGTGTGCAGCCGACCTCACGTGCAGCGCCTCTTGATGATGCTCGGGGCTCAGAGGCCCTGGCTGCCTGCCGACCAGAGAGAGAAGTGGGTGAAGGGGACTCCTGGCTCTGGTTGTCCTGGCCCCGGCCCCCCACCTCCGGAAGGGCTAGTGGCTTGTCATGATCTGGTGTCCGTGTGTGTGAGTGCATGTCCAGCATATGGCAGGGCCCGAGCCGAGCTGGCAGGGGTGGGCAGCTGCCCCACCCACCCCCGCAGGCAGCAGGGAGCTGTGGCAGCAGCCCTGGTTTTCCCCATGGGGTTTCCATGGGGGAAGAAATTTACTTTCCTGGGGCAGGAAGTCTGCCCTGAGTTATCAACACTGGATTCATTGTCTTTTCCAAACAGTTACTGTGAAGTTACGTAAAGAGAAGTGGTCAGTTTTTAATTCGGTAACCGACACAGATCAGATGAAATATACATACGTATTTAAGACACTAATTGTGTGGCAGTGGGTAGCAGAGGTGTGTAGGTGCATTTCAGGCAGAGATTGCTGTGTGGGGTTGTCCTGGCCCGGCCCAGCCCCCTGCCCTTGGTCTGCTGCGCTGCCCCTGGGGGACGGCTCTGCGTGACCCAGAGGATAGTTGTTCGAGCTCAGAGTTTGGCGGGAGGTTTTCTTTGCATGCACCCGCCTGGCATGACAGTCTGGAAACGAGTGCTGTGTTCCTGTGTTCTCATCAGCATCCTAACGATGTCAGTGGTAATAAAGCCCCCGCAGGTGGGGATGGCCGTGGTTACTCCTGGGGCTGGGAGTGCGTGCGTCTCCAAGTGTGTGCGGGAAGTGGGGGGGAGTGTCCCAGGTGGGCGGTGGGCTCTCTGGGAGCCCTGTCCCAGATGCCACCACCTGCTGTGCCCCGTGGGGGAGTGGGCCTGGGCAGGGCTGTGGACAGGTGGCACACCCTCTTTCCCTGGTGGCCCCCCCCGATTTGGGGGATAGGAATCCCAGGGAGGCAGGTTTGTGTTGAGGGAGCAGGATGCAGGCTGGGACCAGGTGGAAGGCCTTGTGGCTTCTTGCCCTGGTTGGGGGAGACCCTGCTGAGCAGCCTCAGGCCCTGGGACTTGGGTCTGAGGCCTCGCGACGCTGTGGTCCTGGGTCCAGTTCTCCTGTCTTACAGAGGCACCCCGCTCCCCTGCCCCCCCACACCCATCCTTGGCCCTCTCCCCTCTCTCCACACCTCATTTGTACTCCACCTCCCTCAAGGTGGGACTGGGCCCCAGAGGCCTGGGTTCGGGCAGGAGGAGGGCAAGGCTAGGAGGGGGTTGTGTCCCTCCGGCCCGTACCCTCATCCATGGGGCCCTGCCTGATCTCTGGAGGGTGTCAGGCCGGGCAGGTGTCAGGGCTGACAGGAGTCTTGGGTGGCATTCCAGCTCCCTCCCCCACTCGCATGGGGGCATGAAGCTGGTGGCTCCCTGAGCCCTCCCCTGAGCTGTGCCTTCCTCACCAGGCCCGGGGCAGATGGGCAGACCACCTCTGGTGTGTCCCAAGCCTCGTCTTCACCAGAGCTCCCTCCAAGGCAAGGAAGAACCCAGGTGAACTCTGAGGGCAGGGTGGGGGTGGGGCACATCTGCCAAGGGGTCCCCAGAAGTTGAGCTTAATAGAGCTGTGCTGAAAGGGCCACTGGTTCTTGAGCCAACCTTTGAGGGCTTCCCAGTCCTGATCCCAAATGCAAGTTCTTGGTTCTGGGAGGTGGGGCCTGGCACCTCCCCTCTCCCGCCCAGCCTGCCTCCCACAGAGCCTTCCTCCTGGACCTGAGCCACTGTCCTGCAGGGAGGCCCTGTCATGTTCCCAGTTGGGCAAATGACTCAGCCTGGAGCCTTCTCAGAACCCGGGAGGAGGCTGTTGCCATGCCAACCAGGCAGGGGCCGAGGGCCTTGGCAAGGCCCCTTGGGCAGAGGGGCCAACCAGGGGAGGGGGCTTCCAGGGGCCCATCCCACCCGCCCAGCTCTGCCAAGCTGTGTTTACACGCGGAGCCCTGAAGCTATCAGCCGCCTTCTCCCAGGCTGGAGGCACAGGGCATTCAGGAAGAGCTCACAGGGAGTGCAGAGGGTCAGACTCGGGGGCACCAGGGCTCCCAAAGGCTCCCCGGCAGGGTGAGCTCTCGGGCCTCCACGTGGACAGCATGGAGATGGGCACCCAGGCCAAGGGCTGGCCACTGCAAAGGTGGCAGGAGGGGAGGTCATGCGTGGGCAGGTACAGGGGGGTGATGGCTGGGGGCCCTGTAGTAGCTGGTGGCTTTGAAGCAGGGAGAAGTCAGAGCAGCCCTGGCCAGCCTCAGGCCTCCCTCCTCCACTTCCTCTGCCCCTTGCCCTGGGGTCAGCCAGCTGCCAACCCTCACACTCACCTGGTCTCTCCCCTTCCCTGTATTCATCACCGGCACCATGGCCTTCCCTGATGAGGGAGTTTCACCCTATACACACACCGAGGAGCCTTGGGACAGACACAGTGGGTGCAGAAACAGTCCCAGGCCTGCCCTCCCAGCACGGCGGGGACAACACCAAGCCTCACGGCCTCGGCCCTGGTCCTCTGGGCTTCTCTTCCCACCTCAGTGCATCTCTGTTACCGTCTAATCAACCCAGGCCCTGCACTGTCATTGTCATCATCATCATCACTCTACTTCCACTCCACCTCCTCCTCCCTCTCCTCCCCCACCTTCCTCTCTTCCCTCCTCTCCTCTTCCCGCTCCTCTCCTGTCTTCCTTCCCCTCTTTCTCTCCTTCTCTTCCTCTCCCTCCTGCTCCTCTCCCTCCTCCTCCCCCCAACTCCCTTTTTGTTAGACCCTCACAGAAACTAACCCCTAAACCCAGGCCGTTCCCAAGCTGAGGACCTAGTGCCGGCCTGTGTGTGCGCTGGGAGGTGGTGGGATTGCTGGTGACCTCCACCTCAGGGAGCTTCAGTGTCTGCGCCTCCTCCACGTAGCCCTCAAGTTCCAGGTTGTTTCCTCAGCTCCACTGTGCCTCGTCCTCCTCCACCCTCTCTAGATCCAGAAGAACATCTCTGTCTAAGGGAACAGAGGTCTCTGCCCCTCCCACGCACACCCACCTGAGCTCCCCAGCACCAGCCTGGAGAGAAGTCCTCCTTTGCCAGTCATGGTAACCTGCAGGGAGGGCCACCTGTCCCTGTCCCACAATCTCCTGTCTCTGTCCTTGTGTCCCCAGATCACTTCTCTTCCACCTCAGTGTTCTCCCTGTAAAATGGGAATGATGGTGGACAAGCGCTGAGGGTGCGTGGGTAACCTCCAGTGGGCACACAGGCAGTGGCATCTAAGGGCCAGCAGGGCTGCTGCTGCTGATGAACGTCACGCTACCCACCTGCCCTGGGGCCATCCCCGGGTCAGAAGGGTGCCCAGAGTAGAGGGCTTTGGCAACAGTGCCCGGCAGAGCAGGCCGAGCCCATGCCAGGAGTGTTGGCTGCGCTGGGTTGTGGGCGAGGGCAGAGCGATGCTGTTGGGCCCTGGGCCTCCTCAGGGAGCCCCCTGCCTGCCTGGGGGTATCCTCCTCCCCTCCACTCCTGCAGCTGTCCCTGGCCAGCCCCCAGCAGGTCCTGCAGGGCGGTGGACTGCACCGCAGCAGCCAAGGAGTCTGGGGACAACTGGCTGGAGGGCTGGCAGGTCCAGACAGGGGCTGGAGGTGGCGGGGAAGGTTGGGGGGTGGCAGGGGCAGGGAGGGGAGGTGGTTCAGGGAGGAAACCAGCTGGGCTCGCCCACCCACCCAGCTCCAGCCTGGCTAGCAGGTGACCCTGCAGAGAGTCATTGGATCTGGGGGGGGCCAGGGGCTCTCTTCCCCAAGTTGGACTGAAATGGTTTTGTTTTCACCAGTTTGAACAGAATCCTGTGTAAAGAGAAACCCATTCATTCCCTTGCCTTCTTCAGCAAAGGGCAGGGCTTGTAAATTGGGTTCTGGACCCAATTCTACTGTTTGTGTGTGTGAGAGGGGTTCCCACACATCCAACAAGCAGTTCTCCCACACCAGCTGGGTGTCCTACATGTCAACTCAATTCTGACACCATCAGGTCCCACAGGTTGAGACTGCCCCCCGCCCCCGCTTCGGACACCAGTCCCAAGTCCAGGTTGTACCTGTGCTTCTGACCAACCGGCTATAAATTAGAGGTTCCCACAACTTCCTCCTGGGGTTCAACTAATTTGCTGGAGGGGCTCACAGAACTCAGGAAAACTATTTACTAGATTATCGGTTTATTATGCAAGGATATAACTCAGGAACAGCCAGAGAAAGAGATGCACAGGGCAGGTATGGGGAAAGGGCGCGGAGCTTCCGTGGCCTCTCCAGGCACCACCCCCCGCAAATCTCCACGTGTTCACCAGCCCGCAGGTTCTCCGAACCCCATCCTTTAGGGTTTTATGGAGGCTTCATTACATACATATGATTGGTTAAACCATTGGCCATTGGTGATTGATTCAACCTCCAGCCCCTCTCTCCCCGCTGGAGGTCAGGGGGTGGGACTGAAAGTTTCAACTCCCTAATCTCATAGTTGGTTCCCTGGCATCCTGTCCCCATCCTCAGGTGGGGCCCAAGTCACCTCATTAACATGACAAAAGACACCTTGATCGCTCTCCTGACAGGGAATTCCAAGGGCCTTAGGAGCTCCATGCCAGGTACAGGATCAGGTCGTTGTAAGTCACCATAACACACCTTTGATTTGTTTCTTTATTGGTTGCGTGAGTCAGCTCGGGCTGCTGTAACGAAGCACCACAGCCTGGGCGGCTCCAACAACAGACATTATTCTCTCACGTCTGGAGGCTGGATGTCCCAGAGCAGGCTGTCCGCAGGGTGGGCTTCTCCTGAGGCCTCTCTCCTGGGTGTGTAGATGGCCTCTTCTCCCCGTGTCCTCACAGGGCCTCCCTCTGTGTGTGTGTGTCTGTGTCCTGATCTCTTATAAGGACACCAGTCACCCTGGATTAAGGCCCACCCTACTGACCCCACTTTAACTTGATTACCTCTGTAAAGACCCTATTTCCAAATGAAGTCACATTCTGAGGTCCTGGGAGGTTAGGACTCCAACATATGAATCTTGGAGGACACAGTTCAACCCATACAATTGGTGTTTCAGGTGGGCATGTAGCCTGAGAACCCTAGCCTAGGAGCCAGGGGGCCACATCCCAGGCTGGCTCTGCCCAGATCTAGGTCAGCCACTGCAGTTTTCCTGTCAATAAGGTCTGTGGATATTTCCATTTTTGCCCTCTAACATGCTGGGCGGCCCACGGGCAGTCAGGCACAGCTGCCTAACTCACCCCCACAGGCCGCCTGGTATTCCGAGCCAGAGCTCAGGGGGCACTACCCTCCTCAGGAGCCCCCAGGCCCGATCCCATTCTGCCTACACCCTCCGCAGGGGTCCCCCGCCACCTGAATCTCATCGCTTCCCTGGCTCCACCCCAGGGCAGACTTCCTGGGTGTTTGATGGACACATTCCCCTTGGGCTCCCTCTTCCCAGAACGGCCCCTTGCCATGTCCCACCTGGCTGTCCCTCCCAGACTCTGCTTCTCCTGCAGTGTCACCTATAAGCCATTTCTTCCACCTGCCCCCACCAACCAGGGCCAGGAAGGGAGGTGGGGACATCTCTGCCCCTCATTGCCTCTCACAAAATCCCAGCTGTCTTGAGGCCCATGCCCCCAGGTAAACCACCTCCCTTCCTCTCTCCACCAGGCTCTCTGGCCCCCCGAGTCTCCCCTCATTCACAGAAGGCTCTAGCTCCGAGTGCCCTGTCTCCTTTATCTCCCCTCCAGTTGCCAGGCCTCGGCCTTCCTTCAACCACCTGCAGGAAAACTCATCCACCACCTGCCCTGGGCATGGCCCCTTCATCCCCCCTCAGGCCCACTCTCGGCTCGTGGTCCTGACCAATAACAGCACCCCACTGGGCTCTGACGCTCAGAAGCCCTCCCTCACAGCACCAGCTCTGTTCCCCGTTACCTGGTCAAGCAGCTCCTCCCTAATAATGCTTTGGCCTTGCGGTTTTGAATCCCTCCATCCTCTCTCTGCCTGCCCTCCTCCCTCCCCTCTGTACTCAGGTGCCCCTGCCCAGGCCTGAGTCTTCAGCTCTCTTTTCCCGTCAAACTCCTTGGCAAAACCCCAACCCGGATGAATGTAAACACTCCCTTCAGGTGCAGTCCACGGAAGAGGAAGGGCAAGGGCTCCAGGACTCAGGAAAATCTGCTCAACCTCATTCACGATAACGTAGTAAGAGAAATGCAAAGTAGACCGCATGGAGAGTCTGGCGATGCCGATTACGCCCCATGGATAACAGTGAGAAATTCCGGACACATATATGTTTTGAAAAACAATGTGAAGGGCCTGGAGAGCGAGTAAAAGGCAGAAACTGGAAAGGAGCCTACCCTTGAAGAACAGAAACTGCAACCAGTGAGACGTGTGTTTGTGGCAACAGATTTGATAGACACTCACAAAGGAAGCTGTAGAGCTGGCTAATAAGCACACAGAAAAGTGTGCAGCATCATTAGTCATCAGGGGAATGCAAATTAAAACCACAGTGAGACACCGCTACGCACCCATTCTGAAATTTGAAGACTGACAACATCGAGCACTGGTGGGGACGTGGAGCACCGGGAACTCGCAGACACGGCTGGCAGGAAGTCAGAAATGGCACATCACGTTGCAAAAGGGACCACCAGTTTCTTATGAAGGTAAATATATACCTATCATTTGACCCAAAAATTCCACTCCTACCTATTATCCAGGAGAAGTGAAACGTGTGCACAAAGGAACCTTCCTCAGATGTTCATAGTAGCTTTATCCATATGACCAAGAAACTAGAAACAACCCGAATGTCCATCAAGTGGAGAATGGACAAGCTAATAGCAGAATACTGACCCATGGATAGCATGCCACAGCAGAGGGAAGGAGCTTGTGAAACAACCCCGTGGGTGAGTGTCCCCATCGTGAGGGAAAGAAGGCAGACAGAGCCCATGCATTACGGCTTCACTCATATGAAGCTCTACAGCAGACAACCCATGTACGGTGGAAAAATCAGAACAGCACTTGCCTCCGGCTGGAGAATGAGGATTGACTGGGGAGGATACGAGGGAATGTTTTGGGGGTGGTGGTGGACATTTCTAGAGTCATATAGGGGGTGTGCTATGCACTTGTAGCCATTTGTCAAAATTTATAATTAAGATTTATGCATTTCAACGCATGTACTATAAAGACAATAAAAATAGTTGTGGAAGGACAAGAACAGATGAAGGTCTAGATACAGCAAGAAAGGTGGAAAGAGGATGGTTGTTGAAACTGGTGGTGGGTACAGGGAGTTTATGGTACTTTAAAAAAAGGTGTATGTTGGAAACTTTCCACAATAAAATGTTTACAGCAAAAAAATACACACACCATTTTGCATCAGACCGGCAAAGATAGCAACTGTGTAACCTTCATTGGTGAGGCTGCGACAAGATCTAAGCTGATTCCCAGGGCAACTTGGTAACTTCTGTCCATGTTATGACAGCACAGGTGCTCTAACCCAGGAGCTCCGGGAATCTATCCCGTAGATTAGCTCGCACACGTGCAAAATGGCTTATGTGTGAGGGTCTTTGTCAGAGCAGTGTTCAACAGAGCGAACCCCGGGAAAGGCTTAAATGCCCACGGGCGGGGTCTGGCGAAATAAACCATGGTCCACGCACTGACTGGGATTCGTATAGCCATAAAGTGAAGGCGGTCTGCATGCACGTGTGGTGCAGGATGATCTCCATAGGATGATAAAAAAGATGTGTAAAAAGAGAGGAAATTACATGCACACGAACATACCTTCACACACGTATAAAATACTTCTGGAAGGATATTTAAAAAAATAGGTAACTTGGAAATTTTGGTCACTTATGGGGAGAGAACTTGGTGTCTGAAGGATGGGAGAAGAGGGGGGACCTTTTTTTATTCTGAATCATGTTACCAACAAATAGTTATCAATTCAAATGAATGAGATTAAAATTTAAAACCTCTTCCTTTATCCCACATCTCCTTCCATTTTTCTGCTCTTTCCAGGAAGATTCTCACATAACTGGTTAATTCTGTGTACTATTTCCTTTTTTCCCTAAGTATTGTGTTCTAATCTTTATTCTTTTTTTTTCTTTTGTGAGGAAGACCAGCCCTGAGCTAACATCTGTTGCCAATCCTCCTCTTTTTGCTGAGGAAGAGTGGCCCTGAGCTAACATCGTGCCCATCTTCCTCTACTTTATATGGGACGCCGCCACGGCATGGCTGACAAGCAGCGTGTCGGCAAGCACCCGGGATCCGAACCCGTGAACCCCACGCTGCCAAAGGGTGAACTAAACCGCTGTGCCACTGGGCTGGCCCCTAATCTTTATTCTTTGTCATTAAAAGGTATACATTGAGATGCTCCCTCTGACCTATGGTTCCTGCCCTCTCTGTACCCCCACACCATCCCATTTGTCCCTGCCTTCAGGTAACCACCATTATTCTCCAATGTTTCTCTTTGTAAATACAAGCAAATATTCTTTTTCCCCGCTTATCACCCAAAAAGATAGCATACCATATGTGCCATTCTGTATGTTGTGTTTTTTTCACTTAAAAACAGATCGTAGAGATCTTTCCATATCAGCACATAGAAATTCCTTGACTTTTATTTCTAAACAGCTGCACAGTGTTTCAGAGTGGTTATACCATCGCATATTCAGTCTCCTGTAGACGGACGCTCTGTTGCTCCCAAGCTTTTGCTGTCATGAGCAATGCTATAGTGAGTAACCCCGACCATGCATCATTTGGCACCTGGAGGTATTAGGTATAAATTCCCAGAAGTGGACTGCGATCCCGCTAGAGCGCGCCAGATCGCCTCCCTCCAGGCTGCACCTGTCTCCACCCCGCACCTGTTTCCCTCCAATCTTGCCAACTACAGCACGCTAACAAACTAAGATTTTTCAAAATCTGATAGGTAAAAAATGGTGTCTCAGTATCACTTTAATTTGCATTTCTCATCACGAGTGAGGTTAAACATCTCCTGTGCTCGGGGCTCATTCCTATTTCGTTTGGGTTGACTCTTTGCTCTTTTCTTTTGCCCATTTTCCTTTTGGACATTTCCACCACAGTGTTCAGGAATTCACCACTTTTTTCCCAGCTTTTTTACAGTTTCACTTCTTTTACATTTATATCTTTGATCCTTTTAGTTTTAACTGGTATGTGGTTGTGCTATGATCTAACTTGATCGTGGCTCAGAGGAGCAACACCATCTATTGAAACGTCCACTTTACCCTTCGCTGACTGGAGAGCAACCTCATCACATAAACACCGTTTGCGTCCTGGAAGGTCTGTGATGTGTCCTTCCATTGCTGTGTCCACCTTCTCCTGCAGCCATGCGCCATGGCCGTCCTGAATGGAGCCTTATAACATGCTTTGATCTCTGGCAAAGCTAGCCGCTTTCATTCCTCTTCTTTTTCAGAGTTTTCTTGACAATTTTTGCTTGTTCATTTTCCATGTGAACTCTTGAATCAGCTCATCAAGTTCAAGGGAGGAGCTGCCACTCACTCTGCAGTCCACTCCAGTACAGCCTCTCTGCCACCACTCCACCGAAACTGCTCAGGAAGCCAGCAGCCTCCAGCTTGCCAATCGGACGGGGCTGTCCTGTTACCGCGCTCTGCATCGGACTTCTCAGCGGCATTCTGCTCAGCTGACCACCCCTCCTTCACACGCTCCTCTCCGGGGTTTCCACCTCAGGCGTACTCTTCGCCTCCACCGGGTCTCTACCGGTGCTGGCCCTCCTCAGCCTCGGGCGGGCTCCCTTCTGTCAATGCCCGCTCCCCTTCCCATGGGACACACGCCTTCTCTCGCTGGTGCCTCCTGAACTGATGCCGCCTGCCACAGCCCCCCTGAGTCCAGTCACACGTGCAACACCTACGCACATCTCCTGAGAACCTTCCAGGAGCACAAAGAAAATCGGACTTCCCCCACAAACCGGCTCCTCACCAGCCGCCCCCACTGGATGAGTAAGAGCGCCAGCGAGTCTGCTGTCCGAGCCCGGAGCCTGGAGGTCCCCCTCGGCTCTTTCCTCTGCCTCACTCCCCACGTCCAGAGAAAGTCCTGTGGCTTCTGTCTGCAGAATGTATCCGGCATCTCTCCACCTCCCCTGCCAACACCCTAGTCAAGTCACAGCCATGTCGCACGATGACTGGCATTCATTGGATCATACCACTTACCGGCTTGCGGTCCCCACGCTTGTAAGGACATCCGATCTCCTCCTTCCCTGGGCGAACCAGCCCCGACCTCCCGCTGACCTCATCTCCCAGCGCCCCGCCCTGGCCTTTCCGCCCTGCGGTCCGGCCTCCCCAGCCTCGGACCACGGCCCCGAGCGCGCTGCGTGCTTCCTGGCCGGCCCCCTCCCACCCCTCGGTCCGGCTTCGCGCCCTCCTCTCTCCAGCACGACCTGCCCGCTTCTCTGACGCCGCCGGGGAGGACCTAGAGGGGACAAGTCACGCCCCGCCCTCCCCGAGTGGACACCGCAGGCGGCCCGCGGGAGAAAGCGCCCGACACGTCCTTCGGAGGAGAGCGGGTAGCAGCGGCGCCGAGGCCGCGACCCCCACTCCCGCCCGCAGCGCGCCGGGAGGGCGCCAGCCCGGATTGCGTATGCCCCCTCCCTCCTCCCGCACGTTCTCGCGTCACGTGGGATAGCGCGCAGGGGCCCCGTGAAGTCCCCCCAGAAACGCGAGCTCCCGGGCCGCGGGTTCCGCCCGACGGTGCTGGGGGTTGGGTCACGTGTTGCCTCTGTGACGTCTGCTGCCACGTGGCCCGGGAGGGCGGGGCGGCGAGCGCCTCTGGTCCCCAGGGCTTCCCGCCTGCCCGGCGCGTCCTGCCCACTGGTGGGAATAACTGAGAGCGAGGAGGCAGGCCGGTCCTGGAACTCGGCGTCCCCTTACCTGCTTGATTTACCTGTTCGTGTCCCTGCCGGGCCGTGGCCGGCCTGAGGGCAGGGACCCTGTCTTTCTTTCTTGGCGTGTCCATCAGTGCCGTGCACTGTCACTTAATATTGGGGGCATGAATAGGGAGGCATGGGAGATGGGGTATGGCGCACACTGAGGCCAGCCAGTGTAACAGCAGGACCGGGGGCAGAGAGGGACGCCGAGCTGCAGGCCAGGGGCCGTCCTCCGAATGTGGGGAGCCGGGCCTGCACACTGATGGGGTCTGCTGGGTCTGAGGCTTCATTCAGGCCTCACACCCCCCGACAAGCCCTCCTCTTCCCCTGTGCAGCTCCAGCCCTCCCGATGAGTAGCCGCGGCTGGTCTGGTCCCTGCTCAGCCCCGGTTACAGGGGCAGGCTCTGGGCCTGACGCTCAGCACTGCCCATGCCCTCTGCATTTCCTGCTCAGCTCTTCCAAGGCCTCGTCTCCCTAGATGGGACCCTGCCACCAGCCTGACTGAGCCCAGCTGGGGGAAGACGTTCCTGGTTTTGTCCTTGGCTGGGCTCACCCTGGGCCTCACCAGGCCAGGGCTGGGCAGGAAGAGGGTGACGCAGCCATGATGGCATGAAGCTCCAGTGGAGTGTGGCTCTCTCTCCAGCGGGGAGGAATGGTTTAGGGGCAGCAGTGGGATGGAGGAGGATTCTGACTCTGTCTCCAAAGGCTGAGATACTTGAGCTCTAAGAGAAAAACCACCACTACTTTAGAGGGTTATCATGCAAGTAGGATTCCTAGATTTGGTTTGGTACAAATCTAGGAATCCTTCAACACTTTTCATTTCCCTAATCCTACTTCTAACAGTAAACAATTTTCTACAGATGACTTCTCTGGAATAAGCTCCTCCCTCTCCATTCCTACTTCTACTTTCCAGTTGATCTCTATGCCTCCTCTCTCCTCCAATCCTTTCTAGAAAACAAGCTTAACTTGCTAAAGTAAGTTTAAGCAAACTCACTCATTTGCTTAAGAGCTTTGTTAACTCTAGGTTGGAAGGACAGATGGTTGTTCTAGTGGATGGACGGATGATGGATGGTTGTACTGGTGGATGGATGGATGATGGTTGGTTGTACTGGTGGATGGACGGATGATGGTTGGTTGCACTGGTGGATGGACGGATGATGAATGGTTGTACTGGTGGATGGACGGATGACGGTTGGTTATACTAGTGGATGGACGGATGATGGATGGTTGTACTAGTGGATGGACGGATGATGGTTGGTTGTACTAGTGGATGGACGGATGATGGATGGTTGTACTAGTGGATGGATGGCTAGTGTAGCAGTTAGAAGCACTTTTGGCTTCAAGTGGCAGAGATTCTGACAAGTACAGTGTTTGAATCAATAGAGGTTTATTTTTCTCCCATAACAGGAAGCCTGGGGGCAGGCATGGCTGTTAGTTCAGCAGCCCAGAGATGTCAGGACCAGCATCTCTGCAATCCTATTGGCCTTTCCCTCGTGGTCACAGAAAGTTGCTACAGCTCCAGATGCCACATCCATGTTCCAGGCTGGATGAAGTGGGGAAAGGATTTAGGAACAGAGATGTCTATCTCTTTTATCATGAAAATAATTCCCAGAAGCTTCCCATAGGCCTCCCGCTGCATCTCACTGGCCAGAACTATGTTACACGACCAAGGCTACTGCAGCACAGTTAGAGCAGTGTCACTAAGCTTTTCCAGTGTTTCTAGTGAAAGAGAGAAGGAGAGAAGACAGTGAAATTAACAACGGTGGTGGACATCTGTCACTGGGGCTGCCCAGACTCTTGAATATCCTCTCTGCACTGTAGTTCCCACATTGTGATTCCTGTCTTTCCCACTTAGAATTCAAAAGGGTTACATTGGCCTGCCTCCTTCACCACTGGCGGCAGACCTCTGACTTGACATGTGCTGGGGGCTGCTACACTGGGACGCCAGTGGGCTGCTGGGGCAACCGTTTTGCTGGATCTGGTTCTGGCAAAGCAGCGTACTTCTGGGTCTGGGGTGGTGGCGTCCACTCCCTGCTGCTGCAGAGACACAGTAGTTCTGGACTTGGTGGGGCAGCAGATCCCTTACCCAGACCAGTTCTGGCAGGGGGTCTGGGCACTGTTCTGGAAGCTTAGCCTGATCCCTGAGCCATCTTACAGCTCCTTATAAATCCGTTTCTGCTTAAGCTATCCAGAGTGGATCCTATTATATGCAAGAGTTATGGGTTGGCTCGTGTACCCCCAAACGCTATGTTGAAATCCCAACCCCCGGTACCTGTGAAGGTGACTTTATTTGGAAACAGGGTCTTTACAGATGTGATCAAGTTAAGAAGAGGTTATTAGGGTGGGCAGTAATCCAATATGACTGGTGTCCTTATAAAAAGAGGGACATTAGGACCCACACACACAAGGAGAGAACGCCATGTGATGAAGGGGCTGAGATCGAAATGCTGCAGCCTTTTGCCAAGGAGCACCGGGACTGACAGCCACCCCCAGAGGCTGGGAGAGGGGCAGGAAGGGTCCTTCCCTGGAGCCTTCAGAGGGAGCGCGGCCCCGCCCACACCTTGACTTCGGACTTCGGGCCTCCAGAATGTGAGAGAATAAACTTGTTGTTTCAAGCCCCCCAGTTTGTGATACTTTGTTACAACAGCCACAGGACACTAATACAGCAACTAAGAACCCCAAGTGACAGTGTCTGTGCGAGTGGAAGGGAGGGCATGTAACCAAATCCCGAGTGGTGGGGTTTGCTTAGTGATGAAGTTCCCCAAGTCCTGAGGAGAGAGGGAACAGCTGGCCCAGACTCGTCTCCTGTGCTTTCCAAGCAGCACAGAACTACGAGCTATGGCGCCATCCTCATACAACACCCCCACCCCCACCCGGCCTGTCTACATACGGAGAGGACTGGGGAGGCGAGGAGAAGTGGGGAGAGCCCTTGGCCTCATGGGAGCACGGTGTTCACAGCAGATGAAGTGATTTCTGCCTCCCCTCACCCCGGAGCAAAGTGAGGCTATGCCCCAAAAGAACCGCTCTGAAGTGGTGTCGAAATGCCTGCAAGACGGGGAGACTGGCATCTTGCCCCCCAGTTGGAAGCCTGCCAAACCGCAGAGCCTGCGGACCACCCTGACGCCCCCGTCCGAGCAGAGCAATCCTGGTCCCCCGGGGAATAGTCCACACCGGGGGCTCTGGCCTTGTCTCTGCTGTTGGTGGGATGAGCCCCGGCAGTCAGAGCTGCGGGAAGAGCCTGGGTGGGGACGGCCAGGGACGGCGCCTGGATTGCCACTGTGCCTGCTGCCTTGGGCACGTTGTGCAAGGACTGTGGTGCCATGGTAAGGAGGTGACTGACACCCACAGGAGGTACCATTTGTCTACCTGATTTTCGAGAGCTTTCCCTGCAGGGTATGCTTCTGGGGGCATTTCCATGGAACACAAATATCTTCACGCTTTGCCCATTTCACGTGGCTCATCAGAAGACCCCTCCCCAAACCTCCATGCTGCCAATCACCCACCTTGTTTCTGCCAGATCATCTTGCCTGTGTGCTACGCCTCATGAAACAGTGTAGATCCGTATTCCAATGCCTCTGATGACTGCCCTTCACACTGTCCTTCGGGCCTTCCCTGTGGGGGGTGCAGTGGCTGTGCTGCCAGCTGGCCACTCAGACCCCTACGTCAACCAGTTCTGTTCTGTTAACCAGCCACCCAGGCGCCCCGTGAGGCCACCACAGGCCCCAAGGGGGAGGCATCTGAGCCGCAGGCTCAATGGCAAGAGACACGCCACCCTCTGCTCACTCGAACACCTGTGCCTTCTGGACCTGCTGGGCCTCATCTCACGCACACTGGCCTCATTTAAGGACAGGAATGCTGCCGGGCGTGTTTACTTTATCGAACATCACCAGTGCACGCCACACCGGCCCTGCAGTCGCTTCTTGACCATGGTCGGGTCTTCGGGGCCCAGCAGCTAAGCCAGGAGCTGCCTGTCGAACAGAGAATTATTTCAGCTGACGCGAGCATGACCTTGTTCCAGGTATCAGGGGCTTCATCGTGATTCTCCCGTGGGGGCTTACCAGAGGCTCATACAGAACCCCACTGCTATGGGCCCTGCAGGCAGCACTGACCCCACTGGGTCCTCAGTCCCTGATGGCAGTGAGCCTGGACCGCAGTCTGGCCCCGGCGAGACCTCTCTTTCGCTCCGGGCGCCCTTGAGCCTGGAGCCTGTGCAGTACTCATGAACTGTGCCGGGGTCGCTCGTCCAAACCAGGGACGTGCTGCCTCCCAATCCCAAGTGGCTCAGCGGGCACAGTGGGGGCCGTGCAGCAACTCACCCTTCACTCTGCGGGGAGGGGTAACTGCCCGCCCTGGGTCACTAGCCCCCTGGAAATGTCACTGCCTGAGATCCCATGAGGCTCCTCTCCCGCTCTCGGGCACACAGGTCTGCCCAGGGCATCTAGTGTACTTACCACTTCCCAGTGACCTGAGCCTATTGGGATAATACAGGACAGCTGAGGGTCTGCGGGATATCAGTGTGATCGAGGCCCCCGGGACCTTATGAGAGAGGCTGGGGGTTAGCGCCATCGTGGGAAAATCACCAGGATGTCCTGACGCCCCTGCCAGGTGGAGGCACACTGTTTCCACCCCTCACCTTATGGACTGCTTCACCTGTATCCTTTAAAATAAATGGGTAAATGTAAGTAAACGTTTCCCTGAGCTTTGCGAGCCATTCTAGCAAACCATCGAAGTGAGGTGAGGATCACGGGAACCCGATTTATAGCCTCTCGGTCAGAAGCTTAGGCGACAGCCTCAACTTGCCATTGGCATCTTGGGTGGGGCAGCCTGTGCGATGGAGCCCTTCACCTGTGGGGTCTGGGGCTATTTCTGGGCAGATAGCGTCAGAATTGAGTTAAACTTGTAGGACCCCCAGCCTATGTTCTCTTAGAATCAGAGAATTCCTTCATGTGGGAAAAACCCCACCCGTCTGGTGTCAGAAGTACTGAGAGGAGAAAAGTAGAGTCTCCCTTCCGTAGCGTATTAGCTCCTATTCCATAAATCAGGGAGCCCATAGGGAGATTGTGCCAGTGGCCGAGTGTGCTGGCTTCAGCACATGCAGGAACTGGGGAAATAACTCAGGACAGGTCCACAGGCTCCCTGGCCCCACTGTGAGACAGACTTGGGCCAAACTCCTTTGTCACTTACCTCCCTAAGCCTCCACTCTGAAAGGGTGGCACTTGGAGGTGTTGGTGTCAATTCAGAGCCAGTCGTGATAACGTCCAGAGGGTGTGCCCATTTCCTCCTCTGTCACAGTTCCCCTGGTTGGTGGCCACAGTCCTCTGGGGAAGGCTGCAGTAGACACGTGTGACCCTGCGGTAGTGTCCTTTCACAGAGGGACCCAGCCTCCCTTCCAGTGAAGGGGCTTGGGGTCCGTGACCTGACTTAGGCTGGGAACTGGGTGAGGGTCTTGAATTTCCAGTCTGGTGACTGAAGTCAGTGTTCCGCTTAGAGTCCAAGCGGACTGTTAGAGCTGCTCCGTCACATGAACTCCAGATCCGGCCTGAGTGCGCCCACCTGAGCAAACTCAGCCCCCCAATCTCGTGTTTCACCCCCCTGGGTCTTACCCCTTTAGACTCTATTTTCACAGATAGAATGGTTCTGCAGGTTCCCGCCAGCTCTTGCAGTTCATATACTGTCATCTCCTCCAGGAGCACATTTGCAATTGTCCCCTCGGCCGTGCCGGGATTCAACCCTCACTGCTGGCCTAGAAGCAATGGCTGTGACAGTGGTGAGTCTGGAAAGCTGTCATCCTCTTACAAGGAGACCGTCCCAGGTGACCTTATTCAAAGACGGTCACATTCCCTCCAGAAAGGCAGCTGCTTCCTCTGGCAAAGGAGGCTCAGTGGGGATTTGGGGGTTCAAGATCCTTCCTGTGTGTCTGCCCACATGTTCCCATTTCTTCCCACCTAGTCCCCCGCCTCTGCCTGAAGACTTCTGCAGCCACACGATTCGATCCGTGGCCTGAATCTTTGCGTCTCTCCGGGGGTACACGAGGTGACAGATTCTTTCAGGGCCACAATAGTGTGGTCATAAACCGCCACCCTGCTGCACAATCTTTGTCATCACCATGGCACCAAGGCCAGCTGCACTGGTCTCCCAACCTTGCCCTTCACTGGTTCTCTATCCCCCTCTCGTGGTGACCTGAGTAACTGTGACCACTACATGCCAGGACGTCTTGGTGCCCACTGTCTCTTCATGGGGTCAGTGGGCTCTTAACAGTCCCCAAGTTCTGTTTGGAAGGTCTGTTTCCTGGGGCCACTCCTGTGACCAGCACTGGATCAGGCAGGAAGCAGGCTTCACCGCAGACAGTGCAATGCAGAAACTTGACAGAAGGCGCTAAGGAGGTGTGGGCTGCCTTGGGGAGCACAAGAGGGATGGTGAGATGGTGAGGCACCCAGAGGCTCTCAAAATCAGAAGGCCATTCCCATCTTTAGAGCTGAAAGGAGAGAGGTAGCAGCTAATGTTTCCAGAGCCCATGAAGAGCAGGGCCGTGGAGGAGGCTGCCCAGGGGGACTGCTGTCGTGGAGGGGGGGCTGTGGCTGCTGCTGAGACTTGGCACTAAATCTGGGAGGGAGCTGGGAGGGAGCTGGAAGAAGCACCTCAACTACCTAGGAATTCCCTGCCCCTGTCACTGGCCAGTGTTGCCCACGGGCTGAACCAGCCAGAAGCCAGCTGGCGTGGGAGCCCACGTTAGTACAGTCCACAGCCGTCAGCCTCCCAGGGCACAGAGCAGGGCAGGGGCTCCAAGTGCAGTAGTGAGGGGTTAGAGGGAGGCCGGAAATGAGACCCCCAGGTGGTCAGGCCGGTTGGAGGATGCCGTCTTGAAGAGCTTAAAGCCAGGAGCTATTGGTGGGGTCCAAGGGACATGCAACTGCCCTCTGGGGGTCTCAGCAATGGAGGGGTTCAGCTGAAGCTGACTACTGTCCCCAGATAACCATGCCCTCTGCTTCTGACATCAAATTGTAGGGGCAACGAGACCGGCCAGAGCAAGGGCAGGGACAGGTTCCCACTATGATGATCCTTGCCTCCCCACCTGTCTTCTTTGCCCCCAACCGAGGAGGCCCAAGACCCAGGAGAAGGAGGCAGAGGCTTGTCCCAGAGGCAGATCCATTGCTCTCCTCATTGGCCCCAGGAGGTGGATCGAATGAGAGAATGAGACCACACCCCCACCCCATTTTAGACCCCCGAGTCCCAGGTATGGCCAGCAGTGAAGGATTAGCGGCAGACGAGGGGCTTAAATCGGTTATGAGATAGGTATTTTAAACTAACTGGGCCTGTTTGATACCTGAACGTTGTGGACCCTATCTGAGCCTGAGATGTAGTTATAGGATGCAAAGGGGCGACCAGACAGAGCCCAAGGAGTTTACACCCCAATGACCTGAGATGCCTCAAAAGAACAGGTACAGGTGGGTAACTGGATGGATTGAGGATAGATGGATGGATGGAGGGATCAAGATTGGATGGATGGGGATAAGGATGGATGCACAGATGGGTGTTTGCATGGGCGGATGGGGATAAGGATGGATGCACAGACGGGTGTTTGGATGGACGGATGGGGATAAGGATGGATGCACTGACAAGTGTTTGGATGGACAGATGGGGATAAGGACAGAGCAGAGAGTACCTGAGCGCCTGGAGGAAAGGGGCCTCTCCTTGCAGACCCCTGGTTCCAGGCTGGCAAGCTGCAGAGCGAGTGCGGGGCTAGCCCCTGTGTGGCCTGAAGATGACTTGGAACCCCTTGCCCAGCTGTCCTAGTCCACAAAGCTTCCCAAATGGACCAAATCTTTCGCCCAGAAGCCCTCATTTGGGAACTTTAAAGCACTCGATTTATCCCGCAGGGCCTGGGAGAGCCATGGCCCACTCTCCTAGGGGCGGTGGCGCCCTGCCTCGGGGCTCCCCGCATTCCAGCGGCCTTCTTAGGATCCTGGGCCTATCTCAGCATCCCCGGGGGAGGGGCGCTCTCAGCATCCCGGGGCGATCTCAGCAGCCCGTGGGCGCTCCACGAGGCCGGCCGGCCCGGTTCCCGCGACCAGCGCGCCACCTGGCGGCACCGCCTCGCAATAGCGCCCACTCAGGGCTCCCCTCCTCCCCGGCTGCGCTAAGGGGCTTCTCCGCGGAAACCCTCGCCGGCCCGGAGCGCCGACCTGAGGGATAAATGCAGCCCTTTGAACACAGTCGACGTCGGTGGAATCTGGGTTCCCGCCCTGCCGCGGGGTGAGGGGCGCAGACTCAGGGGGCAGAGACCTGGGGCGCCCCTCTCCATCCGCGCTGAGCAAGAGGGGCCGGAGAGCGCGGCGAGGGTCTGCGGGGCGGGGGGCGCTCGGGGGGCGCTTGAAGGATGGGCCCGAGCTCTCTGGGAAGGGGAAGGGCGTCGCAGCGGAGGTGACCGCAGGTGCCAAGACCGGGCCGGCAGCCGGGACGTTTAGTCCCGCAGAGACGGGGGCGCAGCCGCTACCCTGGGGCTGGGGAGACCAGAGAGGAGCGGGGTGAACCGGGCTGAACTGGAAGGGAGTCCTAAGAGAAATGGGGAGACGTCGGGGATTGAGGTCGGCGCGCGCCCGGATGGGGTTTGCACGCAGGAAGTTTGCTCTGTGTACTGAGTGGAGAGTTGGGGGGTGGCCGCCCTGGTCCGGGGGCGAGGACCAGGCCTGGACGGCCCCGCAGTGCTGAAGGCCTTGGTGGTCGAGCCGGTGTGCAGGGAGGGCGGGCAGGAGAAGTGGGGCGGTGCCCAGGCCGGGTATCAGCTGAACAGGGAAGTTTGGGGTCATCAGGGCGATGACCTCAGCTCTGGCTCCGGAGCAGGGGCTGTGGGGGTACCTGAGGGGCAGAGAGAGGCCTGGTGGGGAGGTGAGCGGCCAGCACAGGCCTGTGCTGAAGCTGGAAGCTGGGGCGGGAGGGGGGGTGAGTGGGGGGGGAGATCGAGGGGCCGCTGGAGGAGGGGCATGTGGAGAGATAGCCCGGGTCTCTAAGGGGACGCGGCGACGACAAGCCACGTTCGGGTGGGGACCTGGCAAGGCTCTCTGTGCAGCATGGGGCAGCAGCCGGAGGCAAGAGCCGGAGGGGCTCCCCGGGTCCCTTGAACTTCCGGGGGTCTCAAGGAAGCCTCCGGGGCCTTCACCCAGCCTGCCCCTGCCCTTCCTCCTCTCCTGCCCGCCGGAGCCCGGGCAGCCCTGGGGCTGAGGGCTGGGGGGCACACCAGTGCCCTGGGCTCCCCCGTCTGCTCGATTGTCCCGGAATCAGTCACTGCAGCCTCCTCGCAAAGCTGCTCCCTCTGGGAATGGGACGCACCCCCTCCACCTTCTCGAGGCACTGCCCCAGGTGGCCCCAGGTGCTGTCGGAATCCCTCCTGGGGAAAACTGCCCGCAGCTTCCCCGGGACCCGGTCCTGGGAGCGGCCAGCGCAGATGGGCGTGGCGCGGTGGCCCGCAGCAGCCGGCAGGTGGCATGCTGCTTACCGCCGGTCCCTGCGCGGCTGCAGCCGCCAGGAGAGAGCGGGCTGGGGAGGCCAGGAGGAGAGTTCGGGTCCGGGGACCCAGGGCCGCGGCAAGTTGGGGGGCTGGTCTGGAGAGAGGGCAGGCCAGGCATGTTCCCTTGCCCAGCCCTGGGTGGGAGGGGCACGACCAAGGCCTCAGTGGCCGCAGGGCAGAGGGCAGCACCCAGGAGCCGGAATGAGCTCCTGGTTCATGCCGCCTCCCCCTCCATGGGTTTACCCTGGCCCACCTCCCGGGGTCCCCTTGGCTGCTCCCAAGATAGTGTCTTCACGTTTGTTTTAAAAAATACTTAAGCTTGTTTCACGTGTTTTAAATTTACATGAATAGCAGTGTGCTAAACATCATGCTGTTTCTTTCTTCATTTAACATGTTTTCACTGAGGTATAATTTACATGCAGCACAGCACCCAAATCTTAAGCGGACAGTTAGATAACTTACGTGTGCAGACGCCCCTGTCAACACCATGTTCATGGTGCCCCCAGCCCGCACCCTTGTGCCCACTCAGTGTGGCTTCGAGGCAACCGCTTCTCTGACCTCAACACCACACACTGGCTTCGCTTGTTTTTGAACTTCATCTGAGTGGACTCATGCAGGATATTCTCTTTTGCATCCACCTTTTTTCCAGTCAAGAATATGTGCATGAGATTCATCTGTGTTGCAGGGAGCAATAGTGGTTTTTTATTGTTCAGCCATGACCATGCCTGACCACACCCACTCTCCTATCCGGGGGCCTTGGGTTGTTTCCAGTTGGGGTTCTTAGGAATAAAGCCACTCTGATTGTTCTTGTATATTCTTTTGGTGGGTATAAGCATGTGCTTATTGTGGTTGGTTTTTTTTTTTTTTAACTCACATTCATTTTAGTGCAAATCTCTCTGTTTTTATTCACTCATTCACGAAATTTTTATGGAGAAGATGCCAAATGAAATTTCACCAATATGACCACGGAAAGGAGGAGGCACCAGTGTGAAGTCCTGGTCCTCCAGAAATTTATAATCTAAGGGGCGAAAAAGACTGGCCATAACTCTCCTAACTCCCCAGGGATTGGGAATGCAAATAAGATTCCATTTAAAAATGAAATCTGGGGGCCGGCCTGGTGGAGTAGCGGTTATGTTAGTGCGCTCCGCTTTGGCGGCCCGGGGTTCGCAGGTCTGGATCCCTGGAGTGGACCGATGCTCCGCTTGTCAGCCACGCCGTGGCGGCGTCCCATACAAAGTAGAGGAAGATGGGCACGGATGTTAACCCAGGGCCAGTCTTCCTCACACACACGCACACACAAATGAAATCTGGCTTTCGTAAGGTTTGGGAAATATTTATACTTTTCAACAGCAGACCCTCCAATATACTAGGGATGCAATGCTCAGCTCCTGGGGCACGAGACCACGTAATCCTGATTACGTGAGTCATTCTGATGAGCTCCCCATATTTAAAACTAGGTTATATATTTGACCACAAATTCCATAATTTCATCATTGAGTTTCTTCATCCATTTTGGAAAAACCTTGCAGGCCTCTAACTTAGTTACAACTGATCTGTCAGATGTAGAATTTCCTGTACTCTGATCACTGTTCAACGGAGGATTTTATGTTTGTGTTAAAGGACCCTTTAAAGTGGGCGTTTCCTTAACATTTCATGTGAACGACAGGCATTTCGTCACGTACTCGTTCCTGATCACCTGTACGTGGTTGTCACAGGTACGCGCGGGTGCCTCCACCCCACCCGCCACGACAGCACACGCCCCATCCCCATTCTGAAGAGCTCTCTGTGTGCCGAATGACACCCTCCTCAAGTGGAGAAGCTCTCACTTGTCTGCTTAGTCTTCATCTGTTTTCCTTTTGAGGCCTGATCTTTTTCTGGACACGGGTTCCAATGAAGGGCTAAAGTAATTTCCAAGCCTTTTGTGTTTGAAAAAAATAACTCTGCCTTTAATTTTTACCATATCTTTATTCTGCTGTAGTTGTAATTTCCAGTGTTCATTGATGGCATGTTAGATTTTTCCATTTTCTCTTTCATTGGTTACTGTTAAATGTAATCTTCTTGTTCCTCCTCATCATCGTTATTTCATACACCTTTTGCTGTTATTATGGGTTTTTTATTTCTTCTTTATTCAAGTGTAATTCTGTATAATTTACCTACAATGAAAGGCACAGATCCTTACTGCAAAATGCCCATAGAATATTCTCTCTACACAATGCCTGTGATTCCTCTCTTTCCATTCTCTTTCTTTTTAAGAACTTTAAACACTGAGATATAATTCACATAGCATAAAATTCATCCCTTGAAAGTGTACAAATCACTGGGGGCTGCCCGGTGGTGCGGTGGTTAAGTTCGCGCTTTGGCAGCCCTGGGTTCGCGGGTTTGGATCCCTGGCACGGACTGACTCACCACTTGTCAGCCATGCCATGGCGGCGTTCCATATAAAGTAGAGGAAGATGGGCACGGATGTTAGCCCAAGGCCAGTCTTCCTCAGCAAAAGAGGAGGATGTTAGCTCAGGGTTGGTCTTCCTTGCAAAAAAAAATTAAAAAGTGTAGGAGTCAGTGGTTTTTAGTGTATTCAGAGTTGTGCAACTATCACCCATCCCCACGATCAAATTCCAGAATATTTCATCACCTCCAAAAGAACCCTGTACCCATTAGCAGTCATTCTCCTTTCTTCCTCCCAGCCCCTGGCAACCACTAATCCACTTTCTATCCCTACAGATTTCCCTCTTCTGGAAATTTCATATAAACAGAATCAAACAATATGTAGCCTTCTGTGTCTGGCTTCTTTCAGTTTAGCATATTGATTTCAGGTTCATCCTTGATACAGCATGTATCAATACTTCATTCCTTTTCATGGATGAATAATATTCCACTGTGTGGGTGGCCCACATTTGGGTTATCCATTCATCCACTGATGGACATTTGGGTTGTTTCTCTTTTGGGCTATTATGACTAATGCTGCTGTGAACATTTGTGTACAAGTTTTGTGTAGCTATATGTTTTCAATTCTCTTGGTTATATATCTGGAAGCAGAATTTCTGGGTCATATGGTAATTCTATGCTTAACTTGTTGAAGAACTACAAAAGTGTTTTCCAAAATGCCTGCACCATTTTACATTCTCAGCAGTAATGTGTGAGGGTTCCAATTTTCCCATATCCTCACCAACACTTGTTATTGGGTATCTTTTTAATTATAGCCATCCTAGTGGGTGTGAGGTGGTCTCTTATTATGGTTTAAGTTTGCATTTCCTTGATAACTAATGATATTGAGTATCTTTTCATGTGCTCATTGGCCATTTGTGTATCTTCTTTGGAGAAATGTCTATTCAAATCCCTTGCCCATGTTTTAATTAGGCTATTTGTCATTTTATTATTAAGTTGTAAGAGTTCTCTATATAATCTGGTTATTAGACTCAGATAAAAGATTTGCAAATATTTTCTTCCATTTTGCGTGTTGTCTTTTCATTTTCTTGATAGTGTCCTTGAAGCACAAAAGTTTTTAATTTTTTGGTAGTCAAATTTATCTATTTTTTTCTTTTGTTGCTTGTGCTTTTGGTGTCATATTTAAGAAAATGTTGCTAATTCAAGGTCATGAATGTTTACCTCTGTTTTCTTCCTAGAGTTTTATAACTCTAGCTCTTTCATTAGGTCTTCGATGCATTTTGAGTTAATTTTTGTATATGGTGTAAGGAAAGGGTCCAAATTCATTCTTTGCATGTGGATATCCAATTTTCCCAGGACCTTTTGTTGAAAAGACTGTCCTTTCCCCCATTAAGTGGTCTTGGCATCTTTGTCAAAGATCAATTGACCATATATGTGAAGGCTTATTCCTGGACTCTATGCTATTCCATTGGTCTGTGTATCTGTCCTTACGCCAGTACCACGCTGTTCTAATTGCCGCAGCTTTGGAGTAAGTTTCAAAGTCAGGAAGTGTGAGTCCTCCAACTTTATTCTTTTTCAAGACTGTTTTGGCTATTTGGGACCCCTTGCAGTTCCATATGAATTTGAGAATTGGCTCCTCTATTTCTGGGGAAAAGGCTGTTGGAATTTTCATTGAGATTGTGTTGAATCTGTAGATGGATTGCTTTGGGTAGTGTTGAGTCTTAATTAACAATGCTGAGTCTTCCTATCCATGCACACGGGATGCCCTCCCCTTTATTTAGTTCTTCTTTCATTCTTTTTGGCAATGTTTTGTAGTTTTCAGCATACACGTCTTTCCTCAATTTGGTTAGACTTATTCCTAAGTATTTAATTCTTTTTTGTGTGTGTGTGAGGAAGACTAGCCCTGAGCTAACATCCATGTCCATCTTCCTCTACTTTACACAGGATGCCGCCACAGCATGGCTGGACAAACGGTGTGTCAGTCTGCGCCGGGGATCTGAACCTGCGAGCCCCTGGCCGCCGAAGCGGAGCGTGCAAACTTAACCTCTATGCCATCGGGCTGGCCCCAGTATTTACTTCTTTTAGATGCTATTTTAGATGGAATAACTATCTTAATTTCCTTTTCTCTGTGAATTATTTTTGATCTTAGTACTTACCACTATCTAACATTTTAAATATATTTATTTGTTTATTTTCTGTCTCCTTTATAAGGACAAAACTTCCCTGAGGGCTAGCACTTTGATTTGTTTATTGCTGTAGTCTCGACTCTTAAAAGCGTGTCAGGCACAGAGTTCAGTCTGTAACTGTTGACAGATTAATGAATGAAGGAACCATGTACCTATACTGGCATTCGCTCTATTTGCCATCGTTTCTTCCCTTTGCCACTACAAAGAATGCCACGCTAGACAGCCGTGACCATGTATCTTCTGCAATGGAGGTTTTATTTTCATGGCAGAAATTCTCACTCGGGGGACTGATGTCCATTTGTTTCTAATTGTATCTGCAGTTGACAGACTGCTCTCCAAGATGCTGTAAGGATTCTCATTTCCGCCACCAGCATACGAGAGTCCATTCCTTAGCCCCGAGGGCTGCCAGGCATGAGCCCATTCTCAAGGTCAGGCAGCCGGAAGGTGGGGCCTGTGCCAGGGGTGCTTTAATTGGCATTTCCTTGGCGGCTGTCAGTTTCACCGTCATCACATGTCTTTGCTCTTCTGTGAATTGCTTATTTATACCTGGTGTCTGCATTTCCATGGGTTTCTAAAAATCTGTTTCTTGTCAATTTCCAGGAGCCTTCTGTATATTATTGCTATTCATCATTTGTCTGTCATCTGCTTTATAAATATGTATTTTTCCAAACTTATCATTTTTATATTGAGTTTGTTTATGGCTTCTTTTTCCATACAAAATTTAATATTTCTATAGAGTCAAATACATCTACCTCTTTCTTACAGCTTTAGGGTACCCACCTTGAGTTAAGACGTTCTTGTCGACCCTAGATTATGTACGTGCTGATGTAGTTTTTTCCAATTCTTCTGATTTCTACATTTAATTATTTAACTAGTCTGGCTTTAACACTGACACACAGCATGAATTTCTCTTACAGATGTTGTTGGGCCAGCACTGCTGATTAGATCAGCCATTCTCTCCCATGAATTCACCCTCCTCTTCCCTCAGGAATGACTCTCTCCTCTACGGTGCTATTTCTAGAACTCCTGTTCTGGTCCATGGATCTCTCTATCTATTCCTAAGTCAATACCATATCTATTGGTAGCTTTAGAGATCAGCTAGTGTCTGGGAAGGCAGATCCCCCCCTGCTCTTTTTCATTCTTTTCTTGGCTGTTCTTGGGCATTTATTCCTCCATGTAAGTTTGAAGATCCTTTTAGCCATTGAAAGACCTTCCGGGGTTCCAAGCGGTATTGCTTCTCTTTTGCTCAGACCTCATTTCATCTAGTCCTGTACGATCGCTCTATAAGATTTTACAGCTGTCCTCATATAGGTCCTGTGCCTTCCTTAGTGGTCTTCTTAATACTTCGTATTTCCTTGTCCCTGTAGTGAATGGAACAGATTTTCCATTTCTAGAAGCTCATTATTGGAATAGAAGAAATGATTGATTATCCTGTAACCTTCTCTTCTTGCCAATCACCAGATTATTTTACTAAAGCCAGTAGTTTTTACTAGAGTCTCTTAGATTGTCCAGATATCCAAGCACATCATCCCCTAAAAGAGGTGGCTTTGCCATTCTTCTTTCCCAGTGTTCATGCTAATTACCTCATGGTCATCTACATTCATGCATGGGAGGACTCTGTTCTCTTTCCATACCATCTGTTATCAGCTGGGGCTCCCGCCTTTCCCTCTGGGATGGAACAGTCAGTAGTTACAACTGTCTGTTCTCCAAAGGCAAGCAGAGGTCTGCTCCCCTGCATTCTCCCAGCACCTCTGCTCACCGCCTGGTCTGGGTCCCTGCAGGACAAACCGGCTGCTCCCCACCGGCTCCAGGCCGGTCCTCTGCTCATCAGTGGAGGTTCTGATAGCCCGTCCCTGCCAGCCTGGAGCCAGGGATCCTGTGGGATGGCCCAGGCCCTTCAGCTGATGGCTCCTCTCAGCCTGGGGTGCAAGTGTGAGCCCCCAGTTTATAGGCCTGGGGGCTGAGGAGAGGCCCAGACCCTGCCACCCCAGGGAGCCTCCGGTAAGCCATGTCAGCTCTGCTGCTGAGCACACTGTCACCTATCAGGGTCACAGAGACTTCCTGGCCCAGCCCACCTGTAAGGGGAGGTGGTATATGACACCCACGTAAGGCCAGGGCGAAGCAGGCACAGAGCTGCTCAATCCTGGAAGTGTCCCTCCCTCCTGCCCGGAGTGAAGTCACCCTCCTCCACCCAAGGCCCCTGGCACTCTGGCCTCTCCCACCCCCAGTCCATGCTCCTTCTTCCCAGCATCTGCACCCTCTCCACTGACAGGCCCTTCACTGCAGGCTCCCCATCCTGAGGAAGAAATGAAGCCAAGTGGAAACCTGCCCCTCTGCCACCCCCCACACCCCGCCCAGGGAACCAAGTCCAGGGCTGTCCCTGTGACCAGCAGGGCCGCATTGCTGGGATTCCAGAAAACCCCTTCTCCCTCCAGCACCTGGCTACTGAAAAGGAAGAGCACGTTGGCTTTGAGATGAGGGTCTCGGCCATGGACTCGGAGGAAAGGAAGGTGACAGTGCTCTGGGGGTCCCTCTGAGAGCGTGGGGCGCATCTCAAAATGCGGTTCTGTGACCCTTCTCTCCCAGGAAAACAGAGCGCACATTTAAAAACCTTCTCAGGGGCGTATGGGACGCAGCCCTTGGAGGGAGGGAAGGGCAGTGGAACAGCATGTGCAAAAGCTCAGAGTCGGGAGAGTGGTGGCCTGGAGTTACAGATAGGCGATGAGGCCGGGGGTGAGGGGCTGGCTCAGGTGGGTCTCCCACCTGGCTCAGGTATGCCACTTGACCCCAACAGCCACAGGGAGCCAGTTTGTGTTTTGCGGCAGCCACTCTTTGCTGGGTGGAGGAGCCAGAGCACCGGGTGGGGATAAGGGGTGAAAGAGGCCAGGCCCCTGCCATCGGCTTCCCCAGGGTCCCAGGATCTGGGGGAATAAGCTGCCGTCCTCTGGAAGGGTCTCAAGGGAGGTGGCGGGCTCTGCCCTCAGATGAGGGGAGGTGGTGGGGTGTTCTGGAGAAAGCAGGGGCTCCTCCTTCTCCCCCCAGCACCCCTCCCACAGGAGCCCCCATCATGAGTCAGGCCTGTCCAGACCCTGCTGTTCTCACCTTGCCTGCAGCACCCCCACCTCCCCAGAGTGAGGACTCCCTGACGTTGGGGACACTCCACGTCTGTGGGCTGTCCCAGAAGCAGACCCTGAGACGAGAAAGGGGGTGAGTGAGATGTGGATGGAAGGCAGCCACGGTGGGCAGCTGGAGCCTCATCTCCAGGGGCGTTTTGGGAAACAGCCAGGAGTCACCCCTCCCGGGAGCGAGGGCACAGCAGCTCCTTCCAGGGTTTGGTTGAAGGCTGCTCTTCTGGGTGTCTTCTGAGGCTAACCAGCTATTAACTTACCTATCAAGTTGTCCATTTCAGTTATTTTATTTCTAATTCTAGAATTCCCAACTGATTTTTCATAGATTCCAGGCCTCTGGTAAAATTCTCCATCTTGTCATTTATTTCTTGAATGTTTTCATCACAATTATTTCAAAATCTATGTCTGATAGCCCCCATGTCTGGATCACCTGTGAATCTATTTTTTTTCTAGTTTTTAAATTTTTTTGTCTCTTGCTCCTGTCTCCTGGCACGCCTGGTGATTTCTGAGGGGATGTGGACGTTGTGCATGAAACACTGTCCAGGGTGGGGATGATGTTTGCTTCCTGTTTGCTGGACAGTCACATCCGGGGCCTCATCTGAAAGCCTGGGTGTTTCCCAGGGCGCCTTCTCTGGAGTTCTGAGGCCAGAACTCCAACTTCTGTCTCCAGCATCATCCGGCTGCTCAACACTCTGCTTAGCTTGTTAGGCTTTTAGCTGCCACTTTCTGCTTGGCTCCTTACCCAAACAGCTTAGAAACGGGCAAATACCTTGAGGAGGAAAAAGGCACAGAAGGTTGGGTGGCAGCTCCCAGTGCCAACATTTGTCTCAGGCTGGAGAGAATGCCCTGAGCCGCCCCGTTCTGCTTGGCCTCCAGGCCCAGCACCATCCACAAATCAGCAGATTTCCCCAGGGAGGAAAGTGGCGGAGAATGCCGGGCTCATCTCACTGTGACTTCCTCCGGTCAGGACCTTGGCCCCTCAAGTCCTGGCTGCCTTGGTTGCTCGCCGAGACCTTCCAACAGCTGTGTGTTTTTTGTTTCATTTTGGTTTTTTGCTGAGGAAGATTGGCCCTGAGCTAACATCTGTGCCCATCTTCCTCTATTTTGCATGTGGGAAACAACCACAACATGGCCCCAGTGAGTGGTGTAGGTCCACGCCCGGGATCCGAGCCCACGAACATGGGCTGCTGAAGTGGAGTGCACCAAACTTAACCACGAGGGCACGGGCCAGCCCCCAGCTGAGTGTTTTTAAATCTAGCTTTTAGAGTTGCTTTTGGTGCAAAGTTCTGTCTGATATTTGCTATTTGTCATAGACAGAAGCAGAAATGTATTTTTTTTTTACTTTACTTTTGGGTGCATGAAGTCTCATAATTATGATTAAAAATTAAATGGCCTAATAACCTATAATGGGTGCTTTAGATTTGCTTGGTAAGTATAATCTCCTGGATGATTTAATTGATGTAAGAAATTATTTAAATTATACATGTATGTGTTTTAAATTTCGTAACGGAATAATGAGAGAAATCGGGTTGCATTTCTTCCAGTAAGAACCATATTAAGAAAGAAAACATAGCACAACAGAGTACTTATTTTTCTTTTCTTCTCTTCATAAAATTTGACCTGAGAGAGAGCAATACCCTTCATCAATCCTGCCTGATTCCCCTGGCGTGTGGTTTCTGGGTGGGAATCTTACACTCAGCACAGCCTGAGTCCCGTTCACCTACTGCAAAGGGAAGCAGTGTGCTAGGCACATGGTACGTCTTGTTCCGATACATGGGAGCTGGTTCGTCCAGGCCTGCCCGCCTCCAGGGGGCTGCAGTCACTTATCTTTGCTTGGAAGAATTCCGACTTCGGCCTGATTTGATTTGGGTCCAGTCTGAGACCATAAGAGCTTGCTACGTTTTGTTTAATGCTCCCATTCAAGCCACAGAACTGACACCAAGGAATGTCAACAAAAGTCTCTGGCACACGAGAACTCAGTCAGGGAAGCTCCACTGCTCCCACAGTTTGCAAACCAGAGCACGCACTTCCAGTTTGCTCCCTAAGACTATGCCTCCTGGGTTTGCAAACTGTACGAGCAATAAAGCTTTCCTAACTAGATTCTTGTATTCCAGAGATTTCTGTTGACAAACCACAGAACTGGGGGAAACCAATCTGCGTGGCATACGTGTTTGGCATGCAACTGGCACTGAAGGGCACTATGACACATGCTGAAATGGTAAAGCAAGATATCGACTTGGAGGGGGGAGCAGGCAGGGCTGGCAGATGCCGCCTGAACAGGGGACGGAGCGGACGTCAAGCTCCAGGCCAGGGTGTGCACAGTGGGGCTCAAAGGTAGGTTATGCCTAACGAGATCTATAATCACTGTTGTAACACATTAAAAAATATGCTTTTATTAAAATTTTAACATTGTACACAAAGCACATATGCATGAGTTAAAATACACAAAGGATGGGGCTGGCCCTGTGGCCTAGTGGTTAAGTTCGGCTTGCTCCACTTCAGCAGCCTGGGTTCAGTTCCCGGGCATGGACCTACACCACTCGTCGGTGGCCATGCTGTGGTGGCGACCCACACACAAAATAGAGGAAGACTGGCACAGATGTTAGCTCAGGGCAAATATATCACTAAAATTGACTTCTTTCATAGAAACATTTACTACTAATGTTCTAAAGAACAGTTCGGAGAGAGCTATCTAAACATACTACACTACGTAGATGTTTGGGCTGCAATTAACAGAACATTCAACCCAAAGAAGCATAAATGACAGCGAGGGCTTTTTGTTTGTTTGACTTAATAAGAGTAAGGTGTTAATCAGTGCTGGGTCCAGTTCAGCAACGGCAGGGATCTGAATTGGTCTCTCTGCTCTGCTCCCAGTCTTCTCCTCTTGGTCGTATGATGGCTGCTGCAGCTCCAAGCATCACATCCTCAGCAAAGGCAATGAGTGGAGGGCAGAATGTCTTACCTCACCTCATTTCCCTTAATGGGAGGAAGAGCATTCCCAGAAGCACCCTTCCCCACCCTGCTGCCGACAGCAGACTTCTCCTCACATCTCCCTGGCTGAAAACTGGGCCTGGCCCATCCTCCCCGAGATCAAGAGCTCTCCACTGGTGGCTGAAAGACCTGGCTCTGTTGGAAGGAATGTGGGGGAGAGGTGCTGGGGCAGTGGCCCTCAGTGCCCGCCATGGTGGGGAGCCAAGGCAGTGAGCTGCAGGTGTTCTCTGATGAGCCCTGAGCAAAGACCCCAGTGAGCGGGGAGGCGGGGAGATGACTTCCCAAGTCCCTCTTCCCCGCCTGTCCATCACGGGAGATGCAGGGTTATGGGGGTGTGGGGGGATAATGAGCCTGGACCCCGAGTGGAGATGGGCTCTGCGCTCCAGCCTGAGGGTGCGAGAGACAATAACCAGCTTCCTGACTTGGGTGTCCTCCCTCTTGCTCATCACTGTCCCACTCTGTCCCCCAGACACAACAGTCCTCCACAGCCAACGGCCGGGAGAAGTGGGGGCATGAGTGTGGAGGAAGTGGGGGCATGAATGTGGGAGAGTGAGGGCAGAATATGGGGGCAGTGGGGGCACGAATGTGGGAGAGTGGGGGCAGAATATGGTGGCAGTGGGGGCATGAACGTGGGGGGAAGTGGAGGCATGAATGTGGAGACAGTGTGGGTAGGAATGTGGCTGAAGTGGGGGTATGAATGTGGGGGCAGGAATGTGGGGGAAGTGGGGGCAGGAATGTGGGGGCAGTGGGGCACGAATGTGGGGGCAGTGGGGCATGAATGAGGGAGAGTGAGAGCATGAATGTGGGGGCAGTGGGGGCATGAATGTGGGGGCAGTGGGGGCATGAATGTGGGAGAGTGAGGGCATGATTATGGGGGCAGTGGGGGCATGAATGAGGGGGCAGTGGGGACATGAATAGGGGCACATGGCCACTGCCCTCCTGCTCTTGGATTCCCTGTGTAGGGACGACTTCTGCGAGGGATATTGGTAGACACCATGCCCTTCAGGAGGGAGGCTCAGGGAGGGATTTGGGGGACACAGTCTGGCAACAAGTACCCCCCTCCCCTGCCCCTCGGGTTTAGTGGTCTTAGGACTAATGACCGTCCTGCCGCAGCCCAGCTGTGTCTCAGCTGGGGCGAATAATTAAATGTGGACACGATGAGGACACAATGACGCTCAGCCTTTGTGGACCAGCCCTCCTGCTGTCTGTGGATAATTACCCCAGCTGTCAGGCTGCATCCAGAAGACTGGGTCTCAGACGGGGAGGCCACAGGGGGCCCTCCCCAGCTCTGATGAGGAACGAGGCCAGAGGGGAGGCCAGAGGTCCAGGCCCCCTGCACCTGCCTCCCGTCCCTGAGTGCGGCCCCTGCTCCAGCTGCCCAGGTGGCATTCAAGCCCGAGGACTCTCCCAGCTGGGGGCTGGTGGGTGCTGGCAGGGCCCGGGCCTGCAGAGGATTCTTGTTGTCTCCTGGGCTGGACAGGTCTGCACAGACCTGGGCAGCCACACAGAGGACACACAAAGTGGGGAAGTCGGTCCACTCATGGCGGAGCCACGCATGGCCTCACCTCCAGGAGGCCCAGCTCCTGGCTGCAGCTGACTTTGGCTTCTGGTCACCGGCAGGGGCATGCAAGGCCTGGACAGACGACGGGGAAGGGAAGAGCAGGCTTCTGGGCCTGACTCTTGGAACCCGCACGTCTTCACCAGGGTCTGTTCTGTGGCCTTTGGGTCCTAAGTTGTCTGTCTGCAATGAGGCTTCCTTGTCCCACAAGCAGCAAATGCATCCAACTCGTAGGGCTCTGCAGGTGGCTGAAAGTGTTTAATGCACACGCAACTAGCGAATAAATGCAAAAATCCAGAGGGAAAGGGATGGTCGGAGCCCCACAGCCCCTGCGCGAGGAGGACAGGGCAGCTGGGCTGAAGGAGGCTCGGCTTATGCAAGTTGGACCAGAGACCCGGACCCAAATCCTGGAGAGCGGTGTACGGGGTTCAGGAGGAGGCCGGAGGGAACGTGGGCCGACATCCTGAGGGTGGTCCCAGCCCCACACGGAGGCTGCTAAGTCCAGTGACTTCAAAGGGCCAGAGGGCTGGGGGCCTGGGGACAGGCTGGGAGGGGGCGGGGAGGCCTTTGCCCCGACAAAGCCCCTGCTTTTCTCTCTTCTGCTCATCCCCTGGCTCCACTCCCACCTCCCAAAGGGGGTGTCTGCACACTCCACTTCAAGCCCCGGGCACCAGCTCAGGCCCCTGCCCAGCCCTGAAACCACATGTCCTTGGCCCCAAGCCCACTGGACCTGCTGGGCGCTCTCCCTCTGCCACATTCCACAGGGGGACCCCCATCCTCTCCTGACTCTCTCTCCTAAAGAATACAGTAAATTTTGTAATCCTTAACACAGCTTCCTGGTTTAAAAATTCAGGCCGAACCAAGGGCAAACGTGGAAACAGGTCTCCCCCCGCCCCCAGTTCCCAGGTGCAGAGGCCACCACGGTGCCCAGACTTGCGGAGGAGCGAGGGGGCTGTGGGTTCGCTTAGAATATCGAGGCGATGGCTCTGGGCCGGCCCAGGGAGCTGCCTCGTGGTGCCCAAGGCTGCGCAGCGTCCGCCCTCACTCACTGGTGCCCTCAGATAGACACGCGTTCGGCTGTTTCCAGCTTTGCCGGAGAGCACGTGTGCACATGCAAACATTCCCACGGGATGGATCCGGGAAGCGGGAAGCCTGGCTGGACACGTCTTCTGCAAAGTCGACGAGCACCATCTCCCCGCCCTGAACCTCAAACTCACACACGGGCCATAACTGGGGGTGCCTGCCTCCCCACCCCACCCCTCCTGGCCACTTTTGAAACTTCTAGTCTGTAGGTGAAAACTGTTCTCTCTGGGTAGTGTGCATTTACATTTCTCTGATTACGGGTGAAGTTAAGCATGTTTTAGCAAACAGCCATTTGGGCTTCCTCTTGCACATGTCCAGGCTGCTTGACGGACTTCCTCTGAGGCTATGAGCCCTTCCTTACTAGTTTATGAGAATGCTGTATTGGGGAAGTCGGCCCTTTGTTGGCCACACGAGTTATTTTTTGTTTGTTTGTTTTAAATTTTTATTGATGTCTTGGGGGGTGGGCACAAGGGGTGAAGGGATGCATCCACATGGTGACGGACAAAAAAAGTGTACAGCCAAAACCCCACAATGCTATAAACTATTAAGACATCAATAAAAATTTTTTTTTAATTTTTAAAATTTTTATTGATGTCCTTGTGCCCACCCCACACCCCCCTTCCCCCTGGTAACCACCAACCAATTCTCTCTGTCCGTGTGTTAGTTTATATTCCACGTATGAGTGAAATCATGCGGTGTTTGTCCTTCTCTCTCTGGCTAATTTCACTTAACATAATACTCTCTAGGTCCACCCATGTTGTTGCAAATGGGACAATTCTGTCTTTTCTTATGGCTGAGTAGTATTCCATTGTATGTATATACCACATCTTCTTTGTCCAATCATCAGTTGAGGGACACTTGGCTTGCTTCCACTTCTTGGCTATAGTGAATAATGCTGCAATGAACATAGGGGTGCATACGCCTCTTGTGATGGTTAATTTCATGTCCATTGGGTAGATGCCCAAGAGTGGGATTGCTGGATCATAAGGTATTTCTATTTTTAATTTTTTGAGGCCTCTCCATACTGTTTTCCATAGAGGCTGCACCAGTTTGCATTCCCACCAGCAGTGAATTACGGTTCCCGTTTCTCCACAACCTCTCCAACATTTGTTTTTTGGGCCATATGAGTTATACACAGTTTTTCCCAGTTTGTTGCACATCCTTCAACTTAAAAGATTACATCTGTGCAAAATGTCACAATTTGTAATTTAATTAAATTTATCAAAAAAATTATTTATGGGGGCCGGCCCGGTGGCGCAGCGGTTTAGTCCGCGCTTGGCAGCCCGGGGTTTGCTGGTTCGGATCCCGGGCGCCCGCCGACGCACTGCCTGTCAGCCAGACGCCGTGGTGGCGTCCCATATAAAGTGGAGGAAGATGGGCACGGATGTTAGCCCAGGGCCAGTCTTCCTCAGCAAAAAGAGGAGGATTAGCAACGGATGTTAGCTCAGGGCTGGTCGTCCTCACCAAAAAAAAAAAAAAAAAAAAAATTATTTATGGCTTCTGCTTTTGTGTCATGCTGAGAAATGCCTTCCTCATCCTGAGACTGTAAAGCTGTCTCCTGTGGTTTTTCAAATGCTTTTGTGGTTTAGCTTTTTGCCTTTATATTTCTGGTCCATATGGAATTTATTTTGGAGGAGACCAATGTCACTTTTTTTTTCCTAGACAGCCACCTAGCTGTCCCAATACCCTTTATTAAATAATGCCGTTGTCCTCATGGATTTAAATGCCGAAGAATCATATGGTAAATGGTCAGACAGACCTTTGATCTGTGTGTCCCGTCAACTGCCCATAACAAAATATTCCTATGACAGCTTCTACCCTTGGGCAGGACTACAGCCTTCTTTTTCAGAATTTTACGAGCTATTCACTTTTTTTTAAACTTTTTTATTGTGATAAAACATACATAAAATTTACCATTTTAACCATTTTTAAGTGTACTGTTCCGTGGCATTAAGTACAATCACATCATTGTGCAGCCATAACCACCATCCATTTCCCGAACTTTTTCATCTTCCCAAACTGAAACTCTGCCCACTAAATACTAACTCCCCATCCACCCCCTGCCCCCCCAACCCCCACCATTCCACCGTCTGTCTCTATGAATTTGACTGCTCTAGGGACCTCACATGAGTGGAATCATACAGAATTTGCCCTTTTGCGACTGGCTTATTCCACTCAGCATAATGTCCTCAAGGTTCACACATGTTGTGTGTGACAGAATTTCCCTCCTTTTGAAGGCTCATACTCCATCCTATGGACTTTTTGCTCATCCATTTATCCATGGAGGGACACGGGGGCTGCTGCCACCTTTTGGCCATTGTGAATAATGCTGCTATGAACATAGGTGTACAGCATCTGTTCACGCCCTTGCTTTCAATCCGTCTGGGCATATACTTAGAAGTGGAATTCCTGGACCATATGGTAATCCTATTTTTAAGTTTCTGAGGAACCACCATCCTGTTTTCCATAGTGGCTGCACCATTTAGACTCCCATCAACAGTGCACAAGGGTTCCAATTTCTCCACATCCTTGTCAACACATTATTTTTTATTTTTGGATTTTTTTTTTATGGTAGCCATCCTAGTGGGTATGAGGTAGTATCTCCCTGTGGTTTTGATTTGCATTTCCCTAAGACTAATGATGCTGAGCATCTTTCCATGTGCTTGTCGGTCATTGTGTATCTTCTTTGGAGACATGTCCACTCAAGTCCTTTCAGGCTCTTTATTGTTGCACCTTATTTTCCTCATGGACTTTAGAATTGCTTCAAGTAGTTATAAAAAACATCCTGTAGCTACTTTTACTGGGTTGCATTCAATGCATGGATCAATTTGGGGGGACTGTGGCCGCACCCCTCCCTGGTTTTCCTTTTGCGGTCTCCTCTGCTCCCTGGTTTTCCTTTTGCAGTCTCCTCTGCAGGTTCCTGGCAGTCCACCTCATTCTTTCTACCCCCCCCCCTGTAGTTCTAAGCATCACCCACACCTGACGATGCTGAAAGCTGCTCCCCTAGCTCTGTCCTGAACTCCCAAATGCTACTGGACAGGTCACCCGAGTGTCCTCACGTCTCTCCATCTCTCTGAGTCAAACTCTCAACTGCTGACCCCTACACACCTGCTCTCCTAGCCTGCTCACCTTTTCCCAGAGACAGCAAGGGGCCAGGTGACCACTGGGCACCATCCTTGCCCCCCCCCCCCAACCTTGGAGGAAGTCAGGGTCCTAGCAGGAGAAAGACACAAAGAGAGGAAAGGAGGAAAGGACTTTTATGAAGTCCCCACCAAGGTGGGGACAAGGGGTTGGTGAAGCCAGCAGGGTGGTAAGGGCCCTGGGCAGGGGCTGGTCCTAGAGCCCTGAGAGGGTAGGAAAGGCCACAGGGAGAGGACAGGTCTGAGCCCAGCAGGGACTGAGCTGGGGAAATTCCCCAACCTCTGGGCAGGAGGCCCAACTCAGCCGGAAGGGGGAGGTTGGGGGGGGATGGGGCTGTCCAGGAGCACAGGGCAGGGTAGAGAGGAGGGCAGGTCTGGGCAGCAAAGTGGGAATACCCAGCCCACCTCCTCCTACCCTCTGCCCTCACCTCTTTCCGCTCATGGCCTCCAGTTGGACACCTGACCGTTCCCCCACCTCCTACTCCTGTTCTTCTCTGGTCCACTCCCTTTGCACCCGGAGCTCTCTAAAACCCTCATCTGAGCAGGTCTCAGCCAGCATCAAACCCTCCTTCGGCGCCACACTGTCCTTGGGATGAAGTCCAAACTCCTTGATCACCTGGCCACAGGTCCTCGGCCTGCCCCCCCCCACACCTCAACCCCTCTGGTCCCCTTGCAGTCTGCTCCCACCACGGGTCCTTCCTGTGAGCCTGCACAGGTGGCGCCGTCCCCCGCCTGGCACCCTCCAGGCCTCTCCTAGCCCTCCCCACTGCAGGTGGGTTTCCACCTGCATCGCTGGTGCGAGGCTCCATCCGCGCTCCCATCCCCGGGTCAGGGCCTGATGACTGTGATGGCGTTTTGTGAAGCGGCAGCAGGCCCAGGTGCAGGGCAGGGTGGCCACCGTCGCAGAGCGTGAATGCTGCCGGTGCCATAAAGCCCAGACTCCCCGGCGCGGCACTCTCCTCAACCCCGTCTGCCAGGACTTCCCTGCACTCTCTCTGTTCACCTCCACGCCTCTGCTCAAGGCCTCCCCCCACCCCCGCCCCAAAGGCAGGAATGCCTGCAAGGCGATCCCTCCACCAGGCGTCTCCCACGCCGCCCCCGCCCCCAGCGTTAATCCTTCCCCCTCCTGGCTCCCGGGACACCGGATACCTTTATTGTAGCGCCCAGCACGGAGCGAGCAGGCCGTGAGAACTTACCCCAGGAACGGTGAGCACCTCCGGAGCCCCCAGACCACCTCCGCCCCTCGGCAGATTCTGGTGCAGTCGGAGTCCGGGCGGGACAGTGTCCACGCCCACGCCCCCCAGTCCAGCCTAGGACCCCCGGGGTCGGAGCGCGGGGGGCGCGGGAGGAAGGGTCCGAGCCGGGCGGGGTGGGCCTCTGGGACCCACCGCACCTCCTCCACCCTCCACCCCTCGTTTGGGCGGGCGGGGCCAAAGGTTGGGGATGAGGGCGCGGCTGCAGCCTGGGCTCCCGGAGCAAGGTTAAGCGTTAACTCGCGGGCCCAGGGCCAGGACGCGGGACTGCTTTGGGCACCGGGTTCCGCCCGGCGCGCAGGGGCGGGTCCCTACGCCGAGGCGGGGGGCGGGACCGAGACGGGGAGGGGAGGCGGTCTGGGGGAGTGGGTAGGCGGGCTGGGCCCAGGCAGCGGAGGGGTGGGCGCGAGGGGCGGGGCCGCTGCGCCACTGGCGGCGGGGGCCGCGCTCACCTGGCGCCCTGGGCCCGCCCTAACCTGGATTTCCGGGGGCGGGGGCGGGGCCGGGGCCGGACCGGGGCGGGGCGGGGGCGGGGCCGGACCGGACCGGGGCGGGGCGGGCGCCCGCAGACGTCAGGGACCCGCCGCGCGAGGCCGCGGGCAGCCGCTCTGCGCGTGGGCTCGGCCGGGGCTGCCGCAAGCGTGCGGGCCGCGCCGGGCATGTCCTAGGCGGCGGCCCCGCCCAGCGCTCGGCGGGCCGGGCGGGAGGGCCGGGGCCGAGCCGGGACCGAGCCGGGGCCGAGCCGCAGGTAAGACGCGCCGCCCTGCGCCCGCGGCGCCGGGGCCCCCTCGCCCACACCTGCGCGCCTGCCGGGAGGGGGGACGGGGGCAGGGGATCGGGGGCCCCGCGGGGCCGGACAAAGGCGTGGGGGTGGGGGGCCGCCGGCGCACCTGGCCAGGCCGGTCCCCGCCGGCGCGGAGGCTGCCCAGGTCTGCGCCAGGCCGGGAGGGGCCGCCCGGCGCGCGTCTCCGCGGCCTGGAGAGGGGAGCGCAGGCCCCGGCGCCGGGGTCCCCGCCCAGGCACCGGCTCGGCCATGGCCGCCCCCGGCGAGCGCTGATTCAGAAGAAGGCGCCGTTCCCTCCCTCTCCGGGCCCGGCGCTCCTGCCCGGCCGCCTCCCGGCCTGGTCTCTCCTCCCGCGGTCCCTCCCTCCGTCTTCCTCCTCCTCCTCCCTCTCTTCTCATTTCCCTTCGCCGCCGCCGTCCCTGCCTCCTTTCCCGGCCTGTCCTCGGCCTCCGTTCTGTCTGCTCCTTGCGGCCGCCCGCCCGTCGCCGCTCCCAGCCCCTCGGCGACTCCACCTCCTCCCCTTCTCACCTCCAGCCGGGTGGCTCTTCTGGCTGGGGCGGCCGAGGGGACAAGTTTGGGGTGTTTATTATTCTCCCTCCTAGCAACGATGGCCAGCCCAACCCCGAACCGGCCGCAGGCTTTTTTGGAGCATCCACAGCTCCCAGGCCTGGGCCTTTTCAGGATGGGCTGCGGTGGCAGGGGCGGCCTGGCTCGGCACAGGCTCTGGGGGCTCGGCTTCCCTTTGCCGGACGCAGAGGCTGTGGCCGCCTCTGGGCGGGGTCTCCGTGCCTGCGGCCCAGTGGGGGCTGGTAGCAGGTGATGGCAGAGTGTGGGGCGCCGCCTCTGTGCTGGGGGCTGGGTGGGGGCTGGGAAACGCAGTGATGGGGTGGGGCTCTCCAAGAGGGAGCCCTGTCATCTCCCCCAGCTGCCCCACTGAGGGGTTTTCTAGGAGGTTGGGGTTGTCGAGGCCTCCCAAGGGCTGCAGAGCATGGAAGTCCCTACCCCTTTGGCCTCCAGTGCCTGCTCCTCTGGCTGGACCCTGAGGAAGGACAGGGGGCCTGGGGTGAGTGGGCTCTGGCCAGCTGGAGCTGCCTTCTCCTGGGTGGATTTTTCCACCTCTTCCCACCTACTTGCCTGAGGTGACGTGAGGGTATGCCATGGGGTACATGGTCACTTGGGCCTTCACAGATGGGTGGGGCCTGGTGGCTTTGCCCACTGCCCCCTCTGCCCCAGGAGCCGAGACCTGGGCAAAGAGCCTCACTCACAGCTGAGGCCTCTGGGTATGGGCATTGCAGGGACAGGGCCTGGGGACACCCCCCTCCCCCACTCCCACCAGGATGCCAGCACCATCATCTGTCTCCCTGGTTGTTGTCTCCCCTCCTAACTAGTCTCCTGCTTAACCTCCTGTCTGTTCTGCATACTGTGTCAGTCATCGACTCAGGGCCTCCAGGGCCGGCCTCACAGGCATATGACCAGCACACTTGCTCAGACCCTGCGCTGGGTTTGATGCTCTGCTCTCAATGCTTTGGAACTCTTCTTAATTTTTGAACAAGACAGTGTTCCTTTTCATTTTGCACTGAGCCCCACAGTGATGCAGCATGTCCTGGGCCTCCAGGGACTCCCCTCTCACTCTAAGACAAGCCACAGGACTCCCAGGGGCGTACAATCCAGCATCTTTGCACTGGCTGCTCCCTCTGCCTGGAATGCAGTCCCCCAGGTGCTCACATGCCCACTTTACCCTCTCCCCGCCTTCCTCAGATGTCGCTTTTCTAGCATGCCTTCCAGCCCCTGACCATTTTTCTCTGTCTCTTGCACCTTCTCACCAGCCATTTGCCTACTTTGTTGCCTGCCTCCCCGGCCCGAGGGAAGCCCCGGGATGCGGGGACGCTGTGTGTCTTGGTCGTGGCTGTCTCTCAGAGCCCAGGAGACCGCCTGACGCGTGGGCTCAGGATGTGTTTTACTCAGGGTGTGTGTGTGTCAGCAGTGTGAGTGTACATGCAGAGGAGAGTGGCCAGGGCACTTGTGGGCGGTGCTCTGGTGCATGTGGAGGCTGTGTGCACATGTGTCACACAGGCGTGTCTGCACATTTGGTGCCTGTGTACCTGTGCTGGGGTAGTGACACAGCTCTGCTTGCGTGCTCTGGGCGGGCGGGGCACCTGTGCAAGAGCATGTGCGCTGGCTGCATGGGCGCCTGCGCTGTCCTGGGGCAGCAGGACCAAGGGCCTCAGGCTGCCCAGGGCCTGGTCTCGGGGTGACATTGGCCCTTGTCACCACTCAGGTTGCCCCCACTGTGCCCCTTAAGCCACTTGCATTCCCTTGCCCACCCTGAGCACCCCAGCCCCTCAGACTCCTCCCTCGCCAAGGCCCCCAGGACTTCGGGCACCAAGGCACCACCGCCCTCCTGGGCACTGAGAGGCTACCTGATGCCCTGCTCACCCGGAACTGTCCTGGTCTGGGGGCCTCTGCAGGACGGCCACAGTGGCCACCAAGGGACATTCCACCTCCTCTTGGGGGTGGCATACTGATGGCTCAGGACTCCTGTCTCCAGCTGTCTCCCCCCACCCCCGCCCGGAGCCCATCCCAGAATGTCCGTCTGTGGGAAGCAGATCGTCTGGTTCAGAGTTGGTGTCCTGGAGCGGGTCTGGTGCCGTGGACCTGGCATTGGAGGGACCCTGATGGGCCGTGCTGAGTTCCACCCGAGAGCTGCTCTTGGTCGGGTCACAGGGACATATGTGGGTCCACATAAAGGCAGTGGGGGCAGTGCCCCACGGACTCTACCTCTGGCACCTAGAAGGAAGGGAAGAGGCTTGTGTGGGGCCTAGAGCATGAGGGAGGAGCGGGCGATCTTCACCGGGGAGGGGTCCGTGGAGCAGGCACACTCAGGGAGGCCGGTGGCCTGGTGTGGCTGAAGCCCAGCGTTTCCGGAAGTGGCCGCCGCGTGGTGCTGTGAAGGAGCTTGAACCTCAGGGGCAAGGTCTGTGCTGGGCCTTCCGTGTGTCTAGGGGGCCCCAGCCCCAGGCAAGGGAGCCCCGCTCTGACGACTCCTTCCCCCCAGGACCACACGGGCCTCGCCAGCGCCAAGATGAGCGTCACCTCCTGGTTCCTGGTGAGCAGCAGCGGCACCCGCCACCGGCTCCCTCGAGAGCTCATCTTCGTGGGGCGTGATGAGTGTGAGCTCATGCTGCAGGTGAGTGCGGTGCCTGGGGTGGAGCCAGGAAGGCGCCCCCCCCCCCACTTGCTGCAGGACACCTGGTGAGGAGGCCTTGACACAGCCCCAGGCCCTGGCGTCTCAACCTGGGCCCTGGACTCACAGGTGGGCTCCACGCCTCAGATGGGCGTGTGCGGGTGGGGTGTGTGCTCGCGGGCACAGGTCCCTGCCTCTGCGTGTAGGACCTTGTCTGACAGGAGGGCTCTTAGGCCTCTATCTGATTCTCAAGGTGTCAGGGGCCCACGTTTGGAAGGTGCTGGGAAGCAGATCTGTCCTATCTTTGTAGTCTGGGGGTCCCACCTCGGCCGTGAGTCGGGGTGGGGAGCCACAGGCCCAGCTCCGACCATCAGACCATCCAGGGGAAGGCTGGTGCCCCTTTGAGGTGCCCTGGGGGGGATGGGGGCCTTTCTTGGGCTCGTGAAGCTGGCGGGGCACCGGGCGCTGGGCAGTCAGGAGTTTCTCTGCCCCGGGTTTCAGAGTCCAAGTTCGGCTGCCATGGGGCTCACGCCTGGCTGTTTGGGAACAAGGAGAAGGGGTGATGGACTGACCCTGTAGGATCCACCCAGCTCGGATGTGCTTGTCCCTGCTCCTCGTGGGTGGATTGAGTCGGGCTCCCTGCAGCCCTCACCCCTCCCCAGCATGGCACATGGGCCCCCTGTCCCCGAGCTCCCCGAGCTGCACGTCCCCACTGTGGGGCTCTCAGAAGGAAACGGGTGTCCTGGGTGGGCTGCACTGCCTGGTCTGGCCAAGGGGCCCCTCGGGTGTAGGGTGAGGCCTTGCTCAGACCCTGGTTTCATGTGCAGCCCTGGGATGTGTGGGGCCTGGGCTGCAGTGGGGTCCCAGTCACGTGCACGTCCACTTGGGGAGCAGTGTTTGTCCCCAGATGTCCTCTGATTTGCTTGACTCCAGACCCTGCAAGGCCCCCCGTTGCCACTGGCTGTTCATGTCTTCAGTGTCTCAACGGTCTCTCTCTTTTCCCCTCCTCGTCCTCCTTTGGACATGGAGAGACCGAGTTGGTGGCTCTGGACGGGGGTGGGCACGTGTTTTCTGTGAAGGCCTGGGTGCCTGTTGAGGTCTCGTGGGCCAGATGCCTCATCACAGCTGCTCGGATCTTCCGTGGTCCCAAAGAAGTGGCTGTGGCGGCAGTAAAGCGGCGCAGCTGTGCCTGTGGAGCTGTGTTTACAGACACTGAAATGCCAACTCCACATCATCTTCACGTGTCATAGAATAGTCTTTTGATTTTTTTTAAAACCATTTCAAAGTGTGAAGACGGTTCGTGGCACTCGGTCCTCGTGGGGCAGCCGGGGTCAGGTCCAGATGTGGGCGACTGCCCCCTGATGGTGTTGTGTGACGCGACCCGTGTTCTCTCTCAATGGGAGGGAGATCTGAAGGGGTCACCACATAGGGCCCTGACCCCTGGCAGGTGCTTTTGTCCCATGTTGCGCCTGTGTGGCCTATTGATGGCCCTGCCATTGCACCCGGGGTGGCCAGGAGGGCCTCTTGGAGGAGGTGGCACTTGATGGGAGCCTGCAGGGTCCTGTGGGTGCTGGGGGGCAGTGGATACTGGGGGCCTGAGGGTGTTGGGGGCCTCAGGGAGCTGGGGGCCCAGAGTGGGTGCCCCTCCCACCCCCCGCCTGCCTCTGCCCCCTGCACCGGGCCTCGCTCTGCCTGCCTCTTTTTCCAGGTATGGGGGGAGAGGCTGCTGGTGGGGTCAGGTGCTCAGAGTGAGTTTGGGGTCCTGTTCCTAATTTCTGGCTAATAAATGGTGGAGCCCTGAGCAGGGCAGGAGCGATGGGGGCTTCTCAGCCCTCCCTGCTGGGCTAGCCTCTGGCCTGGGGGAGCCTGCGTTCCTGCCCCTTGCTGACCTGGGTGGTGTGGCCATGTCTCCATCACGTGGGGAGAGTGAGGCTCAGGAAGGTCATGCAGGTGTAGAGTGAGTATGGGAATGCTGTCCCCTCCCAACGCCCTGCAGTCAGTCTCCCGCCCTCCTGCCCCTTGCTCAGGGTGCCCTGTTCTCTTGCCCTCGCAGGGGCTGCACTCTCCTGCCAGCCTCCTTCACCCCTCACTCTTCTGTAGAGCTCCCGCTAGGGAGTTACTCACCTCCCACCACCGCAGCCCGGCCCTGAGTCCACACTACCATCTGGCCCCATGTTCATCCCACCACCGCCCAGCCCAAAGTGCATACACCGCTGCCTGTCTCATGTCCGCAACACTGCCCAGCCCTGTGTCTCCACTGCACACGTCCCCCAGACCCCTTCCTCCCAGGATGGCAGCTCCAGGCTTCCTCTGGCCTCTCAGCTCTCCGTCTCTGCCCACCCACCTATCCCTGGGGGTCCTGTCCACACCCACGGCCTTGGTTTCCCCTGCTCAGATGACTTATGTGGTGTTTCTGTCTCCTGCGTTCATCAGTCTGCTCCACTGTCTCAGAGGTAGCCCAGACTTGGTGCCACTGAGTGGAACCCATCATCCCCCGTCCCCTCTACTGGGTCCCTGTCAGGGTCCCTGCCCGGCATCCAGAGTCAAACCCTGACCTTCCTTCTCCCTGACCTGCACATCGGGCATCCCTGAGTGCTGTCCCCACACCACCTGGGTGCAGGGACAGGCACCCCGGCCCACCAGGCCCCCGCTAGGCCCCAGCCTCTCCCCACACCTGCCCTGGTGCTCCGGGATCCCCCTTGCCCTGTCGCAGCCTGTCCACTCGGGTGCATTTGCCCGCCCTGTCCTCAGCAGCCAGCTCCTCTGCACTTCTCCCTGCCACGTGCTCCCGGAGCGCCCAGGCCCCCTCTGCAGCATCTTGCTTTCATTCCCGAATTTGTCACTCAGTGGTCGTCATGAGCTCCGCTGCGCCTGGCGCTGGGAGAGCCACGCAGGACCCTGCCCTCCCTGGGTCTCCACTCCAGGGCAGGGCCGACCATAAATGTGTAAGCAGGAACCCGAAGATTCCCCAGGGGAGAAACCTGAAAAGGCTGGGACCAGGGATGGGTCGGGGGCTGAGGGGCCGACTAGACACTGTGACCATGTGCTGATGTTGTGCTGGGAGCTGAGGAGGAGGAGAAGCAGGGGGTGGGACAGAGGCTCTGGGTGGGGAGGGGCCTCCATCTGGGGGAGCGGAAGGGGGCAGTGTGGCGAGGGGGAGACAGGCCAGGGAGCAGGGGGCCACCCAGGAGGCTCGAAGCAAGAGGAGCCGTGGCTTGGCGCTGGGGGCAGAGGAGGTGAGGGAGAGTTGTGTTCTTGAGGCAGAGCCAGCCAGCCTGGCCACGTGCCGCCCCTTCTCCCCAGCGGCCTGTGTTTGCTCACCACAGTGTCCTGGCTCCCAGTGCAAGCCTGGCACAGAGCTTGTGCCCAGCGAGCACGTGTTAAATAACACAGACATGAGCAGGGATGTGGCCCAGGTCTGTCTGGTGTCAGGGCTGAGACTGCCTGCTGTGGCTCCTGCCCCCAGGCGGCCCAGTGCTCTGGTACAGGGTCCATGTGCATGTGTGCACACACATAGTGCATATGCATGTGCAAAGGTGTGTATACGTGCACACATGCATGTGGATGTGTTGCACATGTGTATGTGTGTTTGTGGTGAGCTGTCCTCTCCGCTTGCATCGGTTCGCCCCTTGGGGATTCATCTGCTCGCATCGTCACCTGCAAACTGTGGCCCTGAGCAAGCGAGCTCGGGAGCCCCCTGCATGTACGGCAGACCAAGCTTGGCACTGTGGCCTCTGGGCGCTGTGGCCTCTGTGGCCTTGCTGGGCGACACTGGCTATGAGCTGGCAGGAGGGCATGCCCAGAGTCCTGGGCTTTGGCGCTGCCCGGATCAGCATGGCCGGGGTGGGGCTTTTGCCCACGGAGGGCGTCAGACACGAATTTTGGAAGCACATCTTTATTCTGTTTTAAAGTTGAGTGTGAACAATTAGACCCTTTTCCAAAAATCCGTGTGTTTGGAGCTTCTTAAGGTTGTTTTACATGTCTGCTCCACACCCGCTCCTCTTCCTATGTGGCGGCCGCTCTCCATAGGACCTGGTATGTGTCCTTTTAAGTCTTGAGTCCCAGGCCAAGGGCCTACCTCCACCTCTCACAGGGGGCTTCCAGCCTCTGAGCACAGGGGCTCGGCGGGATTGGGGTCTGCTTCTGGCCTGGGGTATCGGGGCCAGGAGGGAGGGTTCTGGAGGTGGGGCTTCTCCCTGCTGTTCCCCATAAGTCTTGGTGCTCCTGCAGTCTAGGGAGGGGGCTTGAAGGAGCTGTGCCTGGTGACAGAGCCCTGGCTGGGAGCAGAGTGTCGGTCAGGGGAGTGGACAGGGCAGCTGAGGCTCTGGGTGCAAATGGGGGGCGAAGGGGCTGTGCCAGGTCCAAGGAGCCAGAAGTTGGGTGGGTGGGCAGGGCAGGGCTTCTTGCTGGGAGAGGGAAGGTGGGCACAGGGAGGGTGGTGGTCCTAGAGAGAGGACCCGGGCCCAGGGGAAGCCATAGCACCTCCAGAGCCCACAGAGCAGTCTGGCCAGTGGGAGCCCAGTCCCGCCAGCTGGTGCGGGGCGGGGAGAGGATGGTTTGAGAGGCCTCCGGGGTCTGTGACTCGTGGAGCCCCAAGAAGTTTCAGCATAAGAGTGACGGGCAGGGCTGGATGGGGGCTGGGAGGACAGGAGGGAGGTGGGGATGGGGGCAGGTGGATGAATTGAGGGGTGCTGAGGAGGAAGACCAGAGCGCCTTGGTGCCTGGGGGGCTAGAGAGTGTGGCTGGAACAACTGGGCGCTTGGCTGGTGGCATTCCCAGGGAAGGCCATAGGGCCAGGCGGACAGGGAGGGAGGAACTGGGTTTGGCCCGGCTGGGCTTGAGCGAGGAAGGTGACCAGGGGTGTGTCTGGGAGTGGGAATCTGAGGCTTGGGGAGGGAGGGGAGTTGTTTAGGCTGCAAAGGTCAGCTCCGAAGCCCCCCTAGGGGATTACTGCTCAGCAGAGGTGGGGGACAGAATCCCCTTACTGCTGCCCACCCTACCTCTGTCGACTGCAGCCAGGTGTAGCCTGGGGCCAGCTGTCTCATTGCATCCTGGCGTGGAGCCAGTGAGTGGCCCTGCGATGTGCCCTTTTCAGACTGGCTGGCCCCCTTGGAGGTCTGATGTCTGGCTGGAGGAGGGCAGAGCCCATCCCCCAGGCCTCGGGGCCCGCTTTCCAGAGACCGCGGGTCCTTTTGAGTGTGGAACAGGGCTGAGGTGAGCAGCTGGCCTGTTCTCGAGCCCTGGGCTGAGCACAGGATGGGGTACAGGAGGCGGTGAGCCCCCAGCCCCATCAGGGGGCCCCCTCCTCCCAGCTGCCAGGCTGGACTCTAAGGAATCATGGTGCCTGAGTCATGGGCCGCCAAGAGGGCAGTTCACTGACCAGAGGTGGGCAAACCTGAGCAACAAGCACTGCCAGAGAGTTGCTGATTCTTGTCAACCCCACCCCCTGGCTGGGTCCTGGGGAAGCCCCTCCAACCCAGAAGTACCTGTGTGTATGCCAGGAGGCTGAGGTCCAGAGAAGGGAATGCCAGTGTGCCCCAGCAAGCCCCAACCCCCCACCCCCTGCCTGTGCCAGGTGAGGGAGGCCCAGGCCAGGGCCAGTGGGAGGGGCTGCAGTGGAGGGTCACCAGGGCCAGCTTCTGAGGGAGGTGAGCACTGGGTGGCCTGGGTCGGGGACGGGCTGGGGAGTCTGAGGGAGGAGGTGGTGCCCACCGTCCAGGGCAGAGGCTGTCCAGCTGTGGGGACGGCGGCAGAGGTGGGGCCTGGGGGTGGGGCAGTAGGTCTCAGGGTCAGACTCACCTTGCCAGAAACCCGTGGCTTTGGGGAGCAGGTGGCTTGGCACCAGGAACCCCGCCAGGATCAGTCCTGGGGGGCCTCTCAGGGAGGATGCCTGGAGTGGTCCCAGTGGGCGGCACTGGGGCAGGTGCTCAGGGGTCGCCCTGGCTGGTCCCCGCAGACTCTGCTCTGCCCTCTAAATTGCCCCTGCACCCCTTCCTGAGGACCAAGGGTTGGTGGCAGGATGAGGTGTGGGCCCTCCCCCCTCCCTCATCCCACCCCTCCCCCAGATCCTCCACTGCAACGTTGTCGTTGTGGGTCAGGCTGGCCACCTTGGGGCCTCTGAGTCCAGGAAAGGCTGGAGCATGGAGGCCAGCACTCAGGTTGAGGGCTGCCACCTCCATGAGCCCCACCCGCTGCCATGTCCTCCAGGGCCTGCCCTGGCGCTTCTGCAGAGCTGAGTGAGCTCGGGTGGGGGCAGGGCTGGGCCAGAGCCTATGTCCACCCCACCGCCAGCCAGCTGTGCCCTTGGGTCTCTGGGTGAGGAAGGAGGCCCTGCCCTGGAACCTGGTCACTCCAGGATGGTGCGGAGGGCCTGGGCAGGGGGGAATGTCAGAGAGGGTGGACTCCGGGGTGGTGGCTGGCTGCCTGGGGGAGGGGCGTCTGGACACTCACCTGTGAGAACCGAGATGCCTCATGGCGTGGTGGCGTGGTGATGTGGGTACTCAGGTCCTGGGCCGCTCTCTGTGGGCTGGGGACCATGCTGTCCAGACAGGAGCGAGTGTGCAGGCCCCCTCATTCCCACTTGTGTCCAGGAGGCAGGCCTAGGTATCTTGTAGGGCACTGCCTGGCAGGCCCACAGGGCCACAGACTGTCATCTGGGCCAGAGCTGGACAGCGCCCCTGGGTTGGCCGCTTCTGGCCTCTCCTGGGCTGGGCCCTAGGCCTGCGGCTCCTTGGTGGCAGGGGACCTGTGAGGGAGCTGGGTGACTTTCCTCAGGGAGTGGGTCCTGGGGGCCTGGGAAGAGTTAGAAGTGCTCAGGGCAGAAGTGCCTGTGTGTGTGCGTGTGCCCGTGTGCGAAGGAGCTGGGTGGCAGGGTGTGCTCAGGATGTGTGTGAGCCCTGTGCATGTGAGCAGACAGCGGTAGGGTCTGAGACACGTCACACATGTGCATGTGTGCACGAGTCCATCACTCGGAGAGGCCGTGTGTGCCCCTGCGAGGCTGGCTGGGCAGAGAGTTGGGGAGGCTTCTCCCTAAAGCCTCCCCACCCCCTTAATCCTCCCTCTGGGCTCTGCCTGACCTGCCAGGCCATCCCTGTCTGCCCTTGGGAATGCACAGTGTGTCCCAGATGATCAGAGGGTTCCCAGCCGCTCCCACGGCTGACCCAGGAGCAGCCTCTAGGATGGGAGCAGGCACCGGCCTGTTGGTGTTGGGGAGGGCTGGTCACACAGAGAGGGGCCGGATGGTAGCCATGGGGCGAGAGGAACCAGCCCTGGCATCTTGGCAAGTCCCTGTGGCCTACTCCCATGGCTGGGAGGGCTGGCTGTGGGAGTGTGGGTGGGGCCTCTCAGGCTCCAAGGCCCAGAGGGCTGGTGTTGGTATTGTGGTGGGGTGGGGGAGGATGGGGGCTCCTGCGGAGGCTGGGGTGCCTCTGCCTCCTGGGCGTCGCCTAGCCAGGAAGGGCACCTGAAGCCGCCTGTGTCTTCCCAGTCCCGTAGCGTGGACAAGCAGCATGCCGTCATCAACTACGACCAGGACAGGGACGAGCACTGGGTAAAGGACCTGGGCAGCCTGAATGGGGTGAGTATGCTGGTCCCTGTGTCCGCTGGTACCTCTCTGTTACTCCTCCCTCTATGGTGGTCCCACCCCTCTCCATTCCCCTCCCTCTGCCTGCCCCGCCCCTCTCTTTGACCCCTCCCTCTGTGATGGCCCCGCCCCTCTCCATGCCCCTCCCTGTTTGTCTGGGTGTCCTGTTTCTTTCTGTTGGTGGGCAGGAGCCTACCCTGTAAGAGTGTTTCATTAAGAAAGCAAAACCACCAGCCTCCATCCCCTCGTGCTGGAGTCAAGGAGGGCCCTTCCTCCTGCCCCTCCAGCCTGTGCAGTCTGCCCCCCGAACCTGAGCCGGGGTCCCACAGCAGCCTCAGGCTGCCCCTGCCTCCACCTGCAAGCGCTCCAGCAAGTGCTGGGCACCACCCACCAGCTTCCGTTTCAGGGTGCTCCCAGCTGGGGGTCTCACGCCCTGCCCCTGAGCCCCCTCCTCCCTCGGCCCTCCTGTCAGATGAAGCAGCCCTACCCAAATGGGGCTGCAGGAGGAGCAGGCCTGGCCTCTGCCCACATGGACTGCACCAAGGCACTGGCCCAGACCACATGGGCTTCCAGAGAGTCCTGGGGCTGCTGGCCTGGTTCACATTCCTGGACCCCACAGGGGCCAGTTTCTCAGAGGCCTGTGATGTCCACAGAGCTGGGCCAACTCCTGCCTGCCTGTGCAACCCGAGGCTCAGCCAAGGACACAGACTGGCAGGGCTGGTCTGTGGAGCCTCACAGCTGTCCCCATGCCAGGCCTGCTGTCCTCGGCTCCTTGCTCAGAGCCCAAGGACTCCTAGTTTACATACAATGTGTCCAAAACCGAGCTTGCATAGTTCCAGGCCTCACCCAGGCCCACTTTGTTCCAAGTTTCTAGTCATGTTTGCTGCACTCCTGTCTTGTGTGGGCAGACCCCCAGCCCGGACTGCCTTCCTGGGGAGCCACCTACTGGTCAGACCCTCAGACCCTCCTCACGGTTTTTGTTTCTTCTACCAGACTCTGGGCAAAGTTGCCATGCCTAAGCCACATCTGTCTTCCCTCTGTCACCCTGGCCTGCCCCAGAGGCCCTCAGAGTGTGCTGGGGTCTTTCATTCATCCGACCACAGCATGGTGGCCAGTGGCTGGTTGATTAGAAGCCCTTGATAGAGGGAAGAGGGTTTCCAGGGACTGGCGCTTCCACGCCCCTATGAGCAGGCAGCCTGTGTGGCCTGCGTGAGGGTGTCATCAGACAGCCTCACACAGCCCAACCCGCCTTGCTGTGGGGCCACCCTGCAGGCATGCTTCGGCCACTCCAGAGGGCATTGCAGGGTCTGGGTGGGGGGGCTGGGGCTGGCACGAGGCTCTGTGTCGACGAGAGAAAGCGTCTGTTCACAAAGACTAGCAAGGGTTTTGTACTTGAAGTCCTATGTCAGGGCCCTGGGGTGCTGTGTGAGGCCTGGTGCCTCGGCCTCCCTCAGCCAGTCCTTTAGCAGCTGTCTGTCCTGTGGTCCCTTTGGGGCGCAGGCTGGGCACACATGTGCTGCAGGGAGTACTGGGCCCAGAGCGGCACGGAAGGAGGGCCCAGGTTGTCCGCTTGCCAGGGACCCCACGCCGGCTCAGCTCCGCCACCTGTTTTTCCACAGACGTTCGTGAATGACGTGCGCATCCCAGACCAGAAGTATGTCACGCTGAAGCTCAATGATGTCATCCGATTCGGCTATGATATCCTTTCCTAGCCGCTCACTCCTCTGGCAGCCTCTCCCTCAGTCCTCGCAGCCACAGTCCTGTCATCCCAGAAGCAGGTGATGGCCTTGGAGGTCACAGCTAGGCCTGCAGGGGTCAGAGGGGAACGAGGGTGAGCTCTGGGCTGGGCTCTGGCCTGAGCCCTCACAGGGCCCAAGGAACAAGTGACAGCTCCCTGGGACCCAGAGTCCCAGTGTGACCTGGGGGCTGCCCGGGACATGGGTGGATGGGGGCCCATACGCACGGCAGGAGCACATCCTCTCCTCCTCCCGCCTCGGCCAACTCCCATTGGCATACCCACCCGTGAGCCCTCCCCACCCCTGGAACCTTGGGAGGCCAGGGGCTGAGAGGTGGTCTGAGGTGGGAGCTGGGAGCTGGATGCGTGGCATGGCCTCTGGAGTCCCACCTGGCTCCGGGCACGTCGCCCACCGTGTTTTGGGCTGTGAGTGGTGGAGTGGATGGCATTCCAGTGGCCTGAGCACATCTGCATGCTGTGACCTGGAGTGGCCTCTGTCCTGCCCCTCTGAGTCGGGGTTGCATGACATGCCGGCCGCTCCTGCAGTGTGGACACTTGCCTGGGGCTCAGAGGCCCAGGGCCTGCACAGGGCAGGTGGTGGCATGGGTGTAGGGCATTGTGCTTGCAGGTGTTCACACTGGCGGGTGCAGTACAGTCCCTTTACCTGTTCCCCCTTGATCCACCTCCTTGGGAGTGGTACTTTCATCTCTTTGGCCGAGGACGCCTGCCCGGCTCGAGGCCCCGCCCGGCTCTTCCTGCTCCCTGTTCTCCTTAACGCACTGCCACATTCCAACATGTACGTGCTGGAGCGCGTGCAGCACCGCGTCCCCGAAGAGGCGCTCAGGGTCAGTGTCGGCCCCCGGCCCCAGGGCCCCGCATCCCCGCAGCCCTCCGCTTCCCACTGGCCCACACCATCCTGCCCTGGCCCACACTCCAGGCCTCTTGGCTGCCCTGGCCTGGCTGTGGCGCCGTGAGTCAGCCTGGCCTAGCCTGCTCTGCTGGACGGCCCAGTCTGGCAGGTGGGGAAGATAGTCATTCCCCCCGAGGCTGATGCATCCACAGATGGTGGGCGTGGCTGCAGCCCCAGCGGAGGCTGCTGTACCCAACAGGAGGGGGTGGCCGAGAGGACCCACCCCACATCTTGGGTACCAGGGAAGACCCTGGTCAGGCCACATGGGTGGGGGTGGCCAGGAGCAGGCTGGAGGTGGTGTCTGGAGGCTAGCGGGGGCAGCCTTTAGGGACAGCCTCGTGGGAGGTCCTTGGTGATGGGTGCCCCTGAGTACCCTTCGCCCATGGGGGCACAAGGGTCCTGAGTGGGGTGTCTCCCCTTGCTCATTTGGGGGAGTCATGGAGCACAGACTTGGGGGCCCCTGCCCAGAGCTTTACCCAGGAGCCCCATGTCAGATGACTGGCCTTAGCCCCATTTTACAAATGAACCTCAGGCAGCACAGGGGGCATGGGTGTCCTGCCCTAAGTCACACGGCCGGTGAGGGGCAGGGCCAGTGTGCGCCCAACTCTGATGATTGCAGAGCTCCGCCAGGTGGGGCCCACAGCTGTTGCTGTGCCTGGCACGCACACACACACGTGCACACATACACGCACATACCCACACCTGTACACATACATACATGCACGAATGCACACACACGGGCACTCTGTTCAGACAGGCCGCCACTCCCCACCCCTTCTCTCTGGGGCCCTGGGGTGGCAGTCTCCCCTCTGATTGCTGCCCACTCCGTCTGCCCCCAGTAAGCCCCAGCTCCCTCCTGGAGGCTTCATGGTCCTGAGGATCCCCCAGACTTGGGTGTGGACCCTCAGCTTTGAGCTGCTGACCTGGGCAGGTGTCTGGCTGTCTGCTCCGTGGGGGTCCTGAGGGCCCAGTGCTGGGCCCATTCTGGATGGAGAGGAGAGGCGGTCGCCCCGTCCTCACCCCCGCCCCGTGCCCACAGCACGAGAAGTACACCAGCCAGCTGCAGGTGAGCGCCAAGGGCCCGGCGCCCAAGAGGAGCGGGGCACTGCCAGAGCACATGCCGTACTGCGAGTCCTCGACCCCCAGGCCAGAGAGGGGTGACCGGAGACCAGGAGCAGGTAGGACGGTCTTCCCGCTGGGCCAGGAGGGAGGGGCACGGGGAGTGTACAAGCAGGCCTGCCCCCACCCCACCACCCCTGGGGCCCACACTGCTTGCCCCACCTCTCAGGGCCTCCCAGGCTCACAGCCCCCACAGTAGCCATAGCACAAATCTGCTTGTGTGTGAGCTCAGGTATCCATGCACAACCGCACTGGCACACACCTGTGGACACACTCGCCTGTGCACCCCTGCATCCCTATAGATGCTTCCACCCATGTACACCCACAGCCCTGCACTCCATGTGGTCCAGTCAGACTGGTGGCACTCAGCCCCAGGGTTACCTATTTGTGGCCTGAACCATTCACAGAGCCTTGGAGGGGGCCAACCCCGGGTGTGTGCTCGCCACTGGCCTCTTGCCCCTCTGTTGGGCAGGCTCTGAGGGCGGAGGGTTGGGGGCAGGGCTGAAGGGATTGCCTGACCCAGGTCAAGGGCTCTGAGGACAGTGCCACCCCAGGGAACAGCCAAATTGCGGGGAGGCCCAGGTGGGGACAGGGGAGGCGAGTGTCCACGGGACTCACTGCAGTTGTCAGGCCCCCATCCACGCAGAAGTGGGGCTCAGAGTGGTCAGCTGATAGGGCCCTGGGGGCTGTAAGGTGGAGCTGAGAGGTGATGCTAGGCCTCTTCCAGAGCCCAGCGTCCCCTGCAGCTCCAGGTCTCCCCTCCTGTCTGTGCTGGGGCCACGGTGACCCAGGGTCGAACTCGCTCTCCCTCTGCAGAGGCGGCGGCCTACCGCACACCCCTGTACGGGCAGCCGTCCTGGTGGGGTGAGGACGATAGCGGCACCCCGCCCGAGGACCGGCGCCAGGAGGAACCCTACCCAGGTAGGTCCCGGGGGCCAGCCCGTGAGACCCCTGAGCTCCCTGAGGGGGCCTGGCAGTGCCAGCTCCAGGGGAGAAGGAGCCAACAGCCCCGGCAGAGGCGGGTGGGGTGGGGCTGCTGCCTGAGGATGTCTCCCGCCACAGAGCGGCCCAAGGAGCTGGTGCAGCAGGACGGGGAGCTCACTGGGACGTTGGCCGGCTTCCGGGCCCCCGCGGAGCCTCAGGGCTACTCGTTCCGGCGGGAGCCCAGCTACTTCGAGATCCCCACGAAGGAGGCCCCGCAGCCGCTGAGGCCCCCCGAGCCGCCGGCGCACGAGGCGCCCACCAAGGACGCGGAGCCGGGCGGGGGCGAGGCGGCCCCCGCGGTGCAGAGCCACGCATCCTTCACCATCGAGTTCGATGACTGCAGCCCCGGCAAGGTGAAGATCAAGGACCATGTGACCAAGTTCTCCCTGCGCCAGCGGCGGCACCCCGGCAAGGAGGCTACGCCGGTCGAGTTGGTCTCTGCTGAGACCAAGGTGGCTGACTGGCTGGTGCAGAACGACCCCAGCCTGCTGCGCCGGGCCGGCCCCGGAGATGACCGGCACAGCACCAAGAGCGACCTCCCCATCCATACCCGCACCCTGAAGGGTGAGTGGCCGGCTGGCTGGCCCACCAGGCAGCACGTGACCACACGTCAGCCCAGTCTGCCTGCTTGCCTCACCAGTGGGCGGCCCTAATCAGCTTCGTTGATTTCTGTTTTTCAATTAATTGCCGGAGAACCACCTGCCCAATTGGGGCAGTCTGGCCTGTTCCAGTGCTTCTCTCGGCCTCGTCTGCTGGGTTCTGTGTGGTGTGCAGTGCTGTGTCCCCAACCACATGTGACAGTTGTGGTTGTGTGTGTCGACCCCTCGGGCGCGGGGTGAGGAGCCCCCCAGGTTGGATGTGTTTCCTTTCCCTTGGCCTCACACCTTAGGGTCCCTCCTGCCCACAGGCCACAAGCACGAGGATGGCACGCAGAGCGACTCGGAGGACCCCATGGCCAAGGCAGCAGCAGAGAGTGGCGGGGAGCAGGTGCGCCTGCAGAGGCAGATCAAGCGGGACCCCCAGGAGCTGCTGCACAACCAGCAGGCCTTCGTCATTGAGTTCTTCGATGAGGACACGCCCCGCAAGAAGCGCTCCCAGTCCTTCACCCACACCCCGCCTGGGGACCCCAAGACTGACAAGCGCCGAGGCCCTGGGCCAGCCGACAGGGATCGCCCGGGTGCACTGGCCCCGGCTCGGGGGGCGGGCGGCGGCTCAGGGCCACAGCGGGCCAGCTCGCTGAAGCGGGAGAAGACAGAGGAGCGGCTGGGTGGGCCCTCACCCGCTGCCCGGGCTCCCGCCCGCCCCTTTGGCAGCGTGGGGCGCCGCTCCCGCCTGGCCCAGGACTTCATGGCCCAGTGTTTGCGGGAGGGCTCCCCAGCCGCCCGGCCCGCCCCTGAGAAGACACCCCCGGCACTGCCCGCCCCCCTGACGCCCCGTGGGGCCAGCCCTGTGGCCCCCTCGACCCCACCACCACCCCCTGCCGACCCCCAGCTGAGCAAAGCGCGCAAGCAGGAGGAGGATGACAGCCTCAGTGACGCGGGGACCTATACCATCGAGACAGAGACACAGGACCAGGAGGTGGAAGATGCTCGCAAGATGATCGACCAGGTGCTGGTGTCGGTGGGGTCTGCCTGGGAGCCTGGCTCGGGCGTGGGCTGCCCACTCTGGCCCTGCCTCTCGCTTTCCCAGGGCTGGGACTGTTTTCCCACTCAACATGTGAGCTAAACAGCCAGGCTATATGTCCCAGCCGCTGGCCAGCCTGGCCAACCAGGGCCCCTGCTCTCCCGTGTCCGGGGAGGGGGCCTGTGTCTGAGCAGGGGCAGCATCTGGGCGTGCTGACCTGCGGTGCCCGGCTGTCCCTCCCGGCAGGTCTTTGGGGTACTCGAGTCCCCTGAACTCTCCAGAGTGTCCTCAGCCACCTTCCGTCCAGTCATCAGAGGGGACAGAGACGAGTCCGGTGATGGAGTGGCCCAGCGGATGGCCCTGCTACAGGAGTTTGCCTCCCGGCCAGTGGGCATGACTCCCCAGGGGGACCTCCAGGTAGGTGAGACCAAGCCCAGACACCGCCCTATGGAGAGGCTGGGCAGGGAGGGGACAGCGTCGGGGCTTGGGCCCCAGCCATCGGGTCCCATGTGCCCTGGAAGGCTCTAGTTCTGCCTGGAGGTGGACTGCAGATGAGGCTGGGGCTGGACCTTGTCCTAAGGAGTGTGCCCACCTGTCAGGCCCCAAGTCAGGGTGGGGATCTGGGTGTGTGCTGCCCACAGGTAGGGCTGGGCTGAGTCCAGGCTCAGTTGGGGTCCCACAGTCCCAGGCGAGGCGACAGAGGGCCCCCTGGCTGTTTCTGTGGGGGAGCGTGTGGCGGCATGGAGCTGGCATGTGTGGGTCCAGGCGCTAGAGTGGGCTGCCTTTGGTGCCCCCTCCTGCCCCCCGCACCTCCCCGAGGGGCCCCTGTCCTGAACGCACTCCTGCTCTCCTCTCTGCAGGGCTTCCCAGCTCCGGGCTCCCCCGGGGGTCAGAAGTGGGTGTCCCGCTGGGCCAGCCTGGCCGACAGCTACTCAGACCCAGGCCTGGCAGGTAAGCGGCTCCAGCACTGTACGGGGAGTGGCCAGGGTGGCCTCAGGCCCCCAAGTGGGGACGTGGGTGCGAGCACATGCCAGCCACACCTGGAGGAGGGTTGTGTGCACGGAGGGCCTGTGGGCCAGTGGCCACTCTAACCGGGCTGCCCTTGTCTTCACAGAGGACGGCCCTGGGCGCAGAGCTGGGGAGCTCGAGGGGGCCCTTCCTGTGCGCCAGCGGCGACTCCTCCCACAGCTGCCCAGTGACAGGGCGGACAGCCCCACTGGCCCAGAGGCTGCCAGGAGGAGCGGGCCTGGGCCGCCGGAGCTGGGCAGCGAGCAGGCCAGCCGCCTCTTGGGCCAGGAGGACCTGGAACCCGACAGCCTCAGTGATGCCAGTGGGTCAGATGGGGGACGGGGCCCCGAACTGGGCGGGGGCCTGCAGGAGGAGCAACGCAGGAGCCCCCAGGAGGGACTGGCATGGGCGAGGGGTCGGCACTCGCCAAGGGCCCCTGGGGAGCTGGCACCCACCTCTTTCTTCATCGGAGACCAAAACGGAGAGGCCACTTTCCCCCAGAAACCATCTGTGGCTCCAGGGGAGGTGGAGGGCCGAGGCCAGGCAGCCCAGCCCAGCCTCCCGACAAGGGACGGTGTCTACGTCAGCTCCAGCGGGAGAATGGTCATCCAGCTGCGGCCAGGGCGGTCCCCGGAGCCCGAGGGCCCCGCCCCTGCCCCACCTAAGGAGGCTCTGGCCTTTGTCCGGCAGGAGAGCTTCACCAAGGAGCCGGCCAGCGGCCCCCCAGCACCTGGCCAGCTCCCACACATCTCTAGCCACCCCCTCCTGCAGGACCTGGCTGCAGCCCGGGCCTCGCACCTGGATCTCCACTCCCAGGACACCCACCTGATCCTGAAGGAGACGGAGACGGCCCTGGCGGCCCTGGAGGCCCACCTGCTCTCCAAGTCCACAGAGGAGGTGGAGGGCGAGGTGGGCAGTGCCCCTGGGCCACCGGAGGACTCCCTGTCCGGGGACTCTGACTTGGACACGGCCAGCACCATCAGCCTGCTCAGTGGCAAGAACGGGCCCAGCCCGACCAGCCCCCAGACCACGGGGCTGCAGGAGAAGCCGCCATCCCTGCCAGCAGCACAGGACCCAGGGAGCAGCGCCCGGGAGCGGCTCTCGGAGAAGCAGCGTCGCCCACCAGGCCCGGTGGACATGGGCCCCGGAGAGCCAGCACGGCGTCTGGCCATGCGGCGTGGCTACGGGCCCCGGGGGTCCCTGGACTGGCCCGATGAGGAACGAGGCTCTGGCCTTGCCCACCCGCCCGGCTCAGACACGGTCACCTCTGACCACGAGACCCCCGTGGCCACTGGGGCAGGTCGGCCAGGGCCGCGCCGAAAACCCACCGCGCCACCGCCATCCCCGGCTCCCCGGGAGGAGCAGAGCCGCAGCTCAGCCGGTGCCCAGAAGGTGCAGCAGGTGCTGACCCGCTCCAACAGCCTGTCCACCCCTCGGCCCACGCGGGCCTCCCGGCTGAGGCGGGCCCGGCTCGGGGACGCCTCGGACACAGAGGCCCCGGATGGCGAACGGGGGCCCCTGGCCAACCCTGAGCCGGCGGGGCGGCCGGCCGCTGAGCAGGCCAAGAAGCTGTCACGCCTGGACATCCTGGCCATGCCCCGGAAGCGGGCCGGCTCCTTCACCGGGCCCAGTGACTCGGAGGCGGGCCCCACCCGCGCTGGCTTCTCCGGCCGCAGCGTCGAGTTGTACTGTACCGGCCGCAAGCCCACCATGGCCGAGGCTCGGGCCGCCGCCAGGAAGGCCGCCACCGCTGCCACGGCCCCCCGCCAGCCCTTCAGCAGGGCCCGCCCAGGCAGTGCCCGATACTCCTCACCCAGTGAGTGTTGGGGGCGGGCGGGCAGCCCTGGGCCCAGTCAGCCCGGACAGGGGGTCTGCAGCTTTCTGTGTGTCAGCCTGGTGCTGGGCTGTGGGGCCCCAAGTCCTGGCCCTAGAGGGGCCTGTGTTCCCAAGGGCAGGCGTGTCACCAGACACACACAAGGACACCGAGTGTGAGTGTACATGGCAGCAGGCCACCCGCAGCCCCCAGGCTGCCCTGGTGTGAGAGCCCCCACCACGTCCAGCATGGAGGGGCTGTTCCGGTCTCCCGGCCAGGCCTTCCCATCTTCCCTGGAGTTCCAGACTTCAGGCTGGGGAGCCCGATGGCTTGTGGGGCACATGTGGAGGCCCGAGCCGTCCACTGTGAGGCTGGGGCCTGGGGAGGGCGCTCCACCCCGGGCTGCTGTGGTCGTGCTGCTCTGTTAGGGGTGCCCTGTGAGCCGAGACCCGTGGCCAGAAGAGGGCTGTCGGCGTCCCCCACCCCCGTGAGCAGAGGCCTCATGCAGCCTGTGGCCCATGCACACAGCGAGGGGTGGCTATGGCTGCCAGAGCTGGTGTCCTCCTAGTGTGGCTGGACGTCCACATCCACTCAGTGGGCTCGCCTGCTGGGCAGCTGACCCATCCTCTGGGTGAATTTGGCCCAGCTCCTTGCTGCTGCTGCTGCCGCTGCCTGCCTGACACCCCCACAGGGCCCCTCGCTGCCCACTGGGTCTGCCGGGGACGAGGAGTGCTGAGGGACAGGGTCCACTGGAGGAAGGGGTGGAGTGGGGCAGGACGGCTGCAAGCTGAGGACTGTGCTTGCTTGGCGGGAACCTGCTGCCCCCTGCCCCTCCTCAACTGCAGCTGCTGTGGGGGCTCAGAGCAGGGGTGGGTGAGGAGTCAGGTCTGAGAAGGCCAGGCAGGCGCAGGGAGGGGCTTGTGAGGGCCAAGCTCGGGCTGGGGCCGATCCACATGGGGGGGGTTACCCCCATATGGGGTGTCTAAGGGTGCCAGTTCCCTGCCACCGAGGACACTGGCCCATCTAATGGACACGGCCCCCACCCACTGGCCCACCAGCCACGGCTCTGGGCTGCTCCCCAAGGGGCCGTGGAAATGCCAGGCTGCCTCTTCCTGCATGTGCCTCTAGGCTGGTGGTGGCCTTATAGTCCCCAGAGCTCAGCAGCTGCTGGCAGTTCAGCTGAAGGTCTTCTGGGTGCAGGGGCGCCAGCTGCAACGTGGCCTGTCCTGCAGCACTGGGCCTTTGCCTGGAGGGCCCTGGGGCTGCCTGAGGGTGCTGAGTGCTGTTCTGTTCTGTTCTCGCTTCTGGAACCAATTCATTCACCCCAGGCACACGTCGCCGGCAGCAGGGCTCAGATTGCACGTCCACCTCTGAGGAGGAGTATGGCTCCCACCATGGCTCCCCCAAACACACACGCTCCCACGCCTCTACAGCCACGCAGACCCCACGGACTGGCAGCTCTGGCCGGGCCCGACCCTGGGCCCCTGGCCTCCGGGACACAGACGACGAGGAGGAAGAGCCTGACCCCTACGGCTTCATTGTGCAGACGGCTGAGATTGCTGAGATTGCCAGGTGAGTGGCGCTAATTCACAACACAAGCCCTTGATCCTCTGGGTGCCTTCCCTTGGAGCCGAGAGTACCCTGAGGGCAGGGACTGGGCTGGGGCTCTCTTCCTGAGAGATGCTTGGCAGATGCTTGTTGGATGGGTGGATGGGTGGATGGATGATAGAGGGATGAAAGGTGGATGATGGATGGTTAGATACACGGTTGGCAGGACGGAGGATGGATAGATGGATGGTTAGGAGGATGGATGGATGGAAAGTAAGTGAATGGACGATGGATGGAAGGGTAGTTGGATGGGTGGCTGGGAGAATGGATAGTTGGATGGACGGACGGGTGGATGGATGGAAGGATGACGGATGGATGGACAGGTGATGGGTGTATGGATAGATGATGGATGAACGGATGGGTAGATGGGTGGATGGGTGGATGGGTGGACACATGATAGATGGATTGGTAGATGGATGGAAGGGTGGATGAATGGATGAATGCATTCATTCATGGGTCCTGTCCATCCACACATCCCAGGGCCTCCGTTGCTTGGGTGACTGCAGGTGCTGAAGTGCCGAGGAAGCCTGAGGGTGAGGGGGCCAGGCTGGTGCTGGGAGCTCAGCCTCCCTTGGTCTCTCTGCTATGTGGGGAGGTCCCTGGCCTCTCTGGGTCTGCCTGCCTCACCCTCTGGCCTCTTCTGACCCTGCTCCCTCCCCTGTCTCAGTTTCCCTGCCTGCAAGCAGGGCTTGTGTGGCCCATGGGTCCTATAGCAGCCCTGATGCCCAGCCCTAGTGGCCAGAGGAGGAGGAGGTGTGGCCTGCCTGGGAGGCTGTGGGTGTCTCCACCCACCTCTCTGCCTGGGCCCCGCCCTCAGCCCCACCTACCCCCTTGGGGCATCAGGGACTTGAGCCTCTTGGTGGGGCCCTGTCGGTTCTGGCGTTGCCAATGGCCAGTTGGGAGCAGTTTGGGCCAAGCTAGAGGCTGTGTACCCTGGCCCCTGCCCCGCACCCAGCAGCTACCTCCTGGGAGGGGGTGTCTGCCTGGGGAGGGGAACATTGAGTCCAGTCTGGTTCCTGACCCCTGACCTCCCCTGGGGCCCAGCCGGGGAAGATCCCATAGGATCTGCCCCATAGGATCTTTCCTGCTGGCTGCAGGCTGAGCCAGACGCTGGTGAAGGACGTGGCCATCCTGGCCCGGGAGATCCACGACGTGGCTGGGGATGGCGACTCGCTGGGCTCACCAGGGTCTGCCCGCAGCCCCTCCCTCAACAGCGTGCCCAGTACCCCCGCCTCCACCATCTCTGCCCGAGAGGAGGTGAGCCCAGCCCTGCCCTGCCCAGCTCCTTGCGCTCCTCAGCAGACAGCGGTCAGCTGTTAGCCCTCCCTGAGGCCCCCGTGTGCTCAGCTCCCCAAATACACATTCTGAGAGCACGGGGCCAGGACCTCCATCGGGGGCGGGGGTGTCCGGGGACCCAGGGTGGACAGGACCTGGGGTCTGCTCTGTCCACCTGCTGTTGTAGCAGGGGAGGTACGGCTCTCTCCACCTCCTGCTAGACGCCCCCCACCATGTGGGCCAATGCTGCCCTGCTCCCCCTCTCTGCAGCTGGTGCAGCACATCCCCGAGGCCAGCCTCAACTTCCAGAAGGTGCCGCCCGGCTCCGTGAACTCTCGGGACTTGGACCAGAACATGAATGACCGCTGTGAGGACCCCCTGGCCAACAAGACGCGGCCTCGGAACCGTGAGGAGGCAGGCAACCCCCCCACCCCTCCGAAAGTTGGCCTGACTACAAGCACGTGGGGCCCTGGGGCCAGGGTGGCCGAGGGAGCGGGGTCTCCATGCTGATGCCCGCCTCCTCGCAGGTGATCTTCGATAACCTGATGCTTAACCCCGTGTCCCAGCTGTCTCACGCCATCCGTGAGAACACGGAGCACCTTGCCGAGAAGATGAAGTGAGTTGGGTGCCCACATGCCCTGCCAGCCGGTGGGAGCCCCTGGGGGGGTGGGGCAGGGAGCCCACCGCTACCCAGTGCACGCCTAGCCAGACTCCCCTCAGACACAGATACCAACAGGTGCGTGTGAGCTGGGACCGTGCGGTGCTGACGCCCTCCAAGGGCACACGGCCCGATGGGCTCACGTGTGCACACACGGGCGCATGTGGCTCCTGGCAACCAGACCCTGAGCCTGGAGAGCCCCTCTGTCCCCCAGCCCTCCCATGTCAGGCGCAGAGACGGACTCGGGTACCAGCCAGCCCGGGTCCTGCTCCGGGCCTGTTTCCCCTCGGGCACAGGAGGGGGTGGCACGAGCTTCACCATGGCTGGTGGAGTGGCCTGGGAGGGTGCCCAGGTTCCGTCATCACCGTCGTCTGCCTGCTGCCCCCCCGGTGGGCAGGATCCTCTTTCAGAACACGGGGCGAGCATGGGAGGAGCTGGAGGCCAGAATCAACGCCGAGAACGAGGTGCCCATTCTGAAGACATCCAACAAGGTGAGGGCCGGTAGACCAGGACACGCTGGGACAGGACGGACCCTGCCCCCTGGGCCTCGTCCCCTCAGCCCGCCTGGCCACAAGGAGGGAGTGTGGGGGGCTGGCCCAAGCCTGGGACCCTGATGGCTGCCCCCAGAGCCCCTGGGAGAGGTGACCCCTTGGTGCTCCTGCTCCATCTGCCCTTCTCCTTGGCCCGCTTCCAGGAAATCAGCTCCATCCTGAAGGAACTGAGGCGCGTACAGAAGCAGCTGGAAGGTGAGTGTGGCCTAAAGGGGGGCTGCACTAGGGCTCTAACGTGGGGCAGGTGGAGGGGGGCTGGCGGGGACCTCAGTGGGAGACCTGACTCACATCCAGAGTTAACGGCCAGGAGACCCCCCGGTGGGCATGGGAGGCCAGGCAGGACCCTCCGGCTGCCTAACCATCCCCACCCACCCCAGTCATCAACGCCATCGTGGACCCCAGCGGGAACCTGGACCTGCTGACCGGAAACAGGGGCTTTGCGGGCTCAGCCCAGCTCGGGAAAGGCCGGCCAGCCACCCAGAGCCCGTCTTCCGCCTCCTCGGCCCTGCCCCTGAGGAGCTTCCCACCGCGGGCCAACTGCGGATCCCCCAGCCTCCCGGACCCTGCCTTCCTCCCCGACTTCCTCCCGGACGCTGAGAGGTTCCTGATCTAGGTGGCGGGCCGGGTGGCCTCCCTGTGTGCGCGCGCCCTGTGCCTCCTGCTCACCCGTCCATCTGCCGCGGCAGCCCCTCCTGGCTGCGACCAGCTCACTACCAACACCCCCACACGTGCCATAACCCCGCGGGCCGGCGCCGCCATGCCCAGGCCCCCTCCTCAGCTCCCGGGCAGCACCCCAACTGGACTGTCCAGCCCCTGTGGCCGCCCCCGCTGGCCTCCTGGCCCAGCTCCTGCTGTGGCCCCTGCCAAGGGCCAGCGTCACCGGCGCACCGCCTCCTCTCCATTGCTGTTATTCTTGTCTTTCGCTTTCAAGGAAAGAGTAGTTTGTGCCATTACAGCAGCCTCCCTGGCCTGGAAGGGGCCCCCACCCCACCCCTCCTGGGGAGCTGCTGTTCTGCTGGGAGGCCCCATGCTCTCACCTGTCCTGTCCCCGTGTGCTGGCGGGGCCAGGCAGAGGAAGAGGGGCTGGGCTGTGGGGTTATTCAGTGCCAAACCCGGAGCTGGGGGGCTCGTGATGTCCCAGGACTCGAGGTACAAGCAGGGGGCAGGCTGGGCAGGGCGCTTGCAGCTGCCCCAGAGTCCAGTGGCCCAGGACAGGGACGTAGCCTATGGAGATGTTTGGGGCAGGAACCCACCGCTTTGAGCCTCTGGTGCCAACACAACTGCCAAACCCCTTGAGCATGCTGGCTACTGCGGGGAGGCCTGAGTGTGTGGGCAGGGGCCGGTCACGCACAGGTGCCCCTGCATGCCAGACACGCATGCCCACGCTCGCTGGTCGCCCAGTGTGTCATGCTGCAGGGCATGTCCCAGCGAGGGGTGCTGGGCCCCTGCACTTGGCTTCGGTGGTTCTAGGCCAGGTGGGGTGAGCACTAGACCAAAGTGGCTGGAAACCAGGCTTCTGGAAGCTCCCTAGACAACGTGCCCTCCGCTGTGACCTCAGCCCTGTCCTTTCGGACACTGTGGGCATTAATTGGGCGTCTGCAACTGGCTCGGGCCCCACGGGCCCCTTTGCTCCTGGTCCTTTGGGGTGGTGGGGACAGGCCCCGGGAACAGTCTTGTTTTCTCAGGATTCTTTCAGCTGGGAATGTGCCAGGTGAGCCGAGCTTTGTCCCCTCCTGGGGGCTGATGTTTCTGGAGCCTCTAAGCCAAAGAGCCCTGTGGCTGTGGCCGGTGGGGGTGGGGCTGTCCCACCTGGACCATTCTGGTGCGGGTGGGCTCTGCACCCCTCCTGGCATCTGTGGGAGTGTCAACTGTGGGACAACACCGCCTGCTGGGGGGGACCCCAAGGTTGGCGGTTGCGAGTCTGGGCCACAGTGGGTGACGTGTCTCCGTGTTTACATTGAGCTGACGTGGAGCCGATGCACGGGTCCTGTGCCCCCCCCCCCGGTGTTTACGTGTGTGTGAGTGGCAGGCGGTCCCACCCGGCCCTGCCCCACGAGCCTGCTGTGTCCACACGGAGGAGGTGCTAGTCCTGGTCCACCCCTGCATGCTGCTCACTTGCCCACAGCCTGCCCCCTGGAAACAGCCGTGGCCGTCCCTGTCGTCCACGACCTCCACCCACACCCCTCGGTGGTCGATGTATGTTTTCTTTTATTCACAAGTTCGCGTTCCTCCCTCCAGTCCTCTACTTGGGATCGGTAACTTATTGTTTGGCTTCTCAGAGGCACCTCTGTGCGTCTGTCCTCAGGTGGTCTCACGGAGGTCTCAGAAAATGGTTATTTTATATGATTTGTCATGGAACTTGTTCTAATAAATCATTCTTCTATCACATGGCAACATCCCGGCGTCTGTCAGCTTGGCCTCGTTTCTCCACCAGTGGGGTTTAGGGGACGGGGAGATGGTTGGCCCGAGGGGTCTTCCCTCCCTAGGCTGGAAAAGCTGATTTGACCAAGACCAGGGGACCCTGCAATGCAGGAGACTGCCACCAGGTGGCGGCCTAGGTGAGATAGCAAAGCAGGGAAATGTCCAGATGTTTGCTCCTCCGAGAGAAGTGTTTTATTCAAGCCGTGCAAGGAGGCATGTCCAGAGCACCCCTGAAATACACGCGGCAGCAGGAGGGCAGAGCCCTGTGCTGAGACCTGGCTACTCTCATTCCTCCCCCCTCTTCATGGCCTCCGAGGAGTCTCTGACCTCACCCATTGGTGGGGACCTCACACCACCCAGTGCCCACAGCCCTGTGTCTTCACATCCAGCAGTCACAGCCCCACTTCTGGCCGCAGGGAGGACCCAGGGCAAGATGGACTGGACAAGTCCAGAGGGAGCAAGTGTCCAGCATGCTGGCAGTCCACGAGGCCAGCCACCACCAGAGCCGATTCGCTAGGCCCCTCCACCAGCAGCACAGGAGTCACTTGTATCCCGGCGGTTCCCCCATGCCAGCTCTGTTCCACATGCCAGCTCTGTTCCCCTTGCTAGTGTGGGCAGGCTGGGCCCTTCCTCTATCCTGTGGAGACCTTTAGGAGGCCACCTGTCTACTCCCCACTCGGTCACCTCTCTGGCTGTAGCAGCCCCCCAGACACAGGTGGAAGGTGAGGAGGAGGTGGGCTGGTGTGTGGCACCCTCACACAGCCCCTCAGCCAGCAAATCTTCCTGAAGACCTACTGTGCGCCTGGCCCAGACCAGCTCCAGCTGCGGAAACTCACTTGAACAGACGTTCCCAGAGGCTGGGGGAGGCGGAGGTGAACGCCCGGTGGGCGAGGTGGGGGCCCAGCAGGGAGGCGTGTGGCAGGGCTGGAAGGGCAGGCAGAGTCTCAGATTTGCAGGTGAAGCTTGGAACGGAAGGGTGGAGATGTGAGGGGCCAGGGGCTCGACATTTGGGTCCTTTCCCTAGGGAGCATGGGCTGCTTTTCCTTTTCTGGTCGGATCCGAGCGAAGTTGTTCTCCCGGTGGCTGAGGTCTTAGGGGCGGCCGTGGAGAGAGCGCTCAGGGACGGTGTGGAGGAGAGATTGGACGGTGCTAGGAGGGAAATGGGGAGAGGAGACCAGGGCCTGGACCAGAACGCAGTGGGGTGGAGGAGACCGGGCCACCCAGACAATAGTCAGAGAGGGCGAGAGTGACGCCGGGTTTCTGGGCTAATGACCCAGAGGTGGGGACAGTGGAGCAGCGGCGGGCTGTGTGGGTGGGAGGCAGGCTAGGTGTATGGCTTAGGTCCAGAGCTCCCTCCTGGGGACAGGGATCTGGGAATCACCAAGTGGGGATGGCAGCTCGGTGTCTGGCCCTGCTTGGGGTCTTGGGTCATTTGCAGAAACTAATAAAAGCACATAAACATGTAGATACGTGGATTCGTCTCCAAGTGATTTTGTTGTAGCAAATATAAACCCGATGTTCAGAAAGAATTAAGCTCACACATTTTCTGTACAAAAATGAATGGCTTTCTTTTTTCAGAAAAACATATTCAAAGAAATAATGGCCAAACATTCAGATTACAGACGCGCACACACAGAGCCGACTTCAGTTCTGCTCAGAATGAAGCTTTCACGAGTGGCGTCATTATTTAGTTTGAGGACTGGCCTGAGACGAGACGCAGGCAACTTCTGTTCTGGCCATGAGGGAGCCACGGGGTAAGAGGGACGATTGGCCCCCTCACCTTAAACAGCGGGAAAACTGGACAAAACGTGCGAAACAGCAGTTTTCACACACTGGACCGCAGGCAGCGCGGGACCAACAGCTGCCCGATGGGGACGCGGCCCAGAGCCCTCAGTGTTGCTGAGCTGAGACATGGAGCAGGCGAGGTGCGGGGGGCAAGCAGGTAGAGTTTGCAGAGCAAACAGCAGAGAGACGGGGGCTCTGAGCAGCAGGGCTCCAGTGTGGTCGCCTCTGCACACGCAGGGGAAGGAACAACGCAGCCGGGAGATGCCAGCACGCGGGGGCGCGCAGGTGTCAGCCTCACGTGGGCCTGGGAAGAGCCTGGTTCCCACCAGCCAGAGCGGGAAGACCTCGTGATGCCCGGGACGGACGGAGGCGCGGAAGGGACTTGCCACACACGTGAGCTAAACTCGCCCCACACCGAAGGCTGGCCTGCCCCCTGCACGTCTCAAAACTAAAAAGTGACTGTGACAGTCCATTATTTATAGGATACGCAAAACTCTAGCACCCAACAGCGTAACGTCCACTCGAAAAGGACCAGGCATGTGAAGAAGCAGGATGCTGTTTAGAGACAAAACCCAGTCTCTGAAGTGAAAACACGTCGGCGGCAGCAACAGCAGGGAGGCAGCACTGGAGAAAAGACGAGCAGACCTGAAGATGTGACGGGGAAGCTGCCACAGCGAGTCACAGGAAAAGGGCTGTTTGACGCAGGGAGCAGACGTTCCTGGTATGGATCAAGGTCCCACATTCGTGCAGTTGGAGGCCCAGAGAAAGAGAAATATTCAAAGAAATAATGCGAAAGATTTCCCAAATCTGATGAAAACTATAAACCCAGAGATCTGATAACTCAAGAATCTCCAGGAAAAATACAAATAATGATAATCACTGAAGCCCATCATAAATCAATTGTTGAAACTCAGTGATAGAGAAAAACTGAAAAGCAGGCATTGATAGAAAGATTTATTCTGGAAAAGGCAAAACTCTGGAGACAGTAAGATCAGGGGTACCGGGGTCAGTGGGGAGGGATGAGTGGGCGGATCACAGAGGACTTTCAGGGCAGTGCCGAGACATGTCCTGTCTTCTCTGTCTCCTCACAGCCTCTCACCATCACTGCTTCATATCTACCAACTGGAACACCCAGAATTGTTAGCTGAAAATAAAATCAAAACTAGACACAACACTGAGATCATAAGAAGTAAAGGGAAATCCCCGTGTACCAGAAACTACATGGAAACTGAAAGCCAGAATGGTCAAGGAGCTGACACTGTAGCATCGCTGGGGGGCAGTGATGGGCCCAGAAATATCCCTCTTGGCTAAACACTTGAGAATTTCTATCCACACAGAGTCAGGAGACAAGGACCTGTGCCTGGTAAGAGGAGAGATGACATTAAGAATGCTGCTCAGGGCTGGGCATTCAATGGCTGTGCACACAGGAAAAGGGGCCAGAAAACTCTGCCCACGGCCCCAGTGAGAGGGCGAGGAAGCTGGTCTGTCCCCAGCTTCTGGGAGAGAGGAAAAAATCTGCAGTAAGAAATTGAAACCTCAGGGAAAGTTGACCAGCTAATAACAGAGCTGAAGAAACAACTAGTGACTGGGAAGGCTGATCACTGGAAATCAGCCAGATGCAGAAGATGAGATGAGGATACGTAACATGTGAAAGGAGATTACAAGGCACACAAGATAGAATGAAAAGGCGCAGCATATATTTAATCTGAGATTCACAATGTGAGGATAAAGAAAATGGGTAGAGTCAATATTCAAAGAGATAATGGCTGAGAACTTTCTAGAAATGATCAAAGGCATAAATCCTCAAATTTAAGATGCACAAGTCCTAAGAAGGATATATAAGAATAAACTTAACCTGGACACATCAGGTTGACACTGCAGAACACCAAAGACAGAGAAAACCTTAACAGCAAGCAGAGAGGTAAGAGAAATTGCCTTCAAGGGAGCAACAATGAGACAGATGCATTTGTCTCCATGGCAACATAAGGGTTCAGAAGTCAAGATATTCAAACCACTGAAAGAAAAGAATTGTTAACCAATAATTTTATACTCAGCTAAACTATCATTCAAGAGTGAGGGAGAAATAGACATTTTCAGACAATAAAACCTGAAGATTTACTGCTCTTAAAGCCATGATGAAAGAATTACTTAAGGATAAACTTAGGTAGAAAAAAAACTGAATTCAGAAGGAAGATGCGATGGGGCTGGCCCAGTGGTATAGTGGTTAAGTTCACACTCTCTGCTTTGGTGGCCTGGGGTTCGCAGGTTCAAACCACGGGCGCGGACCTACACACTGCTCGTCAAGCCATGCTGTGGCAGCGTCCCACATACTAAATAGACGAAGATGGACACAGATGTTAGCTCAGAGCTAATCTTCCTCAGCAAAAAAAGAAGGAAGATGTGACATACAAGAAGAAATAGTGAATAAAGAAATTGGTAAATATGTGGTAAATCTAAATAATCATTAAGTGTTAAAAAATCATAGTGACTATGAAGAGTTACCCAAAAAAAGTGAAATTAAAATACTAGACGATAAATAAATGGAATCCTTGAGGAAGTAGTTAGAAGCAGAAAATTCAAAGCTCTTTGTGATGTTCAAGAGGGTGGAGAACTCAGTTAAGTCCAGACTTTAAAGTCAGGTATTGTGCTGGGAATGTAAAGGTCGCCACTAAAAGGATGGAGAGATAACGGAGTTCTGCTTTCAGCTACCTGGTGGGTTGAGAACTTCAAAAGCTAAGATGTTGCATAAATGACAACAAAAACACGTCTACATCTTTGCTGAACTCCAGAGAATGCACCCTGGCTGGATTTGGCCCGCGGCTGTAGTGTGATGACCCCTGGCCTAGCGTAGGTCCACCCAAGTTGGGGGAGCCTGCACGCAGTTGGGACAGTCATGGGGGCTACTCTCTGTGTCAGGGGAGAAAGACAAAAATCCATCTGCCAGGAAATGAAATTGAAGAACCCGTTTTTGCCCCAGCTATGGATAAAAAACAAAACCAAACGCTCCTGTGTAAAGGGGGCCGACAGAAGGCACCAAGCCCCCATAGCAGACGTGGAAACAGTGGGTATTGGGTTAAACGCCCACAGTGAAGATGTTGTGAGCATCCCCATTCCCCAGGCTCCGCAGACTTGTGAGAGGCAAGCTTGGGGGGGCACTGCTGGAGGGGGTGCACTAGAGAAAGGGGCCTGGGAGGGCACTGGCCACACTTTTACTTTCTGTAAATTGACGCTTCATCATCCGCCTACTGGCGTATTAACTCCTCCCAAGCAAACCGAGACTCCCCTGTAGATACCCGGGGTCCTCGGGTAGTGTTAAACTACACATGCTCGCCCTGCCTCCTCGCTCCTTTCCACAGAAGCCACAGTGAAGGCATTTGCTCACAGTCCCCTTCCCTTTTGTGACCCACCCGGTACCGCCTGTGTGGCCCTGTGGGGCCTACCATGTTCTCCCCAGGGAAATGTGAGTGTAATAAAACCTTTGAACTTTTCCAGTCCCTCTCGGTCTGCATCTGGTCCTGCCAGACCTCACCCGAGGTGACACGATTAAAACAGGGAGACAGACCACATCTCTCAAGGGCTCTCCACCCTCACCAGGAGAGGGGCAGGGCTGGCCGGGCAGCGCTCCCCCCGCGGTGCCTCCTGGCTGGTGATGGCTCATGTAAAGGAGCTTCTGGGTCTCAGGACTTGGTCAGCTTGTTCTTTCATTAATCTAACTGGGAACGGTTGAGCCAGCATCTTCCTAAACTCAGAAAGAAAGAAGAAAAAGCTGTGAGGTCCACCTGGGCATGTCTCTCCTCAGTCTCCCCTTGTTTCATGTGGGCTTGGGGGTCAAATTTATGTTGCCTCAGATGCGTAGAGAATCTCTGGGGTGAGAGACGTAGTCAGAGTGGTTCCAGGTTGATAGTGATCCTGGTTCCTGCAGAACAGATGCAAATCGTCTCTAGAGAAATGCGCCTTCAACCCGGACCCTCAACACCCCCGCAGATTAAGTCACCTAAGTGTGAACTCACTCTCAAAAGTCATAAAACACACCACGGTGACGCCAGCCCAAAATAACAAATAAAAATGCTATTGAAAAGATGAGAAAAGAGCAAAAAAATAAAATACAGCTGGTCAGAGTTGGAAAAGCATCACACTGAAAGCTATTATGACTGAAAATAAAGTTTTTTTAAAACCTCAGAAAGAGAGTTAAACAGCAAATTAGACAGCTAAAACAAGAATTAGTTAACATAAGAAAGAAAAGAGGAAATTATGGGAGTAGAAAATGTAAAAGAGAGGTTAATAGGCATAGAGGATTGAGTGACAAAAGGTGACATACCCCTATGTGGGCTTCCTGAATGAGGGAATAGGAAGAATGAGGAGAGGAAATATTCAAGAGACAATCACTGAGAATTTTCTGGAACTGGGAAAGACATGTGCTATGGTTTGAATTGTGTCTTCCCAAAAGATGTCGAAGTCCTAACGCCCAGAACCTGTGAATGGGACCGTCTCTGGAAATAGGGTCTTTACAGATGATCATGTTAAGACGAGGTCATTATGATGGAGCCTGACCCAATATCACCGGTGTCCTGAGGAAAAGGGAGAATTTGGACACAGACAGGTGTGTACAGAGGCAGGTGATGCGAAGATACAGGGACAGTGCCATCGACAAGCCAAGGAACACCCAACGCCACCAGAAATTAGGAGAGAGGCTGGAACAGACTCTCCCTCACAGCCTCAGAAAGAACTAACCCTGCCGACTAGCCCGAACTAACCCTGATTCAGGTCTTCCCGCCTCCAGAACGGAGACAATAGATCTCTGTTGTTTAAGCTGTCCATTTTGTGGTACTTTGTTACAACAGCCCCAGCCAACGGATACAACGTATATCCACCGATTCAGGAAGCATAATATATGCCAAACAGGATAAAAAAGAAAACTCCCTGGGGCCAGCCCGGTGGCTTAGTGGTTAAGTTCACGTGCTCTGCTTTGGAGGCCCGGGATTTGTGGGTTTGGATCCTGGACGCGGACCTACGCACTACTTATCAAGTCATGTTGAGGCGGCGTCTCACATAGAGCAACTAGGAGGTATAACTATGACATACAACTATCTACTGGGGCTTTGGGGAGAAAAAAGGAAAAAAGGAGGAAGATTGGCAACAGATGTTAGCTCAGGGCCAATCTTCCTCAAAAAAAAAAATTAGCAGAAACTAAAAAAAAAAGAAAACTCCACCTAGATACATCACAGCAACACTGACGAATGCCACAGACGGAGAGAATTTGTTAAAAACAACCACAGAGCAAAGAAAGATTCCTTACAAAGAAATGACAGCAGATTCCTCAATTACGATAGTGGGACCCTCAACCCTCAAGTTTCCAGAGTTAACAACTGTCAATCAAGAATTCTGTACCTGGAAAACTTATCCTGCAATAAGGAAGGAAAATTAGAGACATTTCCATATGACTAATAACTGAGCTTTTACCAACACACCCCACTTAGGGAAAGTAACTGACAACCAAGGATTTTATCTCTAGCTAAATTATTGTTCCAGTCAATTCTAAAGGATGTGTTTCAGGAAGATGGGCAGTGACCTCAGAGGGAAGGTCTGAAACACAAGGACGAATGACCAGGAGATAAACTGGTAAAAGTGGATAATTCAAAACACCCTGACTGCATAAAATAATCATAAAATGTATAATTTATGGAGTTTAAAATAATAATAATAATAGTATTACAAGATAGAACAAAAATAACAGACAACAGCAGAACATATAGTGGAGATCACTGGAGTTAATTATTCAGAGTTCCTTTGTTATTCAGGAGAGAAAGATGGCAATTATGTTAAAGCTTTCTTATGTATGCAAGGTAAAAATTTATTTATTTATTTTATTATTTTATTGAGGTCATATTGGCTCATAACATTGTGTAATTTCAGGTGTACATTATCATATATTAGTTTCTGTATAGGCTGCATCGTGCTCCACCACTAGTCTAGTTTTTATGCATCACCATACATATGTGCCCCTCTCCCCCTTTCACCCTCCTCCCAACCCCCTTCCCCTCTGGTAACCACTAATCTGTTCTCTTTATCCATGTGTTTGTTTATCTTCCACATATGAGTGAAATCATGTGGTGTTTGTCTTTCTCTGTCTCACTTATTTCGCTTAACATAATACCCTCAAGGTCCATCCATGTTGTTGCAAATGGCACGATGTGGCTGAGCAGTATTCCGCTATGTATACATGCCACATCTTCTTTATCCATTCATCATTGATGGGCACTTGGGTTGCTTCCACGTCTTGGCTATTGTGAACAGTGCTGCGAGGAACAGAGGGGTGCATAGATCTCTGTGAATTGTTGATTTCATGTTCTTTGAACAAATACCCAGTAGCTGGGTCATATGGTATTTCTATTTTTAATTTTTTGAAGAATCTCCATACTGTTTTCCATAGAGGCTGCACTAGTTTGCATTCCCACCAGCAGTGTATGAGAGTTCCCTTTTCTCCACGTCCTCACCAACACTTATTATTTCTTGTCTTGTTAATTATAGACGTTCTGACAGATGTGAGGTGATATCTCGTCATGGTTTTGACTTACATTTCCCTAGTAATTAGTGACGTTGAACATCTTTTCGTGTACCTGTTGGCCATCTGTATATCTTCTTTGGAAAAATGTGTGTTCATATCCTCTACCCATTTTTTTGATAGGATTGTTTTTTTGTTGTTGAGTTGTATGAATTCTTTATATATTTTGGAAATTAACCCCTCGTCGGATATACGATTTGCAAATATTTTCTCCCGGTTGGTGGGTTGTCTTTTCATTTTGTTGATGGTTTCCTTTGCCTTGCAGAAGCTCTTTAGTCTGATGTAGTCCCATTTATTTTTTCTTTTGTTTACCTTGCCTGAGTAGACATGATATTCAAAAAGATACTGCTAAGACTGATGTCAAAGAGTGTACTGCCTGTATTTTCTTCTGAGTTTTATGTCTTACATTCAAGTATTTAATCCATTTTGAGTTAATTTTTGTGTATGGTGAAAAAAAATGGTCTACTTTCATTCTTTTCATGTGGCTGTCCAGTTTTCCCAGCACCATTTATTGAAGAGACTTTCCTTTCTGCATTCTATGTTCTTGGCTCCTTTGTCGACAATTAGCTGTCCATAGGTGTGTGGTCTTATTTCTGGCTCTCAGTTCTGTTCCATTGATCTGTGTGTCTGTTTTTGTGTCAGTACCATGCTGTTTTGATTACTGTAGCTTTGCAGTATATTTTGAAGTCTGGGGTTGTGATGCCTCCAGCTTTGTTCTTTTTTCTAAGGATTGCTTTGGCTATTCAGGGTCTTTTGCTGTTCCATATAAATTTTAAGATTCTTCTATTTCCGTGAAGAATGTCATTGAGATTCCGACTGGGATTGCATTGGCTTTGTAGATTGCTTTAGATAATATGCTTTAGATAATGTTTATTCTTCCAATCCATACGTATGGGCTATTTTTCCATTTCTTTATATCTTCTTCTATTTCTTTCAATAATGTCTCACAGTTTTCAGTGTATAGGTCTTTCACTTCCTTGGTTAAATTTATCCCTAGATATTTTATTATTATTTTTTTTGCGATTGTAAATGGGATTGTATTCTTGACTTCTCTTTCTGCTAGTTCTTTATTATTTATAGAAAGACAACTGATTTTTGTGAGTTGACCTTGTACCCTGCAACTTTGCTGTAGTTCATTGTTTCCAATAGTTTTCTGGTGGATTCTTTGGGGTTTTCTACATAGAGAATCATGTCGTCTGCAAACAGTGAGAGTTTCACTTCCTTTTCAATTTGGATCCCTTTTATGTCTTTTTCTTGCCTAATTGCTCTGGTCAAAACCTCCAGTACTATGTTGAATAAGAGTGGACACACTTGTCTTGTTACTGTTTTCAGAGGGATGGCTTTCAGTTTTTCACTGTTAAGTATGATGCTGGCTGTGGGTTTGTCATATACGGCCTTTATTATGTTGAGGTGCTTTCCTTCTCTGCCCATTTTGTTGAGAGTTTTTATCATAAATGGATGTTGGATCTTGTCGAATGCCTTCTCTGCATCAATTGAGATGATCACATCTTTTTTTTTTTTTCGCTTGAGGAGGATTAGCCCTGAGCTAACATATGTGGCCAATCTTCCTCTATTTTGTATGCGGGTCACTGCCACAGCATGGCTGACGAGTGGTGTAGATCCATGCCCGGGAACTGAACCCTGGCTGCCAAAGAGGAGCATGCCAAACTTAAAACTAGGCCACTGCGCTGGCCCCGAGATGAACATGTGATTTTTACTCCTCATTTTCTTAATGTGGAGCATCACGTTGATTGATTTGCAGATGTTGAACCATCCCTGTGTCCCTGGAATAAATCCCACTTGGTCATGGTGTATGATCTTTTTGATGTATTGCTTTATTCAATTTGCCAATATTTTGTTGAGGATTTTTGCGTCTATGTTCATCAGCGATATTGGCCTGTAGATTTCCTTCTTTGTATTGTCCTTGTCTGGCTTTGGTATCAGGGTGATGTTGGCCTCATAGAATGTGTTAGGAAGTATTTTGTCTTCCTCAATTTTTTGGAATAGTTTGAGAAGGATAGGTATTAAATCTTCTTTAAATGTTTGGTAGAATTCTCCGAAGAAGCCATCTGGTTCTGGACTTTTATTTTTGGGGAGGTTTTTGATTACTGTTTAAATCTCTTTACTTGTCGTCGGTCTATTCAGATTCTTTATTAAGTTAAAACTTTAAAGATAAGCTAAGTAATGTGGTAACATGCCACCTCTGAATGTCAGCGAATCCACACAACAAAAGAATATTGATTGCTGATGTGAAGTCAGCTGTGGGTCAGAGTGACTTTTTGGGGAAATTGTCCTTCAGGTGGGAAGTCAGTGACCAGGCTGAAGGAGTCTCTCCCATCTGGGCTGCATCATCAGAGCCCAGGATGTGGCAGGAGGGAATGATGGTGCTCCTTCCACCACAGATGAAAGAATTTAGAAGAGAAGTGACATATGCCATTCTCACTCACAACACATTGGCTAGAACCTGTCATATGACTGTCACACAACCCACACGATTGTCAGGAAAAATAACCGTCTCCTGTTCTGAAGGTGGTGTGGGTGAGCTCTGGAAGTTTCCATCACAAAGCACCATAACCGAAAGAATATAACTGGAGCAGTAGGAGGAAATGGAAGAAGAAAAAGGTCAATCAATCCCAAAGAAGGCCAGAAAAAAAGAAATGAAAAATGTGGGCCAAGTAGCCCAGTGTAAGGAATTAAAAATAAATAAAAATGTATCACTACTCAGTAAACGTAAATAGGCTAAACTCAGCTGGAATAGGTAGAGAAGGTCAGATGAAAGGATTTTTTTTAAAACTCCAACTCCATGTCACCTGTAAGACACATGTCTGAAATATAAGAACACACAACACATTAAGGTAAAAGGATATTTTTAAAAATCCAAGCAAATATTCATCAAGAGAAAGTTGGTATAGCTAACGTAACATCAGACAAAATAGATTTTAAGACAAAAACTATTATTAGGAAAGAGAGAGTGAGTATCTAATGACATGTGTATAGGTCTGAGGATATAAGGAGGCGACGTGCCCACACATAAACAACGGCCTTGAGTGGGGGAGCAAAGACTGACAGAGCCACATGGAGAAATGGACGGATCTACCGTCACGCAGGATTTCAGCACAACGCTCAGTGATTCCTAGGGCAAGTGGAGAAAATATTACTAAATGGTACAAGAGATTTGAAGAGCATAATTAGTGACCTGAATTTGAAGACCCATCTAGACCCCAGATCCTAACGACTGAGACTTCACGCCCTTCTCAAGCACATTGACGAAAACTGTGCATCCACTTGGACGTGAAGCAAGTCCTAACGAATGTTAGAAATCTAGTACTGTATAGACACTGCTCTCTAAGCCGAATGCAATTAAACTATAAATCAATAGCTAAGACAGAGCTTTCCGAGACACTGGGAAGTCTTAAACCAGATTTCTAAATCATTCATGGGTGAAAGAAAAAAATAGCAAAACATGTAGAACTAAATAATGACATGCTACACAAGAAATTTTGTGGGATGCAGCAAAAGCGGAATTCTGCAGAAAATGTGTCCCTTAAACACTTTGTGTTAGTATAGAAGAACAGGTGAAAATTAAACACTTAAGCATTCAACTTAAGAAGGTAGAAAAATAACAACAGAAATATACACAGAAAGTAGAAGATGGATGTAATAAAGGTTAAAAACACAAATAAATGAAAAACAAAATTATAATAGAGAAAACCCCAAGTAAAAATTGATTTCTTGAAAAAAAAATAGCTAAAATTCTGGAAAGATCTTCCAAGGGGGGTCAAAAGAGGCACAGAAAAGGGGGACATCACTCTAGATGTGGCAGAGAGGAAAAGATAATAAGATAAGAAGATAACATTATGACTAACCTTATGTCAATACAACTTGGAGCTTTAAACAGAATGAACACATTCCTAGAAAAATATTATTTGCCAAATTTGACTCAGAGAGAAACAGAAAGCCTGAATCATCCTACCACCATTAAAGAAATTGAATTAATAATTTACAATCTTCCCACAACGATGTCAAAAATCTAGGACAGATTTACTTGTTCTACCAAAATTGAAAGGAATATTTTATCCCATTTTTACGAACTTCAAAATGTAGGAAAAAGTGGCTGCACTACCCAATTCACTCTAGGACTCTCATAGAATCTACACACAAAGACAAGGCATAGATTAGCTGTTGCCAGAGGCGGGGGTGGGGCTGGGGAAGTGGGTGAAGGGGGTCAAAAGATACAGACTTCCAGTTACAAGATAAATACGTCCTGGGGATGTGATGGACAGCATGGTGACTATAGTTAATGACACCGTATTGTACATTTGAAAGTTGCTAAGCGAGTAGATCTTAAAAGTTCTCATCACAAGGGAAAAAAATTGTAACTATGTGAGGTGATGGTTGTTAACTAAACGTATTATGGTGATCATTTTGCAGTATATACATATATCAAATCATTATATTGCACAACTTAAACTTATATAATGTTATATGCCAATTATATCTTAATAAAACTGGGGAAAATAATAAAATAAAAAAGCAAAAAAAAGAAAAGGACCTTGTAATGTTACATTTGAGTTGGAAATATCAATAGGAACGCAAGATGGGCAGCCAAAAAAATGTAGAAGGAGTAATAATATTAGAAAACCAATGGGTCTAAGTCCATTAGGCACAAGGTAACGAGGAACTGGAAATTTGCAAGGCACCAAAGTGTGACCCTCAGGCTGCTTGCTGGGTGCAAGGAAGAAAATACACCTTTATAGCCGTCAGGTTTAGCATCACTGATGGTGGGGATGCTGGGATCCAGCGGGACCCTTGTACCGCAGAAAGCACCACCTGGGTGGCACCCTGGCCTCTGCCTAACCCAGCTGTCCGTCTCACTTCCAGGGTCAGGCGGCACTGGGAAAAGAGGACAGAGACCCCGTGATGGGGTCTTCCCCGTGGGAAGGTTGTTTTGGGGGGGAAAGTGATTTAAGAGACACAAAGACCAAACTCAGTGTGTGGACCCCCCCGGACACAGTAAACGAACTAGCTATAACAGACATTTTGGTGACAGTTGGGAAAGTCTGAACATTGTTACAGACTGAGAGTTTGTGTCCCCCAAAATTAATATTTTAAATCCTCACGCCCGGGGGATGGTGTTTGGAGGTGGGGCCTTTGGGAGGTGATGAGGTCACAAGGGTGGAGCACACAAATGGAATCAGCGCCCTGATAAAAGGGACCCCAGAAAGCTCCCTCGCCCCTTCCGCCCTCCGAGGACATGAGAAGGCGCCGTCTGTGAACCGGGAAGTGGGCCCCGCCAGACACCAAATCTGCCAGCACCTTGATCTCAGACTTCCACCCCAGAACGGCGAGAAACAAACTTCTGTCATTTATAATCCATCCTCTCTATGGCGTTCTGTTATAGCAGCTGGAACAGACCAAGACAAACATGAAATATGCATTTGACACAATTAAGGAATTATTGATTCTGTCAGGGGTGATAATTGCGTTTTGATTTTGTAGGAAATTTACTTATTTAGAAATGCATGCTCTAGTATTTAAAAGTGAGATGTCATCTGTGTCCTCCTTTACTTTGAGATTTCTTAGTGAAAACCACAAGGAATCCGATACGACAGATGTTTGCAACTGTGAAGTCTCAGTGGGGAGCCTGCTCTCCTCTCCACTTTCTGCACGTCTGAGCTTTTTTAAAAATGAAAAAAAGGATAAATGAGGTAGCAAAGGGAGAGAAGCTTTGCTACACATAAAACTGACAATTCAGAAAAGATAAGTAAATACTCCAAATCCCTAAGAAAAAGTCAACAACTCAATTTAAAAATGGGCAAAAGACACAAATGAGACTTCCCGGAAGAGGAGGCCCACATGACCGCAGACACACCAGGACCCGGAACCCCCTTCACGACCAGAGAAATGCATGCTGAGCCACATCTGGGTGCTAGTTCACACCCACCCACCGGGCAAACTTAAAAAGCCCGACACCATACGTGTTGGGGACAATGAAGAACAACGGGAACTCTTTGAGACGACAACCTCATGTTATCCTGGCAAGTGAGGATGTGCGGATCTGTCACTGAAGAAAACTGGGGCAGCAGCATGCAGGCATCCAGCAACCCCGCCAGGGAGCAGGGGCCACCCCGCTGTGGCCTGGTCATGAGGACCGACCCCGAGGCCAGGTGGGGCAGAGGGTCCAGGAAGAGAGTGGAGGCATCTGGGGATCTTCCCCCATTCACCTCCTGGTCCACCCTCACAGGCCCGGGGCCCCCTCCTCAGGCCTGCCCTCCGGACTGCTACCCACCTGACGGGTGGCCTTCTCCCACGGTCGCTCTAAGGTCAGCACCCTGGACAGGGCCCCCTGTAGCCCCTGCCCGGCACAGGACCTTACAAGCAGAGCTGGGGCAGACACCCAGACCTCATTCAAAGTGAGCACTATTCTAAAGGTCCCGGTCTGTGGGGCAACAGTGTCCAGGATTCAGGGAGCCCCAGTCAGAGCCAGGAGGGGGAGGCAGAGCCCCTTGCTGGGAACCAGGGCTGAGCACTGGCAACCTAGAGCCAGGCCTGTGTTTTCAGACCGGCCAATGAGTGGCCCCACCTGTTTTCTCCCGATGGAGGTCCTGGCTGCCTCACTTTGTCAGCCTCCCTTGCAGCTAGATGCGACCATGTGACCAAGTTCTAAATCATGAGGCATAAGTGAAAGTGCCCTGTGGGACTTCCAGAATATCTCCTCTGGGATCCTCCTTGTGTTCTGCGAGGAACATGGAGGCAATGACTGAGCTCCAGCAGCAACTATGGAGCCATGAGGCTGCTGGTCAACTCTAGGGTTTGGGAGCTGAGAGCTGGAGGGAACTGGCTCCCAGTGGCTGTACAGCCAACACCATCTCTAGCCCACCAGCCCCTGACACCGGTTAGTGTGAGAGAGAAATAAACAACCTTGCTAACACCATGGTTCCCTGGGTCCCTGTGACTGGCATCATCCCTGATGCACAGGCCCGTGAGAGTGGAGTGCTTCCTCCTGCGGAAGGGGGTCGGGGGGGGAGGGTTTTCTCTGGAGGTGGAAGTTCGCAGCCCCTCCCAGCTCCAGATGTCTGAGGGGGCTGCAGAGGGATGTACTCAGGACTAAGAGGAAGTGGCCAGGAGGGGAAGCTGCAGGCTGCAGAGAGGAGGCAGGTGGGTGGGGTGGAGGCTGTCACTGGAGCCCCCCCGGCAAGCTAACGGCCTGCAGTCTGTTGCTGGAGCCAAGATGAAGGCCAAGGCAGGACCCCCAGAGGTAAGTGCCTATGAGTCCAGGGCCAGGTGGGAGAGCCCCTGGGAAGGGGACTGTGGTCCATTTCCCTGTGGCCCCATGCTGCCAGCAACCCTGTGCCCAGAGGGCCACAAAACCTCCAACTGGGCCTGCAGACAACCCGTTCCTCCCCAACTTGTGCAGCCGGGACCACCAGGGCCTCAGGGTCTCCCAGCGAGTTGACAGCAGGTCCCCTGCCCCAGCCTGGGACGGCAGCTGCACCCACGCCCTGCAGCCGGCCCCACCCCAGGGACACACAGGATCCCCAGGGCTGCAGCGAGTGAACAGGTCTGCAGCTGCCTAGAGCCAGCCTGGGTAGCCGCCTCCTCTGGTCCCAGGGTAGTTCCCAACGGCCGAGAGGAGACAATGCGTTCTGGGGATCAGCGGCCTGGGAGGTGGCTCAGACAGGCTCCAAGCCCCAGATGGGGCTGTGAGGGGCCAGGCCACTGGGCTCTGACCTGCCTGTCTGTGGTGCATTTAGGGGACAGAGACCCTTCTCCCATGTGGTACAGCACAGGGAGCAGCCCCTCCAAGGAAGTCCCTGGTGCCCCCTTCACCCGGCCCCCAGCCCAGGACTTCACTCTGATTGCCTCTCCCAAGAGTTAGTGAAGGGGGTCTCGTGAGCCTGTTCACTACGAAGCCCTCATACGGGACCCCAATTCTTCCCTGGTTGTGGGGGCAGGCCCCTGAGCTCGGCTCTGCCAGGTGGATGGGGGAGCACCCTTGAGGCCCTGAGCTCCCCTCTGCAGGGTGGAGGTCGCGGAGCATCCTCCAGGGCCCAAGCTCAGCTCTGGGGGCGGGGGAGGCCCCCCAACTCCCGTCTGTGGGGACTCCCCTGCAGGGAGGCGACTCTGCCCAGGCCCCCTCTCTCGTTCTGGTTTCCGGGGCCCGCACCACCCTGTAATGTTCTGGCTCAGGGCAGACACAGCCCCCAGACCCAGGTTTTGTGGCTGCCGCCTCCCCACGTTGAGGCAGGCCAGGGGGTCCCGTAAGAGGACAGCCCCAGAATGGACCCCAGAGGCCTCAACCAAGCTGGCTGCTCCTGGTCTGACCCCCAGAGCCCGTGGGGCCTGTGCTGACAGCCTGGCTCCCTGGGCCCCGGTGCCCGGCCTAGGTGCACGCGCAGGCGCGTAGCTCAGCCCCGGGTCCCCCTTCCCCACCAAGGCCGGGAGGGTGGGCTTCTCCTGCCCCTCATGGACATCTCAGTCAGAGGGTGGCTGGCCAGGGTGACCCAGATGTTGCACACAGGCCATTCCCTGCACCCCAGGGAGGGCACACTGAACTTGGGAGCACCCCACTTGGGGTGGCATTTGAGAGTGCTTTGGGGAGGCGCCCAACTCTCGGGGGCTCTGTCGGGACAAGACAAGTCCCCTACACCCAGCTGCCTGCAGAGTCCTGCTGCAGAGGGACAGAACCCGACAGCAACGTGGGCTCTCAGCTCAGCCCACAGCCCCCCAGCAGCAACATGGGGTCCTGACTCAGACCACACTGGGCCTCTCTGGCCTCTCCGTGCCACAACCTTCTCAGCCAGGACAGGGGCTGCTGCCCAGATCCCAGGAGGGGGCTGCTGCGGGGCCAGGACAGGTGCCCCACCCTAAGGGGAAGTGCTATTTATAGGCCTGTGTTGAGGGGCCAAGAGTGAAAGCAGAAACCGCGCTCCGACTCCCTGCCGTTGTGGCTGAAACAAGGAACTGAGATTCCGACACCCAGACACCCACGGAGAGCGGGAAACACAGCCTGAGATTCGTCCCAGGCACAGAGCGGGACACACACACATACGCATGCACACACATGCACGCACGTACACACGCACACATGCACACATACACATGCACACATACGTGCACGCACAAGCACATGTGCACACACATGCACATGAAAGGTAGGGGACTGTGCCAGCTCCAGGGTCCGCCACCTGCAGGCCGGGCTGCCTGGGTGAGGGCAGCAGAGTGGAGCCCAGCAGCGGGCCTCACACCAGGGTGTGACCTCAGCAGGAGTGAGGAGGCCTCTGGGGTTTGAACGGCTATCTGTAGGGCCCCCACAAATGGGCACTGTGGGGCCACTCCGGGCAGTGCTGTGGGTGACGCCAGGTCACCTTGCACAGGTGCTGAGACCTCTGCGAGCGTCGGTGACCCCGGCGTGGCCCTGCTCCACACCACCCCACAGCCCACCGGGCAGAGAGGCTGGCACAGTAGGACTGGGAGCACCCACAGGAGGGGGCTGAGCGGGCTCACAGGGCCCCTGGGCCAGAGTGGCAAGGACGAAACCAGCCGTGGGGGACCAGGGGCACCCTGCCACGTGGGTTGCTCAGTCCCTGCTCTATCTCGGGGGGACCTGGGAAAACAGCCAGTTACCATGTGGCCACAGTGGCCCCAGGAACCTGACCCTCGGCATGGTGGGCTCAGGCCCTGCTCAGCATCATCCTCCCCTCCCACTGCTCAGTCTGGCCCCACCCCCGCTGCAGGCTGGCCCTCCCCAGGAGCCAGCAACAGTCTGTCCAGCACTGGAGGGGCCCTCACGGCCCACCCAGAAGTAAAGCATGCCCATACCAGCCGAGGACCCCACGGTGACACCCTTCTTCAGTTGCAGGTGCTGGGGGTGCTGGCTGTGCTGTGGCTGGGCACTGTGACTCTCACCTACCTCCTGTGGCCAGTGTCCCCTCCGCCCACCTGGGGCCAGGTGCACCCTGAGGAAGGGCCGACCAGGTCCTGGGGCCGTGGCTCCAGCCCACACTGGGAGGCCCGGCGGCAGCCGTGGCAGAAGGACTCCTGCCGGTGAGTGAGCCTGTGGGGTCTGCAGGACCATGGGCGGGTCTCCCCCCATTGGATCTCCCCAATGGGATAAGCATTGCCATCCGCCAGCTCCTCCTGGAAGATGCTGGTTCCCGGGCAGGGCGGGCAGTGAGGCAGGGGGAGCCGGTGGGGGGACAGGGAGAGTCCCTGGACTGCATGGGCTGGAGTGGAGGTGGGGAAGGGGTGGACTTGGGGTGCTCTTTGCAGCAAACACAGATTGCCACCCGGGGGCTCTGACAAGGTGGGTGAACCCGGTCCTCCTTGGGCTGAGGCGGGGCACCTTCATAGCCCTTCCACCCCTGGGGATGGGGTTGCTGCTCCCACCTGCACCGTAGACCCCTCCAGCCCACCACACAGCCCTGCTCTGAGTCCTGGAATCCCAGACCCTCCGCAGGGAGGAAACTGCTCTGCACACGCCCTGAGACCGGTGCTCCACACCTTCTCTCTGGGTCAGGTCTGGCCACCTCCAGGGGCCTCCACACCAGCAGGCAGCTGAGCCTGCAGGGGCAACAGCTCCCCAAGGGCAGTGCCTGGGATTAGGGTGGGGCCTGGGCCCCCAATCGACCTGCTCTCAGGCCCCCCGCTCAGGCCCCTCCCTGGTTCACTCCTGGGTGTCACCCCCCAGTGGACTTGCTGGGCTCAGCCTGCCCTGCCCCATCTGGTTTGCTGCCCCCTCTCTGCACCCTTGGCCTGGGCTTGGGCATGGGGCCACGTGGGCAGCAGGGACGGAGCAGGTGATGAGAGGCAGGCTGGCAGCTCCTACACTCACGCTCTGACCACGCTCGCTCCCTCCACAGGCTTGTCCTCGTGGAGAGCATCCCCCAGGACCTGCTATCTGCAGCCGGCAGCCCATTGGCCCAGCCCCTGGCCCAGGCCTGGCTGCAGCTGCTGGATGCTGCCCAGGAGAGCATCCATGTGGCCTCCTACTACTGGTCCCTCACAGGGCCTGACATCGGGGTCAACGACTCGTCTTCCCAGCTGGTGCGCCCCGGCCCCTCCCCCCAACTCTGAGGCTGCAGGCTGTCCCAGTGCTCGGCACACAGCAAGTTGGGTCACATCTGTCTGACTCAGCTGTGGGCAGTGAGGGGTGGCCTCCTGGGGAAGGTCTGGGTCTTTCCTAGTGGGAGGGGGCAGAGGGCCAGCCTGGGGGTCATTGCTCACTGCTGGCCCGGCCCTGCAGGGGGAGGCCCTTCTGCAGAAGCTGCAGCAGCTGCTGGACAGGAACATTTCTCTGGCTGTGGCCACCAGCAGCCCGACACTGGCCAAGAATTCCACCGACCTGCAGGTCCTGGCAGCCCGAGGTAGATGCCCGCCCATCCTAGGCCCTGCTGCTCTTGGGTGAGCGTAGGCTGACCTGCTGGCGCCATGGGACAGGGACAAGGACAGAGGAGCTGCCCAAGGGGGAGGCCAAGAAAGGCACCCCATGCTTCCCCTGGACACCAGGAGAGCAGGCTCCCAGGGCTGCGGGCCCCTTTGCCTTGGCTTCACCTGGGGCTGGTTCCAAGGAGCCAGAAGTGTCACTTTCCATGGGCAGAGCATAGCGTGGCCTCGGAGCCCCGCTGAGCCCAGCTGCCTTGACCTCTGGGTGGAAGCTCAGCTGGGAGCAAGAGGCCGTGGGCACAATCCTGACAAATGCGGGCTCTGGAGCCAGGCTACCTGGAGGGATCTGGGGCCATCTATGGCTCCGCTTTCCCATCTGTAAGATGGGGACGATAGTGGCATCAGCTCGGTAGGACTGTGAGGATAAATGAGTCGACCCACTGCAAAGAGCTGAGAACTTACTCACCCTGTCGTCCTGCACCCCGGCCAGGTGCCCAGGTGCGACGTGTGCCCATGTGGCAGCTCACCGGGGGCGTTCTGCACTCCAAGTTCTGGGTCGTGGATGGGCAGCACATCTACATGGGCAGTGCCAACATGGACTGGCGGTCGCTGACACAGGTGAGTCCCAGAGCCCAGAGGGGGGCTCGATCACTCCCCGCACTCCCCGGGCTTTGCCTGACATCCCACGTGGCCAGGCACCCAACGGAACCCTGGGTGGTGCGGCCACGTCTGTCACATCACCAGAATGCAGACAATCAGAGGCCGTTCGATAGGTTACGTGATTCTACACAGCCATGAGCTCACGCTGTGGAACATCAGTGAACCACACGGAACGATGTTCGAGTCACTTTATCCAGGGAAACCCACAGACTGCAAAGCACGATCCCTTTTAGGAAAGAGATGCATTAAAAACCACCAAAGAGTGTTGGTGGGAAAATGGCAGCAGTGGTGGTCGTTTGACAGTGAAGGGAAGAATGACTTTTCTTCTTTGTGCTTTTGTGCATTTTGTATTGCTTTTTTGGTAATAAAAACGTACTGACTTGATCGTTGGAATACAATGTTCAAGGAAAATGGGGACCCACTGGGCGCCCCCCTATGGCTCCCCCAGGTCGCTTCCTATAGAGACTGGTTGCCAGTGGGGGCCGCACCCTGCCCACATCTCTGGCCTGGGGGGCCCCCCTCCCAGCCCCACGGGGGGCCTCCTCCCGCAGTGTTGCCCCCTCCCCGCAGGTGAAGGAGCTCGGCACCATCATCTACAACTGCAGCCGTCTGGCCCAAGACCTGGAGAAGACCTTCCAGACCTACTGGGTGTTGGGGGCACCGAGGGCTGTCCTCCCCAAATCCTGGCCTCGAAACTTCTCGTCCCACATCAACCATGTCCAGCCCCTCCGGGAACGCTTTGACGGGGTGCCCACCACCGCCTACTTCTCGGTAAGATGGGTGGAGGAGGCCCGTCACAGCCCTCTGCTTTCCTGGCTGGCCACACCTGCAGGGAACCCTGCTCCACCTGGGCCTGCCCTGCAGACACCACACGCCTACGACATCCTCAAGGCAAGGGCTCCGGGAGCCTATGACATGGACCGGGCCGTGGTCCTGGGGAGAGCCACAGGCGGGTGTCTGCAGACCCAGCTCCAGGAAGGGATGCAGGTCATCACCATCCATGGGAGACAGGCAGCCTGGGGGGTGTGGGGGTGTCCTATGGTCCTGGGGGGTCTCCAACCACACTGTTGGGTGGGGTCAAGGGGCTGCGGCTGAGGACCAGGGAGGGTGGGGGAAGGCTAGTTCATCAAGCGGTTCAGTTACTCTGCGGGAAAGGAAGGAAGACGAGGGGTGGGTCGGTCATGTCCCCAGCAGATGCCCCTCCATCGGGGATGCGGGAGCAGACAGCCCTCCACCTGCCCAGTGGCTGGTCTACAGCAGAGCCCGGCATCAGAGCCAGGGACGCTTCTCTAGACGTGGGCCCTGCCCTGAGCAGGTGCAGAAGTCTTCTCCGTGCAGAGAGCTGTCTTTGGCTGGGAAGTCAGGCCCATCTGCAGCCCGGCGAGGGCCAGCTGCTTCCCCCGCTCTCCCCACCTGGACTCAGGGCCAGCCCGAGGCCCCTGTTCAGACCCTCCTTCTCCTCCCCCCACCTCTCCAGCAGCGCCTCTCATCTTCCTCCCGGTTCCCAGTGCCGGAGGGTGGGTGCACGGTGGGGTCACGGGTCCAGGACCCCAGTGTCTCAGAAGGGGCCAGCAGTGCCCTCAGGGACCTCTCTCCTGGCACAGGCATCGCCGCCCGCGCTCTGCCCCCACGGCCGCACCCGGGACCTGGACGCGCTGCTGGCTGTGATGGGGGCGGCCCGGGAGTTCATCTACGCCTCCGTGATGGAGTACTTCCCCACCACGCGTTTCAGCCACCCTGCCAGGTGGGCCTGGGTGGGAGCTGGGCGGCCCTGGACGGGGGAGGCCCGCTTTGCTGGTGGGCAGCTCCCAGCGGGTCTTCCCTCCTGCCAGGACCCTGCTCACCCAGGGCTCTCAGGCAGGGCCCGGTGGCTGAGGACCCTGACGCTCCTCTCCCCCAGGTACTGGCCAGTACTGGACACTGCGCTGCGGGTGGCGGCCTTCAGCAGGGGCGTGCGAGTGCGCCTGCTGGTCAGCTGTTGGCTCAACACGGACCCCCGCATGTTCCCTTTCCTGAGGTCCCTGCAGGCCCTCAACAACCCCAAGGCCGGCGTCTCGGTGGACGTGGTGAGGACCCGCTCCCTGGGACAGGCCGGGGAAGGCGGCCTCCTCCCCTCCCTGACACGCTCCCTCTCTGTTCCCTGAAGAAAGTCTTCATCGTGCCCGTGGGGAATCACTCCAACATCCCATTCAGCAGGGTGAACCACAGCAAATTCATGGTCACGGAGAAGGCGGCCTACATAGGTGAGAGGCTGGGGGGGTCTGCAGGCCGTGGGCTCCGGCCTGGGCAGCTCAGGACCCCTGAGTCTTTGAGGGGCACCAAGTGAGTAGATGTGACACAGAGGCCACACAACCTGCAGAAGGGGGTTGTGTTCCCAGGCAGTGGGTGCAGAAGGGGGCGCTGTTCTTATGTCCAGCATGGACCCCTCTGGACAGAGGGGCTGCTGATAGGGGTCAGGGTCTTCAGCGGAGTTCAGAGGACTGGGCCACCATCCAGCTGTCATTGGGCTCCGCTGGGGGAGGTGGGCAGTCCCAAGCCCCGAGTCCCCAGAACACTGAGTCAGGACAGCTGTCCCAGGACGACATGAGTGGAGCTCCACATGCGGAGAGCTGGCCGGCCCTCCTGCACCTGAGGGGCTGCCGTGGCTGGAGTGTGATGACAGCAGAGCGGCAGGTGCCCACCAGGCCCCAAAGCTGCAGCTGGGGCCACAGGACAGGGCCAGGCTGCAGAGTGGCCCGGGGGGGCCCAGTCACCCAGCGTCTCTTTCCTGCCCCCCAAGGCACCTCCAACTGGTCAGAAGATTACTTCAGCAGCACCTCGGGCGTGGGCCTCGTGGTCAGCCAGAGGCCCTTGAGCACCCAGCAGGGGGTGACCACCGTCCAGGAGCAGCTGCAGCAACTATTTGAGCGAGACTGGAACTCCCCCTATGCCATAGGCCTGGACGGACAAGCCCAGGGCCAAGACTGTGCATGGCAGAATTGAGGTCCCTTCCCGGCTCTGGGGGCCCCGGCTCTGGGGCTCCCAGCTCTGGGTAGACACTGCTCCCCACCAGGCTTCCCCATCTGTCCCCCAGCCTGGACTCCAAGCAGCTCCATCCACCCAAGCCCTGGTCAGGATCAGAACTGCCTAATGTCTGGCGGGTGCAAACTGCTCTCCCAATCCAGCCCCTCTTGAATTCCCACCTCCTCCAGGGAGCCCTCCAGAATGCCCCTCCCTGTCTCCTGCAGAGCCGCAATCCCGGCCCACAAGTGGGATTTTTGGACCATGCGTGTGCCTCCCCCTGTCTCTGTGTGACTCCAGCACCTGGATGTACCCCCTTCTCCTCCACCCTGGGCTGGAGTTCAGTCCCCCAGAGCCTGCAAGGGTCCTGTGGCCACCTGGTGAGACTGGATCATATGTCTGCCATAGGAGCCACTGACTCTCCAGTGCCCAGTCCGGGGCCCTCAGGAACTGGGGGACTGGGACGAGGCAGGAGATGGGTGTGGTGAGAGGGGGACCCAGGACTGTGGGGGTGGGGCTGGTGCCTGTTGGGGGGGCCCAGGACTGTGGGGGTTGGGGCTGGTGCCTGTCAGGGGGCCAAGGACTGTGGGGGTAGGGCTGGTGCCTCAAGGGGGGCCCAGGACTGTGGAGGGGAGCCAAGGACTGTGGGGGTGGGGCTGATGCCTGGGGGGGCCCAGGGCTGATGGGGGGCTGGAGTGGGGAGGGGAGCCAAGGACTGAGGGGTTGGGGCTGGAGTGGGGAGGGGAGCCAAGGACTGAGAGGGTGGGGCTGGTGCCTGAATGGGGACACAGGGCTGTGGGGGGGGGGCTGGGGGAGGAGGGGAGCCAAGGACTGAGGGGGTGGGGCTGGAGTAGGGAGGGGGCCCAGGGCTGCGTGTGGGGGCTGGAGTGGGGAGGGGAGCCAAGAACTGAGGGGGTGGGGCTGGTGCCTGGGGTGGGGCTCAGGACTGGAGGGGGCGGGGTGCTGCATGGCACCCAGGATGTGTGGCGGTCCTCGTGTGTAGGGGTCCAGGCCTGTGTGGTAGGGTCGAGAGGACCTGAGTTTGAACTGGGGGGAAGGTGACACCAAGCTGGGCTGGGGACTTGGCCGCAGCCCCCTGGAGCTCCCCCTGTCCTGGGAACCCCCTGGGCACCTGCCCTGCCAAGGCAGGATCTGAACCCTGGTCTGCCGACTTGGCCCGACACTTCCACTGGAGCGGGGATCATAGGCCTGTCTCAGCACGCCCTGGCCCCTGTCGCCTCCTGGTTTCTGACCACGGCTTCAGAGCCCCCGCCCTGGTGGAAGCCCCGGAGGCCAGCCTAGGCTGGAGCTTGGGGCTGGCTCAGTGTTCCAAGGGACACTGGACGCTGGGGGAGCTAAGCAAGTGGACAGCAGGGTCCTGCTCTCCCACATCCCCGTCCTCATCTGAAAAGAAGGTCCCCCAAACCCTGCCTGCCTCGCTGCCCAGACTGGCGAGGATCCATGGAGGGTGCCGTGGATCCGTGCGCCCTGCCATGTGTCTGGGGCCTCTGGGGGCTGCTCTGAGTGTGAGCTCTTGACCAAGCCAAGCCCTGGCGGCTGCCGTGGCAGCTCCCCACGGCTCCCAGCCCCTGCCCAGGCCCTGCATGACACCCGCAGGAGCAGACGCCGTCCCAGACCCGCTTGTGTCTCCAGGGCTGCTTGTGTGGGTTTGCTCTCTGGTTCTTGGTCCCACAACTGCATGTGTCTCGGACCACTCGGCCTGCTCCCCCAGCCGGTCAGCCGTGGTCCAGGAGGGCACCATGCTCCGGGCCATGATGAGACAACAGCTATAAAGGCCACAGCCAACTGCTCAGTGGCCGTTAGCTAGTGGAAGGCCTGTCTCACACGCTTTGGGTCTGGTGGCCACAACCTTACAGGCCTGCTCCAAAGCAGACTCCACAGGAGACCCAGCTTGATGAGGCTCCTGTGGTGTGGTGGACAGACTCTAAAATGGCCCCATGACCATGCCTCCTGGCCCCTGTGGGATCCCCTCCCCTTGAGGGTGGGGGAGACCTGCCCTTGCTTATGACCAATGGAATGCACAAAGGTGACGACGTGACGTAAGATTGTAACAGCATCCCGCTTGGAGCCTGTCCCTTGCTGGCTGTGATGAAGGAAGCTCCCAGGCTGTGAGCTGGCCTACAGGGGGGCCCACGTGGTAGGACACTGGGAGAGGCCTCCAGCTTCCAGTCAGCAAGCAACAGAGGCCCTCGGTCACCCAGCCTATAGGGAGTGACCGCTGCCAGTAGCCGTGTGAGTTTTGGAAGCGGCTCCTTCCTGATAAATAAATGAAAAGCAATAGGATACATTGGAGTATTTGAGAACGCCATTTGGTGTCAAACTAATTCAGCCTGACCTTGTTTTTCCACAAGGGCCTGACGTGGCCTGTTGAGCACGCATTGTACAACTGCTTTAAACATTTACTGTGTCCCAAAGACAAGAATGATGCCCTTAAAGATAGGGATGTAACGTCCCCCCATATCGGCTTTTCTCTAAAGATAAGCATCTCTCCCTAAACTATCTGGTGACAGTAGTAAAAGGGACATTCCTGTCATATGTGATGTACACTCTTTGTTCCAAGACGGTATATAACTACTTTGTATACCCCACTTTTGTGCCCTGCCTTCCCTGGGGAAGGAAAGCCCTGGGCTATACTCCTCAAACCTGGCTCATAATAAACTCATCCCATTTTGATTTATAGATTAATTATGGATTATTTGCATCAATGCAGCCCCACTGACACGGTGCCTGTAGCCTTGTGGGACCCTGAGCAGAGGACCCAGCCAAGCTGTGTTGGGCTTCTGGGCCCCAGAAGCTGGGAGACCCTAAATGGGTGCTGTTTCAAGCAGCTACTTTGTGGTGATATTGTCACACAGCGTAGATAACTCATACACAAGAGAATCGAGGCCACACGGGGAGATGGGGGGCTCATGCTGCTGTGTGATGTGACTGCTGCCTGTCCGCCTCCAGAATCAAGACCCCAATGTCTCAGGCCTTGACTCCAGGTGCAGGGAAGGACAAAAACCCCATGGAGCCAGGCAGCCCCCACTACAGTGCTCCCAGGAGGACTGTGCTCCCAGGAGGCATACAGGGAGAGGCAGGGACCCTTGGCCCAGGAGCGTGTGACAGTCTCACTTAACCGCGGGACAAAGACCCCACTGACTTTTCCTTTCCCCACTCATGAGCCACCCAGGGGCCTTGTGTCAGCTCACTTTCCAGAGGATTCCACATCCCCTCACTTGGGTGACCTTCCCAGCCAGCCGCAGGGGAAGACATGACTTGCCCACGGTGGCACCGGGGTGGGGGAGGACCCCGGCTCTCCTCCACAGACCACATTCCTGGCCCCTGTGGACACCACCCTTCCAGGCCCTCTCAGGGCAGCACTGGGGGTGGGCAGCCTCGGGAGCAGCAGAGGGGGCTCTCAGCCCAGCTCCTTCTCCTGCACCCCAGCTACGAGAGCAGTCACACTTCTCCAAGGGAGAAGGAGCATGCCACCAGGAGCCCGCCTGGGCCAGGAGGGGGAGGCCCAGGCTCCAACTGCCCCTCAGAACGCTGTATGCCCACGGGCCCGGGAGGGACATCTGAGGGCAGCTGGGGGGAGATCTGACCACTGAGAGGTGCAGGAAACCCCTCAAATCTCGTTCCGCTACCCCATGTGGATTTGCTTCCCGTGGGCTCCTCGGAAGGAGGCGAAGGAAGCTTCTGAGATGGACCCTATCAGGCCAAGGACTCAGCCAATCCCCCAGGCCAAGGACCTCTCTCTCTGCACTGCCCCTGCTCTGCACGAGGCCCTCCATCCTTGTGTCACCTTCCAGCTGGGTGGAGGGTGTTGTGTCCATGTCCCGTGCCACACTGTGAACTCCTGGGCCCGCACCTTCTCCCTCTTGGCCTCTCACACCTGCTGGCTCAGAGGAGGACAGACAGGTAAGTGACAACCACTCAAAGATTCACCTTGGCTCCGTTTCCTTGAGCAACTGAGCAGAGACTAGGACGGCGAGCGCCCGGGAGGAACGCAAGGACACGGGTGGGTTTCAACCCCGGAACAAAAGCCCTCGGCAGCTGTACTGTGGACACGTCATTTCCTTTATTGCCCACCCAGGGCACAGCCCAGTAGGTTTCGTCCGCAGTCTGGCTGCAGTGTGCACGTGAAGGGGCTCCAGGGCCACGCAGGGGCTGTGCACGCCGGGGAGGCACGGTCAGACGCCAGCAGGCAAGGGGACACGCACAGACATCTCATGGCAACTCCTGGACGTCTGAACCTCTGCTGTCTCACCCCGCCCACAGCCACCATGGGGCACGGCTGCCAGGCAGCCGTCGGCCACCACCCTTCTGTCCAGCATGCACGCATCGTCCACAAAGCATCCCAAAGCTTGCCTTGGCGAGAAAGTTAAGAGGAGTAAATAAGTGAGCAGGGAATGGGGTTTCCTGGAATGTGCTGGACTCTGCCTGAAATACGGAAACTACATTCGCCAGAAGCAGCCAGAGCAGCAGGGCAGGAGTTATAGGAAAACTGCGCACACCGTGGCCGTTAGCACCCCTTCCTCTGGGAAACAGACGTGCTCTCGTGCGTGCTCTGGCAGGCCTCTTGGAACGTATTTGATGAAGACCTTTCTCCAGCAGCATCTCGAGAGCACCATTGGCGTGTGTGGACTCTGGTGTCTCGTGGGGCGCCAGTGGGCCCCCTCCGCTTCCAAAGCTCGGGGGAAGCTGGCACGTTGTTGGAGGGCTTTGGAGGACTGTGTGATGGCGGCACGCTGTTCTCGTGCATTTCTGTTTGTTTTCAGTTCTGTGAACTGGGGGGACACGCGCTGCCGGGATGGGTGCCCGTGCACGTCACGGCCTCCGACTTCATTTGCACACATGTCCTGGGCTGAAAAGTCACACCGTCCCGTGCGACTCATTTGGTGGCGGGCCTGGGCGCGGATTCGTTGCCGGCTTCTTCATCCTGCTCCGGCAGGATTAACTCAGTTCTTGCCGCCGACGTCACCATCGCTCCGGAGCCTGGCCTGGAGCCCGTAGCCTCTGCTGGTCCCCTGTCCTCCTTCTCCTCCGGGCAGAAGCTTTCTTGGGCATCAAAGAAGGTGACTGCTTCTTCCTGGAGCATCTGCTCTGCCGGACCCGCCTCCTCCTTGGGGGCTTTGCTTTTCTTGGTAGGAGATGAAGAGAACCCTAACTTGGGAAATCGAAACCAGCCCGCCTTCTCCTGTTTTTTAGTTGGTTCTGCCTCCTGCTGAGCCTCAGGCTGTGTCTGGTCGGGAGCAGATTTAGGAACGTCATCTTTGGATTCAGCGCTGGTCTCATCAACAGAAGAAGAAAACCCGATATTTGGAAGCCAAAACCTGAACAGACCAGAAGATCTTTTACTTTCTGGCTTCTCTTTCGGAGCCCTGTCTTCATCTGCCAGGGGTGCAGCTGCCTCTCCGCTGTCTTCAGGGGGAAATTCGAGAATTTCTGCAGGCTCCTCATCCGAACAGTTGTCTGCAAACTGGTGGCCAGGGCGAGCTTCAAACGTACACGTTTGCGGTTCTGGCAAGCTGACACTGGAAGAGACAATTTCAAATGGTTCTCCGGTGTCGGGCTGGAGGTCTCCAGAGACGGGGTCTGCTCCTGGAGTGACTCGTTGGGGACCCTCTTGCAGACGCTGTCTTGGCTGAGAGTCTTCAGTTAGCACGTGCACCCCAGCCAGTGCGGGGGGCTCTGGCATCTTCCCCTTTAGCAAGGAAAATCCATAAGAAGGTGTTTGGATCTCGGATGTGGGGATCTCCGACTCCCGTACGATCTCAGTGGAAACAGCCTTGGGTCCCAAGAGATCAGCAAACTCTGCTGTCACCCTGCTGTGTATGGTGACCTCTTGGCTCTCAACCTGGGCACCTTGAATGTGCACTCTGACCTTAGAAATGGGGAAAGCTTCCGAGGAGAGGTCAAGGGCCACAGGCTGCTCCCCGGGGACCCCAGCACCTGTCTTCAGGATGCTGGCGCCCCAGACTCCGGGGCTTTCTTTACTCAGGGCCATGTCAAGGCTGTTCCCGGAGCACTGCACTTCTCTCACGGTGGGGACAAAAACATCGGTCTCGGAGCCGGGCATGGGGAAGGAGAACCTTGGGACCTCTAACTTGGGGAACTTGACAGTTAGCACGGAATCTTCCCAGAGCGGACCCATGGTGACCACGGAAATGTGAGACGGCACGTCAGTCCTTGACGCCCTCAGCTTCAGAGGGCCTTCGGGATGGGAAGACCGTTCCTCTGTTCTCTCTCCCGCCCTGGCAGGTCCTACTGGCCCAGGGAGGGGAGTCTCACCCGATTCTCCCGGAGCAGCTTGGGTTTCTGACGGCCTCCCGCTGGGCATCTGAAGCAGGAGGGCGCCTTCACCCGGACGGACCCTGGCCTCGGGAGTGGAAAGATCAGCAATGAGCGTGCCATCGGGAGGGAGGTGCAGCTTCAAGCCTTTGCTGTCAAGATTTCGCCTTAGAACATCTGCGTAGGATGCGCTCTCCACAGCTGCTGTGTCTGCGTCTGCCTCTGGGGACTGCAAGGACATTGTAGCCTCCCCCACTGACCCACAAACATGGGCCCCCTGACTCTTGACTGTAGCCGGTGCTTCTCCTTCCCTCGGTGCACTGGCAGCAGGCGTGGGCATCTGCGTCCCCAGGCCCCCAGCCCCACCTCTCTCCTTGGAGGAGCGCCGCAAGCCGGGCAGGCGGAGCGCGGGCATTCTAAACCAGCTCTCCTGGGAGCCTGCCCGCACGTCCCCCGCTGCGACATCCCCCTCTGGGCTTTCTGCTGTGTGCGCATCAGCATCTGGTGCCTTACAGGATGGCTGGAGGGGGGCTTCGGTTGGGGGGCCCGCCATTGCACCCTCACTGCTGGCCCTCGCTGTGGTGTGAGGGTCACCCTCTGCAGGACTGGAGATGGAGGGATCTGGGCCGCCCTGTGGCAGGCCGGCCCCCACCTTAGAAGGCTTCATCCTGGGAAGTGCGAGTTTCAGGGTGCCAAAGCCAGGTGTTTTGACCCCTCCCTTCTCTCCACCCTTCTCAAGAGGCACATCCACGTGAATTTCCATTCCTGGAACCTGAGCTTCAGGCAGGACACCCAGGGGAACAGTGTCTACAACCATGCTGAGCTTCCCGACCTCCAGGCTACATCCAGGGTCTCCTTTGGGCTCCGCCCCCTTCTTTGGGGACCACTTAAGGGACGGAAGCTTGAGCCTTGGCATTTTTAAGGGACTGCTTTTGCCTTCACCGTCAGCCTCTTCACCTGGGGCTCCACCTGGAGCTACTGCTGACGTCTCCATAGTGTCCTGGGGTCCCTCTGGCCCCTCGGACACGGAGACACCTGCGGATGGCAGGTGAGTGCCTGGCATCGGGAACACCGTGGCTTCCTTGGCCGAGGAGTCCAGTCCCAGTGCAGGGCTGGGAGGAGACAGGGCGGGAGCACACTGCGCAGCATGGGGCTCCACCTCAGCATCTGCTGCCTTCGGGACTGAAAAGCCAAACTTTGGTCGATGAAATATAGGAAAAGTTACCTGCCCGAAAGATGTGGGAAACAGTGGGTCCACTGGACTAGGGTGACCGTCACTTTGGGACAATGGAACTCTCTCACAAGGAGGGAGGTCGGCAGAGCATTCTGTGCTGGGAAGGTGAGCATCGAGCTGAGACCCAGAGAGGGTTCCCTGATGCAGCTCGAGGGGGACGGCGGCTCGGGGGACAGTCACCTGAAATTTTGTAAGTGTGACACCCTCACATGGAGTGAGAGTGGAAGTTTCCATTTGAGGAGCACTGAGATCAAGCTTGACTGAAGGAAAACCAGGCCAGCTGAGCCTGGGCACCTGCAGAAAAGGCTCCCCAGATGACCCGCCCCCACCAACCTCGGAGGGGGTGGCTGAGACACTCTGGGGAGGGGGAACCCGAGATTCTGGATCGAGTGTGACGGAGCCTCCAGCGGTTCTCTCAGGGGAAGAGAAGAGTTTAGGAAACTTAAAATGGCTTTTCTTGGGTTTACCCTTCTCTCCATCTTTTGCAACTGAGAGGCTAGCATCAAGGATGCCTTTGGAAACACTATGATCACCAACGCAGGTGTCGAGACCCAAGTCGCTGGAAGAAAAAGACACCGGACTATCTTCAACACTTCCCTGAACTACAGGTGAAACCACGAAAGCCTTACTAGACGAAGAGCCAGAAAATAACATGCTGACTTGAGGTACTTTGAACTTGCTGTCTCTGGCGGCCACCTCCTTGTCTGCCGGGGACACGCCGCCCTCCAGCTTGGCGCCCGGCACCTGGGCCTCCACCTCCGCGCTGGGCAGGGACACCTCCACGTCGGGGGCGGTCACCTCCCCTTTGGCGCCCTTGACGTCCAGTTTGGGGCCCTTGACGTCCACCTGGGGGGCCTTGATGTCCACCTTGGGCATCTTGATGCTGGGCATCTGCACCTTCGGCTGCTGCCCTTTGAGTCCGGCTCCAAAGGCGGCTTCCTGGAGCTCTCCCTCGGGCACGGGGCGCTCCGGGAGCTCCACGCCCACCTGGGCAGTCTTGACCTCCAGCTCGGCAGATGGGAGCTCAACGCTGAGGTCTCCGGTCTTGACGTCGGCCTGGATGGAGGGCAGGGACACGTCGGCCTGTACCTTTGGCAGGGACACCTCCGCCGAGGCCTCGACGGACTTGCCTGGCGCCGACACGCCGAAGGACGGCATCTTGAACTTGGGCATTTTGAACTTGCTGTCTCTGGCGGCCACCTCCTTGTCTGCCGGGGACACGCCGCCCTCCAGCTTGGCGCCCGGCACCTGGGCCTCCACCTCCGCGCTGGGCAGGGACACCTCCACGTCGGGGGCGGTCACCTCCCCTTTGGCGCCCTTGACGTCCAGTTTGGGGCCCTTGACGTCCACCTGGGGGGCCTTGATGTCCACCTTGGGCATCTTGATGCTGGGCATCTGCACCTTCGGCAGCTGCCCTTTGAGTCCGGCTCCTAAGGCGGCTTCCTGGAGCTCTCCCTCGGGCACGGGGCCCTCCGGGAGCTCCACGCCCACCTGGGCAGTCTTGACCTCCAGCTCGGCAGATGGGAGCTCAACGCTGAGGTCTCCGGTCTTGACGTCGGCCTGGATGGAGGGCAGGGACACGTCGGCCTGTACCTTTGGCAGGGACACCTCCGCCGAGGCCTCGACGGACTTGCCTGGCGCCGACACGCCGAAGGACGGCATCTTGAACTTGGGCATTTTGAACTTGCTGTCTCTGGCGGCCACCTCCTTGTCTGCTGGGGACACGCCGCCCTCCAGCTTGGCGCCCGGCACCTGGGCCTCCACCTCCGCGCTGGGCAGGGACACCTCCACGTCGGGGGCGGTCACCTCCGCTTTGGCGCCCTTGACGTCCAGTTTGGGGCCCTTGATGTCCACCTTGGGCATCTTGATGCTGGGCATCTGCACCTTCGGCAGCTGCCCTTTGAGTCCGGCTCCTAAGGCGGCTTCCTGGAGCTCTCCCTCGGGCACGGGGCCCTCCGGGAGCTCCACGCCCACCTGGGCAGTCTTGACCTCCAGCTCGGCAGATGGGAGCTCAACGCTGAGGTCTCCGGTCTTGACGTCGGCCTGGATGGAGGGCAGGGACACGTCGGCCTGTACCTTTGGCAGGGACACCTCCGCCGAGGCCTCGACGGACTTGCCTGGCGCCGACACGCCGAAGGACGGCATCTTGAACTTGGGCATTTTGAACTTGCTGTCTCTGGCGGCCACCTCCTTGTCTGCCGGGGACACGCCGCCCTCCAGCTTGGCGCCCGGCACCTGGGCCTCCACCTCCGCGCTGGGCAGGGACACCTCCACGTCGGGGGCGGTCACCTCCCCTTTGGCGCCCTTGACGTCCAGTTTGGGGCCCTTGACGTCCACCTGGGGGGCCTTGATGTCCACCTTGGGCATCTTGATGCTGGGCATCTGCACCTTCGGCAGCTGCCCTTTGAGTCCGGCTCCTAAGGCGGCTTCCTGGAGCTCTCCCTCGGGCACGGGGCCCTCCGGGAGCTCCACGCCCACCTGGGCAGTCTTGACCTCCAGCTCGGCAGATGGGAGCTCAACGCTGAGGTCTCCGGTCTTGACGTCGGCCTGGATGGAGGGCAGGGACACGTCGGCCTGTACCTTTGGCAGGGACACCTCCGCCGAGGCCTCGACGGACTTGCCTGGCGCCGACACGCCGAAGGACGGCATCTTGAACTTGGGCATTTTGAACTTGCTGTCTCTGGCGGCCACCTCCTTGTCTGCCGGGGACACGCCGCCCTCCAGCTTGGCGCCCGGCACCTGGGCCTCCACCTCCGCGCTGGGCAGGGACACCTCCACGTCGGGGGCGGTCACCTCCCCTTTGGCGCCCTTGACGTCCAGTTTGGGGCCCTTGATGTCCACCTTGGGCATCTTGATGCTGGGCATCTGCACCTTCGGCAGCTGCCCTTTGAGTCCGGCTCCTAAGGCGGCTTCCTGGAGCTCTCCCTCGGGCACGGGGCCCTCCGGGAGCTCCACGCCCACCTGGGCAGTCTTGACCTCCAGCTCGGCAGATGGGAGCTCAACGCTGAGGTCTCCGGTCTTGACGTCGGCCTGGATGGAGGGCAGGGACACGTCGGCCTGTACCTTTGGCAGGGACACCTCCGCCGAGGCCTCGACGGACTTGCCTGGCGCCGACACGCCGAAGGACGGCATCTTGAACTTGGGCATTTTGAACTTGCTGTCTCTGGCGGCCACCTCCTTGTCTGCCGGGGACACGCCGCCCTCCAGCTTGGCGCCCGGCACCTGGGCCTCCACCTCCGCGCTGGGCAGGGACACCTCCACGTCGGGGGCGGTCACCTCCCCTTTGGCGCCCTTGACGTCCAGTTTGGGGCCCTTGATGTCCACCTTGGGCATCTTGATGCTGGGCATCTGCACCTTCGGCAGCTGCCCTTTGAGTCCGGCTCCTAAGGCGGCTTCCTGGAGCTCTCCCTCGGGCACGGGGCCCTCCGGGAGCTCCACGCCCACCTGGGCAGTCTTGACCTCCAGCTCGGCAGATGGGAGCTCAACGCTGAGGTCTCCGGTCTTGACGTCGGCCTGGATGGAGGGCAGGGACACGTCGGCCTGTACCTTTGGCAGGGACACCTCCGCCGAGGCCTCGACGGACTTGCCTGGCGCCGACACGCCGAAGGACGGCATCTTGAACTTGGGCATTTTGAACTTGCTGTCTCTGGCGGCCACCTCCTTGTCTGCCGGGGACACGCCGCCCTCCAGCTTGGCGCCCGGCACCTGGGCCTCCACCTCCGCGCTGGGCAGGGACACCTCCACGTCGGGGGCGGTCACCTCCCCTTTGGCGCCCTTGACGTCCAGTTTGGGGCCCTTGATGTCCACCTTGGGCATCTTGATGCTGGGCATCTGCACCTTCGGCAGCTGCCCTTTGAGTCCGGCTCCTAAGGCGGCTTCCTGGAGCTCTCCCTCGGGCACGGGGCCCTCCGGGAGCTCCACGCCCACCTGGGCAGTCTTGACCTCCAGCTCGGCAGATGGGAGCTCAACGCTGAGGTCTCCGGTCTTGACGTCGGCCTGGATGGAGGGCAGGGACACGTCGGCCTGTACCTTTGGCAGGGACACCTCCGCCGAGGCCTCTACGGACTTGCCTGGCGCCGACACGCCGAAGGACGGCATCTTGAACTTGGGCATTTTGAACTTGCTGTCTCTGGCGGCCACCTCCTTGTCTGCCGGGGACACGCCGCCCTCCAGCTTGGCGCCCGGCACCTGGGCCTCCACCTCCGCGCTGGGCAGGGACACCTCCACGTCGGGGGCGGTCACCTCCCCTTTGGCGCCCTTGACGTCCAGTTTGGGGCCCTTGACGTCCACCTGGGGGGCCTTGATGTCCACCTTGGGCATCTTGATGCTGGGCATCTGCACCTTCGGCAGCTGCCCTTTGAGTCCGGCTCCAAAGGCGGCTTCCTGGAGCTCTCCCTCGGGCACGGGGCCCTCCGGGAGCTCCACGCCCACCTGGGCAGTCTTGACCTCCAGCTCGGCAGATGGGAGCTCAACGCTGAGGTCTCCGGTCTTGACGTCGGCCTGGATGGAGGGCAGGGACACGTCGGCCTGTACCTTTGGCAGGGACACCTCCGCCGAGGCCTCGACGGACTTGCCTGGCGCCGACACGCCGAAGGACGGCATCTTGAACTTGGGCATTTTGAACTTGCTGTCTCTGGCGGCCACCTCCTTGTCTGCCGGGGACACGCCGCCCTCCAGCTTGGCGCCCGGCACCTGGGCCTCCACCTCCGCGCTGGGCAGGGACACCTCCACGTCGGGGGCGGTCACCTCCCCTTTGGCGCCCTTGACGTCCAGTTTGGGGCCCTTGATGTCCACCTTGGGCATCTTGATGCTGGGCATCTGCACCTTCGGCAGCTGCCCTTTGAGTCCGGCTCCTAAGGCGGCTTCCTGGAGCTCTCCCTCGGGCACGGGGCCCTCCGGGAGCTCCACGCCCACCTGGGCAGTCTTGACCTCCAGCTCGGCAGATGGGAGCTCAACGCTGAGGTCTCCGGTCTTGACGTCGGCCTGGATGGAGGGCAGGGACACGTCGGCCTGTACCTTTGGCAGGGACACCTCCGCCGAGGCCTCGACGGACTTGCCTGGCGCCGACACGCCGAAGGACGGCATCTTGAACTTGGGCATTTTGAACTTGCTGTCTCTGGCGGCCACCTCCTTGTCTGCCGGGGACACGCCGCCCTCCAGCTTGGCGCCCGGCACCTGGGCCTCCACCTCCGCGCTGGGCAGGGACACCTCCACGTCGGGGGCGGTCACCTCCCCTTTGGCGCCCTTGACGTCCAGTTTGGGGCCCTTGATGTCCACCTTGGGCATCTTGATGCTGGGCATCTGCACCTTCGGCAGCTGCCCTTTGAGTCCGGCTCCTAAGGCGGCTTCCTGGAGCTCTCCCTCGGGCACGGGGCCCTCCGGGAGCTCCACGCCCACCTGGGCAGTCTTGACCTCCAGCTCGGCAGATGGGAGCTCAACGCTGAGGTCTCCGGTCTTGACGTCGGCCTGGATGGAGGGCAGGGACACGTCGGCCTGTACCTTTGGCAGGGACACCTCCGCCGAGGCCTCGACGGACTTGCCTGGCGCCGACACGCCGAAGGACGGCATCTTGAACTTGGGCATTTTGAACTTGCTGTCTCTGGCGGCCACCTCCTTGTCTGCCGGGGACACGCCGCCCTCCAGCTTGGCGCCCGGCACCTGGGCCTCCACCTCCGCGCTGGGCAGGGACACCTCCACGTCGGGGGCGGTCACCTCCCCTTTGGCGCCCTTGACGTCCAGTTTGGGGCCCTTGATGTCCACCTTGGGCATCTTGATGCTGGGCATCTGCACCTTCGGCAGCTGCCCTTTGAGTCCGGCTCCTAAGGCGGCTTCCTGGAGCTCTCCCTCGGGCACGGGGCCCTCCGGGAGCTCCACGCCCACCTGGGCAGTCTTGACCTCCAGCTCGGCAGATGGGAGCTCAACGCTGAGGTCTCCGGTCTTGACGTCGGCCTGGATGGAGGGCAGGGACACGTCGGCCTGTACCTTTGGCAGGGACACCTCCGCCGAGGCCTCGACGGACTTGCCTGGCGCCGACACGCCGAAGGACGGCATCTTGAACTTGGGCATTTTGAACTTGCTGTCTCTGGCGGCCACCTCCTTGTCTGCCGGGGACACGCCGCCCTCCAGCTTGGCGCCCGGCACCTGGGCCTCCACCTCCGCGCTGGGCAGGGACACCTCCACGTCGGGGGCGGTCACCTCCCCTTTGGCGCCCTTGACGTCCAGTTTGGGGCCCTTGACGTCCACCTGGGGGGCCTTGATGTCCACCTTGGGCATCTTGATGCTGGGCATCTGCACCTTCGGCAGCTGCCCTTTGAGTCCGGCTCCTAAGGCGGCTTCCTGGAGCTCTCCCTCGGGCACGGGGCCCTCCGGGAGCTCCACGCCCACCTGGGCAGTCTTGACCTCCAGCTCGGCAGATGGGAGCTCAACGCTGAGGTCTCCGGTCTTGACGTCGGCCTGGATGGAGGGCAGGGACACGTCGGCCTGTACCTTTGGCAGGGACACCTCCGCCGAGGCCTCGACGGACTTGCCTGGCGCCGACACGCCGAAGGACGGCATCTTGAACTTGGGCATTTTGAACTTGCTGTCTCTGGCGGCCACCTCCTTGTCTGCCGGGGACACGCCGCCCTCCAGCTTGGCGCCCGGCACCTGGGCCTCCACCTCCGCGCTGGGCAGGGACACCTCCACGTCGGGGGCGGTCACCTCCCCTTTGGCGCCCTTGACGTCCAGTTTGGGGCCCTTGATGTCCACCTTGGGCATCTTGATGCTGGGCATCTGCACCTTCGGCAGCTGCCCTTTGAGTCCGGCTCCAAAGGCGGCTTCCTGGAGCTCTCCCTCGGGCACGGGGCCCTCCGGGAGCTCCACGCCCACCTGGGCAGTCTTGACCTCCAGCTCGGCAGATGGGAGCTCAACGCTGAGGTCTCCGGTCTTGACGTCGGCCTGGATGGAGGGCAGGGACACGTCGGCCTGTACCTTTGGCAGGGACACCTCCGCCGAGGCCTCGACGGACTTGCCTGGCGCCGACACGCCGAAGGACGGCATCTTGAACTTGGGCATTTTGAACTTGCTGTCTCTGGCGGCCACCTCCTTGTCTGCCGGGGACACGCCGCCCTCCAGCTTGGCGCCCGGCACCTGGGCCTCCACCTCCGCGCTGGGCAGGGACACCTCCACGTCGGGGGCGGTCACCTCCCCTTTGGCGCCCTTGACGTCCAGTTTGGGGCCCTTGATGTCCACCTTGGGCATCTTGATGCTGGGCATCTGCACCTTCGGCAGCTGCCCTTTGAGTCCGGCTCCTAAGGCGGCTTCCTGGAGCTCTCCCTCGGGCACGGGGCCCTCCGGGAGCTCCACGCCCACCTGGGCAGTCTTGACCTCCAGCTCGGCAGATGGGAGCTCAACGCTGAGGTCTCCGGTCTTGACGTCGGCCTGGATGGAGGGCAGGGACACGTCGGCCTGTACCTTTGGCAGGGACACCTCCGCCGAGGCCTCGACGGACTTGCCTGGCGCCGACACGCCGAAGGACGGCATCTTGAACTTGGGCATTTTGAACTTGCTGTCTCTGGCGGCCACCTCCTTGTCTGCCGGGGACACGCCGCCCTCCAGCTTGGCGCCCGGCACCTGGGCCTCCACCTCCGCGCTGGGCAGGGACACCTCCACGTCGGGGGCGGTCACCTCCCCTTTGGCGCCCTTGACGTCCAGTTTGGGGCCCTTGATGTCCACCTTGGGCATCTTGATGCTGGGCATCTGCACCTTCGGCAGCTGCCCTTTGAGTCCGGCTCCTAAGGCGGCTTCCTGGAGCTCTCCCTCGGGCACGGGGCCCTCCGGGAGCTCCACGCCCACCTGGGCAGTCTTGACCTCCAGCTCGGCAGATGGGAGCTCAACGCTGAGGTCTCCGGTCTTGACGTCAGCCTGGATGGAGGGCAGGGACACGTCGGCCTGTACCTTTGGCAGGGACACCTCCGCCGAGGCCTCGACGGACTTGCCTGGCGCCGACACGCCGAAGGACGGCATCTTGAACTTGGGCATTTTGAACTTGCTGTCTCTGGCGGCCACCTCCTTGTCTGCCGGGGACACGCCGCCCTCCAGCTTGGCGCCCGGCACCTGGGCCTCCACCTCCGCGCTGGGCAGGGACACCTCCACGTCGGGGGCGGTCACCTCCCCTTTGGCGCCCTTGACGTCCAGTTTGGGGCCCTTGATGTCCACCTTGGGCATCTTGATGCTGGGCATCTGCACCTTCGGCAGCTGCCCTTTGAGTCCGGCTCCTAAGGCGGCTTCCTGGAGCTCTCCCTCGGGCACGGGGCCCTCCGGGAGCTCCACGCCCACCTGGGCAGTCTTGACCTCCAGCTCGGCAGATGGGAGCTCAACGCTGAGGTCTCCGGTCTTGACGTCGGCCTGGATGGAGGGCAGGGACACGTCGGCCTGTACCTTTGGCAGGGACACCTCCGCCGAGGCCTCGACGGACTTGCCTGGCGCCGACACGCCGAAGGACGGCATCTTGAACTTGGGCATTTTGAACTTGCTGTCTCTGGCGGCCACCTCCTTGTCTGCCGGGGACACGCCGCCCTCCAGCTTGGCGCCCGGCACCTGGGCCTCCACCTCCGCGCTGGGCAGGGACACCTCCACGTCGGGGGCGGTCACCTCCCCTTTGGCGCCCTTGACGTCCAGTTTGGGGCCCTTGACGTCCACCTGGGGGGCCTTGATGTCCACCTTGGGCATCTTGATGCTGGGCATCTGCACCTTCGGCAGCTGCCCTTTGAGTCCGGCTCCTAAGGCGGCTTCCTGGAGCTCTCCCTCGGGCACGGGGCCCTCCGGGAGCTCCACGCCCACCTGGGCAGTCTTGACCTCCAGCTCGGCAGATGGGAGCTCAACGCTGAGGTCTCCGGTCTTGACGTCGGCCTGGATGGAGGGCAGGGACACGTCGGCCTGTATCTTTGGCAGGGACACCTCCGCCGAGGCCTCGACGGACTTGCCTGGCGCCGACACGCCGAAGGACGGCATCTTGAACTTGGGCATTTTGAACTTGCTGTCTCTGGCGGCCACCTCCTTGTCTGCCGGGGACACGCCGCCCTCCAGCTTGGCGCCCGGCACCTGGGCCTCCACCTCCGCGCTGGGCAGGGACACCTCCACGTCGGGGGCGGTCACCTCCCCTTTGGCGCCCTTGACGTCCAGTTTGGGGCCCTTGATGTCCACCTTGGGCATCTTGATGCTGGGCATCTGCACCTTCGGCAGCTGCCCTTTGAGTCCGGCTCCTAAGGCGGCTTCCTGGAGCTCTCCCTCGGGCACGGGGCCCTCCGGGAGCTCCACGCCCACCTGGGCAGTCTTGACCTCCAGCTCGGCAGATGGGAGCTCAACGCTGAGGTCTCCGGTCTTGACGTCGGCCTGGATGGAGGGCAGGGACACGTCGGCCTGTACCTTTGGCAGGGACACCTCCGCCGAGGCCTCGACGGACTTGCCTGGCGCCGACACGCCGAAGGACGGCATCTTGAACTTGGGCATTTTGAACTTGCTGTCTCTGGCGGCCACCTCCTTGTCTGCCGGGGACACGCCGCCCTCCAGCTTGGCGCCCGGCACCTGGGCCTCCACCTCCGCGCTGGGCAGGGACACCTCCACGTCGGGGGCGGTCACCTCCCCTTTGGCGCCCTTGACGTCCAGTTTGGGGCCCTTGATGTCCACCTTGGGCATCTTGATGCTGGGCATCTGCACCTTCGGCAGCTGCCCTTTGAGTCCGGCTCCTAAGGCGGCTTCCTGGAGCTCTCCCTCGGGCACGGGGCCCTCCGGGAGCTCCACGCCCACCTGGGCAGTCTTGACCTCCAGCTCGGCAGATGGGAGCTCAACGCTGAGGTCTCCGGTCTTGACGTCGGCCTGGATGGAGGGCAGGGACACGTCGGCCTGTACCTTTGGCAGGGACACCTCCGCCGAGGCCTCGACGGACTTGCCTGGCGCCGACACGCCGAAGGACGGCATCTTGAACTTGGGCATTTTGAACTTGCTGTCTCTGGCGGCCACCTCCTTGTCTGCCGGGGACACGCCGCCCTCCAGCTTGGCGCCCGGCACCTGGGCCTCCACCTCCGCGCTGGGCAGGGACACCTCCACGTCGGGGGCGGTCACCTCCCCTTTGGCGCCCTTGACGTCCAGTTTGGGGCCCTTGACGTCCACCTGGGGGGCCTTGATGTCCACCTTGGGCATCTTGATGCTGGGCATCTGCACCTTCGGCAGCTGCCCTTTGAGTCCGGCTCCTAAGGCGGCTTCCTGGAGCTCTCCCTCGGGCACGGGGCCCTCCGGGAGCTCCACGCCCACCTGGGCAGTCTTGACCTCCAGCTCGGCAGATGGGAGCTCAACGCTGAGGTCTCCGGTCTTGACGTCGGCCTGGATGGAGGGCAGGGACACGTCGGCCTGTACCTTTGGCAGGGACACCTCCGCCGAGGCCTCGACGGACTTGCCTGGCGCCGACACGCCGAAGGACGGCATCTTGAACTTGGGCATTTTGAACTTGCTGTCTCTGGCGGCCACCTCCTTGTCTGCCGGGGACACGCCGCCCTCCAGCTTGGCGCCCGGCACCTGGGCCTCCACCTCCGCGCTGGGCAGGGACACCTCCACGTCGGGGGCGGTCACCTCCCCTTTGGCGCCCTTGACGTCCAGTTTGGGGCCCTTGATGTCCACCTTGGGCATCTTGATGCTGGGCATCTGCACCTTCGGCAGCTGCCCTTTGAGTCCGGCTCCTAAGGCGGCTTCCTGGAGCTCTCCCTCGGGCACGGGGCCCTCCGGGAGCTCCACGCCCACCTGGGCAGTCTTGACCTCCAGCTCGGCAGATGGGAGCTCAACGCTGAGGTCTCCGGTCTTGACGTCGGCCTGGATGGAGGGCAGGGACACGTCGGCCTGTACCTTTGGCAGGGACACCTCCGCCGAGGCCTCGACGGACTTGCCTGGCGCCGACACGCCGAAGGACGGCATCTTGAACTTGGGCATTTTGAACTTGCTGTCTCTGGCGGCCACCTCCTTGTCTGCCGGGGACACGCCGCCCTCCAGCTTGGCGCCCGGCACCTGGGCCTCCACCTCCGCGCTGGGCAGGGACACCTCCACGTCGGGGGCGGTCACCTCCCCTTTGGCGCCCTTGACGTCCAGTTTGGGGCCCTTGACGTCCACCTTGGGCATCTTGATGCTGGGCATCTGCACCTTCGGCAGCTGCCCTTTGAGTCCGGCTCCTAAGGCGGCTTCCTGGAGCTCTCCCTCGGGCACGGGGCCCTCCGGGAGCTCCACGCCCACCTGGGCAGTCTTGACCTCCAGCTCGGCAGATGGGAGCTCAACGCTGAGGTCTCCGGTCTTGACGTCGGCCTGGATGGAGGGCAGGGACACGTCGGCCTGTACCTTTGGCAGGGACACCTCCGCCGAGGCCTCGACGGACTTGCCTGGCGCCGACACGCCGAAGGACGGCATCTTGAACTTGGGCATTTTGAACTTGCTGTCTCTGGCGGCCACCTCCTTGTCTGCCGGGGACACGCCGCCCTCCAGCTTGGCGCCCGGCACCTGGGCCTCCACCTCCGCGCTGGGCAGGGACACCTCCACGTCGGGGGCGGTCACCTCCCCTTTGGCGCCCTTGACGTCCAGTTTGGGGCCCTTGACGTCCACCTGGGGGGCCTTGATGTCCACCTTGGGCATCTTGATGCTGGGCATCTGCACCTTCGGCAGCTGCCCTTTGAGTCCGGCTCCTAAGGCGGCTTCCTGGAGCTCTCCCTCGGGCACGGGGCCCTCCGGGAGCTCCACGCCCACCTGGGCAGTCTTGACCTCCAGCTCGGCAGATGGGAGCTCAACGCTGAGGTCTCCGGTCTTGACGTCGGCCTGGATGGAGGGCAGGGACACGTCGGCCTGTACCTTTGGCAGGGACACCTCCGCCGAGGCCTCGACGGACTTGCCTGGCGCCGACACGCCGAAGGACGGCATCTTGAACTTGGGCATTTTGAACTTGCTGTCTCTGGCGGCCACCTCCTTGTCTGCCGGGGACACGCCGCCCTCCAGCTTGGCGCCCGGCACCTGGGCCTCCACCTCCGCGCTGGGCAGGGACACCTCCACGTCGGGGGCGGTCACCTCCCCTTTGGCGCCCTTGACGTCCAGTTTGGGGCCCTTGATGTCCACCTTGGGCATCTTGATGCTGGGCATCTGCACCTTCGGCAGCTGCCCTTTGAGTCCGGCTCCTAAGGCGGCTTCCTGGAGCTCTCCCTCGGGCACGGGGCCCTCCGGGAGCTCCACGCCCACCTGGGCAGTCTTGACCTCCAGCTCGGCAGATGGGAGCTCAACGCTGAGGTCTCCGGTCTTGACGTCGGCCTGGATGGAGGGCAGGGACACGTCGGCCTGTACCTTTGGCAGGGACACCTCCGCCGAGGCCTCGACGGACTTGCCTGGCGCCGACACGCCGAAGGACGGCATCTTGAACTTGGGCATTTTGAACTTGCTGTCTCTGGCGGCCACCTCCTTGTCTGCCGGGGACACGCCGCCCTCCAGCTTGGCGCCCGGCACCTGGGCCTCCACCTCCGCGCTGGGCAGGGACACCTCCACGTCGGGGGCGGTCACCTCCCCTTTGGCGCCCTTGACGTCCAGTTTGGGGCCCTTGACGTCCACCTGGGGGGCCTTGATGTCCACCTTGGGCATCTTGATGCTGGGCATCTGCACCTTCAGCAGATGGCCCTTCATCCTGGCCCCTTCTGCTTTCCCTTTCAGCTCGGTCACCGCCGTCTCTCCTTCGGGCTGGGCTACCTCCAGCTCTCCCCTTCGGAGGTGGATATCAGCAGGTGGTAGTTTGACACTGCCCTCTGAGGCTGTGATCTCTCCTTCTGTGGAGGGCAGAGTCACCTCCCCTGCGACCTTGGGCACAGGCACATCCACAGATGTTCCCACATCCTTGCCTGGCCCTGACACGCCGAAGGACGGCATCTTGAACTTGGGCATTTTGAACTTGCTGTCTCTGGCCGCCACCTCCTTGTCTCCCAGCGACACGTCCTCCTCCATCCTCCTGCTGCCTTCTCTGTCTGCTGTTCTGTCTCGTGGGTGTCCCTCCGCCCTGTGTTCCTCTCTGTCTTCTCCTTCTCCATCTGTGTCTCTTCCCTGTTTCTGTTCATTCATAAGTGTTATATCCTCTCCTTTTCCTCTGTCTATTTGCTGGGGCAGCTTCACTCCAGCTGACCCTGGCTGCCTTATTGGTGACCATCCGAAAGACGGCATTTTGAACTTCAGCATTTTCATCTTTCCCTCCACAGCCTTGTCTCCACCCCTAGCGTCTCCTTCTCTCTGTCCCGTGGCATCCCCCTCTGCTCTTTGTTTCTCCTGTTCTGGCATTGTCACTGGGGTTGCCCTGGCCCCCTGGGAGTCGGGTCCTCCTTCTTCCTCCTCTGTGGGCCCCGTCTGGAGGACAATCATACTTTTTTCTGTCCCCAGCACTCTTTCTTTGGAAAATCCAAACTTGGGTGTCTTTAAACTGGGTATTTGGATGTGGAATTCTGGGTGGTCGCTCTGTGTGCTGTCTTCGTCTGTGGTGTCTTTCAGAGACAGTCTGGCAATCCCCATTTCTAGCCCCCGCACCCCTTCTCTCTGGGTCTCCCTACTCTGGCCTGGGGCTGGACCCGCCTCGTGTTTCCCTTGAGGTGCAGTCTCTTCCGGGACCTTTGCCTCCTTTGTTCTCCTGGGGCATCTGAGTGCCACGCTGACCCCTTCTCCCACAGCTCCTTCTCCAGGGCGGCCAGGCCATGTGGGCTGCTGTGCGCCCAGAGCAGGCGCCCCCTCTTGCACCTCTGCCATCCCGTCCTCTCTCCCACCATGTATGGCAACCTCGGTGCCCTCTTGGCCGTCATCCCTAGGTCCGGTCTCCTCTAGGTCACCGGCCTGGACTGCCCCACCCTGGGCCCCTCTGCCTGGTCGCCCTGCCAGTGATGGGCCCTTCCCTGAGCCCACCCTGAATCTCAGGTTCAGGAACCTCCGCCTCCGCTGGCGGCCTGGCCCTGCCTTCTGCTCCCCCTCCTCTGCCGGGAACTGGGCCTCTGTGTCTGTGCTCGTGGGGGACACATCAGGCACCTCCCCCCGCTCGTAGGCCTCCGAGGAGCTGTGTGACCTCCGGGGCCCTGGGCCGCGCTTGCTCCTTATTGTTTGGAATTTGGGCCAGGAGAGCCTCTCCTTCTGGGGCCGCCTGCCTCTGCCCTCCCTGGACTTCGAGATGAGTCTCTCTTGGTCTCCATCTCCTTCCAGCTTCTTCATGGGGGTCTCTGTGGATCCATCAGCGAAATCCTTGTCCTGAAAAAGGGAGAGTGAACTTGTTGGTGCCGGTACAAGAAGTCTGAGGCCCTGAGCTCAGGGGACAGAGGGGGTGGGTCCGCCCCTCCCAGCCTCATGGTCCCCGGCTGCCTGACCTGCTTCTCACTGCCCTGCGGGCCGCGCTGCACCCCGCCGGAAGCCCACGCCTCGTCCTCTCTGGCAGGAAGTTTCCGTCTGATTTTGAACTGAACCTTATACGGCTCTGAGTACTGAAGGATTTTGAGAGCATCTTCATATTTAATGTCGTCAAAGAATATGGTTGTGCTGAGCAGTTGGTCCCCTAGACAAAGACAGAGTGGGCCTGGGGCCTTAGTTCCCTCCATCTCACCGTTGCTGTGAGGGAGGGGTCTACAGGGGTGTGAGAAGGAGAAGGGTACATCTGCCCGGGCTGCCCAGCCCCTTCTCTCCATCGAGCCCTGAGTGGGAAGGGGTCCACCTGTTTCACAGGTAAGAAAACCCAGCGCGGCAGGTGGCCCCAGCCTGGACGCAGCTGAGCAGTCTCAGGAGGTCATCCTGAGCTCCAGGTGTGACCTCCATCCCCCTCCCATCCTGATGGCACCATGGGGACCCCAGGGATGGGGTGGTCATGGCACCTTCTCTCAGACTGAAGAGCTTGGCAGCTGAGGAATCCTTCAGCACTTGCTTGACAAAGATCCCCTGGTCCCCGCCGCCTGTGACACTGTAGCCACTGGCTCCAGCCTCCACCTCGGTCTTCAGTGTCACTTCTGTCTCCTGCATGGACCAGAGCAGAAGCACATCAGGGCCGTGGGGAACATGTGCCTGTCCCATCACGGTCATCAGTGCTGGGGATACCTCCCCTGAGGACGGGGACCCCAGAGTCCTGCCCATCATCCATGTGACACAGGGCAAGGGTAGGGGCCCCCAGCCAGCTGGGCCTGGGTTGCTGCATCCAAGCTTTGGAGGAAGCAGCTGCAGCAGCCCCAGGCGGGAGCAGCCCCTCTTGTCCCTGCCCAGCCTCAGGAGCACTCTGTTCACAGCCGCCGCCCGGCAGGCTCAGCGAGCAGAGAGGAGAGGCTTCTGCACACGGGGCCAGAGCCTCCCCGCCAGCTCCTTGCCTGCTCTTCATGCTGGCTCCAAGCATTGATCACGTACAAGGCAGCCGGTGCTCAAACCAGGAAGGGTCATAAATGCCGAGAAAAGTACAGCAAACGGTGTGGCCAGTCTGACCTCGGACACGATGGGGGCCTCGGGGGCCGGCATTTAGAGCTTTAGAACTGTTGGGGCCACCAGTGAGAGAACAGGCTGCCTCAGGAGGCAGTGCACCCACCGCACCGGGTGCCCACAGAATCTAGCACCTTCCGTGATCTGTGTACACTGCAGGCAGCAGCCTCACCCATTGTACAGCTGAGAACACTGAGGTCTGTGCATCCCGGTCCACCTGGCCAGGAGTCTGAGCTCTTCATCACAAGAGTAGAGGGGTCTTGGGGGAAACCTGGACCAGCCTTCTAGAACCCCTTCCCATCCCCCCAGGCCTGATGAGGGGGACAGGCACGCCCTTGCACAGGGCACAGGGGTTCACTGCCAGCCTCCCTGCCCTTCTCCTTCTGGTTCTGGCCCCGGTCACCCTGGCTGGAGCCCTTTGGAGGGGTCACCTCCCTGACCCTCAGCTCCTGCCATACCCACCTCTGGACGACTCATCCTGGAAAATGTCCGTGAGTCCCCTGAATCCCGCTTCCACCAGGATCTCCGCCTCCCTGAGGAGCCTTGCCTGCTTGGTGTGTCTTCCTGCAGCCACAGACACTGGGGTCACCCACCAGCCCCAGCCCAGGGGGCGGGAGGGACTTGGGGAGGCCAGGAGACCCCAGCTCAAAGGACCCAGAACCCCCAGAGCACAGCTGTGTGCAGAGGGAGCTGAGGTCCTCCAGGGAGATGGTGACTCATGGCCCCAGTGCTTCCTGACAGGGTAAACCCCACAGCAACGGGGGTTTTGGGTGGAGTGGGGTAAGAAAGAAACACAAGCGGGACGAGAACAAGTCTGTTAGCAAATACGTCTTCCCCCAGGCCCTCCCTCCTCCTCCTCTCCAGAGGTGGCCGCAGGGACCCTGTCTGCATCTCCTCTGCAGGGACAACATGTGGGCGCACACAGCCTGTGCCGTGCCACACACAGGAGCACGAGGTCTGTTCCCTACACGCACACACAAGTGCACCATCTCGATTGCGTCTTGGCCAACTGCAGGGAGGGGTCCCGAGGGAAGGGGTGCAGAGGAGTCGGAGAGGACAGCCGAGGGGGCACAGCTATGGTCCAGTGGGCGGCAGGGCTGCTCAGACACACATGTGAGTTGCCCACACAGGGTGATGCAGGAGGAGACATAGCTGCCTATGGCCCCACACCTGGGCCTTCCCTCAGCCTGTGGGCCTCTGTCCAGCAGGCTTACCGGGGTTCTGAAGCCGGCACCTTCAGTCGCGTATTCGTAGACAGGTGAGGACCCCTGTGGCCGTGGCCGAATGGTCTCGTCCACAGGCCCTTCAGTCACCTGGCAGGAGAGAATCAGTTTACCCTCAGCCTTTTGGGCTCTGCTCAGGCCCAGAAAGGATGGGGGCGGGGCTGTGAGGGGGACGTGCGTCCTCCCTGGGCCTCACTTACAGAGTGGTCGTCCTCGGTCTCTGCATCTGGCTCCCCGGGCTGCAGCTGCCGGCCAGACGCTGCAGAAAGACAGGCTGAGTCAGTGGAGCCATGCAGGCGGGGAGATCAGATGGTGGGCCTGGGGGAGGGGCCCAGGAGAGGACATCTACCATGGAGGTGTGGTAGCCCTGTCCTGGACACTGAGTCTGAGTGCACACACAGGGGTGGGGGAGGATCCACAGACACTGGACTGGGGAGGTTATGACCTCAGGTCACATGGCAGTGAGCCAGGATGGGGGTGGCTCAGACAAAGGAGAGAGACTTCATAGATTTAGTCCAAGAAAGTTACTAAACATGCAGACAAAACAATAATCACCTCCCTGAAGGGGAATCAGAGTCTAGAGTGGCTCCAGTGTGTAACCTAGAATGTCCAGCATTTAACAAAAAGTTACACGACCTACAAAGAAACAGGAAAGTTTGAAGATACTGAGGAGCAAAGCAGTGATGACACTGTCCTGAACGTCCACAAAGGTTGGATTTAGCACCGACTTCAAAGCAACTATTATAAATGTGTTTAAAAAACTAAAGGAAACCATGTTTAAAGAATTAATGGAAAACATGATGACAATGGCTCAATGAAGAGAGAATGTCATAAAGAAACAGAAATTATGAAAAAGTCAAGTGAAAATTCTGGAGTTGAAAATTTACTAGAGGGGCTCAAGAACAGATCCTAGATGACAGAAGAAAGAACTGAAAAACTTGTAGATTGATGGAAATTAACCAATTTGAAGAAGAGAGGAAAAAAGATTGAAGAAAAAATGAATAGAGCTTCAGAGATCTGTGGGACAACGGTAAAAACACCAATATACATGTAATAGAAGTCTCAGAAGGAAAGGAGGGAGAGAAAGAGGCAGAAAAATAGTTGAAGAAATAATGGCTGAAAACAACCTACAGATCCAAGAAGCTCAACAAACCTCAAGAGGAAAATGCAAAGAGATCCAGACCTAGACACATCACAGTCAAAATGTGTAAGAGAAAGAGAAAATTTTGGAAGCAGCAAGAGAAAAATGATCCATCCCATATAAGGGCACAACAATACAATTTACATCTGACACCAGGGAATCTAGAAGAAAGCAGAACAAAATATTCAAATTGCTGAAAGAAAAATGTTATCACCCAAGAATTCTATATCTAGCAAACGATCTTTCAAAATAAAGGCAACATAAAGACATTTGCAAATGGACAAAGTCTGGGAGAATTCATTGCTAGCAGATCTGCCTTGCAAGAAATGCTAAAGGAACAGACACCAGATATTAACTCAAATCCACAGAAAGAAATGAAGAATGGAGAAAATGGTAAAAATGTGGGCAACTATAAAAGACTCTATAAATAAATCTTTTTCCTCATTCCATCTCTTAACTTCTTTGAAAGACACAAGATTGTATACAGCAGGGTTAGCAAACTTTTCTTGCTATTTCTTGCTTTTAGTAGCTATTTTAGGCTCTGCAGGCCATCCGATTCCTGATGCAGCCCTCCAGGCCAGCCCAGAAGCTGCAGCAGACACAGGACCAAAGCTGCGTGCCAACCAGACTTCACTCACACAACAAGCTGCATTCAGTGCATAGTCTGTCAACTCCTCCTAGAGGGCAACGATCCCAATGCCACATCGTTGGGACTATAACATACACTGATGTAATATATACATGACAATAACAGCAAAAAGGAGGGGGAGGAAAAAGGAGATATGTTGGATCAAAATTGCTATAGTTTACCAGAATGAAGCAAATATTGCCTGGGGCTAGGAGTGGCAGCAGGCACTGACTATGAACAGGCTCAAGAGAATGTGGAGGTGATAGAAATGTTCTAGAACTGGATTGTGGTGATGGTTGCACAGTTCTATAAAGTTACTAAAAACGATAGACTTGTACATTTACAATGAGTGGGCTTTATGATATGCAAATTATACCTCAGTAGAGCTGAAAAAGAAAATCTACTGCATAAAACAAAAATAATAAAATGTAGATTTAACATATGCTGAAGTAAAGCATATGTCAACCATATGAAGGACAGGGTTGGGAGTAAAGGCAGTTACTGCTGCAAAGTCCTTACATTTTGCATGAGGTAGTATAATGCTGTTTGAAGGTTACTGTGATGAGTAGAATATACATAGCATAAACCATAAAGCAACCATTAAAAAATGCATAGCTAATATGCCAATATGGAAAGAAAATGGAATACTAAAACCAATACATTATATATAAATACATATAAGTGTATATGTTGTGTATATATAAATATATACAATGTATATATAGTATAAAATAAATATATACTATATATGTATTACGTATATTATTGAGTAGTTACATATGCGAAAATATATTTAATTATTCCTAAAACAAGGTAAGGAAAGAGGGAAAGAGGAGCAAAGAACAGATGGGATAAAACAGAAAGCAATTAACAGGATGGTAGGATTTAAACCAACCATATCAACAATTACATTAAGTATGAAGGGACTTAAAATTCCAAGCAAAAGGTAGAGATTGTCAGGTGAAATAAAAAAGCAAGACCTAACTGTATGCTATCTACACCAAACGGACTATAGGTATAAAGATATAGATGGGTTAAAAGTGAAAGGAGAGAAAAATATATACCATGCAAAAACTAATCATAACATTTCACAGTGATAATGGGGATAATTCATCAAGAAACATAATAAATCTAAGTCTGTATACACCTAATAACAGAGGTTAAAAACACTGAAGTGAAAACGGGCAACATAGCAAGGACATATAGACAAACCCACAATTACGATCAGAGACCTTGATACTCCTTTCAGCAGTGGACAGCCTTACGAAATAGAACAGGGAAGACCAAAGTGGTACTTAGGGATCGCTCCGCCTTGTGAACGGCAGAAGACATACTCCTTTGAAGTGCACAAGGACATTCACCAAGAGAGACTGTATGCTGGCTCATTAAAAGTGTCTCAATAAATTTAAAATAATTTAAATCAAACTACGTATTACCCCCATTGGAATCAAGGCAGTATGGGATAAACATAAAGATCAATGGAGCAGAAAGGAAGCTCCAGAATAGCCCCACACTTTGTGTGGTCAATTGATTTTTGACAAAGCAGCCGAGTTATTTCAATAGAAAATTAATAGTCTTTTTAATGGTGCTGGGACAACTGAATATTTATGGGGGGGGACAAACCTGAACTCTTATTTTACAACACACATAAAAATTAACTCAAAATGAATCATAGAGCTAAATGTAAAATGTATAACTAGAAAACTTCTAAAAGAAAACACCGGAGAAATTCTTTCCCACATTGGGGGAGGCAAAGTTTTCTTAAGCAGGATACAAAAGGTGTGAGTTATAAAAGAAATGTGATAAATTATATTTCATCATAACTAAATGCTTCGGGTCTTGAAAGACATTCTTAAGGAAAAGAAAAGGCAATGCACATATCTGACAAAGGACTTGCATCCAGAATTCCTACAAGTCAATAGAAAAAGACAAAATCTCGATCAAAAATGGGTAAAAGATTTGGACAGACACTTCACAAAAGACATACCAGCAGGCACAAGAAGATGGTCAACATCTTTAGTCATCAGAAAAATGCAAATTCAACCAATAGCACAAAGATCCCAGAACCAGACATACAGACACAAAGCTGTGGGAAATGGATGATCTTTTCAATAAGTGGTGCCGGGTCCATTGGATATCCATATGGAAAAATATTAACTCAACCCCTACATCAGCCACTAGAAAGTATCAATTTCATGGGGATCTTAGATCCAAAGTTGAAGGTTTAACAATAAAGCATCCAAAAAATAAATAGGAATGACTTTGGGGGTAGGGAAACAATTCTTAACCAGGACATGAAAAGCACTAGCCCTAAAGGAAACGACGGGTAAATCTGTCTGCCTCAGAATGAAGAGCTTCTGTTCATCAACACACACCACTGAGGGAGGGAAAAGTCAAGCCATGGATTGGGCAAAGAGATTTGCAACGCATTTACCAAACAAAGGGCTCCTATCCAGAATGTACAAAGAATTCTTGGAAACCAAAAGAAAAAGACAGACAACTCAACAGAAAAATGGGCAAGCAAATGTTAGAAATGCAATTCACAAAAGAAGACATCGGACTGGTCAGTTAACCTATGGACAGGTGCTCAGCATCCGCAGTCATCAGGACAAGGAGACACCACGCCAGTCCCAGGAAAATGGCTGAAATGAACAAGGCCGGCCACACTGAATGGTGTGGAGCACGTGGGGCAACGGGAACTCCCCCCTGTTGTAGGTGTTGGGGTGAACTAACACAGTCACTTTGGAAAACAGCCTGGCGGTGTCTATTGTCTAACACATCCCACCCTGCCCTGTGGTCCAGCAGCTCCACACATGAGTGTATGCCCTACAGAAATGCAGGCATATGGTCCCCAAAGACAGGTACCAAAATGTGCGTCTCAGCACCATTGTAGAACCCAGAAATCAGAAAGACTCAAACGTCCATCAACAATAGAAGGGGGAAAAATGTGGGTATTTGGTCAATGGAATATTACATGGCAATGCAAATGGATCAACTACTTCTGTGGAACGTGGATGAATCTCACACAATGTGGAGACAAAGTGGGCCATACAGAGAGCTCAAACAGAACTCCAGCACAGGCAGCTCAGGTGGCAGGGCCCTGCTCCTGCCAGCACTCCTTTGGGGAGGGCAGAGCCAGTGGCGCAGGGCCCCTGGCAGTGGTAAGGGGAGTGGTAAGGGGCTACATGAGTGTATTCACTTTGGGAAAATGCACCAAGCTACACACTTAGGATGTATACCCTTTTTCAAGAAAAAATTTAAAATTCTACATAAAATTGACATGAGGAAATTATAAACTTTACACCAATAAATCTGAAAATTTAGACGAATTGGACATATTCCTAGAGAAACACCCGGCCAACAGGCACAGGGAGAAACAGACCATCTGAATGGTTCTGTAACAATTTAATGATCAAATCCCTTATTTGAAACCTTCCCACAAACAGACCCAACCCCCTCCCCCCAACTGTACTAAATATTCAAAGAAGGAAGAACACTGATCTCTCAGCAGCTCGGGAGGCCCTCTCGGATGTGACCGCATTGCTGGTGACCAGGGGACACGAGTGCCCACTCCCGCCCCGCGAGCTCCCCGGCCAGGCGAGCAGAGCGCGGAGTGGGGAGGGAGCGAGCCCCTTCCCCACGGGGTGGGCCCCTGGCCTGACCCGGACTGGGCGCGTCCCTGTCTCCTCGGAGCAGGTAGGGGAAGCCTAGTCCCGGCAGGAATGCCCTTTGGCTGCTACGCTCTGGCCAATTTGCAGTGTGACCCTGAGCAAGCTTGGCCCCTCACTGAGCCTTGATCTCCCCATGGATGTCCGAGGGCCGCTCTGCCCACCCAGAAGAACCCGAGTGGCTGCGGTGTGGAGTGGAGGTCTAAGAAGGGGAGGTGCGGAGGGGGCGGCGGCGGGGAGTGGTCGCGGAGCCGGCGGAGCGAGTCCCTGACTCCGCCTCTGGGCCTTGCCCAGAGTTCCCCATGGAGCTGCTCCCCTGGGCGGAAGCCAATGGCAGAGGCAGCTGACTCCACTCTTTCTGACCTGTTTCCCTTCCAGTTCTGCCCAGACCCTCACCCCTGCTCCCCAAAGTGGGTGCGCTGTGGGTAAGCAATGAGGAAACTGAGGCTGGGAGCGGGGAAGCCACTTGCTCGAAGTGGCTCAGCCAGCAGGAGGTGGAGCAGGGAGACGGCGGGGGCTGAGTCCAAACGTGGCGGCGCCCCCGCCCCAGCCGTCCACGGGTCCTGTCTGCTGGGGCTGTCTCCCCCGCCCGACCCACCCGGGCCGCCTGGGGCACGTCGGAGGGTCCCCACCGGCCTGGTGGTGGGGCCTGGGCCATCAGGGGCGGGGCTCAGGCAGCCCCAGCAGAGGGATGGGGGGGGCCTGCGGAGCTCCCGGCTCCGCCCAGAAAGCCGCCCGCCCTCTCCTCCCGCCGCCGCCCAGTCAGACAGAAAAACAAGGGCGGATCGCCCTCTCCCGGCCGGCAGGCAGGTCCCTGGGGCGGCTGTCGCGCAGAGCGGAAAGGGCTCTGGACGGCGGCTGCTGGAGAAGGGGAGCCAGGCCCGGTAGCGCGGACCGGCCGGCGGGCGGGGCCTCGGGCTGGGCGCGGGAAGGCCCCGTAGTCGGCCCTGAGAAGCTGCACCCCCAAATCTGCTGCAGGGGAGTCTCCTGGGCGTCAAGGGCTGCACCCCCAAATCTGCTCCATGGGAATCCCGTGGGTGTCAAGGGCAGGGTGAGGAAAGGTGTTTACAACTGGGAGGCCAGGGCACACCCAGCGCTGGGAACCCAAAGGGAGGGGAGAGGAGCAGCCCGCCCTGCTCCAGCTGGCCCACGAGCCTCGTCCTGCCGTCTGGGCCCACGCAGCCCAGTCCCACCCTCACAGCCACTCCCTTGGTGGCGCTGAGCCCTGTGCCCACGGTAGGGATGAAGGTCAGGGCTCAGGGAGGCAGCAGGCCCAGCCCAAGGCACAAGGCTGGGAGGTTGCCAGGCTGCGGTTTTAAGCTCTGGGTCCAGGTGCGCCCCTTAAGGCAGAACCCGGGACTGCCAGAGCCTGGCCCAGGGACACACAGATAGGAAGGAGGAAATCCTGCTGCTGTGGGGCAAGGCCACGGCAGCCCTGCCAGCCTCAGACCTGCGCCCCTGGGGAGGGAAGAGGAAGCACCCCAGGTCCTGAGGGGGCCCTCGCCTCGGCTCAGAGTGCAGGGGAGGTGTCCCATCAGCCTGCTGGACCTGGCCCCCGCGCCCCACCCACCCTGGCACCGACAGGCTCTATAGCAGGGCAGAGCCCTGGAATAATGACAGTAATAATAAAGTCACCAAAGCCCCACTTCACAGAGGACAGGGAGGTGACACACTGAGCCAGGCCCAGCAGGTGTGGCTGCTGGCACCTGGTGCCTCCCTATGTGCCCTTCCCCTCCTCCTCCAGGCTCAGGGCCCTGATGCGGGCCCAGCACCCTGGCTGGTCTGCACATCTGTCCAGCCCCTAGCCCTAACCTGTCCTAGGCCTCAAACACCACCAGAACATCCCACTCCTCTGGTGCAGACTGGTACCCGGGGGAGGGACCCCAGGCCAGGCCCTAAACACTCCAGGGTGGAGGGCCTGGGGGACTTCGGGCGAGTGGGGGTTGGGCCCACAGTCAGCAGAAAAGCTTCATTCCCAAGAATTGGAATATTCTGGGGTGGGGCCTCCAGGAAGCGTGTCTGGGGAGGGTGCAGAGCCACGGAGAGGTTGGGGGACCTGGTGGAGGGGGATGCAGGAAGAGGGGCATTTGCCCAGGATGACTTCCCCAGACTCACCTTGCCCACAGGGCTCCAGACTGAGTTGGGGACTCTCTCATCAGCCCCAGGCCAAGTAGGAGTTCTTGGAGGGCCCAGGGTAGGGCCACCCATGGGTGGGGCAATTTTGCTTAAACAAAACCCAAGTTTGCATCCAAACTGGCCACCCCTGGGGCCCAGCTCCAGCCTGCAGGTGGGGCCAGGTATGGTGGGTGCGTTTGCATGTCACCAGGGCTAAGGTGGGACTGGGGACCTGTGAGACTGGCAGTGAAGAATGCCACAAAGGGGGCCCTAGATGGTGGCCTGAGAGGTCCATCCTGGGTGTGCATGCCTGTGTGTGTGTGCGCGCACGCGCGTGCAGGCGTTTGCTCACGGGGTCTTCGTGCTCACGAGCTGGGGTATGTGTGGACTTGTGTGTCTGGGCCTGGGACCCTCCCTGGAACACCAGTGCACAGTCCCGGGGGAGGCCCCCAGCTGACCCAGGGTGCTGTGGGAGTGGGACCCCCGAGGCAGGCTCACCCATCAGGGACGCTGCCCTTGGGCTTGGAGCTCAGTGCCCACACGGGCACACACGGACACTCAGGCCTCACCCCATCCTGGAAGTTCACGAGGAAAGTGCTCGGCTGACTCATCAGGACACCTTCAGACTCTCCTAAGCAACAGCCGCAGGCTGCGAGGGCCTGCCCACCCCTCTCCATGTTTCTCAAGATAACTCTCCTGCACAGGGAGGCTGGCCCCAGCTCCTGCTTCTGCCTCCAAGGCTCCAGGAGGGCCAGGGAACCAGCCTCGGTCCCCCTAGACCTGGGGGCGCCTAGACCTGGGGGCGAGGGCTTCTTACCCACCTCGCAGCCACTCCCACTACCACTCCAGCTGAAACTAGGAGCCTTACACATTGCCCTCTCCGGCCACACCCCTCCATAGCTCCCTGGTGCCACCCATCGGTCAGCCTGGCCTTGGAGCCTCTCCAAGCCAGGTCCTTGAACATCTGCAGCCCCCAGCCCTCAGGGTCCCAGACCTTCGAGCAGCGCTCCAAGACCAGGCTCTCTCCCTCCACCTCTGCACGTCTTATAAGCTGTTTCCTCCACCAACTCACAGACTGAGCTTAGCCACCGTGCCATCACTTCTGGCCACCGCCTGGTGCCTGGTCCCTGGCACACTCTGCTCACCAAGCACCCAGAACCTGGCACACAGTAGGTGCATAATGAATGCTAGTGCAGGGAGTTGATGGGGAGAGGACAGATGGAGCAAGGCGGATCTCCTGGAAAAGGGTGAGTCCCGCCCAGTCTGAGGGTGCTGGGGTGGGGGGTGGGGGTGGGAGGGCAGCAAGTGGGCCCAGTGCATTTCCTTCTGCACCTGGAGAAACTGAGGCCTGGGGCAGGCATGCCAGCCCACCCATGGGGCCCAGCAGCCGCAAGGAGCAGCCCCATCCTCCTGTCTACCCCAGACGGGCCAAGTGGGCCCAAGCCTGTTTCCCTCTCCAGGCTGAAAGACCAGAACCTCAGATACTCCGCGCAGTGTGACCCTGTGACAGGCCCCCACACTCACCTGGCACGTGCAGGTAAGCAAGCCTGGGCTTGCTTGATCCTCCCTCCCACACACCCCCAGGAACCCCGGGGCACCCAACAAGGACTCCCTGCAGGCCAAATGGACCAACCTTGGGGATCTGCGTGTCCTGGGACTGAAAAGGGTTGGTGCCCTTGGCCACCATGACCTGGCCCACCTGCCCCTCCAACATCAGCTGGAGCTGGGGCTGGGCAGGGCAGGGGGTCAGGGAGAAGCCCGGCCCAGCTCTGCCCCCTGCCCCCGAGCCCCACACCTGGCCCCCAGAGGCCTGCTGGGTTGTGAGCTAGGCAGGCACCCCAGGGCTGGACCCAGGAAGGGGGTTGGGGGCAGGGGGGCAGGGGTGAGAACAGAAGACAGCGCAGCTGCTTACCAGACAGCGCAGCCGCTTACCGAGGCCGAGGTCCTCCCAACTTGCCCAGAAGTGAAGATCCCAGGCTGGCAGCTCCCTCCCCCTGCCCGCCTGGTCCCGCCCCTCCACAGCCCCTCCCTCGGCCGCCCGCCCTCAGGCCTCCTTCTCAGGCAGGCCTGGAGCCTGCCAAGCCCCGCTGGCCCCACGAGAGGGAATAGGTAGCCCCCTTACAGGCCTGGGGCTGGGCCAGGCCCCTCCCCCTCAGCTTTAAGGAGCTGGGGACCCCGCCCCTCCCCCAGAGAGCCCCCCCACCCCAGCCTGAGCAGCTGACTGAGGGAGGAAACGCCCGCCCAGCACGGGGTTGTCTGAGTCACCACCACCCGCCCTGCCCGATCCAGTCCGGTCCAGTCCAGTCCTGCTGTGTGGACAGACAGGTGGACAGACTCCGATGTCAGACAGGACCCTCTGGCAGGCTGTGCACAGGCCCTGTGCCTCAGTTTCCCAGTAGGTACCAGAGCAGAGGCTCAGAACTGGTGGGGCTGGAGTGCAGGGTGCAGAGAAGTGGAGGGACGCCCAAGGGGCAGACAAGGCCCTTCCAGCAGAGACCTGAGACGGGCACAGATTCCAGCTCCATCTGGCACCTGGGGGCTTCACAACAAGGCCCCTCACCTCAGGCTCTGCTGAGACCCCTGCCCAGGGCACAGCCAGCCCCGTCCACAGCCGAGGCCACCAAGGCCAGAACAGGGTGGGACCGAGTCCACCCATAACCTGGGCCAGTAACCCTGGGGAAAGTGGCCTCAGCCACCGCCCACCTGCCCATGCCCCTCGAGGGCAGCCTGACCCCGGCCCCCCTTGCAGCCGTCTCATCTGAAACTCAGCAGCCCCCACCCCTCAAAACTCCAGGACATTGATGAGCTGGGTGTGGTGGGGCCCTGGAACCAGCATTTTTAACAACCCCACCCCAGTAACTTGGATATAAGTGGTGGCTGAGGAGTCCCCAGGTCTGAAGACCCCAAGCCACCCGCTCCCCAGAGCTCCGACTGCCTGGCCTGCCACCTCCTGTCACCTCACCCTGCTGTCCCCCAGGACCCTCAGCCCCACCCCAGGCATGGAGTGGGTAGGAGAATGTGGATTCCTTCTCTAGGCCCCTGTGGGCTCCAGGAGCCCATGCAGGCCTGAGCAGGACTGCACTGGCTATGCTATCTGCAGATCTCCTGCTGGATCCCAGGCCTGCCCTGCCCTGCGCCCCACAGCTCTGGTCAGTGGGCAGCCCACTGTCTGTGGGCACCTGCACCCCACAAGCAGGTCAGAGCAGGCCCTCCATAGCTGAGGGGCCCAGCCTGGGTTTCGAGAGCAGTGAGGGGTCAGGCCCAGCCCCAGGGAGGACATTGATCAACGGCCCGCACCCACACCCCTGCCCACCACACGAGGCCAGGGTCAGCAACAGCAGCTGGCACCAGCAGAGCTGGGAACTCCTGGGGCAGCTGAGGGCAGCAGGCACGGAAAGGAGCCACTGGGGATGGGCCCCCCACCGGGACACAAGAAGCCAGGAGAGGCCTGAGGTGGGGCGACAGCAAGGGAAGGGCCCTGGCTGCTTGGAGGGCTCCAGGTTGGGCGATGGCCTTGGCTAGCCCCGGGGCACTGGGGGGCAAATGCGGCAAGAGGCCCCAGGGGGCTCCCAGCCCTGGGAGGAGGGACGGTCCCCAGGCCCCTCCCGGCTTCCCCCTCCCTAAAAGTCTAGCGGGTCACAAAGGACTCTCTTTACAGTAAGACAGGAAAGCCAGCCAGGCTTGCTGGCTGTGACCCCACCCACCCCAGGCCCAGACATCTCTCACCTGGGAACCCTTTGTTTACCGCCTGACACCACCAGACCATCACCCCCCTCAGGGCAGGGCCAGTTGGGTGACTCAGCTTGGCCTAGAGGCTGAGCTAGCTGGAAGGCGGAGAGGATGCTGGCATGGAGGAGCTCCCCCCACGCCCTTCTCTTCTGAGCCTGGGTGCCCCAAACCAATCGAGCCGTTCCCCCATCCTTCTGAACCCCACCACCTCCCCTGGTTCCACCACCACCTTCCCTGGCTCCCCCACCACCCGGCCCTGGACCCCTGCAATAGCCTAGGTCAGACTCCCACCTCACACAGCCAGAGGGAGGTGCACCACCAGACCCCGGCTGCCATGAGGCCTGCTGGCTGGGGCCTCTCCTCCAGCCGCATCCTCCCCAACACCCTAGGCTCTGCTCCCCCGACAACAGGCCCTCTCCAGACTCCCAGCATGTGCACGTGTCGCTTGCTCTGCCCGGAGCCTCCCAGCTCCGACCCTGGACTCTCTCTCCCCCGAGGCGGCCAGCGCCAGCAGCCCTTGGCCAGTGCTGTGCACATGTGGCTCCCAGGCCCGCAGGGGTGCATGCTGGCAGGACAGTGCAGACGCAGGCCAGCCGGGAGCACTGGGCAGGAATGGAAAGAGTCAGGCTGGAAGCACAAGGCTCTGGGTCAGGACAATGGTGACCTTGTAGGGGCAAGAGCCAGGAGGCCGCCCCTCACCCTGCCCCTGGGCTGGTGTGCAGTCCCACAGGGGGCGTACCTGGCTCCCCATCAGGTAAGGGCTCTGGGCAATGCCCTGCCCACCCACCTCAGCTCCCAGGGACCCCACCTGCTGGACCCCTGGCTCCATGTGGCCAGGCTCGGTGGGCAGGCAGGTGCTGAGCCAGCTGAAGGGGCAGAGGGCAGGGCATCTGCTGAGCTGCCATACCATGGGTCCTAAGATCCAGGCTCACCAGTACGTGCCTGCCGATGCCTGCTGCACAGGCAATTGTCGCTCAAAGCTGCGTGGACCCCCGGCTCCTGCTCGAGTCACCAAGGGAACTCGGCTGCTGGCAGGGGCCAGGCAGGGCCAAGGCAGCTGATAGTGAATTAGCTGGCAAGGAGGCTGGGGCCGAGTGTGGCATTCTCAGGGGATGTGTCACAGAGGAGCCTCGGGTGCTGGTGCCACCCAGGAGCAAGGCCTGCTGGGAAGGGAGCCACCCTCAAGGGGTCCCCCAGCCAGGCGCCTGTGGGAGGCCATCCTCTTCCCCACCCTAGGAGGGATTGAGCAAGGCTGGCAGCTCTTGGGAAACAAGGTCATCGCTGGGGTCAGGGGATGTGCAGGAGGGGACAGAGCCCCCAGAGCTGGATGCAGGCAGCCCACGGTGTGATCCCCACCTTGGTGGGCAGCCAGCTAGGGGCTCAAGCCCCAGACAAAGGAGGCTTGACCTAGCCAAGAGGGACCAGCCGCCAGCGCCTGAGCGAGCCTGTCAACCCCACTGCTCCGACAGGGAGATGGGGCCCAGATAAGGACCCCACCAGGCGTCTTGTCCTCAGCCCGCTCCTTTCTGAGCCTTGGCTGTCCTCTCAGCAATGGACACCCACATGCGCGCTGTGTCCAGGCAGGAGCGCAGCTCGAGGACCCTTCCCAGGACTCCTGCCTCGAACGGCTGACCAGCCAAGAGGCCACCAGCCTGCCTTGGCTGGCGAGGCGGCCAAGAGCCAGCAGCTCTGCCTACAGTTCCGTCATCACCCCTGGGCATGATATGCCTGCCTCAGTCCTTCCCAGAAAGCTCTCTGGAGATGGGGGCCCAACGCCACCCCCCACTCTCACATACACACACTGGGGTCAGTGTGGCCTCCTCTGGCTCCCCGCAGAGTAGAAACCGGGTGGCCAGTGGGCAGGGGTGCGGGCACAGGGGACATACCACCTCCCGCCCCGCCCCAGCCCCTCGGGCTTCTGGGCCCAGCTCCATTTTTCCATTTTAGAAAGTGCTTCTGACTATTAAATATTTATCCAGCAGGCAGATCTTTGGCTCCAGCTGCCTGTGGCTTCCAAGAAAAGAAAAACAAAAGGAAACCTGGAGGTAGAGGTGGGACTGGTGGGATGGCCCTGAAGGCTCCTGGTGTGACCCAACCCCGGGCCAAAGGGGCAGCTGCCCTTAGAGTGGGGTGGGGGCGGTCAGGGGAGCATGGCCGGTTCTCATTCTGTGTCCAACTAAGGCTCCCTGTCCACACCCAGCCCTCTGGGCTCACCCCACCCCCCTCCCCCTCTCAGTCCTCAGCTTCCTCCATTTTCCACCTCCCCACCTGTCCTCACTCCTTCCCATGGGGACTGCCCTGAAACCCTTTGGGACTTCCCAGTTCCCTCAGGACACAGGCCTCCCTCCTAACAGCCTAGGCCTGTCCCTCTCCACCCTTACCCATCCGCCACCCCAGCCAGTACTCTCCAGGCCACTACTACTCCCTGCTCTCCCCATCGGGCAGCCCTTCCTCCAGGAAGCCCTTCCTGACTCCTCCCTGCACCCAAGGCTGCACTGGTGGCAGGAGCCATGCCTGACTCACCCTCACCTTTGCTGGATGAACGATAGTGAACCCCTGCTCCCTGACGTGACATCCCAAGCACCTCCCGACACGCACATTCGCCCTAAGCTTATGGTCTGCCTCCTCTTGCCCCCACCCAGGCAGAGGACCAAGCTGGGAGATCCAGGCTTTTCACCCCTGGAGTGGGTGGCAGGGGACCTGGCTGTGGTTCTCCTTCTTGGCACCTCTACTTCCCCACCCCCAGGCAAGCCAGCTCCAGGCTGAACCTGAAACACAGGGGCCTTCAGCAAAGGGCAGTCATGGGAGAAGGGATACTGAGAGGGTTGGAGTCTGAAGGAGAGCTAGGGGTGGGCCCAGCAATCCAGGGTGCTTCCTGAAAGAGGCAGCTCCTAGCCAGGCCCAGGATGGAAGAGCTTGGCCAGAGGACAGAAGGCCACTAGGGCATTTCTGCTGCAGGCCCAGCCTCGATGAGCCCCAGGTGGAGTGGGCACACACCGCTTCCGGTGCACAGGGGAGGCTGGGGGCTTTGGGGCACTGGACCCTCCTATCCACTCTGGGCCCCACCCTGCCCACCTTCCTGAGGCCTCGGGGCAGAAGCAGGCTGTCCAGCTTCAGTTTCCCCACCAGGAAGAGAAGGGGGTGCCATCAGCAACACATATGCCATCACCAGTGGTGGCTTTAAGAATCTGCCTCCTAAAGTGTCAGGAGGGTCGGTACCCTGGCCCAGGGTGACCTCTGCTGCCTCCTTCTCAGTGCCCCACCTGCCATGAACACTTCCAGGTTGGAGAAGGGCACACGAGAGCCCTCTTGCCTGTGGGACCCCCCGCCTGGTGGAGCAGGGCAGAGCCAGCACCTGTCAGACCACCACCCAAAGCATGTGGCACGGCCACTCTGGCCACTGTGGAGGCCAGAGAGGTTCCACATTGGTGCAGGGCTCTGCCTCACTGCTCCCAGACTCAGTGTCCCTGTCTGCAAAATGGGGATGCAACCCTCCTCCATTGTGGACAACCCAGGGAAAGCTGCCAGTGTGGACAGCGCTCGCCAAGGCTGGCACTTGGCCTCCCTGGCTACACAGCTCTACCTCTCTGCCCAGCCTCAGCCACGGGCAGCTGTCACAGGTCACTCCTGTCCACAGATGTGAGATGCAGCCCACCGCTGCATCAGGCCCTCGCGGCCCTGAGCCCAGCTCAGAAGACGCCCCAATTGCACTGCTCTTGGGAAAGGCCCCAGTGCTGCCACGGCCCTCTGCTGAGGAGAGAGCACCCAGATCCCCCCCTCATGGTGCATCACAGCACCCAGGGGGGATCCAGTGGGGGTTTCTCAGGGTGGGGTGGGGGCCTCAGGCCAAGCCAGGGGATTGCAGTGCAGGGCAGGGACCCAGGCATGGAGTAGGGGTCTCCCTGTCCGTCTAGCTACCCAGCTCTGCCTCGGGAAGGCACTGGCTGCCCCTGGGATAGGAAGGAGTGTGACAACTGGGGCCCATCATGGGGTGAAGCGGTTGGTGCCCGGCATGGGAGTGGTGCACCCAGGAGGAGCTGCTGGAACAGGGGAGGTGGCCTGGAAGGTGGTAGCTGGGAGTGGTGGTGGGTGGGGGCCTGCTGGGACTGGCCAGGGGCAGTGAGGCTGGGAGGATTCCTGTGCGGGTATATTCCCGGCACAGCCACCAGGGGGCAGCCTCTGCGAGCAGGCTGGACAAGAGATGCCTCCCTCTCCCCTGGGCCTAGGGCAGGGGTACAGACAGGCTCTGCGAGGGGTCTTCAGACGACCTGGCATGACTGGCCCAGGAAGGCAAGTTTGGACTGGGCAGCAAGACCATGGTGGGGAAGAGCCTGCCCATCTCTGGCCCGCTAGGAGGAAATTGTGGCTGGAAAAGGCCTGGACCAAACTGCCAGGGGGCTTATCAGGAATGTATGTTCCCTGGCCTCCTGTGAAGGGTGGGGGAGGGCCTGGGAATCTGCACAGTGGATTGAACCCCCAGGGGCTCTGATCCAGCAGGTCTCCTACCAATGCCCCACGAGAGCCACTGAACTCGTTCCCTAAGAGCAAATGGTTTTGTAGGCTGGACAGGCAGAGGGACTGCCCCAGGGGCCAGAGAACCACCAAGTCAAAGCAGAGAATAAGGGCCTCAGCTGAAGAGAGGCACCCAGCATAGGCCTCTGCAGGGCAGGAGGGTGCCTGAGATGGCCCCTTGCAGCATGGGAGTCTCTGGGTGACTGGTGAGTGAGGAAGAGGCCAGTGTGGGAAGCTGGAGGCAGAGCAACGGCCCCATGTCCTTCGGGCCTCCTCTCCTCTCCCTGTGACATGGCGGGTCCTCAGTGATGTGGCCAGGGCCAGCCACAGTCAGGAGGATTGGGCTGGGGGCCCACTGACCCACAGCGGCCATCATTCTCCCACCATCTGTCCAGGGAAAATCAGGGCATCTTGGGCTCCCATATGGGGCCAAACAGGAGGTCTTCTGGCCCTCAGTGTTCGCCAGAGAAATGGGCAACAAGAGGGGCCGTGGGGCTCCTGCTGCAGCTGGAGGGGCAAGCCCAGGCTGCGGGGCAGCCCTCCCCCTCTGCATCAGCAGCCCCACCATCATCATCAATCTCCATTTTCCCCAAGGAGTGGGGTCTTGCTCGCCAATGCAGCGCAGCCCCTGTCCCCGTTGCCGGCAGCTGGCCAGGTGTCCTGGGTGTGGCCAGACTGCTGCATTACTGACCGGGAGCCGGAAGAGCTGCCCCTGCCCCGCCCCACCCTGCTCTCCAAGATGCTGAGGCACCCAGGCCCTGGAACCAGGCCCAATGCAGGGACAGACAGATGGCAGACAGACAGAGAGCACCTGATGCCCATTCTGTGGCCAGAGGCGCAAAGGGAGGGGTACTGCCGCCTGGGCAATACCACCTTCCCTTGCCTAGCACTGGGGGACCCCGTGGCCTGAGCTCTGACCCCACTCAGGCCCCTCGCCAAGCTCCAGACCTCAGGTCTAGCCCTGCCACAGCCACCACCTAGCCAGTGACCCAGCCACACAGTAGCCACACGGTGGACCCGGCCCAGCAGCCTGGCAGTCCTGGGCCAAGGCCAACAGCCCCAATTCCTGGTCCAGCCAGGCTGCTCTCCCCCAAAACAGGTCAGAGGGCAGGCCAGACTGCAGGTTCCACCACCTGGTGACCCACGGTCCTCATGCCCCACTCACAAGTGCGGCCCTCCCCAGGAGGCATCTCTAGGGACGAGACAACATCCTAGAGGATGACAGCAGGGGACAGTGACAGAGCGGGAAAGACAGGGACAGTGAGTGACAGAAGCGGGAACGACAGAGTGAGCGGCAGAGATGGAGAGAGGGGTGCAGGCCAAGGGACAGGGACAGGGACAGGTAAAAGGCGAGACGCAGGAGGAGGGAGGAAGAGATCTGAGCAGCCCCCGAAGCGCAGAAATGCGCGCGAGACCGCGGGCAGTCCCCGAGGCACCCCACCCCGGCCGGCGCCGCAGCCCGGTCCGCACTGCGCCCCCGCGCGGAGCCCACCCGCCCCGAGGGGAGCGGGCTGCAGGCGGGGAGGAGGCGCACCGCTGCCGGGGGTCCCGGGCCAGGTGGGCAGCACCATGTGGAAGCAGTCGCACATCGCGGCGGCCGGGCGGTGCGGGCCGGCGGCGGCCCGTCGCGTCCAGTCGCGGGTCCCGGCTCCGGCGCGCAGGCGGCCCGGGGGCGGGCGGGCGCCGCGCTCTGCCTCCGCGGCCTTGCGCTGCGGCTGGCGGCCGGCCTCGAACTGCGGACAGAGCCCGCGCCCCGCGCCCCTGCCGCCGCCCGGGCTCCGCCCCGGCGGGGCCAGCCGGCCCCCGCAGTTGCGGAGCGAGCGCGGGCGGCGCCGCCGGCCTCATTCAGCCCATTGGCTGATGCCCGCTTGGCCCCACCCCTCCCGCCCATGCCCCGCCCCGCCCCCAGACCACGCCCCCCGCCTGCTGTCCACCGCCTGTCCGACCCCCGCCCCAGGCCAGCCCCGCCCCTAGCCGGGCCCCCCTTTCCCGGCCCAGAGAGTAGGTTTTGGATCCCCGCCAGGGAAGGGTCTCCAGACACCGCGCCCAAGCTCCCGGACTCGACTCGACCCGCGCGCCACAGTCTTACCTTCTAGTCCCGAGACGGACATTTTAGACACAAGCTGGGGTACGGGGCACCCTGGGGGGCCGTAGGGGCAGCAGGAGCCCACGGAGGCAACAGCATGTGATCTAACCCCACTGGTCCTGCCCTGGGGGCTCCCGGTCTGGAGGTGCGCTCTGCGGGGTTGCACGGTGCAGCGCGGGGGTGGGGGAGGAGAAGTGCGGGGAGAGGGGTCCTGGAAAGCTAGGACCTCAGGAGTCTGAGAAGGGTGTTCCGGACAGAGGCAATAGAGTAGTGTGTGTGCAGAGGATGGGAATAAGAGAACCGGCGCTGGTTCTCGGGGCTGAAAGTTTGGCCCAGTGGGGCTGGGGGAAGGGGGCAGCAAGTCTGGGCCTGGGAGCTGAGAAAAGACCACCCAGGCTGCTATGGGGTGTCCCTGGGGGGCACTGCTGGAAGTCAGGAGCCCTGCAAGAGGGTGGGGGCTGGTCCAGGGGGGCAATGTAAGGGAAATGGAGGATCCAAGATGTTCCAGAAGCTGGCAGAGGGGACCTGGTGAGGATTGGAGTGGGGGTGGGTGGGGGCCACCCTGGGCTCTAGCTTGGGTGTTGTGCAGAGGGTGGCATGTCTAGGGTAGTGGGCAGGGAGTGGGGAGGCCCAGGAGAATTCTGTTTCTGTGGGAGTAGGGAATCAGGTGAGGCCCAGCCTGTTGTAGACCTGAGGAAGGGCACCTTGGAGGGGTATGAGTCCTGCTGGGCCTGGGGGTGGGGAGCCTGGGCCAGAACAGACCCAGGAAAGCATGGCCACCGCCAAGGAGGACCATGCCTGGGCACTGCCTGGGATGGTACTGGTGGTGCTGGAACGGACAAATGGACACACACACACACACCTTTTCCTGGGGCGGAAAGAGACCAGGCTGCAACAGGAGGACCACCCAGACTTGACACAGACACAGAGACACACATAGACACACACGTGACACAGACACACAAACACACACTCATAGACCAGAGGACACACACACCAATGCACAGACACAGATCTACTTGGACATGTCCCCATGCACTCAGAGACAGGCGCGCACACACACACACACGTGCACCCACTCAGGCCCACGTGCCCAGATGTACACAATAGGACGCAGACACGCACATGTGCACACCACTCCCGGGCTCACTTGGGGATGCACACAGCCGGCAGGGCCCAGGTGAGCCTGCCTGCGGGATGACTCATGCTCGGCAGTTCCCGTTCGCCGGGCTGCAGCCGGGCAGCCTTCCAGCAGCAGGTCAGACAGACACGCGCATCACTGCCAGGAAGAGGCCCTGGCAGCCTCCCGTCCCTCAAGCGCATGCACCACGGGCACAGCCCTGTCCTTCAGGTGGGGACATGGGCATGGGTCTCACCCCTCTGCCCTGATGTCTTCTCTCGGGCTGGGCAGGGACCCTGTGCTCGCCTGTCTCCCTAAGGACCTGCCCTGCTCTGTCCTTCGGGGAGCCAGTCACTCGTGGGCTCAGGGAGGGAGAGTTCTCTGAGTCCCTGGGTCTGTCAGGGGTCTCAGCCTGCCCGTCCTGTGTGTGTGTGAGTCTGGCTGGGGGGCCTGGGAACAAGGGGAAGTCTTGTGCAATCAGGAACCTTAGAGCACAGACTCAGCTTTGTGTCCCCCTGCCCCATTAGGTGTGTGACCCTGGGCTTCCATTCAGATGAAGTGGCCTCACTCCATGTGACATATTCTGATTGTCCGGCATGATGCACATGGGGCTACGGTAGCTCCCATCAGCTCTATGGGGAGGGGGAGGGTGGAGCTCTGGGTGGGGAGGCCAGGGCGCTGCCCCACCTAAGCAGAAGCCAGGAGGAGAGGGGTCACCCATGGCCGCTGAAGAAGGAGCTGAGCCACGTACCACTGGTCTCTGCATGGACAGCCCCTCCCTTCGCCCAGCCTTTGTGCAGTTGAGTGGTCCCTGAGACCCCTGGCTGGCCAGGGCTAGGGGAGGCTGGGACAAGAGCCCTCCCTGGGGCCACTCCTGCCCTTGGTCTTGGTGAGGGCTGGGTGGGCTTCCACTGTCCTGCTGGGGCCTTGCTCACTCTGCAGCCAGGAATTTGACTCAGCACTGGCTCTGGGCCCCAGATTCAGGATGGGGGTGGCCAGGGACCCCCCCACCCCACCCCAGGGGCTTCCCCCTCCCCTCTCCTACCTACCCTGAGGCAGAGGGCTGGCATCACCTGCTGTGCTCACCCCCACACTCCCCCTGGGGCCCTGTGGTCCTCATTTCATCTCTGGGAGGGCCTGGCCCCTTGGGCAGTGTACCCTACAGATGGTCGACTGCAGCTATGTAAAGGGAGACTACCCACAAGTTGGCCCTCATCCCCCAGAGCCAGCCAGACTGGGCCCTGCCTCCTCCCACCCATCCTTCCTTCCACCTGGGGGGGTGCCTTGGAAGCCCCAGCCTGGCCCCAGGGTCACAGGGCCAGACAGGGGAGAAAGCTACCCAAATGGGACCTGGGAAGCCATCTGTACCATCCCCTGCCCGTCCCTGCCCCCAGCCAAAGCCTGGCCACCTGCCTGTCACAGAGCCCTGTGTTGCCAGGAGCTCCCGTCATCACACCTGACTCCAGCCTGTCCCGATGTCCCGCTCTGGGGACAGATGCCCCGCTGGGGAAGGCCACAGCAGCTGGACACAGCTCAGGAATTGCTGGCCCCACAGAAGCATGGAGACACAGGCCCAGGCACATACAAGGCCCCACACCATCTCTGAGTGTCACCTCACCAGGGGGCCTGTGGTGGTTCTGGGGTGCCCCATGCTCTCTCCCCTTGGCACGCACAGGCTTGACCTCCTCCCTGGGACCACTGTGCCAGGGACATCAGGGGCCACACCCCAGCTGTGGCCCTGGCCTGCTGGTCAGGGATCTCAGGCTTCCCGAAGCCTCCCAAGGCTGAGTACCTGGGTACCAGCACCTGGGGTGCAGGGCACTGGTGGGGCCAGAGTGAGGAGCCATAGCTAATGGCCGTATCTCCCCAGGCCCCGCCCTGCTCCAGGCAGGCAGGGATGCCCAGAGCATCAATGATTGATGCCTCCTTGCGGCAGCCACAGCAGCATAAGCAAAAATAGCTCTGCCATTGTCCCTGCCCTAGCTCAGCCCAGCCGGAGGGGCACAACGGGGTGGTGGGGGCATCTGAGAGCTCCTCAGCTGCCGTCCGCCCTCCTACCCAGTCCTTTGCACAGAGGCGATGGGGGAGGGCTCCAGGTCTGCTGGCCCCCGGCCCCTAACTGCCTCACTCCCCCCTATGCTGAGTGCCTGCTCCAGGCCTGGTGCCCTCCTCCACTCACCCCAAGGACCCAGGTCTGAGGACCCCAGAGGAGCAGGACACCAACGTGTTCCCCAGGGTGAGGGACCCCTCCCCATCACTCATCAGGCAATGCTGGGAGGCCCCAGGATCCTGTGTGGCTCTGGGCGGAGCGGAAGCCAGTCACTTCCAGGATACAGGGAAGGCTCGGCTCGGCAGTGGGGAAGCTACCCCTCACCCCCATTCAGCAGGGCTGGGCTCAGGGACAGACTGAGGTGTCCCGCGAGGAGCCTAGGAGGGCCACATGGGCTCTTTCTCCTGACCACACTGCACCCCCCCTCCACAGCCCCTGGGGGAGTCATGGCTTGTGTCCCCTGCTCCCCCACTTTAATGGGTACCTGCCTCCTCTGGCCAGTCTCCCCCAGAAGGTGAAGCCGTTTAAACTTAACCAGCTGCCTGTCCTGCCCACCCACCTGGAGGCTTGGCCCTCGGCTCATGCCCCATGTCCTGCCAGCCTGCCCAGACACTGGCTCGAGGAAGCAGGGGCCACCATCAGCTACTTGGGCTGCACCCTCCCCCTCCTGCAGCCAGGGCTGGGCACCCAATGTTGGGGTCACCTCTGCCTCCTCCTCTGAGTCTTGGCTCCCCCAAGGCAGCACCTCCTTGGTGGGGTAGCCAGGGGTCACCCAGGTATATTCGTTTCCCGTGGCTGCTATAACAAATAACAAGGGAGTGGCTTAAACCAACACACATTTATTCTTACAGTCCCGGCTGTCAGTAGGGCTGCGCTCCTTCTGGAGGTTTCAGGGCAGATCCTTCTTGCCCTTTTCAGCTTCTAGAGGCCACCTGCGTTCCTTGGCCCATAGCCCTGCATCGCTCTGACCTCTGCTTTTCATCTTTCCATCCTCTCTCGGACTCTGGCCCTCCTGCCTCCCGCTGTGGGGAGCCTTGTGATTACACTGGGCTCAGTGGCATAACCCAGGACCATCTCCCCATCTCGAGAGCTTAACTTAGTCACGTCTGTAAAGTCCCTTTGCCTCGTAAGACCCCGTGTGCCCAGGTTCTGGGGATCAGGACGTGGACATCTCGGGGGGGATTCGGCTACCATGCCAGGTGAGGCAGATCAGCCCACCCTTGGGCCTGTTTTGTGGGGCCACTTCATCCTGCACCCCGAGGGGCACAGGGCTGTCCTCACTCTTCACGAGGTCCAGACGGGGCGTGGGGAATGGCTGAGGGTCAGAAGAGCTGGTTCCAGCCCTGGCAACACTTCTCACTTAGGCCAGAAGAGCTGGTTCCAGCCCTGGCAACACTTCTCACTTAGGCCTTTGGGCCTGGGCCTCAGTTTCCCCACCTGTACATGAGGACAACACTCCTCCTACCCCTTTCCAGCTCCCTGGACTTTGAGGATGGCAAGGACAGTGGATGAGGGGGTCTAAGCGGTGGGTGGACAGCAGGACCACCTGGAACTGACACTATCCCCAGGTGACATCAAGGCAGGAGAGAGCTGGCATCTGGTCACCTTCCCGCAGAGTCATGCCAGTGTCTGCCCAGCACTGGGCAGTCTGACTGCATTGCTCGCACACTGCATCGCTGGGTGTCGTGTCCCTCAGGAAGTACGGGAGGGGACAGGAAGCTGTGGTCCAGGGTTCAGAGAATGATCTCATCTGGCAATTTTGAAAATTAAAATTTTCAGTAGCTTGGCTGAGAAGGACCAGGGAGAGGGCGGGTGATTCGTGCAAACAGGCCAGGGCCCAAGGAGGTCACAGGGTGGAGAAATGTGAGCATGGAGGTAGACGGGCCAGGTGTGCATCAGCTTCCGCCAGGGCCTGATGGCGGCGACTGAGGAGGCTGAAGTCAAGCTCACGCATCAAGGTTGATTTCATGAGACTGGGGGTTGGGGGCAGATAGGGGAACCCTGAGAGGGGAGCCTGGGAGGGGAGCTGGCAGGGGGGCAAGGCTGACCCACTAGTGCCCCTTGCCCTGGGGCAGGTGGCTGCAGGAGGGGCTGATTGTCCATGGCCAGACTGGCCCTGCTCTGCCTCGGGGCTGTCTGGTGACCAGGCCGAGAATCAGGGAATGAGGAGGGCATGGCGCCCCTCCTCCTGCCCGCAGGCAAAGGACCCTCATCCGCCCACACGTTAGGAAGGACTAGGTTCGGGGGATTCAGGGGGCAGGCAGGGCGGCCCGGGCGGGGAACTGCAGCTGCTGCGGGTGGGTTGGCAGGTGATGGTGGGGCAGCACGGAGCCTGCGCATCCCCGGCCGTGGAGACAGCGCAGAGCGTCCGCCCCACGTGGGGCTGCTGCGTGAAGGCTCCTACAGCCAAATAGGAGCCTCTCTTCGCGCCGCGTCTGAGAGGCGCAGAGGACGGGCCCCGCCCACGCCCGGTCTCCGACCGCGCGGTGCAGGGGACGGAGCCTGGAGATGCCACGCGCCGCGAGGCGCCGCCGCACTGACGTCACGACAGCCGGCGCCGGAAGCGGGGCTGGCGCGCGCCGTTGCCGGGCAACTAGCAGGCGCGGGCCGAGGGGACGTCGAGCCCTAGGCTGCGCCCGCGCGGAGGCGGCGGCGCTGAGAAGTGGGCGCGGGCCCCGGCCGGACACCCAGGCCCGAGCGCGCCCCCCCCCGCGCCTCGGGAGCCGCAGGCCGGGCCTTCGCGAGGGCCGCAGCCGCCGCCTCGGACCCGGCCCGGGCTGCCCTGTGGCCCGCCCCGCGAGGGGACCACCCCGACCCCACCGCCGGACCTCTGGGCGCCGCCCTCCTGGAGCGCCCGGACTCTCCGCCTCTGGCCAGTCTGGGCCTCCGGACCCCTGCCCACCCGGCCCGGTCGGGACCCCGCAGCGCGCCCGCCTTCCCAGGCCGAGCCGGCCCCGCAGCACCTTGGTTTCCAGGACACGCCCCTGTGCTGGCCTGGTCGTCGGCGCGGAGGAGGAAGCCGGGCAGCCGCCAGGTCACTTCCCTTAGGTGACCAGGCTGCGGACGTGGTTTGTGTCCGTACCACAGTGACAGCGGACCCACACCAGGCCATCCACACTCCCAAGGAAGCCACCAGCAGCCCCTGGGCAGCGGCGAGCAGGCGGCCCCCCAGCCCAGCAGTGTGTATGTCTCCTGAGCATCTTCCCGTCGCGTCTATGCGGGCCTGGCGGCTCCAGCATGCAAGACCAGCCGGAGCTGGAGGGAGCGCCTGGCCGGGTGTCCCCTCTCAGCGGGTCTCTGAGTGACCTCGTAGAGGGAGTAGGCGAGGTATCCCTCCACCGGGCTTCTAAAGACAGCGGTGCAAGCGAGGCACTGAGGACACAGAGTGGTGACGATGTGGAGTGGGATGGGGACGCCAAGATCTCTGGGCGCAGTGAGGGCCTTTCTACCTGCCCCACCAGTGGTCCGGACTCAGGGGAACACAGCAGCGCCTGGGGGGAGTTTGAAGGCTTTCGGGAGTCTTCAGCGGAGTCTGAACAATTCTCTCAGTCTTTTGAACTCCCGGAGAGGCCCACGGAACCTAAGCCACCGAGAACCCCTTCTGCCCAAAAGGAGCAGGGTTCTCGCCAGCCTCACCAGGGTGGACCCCGGGTGACAGGAACAGCTGGCACCTCACCTTCTGAGGTATTTCTAAAGTTCTCGTCTTCACTGTGTTGCACAGGAAGTGTTTTATCCGCAAGGCCCGCAGACTCAGGCTTTGGTGGGCTGGCCCGGGAGGGGATCTGCTTCCACCCTGGCCTTTGTCCTCCTGAGCCAGGGAAGGAATGAGGCTGCAGAAGTGGAGCTGGGCCACCCTCTGTGCTCACTTCTTCCTGGGTCTGGCTACATCGGCCTCCCCTTCCTTCCTTCCTTAGGCCTCCACCTCCAGTCCGCCTCCTCTCCATCAACCTAGCTGTGCTTTCCTGGCCCCAGTTCAGGGCACGTGGGGAAAAAGCCTTTTGTCTGAATCATCAGTCTACTTACTTAGAAAACCTCCCGAGAATCACATTTCAGTCTGTGTAATAACCGGGCGCCGGAGCTGGCCCTGAGGGCCCAGCCTCGTCCCCCTCGCCCTTAAGTCTCCCCTCCTGACCTGACCACCAGTATTTACCTTTTTTGTGACAGCCTCTGATCCTTTCTCTTTTCTTCCTCTTCCTTCCATTGCTCCTCATTCTTTGCTATCTCTTCCCAAATGGTTTACCCCAAACACCATAAAACAAAAAAAAGTAAAGGGAGGAGAGAGAAGTTTCTGCTGGTTCTAGGGTTTCTAAACCAGTCAGGGTTTCCCTGGTCCTCACCGTCAGCTCTGCTATAATGCTAGTTTTGAAAACAGGACCCGCATCCCAACGCGACTGATGCATCAGGGCACAATTTGGGCAGAATGCAGACTTTGCAAGGAGCACTAGGTGAATGCCGAAAACCGCACCCTGCGGAACGAGGCGCGTGGGAGCACCTACACCGCGGGCGCACACCTCAGCTGCCCCTGTCGTCTGGGTTTACACACCCACCCTCCCCTGGGGTTAGGATCCCGCCCCACCTCGGACAACCTCCCGGCACTTCACGCTCACTCACAACCTGCCAACCTCAGGTCTTTTTTGAGAAATGCCGTGTTTATGGTAGTATAGGTGGATTTCTCAACCAGTTAACACGTGGGACCCGTGCTAATGTTTTTGTTGGTGTCTTTTTTTCATGTGTCACTGACTAAGTTTATGAGTCCTGAGCCCTAACCTACTTTTCCCATACGCCACGTGGTTCCCACCACGTGATTTGCACAGCACAGTGATTCTGAGGAAGGAGTATGTCATGTCATGGTAGCAGGAACAGTACAATCATTTACAAATGTCATTTGTACCAAAATTATGTATTTGGAATAAGGTGACATGATGTGTGTATTTCTCCTAACTTTGGTGTGTTGTTTTTTTTTTTTCAGCCCATTTTCAGCTATGAGAATGTTTTTAGGTTTGCTTTTCAAGAAGTACCAGTCCAGCAGGCAAATGAAGATGTTTCCACCTTAGACCATTTCTTAGAAATAAGCAGTGAAGAAAAACCTGGCCTTGGATCTGTACACAAATTGTGGTAATGAACTTAAATTGGAACTAAGATTTCTTCCAGCAGCTCTGCATTGATCCTTTCGGTTGATAAAGTGGACACATGAGGCCATTTGTTGTTACCTTTATAGAGAAGTCCCTGCCTCCTTTGGGTCGCAGGGTCCCCATGGAGGGGCCAGGCAGCACAGGTTGATGCTCTGGCTGTGACCCCTCCTCTCAGAGCCATGACCAGCCTCCCCCAGCCTCAGCTCACCTGGAGCAGAGTGGACCGGGTGGTGCCAGCTCCTCATGTCTCAGTGCGAGTGCTGGGGTGCAGAGGTGGGGCTGGGCGGTGAGCACAAGGGCCTCCTGGGGACTTGGCCACAGAGAAAACACGCCAGTGCCCTGGAGGGACATTCTCAACCCACAGGGTCAGCCTGCCTGTGTGCTCTTGGGACCGCCTGCAAGGCGGCAGGTCCTTGGGGCCAGTTGCCTAAGGGAGTCACCACCACTGTTGTTTGCAGATGGCTGTGTTCTAGACACTCTTGCACAAGCACTGAGAGGAAAACAAGGTTAACTCGGGGGATGTGATGGGGTGGACGGCTCAAGGCCCCATCGGGAGGAGATGAAGCTGATGTGAGCCGGCTTGCCAGGGCCCTCTACACGCTGCTGAGCAGGCCGAGCTTAGAGAACTCTGCGGTCAGGGCTGCTGCTGGGGTCCAAGCCAGCAACTGCCCCAGGGCACCCCAAGCAGAGGCTGGGGACAGAGGCCTGGAGTCCAGGGGGCTGCAACCGTATTGCCCAGATGGCCGGTGTGCTCTCTGGGTGTGGTGCTTCCCCAAGGCCTGGTCCAGGCCGACAGGTGGGCGGAGGGGCCTTTGGTGGCAGCATGAGCCTGAGGCACCCAGGGGCATGGGTGGTCCTGGGTGTCAGGACTGGGCAGGGCTGGACACTGTTGTGAGATGAAGGTTGGCATTACTCTGGGGTGCCGAGGCACGAGGGTGACTGGGCAATGATGTGGGCACTTAGCGCATCCGTCCTACTGTGGTTGACTCTGCGCCCGCATCACCTTCCCTGCCAGAGGGTGGGCTTAGCAATGATGATGGCGCATAATAGACATTCACCGTTTGTTCTCTCCTCTGCACATCCCGTCTCCTCCTAGTCTGTGAGCGTCTCAGTCTGTGGTGCCCAGCGTGGTTCTAGGCACCTGAGATCACCAGGGAACAAGACCAGCGAAATGTCTGGCCTCATGGAGGTTCCTCCCCTTGGAGGAGACACTCAGTAAGGAAAATAAGTCCGTTAGCACAGGGATGTGCTGTGAGGAGAGAGGAAGCGGGGGAGAAGGGAGGAGTGCTAGGGGTCTGCAGGATGGGGGATGTTGACTGAATAAACGCACGGGTGAATGACACAGCCCGGGCTCCTGGTGGAGGCTCTGCAGAATTCTGCAAGGTCAGCTGCCCCTCTTTGCTTCTATTCTGAAGGCTTTCTAGGTTACCTTTTAATTAATGCATCTCTTTCCCAGTTCTGAATCTAGAAAACTCTGGAGAGCTCTTCAGAACACAGATACCACGTTGGCTTCCCCATGCCTCTGGAGCAAGTCTCGTTGCCAGGAAAACTTCTTTCTTGTTCTCGGAATAGATGCTGCTCAGAAGGTGAAGTGATTTAGGTGGAGACAGGGCTCCTGGGGGTGCGGTTGGACCTCACAGTGACCTTGCCAGCCACCCTGTGGCCACGGCACACCTCGGAGAGCCATCTGCCCAGATGAGGGTGGGGGCCTTGTTGCCCTTTGCCCCGCGGTGGTGACGCTGCTGACTCTCAGGAGGCGACTCTGGCAGGGTAGGAGGGCAGGAAGGGGCGAGATGGTTCACTCCTTGTCTGACTCGGGCAGCTCGTCGGCATTAGGCACTTGCCCGGTGCCAGGCCGACAGGCTTCCAGGTGCTCCTGGCTCAGCGCGCAGTGAAGGAGGCGCAGTAGCGAACGCGATGAGTACACCACCTGCCAGGAGGGCGGGGGCCTCCCGGGAGCTCCTCTTGAGGAGCCATGGTGGGTGGAGAAGTCGGCCAGGGGACAGGGGCGGGCAGAGCCTCCTCTGCTCGGGGGCCACAGGGCGAGTCTGCGCCATGGGTGCTGATGGAGGTGGTGGGCGTGGGGGCTGGGGGCCTGTGGCGGGCACAGGGCGGGGGAGGGGGCTCTGGCATGGACACGGTGAGCATGGGTGCCGCAGAGCGGTGGGTGCAGGAAGAGGTGTGGCGTCAGGCACGAGGTGGGTCCCTAAGGCCACGACCAGAGGCCACGGCACACGAGGCTCACTGAGACATCAACTTACCCGGTTGGGCTCATAAGTTATCAAAGAAAATGCAAATTATAATGAGGGCTGTCTTCCAGCAATTGTGTTGGCAAAGATCTTTTTCCATTTTTAAGTAGTATGGAAATTTTCAAACATGGAAAACACAAACAGGGTGGCCGGCAGGTGAAGACGGGGCACGGGAATGGTTGTCGTGTTAGCCGGGGGGCCACACTGAGCCAGCCAGGAAGGAAGTGAGGGGCTGGAAGGAGTGGAGAGGCCCCACAGAGGCCCCCCGGCTGTGTCTTCATGCAAGGAAGCCAGCCAGGAGGACGGAGAAGGGGGAGGCTCGGAGGAAGGACAGCTCCAGTCCATGGCAGGCCAGGGGGCTCCTCAGGTGGCAGCACAGACCTCCGTTGAGAAGGTCAAGGGGCACTGCAGTCCCGAAGGACAGGGTGGCTGTAAGCCAGGTGACAGGAGGGCAGGGAGCGGCCAGCTGCCCCACAGGGGAGCCTGAGTGTGTACGGAGGTGCCACCACATTGCTGCTGTGCAGTGAGATGTGCTGGAGGGGCCTGGGTTAGAGAGGAAAAGCAGGAGAGAAAACGACCCTTTAATCTTCCTTCCCGCTGGCTGATGGTGGTCTGTCTCCTTAGAACCTTTCTGGAGGCCAGGGTCACATTTTGGAAGGTTCGGATCTGAAGGAGCCTGAAGAACTCGGTGTGCACAGCTTCCGTCTACACCACTGCAGAGCCCTGATCCAGACCAAGGTGAGCCACCCCGGGGACAGGCCGTGGGGAGGCCATGCTGGCTGCTGGATCTCTGTGTTTGAGTCGCTAACTTATTTTCTTTAATTCTTGTGGACTTGTGAAAAATGACTGTTTCACTATCTAGGGCAGACAGGCAAAGTGTTACTGCACTGCAGTACAAAGGTGCCATCCACAGAGACTCAAGGGGCAGGGCACGCGGAGGGGGGCGTGTGCACAGGGGACTGGCGGGAGGCGGGAAGGGGGCTGAAGGGAAGTGGGAGGGCAGGCAGGACCTGGTGGCTAAGACACAATACCTGGTCCGAGGGGGGAGGGACAATGTCTGTCCAGCAGCTTTTCTCTGTGGTCTGAAGTTTCTGCCATACCTGCAAGCGTCCCCTCGTCACAGTGGGGCTTGAGGCAGGAAGGGGTGGGCGCAAAAGGGGCCTCTTCCTGCAGCCCTCTTTTATTAGTGTGAGGAGAGCCCTTCCTGGGAACGGGGTCTCTGCCCACCCTCGGACCAGGTTCTGTGAGGAGCAGCTGCCATGACCAGGCCCAGCCCCCTCGGCTCATGCTCTGGCCTGGAGGGCCCTTCCCCCTTCGGAAGCACGTGTGGCCGCGAGCCTGGAGCACGGGGTGGGGGGGGGGTCCACTTGTACGCACTACCCCCGACCCTGGCCTCAGGGAGAAGGCAGGAGTGGCCCACGGTGGCGTGTCCATCAGGAGGATCTGCTTTGACCTTTGACGGTCATTGGTGTGGACAGTGCGTGGAGGGAAGGAGGAGGTACAGGCTGCTGCATGTGGCCTGCTGGGAGGGGACGAAGAGCTGATCTGGGGAAGTGGGGCCAGGCAGAGAGCAGGGACCCCCAGCAGGAGCAAGGGTTTGGTGTGAGCTGGCTGCCCAGCAGGCCAGTGACGGGTGCCATGGGTGGCACAGGAGAGGGCTCTCTTCATCCAGTGTCACAGGGCTGTTTCCAGGACTGCTGGAGCACTTGGCATCTATCTGCTCTTTGGAGAACACCACAGGGCAGGAGGTAGAAACTTCTAGCGATGAATGGTGGGGGCCATCTTAGAGCAACAAGACATAGCAGCATCAATCATGGTAGCCCGCTTGCAGACAGTGTCCATGGCGGTGTCATTCATGGTAGCCCGCTCAGGGCCAGTGTCCAAGGTGGCGTCATTCACAGTGGCCCCCTTGGGGATGGTAGCCCGCTCAAGGATGGTGTCCATGGCGGTGTCATTCACGGTAGCCCAGTCAGGGACAGTGTCCATGGCGGCGTCATTCACAACAGCCCGCTTGGGGACAGTGTCCACCAGCAACTGGTAGGTGGAAATTCGTGGTTAGTCAAACAGTGGACACTGCAGGGTGAGTGTGAATGGCGGTGGCGTCCTCCACAGAGAGTGCCAGACACAGCACGAGGGCCATGTGACCCCACCTAAGGAACGGGACCCACAGGCCGGGGTCTTAGAATCACTTGGGACAGGAGGCCCAGCGCGGCCCCAGGTGGCCCTCTTCACAGCGTGTCCCTGCCGTTCGCTCCGGGAGAAGTCACGGGGCCCTGCGCTCTGTCCTCTGGTTACACTGCGTGATGAGGCGACGAAGGAGATGAGAAATGCCCAACATGACTCAGTGCCAAGGGCCCAGGGGCGGGTGGCCCACCGGCATTGCTAGTCGCTGACCTTGTCCTTTCTTTCCCGTCAGCTCTCGGGGACACCCGGCGGCAGACAGGGTAGCCTGATCACGTACAGCCTCTTTCTGAAGACCCCCTTCCACGGAAATGCGCAGCACATCACAGTTCCAAGGAAGAAGAAGATTTTCAGTCCACGTAACCTAAAAATGACATTGTTTAATAGTGATGTTTGCTAAAATAGGAGTTCTTTGTATCTTTCTGAGGAATTTTACATTTTCTTACTGGTTTGATTTGGTACTGGAAACCAGAACTATTTTGTGGAGGTGTTTCCCAAATCCCAAGTCAGCTTCCTGGGATGCTCCGTGGAAACCCGTCCTGTGCCCACCAGCCGGGTCAGATGGAGGCTGTGACCTGGCTGCCCCTGCAGCACTGCCCAGGGGGCCTCGCTCGTTGGGGCTGTCACTGGGGACAGCTGTCCGGGCGTTCAAGTCCTGAGTGCGCCCCGTCACATCTCACCCCGCTGGCACACGCGAGGGGCTGAGGTATGCTGTCCCCGAGGTGAGCACTCGCCTGCACCAGTGCCTGCCCAGCGGCCTCCCCGCACACCCTCGTCGGCTGAGGCCCACGAGCTCTCCCTGTTTGTGGGCTGAGGAGACCCTTCCCATGCAGAGCCGAGCAGTGGGCACTGACTTTTGTAAAATTTTATGAAATAAAAGAGCCGGATAAGCCCGTGTTCTTGCCGATTTATCTGCTCTGCGGGGATGGGTACAGGCATCCTGCCACTCCAGCCCGCCCCTGCCAGGCAGTCCCCTCCCCGTCCCTCAGGGGAGACCTGGGGGGCTGAGGCTGGTGGAGTGTCCGGCCCACACACTGTGGGACCCCAGCCGTCACTGTCCTGCTAAGGCCATACTTGGAGGCTGGGAGACCACAGCTGGGGACCGCCTCAGACGCCAGCTCTGTCAGCCCAGGTGTCAGACCCAATCGTGACGCAGGGGACACCCAGTGACTGGCAAATGTCACCGGTCACTGTGCACCCTGGCACCCTTGGCCACTTGCCTGGGCCACACCACACGTAGCTGGAAGCTCATGTGAAGGGCGAGACAGGTTTTTTTGGTGCCATATGTTTGGAAAATCTGGCTTAATTTTTCATTTTTAGCCAGAAAGAGGTGGGAATTTGGAAACTGCTTTTCTACCAGCTGCTTCTGTCAAAGGGCAGCGTCCACCCTTGGGGTCTCCTCAGGACCTACCAGTTTCCCGACCTTTGGTTAAACTTACACTTGACAACCCCAAGTATGCCGTCCTGTATTCTGCCTCCTCCCACCCAGTTCACACACAGATGCTGGCATTTCACTGTCCCCATAGCTGCCCTCCCTGCCCTGCTGGCTGGAAACCGGCGCCTCCCACCCCAGCCAGCCCTGCGGCCGGCCGGCTCTCACCCGGCTTGCTCTCAGGAGTTGCGGACTCTGTGGGTCCCCAGTCTGCACCCCCAACCTCCCCCACTCCCCTGCTGCTCAGCAGTCCAGCTTTTCTTTCAGGGAAGGGTGCCACCGTCCACCCAGCTCCCCAGGCCAGAAGCCGTGGCCCCTCCCTGTCACTCCCCGTCCATCAGACATCAGGTCTGGCTCTGATTCCATGTCCTGAGCTCTGGCCAATCTGCTTGCAGGGGGGTTTTATGAACCGGAGACCTGCACGTGTAAGTGCCAACTGTTCACCTCTGGTCCAGACGTACAAGTTGTAAGAGGCTGTCCCTCTCACCCTGACCGGAACAAGCCCAATCAGCTACAGAGCTGTGGGTTAGAAGCATCAGAGAGCTGAGGATACAAAGAGATGTAAAATAGCTAAACAAGGCAGAGGCCCGTGGCCGCACATCCCCGTGGCAGTGAGCGGGGGAAGGCTCTTGGGCCTCAGAGCCCGGCGGCAGGTCTGGACCACCCTCCAGCTCTGGTCTTCGCCGGGTGCCTGGAGTAGAATGCCCAGAGCTGGGTGTAAGGAGGAAGGGCTGAAAGATTCCCCGGGTGCCGGGGGCCCCCAAGGAGGAGGCAGCCTCTCTCGGAAGGTGGGGGCTGGAGCGCCGAGAGAAACCCCCACTATGGGCATGTGGGGTTTCTGCTGCCAAGTCTAGAGGTTCCCCAGCTGCAAGCGCTGTCTGGGGCAGTCAGGCCTTCACGGCGGGGACTGCCCTCCAAAGGCTGAGGAGGAGGCTGCAGGGCGGAAAGACTTGGAATGGAGAGTGAAAAGGACCTCCCAGTGACCTAAAAACAAGGCAGTCGGGCTGTGAAACGCAGGCTGACCTCCAGGATCTCGCCTGCTCGGATCCCAGGCCCTGCTGAGGGCCGAGTCCAGACACCACCCTCTGGACACGGGAGGTGCTCACGAGGGCTGCACCCAAGTCCAGACCCAGCTGAGTGCAGGCCAGGCGACCAGTTCCCACTCCAGGAACCTGACAGAACAAACACGTCTACTTCAGTCTCCGTTCTTTCACACAGTGTCTGGCACACAGTAAAACATCACGGAGAGGGAGAAAGCAAGAAAATGTGATCCATGGTCAACAGAAGCAGAACCAGAGATGGCCCAGATGGTACAAGTCAAAGGCTGTAAAGTAACTGTGGCGGAAATGGTGAGGATCTAGTGGAAAGGCGGACAACACGTGGGAAGAGATGGAAAATTTTAGCAGAAACACGGAAATTATAAAAGAATAAAATGGAAATGCTAGAAATTAGAAATATAATATTGTTCGGGAATATTATTTAGATGGGCTTCACGGCAGACCAGACAGCAGGGGAACAGACCAGTGGACTTGGAGACTGGTCAGCAGAAACTATCCACACACAACACAGAGAAGAGCAGGGAGAGAGGACAGAACATGGCCACAGTCTGTGGGATGGCATCAGACGGTCCAGCCTGCGTGTAACCGGAGTCCCAGAGCAGAAGCCAAGAGCAGAGGGTAGTGAGGAAATATGGAGGAACTTTCCCAAATCCCAGAACCTCTGTAACCTGGGAGGAGAAATAGGAAGAGAGTCATCCCTGTGCGTGTGCCTGTGGGGGTGGTCAAGCGAAGTCACACACGTGATGGGCGGGCACAGGTGTGCAGGCATGCACGCACTTGAGTGCAACCAGCTGACCTAAGTGGCCTGAGCAGAGCACCCACAGCTGCATCCCCTTCCCAGGTGGACAGGGAGTGCTCCCACAGTGGCCATGTACTGGGCCATCAGCCTCGTCTCAGTAAGTGTCACAGCCGGGCTGAGACACAGGGCTGCAGAGACCTTGGGCGCCCCATGTGAGTCTGGCTTTCTTGACGCCTCCAAACCGGAGGGAGTGTCTGAGCGACCCCACAAAGGCCAAGATGCCCAGGGACCCTGCTGTGGGCATCTGCCAGCCCCAGAACCAGCCATGTGGCAGGGACAGCAGTCAGCTAGGTCACAGGTGCTAATACTTATTTAAACTGATGATAATGAGAACACAGCATCTAAATTAGGAGGAAGCAAGCAAAGCTGTGCTGAGGGAAGTTAGCTTTCCATGCTTGTATTAGTGAGTAAGAAAAGTGCCGAATCTGTGAACTGGGCTTTCATATTACAGTGCCAGAAAAATAGCAAAGGAAGTGGAAGGAAGGAAATGACAGCAGAGCAGAAACCACGAAATGGACAGTGGATGAAGACGGGAGAGGCAGCATCCTCCACGCTGACACACAGAGATGACAAGTGGACGTGACGCGTGGGCTCATGTGGGTCCTGATCCACAAACCTGACGTGGACAGTGGACAGACTCCAGGATACCTCGGCAAAGAGGAAGAGCCTCCCCGGGGGGGGGGGGGGGTCCCACCGTGCAGACCGGTAACCGGCGACCGACCGCAGGGCTGCGGCCCTACACACCTGATCGTTTAGTAGCTGCAGGGCGCTTCCCTGTAAGCTGTCCCAGCGGCCCCACTGTGTGTGCGCGGCGCCTCCATTTAGTTAAGAGGTAACTAAAGGGACAGTGGGGAACCAGAGGCATCTGCGTGTGAGCGAGCGCGGGAGGGGATGACGGACACAAGGGCTGAAGCCCGCACTCTGAGCCCAGTGCACGGTGTAGGCGGCCTCTGAAAACTGATGGGGACCAGGTGGCCATGAGGAGTCCCACAGGAGGGGCGGCGCTCGATGGTCAGCGATGGTGGCAGCACCGAGCCGGGACCCTAGATGGGCGGGTGCCCAAGGTGACAGTGTCTCAGTCAGCTTGGGCTGCTGTAACACTTACTCCTCCCAGTTCTGCGGGGGCAGCCAGCTCTCCGGTCTCTTCTTACAAGGGCGCTAAACCCGCCATGAGGACCCCTCCCACGGCGCCACCTCCTAACACCATCACACAGGGTTAGCTTTCACCATATTAATCTGGGGGACACAAACAGGCAGTCCACAATGCAGGGAGAACCCTAAACCAATCCCTGGGGCAATCATCCCCTCTGTGCCTCACCCTCCAGCTACACACATACACGCGCATACATGCACACACGTGAACACAAGCACACATGCACATACATGGGCACATACACAGCAACCAAAGGCTCACCACGGAGTGTCCCCTACCCCACTGGACAGGCCCCCACAGCAGGGCCAGCAGGGCAGCGGGAGGAAGCTCACCCACGTCTCATCCCTCAGCATGGGGTGGGAGCTTTGGGCAGGCAGGCGGGGGCTAAAGGACCTGGGCCAGGCCTCTGACCTTGCTCCCCCTGGTCCTGGCTTCCGTGGATCCTGGGACACGGGGCCCAGTGGCACCCCCAACATGAGGGTGCATCAGGCTGCAGGTCCCGGACTGGGGGTACTTGGCAGCCCATCGGTGCCACCATGGACCCAGGCTCCTCTCCTTGTCCACCTGTCCTCCCTGGCAGGGTGGCTTGTTCTGGGCTTGGTGGCTTGGTGCCAATAACATGCGCTCAGGCCAGCAACCTGAACTGGAAGAGGAGGGCGAGACTGGACAGAGCCCTCTGGAGGCCAGCTTCCCGGGCCAGGCCACTCCAGCTCGTGAGCAGGAAGCACCCGCACCCGGCCTCCGCCCGGCACTCTGCGCTGCGTCACTGGATCGGTGGAGTCAAGGGGAGCAGCCCCTCCTGGGCCAGGTGCCCTGCTGCCCAGCACCCCAACCATCTGCTCCCCTGGAGGCTGGGCCGGCAACTGCAGTGCCCTCAGGCCCCAGCCTCCCTCAGTCGCTCACACACTCTGCACCAAGGCTTCACTGGCCTCGGTGGGACAGAAACGAGCCTGTTGCTGACGGTGGCCCTGGCTTTGCTGGGGGAGGTGTGGGTGCGGCCGGGGCGCAGGCAGTGTGCTCGTGTGAAGAACCATCCGTGCTGGCACCGAGGCGCACAGGGAAACAGGGCAGAAGCGTGAGTGCACGGCAGAGGGAAGGCGGGCAGCCAGACCCGGCCCTGTCGTAACCAGCAGCGTCGGGGCTCATGCTCCTCCACACTGGAAATATTCCTCATAGAAGCATCTGCTTGAATCTGGATGGAGGCAGACTTGGGGCCTCCCCGTCCCGCTGCCCCAGGGCCCCCACAATTTCCTAACGTGAAGCAGCAAATCGATGTACCTGCTGCAAGCCCGGCCTTTCTTTGGGAACCAGAAGAGCAAACAGGCAGCCCACACCCGGGGAGGGGCTGCAGTTGGTAAGATTTGGGCATTTTCCAAACAACAATACAAAACTACAAGTACAAAATTAGACACAAAAAAAGAAAGTTAAAATAGAATGAGAAAAGAAACAATGAAGAATTATAAAAAGGCAATACCAGGGCCCCCTGGTGGCGTGTGGTTAAGTTCTCACGCTCAGCTCTGGCAGCCTGCGGTTTGTGGGTTTGAATCCTGGGCACGGACCTACACACTGCTCATCAAGCCATGCTGTGGTGGCATCCTGAATACATAATAGAGGAAGATGGTGGGCCGCCCGGTGGTGCAGCAGTTTAGTTCGCACTTGGCAGCCCAGGGTTCATGGGTTTGGATCCCGGGCGCCTGTTGACACACTGCTTGTCAGCCATGCTGTGGCGGCATCCCATATAAAGTAGAGGAAGATGGGCATGGATGTTAGCCTGGGGCCAGTCTTCCTCAGCAAAAAGAGGAGGATTGGCAACAGGTGTCAGCTCAGGGCCAATCTTCCTCACCAAAAAAAAGGCAATACTGATAAATTTCACAAAAGTCAAAATATAACAGCACTTGATTAATTGCTGCCTGACATATCTTGATACTTTTTCATCACCTTCTCATGTGACAATTTCATAGCATCACTTACTATCCAGAAAGATAATCCAATGTATCTTTATGACTGATGGTTCAGGAGTTTCTTTCAACTTAATTCATCATGGGCAAAGCCATGTGAAGGCTGGGGCTGTTGGGGCTGGGACCCCCTGGCTGGCTGTCAGCTCCCCCCAAGCGCTCCCAGTGCAGCAGCGTAGTGCCCGGCCTGCTCCTCCCTCACACCACGAGCCAGGACAGTGGGCACAGTGGTCACAGGCGTGTTCCAAAGTCCTCCCTAGCTGCAGAGAGCTGGCAGTAGCTTAGCCATGCTTGGAAGCAGCCGGAAACACGTAACCGTGACCCCTGCACTCGAATCCGACTTTCCTTACCTGGAGCCCAGAAAATCCCGGCCAGGGGGACAGGAGGGGTGGTGGGGTAACCACAGCGGCCTCAGTCAGCTGTGACCGACAGACCTTCCTTTTGCAAAGTTTACAAAAACACGTGACCATGTGCACATGGGAGCGTGGAGGGCCTGAGTCCCACATCTCCACATTCAAGTCCTCGCCAGCAGTTGGTCACTGGCCTCTGCTCCCCTCCAGAGAACCTCAGACGTTTCCAGGGGAACCAGCCAGCCCTGCCCGGGATATCCGGGCCACCAGCACCCCAAGGGGCCCCCAGACTGAGTGGGCAGCTGGGAAAGAACCAGAACAGCCAAGGGAGGGATGAGTCTGGGGGCTCAGCAGCGTCAGTGGGGTGGGGACCCCGAAGCCGGAGGCCAGACCCACAGGCCTGCCTGGCTCCTTGCCGCCGAGCATGTCAAGGCTCATGTTCTGAGTGTTAGACTTCTGAAGGCGGGCAAAACAGACACAGTGGCTACTACTGAAACCAAACAAATATTTTAAAAGATGATAGAATGTTATGAAGACACAAAATACTGCTTTAGGTTTATTGCTTATAAAACACATACACTTTAAACTATGTTCCACAAGAAGAAAATACTTTCAAAATCTGAAGGAAGCAATCGTGGATGTTGAAAGCTGTCCCCTGCATGTCACCTGCAGCTCCCGGAACCCTTGGAGCCCAACCCTAAGGGCAGGCGCCACAAGAGCTGGGGTGGGGTGGGTGCTGAAGGAGGAGAAGGGGGGCGGCGCTGGGAAGTCTGTGTGGTCGGGAAAATGAACATGTCCCCTGCACCACGCCAAGTGCAATTCCCTTCCCACCTCCACCAGGCACCTCAGATGATCCGGCTAAACTGAATAGGAAAACAGATCCACTCGTGGATCATGACGTGGAAGATAATGAACAATTTCCACGGTGTCGGATAACTTTAATAAAGTGAGCTGTACATCACTGATATTAAAGAACGGTCATATGCACAAGAAACAAACCTTTCTAAGGAAACAGGAAACGTGTATGGGGGGGAGGACAGTCTTGTAAAACCTGAGAAAAAGATCTCAGAGGTGTGGCCAGTCTCGGTGCCTGCAGCAGGATCCCGGGCGCACGCACCACACCCCCGAGCTCTCTTAGACAGCACTGCCCCGCCAACCCATCGGTCACCCTCAGATGGAGGGCATACATGACATGTGTCCAGATTTCTTTAATTCTAGACTTTAATCTTAAAATCTCATCCCAGCATGTGTAAGTGTGAGCATCCTCCAATCCAGCAGGACACAGACACACCATTCCCAAACACACCTGGCAGCCTCCGGGCACCCTGGCCCAGCGAATGCGGGTCCAGCAGCCAGGCTGGTTAGGGGGGCTCTAGAGCATATGCCCGGGGCCGCCAGAGGGGCTGCGAGACTCGGCTCCTCAGGAGGCCCCGCCCGAGACAGCTTGGGTGTGAGTGGACAGCTGACCTTCGCCTCCAATGACATTTACGTATAAATAGGCATAAATAACCCTCCACAGCCTGCACTAAGTCTAACGGAGACGGGGCTCACACAGATCTGTGACAACACCCAGGGAGGGAGGCGCACGCTCGGCCTGGACCGCGCTCTCCCTGAGCAGAGCACGAGGCGGGCTCCCAGGAGTATGAGTGAACGTCGTGCCAGGCACCTTGCTGACCCAGCGTGCAGGACGCTCGTCGTACAAAAGGGAATCCTCACTTACACCATGAGAGATGAAACACGCCGACTGCAGCTGTTTAGGTTATAAAAGTTTCTAATGTAGCAGCAGAGGGTATTGATAGAAAAAATATACTATCAAGAAAATAGCTGAAAAAAATCTAAAGAGATAAAAATATAAAAAGTTTTAAAAATATACCTTAAGACAAAATATTGCCCAAAATGTATAAAACTTAATTTTTAAAAAGTCACCTATCTAAACTTAAAGGAGACTGGATGCAGCTGGCAGTGCGTGTCCTCCACGGAGCCGTAGCGGGACAGAGGGGACAAGGGCTGGAGGGAGGTCGGCGGGGGGAGGACCAGCCCTCAGGAAAACTGCCTGGCCCCCTCGGGGAGGAAGCAGGCAGGGAGCTGGGACACTGTCCTCACCGCAGACGGTCCAGGGCTGACCCTGAGGGGGCGGGCGGGCGCACTCCCAGCCCCGGCGCTCTGTATGTTCTCAGGGGCCTTCCAATCCATCCGCTCCGCGTGGTGGGCACGTGGCTGGCTCAGGTCTCCACCAGGATCTCCACCATGTGGTCCAATTCGCCCAGGTCCTTGCAGCTGGAGCTGGGGGGCGGGGCGGCCGCAGAGGCCAAGGCCTCGAGTGTGTCACTGTGGCCTGATTTGGCGCCACCCACCATGCCCGTGAGCACGGCGTCCAGGTCGTAGTAGGAGCTGTCCACGTCTGAAAACAGCTCCTCCACGGAGCCGGGGGTTTTATTCTCCAGGGTTTCAAATATCTGGTCGAGTGACTTCTGAAAGCTCCCTCTGTTCTCTTGAGGGCCGTCCACTTCCCAGACGCCACTCCGCGGGCCCCGCGGGGCCTGTGCAGACGTCACCACGGAGAGCTCAGAAACCACGTCTGGCGCATGGCCATCCCCCGAGCCAGGGCCAGGTGGCTCCACCTCCCGCGCCGAGCGACACAGGATCTCCGTGGAGACGAGGCGGTCTAGTGGTGCCCGCCCCGCTGTCTGGGGCGCCATCACCCGCCAAGTCCCATCCTGGGTCATCTCCTCTTGAATCTGCCGGACCGTGTTGGCTATGAGGACCGAGCGGCAGAGGTTGGGTTCAACCAGCATGTGGCACAGCTGGAGCTTGACCAGGGACATGTCCAGGAGCGACTGCCGCTGCAGGCTGTAGGAGGGTGCGGCCCGAAAAGTGGCCAGGGCTCCTTCCCCGTCTTCCTCGCCGTCCGTGCACTTCCTCTTTAACCCTCGCGCAAACATGGTGTCCTGTGGAAACCAAAGAAGATGTCATTTAGCACATTTTGGAGTCCCCAGCAGACGCTGCCCCCCGACTCGGGCTCCGACTGTCGGAGGTGACCTGTGGCAGACAGGGACGTGGGAGAGGTGGACGGGCGGGCGACTCAGGACGGCCACGTTCCGGTGTGCGTCTTGAAGTCAGGCACGGCCACCCTGTGAAGGCTGTCACAAACGACACATCTCTCCACCTCCAAACCGGCACAACCGTCTCCAGCGGACAAGGGAGCCAGACTGAAGACGGGGGCAACCTATCTTTAAAAAGCTGGTGAGAGATTCGACACCAAATCCTAAGTGCAGGTGCCTGTGAGGGAAGAGACCGGCCGAGGCGGGACGGGACAGCGCGTGGCAGGCGCCCCGGCCACGGCGGGCTGCGGGGTGGCCGAGGCAGGCTGACCGCGGCGTCCTGAGCGCCGCCGGCTCTCCCGCGCATCAGCCGGCCCGGGTCCCCTCCCGCCCAGCGCTCTCACAAACACGGGCGCTTCCACGTGGTGCAGGCGGCCCTGCTGGAAAGCTGCCCCAAGGCTGAGGCTGACAGGGGAGGAGACACGACGCGGGCCCTGCGCGGCCCCTCGAGCCCCCAGCCCCACAGGGCCCACCCGGCCAGGACAGCTCACGGCGGCGACGTCCCCTGTCCAATGTGTGGGGCTCTGCTCCGCCAGGCTGCCCTCCACCTTCAGTGCTCGCCCTGTGCTGGGCACAAGCGCACGACCAGGGCCTCCGGGGCCAACTCACCCCCACTACAACTCCTTCCTCCCTCAAAGGATCTGAACCGCCACGGGGTGGGGGGTGGGGTCCTCCCAGGGCTTGTGCAGCCCCTGCTCACCCAGGTGGCATTGTGGGGGGCATGGGGATGCAGATTCCCGGGCCTCGCCCAGACCCACGGAGGCTCTGGGGTGGCGCTGGCTGGACGCAGCATGCTCACTTATCTCTACTCTTAGAAGCAAAAGTACAAGGAAGCTGTTCTTTTGGACTGATTGTAAGGAGAGAGGTCTCTGGGGACTTAGAAAGCAGAGCAAGAAGGGGCCAGGGTTCCAGCTGTTCACCTGCACCACCTTGCCGGGCGCCGGGAGGTCATGGAGCTGCTCAGGACCACTGGCCAGAAGGGTCTGCCACCCCGCAGGCATTCCATCACAGACCACCCTCTCCAGAACAAAGTTAAGCCATAATGCACTAAGTTCTCTCTTCTCAAGTTTGTAAAGTAGCTAAACATTTCTATTTCAAATAATTCATTGGAGTTATTCATAAAGAGGATTGGAATCTTTTAAATATGCAAATTTTTGGATTTTCTTTTTTTAAAGTATCAGTCCTGTGGCTCCTTGTGACTGCTGCTGGCCTATTACCACAGCGTGCCCAGGGGCTCCCTGAGAACTGGAGGGGCAGGGGGCACCTGTGCTGTCCGAGCTCAGGGCCCCAACAAGCAAGGACAGACTGTCCTGCAGAGAAGGAATAACAGGCTGCCGTGTCCACCCGTCCCCAGGGGCCCCTCTGGAGACTCACTCCTCCCAGTCCTACCCTTAAATAGACAGAAAAATGTCCCCGTCCTCTGAATTTCCTCTCAACGTCATAGATCTCTCCTCCTGTGCATGTGACATCTTAAAAAATTAACTGACTCTTGGGCATTTATCCCAGAGAAATGAAAACCAACGTTCCTGCAAAAACACGTACAAGAATGTTCACAGCAGCTCTCCTCACTACAGCCCCAAACTGAAGACAACGCCCTTCGACGGGGAGCTGCTGACACGCTGGGGCACCCGCACCACCACTCGGCGTGGAAGTGGCCCAGCGCTGCCGCACTTGGACGGATCTCGAAGGAATTCTGCCGCGTGAGAAGGCCAATTGCAAAAGGCTGTGCACCGTGCACTCCCATCCCTGTGACACCTTAACATGACATAATGACAGGGGGGGCACGGCCCTAAAAGGGTGAGCTTGGGGAGATCACTGGGCTGAGGGAACTGCTCTGCATCTGGACTGTGGAGATGGGTCCAAGCTGTGCGTGTGCTCTCACTGCACAGAACCACACACGTGCACACACGCAAGCACACACCATCTGAATCAGCTCTGTGGCCACCCAAAAGCCAGTTTCCTGGTGTGGATGCTGTGTCTGTGCATCTTATGTAGACGCCAACACTGGGGAGGCAGGGGGAGGGTGTACCTCCAGGACATTTCTTAGCGACTTCCCGTGGATCTGTAATTATTTCAAAGCAAAAAGTTTAAAAAACTAAGTGACCACAGCTTATTCCCTCTACAAGACTAATTTCCCAGAACAGCAGACAGGTCTCACTTATCAACACAGCCCCTGAAGCCAGCGCCACTTCTATCAAAACACCCTGCACACCAGCTTACTGACTATTTTTAAATGAAAGAAAGAGTTTACCACCAAAACACATAAAAAAAAATTTCAATTACTGCTGGTAATAAAGGATTCAAAGACTTTTTGTCTTGTCTGCAAATTTAACTTTTACAGAGTATTTTTTCTCCCCAATCACTTGTTTAAAAGTCACTGGCTTAAAATTGCTAAGTATATCGAGGATATAAGATTACATCAAACTGTAAAAAGATACCCTGTGTTGGGGGAAAAAATTAAGTTTCAAGAGTTCCTCTGTGGCAACTCACTTCACCTCTTTGGCTTTTAGTATCTTTTTCAACCAAATATAAAATTCCAACTCTGCTTAACAACTGATTTAATTTAGGGCCCAAACCAAACCGCTTGAAAAACATAATTAAGCTCTAGTTCCTGACAGAGGAACTCTGAGCCACCTTCCTGAGGGCCCCACACAGCTCGGGTCTACACACTGCGGCTCTACGCAGTGTGGGTCTACACAGCGAGGGTCTACGGGAGGTCAGCAATGCCATGAGGGGCTGGTGAGGCGGCCAGAAACCCATAGCTTCTGCTCCGAGGGCGCAAGAAGCTACACTGAGCACCGAACCCCAACTCGAGGGGTCCTTAGCAAGCCCGGGGCAGGACTTCATGGTGGTCAACCCACGGGAGAGCCTTGAGCCAGAGGCTGAATGCAGTGCCGGCCACAGCCTGGCATGGTCAGCAGCCCTAGGCACACCTTGCTGCCAGCCCAGAGAGCGCCCCTATTCATATCTGCTCTGAGAGACTGACTATACACAAGGATGACGGCTGGATCCATCCAGGACGCCGACCCCTCACTGCGGGAACAGCCGGGGCAGCGGCCTGCTCTCTGCACTCAGACCTGCAGAAGTCAGACCTCTGTCTCCAGCGACAGCCCAGGAAATGAGCAACCACACCGGACAGTGGCCCCGAACCTCCGGGCCTCGATCAGTAACTGATGGCCCCCTAATTTCTGTCCCCACTTCCAACTTAGGATGGACTGACCGGAGAAAGCCAAATGTGCTCCCCAAGCAATCACGGGACACCCTGCTTCCCCAGGCCCCCATCAAGTGTCCCCAAGTCCTCCCTTTTCCTATAAAGTAGTTTTCTATACACAGAAAACATTTTAACATACCAACATATATGTCATGTAGTATGTACTACATGTACACAGTACAGACACGTGCATGGATATAACATATGCACATGGTAACAATTCACATATATACATATAACAACACTGCAAAGGCTCCCTCGCTCCTGCCTGCCCAACTCCCTGGCTCGGGACACCCAGCCTTTGCCTTTCTCACGGAGTTGCCTCCATTTGTCTCCGCAGCAGCTCGCTGTAGAGAATTGGGAAAAGTATTAGAAAGCAGGAACCCACCCTCTTGGGCCATCGCGCAGGTTTATTCTTCCAGCATTTTCCCTGAGCACTTTCTCCTCTGTGAATTTGAGAGCTCACTGCAAGTTCAGCTTTTCTTGCTTATCACATTTTCTGTGTCACGTAGAAGTTTCCCCTCACTTCTGACAGCCTCGCGTTTATCCCGACGTGTAAACACATGACGTGGTCCTGACCCGGTGTCCACAGCGTTTACACTGCACCCCATCTTCCCAGGTACAGGGTGTGGGGTCAAACTGGGCACGTTGGGTCTCCAGCACTTGATTCCTGACAGCTTCTATGACAGCAGAGGGTGGAAGCATTTTTAAGGCCCATGACACACATTATGAAGCTGCTTTTTAGGAAGGCGAGACCAAGTCATCCTCTGCCAGTTCCTTCTGCGTTGATTCTTCCATGTTTGCTGGTAAGCTCCCCCTCTGCTTTCCCGATGATCCAGCACCAGCTACAGCCTCCCTCCCCATACCCCACCCCTCACCACATTCCCAAGAGTCCACTCCACCATTCACTCCACCGTCCTGGCTTCTGTCCTCGCTTCTGCCCAGCCTCCACCATTAGCCTATTTCACCATCCCCATGTAAACATTTTAAGACCTAAAATAAGCAAGTCGAATGGGTAAACTGTGGTGTATCTGACAATGGAATACTACTCAGCAACAAAAACCCACAACCATACATGCAACAACATGGGTGAATCTCAAAACAGCAGGCTGAACCAATGAGCAAGAACAAGAATAAGCACTGTATGATTCGGTTTATAGGAACTTCTAGAATAGGCACAGCTAATCTGAGTTGTAAAACAGCAGAATGGCTGCCATGGGGGAGTAGGGATCGGAGAGAACTTTCTAGGACCATGAAATGCACCCCATCTAGATGGGAGCACGGGTCGCACAGGACACACACCTGTCAGAGTTCACTGCACTGCTAATATCTGTTCATCTCATTGTATCAAATTATACCTGGATTAGAAACAGAAATACATAAACAAGTTGGGGGGGCTGTCATATGTAAATCCAAAACCACCTTAGATACGATATGGCCCCCCGTGCATCTCACTAAGTGCTCTGATGGCATTCGGCGGCCAGGACAAACACAAGCTCAGAGCCGTCCTAGGGGATTCCTTTCCAGTGCACCAAACCCTAAGCAACCACTAAGTTCTGTTATCCTCAACACAAGAAAATGCTGGTGGACATATTACTACAAAAAGGAACAGCTCCAGGGCAGTTTGTCCATCGCATGGCTGATGTGCTGTCATCCAGAGCAAGTGTTCAGAGGAAGGGGTCAGGCTGAGCCCAGGAGGAGGTGGCTCGGGGGCACCACTGCCCTCAGACATTTGTGTCTGAGACAAAGTCAGCTGGGAGTCCAGTTCCGAAGGGACCCTGAGAGAGGACCCTGTCTGAAAGGCAGAGGCAGGGAACAGCTCCCTATGGGCGGTGTGACTGTGGCCTGAGGGCCCTTAACCCTTCTAACATGGGGTGACACAAGGCCCCACACCTCCAAGGCCGACCTAGATGCAGAGCCTGACTCACCGCTAAGTTCTGAACAAAAACATGTTAGTATCACCCACCTCTTGTCTCCAGAAGGTCTTGCCGTGTGTCTAGTTAAACGCTCAAATGCCACCAACTCCTAGGGTTAACCGTGTTCTGCTCAAAACCCTCGAGTGTCAAAGGAGACAGCCGGGCCATCAGGGTTTACCCCTCAGTTAATGCCCACGCCACCCTTAGGTCTTCTTCAGACCAAGTGCTGCCCGGACAGAGAAGAATGAAGAGGGACAGAAGGACTGAGAGGTTCCACGTGGCGGGGGAGCCAGAGAGGGATGCTGCACCCGCCCATCCAGAGCACCCCCAGGACGGCACCCGGACCCCGCACCCTTCATGGCCCTCTCACACCGTAAAGCCAGCAACCCCGTGAGGCCGCTGGAAAATGCAGATCCCCAGATTCCGAGCAGCAGGGAGGGCTGGGCCAGACTCAGCTCCGACCTGGCCCCTCACCAGCACCTTCAGCCACTGCCTTGGGCTTTTAAGGCAAATCAACACAAACACTGTTTCTGTCACACGATCAGACTATTTGCTTTGAAATCCTTCATCAGAGAAAAGCAGCAGGAGATGGAGCAAGCGCGGTGACGTTTTAAGAACTGCTGCATCTGAGCTGGGGCATGGGGGCTCATCATTCCACTACTGTCTAAAATTTTTCATAAGCTAAAAAGTTCACTTCAGAGTCTTCCGTTACTTGGAATGAAAGACACAAACTTTCTTTGCCCGGAGACATGTTCCAGTGACAAGCTGAGGGAAACTTCCCAGCCTTCCTTCCAAGATAAAACCTGCCCCTCTTTCTGATAAAAGGTCACAACTGACTTTTTATTCTGAATTTCAACTTTAATCATAAGACATGGCAAAACTTGAAAATAAGTAGTTGTATGCAGGAATTTTATATGACATTAAACTTAATTTTGTAAACAGGCAATTTTTTCCTTGGCTCTTTTTAAAAGGAGGGTCGACGCAGTCCTCCTGTCCTTTTGGTAACACAGACCAGCCAGGAGGCCTTCCACTTGCGCCACAGCATCGCCCAGCAAACTGTTACCTGGTGGACTCTTTTCCTGGTCATCCTACTTTGGGGACAGTAAGCTTTTGTAAATGTACAGTTAAGCTTGCCTCTGACTTCTGGAAGGAGCTCCTGGTACTTCTCCCAGTCACAGCACCACCGCCTCCACATCTGACTGTGTGGCAGGGCAGGCGCAAGGAGCCCACTGAAGACACTTCACTCGCCAGCCACGGTCTGGGAACCCTCCTCTTCCCACATCCTCCTCCCGTCCCTGACGTCAGCCTCCATGGACGAGGCAGCTGAGGCTAGACTGCAGACCACCCAAGGCCAGCATCCTCCGCTCCCTGACATTCCCTGCCCAGCTGAAAGAGAAGTCGGGTCGACCGCACTATGGGGGAGGGAAACCATTGCAAAACAGCCTTAACGTTCCTTTCCAAAGCAATTAAAACCAAGAAACAAAGGAAAGTGTTCAGTTCAGACTGAACACTCATAGCCCGCCACAGGGAGGCCACCCTGCCCTCCAGAGTTCCAGAGAAAGGTGCCCCAGGCTGGGCCATTTTGGAAGGCAATATATTACCAACCTAGTTTGGCTAAAAGGGCTTAAGATGAAATTCAAGTGTTCCATTGCTAACATCCAGCATCCACTCCTCATTCTACAAGGAACGCAGATTAGGAAGGAAACCTAGAAACAGGGCCAGGGTAGATCACGACGGATGGACAGACCGGTGGGTGAAAGAAAGGCCGCATGGACAGGTCGGTGAGTGGATGGATGATGAGTGAGACAGGAAGGCAGCTACCGGTCAGGGCTGTCCAGGGCTGGTCAGAGCTGTAAATTCCAGTCGGCCAGACAAGAGGCTCCACCAGGGTCCCCACAGGTCTTCATGGGGGGGGGAGCGGTCTTCGTGGGGACCAGGAGGGAGCGAGCGCTAAAGGTGCAAGAGGAGCCTGCACTGACCTCTGCCAAGACAAAGGTAAGAAGACTGGGGGGGCTTCCCTGCGGAGGCCATCCCTTCACAGCAGCCCAATAAACCCATCTTAAGTGTTTCTCCTCTTAAAAAGAGCCCCCCATTTGATTAAAGCCAAGAAGGTGTTACTTTTTGATTAGAATGCCCCAGGACAGCACGAGAGGCAATCCCAGGTGGGGGACGGCTAGTCGTGCGGGCCGGGGCGCCGGTCCTCCGGGTCGCGCCCCCTCCTCCCCCGCCCGGGGCCGACGGCCTCCCGCGCGTGGCAGCGTGCCCTCCCCGGGCCCGCCGAGGCAGAGAAGCCCACGCGGCCCGGAGACAGCTCCGCCGCCGCCCGAGGCCCGCCGCCCGCCACCCGGACCGGGACGCTCCGCTGGCCGCCCGCCGCCCCGGCCGGACACTCACCTGGCTGCCCGCTGTCCGCGCCCGCGCCCGCCGCCGAGGGAGGGGGCGGAGCGAGGGGCGGGGCCTGGAGCGCCGCTCCGCGCCCACACAGGGTCGCCACGGCGCCGACCTCCGCGCCCGCTGATTGGCTGAGCGCAGGGGCGGGGCCTCCGGTTCAAACCGCGGGCGGGGCCTGGTGCGCGTGTTCCCGCGCGGCCGCGTTGGCCGTTGCGGCCAGCGCCCTCCGCCGCCCCGCCCCCTCCAGCTCCCAGGTCTCCGCGCGCGGCCCTAGTGCGCTTGCGCGGGTCCACTCGTGGGCGGGGCGGCGGAGTGTGGGAGGGAGAGGACTGGGAGGATGGGGGAGGGGAAGGAGGACCTGGAGGAGGAGGAGGAGGGAGTTAGGGGAGGGGGAGGGAGTTAGGGGAGGGGCGTTGGCGAGGGGGGGAGGGGCGTTGGCGAGGGGGAGGAGGACCAGGAAATGAAATGAAACCAGAAAAGTCGAAAGCAGGGGAGGGTTTTTGTTGTTGTTTTTAATTTCTTAGTGGAAAAGGTCATAAATAGGATACAAAATCCAGAATCCATTAATTCAAGTACCGTTTCTTGAGTGCAGGCCAGGGCTGCAGTGATAACCCAGTAAAGTGCCAACACCCTCCTGTCATGTGATGGGGGGCTGAGGAAATACACAGATGCATATGCACCAACTACAGTAGTCAGTGCTGTCAGAGAAAGACAAGGTGGGGCAAGGACCTGTTGATATAGGCCTCTGAGGCCTGAGGATAGGGGGCCTCTGAGAAGACACCTGTTGATGCAAATAATCCATAATCAATCTACAAATCAAAATTGGGGTGAGTTTATTACATGAGCCAGCTTTGAGGACTATAGCCTGGGAGCAACCTTTCCCAAGGAAGGAAGCACTCAGAAGAAGCTGGGTGGACAGAATGCTTATATACCCTTTTGGAACAAGGACCATACTTCAAATAAGACAGCAATATCCCTTTTACTACAGTCACAAGACGCTGTGCTAGCACAGCAGGTCAGTGGTCACAAGATGAACACAGTAGGTCAGTAATCAATCCTTAGTTTCTGGGAAGAAATGCTTATCTATAAAGAAATGCTGATATGGGGGGGATATCTTTAAGGGCATCATTCTTGGCCTTGGGACGTTGTAAATGTTTACAGCAGATGTACAATGCCTGCTCGACAGGCCACATCAGGCCTTTCTGGAAAAACAAGTTCAGGCTAAATTAGTTTTAAACCAAATGGCTTCCTCATACCTCCAGTATTTCTTACTTCTTTTCATTTATTCATCACACCAGAGGAAGGGAGGGAGAGAACTCCAGGCAGAGGGACGGGCTGGGACAAGTCCTTGAGGCAGGAGAGAGCCCGGTGCAGTGAGAAGAAATCTGTGATCCTGGAAAGTTTAAGTAGGGGGATGGGGACGACTTGGGCTTCATCTGAGATGGAGACCACCGGAGGGTTGCGCAGAAGAGGAGCAGGTCCTGAATTGGGCTTGAAAAGAATCATTGTTGAGAGTGGATTTGGTGGGGAGGGTGGAAGTAGAAAGTCCATTTAGGTTACTGCAGTTCTCCAGGTGAAAGACCATGGTCTGTGATCAATGTGACTACACACAAATGTAAAATGTATGCACGTCAAACAAAGTGGAAAGAATAGGGAAAAATTTTGTCCCTACCCACATGACACACAAAAGATTAAATTCCTTAATACACAGATAACTTGCGAATGAGAACAAGATCAACAAAATTGGGCAAAGGGTATTAAAACACACTTCAGAACAAAGGAAATAAAATGTTTGTAAACTGGTGAAAAGGCGCCCAGTCTCAGGTTGGCAAAGATCAAAAATACTCTCCAGAGTAAGGTAATATCTTCCAGAGCCTCCACTTTTTTTCACCCAAAATGTCCAACATGAAATAAAAAATTAACAGGCATACCAGGACACAAGACCAAAAAATGGCAGAAAAACAAGGGGAAAAAAACCCAGATAATAGAAATAGACTCATGGGTGACTCCAATATTGGAGTTATCAGATTTTTAAAAATAGTAATCGTAGTCAAGAAAATTAATGATGTCAACTTAAAAAGCAAATTTGCTTATTTTATCTCAAAATGAATTTATTTGGGAATAGCCAAAAGAATTGCAATTCCAGATGTGCACACTACAGCAAAACACACAAGTTCTGCAAAAAAAGGAGGGGAGCTGCTTTTATAGAGAAATAGGGGGAGTAGGGAGGAGCTGTTCTAAAGGAAAGTCCATTGGGGGAATGTAGCAGTTCAGGGCGGCAACAGCTTCTCATTGGCTGGGCTGTTTCCAGGTGGGGAGAGAAATCTTCCTTCAGTAGTAAAGTAGTTGTACTTCTTGTGGAAAATGCAAGCCTCTGTCTCTTCCTGTTTGGTGTAATTGATGATGTGTGTCACACATCACCCGCAGGCATTCCCCATCCAGTTTAGTTGAGGTTTCTTTTATTAATTCCTACAAGGAGAACTAAAATCTATAAAAAAGACTCAAATGGGAGAAATAGCATCAATCTTTCACAAAGCCTTCCAAATAATAAAGAAGGAACTCTTTCCAACTTGTTCTAAAGGGCCAGCTAAACCTTGGTGCTAAAACTTGGAAAGGATGAGAAGAAAGAAAAATTACAGGCTCATCTCTCTCATGACCTTGCTTTAAAATCCCAAACAAAATATTAGCAAATCAAATCCAGTGATATGTAAGAAAGAGAATACATCATAACCAAGTTAGGTTTATTCCTGGAATGGAAGTTTGATTTAACATTCCAAACCAACCGACAAAAGATTTTCACATATTGAGGTATATGGGGTAACTTTTCAGGTTCAAAACTGACTTGGCTTGAACTGAAAAGCCTGACTTATGACCTATCCTATGTACGTTGCACATCTGCTTAACCATTAAAGAATGCACTCTTTTAAGATAAACTGCATACTTCCCCTCCTATGCACTATTGGTAACGCCCGCATTAGTCTCTTTCTGGACATAGGGTCATGTCACCTGCTAATTTGCAACAAAATCCCTGTTTGAAACTTTGATGAGAATGTATCCTGGGTGTGTTAAGGTATGTTCTTTGTTCTAAAAAGACATAAGACAGCACTGAAAACCATGCTTCTCCAGAATGCTTTCTAAAGCCTTCCTGGATTATAATCCTCACTCTGCCTCAAGTAAAACCCACCTGATTTCTCTTTCTATAGAATGGTTATTGGTTATTTTGTGTAGACACAACATAATCTATTACATTAACAAAATGAAGGAGAAAAAAATTGAAGATAATAGCTGGAGAAGAATCATCTGGTAAAATTCAACACACATTCATGATAAAATACTAAATACACAAGTGCAAAGATAGGAACAGACCACAAGACCACCCCCACTTCTGACACCCATTGCAAGCTTGGGGGTCACCAAGACCACCCTCAGATTCAGTAATTCTCTGGAAGGACTCGCAAAACTCGCTGAAAACTGTTAGACTCACAGTCATGGTTTATCACCATGAAGGTCGACAAAGCCAGAGGAAGAGGCTCCTGGGGCAGGGTCCAGGAGGGTTCCATGCACGGGGCTTTCACACCAAATAACCCAAGGCCCCTGCCCTAAATCACATCTTACACTATGTGGTGTGGCTCCAGGCCCCTGGCAAACAGACAGTGCCCGCAGGCAGGACTCCCCAAGGGTTTTGAGATCACCTCCCAGGACCCAGGGGGCAAAGACCAGACCTCTGCTTGGGCAGGCTCATTTCTCTACTACACAACAAGGGAACTCTTTTATGTGAATAACGTGTAATTACAAAAAACCTGGAGGAGATACTGTAAGGAACAGTGAAATAGGGACAATGTGAAAGCTCCACCCTGTGCTCAGGAACGAGAGGAAGATGTCATGGCCCGCACTTCTACCCAGTCGTGCTGGGGGGCTGGCTAGGGCAAAGCAGGCGAGACAAAGAAATAAAAGGGATAGGATTTGCTAACTACAAAGAACTAAATCTTTATTCCCAGAAGATAAGGTTTCAAATATAGAAAATCCAAAGAATCTTGTCTTAGTCGGCTTGGGCTGCCATGACAAAATACCACAGATGGGTGACTGAAACCACAGAAATTTATTCCTCACAGTTCTGGAGGCTGGAAAGTCCAAGATCAAGAATCCAACAAGGTTCAGTTTCTGGTGAGAGCTGTCTTCCTGGCTTGCAGACAGCAGCTTTATCCTCATATGGCCTTTCCTCTGAGCGGGTGCAGCGGGATAATGACAGAGAGAGAGAGAGAGAGAGAGAGAGAGAGAGAGGGAGAAAGAACAAGAGAGATGGATATCTCTTCCTCTTCTTATAAAGCCACCAATTCTATCAGATTAGGGCCCCACCTTTATGACCTCATTTAACCTTAATTACCCCCTAAAAGCCCTGTCTCCAAAGAGAGTCACATTAGGAGCTAGGGCTTTAGCTTGTAAATTTGAGAGGACACAATTTAGTCCATAGCAAATCTCTGGATAAATGGATCAAATTAAGAAAGAATTAAGCATGACCATCAGATAAACAATCAGGAAAATCAATTATATTTCTATATACAAGTAACAAACCATTATAAAATTTAAAAAAAAAACTTTTTAATGATGCCATTTGCAAAGCACCAAAAACATCAGCACTCAGGGATAAATCTAACAACAAATATGCAAGGGCTGTACCCAGAAACCTGCAAATCGTTGTTGAGAGAAATTATGACTGTGGATGGGAACCAGGTCCATGGATTGGAAGACTCACTATTGTAGAGATGCTAGTTCTCTCCAAAACTGTCTTCAGAGTCAGTGCAATCCCAATAGAAACCCCACCTTGTTTCCATGGAAATTGACGAGTTGATTCTAAAACTTATGGGAATACAAGGGGCCAAGGAGAGCTGGACGATCTTGCGGAAGATCAGCAGCGCTGCGAGCAGCAGTGGCTTTGGAGAACCGCGTGGTGGGAGCCTGCACGCAGCCTCTGACTCCACAGTGCTGCTGCCAGGATGCGGCGGACGGAAGTGCGGCCACGCTCATGGAGAGACTTGTACCGGAATGTTTACGGGAGGATTATCCCTCGGAGCCCCATGCTGGAAACAACCCAAACGCCCCCAAGAGGAGAACGGACGCACCAGGCAGGCACCCTGCCAGCTCCGAGAATAAGCAAGCCCTCGCTGCCCACAGCGAGTGGATGGCCCTCAAACATGATGCGTAGGGAAAGAAGCCAGACTCCAGAGTGCTCACGATGCCAAGGACGGAAAGCTCAAATCAGGCGGAGCTGTGCTGTGGAAGGGGATAGCTGGGAGGCACGGGGACTCTTCTGGGACCCCAGCAAGTGGAGCTGTTCAGCCTGCGTTCAGTGGGCTCCCTTTGGGAGCATTCTATATTTTTATTTCAATAACCAGGCTAATAAAACATCCAAGGCAGGGTCTGCAGAAGCTGGCTGAGGGGCCCAGGCTGGGCTGGGTGCCTCACTGTCTGTCTCGTACCTCTGGAATTACTTACTGTGTGTATTACCTCACCAAAGAATTAAATCTTTCTTTAATAAAGAAAAACATACATTCAGGTCTCTGGCCTCACAGCTGAGCTCCTTCACCCAGGAGTAGCCTGAATGTGCAAGCCCCCGGCTAATCCCAGCCACCAGGAGCTACCAGCCCCCACCTGCCCCGGCGCTCCCCTCCGCTCTCAGGCTCAGCTTGGGACCAACACCAGGGCTCCCGGCCCACGTGCTGGGGCGTCCATCTGTGCCTCTGATCTGCTGGTGGGTGGGGTGGGCAGTGATGGGGCACAACCTCAGGCCCAGGCACAGCGGCCCTGCCCCAGAGAGCCTGCCTGCCAGTGTGGACCCTCCCGGGACCCCAGCCCTGAGACCCCACCACCTTCCCCCGGCACCCCAGACCTGCTTCTCGTCTGCCATTCTTGTGGGGTTAAGGGGAGCAGGGGACGGATTTGCTGCCAAGTAAAAGAGGCTGGATGAGTTACCTGACCAACCTGCGTTCCTTACTTGGATCCTTTCGATGTGGTCCTGCCGAGAAGAACGCTTTGACAAGTCGACTTTATTTAAACATCTAGGACATTATAAAACAAACGTGTGATTTATTTTGGTGACTTTTACCACCCTTAGGTCGCCAGAATCCTGGAAGATTGCTTATTTGTACTCTGCACTGTTTACAGAAAATAGAAAAAAAGTGCATGATGTTAAGAAACACTTCCTGGGCCCGGCCCCACAGCCGAGTCGTTAAAGTTCTGCACGCTCCGCTTCAGCAGCCCAGGTTTGCAGGTTCAGATCCCAGGTGTGAATCTACTCCACTCACCAGCCATGCTGTGGCAGTGTCCCACAGACAAAAAAGTGGAGGAAGATTGGCACAGATCTGCTCTGTGGACCTGGCTGTTCCCTCCTTGTGCAGACCCCTGCCCCCCGAGATCCCCGGTTCCCGGGGTTCCTGCCCAGGTGAACAGCCCAGACCCTTTCAGTGCCCCGAGAAACGGCCTGTGGGGGCCAGACATCCGCCTTTGGTGCCGCTAGCCCCTGCCTGGTGGGAGGACCCTGACCTCTAGGTGGGTCCAGGCCTCAGGGGCAGGCAGGTCATGGGCTGGAGCCCCAAAATGCCCATGACAGACCCTCCTTCCAGGAACCTCAGGCTGCACATGGGCCACATGGTACCTGAACCCACAGATGCCACCAGACCTGGGTGGGCCACGTAGGTGGTGGACCTTGGAGGATTTGGATCCAATTTTGTTCAAGGAGCCCCGGGTCCCTCACGCAGAGCACCGATAACTGCTAGCTTGTCTCCCCATGTGCGCCCATCGCTATCCGCCTCCCAGAGGCCTGGAGCCGGCTTCTCACAGGCCTGGTGCCCTGCCTGCCGCCTTCCTCCAAACCTCCCTGGACCCCCACCCCTCACCCGCTCAGCCCCGCTCCATAGCCCCCCCACCTCACTCTGCTCTCCCTCCTCATGGGGTCATCCCTCATTCACAAGGCAACGCCAAGCCCTCCCTCCCGTGGTCACACATTCCTCTCCCGGCACCCTCTTTCCTTCGCTCACCTGACCCCAAACTTCTCCTCCCTCGCTCGCCCTCCCGAGGTCACTCCAACACCACCGACCTCCCCTCCTGTCCCCTGGAGGCCACCAAGGGGCTGGGGCTCACCAAAGCCGAGGGACGGTGCCACCCCTCAGCCCTCCAGCACTCTGGGGGTGACTCGGGATTGCCCTTCCCACCTACTCTTGGCTGCTGCACCCCACTCGTGGGCCCCCCTCCTCTCGGGCCCCCTTGCTGGTTCCTCTTCTCCCCACTCTAGATATTGGGGTGCCCCAGGGCCCAATCCTCAAACCACTTTTCTGTCTACACCCACTCCCCAGGTGACCTCACTCAGCCCCACACCATCTACCCCACACTAAAGAACTTACGATGCCCCAATTGTAAGATTTGCCATTATTTCATGCACCGTTGTGGTAGGCGGAATTCTAAACAGCCCCCTAAGACTCTCACACTGACCCCAGAACCCGTAACTCTGGGGAGATGTCACTCCATGGCTATACTGTGTTACGTGGCAGGTTGACCTGAATAAGGGCCTGACCTGGTCACCCGAACCCTTGAAAGAGGGGACTTTTCTCCAGCTGGTGGCAGAAGGGGAGGTCACAGAGTTCCAAGCCTGAGAAGGATTCGAGGCGCCACTGCTGGTTTTTGAGGATGGAGGGGCTGCGTGGGAAGGAATGTGGGTGCTCCCTACAGCAGAAAGCAGCCTTGACCAACAGCCTCAAGGAAACGGGACTCGGTCCGACAACCATAGGAGTGGAATTCTGCCGCCAACAGGAGCGTGCACAAGGGATCCTGAGCTGCCGTGTCCGTGATCCAGCCGTGCCAGACGCGCAACCTACGGACTTTGAGCTGAAAAATGGATGTAGTTTTAAACCACTGCGTTTGTGGTGAGAGAAAACTAACACAACCACTGGGAGAGAAAATACTGTGAGTTAGCCCGTGACCACATCCTGACTTATCTGACGTAGGTGGTGAGTGTGTGCTCCTGCGCACATATTCAGTAATGTCACCCAAATTCACCCCTCCTGTGTCACCCTGAGCTCCAGACATGTTCACCCAGCTCCTCCTTACTTCTCTTCTCCATGTCTCATGGACGTCTTGAAACTTACATCTGAAACAGAACTCTTACCCCCACTCAAAGTTTCCCATCTCAGTCACTGGCTTGATCAGCCACTTGACACTCAGCCAATGCCCTTGGGGTCCTCCTGACCTGAAGAGGCCAAGGAGTGGGAAGGGCACAATGCAGGACACAAAGGCCCTCCCCTGTGTGTGGACTTCCTGCTTAGATGGCTTGGCCTGCAGAGTCTCAGAGTGGCTGCAGCAGCTCCAGACCTCGCGCCCAGTCTTGCAGCAGGTGCAGGGAAAGAGAGAGCGTCTAGGAGGCAAACTGAAGTCCTGGCCTACCTCTCACTGGCCAGAATTGAACATGTGCCGTTCCAATGGCATTTGGCTTAGACCAGAGGTTCTTAAGGCGTGGGCCTGCAGCAGCAGCATCTCCTGGGAACTTGTTCCGGATGCAAATTCTCTGACTCAGAAACTCTGGGGCCGAGTCCCATCCATCTGTGTTTTAATAGGCCCACCAGGTGATTCTGATGCAGGCTGAAGTTTGAGAAACAATCAGAGCACACCCTGGGCGGGAACTCAGGGGCGGAGGGGCAGGCAGGGCTGGATGGGCTGGTCATCTCCAGGCGGGTCAGGGGTGATCATCATGGGGACAGTGAATGTCCCTGAGCAGCAACAACAACAGGTGCCCAAGCTCACCTTCCCACCTGACGACCCAGGTGAGGTGCTGGGATGTAGACCTGGCAGGGCCGAGGGCAGAGCCCACAGGGACCCTCAGCTGCCCTCCCGCCCTGCCCCCTGCCGCCTGAAACCACACGGGGGTGCGTCTGGGCCTCTTTGTGTCAGCCGGCAGTGTGCAACCCCAGAACCACGGAGTAGGGGGGCCTGGGGGCCATGGGGGCCAAAGTCTTGCAGCCCACCCTCCTCTGAGCTGTAGTGGCCCCAGTCTTCCCTCAGGGCCTTGGGGCTGCAGTCTGGATGGAGAGGGTACCTACGAAGTGTCTTTGTTTTCTAAACAGCTTTATTGAGATATAATCACAGAGCATACAACTCACCCTTTTAAAGAGCACGAGTCAACGTCTTCAGTAGATTCACAGATATGTGCAGCCATCACCACAGTCAGTGTTGGAACCTGACACCTCAGAAAGAACCTGGACCCTGAGGCTGTGACGCCCACTGCCCCCTCCCCTCAGCCCTGGGTGACCCCCCCCCCCCCCCCCCGTCTACTTCCCGCCTCCATCGACTTCCCTCTTCTGGGCGTCTCACAGACGTGGAATCACATAGTACGTGGCTCTTGTGACAGGCTCCTCTCCCTCAGCGTGGCGTATTCCAGGTCCATCCACGTTACAGCGTGTTGGCCCTCCCTCCTTCCTACGCTGAGGCACTCGCCCTGCAGATAGACCACATGTGTGTATCCACTCCTCTCTCGGTGGACATTTGGGTTGTGTCCCCTTTTTTGGCTGTTATGGCTGATGCCGCTGTGAACATCTGTGTGCACATTTCCTGGTGGACGAATGTTTTCAGTTCTCTTGGGTAGACCCTGGGAGTGGGATTGCTGGGTCACACGGTAGCTCCGTGTTTAATCCTCTGAGAAACTGCCACACTGCTTTCCAGAGCGTCTGCACCATCTGACGTTCCCCCCAGCGGAGCGTATGGCTCCAGTGTCTCCACACCCTCGTCAACACTCATTAGCTGAATCGGCAATCCTAGCCGTCCTGGTGTGCGTGGAGGCCCGCCGTGTCCTGAAGGAGATTTGCACGGGGAGCCTGGTCTGGGTGGCTGGTGACGGGTGTGTGGCTGTGCCCTAGACACCTCCTAGGAGGGCCTCCCCGCTGCCACTACCGTGGCCAGGAACCGGGCCACGGGCCTCATCTCTGCCCCACTGGTCTCCAGCCCTCTCGTCCCGGGAATGGGCTCCCCAGGCACCCTACTGGCCTGTGGGTTCGCCCCTCTATGCTCCCTGCCAGAGCCCAGTCCTAACGCCCACCCCTGCCCCTGTGGTTTCTCCAGATTTGCACTAAGGCCAGGCGCTGGGCTGATGTCACTGTCATTGACAGTGTGGCTGTCATTTGTCACTGGGCACAGGGGTGCTTATGGTTCCTCTTCTTCTCAGACCCGGCTTTGGGCCCAGGGGGCTCATGGAGCCAGCCAGCCCCTGAGGAGGGCCCAGCTCCACAGCCCTATCTGGGGGTGTCCTGGTCGGGGGTGCCGTGGGAAAGGGGCACGACCTCTGTCTCCTTTGGGCCCGTCTGCTCCCGTCTCGGCACTGCCCCCTGGTGGCCACGGCAGGTGCCCTCTAGGGGCTGTTGCTGGGACACAGGCCTGTGTCATAACGGAACTTGAGATCCTCCAGGCCCTGGGAAAGACCACCCAGGAAGCCAAGCCAGTGTCTAACTTGCTTTTGAGCAACGCTCTGTGTCAGGCGGAGCACACGCAGGGCACACATGATCTCAATGCCCCCAACGGCCCTGTGGGCAGGTACTGTGGCCATTCCCAAACTACAGACAAAGAAACAGAGGCTCCAAGGGGTGAAATGTCCTTCCAAAGTGAGCTGTCCTCGCAGGTCCGGGGTTTTAGACGGTCTTAGAGTCACATCCGGACAGCCAGGATCATTTCCTCCCCGGATCATCCCTTCCACAGGGTCAGGAGACATCGGGGCAGGCATGTACCCTTCTGGGGCTGTGCTTCAGATGATGGAACCCCAGGATTCCCAGCCAAACCACCTGAGCCCACCTCCCCGGCCTGCATGGCTCTCCCTGAGCCTGCCCCCTGAAGCATCCCCCTAGGGTACACACCCGTGGCTGCAGCCACTCGAAGTGCCAGCTGGAGAGGGGGTGACCAAGGTGGGGACTGACCCTGCACCTGACATGCAGGTGTGTCTGTCAGGGCAGGAAGCTGGAGCACATCTGGCTGAACAGTCCGTCAGGATGGTTGATAACTTTTCAAATATTTGGACATATGTGAGTGCTGAGAAAGTCCGGGGAGACTGGGCGGGTCTTCCCGCTGGCACGGTGCTCTCTGGAAGCATGGCATGGGGACCAGGTGTGCAGCCATCTGTCCCTCACATCGTGATTCGGGGACCAACAATGAAGGGCCTACTCAGGCGCAGGCCGTGTCTGGGGGCTGGGAATACAGCAGTGAACCAATAGCAGGGTGCCCCTCCCCCGGAGTCCCTGTCTGGGGATGCACATGTGGAAAGAGCCCAGGAGTGTAGGGTGGTGGGCTCGAGGGGGTTGGGCGCCCCGTGGGGCTCCCCTCCTATCCCACCTCCGTGCACGGACCTCAGGATCTCAGGGTGGACCTCACTGTGCCTGCCTCCCTCCCTCCCTCAGGGCACCGTAGGGAGCACTTGGTGGAGGGGATGGTTGGGTGGGGGGAGCAGAATGAGTGTGTGAATGTGTGAAGGTCTCATGTGGGCTGTCTGATCGGCTCTCAGCCCTCAGGATCCCCACCACTAACCTGAGAACTTTCCATGAGCAGCGTGAGTCAGATAAAAAATTGAAACGTCTGTGGTCAGTGACGGCAGATCCTGTCGTGATGGGATCGTCACCACCTTCAGGGAGGGGAGTGTGGCCGGGAAGGTGGCCTTGGCTCCTAGGCTGGCCCTTGCCCACCACCTCCCCAGCCGCCCCCCAGGGGTTCAGCCTGGGGCCGGCCTGACTCCCAGAGTGCCCCTGTGTCCTGCACAGAGCCAGCACGAGGCCGGAGCCTGTCTCCCATCTGGGCCCCTAGCAGTCCCTCCACTGCGCCGTGGCTGGTGGATGGGTAGGTCCTCAGCGCAGACAGCCTTGTCCCCCTGGTCACAGTGAGGCAGGCTCTGGGTTCCCCAAGGAAAGAGGATGGAAGACGATCCCACGGCGGAGCATGTCGGGTGAGGACACCCGCAGACCCAGTGATGCCAGCGCCGGGCCTCCAGACGCTGGCCACTGGAGCCCAGAACGTGGCCTCGAGACAGAAGAGGAGACACAGAGAGACGCGCGGAGGAAGCCATGTGAATATGAGGCAGAGGGGGCAGTGATGTGGCCACAAGCCCAGGGATTGCCGGCAGCACCAGGAGCTGAGGGGGCCTGGAGCAGACCCTCCCTCAGAGCCCCGGAGGGCACCAGCCCTGCCCACACCCTGCTCTCCAACTTCCAGCCCCCAGAACTGAGAGAGAATGATTTTTGTTTTAAGCCACGCAGTGTGTGGTAATTAGTTACAGCAGCCTGGGAAAGCAACACAGAATACACCATGGAAACCTCCCCCGCCCCCGGACCTAAGTATTCCAGACTGTTCCTAGAACCCACAGCCATCCCTGTGAGCCCAGGTGCCTACCCCTCTCATGGCCTGGCCCTCCAAAAGAGCCACAGAGGAAAATGTTTACCCGGAAAGGGAAAATGACAGTATTTTATTTAAAAAGGAGGTTGGGACTGACATGTATTTTTGCCTTTTTATTTCTAAACTTTTTTTAGCTTATTTTCTAAATGTATCTTCTCAATGTCTCGCACAGTGAAGAATGAGCTTCGACAGCTGCCGTACAGAAATGAGAACACAATTCAGCACAATGGCCTGGCGGAGCTTCCGTGGAAAACGAACACCTGTACTGTGCTTTGGGGGTGCCGGAGCCCCTCCGTGCGGCAGGCGGCCTGCTGGGCTCACTGGTTCACAGCGCTGTGCTGCGGGGGAGGGGCGGGGGGGCGAGTACCTGAGGCAGAGGTAGTGGGTCAGCCCCCGATGCTGACCCGGTGAGGTAGGTGTCATTGGCCTTGTTACAGATGGGTAAACTGAGGCAGCGGCATGACCTGGCCTAGATGAGGCCTATCAGGGGCCGAGCCAGGACCTGACTCAGAGCTGTGCGGTGTGCAGGGCGCCCACTTTCTCTCGGCCGCGTGGCAGACCAGGTTCCGGGCTCCCTTTGTGATCCATCTGCAAGTTGCTATGGGGCTGGAGGCCGAGGGGCAGTCACCTGCCTCCCCCTGATTCACGCTGTCCCGAGCCCTCGGCTGGGCTCTCCCCTGACAATGAAGCCAGAAAGCCTTGATGCGAAGGAATTCCAGCCAGTCTGTGAGCCTCCATGGCAGCCATGTCACACTTCCTGGGGTGCCCGCCAGGATTTCCGGCTGACAGGTGCTCCTGTCATGGGCTCTTGGGTCTCCCTACTTCCCTGCTGGAAGCCAGAGCAGCCGGCACCCCATCCCACAGCGCCCCTGAGGGGTCCACGGCAGCCTGCAGCATCAGACCTGCTCAGTACAGAGCCAACCCCAGCCGAGGGCCCCCAGGGCTGGGCTCCTACCTGCTCATAGGTCCCAGCTATCCCCCAGTGACCAGGCACTGCACAAAGGTACACGGCTTGCATGGACGTTCTGAGGCAGAAGCACAAAGGCCCCACGATGTGCTATCCCCGTCATCCACTCAACGCTGGCAGAAAAGTGCAAAAAATGAAGTCCACCGTGGATGCTGACCGGGCCGCCACCCCGCGCACGGCATGTGCCAGCTGCCGGCAGCACCAGGCAGGCACGTGGCCTCTGCCAACAGCCCTGATTTTTGCTAATAGCCAAGTGATCTGCCCAGAACCAGCTGTGGACGAGCTCCCTCGGCTCCCTGCAGCCTGGAAGAATCACCTTACCTGGGCATGCTGCCACCTTCCGTGTGGGGCTTCTGCACCCAGTGGGAAAGCCTGGCAGGCCGGGACCCCCAAGGGGCAGAGGCTCACTGAGGGTGTGGCTCCAGGAATGAGAAATCGGTGGCATGTCTTCCGGAGGGGCTCCATGGCCAGCACCACAGACACTGGTGGGTGGGCTCAGTGGAGGGGGAGCCACGCTGCTGGCTCCCGGACTCCTGCGCGGGCCATCCTGCCCTGCAGTGCACTGGGCTCAGCAGGACTCTTCGTTCAGCCTCTCCAGGGGACACAGTGAGCCCCACGTGCCCCGCTGTGACCCTGGTGGGTAGACAGGCCTGGGGGACATGTGGCCATCTGCAAGTGATGTGGGCAATTGCACCTCCTCCGAGTCCTTTGAACATGTGACGTCTGTCTTTATGGACCATTTTTTCCACTCCTTGTGGATTCTGGACACTTCTGGGCGTGAATGCGTGGCCAGCACGTAGATGATGGGGTCGGCCACGCTGTTCACAGTGGACAGGCAGAGGAACACCACAGAGACCGTGTACAGGCTGGCTTCGAAGGCACACACGGAGGCCACATCCCCTTTGTAGTAGGAAAAGGCAGCAGCTTTGACGAGGAGCACCAGGTGGTAGGGGGCGAAGCAGACCAGGAAGATGACCACGACTGCGATGGCCAAGTGCTTCACCTTGGCCTTCTGGGCAGTGCTCAGGCCAATGCTCAGCTTGATGCTCCTAAAGATCCGCTGGTTGGTGAAGGCGATGATGGCGAGAGGGATGGCGAACCCGACGGCGAACCGCCAGTAGTAGTAGCCGGCGATCCTGGCGGTCATGGGCAGCGCCTCGAAGCAGGTGTCCTTCTCTTCCATTAGAAACACCGGGTAGTGGACAAGGCCGACAAGAATAAAGACAGACGTGGAGATGAGGATGGCGGTCTTCTGTTGGCGGTGGCCCCGGCTCTCCAGAGCGTACACCACCGCCACGAAGCGGTCACAGGAGATGCAGCACAGGAAGAGGATGCTGACATACAGGTTGCAGAAGAAGATGTAGGCCGTCACCTTGCAGGCCCACGGGCCCAGGGTCCAGCGGTGCTGGTTCTGGATGTAGATGATCCAGAGTGGCAGGGTGCTGATGTAGAGCAGCTCGCAGAGCGCCAGGCAGAACAGGTAGACGGCCAGCACATTGCCCTGCAGTGCCTGCAGCAGCGTCAGCCACGCCGTCAGGCAGTTGGCCGGCAGGCCCAGCGCGCACACCACGCTGTACACGACCATCAGGAACGCCCTGCTCTCCTCGAAGGATGCGCTGCAGTTCGAGGGAGCCGCACCAGGAGACAGGGTCACTGGGACAGGGCTGGTCACTGGGGTGGCGTTTCCTGTGGGAGAGAGACAAGCGTGAGGACGGGGGTGGCTGGGAACCACCTGGAAAGGACTTTATGGTGCTGAGAAAGGATGAGAGTCATGGCAGCTCCAGACTAGACCCACCAGGTGTTTAAAAATTTCCAAATGAGTTCCTTAAAGTGATTCTTAGATCGTTGATCTCCGTCTCGGTGGCATCACGGACAGAGAACGCAGGCTGTGCGGTACCGAGTCCTTGCCACTCAGTGAGGTCATTTCTCAAAACTATTCTTTGTCTGCTTCAAAAGAAAGTTCACTCTCTAATTGCTGAGAGAGTGCTCTTCTGAGCTCATTCTCAACAGAGTCCAGGGTTAGGGGCTGCCCTGCCCTCTGCTAGCAGCTTCCATGCTTTGCCCCCCACCACCTTCTCCCAGCTTGGGCACAACTTCATCCTAATCTGTAGTCTTACCACTTTTTTTGCCTCCTTCAACTATCAATTACTGAGAAAGATGATTAACAGCCCCTGTTGTGATGGTGGATTTGTCCACTTCTTGTGGTTCTCTCAAGGTTCGCTTTATATATTTGAAGCCATTGTTAATCGGTGCATATGAATTTAAAGCAGTTCTGTTTTCCTGGTGAATTGACCCCTGCATCATTATGTCATGGTGCTCTTTATCTCTGTGGTAGGCAGAATAATGGCCCCCCAAAGATGTGCACATCTTAATCCCAGAACCTGTGAATATGGTAGTTTGTCTGGCTTATGTGCAGTTCTGGTTACACGGCGAAGGGGAGTTAAGGTTGCAGAGAGAATAAAGTTGGTTAATCAGCTGACAATAGTAAAATAGGGAGATTATCATGGATTACCTGGGTGGGTCCAATGTAATCACAGGGTCCTTGAATGTAGAAGACGGAGAACGAAAGGAATTGGAGTAAAGGGATGTGTGAACAACTCAACCAGCCACGGCCGGCTTTGAAGATGGAGGAAAGGCCACAGCCCAAGGGGTGTGGGCGGCCTCTAGAAGCTGGAAAAGGCAGGAAACGGATTCTCCCCTGGAGCCTCCAGAAGGAACGAAGCTCTGCAACACCTCAATTTTAGCCCATTTCACATTTCTGATCCCCAGGGCAATAATGACAACAAATTTGCATTCTAAGTTTGTAATAGTTTGTTACAACAATAGGAAAGTGATATAATTTCTCACAATGGTTTTAACATAAAGTCTTTTGTCTATTATTTAATATAAAAATATCAGCTCTCTTTTGATGACTATTTGGTATATTTTTTCCAAGCTTCTATTTTCGACCTATCTGTATCCTTATGTTTTAGATGTGACACTTATAAAAGGTTATGGCTGGATTCAAAAATTTAACACTCGTGTCCAGTCCATCTGTATTTATATTATCAATACATTTGGATTTGTTTTCTCATTTTGTGCTTTTTTGTCGGCTTTTTCGGTTTCTTTTTTATTCCTCCTTTGCCTTCTGTTATGGGCTGAGTTGTGTCTGCCCCAAAAAAGATGTGTTGGAGTCCTGACCCCCAGCACCTCAGAATGTGACCTTCTTTGGAGACAGCGTCTTTAACAGAGGTGATCAAGCTAAAACAATGTCACTGGGGGGCCCTAATCCAGTGTGACTGTGTCCTTATAAAAAGGGGACCGTTGGACACAGGGAGGAGATGGCCGACCACATGCCAAGGAGGGAGGCCTGGGACAGGTCCTTCCCTCACGGCCTCAGAGGAACCCACCCTGCGAACGCCTGACCTCTGACGCCTAGCCTCCGGAGCTGGGAGAGAATCCACGTCTGCTGAATCAACCACCAGGTCTGTGGTGCTTTGTCACGGCTGCCGAGCAAACTAACATCTTCCTTTGGATTTATTGAGTTTATGTTTTAAATTCTGTTTTCCCCCATCTATGGGTTTGGAAATTATTAAGTCTATTTTTTTTTTTGTGGGGAAGACCAGCCCTGAGCTAACATCCGTCGCCAATCCTCCCCTTTTTGCTGAGGAAGACTGGCCCTGGGCTAACATCTGTGCCCATCTTCCTCCACTTTATATGGGACGCCGCCACGGCATGGCTGACAGGCAGTGCGTCGGCGGGCGCCCGGGATCCGAACTCGCGAACCCCAGGCTGCCAAGCAGGAACTAAACCCCTGTGCCACCAGGCGGCCCCTATTAAGTCTATTTTTAATCTTTTCGAGATTGCCCTGGAAATTTTAACGTGCATATTTAATAGCAATCAAAACTTCACCCTCCTGAATTTGCGAGAACCCCCAGAACCGTTATCCTCCTGGCCCTCGTCCGCTTATGTGTGACTCTGGTGCAGTCATTTCAGTTGCCTGGGTTTCGTGCTTGTTGGTAGCCCCACCCGTCAGGTGTTGTTGTTTCACACCATCCATCCTGGTTTGCAACTAGCCATGTGCCAGCCTGTCCTTTCCGCACTCCGTTCCTGCTTCCCCGGCTTCCGGAGAGTCTCCTCCTTCCCTGAAGACATCCTTTACAAACTCTGAGAACAAGAGCCGGTGGGTACAAACTCTCCCAGCTTTTGTTCATTGAAACACCTTTTTACCCTGATTCTAGAAGACAGCCTTCCGGGGGATCCATGTCAGCTTGAACGCGTTGAACCCTTTCTTCTCCAGTCTCCTGGCTTCTAAAGCCGCGAACTCAGCATCCAGATGCCAGCAGAGCCTCTCGATGCCTTCTCTGGCCACAGCAGCCACCAGTGGGGAGACCTCCGTGATCTGGCCAGGGGAGTGAACAGCAGGCTGGGTGGGCATGGTGTGGCCTCAGTGACAGCACAGAAGGGGCCACTGCTCCTCCAGTCTGGTGACCCCTGAGTCCTGGAAGGCACTTTTGTTACTTACATTTGGGGCGTGATAACCCCGTGACCTCTCCACATGGACGTCCAACCAGCAAGGAAAACTCGACGTGTCCCCAAAGCTGACATTACCTCTGTGTCCTGGCCAGCTGTCCAGGGATCCCACCTGCCAATGTCCGCACCACGGTCCCCAGCCTCGCCCGGGGCAGGGCGACTTGTTGCAGAATTAAACAGGAGACAGCGACGGAGAGCATGGCTCGTTTCCTCAGCTGACGGGTCGTCACAGAGGAATCAGCCGGTCGCCAGGGCTCCGGAGCCGCTCGGCCCCCGCAGGAGGGTCCTGATGCCCTATCACACCTCTCACTTGTTTCTCCCGATTGTTTTTTCCAAATTTTTTTATTCTGGCAAAATACACATAATATAAAACTTACCATTTAAACCATTTTAAGTGTCCAGTTCAGGGGCATTAAGCACATTCACCACCATCCATCTCCAGAACTTTTCATCTGCTCAGACTGAAACTGTCCCCATAAAACACCATCTCCCCATGCCCTCCCCCAGCCCCCGGCACCCACCATTCTCTTTTCTGTCTCTATGATTTTGACGACTCTAGGGACCTTATATGAGTGGAGTTGCACAGTATTTGTTCTTTTGTGACTAGTTTATTTTACTGAGCATGATGTCCTCAAGGTTCACCCGGGTTATAGCAGGTGTCGGGGTCTCCTTCCTTTTTAGGCTGGATAATATTCCATTGTGTGGATTTACCACACAAGCCTCATCCATTCATCCAACGATGGCCACTGGGGTTGCTTCCACCTCTGGGCTGTTGGGAATAATGCTGCTGTGAATGTGGGTGTGCAAATGTCTCTTCAAGACTCTGCTTTCAGTTCTTCTGGGTACACACCCGAAAGTGGACTTGCTGGATCATATGGTAATTCTATTTTTAACCTTTTGAGGAACCGCCATACTGTCTTCCACAGCAGCTGCACCATTTTACACTCCCATCACAACCTCACCAACACTTGGTATTTTATTTTTTTGATAGCAGCCATCCTAATGGGTGTGAGGTGGTCACGTGCTCATTTCTCTGCCCCCCCCACACCTTCCTAACATTCTGGGACATGTGCCGCCACCTCCATTTGTAGATGGAGGGGTCGAGGGGAGTGAGTGAGTGGACCAGATCCAGTTGTCAGTTCTTCGCACAAGAGATGGGGCTGCAGCGAGTGGCTGGGGTGGGGGTGGGGGAGCACTGGGCCGCAGTGGGCAGTTCTCAGGGGGGAGGTGACACCCTGTCTTTGCACCAGCTGTCCCCCCACCTGGACAGCTCTTCCCCCTCGCTGTGCAAGGCCTCCACGGAGCCTGCCCCACTCCCTGGGCCCCCAGCACTGCCCTGTCTCCAGCTCAGTGCCGGCCCGGTCTTGCCATACCTGGCAGATGGTCACACACCCTAGGGGCAGAGCGTGATGGAATCCCAAGCCCAGGTAGAGGCACACGTGAGGCCTGTGGGCCCCTCCCAGCCCTCGGCCTCCACAGAGCGGCTCTGGTCCCCTCCCTGTTCCCTACCACCCCCACCAACCCTGCCCACCCCTGTGGTGTGGCTACTGGACTCTTAGTGTAGTTCAAGCCCAAGCCACCTGCTCAGAGCCACACACAGCCGAACACTCACCCTCCCATCTCCACCCTCCCATGCCAAGTCCCGCCTCCGTGCCCAATCTGGTGACCAGCCCAGGGTGTGCAGGTGACAGCCTGCCTGCTCCCCCACCGGTGCACACAGTGGACCCTGAGCTCCTGGGAGAAGCGCCGTCCTCGGGTGGGGGCAGAGGAGCCCCCTGGAGAAGGGGGAGGCTCCTGTGGGGCATCTGTGACAGCTCTGTGGCTCGGGACGAGGTCTCTCACGAGAGACGGGTGCGACACGAGCCCAGATGACACCCGGAACCTGCAGGTCTCCCCTCAGCCCCGTCCTGGGTTTTCCCCACACTTCAAAGAATAAGAAACGGGCGCCTCCCCATGTCTCCATGGAGAGCTTATTGTTTCCGAGTTAGTTTTTATTTCGATAAACCTATTTTTGCATGCTAATTTTTGAAGTAATTATCCCTGTTACGGGACAAAATGAACTGTAGAAAAACTCTTCCGGGCTCCCTCCTAAATGTCTAAAGTCAAAGGAGGCATAGGGTGGGGGCTCTCACCTAGCATATTTGTGGGTTCCGGCTTCAGGGTGGCTCTGCAGTAAGCTCTCCAGCACCCGCCTAAGTCTTGTCCGTCCTACTGACAGGTTTACTCTGAAAGTTTAAAATGACCTGGAGAAAGAGCAGGTTGAAACTGCTTCAGAGAAATCAGATTAAATCACAAATGAAGTCATTCGACAAATGGTTAGCGAGCATTTACGACGCGCCAAGACTTGTAATTATCCTGTGGGATACAGCAGTGGATCCTTAATATATAAAGAACTCCTACAAATCAACAAAAGAAAGAAGTGTCAGAGCCAATGAGCAGATAGTTCACAGAAGAAATAGAAATAGCTCCTAGAAATCTAAAAAATGCTCAAACGCACTTATAATCAAAGAAATGTGAACATAAACATCCAAACAATAGTCTCTTTTTTTGCCCATGGGATTGACAAAAATACAGAACTTCAATTCTCAGTGTCAGTAAGTGTGAGGCAGTGGGCTCCCTTTACTATGCTGATGGAGCCTTAACTGGCACAAATGTTTCAGAGCACAATTTTGCAACGTTTCCAATAATCTTCAATGTGCTTAACTTTTGATTCAGTAAAATCCTTCCTAGGAATTTTTCCTGGTGAAATAATTACCCCAGATGCAAAGTAAATGTGACCTAGAAGCATGACACAACACATCACCCCACGTGAAAGGGACCGGGACCCCCAGGGGAGCGCCCAGGTTTCCCTCAGTACACAGAGCGTGGGCAGGTCTGAGGGCACAGCAGATGGGGGTGGCATCCAGGACACCTTATCTCTCTGCTTCCTTCCCCAACCAGAGGTGCCCCTAAAACAGGCTCCGTCCTGATCAGCCGGAGAAGGTCTCCGGGGCAGGCAATCACTCTAAATCCATCCACAGATGGAGGGGACAGCACACTTAGATGGAGGGGTTGCTGGGTCCTGTTCTGCTCTGTGAGGCAGGCTCAGGTGTCCCTGGGTCCTGCAGATGGAGGGAAGGAGGCTGGGCCCAGAAGGATTACCACGCTGGCTCCAATCCCGCCTGCCAAGTGCCAGGCCCCAGCTCCCCCCTCCTGCCACCTGGTCAGGGGGAGATGCCCACAGGAGGTGCGGCTGCGACTTTCGAGGAGTGCTGGCTGTGCTGCCTATAGACCCACCTCCCAGCCCTCCTTTTCTAAGTATATTTCTATGAGCTGGAAATAACAGGAAGCCAAGAGGTTTACCTGAAACTTCGGAGAGTTCACTGACTTAATAAGAATTTTTAACTAGTACCTGGAAAACACCCACAAAGATGAGACGCTGAGTCAAGAAAGAACCAAGATACGCCGCCTCCAGGAGACGCTGACCTCTTGACACTGACGTTCCCTGACAGGCCAGGTGGGCCGCAGGGCCTCCTACACCCCGCCCCCAGGTCTCCCTGCTGCAAGTCGGGAAGGGAGGCCCCCACGGGTGCTGTGCCTGAGGTCCACAGCCTGGCCCAGGAGGCTGTGTGCAGGACCCTGCCCTCTAAGGAGATGGTCCGAGGCACTCCCGGCCATGGCCCAGCGAGGCCCATGTGGTGCCTGGGTCCATGGCCCAGTGAGATGCAGAGACCCGGCCGACTCAGGGGGTGAGGGAGGGGTGAGCCTGACCAAGGGGTCCCAGGAGGGTGGGCATCCAGCTGGTGAGGTGGCTGCATGGGCTGGGGCCCCCAGGGAAGGAGCTGCCGGATTGGTGGCCCATCTGGAAGCAGTCCTGGTACTGTCGGGGGGCCGGTGCCAGCCTCAGCCTGAGCCAGGTTCCCTCCAGCAGAACGGGGCTGGGCTGTCGAGGGAAGAGGCTCCCGGGAGCCGGCCGCTTTCAGGTTAATTCCCAGAGCTTTCTGGAAAGCTGGGAGGATGAGCCCTCCCTGAGGGGCTGCACAGCCTGCTCTCCCCTGATACACACAGAAGGGTAGTGTCTTGAGAAGCCACTTCTGCAAAAGCCAGAGGAAGTGGTGAAAATGCGAAGTCCCTCCCGAGGTGAGGCCTGCGGGCAGGGCGGCCCGTCACAGCGCTGCCCCTCGGAGGCCCCAGAGGCCTGCGCTCCAGGCACACAGACTGGCCAGGGCTGAGGTGGGGGTCCCGGGGCAGCCTGCTCAGCCCCACCTGCCCCATGTGTCCTGTGTAGCACAAGGCGCTAGTGTCCTGACAGTCTGGCTGGACAGATGCGGGGGTTGGGGGGACCATGCTGAAAGACAGCAGACCCAGCACGAGAAGCAGGGTGGAAGAGCCAGGTGATGGGACATCCCGAGAGAGTGTCTCAAAGTCTTCCAGGACGTCCTGACACCCCACACCGACCCCGCCCCTCCGTCCACTCCCTGGACCCACGTTCCAGCCGCCTGGCCTTTCACTCCTCAGAGCTCATTCTGTCACTGGGCTTTGTCCAGGCTTGTCTCTGCTCAACGGGCATGCGGCTTCAGGTCTCAGCCCACAGGCCTCCTCCCAGAGTCTTCCCAGACCTGGTGACCCTGCTCCCGCCACCTCCTGCTCCCCGCTGTCACCACCTCCACCTTCTGCTTCCTCTCCACGCTCCCCAAACGTCTCCCCACCCCTCGAGGTGAGCGAGACCCGTAGGGGCCAGGGCCTCACGCCCGCCCACCTCAGTGGGTTAGCAGCTAGGACACGGGGCAGCCCAGCCCTGGGTGTGGAGGGGGAGCGCTGACGCCAGGGTTTAGCCTGGCTGGGATGACCGTGGACAGAGTGCCCGTGTCCAGTGAAGTGGGCTGCCCACCCCTAGGCACGTGCTCTCCTCAGGCCTGTGTCAGGTGGGCCTGGGTCCCCTTTTGGCCTCCCTTGGGGCTGGGCATTAGTGGGAGGCCCGGCGCCCGAGGAGCGGCTCCCGTCTTGCTCCCTGCCAGCAGTGCAGCCGCCCTTCCTGGTGGCTCACAGTAACCCACTCTTTCCTCTCATCACCCCCGTGGCCCCTCCCACCTTTGGGGACCCACAGAGGCAGTCTCCGCTGTGAGATAAGCAGAGTGACAGACCCTGTGGGACAGCCCCAGTGCAGACACAGGGCCTGACTCAGTGGCACGCTGCTCCCAGACCTGGGCCTCAGGGAAGCGCCAAGCCCGCCATGCCCGCAATGCCACCCTGGGCCTGGTGGACGTGGGGGTCTCTGTCCTTAGTCTGTGCTCTGGGGGGACCACAACAGGCTGGGCGCCCAGTCACTGCTCCCCTGCAGCAGTCCCGCTTGTCTGGGACTGACATGACCATCATGGTGAGGCCACTTGGATGACCGGAGCCACAAGGCCACAGAGTGGGGAGACCCGGGACGGCCTGAAGCCCCTTCACACCTGCTCTGGGTCTTCTGCCCTCCCTTCCTCTCTGCCTGGGCCAGCCCTGCCTGTCCCCTCGGCTCCTCCCGGCTCCAGCCCGCCTCTCCCGGTGCCCCCGCCACCACCCCCAGCTCGCTCACCTACGGCTACTTTGCCATTTATTTTCAACATAGTGGTACTTAAATAAGCCCATACTGTATTTGCATTGTGTCCCTCCAGTCTTTTAAAATATAATTTTTACCTTTTTACTAAGGAAGTTTTCCAATAGACGCCGCAGCACAGACAGTGAAGCCCCGAGTGTCCCCCACACGCACTGGGTCTCACCCTGTTTCACTTGCTGTTTTTAAGCACAGTTCCCCATTTGTTTCAACACTTTTGTTGAAAAGCCGCTTCCTCGGCCTGGGATGGCCCATCTTGTGGGGCTGGCTGTAATTTCTGTAACCACTTCAGCGTTGCTGGATGTTTCAGGTTATTTCCAGTCTTTCACTCCCACGTCCTGACACCCAAATCTCTGGTCCATTTCTGTCTTTGGGTTTAGGATAAACTCTGGGGGGAATGGCTGAGTTACCAGCCCCAACAACACACACACACACACACACACACACACGTGCTCTTGGCAGGTGGACGGGGCCTCTATCTCACCCCGCAATACGGAGAATCCATTTCTATTTCTTCCATTCTGATAGATTTTTTTTAAACACATTTGCATTTCTCTGACTGCTGCTGAGGTTGAATCCCCTGCGTCTAGCCAGTTCTTGTCTCTCCCTGTTTCGCCCGAGATGTCTCTGCCCTTCCCCTCCACCTGGCGGATCTAAACATCATCTTGCCACTGTCCTGTGCATGGAGACGCCGGAAAGACCTGACCAGTCCGACCCCCCGTCCTCAGCAGCCAGCCCGCCACCAGGCACGGCAGACATGTGTGGAACACCCACTATGCCAGGCCCGGCACTGACCTGTCCTCAGAGGCCTGCGAGCTGTCCAGCCCCAAGATCGTGCCTGGGACCCAGCAGAAACCCTGCCCTGTGCCCCATCGTGCCCCACGTGCCCCTTGGCCCAGGCATCCCCGGAGGCAAGGGAGCCAGACACTTTATATCCCACCCCCCGCCCAGCACCCCGAGAATCGGCGACAACCACGCAGCACCTGGGAAGTTCCCGAGAGCCTGGGAAGAGGGCAAGGGGACGTTCTGGCGATGCCCCTGGACCAGCAGCCGGGGGCAGAACTTTGCAGAATGGAATCTGGGAGTAGAAGAGGCTCCACAGGAATGACAGGAACTGTTGTGATTTTGCCCCAAATCCTCCGCCTACCACACACTTGTGGGCACTGGTGCCCAGGGCTTCTCTCTCGGTGAAGGACCCCAGGTTAAGAGCCTCGACCAAGCCCCACCTTCACACCAACAAATCACATTTGCTTGCAGACCCCCACCTGTCGGAGGTGCCCCCTGATGGCTCCCCAGCCCAAGGAGCCGTGACTTACTCAGGCCATCTCGACGTGGGCACTTCGAGCTCCCCTCCCTGCAGGCCCAGCTGAGAGGTTTCAGGAAGTCGCCAGGTCCCAGTGTGCTCTCGGAAACACCCCTAACCACACACAGAGCGAGCCCCAGGGTTGGCCAACCTGGGTGCAGTGTTATCTCACTGGTGCCTTGTCACTTTCCTGGGGGCAGATGGCAGGAAACGGGACCAGACCTACTTCTCCTCGTGGCTCTGACAACACCCAGAGAGAGGCTGTGCGCTCTGCATTCGCTCAGGACCTCCTCAGCCGGCTCAGGCAGGACGTGGGACCTGCTGACGTGAGCTGCTGCTGCCTAGTGTCCCCAGACAAACACCACAGGACATGCAGGGGCGGGACACTCGAGAGGCAGGCTCCAGCTCCTCTGGCTCGGGCCAGGCCTCGCCGTCCCCCGGGCAGGTATGCCCAGAGCCAGGCCTTGCCCTTCCAGGCATGTCCACCGGGGCACAGGGAGTGGAGCAGCAGCCCAGCACTGCTCACGGCAGCCCCGGGTCAGCGCCTGCCCCCAAGAGCCCCAGGACTGGCCCAGCCATTTCACGTGGTGCCTCCCTCCCTGCTCCCTTGGTAGAGTCCTGCTGGAGGATGGGGGCCAACACATTCTGTCCTCGGCTCTGCCTCTGAGCCCCCAAGCTGATCCCAGCTGGGCCCAGTGGCCTCTGCTGGTGGGTTTCTCTGTGAGGGGCCACACAAGGTTCCTAGGACACAGTGTCCTTCACGGAGGCACTGCTGGCCCTGGCCAGCACAGTTGCTTGTCTAGAGCTTTGGCTTACAGGCTAAAATGTCTTGGATCCAAACACATGGCCCAGTTTCCTTGGCAAATGCTGAGGCCTGCAGCCGATCCTCCACCTCCCTGGACCACCCTCTGCCCGATGGGCTGGTTCTGGGTTGCAGGGGGAGACAAAGGGCACCGCATGGGCCCCTGCCCTGCTCCCACCACTGAGGCCTGACTCAGTCCCGGCTCTTTAGCCATGGGGCAGAGCTGGGCCCCCCAGCATTTCAGGGGCATCTGTGCCCAGCACTGCCGCAGGCACCGTAAATGGCAGTGGATCCAAGGCAGTTGCACCCCTGGGTGTGTCCAGGGCCGGGGGAGCCCCGTGGCGGGCTCACCCCCACTCTGTACTTTCCCTGAGAGACTTCTGGTCACAGCCCGCCCCAGCTGCAGGGCTCCCTCTCCGTTCCACCCTGAACAGTGCTTTCTCAGGATGGCCGCTGAGAACCTAGAAAGCTGGGCGTGGAGCACGCGTGGGTCTGAGCAGGGGCTCACCTCAGCCTTCTGGAAACACCTGCCGAGGGGGCTCTGACGCCCACCACAGGCCACCGCCCGTGGGGTCACCCCCTCCTGGGGGCTCAGGCCCAGGACAGCCCTGTCCGAACGAGCAGTAGCGGGTGGTGCTGAGGCTCTGGGTGGGCCCGAGACCCACTGTCCCTCGGCAGCAGCCTCCAGAGGCCCTGGGATCTGAGGGAGGTCGGGCCTCAGCAGGGCAGAGCCGGTGTCAGGCCAGGTGCCCCCAGGGATAGTGGGGGACAGCTGTCATTTCATGCTGCCTTCTGCACCCCCCCTTAGGGCTCCCTTGCACCCCCGTTGATGGGTCCAGGAGTGAAGCACAGATCCAACGCGGGTGTTGTCACCCTCTGTGCCATGGCTGATGGGCCAGGGATGGCGGCCGATTCCAGTTAGGTCAGCTGGATCCTCCCCTTAGGTTCCTCAGCGGAGTCTGGGAAGGAAGGCTGGGCAGGGGCTGAGGGGTGTGAGCTGGGGGCGGCAGTTGTGCCCCACCCCCCACCCCCAGGGCCCTATTGCCTCTTCCCATGCACAAATTCCTGACCTGCCAGGGAGGTGTGTGGGAAGGAGGTTTCAGGGAGGAGAGGGGCTGAGGGGCACCAGCTGAGTTGGGGGTGGAGAACTAGGTGAGCTCGCTGGACCAGGGCTCTGGCCCTTGTCCTGAGGGCTGAGTGTTTTCCAGGAGGGGGGAAGGGGGACCCCACAGCCCCCTTTTGACAATGCCCCCGGGGTCCCCTCAAGAAAAGGCCACTTGCTTCCATCATCCCCAACTTCCACCGGGCAGGTGCCTGAGAAACCTGGAAGGGCTTCCTTTTGCATCCCGTCTGCCCTCTCACCTCCATCCTCTCAGGACAGGGGAGAATGACCCACTAATGTGAACAGGTATGCACTCACAGGTCCAACTTTCAGAAGACGTGAAAGGGTGGACAGCGACCTCTCTCTCCTGCCGTCCTGCTCCTGGCTCTCCGGGCAGCAGCCCAGGGTAGTCTGCACTTCCAAGCACCTTGTGTCACTCTCCTCCCGATTTCTAAAGGTTTTATAACGAAAAGGAGGCGAGGGATGAAGCCCGTGTAACCACCACCAGATTCAACAGATGTAAAGATTTTCCTCGATGGGCTTCATCTAGAAACGTCCATGTGTCTAAGAACACGGACTATAGGACTCAGCACCGGGAACGCTTCTGGATTCACCGCGCACGTCCCGGAGCCGTCCTCCCTGCCCACCAGCACACTACGCCGGCCCCTGCCAACTTCCCAGTGGTCCTCAAGGGATTTTCCAGTGGGCTCTTTAAACTGGGGTGCAAGCGGAGGCCAAATATTGCGATCGGACGTCACGGCTCTTAAGTCTCTTTCAGTCAGAAGCAGTCTACCACCCCACCCTTTTAGCCCTTCATGTTTAACCCTAACCCTAACCATAGCCATAACCATAACTGGATTGTCTCATAAAATGTCACACACTCTGGATTTGCTTGGCTGGGTCCTTCTGGGTCATTTAACATGCTCCTCCACCATCTGTAACTAGAAGTTGGTTCTGAAGCCCTGGTGGGTGCAGCTGAGCGTGTCTGGAGACTAACTGCAGAGTGTGTGACAACATGCCAGCAGGCTCACGGCCCTTCTCCAAAAGGGCAGATCACGGATGCAGAGGCGCACGCAGACGTCACTTCCCGCATCCTGGTCACCTGTCCCGGGAGCCTCTCCTCCACCCATAATCCCGCCAAGCCAACCATCCCACCAGGTTTCTGAATGCTGAATTTCCAGTGTGTGATGCTTCCACATCGTCACTGGGGGCTGGTGTGGAGAGAGCGTGCCCTCCTCAACCGGGGGCAAACTGCGTTCCTCCCCACCGCGGGGCAGCGGTCTCCTCCAGTCGGAGCTGAGGATGGATTCTCTCTCTGCAGATCATTAAGGACTCATAGATTTTTTTGTTGTGGTAAATTATGCATAACATAAAATTTACCATTTTAACCACTTTTAAGTATGCAGTTCAGTGGCATTAAGCACATTCACATTGTTGTGCAACCACCACCACTATCCATCTCTAGAACGCTTGCGTCTTCTCAAACTGAAACTCTGTCCCCATGAGACACTAACTCCCCAGCCGCCTCCCCCAGCCCCAGCACCCGCCATCCTACTCTCTTCTCTATGAATCTGACTCCTCTGGGGACCTCATATGAGTGGAATCACACCGTGTTTGTCCTTCTATGTCCAGCTTATTTCATTCAGCCTGATGTCCTCCAGGTTCGTCCATGTAGTAGCGTGTGCCAGAATTTCCTTCATTTTTAAGGCTGAATAATGCTCCACCATGTGGATGTACCACATTTCCTCTATCCATTCACCATCTGTGGACACTTGGGTGGCTGTCACCTTTTGGCTCCTGTGAATAGTGCTGCTGGGCACACGGGTGTGTGAGACTCATGGATTTTATTTCTTCACTGTGTTTCAGTCCACCACAGTCATTACTCTTGAGGAGACTCAAATTGTCCCAGATTGGGCAAATGATCCACCCTGCCTCTGTGGGGATGACTGTCTGGTTTGTCTCTTTAGACTTGTTATTATGGTGAGTTCTGCCCGTCGGTTTCCACACGCTGCACACCTGGGGTGAGCCCAACTTCCCGTATGTGTCAGGCTGTTCCTCGAACCCTGATCCTCTTTGCTAAGACGGTCTTTTTCTCCTCCTCTGAGTCTTCCAGCCTTTCCTGACGCCCTGGCGCCTCCCCGCCCCCGTGGAGCAGGGCGCTGGCCCTGCCTCTCCCACCTTGGGCCTCAGTGGTGCTGAATCGGGCCAGGGAGGGGAAGGTGGGGGTTCCTGGGGGTTTCCAGGAGACTCCACCAGCCTCATAAGAGGGCAGGAGTTCCCCAGGCACCAGCCAGGGAAGGGGCTTTCAGGGCATTTCAAAGAGACCAACCCTGAGAGAGAAGATGCTGGGGGAGGAAAGGGGCTTTTAAGAAGTGTCACCTCCAGGGCTTGGTTATTCTGAAATTCTCGTTGCTGACTCATATTCCTCTGATCGGAGCATACCCTGCCTGTGAATCAGGAGCTGTGGTTTCAACCGAGTTAGAATGCGTCCTCATTCAGCCCAGGACAGGCCCCAGAAATGGAAGTAACCACACGGAACACACGGGTTTTCTCTCTCTTGGGGCTGGCCTGGCAGCTTACACAGCCTTGGGGAACCAGGTGCCTTATCTCACAGTCAAATATGGCTACTTGAGCTCCAGCTTTCACATCTGCATTCCAGGTATCAGGAAGGAAGAAAGTTGCAGACTGTGGGGCCCCTCCCCTTTGAGGAGACACCCCAGAATTCCCACCCAATACTTCTGGTCCTGTCTCCTGGGGAATGCTGTCCTGTGATCACGCCTGGCTGCAGGGGAAGCTGGGGAATGTGGTCTTTGATTTCAGCACTGATGCAGGTGCTGTTCCTAAGCAAGAAGGGCATGTGGGTACGGGGGGCGTGTGCTGCCTTGGGCACATGTGCTCGCCAGCTTCTCTTTAACCTGGCAAGGGCAGGTCCCAGACTGGTGGGTGGAGTGCACACTAGCCAAGCCCAGGAATGAAATTGCCCCCAAAGGAGGAGAGGATCCAGTGGGGCTTGCTCTGGGAGAAGGAGAGAGAAGCTGGGAGAGGCAGTCTGGGGGACAGATGGATGAGAGGAGGTGGCCCCATGGAGAGGATGCATTCCACTCATGGGAAGGTGGCTTTCTTCCCATGGAAACCCCAGCAAACCCACCACGTCGAGCCTCTGGAAGCAGAATCTGTGTGGAGAACCGAAACCATCAACCCAGTAGGACTTGCTATACCCTGTCTCCACTGACAGAATAACCTTATTGTTCATTCCAGAATTTCCAGGAAGACCCATCAACTCTTCAGTGGAAAGCATCAAGTGACGGTTTGGGTGATATTTTGGGGACCCATGTTCACCAGTGTCTTTTGGGGGCACCAGAGGGTTCCAGACACCTGCTGTCGGGGTCATGGCCACAGTGTCGGGGTCATGGCTGGTGGGACAGGCCCTCGCCTCTGTCTGTCTGCCCCTTTAGCCCGTGAGCCCTGGAGGCAGCGGGTTGCACTCTGGTTACTTTGCAATTTCTGAGCCCACCCGTCCCCTGGGCGTACACCCCATGGGGGAAACCGCTCTCAAAAGATTATGCTTAGGTCCACACTCCTGGACATTAAGAATCAGTCTTGGGTAGATGGAAGAGAAACCAAAACCGAGATTGTGAGGCGTTTGGGAAATAAGCAGGGGCTTCCTCAGGCCACACAGGAAAACCAGCTTCAGGGGCTTATAGACCTAATGGCAACACAGAACACGGAGCTTCGGAAGAAAGTAGAGGAGACCTTCGTGTCCTGGCTGTCCATCCCCGGAGCAGGCGGGAGCCGAGGCAGCCGGCAGAGGACACCTGGGGATCGGTAGCCCCAGGGTCTCTGGCCCCTCGCCGCAAGGTTGCCGCTCTGCCACAGCAGGACAGAGGTGGGCTTTACACAGGTCCACGAACGGAGTGTGAACCAGCCAAATCACGAAGTCAATAGAAGAATGGGCAGGATATCTTGGCAGCCTGGGACAGAGAATGACTTAAAAATTTTCCAAAAGCACCAAATGAGGCAAAAGAAAATCAGTGACTTTGATGACATGGGCAGTGAGGACTTCTGCGTGTCCGAGAACGCCTGGATGAAGTTAACATGTGAACACAGAAGAGGAGAACGTAGATGCTATGTCTAAAATTAACACAAAATTAACACCGAAGGCACCAAAGGAACTTCTGCAGGTGAAGAAGAACGGCCGCGGTAGAGGGATGTGTCGGGAGAGGAACGGGCATTCGACGCGGGCCCTCTGTCCGGGCGCGTCCAATTGCCTCCTGCATCTTCCCCCACCCCTGGGGCTGTCTCTGGCCTCCCTGGGAGGGATTCTTGGCAGGCAGACCCCGGGGATAGCCCCTGCGGTGTTCAGCACGCCCCACGGGGGACCACACAGCCAGCAGGGCGCTCACCCCGTCCAGGGCCAGCTCCCAGGCCCGGGAGGAGCGAGGCAGGGCCAGCCTCATTCTGGGACAGGGTAGGACCACATGGTAACAGGAGGCCATTTCCTTGGTCAACAGCTGTTTTAATAAGCACCTGCTGTGTGCCAGGCCCAAAGCAGAGGTAGATATTCTCCCCTACCCCCCTGTAGGGAACCTCTGCCCTCCCTCAGCCCCACTGCTCTCCCAAACCATGGCCCCAGACCCTGCTCCGACCCTGCAGCCCCCCAGCTCCTCCCAGGAGGGCAGCCCTTGGGCCCTTGTCATCCACTCTCAGCAGGCTTCAGGAATTGTTTGTTTTGCCCTAAAGGTCCCTAGACACAGGAAGGGTCCCAAACACCAGGGCCACCGCCAGCCCTCCCTTGGAGGGACGGCAGCACCGCCTTCTGTCCAGCAGGCTCTCCTGGACGAGTCAGCCACGAGCCCAGCGGAAAGCAGAAGAGCAGGTGTGGGTGCCCCTCCTCCTGTCCCTCCCCGGCCACCGGGCAGCTCTGTCCAGGCACCAAGCCGAGAGGTAAGACGGAAACGGAGGGCCAGCTTGAGTGATGCTCAGGGGAAGGTGGTGACGCTCACCAGCCCGGTATCTGAGCGCCTGCCTCCACCTCAGCTCACTTCCCAGTTCTCAGTCGTCAAAGGGCTGCAGCAGAGCAGAAAGGAGAACCGAATCCTTCCTGCTGGATTCCTCCTGACTCCACACTCCGGCCAGGCCTCACCTGCACTCCCTGATTTCGCCTCCAAGGGGACATGTAGACTTTCTGCAGATATTTTTGTTTCACAACTGGGGTGGGGCGCGACTGGCACCGAGCCGGGGAGACTGGGGATGATGCTAACCATCCCACAGTGCACAGGACAGCCCCTCCCCACCAAAAAAATCGTCTGGCCCCAAATGGCCATAGTCCTGGAGTAGGGGCCCTGATGGCCTGTGGGTGGGTGGGGCAGGGTTGGGAGCAGGCCCCCTTTTAGGAATTGCTCTAATGCCCCTGCGTGAGGAGGCTGGCTGGGGACACGGGCTGCCTGGTAGAGCTGGGAGGCCGAGCAGTGGAAGAGGCATGGCCCCGCCAAGAGGGGCTGCCCCCGACCCTGCCACTCCCCAGCGCTGGTGAAGCCCCAGAGCTGGGAGCTGCGGACTCCAGGCCAGCAAAGGCCAGGACGGCCTGTCCACGGGGCCTGGGTGGTGGAGACCCAGCCCTGGGGCTTCACGGCAGCGAGAGCATGCCACGGGATCTTCAGCTGCCCAGCGGGGTCTGAGACCCTGTGTCCTCCCCCAACCTGTAACCCTCCGCTGCCACCGTAGGGCTGTCAGGGGTGCTGCTGTGAGGTTCCCCAACTCCTCCCACCCCTCCCTTCCCCTCCCTCCCCACTCCTCTTCGACCTCCCCACCCCACGACACCTCCCCAGACAGACGCCGGGGAGACAGCAGCCCCGTGTGGAAAAACACCTGGGCCAACGTCTGAGCCCTCTGCTCACTCCGGAAACAATCTGGTTTCCTCTGCAGGGTGCTGGGGCTCCAGCCAACCTCAGCTCCCAGGGGTTTGGGTAACACTCAGGGTGGGGCCCGAGGCTGCTGGGCTGGTGGGGAGTAGGACAACCCTGGCTGGGTCTGGCCATCAGCTCAACCAAGTGCGCACTTACTGAGCACCTGCTGTGTGCACTGCTCTGGGCAGGTTTGGGGCAGGGTGGGGGCACTCGGCCCTCCAGGGTCCCACAGCTGGAGGAGGGCCCCTCACGGCAGCTGGCACCACCCTGAGAGTGTAGCCACAGTCCTGGAGTGTGGCCAGAAGCACTGCAGCAGGACCTGGGCCTGAGCTGAGCCAGCTGAGAAGGGAAGGGTGTCGTTGGGGCAGAGGGGACAACGAGTGAGAGGCTGGGGCTGTGCAGCCTGTCTCCCAGGGCTGCGAGCTCACTGCACATGCTCCTCTGCCAGTGTCAGGTGACAGAGGCCAGAGGGCAGAGGGGAGGAAGGGGCAGTGCCCAGGCCTGAGACCCCAGGGCCAGGAGACAGAGAGGAGCCAAGTTGGAGGGGGTCGGGGCGTGGGCCCACTGGATACGGCTGTGAGAGGAGGGGGTGGGGGAGCAGGACATTGTCAAGTGGATGCCACGCCCAGAGGACATGGAGGGGCATGGAGGGGTGCCCGGAGCAGACTCTGGGAGCTGAGGGTCTGGAGGCCCCCAGGGCCTCAGAGGCCAAGCACAGCTGGCATTGCCCAGTCACCTGCCCATGGTGAGATGGGGCCAGACCAGAGGGCAAGTGGGGCTGCAGCTGAGAGACTGAAGAAGGCATGCACATGGCTGGGGAGAGTCCAGGCGGGAGCCGGAGGGCGGAGGGAATGTGTGTGCATGTGTACGGGTCCACGTGTGTTGGGGGCTTGTGTGTACGCATGTGAAGCCACCTCTACCACTCGGATCTGCTGGGCTCCCTGCGCAGCAGGTGACACTCCTCCCGCCTCACAGAGAATCCTGGCCTCGAGGGGAAGCTGCTTCCACTTCCTGCCCCACGCTTGCAGACTCCACACGCTCTGCCTGTTACCTGCCCTGGGCTGAGGCTTCCTTCCGGGGTGGAGGGCGAACCCCACACCCACCTGGACTGGGCAGCGATCCTTACGCCTTCCACCACCCCTCACCCTCCCTCGAGAGTAAGGCTGGCTCATCTTTACATACAGACACTCGCACACTTACACACACAAATAAACACAGGTGCACACGTGCATGCATTCGCATATACATGTGCACAAACAGACACACATGCACACACTCGCCCATGGACACACGCACTCACACGCAGGAATCCTGCCACGGGGCTCCAGGCAAACCAGGAGGAGCACGGGTAGTGCTCAGGACTCCTGGGGCCCACTCTCCTGCTGTGTGACCCCAGGTGGGCTGCCTGGCTTCTCTGGGCTTGGCTCCCTCGGGGCAAGATGCGGGTGAGGGCAGGCCCTCAGGTGGTGAGAGAGCATCTGCAAAATGCTCAGTGAGAAGGTGGGACCGTGAGGCAGAGCAGCCCTACTGTCCCTGGGGATGGAGAGGCAGGGCTGGCAGGATGGACGGGGGCTGTACTAAGCCGAGACGCTGGCATCAAGCCTCCCCTAGTCTCTGCTCCCCAGTCTGGCTTCCTTCCCTACACGGCCCTGCCTCTCCGGGGACCTTCACCCGCCCCTTGGTACCTCTCCCTTGGTCTTGGCTGGCTGGGCTGCAAGGTGATGGAGAGGTATCCACTTCTGAACCGGGAAGGCTAATTCCCTCGGCTATTTATGGTCCCTAGAGACGCATATGAATTTTAGGATGGATTTTTCTGTTTCCGCAGAAAACATCATTGGCGTTTGGATAAGAGACTGCAGTGAATCTGTAGTGGATCTTAACTACTAGACCACCAGGGCTGCCTGGGAAATTAACATCCTAATCCAACTCTGCAGAAAGACAACGCGGCTCCACTGCAAACTTTCTTTTATTGTTGGTAGCTGTGGGCCACCCCCTGAGCCATGGGGCCCTCACTGGTTCCTGTGCTGCCGTCCACCCTGAGGCTTTTCTGTGGGGAGAGGTGACAGGGCCACTCTAGAAGTCTGAGTGCTGCTGTCACCTTTCGCCCCCTCAGGATCCCATCTCACCTTCAATGTTACAGCAGGCTGGGATCAAACTGTCTGTGGTCTCAGGCTGAGCCTCAGAACCCCCAGCGTGGGGGGCAGTGGACAGGCTTCCGTCCCCAGCCGCGGCTGGGGTTCCAGCTCCGGCCCGGGCACTGGGCGCTCCTGGGCTGCTTGCTCCCTGTTGGAGCCGAGTTCTGCCCCTCAGACGTGGTCAGGAGAGCTGAGCCTGCGCTGGCTTTGGGGCCCCAATCCGTGTCTTCACTTGCAAACTGGGTCCTTCCAGACCCAAGTGTCTGCATGGGAAGACTTTTAAATGTTGCTTCAGTTGATTTGCTGGTCATGGGACTATTCAAGCTTTTTATTTCTTCTAGCCTGCTCTATTTTTCTAATGATTTGTCCATTTCATCTACGTTTTCAGAAATGTTGACATACACCTGTTTACAGTATTTTCTCATTATCTCTTTTTTGTAATTGATTTTTTTGTATTTTCAAATTTTAAGTTTACATACAGTAAAATTCACTCTGTGACATTCAGTTCCAGGGTTTTCACAAAAGCATACAGTTGTGGACCCGCCACCACAGTCATGATGCAGACCAGCGCCATCACCCCCAAATTCCCTCGTGCTGCGCCTTGGTAGTCAATCCTCCCCCACCCCGACCCCGGGCAACTCCTCATCTATTGTTCCTGTCTCCAGGCTTGCCTTTTCCAGAACGTCATATGAACGGAGTTAGACAGCCTTTGGATCCGGCCTCTTTCCCGCAGAAAAGGCCTTTGAGATTCGTCCACGGCGTGTGCACGGACAGCTCCTTCCTTCTTATGGCTGAATGCGGTTCCATTTCACGAGGGACCCCAGTCTATTCTCTTTCGCCAGCTGAAGAACACCTGGTTTTTTCCAGTTTGGGTGATTATAATGAAAGCTGCTATAAAGATCCATGAACCTACATCTTCATTTCTCTTGGGGAAATATCTGGGAGCAGAATACCCGGGTCAGCAAACAGTGAGGAACGACCGAGCTCCTCAGCGGCTGCACCGCTCGCTCGGCACGCTCACCGCGGTCCACGAGAATTCCTTTTGCTTCACGTTGTCGGCAGCACGCAGTATCGCCATCATCTTCATTTAATTATTCTTCGCTGTCCTAGTGGGTGGGCAGAGGTGCCGCGCTGTGGTTTTAATTTGCATTTGCCTAAGGACGGATGATGGGGAACATCCTTCCATGCACTTATTTGCCATCGTCCATGTGGTACCTTCCTCAGTGCTCTGTACAGACCTTCGGCCCATTTTTAAATTGGGTTATTTGTTTCTTTACCGTTGAGTTCTGAGAGTTCTTTATATATTCCGAATACAAGTCCTTTATCTGATATATGGTTTGGTATACATACACATCTGCCTGACTGTGGTTTATCTTTTAAATCTGTAATTATATCCTCTCTTTGATTCTTGTTATTTATTTTTGTCTTTTCTTTCCTTTTTTTTTTTTTTCCTGCTTTATTATTCCTAGAAGTTGGTCTCTTTCACTGGTGGGTTAATTTTTTCAGAGAACTCACAGTTGTCTACACTGACCTCTACTGCACTTTTGTTTTAGTTCATTGGGATCCAATCTTATCTTTATCTGTTTTTCAACTTTCTTTGGGCTTATTCTGGTTTTGTCCCCAACATGCTTTTTTTCACTTGACTTACTAGTTAGGGAGAGCCCGCATACAGCGCAGTCACCCCTTCCGGTGGACAGTGGTGACTTTCCACAAACGCATCGCTGTGGAACCACCAGCACATCCCCCCAAATTCCTTCCAGCTCCTTGTGCTCAGTCCCTCCTGCACGCCAGCCCCAACCCCCTAAGATGGGGACTCGGCTGTCTTCTCTTCCAATGGAAGTGGCTGCCGCCATCTCCCTGGAGCACCCTTCTTGCTGCCCCCACAAGTCCGGTTATGCAGTGTTTTCACTGTCACTCACTTCTGGGTATTTTAAAGTTTCTATTATGATCTCTTCTTCAGCTCATGAGTGGTTTAGCAGTACGTTTGTGTGTGTGTGGGTACACGGTACAGTGCTTGTCCATAACAATTTCTCCAACATTGTATCAGATTTTCAAACACACCACAGTTAAAAGAATCATACAGTGAAACCCCACATACCTACCACTTATATTCGCCAGTTAACAACTTACTGTACTTGCTTTCACACATCTCTCTATCCATCCATCCCTCTATCCATCCATCCATCCCTCTATCCATCCATCCCACCCTCCCTCTATCCATCCCTCCCTCTCTCCCTCCCTCCCTCTATCCATCCCCCATCCATCCATCCATCCATCCATCCATCCCTCTATTCCTCCCTCCCTCCATTCATCCATCCATCTATCCATCCACCAGCTGGCCACCTCTATCCATCCACTCCACTCCCTTTTCCCTACAAGCCCCACCTTCTTGCCTTTGGGGGCTGACTTCAACTGAGGGTGCTGCTTCCAAGCCCTGTGCCCTGGTAAGGGAGAAACCAGAGGGAGACCAGATGGCCAGATCCTTGGGCTGCTGAAGATTGCTGCTGTCTGCCTGCCGCCCACCGTGGGCTCCAGGCAGGAGTCTCGGACATTCCAATGGCTCAGAGGTTGCCTCCTAGGAGCCAAGCAAGGACCAAACCTTTCTTTGGACTGTGCAGGGTGTGGACACCCAGGCCTGAGTTAACCCTTCACTGCCCAGGCTCAGAAAAGGGTCCTCTGAGGGTGACATGAAGCCAAGTCCTGCAGGGTGAGTGGAAGGCAGACCTTAGGAAAGGCTGAGGCCTCGACGGCTGGGACACGGGCAAGAGTGAGTTGGGCAGGTAAGGGGCAGGTGGACAGGCCTTGGGCGTAGAAAGGAGTGTGGATTCTGGGTTTGGACACATCTGTTTACGTTACTCCATAATAAATGTCATTTCAGCCCACGCGGGGGCCTGTGACAACTTTTCCTGCCATCAGGCAGTTGTTCATCCCTCAGGATGGGGAGGATGTGACAGTGTCCACCCTGCCCTGTGATGCGAGGCCCAGGGGCCAGGTCCCCAGGCTGGGCTTGGGGCCAGGAGTCACCTGTTGCTGACCACACTTATTGAACCACAGTCTTGGGGCAGCCACACCTTGCGGCTTCCAGGGGTCCAGCATCCGTTTTAGCCCAAGGTCTGGGGTTGCCTGAGGTCTGTGTCTCACACTGCCCCCAGCAGCAGGGCCAAGGGGCCAGAGGCAGGCTGAGGGCTTCCCGGGACACAGGCCCGCTTCTCCCCTCATGCCCCACACCCCCACAGCTGCCACACCCCGCCATGCTCTGGGACTCACTTGACCTCAGCCCTGTCCCCACCTGGCCCTGGACTAGCCCCAGAGCGCCAGCAGGAGAGGAGAGGAGAGGAGGACTGGCACTAGCCGCTGTCTATGACCCGGACCCCCCGGCCCTTCCCCTCTCCACTGTCCCCACACACACAGGAGGGATGCTGCCAGCTCGGGGCCACAGGCACTGCTGCTGGCGGCCAGAAGCGGGAAAGCCCACTCACTCCAGTAGAGACCTTATGCTCCTACTGAGTGAGGGCGGAGTCCAGGCAATGCCTCAGCTGGACGAGGGGGTCCAAGCCGCCCTGTCCTCCCTCCACGGAGCTGGACCCTGGGAGGGCGGGTGTCTGGGGAGGGCCCTGGGCTAGAGGCTGGCAGTGCCCACAGGAGGGAGAGGCCTACTTCAGATGCAGTGCCCTCAGGCTGGCACTGCAGCTAAGCTCTGATGGGGGGCACTGCTGCGGGCTGCGCCCCCTCTTCCCCTCTGTGCCCAGACACTGAATGACTAAGGACCCAGACTCACTGCTTGCTGGAAATTTTCACAATTCAGAGACTCACCCCATCGCCCTCAGGCAGACAGCCTCCAGGGTCCCTTCTCCACAGTGATTGAAGTTCCCCGAACCACACAGCTGGGAGGGACGCCTGGCCAGGACTGGGCAAGCCTCCCAGCCTCAGTTTCCCCGGTGGGCAGGAAGGCAGCTCAAACTGGCCGGAGGCACCGGAGGTCTGTCCCCGGAGGCCCTCCTCTCCTGCTCCTTCTAAGCCAGGTTCCCAGGGGCTCAGGGAGGTGCAAAGCCCTCAGCAACCATGCCCTGGGCCTCCCCAGCCCCCATCCCTCCCAAGGGACCAAGTGCCCATCTGTGGAGAGACTGGCCCATATTCCTGCCAAGCCCCAGGGCCTGGGACAGGGGCACAACCCGGCCAGCCAGGCCATCCTGGGCAGAGCTGCTGGGGAGGGGGGCGGGTGTGAGCAGGCTCAGCAGAGCCCCCATCTGGGAGCGGCCAAACCCTGGTGGGAGATGCGCCCTCCCAGATGCCCAGCCCCGGTTCCCCATGGCTGGGCCCTGACCTGCACGGCCCCCAGGCTCAGGTCAGGGAAATCTGGTTCCAGATGACCCTTTCCTGGGTCAGCCACTCCCGCAGCTGAGCCCAGGGCCCACCTTCCCCTCCAGCTTGGACAGCAGTCAGCCCTTCTCCCTGTGCGGAGAGGCCTGGCTTCCCCCCAGTCTGTTTCTCCTCCAGACAAGGAGAACCAGCAGCCTAGGAATTCTCCTCTCCCTGCCCCCCATTTTCATAGGGAAACGAAGGCACAGGGAACCTGAGCAAGTTGCTTAAGGTCACCTCATAGAGGCAGAGCTAGGGGACCTCAAGTTGCTTCCACTTGACGTCCCCAAATAGCCGCCTCCTGTCTCCCTTTGGCAAGGGGACTCCAAGATGAAGCGAGGTGTCAGGGGCCCGGGTCCCCATTTGTGATCCCACCAGGCTGCTCCCGGGAAGGGGTGGGGCAGGTCTGCTCAGCTCCCCCACCCCTAGCCGCCAGTGCCGGCGCTGCCCTGCCGCCTGGTGGCCGCGGCCGGCGCTGCGCCCGCCGGGCCTCGCTCCGGGGGTCGCTCCGGGCTGGCTGGGAGAACGCAGGCGCCTCCCCGTCTCAGCCCAGCGCCTGTGCCCGGGAAGGGACAGTGAGGAGCAGAGGAAAGTGAGGTGGCGCTCCAAGACTCCCAGCTCAGCGAACACTCAGGGCTCGTTTCTCCCCGCCGTGCCGCCAGCGTTCCCCCATCCCGTCCTCGGGGCGACCCTCAGCACCCCGTGCGCTGGGACTGCTCACTCAGCCACAAATCCCCTCCCTGCTCCAGAGCACTACAGACCTGGAGCCTTGGTTTCCTCGGCAGGGAAACGGGCGTGCTGCGCCCAGGCGAGCGGGTATGGGGCGCTGCGGTGTGCAGCGAGGGTCGCGGCGTCCGCCTTCAGGAGAGGAGGGTGCGGCCGGCTGTGCGGTCGCGGAGCGCCCTCCCTCATCGCGGGCCCGAGATTCCCTGCTTCCTCGCCTCCTCCCCCCACCCCATCTAGACCCGGAGCCCCCATGTTCCCCCCACTCCCAGCCCGGTCTAGAGCTTCCCGTCTCTTCCTCCCCGCCCGGAACCTACCTGTCCCCTCCATCTCCCTGCCTCCTCCACCCCCATCCCCGCCCCCGCCCCAGAGCCTCCCAGCCTCCAGCTTCGGCTGGAGCCTCCCTGTCCCCCCACCACCACCTCCCCGCCCCGGCCGGGAGCCTCCTGGCCCGCCCCGGTCGCGACCCCGGCTCCCGCCCGGCGGGGGAGGCGGGGCAGCCTGGGGCGGCGCGCACCCACCCTCGCCCCGCGGCGGGCCTGAGCGCGCCGGGACCTGTTGAGGCCGCCGGCAAAGCAGCGCCCGGGCGGGCCTGGGGCGGGCGGGGGCACTTCGGTCTGTGCGGCCCGGAGGGGGCTTCGGGCTCCCCCCGAGCGAGCCAGGGCGGGCGGGGCGAGCCGGCCCCCGGCCCGCGTCTCCGCTCTCAGGCCTGGCCCTGAAGGGCTCGACCCGCACAGAGTGTCCTGGGGTCCCCGCAGGATCCCCTCCCGAGCACAAACGACGTTCCCCGTCTTCTTTTTTATTCGCGCAATAACGCTGTGAGGTAGGCACTGCTATTGTTCCCATTTTCCAGATGCCAAAATCGGAAAATCCGGGCACAGCTAGGCTTCACACACAAGCCCCAGACGCCGCCCCCACCCCACGAGGGGTTTGCGCAGAAACAGGCGGCCGTTCGTGACCTTGGGGTTCGTCACCGAGCCCCAGGCCCTCATCTATCTGTCGGGCAGGGCAGGGCCTGCTTCCCAGGTGGGGAGGATTCCTGGCGCACGTGCCGGCCCCCGGGGCAAGGCGTCCGGCGCCCCAGGCCTCGCTCCGGGAACGCCTCTTCCCCAGTCGGAGCCCGCCCACCCTCGCTCCTCCCCGGGGAAATGGCGAGCCCTCGGGGAGCGGAGACTGGGAGGGGGATGAGGGGAGACGGGCTCCCGCCAGGGCCTCTCTGAAGGTGCGAGAGCGGACCCCCAACCCACCCCTAGGCCCGGGGCCGCCCCTGCCTGCTCCAGAATCCAGCTCTCCGCGCCAACCGCCGGATGGGCCCGAGCGGGCTGGGGAGGGGGAGCCCAGCGCTGACACACGCGCCTGGAATTCCCAGGGGACCCCACCAACCCGGGCCGGCCCCAGCCAGCGCGCACTGACCTCCTCCCCCGCCCAGGTTTGCAGCAGGGCCGCCCTCTGGGCCCCGGCCCCCATCACCCGCAGCCAGCCAACAGCTGCCTCAGGGCCCTGCGCCTCAATTCCAGCGGCTGGGGCACATCACCAAATGGTCCGTGCCTCAGTTTCCCCATCTGTGGGAAGAGCATTACTTCCATCATAGGATGGTTCCTGAGGATTCAGTTGATATGTAGGCACGTCTGGAATGGTGCCTGGCTACAGTGACCATGGGAGGGAAACAGGCCTTCAGGACCCAGCACCACAGAGCCCACCCCTCCGGGGGGGCTGTGCTCACACATGCGTGCGTGTGTGTGCAGGTGTGTCATACAAGTGTGTGCCCTGTGCCTTCATGTGTGAAGGTGTGTGCTGGTGTCAATGTGTGCTCACGCAAGTGTTCACGTGTGTCTGTGCCCAGAGGAGTGTGTGTGTGCACACTTGTGTGCTTTTGCCAATCCCAATTCTCAGGTGGGGAGTTGTGTAAACATGGTGGGGGTCTCAGATGCCAGCCCCTGGGGATGCTGGCCTCCCCCAGCTTTACCCAGCCTGCCTCCCCCTCCCTGGCTCCCCCTCACCAAGGAACACTTAACCATCTGGGGGTCTCGGGGAGTGTGGGGAGCCCACCTCCCAGGGGAAGGCAGGCCTGTGCTCTGAGCACAGATATTCAGCCCAGCTCACCCTGCAGGCCAAGGGGGTCCCAGGTGACAACAGAGCCCAGGAAGGGGGGCCAGCCACAGCAGCCATCTGCAGGAAGCCCCCAGCCCTAATGGCACTGGCCACAGACACCCAGGATGGGGACACCCAGCAAAGGCCTCATATTGACTGGTCCAGGGAGAAAAGGCCCTGCTGGGCAGACATGCTGGAGAGCTGGGGGCATGCAGGGGGACTGTCACTGCTGGAGCCAGAAGTCCTAGGGTGCATGGAGCCCCCTCCTGGAAGATGCTGGGAATGCCCTGCGTTTGTGGGAGAGTCAGGTGCCCCTCCCCATGCACGGCCCAAGGCTGCTTCCCAGACCCTCCTGTGCCCACCCTGCCCCTCAGCCCACTCCCGCCCCGCACCCCACTCCTTCACAGTGGTGGCAGCAGAGGACCAGGGGCCACAAGGCTACAAGCCAAGACTTGTCCCTTAGCCGTGTCCAGAGACCAGGCAGGAATTGCCCCCTGCCCAGCCTGAACCCTAGCCCAGCCCCAGGCCCAAAGGCCAGAAGGGCCCTGTGGGCTGCCCTGGTCCACCCTGTGTCTGTGTGACCTCTGCCCTGCAAGGCTCCTCTCTGTGCCCTCCCTATGTGCTGTGGGGCCCGGTGGGTGACCCTGAGTCCTGCCCACCTCCAGCCTTGTCCCTCCTGCCCCTGATGCCTCAGTGCCCGTGGCTGGACCCCAGGCTGGGGAAAGTGGGGAGCTGAGATGGACTGGGAGCCCCATGTTAAGCTCCTCATTCATTCACTCATCAGAGCCCCATTCATTCATTCACATCTCCAACAAGCCAATGCTGAGGTGGCTGCCACAGGGGGCAAATTAGGGTCGGGTGGGCCCCCCAGGGTGGAGGAACGGGGTGAGGCTTCCCAAGGTGACATGGCACTCAAGTCTGAAGGGGGTGGGCATCACAGTCTCCTGAAGACCTCAGGGGCGGGCCTCCACTTCCCCCAGCCTGACGGCCCAGAGGCCTCAGACTGACTACATCCCCCATCTGAGCTCCCCTGGGGCCTGTGGGGTTATCTGCCCAGGGCCTTTCACGTGTGGACCCTGCCCCAGTCCCTGCTTCCCCTGCGGCCATCCTCCAGGGGACAGTGCTATCAGTCCTAACGGCCTTCAGCTGCCCACAGGATCCCCTTCAAGCTCCTGACTGGACGTTCACGGCCTCCCCAGGCCCTCCGTGCATGGACCAGCCCCAGGGATGCGGTTCCAGCCCAGCAGCGCCCCTGCCCTGTGGCCCCCATGGCACCTTCCCCTCCAGGCCCACCCTCTCCCCTCTCGCTGGGCAGGTCCTTTCTCACCCACTTGGTCAAGGCTGTGCCTTCACCCAAGGGCAGAGAACAGGCGGTTTCACCCCCAGTGGCCACCAGGGGGCGCCGTGCTTCAGATGCAGGATTAGGATGCGTCAGCGACCCTTATCTGGGACTGGGAGTGGGGACTGGGCAGAAGGCACTGACCACTGGCTGAGGCCTTCTGGACTTCTTGAGAACTCTGCCAGGTGGTTACTGTGAGCCCACTTCCCAGGTGAGGAAACAGGCCAGAGAAGGGGCTGCTGCCCACCCTGGCTCTCAAGAGTGTACGGTCCGAGGTTTCTCCAAGTCCGCCTTAAATCTGGTTTCTCCAAGTCCGCCTTAAATCTGTTGTGCTGCCTTCACTTTGCTGTGTGACTTTGGGAAAGTCACCTGATCTCTCTGGGCCTCAGTTTCTCCACCTGTAAAGTGGGGGTGGGAAGGCATTGCCGACAGCGCTGGGCCCTGGCTCCAGCCGGGGCCTGGCTGGTCTCTGGCCCTGGGAGCACGGCTCCACCCCTACCCAGCACGGGGTGTCTCTGAAGGCTGACGTCTCACCAGGCCAGTGGCCTTGCACCCACAGGGTAGGGGTCTGCAGGGCACTTTAGCCCTGCTCCAGCCAGCAGGGAACAGGCTCTCTTGGGCTGCCGCCAGACAGGCCAGGCTGCCTTCCTGCCAGAGAACAAGTTGCCTCAGGCTGTGTGTACATGTGTGAGCACATCTGAGTGTGCCAGGATCCTGTCCCTCGGCGCGACCCCTGTCAGGGGCCCACCAATACCCTCTCCATCCCACGGCCCCTGTCTGCCCAGATTGGGTAGGGCTGCCTGCCCAGGGTGCCCAGTGAGGTCAGGGCTGCATCTCCCCTTGGGGAGTCCCCTTTGGCCCCGCTGAGGCCCTTAAGGGCCAGCAGAAGGGGAAAGGCCACAGGCTGGGCCAGGCGCTGGCAGCAGCGTGGTTCCCACGCTCCATGGTGCCAATCCTGGCGCTCCAGCCCTGCCCCACCCTTGCCTTGTGGCGACCAGGGCACCTGGAATGTGGCTGTGGATTCTGTGCCCTGGGGCCACGAATTCCTGTCTCCGTGGGTGAGGGCGGGGGAGGGCTTTCCGCCCTTGGATTCCTGCCAACTCGGAGGAGCCAGGCACGCCCAGGCATTGCCAGCCAGGCCACAGAGGAGGCCTGGAGGGGGGACCGAGTGGGGGCGGGTCTCATACCCCTGCTCCTCCAGGCCCCCAACCCCAGCTCCCAGGGTGCCCTGAAGTTCCTGACTCCCCACCTGCTAGCTGGGCCATGGTCCCAGCTCCTTACCTGGGGGCCCAGGTCTGCTCCCCACCTCCAACCTGTGACGCTGCAACACCAGCCCTGCCCCTCCGTCAACCCGCCCAGGGGTCCAGAGGCCTGACTCCTCTCTGACTCCTCTCTGCCAGCCGGCCTTGCCCAGCTCACTGTCCACCCCCACTCCCCCTCACCACAGCTGACCCACCCTAAGACCTCTGGGGGGGCCTGGTGCTGGTCAGGGCGTTGGGCCACCTGGCAACAGGAGGGACCCCAGGATGTCCCGGGCCTCACTCCTGATTGCAAATGAGCCGGCACTGGCTGCAGCCCCACAGCAGATCCAAGGTACCCCAAATGCGCTTCTTTCCTGCTCCCTCCCCATAGCCTCTCAGCGGTGACAGGTGCCCACTCAGTCTACTGGGTCACCTACCCTGTGTTCAAGCGCCACTTAGCACCGGTGACCCTGGGGCAAGGGGCCGCCCTCTGAGCCTGGGTTAGGAGCAGAGTCTCCGAGTCCCCAGCGGGAGGGCGGCAGAGGGCTCGGCAGCCCCTGAGAGGCAGGAGGACCCAGGGGGATGGCCCGGCTCTGCTCCCCACCTCCACCAGCTCCGCCCCGCGTGTCCTCGTCAGCGAGATGGAAATTACAGCAATTAGCACCCCTCCCCAACTCCCCAGAGGCCGGTGGGGCTTAGGGCCGACCTGGGACCTGCTCCATCCTCAGCTACGTGGCCCCACGGAACCGCGGAAAAGGGACTCAAGAATGGCTCCACCTGAGGACGCGGGCTCTGAGCCGGAGCCGCCGGGCCCGCGGGGAGCCTTCGAGCGCCGGTCGTGGGGCTCTGCGGCTGCTTCTCAGGCACGGCCCCGGGTTCTGCTCTCCTGCCCACCCGACTTGGGGGCACCCTCCCCCGCCGGACAGTCCCCCCCAACCGCGGCCTGGCCACGCGACTGCCAGAGACCTGGGGTTTCCTTTCCCAATGGGGCGCCTCCCTCTGGGGACACGGGAGAGAGGCGGGGCCCGGCCAGGTCCTCAGGGCCTGCACACAGAGGGGAGGAGGAGGAGGAGGCGTCGTGAGGACTCGGAGCAGCCCGGGAGGCTTCCTGGAGGAGGGGTCACGACGTGGTCTCTGAGGTGCAGAAACGCACTCCTGAGCAAAGCCTCCACCCAAGGTGGAAAGAGGGAGTGCGGCGGAGTGCACGGAGAGTCCGGGGCCTTCCACGTGGCCGCGCACCCCATCCCAGCTCAGCGGGCGGGGGACTCGGATTCCTGTGCCGCCGTCAGACAAGCCCACGCCTGCGCGCCGCTGGGCACGTGGCCCGCGTGGGCGTAGGCGTGGGGTCGGGGTGCGGTGAGCGGGGCTAGAGAATAGGACCCCGCTCCCCCCAACTGCTCGGGCTGGGGGGCCGGAATCGGGCCCCCTGGCCGGACGGGACAGCGCGGGGCGGCGGCAGAATGTGCCTTTGTGCGCGGCGTCCCCGAGCGTGTCGCGGCGGGCCCGGCGCCCGGCCTCGCTCCAGCGCCCGCCCCCGGTCCCGCGCGCATTCCTGGCGAGGCCGGACGCTACGGGCGGGTCCGCGGGCCAAACGGGCCCACCTCCTGGCCAACGCAGGCGTGGATCCACGGCACGCTGGGGGTGGGACCTGCTGGCCCCAGGTGGGTGACTTGGCTGGCTCGGGGCGGGGGGAGGGCAAGGGGGCGCGATGAAGGCGAGGCCGCCGGGCTTGGTCCGCAGCGGGGTGGGGTGCACCGGGCCAGGCGGCTGCCAGCGGGGGTGGGCGCTGCTGAGCCCGGGGGCCTGTCTTGGCGCTTCCCGGCCGGCTGGGCTCGGGCAGGGAGCAAAGCGAGAGCAAAGAGGCGGAGGAGCGGGCGGCCTGTGTAGTCCGAGAAGCGGAGAGGTTCGCGCAGGGAGCGGCAGGCTGGGGGTGGGAGGTCGGAGCAGGAGCCAATGTCGAGAGGGCCTGCGAGGTTTGATGAAGCTTGTGTCAGGGCTGTGTGCCCTTCCGTCCCTCAGCCCTGCCCTCCACGCTTGCATTCATTCATTTAACACGTACCTATGCGGTGCCAGCGTCCTGCTGTGAGCTGGCCCAGAACACGGAACCCACAACGGAAGATGCTCACCTTCTCTGCCTTCAAGGGGCGTGGAATCTCAGCCGAGGTCTGCAGGGCCCACCGGGAGGACCGGGCTGCTTCCTCCCGGCCAGGAGCAAGTCCCCCCCCCCACAGGGCTCGGGTTCCTCCTGGCTCCTACAGGGCGCGGCTCACCCGCACTAACCCGCACCTCCCCACCTCCCGCCCCCAGCCCCAGGCCCAGGTTGGGCACTGCACACAGCCCCTCCCCAGAGCAACCGTCTAACAGGAGGTCTGCGGTGGGAGCAGTGAGCATGGTGGAGGGCAGGGGGTGAGAGGCAGGAAGTGCTTAGAGAGCAGGGGGAGTCTGGAAAGGTGCGGGAAGGGGCCCCAAGGAGCAAAGGCAGACCAGTGAGAAGTGTCTGGTGTGTTCTGCGGGGCGGAGGAGTGAAGGTCAGCAATGGAGGACCAGGCTGGATGGAGGAGCCTGGGCTACAGCATGGTCATGAGGGCAGTGGAGAGCCATGGGAGGTGTTTGAGCAGGGGAATGACATGGTTAGATGTGAGTTTTAGAAAGATCAACCTGACAGATGGACTACACAAAAGCCTGATGCAGAGAGTTGTAGAATAATCCATCTTTCAGGTTGATCAGTGTTTACTTAATAAATCCCCTATTGCTGAATAGTGATGTGCTTTCCAGACTTCTGCTTAGAGATAATTCTGCAGTGGAAATCATTGTCCTTCATTGTTTGCACTTTGAGTCATTAAGGCAGATTTCTAGAAGTGAGTCAAGACTCTTGATCGTCAACTGCTGGCCGAGGCAGTTGTGCCAGCTGCACACTCCACCAGCGGGACCGTTACAGGCACAGGGGCTTTCTCCGACCCTCTCCCTGAGCCTCTTCTCTGTCACTGGGTGCCCCCTCCTGGGGGAGCTTGAGGAGCCCCCAGGTCCAGTCTCCATTATGGGCCAGGGATTCCGCCCTGTCTCCCAGCCCCAACTCCTGATCACTGATGGGGTGCCAGCTGGCCTTTCATGATCCCCTCCACACTCGACACCCCACCTCCTTCAGAGGCACGCCTTCCTCCCCTGGCCTCTCAGGCCAGAGTCAGGTGGGAGTCACCCCTTCCTCTCCCTCCGTTGGTCCACCCACCCTGAGTGCAGACCTCCTCCTCATCTGCCCCCTCCCTGCTCTATTCTGGCTGCCAAGAGACATCTCAGGCACACATCTGACCAGCCCCTCCCCTGCTTTAAAGCCTGCCGTAGCTCCCCAGTGTCCACAGGATCAAACCCAAGCTCCTGTCGAGCCCCTGCCCCACCCCACCTCTGCTCAACTATTTGCAGCAACTCCCCGTCCAGCGTCCACCCCTTGTGCTGGAACTTGAGCGTGGCCACCTCTGCAAACTGTTTCGTGCTGCTGCCCCTCCTCTGCATCCCTCCAGGCTCACACAGCCCTGCTATACTCCCCCCACAGCCCCATACCTCCTCCCAGCCCTGGGACCGTTGGTGGCTGCCCCCAGCCCAGGCTGCACCCGAATCACTGAGAAGCCCTTGTCTCTCTGGCTTTCCCAGGGCCACAACGTCTCCACATCCTGTCCCTGAGCCTGGGTCAGACTCTGTGCCCCAGCTGTGGCAGGGAGAGCACTCACCAAGGGTCTGCAGATGGAACTGTTGGCCAAGGCCCGGGGCCTGTAGCTGGAATGCGGCATCCCAGAGAGGTTTAGTGACCGGGATGGTGTCATGCAGCAAGTCCAGGGTCCAGGTGGCTGAGCAGAAGGGAGTATCCCCTGGCCTGCCCCTTCCAAGACACCCTGGAAGTTCAACACCCCACCCCTGCTCTCCAGGCTCAGGAAGAAGTTGACTCTAGATCTCCTGCAGGGTCCAGCCCCAGCCCCCCCCCCCCCCCCGCCACACACACAAAGCAGCTCGGCTGAGCCAGGCCGCGGACGGGCATGCTCCAGCACGCCTTGGCATTCCTGGCCTGATGGGCTGGGAAGAACCCAGGCAGGCCTGGTCACCACCCCAGTGTCTCTCAGGAGCTCAAGGCATGGAGGGCTGAGCAGAGAGCACCAACACAGCCCACTGACCCGTGACAGACCATGTGGGATAGAGGGGCCAGGACGTTCTGTCCCTGGAGCAGCAAAGCCCAGCATGGGAGGGGCCTCCGTGGGGAAGGCCAGGTCCCAACACCGCAGACTGGGCGGGGTGGGAAGGTGCTGAGGCCTACCCTGTGGATGCTGGTGCTGGGGGCCAGGGCAGTTCAGTCCAGCTGTGAGCCAGCTGGGGTCAAAGGCAGACCCAGAGGGGCCGTGATACCAGCGACCTGCTCAGCTGATGAGAGCCTCCTATAGGCCTCCAAACCCACAGTGATTTGGGCACCAGAACCAGCAAGCATGGCTGAGTTATCAGCGGGCCCAGGTGCACCAGCATCACCCTCACAGCCTGGCCCCCGCCCTTGAGCGTGGCAGAAAGATGTCATCTAATCGGGTCTTCTGTTAAGGCCTGGAAAGATATTTCAGGGGGGTTTTCTTTCCTCCATGAAGGACTGTGGGTTCCAAGATTCATTCCTGAATATTTTATAATTTTTGTTCTTTTTGAAAATAACCTTTCCTGTTATTTTATTTTATTTTTTTAGTGACTTAAAGGAATGCTGTTGACGTTTGTATCAGGCAATACTGTTGAACTGTGATTAGTACTAATAGTTAATTTGTTGCTTATTTTTGCATTTCAATGTAAGTTATTGTGTTATCTGAAAATACATAATAATAAAATTTTGTTTCCCTTCATCTAGTTCCTAAACTACTGATTATTTTTTCTTATCTTATTGCATTGGCCAGAATAATATTGAACGGTACCTGTGAGAACAAACATCCTGATGTTACTCCCAGCCTCATGTAAAGTGTCTCTGTTTTGTCGGCCACAGGTTTGAGGGAGATAGTCCCTATCAGGTTAGGAAAATTCCCTCTAGTTCTTACTTTCTACGTTTTTTTTTTTTGATCATAGGTATGTATTAAACTTTATCTAATGCTTTAATCTGCATCAACGTAATGATTATGTTATTTTTTTCCTTTAACCTGGTGAACCGCTGTGTTAAAATTTCTGATTTGAACTATCCTTATATTCCTGAGATAAACTTTATGTGATCTTAACATACTGTTAGATTTTAGTTAACTAATACCTTAAGATTTTAAAAATTCGTGCTCATAGATAAAACTGGTTTAGAATTTGCCCGTCTTGTGTTTCCTCTTCTGTCTCTGTCTGGCTTCATACAATTGCTGGGACCTTTTCCCCTCTATTTCTCTTTCTCTTTTTCTGGAACAATTTATATGTCATGTGGGTCATCTGGTCCCCAGGGCTTGGTGGATGGAACCTCTGACACCTGCTGGGCGAGGGGCTTTGAAAGTGTGTGCACAGGCGCTGGGAGAGAGGTTGGTTATGATTTTAATGTTTTAAATGATTATTAAATTCTTGTGGTTTTCTATTTCTTCTTGTCCCAATTTTGGTATTTTAATTTTTTGTGACTCTGTGCATTTTGCCTAGGTTTTCAAATTTATTGGCATATACTTTTAAAAAACATTTCCTCTGTTTAAGATGATGCTCATGGGGCTGTAGTTATCTCCCCCTTAGTTGTCCGCTTTGTTGTTTCTCTTTTTTTATTAATCAGTCTTGAAATAAACTTTTCGAGAGCCAGCTTTGATTTGGTTCATCATTTCTATTTTTTTGTTTTGTATCCTCTTCATTTATATATTTATTATTATTATTTTTTATTGGTGAGGAAGATTGTCTCTGAGCTAACATCGTGCCCATCTTCCTCTATTTTGTATGTGGGATGCCGCCACAGCATGGCTTGATGAGCAGTGTGTAGGTCCACACCCGGGACCCGAACTCATGAACCCTGGGCCACCGAAGTGGAGTGCGCAAACTTAACCGCTACACCACCAGGCCAGCCCCATGTCTTTAGTATTTTTTTCCTTCCTTTTTGTTTCTTTGGGTTTACTCTGTGTTATTTTTATAGATCCTTCACTTCGTCGGTTTGTTTTTCCACTTTCTTATTTTCGGATAAACACATTCTGATCTATACAGTTGTCTCTAGGAGTGTTTTAAACGTGTCCTACAGATTTTAACTTGTAGAAGTTCCACTATTGTTAAATTCTAAGTATTTTGTAATTTACCTTATGAATTCCTCTTTAATTCAGATGTTATTTGGTACTTAAAAGCCTTCTGAATATGGCATTTTTAAAGCCATACTTTGGTTACTGGTTTCTTTTTGAAAATTGTATTTTATTTATTTCTCTTGTAGTAATAAAGGCACACAGAATTAAATTCACAGGATAGAATAAGGTCCCCCTCCTCCAGACTCCCTGTCTCCCTTCCAGAGTCAACTGGAGTTACCAGCTCCTTGTGTGTCCTCCTGGAGACGTTCGGAGGACGGCCAGCACAGTGATTGATCAGGCAGCCCTCCTCCTCAGCCTCCTTTCTGACAGAGTCCCCCCAGCTGGCCGCGGCTAGGAGCAGCCATAGGCCCAGTTCTAGCTTGGGAGATGTAAGCATCACCTGCCTAGAGGCACGCTGAAAAAATGTGTGTTTTTCCAAGGAAATGTGGGACAGACATGGCTGGTGTTGCCTTTTCTTCTTGGCTTGAGCACTGCCATGAGTTGTGGAGGCGAGGCAGCCATTTTGCAACCATGAGGCATCACGGCCGAGGGAAAATGCCCACCTGCTCTGAGAGGAATGGAAGGAGAAAGCCCGTGGTGGTGCTGCTGGGCGGCTGAGCCAGGCCTGGGACCCATCCTCTGGGCCTCTTGTGAGAAAACTCGACCCCTCTTTGTGGCCATCATGCTAAGTTAGGTTTTCTTTTACTTACAACCAAACCATTTTAAACACACGAAACCACACTCACGTTTCACAAAGGATCAAGTACTTTTCCCCTCGGCACCTTGATTCTTCCCTGTAACCATCAATCCTGGAGACGGTTCTGGATCGGGGCCCGGAGAGCTGCCTCATTCTTGTTCCTGGGGGTCGCCACCTGCCGTCCACGTCCACGGCTTAGTTCACCGCCCGCTGGCCCGTTGAGGTGTTCCTGCTCCTTTGCCACCACAGACGATGCTGTAACGGTGAGCCTGTGCACGCTTCACTTCACACACGGAGCCACGTCTATAGAATAAATCCTGAGGAGCGGACACTGATGCTGAGTCCCCTGATCCTGGAGCGTGGCGTGCCTTCCCATCACTCAGGTCTCCGTTCGTGCCCCTCCAGGTACGTTAGTTTTCTTCCTTTGCGTCTCATGCATCTCTTGTTGGGTGTATTCCCGGGTGTGTTGGCCCTTCAGTGCTGTGGGCTCTCGCCATCCTCCCTGCAAACAAGTTGCTTTTCGTACACACCGGGGCTAATGGATGTGTCACTTTTGTCCACAGACCGAAATACTGTTTGTAATAGAATTTAAATTGATCCTCTTGGATTTTCCAGAGATTTAATCATATCCTCTGCAGAAAGTGATATCGTATTTCCTCCTTTACAACTTTTACACCTCATTTTTTTCTCTTCTCCAGTTGCAAAAATATTAAGTAGCAGTGATAACAGAAGACAAGCTTCCGAGATTTCACCTTAATAGGCCTGCTTCTCGGATCTCCCCCATTCGATGTGGGGGTGGCTGGGGGCTTCTATAAATGTGGGGTACCGTTCTGAGAACATTTGATCCAGAATGCATGTTGGTTCTGGTCATGACATTGTAACTGGAGTTATACATCCCCCGCCATAAACAACTATAAAATGGGGCCAGTGTTTGAGGCAACTATTCACAGGAATTGAACAACAGGTGGAGTAAGTCTGTGGCCCTTGAGAGAAGGGAATGCACAAGGTGAGTCCCACCTTTGCCCTGGTCTTTTACCTTGGGTTTCCTTCCAAGGTATGAGAGATGGACCCAGAGCAGAGGCCGCAGGCTCACTGGCTGAGGAAGCAGAGGTCAGAGTTTGGGGCTGCAGGCGGCAGAGGACGGTCCTGGACTGGAGGGAGCTGTGTGCAATGAGAGTCTGACACCGATTCCCATGTGGGGTTTTCCCCCACCAGCTGGGTGGCCTACGGTTCAACTCAGTTCTGGCACCATCTGCCAGGAGACAGCGTCAGATCCCACAGGCTAAGGGCTCAGTCCTATTAGACTGCCCTCCCGTACATCAGACACCAGTCCCAAGTCCAGTTGTCACCTGTGCTTCTGACCAACCAGCCATAGGTCAGAGGTTCCCACGACTCCCTCCTGGAGTTCAGGTGATTTGCTAGAGAGGCTCACAGAACTCGGGAAATCAGTTGACTCACTAGATTATCAGTTTATTACAAAGGATATTAAAGGATACGAATCAACAGCCAGATGATGAGATACACAGGGCGAGGTCCCAAACACAGGAGCTCTGTCCTTGTGGAGTTTGGGGCCCAGCAGAGTGGCACGTGGATGCATCCTAGTTTACCAGCCCGCGAGTTCTCTGGACCCCATCCTTTGGGGTTTATGGAGGCTTCATCACATAGGCGTGATTGATGACGTCGATGGCCACTGGGGATTGGCCTGCCCCTCTCTCCTCCCCGGAGATCAAGGGGGGTGGGACTGAAAGTGTCAACCCCCTCATCTCACGGTTGGTTCCCCTGGCAGTCAGCCCCCATCCTTAGGTGGGGCCCCAAAGTCACCTCATGGACAACAAAAGACCCCTTGATGGCTCTCATCACAGGGAATTCCAAGGACTTTGGGAGCTCCGTGCCAGGAATGGGGATGAAGACCAGAAATACACTTCTTCTTGTAAGTCACAGCATCACAGTGAGCTTGCATGGGGGTTTTCCTCAGTCCTTGGCTGGGAAGCAGGCTGGCCGTGTGCAGGGAGCCCCCACGAAGCCTAGCAGGAGCAGCACTGTGGGCTGGGAGCCGAGTGGAGGTACCCACTGTGGTGCAGCACCGGGCAACACTGCAGGCCCGCCAGCTAGAGTGGAGAATCCTCCCGGGGCCCCTTGGGCCAGCAAGACCCCAGAAGGACCAGGGTTTAGATGTAAGAATCACTCCAGACTAAGGGCCAAAACCTGGGACTGAGAGCAAAGCCGAAACAGACCCACCCTTCTGGAACCTCCGACCAGCCTGAGGTGACCAGACAGTCCACCAGGATTCACCTGCCATCCAGAACAAAAGCAACTCTGTAAAAGGAGACAACATCCTTTAGACTCCTTTCAACACGACAACCACAATGTCCAGAGCACAATAAACAATTACTAGATATGAGAAGAAGCATGGAAAGGTGACCCATAATCAGGAATGTCCACAGAAACAGATCCTCAGTGGCCAGATGTGGCCAGCCAGGACTTTAAAAGAGCATTTATAAATCTGTCCGAGGATTTAAAGGAGCGAGTGAACACACGAGGGCACAGATGGGAAATCTCAGCAGAGAAATGGAAACTGAAAAACAGGACTGAAGAGACTTTCCAAAACCACTGGCAGTGAGAATCATCTGTGGGTCTGCTGCCCAGCAGAGTAGATGCTGCAGGAGGAAGTGTCCGTGGCCCCGAGTGATCTCGGGGACATCAGAGGTCTAACACACTTGCAATATGGCCCCAGGAGGAGAGGGGACCAACAGGACAGAATGTAAAAAACATGTAAAAAAACAAAATAATGGCTGAAAAGTCCCCAACTTTGGTGAAAAACCTGCAGATGCAATAAGTTCAGCGTACCCAAACCCAGAGAGAAGCACACCTGGGCACTTCCTGGTCAAACTGCTGAAAACCAAGGGTAAGGAAGATGCCACTTAAGCCACAAGAAGATACCATTTTGTTGTGGTTATGACTTGCCGTCAGGTCACTCTGACCCCTGACGACCCTATGAATAAGTGACACCCACAGTGTCCTGCCCTCAACAGCCCTCCTCAGCTCCTGTAGACTCCTGCCTGTGGCTTCCTTTGTGGAGTCACTCCATCTCATGCTTGGTCTTCCTCTTTTCCTGCTACCTTCTACTTTTTCCAGAATTATTGTCTTTTCTGGAGAGTCCTGCCTTCTCATGATGGTTCCAAAGTCGTCCAGCCTCGGTTTTATCATCTTTGCCTCCAGCTGTAATTCAGGCTTCATTCGCTGCAGGAGCCACCTGTTGGTCTTTCTGACAGTCCGGGGAATCTGCAGAGCTCGCCTCCTCTCCTCCTGTTGGAGGAGATACACTTCACATCCACTTTAATAACTAAAAGGGAAAAGAGCGTGAGCACCAAATGCTTGTGAAGTTACAGAGCAAATGGAACTCATACATTGCTGCTGAGAGAGTAAAATGTACAACAACTTCATCAAACTTTTGCGGTTATAGACCTGCCCAGGACCCAGCGATTCCACTCCTAGTTACTTTTCCAAGAGAAGTGACACACACAAACACAAACAACTTGTACAAGAATGGTTAGAGCAACTTGATTCACAAAAGCCAAGACCCAGAAAGAGTCTAAATGTTCACCAGCAGGAGAATTGATATAGAAATTGTGGTAGAGGCATACAATGAAACACTCTTCAGCAAAAACAAGAATGAATTACTGACATGTGCCACAACACGGATGAATCTCAAAAACACCACACTGAGTGAAAAATGCCAGACACAAGAACACATACACTTCATGATTCTATTCAAATGAAGAACAGGAAAATGAATCCATAGTGGCAGAAATCAGAACAGTGGATACCTATGGGAGTCTCAATAACCTTCAAGGAGGTGACGTAACTTTCTGGGGTGACAGAAATGCCTTGTATTTTTATTGGAGGTGTTGGTTACAGGGTGTGCACATTTGTCAAATCTTGTCGAATTGTACCCTTCAGATCTGCACACTGAAATGCTGTGAGCCACTAATAGGAACCAGGGATCTTTGGGGAAATGGCTGGTCACTGGGTTGGGCCAGAGAAAGTATAAGATGGGCCTGGAACCCCTTGTTCGTCAGAGAATAAGGAAACACTCAAAGAGTGAAGGGGAATGGGGTTTGAGGACTAGAAGGCAGTGACACGTTAGGGTGAAGGTCCTGGTTTTGATAGTTGCGTTCTGATTACGTGGGAGAATATCCTTGTTCATGGGAACTACACAATAAGGTATTTGGGGGTGATGGGGCTTCAGGTCAGCCACTCACTCTCAAGTGGTTCAGGAAAAGAAGCCAAAACTTGGGGCTGGCCCGGTGGTGCGGTGGTTTAGGTCGTGCTTTGGCAGCCCAGGGTTCGCGGGTTTAGATCCCAGGTGCGGACTGACGCATTGCTTGTCAGCCATGCCGTGGCAGTGTCCCATATAAAGTAGAGGAAGATGGCACGGATGTTAGCCCAGGGCCAGTCTTCCTCAGCAAAAAAGAGGCGGATTGGCAACGGATGTTAGCTCAGGGCTGGTCTTCCTCACACACACAAAAAAAGAAGGCCAAACTGTTCTGTAAGTTTAAGATTGTTTAAAAATTTTAAAGACCTGTCCATTTGACTGTATGTCAATTTTACCTCAACAAAAGAAAAGGTATGTTAAATTCTATCAAATGCCTCTTCAAGTATCTAAGGAGATGCTGACGTGAGTCCTATCTTCTGATGTGTTAATATGGTGGACGGCATTGAAATAGTTTCTATTAATGAACCATCCTTGCATTCCATGAGAAAACCCCACTTGGTTTTAGATTATGATTCTTTTAATGTGCTGCTTGATCCTGTTTACTAATATTTTAGTGTCGATATTAATGAGATTGGTCTGTAATTTTACATTATTGTACTACATTTTTAGAGTTTTGGTATCAATATTATTCAGGAAGTATTTTAAAACAAGATATTTTCCTTAGTTTTCTATATTCTGCACACTTTATATGATGTTAGAATTATCGTTTCTTTAAAACGTGCAGTGTTCTTATGGAATTGCCTGGGCCTGATGACTCTTGTGGGGTTAGCTCTATGAAAAATGGTCTGTTTTACTTGGTGTGCTTAGATGTTTAAATCTCTTCAGGGATCCCTTATAATACAATTATAATTATTAATTATAATACTTTTTAAGAAAATCATCTATTTCAACCAGGCTTTATTTATTTGCTTAGTGTTCACCAAAGCGGTCTCTTATAATTTAAAAAATTCTATGTCTGTGGTTATTTGCTTCTTTTGTACATTTTAACTTCCTCTCCTTTTCTTGATTAGGTTTTCTAACTGTTTCTCTATTTTATTGTGATTTTGTCCCTGAAGGATTAGCTCATAGATTTATTTATTAGTTCTAAGCATCTTTTGGTTTTCAAATCCATTCATTTTTGTTTTTATCTTTACTACCTGACCCTTTAAAAAATGTTTGCCCGTCATCCCCGTTGCAACCAGGGCATGCATTTCAGCATCAGCATCCCCCTCCTTCTCTCCCTCCTAAAGAGGACACCTCTGAGCGGTCCCAGGACACCAGCACTTTCCTCTTTTGTATCCCGCAGGACCTTCCTCTTTCCTGATTTCGGATTCCTCCCTCTACATCATGCCACGGCCTTTCCAGCATCTCAAGCTCAGCCAGTGGGCGACTGTCAAGCTCAGGTTTCCACAACCAACCGAGAAAAAAGTGAGGGAGACTTCCAACTGCTTGAGCTAAAAATACTGAATTCCAAATCCCTTGTAACTGCACACATCTCAAAAGATTTGATCCAGTCCACAAGTACGTTCTTCCCTCCCTGGTCTGGGACTCACAGAAACCTCCCACACACCCCCGATTTCCTGACAACATAAATGACAAACCTTGCAAACCTTTTGATGTATAAGTCCTCTTTTCCCAAATTAGGTTTGTACTTATCCCCCTGGGACATGCTGGGATCTGAGTCTAATTGTAGGTTTGGAGGTGGTGAGGGGTGGTAGAGGTGGGGCATGATGAATCGGCACCTGCCTGCAAAGTAACCACATCAGATAGGTCATTGTGAGGTCTTCAAACAAAGCAGGACCAGACCCATGGGGCGGGGGGGCTCTGTCCTGCTCGGCATGATTATCCTGGTATTCTGGCCTCCTCAACCCTCCCCCAAGTCTCCCTCGCAATTCTGGGATCCAACTCTGTCCTGATCAGTGCCCTAACTCTCACAAGGAGACCTGGGGAGAGGGGGTCAATTCAGTCTGTACTGGAATTCAGCCACCCTCCAGATCACGCTGTGTCTCATTTGGGAGCACATCAGCTCGACAGCCTTAAGAGATGGGCCTTGAGCTCTGAATTCAAAAACTCTGACGACGTCATTTTATTTCCTTGGACTCCAGCACAATGCAAAGCAGCCAGCCTGACCCACGGCCCTGGAGCCTCGCCCACACTGTCCTGTGCTGCTCGCCACCAGAACCGTGACTTCCGCAGGCACTTCACCCCAGGTGAGCATAGGTAATCATTCAGGTAGCCGTTTCACACTGCGTGCCACGGGCTCCGAGTGTCCCGTCATCTGATGCACCTGGATGCTCACGGCCTCCAGACCCAACAGGGTCATGGAGACCATCCCAGAACCTCCTCCTTGGACATCTGTTTCTGCAGTCACTTCTGGTACTAAACCCTGCAGGAGGCAGGATGTGGTTGTGGATAACAAAATTCTCCTGGCTACTTTAGGCAGAAAGGGACTGAACTGAGGCAGAAAGGGAGGGAATTAAGAGCACAGGGAGAGCCAGAAGAGCAGGGCCTCGGCTGAGCCTCCGAAACGGCTCTGACAACTCCATGGCTGACCTGGCCCGCTGTGGTAGAGGCCCATGACCGCAAATCCCCTGTACCTCCCCCAGTCAGGACGTGGAGTCGACTCCCTGCTCCTGGAATAGGGACCATCCTTGCGACCAGCTTTGACCAGAGGAATGCATCCAAGGTGGCGTGCAGCCTCTGCCCTCCCGCTCCTGGAGATCTGACACCATGAGAACCAGCCTTGGCTGGTGGGAGAGGCTGGAGAAGAACGGAGGTGCCCAGCCCCAAACCAGTCAACCGCTAGACCTGTGTGCGAGGCCATCAAGAACCAGCCAGACCCCAGTGGACCCCAGAGGAACGGCAGAGACTCTCCAGGAAGCTGACCACGGAGGCCTGGGCAGCCCCACCCAGGCCAGCCGAAGAACCACCCAGCTGACCCCAGCTCAGTCTGTCAACCCACGGAATGCGAGCCACGGGAATGGCTGGCGTTTGAAGCTACTGAGCTTTGGGTGATTTATGACAGCAGCAGGACAACCGATGCCCCTGCCAAGGGAGCTGCCGTTCCTGCCGCAGTTGAGGAGTTGGAGAAACTGGAAGGAAGATGTGGCTCCTACGTTTAATGCTGGGACCTCACCCAGCCAAGACTGAGGGCAGCAAGATGGATGCCGGTGCCGAGAAGCCTCGCGGTGAGATTCCGGCCTCTGTTACTGCTGCCACGGGAAAGCTGACCACCCCCGGTGGGGCTCGCCAGCGGAAAGCGCCGGGAGCAGCAGGAGGGCAGATCCACCATCACGCTTCCTCTCCAACCCTCACCTGATCCACTTACCCCGTCCACATCCTCGATCCAGCCTTGAGCGGGACATCACCCACATTGTCATCTCCACCAGCTTGGCTCCTGGGTCTCATTTGGTCCAAACTTGGGGGAAAAGAAAGGGCATTATTTGCAGTACTCCCCAAACCGCCAATACAAAGAGGAAGACTGACAGACTTGACTCGACATGAATTTAAAACTTCTATTCGACAAAGGAACCACAGTTAACTCTGAACTTCAAAAAATATTTGCAACATACCTAACGGAAGAAATGACAGATTTCACCATGTAAAAATTAAAAATGTCTCAGCAAAAGATGCCACAGACGAGCACAGCTGGTGCGACCTGCTCCACCAGCTCGGGGTACAAATAAGGTCACAGAGTTTTGTTCCTCCAGGAGCCCCACCCACTCACAGTGTTGGGAAGGCTCTTCCCCTCGGCGAGCTTTCCGTGGGGCACAGCCTCCGCGCAGAGCAGCTCGGCTGCTCCACCGACATTTCAGACGTGTTTGCTCTCGACAGGGCACACCCCCGGCGACAGTGCGGCCCCTCAGAGATACCTGTGCACGGGGCATCCAGCAGCAGCAGCTACAGATGCCCGTCGCTTGGGCCCCAGGAGAGAGCTACATAAGCCCCCCTTTCCTTCCCCGGGATGCTGGCCACGCCAGAGAGACTGAAGTGGACTCTGGGACCAGGGCGAAAGGCTGGTTTCTCCTGCTCCAGGTGGCTGAACAAGAGGGCCCAGGGGCTCTGTGTAGACCCCCCAGCACATAGAAGTGCTGAATTTTTAAAATTATAGTAAAATGCATGGCTGAGTTGGAAAGGCAAAAGGAGGGATGGTAGTGAACGTGGAGGAGCAGGTATTGAACCCGCAGGGGCAGAGCTATAGGGCCGAATGCACCCGCGAGGTGTCAGGGCTGTGATGCCACCGAGGGCCATGGCCAGGCCACAGGCCCCCTGTCCACATGGGGGTGGAGCTGGCTTCCCGACCAAAGCTGGCCCGTGAGGGTCCGCCCCTCCTTGGGAAGGGGTCCCAGAGTGGGCAGAGGTGCCAGGCACTGGGTCCTCCCAGAGTTAGTGCAGTGTCACTGGAGTGCTGTTTGCTCTGGGGACATTTGTGCACATTTTATCCATGTATCTGCTCGCACTACATTCGGAGGCCAAATCCATGTGTGGGAGAGCAGCCCGTCCTCCTGGTGCGGGGGGAGCTCTGTGCCAGCAGCCTGGGGGATGGGATGCCCCGTCAGTGCCACATGGGCCATGGGCCCTCGGGCACCTCTGTAACCTCTCTGCACCTCGGTTTCTCACCTGCAAAATGGGAATGATAACCAACCCTCAACACGACCCTCGTGGGTGCCGGCGATGGTCGAGTGAGTTACTTCTGTGAAGTGTTTGGAACGAGGCCTGGCGTATGGTGAATGCCGTAAAGCGTTTATTAATGAATAAACCAAGCCGACCTTGTTAGCTCGTCCCGAGTGGTGGGCTCTGAGTCAGCCTCCTCCAGGGACAGGAACTGAGGGGCGTCTACAAGGAGCAGAGTGCAGGAGGGCACACAGAACAACCCATTCCAACACCCCCACCCCAGCCCTCCTCTCTCTCGACCACACCAGCGGTGTGCTGGCACCTTGGCCTCAGGCCGCGTGGGCCACTGGGCTCAATTTCCATCGTCACACCGCGCAGACCCGAGAACCCACCCAGCTGCTGGGCGGCCCGCTCAGGCCCCGGGTCTCTGACAAGGAGGTGACCTGATCCAGCGCGTGTTCCCTCCCTCTTGGATGACCGCCCTGGGTTGCCAACCCCGCACACCAGGCGTTGTGATAATATCAGATCTAGACAGTGTGTCCCCGGAGCGCGCTGGGGTCTGACTCTGGCTCTGGGTCTGGAGGAACAGGGTGCTGGGGGCCGTGAGGGGACAGCAGCCCCTCCAGACAACCACCCCAGGACAGGTCACTACAGGGCGGTTGTGAAGTCAGAGGGACAGTCCACATGACCGCCCTCACTTCCGACAGCAGCTGCAAGCTCGGGGTCGCCAGACCCCCCTCAAGTTTGCTAATTCAAACCTGGGAGGCCTCGCAGAGCCCAGGAGAGCCGTGTGCTCGCGGTCACGGTGCATCCCCCGGGAGGGACCCAGACTGAAGTCAGCCGGGGAGGCGCGTGGGCGGGGTCTGGGAGGGTCTGTGCTGCGGAGTCAGGTCCTCTCTCCCGGAGTCGGGAACGCCGCTACTTTCCCCGACGTCCATGTGTGACGGTCCGCAGAGAGTGCTGCTGTCCAGTCCTGTACTAGGCACCTGAGCCTGGTGTCCAGGTCTTTCCTGGACTCCGTGGTCCACTGTCCCTCTGGAGGTCAAGCTGATACCGCGTGACCCAAGCCTCCCCCCCAATCCCTTTGTGAGACTCGCTGGTGTGGCCCCCAGACAAACAAAGACCCTCTTATGAGGCGGGACGTTCCAGGGGCCTGGAGACCACCTCCCAGTGGGCTGAGGGCAAAGCCAGACCTCCTGCAGGCGAGGTTGACTCCTTCCCTCACACCTACCAAGCAGAGGAGGGCCAGTCTCCGCAGACAGGGAGGAGGCGCCGCTTCCGCTGGCCGGGGGCTGGAGGGGGCTGGGAGTTCAGGGGTTCAGAGCCACTCAAGGCCACCTCCTACCCATCCCATCCTCAGGCCCAGTCGATGCTGACGCTCACACACATGACTGCTGAGACTAAATCCAACCTCCTGGGTTCTTCTGCTCCCTGCAAGGTCGATTTTGGGTCTGACTTTTAACGAAGTTGGTGCTGAGGCCACAAGAGGTGCTTTTAGGGCCATCGTGGAAGCTCCCTGCTTGACCATGTTGTAAGGGAAGAAATAAAGCCCCCAGGCTCGCCATGGACCTCCGTGAAATCCCCCGGAGCGGGCAGAGCAGCCAGCCCACCCTCAGCCCTGCAGTCTTCATTCCCAGCTGTGCTCACACCCCTGCAGGCTCTGCCACCAGGGTTCACCTCTGCCCCCACCATGCCCTTTCCAGGGCAGCTTCCACCAACGGTGGCACCCATGTCCCCACGTCTGGAATCAGCACCTACTTGGTCTCTAATTTTTTCGTGTGTGTGTGAGGAAGACCAGCCCTGAGCTAACATCCGTAGCCAATCCTCCTCTTTTTTTCTTTTGCTGAGGAAGACTGGCCCTGGGCTAACACATGTGCCCATCTTCCTCTACTTTATATGGGACACCACCACGGCATGGCTGATAGGCAGCGCGTCCACCGGCGCCTAGGATCCGAATCCACAAACCCCGGGCTGCCAAGCGCGAACTAAACCGCTGCGCCACAGGGCCAGCCCCATCAGCACCTACTTTGTCAGACAGAATGGGTTGGAAGTGGCATATACCAGTTCCAAGCCGGGCTTCAGGACCCTCGGGCAAGTTTAACATGTGTACATGAAAATCACAAAACACGGCTGAAAGAAATAAAAGAAAATCTAAGTGGAGAGACATCCATGTTCACAGACTGGATAACTCAATACTGTTACGATGGTAATTCTTCCCAAATTTATCTACGGATCCATTGCCATCCCTCTTAAAATCCCAGCTGGCTTTTTTTTTTTTTTTTTGCAGTAGTTGATAAGCTGATCCTAAAATTCGTAGAGAAATGCAAAGTACCCAGAATAGCCAAAATAGTCTTTAAAAGAATAAAGGAGGACTCCCACTTCCTCAAAACTTACTACAAAGCTATGCTAGTCAAGATGGTATGGATGGTGCTAGTAAGAGAACAGACGTACAGATCAATGGAATAGAACTGCGAGTCCAGAAATAATCCTCTTCATTTATAGGTGGTTGATTTCCAACAAGGGTGTCAACCCACAGAATGGGAGAAGATATTTGAATCATATATTTGATAGAGAACTTGTATCCAGAACGTGTGTCTGTGTCTTACAACTCAATAGGAAGAAGACAAATAACCCAGTTTAAAAATGGTCCAAAGATCTGAGTGGATATGGCGCCAAAGGACATATAGGGATGGCCAATAAGCGCCTGGAAAAATGCTTGGCAACATTAGTTAATAGAGAAATGCAAATTGAAGCCACAATAAAATACACTTTACACACTAGGACAGCTGCCATCAAAAAGACAGACAACGGCAAGTGATGGTGAAGCTGCAGAGAAACTGGAGCCCTTAGACACTGCCGGGGGAATGTAAAGTGGTCCAGCAGTTTGGAAAACAGTTTGTCTGTTTCTTAAAATGTTAAACATAAATTTATCATCAAGCCCAGCAATTCCACTCTCAGGTGTCTACCCAAGAGAAATGAAAACATATGCCCACATAAACACTTGTAAATGAATATTCATGGCAGCTTTACTCCTCAGAGCTAAAAACTGGAAACAACCCAAATGTCTATCACCTGGTGAACGGATCAACAAAATGTGATCTATCCACACAGCGGAATACTATTTGGCCATAAAAGCAGACACTCTGATATGCAGTATGACATGACATGATGCTCAGAGAAAGAGCGGAGACGCGGGAGAGCACAGAGGTGTGGTTCCACTACTATGAAAGGTCCAGAGAAGGTGTAAGTGAGCACAAGTGAGACCATCCTGTTGTACTAAATGGCCCCAGCCTCTCCTCCGTGCGACTACTCGCTGTTCTGCACACACTCCAAAACATTCACATGCGCTCCCCAGTGGCTTGATAAACTAAAACTTTGTTCTATGAGTTTCTCTCCAGGAACAGGCTGACCACAGGTGGGAAACACACCTACAAGGTATCCATCACAGCTGACAGAAGAATGGAACAATGTGATGCCTGGAGCCTGCCACACCTCGAGACCAGCATCCCTGGACCACCCGCCCCCCTCACTGCCCATTTTCCCCATGTAACCACTTCAAGATTCTATAATCTTAGAAGATGGGTTTTTGAGACATTAGTCACCTGTCATCCGATTTGCTGGCTAATCTAAGTCTAGTTAAACTTTGTTTCTCGATCTCTAACTCATTGTGATTAATTGGCTCAGATCGCGCCGAGCAGAGCACGCCTGTCGCTCAGTATCAAAGGCAGGGCTGTGAAGTCAGAGGGCAGGTCAGCGGTTGCCGGGGCTGGGGTGGGAACGGGGAGTCACTGCACATGGGCATCAGGTTTTCTTTCTGGGGGTGCTGGGGATGTTCTGACACTCGATTGTGGTGATCACTGCATAACTCTAAATTTATGAAAAAGAATTGAACTGTAAACTTAAAACGAGTCAACTTTATAGCATATAAAATATCCTTCACTAAAGCTGTTAAAAAAAGAAAGAACCAAAAAGAGACCTTGGCTACTTCCACTCCCTCTCTCCCGCTCAGCTGCTGCGAGAATAAGCCAGGAGGTCTGCTGGATGACGACACATGTGGCCCCGCCACTCCCAGGTGTGTGATGAGACCACCCTAACTCATCGGCCCTCAGGGGACCTGCCCGGTGACCACAGGCCCAGGAGCAAGCTCAGCCCAGCTCAGCAGAGCCACCCAGCTGAGCCACAACCTCCTGAGCAAGAACAGGGACTTAGCTAATGCTTTACACCCCCGGGATGGAGAAGTTTGTTACACAGCACTAGCTAACTGATACACCCCCTCACAGTCTGGTGCAGCACTCACCCCAGACAACTGCAGGGGTCATTTTGGTAATTATTTGGACTAAGATGTGGGCCAGCACATCCCATTTTCCTCTGGACTGTGGTCGTTACCACGTCCACGCCCATCCAGGTGAGAGAACCAGTCCTAGATTATAACGAGGATTCTGCCTCCATTTTTGATGTTGGCTCCTGACAGCTGTCAAGCCCCACACCTACCCACCCCTCTGCCCTGCATCTGCGCCAGCCAGTGAGGAATCCCATGTGCTCTGTCCTTGGCGCTGGCGAGAGGTTCAACCATGTGCTCCAGCCCATGCACAGTGTTCTCAGCCCCGGCCCAGGCTCAACCCCGGTAGTCACCAAGGTGACCAGCGCCCCCTCTGCTCAGCACCCTGCGCTGCCCTGCTCTCTGTAGGGAGTGTCCGCCCGGTCCCTCTTGGTGTGTGTGTGCTGTCATCAGTCTCCACGGCTGAACCAGTTTTGGGGGTGCAACCACAAAACACAGATTGGGGGTCTTTCCCTTGGAAGCACTCCTAGGGCTCAACACTGTATCAGCCTGGGTTCAGATCCAAAATAGAAACTGCTCTGTGCACTTCCAACAGAAAAGATCGAATGCAGAGAGTTTGTGCAGAACACCAAGGGGGCTGGAAGTGTTGCTCGGAGACCCAGGACTGCAGGAAGCCACCAGGAGCAGGGGATGGTGGCCGCCCCACCCCACCGCCACTGCAGGAGCCCGTGCTGCCTGCTGCTGCCACAGCTGCCACCGTCAAGCACACGGTTCACCCTCCTCTGCCCTCTAGTCCCACACCGGAGCCTCCCAGTGCAGAGCCCGGCTGGAACCCACTCGGCGAGGGAGTCTGGGAGTGTAGTTTCAGGCTGGTAGCCCCCTGGGACGGAGGCAGCGTAAACAGCTGGTGTGGGGCTGAGTCCCGAGGGACGATGTCCCACCCCACACTCTGTCATCGACTTTGCAGGGGGAGGGACAGCAGCCCCCGGGATGTCTCCACGTCAACGCTCCATGCTGAGGGACAGGAGACTCCAGAGTTTTACACCGCTCCTTTCAAGCACGGAAGGATCCAGGTATTCGAGCTCCTGTTTAAAGAAAAATCACTCGGTACTGAAATTTAACGACAACACAATGGAAGCAATCGAGGGACGAGGAATCGGCTTGCCCAGTGATCATACTGTGCACGCCCTCAGGGCACAAGCAAAACAGGACAACACAACCTGTTTCTGTTAAAGATAACTTGATGTTTATGTTCATCCAAGAACTTTTTGTTGGGTGTCTATGACACATCCATCCCGTTGTACACCTGAGTACAGAGTATGGGCGATATCTCAAGGCCCCCCGGGTGAACTTGGGTTCCAGGGGAGGGGACACCATAAACGACTCAGCCCTGAGAGGCCTCGTGGTGCTGGGTGCCAAGGAGGACAGAATACAGCAGGGAGGTGAGAGAAAGCTTGAATGGGGAGGGAGTTGGCAAGTGCAAAGGCCCTGAGGCAGGCTATTCAAGGAGCTGCAGGGGAGGCCGGGTAGCTGCAGCGAGAAAAGAGGGGAGACCAGAGAGTGAGGTGGGCCCTGTCTTGAAGGACACTTTAAGGATATGGGCTTTTTCTCTGGATAGGATGGAAAGCCACTGGAGGGTTTTAATATTTCTGAAGAAGAAGAAGGAGGAGGAGGAGAAGGAGGAGGAGGAGGAGGGGAAGGAGAAGGAGAAGGGGGAGGAGAAGAGGAGAAGGAGGATGGGGAGGAGAAGAGGAGAAGGAGGAGGGGGAGGAGAAGAGGAGAAGGAGGAGAAGGGGAGGAAAGAGGAGAGGGAGGACAGGAAGGAAGGGGGCGGGAGAGAAGGACCACCAAACCAAGGTAGATTTCATCGAAGGACAGACCTTGTAGGATCTCCTCGCTCCTCTTGTTTCCATTTTATTTTTTGTTTTTGTTTTTTTTTTGTGGGGAAGACCAGCCCTGAGCTAACATCTGTTCCAACCCTCCCCTTTTTGCTGAGGAAGACTGGCCCTGGGCTAACATCGTGCCCATCTTCCTCTACTTTATATGGGACGCCGCCTCGGCATGGCTGACAGGCAGTGCGTCGGCGGGCGCCCGGGATCCGAACTCGCGAACCCCGTGCTGCCAAGCGCGGACTAAACCGCTGCGCCACCGGGCGGTCCCTCTTGTTCCCATTTTAAAAAGGAGGTGATTTTGAAATGCCGCTATGGGAGGACCCCTCTTTCTTTCCTGTGCTCTGTGCTCCTAGGCGCTGACTGTACCTGGGAACCAGGAAGTTCTGCCCCGAGAAAATTGGTGCCAGGTGCTGGCTGCACTGAAATAATTGGATTGAACGGTATGAAATTGCTGCTATGTGTCTATTTTGACCTAAAAAAGGCAATTCACAGGGTTCAATCTAACAGGATAAAAGGCCACGTGGGTGTGGAGGTGGCGGTGACCAAGCAGACTGGATAGAATGGGCCTGGGCGGGGCGAGATCAGAATGGTGACCTACAAAGTCAGCTGGCGGGTGAGACCAGGGGGCAGCTGCTCCGTCTCTCCCTGCAGTCACCCTCCACTGTCTGGAGTCCATCGATATGCAACTCCAGTGCTCAGTCTGGAGACTCGCCCTTTAAAATGATGCCTCACGCCGTATAGTCAAGAACTCCCACGTGGTGCTGTGACTTGCTACCACTCTGCTAGGCGCCCACAGGGCTGCTTGGAGAAGATGCAGGCGATGCTCGTGCCACATAACAGAGCCATGTCCGGGGACAGGGGGCCACTCATTCGGCTCAGCAGCTGCTCTGCCCAGGATTCCTGCGGCCTGCATGGGCAGTGTGTGGCGACTTTTAAAATGTGTTCCCCAGTCCTCCGCCCTCCAGGAGGTGGGCTCACTCTCCCCCCTCGAGTGTGGCTGGACTTGTGCATGGAGCTGCTGGAATGACGGAGGGTCATCATCAAAGCCCGGCAGCGTCTGTCCCGCCCGCTCTTGGCCCACTCGCTGCAGGGCCGCTGGTCGCCAAGCAGTGATGGGGAGGACCACCCATTGAGGAGCTCAGACCCCACCGACAACCCCATCTGGGAAGTGGCCCTCGTCCCCCGTTAAGCCTTCAGAGGACTGCAGCCCTGGCCAATGAATTGACTGCAGCCCCCTGAGAGACCCTTGGCCAGAACCATCCAGCTAAAGCTGCTCCTGAATCCCTGACCCACAGAAACCGTGTGACAGTGCAGGTTTGTCGTCTTAAGCCACTACACTTGGGGTAACTTGTTACACAGCCCCAGATCACGAACGCTGGCACGCCTCGGAAGTCTAAGGACCGCGTGTATTCGTCAGGCTGGGAGACGGCATGCAGCAGTAACAAACGTCCCCCAAATCTTTGTGGTTTAACACACACAAAAAGTTGACTTCTTGCTCACACTGAAGTCCACTGTGGGTTCGGCGACTGTCCATGAGCTGGTCTGGTGTCCCAGGTCCCCCTCACAGCGTGCCTCCGCCACAGCCTCAGCGGCAGGAGATGGGAGAACCGCAGGCCGGCCCTTCAAGGCTGCCGCCAGGGAGGCGCCGGTTGGTCGTGCGCATCTCACCTGCCGGGCCGTCTCCTTTCCTCCCACTCCCCTGGGAAAAGAAAGTACCAGAAACGTTCGTGAGTGTCCATAAGGCCTACCACACGATCCCTTTTACTTTTTTCCTTTATAGATTTGGCTCGTCTCCCTGCATCCTTGTGAAGCTTCCTCTTTTCCGAGAGTTCCAGACTTCTCTAGGACTCGCCGAGGCAGGAGCTCCTCTCCGATACAGCCTGGGCCCAGGCAGCCCTCCATCAGCCCCTGGGGCTTTATGCAGCTCAGAGAAATGGGTGCCTTCACTTCAGTGTTCCCCCCGTCTGTCCCTCATCCTCCGGCTGGAGCCCCTGATGTGCGCGTTTCCATCCCCGAATCTCCACCCCACCTATTTTATCTTTTCCCTCATGTCTCCAGGGCACTAACCTGGGTCTCAGCACCAACCACCTGTTCCTTCGACTGGCTGCCAAATTGCCAGCTGGGTGCCGCGTGTTAGCTCCAGAAAGTCATTCGTGCTGTCCTTCGATCACCTCCAATGCTCCCTTTGGTGATTAGCTCTATGGCCATTTGCTCTGTCTCGTGGGCCAGATGCTGGAGGTCCTGGCCGAGCCTCTCTGGCTACCGAGCCCCCGAGGGCTGCTGTCAGCTCCGTCCGGCTCTGGGGGGCCTGGTGTCCAGAGGCCTGGCGGGGTGGAAGGTGCAGCAGCTCACCCGGGGTGGGCGGTAAGGGTGCAACAGCCCCGTGGGGAATCTGGAAGATGCAGTCAAGGCCAAGTTTGTGAGGTGCGACATGGGCCACACCTTACTCTCCCAGGTGCTGTGCAGATGGGGGCTGGGGTGGGGGTAGGGGTGGACTAACCTTGAAGCGGCCGCGATGAGTGTGTCTCCCACCTGAGTGGAGCCCTCCCCACGCCCCACCTGAGCTCAGAGCCTGTTTCCTGACCTCGTCTGGAGCTGCATGAGCTGGTGTCGTGTTCGGGCATCGCCCGGCTGCCGCACTGGCCTCGTTGCTGGCCCGAGCCTCTCTCAACGTCTGCTGTGGCCCAGGGAGGCCCCTCAGCTTCCACCTTCCCGCCTGCTGTCCTCCTCCGGGAATGCCACCCCTCGGCTGTCATCTCCTGAGACCCGAGTCCTCACCTCCGAGGCAGGCTTCCAGAATCCCCTTTCCAGGGAGGCCAGAAAGACTGTCCCAGGCCAGATCCCTGGCTCCTGGGCCTGTTTCCCATTTTGAGTCGTGATCTCTCAGCCCCTGGCAGGTGGATGCTCTCATCATCTGTGACACTCACAGGTCCCTGCCGACCCGGCTCCTTGGAAGACCTGGGTCAGGGGGTCTGATGAGGAAGGGGCAAGCCAGGCTGGGTCTTGGGAGAGCTGGAGTCGGGCCACCACGAGGCCAACACCACTGGCCTGCGGCCCGGCCCACAGGGGTTAATGGGCCCAGCCGCCCTGGGGATGTGTGTGGACTCTCCTCCCCGCTCCCCAGGGCCTGGTTTCTTCGGAGACTCGGCTCTCAGAGCTGTCGCCAGGCAGAGCCAGCTGGTGCAGTCCCCAGGGCGAAGCACCGAGTAAGGGAGCAGCAGGCAGGAGGCGCTGATCCTGGCCTCCGAGCCCGCAGCAAGCCACCTGCCAGGACACTGGGTCAGCCAGCAAGTTGGGACGTGCCCCTCGGTCCAGGCTGGGCAGGGACGGGTCATCGCTCCCTGCTCTGACCACGTGGGGATGAGAGACGGTGGGAGAGGGCGGTCGGCCCCCAGCCCAGAGCAGGCCAGCATCTCCAGGGGGTGTGCATGGTCTCCAGCTCCTCTTGTGCCACGGAACCTGCAGTGATGGCCACTATGGACAGGTCACTCTTCACCTGGTGGGCAGTGTGGGGCTCTCTGGGTCCCCTGCCCGCAGAGAGAGTGCCCACTGCCTGGGGCTGCCCCAGCCAGGCACCCACCTAGGAGCTCAGACCTCCACCCATACCCACCCTAGTCCCCAGGCCAACATCTCAGGCTGATCCTTGCTGAGCGGCCCCAGCCCCCCTACCCCCATCCCTGTGGCGGACCCCAGCCCCAGTGCACGTCTGAAGCCCACCCCCTTCCCAATGGCCACCATGATCCCACCTCCATCTTCTCTCCACTGCACAGCATTTGGATCCTAGATGCAAATGAGGGGGACATGAAGACCCTGCTGGGCCCACTTGGCCTTCCCAGACTCTGGCTGGGACCACGTCCAGAGGTCCTGGCCGGGCTGTCATCTCAGGGGAGGCCCCACCACAATGCCCACGCCACTGAACCTTGTGCCCCCCAAACCCACAGCGCACCAGGCTCCGGGAAAGCCCAGACCCCCACTTGGTGACACATACCCCAGAGATGGTGGAGGAGCTCCTGCAGCCCAGCCCTCCAGCCAGAGCCCTGCTGCTCTCTTATCAGACCCTGGCCTCTCCCCTCCGGCTCCCCTGGACCCGTTAACCAGGAGGAAGAAGAGACAGGGGGACAGCGAGACACTGGTCATCAGGAGGAGGCTTGCACAGCTGCGCGGAACACAGTGGGCTCACAGGAAGGGGCCAAGGAAGGGACACGGCTGAGAGGGCCCCGAACTGCTCCTCTCCCTCACGTCGTCCTCTCCCAGCTGTGCCGCACCAAGATGCTGCTCAGCCACGCAGGCAAATGGGGAGCCTCAATCTGGGGGCTGCCGACAGTTCCCATGAGCACAGCTTTCTCCTGCTCGGCCAGGAGAGTGCCCAGGGCCAGCCTTGGGGTGACTGTGGGGTGACTGCCAGCTGGGGCCCTTGTGAGCATGTTTTCCTTTGTCTGAACTTCCTAACGAAGCAGCTGCTCCTCTGGGGGCTAATTACCCACCCACCCGGGAGAGAACGTGCTGGCTGGGGCGGGACAGAGGGGCCTGACCCTTTCCATGGGGCCCTGGCCTTAGCGTGGCGGGACTAAGCAGAGCTGGGGGCTGGCAAGGTGAACGGTGCTCTGGGGGTGTGGAGGTGGCCCTGGGGCCGAGGGGCAGGGTGGCAGGCTGGCCACAGGGTGTTGGGCTGCAATCCTACCCACTCTTCATGGCCACACCAAGGGGGCAGCCCTGGAAGCAAGAACAAGCCCCATTGTCCAGGACTGACGTTCAGGGGTGGCGCAAGCACGAGACATTTGAGCTGGAAGGTTCCGGGCCCTGGGCCTGGGCCGCTCCGGTGTAGCCATCAATGTGAGTTGGCCATGGCCAGGCCCCAGCCTGGAAAGATGTGTGGACAGCCCTGTCCCCACCCCTGCTGGGCACCGGGTCACCCAGGCCAGGCCCGAGTTGGGGAAGGCAGGCAAGAATCTGAGGTGTGCTCAGGACGCTGTCAGCAGGTTGCACACACATGTGCACACATGGACGTGGTGTGCCTAGATAGGCCTGTGGGTGCCACCCGCTCCTGCCCACGATAGCCAGCCTCTCCCTCAAGCAGGCACAGCCTTTGAGACCCTGGGGACCCCAGGCCAGACCCAACCCCTTGAGGTCACAGGGGGCTTTCCCAGAATGTGGGGTACCACAGGCATCGCCTGCAGATGGCACACTTCCTGCAGAAGGGCCTCGAGCAGCCCAGCCCACTTGCTCCCATGTTCTCTGCTCACCTGCAACTGCCTGGCTCAGGCCCCCGCCAGGCCCTCCGCCCCGTGCTCACTCGGCTGCTGATGCTATTTCCACCTCGTCCCTCTGGGCGGCATCCTGGACTGTCTTCTGACCTCTTTTCCTGAGTCTTTCTTCAGCAGTGTCTCAGTGGCCATGGAGACTTTAATTTGGGGATGGTACTTCATCATTTCTAGAAGTTCCACTCGGTTCTTTTTCAAATCTGCTAGGCTGTTATTTTCAAGCTCCCATATGACCTGGCAGCGCTGCCGACCCACCTTCTCTGCGCTCGGTGAGTGGATGTGACTGTTCCCTCCGCTCTGGCGCCTGGCAGGCTCTTTCTGCCGGCTCTCACTCATAGTGCTGGGGCTCTTTGTCTTGGGTTCGCTGACCTTGAAAAATCACTTATGAGGCACCTGGAGGCCTAGGACGAAGGCTGTTTGCATTTCTTTCTCCCAGGCACCTAGGGGCCTGGGTTAGGTAAACACGGTTTAAAAGGAAACTCAGAGCTTAGGTTAGGGTCTTTCTGGCCAACTGGAAGTGGGAATGTGGACTCCGACTTCTCACGGGCAGACCTCCCACCGGACCTGCCTGGGACACTCCCTCGGGGACCAGGCGGGAGGAGGGTTTCCCTCTGCCCTCCTCACCCGGCAGGCACAAGTCTGTGGGATCCAGATGATGTGAGCAGGGTCTCCCGCAGACCCGGCCGCGCCACGGTGGAGGAGCGGCTGGGAGGACACAGGCGGGCCTCCAGGAGACCGCTCTGAACGCGGGCACCGCAGCTCGCTCATGCAGCATTGCAAGGATTCTTGACAGCAGACACAGCTCGAGGATAGGTGTCCAGAGTAACCTCTGTGGCGACAGCAAATGGGCAAACGGCTCACAGCTCACTCCCGGGCTGTTGGCAGGTTTTCTTCTCCTTCTTTTAGATTCTGTTCTTTGCTTTGCTCCTTGACTTCGCCACCACCAGCCCGCTCTCGGGACAGCAGACGACTTGTGCAGAAACCTACGAGCCGCGGGAGCAGGCCTTCGACAGCCAGGCGCGAGGCCGCCACACTGAGCTCGCTTGCCCAACCAGCCAGACACAAGAGCGACCCAGGGCCTTGAGTTCGTTCTCCCGAGTTTTGACCTGGGAATTCCTTAAAACCGTGATAGCTCTTCACTGCTAAGTGACATTCAACTATTTTATAAAACACTTTTTAGCTGTTTTCAGTTGGGGCAGGTGCCAAGCACCTCCCTCCCGCCATTCCCAGGAAAGCTTGCGCCGAGCCGTATTGACCACACGGGCTACCAACATGCTTGTGGCCCCGGCCGCCCATGGGGGCCTGGGGTCAGCAGGACCATCCCACGGCTCATGGCCACCATGGCCGCGGGCCCGACACGCAGCCCCCGCCCCTGCCTCCTGCACGTGGCTCTCCCCCGTGGAGGCCTCGCCCCTGCCCCAACTCTAAGCAACAAAGGAACAGCACCCAAAGAACAGGGAGGCCAAAACGTTTAAGTTATTAAATCAAATATACAGAGAGATTCATTTAATATGTACATATTTACAAAAATGCACTTTCATGAGGAGGGGTGGCCAGGGCCGGCAGGTGGGCAGTGGCCTGGTGCCCACGGCAAACGTTGACAGTTGCGAGGGGAGAGTCTGTGTGAAGGCACTTGTCACAAGCTTCAATACTGCCACCGTCCCGGGGGAGAACAGAGCAGTCAGGAAGGGCACTTCTGAAAGCACAGTGGAGAGTTCTCTACAGCGAGTGTCCGAGCAGGAGCGAGCGGGGATGGCAGACTGGAGGGGACTAACCGGTGAGCCAGCGAGAGTCTGCCCACGGGCCTCAGGCCACGCTGACCACCACAGGCCCCACCTATGACCTCAAGCGCCACTGACAACCACAGGTGCCACCAACAGCCACGGGCCACGATGAACATCACAGTTCCTGCCAACAGCCTCGGGCCACACTGTCAGCCACGGTGGTCCCACTGGCAGCCCTGGGACCCAATGACCCCCTCAGGCCACACCAGCTGCCATGGGCCATGCTGACAGCCATGGGTGGTCCCACCAACAGCCAGGAGCCACACTGTCGGCCCTGCTGTCACCCACGGTGGTCCCACCAACAGCCATGGGTCCCCCGGCTCTTTGGCCTGAAGCCACTGAGAACCCCAAGCAAGGAATAAAAAGGAAGATTCTGTAAACAGTGCACCACCTCTGGTAACACACGTTAAACCATTTGCTGAGAACACAGACACCCTCTGCTCTCTCCTGCCACACAGCCAGTGCGACACGGAAACGTTACAAAAATAGCAACTATCCGAATACTCCGCCGTTCTCCGCCTGACAGTTACCGAATAATTTATACAAGATTAAAGAAACGTAGAAAATAAACATTTGTTTTTGGGTTTTGGTGTTTTTTTACACAAAATAAAGAAACTATGCACACGGCCTTGGCCTCCTACAGTCCGGTGGGTGGCGTGGTGCCCGGCGAGGGGTCCTGGGTCCCGGCCCAGCCGGCGGCCACTGTCCTACTCCTTGCCGGCGTGCTGCGCATCGAGGACGCTCCTGACGGCGCGGTTGTCCACTTTGGGGCCCGAGGCCCAGCGGGCCGGCCTCCTGGGCGAGCAGTCGGGGTCTTTGGTGAATTTGTGCGAGAGGAACTTCTCAGCCTCCAGGGGGTCGGCCTCCCCGTGGCCAGGCTCCTCGTCCTCCTCGTCCTCCCCGCCACCCGCCGGCCCGGGCAGCGTCTCGCCCGCCCTGCGCGGCGGCGACGTGAAGTTCTTGCACTGGTACAGCACGTCCTTGGGGCCGCCGCCCAGGCCGCCGCCGCCCGGCCGCTCGATGGGGTTGCGGATGGGGTTGAGGGGGGCCCACTGGTTGTTGGCGCTCTCCTCCCGCGGCAGCCGGCTCCTCTCCCGCTCTTTCCTGCGCTTGCGGGTCCACCACACGCAGACGACCACGCACACCAGACACAGCACGCTGAACACGCCACACAGCACTGGCACCAGCAGACCTGGGGGGGGGAACCGCCTGGATGCCCGGGTCTGTGGCTCCTGGCTTGAGGGGAGGGTCCCAGGATAGGGGCTGCGACAGCAGGGCTGGCAAGAGCGCCCCTGGTGGGGGGTGCTGGGGACCCTCTGCCCACTGGTACAGTGGGGTTTCCGTGTTCCACTGGCCCAACCAAGTGGCTGCTCGGCGGGGCCCAGCCCCAGCCCCAGCCCCCTGAACGGTGTGTGCCTGAGAGATCCCTACCGGCCCAGGAGTCCGGGGAGCCCTTACCCTGCTCACCTGTGGAGGAGACGCCCATGACAACTGTCTCCACTTTGACCTCGGTGACGGCCAGCAGCAGCGAGCTGTTCCCCCGCTGGGTGATGGCGGCCACGATGGCGTGAACCGCGCTCTGGATCAGGCTGCTGTCGGGCAGGTCCCGTGCCGGGCTGAAGGACTGCGGCAGAGGACGGTGCTGAGAGGCTCCCGCTGTGTCCAGGGCCTGCACCCCCCACCCCAGCAGGAGCCAGGACAGCACACTCAGCCCCAAGAAATGCCGAGGCTCCCAGCCAGGCCAGCAGCTCCCAGCCAGCTGCAAAGAGGGACGCAGGCGGCTGTGGCCCTGTGAGCAGGGCTGAACTAGAGAAGGGCTGGGGGCTTAGGTCCCTCGGGCTTCTTGGGAGGACGCTGATCGGAGAGGGTTCCTGCGGTGGGGACGGCCCCACCGGGCAGTTCACAGAGAAGCGGGTGTGGCCTTACCTGCCCTTCCCACTGACCCCCCTGCATCTGGAGCAGGGATGGCTGTCCAGCTGGCCATCCAAAGCCACAAGAGCACCACAAACCCAGCACTGCCGCCGGCGCTGAAGCTACCCTGGGCCTGTGCCTCCGCCCATGTGGCCCCCACCACTGGCACCCTGAGAAACGCCCAAGGATACCCACTCAGCCAAGGGCCCAGGCAGGTGCCCAGGCCTGGACCACACATCCCAGGCGCAGCCTGAGGCCATGGGCACCCCTCCTGCTGCAGACACTGGGGGACGTGGCAGACAGAGAAGGGGACCAGGTGAGGACAACGCTGCAGGAGGATGGGGCTTCACCAACCACAATCCCACCCACCCCGTCTGGCCAAGCAGGCCCCTGGCCACGGCACCAGGCACCCCGGCCACAACCGCCCCTTGGACTCAGCCCCACAGCCCCCAGTTAGAGTCCCAGATGAGGGCTCCCATCCCCAAAGGTCCCAACCCTCAGCCCACAGCCTCAGGGGCTTCCTCATCTCTCGTCCCTCTCCTCATGGAACTCTCCAGCTGTACCCCATCTGTTCACCCCAGGCCCCTGGCCATTCTCCTTCCCTCTCTGGACGCTGCCTCTGCACCCCCAACCCCTGTTGTCACCTGGGCTCCCTGCTCCAGGGGCTCCCGCCAGAGCCCCAGATTCCAAGGCTTCAGACACCAGACCCGAGAAGGGACACAATCCAAAGCCAGGGTCCCAGCCGCCACTCCTCCCAGGCTGTCTCTGAAACCCTGTGCCCATCACCTGCCCGACCCGTGGCACCTACTGACCTAGCACCCCCCAGTCATTTCTGCCCGGCTCCCTCAGCACCTGCATCCACTGGCACCTACACCGCTCCTCTACTCCACACCACAGGGCCACTGCCTCCGCCTCGCCTGCAGACAAGCACCCGTGGGCCTCTGCCCGCCTGCTCCAGACCCTTCCTTCAGTTCAGCCAACAGGGCGGGTGACCCACCCCACACCCTTGCTCCACATCCCTCGAAAAGCTGACCCCATGGGTTGCCAATTACCATCCCGCTCGGCCCCAAGCCGCACCCGGCCCTTTCTCCCCACTCCCAGACGTACACACACCTCTTGCCTGCCCCTCCACCCTCTGCCTCACCCCAGCTGCCGGCCCAGCGATGAACCCAGCCTTCCGGCCTGGCACATGTGCTGGCCCCGCCGAGCTGTCTGAGGGGCCAGCCTCCTGGGCTCCCGGTACTCCTCCTCTGGCCCCTGCTGAGCCAGCACCTCCTCCCCTGCAGGCCTGCCCTGGCTCCACCGGCCTCCAGCGAGGGCACAGGGAGGTGCCTCAGCCCCACCCCGTATGACTGCACCAGGGGCGGACTCCAGAATCTGTGGGTCAGCCCACCTCCCTGAGGACTCGGGCACCAGCCCGGCCTGGACCCTCCGCCCCCAGCACTTCCCAGGGGCACATACAGAGCAGGACCCCAGGAAAAGAGGGCTGAGCAAGGACAGCCACCCCACACGCCCAGCACTCACCACGGCCACCTCCACGGCACTGGTTCCGGAGGACGGCCGGTCACAGAGCAGTATGAGCAGGCGGTCCCGGGCCACTGCCCTCGTGGCTGGCAGGGCACGGATCCCAGAGCAGATGGCGCCCACGGTGGTGCCCTGGGCAGAGATGGGCAGCACATGAGCAAGGCCTGGGGGCCAAAGACCCGAGGCCACTCGTCCCCTAGCTGGCACAGCAGGCAGGGCAAGACACAACTTACAAGCCATCTGGGGGCACAGAGTGGGAATGGGGGACCCAGCGGGAAGGCGGGGGCCCCGTGGGAAGCTGGTTTCCCACACCAGTCCAGCACCCCCGACCCAGGACGAACACCACCACGGCCTCCACCCACCCAGTCCCCATCCTTGCAGCCAAGGAGCTCTACTGCAGGCCCGAGGGGTAGGGGATAGCACCCAGTTCTGAACCCCTCCTCCCCGGTCGCAGAGCACTCAGGCCATAGGACAGCCAACAGAGCTGCACATGGCCTGACTGCCCCTGGGAGGCTGAGGTGCCCAGATCAGGGGGCCCATGACCACTTCCAGTCCAGGCCCCTTGGGACGACTGGACAAACAGGCACCCTGGCCTGGGCCCGCCACTCCTGGCCTCCCCTGCCACCCCCACAGGGCACACTGGGCCCAGCAACCCCCCCCTTATCTGACCCCACAAGGCCAGGCTCCCGAAGTGGCCACATGGCCAACCGTAGCCTTCCTGACCCCAGCGGCCGAGCCACGGCCAGGGTGGCTGGGCCGCTGGGAGCAGTTTCGGGCCACCTAAGGGGCCACTTTGAGAAAGGCTGGAGGCGTCGGGGTCTGCAGACACCCGGGGTGCCCACCCGTCGGCACGGCTCACCTGGGGCACTTGGTCGCGGTTGAAGCGCAGTGTGAGACGTGCGCAGTTGTTGTCCAGGTGGCCGGAGCGCGGCAGGCAGCGGGTGGTGGGCAGCAGGGCCTCCTCAGCGCCGCACTCCCCCCAGGCGGCGCAAGGCGGCTGCAGGCACTGGCCCGGGGCCTTCTCCTGGCACCGCTGCCCCAGTGGACACTGGGCACTCAGGGTGTTGGGGTGGCTGGCCAGCAGACAAGGCTTCTGCCCACACCACACCTAGGCCGGGCACACACATGGAGGAACAGATGCGGACACGTGCAGACGAGCACATGCAGACGTGTGCAGGCACCACATGGGAGAGACAGACACGGTCAATAAGTCCAGGGCCGTGCCTGCGCCACCACCAGGGCTCCCAGACTGAACCCAGCGCCAGAAAGCACCCTCCACCCAGAGCAGGGGTGGCCCTGAGGGCGGGCAGGGCCAGGCGGAGCCCAGACCTTAGGCTTCTGGAGCCCAAACAGGATTGAGCCTCAGTTTCCCCAACTACACGAAGGGAAGAGCCTGATTGTACCCAAGGGCCCTCCTCCCTAGATGTCCAGTAGAGGTAGAGGGACGCGGCTCACTCCCAGCCCCAGCACCAGCTCCCTAGTCTCACAAGGTGAGTATCAGGGTTATAGACCAATGATGAAGACCCCCAAGCCAGAGGCACCAGGACATCAGACCCCGGCAGGGCAGGGGAGGCTCTTGGGGAGGGCCACACACCTTGCTGCAGTCCCGGTGGCCGTCCAGGCAGCGGCAACTGTTACAATCCTCCACCCAAGAGCTCCCGTGTGGGAAGGGCACGCCCTGCGACCAGCAGGACCTCCCAAACATCATCACTGAGGACAGGAGGAGGGTCAGCAGTGGGCACCGGGGCCGGAGAGCAAGTCCTGCCCACGCCCCCGCCCAGAATGGCTCCGCCCTGCGTGGTACCCCCCAACCTACCCTCCTGGCACCGTGGGCCAGTCCGACCTGGTGGGCAGCTGCAGCGATAGCCATTGATCTCGTCCACACAGGTGGCCCCATAGGCGCAAGGCGAGGACTGACACTCGTCCACGTCTGCAGGAAACGTGGCCGTGCTCAGCAGGCAGCAGACAGGCCAGTGCCCATACACAGGGCCTGGGAGGGGGTGTGGGGCAGGGGGAGGCCCCCGCAAGTCGGAGGAGCAGCCCCCAGGCCAGCTGGAGCTCGGGCCTCAGTGTGCCCCATGGACCTTTGGACTGGGCCTGGCACCGTCACTGTCACCAGAGATTTTAGTATGCATGCACCTGCCTCCCGCCCTCTTCCATCTGCCCCTGTAACGGCGTGGGCAGTGGTCTCTGGGGAACAAACACCCCAGCCGAAACTAAGGTCTACCCCCTCATGGAGCAGCCCCCAGTCGTTGGGGTTGGGGCTTATGAAAGGTGCATGTGGCAGGGCACAGACAGTGGGGAGACAGAGGCTTGGAGCGAAGCAAAAAGTGGCTGTGGCTTGAAGGTACGTGGACATCCACAACCCCTAACTCCCAACACCTGGGCTGGGCTGGGAGGAGCTCCCAGGGCTGGGACCCCAACACCCCACCCGCCCAGCTGCCCCAGGCCCCTCACTAATGCGGCAGTCAGGACCCGCGAAACCAGGTGCACACTCGCAGCGGAACCAGTTGACACCATCGACGCAGACGCCGCCGTTGTAGCTGCAGGGGAGAGGGTGGGTGTCAGGGGGCCCCCACGGCAGCAGGAGCCCCCCAGGTCAGCCAGCCTCCAGGGCTGCCACTCACCAAGGCAGAGGGTTACAGTCGTTGGTGTCTGCATTTGACAAAAAACAGAGATAGGTGGGCACAGCATCCACCACGCTGCGCCCCTGTGCCAGGCCTGGGGGACCCCAGATGTGTGGGGTGGGCGGACTCTGCACTGTCCCTGCCAGCCTGCCATGACCAGGCTGGGAGCCTGGGGTGGGGGGGCAGGCAGGTGCAGCTTCAGGAGGAGGTGGCCCTGGACAGAGTCACAGAGGGGCCTCCCCTGGAGAATGCCTTCAGTTGAAGGGGGACACACAAGCAGGAGCCCGGGCTGCAGGGCGAGTACTCAGCAGGCGTTGACGGAGGCCAGGACACATGGAGGGGGAGGGGAAACTGCAGAGCTGGTGGGCAGTCACAGGGGCGTGGCAGGTCTTCGGGTACCACTGTGGTTTGGTGGATGGGTGCAAGGGACAGGTCTGTGGGGTGGAGCTGGGGTAGAGCAGGCCTGGGAAGCCAGGTGCAGAGGAGTGGGCCCCCAGCCCACAGGTCTCCCCCCACCCCGTGGTCCCTCACCCTGCAGGCCTGTTCCCAGCCCACAGCATCCCCGACCGCACGAGCTCACTGTGAGTACAGGTGCGGCCCTCCCAGCCATCCCGGCAGATGCAGGAGAAGGAGTCCCCACTGCCCACGCAGGTGCCCCCATTCACGCACGGGTTGGGCAGGCAGCTGCTGTTCTCGGCTGCAGGGGGCGGGAGGAGCATGGGGCTGTCGGCCGGCCCGGCAGACGCAGGTTTGATACCATGTCCCCACCCCGACACGGGCAGTCAGAGCCAGGAGCAGGGAGCGGAGCCCGCACCTGCCCCCCAGCTCCCAGGGCCTCCTCACCAATGTGGCAGGTGCTGCCCCTCCAGCCCGGGGGACAGGCGCAGCGGAAGGTGTCCCCGCTGTCATAGCACGTGCCGCCGTTGCTGCAGGTGTAGGCGTCGCACTGGAACTCACCTGCGGGCACATGGGCCACTCAGCAGGCTTGCCCCGGGGCGGCGGGCAGCCCCCCAGCGCAGCAGGGCCCAGCCGGCACTCACGCGAGTGGCAGGTTTTGCCCTTCCAGCCATCGTCACAGGCGCAGTAGAAGTCGTTGACCAGGTCGTAGCAGCGGCCGCGGCTGTGGCAGGGATCAGGAAGGCAGTCGTTGGGATCTGGGGGCGAGGACGCCGGTCAGCAGGGGGTCACCGGCGCTCGGGAGGGCTTCCCAGGGGAGGAGGCACCCAGCTGGGCCAGGGAGCCACAGGGAGGGGCAGGGAAGGAGGGAGAGGTGGGTGGCGAAGAGGGAACCAGGCCTGAGCAGTGGTGGGAGCCCCCCAGCGGGTGGGTGGCATGCCCCGGGGGAGGGAGGGAGGGGCGGGTAGCCTACTCACTGGTGTCGCAGAGCTCGCCCTCCCAGCCGCTGGGGCAGAAACAGCGGAAGGCGTCCACCTCGTCGATGCACGTGCCCCCGTTGCGGCACGGCTGGCCCAGGCAGTCGTCAATGTCTGCGGGAGGCGGGGGTGAGCAGGGTCCCCGGGGCCGGCCCGGCCCCCACCCGGCCCACAGTCTACTGCCACTCACTCTCGTGGCAGTAGGCGCCTGTGAAGCCACTGTCGCAGACGCAGGAGAAGTTGCCCCCGGGCTGGCTGACGCAGTGTCCGTGGGGGCCGCACACACCGGTGGGCACCGCACTGGCCACCCTGGGCCCCGCCTCAAACCCGCAGCCATCAATCACTGCGGCAGTCCAGACAGGGAGGGATCAGCCGGCCCCCACCTCTGCAGGCTCCACCCCCGCCCCCCCACCTCCGCTGGCACCGCCCCACCCTCTGCAGGCTCCACCCCCTGTTCCTTCGCCTCTGCAGGCCCTACCACTTGTCCCCCGACTTCTGCAGACTCCGCCCCCCATCCCCCACCTCCTCAGGCCCCACCCCACTCTCTGCAGGCCTTGCCCCCCCACCCTCACCCCACCTCTGCAGGCCCCACCAGGGCACGGCTCCCTGGAGACCGAGCAGTTCTTGCCGCCCACATGGTCGGGGCACGCGCAGTAATAGTCGCCCTCCAGGTTGTAGCAGCGAGCACCGTTCCGGCAGGGGTTCGGCTCGCAGAAGTCCATGTCCACCTGCAGGGCAGGGGGCTTCCGTGAGGGCCGGTCCCTGGCCAGAGGTACTGGGTGACAAGCCAGGCCTTGTGTCCACATGAGGAATCCCTGAGGCCCGGGCCCTACTCAGCCTGGACACCCAGCCCTCTGCAGCCAGAGCCTGATGGTCTGCCCACCCAAGACTGCCCAGGGCAGTCAGCTGGACGGAAACACCTGCGGGCTGCTAGGCCCCTCCCGCTGCCTGGCCACCACGACAGCGTGCTTCCTCTGCCTCCCCAGGCAGCATCCGGCCTTCGCCCCTCCTGCTAGCAGGAAGGCCAGCTCCTGACCCCCTCCCTGATCGCCACGCTGCCCTGAACCCGGTCTGTGGGTCCTTCCCTGAAGCACCACCGCCAGGCTCCATGGCCCCAGGCACAACCTCTACCCTGGGCTCCAGGAAGCCTGCTGGTCCCAAGCCCCACCCCTCGTACCCCCTGCAGCCCATCACTCTCCCCTGCAAAGACAAGGGCAGGTCAGAGGGAGGTGGGGACATGAGCCTCCAGGGGAGCATTACCCACCCCCACCCAGGACCCATGCAGGGCACCCGACTCTAGGGCCCCTCTTTCAGGCTGCCCACACGCTCCACCCCATCAAGGCCACTTGTTCTACAGTCACAGACAAACAGGCCACTTGGGCAGCTGGTTGACCTGCCAGGGCTCCTGGCCCACCCCACAGGAGGGGTTGTCTGGACCAGCAGGGACCCCGCGGCCCTCCCCTGCTCCCGTGCACCCAGGCACCTGGGGCTCCAGGGCCTGGGTCTCAGTCTATGACAGCCCCAGACTCTCTGCAGGGCCAACCCCTAGTGCAGCCCCTCTCGGTCACTCGGGCAGCCTGGGGACGACGGCCACCCCTCCGGCAGCCAGGGCAGCATTGCGCCGAGAAGGGCAGGGCGGCACCCCCAGGCCTCACCTCGCAGAGCGGCCCCGAGAAGCCCTTGGGGCAGTGGCAGCGGAAGCCGTCGACTAAGTCCTCGCAGAGGCCACCGTGGCAGGGGCTGCTGGCACACTCGTCCAGCTCTCGCTCGCAGTGCCGGCCACCAAAGCCCCGCGGGCACACGCACTGGTAGCCGTTCACCAGGTCCTGGCCAGGGGCAAGGGGCAAGGGGCAAGGGGCAAGGGGCGAAAGGTGAGCCCCCTACCGCCCCTAGGGGGCCCCTCCAGCCCCCACGCCCCACCTACACGCGGTCAGGGGCAGGGGCCACCGCACCTTACCTTGCAGGTGCCACCATGCTGACACTGCCCTCGACAGTCATTGATGTCTGGGGGAGAGAGGTGGGGTCACGGACGGAGTTGCTGACCTCCCCAGCCCCACCCCCTGCCACCACCCACCGTACTAACTGATATGGCAGTTGACGCCCTTCCAGCCCGGGATGCAATCACAGTAATAGCCACCAATCAGGTTTTTGCAAGAAAAAGCATTAAGGCACGGCTTCCCTTCACACTCATTGGCGTCTGTGAACGAGACAAGGGGCAGCAATGGGGCTGGGACCCCCCGGCCCACACCTGGCACCCGCAGCCCCAGCAGTGCCAGCAGCAGCAGCAGCAGCCGCATGCACAGCGCACAGTCCATGCACACACGTGCCCCGTGGGGGCCCTTACCCAGCTGGCAGGTGGCCCCCACCCACTGCTCAGGGCAGATGCACTCAAAGCCATCCACCTGGTCCACGCAGGTGCCCCCTGCCGCACACGGGTTGGAGGCACACTCATCGATGTCTGCAGAAGGACAGAGGGAGAGGCATGAGGGCGTGGGGATGTGGGTCTGCCCAGGGAGGTGGGGTCCCTGGGAGGAGGCAGGGTGACATGGGGAGGTGGGGCCCAGGCAAAGAGGTGGGTCATGTGGGGAAGGGAGCCTGTGTGGGGAGGACGGGCCGAGTATCGGGTCTTCCTGCCACTTCTCCAACCACTAGGTCCACAGCCCATGTGTGTAGACTCGACCAGTGTGCCCCCATCTACCCCTCACCGTCTAGACCCCCTCAGACGCCAGGCTGGAGCCCCCACACACGCTCGAGTGGCACTCACCCAGCGCACAGGTGGGCCCACTCCAGCCCGATGGGCAGTGGCACTGGAAGCCAGAGGGCACCTCGTGGCAAGAGCCACCGTTGGCGCACGGGTTGGATGCGCAGGCATGCTCAGCTGTGGTGGGAGGGAGAGGCGGGGTCGGGTGGGTGTGGCAGCCCAGGCCCCGCCTTTCCACGAGTGCTCCTCCACAGCCCCCGCGGCCCCGAGGCGGGGGGCAAGGGGGTGTCTACTGCACAGAGAGGCCAGGGAGACAGGCCTAGCCAAGCTCCTCGGAACCAGCACGTGCCGGACCCCTGACGTACCCCGCTCACAGTTCTTCCCCAAGTAGCCGTCGGGGCAGGCACAGCGGTACTGGTCGGGCTCCACATTGATGCACGTGCCCCCGTTGGTGCAGGGGTGGTGGCTGCCGCAGTAGTTCAGGTCTGGGGGCAGGGGACAGGTGTGCTCAGGGGACAGGCCCTGCCTGTCACTCACCACCTTCCCCTAGACGGCTGAGCCTCAGGCCCTGCCCCCTGGCCCACCACCGCCCGGGCTACCTTTGTCGCAGAGCAGGCCGCCCCAGTTGGTCTCGCAGTTGCACTGCCAGGGCTCCAAGCAGCTGCCGTGCACACAGCCAGGGTAGGGGACACACTCGTCACAGAATCTCCCCTGCCAGCCATAGCTGCACCTGGGGAGGGCCGGGGGCGCGAGGCCCAGTGGGTAAGGGTGGACCTTGGGAGCGTGCCTGCTGCCCAGGCGGCTCAGGGAGGCAGGCGCCACATCCCGTGGGCCACCCCCAGGCGAGCGGCCTCGGCCTTTGAACTGGAGCAGGCCCCAGGCCAGGTGGGTGTTACGGCCCTATCGGCCAGCCTGCACCGTGTCACGGGCACTTCCCGGCCACTGGCCTGGGATGGCCGGCTGCAGCTGTCCAGCCACTCCTCCCTGAGCTATTTTGGGACTCACCCCTGAGCGGGGCCCCAAGAGCAGGCGCCGGGAAAGGAAGGCCCTACTGGGACCCCAGGAATGAGTGCGCCAGCTCAGACCTGCTGGGTCTGCCAGGGCTGGGCAGCACCGGGGCTGGTTCGGCTGGCGGGACGTCAGGAGAGGGCTCCTGGCCTGGCCCCAGCTGTGTGACCTTGGGCACGGCGCGTGACCTCACCTGTAACTCAAGAGCAGTAACTTCTCTCCCCCAACAAAGCCCCATCAAAAGCCCATCTCACAGGTGGGAATGCCGAGGCCCCAGGCTATGCCAGGCCAGCCCTGCGAGGGCCAAACTCAGAGCAGTTCCTGATCCAGGAAAAGTCACCGCATCCTGGCCCTGCCCTGTGAGCCAGCATCCCCTCTGGGAGGTCCTTCAGGAGGAGGAGCAGGTGGCCGGGACAGAAAAGGCACACAGGCCATCAGTACAGGCCCCAGCCCAGGCCTGGGCTGCTCCTGGGTGACAGAGGCCGGCCACCCCTCCACGGCTGGGGCTTTTCTGCCTCGAGAGCACTGCCGTCAGAAAGGAGAGCCCAGCGTCCTGTAGCGGACGCCCCAGGGCCCAGCAGGCTCCCCTCCAGGCCCTGGATAGCACCCCAGGCAGTCCCCTTCCTAGAACTCGAAGGTCCTGCGGGACGGGAGTGACGTCCAGGCCATGTCACTTCCACACCGGCACGCGCCACATGAATTTATTTTTGTAAAAGGAAGGAGCCACGGCCCTTCCTGGGCCACTCCCGAGCCCGCAGTCATCCAGAGGGGCCGTGGCCGGCTCAGTGGGCGCGGGGACGGGCAGACCAGGGCTGGTGAGAAGGACTCCGCTGTGCAGCCCACATGCACAGGGAAAGTCCACGCAGGCAGGGGCTGCACATCCCCACCTGGAGTCCTCCCTCCACCAGGAGTCATCCCCTCCTGGCCCTCCCTGACACCCAGGCTCAGGGCGGGCAGTGATGTGCCTTGGGTCACCCAGCAAGGCCGGCTGGGAGCCGAGACCCCGAGGGTCCCCAGGGCGTGCTCTCAGCCCTGGGTGAGGCAGCCTCAGCAGGCCCCCACCGCCCGGCTCCCCCGGCTGCTCCAGAAGCCCAGGGAGGAGGCAGCAGGAAGGCACGGCCATCTCCGCAGCATCCGGTGGAGGGGGGGTGTCCTGCGCTGAAACCTGAGCCCTGAGCCACCGGCAGCAGCTGGGCCTCACCCACAGGGCCCCGGGGAGGGGAGGGGGGGGCTCACCTACAGCTCCCCTCCCCACCCCGCCAGGCCTCTGCCCCAGTGGGGGGAGTCCTGCCCCCATCTTCCCACACAGCCCATACCAGCAGTGGGGGGCGGGGAAGAGACTGACTCCTCTCCCACCTTCCTCCCCCCTCGGCTGCTCGGTCACTGGCCACCCAGGATCGCTGGCACGGCATCAGGCTGTGTACTGCGGTGGGTGCCAGGCCAGGGTGTGCGGGCCGAGACCCAGCCCGCTGCTGTGCTCGCGGCGTCTGCCCGGAGGCCCCAGTCCCACACCCGTCGCACAGGTCAGAGGGCAGAGAGCCAGCCAGTCCCATACCCACTTCTCCCACCAGGATGTGGATCCTGGGGGTGCCTGCCCCCCAAGACATGGACCGACCCTGGGCCAGACCCCCCACCAGGTGCTCTCTCATCCTGCAGTGCTCCCCACGCCCCCTTGAGGCGCGCTTGACTTGTCTGACGTCTGGCAATATGAGGGGCCAGGCGGGTGAACCCTTAGCCTACCCCTTCCCTGGGCAGCCTGCCCACCTCCTTGCCCTGGACTGTCCAGGGCTGCTCCTCATGCCACCTCCCAAACTTTACTCTCCTGTCCAAACTCAATGTTGTGTGATGCCGGGGAAAGCACTTAACTTCTCTGTGCTCAGTGTTCTCATCTGAAAAACGCATATAGAAGCAAACCCAACCCCCGAAAGGAGAGTCGTGGGATTAGTGAGACCCGAGGCTGGGGCAGAGGGCTTCGTTCACCCCACCTTCTTGTCTCTCTGCCAACTTTCAGCCCCTCCCAAGGACCGAGAAGATCCACCTGGTCCCTGAACTCTGTCTCCCCACTGTCTTCATGTGGCCCCCGGCGCCCACCCTCACTTGCACACTGTAGAGTGCCTTGCTCTGAGCCCCTCCGCTCCACCGCACCTCCCCTCCCATCCCTCCTGACCCTGCCCCATCTGGGGTCTCTCCCACCGCCCCCGATGGTCTCCACTGTCCACACATGGCTGCTGTCATCCCTCACTCTGCTCGGCCCCTCCGACCCCCAGCCATCCTGTGTCATCTCCTGCCCCTCTGACCCCAGGCCCATCCTGGGTCATTTCCTGTCCCCTCTGACCCCAGGCCCATCCTTTGTTATCCCCTGTCCCCTCTGGCTCCTGGTAGTGGCCTCTGCTGGCTCCCGACCACTGTCCACCTCCTCCAGCAGGAGGCAGGGCTGGTTCCTTGGTCTCTTCTCTCCATCCGCCCCAGCTCAGGCCTCTCCACATACACCCTCAGGGAAGCGCAGGGAAGACACCCCCTGCAACACCACCTGCCCATCTCTGTCCCTGCCTGCTCCTCCCACGGCCGGCCCAGCCTCAGTCGTGGCAGCTCCACTGTTTACTGGCGTGGCCTAGAGGATCCTCCTTGACCCCCCCCCCTTCCTTTCACCCCTACATCAAATCCACTCCAGGATGTCTGCAGGACAGCCCACCTCTCCACCTCCCGCTGGATCATCACCTCTACCCCCACGCCTACAGCAGTCTCCCTGCCTGGCTCTTTCTCAACAGCAGCTGCCCTGGTCCTTCCATCCCATCTTGCCAGTTCTAAAGCCTCCAGTGGCTCCTTCTTCTTTCCCAGGTCCCACCTCCATGCTCGCTGGCTCTCCCCTTCCCCATCCACGAGCACAAGCCACCGTGCCCTCTGTGCCTGCTCTTCCTGTGCTGCAGAGAGCCATCCTCAGGCAGCTCTTGGCCTCCAGGCCTCTGCCTGTGGGGCATCAGTGTCCAGGCCACGTCAGGTGAACTGGCCTGGCCACCCTCCCTGGCCCCCTGCCACCCTGTTCTCGTGAGGCTGTTGCTATTGGGCACACCCTAGGCTCTGAGGACATGTGGTATCTCCCCTGTGCTGATTATAAGCTGCACAGGAGCAGGGCCTGCGTCCCCTACTCAGTGTGCATCCCCAACATCCAGCCCAGGGCCTGGCGCGTGGCTGGGGGCGCAAGCGCACATGGGGGGCAGAGAGGGACCGGCGCCCGGCACTCACCTGCACTCCCCAGGCACGGCGCAGCCCCCGTGGAGCAGGTTACATCCTTGTTTACACACGGCTGCGAACAGAGGGGACAGAGAGAGGCACGGCTGCGGCAGCCCTGTCACCCGTGGCTCCTGCATGTGGCCCCCCCACCCCCTCAATGTGGCCCCACACATCTCCTCCTCATGGCCCCCATGCCCCCTCCGCGTGGCCCCACGCATCTCCACCTCATGGCCCCCACGCCCCCTCCGCGTGGCCTGCTCACCCTCCTTGCACTCCTTGCCCATCCAGCCGTCCATGCAGGCCTTGTTGCCGTACTGGTCACAGGTGTAGTGGCCAAAAAAGTCATTGCGCGGCCGGCAGAACTTGTTGCAGGTGGCGCTGTAGTAGTTCTCGTCACAGCGCACGCGGATCTGCAGCTCCAGGTGCGCCACGTGGCCGCTGAAGTGCAGGCTCTTCCAGCGGTCCTCGGGGTTGATCATGCCCGCATGCGACACCCGCTCGATCAGCAGCTCCTCTTGGGGAGGCGGCAGAGTCAGCCTGGCCCGCCAGGGATGTGGCGCGGGCCCCAGAAACCAACCCAGCCCGGCAGCCTCGGGACGATGGGAGCAGCGGGGAGGGTGGGCAAGAGGCGGGACAGCAGGGAGGCTGGCCCAGCCACCACAGGAAGCACAGGGACAGAGAAGATTCCTGCTCCCCACCCCAAATGCAGACGGGGCCAGGGAGGGCCAGGCCGGGGGGCTGGGAGCGCCCCGGGAGGAGGGGCTGCAGAGACCACAGCTCCTCAGGGGTAGCACGAGCTGCTGCGAGGCCACGAGCTCTGTGTCCCCTGCCAGTGCCCCCATTCGGGCGCCGTGTCCACCCCTCCCTGCACGGGACGTTGCTCAGCTGTCCCCTCTCTCCTGCTCCGTGATGCTCCCTCTCTACAGTTGTTCCCAGCCACAGGCACACCGCTACTGCCCTCGTCTTAAAACAAGCCTTCTCGCCCCCAGACACGCGTGGACCTAGCGATAAACAGCTGGCTTCACTTTGAATTAAGCCACTGTGCAGGGCAGGGAGGACACCTGGGTCCATGAAATCCTGTCCTAGGCTTTTGTGCCAGTTTGCAATTCTCCACAATAAAAAGGCCAAGGAATCCCATGCAGCCCTCCCTCCCTCCCGCTGCTCTAAACAAAGACCTGGGGGGACCCCCCCCCAGCAGGGCCTGGCCCCTGTGCCCCACCGAGCTATCACCTTGTCACCCTCCTCCCGGGGACACTCTGCCCTGAGCCACTCGTCCCCACACCCGCCCGGCCCCTCCATGTCCCCTGAGCATCATCACCAGTGGGACCCAGAGCTCAGCCCAACTCAGCACCCAAGCGCCCACGTGACATCGCCCTCCAATGCAGCACATCCAAACCACACCCCAGCCCAGGCCCACGATGGCCTCTCCAACCTGCCAGCTCCGCGGGCCACCCCCGAGCCCGCTCTCAGCACAGCCAGCCCATCAACAAGCCCTGCCTCTACTGTCAGAGGACCCAGGGCCCTCCTCACCCATGCAGGCTGCCCCAGGTCCAAGCCCCCCACTGCCACCTGGATTCACACGGCAGCCTCATCACAGTGACCCCGTGACCTGGTCCCGGCCTCACTGCCCTCATCAGCTCCTCCCAGCCACACAGGCCCCGTGCTGCTCCCTAAACACAGCGGGCTTGTTCCTGCCTCGGGACCTTTGCACACGCTGCTCCCGCCACCTGCGGGGCTCCTTCCTGTTTATCCATGGAAAACTCCTCTGCCCTCCTGCCACACAGACCCCCATGCACAGGCCGGCCAGCCAGCAGGTGAGTCTCAGGGAGAGGGCCATCAAGCCCCATGTTCCAGGACAGATGGGCAGAGATGGGGCCACAAAGCCAGAGAGAGAGCCTCTTGGGGGTGCCCCACTCCACTGACATGACCCCAAAAGGACATGCCCGTCAGGAGAACACAGATGAAGCTGAGACTGGGGAGGAAGATAGTGCGTGTACAGCTCTGCAAATCACAAACATGGCAGAGCTTCCTGGCAGCCAAGGCAAAAAGGGAAACAGTTTACAAGATCCTCAGGTTAGAGGCAGCTTTCCTGGCATGTGGGCCTTTCTCCCCACCAGGCAGAGGACGAGGAGCCTGGCCACGTGCCTCCCGGTGTCCTGAGGGAGGCCCTGCAGACAGCAGCCCGCCCAGCCCGGGGCTAACTCACCATCCGGGGTGGTGTCGTTGTCCCAGTCCCAGGCCTCCACGATGAGGGTAAAGGAGCGCTGTCGATAGGGAAAGGACAGTCAGGTACCCGGGGCCCCCACCTGCCCACTGCTATACAAATGGGAACCTGCCCTGCTCCCCCCAGCACCCCCAACTCTGCCCCCCAGGTCTGTCAGGGCTCCCCCTCACCCCTCGGCTCTGAGGAACAGCCTCAGGCCACACCTCAGCAGACCCCAAGATGACCCACTTGATGGAGGGAGGCTGTCCCTCCAGGTCACAAAGGCTCAGGGCCCCAGGCTCCGGGCCCCTGTGCCCCAGTGGCCCACACCTGGCTAGCCCGACCAGCTCGAGTCAGCACGGAGAGAAGGACGAGTGACCCAGGAAGAGCTACAGGCAGAGAGCACAGCTGCAGCGGCCACAGATAGGGTGGCCTGGGATCAAAATGTCGAGTGCGAGCACCCCCCGGCACCTCACTGGGGCCTGGCCCACAGTGGGGAACACGAGGTCCTGCTGCAAGCCCACCTGAGAGGGACAATGCCCCACGGCCACCCCAGCCGCCCCTCTGCCACACCCACGGGGCCCGCAGGGCGGAGAGTGTGGCCACTGCGAGGCCCTGACAGGCCCAAGCTCTGGGGCTGCCCCCCAGGACACAGTAAACAGCACACAACCCACAACCCTGCCTGACCCCAAGAACAGAAAAGGAGCAAAGACAGACGGAGAACAGAGACCCAGGGACTGCCCAGCGCAGCCTCAGCCCATGGCTGCTGCTCCCCCAGCCTCCTTCCGGGACCATCTGGCCCTCCTGCCCCAGGCCATGTGAGGGGGTGATGTCACTGAACATCCCCAGGACCTGCCCCTTCCACCAGCGTAACCAGAGCCAGCACACAGCCGAGCCCCGTCACTCACAGGCACGCGCTGGGCAGGAGGAGCAAGCCTGGTCCCCGCCCCCAGCTCTTCCCTGCCGAGGGCCCCCGCGGCTCCCCCATCCACGCTGTTCGGCCCCTCTTCAGACCAGCCGTGAACACACTGACCACTCCTCCACCTGGCCCTGGCTCTGTCCCGGACTAGGGGCCCACAGGACAGGGTCAGCTCTGGGACCACATGCTGGCTGGCTTCCCGCCCCAGGGGGCACTGCACTAGGGAGGCCAGACTTCTCCTGCCCTCGGCACCCTCATTCTCCAGTCCCTGTGGTCTGGCTGTGCCCGGGAAACCAGGGCCCCTACCCCACGCCTCCAACTGCCCCTCCTGTTCCTGCCGCTCCAACAAGGCAGCCTCAGGGCCCCAGACACTGACCACCCTCAGCTCCACTCGGCCTCACCCACACTGCCGCCCCTGCCCTGAGCCCGGCCCCCACCAGCGCCTCCCCCAGACACCCCAGGACGACCCACAGGACCCCACACCTGCCCAGAAGCACAGGCCAGAATTGGGGAGGCAGTCTCCAACCTTCTAGAACTCTTCCTGCCCCCATGGGGCTGTCACCAGACTCTCAATCCCACTTCTTGAGTCTCCCTTAAACCCCTTCCCTCACGCCCGCCACCGCCCTCTGCCAGGCCAGCAGGCCCGGGTCCAGGCTGCCCATCTCCTCCTAGGAGTCCCTGCAGACACTGGGGCCCCCACGCCCCTATCCACAGGAGCCCCGACGGCCCCAGGCGCTCGTTGGCCTCTCCTTCACTGCTCAGAGCCCTCTGGGGCTCCCGTGGCTCCGGCCCTCTTGGCAGCCACCCAGCCCCTGCTCTGCCTCCACCCCAGCACACCCACCCTGCCCCTGGGCCTTTGCACATGCAACTCCCTCCCTCTGCCTAGAATGCCACCCCCAGCCAGCCTTCCCCTGGCCATTCCCACTCCTGGTGACCGCTGGAGGGCCCAACCCCTTCCTAGGCTTTACTCATTCACTCATTCATTCATCGAGTGTACACTAGACATGGCTCTGCCGCTGGGGACCACAACCTCTGCTCGGGCAGATGGATGAGTCAACAGGCATCAAGGGGCTGGGTGCTGTTCTAAATGGGGGTCAGTGCAGGCCTCGGAGAAGGTGAGGTTGGGATTGAGGCTGCTGAGAGAGAGGAAGAAAACATCCCGAGCAGGAGGAACCACAGTAGGGCCACGGGGCTGGAAAAGCAGGGACTCGAGGACAGCGGTGTCAGGGTCAGACTGTGCGGGGCTACAGATCCCTGCGCCAACACTGAACAAAGGAAGTGGCTGCTGGGATGTCTGAGACCTTAGACCCATGAGGCCGTAGCAGCTGCTCTGGCTGCCGGACGGAATGAGCTATAAGGATGGACACAAGCAAGGGCAGGGAGTGGGCGATGGGCTGAGTGCAAGAGGACAGGGCCAGGGTGGGCCTGCGACCACCACCACGGGTTGAGCTGCCGGCAGCGCAGGTGGAAGAAAGCCCCAGGCCCAGGCCACCCGTCCCTCGGGGCCACCCATCCCACCTGGGCTTCAGGCAGCAGGGAGCTCCTCCTGGCTCCCAGGAAACCCCACGCCCGCTGCTCAGGTAGGGTTACTGCCACCTTCGCCCGAGCCAGGGCTCCGGTTACCTGCTCCCGCAGGGACGTACGCCCACCGGCCTGCCCACGAGGGCCCCACCGCCTGCCAGCTGGGCTCCCCACACCTGGATGGCAGGAAGTCACCCAAAGAGAACCTGAACTGCTGGCGGGGCACCCCCTGCGCCTTCCCTAGCACTGGGCCCCCAGCCTCTGTCCCTCCCCTGGGCCAGCCTCCAGGACTCAGTTTCCCCTCGGCCACTGACAGCCTCTCATCCCCGTGCTTCCTGCCTCGTGGGCGGTGGACCAAGACAGGGTTCCGTCAACCCCAAACTGCTACAGAAAAGGAAAGGCAACGGGCCTGGGCTGGGGGCTTGGGAGGGTGTCCGGCGTTCCAGGGACGGGGCTGGGGTTGTGCAATGAGGTTGAGAGCAGGTGCCGAGGGCGGAATCCCTAGCAAGCAGGCAGAAGCAGCCCAGGCCCTCCTCCCTGGCCAGCCTCAGCTGGGCCACCCACCTGCTCCAGCCTTGGGAGGCCGGGCCGGCCAGAGTCCCTGAGGGCCCAGCCACACCTCTACCCACGAGCCTGCCCTGACACACACCACACAGGCGGACCCCCAGCCTGACCCTCCCCAGCCCAGACCCCCAAGGCCAGGTCCAAATGCTTTGTCTGACCTCCCAGACAACGGTGACAGGAGTGACGGGGCAACAGCCCAAACACATGGAAATGACCCAGGGCCGACGTGGGACCAGCGTGGGACAGCGCCTGGGCCCACTGCCCAGGTCCATGGGCTCCAAGGCGGTTCCTTCCCCGCAGCATCCCTCATCAGCAACCCGGCCCCCCATGGAGCGGAGCTCAGTACTGTGCCAGGAGCTCCAAGCAGATACATTTCCTGAAACCCGAGCTTGGCGAGGCCCGGGCCTCCACTGCCATTGTCACCCGAGGGAGAGGGGGAGGGGACCGCCTCCCCCTCAGGCGCTGGGCCCCAGGGCCATGGCAGGAGGAGTGGGCCACAGGTCCACCCCACACAGGAAGCCAGGCACCCACACTCTACCCCAGAGACCAGCCAGGGCCTCGCCCCACCCACCCCACCCTCAGGTCCCTCGCTGCAGAAGACCAGCAGCACCTTGTCACATGGACCTTGCAGGATTATTGCAGCAAAGCCCCCAGTTGGGCTGACCCCAGGCACACCTGGCTCACCTAGGGTCTCGGGGATGGGGACCTGGAGATCATGGCTCACCTGGAGTCTGGAGACACCGGCTCACCTGGGATCTTGGGGATGGGGACCTGGCTCACCTGGGGTCTGAGGGAAGGAAATCCTGGCTCACCTGGGGTCTGGAGAGCCCGGCTCACCTGGAATCTTGGGGATGGGGACCCAGCTCACCTGGGGTCTGGGGGACGGGGACTCTAGCTCAAGCCTGGGGATTAGAGATGCTTATCTCCCCTCCACCACCTCCAGCTCAGGGCCCCCCGGCTCCCCCGAGACCCCCTCATTGGCCCAGCCTGCTCCCTATCCAGATACCACAGAGCAGCCTGGGAGCGTCCCTGAGAAGCACGACCTCTCCAGCAACCTCTTTCTTGTCATACTACAGCTTTGCTCCCCAACATCTCCCCTCCGAAGCCCAGGGACAAAGCCCCCAACCCATTTCCAGGCCCTCCACCAGCCGGTGCTGCCCTCGCAGGGTCCCCACTTTGTGCACTGAAAGACTGGCTCTACCACCCCTGTACTGAAGCCTTGAACAAGGTCTCTGACGCATGAAGCAGGTGACTGGGTGCAGAGCAGGGCACAGCCCACCGAGTCCACCCCAGCAGGACTCCTGGCCCCCCTGGGAAGGTGTGAGAAGGAAGTGGGCGGTGGTCCCATTGTGCACAGAAGAGGCCCCAGGAGTGTGGGGGGGCTGCCTAGAGCCCACATCAGCCCCCAGCTCCTTAGTGGGGACAGGAAACACAGGGAAGATGGTGCATCACACCACCAGGTGCCCCCAGGCAATGTGGGCGGGGGGGCTCATGCAGCTGCCAAGCCCCCATGGCAGGTGGATGCGGTGGGGCCCGGCCGTGCGTTCACATCCCGCCAGCCCCGCCCTTTGGCTACGCATGGCCCTGACTGGCCAAAGTCCCCCACACGCTCATTCCTGAACACACCACAGCCCCCCAGGGACTCCAGCCTTCTATTGAGCAGCCAGTGGGGGACAGGGAGGAGACGAGGCTGGGGCAGGAGGAGCCAAGAGGCTCCTGTAAGCCTGAGCCCTGAGCCGTCTCCTTTAGGAGACCATGTCATCACACCACTTCACAGGCAGGAAGGCCGGGCCCCAGGGCCTGCCGTGGCCCAGGACCTCAGACCGGCTGCACCATCAGAAGCGGGGTCAACCCCAGGCCCACCTGCAAGAGGTGCAGGGCCCACGCCCGCCTTGGTCCTCCCCCAGCTCCAGCTTTGCCCACCGCTAGCGACCATGCTCCATCCGTGCCACCAAACACAGCTGCTCCTGGAACCCACAGTGCACAAGCCAGCAAGGAGGCCCTCAACCTGGGGGTGGGGTCCTGGGGTACCAGAACGTGAGCCAGATAGGAAAACGGGGCATCCAGCTGGGCAGCAGACTCCTCCCTGGGGGCAGGGCACTGGCTGCCACCTGCACCTCCATCAGCCAGCCCCTCTGAACCCACCACCCACCACGCCCCTCTAAACCCTCCATCAGCCATCCGTCACACCCAGAGAGAACACGTGCCCACACATGCACACACACACACAACCAAAAGCGGCCTCTGCTCTGCCCTGCCAGTCACAGGCCCGGCACCAGCACCAAGAGGGTGCCACTGACCTTCTCGGGGACCATAGGAGGCATAGAAGCATCTGTGGGATGAGGTCAGGGGTAGAGGGACAGCTACCACACCTGGCACATCCAAGACTTTGGGCCCACCCCTCTCCAAGGGCTGAGCCTGACCCCAATCTGTGACCACAGGTTGTAGACAGCACAGAGATCCCAGCCCATGCGACCAGGTCAGGGTGCAGAGAGCCACCCAACCAGGCCTGGGGTACCACTGGCAGAGACCAGGGCACAGGAGTGTTCAGGACTGGCCCAGACTCATTCGAGGGGGTGGGGGGTGCAGAGCCAAGACTAGCTCTCCCTCCTCCTGCCTCTAGCGGCCGGGCCTGGCGCAGGAGGGGCAGCTCCCCCTTCCACCTCCAGCTGCCTTCAAGGCCCTCCCCACACCCCTACTCCAGAGAACCCCCCCACCCTCCCAACTAAAGCCCCTGAGGCAGAGCCCAGCCCCCTCCTCTGTCTCCAGGGAGCCAGGCACAGTCCTTGCCTTCCCCAGTCAGAGCCAAATAGTGCAGTGGGCACCCCGGGTTCCAAACGCACCCCAGCTCACAGGACGGAGCAGGACTCACAGCCAGCCGAGGCCGTGTGGCCACGGGGCTGCTGCCGGCCGAGCGGAAATACCAGGATGCTGGCATCACCACACAGCTACACGCCCAGCAGCCAGGCTGCACTGCTGGCAGGGAAGGGGGAGACAAGAGCTGCCCCCAAACACACAGCCACCCCACGGCCCCAGCACCCCACCTGAGGGTAGGCCGCCTGCCCCCTCCTGAAGCATCTGAGGAAACCAGCAGGGAGCACAAAGAGAAGGGAGCTGGCCCGAGACCTGGTGCCCAGACTCCAGGGCTCCCAGGGAGGCAAGGGCCTGCCCCGTCCCATCCACCCCTGGCCGGCCTGTGGGTCCGAGAGCCACGAGAGACACGCATTGACCCGCCACATTCCTCCCAGGCCTCCCCGCCCCCCCTCCCACAGCTGCCAACTGGAGCAGAAAACACATCCTCAGGTAGCGATTTGGAGCCTCGCTGGCCCCGGCCCAAGTGCAGATGACAGGCTGCGGGCCCTGCTCAGACCTGCCTGCTGCGCCGCTGTGGGGGCGACGGGGCTTGGCTTATCGGAACTGCCCGGGGCCCTCCCACACATGCCCCTGCCTTTTCCATCTCAGGGACAACCCCCACCCGAGGCCCTGGGGTCAAAGAAGACCCCAGAGGCCAGTCAGGTACGTGGGAGCAGGCCCATGGCCAGAAGGGGCCGTGGCAAGCCTCCCTGTGTGGACAGGAGATTGAGAAGGAGCGAGGAAGGGGTAGTGATGGAGGCCTGGCCCAAGCTTAGGGGTGCCAGCACACAGATCAGGCACAGGGTGGGGCAGGGAACCAGGCCCCCCATGGGGTAGGCCCTACCTGCCCAACCTTAGGTGGCCCGGCCTCAACTCCCAGTATCTTTCAGGATCAGGGCACCAGGTGAAACACATTCCTGATGCCTCCCGCTGGCTGGTCCAGCCAGAAGTCCTCGGCCAGAAAGACAGGCCCGTCTGTCACAGCCTGGCACCCTGCTCCAGCCACTCCCTTCTCCCAGGCCCCTGACCCCTTCCTGCACACTGAGATCCTGTCTGATAAGGTCCTCTCGTTCCTGCCCCCAACCAGTTCCTGGACTGCAGCACACGGACCTCCAAGCGCCCGGGGCCAGGCCCTGCTTCACAAAGCAAACCACATCGGGCACCAGGATGCCTCGGTGCCCACCCCAGCCCAGGGCAACCCACGGGACGGGCCACATCTCTCCCAGCATTCCCAGCCCAGAGCTCCTATCTCACTGGCCACCCCCAGGCCCGCTCCTAAAAACGAACAAACAAAAAACCCGACAAAAGGACGAACGTGCGACAAGGATCACAGTACCGGGACCCACTGTCTCTTTCCCTGGCGTCCTAGGCCAGCAGCGGGGCTGGCGCCAACACACACGTATCAGGCCCTCCAGGGCACAGAGCCCCAGCGCCCGCCCGAGCTGCCCCCCACCCCACCCCCACCCCGGGGCGTCCAGGAAACGGCAGGGCGGGCGCAGGCTGGCCGCGGGCCCGGGGCGGCTCCGCCGGGGCCTGCCCCAGACCAGCCCCAGCACGCGCGGTGCACATGCCTCCGCGGCCTGCCCGGGCCCGGGGCGCCTCGCCGCGCCTCCCCACCCAGACAGACACGCGCAGGGCGACGCAGGCACACGCCACGGCCACCCCGCCCCCGCTACGACCCCCGCACGCCCACGTGGCCGGGCGCGGACCGGGCCCCAAGGAGCACGCGCCCGGGGTCCGCCCGCCGCGCGGCGCCCCCTGCCGGCCCCGCCCCGTCTGGGTGCGCGCGGCCCGCAAGCAGGGCCCGGGCCGCAGATACCCGAGGGGACGCGGGCGGGCGGGGGCCGGCCCGAGGGAGGGGAGGGCTAAGGCGCGGGGAATGGAGGGCACGTACCGGCCAGGCGAACTGGAAGGGAATGACGACGAGGCCCGGGTCCTGCTCTCCGCTAGCCCGGGCCCGCGCCCGCGCCCGGTCCCGCGCGGCACCCGCCGGCGGCAGGTAGAAGGAGTTGCCGCCCAGCACGGGCGTGGCGCCGTGACCGTAGCTGCAGGGCCCCGTGGGCGTCACCTTGGCCTGGTACTCCTTGAGGCACACGCGCACGTACGTGTCGCACTCGTCGTGGCCGCAGCCCCCCGCGCGCGTCGTCCGGCCGTCGCCGTCACAGCAGGCGCCGCTCAGCAGCTCCCCGTTCACGTTCCGCAGCGCGCTCAGCTGCAGCTCGAAATAGCCCATGGGCCGCGCCGCCTAAAAATAAGGCAGAGAGAGAGCGCAGGGAGGCGCGGGCCGGGGTCCGCGAGCGCGCCGCGCCGCCCCGCCCCCACCCCGCCCGCGCCGCGGCGCGCAGCCTCGAGGGCTTCCGAACGGCGGCGCCCCAGGAGGTGCCACCCGGCCCCGAGGGGCGGCCCGGTGCGCCCCGTCCGCGCCCCCGCTCACCTGCACGCAGAGCGCCAGCAGCAGCAGCAGCCGCCGGGGCAGGCGCCCCCGGCCCCGCGCCCGCATCGCCGCCTCGACCCCGCCCGCCGGGCCCGCCGCCGCCGCCGCCGCCCCTGCGCGCCCGGCCCCGGCCTCCCAGCGCCCGCGCGCCCGCCCGCCCTCCCAGCGCCGGCAGCGGCAGCGGCGGCGGCGGCGGCAGCGGCAGCGGCGGCAAGCGGAGGCGGCGGGCGGGGTCGAGGCGGCGCCGCGCGGGCCTGGGCGGCGGGCGCGCGGGGGCGGCGGCGGCTAGGGCTCTCGGGGGGCCGCGCTCCGGCCCGGCCCGGCTCCCTCCCGGCGGCGGCGGCGGGTCCCGGCCTCGGCTCTGCGCGCCCGCGCTCCCGGCGCCCGCAGCCAACAAGTTCGGGACGAGACTGACAGCTCGCTCGCCCATTCGTCACCCGCGCACCTGCATATGCATGAGGGGGCGGGGCCTCGCAGCGGGGTAGGGCTGGGGGGCCGGGGGTGCCCGGGCTTTAAAGGCGGCGGAGGGCGCCTCCTGCCAGCGCCCGGGTCCGGCGCGCGCTTCCCGGGGCGCCGGGCCGCGGGGTCTCCGCGAGCGCCTCCGCCGAGCCCAGAGAGCAGGGGCTGGCGCCGCAAAGCTGCCTCCCCTCGCCCGGGCTCCGCCGGGTGTCAAAAACCAGGGGGTGGGGCGCCCCCTGAGGTCACCGCCGTGGTCCCCTCCCATCAGTGCGCCGCCGCCGCGCTCGGCTTGGTCCCAGGGGAGATGCCGCCTCCTGCGCAAATCAGGGTTCGGTCCCCACGCGCCCCCCGCGAGCTGGGCCCAGCCCCACTGCGCGTCCCCCTTCCCTGGTGAACGGCCCCCTCCGCGCCGCTCCTACCGTCTCCACGCTGGCCGCAGGGGGCGCTGCTCCCCTCCGACGTCTCTGCCTTCCCCGCGGTACGGCTTGCGGGTCGGGCAGCCGGCGCAGGCTGTGTGCCCAGCTCTGCGCTGGCGCAGGGGTCGCCGGGCCATCCTCTCGAGGAACGCCCAGGCCGGGCGTCCGGGCTTGGGCGGGAGGCTGGGGGCCGACCGGGGAATAAAGGACGGTGGTGCACGCCCAAAACGACGAGGTGACGGAGGGCCGCCCAAAGAGGCTCCTCCTGCTGTCCTGGTCGCCAGGCCCCCACGTCCCACCGCTCTGTCATCACCTTGTTGCCCTCTGCCTGGGTAACTTCGACTCCCTCCCCGGTACCAAGGGCTCCTTGTCTCCAAACATCATCTCCTCTCCAAGCAGGGTCCCTTCCAGGGCTGGTGGTGGCCTTGGCCGTTAGGGATTCAGATAGGGTCCACAGGGCCCCGCCCCCACAATAACTGGGCTGTCTTGTCTCCCCTGGCTCCTCCGGCAAATCTGGCTGGGGCCTTAGGCTGGGAGCTGGGAGTGCAGCCCCCTGCCTGGAGCCCCCTGCCTGGAGCTGGTCACCGCCACAATTTGGTGGGGGTGGGGTACACATGGAAGGCTTCCTGGAAGAAGAGAGCTTTGAAAAATACCAGGTTCAGGGGCTGGGGGCAGGGCAGAAGGAACTCAGGGCAGGACACTGCTCTCTCTCACTAGGATGTGCGGGTGCGGCTGCCCAAGGGGCACAATGCCCTGGGAATACCACCCCCACTGAGCAGCCCGCTCCAGGATCCAGGCCTGCAGGAGCAGCTGGGGGCCCCTGAAGGGACGGGCCTGGCTCTGCTCACTCTCAGTGCCTGTCCTTACCTGAGCCCCTCTGTAGGCTGGGAGGGGGGCAGGACACAAGCCAGGCACTACTACACACTGCGACCCCCGCCAAATAAGGAAATGCGTGCTGTGTTCAGAGCCTCGCAGCCGCTTTCGTCCTGCGGTGGGCAGCGCTACTGCCTGCGGGGGCAGGGGGCTCTCTCTGGAGAAGTCTCCTCCTCTTTGCTCTGGCCCAGGGGCAGGTACCCGGTACTCAAGGCCCCAAGAGGGGAGAGGAGCCCCCCACCCCAGTTCCAGGGGTCCAGGGCTCTATCCCTGCCTGCTCCTGCCCATGCCCACTGCCCCACTATCCAAGGAGGCCCTGGGCCAAGTGGTGAATAAGGCAGACAGAGCCCCTGCCCGCCCTCAGGGGGCTCCTGGTCCAGGGGTGGTCAGAGGACTTCCACAAATAATGCAGAGCAACAAATTGTAATGGTGAGGCAGACAGACAAGCCGGTGAGAGGGCCTGCTAAGACCCAGAGAGCAAGCAAAAGTCTGCTGGGTTAGGAACTGGGAACAGCCATGCAAAGGCCCTGGGGCCGAGGGAGTCTTTCCCCAGTGAGGGCCTGTGAGAAGGACACAATGGCCAAGGCAGAGGGGGTGAAGGGCATAGGTGCGACTGGTGGTGATGGTGAGTGCTGGGCTGCCCTGGGCCTTCCCAACTAGAGTCTTCCTGCTAAAACCAACAGGAAGTCACAGCAAGCAGCTGAGCCAGGTTGGGCTGCACGATTGTGGGGGGAGGGGCAGCAAGGAGCGAGGTCCGGGCATGGAGGCCATAAGTGGCCCCTGCCATCATGCAAGTGAGAGGGGCTGATGGCGGACCACGGCCTGGCAGCCAAGGAGCTGAGGAGGGGGGAATTCCAGTGTATGTAAGAGGCAGAATCCGGAGAACAATCCCCCCAGGGGCCCCTCCCTCGTCCACCTCTGAAGCTTCCTGCGCACGGCCAGCTGTGGACTGTGGGAGGAAAGGATGGCCTAGGCCGGCTCACGGGCAGCGTGGCTGACAGCGGGGCTTGCCGTGTGCACTTTGGCGGAGGCTCTTTCCCAGCTTGGAGCCGTGGGCTTGGAGCCACCAATGAGAGACACTCACTCCATCTCAAGGTTCAAGCTTAATCTGCTGGGGGACGCAGCCTCCCTGGGGCCCTTCCTGCTGCCCAGCCCTGCCTCGGGGACACAGAGAACCCCTGCCTGCCCTGCAGAGCTGGGGAGCCAGTGGCCTGGCCCCATCTGCCTCCCTCCAGGCCTTTCGGGAATGGGATCAGGCTCCCCTGGGCCTAGGGCAGCTGGGTGAGCATCAGGGCAGCACCAGGGGTCGGCAGACCCAGGACACCTGTCTGCGGGGCAGGCTCCCTGCCTCCCTGTGCACGGTGCCACCCTGCAGGGCACAGAAGCCCCCTCCTGCTTACGTTCTCCCACCTGCCTCCTGGGAGCCACAGCCTGGACCTAAGGGTGCCCAGGAGAGGTTCAAGTCAGGAAGGTGGCCACTTCACGGAAGGGGTGGGCACGGGAGGCTGCTGGGAGAGGGGGCCTCCTCCCTCCGGGGGTCGCCCCCTGCAGGGATTTTGGCAGCCCTGGACCACAGGCCTGGAGAGATCCAGTGGGGACTGTGGCTCCTGCCTCCACCCTTGCCGGACCAGGCTGCCCTGCCTCTTCCAGGAAGGCCCCCATCACTGTTCTGGGGCCCACTGGACCACTACAGCCCTTAGTCTCCCAGCTCCACCTGCCCCCTAGCCTGGGGGGCTCTCTCGGGCACGCTCTGAGGTGGGTGCTCAGCTCGTACTGGACAAGGCACGGACAGGGTGGGGGCTGCTCAGCCTGGCCAAGGGGCTTCAGGACCAGGCTGGGGTGCAGGCTGCCCAGGGTTTGGACAGAGCCAGCTGGGCTCAGGAGTGAGCTGTGCTTCCGCCCGTGTTCTGTGGTGCTAAATATAGCAGCCACGGAGGGGAGTTTCCGGTTACAGCCCCCCCCCCAGTGCCGGGAAATCGATGCCAGCTCCATTAGGCCCAGCAGCCGTGCCTGCTGACCTGCCCCACCGGGCTGCAGAGCAGAGTGAGGGGGCTGGACTGCACCCAAGTCTAGGAGCCCCGTCCTCCACCCCACCCCCACCAGTCTGGAGCCCGGCACACTCCCCAGGGCACAGAAAGCCACCAGCCCCACCCAGTACCCACGAGTGGTCACTCAGAGACAGTGGGCAGCGCCTGCAGCCTGGCCCAGAGGGCCATGGGAGCTCTAGAGGTGGGCATCAGGAAGCTGCAAGGGCGGGAGCCAGGACGGGGCAGCTCAGCTGGGTGGCACTCCCCCTGGGACTCACTCTCCAGACGCACTGGGGCTGGAGCCTCCTCTGGACAGGGTGGAGCTGGGCTGCTCAGGACCCACTGCAGCCCAGCCCTGCAGCCACATGGACACACACCACATGCCTAAGGGCCCTCCCCAGCAGCATGTCAGTCACCTGGCTGGGCTCCCAGGAGGCCCCACCTGGGCGGCCCCACCTGGGTCCCAGCTGGCATTTGCATACAGGTGGTGCTGCTGGAGTGGGTCCCTTGGGCACAGCCTCCTCAGGGCGGCCTCGAATGCCAGGCCCAGGGGCTGTCTGTGCTGCTGCTCCCAGCGGGGCTCAGCCATGAGCACTCCCCAGGCCAGCAAGGAGTGGGGACCTGGGTGTTGCTCCATGCCTGTTCACGAAAGTGCCTGCCTGCCTGTCTGGGGTCAGTCTGGGGAGGGGCGGGGGAGCATAGGAGGGCAGGTGGACCTCAGCGCTGGTGAGGTGCCCCCACCTGACAATGGGGTGTCAGCGGGAGCCAGAGGCAGCGTGTCCTGCCCGGGGTCCTCCACCATTCCAGCCCAGGGCCCAGTCCCGGGGGACACCAGGGCACAGAGCACCAAGTCAGGTTCACAGCAAAGCTCCCGGTCACTCTGGCTCCCCTGGCCCCACCTGCCTGTGGGGAAAGCATTCTCTGGCCACTTCGCCCTCCACAGGGTCAGTGGACCGTGACCCAGGCTGCTCCTGACCCGTCTCCCAGGGCATCGCCCAAGGGGCTGACCAGAGGGTTTGGGGATCCAGGTCACCACCCTCAGAAAGAGTCAGGCTACCACCCTTAGAAAGGATCAGGCCGGCCCTCCCTCCAGGAAACCTCCCCAGCCCTTGGGCTGGGCCCCATCCCTGACTGACGGCCTAGCAGTGCCCGCAAAAGCCTGCAACCATGGTGACCAGCACATGCTCACCACAGTGGGTTCCAGCCCACCTGTTACATACGGAGCCCTTACTGGGTGCCTGGCTGAGCGGGCAACGAGCCTTCCTGTGCCCCCGAGTGCTCGAGGGTCACAGAGGGCAGCTCACACAGTCCCTGACCCTCAGGACAGGCCAGTGTGCAGCACAGGGGTCCTCAGGTTTGTAGGCCAGACCACACACAGGCTGGCAGGCGGACTGACACCTCCATGGCACAGGGGACACAGGGGCGACTGGGGGCGCCAGGCCCAGACCCAGGGCAGCTTTGGCTCTGGGCTCCTGGAGGGGGCTCCAGTGCAGCCAGTCAGTGTGGGGACCCTGCACCTGCCCCAGCAGCAAGGGGCGAGTGCCCTCTGGAATGCAGCCTGCAGTTCCGTGAGCGCCTCCTCCTCCTGACTTCTGGCTGCCTCACTCCGCGGCCCAGTGCCCAGTGGGCCCAGCCTCAGGCCCACTGTGCTGCCTTCTCCGAGGGCTTGGCCTGGCCGAGCTCCCATCCCCCCCTCCTGCCCCAAGAAGCGGGACAGCCTGGCACCCTCCCCTCTGCCTCTCCCTGGGCCCCACCGAGGCCTATGACACTCCCCGAGGCCTGGCCCTAGCCCTCCGCCAGTCGCTGGCTTCCCACAGCAGCCCCTGCACCACCTGCAGAGGCTTCTGCTCTAGAAGAACCAACAGATCTCAAGGAGAGCCTCCCCTCCAGCGCCCCCCCCCCCGCCCCCGCTTGCCTGTCGTCACAGTTCGGGGCCAGTGGACACAGGCTGGGGGGATACAAGGCTTTATTAGGTCTGCAGAGCAGGTAATCAGGACCGGCCTCTGTCCAGACGTCCTGGAGTCTCACTGAGGACTCAGACCAGGGGCCACATGGCTGAGGAACCACGAGATACCAAAGATGACACCGAGGGTCTTGGGGACATCTGGGTCATCCGCAAAGGCCTGGGCGCCATCCAGGGGCAGGTGCACGACCTCAATGAGCTCACCCTCCTCGGCCAGGCCCCCGCCCGGGCCGCCCCACTGGGCGTCTGTCACCTCTGCGTAGAACATGGTCTGGCTGGAGCCGGTCAGTCCCACCCCAGACCTACAGGTCAAAACAGAGTCTGCTGAGCCACCCACGCAGGCCCCACCAGCCACCCCTGCCCTTCCACAGCCCTCTCCACCCCGCTCCTTCCAGTCCTCTGGTGGGCAGGACTCCAGAATGCTCCATCCCACACCCCCAGATCCCCACCCCTGGTGTACACACCCCATGTGATCCCCTTCCCTCGAGTGTGGGGGAAACCTGGGAATATGTTGGGTATCACTTCTGTGATCAGGTTACGTCACGTGACAAAGGCAGAAGGATTCTACAGATAGAATTGATGACCCTAGTCAGCTAACTTTGAGTTCATCAAAAGGAACACTATCCTGGGTGGGCCTGATCTAATCAGGTGAGCTCTTCGGCAAGGGTTTAGAGGTCACAGACAGAGGAAGTCAGGGAGACACTGTCCTGCTGGCCTTGAAGACAAAGCAAGCCATCAAGCTGTGAGGGAGCATGAGGCCAGAGCCTGCCAGGGGCCTCAAAGAGCTGACAGTGGTCCCAGCCAACAGCCAGCCAGGAAATGGGGTCCTCAGACACACAGCCACGAGGAGAGTCTGCCACAACCTGTGAGCTGGAAAGAGGACCTGAGCCCCAGACAAGACCGCAGAACCGGCCGACGCCCTGACTGCAGCCTGGCGAGACCCTGAGCAGAGGACCCAATTCCCCCGTGAGCAGACCGCTGACCCGCAACAGCCGTGAGGTTGTCAGTGTGAGCTGCTGGAAGCTCTTGGGTCTCTGGCAGGTTGGTCTGCAGCGCAGACATTCAGGGCTCCAGGCTGGCTGGAAACAGACACGCCCGGCAGCCCGTGCAGCCCGGGCCCGTGAGAGTTCCCCACGCCAGCCCCGCAGGACACCACCTCCAGGCTGGGAACAGCAGGTGCCGAGGCAGCCCAGGCAAGCGGCCAGGGCTCATGCTGGTGGTGAGTGGGGGCAAGGTACCCAGGCCCACTGGTCCTAGGCTGGAGAGGGTTGTGAGGGAGTCCCCTCCCTCAGCAGGCGGTGGCCAGAAGGGGGCTGCTGGCTGCCAGGAGGGGGCCAAGCATCCAGGCAGAGGGCGTGGCCCGGAGGCAAGAGTGGGCGGCTATGGTGCCTGCTGGCCATGAGGACAGGGTGGTGGAGGGGCCAGTCTGGACTCCAGAACCGGACGGGCAGAGCCAAGCATGGGTTTGCAGGGGGAGAGGGGAACCAGGGGAAGTCTGGGAGATGTCCAGGGGATGAGGGGGACCCCAGATCACCCAGGAGGTTGGCTGAGGCCAACCGGAGGCCTGCAGGGTGGAGGCTGCCCTTGGAGATGCGGGGTGGGGAGCAGGTTGAAGGGGTTTCCATTCCTGACTCCCCAAGTCCCCCTCCCCCCAGGAGGGGAGCCCTCACCCAGACTGACCTCGCCCAGCTGCTTCCTCCGTCCTCCAGCCCCTTATCTCCCTCGACCCTTCCTGATGGCCCGTTTCCGCCGGCGGCCATGGCTTGTGCCTTTGATGGCCAGCCTGCAGGGTTTCCAGTCCCGGTTTCCGCCAGCATGTGAAGGAGATGGGCGTGGCCTCTGGCCCAGACCAAGAAGAATATGCCCAGCAGGCCGGGCACTGCCTGTCCATCCTTACTCAATCACGTCCTTAGCCACGTGAGCTCAGACAAGTGCCTGCACTGTGCCCCCTGTGACTGGCAGGTGAGTGGCCTGGCTCACCTCTGGGGTCATGGGCAGGAAGCCCTGGGCCCTCTACAGGGCAGCACAAGCTCTGCTGTCTGTCCAGCCCCTGTCAGACCCACAAGCACAGATGCCACAGTGCCCTCCAGTCCCGCCTCCCACAGCCACCCCTCGCCTCCAAAACACAAGTCTGAGCAGGCGGCTCCCTGCCCAGATCCCTCCTTGGCTCCCCAGCATCCTCAGGATCAGGTCATAGCCCAGAGGCCCTGCCCGTGGAACCACTGATGCTGGGGCTGTGCATCCACTTGCCCCTGAGCCTTGGCCATGTGGCCTGATGCCAGGACTCCGCCCAGGCTCACCTCCTCTGGGGAGACCCCAACCCCTCCAGGATACATCCCACCAGCCTTCCTCCTTGACCGCCCACTGGTCTGCTCACAAGCCCAATCCCTACCCAAGGTCAGGCTCCTCAGATTCTCCCCGCCCCCAGGACTGAGGGCTGGGAGTGGGGCCAAGTAGCCACTGGCTGGCCACACAGAGGACACCTGCATTTAACACCAAGATGATTAACTCTTTGGCACAGAAATGCTGTTTAACATGGAGGCTGCAGGCCCCGGCTCATCTCCTTCCTAGGCCACCCAGGCCAGGGGGACACCCTGACGAGGGCCCCACAGTGAATGGCCCCTGCCTTTGGAGAAGGCTGCCACGGGCCGGTGCTCAGTGTGTGGAGGAACACTGTGACACCCTCCTCCTGCGCAAGACTTCACCGGAGTTGGGGACCCATCACAGTGCCCCTGAGGCAGGGGACGGGCTTCACTCCACAACATCCTGTCCTGGGAAGACAGCCCCAGCTGTGGACCCTGTGGGGAGCCTGCGGCAGGGACACCTGGGCTTCAGTGGGGCAGGCCCTGAAGTCCGGGCTCCAGGTGACACTTCCCTCCCCAGGAGTGCCGAAGCCCCCGTCCCGACCCCCAGCCGGGGACTCAGCCTGCCCCATTCCTGAGCCGCTGTCTGACAGATCTGTGACTCACCCCACCCCCAGCGCCTGGTGCTTAATCCCACAGGAAGTAGAGGCATCTGTCGGCAGCAGCTGCCACCGGAGCGGGCCCCACAAGGCTAGGGGCCGCAGGGCGGGGGCACGGGCCAAGCGTGCTCCAGAGCCAGCCCCACGAGCCCCAGGTTCCGGCCTGGATCTCCATCTGAGGTGCGTTCTGTCCAGCCTTCCCCCAACCCCACATTGAAAAATAAGGAGGAATCGCCTGGCTTGCACGCCCCTGGGAACAGGGCGCTCACTGCCTCGAGGGCAGCCTGTCCCGGGAACGCACTGATGGTGGGATGCCCTTCCCAGACATGCAGGCCTGTGCGCGCAGCCCCACTCACTTGTACGTGGCGACCCGGCGCAGGTTGGAGGGGGCCAGCTGGTAGCCGCACTCTTCCCAAGCCTCCTTGCAGGCTACCTCCTCCAGCGAGAGCCCCCGCTGGTCCAGGAGGCCGGCGCACAGCTCGTACGTCACCCCCGCTGAGCCAGGCAGGGCCGCCTGCAGCTCCCGGGGCCCATCCTGGTCCACGGCTGTCAGGGACCCTGGGAAGTGGCGCTCCACCTCGCTCATATACACAGCTGGTTGGGGGGAGGGAGGGCAGACCACAGTCACAGAGGTCACAGCCACGTGGTGGCCACCTCCACGTGACCCACCTAGGCCAGACCCCCTCATCGGGCCTCAGTTTCCCCTGGAGCCTTCTCCCCACATCAGCATTCTGACTCTAGGACCACAGGGGCCTGAAAGGGACCCTGCAGATCTCCCCTCCCTGCACACCTGCTCCCGCAGGCCTCACCTGGCCGGAACTGCTTCACCAACACCAGGCTCCTCCGAGAAGAGTTGAACAGGAGAATGGTCACACTGGGGGGGGCGGTGGACAGAGCTCAGCACAGAATCAACCCCTCCCCTCACCTCCCTGGGGGCCCTGGCTACCATCCTCCTGTTCCCGGCCCACTTTGTCTCTCAACAGCCCAGGAAAATTGGGTCCCTTGCTCAGATGGGGAGACTGAGGCCCAGGGAGGGCCAGAGCTCGCAGGGTCCCACAGTCGGGCCAGGACCCGAGCCCACTGAATTCCAGCTGCAGGATGGGGGCAGGGGGGTGGCGACAGACATGTTAGGCAGCTGGGCAGGTTGGGGGGGTGGCAGCTGAGGCCAGGTGACTGATGGGACATGTGGCCCCTGCTGGCCAGCTGCTTGTCAGCCACACTCCTGGAGCCGTGGCACTGCCCAGCCATGGGGACAAGGGTACCTGGATGGTCTCTTTCAGGTCCAAGAGGGCCTGCCCGACACCATGGTCCAAGTGGCCTGATCTGGGGGCCAACTCAGCCTCCAGGCCTTGGGCTGAGCCCTCAGAAAGGAAAGTGAATGAGGACTGAGGCTGGGGATGTTCAGAGAACAGGAGGGCGCAGAAATGCAGAGGCAGGAGTGGGGCTCCAAGCCCTGGGTCCCAGTGTCCCCATGGGCATCAGTCTGCGGCTTCCCCAGTGGCCAGGCCAGGCTGGGCCCTCACCTGTCATGTGTCTTCATGAAGTCCCACGATTTCTGGGTGCCGTTCTGAAAGAGGAGGGCGGCGCTCAGGGTGGGCCGAAGGGCTGCCAGCAGGGGTGGAGGTGCTCTGGGGAGCTGAGAAGGCCACACAGACCCACGGCACCAGCTCCTGCCAGGGAGACCCACTCACAGCCCGGGCCCACGGGATTCGGGAGCTGTGACAGACGTGGGAGGGGTGGCGGCCCAACCTGGGCAAGGAGATCAAGGACAGCCTGACGCTCTCCAGGGCGTGAAGCCAAAAACCGGGCAAAGGATGGAAAGGCACACCAGGCACAGCAGGAGCTGCCACCCGGCACAGGCTGAGCACAAGGAGCTGCAAAGAGATGTACACTGTCACCAAGTGTGGGGAAGACCCTGGGGGTTCAAGGAAGGGGCAGGTATGATGTGTCCTCATAGTCAGGGTAAGGAAGGTCTCAAATGGGCAGAGCTGAGATCAGGTTTTCACTGCTGACACTCCCTCAGGCCACTGGACAGAGAGAAATGGGAGGGCAGAAGGGGCAGCCTGGCCCCCTGAGAGCGCACCAGCTCCAGGAGCAGCTGGGGCAGGGTGGCGCCAGAGCTAGGCGGGAGATCACACTACAGGACAGGGTGATTCAACAGTGATGACTGGACAGTGGGACAACCCCCTCCCTAGCCCGGTTTCTGTCTTGGGCTGTCTCTCATGCATCCTGTGGTCCTGCTGTTCTGTCATTTCCCTCCACCAGCCTGCTCCCCCACCCTGGGCACCCTGACCCAACGGGCTCCCAGGGCTCCAGGCAGCATTCAATGAGTGAAGGAGGTGGTGCGGGTCAGGGGCGTGGGCTGGGCCCAGAACTGACATTAATGGGGTTTCAGCAGGCAGGGGGTAGGAGGAGCCCAGAATCCTTCCAGCTGGCCACCGCTAGGCCAGGCGGGCTCCCATCCCCGGTGCTAGAGCGGGCAGCAGCCATTCCACCAGCCCCACCCCCTCCCCACCAGGTTCCTGCAGATGGAGTTGGACCTGGGGCCCTGCCCTGTGGCTGCCCATCACCAGCACGCTTAGCTTATCTGCCTTCAACCATTGCGTCAGCCCTGGTGAGCCTCTGACCCCACCCTTGAGACTCTGTACAGGTCATGAAATGGACATGGACCTGAGCACCAAAGACAGAAAGTGCAGCTAGAGCTGCAAAGAGGTGGGATGCTAAGGGACAGCCTTTGTGAGGACTTCCTGGAGGAGGTGACACGGCACCAGACCCCACAGAAGTGAGGCAAGGGCATCCCCAGCAGGGGGACCTCACAGGTCCCCTCACAGCCCCCGTGCTGGTCCAAGGGGAGCAGGGAAGAGTGGCCCGAGGCACAGGTGTCCTGGAGGGGTGGCGGGGTCTGGGTCTCCAAGGGGAAGGGAGGGCCAAAGCCCTGTGGTGCGCAGGCCGGCTGCCTGGGAGGCCGCTGTGAGGCAACACCCCGAGAGGCAAGCCCAGGCCTGCCTGCAGTCCCGCCACCCCGGGGCGACCCACCCACCCGGACAGGCTCCAGGGAAGGCCTGCCCCCCAATCGGCCATGTGCCTGCTCTGCCCCCTGCTTCTCTCAGGGTGTCACCCCAGGCAGGTCTCGGGGACCCTCCCAGCTCAAGATCAAAAAGTCTGTCAGACCCTTAGGTCCGGCCAGGGCGAGGTGCAAGGGAAGGTTCAGAGAGGCCCACTGAGGCCCAGCTGGCCTCTCCCACAGAACCCCCTGCCCAGCAAGTGGGACCAGGCCTGGGTCATCCTCCAGAGGCCCTGGGAGGGAGGGACAGGACTGGAGTGTGAACACAGCCCCTCCCTCCCAGAGCCACAGGGGGTGCCCTGCCTCTCGTCCTTGGGTCTGTCCGTCCACCAGATCTCCCCTGGCCAGAGGCGGCCAATGACCAGAGGCTGCAGATGCCCCTCGGTGGCACGCACTGCCCAGCCCCATGATGTGTAGCCCCTGAGGGAATGCTGTCCCGGCCCCCAGCCCCTGCCCACCACAGCCTGTGGCCTGTGCTGGCTCAGCACTGGTTACCAGCACCGGTCTGCACTTCACGGGAAGTGGGGGAGAGAGCGCCACAGCCATGGGCTACAGGGGGACGTGCCTGGACCACCCTGTGCCCACCTGCTGCCCCCCAGAGCCACCAGGGGCTGCACAGCCCTTCAATCAGGGACCCCCGCCCCAGGCCAATGCCAGGCAGAAGGGCAGTGACCTCCACGTCCCCACACTCTGACCCTCGACTGACCCCCGCTTCTGCCCCAGGCCAGTGCTGCCAATGTGGGTCCGTCCCGGGGATAGGAATTCCCTGTCCCCTGGAACCAACAGGGCTACAGCCACAGGGAAAGTGGGGGTGCGGGGGCTTCTCTCGGGCTGGGGACCAAGGGGCTTCACAGGGTTGGTGAGAGGAAGGGGCCCAGAGAGGACAGGAGGGACAGGATGCTGCAGGCAGAGGGGCACCACAGACCCGGACCCCCTGTCCTGACCAGGGGCAGGAGGGCAGTCTTCATCTGAACAGCATGGAGGAACATGCTGGGGGCGGGTGGAGTGGGCAATCAAAAGGTGGGGGGCCTGAACCAGGCAAAGCCAGTTCTGTCACCCAGTACATATTTCTTGTGAACCTACTACGTGCCCAGTGCCAAGGGAGGCAGCGGTGGTCCTGTTCCCTGGGTGGTGGACTGGAGGAGGTGACGCCCTGGGAGTCGGGCAGGTGGAGACTCGGAGGAGGTGCCCTCCGAGGAAGCCCACCTGGAGAGGCTCTCCAGTGCCCCCCCCCAGCTCCGTCTCCTGCCTCCTCCCTCCCGGCCTCCTCCCTTCGTTCCCCTTCCTCCTCTGCCCAGATGGAGACCACCACCTCCAGGAAACTCTCCGTGATCCCTGGGGCGCCCAATACGTTCCTCCGAAAAAAGGGCCGGGGCTCAGCAAAGCCTCCTTGGAGGGAGGAACGGTCCCCCGAAGTGTCTCTGCCGGGGCCCCTCCCCAACCCGAGCGCCTCTGGGTCTGCGAACCCGGACCGGCTCTGGGGCGCTCCGCGGGGAGGCAGGGCGGTCAGGGCGGGGCTCCGGAAGGGGCGGGGACTGGATTCCAGGGCTACGGGCAGGGCTCCTGGCGGGGGCGGGGCTCCTGGCCGGGGCGGGGCCTGGAATCCAGGGCTCTGGGCGGAGCTCCAGTGCCGTGGGCGGGACTCTGGGCGTGGACGGGCTCTGGGGCCGTGGGCGGGGCCGGCGACGGGCCGCGGAAGCGCGGGCGCGCTCACCTGGCGGTAGTGCAGCGTGAGCGGCCGCAGGTAGGGCGAGGATGCGCAGCGGCCCACGGCCGCCCCCTCGATGCGTTCCATGGCGGCGCGCGGGGTAGCCCGGGCCCGGGGCGGACGCGGGCAAGGCCGGCGCTGGACTCGGGCGGGCAAGCGGGCTGGCGGGCGCGTGACCGGCTCTGGGCATGCCCAGTGCGCGTGGGGCGGAGCGGGCGCGCGGGGAGGGCGGGGCGGGGCGGGCGCGCAGGTAGCACCTGCCGGCGGCCGCGCGCAGGCAGTGACCTCCCGGAGCCCCAGGGGGTGAGCCGGCCGTAGGGGACTCGGCTCTGCGGGGTTGGGGCCGGCCGAGGGTGTGGGCCCGCGCGGGCGGGCGTGACGGGAGGGGACGGGTCGGGGCAAAAGATCGCCGGTGCTCGGGAGCTTGGGACCTCACGGTCGGGGCAGAGGGCTTCGCGGTGCAGCTCTGGGGAGGATGAGCCGAACGGATGGCTCCCCCACCGGCGCTGACCACCACTCCGAGATTGGGACTTCCGGGGGCGGGGCCAGGCTTCCAGGGAAGGAGAGACTGGGCCCTGAACAGAGAGGTTGGCGGTTACGGCTGCGGCTGCCTAGCGGAGCAGGAGAGGAGGAAAGAAGAGGTCGAGGGATCCCTGCGCGGGCAGTGTGGGTGGAGAGTGGAGACACCTCTCCGGAGCCTCATGGTTGGGAAGAGAGAAGGCTCTAGAAGGAGGGCAAGGCCAGAGGAGCCCGAGTGGGAAAAGGGAGGGACCAGGGCCTAGGTGGAGCCAGGCCCTCCCCTCCAGGCTCCTGGGGCGGTGGCGGTGGCGAGCTGGCCTGGGCGGGACTGTCGACCTGCCCCACGTGGGAGGAGCTGCCACTCCCTGTCTCAGGGGCTGTCCCTCCTCCACCTCAGGAGCCAGCTGCTACTCCCTCCCCCAAGAAGTACCTCCTGCTGGCACCCCTCCCAGGCAGCTGGACTCCTTCCTTGGGTGTGGATCCCGAGGACCCCCTCCCCAGGGGCAGGTGGAAACGATAGGGTGGGGGAGCTGAGCCCTGCACCTGTTCTCTGAACTATGGCCTTGGGGGACGGCCCAGGTGGGGCTGGCTGTGTGGCCTTAAAGTTGACTCCCATGTCCCCGTTATCTATTGCTGTGTGACAAAGCACCCTAAAATTTCATAGCTTAAAGCACCCATTTATTACTCTCTCCCCTGGTATGTGGATGGCCCTGGCTCCACTGGGCAGCTCACCCTTGGGGTTTCTCTGTGGTCACGATCAGGTAGCATCTGGGGCTGAAATCTTCGGAAGGCTCAATGGGGTTGCAAGTCCAAGATGTCTTCTTCCACCTATGTCTACCTGCCCATGTGGGTAGCTGGAACGGCCCAGGCTGGCTGGCCGTCTCATTGCATGTGCCCTCACTATGCCATGTGGCTGGCTTGGGCTTCCTCAGAGCATGGTGGTCTCGGAGCAGTGGGATTCTTGGCAGCCAGCTCCCGCAGCACACGGTCACTAAGCGAGGCTTCTCATGACCCAGCCTCAGATGTCTAGCAGTGTCACTAGGGAAGTCTGGAAGGAGGAGGCCTGGAAGCGTCCATCAAGCACTTCCACCATGCACAGTAGGTCTGCTCCGCTCAACTTCATGATCACAACATGGCCTCTGTGACCCAGGTATCACACACAGGCCCAGTGGCATCAGTAAAGGGGAGGGGTGTCTCTTGTTAGGAGGAAACCCTTGCCCAGAAGCCCCCATTGTGAGCACCAATGACCATTCACCTCCAAGGTCTGGTCCAGGGGGCAGGGCACATCGCCCTCCCTGAGCACACACCACGGATGGTGACGCCCCCAACCCGAGGCTGGGCCTGTGGGGAGGAGGTGAGGTGGGTGTGCAGGGGATGTAGGAAATGTGTCCACCACCTCAGCCTCACAGCCCTGGAGGATGTGCTTTTCTCGCACATGCACGTGCGTGCGCACATCCCTTTTTTCTCTCCCGATACGTGCACCTCAGGAGCTCTGGCTTGATCAGTGAGGGTGTTTGCTCCCTTCATGAGAGTGCACACTTTGTGGCATGTTAACAAGTGTGTCCTGCTCACATCTCCTCCACGGGTAATGTTCTGGTTTAATCGCTGCCTCTTTCCCCTTCTTTCCTTCTGTGATGGTCCATTTATGTGTCAGCGGGGCTGGGCCACAGGTGCCCAGACATCTGGTCTGACATTATTTCTGGGTGTGACTGTGAGGGCGTTTCTGGGTGAGATTCACGTCTGAATCGGGGGACTGAGTAAGCAGACGCCCTCCCCAGTGCGGGGCCTCCCCGGCTCCGTGCAGCCTGACTGGAACACAAAGTTGGAGGAAGGGGGCCTCTGCCTGACGGTCTTCCAGCTGGGATGCCGCTCTGTTGCCTCCAGACTCAGACTCAGGCTGGAACCGCACCGCCGGCTCCCCTGGGGCTCCAGCTGGCTGACTGCAGATCGTGGGCCCTCGGCCTCCGTAACCACTGCATGAAACAGTTCCTTATAATAAATTTATATATCTATAGAGAGATTTATATATCTATCTGTTCTATTTTATATAGATAGATATATATATAACATATACGTGTAGATTTGTTCTGTTTCTCTGGAGAACCTATTACTACTTCTTAGCAAGGTCTCCGCGGTCCAACACCCTGCCTCCAGGTCAACACACCTGGTCATCCTGCAATTGGTCCTTTGTGGTGGCGACCCTCCTCCTGTCGTGCTGGCCCGGAGCAGGGCTCCCCGCATCCTCCTGACGAGCTCCTTTCCATGCATTGGTGGCCCCATGCCCTCCTCGCCCTGGTCCACTTCCTCGTTTTGCTGGCCCACATCCTCCTCATCCTTGAAATGCCTTGTGAAAGCTGATGAGTTGAGACCTGACACTTGTGGAAACGTCACCAGCCCCTCACCCTGACTGCCTTCTGACCGGTGGTTAATTCTCGTTTGAAGACCATTTTCCCACGATGAAGGTGCCCGCCACTCCTGGTGCCACGGTAACCACCAAGCCCCTTCCTGACCCTTTGTGGCACCTGTCTCTCCCTTGGCAGCAGTCAGGTCCCCAGATCCGTGGTGTCCTGTCTCCAGCTGGGTTTCTCAACCCCCGCCCAGGTGGCCCGTGACCATTTCCATCTGAAGACATGTGCCCTTCAGTTTGGGAAACGTGTTACATCTTTACTGTTATTTGCTTTACTTTCCTGCTTCTCTCTGGAGCTGCAGCGAGTGGATGTTGGATTCCATGGATGTGGACGTAGAAGATTTTCTTTCCTTTCCTCTTATTTGTATCTCTCTGTCCTTCAGTTCCATGTGATAGGAGAGTTTCTCGGTTTTATCTTCAGTCCATCCATCGTGGTCGTGTTTCTGCCGTCGTGTTCTGATCCTTGTGGAGTCTGCGCTTCCCTCTCCCTCACGCGTCCTTGTTTCCTGGACGTGTCTTCACCCTGGGGGGGGGGAGGTCACAGTTGTTTCTTGGTCCCCCCTTGCCGGCTCTGTTTTCTTTAATATGGGGTTGGGAGGCCCTGTCTGTGTCTGGGGGGGGTATTGTCAACTGGGGGGCTGCCCTGCAAACCAGCCCCTTTGTGGGCCCCCAGATTTCAGTATCTGGGATTCTTTTCTCTGGGCCTTTTGGTATCTCCAGATAGTGGCCCTTGGGCCTCTGGCCTGGGCCACACAAACGGAGTGTCCGCTGGCCCTGCCCCGAGTTCAGGTCCTCCAGAGAACCCCAGGCCCGCAGGTGGCCGGGAGTCTGTCTCGGCTTTCCTTTCTGTCCCTGTGCCATCCCTGCACGGTGTCCTGTGTCATTGCTGTGGTTTCTGGTTTGGAGGCACACCTTTGTCTCTGGCCTAAAGCTCCACCCCTTTGCTTTTTTCTTTGTTTTCCAAATTAACTTATTTATCATTGACCTTCATTTTTCCTTAGAAATGTTAGAACAGTGTGATAAAACCAGTGCAGGAATCTGGATTGGAATGGCATCGGGTCTGCAGACTGCCTGGGAGAAACTCGAGTCTGCTGGCCTCCACGTGGGCTCGCCCGGGTCTGCCTGCGTCCAGACTTGCTCCCCGGGAGCCGGGTGGCTCCTCTGCAGGCAGATCCCCAGGCCCTGCATGTTCCCTGCATCGTGAATCCTATCCTACTTTCTATAAGAGTTCTGCTGGGTTATCGCCAGGGTGAAGGAGCACTATTGATTTTTTCAATGTGAAATGTGTTGTACATGCAGAAGAGCATAAAAAATGTATTTGTGTAATGTACAGTTTAAAGAATAATAGGAAAAGAGCCACGCAGGAGCCAGGTCACAAAATAGCACGTCTCTGGCACCCTGGAAGCCGCCAGGGGCTCTGCCCGCATGAAAGTAAGGAGGAGGGAGTTCCTCCAGGTGTTGTGTACCATCTCCCTGCTCTTCTGAACTCTTTCTGCATTTAGTGTATGTCCCCAAGCTATATTCTCCTCTGTTTTGACAAACTGTTCAGCCTAAGGCTCCAGAAGAGACGCTGAGCAGAGCCTCAGGGTCCTGGTTTGGCCTCAGCCTCCCTGAGTATTTCTAGGAGCAGTTCTGGGGCCATCAGTGGGCAAGGACACAGATGATCTAGGGACACCCAGACCCCCAGGGTCGGGGCATCTGGCAGGACTTGGGGGATAGGCTGCCCTGCATTTCTGCTTCTAAACCCACTAGGTCCCTCTCCCAGTCCTCCAATATAGGTCAGGCGTCAGTCAAAGCAGACACTTCTGGGGATGCCACATCCTCAGCTGTCCCAGAGGTACCATCTCTGGTGTCACACTGTCTGATCTGGATGGCTGACACAGGGGCACAGCTGTCCTGCAGACATCTCCCTTCACCACCCCCTGGGACTGAATTCCTTTGGCTCCTACGTTAGACACTGGGGGTCCGTATGCCTGGCCGTTCTCTTTCTTGGTTTACACTCTCATTTGCACGGAGCACATCCTCTGCTAGCTTCTTGAGATAGAGTGCATGGAAGATACATTTTAACATCTTGCCTGTGTGTGAGTCTTTATTACACCCTCTTACTTGAATGATAGCTGGGCTGGGTATAGAATTCTAGGTTGGAAATCACTTCCTCCAGCACTTTGTAGGCATTGCTACATTGTCTGCCTATCTCCAGTGTGGCTGCCTCCACTTCTCAAGCCTTTCTGAGGCCTCTTTTGGGATCTAATACATGTTGATTTGGAGAATGTCCCATTGGTACTAGAAAAGAGTGTGCCTCTTTCTATTTATTGCATTATCCCAATTGTCCACATCTGTGCTTATGGGTGTTTGAGCTCTCAGTTTCTGAGAGAGGAGTTGGAGTGTTTCCATCTCCTACTACAGTGATTGGGTCAATTCTCATCTGTTGCTTTCTGTCTTCTGAGGCTGTGTTTTTATTTGCATATAGGTTATATTTTTTTGATCTGCTGTTCATCTCACAAGTATTGGTATCTCTTTGTCCTTCAAAATGTTATTACTTTAAAATCTATTTTCTTGTTTATTAAAATAACTACCCCAGCTTTCCTTTGGTTAAAAGTTCTCCATCTTTTATTTTCAAGCCTTGTGTGTCCTATTGTTTTAAGTGCCTATTTTGACAACATAGTACTAGTTTGGGGGGTTTTTCCTCTCCATTTTGAGCCTCCAATTTTTGTTTTGTTTTTCGTGAGGAAGACCAGCCCTGAGCCAACATCCGTTGCCAATCCTCCTCTTTTTGCTGAGGAAGACTGGCCCTGGGCTAACATCTGTGCCCATCTTCCTCTACTTTATATGGGACACCGCCACAGCATGGCTGACAAGCAGTGCGTCGGCTGGCGCCCGGGATCTGAACCCGCGAACCCTGGGCTGCCAAGCGCGAACTAAACCGCTGTGCCACCCGGCGGCCCCTTGAGCCTCCAATTTTGATCATTGAATTTAACCTGTTTGGATTAATTGTAATTACTGTTATGTTCAGACTTATTTCAGCCATCTGATTTTAGTTTTACTATTTGCTGACCAATTTTTTTTTTATTGTTCCTTGTTTTCCTCTATTCTGACATTCCACTGGATAAATAACAATTTCATCTGCTGCTTTGAAATACACTCTGTGTTTATTCTTTTGGTAGTTGCTCATAACTTACTAAGACCCACATTTCTGCTCTTTCCCCTTGTGCTAGAACATGTCAGTACCCACACAGGACCTGGCTCTAGCATACTTCACCTTCCTCTGTTCTCTCAGCAAACTCTCTCCCATCCCTACCGTGTTGGTATCACCAAGAATTTTGTTCTGAATTCATTGGTCCATTTGACAAATATTGAGCAAGCAGCCACTATGTGCCCAGTACAGTTCTTGGCACTGGGGGTGCAGTAGTGACTAAGCAGCCCAAGCCTTCTTAGAACTTCTGTTGCAGTGGGGGACGATAGACAAGTAAGCAAATATGCACAGATATGTTCAGATGGTGCTAGGCACTGGCTGGGGGATGGAACACAGTGGGAACAGGGAATGAACTGGGGGGCGTTTTGGATTGGGCAAATAGGGAGGCCTTTCTGAGGAGGTGGTGTTTGAGCAGAGGCCTGGGTTAAATACGGAAGCCAGCTGAATAGGTATCTGGGAAGAACAATGCAGGTGCAAAGGGCCAGGGGCAGGAGTGTGCCTGGCCTGGCTGTAGAATGACACTCGTCTTTGGTGGCCAGTTAGGGTGGCCGGAGCACCTGGAGGGAAGGAGAAGGCAATAGGAAATGGGTGGAGAAGGAGCCAGAGGCCCAGGGGAACACCTTGAGTTTCACTCAAGTGCTGCAGGGGGAGGTGCTGGCCCCACAATGTCATGGACGTCCACAATCACAGTGGTCAATTTTATGTCGGGTATATTTTATCACAATAAAGAAATACAAAAAAGAGCCAGAGAGCACACGCCTCCTGATGGAAGACTCTGCTGATGGACGGTTATCCCGCACTGGGGCCCGCGCTGACCTGGCCCACACTCGGCTCCTGTCTACAGCAGACGTGTGGTCGGGGCAACTGCCAGACAACCGGGTTTCTTCAAACAGGAGAAGCTGAGGATCAAGAGACTTGGCAACCAGTGACGACGCGTGGGCCCTGTGGGGTCCTCGTCTCATCGGGCCAACTGTAGGGAACATTTTCCTAAGCCGCCCGGGAGCCTGGCCCCTGCTTGTATCCATGTGCAATGGCATCACAGTTCCATCTGGGAAACCGTCTCAGAGACACATGGAAATATGAAGTGACTCCTAGGAGTAACTGCAGAACGACCTCGTTGGAGGAGGCACGAGGGGACAAGGAGGGAAGGTGGGGGCCAGAGGCGAGAAGGATGGGGGTGTGGGTCTGTGTGCCCCCGGGGCAGCATGAGGCGGGCAGGCACTCCGTCCCTTCTGCTGTGCCACGTGCCCTAGGGCCCTCCCCAAACTGAGTCTCTGGTCTGTAATTAGGCAAATCCTCAGTCTCTGCTTCTCCGAAGATGCCCCTCCTCTCTCTTGTCCTCCTTCAGGGAAGCACGGTCATGCTGGTGCCTCTCCATCCATCTCCACCCTCCTTGTCCCCGAAACCCTCGCCCTGACTGTGTCTGAGCCCTTCTTGGGGCGCCTCCCGAGTCCTGCACTTCAGCCTCGTCCGGGTCCTGGCCTCCGCATGTTCTCTTGGAGCCTGTGGCCCCACCTCTTGAGCTTATCTTTGAAGCCCATCTCTGGTCCGTTAGCCTGCCCCGCCCAGAATGGCGCAGCCACGTTGCTACTTTCTTCTCTCATGCTGGGCTCCCTGGGGGGTGGACCCCACAGACAGGGGCTGGGGCAGGGAGTTGGCCCCGTGGTGCCCTCTTGACCACCTGCCATGTTCTAAGCTGTGTGGACAGGTCTCACCTGGTCTTGTCTGTCTGTTGGCCTGTTTTGTCCCTGACTGGTGTTTCAGGGGGAGAGTGGAGACAATGGAGGTGCGCGAGTGCGTGTGTGTGCGCATGTGCATGTGTAGGTCACTCCCTCCCTTGGCCTGGGCGCCTAGGTTCCACCATGGAGCTGGCCAGAGCTGGGAAGGAAGTGCTTGGGGCAAAGGGGCGGGGCTTCCTCCTACCTGCCTGGATGCACAGCCCAGCCCTGATCCCCATCCCCCCAGGCCTGCCCTCCAGCCTGTGATGGCTCCCTGCCTGTTCCCCCTCCTGTCCTAGCTCTAAACTGGGGCTCAGTGCTGGGTGGGCCCTGGGGTCTGTGGCTCCTGCCGGGGCAGCCCCGCACCTGCACCCCCAGGTGCCCAGGCTCCTCGGTCTGGTCCCCCAGGATGGAGGAGGGTTACCTGCTGTCCATGGCCCTTAGCAATGCTCCCCAGGGTGCTCGTGGCAGCCCCACAGTGCACTCATCACCCCCTATACAGGGGAACTGAGGTGGGCGACACCACAAACCCTGTACCCCATGGTACCCCATGTACCCCTGGTGGGACTTGATGGTAGCCTCCCGGGCAGGGATGGGACAGAGTGGCTGGTGTGGGGTCATGTGAAGGCTGCCTGCCCCTCCACTGCCCCCGGGGCCCAGCCCTGTCCCCCAGCCATGGCAGGGTCTCCCCAGGACAGAATGGCCCATGTGAACCAGAATCAAGCTGAGCTGGGGCAGCGAGGCAGGACCAGGCCCACGGGCAGGAGTCCCTGGCCAGGTCTGGAAGCCTGCAGGGGCCACAGGGCAGGGTTGGGGTGACCCTCCTAGTGGGGGGGAAGGGTGTGGTGGGGCCTGGACTGGACCCCAAGGCCCATGGGCAAGCGGAGAGCATGTGGGCAGTGTGCTGAACTCTGGCCCTGCCCTCACTCAGGCCCCAGCACAGTGCAGACCCAGGCTCCCACGGCACCACCCGTGTCACCCTGGGGCGGGGGGCTGGACCGAGGCCCCACATTCCCAACCTCTAGGCGCCCCTGGGTCTCGAAGGAAACAGCTCAGCCAGGAGCCCAGGAATGCTCAAGCCCCATCACAGACCGAGCCCCCACATTCCCAACCTCTAGGCGCCCCTGGATCTCGAAGGAAACAGCTCAGCCAGGAGCCCAGGAATGCTCAAGCCCCATCACAGACTGAGCCCACCCGGAAAACACGACCGGGGGAACAATGACCTTCGTGTGACAGACTTTCCCCTCTGTGGGAGAAAATAGAGTTTAATAGAATGGCGATTTCCTGCATTTGTGCCTGTGCCTGAGGGGTGATTCACACGAGACCTCCCACAAAGAGGAGCTTCTAGCCAAGTTCGCCAGGGCTGGGTGCCCCAAGAGCCCTGTACCCCTCGGGCCCCCAGGGCTGGGCGAGGGTCCACCAGCTGTCCTCTGGGCCCCTGCCCTCCTCCTGAGCTACAGCTCCAACCCCAGCAGCTCGACCACGTGCAGAGGGCCTGGAGCTGGACAGGCAGCACTAGGGCTGGGAGATGGCATGGGGGCCTTCCCAGAGGAGGGGGTCCCAGGCAGAGCGTTAACAGCTGTGCAAGAAGCCAGCCAACAGGGACATGAGAGCTTCTCAGGGACAGAGGGTCTAGGGGCAGAGCTGTCAGAAGGTCTCCACTCCTGAGAGGTCAGGGATGTGGTGCCCGTGGGCTTGAGTACCGAGGGGGGCGGGGTGAGGGCACACCATGTGTCCTGGCGGAGGGGAGCTGGTTTGAGGGTGGGGTAGAGACCACAATGCCTGGGCCTACTTCCACATTCTGGATGAGCGGGTAGGGTGGCCTGGGGGCATCCAGGGACATACAGGGATCCAGGGACCCAGTGGGTCCTGGGTGGCGGGCAGTCCTGAATGGCCCAGGTGATCAGACTCAGAGCCCAGGGGATGTCTGACCTGCTCAGGGAGTGGGGACAGTCCCTCGTGGTAGGGGCTTTCCCTTCCGGAGAATAGGTGTGAGGGCAGGGCCTGTGGGGCAGATTCGACCCCTGCAGCCCCACTGTGGGGCGCGGGAAAGGAAGCTGTGGGGGGCAACCAGGGCTGCGAGCACAGGGCGGCTGGGACAGACGTGGGGCCCAGGCTCACACTGATTTGTACTCTTCAGAGAAATGCCGTCAAGATGCTGATCTCCATCCACCTCTACCCTTGACGGCTCTCCACCCCTGCCCAGTGTGTGCTGGAGGTCTCCTCGCCGTGACCTTCCAGCTGTGATGCGTTCTCCCAGGCACTGTCTCCTGACCTCTGTATCTCAACCTTTCTGGAGTCCCCAGGGTTGAGGGGCTCATGTGACCCACAAGCAGCCTGGCCACCACCCCCAGCCCACTGCCCCTGCCTGTGGCCACTGGCGTCTTGGTCTCTCCTTGGCAAGATCCCTGCTGACCACCCTCTTGCCTCCTCCTGAGGCTTCTCTCACCCCCACACCAGCCCTGCCATGGCCAGACACCCTTCCCTGCAGCTCTGAGGTCTTGCACTGGCTCCTCCAAGCCCTGCCCTTCCCCTCTGGGCCCCCTAGCAGGGAGAGGGTGGGACCCACTGCCCTGCTCTGAGGACACACAGCCCTTTTCCTTGGACATTCCTGACACCAGTGCAGGGCTGGCCCATGTGGCCATATAACGAGGCTCCACTCAGATGTCCTGCTGCAGGAGCCTGGTTGACAAAAGCCTGGTTGCTGCCCTCTGGGCCACAGGATATTTGTGCCAAGGCCTGGCATCCTGGATTGTCCCAACCCCCAACAGAACGATGGAGCTCAGCAGGGATGCAGAGGCGCCACCCACCTCCAGTCCTCCTGCCTCCCCTCTGCTTTCCCAGGGGCAGGCACCCCGCCTGGGGTTGGGGGCTCTCCCTGCTCTTCCTGCCCCCCCCCCCCGATTCTTCATAGGCATTTCTCCCTAAATCTCTTCCATGTCAGATCCCCACTTGGATCAGCTTCTCAGATGGGTTTAAGTTCAGGCACCCACCACCTCTCCTGGACCTTGTGACCTCCGGCTCTTCAGACCAAGGCACCAGGGTGGCATGGTTCCCCTCTTTCCCTGGTGGGTGCCCAAGCTCTTCATAATGCTCGCTGCCCTTGGTAAAGCGCCTACTAAGTTCCAGTGCGGTGCTGGGTGCTCTCCACCTGGCACCTCTTTTCGTCTGCACAAACCTGTGTTTTAGCTAAGGAGTTGAGAGGGGGACGAGGCCTGCCCAGGCCAGCAGCCCAGCCCTCAGGGACACAGACACCTGGGGATCTGGGTTGCCGCTCTCCCCTTGGCTCCTCTGGCCTCAGGCAGTGGCCTCCTGCAGCACTTAATTTCTGGGTTATCCACCTGTCCTTCAGCCCTCCAAAGCCCTTTGTCACCAACTTCTCTTATTAGATTCCGACATTTGAAATACCCATGGGGCTTTTTCTTGATTGAGTTGGATTGAATCAGGGGAGGGCTTTACAGGGTCGGCCGCATGAGGGCTTCAGAGGAAGGAACTGCCACTCTAGGGCACTGGGGAGAGGGGTGGGCTGGGGGCTGGCCAAGGGAGGTCTACGTCACGTGGGTATGAGAGCCAGCAGAGGTAGTGACTGTCTATGCCTCCACTGGCTTGGGGAGGGCTGGTAAGCTGTGGTGCTGGGTGGGCTCCCCTCTCTCTCCCACCCACTCCCACAGACCCCACTCCCAGCTGGGGGTGAGCATGTGGCTGAGGTGGCCAATCAGAGTGCTGCACTGGGCTGACCCACAGGGCCTGCTGAGTGGGCAGCCTTGGAGCAGAGGGGATGAGGGACAGGGAGGCCTGGTGAGGGCCCCAGGGAGATGGCCTGTCCACTGTGGGAGGGGGGGCACCTGGGGCCTGTTTCCCTCACTCCCCTCCCATGCCACTGTCCTGCCTCCTCCCACAGGGAGACAGTGGCAGCTGGGTTCCCTCCCCCGGAACTTGAGTCCTGCCTGATGCTGTTCTTAACCTCTTCCAGCCTGTCACCCCCTGCCAGGGTTCAGGGGAAGAGAGCAGACCTGGGCGGGGCTCCCCTCTGCCTGAGGACCCTCCTCCTCCTCCTGCCCCTCCTTCAGCTCTACAGCACTAGGTCTCAGGAGCCCAGCCCCACCCCGGCGTTGCAGGAGGGGACGTTGTGGCTCATCCACCCATCCTGAACAGGGGCAGACTGAGACTCAGAGAAGAGAGCTGAGCTGAGCCCCGCTGACCCCTGCCCCGGCTCGGAACCCCAGCCCCATGCCCAGGGCCCCCGGGCAGGTGGCCGCAGCCTCTGACCCCAGGCTGGGGCGGCCTCGGCGTCTGGGCCTCGCTCGGCTCGGAGCGTTTCCTGCCCGCGCGCCCCAGCCCAGCCCCGCAGGAAGTGGCCGCCTCCTGAACAAAGGGGCCGGCGGACAATGGCCATTGAATTGGCCGGGGCGCTCGCGCACGGACAGGCCGCCAGCTGCCCGCGCTGATAAGACCCGGCGCGGCGGGCTCGGCCGGCTCGGGACCAGGGCGGGAGCGCATGGCTGGCGACGGCCCCGCCCGCAGGCCGGAGGCCAATGGGGAGCCGGCGCGCAACCGCCGGCCGCTCGGGGACCAGTCCGGGCGCTCACTGGGGATAGGCCCCGCCCCCGTGTCTGCCCCGCTCAGGCATCCGCCCCTGCCCGAGACTATGGCCCCGTCCTCAGGCCGGCCAGGCGCGCACGCGGCCTTGGAAGTGCTGGACCCCGGGCGGTCCACCTGACGGCTGTACGGGCGAACGAAGCAACGGTTTGGAGAGAGCATGTTCGACATTTCCCCAAAAAGGCATCAGACGTCCTGATGCTGGGCCACACCGGGGCCTCGCTGCGCCTGCTTCGCCTTGTTCCGTGGAACGACAGCCCGGCTGGCTGACCCCGCACCCCGGCTTCCTGCGAGGGTCTCCCGCGGCTCCCTGTGCCGCGGGGGCAGCCTGGTCCCCACGCCTGCCCGGGGAGTGTCTGCTCTGGGCAGGCCCATAGGGCAGCGCCATTGGGAGGGGAGGTGGTGGAGGCCACCCAGGGCCATATTCCCGGGGGCTCCCCGCCTTGGGAACTCCTCCCCCTGAGGCCCCTGGGCACCGTGGTGAACATGGGCAGGTCAGTGTGCAGAGGCCGGGCGCTGAGAGCCAGCTCCCAGGGAGGAGTCGGGGTCCCTGCCCGGGCCTGGGCCATGGAGCTGAGTCAGGAGTCAGCTCCGTGCTGGCTCTGGAGGGCCCAGGTGCCCCTACGTCCCCACCCCTAACCTGGGAGGCTTCATGAGGCAGGGGCAGAGATGTAATCAGGGCAAGTGGCAGGGTGTGTGTGTTGGGGGGGGGGTCCCAGCATCTTCTGGAAGAAGCCACCCCTGGATTAGAAACCCACAGCAGGAGGGGAAGGGCTGAGAGGGCAAGACCTAGAGGTTTGGGGGAACTGAGGCAGGCTCTGTCTTCCTGGGCAGGATGAAGTGGTCCAGGCCCACTTCTGGTCCTGGTAGGCCCCAGGCAGGGAGAAGTCAGGAGTTCAGGCCTATGGCACCCTCCTGTCCCGTCTGTTTAGCCCACAGCTCTGCCACCACCACCTGGCATTGCCTCCACTGGCTGGCAGGGCCTGCCCTCGACAAGCCCCTGACCTGCAGGGAGTCTCCCGCCAGGTCGGGGATGATACAGGGTGGACAGAGTCAGGACAGAGGGACACTCGCAAGCTGCAGAGCCCAGGAGAGGGCTCTGACCCAACCCTAGTGGGTGGGGGACCAAGGAAGACTTCTTGGAGGAGGTGACACTTGTGTTGAGTTTGCCAGGGGAGGAGGGGAAAGAAGACAGAACCAGCAGAGAGCGGCCCAGACAGAGGCTGGAGTCAAGGAGGGGCCAGGTGTTGGAGAAGGGCAGGGGCACAAGTGGGACAGCCAGGGGCCAGAGGGTGTGCCTGGGCTGTGGGCAGGGCCTCTGCCAGGATGGGGTGGTGTTGCTCTGATGCCAGCTGCCTCTCAGGCCTGTCCTCCCCACTCTACTCTGCTGTGACGGTGGCAGTGCTGTGGAGAAGGTGGCTGCTAGAGGCCAGCCATGGCAAAGGGCGTGCGTGCGTGGTGACACCTTGCCAACCTCCCAGGGGCTGGGTTGGGTGGGGTGACTGGGGACGGTAGTGCTGTGTGGAGGGTGCTGGGGTGTGGCTGGCCCTGGTGATGCTGGACCAGCCTGGGCAGTGGTGGTGGTGAGCAGGGGCTCGTGACAATGGCGGCCCTGCCACTGGGCTGGCAGGTTGTGGCCGCAGGCACAGTAGAAGCGCTGCAGTCACTGGGAGGGCCTCGGCGGCCTGGGGTCATGCCCTCCAAGGAACCAGGCCCCCTGCCAACTGCCCTCCTGCCCCTCCCATGTGCTGTGAGCACCCCATCTCTTGGGTAACCTAGGGAACCATGACCCCTCTGTGGCCTGGGCAGGTGGATGCAGCCCGGCCCTCAGGTGGACACACACCCATGTTGGCCTGCCTGCCACCCTCTCCTCACCCCTGTCCTGGCCCTGGCTGTGTCCTTCTCTGACCACCTCTCCACTCTGCCCCTTGATCCGAAGCCTCAGAACCGCAGCCGTCCTTCCTGCCAGCAGCTGCCTGGGACTCCCTGCGCCCACTGTGATGTCCCGCACTGCATCCTCCACAGGCACAGCCAGGTGGTCACAGGTCACATTTGCATTGTTTTGTAGGCGATCCAGGCCGGGCCGTGGACACCGGGGCCTGCATCAGCAGATGCCGCCCTCCCGGCCCCCGCCCAGCGCTGAGACCTGCTGCTCTGGCCGCAGGAAGTGGGAGGCCCAGCGGCTTCTGACTCTGGCCCTTTATCAGCCCGCGCCGCTTCCTGCGGCCAGTACGGCCTGGGCCCCCACGGCGCCGGGACGCCGGGTCAGCAGTGACTCACTGAGAGCCGGCCTGGGGACGCCCTGGCCCACACCCGCCCGCCTGCGCCCTCTTGCCCTCACTCCAGCCCACACCTGGCTGGCAGCTCTGAGTCCTCATTCCCAGAACCCTAGCCCTGGTCTCCCACCGTTCTCCACCCATCAGCATATTCCCTATCTTTTCGGGTCTGCCCCCCCCACCCCATCCCCAGCCAGTAGGGCTAAGGCGCCCCTACCTCTTTGTCCACCTCTCCCAATGGCCAGCAGGGTGGCAGCTCAGGGCTGCGGGGCCTGCCAGAGCCGAGCACACACCTCCACCTCTGCAGCCACATGCTTGCTCCCGGCACAGGCTCAGCTGTTCCCCCACTGCAACAAGCATGATACCCCAACCTCTGGGGATCTCCCCCTCGCCTTTGCATGCCCTCTGTCACTCAACCCCAGGTCGGTGGCCCACTTGCCTCCTCTGTGCTCCACTGCGGCCTGACCAGCTCCCCTTCCTTCAGGACCCAGTGTAGACCCTTCCTCCTCCAGGAAGCCTTCCTGATCTAACCTTTATATCCTCCCCGCCCTGGGGCCTCCCAAAAGATGCCACCACTCCATGGAGCTTGTGGCTGAGCTTTACTGGACCCTCAGCAGGAACCCAGAGTCTGCTGCCCACCAACGGAACCCACCTACCCCCTCACCCAGTTTGCCTGGGGACACTCCGTGGGTAAGGACGGGAACCGAAGTTGGGGAGGGGCTGAGAGGGCCCTGGAAGGCTCACCTGGGTCTGATCACACAGGATGCTCCTCCCTGTGTCAGGACCCTCTGGGGCAGATGCAAATGGCAAAAGAACCAGCTGTCTGGGTGGGCTCCTTCCCGAAGGAGAAGTGCAGCCCCCTCCCTGGAGCGGGGCTCCTCACAGCACTGACCCGCACACGCGTGCACATGCAGCCTGAGGCTCCTGTCCCACTCAGGCCCACCCGGCCATCCTGCAGCGCCACCTGCTGGCTGGGACTGAGCATCCCTGCCCTGCTCACAGAGCCCGTGGGCCAGGAACTGGGTGCTTTGCACCGGTGTGTGCCCACGTGAGCATGTGTGTGCACGGGCACTCCTTTGGGCCTGTGGCCTGGGCTGTGTGACCCTCCCCAACATGCACATTCCCTGCCGGGGTCAGCGATGGTGGTTTGGGAGGTCTGTCTCTGAAGAGCAGCTGTGCCTGGGGTGTACCGAGGGGTATGAAATGCCATCCACAGGCTGGTAAGCCTGATGTCCACCCTGTGCGGCCTCTCCTTCATTCCAGACTACCACCTGCTGCCCCACACTCCCAACAGGCCCCAAACCTGCTGCTCCCCAACCCCTCCCAACAGCCACTCAGCCCACCTGCTCAGACCCAGCCAGGCCCCTCCCACCTGTGTTCATTCCACCCGTCTGCTGGGTCCTCACAGCACCAAGGCTGTTCCCTCCCGGCCCTGTCCACACACTGACCTCTGAGGAAGCGCTTTGTTATGAGGCTTTGCCAATGCTTGCTGAGTGAATAAACCTGTGAGCCAATGAACGGGAACTATGTACTTCCCAGAGCACTGTGAGTGGTGGGAGGGAATGTTCTGGTAAGGGGCTTTGGTGGGGAGGGGAAGCCAGAGGTGGTGAGGCCTCAGGGAGATCTGAGGGGGATGGAGTCAGGGGATGGGCACAGAGACATGAACTGTAACATCTCCATTTTGCCATCATTGACCTGACGTGCATGTGTCTCCACGTGTGCACAAGTAGAAGCCTGTGTGCACCTGACTGTGTACATGTGCACACACGAGGCCCAGGCAAGGCCGCACACATGCAGGTGCTGATCCTGGCTCAACCTCTGGGCCCAGGGCGCCCACCTCCCTCTGCTTGGACCTGCGGACATGGGCAGTCAGGCCCTGCACGGACACTGTCGGTCCTGCCGGCCTGGCCCGTGCTGACCCATGCCCTCCCACCCGAGGGGCATTCCCCCCAGCTGCTGGCTCAGCTGCACGTCGCTGCCGAGGCCAGGGGCAGGGGCCACGGTGGCCATCCCCCTGCAACGTGCCGGGCCGTTGTTTTCCCAGGCCCCACCAAGGCAGGCACCTGGCAGACAATGTCCTCATTCACCGTGATCTCCAAATGGGGGGAAGCGATTACTCAGACCGGCCGGTGTAAAGGCCCCTCACCGCCAAAGAAAGGACAGTCTCCATGTTATCGGGCAGAGAGGGCCCTGTCTCCGGCCAGCTGGCACGGCCCCTGCTCTGACCTCAGGCAGCCAGGGCCTCCAGGCTCCGGCAGGTGCAGTGGCCTCAGCAGTGTGCTAACTGTAACGGCTGGGGACCTGCCCCTCCTGACCCCTCTGCTCAGACCCTGCCCATGAGCCGGCCTGGGCTGCAGGGCGCCTCCTCCCCACGCCCAGGGTGCCCCCGCCATCGTGACCCCCCCCCCAGGTACTCTGGCCTGGCCAGGGTCAGCTAGGGTGGCAGTGTCAGTCAGATCAGGATCAAGGTTGTGATGAGGGTTAGGGTTGGGTCCCACCAATCTGGAGCTGCTGCCCTCACGGGTCCCAGCCAGGCCCATTGTGTGGGGACAATGGCTTCCTGAACCAGGTTCCTCTCCCAGCAGGAAAACCATCAAGAGCCTCCACTTTGCCACCGCCCACAGCCCCTTTGAAGGGCCTGGGCAGTCAGTGCCTGAGGCCTGCAGCCTTGGAGTCAGTCCCTCGGCCCCCACCCCCTGCCAGCCTGGCTGGGACCCAGGCCTCCCCAGGGACCGGCCAACCCTCCAGGCACGTAGGCGCACGACGGCACAGACAGGCGCTGACCAGTCAGGGAAGCTGCCGGCCATACGCAGGCATGGGCCCCAGACACGGCACCACAGCTGGACATCACGCCACCTGGAAGCCCTGGCTCAGAAGCCCCGCCCCACTGGAACCAACTGGTCCCTCTCGGTGTCCCCCAAGAGGCCAGGGTGCGTGTGCAGGGTGGCTGAGTCCCTGTGGGGGTTAGCCCCAGGGTAGGCACCTTTGGGCTGGGGCTGGGGTAGGAGCCTGGACTCAAGGCCGCGGGCTCTTGCAGGACAGGGGACAGACAGAGAGGCTGCCCCAGACGCTGAGTGCCCTGCCCAAGTCCAGCTGGTCCTGGGGTGCCCCCTGCTGGCCAAGGATGTAGCTGCAGTAACCAGGGCCAGTCCTGCAAGTGGGAGGCACAATGGAGGCTCAATAGGGGTGCAGGTAGCTGGGTTTGGTGTTTGCCAGTGTCCAGGCTCTGAGAGCTCAGGGGGTCCGCTGGGCGCTGTGCCCACACGTGGAGAAGGTGGTCAGAACCTGGGCAGTGGGGGTCTGACCCGGCAGCTGCCTTAGGCCCAGGCCAATGACAAAGAGCCCCCTACTCTTGCTCCCAAGCCTGTCAGGCCTTGTCCACACAGCAGCCCCCTGCGTCTGACCTGGGCCCCCAGGCCCAGCCTAGCCCAGCCCTTGCCCCACCTGGACAGCACCATGGAGCAGCTGGGGGCTTGGAGTGTGCAACCTGCTGGGTCAGTGTTTCAGCTGCAGAGGTGGATGGAGGGATGGTGGGGAGAGAGAGGTAGATGGAGGGGCAGGAGGTGGGTGGAGGGATGGGGCAGGGGAGGAGGAGCAAGGGCCTGGGGGTGGGGGCAAGAAGTGGACAGGATACAGAAGGTGTACGGAGGTGTTGCTGTGGCCCAGGCCTGGTCCTAGGAAGGCGAGACGGAGGGTGGTGTGGTCTGGGATGTGCGACAACACGGAGCAGACAGGGAGCAGTGTTTGTGGCTTTGCAGTGGGCTGGTGCTGACCCCTGGCGGGGCAAAGTGGGGCTCAGGTCGGGCTCCGTGAAGCACAGGCACCTGGGGCAGCCAGGGGCCGAGTCCAGACGCAGTGCCAGTGGGCCCTTGTTTTCAGGCTGCCCAGTGTCTGCCCCTCCTCCAAGGAGGCCCTGGCTCTGCCTCCAGTGGCCTTGGTAGCAGTGGGTGGGCCATCAGCCCTGCTGCCTGCTCGGAGGCCTGATCAATCCAGAAACCACTGTGCAGCTGCATGAGGGCCCCTAGGGTGGGAGGCAGCCAGGTGGGAGGCAGGTGCGTGGACCCAGGACATGCGAGGCCTGAGATCAAGCAGGCTGATGTGACCTGGAAATCACTAGTGACTGGTGGCAGCAGGGTGGGAGTTGGATGACACAGCTAAGGGCGACCTTGTTCAGTGACTATATAGACAACATCCAGTGGAGACAGCTCTTGGGAGGTGGACGCAGGGGGCGCTCCCACTGTTCCACCCTCCCCTCTGCCTGACCCCAACTCCCCACCCCCGCCCCCTGGGGTTCCCACTGCCTGCTCAGGGTGTCTGGGAATGGGCTGCAGAGGCTCCCGCTAGGGCAGCTTAGAGCTAAGGCTGGCTCAGGATGTGGCCCATCCCTACCTGAGGGCCCTGGGTGGATGGGGAAGAGTCTCAGACCTGCCCTTGGCCCTGCCCCCCCAATTCTTGGAGGAGCCTGGGGCGGTGAGTGCTGCCAGGAAGGTTACCTGTAGTCCCAGCTCTGTGGCTCAGAGAGCAGAGGGAACTGGTACAAGGTCACACAGCATGGTGTGGGCTGGGTGACTAGCAGGTGCTGGAGACAAGACCCAAGCACCTGGCCTTAGTCATTCCCCTTCCCATTCTCTGTGGGGAGTGGGCACAGGGGCAGGCCTGTCACCGTGCCCTACAAGAAGCACCATCCAGAGCACCAACAGGCCCTCAATCATTGTTGGGCGTGGACCTGGTCTGGTCAGAGTACACCCGCCTGGCCAGCGCCTGGCACCCAGAAGGGTGCCCTGGAGGCTGCAGCCCCTCAGGACGTGTGCACCTGGTAGTGGGTCTGGACACACACTTGTGCACGTGTACCCATGGTATGAGTGGACAAGTGTGTGCGCACGTTTGTGCATGCACTTGCAATGTGCATATGTGTGCAGGAGTGGATTACACACAAGTGTGAGTATGCCTGTGTGCCCACGTGTGGACAGGGATACAGGTGTGCGTGAGGCTGCGTACTCCATCCTCTCTCCATGCCCAGCGCTGGCTCAAGTCCTCCCCCAGCTCCCCTCTGGGCTTCTGGGGAGGGGACACGCTGGCGAAGGTGAGGTGGATGTGGGGGAGGGTGGGAAACAACTGGGAAAGCCCAGTGGCAGGATGAAACAGCAAGACCCTCCCACCTGGAGCCAGCTGACTCGCCTGCTTGCTGCCCGCTGACCCTGCTGGCCGCACAGGGCCCCTGGCCCCATCAGCCCAGAGCAGCACGTGAGTGGGGGCTCATGGGTCTGGCTGGTCTTGGGGTCTGACACTGGAGGACCCGGGGGAAGCACACGCTCTTGGCCTGCCTGGAGCACACACGTGATCACGGGGGCACACATGCTTGTGTGAAAATACTGCACAACCACAGCACGGCACATGGCCCCACCCCAGTCACATGAGAGACCCCCAACACCAACAGGGATGGGCAGGCTTCAGGGGCCCCGGGGAGCTGGGCTCAGATTTGGGGAGCAAGCTGCCTCCCCTCAACTGCTCTCCAGCATCATGGTGAGGCTGGCGGCAGGACTCGTGCTCCCCACCTCACCCTCGCAGGAGACAGCCCTTCCCCACCAGGCCCTCCTCCCTGTCCTGCAGCCATCCCAGAGCTGGACTCCTCCTCCTTCAGCCAGATCTCTGGTCACTGATGCCCCCAGACCCCCGCTTCCAGCACCCAGTCCTCAGGCCCCACCTGCCCCTCTCCAGCCTCCCTCGGCCTCCTTTCCAGAGTGACGACCCCCGCTCCCTCCCCAAGGGTGAATGAGAAAGGGCTGGGGAACCAGACTCAGTTCACTCCTGCGCCCTGGCCCTCCCAGCTCTCTTCCCAGGGCACTTGCCCCTCCCCTCAAACCTTCTCCCTCTCCCGCCCCTGCCCCACCCCAGCAACCTCTCCCTCTGCTGCAAACATCCTGGAAGCACCCTCCCCACTCCCTCCTCCCCCCTTCACTGGGCTGAGTGTCACTCCACCATCATCTGAAGTGGGCTGCAGCACCATCCCCTCAGCGAAGCTCAGTTGTGGGGGGGCCGCTGCTGCTCCTACAGAACAGCACACTCCCATCTGCCGCCCACTCCCCTGGCTCCATTCCCCTGGGGGGCTCAGGAACCCCTTCTTTCCCAGCCTCTGACTGGAAGCACTCAGCTGTCCACAGCCGCCCATGAGGCAGCTCTAACGAGAAGATTCCTCCAACCCCGCCCCACCCCATCATCTCTGCTCTGGCCCACTGTCTGCTCCCTGCGCAGCACAGCAAGCCCCCCAACCCTGAGAGCCTAGGGTCCCCCTAACCGCTGCCACAGCCAGAGCCTCACCTGCCCTGTGACCCCAGGAGGGCCAGCACCAGGACAGCCCCCTACAGGCATGGGGACTTCCTACAAAGAGGGGTATTGCTGATGAAGCGAGAACAGATGGCTCTGAGAACGTGCGGGGCTGGGCTCCCCATCACGAATCTGACAACAGGGCCAGGTGAGTGGAGCTTGCAGGCCAGCAGGACGCTGGAGTCCAGCCTGCCTGCTGTATGCCACCCCTGAAGCCAGCACCCCACCTCGGCCTCACTCCTCCTGGGCAGAGCCAGACACAGAATCACAGACGACAACCTCAGCCGGTTTCTGCTTGAGTAACGGATCTTTCTGTTTTACCAAACCCACCCCTCATTCCACACTTCTAGAAGCCCAGGGTGCAGGCAGAAGGGCACAAACACAGGACCTCAAAATCCCCCACCTGCAGACTCTGCTGTGCTCCAGAAGGGGTTCTGGCCCCCAGCAGGCAGTGTGGCATGGCTCTGCCAGTGTGGTCACCCTCTCCGGGGGGGGGGGGCAGGGTAGAGCCAAGGCCGAAGCCTTGAGGGGCAGAAGCACTTGCCTTCCCTCCCTGGCCACACCCAGAGCAGCGATGCCCAAGTGAAGACCCTGAAAGTGGTCCCTGGGTCTTACAAGAACGAGGCCTGGCCCCAGGGGTGGTTCAGGGCAGCAGGAATCATCCAGAGCAGGGCGGCTGGGCTTGGGGAACGCTGCCTGCCTTCCCTCCCAGATGCTGAGCTGGATCCAGGCTCAGAAAGGAAGCGCCCAAAGCTCTCTCCCTGGCTGGGGCTGCGCGGACATCACCCAGGGCAGCTGTGCGTCCAGGCGCAGTAGAGCCAGCTGGTCATGCATCTGCTGAGTAATGCCAAACTGACTCAATTCACCAGCTGGCCAGACTGGGGCCAGGCAGCGTCCAGGCTCCCAGGTGCAGATCCATGTGACCTCCAGGGTCCAGGTGGTAGGAGGGAAGCCGGGGGTCTGGGTAAGGGCTGCAGCCGGAGGCTTGGACCAGCTCTGGACCAGCAGAGGGAGAGCTGGATGCAAAGTGCTTCTCAGCAACAGTGAGGAGGGGAGGGCACAGGGCACCTGGCTCCACAAGGGGCAAAGAGTGGTGTCCTGGAGCTGCCCAGCCCTCCACTTGCCTGGATAAGTGCTGGGCCTCCCTGGGCCCAGTTTCCTTACAGGGGACACGACACTGCCTGTCTGTGAGAGTTCTCAAGCTCTGACACCCACGTCTGACCAGACACATGCAGACAGTCGGTCTGGTTCCCTTGCTGGGCAGAGACTCTCCTTACATTGCTCAAAACATGGTCCCAACAGCAAGTGCCACAGAGCCCACGTGTGGCCATGGACGAGGGCTGTGAGCAGGCAGGGCAGAGCCTGTCTAGTCACCAAGTCTCAGCGCTCACACCTGCGGGCCCTGGCCCCAGAGGCCCCATTGGATTCCTCCTGAGGTGCCAGCGGGGTGTCCCACCAGGACACTGCCTGGATGTGAGGTCACAGCTCAGTAACCATCGTCATCATCACCGTCACAGCCGTAATCTGCAAAGCACAAAGGACAGTCATGGACTGAGGAGTACAGTGGGGCCAAGGTGCCCAGGCACCCCCCATGGGCTGCCCCCTCCTGGAGGCTCCAGGGACAGCCTCCCAGGCCTTGGCCACACAGGCCCCGCCACCATCGGCAGGGACCCCCATTCTGGTCTTTTCATCCCCGCAGGTCCTTGGGGCAGATGGCCTGCTGAGCATCTGTGTGAGCAGTGTGCTGGGGGGAACCCTACTTCTGCTGGCAGGCAGCTCACCCACCAAGCCCTCACTGCAGGCAGGCCTGGCCCACTCCTTCCAGCATGCTGGAGGGCCTTAAAACCGATACCAATCTATAAAACGTCCTCGTTCACATATCCTTCCAGGATATGTGAAAGAGAGATTACCGAGAAGCCAACAGGCCCGAGTTTAGGATCGTTAGGAGCAGATGGTTTGTGCTTTTTTCTCGGGAGCCCCCTCAGCCCTGCCCAGCACCTGGGTCAGTCCCGCCAGTCGTGCGGAGCCCCTCACCATTGCCACCCATCATCTGCAGGGCGCTGACACAGGGCTCCCCGTCCTCCTCGTCAGGGTCCTCCTCGTCGGGGTCCTCCTCGGGGTGGTAGGACACAGGTCCGCTCTCCACCACAACCGCCGCAGGCCTGACAGGCTCAGCTCTGGGCACGGGGGAGCTCGGGAGCAAGGCCTGCGGGCGAGCGAGGGGGACGGGCTCTGGGACAGCTGCGCCGGGGGACGGGCGTGGGGCACGGCTCCTTGACCACCGCAGGGGAGCACACCTGCCACAAGTGGCCCCACACTTAAGCTGCTCACAGTGTCAGCTGGGCTCCCAGGGCCCCCTGGCTCCGGCCAGCCTCCTGGAGGCCATGACGTGGGCTGAGACCCCACAGCGGGGATGCTTCCTGCCCTTCAAGAGCAGTCAGCGAGGACATCCCGAGCCCCCTGGCCTCTCTCCTCACCCCATGCACACTCAGGAACCTCCAGAAAGCCTTGTGCTCCCAGCGCAGGCCTCGGCTGAGGACAGACGAGGTTCCTGCCCAAGGATAGAGTGTGGCCACACAGCCATCTAGAAGAGGCTCATGATCAGGCCCAACCCCAGTGACCCCAACCTGTGCTCACCCCCAAGACCCTCGGGGACCCTGGGACTGGGGCCTCACTTCCCACATAGAGGCTCTCTGGATGGCGGAGGCAGGGACGGGCCTGCAGGCAGCCTGGGGCCCCGGGTGGAGGGAGCACAGCTCAACATTGGCACACACTGTCTGTCAGGGTCAGGCTCTCGGGCCCCCTGTGCAACAGATGCACCCCCGGGCACTTCTCCCTCTGCTACCCTTGGGCCTCAGGATTCTCTCTGCCCTTGCCAGGACAGGGCCAGGACAGCGCTGGAGGAGCAGAGGTGGCTGATGCTCCCTCCGTCAGAGCCCGTCTTCTCATCTCACTCACGGACATTGTATCTGGAGTCTGCTGCTTCCCAAGGACCCTAACCCCAGCTGTGTCACAACGTACCTCTCCCATGGCCACCTTCTTAGCTGGCTGCGTTGACACCATTGGTCTCAACCTGGAAGAAAGCAGAGCACGGCATCCTCAGCTCAGGATGCGCCCACTGGTCAGGAAGAATGGGCCCCTGCCCAAATGTGGGTGCACATTCTCTGAGGTGGGGGGGGGAGGGAAGGAGGAAGGGAAAGGGTCTCACAGGAGGGTCTGTGAGCACACCCTGTTCCCCTTGGCCCACAGCCCCAGCCCGCCAGTGGGTCCCCGGCCAGCCACTGGGGCCGCTGCCCCACCGCTCATGCAAATCCACCTCTGGATCCAGCTGCCAAACCTCCCACAGCCTGGACAACAAACACAGCACAGCCCAGGGGGACAGCTGGACCCGTGAGGTGGGGGCTCACCCACAACACTTGCCACCAGACGACCGCAGGCCGAGCTGGGTGGGGAGGGCACGTGGGCCCAGGTGCCCGGGGCTCCAGTGTGCAGCGTGAGCGGAGCAGGGCACACCGAGCACCACTGCCCACACCTGCCCCTCTGTCCCTGTGGGGACACTGCTGACAAGTGTCACGGGCCCTGGTGAGGGTCGATGTGCCACCTCACCAAAGCACAGGCTGACTGTCCTGAGAGGAAGGGGACCTGGCAAGGTACACAAAGCACCCCAAGGCTCAGGGTCCCCTGGCTGCCTCCCATAGTCTGGGAGTCCACGTGGTGACCACAGAGTGACCAGAGACAGAGAAGGAGACAGGCTCGGGGGAGCAAGGCCCCAGGCCCAGGAGGGTGGGGCAGACATTGGATGTGCTTGTCATCCGAGGGGAACACAGGGACACACTCCTCAGACGAGTAACGATTAGAAACAGCAGCAACAGACAATAGGGACAGGGGGGTGGGGTGGGAGTGTGGGGTCACAGCGTACCGCCCCTCCCCACCTCTGGGATACCTGCCCATTCCCGCGGCATTCAGTGCACCCAGGGGCCGGGTGGGCGGTAATGGGGCTGAGCGTCAGCCTCTCTCCACAGCGGGGCCACAGTGAGCAGCCATGGGCATGGCAGGCGCTGCTGGGGCCCAGGGTGTGAGCTCACAGCTGCCTGCCAGCAGGCCACAGCACAAGGGTGCCCACAGAGCTGCCAGCCCCATCAGGAGCAGCTCCTGAGGCCACTGCTCACACCTTCTCCACCTGGCCCCAGGTGCTCCCACTGGTGGTCTGCTGTCACCTCCCTGCCCCTCTGTCTCGGCAAAGAGAGCAGTGCAGCCGGGGAGGGGGGCACAGGGGCCCCTCCCAGAAGAGCAGACCCTGGTTGGAGAGCAGGCCCAGCCCCCCTGCTCCTTGAGACAGAACAGATCCTGATGCTGCAAGACCTTCAAGAGCTGGAAAACCCTCCTCAGCTCCTGGCTCCACACATGAAGGTGTGCCGGGGGACAGTGGGGGCCATGCTGGACACTGACACGGGTTTCCAGCATGTGGGTGGCCAACACCTCCCATGCCTCCTCCGCCTGCCCCGGGCTCCTGCCCCAGCCCAGCCCTGACACAGCCCGCCAGGCACAATACCTTTTCCCCACGTTGGCCACAGGGTCAGCTCTGCTCCTGCTGGCCGGCGTTTTCCTCCGTGACAGTTTCCTGGCGCTGGCCCTGTCCTCAGGCTGTGCATCGTCCCTCTGCAGGCCCCCACCCTTGCTGTTGAGGTCCCGGAGCACACTGTAGTTGATCTTGCTGGAGATTTTCTTCTGTTCCAGCATCTTCTCGATGGCCTCCCCAGCTGTGCTGGCCAGGATCGGTTCCCGCCGTTTGCAAGACTTCTTGGGCTTGATGGAAACACAGGAGTTAGCCTCCTGTGGGTCTCGGTACCTATGAACCTGCTAGGCGCTGGGCGGGATGTGGGAGCAGGGCCAGTCGGACTCCAGGGAAGGCCCCTGTGGAAGGGGCAGGGAAGGGGGCTCAGCAATAAGGGTCTATGGGGACCCCCCACGCCCAAGGAGTCAAGGTGTGTGGGGTGGGAGAGGTCCTGGCCCAGCCCTTCCCTGGGGCCACTGAGGGGGGAAGCCAGCCTGGGCCCATCCTGGGCCTGCCCAAGCCTTGCCCTCCCTAGTGAGCAGGGTTCCTAGGCAGCCCCCGCCATCAGCGGGGAGCAGGTCCCTAGGCCAGCCTAGTACCGGAAGGGCTGTGGCAGTGATAGCCACAAACTGCCCACAAGCCTGGCTTGCTGGGACCTCTGGCTGTTCTGGGCCCCGCAGCCATGACAACAGGCAGAGCAGGGTGCTCCCTGTGCTCAAGGTACATCCCAGCAGGGAGGGACATTCCTTGGACTTCATCCTGGGTGCTGCAGCTGCAGACCACCCACAGGAGCCCACCCTGTGCCTGCTGCCTCCTCTCCTGCCCACCAGCCTTCCCACGCAGCCCCCACTGTGGAGCATTAACACAGACCGTGCTGCCCAAACCCCAACCCCAAGCTCCAGAGGCCCTCCTCCTGGTCTCCTTCCCTCCCAGTCCCAGGGAGACTCTTGAGCAGAGCTTTCAAGTCGTCAAGATGGCCTGGCCCAGCTCCTTCTCTGCTTATGCTCAGCCAGGTGCTCAACTACTCCCCAACGCAGCCCCACAACCAGATGTCACTATCTAATCACACACGAGGAGCCAAGTCATGTCACTGTGACCACCCACAGGACAAGGATGGCATGACAAGCAGGCTTTCCCCCCCACAGAGGAGGGCTAGGGCCCTGGGAGGCTAGACAGACCTCTCTTCCTGACGAGGACTCAAGCCCAGGGCATGCAGCATAGGCCTCGAGTCCTGACCCGGCCTGCCTGGGGGCTCTCCCCAGAGCTGGATGGTGCGTCCGTCCACGGGGAGGCCAGCACAGCGCAGGGCTGGGCGGCCAGGGATGAGGGTCTGGGGCTGGAGTGCACCCCCACCGCCTGTGCGGTCACTTGGGGAGGGAAAGGCAGGTCTCTTGGCGCATCGGGCGCACCCTACCTTATGTTCCTTGTAGATGCCGAGCTCCTTCTCCTTTGCTATTCTCGCTTCTTTTTCTGAAAGGCCCACGAGCGTCAGGATCAGTGAGGGCCCCAGGCCAGATAAGTGAGCGGGTGGGCAGGTGCCCCAGGCCAGGCGGGCGGGCGGGCAGGTACCCGGGCATGAGGGCAGGCGGGAAGGTGGTGCTTACCCCTCTGTTCCCGCAGGTACTCGGCGTTCTCACGCATCCACAGCTCGGCCTTCACGCGGGCCTCCGCCTCGTTCAGGATGTACTGGGGCAGAGCACAGCATCACACTCAGAGGGCACATCTGCATCTCAGTCACAAAGTCTTCCCCTTCGTGTAAACTGGTCAGGGAGGGGGCCTCCGACCCAGGGGGACACTAGTGGACTGGGCTAACGGCTCATCATCGAGAGCACGTTGGAGACACCTGTCATCCTCCGACTTCTCCAAGGTCAACCTTGGGGTCTGTGAACCGGCCCTGCAATGCCCCCCTGCCCCTGGGCAGCTCACAGGCCTCACCGGCACAGGAGCCAGGCCCTCCAGAATGCAGGGACATGGGTCCCTGAGAAGGGACCAAGCTGAGGGTGCAAGATGCTGACACGGGAACAAATGGGCGGTCTCAGGTGCCGCGTGACCATGGACTCAGGGAGACTGCTCGCCTGTGGGAGGCCAGGCGCTGGGGACACACCGCTGAGCCCGGAGGCTGCAACTTGGGACTTGGAGCGTGCAGCACACCTGGGGCCTGTGGGCGCCCCCGAGACTGCAGACGCCCACAGACCGCTCCAGGCGTTTGCCATCACAGGCCAGAAGGTGGCAACGGCCAGGTGTAGGCTCAGGGCCCTGCCGACAGGCGTGGGCAAGGAGACCACAGACCCCGGCCGGCCCTGGGCGGGGCACGCACGGAGCACGCGGCCGCTTACTCTGTCGATCTCCAGGTCGTCGATGCCACTGAGGTCCAGTTCGCCGTCCCCGGAAGCATCTTCTAGAAGGAAGCACAGCGTCAGCGTCACATAGGGCTGACTGCTGGTTAACGAGTGCAAACATCACGGGTGTCTCAGGACTCAGGGGTTTGTCCAGGGGCTTCTAGAACCACGCTCCCCTCGCCACCAGTGGGTGCTGGCACTGCCCTCTGTGTGCCCACAGGGGACAGGGCTTACCTCCCGGCAATCTGTGGAAGAGCAGGACGCTAACCTGGAGCGAGAGAGGAAACCCTCCAGTCCCTATGCTCTCCTGTCCAGAAGGAGCTTTTCCAGATCGAGAGAGGGCAGGTCATCCAGCTCTCTGCTCAACAAGCCCGGGGGGGGGGGGGGCCTTGAGTCTTTTGTGACCATGTGCAGGACACCCCCAAAACGTGTCTGCCACTCCCCTCCTGCCCCAGCTGGGTCAAGAGCACAACCTGCATGGCCCAGAAATTGGGGCAGCCCCTCCTGTCCACTGCCCCTCATCACCCAAGGGTCCTCTGCCGAGTCCTGGGATTCCAGCCCACACACACAGGCTGTCTGGGACACTCTCCTGCCACGTCATCACTCCCCTGGTGCTCAGACACACCCCTCACGCCCCTCCATGCTCTGCCTCGCTCCACTCGCGCTTTCAGCTCCAGCCAGAATGGCCTCCTCCAGCTCCAGAGTCACCGAGCTCCAGCTGTCTCTGGGCCTTCGCACATGCCCTCTGCCTGTGCTCTGCAGGACCTATGCCAGTCCACACAGCAGCCCTTCGTGGTATAACCCACCCATACTTAGCTTATGGGCTGTGTCCGTGTCACTGTCCCTGTCCCCTCCAGACCACCACCGCCATCAGGGCAGGTGCACAGCTGGCCACTGCCATGCCTGGCCCACAGGGCAGGTGACCAGCGTCTGAGCAGCTGAACAGTGTCTCTGAGCAGCATCCCGCTCACAGAGGCCACACCCTCAGCACCTGGAGAGCAGGCAGGGCCCATGCTCTGCAGTGGGGGCACCTGGGGAGCCCATCCTGGCAGAGAACCAGGACCTGCTCCCAGGAGTGAAATGTGATGGAACCAAACCCGCCTTCTTCCCAGAGCTGCCAGCATCCCAGGCCTCCTGCAGCATGTGGGAGAAGCTGGCCCCTGATCAGGCACCCATCACCACCGCTGCTGGAATTCAGCAAGCACCGTCCATCTAAGCAGCAGAGACTGTGCCCTCAGTGAATGCTTTCCCATCAGGTTAGCCAGCGGGGAAGGTCCAGAGACGGGGACAAGCCCTGCTGGCATTCGGGATGCAGCACACGCTGCTCACTGATTGCTCACACAGCTCTGCAGGGCGGGGCTGGCAGTGCTCCCCAAGCCTGCCCTTCTGGAAGGCTGCACCTTGAAAGCAGCACCTCCACCTCCCACAGACGAGAGGGATGCCCCGGACCTGGAAACCTCTACCTCAGCTTCAGCCCCATGCCACCCGCCCAGAGAAGCCCCCCACCCCTCCAACCTGCCCCCCGCCGCCTCCCTCACCACTCACTGGGGTCGCGGCTCTGGGAGGAGATGCACTCTCGAATGGAGTCTGAGATGCCCAGGCTGGCCGCCGTGGGCAGAGGGCCGAGCAGGGACTCCAGGGCGGGAGGCCTGCCACCCGCCTCGGGGCTTCCTGCTGCCTCTGAGCTGCCAGGAATGCCGCTGCCGAGGAGCTCCCGGTAAAAGTCCTCGTTCAAGTGGCTGGCCGCAGCCTCCAGCTCCTCATCCTCCGCGTCCTCCTCGCCAAATAGGCTGGATGCAGTGTCCTCGACAGAGCCTAGGGACACAATTTCCCACGCCACCTGTTAACCAGGCAGAAATCCAGAAAGAGCCCGCTTTTGTGGAGAGAAACACTTCCACCTGGCCGCAAAAGGCTTTTACTGCACTTATTTCCACAACTGAGAATGAAAGAACCACCAAAAGATGTGCCTGGTCCCAAAGGTGCCCAATGTCCACGTGCCCAAGAATGGACCTTGGCCTACACCTCACACTTAATGCAAAAATTAACTCAAAATGGGTCACACACTTAAAGATAATACCTAAAAGTATAAACATTTCAGGAAAAAAAATGGGAGAAAATGTTTGTGATTTTGGATTAGGAAAAAACTTCTTAGATATGGCACTGAAAGCAGAATCCATAAAACACTGACAAATAGGATTTCATCAAAATTGAGAACTCTGCCCTCTGAAAAACACTGTTAAGAGAACTAAAAGACAACCTACAGACTTACTTGCAAATTACACCTCTGATAAAGGACTTGTATCTACAATACATAAAGAACTCTCAAAACCCCACAAGAGAACACACAACCCGACAAAAAAATGGCAAAACATGTGAATGGAGACTTCAGCCAAGAAGACGTGGGGACAGTAAAGAAGCCCTTGCCATCATGTCTCCACGGAGATGCAGATGAAGCCACCTTGAGCTACCACTTGTCATCTGCGGAACGGACACAGTGCGACCACGTCCCACGTGACCCAGCAGTTCCACAACTCAGTATTCACCCAGGAAATAACGTCCATGTGAAGACCTGTCCATGGGTGTTCACAGGGACTCTGTGCACCAGAGTCCCAAACTGGAAATAACCCAGCACGCTCCAACCCAGAACTAGATGAATCACCACTCCACAAGGGAGAACTTCTGATGGTGACTCAGAACAATCATACTGAGTGAAAAAGCCAGAGAGAACAAACAAGCACACACCACATGATCATATGTACAGAAAATACAGCTAATTTTGGTGTGGAAATTAAAAGAAACTTGAATTAAATTGGAGCAGGGAAAGCCTGTAGGGGGAGCTCTCACGCCCCATTACACCAAACAGGAAGAGCCCAACAGCCCCGCAACAGCCCAGCCAATGAGAAACGCCTCATCTCAGCCAATGAGAAATGCCGCAGCCCAGCCAATGAGAAACACCTCAGCTCAGCCAATGAAAACCTGTTGCTGCCCTGAACTGCTACTTTCCCCCAATGGACTTTCCTTTAGAGCAGTCCCTCCCTACTCCCCCTTTTTTCCTATAAAAGCAGCTCCCCTCCTTCGCTGGATTTACCTATAGTTTGCCATAGCACACACATCCTGAATTACGATTCTTTTGGCTATTCCCCAATAAACTCATTTTGAGATAAAATAACAGGCGAATTTGCTTTTTAAAGTGACACTAGTGACAGAAAGCAGCTCAGTGGTTGCCTGGGTACAGGGCAGGCGGGAGGACACTTTTGGGGGCAATGCATATGTCTGCTATCTTGATTGTGATGATGGTGTCACAGGTGTATACATACGTCAAAACTCACCAAATGGTGCATTTTAGATATGTGCTGTTTGCTCTATATCAATTACACCTACATAAATTTAGTTAATAAAAATTCATCCAGGGGCCGGCCCGGTGGCGTAGTGGTTAAGTTTGCATGCTCCGCTTCAGCGGCCTGGGGTTTTGCAGGTTCGGATCCTGGGCACGGACAGACGCACTGCTTGTCAGGCCATGCTGTGGCAGCATCCCATATAAAGTAGAGGAAGGTGGGCACGGATGTTGGCCCAGGGCCAGTCTTCCTCAGAAAAAAAGAGGAGGACTGGCCATGAATGTTAGCTCAAGATTAGTCTTCCTCAAAAAAAGAAAAAAAAATTCATCCAATGACTTAATTTTAACAAAGAGTACCCTAGAAAATCTTACTCTAGTTTTCAATTGCCATCTTTCAAATGTGTTATGAAGTTCATGGTTAGCACTGAATGCCACATGAGGGGTTTATGTCTTGAGGAATGTTTCCCTGGGGAAAAAAACGTTAGATTCCCCAAGAGCAGGAAAGTCTTGTGGGGTGAAGATCCTTCTGGACAAATCAGGCGGATCTCTGCCCTGAGGTGCCAGGCGCCCCAGCCTGGGGTGAACAGGCCCAGGCTTCGCCGCCACGTGCCCTGGACATTAGCACTCCCATCCTGTTGGCTGAGCCCTAGAAGCACCTCCAGAGTCCAACCTCCTCCCCCAGCTCCAACACCTCCACCTGGGTGGCCTCAGGCCATTCATCCTCCCAGCCGAGCTCTTGCTCCTACAGTCAATGCTCCCCTCAAACCTGAGTCAGACCATGTCCCTCCTCTGCTTAGGCCCTCCCGGGGCTCCCACTGCACCCCACATGAAAACCACAGTCTTGCATGGCCCACACAGCCTGACCCAGGATGCCCCAGCCCATGGCTCTCCCACTGACCATGCCGGTCTCCCTGCTGTGCCCTACCCAGGCAGGCCTGGGCACTTACCAGGCTCTCGGCCTGGAACAAGTGCCACCCCCAATCCATATGCATGGCTCCCTAATTCCCTCAGGCCTTTCCTGAAACTCTGTCCTCTCTGGCCCCTTCCCTCCATGTGCAACTGCACCGTGGAGCCCACTTCATTACCGTGTATGTTGCCTGACGTCCCCGCAGAAGGGCCAGCAGCGGGAGGGCAGCAGTCTCTGTCCGCTTTGTCCGCCGCAGGGTCCCAGAGCCCGGCACTCTGGACACACACAACACATTCTTCTAAGGGAAGGACTCCTGCCTGGTTCCTCAACCTGTCTCTTCCTCTATCTTTCCTCTAAGTGCTTCCAGCCCTGCCTCAGCACCTCCACCAGGAACTGGACCGAGGTGCCTGTGCCAGCCTGCCTCCCCTCTCCTCGCAGGATCTCAGGCAGCAGAGAGACACACAGAGGAAAGGGAACACGGGAGCCACGTTCCCTCCAGGCAGGCCATCCTGCGACCCCAGGCTGCAAGGCTCAAGGATGTGGTTCGGGGGAGGGGATCTGAAAAGCAGCCCACCACCCAAGGTGGGCCAAACTCATTCCGCTTAATCCCAAGCTCAGTACCAGACAGGTGGGAGGGGCAGGATGCGGTGAAAGTTCGCTCTCCTGACAACGCAGAAACCGTCTGGATAACCACACTGCAGTGGGCGTGGAAGAGGGACACGTTCCCGACAGCCTCACTGGGAGGGGAAGCATGTGAGAAGCTGAAACCAGAGCAGCAGGTGGGGTGGCCCCTGGACAGCACCAGACAGCTGTGGCCAACAATAACTTACAGCCAGGCAGGAGAGGAAGAGCCATTTTCTCCCCGCCAGGGCAGGTGCAGGCAGGCACTGCCCAAGAAACAGAGGACTGAAGAAATGACACACAGAAAACCAGTAGGAAAAAACACAAACCTTCCCAAGATCCAGAGAACGGCACACACAAAGGCACATCGACAGATGTGAACGAGCTTGCTGCAACTGTTAAAGAGAAAAGGCTTTCAGCTGCGTCAAAAAGCAGAGCCCAATTCTGTGCTGTGTGGAAGAGGGAGACATGACGGAATGGTCGAGGAAGGCGGGCAGAACAGTGCAGCAGATGCAGGGACACTACAGGGCATGTGGTCAGACTCGAGGAGGGCACCAGGCTGAGCCCAGCCCTCAACGTCACAGAGAGCCAGGCGCCACAGCCGTAAAACAGCAACCATGGGAGTTGCAGCGGGGGCAGCTGACACTGGCCATCTGTGTCCACCAGAGGTCACTGAGCAGAGTAAGGGAGGATCAGAAAACTTGATGATGTAAGCAGCAACATGACCCGACGGAGGTGGGAGCCCGGCCGGAGCAGAGCGGGCCTCCTCCCCAAGTGCCCACGGGCGTCTCAAACCGAGGGACCCAGTCACCAACATGCAGTAGGTCACACAAGAGAGGGACAGCACCAACAACCCTCCCAGTCACAATGCAATAAACGTGGAAATTAACAACCAAATCGGAACACAAAAGGCACCTCACGCTCCCCCAAACTTTTAACTCCCTTGACTCTCAGCACCAAAGAGAAAAACCACCTGAGACTGCGAGCGACAGAAAGCCTCTGACAGCAGGACGCAAATCACAGCTGAGACGATGCTCTGCATGCGGGTAGCCCCAGCGTCAGAGCAAACCAGTCAAGCAGTGACCAAAAGGTCAGAACACAAGGAGACAAGGCAGAAGGAAAGAGGTGGACGCAGAAGTTACTGACTTAGCAAATAGGAAGCCAGCAGAATTAATACATCAATGCAAAAGCTGGTTCAAAGGGAAATCAATGAACTAGCTAGGAAAAAAAAATCAGCCAACAAAACCACGCAAAATAAGAAAGGATAAAGAAGAAAATAACCATAGAAACAATAAACGAAAAGTATCTCAAGATACAACTGTGTTCAACTCTGTGCAAAAAGTGTTGGTGGCCCAGAGGGGACAGACACTGCCATGTGACAACTGACAGGATCATCATCCTGGAGCCAGGCAGGCTCAACACAGGGCACCATGAAGATGAGGGATCGTATCCGTTGATCCGAGCAATGCCCACGTCCTCTCCAGACACTGCAGACATTGGGGCCCTCACCCCACCACTGGGACAGGAAGAGTCCATAAGCCCAGGCAGGATATGGTCACATTGCAGCCCAAAGCCTGTACCAGGTGGCCGGGCAGCACCGAAACCTTGCAGGAAAGCCAGGGACATGCCTGCTACCACCACCTTGACTCAGCACGGGCTGAAGGGCCAGGCAACCAACTAGGGGGAGGGAGAAACTGGGGGCCTGGAAATCAGTAAGAGCAGTAACAGCGTCATTCTTTGTGGAGGACAGTTAATTACTCAGTAAATCCAAGAACGAGCTGCCAGGCACTAAAAGTAGTAAGAGAACCCTAACATACAATAGCACACAAGTAGCACTTGCAAATCAGTGTCTTCCACAAACAGCACCGCAGAAAACAACGGAAAGGGCAGCAACAGGGAGGCGGGGGTGGGCCAGGGGCGGCTGCAGACCGGGAGGGCCGAGCCTGCTCTTGGGAGGAGTGCAGCGCCAGCTTCTCCAGGCTGACGACAGAACAGAGTGCTGGGCTGGGGGGGTAGACAAGAGGACTTTAGGATGTAAGAACAAATGACCAAGAGCAGCCGCAGAAACCCCGGGGCAAGAGCGTGAGAAGCTCGCCGCCCAGACCCTGGCCATCTGGCGGGGTCGCTGGCGGCACAAATGCTCACTCAGCACCTGGTCCTGGTTCTGACAGCCAGAGATGCGGCGGGCCAGCAGAGAGCGCGATGGAGGCGGTGCCCCAAACCACAGACTTCCCCGGAGCACTGGGAAGGGTGGTATCATGGGAGCGAACCAGAGACAAATGAAAACCACATGTGCAAAAAGATCTGCCTGAGAATGCTTGTTCACAGCAGCTCTGCAAGGCCCCAAACTGGAAATGGGGGTGCGCCTGAGCCACAACGGGACAGCGCTGAGGGGGCAGCAGTGTGGAGGGGCTCAGGGCGGGGTGAGCACAGGGGCGAGCTCCCTCCTGCGGGCAGTGCCCTGTGGCCTGCGTGCCCCAAGGGGACGGGACTGCAGCTCGGGGCAATGGGGACAGGAGACCCATCTGGAAGACTGTGTTGAGGAGCGGCTCAGGACAGTGCTGGGACCTGGGGGACAGGGTGGCATGGGGGGTCCTGGGGCAGCTGGACACTCGGCACAGGGCGTCGGGGCCTGGGGTGGGTACGGGGCCCTGTAACGTAGGACCATGTGGCCGTGGAAGGAGGCAGCCAGAGGCGGGGGCCGAAGGTCAGCGGGAGGGGGGGATACGCCTGGCACAGTGAAGAACTTGGCTTGGGGGCTCGGGAGACACAGCTGGACTCACCATCTTTCGTCAGGCTGGCTAGGGCCCCCTTTGCCTTTGGCCGGCTGTTTTCTAGTTCAATCTCAATTGCATCTTGGTAACTGGATATTTCACCTAAAGTAATACGTTAAAGCAGAATGTAAGCACGAAATCCGTTTCTCTAAGGAACCTGAAGCATCTGTGTGGTAAGATCACTCGTTACCTTCAACTTCTTCCAGTTGTTTTGACAGGACTTGTTCAAGCTGAAAACGAAGACAAGAACATTTCATGAAAGGATGAAAGAAGCGTAAGCTGGACGCCCACCAAGCGCCCCTGTAGTCTCTCATCATTGACCACCAGGCCCTTTGGATTCTGACGCTTGCCTGGCTTGGAACTCACCTCGTTGGTGCTGATCACGGGGTGAAAAGCAGCATGCTTGAGGGTACTGGGAGGTTGGCGGGCCCTGGAGAGAGGCCGCGCTTCCCTGGGAAACCGCGCTAGAAGCACCTGAGGGAGAGTCTGGGGCAGACCCTATGCTGATGACACGGCTTCAGGACCAGCATGGACTGGACTGGAGGTCAGTGTGGCCCACCTCCCCACCCCCCAGGGCTCAGCCCCTGTCCCGCCCCCATCTGTCCACCTCTCCCCACGAGCCATGCCTGGATGATGACCCAGTTTAGCCTTCATAACTAAGCCACTTGTTTTGAAATAAGAACATGAAATGTTAGGTCTGCAAAACGCTACGAGGAGCTGGACAGCTGAGGGGTGAGGGGCGGCCAGGCCAGGCGTGCGGGTGGGCTCACCTCCTTCACCCGCAGCTTCTTCTGCCCGGCCGTATACGAAGGGGGGTCACACTCCTCCTCCAAGTCGATCTTCATGAACTCGTCCACCGTCAGCTGGCTGGTGGGGGTGTCTTCAAACTCCGTGAGCCTAAAACAGAGCAGTGAAAGGGGCCCCAACACTCTGAGAACAGCCATTTGAACCTGCACCAACTTACGAGACGGTCCCTCAGAGGGTCCCAGCCGAGCACCCTGGCAGCTCTCAGCTGTGAGCACAGGCCCCATCGCTGTCTAGTAGCCTCTTGATCCTGACTCGACCCCACCAGGAGCTCGGGGCCCTGGGAGAAGAGGCCACGGCCCCCACCCGGAGAAGGCCTGGAGAGGAGGCTGAGCCGCAGCCTCAGGCAGGGATTCCGCGCTGCAGGGTGCCTGACAAGGTTAATTCTTACCAATTTGGCCAATTCCCTACGTTTTATAAAATCTTCAAAATATTTAATAAAAGAACTTTTAAAAAGAATTAGAAGTCGAATAAGAAAAATAATTTTCCCTCTGCCTTGGAAAACTGCCACAGGATACGACCTCATCAGATACCCCAGGTTGGCCATGATAAAGCCACAATTACAGGTCGGCCAGCGACGCCAGGCTCCCTCTATCATGTCACTGTCTAACGGAGCCGAGCCAGAGTGACCCTGTGAACATCGTACCGCAAAGCAGGAGCTCACCCCACTCAAACAGACGCGGTGGCCCTGTTTGAGCCCACTTTCCCCAGAGAGACCGGTCACTCGGCCGCACTGACCAGGAGGCAGGCGAGGCCACTCTCAGTGCCTGTTTCCTGAGTGTTGTGAGTCAGGGCAACTTCACAAGCCACCGTCTACCTCACCTTAACTGAGAGAGAAACACAGGATAGAAGAAAGGGGCTGCCACTGTGGACGCGGCAGGTGTGGTCCCACAAAGACTGACTGAGGTGCTTTGGAGAAGGTGGGCGACCCCTCTGCCACCCGGACCATGCTGGGTCCCGACCTAGCCCGATGGATAGAGCGTCCACAGCCCCCGCACTGTGAACAAGAGCCACCAACCTCTTCCGCAGTGTGGACTCGCACACCTTGACCACGCTGATGACCTCTTTGATGGTTCTCCGGAAATCGTGCATCCTGGCTGCGACTAGAAGTGCTGGAATGGAACACGATGGGGAGTTAGGACAGAGGACACTTGTGCTGCCACCCAGGATGGCCAGGGCCGGTCCTGAGCTCAGAGGGCTAATGACCTGGGCAGTGAGACCCTGGCGTGAGCGCTGCACACCGGAGAGCTGGCAGGCTGCTCAGGAGCCCTGGAGTGACACGGTTCTCTCTACCCCACTGTGGGCAGTGGCCACACAGTCTGTGCCACTGTCAGAACACCTAAGATCCACGTGCCGCTTTGCAGGCAATTATGCCATAATTTAAAAAAATGTAGAAAGTGCTACATCACACATTCCGTTTTTAAATACAAGGAGAGTTGAAATACATTTTCTGAGAACTTTATGTAACTCCTCAAAGCAAACAAAGTAACTCTGAGGTGAGTCATACGGGACACGCTGGTTGGCGATGGAGCCAAGGGTTCTGAAGACACAGCCCAAAGTGGGGAAGAAAGGGGATGGCCCCAGTGTGCGCAGCGCCCACGGCCAGCCAGACCTGAGGAAATGCCCGGACCCCGCAGTGCAAACTCGGAAGGCAGGCTCGGAGATGGAAAATGAACCTCGGCAGTACTGATCCTGCTGGTCCCTTGGCGTTTCAGGAAGGAGGGGAGCCTCTGGGCGCTGGGGAAGGGCATAAGGTTGCCCAGGGAGACTAAGGGCCCTGCTGCCTGAAAGGCCTCTCTCGGGGGAGGGGCTCCAGGTCTGCGGGCTACGTCAGACCCAATGGCATCAGGAACAGAGCAGGACTGTCTGTGGGGAGCTGCCGCCCGGAGGGGAAACAGGACAACTGTGCTCTGGGGGTCAGGGAGCCAGCCTGAAAGGCTGGGGCACCCTCTCAGTAATGAATGACTCAGCGCCAGGGCAGGGCTGGTCACACCCCAGGAGTCAAGCCTGCAGTCAAGGCCAAGGAGCCCGGGGGTCCCCTTGGCCTCTGAGGGTCCTGCCCCTTCCCCCAGGACTGTGGCGGCCAACGGGGAGCAAGTGGAAGTCCTCGAGGGCTGGGTTTGTGCTGGGCACAGGGGCCTGGGTGGTGGCTCTGAGACAACCCACTAGCTCGGCCTGCTGAAAGGCTGGGACAGAAACAACCACCACAGTGGCCTGCGTGACTCCAAGCCCAGCGTACCTGCCCCGCAGAGACCGGAGGGGCGCCGGCCCGTGTGCATCCAGTCCCTCTTCATCCTCTGCAGGAGCCTCAGGGCTGTCATGGACACCTCATGGTTCTTCTCGCCGAACTCCAATAGGTGGGCGAAGCGCGGGATGTACAGGCATGGGTCTGCGGCAGACACGTGCCTAAGTGCTGCCATGCGCAGCCCTGGGGCAGGGGTGCACCTCACCAGGCAGCTTTACCACCGGTCAGGGCGACCCCCGAAGTCCTGCCTCACATATGGGGTCCACTCCCAGACACATGGCCTCCCTGACTCTCAGCTGGAGCGGCTGTGGACTCTGCACCTGTTCACTGGGCTCCCCTCCCCCAGCCAGGTGGCCTGCTGCTGGTGGCGTGGAGCCAGAGGGGTGGGGCACTAGCCTGCACAGGCATTGCACACACTCATGCACATGCACACACAGCAGTTTGCCACCTCATTTGGCATTTCGTGGATTACACGTGAGAGCAAGCGTGGTTTTCACATACTTATTTGCTGCGTTTACTCTTGTGAGACGCCAGCTCACATCTTCCGCTCTTTTGTCTGTAGGCGTGTGCATCTCTAAATGTCTCACCAAGGGAAAGCTGGCCGGCTGAGGAGGGTCCCGTGCACACACACACTCTCCCCGTCACCGGCACCTCCCTCATGCCCAGCTCTGGGCTGGGAGCTGAAAGATGAGGCTTTATGGAACTTCCAGCCTCTGGGGCAGGCAAGACCAACCAAGCGATTTAATGAATTCTGCTGATTATAGCGACTGCCCTAGGTGCACTGAAGGAACCACAGAGAGTTCCACAACAGAGAACACCACCAGAGACCAGATCTTCAGACAGGACTATTCAGGAAAGCCTCACTCAGGAGGGGCCGTTTGGGCTGAGGCGTGAGAAGGGCGCGCTGGGAGAGACCCACAGGTGGCCTGGAAGCAGGCGAGCACCAGAAGATAGCGGAGGAGGGGGGAGGCCAGATCAGGAAGACCCTGGGAGGCACGGGAGTGGAGGGGATTGGCCAGCTCATTGAATCCCCCAACAGCAGCAGAAGCAGGTGAGACAGAGACCCCAGCTCCTCGCCAGCACTCAGCACCCTCCTCCTAGGCCCCGGCCACACCTCTTCTCCGGGCTCCCTGCATCCACAAGGGCCTTCGTGACCGAGCTCTCCCCTTGAAGCCCCATGAGATCCCAGAAGCAACCCTTCCATCCCCTGTCAGTCTTGGCTCACACAAAGGACCCAGGGAAGATTTCTGAGGCCACAGAGATTGGCAGCAGCCCCTGAAGCAGCCTGGGTTCCTGCGTGGTACTCCCCACACGACCGCGGGACTGTGGGCGTGAGAAGTGCCTTGTGGTCGAATCACATCAGCAGGATCAGCTGCACAGCCCAGGCCACTGCTTCCACTGAGCCCCCTTCCAGGTGAGCAAATGACAACAGAGACTACACAGCACCCATGGCCACATGGCCACCACAAGGGAGTCAGGTTTGAGCCTGGGCAGTCTGCGGCTACACCCCACTTCCACCATGGCTGTTTTGTTTTGGTTGGGCTTTTTTTTTGGTGATTTGGTTGCTAAAAAAGATATTATTGGGAGAAAACTAATATGTCTTAAAAATAGTATCAATGTTAAAATTTCTAACTATTTTTAATAAGACATAAATCACCAGAACGGGAATTAAAAGCATGTTAAAAGAACTCATCCTGATTTGGGTGAGACTTTGACACGGAATAATTCTTGAAATATAAAACTGTAAGTTTGAAAATACTGGTAAAAATTTCAAGACAAATACGTTCAAACACTGAGGTGGGGGTGAAAAAGACTGGAACATTTCAACTAGACAAGGGAAAAAGAGAACTACGGGAGAAAGTAACAACGTTCACACGACCTGAGTTAGATTCCCTAATCAGCTGAGACTAAGAGGCAAAATCCAGGATACACTGTTTACAAGACACTAAAAAATAATGCAAAAAGGTGAAGACCCAGGGGCCAGCCAGTGGTGTAGTGGTTAAATTCGCTCACTTCGCTTCGGTGGCCTGGGGTTCATAGGTTCAGATCCCAGGCACAGACCAATGCAGCGCTTATCAAGCCATGCTGTGACAGGCATCCCACATATAGAGGAGAGAAAGACAGGCACGGATGTTAGCCCAGGGCCAATCTTCCTCAGCAAAAAGAGGAGGATTGGCAACAGATGTTAGCTCAGGGCCAATCTCCCTCACCAAAAAAAAAGGTGAAGACCCAACAGCTGGGCTGGGACACACCAAGCAGGGTCACCCAGAAGGGGCAGCAGAGATTCGGCCAGCGCTACAAGATTCAAGGCAAGGGGCACTGCAAGAGGCAAGGATGAGCACTTAATAACAGAAAGCAAACAATCATCTGACAGAAAATGAGATGGCCACAGATCAGTGGACACATGGGAACGCAGCATCAATCAAATAAAGCAAACAGAAATTTCAAAACCACAATAATGGGAGATTTTAACACGGTTCTCTCAAATTTGCCAGGCTGACTAGCAGGAAAGGAAACTAGGTAAGGAACTGGGGGCCATCACCACAGGCCCCATGTAAAATTCACTACCCTACACAGAGTAATCATGCTTCCCCAAAGTCTGTGGACCAGTTATGAAAACTGACCATGTACTAATGGACAAAAAGAACAGAGAACAGAACAAACTGTACCAGAGAACAGAAATCTCACAGAACATGCTCTTTGACCTTGAGTGTAAAAAAACTAAAAATCAGCAAGAAGATAAACACAGCCCCCTCACTTCCAAACAGGAAATTAAACAACAATCTCTTAAGTAACTCTATAGACTTACATGCTCAATTAACGAAGAATAAACAGTTAAGTAGAAAATTAAAAATTAACAAAGTAAAGTATTTAAAGCAGGCGAGGCAGAGTAGTAAACAAAAGTAAGTAAACAAACTACCACCACCAGGAAAAGGATTTTAAATGATAAAACCAAAAAACAGTAGGGTAGTGGCATAACAACAGACATAAAAGCGACGGAACAGAATAGGGCCCAGAAAGAAGCCCCACACAAGGCCACTCGGTCCCGACGGGGCGGGGACCGCACAGGGGAAAGGAGAGCCCCTCCCACAAACGGCGCTGGGAACACTGGCTGTCTGTGCACACGCACAGCAGACGGACCCTCATCTCACGTCGCTGACAACCATCAACTCAAAACGGACTCAAGACCTAACTGTAAGACAAGAAACCATAAGTCCTGGAAAAAAACACGGGGAAAGAGCTTCCTGACACCGGACGTGGCAGCGATTTCTTCGATATGGCACTAAAAGGGCAGGCAACAAAACCCGAAACAAATGAGACGACATCGGCCTTCAATATGGGAGAAAACATGTGCGAACCACGTGTCGGATGGGGGATGAGGGAGCCTCAGAACACGCGGGGAGCGCCTCAACCCACCGCCCCGACTGGAGCGCGGGCAGAGGACCGAGCGCAGGGTCTCCGAGGACACGCGGACGCCCCGAGCGCAGGACTGCGCGCCCGTCGGGGGTCGGGGTCGATGGTCGGGTCGGGGTCAGGCGGCCGCCATGCCCTCCGTCCCGGAGCTCTCCCGGCCCGCTCGCCCCCGGCCTTGTGGACACTGCACGGGGACCACAGGCCGTAGGGGCCTCTGAGAAGGGGACCCCCACGTTGGGGTCCTGCGCGGTGCTCGCACGACAGCAAGACCACACGAAGCCGCCGCGGCCACCGCCAGAAGCCCTAGCACCATCTCCTGCAGCCCGGCTCCTCCGAGCGCGGCGCCGAGAGCGGGGCTGGGAGCGTGCACGTCGTCCGCGCGGGGCGGGGCCAGGGCCGTGGGCGTGCACGTGTTCTGCGCGGGGCAGGGCCGACGCAGGGAGGGGCCGGGGCGCGCCGTGACGCGGAGGAACGGGCGAGGAAGGGCGGACGGCGCCCCCTGCGGCCGGACTGCGGGCTGCCGGTTGGGGGCTCGGCGCCGGCGGGCGGGCGAGCGGGGCGGCCTGAGCGAGCAGCGCAACCCGGCCGCCGCGGCCCCATGCTGCTGCCCCTGGCCTGCCTGCACAGCCGGGTGGCGCAGTGCCTGACCGCGCTCCTCGTGCTCTCAGAGCCGCCCCCGAGGCCCCGGCGTAGCGCGAGGGTGCACGGCGCAACGCCCAGGCACGCGGAGGCCGCCCTGCCCGCGAAGATGGCCGCGGAGCTCTACCCGCCCGCCGGCGCCGCGGCCGCCACCGCCACGGACATCGCCAACAGCAACGCCGCCGCCGCGGGCAGGAAGGGCCCGCCCAGCGCCCCGCCGCCCGCCCCGCCGCCGCCCGCGCCCGCGCCGCCCGCGCCAGACAACAACAACTTGGAGAGCCCCAACTGGCAGTCCTTCCACCCAACCCTGCGCGAGAGGTGAGCCCGGCCCCATCTCTGCACCCCGCTCCCGCACCCTGCTCCCGCACCCTGCTCGGCCCTGGCTCCAGTCCCTGCGCGCACCGCGGGCCCCGCGCCCCGAGCCGTGTGCCTCTGCCCTTTTGCAGGAACGCGCTGATGTTCAACAACGAGCTCATGGCTGACGTCCACTTCATTGTGGGGCCCCCGGGCGCGGCCCAGAGGGTGCCTGCTCACAAGGTTGGTAGAGGCTAGGCCCTTTGAGCTTCCGAAGGGACCAGCCACCTCCTGAATATGTACGGGGTGTGGCAGCCAATGGGGGCAGGGAGGACCAGGGGCTCAGGGCAGCGCTCTTTCATCCACAGTATGTCTTGGCCGTTGGTAGCTCTGTCTTCTATGCCATGTTTTATGGGGACCTGGCAGAAGTCAAGTCAGAAATCCACATCCCCGACGTAGAGCCTGCAGCTTTTCTGATCTTGTTAAAGTAAGTCTGCTCCATTAGCGTGCAAGGATGGGGTGGTTCTTTGCTACCTAGTTGCCCCCAGCCAGCATCCTACAGCTTCGGAGGGAAGTCCACAAGGACTGATGGGCTTGTCTCCCAGGCCCTGGGTGCCCAGCCTGCCCCATGCAGCCTGTGATGTGGTCCCTGCCCTGTCTAGGTACATGTACAGTGACGAAATCGATCTGGAAGCTGACACGGTGCTGGCCACTCTCTATGCTGCCAAGAAGTACATTGTCCCCGCGTTAGCAAAAGCCTGCGTCAACTTTCTGGAGACGAGTCTGGAAGCCAAAAATGCCTGTGTCCTGCTGTCCCAGAGCCGGCTGTTTGAAGAGCCCGAGCTGACCCAGCGCTGCTGGGAGGTCATTGATGCACAGGCTGAGATGGCCCTGAGGTCCGAAGGCTTCTGTGAAATTGACTGGCAGACACTGGAAATCATCGTGACCCGGGAAGCCCTCAACACCAAGGAGGCGGTGGTTTTTGAGGCCGTGCTGAACTGGGCCGAGGCAGAGTGCAAGAGGCAGGGCCTGCCGGTCACCCCGCGCAACAAGAGGCACGTTTTGGGGCCAGCCCTCTATCTGGTCCGAATTCCAACTATGACTCTGGAGGAGTTTGCCAATGGTGCTGCCCAGTCGGACATCCTGACGCTAGAGGAGACCCACAACATCTTCCTGTGGTACACAGCAGCCAACAAGCCCCTCCTCAACTTCCCCCTGACCAAGAGGAAGGGCCTCGCCCCACAGAGGTGCCACCGCTTCCAGTCCTCTGCCTACCGCAGCAACCAGTGGCGCTATCGCGGGCGCTGCGACAGCATCCAGTTTGCTGTGGACAGAAGGGTATTCATTGCGGGGCTGGGTTTGTACGGGTCCAGCTCTGGGAAAGCTGAGTACAGCGTGAAGATTGAACTCAAGCGGCTGGGGGTGGTCCTGGCTCAGAACCTGACCAAGTTTGTCTCGGACGGCTCCAGCAGCACTTTTTCGGTCTGGTTCGAACACCCTGTGCAGGTCGAGCAGGACACCTTCTACACGGCCAGTGCCGTCCTGGATGGCAGCGAACTCAGCTACTTTGGGCAGGAGGGCATGACAGAAGTGCAGTGTGGGAAGGTGACCTTCCAATTCCAGTGCTCCTCGGACAGCACCAACGGGACTGGGGTCCAGGGTGGGCAGATCCCTGAGCTCATCTTTTATGCCTGAGCCGCCATGGGGTGGCGGGAATGCGCTGTGAGGGGCACGGGAGGGCTGTGCCGGGGAGCCTTTCTTTGCAGCCAGGAGTGCAGGATGCTGTGCTACCCCTTTATTTTGCAGCTGACTGCCGTAAAGGCTGCTGCCATTATTAAAGGCTTCCATTACTTTGTATCTCTTTTGTACTAGTCATATAGCGCCAAGCTGTGAAATAGACACTTTTCTACTCAGCTAGAGCACTGGTTTCTGAATCTTGGCCGCTGGGCCTCACAGGCATCTGCTGTGTTCTGGGTGCATGTCTCAGGTGAAGGGCAGAATTGGGAGGCACAAGGCAGGCCCCAGATCCCCTCCCAGTGGCATCCACACCACCTGCTTTGTGGGCTTTGCTGTCCCTCCCACCTTCTTGGATTCAAATCTAAGTGGTTCTGAGCTTAAGACTTTCCCTTCATATCCCAAATTGGGGAAAAATCATTTAAAACAGTTCATCTCCTTAAGTGGGTTTCATAAGAAAGTTTTAATAAAATAAGAGCCACATGTAGATGATTACAGGAGTCTCAAACTGGGGAGTTCGATTTCTCATACTCCTCCCTGCCATCACAGAAGTCCCACAGTGCTAACCGTGCTGAGTGGTTAAAGCAAACTGTCCCAAGGAGGCCTATCTGTCTCCGAGCCTGCCCTCTGCCAGCAGGTTAGGCCTCTACTGTCTGGGCAGGCTTGCCTTCTGGGTCTCCAGCTAGAACACTCTGGAAAAGGCCAGGTGTCCGATTGTGTTTGTACCTCCTAAAGCATCACTAGCCACTCAAAGCCCTGCTGTATGACTCGGATTCAAGGGGGTGGGAGTGCAGGGTGCACTCTGCTGGGCCTAGGGCCCAGGGCCCCAGCCCACCCTGTGGACCCTGCCTTCCCAGCCCCAGGAGACCATCCTGTGGGTGACTCACAACTGCACCCCCAGCCCACCCTCCCTGGCCCTGCATGCTGCCTCCTCAATATGAGGAAATACACTTCTACATGCTGGTGGGCAAAGTAGGGAGCAGCCCCTCTGAGCAGACTGTGGAAACGGGCCTCTAAGAAAAGCTCCAATGAAGGCCACCCGAGGCCGGGAGAGCACCCCCAGTCTGTGCAGAGGCCCTGCCTTCCCCAAGGCACCTGTGCCAGGTATACTCCTCAAGAGTTGGACAGACGGTGCCCACACACAGCAGCACCCCTTTTCCCTCCGTCTACACCTCGTCCATACCTACCGGGGACTGACCAGGGGCATCCTGGTTTGAAACCAGAAATAACCCCCATGCTGCTGGGTTCCCGGCAGCTCCCCAGGCGACGCATCTTAGCTTGCGGAGTCCTTGCCCTTGCACACAACCCCCTCCTGCTCCAAGCACTGGGCCCTGCCAGTGCGCAGAGCTGCCCCAGTCTTACCTATCGCCGGCGCGTTGATGCAGAGCTCTCTCGCCAAGAGAAGGAACGTCTTCCCTAGCACGTAAACGTTCACCTGTCGTGAAGAAACCACAACCGAGAATGGCATTTGTATTCAGGAAACATTTGCTTATTTTTCTTAAAATGCACATTTCATCACTCAGTTTTTAAAGAATCTGATGTAAGAGCCCCCTGCCGGCCCTGCAGGGAACCCGATACACCCATGAGCCCAGCTGTCGTCCACTAAGCCTCCAGGTCACACCTCTGCCCTCTCTCTTCACCCTGCTGGCCACAGAGCAGCCCAGGCAGGGCAGCTTAGACATGCAGAGCTGGCACACCTGTTCTCACCTGCTCTGGGACTCTCACAGGAGGGCTCTGCCCGGCCCTCTGCCTCTGGCCTCCCCAGAGAGCTCCCTCGCCTAGTCAAGCCTGGCCTGTGTGCCCCTGGACACGGGTCTCTTGGCCCAGCACCCAAGAGGCCGCCAGAAAAGATGCCGAGGAAAAGTCACGACTTTGGTGTGCAGGCGGCACACACAGGTGCCTGCTGTGTCGGAACCAGGGTGTTAAGGAATGGTGCAAAGCGAGCCCCCTTAGAGGAGAAGATGGAGGGCACTTGTGGGGCACCAGTCAGCTGGGGGCCTGCCCAGCAGGGGCTGAGCCTCCACATTCAGGCAGCAGCAGGCACCCTCCACCCAGTGGGCCATAGCTATTCCCTCCCTCCTTCTGAGACACCCTGGAAGACTCCAGGAGAAGCCCCATCATAGGCGCTGGGGGCTCATGGAGCTTGCCTTCTGAAGACATTCTGCCCTCGGCCTTCCCACCAAAGTGTGTGTGTGTGTGTGTGTGCGCGCACCTTCCTAGGAGCACCCCATTCCTCTGCTGGTTCCAGCATCTTGACCCTCCTGACTTCATGCCTCTCTTCAGACCAGGGCAGATGAACTGATCCACCACCAAGAAGCTGCCTCCCATCTCCTGCAGTGCATCCCTGACCCTGCCTGCCCCCTTCACCTCCTGCCACCTAACCGTGTTCCAGGGGGATGAACACCTGAATGCTGCAGAAAAGGGCTCTCTGAATGGACTCCAAATGGAAAATCAAATTTGAAAAAGGCTATGCATATAAAATGCAGTTATTGCCAGAGATGCTAATTTCATTAGTATTTGTTAGAAATCATGACACTGACACTTAGTTTAAGGGTCACTCTCTGTGAAGGCAGCTGGTCACGGCTGGGTGTGGCCAGCCAGGCCCCCCACTCCTCTCCCAGATGCAGATGGCCTATGGGGGCTCCTGGCTCCTCTTCTGGGGAGCTGCGCCCCCAAGCAAGTGAGCACCTCTGTATCAGCCACACCAAAAGGGGGACAAAGGGGCCTCCTGCCAAGACCCTCAAGGTGCAGGGGGCACCGGGGCCCCCCATGGCTCCGCAGTCACTGTGAGCCTAACCCCAGAGAGAAGTTTAACCCTGGTGTGTGTATGAATAAGAACGAAACAAGACCCTACACCTGGGTGGTCTCTTCCAATTTTAAGTCTTGCACTCGTTTCCTCTAAGCAGTCAGCCCTCCCCTTGGCAGGGCGAGCCCCCTGTGAGGCCTTCACCCGAGAGGGCACGCTCCACGTCCACAGACAAGTGCACAACATCCGTCCTGTGACTGCCCGGTCCGGCCTGGGGAGACCACCCTGGAAGGAAGGGACGTGCCATGGGCTTCTCTAGGGCGGGGGTGATGGCTGGCCTTGACCGGTTCCCAGTTCCAGGCCACCTCACACCCAGCACGAGGGCAGGGCTCTGCCCAGGCCCGGGGGGCCCGAGGCACAGCCCTCCACTTGCAGCATTAAAAGGTCAAACTGAATTGTCTGTGTGGGTCCAGCCTGAACTTATGGGGTCTCGCTGGTCAACACAGTGACTTTTCCCTGGGCCCTGGTTCAGGGGGGAGCGGGAACATCCACTCCAGTCACCCTCTTCCGTCTGGACCCTGACTGGTTTCCCATTTCCAAAGGTGTGCAGTGAGAAACTATGAAAACACCTCTGTCTCCCTTCCAAGCGGTGCCCAGGAACTTCCGGCAGGGCTGTCCTGCTCAGGCCCTCACTCCCCTCCTTCCTGGGAAGTCACCAGGAGGGAAACGAGGCCGTGTGGCCTTGCCCTGAACTGAGCTCGGCACACAGGGTGCTGGATTTTCACAACTCCAATGGATTATTTTTAGCTTGACCACAGAGTATTTCAGCAGGGCTTCTGAGAGAGGCCATTTATAAGGACAGCTGGGAGGACAAAAATACAGGCAGCATCTGACTGAAGTAAAAGTCGATCTGTTGGTCAGCACCAGAGGGCACTGAAGCCCCCAGCGCCAGGGGCAGTGTGGCGCCCAGGTTTGCAGGGCCCTCTGGTGGGTGCCCAGATCTGGACGAAGCTTTCCTTATAGGGGTGGAATTTGTGTGAATTCTGCATGAATCCTCACACTGTAGTCACATCGGTTTTCAATGACATTCGTTCTCTTTCCGAGCCCTCAGTGGAGTGATCACTGCAGACCCCAACCCCAGGGCATGGGGCCAGGCCTGCCCCAGTGCTGTCACCAGGGACACATAGAGAACCTCTCTGGCCCCACCCTGGCACTGCCTCCCACCTCTGTGATGTCCCATTCACACAGGGGTCCCTCATACTGAGTCTTTCCATTACATGCAGACATCTGGAAACGAGATGCAACAGAAAAATACTTTCCTGGTACCCAGAAAGCAAGTTTCTCTAAGAAGACCGTAAATGTAAGTTTTCATATTGTTTAAAATGCATGCATGTGAGTCTTTTTTTTTTTTTTTTTTTTTTTGGTCTTTTAAAGACTCTCCTTTGCCTCAGACAAAGTTCACCTGGGTCTCTCCACTGGTTCTGAGGCTGAGGCTGCCCGGCCCCAGGACAACACTGTGACCCCATGTCCACTGCCTCCCCACCAGCTTGGTTTGCCAGTTTTAAAACAGAGACCATGCTCTTATGTGTTCTTAGCCGGTGGACCCTCCTGGCCGGGGCAGGAGCATGAGCAGTGTGGTGTGCGGCGTGTGCCCCCATCACGGCCCCCTCGGGGAGGGACTCAGAAAGGAAATGGGTCTACCTGGAGCAGGTCGCTGAGGTCGAGGAGCATATCTGCGAGGAGTCAAGGAGCATCTGCACCAGGCCCACGGGCTCCGGCTACCTGACAAACTGGCCACAGGACCTTGTTGTCAACCTAAGCTCAGCATCAGGTCATGAAGGAACAGTGAGGCGGCAGCATCAGGGCTGACCAGAACCTTCCGGGAGACCCCTGTGAACCATGACCAGGACAAGGGGAGCAGAGCAGGGGGCAGGGCCTCCCACCCGGTCCTCAGAGTGCACACTGAGGGCAGCTCCTGCACCCCATGCTGGCCCTGCCCAATCAGGCGTCCACTGCACAAGGGGTCATCTGCCCCTGTACAGCCCGGAAGTGCACGACAACACTCATCTCACTCTATTCTGAGAGCATCCACTGAGCGCCTGCTGGGCAGTGTCCTTGCCTCAGGACTCATGGCTCCTGGGGGACAGACATGGACAATAGGCTACCCTTGGTGGCCAGCAGGCACCACCATGGTGCTGGTGCTCAAGGGGACAGCTATGGGGACTCTGGTGTGGGACCTGTCCTTGCTCTCAGCGGATGATTAAGAAAATTCACGTCATTCATGGGTCTGCTGTGACTTTGAAAAGAAAGAAAGAAATCCCCATGGTGCTGAATCAGTGTCCAGACCAGGTGTCGCAAGGGAAATCCTGGACCCAACACTTCAAAGACAAAGAAGTCCCCGATGCCACAGCCTCACGTGAGGTCGCGGGCGTCTGAACACGCACTGACGGGCCCTGAGTAAGAGGCACCTTGTTTCCCAGTCTCTGAAGGCATGCCCTGCACAGCGAGTGTAGCCACAGGAAGACAGAGCACACCGCAGAACCGACCGACAAACCAGCGAGAACTACAAAGAAAAGCAAGTCAAGTCAGAGGAAACGAAAGGAAGGCCACACTAGGTAAATGAGCAGAAACCATGACATCAGAGAGACAAAAGGAAAAATGAACACCACCAGGGGCTCCGCACTGTGTGATTCCAACTGCATGACGCTCTGGAAAAGGCCAGACCGAACGCACACCTACCCTCTGAACCAGCATTCCCACTCGGGCATTCACTCGCCAGCCTGATCGGTCACGCGCTCCCGTAACGCAGCGCTCCTCACACACGCCACATGGACGCATCACAAAAGCACGTGATTAGAGAAGAGCGCACACCGCACGCTCCCCTTACAGGATGCTCCAGAACAAGCAAAACTAATCCGCGGGCATCATCGGAACAGTGGGTGCCTCTGGGGTGGATGGCCTGACCGCAGGGGGCACAGGGAAGCTGCCACGGGGACAGCGTTGCTCTGTACCCTCACGGGACACCTGGCTGCACAGACGCACACATCTGTCAGAGCTCACTGACCGGTACGTGTGAGACTTGGGCCATCCATCCTATGCCGATGTTACCTCAAAAGGAAAAAAGAAGCATAAATACTGAAATCTAGTCAGTTACTGATCTGCCCCCTGAAGGACTTGGGAGGAGCGGGCAGATGTCTGCAACTTACTGTGAAATGTGCCAAAAAAGAACCTGGCTGAGGAGTGGATGGCGGGGAGGGGAGGGGGTGAGAAACGGGCAGAGCAAGGACTCACCAGGTGTGGCCAGCCAACTCTTTGGGGTGTGGGGGCCCCTGCACAGTTCTTTCAATTTTGCCAGGTGTCTGAGATTTTTCATAATAAAATGATAGGGAAAGCATGTATATTTTAAAAAAGAGATTGGAATTCAACCTTTAACTGTTAAAATGACTGCTCTTCTAGGAATGACAATGGCAGGGCCCTAGCTCCAATGCGGCTCTGCTGGGAAGCCTTCCACAGGAGGGCCTAGACAACTCAAGCTCCCCTCTGAGCAGTGACGATCTGAATCACGCCCGTCCCTGAACAGGGCGTCTACTCTCCCTCCTAGCCCATCCTGGGCCAGAGCCTGTTAATGCCCTTGGGGTCTGGCCCACAGCGGGTCCCCCAACTAATGGGCATTTGGGGATCTTCTGGTGGCTTCAGAAGTCTTCTATCCGGCCTGGCCAGTAGGCCTGTGTCCTTCCCAACAGCCTCTCCCTTTTGCTAAGCAGCCTCTTTCAACCTTCTTGGGGCAGGGACACCAGACCACCAAACTTGCTGGAATGAGGTAAAAGTCAGTGGGGACGAGGCCTATCTGAAGCCCTGGGGGTGCTGAGCAAGGTGCCAGGCACAAGCACGTCCGTTCTGATGGCCTGGGCCTCTCTGCCCTCCTCCTGGCCCGTGTCATATTCTAGTAGGTGGCACTTCTGCTCACCGAACACCGACTCTGCGTGCCGGTCCTAGAAGAGGCATATAAACACAAAGACCAGTGGAGAATAATACACCTTCAGAAGATTCTGGACATTCCTGAGAGTCCAAACAGACCAAAGTGCGAGGGTATCCATAGATCTCCAACAGGTTTTGAGAAAGGGTCTGCTCCACCATGGGGGGCGGGACCATGGCCACTCACACCATTTTGCTTCTGGGAGAGCAATCACAGACAGGAGCTGATTTCAAGTCCGACTCATTCTTGGTAAGCGGAGAAGTTTACAGAGATTTAAATAAGGCAGAACTAGGGGGCCAGCCCAGTGGCACAGCTGTTTAGTTCGTGCTTGGCAGCCCAGGGTTCGTGGGTTTGGATCCCGGGCACCGGCCGACACACTGCTTGTCAGCCATGCCGTGGCAGCGTCCCGTATAAAGTAGAGGAAGATGGGCACGGATGTTAGCCCAGGACCAGTCTTCCTCAGCAGAAAGAGGAGGATTGGCAACGGATGTTAGCTCAGGGCTGGTCTTCCTCACAATAAATAAATAAATAAATAAGGCAGAACTAAATTTCTCTGCACAGCCTCACACATAAGTGTTTCTTCAGGGTGCCCACAGAGAGAAACTGCTCTTGCAGGTCCAGTCCAACAGGGGGTCTGAAAGGTCATGTGTGTGCACGGAAGCCACTTTCAGCAGATGAACGAACGGCAGGACCGGCGGGGCAGCCACAACGTGAGCCAACACCACCATTCCCAGGTCCTAGTGGGACAAGACAGGGTGAGTCCCAGGAACAACAGCACCGTCAGCACCGAGGAGCAGAAACCTCGAGCTGCGAGAGGGATGACCAGCCCAGCACCTGTCCATCGGCCAACACCACACCCCGCTTCTGCGGGGTCCCTCTTGCTCTGACCAATCTTTCCCCAGGTAGCCAGCACCATTTTGCAGTTACAGGCCCTGCGCACAGTTCTGTTTAGAGCAGGAGTTCATAGCCACACCCTCCCAAGGACAAAGGCCAAGGAATACTCCGCGCCTGCCTGCAGCACTAGTTGTGCCTGGCAAAGGGAAAAGTCCCTGCTCCCTGCACACACTGAACTTGCTCCCTGCACACACTGGGGCTGCTCCCTGCACACACTGAACTTGCTCCCTGCACACACTGGGGCTGCTCCCTGCACACCCTGGGCCTGCTCCCTGCACACAGTGAACTTGCTCTCTGCATACACTGGGCCTGCTCCCTGCACACACTGGGCCTGCTCCCTGCACACACTGAACTTGCTCTCTGCACACACTGGGCCTGCTGCCTGCACACACTGAACTTGCTCTCTGCACACATTGGGGCTGCTCCATGCACACACTGAACTTGCTCCCTGCGCACACTGGGGCTGCTCCCTGCACACACTGGGCCTGCTCCCTGCACACAATGAACTTGCTCCCTGCACACACTGGGGCTGCTCCCTGCACACACTGAACTTGCTCCCTGCACACACTGGGGCTGCTCCCTGCACACACTGAGCACCTCTGGCAGAGGCTCTAAGAGCACTTGCCCTGAGCCCCTGCACAGCACAGCTCCTGCAAAAGCACACATTTCGGTACAACATTTGAAGACGTAAAAGGGAGGTGGCCTCCTGGGCTCGAGCCTTCCTCCCTCCCCCTGCCTGAGACGCAGCAGACGTGGGCAGAGGGCAGAGTGAGGCCGGGCTCTGATGGAGCCTGGACACAACCCGGAGTGGCTCACTCACCCCCAAGCTTGGGCGGCCGCAGCACCACAACGCCATCAGACCCCAAAAATATCTTTCCAAGTGAAGACAAAATAAAGATGTTTTCACATAAACAAAAGCTGAGAGAATTTTTTTCCACAAGACATACTAAAAAAATACAAACCCGAGTTCCTCAGACAGAAGGAGAATGATCCCAGGTGAAAGCAGAGAAATACAGGAATGGAAAGGGTCAAACAGGATACATGTGAGTGAAGCTAATGGTTCCAGCGGCCATGCTAACAGTCACAGTAACGATACTTGGGACACCCAGCCCGTCAGGGCACAGTGTGACCTCCGGTAAGCACCACAGTGACCATAAGTACAGGTATGACCGACAGGCTCGATGGGGCTTGTTCAAATACAACACTGATTTCTCTAAGAGGTGGGAGGAAAAGGAGAGGACAGAGAACAGATGGAACAAGTAAAAAGAGTAAGATACTAGAATTAAACTCAAATACATCAATAAGTACATTAAATTTAAGTGGATGAAATTCTCCAATAAAAAATATTTTAAGAGTGGATAAAAAGTTTGACAAAAAAACACAACTATATGCCTCTTATAAGAGACACATCTTAAATATATCAAGAAGGACTGAATTTTAAAAGATGGAAAAAGACCACGCAAACACTAAGCAAAAGAGAGCAGCAGAGTTATACTAATACCAAACACAGCAGAATTTCAAGGGAAAGCATTTAATGTTTCCTAACGATAAAAGAGTCATTTCCACCGGGAAGACATCTAGTCCTTTGTGTCCTCCTAATACCACGGCTTCAGAATAGAATGGAAGAGCGAGCAGACAGAAGGTCAGGAGGAAGCCCACACCTCAGTGGGGGGTTTAACCCTCTTCTTTCAGAATGAGCACAGGGTGATCTGAACACAAGAACCAAGCTGACCTGAGTGACGTTTCAAGACCACTCCACCCAACAGCCGCACGTGGCACAGTGACCAAGACAGACCCTCTGTTGGCTCTAAATCAGATCCCCGCGCACCGGGAGATGAAGGACCACCTAGTGAATGCCCCGAGGACAGAGGAATTACACGGGAGATTGGTAACACACGATAACTGGAAACCTCCAACTGTTTTCAAAAGAAGCAATACACTTGTAAATGATTCAGGGATCTAAGAAGTGATAAAGAAATGAAAAGCAATAGGATATGCTGGAGTATATGAGGAAGCCATTTGGTGTAAAACTAATTCGACCTGACCTTGTTTTTCCACAAGGGCCTGACATGGCCTGTTGAGCACGCATTGTACATCTGCTTTAAACATTTACTGTGTCCCAAAGACAAGAATGATACCCTTAAAGATAGGGATGTAACGTCCCCCCATATCAGCTTTTCTTTAAGAATAAGCATCTCTTCCTGGAAACTAAGGATTAATTACTGACCTGCTGTGCTCACCTTGTGACCACTGACCTGCTGACCACCAACCTGCTGTGCCAGCTAAGCATCTGGTGACAGTAGTAAAAGAGATATTCCTGTCATATGTGATGTATGCTCTTTGTTCCAAGACGGTAAATAACCACTCTGTACACCCCACTTCTTTGGTGCCCTGCCTTCCTTGGGGAAGGAAATCCCCGGGCTATAGTCCTCAAACCTGGCTCATAATAAACTCACCCCAATTTTGATTTATAGATTGATTATGGATTATTTGCATCAACAGACAAAACAATAATGGAAATTAGAAAATATTCTGAACTGAATGATAATAAAAATATGACAAATCAAAACTGTGTGATGTAATTAAAACCTACCTAGAGAGAAACTGAGTCTCAAATGCTTATATGAGGAAAACCAGAAAGACTAAAATCAAGACCATGAGCATATGTCTCGAGAAGTTGGAAAAATAGTAAATTAAACCCAAAGAAAACAGAAGGAAAGGAATAATAAAAAGAAACTGATGAAATAGAGAATAAACGTACAATACAGATAAACGACAAAGGAAAAGTCTGGTCTTTGGGATGACTGCCTGCTGAGAGGATGCGGAGAAACAGGAACCTCACGCACCGCTGGCAGGATGGAGACGGCACCACCGCTCTGGAAAGCAGGCAGCAGGGCCTCACGAGTTACACCCAGAGTCACCAGGCCACACTGACAATTCCGGTCACGTGAAATGTCCAGAACTGGCAAACAGAGAGACAGACAGCCTGCTGGTGCTCAGAGCTGGGGGCCTGAGAGACCGGGGCATGAGGGGCGGGGTTGTCTCTGAGGTGATGAAAATGTTCTAGCACCGACTGTGGTGATGGCTGTACAATTCCGTGACCATAACTAAAAACCACTGGATTGCACACTTTAATGGGTGAATTGTATAGTATGTGAACTGCATCTCAATAAAGCTATTACCAAAAAAAAAACAACCAGCAAAACTGGTATCCCCCCCGCAAGATGGATCAAAGAAAGAAAAAGGCAAAATTACCAACCTAAGACACTAAAGAAGGGATGTCAGGACAATTGTTACGGCATTAAAAAGATAATAGGGAATGTTAATAACTTTACGAGGGGGCCGGCTTGGTGGCGTAGTGGTTAAGTTCGCATGCTCCACTTCGGCAGCCCAGGGTTTGCACGTTCGGATCCCCGGCGTGGACCTATGCACTGCTCATCAAGCCATGCTGTGGCAGTGTCCCATATAAAGTAGAGGAAGATGGGCATGGATGTTAGCTCAGGGCTTATCTTCCTCACCAAAAAAACAAAAGAAGAACTTTACGCCAATACATTGGGTGTCTGAAATGATCCAAACGAATGCCTTGCAAAATATAACTTATCAGAACTGGAACAAGAAGCGGAAAGTCTGGATAGTTCTACGTCTGTTACAGAAATAGAATCCCTAATTACAACCTTTCTGCAAGGAAAGGTGAAGGCCCAGATGGCTTCACGGTGACTTTTCCCAAACATTTAAAGAAGAAAGTCCCGACCACCCCAGACTGCCCAGACACGGAGCATGAGGGGACACCCCCCAGCTGTCAGGAGGCGGGTCTGACAGCAACACACTGACTTCACAAGGACATCACAAGAAGAAAAACAGACCAACCACACAACTTCCTACACAAATATTAGCAAAGAAAAGCCAGCAATATCTAAAAAGGATAACCTGTCACGACCAAGTCTGGGTAAGCAAGGATGGTTTAACCTTTAAAAAGTAGTCAGTGTAATTCATCTCAGTACACACTAAGGGAAAAACCCACGTGATGATCACAACACAGACATACACAATTCAAAGTCCTTCCTGATAAAAGCTCATGGCAATTGGGAAAAAGGAAACCTCCTCATCCTGATGAAGGGCATCTACAAAAACCTACAGTAGACATCTAAGGCGCAGGGTTGAAAACCGTCCTCCAGAGACCAGGAAAGAGTGAAGGACGCCACCCTCACCACTATCACCACCACGCAGGCCGCCACAGGCCAGAAACACAGAGGCAGGAGTGCAGATCAGAAGGAAGAACGAACACTGGCAGCAGACACAACTGTGCACGTTAGAAGCAAGACAGGCGATTCCAATGTTCAAGTAGTGAGATCAAGAACTGAATTTCGTATTATTGGATATAACGTCAACATACAAAACTCAACTGACGAAAGACACCGTTTACATTAGCTCCAAACAAATACTTAGGAATAAATGTAAGGAAGGACATGTAAGCCCTCCCCATCAAAGATAACGAAACATCCCCGAGAGAAAGTAAAGAACACCTGAAGAATTCAGGGATGTTCATTGACTGAAGCGTCAATACTGTTAAAATGAATGTTGATTTTCCCCAAATTGATCCATAAACCCCAATCAAAATCCCAGAAAGTTTTTTACAGAAATGGACAATCTGATTCAAAAATTTATACAGAAAAACAGAGGGCCAAGAACAGCCCAGATATCCCTGAGGCAGAACAGCTGGAGTTTGAGGTCTCGTGTTACAGATCTTGAGACATATTATAAACTGTTGTTTTTAAAATACAGTCAGCCCTCCATATCCGTGGTTCTGCATCCCGGATTCAACCAACTGCGGATGGAAAGGCCTGTGATGGCTGCGTCTGTACTGAACACGTACAGACTTTTTTCTTGCCATTATTCCCTGAACAATACACAGCATTTACACTGTATTAGTTACTGTTAAGTAATCCAGAGATGATTTAAAGTATACGAGAGGATGTGCATAGGTTATATGCAAATACTACGCCCTTTTATATAAGGGGCTTGAGCATCAGAGGATTTTGGTATCCCCGGGGGTGAGGTTGGGGGTCCTGGAACCAAGCTCCCATAGAGACTGAGGGACGACTGCAGTTTGGTCTTGGCACAAGGATGGGCAAACAGACCAAGAGAAGGGGTCAGAGATGCCAGCAACAGATCCACATGTACTGGGTTCACAACAGCAGTGCCAGAACTGTGCACTGGGACAGAGGATCTTCAACAGACGGCACCTGGTCACCGGAGCAGCCAGTGGGAAGAAGCAAACCCTGGCCCTTTCCTCACAACAGACACACAAACCAACTCCTCCAATATCCTAAACTCCAATGGGAAATATAAAACCAAAAGCTTCCAGAAGGGAACATAGGAGAGTATTTCCATGACTTAGGAAAGAGAAAGATTTCTTCAACGGGATGCAAGAGCATTAACCATAAAGGAGAAGACAGATGAACTGGACTTCATTAAAATTAACAACTCTATTCATCAAAAGATCCCCTCATGGGGCTGGCCCAGTGGTGTAGTGGTTAAGTCCTCACGCTCCACTTTGGCAGCCCAGCGTTTACTGGTTCGGATCCCGGGCGTGGACCTATGCACTGCTCATCAAGCCATGCTGTGGTGGCGTCCCATATACAAAACAGAGGAAGCACAGATGTTAGCTCAGGGACAAGCTTTCTCAAGCAAAAAGAGAAAAATTGGCAACAGATGTTCACTCAGGACCAATCTTCCTCACCAAAATAAAAAGATGCCCTCGTGAGGCTGGTCCAGTGGCTTAGTGGTTAAGTTCGCAAGCTCTGTCTCAGCGGCCCAGGGTTCACTGGTTCAGATCCTGGCCACAGATCTACGCACTGCTCATTAAGACATGCTGTGGCGGCATCCCATATACAAAATAGAGGAAGATGGGCACAGATGTTAGCTCAGGGCTACTCTTCCTCAGCAAAAAGAAGAAGACTGGCAACAGATATTAGCTTAGGGCCAATCTTACACACACACACACACACACACACACACACACACACACACACACACACACACACACACACACACACACACACACACACACACACACACACACACACACGATGCCCTCGAAGGACAAAAGGCAGCCAGGAAGGGGAGGCGATCTCCTGCACAGACACCTACCCTTCTCACACTGCTGACAGCCCAGACGCTACAGCCGAGCAGTGTGGGACTGCTGGACCTGAGGGTGTGCACATGCCCAGCGTCACTGGACCCTGGCAGCAGAAGTTCCAGAGCTCCAGGGGCCCAGGCTGGCCAACACCAGCTACAGGCAGTCCTCGCCGCTCCAGCCTGTTGTGGGTTTGAACTTGCAACTTCCTTCTGCCCAGTGATGCTGGGCGCCTCTGACAGACACTAACCAGCCATCCTGAGGCCTTCTCTTGACCACGTACGCTCTGTGTGACACCATGACGATGGACACGTCGTTACACATGTGCCAAACCCACAGAACGTACAACCCCAAGAGTGAACCCCAATGAAAACCACAGGCTCTGGGTAACGATGAAGGCCAACACAGGTTCATCAGTTGTAACAGTGCCCTACTCTGGAGGGGATGTCAGCAAGGGGGAGGCTGTGGGGAGGGCAGGGGGCTATGGGAAATTGCTGTACTTTGCTGTCAATTTTGCTGTGAACCTAGAACTGCTCTAAAAAATAAAGTCTATTTAAAAACATTTTTAACTCCTTGGTTGTCCTTGGGGAGGCAAGCAGAGGGGAGTAGAGGGAAGCAGGTAAAGGTGGCCTGGGAAGCCTGGTGGCAGGAGGAAGGAGGGTCCCCAACTGCAATGTCCTCCGAGTAAGCGAGAAACAAGGTCCCCAGCTGAACCTGAGGAGAGGGACATGCTGGAGGGGTGGCTGGAGGGGCAGAAGCTCAGACTCTGGAGGCCATCCCAGACCTGTGAACCAGAACCGGCTGTTAACCAGCCCCAGGGTTATGAATGCACAGTTGGAAGCCTGGGAGAGGGAGCGGCAGGCAGGCCGCAGCCAGTCGGCCGTAGGAGTGCTCTGTGCAGACCTGTGTCCCTGCCCAGGGCTCCTGCAGGGATGACAGGTCACACGTCACACCAGCTTCCTGGCTTTGACTCACCTGCTCACACACAGGCCTGCTGGCAGCTCAGCAAAAACCCAATAAACATCAAAGATTTAAAAACCAGCTGTGGGCAGGAACGCACCTCCCACTGCTGTCTGTGTCACAGAAGGCTGCACTAACGGATCTGGACATACAGCTCTCAGGGAAACACACCAGCCTGGGCTGCCTGCCTGGCAGTGACGCCCACCCTGGGCTGGGGACAGAAGGTCTGGAGAGCAGGTTTCTTCCCAGCCTGCCACCCACACACGCGAGACCCCTGTTAGCCAGGGAGTCGGGGTGCTCCGTGCAAGGCCTGGCACACTTGGATGGCGGTGGAGACACTGGGGGTGCTGTGGGCAGTCAGGGCAAGAAGAGAGCGAGGTCTTCACAAGAGCTCTAGGGGCCTGGAGTTTACATAGAAGGAAAGGAGGCGGCACCAGGACGGGGACCACAGAACCAAGCCAGGGTGGCAGGGAGGGCGAAGGGGCAGGAATGAGACGGGGGGGGGCGAGAGCCTGGACATGTCCAGGACAAGCCTGGGGACCCTGGCTGGGTGAGGGGGGGGTTGGTGGTGCCAGCAACCAGAAGAGGACAGAAAGGACTGCGTCACACCTGTACCCCCACCCGCCTCCCCAAAAGCTGCCATCCTGAGGCCAGCCCAAGGCAAGGCTGCTGAGGGGACCACCCACAGGCCAAGGGGCCAGGCGCTGGCCTCCCCGCACCCTGCCGTCTCGTCTTTAATAGCTTTACGAGGTCAAAGTTACAGCCACAAATTCACGCACTCAAAGTGTGCAGTTTGGGGGTTCTTAGTCTTTACAGAGTGGTGCAACCATCACCATAATCTGATCTTAGAAATTTTTATCACCTCAGAAAAATCCCCAGTCCTTCAGCTATCTCCTCCCCCAGCCCCTGGCAACCACCGACGTGCCTTCTGTCTCTGTGGATTCGCCTGTTCTGGGCATTTCGTACAAAAGGAATCACACAACGCATGGCCTTCTACGCCCGGCTTCCTTCACCAAGCCTCATGTTTCTGAGGTTCACCCACTACCTGGTCCCTTTCTGTGGCTGACTGACAGCCCACTGTGTGGATACGCCCACTGTGCCCCCCACTCTTCAGCAGAGGACGTCTGGTTGCTTCCACCTTTAGCGAGACTGAGTGGTGCTGCTGTGAATATGAACGTCACGCACAAGTGTCTGTATGGACGTCCGTGCCTTTCTCGGCAGACAGGAGGAGTGGGCCTGCCGGGTTGGGGGTACCTGATGTGTCTGCGGGGGCTGTGTCGCACTCCCTCCCACCTGCAGAGCATGAGGCACAGTGCTGCTCTTTCTACTTGGTGGCTGGGTGAGCCAGCATGGACTCGTCTGTCCAGTTTGTCCACACCACCTCACGATGAGGTTCCTGCACCTTCTCCCCACAGAAGCATCTGTGCTGACTCGCCGCAAGTGAGGGGGCTCCAGGGGGGCAGAGGCAGCTTGCCCCCCAAGCTTCAGCCACATTCCTGAGCCCGGCCTGCACACCTGCATCCCATTCCCCAATGGCCCCAATGGCTTCTGTAAACTCTCAGGAGGCAGGGCCAGACCCTGACCCCTCACTCTGCGTGCCCTCCCTGCAGGGCCCTCCTTGGGCGTGATGCGGTCCTCTTTAGAGCAAAGTGGGGCAGGCCTCTCACTGTTCCAGGACACCCACGGGTGCTCAGAGCATAAAGAAAGGCCAGGCAGCGACTGACACAAGCCCGGGCAATGGCAACTCTGGAGAGGGGCCAGGGGGTGGGCTCTATTGTTAACCTGCGTGTTGGACATCGGCCCTTAAAGAATACATGTGCTTTAGACACTTTTATGCTAAAATGAGAAATTTCAAGATTTTAAAAAAGACGTTTTAATGAAAGACTCTGATACTGAGGGTCGCCACACGCCCACCCACACACACCGTCTCCAGGACCCTCCTGGTGCCCCCCACTTAAGCAGGAGCAGACGGCCAGGGCCATCTGCCAGCGAGGAAAGCCTGAGACAGACCACAGACCATGGGAGAAGAGAGCTCAAAAACAATGGCTGCTTCCAACAAGCAAAAAGAAGACACCACATCCACGCACAAATGGGATTTCACAAAAAGGAAGTATTCAGAGAACGTGAAGAGCTCTTTGAATGACATGACAGCAGAAACGAAGACCTCATTGAAAGATGAGGTTTAGGGCCTCTCCCAAAGCAAGAGGTAAATCGTGCAGAAGAGGAAGGAAAAGATGGGAGGCAGGTCAGTGGGGCAGCAGAGTGAACACGACACACAGAGGGAGAAACCAGAGCGGCTCATAGCTGCGGCAGGAGGCTGTGGATGGAAGGGCTGTGGGTCCCCTGCACGGTGAGACCAAGTGAGAACAGCCCACGCATCACAGACACAGGACTGGGAATCAGGGCACAGAAATGCTGGACGGGAACACGGGAGGCACGGCCCTCCAAATTCTGGGGAACTGATCTGCAACCTGGCATTCCGACAGGCTTTCCCCAAGAGTGCGGGCAGCAGGAAGACCATCTTCAGATATTCTCAAGTGCCCATTCTCAGGAAGCCAATGGAGGATGTGCTGTCACGAAACAAGGAGGACACAGGGCCAGGAGCAGTGGTCCCACACAGGACAGATGATGGGAGCCCCAGGGCGACGGGAGAAGAGACACAAGGATGCATGAACAGCAAACGGCCAAGGTGGAGGGGCCAGAAAGACCCGGAAGGATTACTTCAGGAAGATGCAATAGACAGAATTCTGGATGCGTGTGAACATCTGCAGGGCAGTGGGGAGTGCAGGCCACACTCGTGATGTGTGCACAGCCATCTAAGCCAAGAAGAGGGCAGACCACGGTCCTCTCAGAGAAGGTGAGGCTGGCGGATGGGGGGAGGTCAGCAGGCCTCTGCCCAGCCACCCAGCTCCCCAGCTCCTCAATCAGTGGAAGGCTACCTCGAGTCCAGAAAAACCTACATTCACCCTGACTGTTAATCCAACAAGGTGCTTCAATTAAATACAAACGCCAAGTTACTGTAACGACCGAGCCCAGTATGGGAGAGAGGCTGACCAAGAGCCAAGACGGGGGTCCTCTGAGAGGCCCCTGAACCAAAGGATACGCGGTGTGCCTTCTGTTCGGCACACCAGGTAGAGGCAGGCCGCGATCACGTGGGCCATTTTCCGGCCGCGGGTCAGGTGCTTGCTCACGGCCATCTTGAAGAAGTTGAAGGCTGTGTCCAGGCAGTGTTGGTTCAGCTGCAGCTGGTTCCCCAGGTGATGGATCTGACGCCTCCCTAGGACACAACATGAAATGTTACCGTGGATCCCCAACTGTCAATTAACTGACAACTTTGTTAAAAATAAAATTAAAGCGTCACATGACTGCCTCAGTGCTTTAAGATTTAGAACAGAGATTTGCCGTTTTCCTTTCACATTTTTAAGTTCACTTTTTGTATGTGTTCCAGTAAAATTTTATCTATGGACACTGAGTGCAAATTTCCTATGATTTTTAGGTGCACAAAACTCTCTTCTCCATGGTGAATGGCATTAGTTCTAGGCCCGGGCGGGCGTGGGCAGCATGGTGCATGTGTCTTTCTCAAGGACCCCTGAGCCCCGGGTGTCCGGAAAGGGCTCTGTCTGGGCTGGCCGGCCTGTTGCTACTCCCCACCACTAAGCAACGTCTCCACAGACACAGCCTCCTGCCAGGGGACACACGCCCTCTATTCCAAGGCTGAGTGCCCCAGGCTCTGCCTCCTGCTCCAAGAGCCAGGGGGCTGGGTCATGCCCACCCCACCTTCCCCACAGGGCCGGCCCCCACACCAGCCTCTCCTCCGAGAGCCGCTGCCTGGCCAGGTTCCAGGCTTGGAGAAGTGGGCACTGCTCCCCCCTACTGTGCGCCATCCTGGGAAGGGCACTTGTCACCCCAGGCCTTTCAGGGAAGGAAGGGGGTGCCAGGCCCTCGGGTGGCCAGGATGTCAGCTGACCCCAGGACACGTCTCACACACATCTCTCCCTGGAACAAGCCCATCCCGTAAGCTATGGGACAAAAGACAGCAGCAAGAGAGGAAGCAGACGTGCTGCCCCCACTCAGAAGTAACGTGGGCTGTCTGGTACACAGCGCAGAACAAGGCCACCCAGGGGCCACAGCAGGAACCCTGGTGACAGCTGGAGCAGCAACAGCTATTTACAGCACCACTCCAGGCCCACCTCACACCCTACTTCCATCTACTGGGTCAGCATGGCGGGTGGACAGATCCCATCACAGACTCCCAGTTCCACCCAGTGTCCTTTCTCTTCTGGTGAAGGCACCCTGGGCCAGGCCAGGGAAAGAAGCCAAGGACCCCCGCTTCGTCCACAAAAAGCTAAGAGCCAATTCCCCTGCTTTCTTTGACAAGGATGTGGGCTGGGATAGGTGAGGGCTGTATGGTCTCCTGCAGTCTCGTGTGGCTAACACATGCTGCTAACAATGACCGGCAGCCAAAGATGGGCACCCAGGGAGCCAGCGCCCCGAGGAACCAGCAGCCGGTGTGTGGTCTGGCAGCTGAGGACAAGCCTGACTCTACCTGAGGGACCTGGTGGTCAGCATGCCCAGAGCTCCCTGGATCTGCTGCAGCTCTGCTCCCTCAAGCACCCAGCGGGGCCTGCCCGGAGCCCATGCAGCTCTGAGGCCTCCAGTCGGGCTGAACTGACATGGCATCAGGGTCACTGTCCCCAGAGCCAGGGCCTGGGCAGAGACAAGACCCTGACTGACTGGAGAGAAAGACAACAGAGCTGATCACCGCCTCCCCATCAGCACCGCACACCCAGCACATCAGACAGATGAACAGCCACCCCGGCAGCCCAGTGAGGCTCTGATGCGAGACGCACTAATGCTGGGCGCTCGCTCCCTACCAGCTCCTTGGTGCATGTTTGAGAACTCCTGTAACAAAAGGTGAGAGAGGGGTGGTCCCCAGAGGGCGCTGACTCGAGGCTGGGACCCATCCCAACCCCGAAACCCACAGGCTGGGGTTCCCCAGAGGCTTGAGGGGCTTAGAATTATCACAGTAAGTTATTTTACAATATCTTTATTACACTATAATTCACATACTGCAAAATTTACCCACTTAAATTGTACAATTCAATGGTTTTAGTATATTCAGAGCTGTTCAACAATTACCACGATTCAGTACATTTTCATCATCCCCAAGAGAATCGCTGTACCCGTTAGCAGTTACTCCTCATCCCCCCAAATTCATGCCAGTTCAGCAAGCACAACCAGCAGACTGAAGAAATTGTACGACACAGGCATGTGTGCAGTTTTTTAATGTACTAAGATGTTATTAACAAACATAAATTAATGTAGAACCAATTCCTAAGTAACTAACCATAACTGACTCTCCTGAGGCTTCCTCCCAATAAATGAATGCTAAAAGTAAATGCACTAGCACAGAGCTGCCTTCAGAATTTTGACATTCTGTAAAAATAAGGCCTGTCTTTCCATTTGAGAAGTGGCTGAACAGCATCCTTCCAGGCCTGTGGCATAGCATAGCAAGCGTGAAAACGAACACAGGCAGCGCTCAGTAGGGCAAGTGCCCCAGGGAACGTACAGAAGGAGGGGTCTAACTCACACCCTCCAACCCACACAAAAGCCCTCAAGACACAGAGCTCCCCCTGGAAGCCTCCCTCAGGCCAGGAGGACCTTCACGATGCCAGCCGGGTGGTGCAGCTGGCCTGGCCCAGAGACTCGGGTACACCAGCAGGGCCACACGTCACATCTGTCCCCACTTGGTTGAACAGGAAAAGCCACTTCTGTGATCTGATCCAGGGACAGCCAGAAGCCAACAGGTGCCCTGTGTGGGCTACAAAGTAAAGGGTTCAATTTAAGACTCCCATTCATATAAACATGAACAAACAAATAAGAATCATCCAACCTCTGCGAAAAATAGCAATGTGATGGGAAAGCTCAACAAACAAACTGCTAACAGAAGAAAGCTTTCAGAGCCCCATTATATCCTCAAAAAGTCAGAAAAGACGTTAATTCATAGAAAAGTATAAATAGGCTGTAATTAAAAAGACACAGTCCTTGAAAATTAAAAATATGATCACTGAATTTTTTTTTAAACTCAAAAATAACCAAACAGAGAGAGTGACGTCAGCATCATGGCAGAATGAGCTCTTCCCTTAGTCTCTCCCAGCTAAGATACAACAAAAAGGACATTTATAAACCAACAGAGGACATTCACACAACACACTAGACATCTAAGAGACCCACGCAGCCATACATCTGAAGGTGGAGGTGCCCGACACCCCCAGAGGAAGTGGAAGGAGATAAGGGGATCTCCTCTCCCTCCCCAGCAGCAACCTAGGGTGTGAGACTGCACAAGGCTCTGAGAGGAGAGGGGGAGGGGCAGCTCTCCATGGAACGCCTTCACTCTCCGAGTTGCCTCTCAGCCCACAGGAAAGCTCCACACAGAGGAGGCTGTGCAATTGTGGGGGTGTTTTCATCAAGCCAGCAACCCAGGAGGACAGATAGCAAGGGCAGAGCGAGAACACTCCCGGGATCACGCACGCAAAAGAAAGCACCCCTCACCCTGCCCGGAGCACCAGCTCAGCCAGTTGGCCAGAGCAAGGCACCTCCACCAGAGCACATGTGCATACGTTTGTAAAGCAGCAGCAGCAAGTGGGCAATCGCAGATGGGCTCTGTCAGCATAGATTCCAAAGGACAAGCACAGAAGCCAGGGATCACGGTGGGCTCAGAATACACAGCTCCTGCCCATCCCCAGTGGTGGCAGGCGAAATCTGAGACCAGATACTATCACTATGCGAAAGCACAAATCCACCCCATCAAATGGTATGAAGAGGTGTATTAATACTCCAGACCAGAAGGAAAATGACAAGCACCCAGAAATCAATCCTGAAGGCACAGAAATTTACAATCTAAATGACACAGAATTCAAAATAGCTATCATAAAAGAAATCAACGAGTTACAAGAAAATTCAGAAAGACAGTTCAATGAAATCAAGAATAAAATTAATGAACAAAGACAGTTCTTCACAAAAGAGGTTGAAACTATAAAGAAAAACTAATCAGAAATGTTGGAGATAAAAAACACAATGAATGAGATTAAGGTAAATCTGGAGTCCTTGAATAACAGAGCTGATATTATGGAGGATAAAATTAGCAATTTGGAAGACAGAAAAATAGAAATGCTTCAGATGGAGGAGGAGAGAGAACTAAGACTAAAATGAAATGAAGAAATTCTCTGAGAAACATCTGAGTCAATTAGGAAATGTAACATAAGGATTATATTCCAGAGGGAGAAAGGAGCAGAGAGCTTGTTCGAAGAAATAATAGCTGATAACTTCCCAAACCTGGGAAAGGAGCTGGAATTACAAGTAAAAGAAGCTAATCGAACTCCTAATTACATCAATTAAAAAAGAGCTTATCCAAGGCATATATTAGTAAAGCTGGCAAAAGTCAACGACAAAGAAAAAATATTAAGGGCAGCAAGGCAGAAGAAAATAACTTACAAAGGAACCCCTATATCAGGTTTCAGTGGATTTCTCAGTAGAAACCTTACAGGCTAGGAGAGAGTGGAATGACACATTCAAAATTCTGAAAGACAAAACCTTTCAGCCAAGAATCTCTGTCCAGTGAAACTATCCTTCAGATACAATACAAAAATAAAAACTTTCCCAGATAAAACAAAAGCTGAGGAAGTTCATCACCACAAGACCCCCCCTACAAGAAATGACCAAGAAGGCCCTCATACCTGTAGAAAAAAAGGGGGGGTTTACAAAGCCTTGAGCAAGGAGATAAATAGACAGACAAAGTCAGAAAACTGCATCTGTCTATCAGAAGAGGTTAGTAAACACTTAATTATAAGATTAAAGATAAAGGGAAGGAAAACATCCAGAATAACTATAATCATTTCATTTTAACCACAAACTCACATCACAAAACGGAATAAGTTGTGACAATAATAACTTAGAAAAGGAAGAGGAGAGGAATGGAACCTGCTTAGACTAAGGAAATAAGAGGCTTTCAGAAAATGGACTCCCATCTATGAGATTTTTTACACAAACCTCAAGGTAACCACTAAACAAACAATCAGAACAAAGGCACAAATGATAAAGAGAAAATTGAGAAAACCATCACAGAGAAATCACGAAACCGAACTGCAGTCCAAAATACATGGGATGAGAAATAAGGGAAATACAGAACAACTGGACAACAAGTGATAAGATGGCAGCTTAATCAATAATCACTCTAAGTGTAAATAGATTATATCCTCAAATCAAAAGACATAGGGGTCGGCCCGGTGGCGCAGCAGTTTAATTCACACTTGGCAGCCCGGGGTTCGTGGGTTTGGATCCCAGGCGCCCGCCGACGCACTGCCTGTCAGCCATGCTGTGGCGGTATCCCATATAAAGTAGAGGAAGATGGGCACGGATGTTAGCCCAGGGCCAGTCTTCCTCAGCAAAAAGAGGAGGATTAGCAACGGATGTTAGCTCAGGGCTGGTCTTCCTCACAAAAAACAAACAAACAAAAAAGACACAGAGTGATGGGGCCAGCCCGGTGGCACAGTGGTTAAGTTCGCACATTCTGCTTCGGCGGCCCAGGGTTTGCAGGTTCGGATACTGGGTGTGGATCTACTCACCACTTATCAAGCCATGCTGTGGAAGGCATCCCACGTGTAAAGTAGAGGAAGGTGGGCAAGGATGTTAGCCCAGGGCCAATCTTCCTCAGCAAAAAGAGGAGGATTAGCAACAGATGTTAGCTCAGGGCTCATCTTCCTCACCACAAAAAAAAAAAGATACAGAGTGGCTGGATGGACTAAAAAACAAAACCCAACGATATGCTGTCTCCAGGAAACACATCTCAGCTCTAAGGACAAACACAGGCTCAGCGTGAAGGGACGGAAGACAATACTCCAAGCTAATGGCAAACAAAAGAAAGCAGGTGTTGCTATACTTATATCAGACAAAGTAGACTTCAAGATAAAAAAGGCAATGAGACACAAAGAAGGGCAGTATATAATGATAAAAGGGACACTCCATCAAGAAGATATAACACTTATAAATATATATGCACCCAACACAGGAGCACCAAAGTACATAAAGCACTTATTGACAAACCGACAAAGAGATATTAACAGCAACACAATAATAGTAGGGGATCTTAACACCCCCCTTACATCAACAGATAGATCATCCAGACAGAAAGTCAACAAGGAAATAGTGGAATTACACAAAAAACTAGCCCAGATGGACTTAATAGATATATAGAGAGAACACTCCATCCAAACACAGCAGAATATATATTCTTCGCACATGGAACATTCTCAAAGATAGACCATATGTTTGGAAACAAGGCAAGCCTCAATAAATTTAAGAAGACTAAAATCATATCAAGCATCTTTTCTGACCATAATGCTATGAAACTAGTTATGAACTAGAAGAAAAAAAGCTGGGAAAGGGACAAATATGTGGAGACTAAACAACATGCTACTGAAAAACCAATGGATCACTGAAGAAATTAAAGGAGAAATCAAAAAATATCTGGAGACAAATGAAAACGAAAATACACCACACCAACTCATATGGGATGCAGCAAAAGTGGTCCTAAGAGGGAAATTCAGAGTAATACAGGCCCCCCTTTAACAAGCAAGAAAAATCTCAAATAAGCAATCTTAAACTACACCTAACAGAACCAGAAAAAGAAGAACAAAAAAAGCCCAAAGTCAGCAGAAGAAGGGAAATAATAAACATTAGAGCAGAAATAAATGAAATTGAAACAAAAAAAAAAACAGTAGAAAGGGTCAATGAAACTAAGAGCTAGTTCTTTAAGAAGATAAACAAAACTGACAAACCCTTAGCCAGACTCACTAAGAAAACAAAGAAGGCTCAAATAAATGAAATTACAAATGAAAGAGGAGAAATTACAAGAGATGCCACAGAAATACAAAGGATGATAAGAGTATACTATGAAAAACTATATGCCAAAAAATAGGACAATCTAGAAAAAATGGATAAATTCTTAGACTCATACAACCTCCCAAAACTGAATCAAGAACAAATAGAGAATCTGAACAGACCAATCACAAGTAAAGAGATTGAAACAGTAATCAAAAACCTCCCCAAAAATAAAAGTCCAGGACCAGATGGCTTCTCTGGAGAATTCTACCAAACATTCAAAGAAGATTTAATACCTCTGCTTCTCAAACTATTCCAAAAAATTGAAGAAGATGGAACACTTCCTAACACATTTTACGAGACTAATGTCACCCTGATACCAAAGCCAGATAAGGACAACATGAAGAAGGAAAATTACATGCCAATATTGCTGATGAACACAGATGCAAAAATCCTCAGCAAAATATTGGCAAACCGAATACAGCAATACATTAAAAGGATCACACACTATGATCAAATGGGATTTATACCAGGGACACAGGGATGGTTCAATCTCCGCAAATCAATCAGTGTGATGCAAGACATTAACAGAGTGAGGAACAGAAACCACATCATCATCTCAATTGAAGCAGAGAAAGCATTCGACAAGATCCAACATCCATTTATGATAAAAACTCTTGAGAAAATGGGTACAGAAGGAAAGTACCTCAACATAATAAAGGCCATATATGACAAACCTACAGTCAACATCATACTCAATGGGGAAAAACTGAAAGCCATTCCTTTGAGGACAGGAACAAGACAAGGCTGCCCACTCTCACCACTCCTATTCAACATAGTACTGGAGGTTTTGGCCAGAGCAATTAGGCAAGAAAAAGGAATAAAGGGTATCGAAATTGGCAAGGAAGAAGTGAAACTCTCACTGTTTGCAGACAACATGATTTTATATATAGAAAACCCTAAAGAATCCATTGGAAAACTATTAGAAATAATCAACAGGGTACAAAATCAACTTACAAAAATCAGTTGCATTTCTATATGCTAATAACGAACTAATAGAAAGAGAACTCAAGAAGACAATCCCATTTACAATCGCAACAAAAAGAATAAAATATCTAGGAATAAATTTAACCAAGGAGGTGAAAGACCTAACAATGAAAACTATAAGACATTATTGAAAGAAATCGATGATGACATAAAGAAAATGGAAAGATATCCCATGCACACGGATTGGAAGAATAAACACAGTTAAAATGTCCATACTACCTAAAGCAATCTACAGATTCAATGCAATCCCAATCAGAATTCCAATGACATTCTTCATGGAAATAGAACAAAGAATCCTAAAATTCATATGGGGCAACAAAAGACCCTGAATAAGTAAAGCAATCCTGAGAAAAAAGAACAAAGCTGGAGGTATCACAATCCCTGACTTCAAAATATACTACAAAGCTATAGTAATCAAAACACCATGGTACTGGTACAAAAACAGACACACAGATCAATGGAACAGAGGTGAAAACCCAGAAATAAAACCACACATCTATGGACAGCTAATCTTCGACAAAGGAACCAAGAACATAGAGTGGAGAAAGGAAAATCTCTTCAATGAACAGTGTTGGGAAAAACTGGACAGCCACATAAAAAAGAATGAAAGTAGACCATTATCTGACACCATACACAAAAATTAACTCAAAATGGTTTAAAGACTTGAATGTAAGATCTGAAACCACGAAACTCCTAGAAGAAAATATAGGCAGTACACTCTTTGACATCAGTCTTAGCAGCATCTTTTCAAATACCATGTCTACTCAGGCATGGGAAACAAAAGAAAAAATAAACAAATGGGGCTACGTCATACTAAAGAGCTTCTGCAAGGCAAAGGAAACCAGGAACAAAATGAAAAGACAACCCACCAACTGGGAGAAAATATTTGCAAATCATTTTATGCAAATCATTAACCCGACAAGGGGTTTATCTCCAAAATATATAAAGAACTCACACAACTCAACAACAACAACAAAAAACAACCTGATCAAAAAACGGGCAGAGGATCTGAACAGACATTTTTCCAAAGAAAATATAAAGATGGCCAATAGGCACATGAAAAGTTGTTCATCACTAATCATCAAGGAACGGCAAATCAAAACTACACTGAAATCACCTTACACCCATTAGAAAGGCTATAATCAACAAGACAAAAAATAACAAACGTTGGAGAGGATGTGGAGAAAAGGGAACCCTCATACACTGCCAGTGGGAATGCAAACTGATGCAGTCACTATGGAAAATAGTCTGGAGATTTCTCGAAAAATTAAAAATAGAAATACCATATGACCCAGCTATCCCACTACTGGGTATTTACCCAAAGAACTTGAAATCAATTATTCAAAGAGACTTATGCATCCCTCTGTTCATTGCAGCATTATTCACAACAGCCAAGACGTGGAAGCAACCCAAGTGCCCATCGACTGATGAATGGATAAAGAAGATGTGGTATATGTACATACAATGGAATACCACTCAGCCATAAAAAAAAGACAAAATCATCCCATTCGCAACAACATGGATGGATGTTGACAGTATTACGTTAAGTGAAATAAGCCAGACCAAGAAAAACAACCACCACACGATTTCACTCATATGTGGAATATAAATTAACACACAGATAAAGAGAACAGATTAGTGGTTACCAGAGGGGAAGGGGGTTGGGGGGTGAGCATAAGAGGTAATGGGGCACATTTATATGGTAACTGACAAATAATAATGTACAACTGAAATTTCACAATGTTATAAATTATTAGGACCTCAATAAAGTAAAAAAATAAAATAAAAAAGAATAACCAAACAGCAGAATCGGCACAGATGAAGACTTAAAAAGTGAGCTAGGAGGGGCTGGCCCAGTGGTGTAGCAGTTAGGTTTGTGCGCTCCGCTTCAGCAGCCCAGGGTTCGCAGGTTTGGATCCCGGGCGCAGACCGATGCACCGCTTGTTGGGCCATGCTGTGGCGGTGTCTCATGTAAGTGGAGGGATGGGCATGGATGTTAGCTCAGGGCCAATCTTCCTAAGCAAAAAGAGGAGGATTGGCAATGGATGTTAGCTCAGGGCTAGTCTTCCTCACGAAAAAAATAATAAATAAATAAAAAGTGAGCTAGGAGCTGGAGGAAAGGACCCTCCCAGCACCAGCTCCGCAGGAGGAGGCCACCAGGACCCATGGAGGGAGGCTCCCAGCTGACACCGCAGGCCTCCCTCTCCAGACGGGGCACAGGCTTCCAGGCAAGAAGGACTATTAGAAATAAAGAGGGCACATCACAAAGATGAAGGAACGCCACAGGAAGAAATAACAATCCATACAGTGTGGACTTGATAACATAGCTTCAAAACAGTAAAAACTGACAGAACTGATGGGGAAGGGCCAACGCCACCTGCCAGAGAATTAATTCCAATGACTAACAGGGAAGGAGTGAGGAGACAGCACGGCAGCACTAGGACAAGATACTGCTACAGGCGAGGTGAGCCGATGGACACCAGGAGCAGCGGGCGGAGCTTTAAGGAGAAACGGGGTAATTGCAGAGCTGCAAAGTATCTCCCTACAATATTCCCAGTAACCACGCACGTTAATACCACCCCCACCACCCCCACCCCCCGCCCCAGGAAAGGACTCAGTTCCCCCCTAGTCTGAGTGCTGGCTGGACTAAGTGACTTTTTTCAAAGGAACAGAGTAAACACAGGTGACCTTTCGTGGAGGAGCCTAGCAGTGACCAAGGCCAACATCACCTGTGACAAGCCGCATGACTTCAGGTACATCCTCACGTGGGGCCTTCTACACAATACCTGCCCAGGACTCTTCAAATATGTCCAGGCTGGTAGAAAGTGCCACAGATGGAAAGAGACTACAGAAGGTGAGGCTTCCCGCAGCCTGGGATCCTGGACGGGACCCTGGAGCGAGAAGACACCAGAGGGAAGACCAGGACAAGGAGCCAGCAGCAGTGTCATCAGTGGTCCTGTGCTGGGTCGACATCCAGGCTCGACTCGCTGTGCCGGGTCATGGAAGGTGTCTGTGGTGGGGGGAGCATTCCAAAGGCTCTCTCTGCAACCCTGCTGTACGTCTATAAGTATACTACAAGTATTTCACAGTAAAACCTTTAAAAACCCCAGAGAACTAAAAGGACAGAGAGCTATCTCAAAACTTGCAGGTTACAGCTAGACCAAAGCTTAGAGAAATGTACAGTTTTAAATACAAATATTAGAAAAAGAAAGCTTGAAAAAGTGACTGAAGCTTCCAACTTGAGAAGACAACTAAGAATAAACTAAACAGAAGATGCTGAACAAAGGGGATGACACAGAGCAGCATCCAATCAAACTGAACAGAAGACTCCAGAGCAGACCCACACAGCCAACCCCACATGGGGAGATTAACACGTGCCAGGTTGATACACCCCAGCAGGATCAATTCAGAAACGGGGGAAGTGCACGCTGCCGGGGTCAGGAACGAAGAGGACACACTAACACACGAGAGGAGGACACATGAGCAACTCTGGGACAACAAAGGTGAATCTGCATTACTGAGATATTCTTAATGTGAAAAGTACATCTCAGCAAAGCTGACAAGAAGAAATGGAAAATCTAAATGGTCCTGTTAAAATGCTACTAAAAACTATATCTGTAATTAAAATCTTCTCACAAAGAAAACTCAAGGCACAGATGGCTTGTGTAAATTCTACCACACATTTAAGGAAGAAACCGGTAAATCACACACTAGCTCTCACAGAGAACAGAGAAAGATTAATGCATCATGACCAAATGGGGTTTATTCCAGAAATGCAAGGTGAGTTTAACAGTCACAAAATCAATCAGTGAAATTCATCACGTTAACAAAATAAATAGAAAAAAACATATAATCATTGCAATAGATACAAAGAAGCATATGACAAAATGCTAACATTTTTTTTTTTTTTGCTGAGGAAGATTGGCCCTGAACTAACATCCACTGCCAATCTTCCTCTTTTTGCTTGAGGAAGATTCACCCTGAGCTAACATCTGTACCAATCTTCCTCTATTTTGTACGTGGGTCGCTGCCACAGCATGGCCACTGACGAGTAGTGTAGGTCCGTGCCCAGGAATCGAACCTGGGCCGTCGAAGCGAAGCACACCAAACTCAACCACTAGGCCACAGAGCCGGCCCCATCTAACATTGCTCTTAATAACAGGAAAATATCAATCACTTCCACACCAGGGTCGGGGACCAGACGAGAACATCCACCCCTGCCACTCTATTCAACATCATAGATGGAGCAGGTATAGCAAAACAGCAATAAAAAATATAACAATTTATTATATAAAAATATAACAAATAAAAAGCATATCATGAAAATACATGATACTTATAAAGATGGGAAAGGAAGAAGTAATAATGTCTATTCACCAACCACATGACTGGTAATGAAGAAGAAAAGAATCTACAAAGTATTAGGTTTCATAAGGAAATGGACCAATTCTCTACAAATTGATCTATGGATTCAATGTAATCCCAACCAAAATCTGGGCAAGTTTTCTTTTGGAAACCAACAAGCTGATTCTAACATTTATTTTGAAATGCAAAGGAGCTGGAATAGCCACGACAATCTTGAGGAACACCAGGGCTGAAGAACTTAGACTACCGATTTTTACCATGACGCCACAGCAATCGGGACAATGTAGCACTGGCCTCAAACAGACAGACTGAGGCACAGCAGTTACAGTGCATCTGTGCTGTCACACCTGAGTCTGGAATTGACTCATCCATACAGTCACTTGATAGATGACAAATGGACCAGTGCAGTGAGCTGCGGAAAGAATGGTCTTTTTGATAAATGGTGCTGGAACAACTGGATGTCCACACTGAAAACTGGAAACCTCAATCCCCACTTCACACCACAGATAAAAAACTGATTTGAGGTAGATCACAAACCTAAATGCAAACCATAAAACAATAAAGCTTTCCCGATAAAAACACAGGACATCTTCAGACCTTGGGATAGACAAGAAGTTCTTAAACAAGTCACCAAAACCCCTAAACATAAAAAACTGATATATTGGGACTTTCTTAAAATTAAGAAATTTCTGTTCATCAAAAAACATTAAGAAATGAAAAGACAAGCCATCAACTGGGAGAAGGATTCAAAATATGTTTCTCCAAAAGAGGACTCGAATCCAGAATACGTAAAGAACATCCACAAACCAGAAAGAAAAAGATAATTCAAATTTTTTAAAAACTTGTGCAAAAGACATGATGAACAGTCACCTCACAAAAAGATCTCCAAACTGCCAAAAGGCACACGTAAAGGTGGCTGACACAACTACTCACCAGGGAAAGCACATTAAGTCACGTGAGTACTCTACACACCCACCAGAAACACTGGATAAACACCCAGCACTGACTCGCTCAGGAACTCCTGGACCCTCCCACAGTGAGTGCTGGTGAGAGCGTAAATCGTACAACCATGCTAGAAAAGGTTTGGCCATATCCACTGAAGATGCCCCAGAAATCCCACTCTCAGGCATGCTCCCAGGAGGCACTGGTGCCCACGGTCACCACAGGAGGACGAACAGGAGTGTGCATGGCAGCCCTATGCACAGCAGACAAAATGGAACACCAAACATCCCCCAAGAGGAAAACAGACACACAACTGTGTCTCTCACACAAGGAAGTCCTGCACGGCAGCAAACGGAAGAACTGCCAATATGCAGCCAAGGACATTCTCTGTGAGTCCAACTGTCTGAAGGAGAAAACAAGCAAAACCAATCAGTAGGAGGGAGCTTTCTGGGCAGAAGAAACACGTCCTACCTTGATCTGTGAGGCGCACCTTACTTTACACAGATTTATCCGCAGTTCACCGAAGGTCAGTTCATCTCATGCACTTTACTATACATGTGTTATACCAAGAACAGACACAAAAGAATAGAGAAAAAGAAATTTCCCCAAGAAATGTCTCCAAAATGAAAGGGCTGAAAAAAGTTGCAGCCTCGTGGCGCTTCAGAACCCCAAAGACAGACAGAAACCCAAGAGGTCCCGATTAAGAACGGAAGAAAGAGAGATCGAAACTCAGACTGGGATTCAGCTCCCTCACTAAGGACACTGGATGACCACTGCCCGCTTTCTTTGGGACCCCTGCTCCCCACCCCACCAGCAACCCGGGGAAGACAAAGCCCGGTCCCACACGCAGAGCCCAGCAAGCTCCTCTCTCTCTGACCTGCTCTGACCACGATCTGAGCATGTTCCCAACAAAAGCAGAGAGGACCCATGCAAGGGACGGGTGTGGGCACAGGAGCCACAGGGGCGGGAAGGAAGGCTGGGAGCTGGCCAGCCTCCACATGCAACTCCAGATGATGGGGCTTCTGAGCTGTCAGCATGTTCTGTTTCCAACTTTCTTGTTTTCCAAGAAAGGCATCAAAACTGAATAAAAATAGGAACAGCTAGGGGCCGCCCGGTGGCGCAGCGGTTTAGTTCGCGCTTGGCAGCCCGGGGTTCGCGAGTTCAGATCCCGGGCGCCCACCGACGCACTGCCTGTCAGCCATGCTGTGGCGGCGTCCCATATAAAGTGGAGGAAGATGGGCACGGATGTTAGTCCAGGGCCAGTCTTCCTCAGCAAAAAGGGGAGGATTGGCGGCGGATGTTAGCTCAGGGCTGGTCTTCCCCACAAAAAAAAAAAAAAAAAAAAAAAGAAAGAAATAATTCAAAAATGTTTAAAAATAAAAAAAGGAACAGCTGAATCTAAATTCAGAGATTTCACCAAGCCCAACAGGCGGGGTGGGCGGCGGGCAGCGAGAGCAGCGGGAGCCCTCCTTGGTGGGAGAACACAGACAAGCTCAGCCACCAAGAGACGCATCTCTGTGAACACGCCCAAGTGACCACTGAGAGAGGTGACACCACGAACAACCCCGCACCGGGCAGGAGGGGAGGAGGGGGACATGGAACAAGAAGGAAAAACAGAAACACAAACGCCATTCAATCAGCAACAGCAGGAAAGGCTATTTAAAAAGATAAATACACAGTGTGAAATGGGAGGCGGGAACAGCCCCAACACATCAGAACTGCACTGGTTACATCTCTTAGAGAACGTCTGGACGACAAAGGAAGGACAATCTCTGAGGACAGAAGAGGTCAGCAGGGCCCAGGTGGGAAGGCGACGGCTCCAGCCCAAATCAACAGAATCTCAGGGGCTGGACCCCGATAGTCTCCCTTGGGCCTACCGCCCTTGGCACAGACCTCCCCGACACCCTGTTCTGAGGAGCCTGCAAGTTCTGCTCTAATTTCTTACTTAAACCAAGGGATATCTAAAGGTTTTTTTTCTTTTTTAATAATAAGATGCATTATTTCTGCCTTCATTGTTAGTTTCCAATTTTACTGCCATGAATATGTCCGCAAGAATGCCGCTCTTTACAGTTTATGTGGGTCTGATGTACAACCTACTCTAGTAAACACATTGCGGGTTTTTGGAAATACATACATCCTCTACTGGGAATAAAGCTCTTCGCATGAGAAGATCTTAAAGTTAGCCAAAGAGAAAAAGAAAGCTTATGTGACACACCAACTGGAAGAATGTGGTGGGGCTGGGCCAACACCAGGTGGGCGTGAAGGTCGGAGCGCAGCTTCAACCATGGAGGGTCAGGCTGCCAGCAGGAACAGTTCTAAATTTCTATGCACTAATAACAGGGTCTTAAAACAGGCAAACCTGGGGGCCAGCCCAGTGGCACAGTGGTTAAGTTCGCACGCTCCACTTTGGCGGCCTGGGGTTCACAGGTTCAAATCCCAGGCGTGGACCTACACCGCACTCGTCAAGCCATGTGTGGCAGCGTCCCATATGCAAAAGAGAGGAAGATGGGCACAGATGTTAGCTCAGAGCCAATCTTTCTCACCAAAAAGAACCAGGCAAACCCCAAAACCGACAAAACTCTGGGTAGAAACAGACACATCCACACCATCCTGGGAGAACTGTGCCCTCTCAGTGACAGACAGAACAAGCAGAACCGAAGTCAACGTGCATCAGAAGGAACCTGACCTCAGTGCCACTTACTGCAGAAAAAACACTCAAGTGCCCAAATGGACCATAACTGACCATGTGCAGGGCCGTAAGCAAGTGTCAAATCATTTCAAAAGACAGACATCCTACCGTGTATGACCTCTAACCACAACAGAATCAAGCTGGAAATAGGAAAAGAGCTAACGACATGGATAATAAACCCACGAGGTCAAAGAAAGAAGCACAATGGAAATCTAAAAACATATTACAAGCCCACCCCTGCCCTCATGGTAGTCGGCCGACGTGGATGTCAGCCCTGCCGGCCAGCGAGTTGCTGGCTGCCCTACCCACAGGGGCAGCAGAGAGTGGAGGTGGGTCCTCAAGAGTCAAGGAGAAGGTGACCAGCTTGCAGGTAAGATGCTCCATGTGGTCCAGCCCACCCTCCCAGAGGGCAGGCAAAGACCGCAGGGCGTGGGGACGCACTGAATCGGGAGGTGCTCTTATACGCCGTCACGTTCCTGAGAGTGTCCTCATGGACACGTCTGAGAGGTCCCGGCAGAAAGTGTCCCTGCTGGAGCTGACCACAGCAAACATCACACCTAATGGTGACAGATGGATGCTTTCCCCTGAAATCAGGAGCAAGAAAATTAAATAAAGGCATCTAGTTGGAAAGTAAAGTAAAGCCATATCTCTCTGCAGATGTCATGATCTTCTGGATAGAAAATCCTCAGGAATCCCCTAGAGAACTATTATAATAAATGAGTTTTGCCAGGGTTGCAGGATATAAGATCAGTATACAAATATCTACCATATTTCTATACAATGGCAACGAACAATCAAAAATGAAATTAAGAAAGTACTTCCATTTACAATAGCATCAAAAAGAATAAAATACTTAGCAGTAAATTTAACAAAAGAAATGTAAAACTTATACTCTGAAAACCACAAAAATTGTTAAGACAAATTAAAGAAGACCTAAATCAACAGAAAGACATTCCATGTTCAGGGATCAGTAGACTTCATCTTGTTAAGACAGCAATACTTCCCACATTCACTACAGATTCAACGCAATTCCTATCAAAACCCCAGCTGGCTGCTTTGCAGAAATTGACAAGCTGATCCCAAAATTCATATGGAAATTCAAGGGACTCAGAATAGTTAACAAAACAATGTTAAAAATGAAGAACAGGGGCCAGTCCGGTGGCGTAGTGGTTAAGGTCACGTGCTCCGCTTTGGTGGCTGGGGTTCGCAGGTTCGGATCCCAGGTGCAGACCTACACATTGCTCCTCAAGCCAGGCTGTGGCGGCGTCCCATATAAAGTAGAGGAAGATGGCACGGATGTTAGCCCAGGGCCACTCTTCCTCAGCAAAAAGAGGAGGATTGGCAACAGATGTTAGCTCAGGGCTAATCTTCTTCACAAAAAAAAAACAAAATGAAGACTAATGTTGGAGGACTCACACTTCCCAATCTCAAAACTTGCTACAAAGCTGCAGTAACTGAAACAGTGTGGTCCTGTTTGGACCTGGTGATATTTATGGCCAACTGATTTTTGACAAAGGTGCCAACTGGCTAAGTACCATCTCTTCAACAAACGGTGCTGGGAAAGCTGGAGCTCCACGGGCAGGAGTGCAGCTGGGCCCCTACCTGACACCTTATGCAGAACCGACTCAGAGTGGATCAGAATCCAGATGCAAGAGCTACAACCATACAACTCAGGAGATGACATGAGCACGAATCTCTATGACTGCACTGGATTAGGCATGTTTCTTTGTTACGACACAAAAAGCACAGCGACAAAGGACTCGCTAGATAAACTGCACATCATCAAAACTGAAACCTTCCTACTTCAAAGGACACCGCAAGACAGTGAAAAAAATCACCCCCAGAATGGTGAAAATTTTCTGTAAATCATGTAAGTGATAAGAGACTTGTATCTAAAATACATGAATAACTTTTATAATTCAATAATGAGACAAATAACCCAATTAAAACCAGGCCAAGGATTTGAACGGACATTACTCCAATCTATTGTGGACTGGTACTGTTATAAAATACAAGGAAAATGGCACTGCTGGTCAAATTGCCATAAATTTGTTCTTTCTGTACTTATCTCGACTGAGACCAAGAACAAACAGGTGAGGGTCCAGCAGCATACACAGATGTCACCAAGCAGCCCTGGCAGTCTTTGCAGGATGCCCAGGAGGGTCCTGATGACCTGGGGGAGGGAACTCTAGGGGGGGGTCCTGATGACTTGGGGGAGGGGACTCCACGGGGGTCCCGATGACCTGGGACAGAGGACTCCAGGCAGGTCCCAATGACCTGGAGCAGGGGACTCCAGGCAGGTCCCCAGCGACCTGGCGTAGGGGACTCCGGGGGGGTCCTATGACCTGGGGCAGGGGACTCCAGGGGGGTCCTGATGACTGGGGGAGGGGACTCCATAGGGTCCTGATGATTAGGGAAGGGGACTCCAGGAACAACTGATCCCAGAAGTGTGGTCTGTGCTGAGCTTGGAGGGCGACAAGGATGCAAGGGTCACTGCAGGCTGCCTGCTCTTCTCCCTCATCCCACATGCCCATTCCCACCCCCGGAACCCGCCCTCATCCAGCAGCACTGGCGGTTGGAAATACCATTCTGCAGGGTCTGTGCTCTCGACTCCTTTCCCAGGTTCACGTGGAAGCCGCCGCCCAGGGTTGGGGTCTTGCCAGCACCTACAAACACAAAGCAGACTGATTAAGCACAACTGGGCAGAGAAGGTCTACCCTGACAGCCCTTTCATTGCACCGGTGTTTCTGCAACAAGAACACAGTGGGGTCAGTGCTCACAGCAGGAGGCAGCAGCAAGTGGAGCCCCTCCCTACCATTCACACAGACCCACAAACCCTCTCAGGGAAGCTCTTCTCCCTCTGCCCTGCCAATGGGGCTGTGGCCTTGACCTGGAGCCATGGTAGGTGAACCACGCCCATCTGTATTATCTAACCACATTCCATACACACTCTAAGTCCAGAGTGGACCACGGTCCCACGGCGGCCAGGTAAGAGCACAGCTCTCCTCCAAACTAGTGGCCTAGTCTGTCCCGGGTCCCTCACCTCGGCCCTCCGCATGCCCCAGGCCAGCCAGTTCACAGGAGTCACACCTGCACAGTGGTCATTTGTTAACGAGTCCACTTCCCCATGAGATTGAAGGCTCCTGGAGGGCAGCGGCTGTGTCCTATGTGGCCCAGAGCCTCTGTGCCAGCCGGTCTGCAGGTGGCGCACACGCCTCCATCCACCTGTGTGCTGCCCACCCACAGAGCGGCAGGCTGGATGCACCGGCCAAAGCGTGGCTGAAGCCGCACCTTTGGACTCTCTGCCTTGGAACTCCCGCCGACTCCGAGCCCCAGGGAGCTCCATGCACCCTGCCCAGTAGGGCTCGGGGCTGGGGCTTCCACCCTGTTAGCCTGTGAAAACAGCCCGGTAGGCACCCGGATCACTCACCAGACTTACAAGCCCCACCATCGAAGCACAATCTTCAAACGAGTACCACGCCGAAGCAAGGGGCTCAGGCAGCCAAGCCAGAGAGTGCCACCCATCCCACAGGCCAGTACGTTCATTACAGTGTACAGGCCAAAGGATCGGAGGCCTCTGCAGTTAGGGGACATGACCTCACAACCTCAGCCACAGGGGGAAGGCAAGGGTGCAGGGCCCATCGGAGGGACCGGGACACATATGAGGATGAGATGGAAACTCAGAGTGACGTGGAACTGGGAAGCCAGATCTCTGAGGTCTGGCAACAGGACCCCGGGGAAAGCACATGGCCCACCTCCTGGGGCCAGCAGGGACCTCGGGGTCATCCCTGGGCAGCCACCAGCACCAATAGCACAGAACAAGCAAGGCCTCCTATTCATCAGTGATTGCAACCAAATCCCAGACCAACACTAGTCAGGGGGCCCCCACACCCCCCACCACAGTGGCCCCTTAGGCTGCCCAGAGCTGGGCAGCGTCCTCTGCTGCCTCCTGTGATTACAGTGACCACAGGGCCAGCCCCATTCAGTGGGGAATGAGTGCCGCCTACCAGTCGGGACTGCCCCAGAGCCTGTGGCCCTGTCCAGTAGAAGGTGGTGCCTGGGGACAGGTGGCAGGGCCTGGAGACTGCTTTGGTGTCACACTAAGTGTTGGCTTCCTAATGCTGCCCTAACAGGTCACCACAGACTTAGTGTCTTCAAGAAGTTGGCCAAAGAGGGCAAGGAGAGAGAGGGACGAGCACTGCGTCCTCAATGGGCTGGAGAGGGCCAGGTAGGGCACACTGGGGGCCTGAAGAAGGGCCCAGGGGAGACCCGCCCACCTGGCCCAGAAATGAGGGGGGCTTCCAACAGCACAGTGTGTTACCTGAGAGCTCTAGATGCCCAACACGGGCTCATGGGGCTGAGATCAGGGGTCTGCATCTCCCACCCTCCTGTTTTGATGGTGGTGACTTTTTTAAACTTTAGAATTTTTACATTTGGAACCTCACAGACATTGGAACCACTCAAGAAGGCACCATGACTCAGTCACCGGACCAGCACAGCCACACCATGGCCTGCTATCCCCACCCCCCCAACTTTTATTTAAGAAAAAGAAAAAAATCCTATATTGTTTTAACTAAAATGGATATGTGCTTTCAACAAATAATTAGAATAATATTGCACTAGAAAAAGGACAATGAAATGGTATAAACCCCCTGAAGTCCCACCTTCCAGGAACGACACCGGTGGCCTTCCTCCCAGCCACCTCTCCCTGCTTAGACACAGACAGAGGGCAGCCAGGACAGATCACAGAGAGAAGCTGTGCTGAAGAAGAGTGGCGATTTCCGAGCCAGCCCTGATGGCCTAGTGGTTAAAGTTTGGCACGCTCCACTTCAGCGGCCCAGATTCACTTCCTGGTCGCAGAACCACACCAGCCGTCTGTCCGCAGCCATGCTGTGGAGGCGGCTCATATAGAAGAACTAGAACGACTTACAACTAGGATATACAACTATGCACTGGGGCTTCGGGGAGGTGAAAAAAAAACAAGCGTGGAGACTTCCATTTTCGTTGAGTGTTAAATGCAATCTCCTCACTCCTCGACCTGCTCCAATCTAACTTCCACTCCCAGCACTGCCACAAAGCCACCCCCACTGCCACTGCCACCTCTGACCTCCACCCCCCATCATTCTCCCCCGCACCCTCTGGGACCTCTGTTTCCTGTTTCTGTGCCGTCCCTCCCTGTCTCCCCAACACCCCACTCACCCTTCCTGGGGCCACTCTGGCTACATCGGCTCTGGGAGCTGTCTCCTGCTCCTCCCACGTGCACACACTCACATACACACACACATACAGGTACACTCACATGCACACGTGCATGCACATACACACTCAGAAAAAACACGCACACCCGCTCTCCGAGCCCCCTGTGTGTAGCCTCAGTTCATCATGCACTCCCAGGACAAACAGGGACCTTCTCACCTGTCCCCTCCACAGACTAAGCTCTCTGCCACAAGGCCAGCACCTCACTGGGTCCAGCCAGCTGGGGGTGGGGAGGTCAAACCCTGCTTGCTGAATTGATGCAGATTCTTTACTTGACAAACACCACCCATCAGGGATGTGGTTACAAAAGACAAAATCTGGAAAGCACTGGTGGACAGTATGACAAGTGCTTACTCAGTAAATCTCAGTCCACTAAGACCATATGGCTGGGGGTCCCCTGAAGCATGAAAAGAAGAAAGCTTGGGTATTACCTCTGGCCAGAACTGCCAATGGACAATATCTTTGCCCTTCAGATGCCCTTCATACTACTCCCACTACTTCTAAAAACATTTTCTATTTTCTATAAAAAGACCCTGTAACAAAAACAATACAAGGAGTAGAACTGACAAGTAGAATGCGCAGTTTTTGCCGGCGCTGCCGGGCCAAGACCGCCCCCTTGTGGACAGAGGGGGAGGGACCCACAATCCCACTCCCAGTGGCACCCAGGGGCTGTGGCTGCAAAAGCAAGGAGCACAAAGGCCTGGTGCCCGCAAATGGAGGGACAGCATCACATCTCAGGCACTCAGAGCGTCACAAACAAAGCGAGCAACACCAACATCCCAAGACCAGAAAGGGAAAGGAGGAGCCGAGGAGGATGCCCCATGCACAGCACTGTGCTTGTTTCACTCAGATTCCTCCAACGTAGGCAAGAAGAAACTTTAATAATTTTGTATTAGCTGTAATTAAAGTGAGGGATGTCTGTCACTGCTGTGAAACTCCTTCTAAGGGGAGACACCCACACAAGGTCCAGCTGCACAGTTCCAGGACGGAAGAGGAGCTCAGCGGTCTGCAGCCTGAGCCCACATATGGACATAGGGCATCCGAAAGACACCCGACAAGACCACAGGGAGCCCCAAGTACTGAGGACACGCACCGCTCGCCACTGATAAATAAACAGCTCAGCAGTGGCAGCCGCCTAGACCTCTTCCAACAGCACGTAGCCTGTTTTGCAGTGATTAACATTCCGACGATGAACACCACGCGCCCGGAACACGGAAGGTGAAAAAAGCAGAAATGACATTTGACAAACAATGGTCCCCTCTCGCCCAAGTGCCTCCAGGACAGGATTCATCCAATGTTTCCTGAGAGCAGGTCCCTTCCATCAGAAACTCAGTGGGGCTCTGAGAGGCCACAGGACAGAAACAGACACAGAACCTTCCAAGTCAGGCACCAGAGCTGTATCTGGAGAGCCCCCAAGGGCGGAGGGCAGAGGGAGCTCTCCAGCCCACAGGAGCGGCTCCACCTCCTGGGCACCCCCTCCAGGGCTGGGGCAAGCAAACCTTTCTCATCGCACTGGGGGGGTTCACCCATCACAAATGTGTCAAAAGGACTTCATTTTTAATAACTGTGAGAACAATAGCACTTACAGACACCTTGACTTAAACGATGAAGTCTGTAGCAATGAAAAGTTCTGATTATGGAAACCATGAACGCTCCCCAGGAGAGGGAGGGAAGGACCCCGAGGAAGCAGGAGCCATGGTTGCTTGGTTGCTTGGTGTGGGAGCTTCTTCTGCCTCCAGGCTGCACCCCAGGGGAGTGTCCCACAGGAGCGTCGGGCGCCATCAACCGCAAAGGGGACATCCAGGAGGAAAAATTGTAGTCCTTGAGGCCCATATGGCACAGGACACTGAAGTGGGCCTGTCACACAGAGCTGACCCTCTGAGCCCTGCTGAGAAGCCCTGATCTGTCCCATGGTCCTTGACACACGTGGGGCGAGCCCCTTCCCCAGGGAGTGGCAGGACCCTTCCTGAGGACCCCGCTGAGCCCCAGCAGCTCCAGCTCCACCCACTGCCTTGCCATTCTGGCCACATGGGGCTGCCTGCAGTCCTCACGCACCCATCCCTTCTCTCCACCAGTCACCTTCCCCTCGCCTATGCACACCCCTCACCAGATGCCCACCAGCTGAAGGACTCAGCCCGGGAATCCCCAGCACTGCCCAGCAAGGTGTTGTCTGTGTGTCCAGTCCAGGACACTGGACTCACGCTTTGCTGGTCCGCAAATATCTTCCAGGGAACTCGGGGACCAGGATTCCTCCATCACTGGATCCCAGGCCTGGAACACAGTGGATGCTCACTCGGAAAAGCCCCTGTATGCCAGAGCACTGGGGTGGTTTCCAGAAGCCTGGTCAGGAGCCCTTGGTGGCAGGTCCTCTGGCCACATGGCCCTGGTGTCTAATTTACATATTCCTGAGTAAACTGCTGAGCCACCTGTCCACGCTCAATTCTCAAAAATAAGCAGGAAAAGTTAGGAAAGACAGTGGCCCTGGGACCCCAAAAAGGGCAACTCAGAGACCTCAGCTTCCAGGATGAGGCTGGAGCAAAGGAAGAGTTGAGAAGGACTGGCTAGGCACACACTCCTGTGCCAGGGAGACTGAGAGTAACCAAGGTGGACAGCCTGGCGTGATCACTGCCATGATGGGGAAGGGAGGAGGCCAGGCGTCTGGGACAGCCCTACCTGGGGGATGGAGGGGCTCCCTTCTCCCCTCTCTGCCCCCCTCTCTGCCCAGGGGCTGCCTCGCTGGGTCCCCCAGGGGCTAAGAACCCACGACCCCTGCAGTGCCTCCCTGTAGGCCCTCCAGGGAACAGGCCCACAGGACAGAGCCAGCCCAGGCCGGAGAGGCGTCTTTGTATGACCTTTAAACCACAACACCAAACAGTGCCTGGCTCTGAGGCTGTGCTCACAAGGCTGTGTGACCGACTTTGCCACACGTGGGTGGGAGCACATCTCTCAGATCTGGGACTTGCCAGCATCCATCTCCTCTGCATCTGCTTCCCTGTTGGCAGTGAGGACAGGCACTGTCCTTAGGTCAAGGGGTGCACTCAGCACAGCACCTTGCCATGGAAAACCGTGTCAGCTACTATGACTACACGTTCTTACAGTTGTTGTTACTCTCTTCACAACAGGCATCAAACAACATCTTGGATGACTCGTAGGGCAGTTTGGCAATATGTGACAAAGCCAAAAACACAGCACCATGGAGCCTCTGCCCCAGCAGTCCCAGGAAGTCACCCTTGGGAAGTCGCCCAGGAAGAACACAAAGACGTGTGCTGTGCACAAGAGACGACGAGGAGAGAGGAACAGGAGAGAAAAATCAATGAAACCCAAAGCCAGTTCTTTGAAAAGATCAATAAAATTGATAAACTTCTAGCAAGAAAAACAAAGGGAAAAAGAGAGAAGACACAAAACATCAATATCTGAAAGGAAAAAGGGGCATCACTACAGACCCTGCAGACATCAAAAGGCTCCTAAGGGAATAGTACCAACTCTATTGCATAAATTCAACAACTTAGATCAAATGGACCAAATCCTCAAACCACAAACTCACCCAAGGTGAAAGATAATCTACAATATAACCATAACCTACAACTATTAAAGAAACTGAATCCATAGTTAAAAACCTTCTGAAAAAGAAACCTCCAGGCCCAGATGGCTACACTGGTGAATTCTACCAAACATTCGATGAAGAGATAACACCAATTCTACAGAATCTCCTCCAGGAAACAGAAGAGAAGGGAACATTTCCCAACTCATTCCAGGAGGCACTTTACCTTGATATCAAAAACAAAGACATTATAAGAAAACTATAGACAAATATTCCACATGAACATAAACATAAAAGTCCTCAACAAGATATTAGCAAATCCAATCCAGCAGCACACACACACAGAATACCCCACGACTAACTGGGTTTACCAGGAATACAAAGCAGGTTCAACATTCAAAAATCAGCCACACTAATAGACTAAGGAAGAAAAACACATGATTGTATCAGTGGACACAGAAAAAGCATACTACAAAATTCAACATCTAGCATGATAAAAACTCTCAGCAAATTAGGAGTAAAAAGGGAATTTCCACAACTTTATTGATAACAGGTACCAAAAACTCTAGAGCTAACATCATACTGAACTGGAAAAGACTGCATCCCCCAAGATTGATAAGAAGGCGAGCATGTCTGCTCTAAGGCAACAAAGAGAAACAAAAGGAAGAAATAAAACAGCCCCTAATTGTAGCCAACGTGACTATCTACATAGAAAATCCCAAGGAATCTATTGAAGAAACTCCTAGAACTAATAAGTAAGTTTAGCAAGGTCACGGGAAACAGGCCAACAACAGAATCCAACCATGTTTCTACATACTGGCAATGACAACTGAAAACTGAATTTTAAAAAAATACGATTTACAAAAGCTCTATTTGGATCTTAGGTATACATCTAAAAAAATGTCCAGGAACTATATGCTGAAAACTACAAAACACTGTGAAGGACATCAAAGAAAACCTAAATGAATGGAGAGACATATTGTTATTGTGTTCATGGATTGAAAGACACAATACAGTAAAAATGTTAAATCTCCCCAAATTTATCAAGAGATTTAATGTAATTCCAATCAAACACCAGCAGGAATTTTTGTAAATATACAGAAACTTATTCTAAAATTGAGTGGAAAGAGAAAGGAACTACAATTGTTAAAACAATTCTGAAAAGGAAGAGCAATGCTGGAGGACCCACAGTATTCGATTTCAAGACTTAATACGAATGTCCAGTAGACAAGACAGTGTGGTATAGACAAGGGAACTGGCCCTCTGATCAACGGGACGGAATAGAGGGCCCAGGAACAGACCTACCAAACATGGCCCAGGGATCTTTGCCAAAGGAGCAAAGGCAATTCGAGAAAGGACAGCCTGTCACCAAATGGTGCTGCAACACTGGACATCCACATGCACCAAATGAACCTCAACCTACACAGCACACCTTACAGAAACAAACTCAACATGGTCATGGATCTAAATGTAAGATATAAAAAAATAAAACTTTTAGAAGAAAAACATTGTGACTTAGCATGAGACTTCTTAGACAAGACACAAAAAGTACAGTCTATGGTGGGCCAGCCCCCATGGCCTAGTGATTAAGTTTGGCATGCTCTGCTTCGGCAGCCAGGGTTCAGTTCCCGAGAGTGGACCTACACTGGTCTGTTAGCAGCCATGATGTGCTGGCAGCCCACATACTAAAAAATAGAGGAAGACTGGCATGGATGTTAGCTCAGGGCGAATCTTCCTCAGCAAAAAAAAAAAAGGACAATCTATGAAAAAAATTGATAAATTGACTGCATCAAAATTTAAACCTTAACTTCTGCTCTACAAATCATATATCCAACAAAAAACTTGTAACTCGAATATTTAAAGAACATTCAAAACTCAACAGTAAGGAAACAAACAACCTGAATAAAAAATGAGCAAAAGACGTGAACAGACATTTCAGCAAAGAAAGAGTATGGAGGAACAGCAAATAAACATTAAAGCTGTTGAACATCACTAGGCATTAGGGAGATGCAAATTAATATCGAGATGAGGCCCCATGGACACCCACTAGAATGATAAACAAAAAAACAAGGACACCAAGTGCTGAAAGATGTGCAGCAACTAGTGAGAATGCAAAACGGCACAGCCACATTGACAACCAGTTTGACAGTTTCTTATGAAATTAAACATACAGCTACCACACGACCTAGCAACCCCACTCAAGGTAGCCACCCTAGAGAAATGAAAACTTAGGTTCACATAAAAAGCTATACATGATGCCCTTAGCACCTCTATTCATAATCACCCCAAACTGACAAAAATCCAAAGTATCCTTCAACAAATCGTCGTTAATCCACAGGATGGACCACTGCTCAGCCACAGGACAGACCACTACTCAGCCACAGGATGGACCAGTACTCGGCCACAGGAGGGACCAGGACTCATCCACAGGACAGACAAGCAGTCATCCACAGGAGGGACCAGCTACTCAGCCACAGCATGGACCAGTACTCTGCCACAAAAAGACCCAGTACTGATACTCGCAACGTTCTGGGCGAATCTCAAGAGGCAGTGAGCTGAGGGAAACACGCCAATTCCCAAAGGCAGTAGTGTGATTCCATCTACTGGACATTCCTGAAAAACAAAACCATAGGGCGCAGACAGACCCGGCCGCCCAGGTAGGGTGGGAAGAGGGGGGCAGCGAAGGGACAGCCCGCGGGAGACGCGGGGCCGCGGGGCCGCCCTCGTCCTCACCGTGCGCTCACTGGACGCGACGTGAGGCCCCTGCCCCGTCCCTCGGAGCGCGGGCGGGGTCCCGGCCCAGGCCGCCCCACGCATCTCCTCTCTGAATCCCGAGTACGGTCCACGCCGAGCCCCAGCCCCACCGCCCTCACCGCCGCCGCTCGGCGCCTGCCTCCGCTCCCCGCCCGCCCGGACCCACCGTCCAGCGACACGAACTGGCCCACGGCCGACGAGCCGCCGCCGCTGTTCTCCACGAACTGCACCTCGGACACGATGATGTTGTCCTCGAGCACCGAGCCGCAGCCAGTGCACACCGCGTCGCCGCGCGCCGCGTCCAGCTCGATGTCCGTGCCGCCGCAACCGCGGCACACGCGGCCCGTCATGCCGGCGGCTCCGGGCGCGGGCTCGTCCGCCCGCCGGTCCCCCGACCCCCGACCCGGGTCCACACGTCTGCCGGTCAGCTCGCCCGCCCGCGCGTCCGCCGGGCCCGCCCGCAGCCCTGTCCGCGCCGCCCAGACTCTCGCGAGACCGCCGCCGCCGCTCAGCCCGCCGATTCGCAGCAGCAGATTCGCACCGCACGCTGGGGTCGCGCCGCTCGCAACGGCTGCGCCTGTGGGGCGGGGACGGTCACCAGGGTCTCGGCAAGGACTCGAGGACTCGAACCTGCGACCTCTGGGCCCAGGCGCAGCCACCCGTCCTCGGGACAAAAACAAGCAGGCCTCAGGCCGCTCGCTGGCGTCTGGAGAAGCTGTCGGGTGGCCGGCGCGGGTGGGGCCGAGAGTTGTGGGCGGAGTCTGAGGGGGGAGAAATCCCGGGGCTGTGGGCGGGGCCTGCTGGTGGGACCGGAAGTGGCGGGCGGGGCCTGAGAACAAGAGCTGGGGCGGGGCGGGGCCAGGAGCTGTAACCTGAGACCGGATCAGGAACTGTGGGCGGGGCCTGGGGCGGGACCCGAGGTAGGGCGTAGGGCGGGACCAAGGGCGTAGGGCGGGGCCAAGAGTAGGTGTGGGTCGGGACCAGGAGCTGTGGGCGGGCCTGGGACGGGACAAGAAGATGTGGGCGGGGCCTGAGGCGGGAGTAGGAGCTGGGGCGGGGATAGGGGTGAGGGGTGGCCTCGGGTGGGGTCTGAGAAGCAGAGCTCGGGAACCCGGCGGCGCAGGTCGAGGGCAGAGACCCCGCCCAGGGGCCTTTGCCTGACAGTGCCGGGACACCTCCATGCGACCCTGCCCCCTGTTGTCTGTCCCCCTGAGGCTCCCTATGTCCTGACAGTTACTTGTACCACCTTTGGTTACCCCTGACAGTCACGTTTCTGTGTTCCCCCAGCCACGCGCACCCTCAAGTATCTGCAGATGCCATTCACAGCCGCAACACCCATGACATCCCTAGGAATAAGACAAAAGAAATGGGCAAGACTACATTTTTTAAATTCTAAACCTTGACTGTAGGATGTAACAGGAGCTCAGACTAAATCAGAAAACGTCCCATTCCCACTTGGAAGCAAGGTTGTAAATACATAAACTCTTCATGAGTCAGTTTGTTAAGTGGATTTAATCCCAATGAAAATGTGAATGAGATTTTCAAATAACTTGATAAACTGATCCTTAAGTCATCTGGAAGAGATAATCCACAAGAACAGTCAAGAAAATTCTAAAAAATCTCAAGGAAAGGAAAATTGCCCTTCTGTACATAAAAATATTATATCAAATTACAGCCAATAAACCACGTGGTATTTGACAGGGACAGACAAATGGATAAGTGCAGTGAAACCAGGAGTCCAGAAACAAACCCAACTATACACAGAAATTTAGGGGCCGCAAATCACTGAAGAAAAGATAGACTCTTCAGGGGCCAGCCCAGTGGCGCAGCGGTTCAGTTCGCGCTTGGCAGCCCGGGGTTCGCTGGTTCGGATCCCGGGCGCCTGCCCACGCACTGCTTGTCAGCCACGCTGTGGCCGCGTCCCATATGAAGTAGAGGAAGATGGGCACGGATGTTAGCCCAGGGCCAGTCTTCCTCAGCAAAAAGAGGAAGATTAGCAACGGATGTTAGCTCAGGGCTGGTCTTCCTCACACACAAAAAAAAGATAGACTCTTCAATGGTGTTGGGATTTCCATTTAGAGGAGGAAAAGGGTAAATTGAATCCCAGTGTCACACTGTTCTAAAAATAAATTCCAACTGGCATTAACAGCTAAAAGTAAAAACAAAACTGCAAGACCACTGGCATGGAATACCAGAGGACACCGCAAATCTCCAGTGGAAAGCTGTCACGAGGGGAGGGCGGCAGGCATCTGAGCCCCTTCCTCAGTGTGCAGCCCCCTTCCTCTCCAGCACCTGCCGGCGCCTGGTCCAGCCTCCCCCACCACAGGGTAGAGACAAGCAAGCCAGTGAAGCTGGAAAACAGTGCTTGGACAGGTCATGATATCATGCAAAGCAGAAGGACCTGTCTGCTTTGAAAAGCCTAAACTACTGGCTTTTCAATTTTTTAACAAAAATATTTCAAGCATACCTAAAAGTAGAGAGAAAACAGGAAAAGACTTAAGGAGCAATCACTCAACCACACCAAAGTTTAGCATTTTCCCATATTTGCTATTTGGTTCATTACTCTTCATTTTGTTTGCCTTGTTTTGATTTGTTAGGTCTGGGTTGTGAAGACCGCGGCCCTTGGGTCCCCCAGAGTCCATTCCCCTCCCTCCCTGCTCAAGAGTAACCACTACCCAGCCCTGGGTCCTCATCAATGCCAAGCAAGTTTTTTATACTATCCATGAACAATGGACACTATGGTTTTGCATGTTTTATAACTGTACATAAATGACCTCATACCTCACCTTCCACAACTTGCTTTCCTTTCTCATCAATGTTTCTGAGACTTATTTGCATTGAGACATTCCTTTTCGCTGCTGCATAGTCTTTCCTTTGGGAGAACAGAGCAGAACTTTTTATCAGTCTCGGGCTGAGGAAACAGATTGCTGTGGTGACAATCCTCGTCTTTGTGCCCCCCCTCCTCCTCGCCCTCCCCGCCCCCTGCACATGTGGATGTTCCCTGGGGGAAGACCCCAGGGGGCATCGCTGGAGTGCCAAGCACGTGTACCCTCAACATACTACATATTGACAAATTGATCTCCAAAATTATTCTATGAAGTTACAGTCCCATAGTCCAATATTGCTCCATATTTTGGCCAACTTTCGGTGCATAACAAATTACCACAAAATTTAGCAGCTTAAAATGACAAGTATTTATGTCAACTAGAAAATCAAATTTGCCTGTTATTTTACCTCAAAATGAGTTTATTTCACCACATTGTTGCAATTCAGAACGCCTGAGCTATGGCAAACCATAGGCAAATCCAGCAAACAAAGGAGGGGAGCTGCTTTTATAGAGAAAACGGGGGAGTAGGGAGGGGCTGTTGTACAGGAAAGTCCTTTGGGGGAAACTGCAGTTTCAGGCGGCAATGGCTTCTCATTGGCTGGGCTATTGCCGGGGCGGGAGAGAAATCTTCCCTTAGTAGTAAAGTGGTTTTACATCCTGTCCGAGATGCAAGCCTCAGTCTCTTTTTTGTTTGGTGTAATTGACAGCGTCTGATGGGGCGTGAGAGCACCCCCTACAGGCCGTCGGAATCCAGTTTGTTTGAGGTTTCTTTTCTTAATTTTGCATTTTCTCGGAAAACCTCGCAGTTTCAGGGGGTCGGGATGTGGGAGCGGCTTAGCAATGGTTCTGGATGGTTCTGGCTTGGGGTCTCTGGGAGGCACAGTCAATTCGTGGGCCAGGGCTGCAGTCCTCTGAAGACTTGAGTGGACCCGGAGGGTTGAATGGCTGTGGTGTGGCCTGGACTCCCCAGCAGTGGGCCACTGTGCTGCGGGACTGTCCTCCCTGCCTGGCTGCCGGCTGCCCCACAGTAGTGGGCGAGAGCTGGACTGATGGGCTTTGATGATGACCGCTGGCTCCCACAGCTCCATGTGTAAGTTCAGCCACACAAGGGGGGTGGAAGGGGGAGGTGGTGAGCCCACTTCTTGGAGGAGGGGGACTGGGGACAGGTCCTGAAAGCGCACGCACCGCACACATGCGTGCACGCGCTGGACGTCCATCGAGGGCAGGCGCTCGGACCGGGAGAGCCACCTTGGGCTGGAGTGGACCAGCAGGGGCGCCACTCCATCATGACAGATGCTAGAGATGCGGCCCGAGAGTATGTCACCACCGCAGGGGGCGAATGGTCAGAGAACCAGGCGGCCACAAAGAGAAGAGAGGAGCACTGTCGCTCTCTCCCTGGCACCGACCATGGATGTAGAGAAAGGGGAGGCTGACCAGGTGTGCAATGGGGCTCCCACCCAGAGTAAGAGCGGCGGACGTTCAGCCCCCACACTCCAGGACAGTTGCCTGGCTCACCAAGACCCTAGCAGACCAGGCGGGACGGGGTGGACCCCGGCGGCCTTCTTGCGGGGCGTTCTGGGAGCAGGAGGTTCTTCTCCCAGTCCCGCGGGAGAGGGGCGGGCGTCGTCCCCAATGGGTCATGTGACGGGAGCGCAGGGGAGCCAGCTGGAGATGGGCGCTGAGGAGGGGCCTCCCTCTCGGCCTGGCCGGGGGCTGACCGTTCTGCGGACACCACAGGGCCGAGAGGTGCTGCCCCCTGGGTGCGGGCGGTGAGAGAGGGCTTGGGGAGCTGGCGCGCGTCCCAGTGTGGGGCGCGCAAGGGACGCTGCAGCCTGGCTGTGCCCTGGGAGGTGGGGACGCCGGGGGAGCGACCGGGCGGCTGGAGACGGCAGGGGCCGGCAGGAGCGGCCGCACTGCAGGCCGCAGGTTCAGGATGGCAGGCAGGCGGTCATTTTCCTTCAGCACGTTCCAGATGTCATCCTATTGTCTTCTTGCTCCCATCATTTCTGTTGAAAAAGCCTGCTTTGGATCTTTGTGTTGCATTTTAAAGAGAATGTACCATTTTTTTCCTGGATGCCTTTAAAATTTTTATTTTCAGCAGTTTTACTACAATGTTTCTAGATTGTATTTTCTTTGTATTTATGCTAATTAAAATTCATAGAGCTTCGGGGGCCGCCCGGTGGCGCAGCGGTTTAGTTCGCACTTGGCAGCCCCGGGTTCGCGGGTTCGGATCCGGGGCACCTGCGACGCACTGCTTGTCAGCCCTGCCGTGGCGGCGTCCCATATAAAGTGGAGGAAGATGGGCACGGATGTTAGCCCAGGGCCGGTCTTCCTCAGCAAAAAGAGGAGGATTGGCGACGGATGTTAGCTCAGGGCTGGTCTTCCTCACAAAAAAAAAAAAAAAAATTCATAGAGCTTCTTGAATTTATGGCTTTTCATCTTTCATGTACGTGTACATGTACAAAATTTCCTATGTCCTGAGGCCATTGACTGACTAACACCTTGCTCTCGGTTATTTTAAAATTCTTGGCCAAAATTGTCAGATGTTGCTTCTGGGCCATTCTCTCTCATGCCTCTATTTCTGGGATTCCAATTACACCTCTGTTCAATTTTGACGAGGTCCTGTATGCCTCATGCTCTGCTCTGTATTTTTACTCCCTTTTCCCTCCATGCTTCCATCTGGGGATTTTCTACCTACCTAGTTTCCCTTTCACTAATCCTCTCTTCTGCTGTGTGTAATCTGCTTTTAAAACCATCTATTCAATTGTTGGTTCAGTTATTTTATATTTCAGTTCTAGAATTTCCATTTGATCCTTTTTCTTTAGATTTCAATTCTCTGATGAAATTCTCCATTTTTTATTTATTTTCTTGAACATATTAATCACATTTTAAGGTTCATTCTAATAATTCCAATATCTAGTGACCTATAGATTTATGTCTGTTCTTGGTTTATGTGAGCCTGGCACACTCAGTAATTTTGGAATAAATGATGACTATTGTGAAGAAAAACTGTGAGGCTCTGGGAGATATATTTGTTATTCAGAGAGAATTTATTTTTCTTCTGTCAGTCAAACAGGGCAGGGGCCACTCCTTGGTATAATCCAGCTTTGATATGATTCCAGGCTTCATTTCAACGATAGGATTTTCAGGCTTTATGGGGCTCCCGGTCTTCCTGCTTCTAGGGCAATGCCCTTCAGGGGTCAAACCAAGAGTCTGAGGGGTTCCCAGGGACCCCCCCGGCCAAGCCTTGAACTGCAGCCTTTGTGAGACTTCTGATATCTCTGCTTGGCTTTTTTTCTCACCTTTTATTTCAGTCTTTTAAAATCTCTCCCAATAATGCTTTTGTGGCTTTAACAGCTTCACTGAGGTATAACTGACACATAATCACCACACATATTAAAATTTATAATTTGATAAGCTTCTCTTGGACCCAAGGGTTATCTGGTAAGTTTGATTGGCATTTACACCCATGAAACTGTCACCATAATCAAGACAATGAGCAAACATCTCCCACCGCTCTCACATCCAGGTCCCCAGTCCTGGTCATTTCTGTCTTCTGTCCTTTTTCTTTCTTTCTTTTGAGGAAGATTGACCCTGAGCTAACATCTGTTGCCAATCTTCCTCTTTTTTGCCGAGGAAGATTAGCCCTGAGCTAACATCTGTGCCCATCTTCCTCTATTTTGTATGTGGGACGCCTGCCACAGCATGGCTTGACGAGTGGTGCATAGGTCTGTGCCCAGGATCCGAACCTGCAAACCCCAGGCTGCTGAAGCGGAGTGTGTGAACTTAACCACTATGCCATGAGGCCAGCCCCTCTTCTGTCCTTTTTTTCCAGATCAGTCTAGAGGTTCACCAGTTGTACTGAGCTTCTCAAAGGACCACATTTTGTTTATTCATTTTCTCTATTGTTTTTCTGTTTTCTATTTCATTGATTTCTACTCTGATTCTTATTATATCCTTCCTTCTGCTTAATTGGGGTTTAATTTCTTTTTCTAGTTTTGTAAGGGGGAAGATGAGATCATCAATTTAAGATCTCCTTTCTTTTATAATATAGGCATTCTAGTGCCATACATTACTAGTGTTACTAAATTAGAATTACTACTTTAGCTGAATCCCACAGATTTTGATATGTTGTTTTCATTTTCATTCAGTTCAAAATTCTTTCTAATTTCCCTTTTGATTTTTTCTTGGACTCAAGAGTTATTTGGAAATATGTTGTTTAGTTTATTTGGAGATTTCTCAAATATCTTTCTGTAACTGATATCTATACAAAATGTTCTCTCTGTGCACGATACATTTAGTCCTCATGGTGACAGTATGCTGCTATCCCATTTTATAGAAGAACAGCCTGGGAACTTAAGGGGTGACAGCCCCACATCACACAGTCAGTAGGTGACAAAGCCAGAATTCAACCTGGACCTGGGTGGGCACTGACTCCTGCTCTCACCTGATGCACTAGAGGGCTCCCGTGTGAGCTTGCTGATGGAGGCACGTGCAGAGGAGCTGGGACCCCCACGCACAGCATTTGAGTTGGGCAGGGCAGGACTGGGGTTTCGTTGGCCAAAGGAGCAGGGGTGTGGAGGTGACAACACCCACAAAGACAAGATGTTTAAAGAGTGTGGCTCAGTTGAGTGATGGCCAGAAGGTGGCTGCTACCTGGACTAAGAAGCCTTTGCTCAGAATGGACTACAGAGTGGGAGTGAGGCACCCCCAGGTTGTGTGAGGTTATACAGAATGGAGCCAGCTTGGGGTAGGAACGTAGGCCAGCTGCCTCCCTGGGAACCCCCAACAGCTAGCACACAGGGGACACTCAATGAACATTTAGGATGGGCTGACAGGCACGAGCCCGGATTGACAAGCTCGAAAGAGCCAAGCATGGGGAGACGGAGGGCACTACACCCCAAGCACCCACATGGGCGCCCAGCATGAGTAGGACCCTCCCTGCCCTGCACGGAAGAGGAAGCCGGGGCACAGGGAAGTTAAGCCATGATCTCCATTCAACAGTAGACAGGGGTCTTGGATTGTCTCCCGACCTCTCAGACTCCAGGAACACAAGAGCAGACAAGTGAGGCCCAGCTAGGGGCCAGGGCATGATCATTTCTTAGAGGGGGCTGCAGCGAGCTGGAAGCACCATGCTGTCGTGATGGAGAGAGAGCAGCTTTAGTCTAAACTGGAGGTTTCCTGAAACACAAACCAGGAAGGATTTCCTTCCTTAGGGCCTAAGAAAAATGACCTGCCAGCCGAGTTACAGTTTCAGGGGAAAGACTAGGCACCTGCAAACTGCCCGCTCCTGGTGGCTGTCTGTATTAATCATGTCTTTTATTTTGTGTATTTTATGATGCTTTGACATCTTGGGGCCCTGCAGATCTGGGTCAGATAATTCCTAGAGATAGCAGACAACTAGGGAAGGGATTGCTCCTTTGATACGCAAACCAACCAATCCCGAGTCCAGACCCCCAACTCCCTCCTTTTATGGGCTCCTCCAGTCCAGGACACTGTCCTCCTGCCCTTAATCCCCCCAGGGCCAGGTTCTGGACAGCTAGAGCCCACCCCTCTAGCCCGGAGGCCAATTCTAAGCCTGCCTCGCCCCTTCCTTCCCATGGAAACCCCAATAGAGGCTCTGCCCATGCCTTCCCCTCGCTCCCTCTGCCTCCTGACTGACACAGATGCTTCCCACATGGCCCTACATGGCGTGGCATGCCCCTCTTTTTGGGAACTATAAGTAACAAAGTCTTCTTTCAAAGGCAGTTGTCTTGTCTCTGTCACCTTAATATACTAATTAAGATGAATCCCAGGTACATTTTAAAATACTTTCCCACAGGCAGCCATCAGTGCAGACGAGAGGACCAAGGCCGGGTGTGCAGGCTCCCATCATCTTGCCTGAAAATCACCTGCTGCATGGCTGTGGACAAGTTCTCCAAGTCTGTATCCCTTCGTCTGCATGACGGGGCTGATGGGGAGCACTAGGGGAAATAACGTATGTCCCATGGACAGTAGTCACATTTGCAGACTGCTCAGAATGCAAATCCACCCTCCCTCATTGTGTGACTTGGTGCGGGTCAGTCCATCTTCCACCATAGAAGCCAACGGCCAGAGCCCTTGGGTCCCACCTCCTGGCCCAGCACAGCCACATGACCTCTGCACAGTCAGTCACGTTCTCCCACCTCCACAAGAGGCCAGAAGAGTCCCTTGTGTGGCAGGTCAGCTGGTCAGTGTCACCTGCCTGGCCAGCTCTCTGGTCCCTCCCCTGGACAGAGTGGAGGGAGGATTGACCGCTTTCTATAGTTCCTTTTGAAGCCTGAATTCTGCAGCCTGCTGGAAAGTTCCTGAAGTCAAGACATCTAGAATGTCCTGAGATACAGGGAGCATGATATTAGGAGTAGGTACATGGCTGCAGCTACTGCCTTTTGGGGATGGAGACTTTACCTAGCTCCATCTGCTCAGAGAAGACACCTCCTTGACTGGTGGGAAGAAGTTCACTGGGGGGTGTGCTGAGACGGGCAAGGGAGGATAAAAGCTGGCAGTTCACAATTTAACAAGCTAGGAATCACCTCATCCTTTACCAGTCCAAAAAAAACTTTAAGGCCAAATTAATATTGGCGACGATATTAATGTAGATTCTGCTACAATCTTACAAGGATCAGACTTGGCAAATGAAGAATCTGAAGGCTCCCTGGGTGCTACACGGTCCCTGTACTCTGAGGCTGCCTACGGTCAAGGTGTTTCCTCCCCTGATCATCCCCGGGGCCGCTCTGAGGGCCCCGGTCAGCTCATCCGTCATGCACAGAGTCCAGAGGATCTGAGGGAAGCACCTGCAGGAGTGCCCAATTCCTCCAAGCTGGGCATCCTTGGGGAGTGGACCTCGAGGTTAAGGACCAGTGTCCTCTGGATGTCCTGATGTCTCCAAGCCTTGACTGACCCCAATGACCCCAGTACGTGTCCCAAGAAGGGAAGGACTTGAGGAGGGGACATTGTGGCAGTGACACAGCCCCTGAACCAGGGTCATCCTGGATTAGACAACTCGGTGTTAGTCAGTAGAAGAGCTGGACCTATTTTTGCAAACTCCCAGTGTACGGTGAAGCGCAAAGTTTAATATTATGCACAAACACATAATCTCCTGGCCCAAAGGGGACAACGCCCACTAGTTATTCTCTGGATGGGTAAGTCTTCCTCCTGGACGAGGGCATCCCATACCTGCTCTCCTCTAGGCTCCCCGGTCATGCAAAGCACCGGTCCCTCCACCCTGTGCAGCCGGCCCTGGGGGCGAATCTGCCCTCCCCGTGCCTCCAGTTAATTCCCTCCCACCCCAGTTAAGTTACCCCTAACGAAATGTCAGGGTGAGTCTCACTGGTGCGCAGTGTCTGGAAGTTTCTTGGGAGGTGCTTTGGGTCTGTGTGATTCAGCGCCCCTTGCAGTCGTAGGACATAGAACCCAGCTCCCACCCTGTCGTTCTGCATCCCACACACTCCCCCCTTTCTGGCTTGGTGTTGGTTTTGCTTTCTGTACTGCATCTCCCCTCCTGAAGTTTCTCTCTCTCCTGGGGGACTGTCAGTTTCCAAACCTCAGCTGGCTTTTACTCCTCTGTCTTCCTCCTCCCCAAACCCAAGTGGTCACAAGTCAGGCCCAGGCTGTCTTTCCAGTGGCTCTCGCCCACAGCTCCAGCCAGCTAGCCCTAGGTAGTGCCCCCGTGGGCTCCTGCGGCCTTTCCACCTGCGGCTGCAGGTACTCCCAGACGTCCCTCTCTCCTGGCTCCCACACTGCCCACGATGACACAAATCTTTGAAATGTGCTGTGTCACTTGGGTCTCTTTTTGCTCAAAACTGCTCCATCCCTCCCACCTCTGCACTTGTTACAGCACAAGCCCCGGGATTCGGGGCCCACCTCCCTCTGGCCCGACTTTATTCCTTTGATTTAAGAAATAATGTTGCTTTCAGATTACCAAAATCAGTTTTGCTAATTGTAAAACATTAGAAAAATAAAGAAAACCAGAAATCATTCCTGCATTAATCTGAGGTTGAACATGGTCCACAGGAGCTGCGTCCCTGGTGCTCCTCTTCCGTGAATTATCTATGAACGTCCTTTGTCGATTTCTCTATTAGGGCCTCCTGTTTTCCTTTCTCTTCCAACATTTAACTCATGTACTGGCTTATTGTGACACTATTTCCATTGTGGGACACACAGAGAAGTATTAAAATTTAAACACAAAGGTGCCCCTTATGCTCAGGGCCCAGATTAACCCCAGGGAAGAGGCAGGAGGGCTGCCTGCAGGTGCTTCTGTGTGTTATTCCTGACCTGAGGGCACACTGCGTATGCAGCGATCCATCCTGATTTCTCACACAGTAATGTACCGTGAGCATTCCCCATGTTGTTAAGGCTGAATTCCATCTTACTGCAACCTCATGTTCCACGGGGTGGGTATGCCATGGCTGATTTTGCCATTCCCTCTGTTGTTAGACATTCCTTTCCCTAAGTTCTGCTATCTGAAATGCTGCATACACCTGTTCCCACATTCCTGTTGACATTTCTGGTTTCACGTGCAGGATGCCACGGGACATTTGTGAGCCCGAGATCTGCTGCCAGGCCACTGGGCCCATGGCTGCTCCCGGTCCCAGCCCCGGAGGTGCCACACCTGAGCCTCACCTGCGCTGAGCATAACCGAGCAGACACCAGCCAGGAGTAAACTGAGATGCCAGGGTGTTGTGATGAGGTGAGGCCCACGTTAAGTCTGTGTTAGTCTGTGTCAAGGAGACGGTGAAGCACACATCTTGTTTTCACTCCCAGTTCCTGATACTGGTGACAATGCACAGATGCTCTTGAGTCCTTACTCTGTTACTTCTCTAACCATTTCCACTGGGACCTTTTAACTGCCTTATAGATGTGCACGATTTCTTTAATATTAGGTATGTTACCCTGTAAGACAGCATCTTATAAAGATGGCCACGGTATGTTGCGGGGCCGGGGTCAGGGGTCGGGTGGGGGCCTTCGTTCCTTTGGTTTTTCCAGGACTAGGCAAAGCCCCAGCCAGATGGTGCCTGACATCCGGTCAGCAGCCTGCTTGTTCGGATGGAGTTTGACTACAGAAGCTTGCATTCTTTTCCTTTATTTTTACTACACAATTAATACACCTTCATTGCAGCGAAAATATGAAATAAAGATAAGCAAAAAGGAAAAATGAAATCAACTGAATTCCCACCATAGAGATAATTTCTTGACACTTTGGATTCATTTCTAACCTTTCGGTGTTTTTCCGTCCCTGAAAACAGGTCATTTACATGTATAATCACATAGATGTAAACACATATTTCACATGCACATGCATTTACACGTTTTGTTAACCAAATAGGATCATATTATACATTCTATTTTTAGCCATTTTTGAACTCACCATTTCTCACAGCTCTAGAATTCCATGGGGTGGCTATGCCATGGCTGATCTAACCACATCCTGCTCTACGACCTGGAGCTGATTCCAGGCTGTCACTCAGAGGCCAAGCCGCCTGGCCTCCGGGCACACACTGCTGCCCACTGGACTGAAGGTAACGGTGCTGCTGACCAGCCTCCAGTGGCCTCCCCGAAGGGGGCTGGTGGAGCCCTCCAGTGCAGCCCCCACTTCCAGCTGAGCACCAGCACAGGGGTCCTGGGGTTCAGTCCTCAACGATCTGACGAGCCACATGGGCATCCCCGTAGGCGGGAAGGCTGTCCCCGTGATTTCCAGCCAATCCATCTCCATCTGCAGTTGTCTGCGGAATGTGTCTCCCCGCCTCCGTTCCCATCCATGTGCAGGAGGCCTTCCTGTACCGAGGGCATCGACCCTCGGCCTGCATATACGTTACAGATATTTTTCTCCCGTTTGCCTTTTCATTCTGCTGATGGTGGATTTGGGGCTGCAGAGCCATTTGACGCCTCCAGGTACACAAACACAGCCTAGCTATCAGTCAGCGATTTCCTGCAGTTTCTATTCTCAGAAAGTCCCCTTGAGGCCAGTTTCCCATTTTGCCATATTTGATGGGAGTCTGGGTGGCAGAGCCAAGGGGTTGCCCACCTGACTCCCCACCGCCCCCCTAATCCAGGGTGCCCCGTCCACATCCCTCATTTCTGGCCAAGGGCGCCACCATCCACGCCTTTTTCCTGTGAAATGAAGGTGGTGACCTTTGCACGTGTCGTAGTAGGTGTTGGAGACTGGGCTGAGGTGCAGACCCAATCCTGGATCTGGTGGTGCATCTGAAGTTGTGGGTTTGGATGCAGTCCCAGCTCAGGGAGGGGGCTCGGAGCGGGAGGAGCAGGGGATGCGCTTTTTCCCATAAGCTCATTCAGTAAGAACAACAATGCCTGCTACCTGTGTCTCTTTGTTTCAGAAACTTCAGCTTTTGTTCTGGGAGATGGAGCATCTGCAACTACGTTTAATGCTTTTTAAAAAATCACTTTCCTGGGGCCGCCCGGTGGGTTTAGTCCGCGCTTGGCAGCCCGGGGTTCGCGAGTTCGGATCCCTGGCGCCCGCCGACGCACTGCTTGTCAGCTATGCCGTGGCGGCGTCCCATATAAAGTGGAGGAAGATGGGCACGGATGTTAGCCCAGGGCCAGTCTTCCTCAGCAAAAAGGGGAAGATTGGCAACAGATGTTAGCTCAGGGCTGGTCTTCCCCACACACACAAAAAATCACTTTCCTGACCCTGAAAGGATTCGTTTGGAGGGATAAACCTCCAGAAGCTATGACACCCACACGCACTGCAGGATCGATGGCAGTCAGTGAGGAGTCTCCAGAGCCAAGTTCTTGTGAGATGAGCCCGCTGGGTACTGCCTTTGAGAAGTTTGGCAACAAACAGAATAATAGACCAAGTCTGGCTTTGCCAGTTTCCGTGGTATAAATACTCCTACCACTGCCAGCTTCAAGCTGCCAATGTGACGTCCCTGACTGTGTGGTGGGGGAGAGATGCAAGTGGTGTTTCCACCACCTAGATACAAAAGACATAAACACCTTAAGAGCATAGATAACTGTAAAATGTATTAAAATTATTAGGAAGAGTGCTGTCTTTATTTCCTTTATTTTTTCATAAAATTAATTTGATTGTACATTTGTATAATTTAATTATTAATAGTGAATGTGAAATGGTGGTCGTATCTTTTGCAGATTTTTCTATTAGGCTCTTTTTTTCCTTACTGATTTGCAAGAGCTCTTTACGTGTTAAAAAAATCATCTTTTGATGTATCTGTTGCAATTTTTTTTCCCAGTTTATGGTCAGAGGGTCACAAATGTTTTTGTTAAGAACATAGACAAAATTATTAATCTTGTCCTTTAGAGTTGTGTGGCTTGCTTGTAAAAGCTTTCCTCATTCCAAGATTAAAAACTATTTTTTCCAATTTTTTTCTAGAGCTTTTATAGATTCATATTTTGCGATTAAATTCTTGCTCCATCTGGAATTTATTTTGGTGTAAGGAGTGAGATAAAGATTCAGTTTTTTTTTTAAGTCTAGCCAGTTGTCTCAATACCACTTTTGGATAATCCACCTTCTCCCTAATGACTGATACACAGCTTCCACCACGTCCTAACTCCCCACAGGATTCAGGGCCTTTTCCAGCCTCTCAACTTTGTTCCGTCGATTGGCACTTAGCGACATCGATCATCTCATTCTTGTACCAGATGTGGTCCCTCCTCGCTCTTCTTTTGCAAGTGTCCTGGCCATATGCTCACGTTCAGTTTTCTGTAAACATCTGAGAATTAATTTAACTATTTCCAAATTGGCATGTTGATAAAGATCACAGTTCAGGTACAGGCTAAAGGAGTGAGTAAACCTCTTTTATTTCCCGAAGTAGAATTTTAACACTTTCTAACTTCTTACCAGGTTTGTCCCCAGGTATTTTATGTTTCTTCTGCTCTTCTAAGCATTTGTTTCCAAATGCCCACATGGAAACACCCATCTGCGTGGGGTTTCCTACCTGCTTGGGGTTGGAGTCATGAGGCGCCAGGCCTCCGGCTCACCATCTCCTTTGCGAGCTCTTCCTCATTCATCCAGTCATTCAGCAGACCTGCAGGGAGCCCCTCCTGCTCCCTCACGGGGCCTCTGAATGAATCGGCTCCCTCGTCTCTGCGCTTCCAGGTGGGTCAGCCTCTGTGTGCTGGCTGGGGCCACTGTCTGAAAGTCACACCCTGTAGAGGAGGCCCCTCCACACCGCTCCCTCCTTTCAGGTTCTTATGACTCTCCCTCCTGGGCCCCTTTCAGCTCCTACCCCTGGGGCCCTGCACTGTCCAGGGTTCCCTCACACCTGCCCCCAATAGGAGGGTGCCACCCGTTTCCTGGAAGGACTTTTCTGACACACTATTGTCTTTATCTATCGACACTAGATTGTTGATATGCCCACTAACAGCACTGTCAGCTGCCCACTGGGTGTGGCATGGCTTACCCTTATTTGTGCTCTCACTTTCGCCTCCCTGGTCATCCCTGCAGTGAAGGCACAGCGACCACCATCTCCATCTCACATCTTCATCCTCCTCCTCCAGTCCATTTCTCAGTCCTGGTGACTCTTCCTCCAAAATTCATCCTACCTACAATTACACCCCACCCCCTTCCCTGCCTCCACCTCCGTCCATGCCTCCCAGGGTCTCCTGCATCCACTTTTGCCCCCCACAATCGATTCTCCCAGAACAACCAGGGGGGCTTTAGAAGCAGGAAGCAGATTGTGTCTCCTCACTATGGAAAACCTTCCAGTGGTTTCCCATGGCACGCTTGAAATAGGACTAAAGGCCCGAGTGTGGCCGGGCCTCCCCTGACCACTGTTTGCCTAGCTCCACAGTTCTTGTTCCTGCCAGCCCTGCTCCTGCCAGGGTGGCAGTTCTGGCTGTGGGACTCCACACTTGCTGTTCACTCTGCTCACTTGCTCAGAATGCTCTGCCCTAAAGCTGCACAACTCCGGGGGGTCCTGTTGGCAAAAGGGCCTCTCCCATCCTTCTGGAACTCGGAGCAAATGTGTGTTATAGGTCTTCCCACCTGTCTCCATATTTTTGATCTCTCTTTTGCATTTTCTGTTAGTGCTGCAATCTGGTTAATTTCTCCAGATTTGTCTTCTTCTTCACTGATTCTGTTTTCAGCTGCATCTGATCCGCATTCACTGAATTTACGAACTTTGATTGTTTTATTTATAGAAGTTCTCTTTGCTTTTTGTTTTTGAAACTGTCTGGTCTTTGTTTTTATACTATCTTCTTCCTCTGAATATTTATTTTAAACCCACTTGTGTTTTCATCTATAGGTGATAACGCCAATATCTGAAGTCCTTCATGGTTAATTCTTCTAACTCTAGCCCATGGTGGCTTGTTTCCTTTGGTGGTGTCCTCTCCTGCCTGGGTGCCTTTTTCTTTGGCAATCCTGCAGTCTGAGGTGAAAGGGGTCCCACCGGGGAGGATTTGTGATTTCTCCCACCAGCCGCCTAGGACCCTCTTAACCTGGAACCCTGGGATAATATCTTGGCTTAGGGTCTCCTGGACAACACAGGGAGTATAGGTTTTTAGTGCAAACCAGGCAGGCCCAATCTCAACTCTTGTGGAATAATCTACCTCTCCAGAGCTTGAGCCAAGCAGACACGTTTCCCAGGGGCTCCCAGGCCAGCGCTGCCCTTTCTGTGGCTGGCTCCTCACTGTCCTTCAGTCCTCAGCTCCAACATCTTCCCTGCCCACCCTGTCTCAGTCACAACACCCAGATTATACTTCCATTCTCTGAAAGTACACCGTTTTTGGGTGTTGGTTGACCTGTTCATATTCTCTCTCCAGGAGAATGTAGGCTCCGTGAGGGCGAGAACCATGTCCTGCTTTTTCTTTCTTCTGTTTCCAGGGATTTAAAGGGGCTTGACGATCATTTATTAAACGAGCAAATGTTTGAACCTTTTGACTCAACTCTGTGAGGGTTGCCTGGGATGTCTTCTTGGGCAGCTCCTGATAGAATTTCTAGCTTCTATAGCAGTCAGCCAGAAGCAGTGGTTGATGGGGTACCTGCTCCATGCCAGCCACTTAGCAGGGCATCTGGGGGAGATGCCACACCCCACCCTGACTCATGAAGCACAGGCTCTGAGCAGGGGTAGACAGAGAAGTAAGACAGGCAGGCACGCCTAGGTGTTTGAATCTCTAACCCTATGCTGAATATCAATAGATGGATTATTGGTGGTGCCCACAAGATGAGTCCACCCATCCCATGCAGTTCTTGTACCAAATGCCCACATTCTCGTTCCCCCTTCATGGAGCATCTCAGATATGCCCTGGGGTCTGGTGCTCTGCAGCCATCCTTCCTGCTCATGTCACTCCCTGCACACCTGCCCTGTACCAGGTTGCCTGAATTCTTGGTCACAAATGTTCCTTTCCCTGTGAGAGAACTGGCCCCCCGGCCACTCCTTGTAATCTGCTGCGCCTTCCGGGCAGTTTCTGTCCCTACCTCAGTGATAGTGGCTCAGCCACATGACGTGTTCCACCCATGGGAGAGGATGCAACATAAGCCACATCCAGGGGTTTCCACAGATCTGTACCTTGTTATTCAGCCCTGCTCCTGGAAGTAAGAGAAGGCACTGCAGAGCTGTGGGCTGGAGCCAGCTGGAACCATCCAACTGACCCATGCCTGGACCCTGTAGGAGGCCCTGGCCACTCACCTGACTGGTTGGAGCTGCTCCAAAGGCGACAGCACATAGGAGCGCACCAGCCTCCCCACGCGAGCGTGGCAGAAGGCCCAAGCCAGCACGCTCTCTCTGGCTAACTCCAGGCGCAGGAGCCTGCAGCGCTCCAGGTGTGCGAAGATGTATACCGTGATTTCTGGTCTGAGGGGAGCCCTACAGTATCCAAACCCCGGAGGCGGCCTCCTCCCCGCACCTGGGGGGGAGTTTCTTGCCGGCAGGGGCTGTGCCTGCCTGGGGCCACATCACATCCCCACACCTGGGGGGGTATCATCTTAACACAGGGTGAATAGATGAATGCATTTCCAAAGAGTTGGAGGTCCAGAATGCCCAATAGAAATGCCAGAGCCCCAACCAGCAGGCAGACAGACGGAGGGACCCCCAGCGACGATGGGTGGGACCCCAGGCTGGGAGCCTCCTTCTTATCCAGTCTTCCAGGAGTTGTAACCATTTGGAAATCCGAGGCTTTAATTTATTTTAAAAACTTGGTTGGCAAGTGGCACACTGTCAGGTCCTCAGCAAAGGTTTTCAGGGTACCCTGCTGGGGTCCCAGGGCTCTAGACAACCCTTTCCTTGGGCCTTCTTCCCCAACCACACCCAGCCACTCCAGCTGTCCAGAGAGGTTCCTCTTGAACTAAGTTCCTTCTTTAAAGGAACAGCCATCAGAAAGAGCAGATGTGCTCCAAACACTGGGCGGGGGGTGGGGTGGCGTGAGGGTCATTTGATGGGGCGTCCTCCCAGCTTTCAGGGCACTCATCCTGGGACCCACAGTCCAAACGAGGAAGATGAACACAGTGTCATTTTTAAATACAGAGAGTGACAATGCAAATAACAGGTTGTGGCCAAAAACTTAACTCTGATCACCAAAGTGATATCTGTCCACTGTAGAAAATTCAGAAAATACAGAAGGCCACAATCTCATCACCACTAACACTTTTGTGTCTATATGGTCCCACTTTAACAAAGAACCATGCAGAGTCACAGGTACAGTGCACACAGTGTGTTTCCAGTCTCTGCCTCCCTGGCCTTGCAGGAGTTTTTAAGCGTTTCCACCAGAGTGGGTACCTGAGGGGCCCACACCCTGGCTCCTCCCCTTAGTAGCTGCATAACCTCGTGTGCCTCAGTTTCCTCACTGTAAAGGGGGATGGGACAGGGCTGTGATGCCCATGAAGGGCTCATGATAGTGCCTGGCAGGGAGGAGGGGCACAGCTTGTTGTGGCGGGCAGCTGGTGTCAAGCCCCCATGTGCATGGCTTGGTCATCCCACATTTCCTCACTTGACCCCCACTTGCACTCCTTGCCCGGCAAGATGCTGGCGCGCACAGACACCAAATGTCAGGCGGCCCATTCATCTGACTGCAACTGTACCTCGCTGTCCCGAAGCGCAGCAAGCCAAATGCTGAGGTCAATGGATGTCTGTCTTCTGCCCTGACACCAAAGGCAGCCTCTCCTCGCAGGGGACTGCTCCCCGCCCTGCCCTCTGAACACAGTCATTCCCGCCCTCCTCCCCCATCTCACAGGTGTGAGACCGGCAGGCACTGTGCCTGACAGGAGCAGCAGTGTAAGACAACACCAGTCACCTGACCGAGGACGGAGGGACCCTCATGGCTCTCAGTTGTACCAGCCCAAAGGAGCTGGACCATGTGGGAAACACAGATTCTCTTGTTCTCCCCAAAGGGCAACCGTGGCTTTAAGCAGTCACAGCTGTTTGCAGCTCCAGATCCGGGAGTTACAACCAGGGGGAGGTGAGGAGCTCTTACAAAGGAGGGAGCCCCCTGGGGTGCTGGGCAGGAGAAAGAGCTGAGGGGCCCTCGGATGGTAAATCCCAAGGGCAAGGGAAGAAAGTTGGTTTGCCTGGATTGGACTGGTTTCAATAAAACTACTTGTAGACAGCAAGACACAGACAGGAACCGGGAGGGAAACGCAGCTGTGTAACACTGGATACAAAGAAACGGAAGACACGCCAGAAAAGCTTTTCCTAAATCTCGGGGCAGGATCCGGTGACTGACCAGAACCGCCGCCAAAAGGATGGGGGAGGGGACTCCTCCTTGGGCCCCCAAACCTAGATGTCCTTTCCCAGGCCCTTTTCCCACCTTCCCTGCCCTGTAGGCCCAGTGGGCAGCTCGGGTCTTTGCCTCCCACTGGCTTGGGTCCCCAAGTTCACTGTGAGCCGCAAGGCCAGAAGCTGCCCCTGCCCCCAGGCATTTGTTCTCCATTGTCTTGTGCAAAAACCGCATAGCTGGATACTAAGGGGGCTCAGGCAGAAAGAGGACACTCCAGAGAGATTCATGGAGGATCAGTTCTACACACGGAGCCTGTGGGGCGCCCCAGTCGCCGCAGGCAGGAACCGCGGCCATCCGCCAGGGCCTGCGGGGGACGCAGGGGCCCGGGGAATCAGGGCAGGGAAGAACAAGGAGACGGGGGGGGGGGCACAGGGGGTCTGGAGGGGAGCGGGCTCGGTGGTCTAGGGGTCGGCGCGGGGTACACACGGGACGGCAGGGGACAGGAGGGCGCTGGGGGACACGGGGAGTGCGCGGAGGGGCGGGGAGACTAGGAGGATGCGCAGGACTGGGGGCGCGGGGACGCGCGGAGGCTCGGGGGTTGGTGCGTGGGGACATGGGGGACGCAGGGAGACAATGAGTGCTTCGGGGGGGGCGCTGCGGTGATGCGCGAGGCGGGGGCGCCAGGGGAGCGCGGGGCCCGGGACACGGGAGCTCACGGGTGGGCGCGCGGAGCCGAACAGCCCAGGTCTCCCCGGGCCCCGCCCGGCCGCTCCCGGGGGGCGGGGCGGGGCGCGCTGGGCGGGGCCTGTGCGCAGGCGCGGACGCGCGCTCCCGCGGGCTGGGGATGCCTCGCGAGGCGCCGGAGGGGGGGCGCGTACCTCATTTCCGGCAAGGGCTCCGCGGGTCGTGATTGGTCCCGGGGAGACGAGCGCGTGCCCGCCCAGCCAATCGGCGGCGGCGGCGGCGCGGTCTGGGGCGGGGGCGCGCGGCGGGGGCGCGCGGCGGGCGGGGCGGGGCGGGGCGGGGCGGCCGCAGCCTGGTCGCCGCCCGCGGGCCTGTCCGCCGCCCGCCCGGCAGTCCCCGCCGCCCGGCAGCCATGTGACCGCGCCGCCGCCCTCCGCGCGCTCGGCCCGCCCGCCCGCCCGCCGCGCGTCCGCGGCCCGGCCGTAGCCCGAGGCCCGAGGGAGCGGCGGGGCCGGCGCCATGGCCGAGCGGGGCCGCCTGGGCCTGGTCGGCGCGCCCGCCGCGCTCAACACGCCGGTGCCCATGAACCTGTTCGCCACCTGGGAGGTGGACGGCTCCAGCCCCAGCTGCGTGCCCAGGTACGCCGCCGCCTCCCGGCGCTTTGTTCCCGCGCGCACCTGCAGGCCGCCCGGGGCCGTCCACCCAGGGCCATCCACCCGGGATGGTCCACCCGGGGCCGGCCACCCGGGATCTCCACCAGGGGTCCCCACCCCAGGCCGTCGCGTTTGCGCCCCTCCTTCGGCACGCGCGTTCCCTGCGAGCAACCCCTGATGCGTGGAGGGTACCCGAGGTCTCGGTCCGCGCCGGGGAGGGAGCGGCGCTCGTTTCTCAGGCCCCGCCGTCTCAGGAGGCTCTCCCGGGCGCTCCCCTGGTTAGCTCTCAGCCGGCACCGTTGCACCGCCTACTGATGCGGTGCTGGAGGAGTTGACTTACGGTATCTCCTCTCTTCACCAGGTACCACAGATTTTCTTTTGCGTCTCCCACAGTCAAGTCTGTGCGGCCTGGGGGTGACGCTCAGGGCGCGCAGTGTCCGGAGCACGCACAAACCTGGGACCACAATTGTGCTTCTTCATCAGCACACGCCTTTATTCGTCATCTTGGGGGTCAGGCGCTCCCCTCAGTGTCCTGCTGGCCGGTGGTCATCCGCCTTTTACTTGTTTGCGCTCTGGCTGATAATTTAGAGATACTAATTTGTACATAAACGCTGTTTTTTGCGTCATACTTTTAATTTTGTCGTCGCAAAAGACGCTACCCTGGCCAGCCCCCGCTGTTGCCCAGTGGTAGCGGCTGGTGGAGGCTTACCCATGGGCGAGCGCTGTGTCCAGCCCAGCTCCACTCAGACTCACAACTTCCCTGTTTCTCCTGTCAGCTTGAGGTTCTGCTGGTTTCCTCCCCCTTCAGTGGTCTCTGCTGACCAAGTTCGCAGGCTGAGGGGGAGAGACAAACTCTGGCATCCAGTTTTTTCTGGAATGGACACCAGGCCACGTGGGCTGCAGGGAAGAGCTCTCCCTGCGGAGACCTCCTGGTGGGACGTCAGGAGTGCGGTCAGGCACGAGAGGTGGCTGGTGTGCACCATGCACTGTGCCGAGGCTCCTTCAACAGGTGTTGCTGTTGAGGCACTGGGGACGCACAGGGTGCTGGACAGAGGGTTTGCCCTCCCGGCGTGCAGGGCTGGGAGCCCAGGGCATTGGCTGTGCTGAGTGGAAGGGATGGGCGCTCAGCATGACTCCCGGACCTGTGTGGGGCCTCCTGCAGGATGCCGTGTCCAGGGGAGACCTGAGGGTCAGCATTATCCAGGGTTTGGGGCTGAGGACTCCAGACCCACCTGCTTGCCTCTCTTTTGGGAATCTCTGGGTCTCAAAGCCAAGCTCAAGAGCATCTCCCCAAGCCTGGCCTCCTCTCCTTTTCCCATCTTGGCAGTTGCCACAGTGTTGGACCCCACAGCCAGGAGTCATCTTGGACCCTCCATCCCCACCATGCCTTTCCTGTCTGTCCCCCTCTGCAACATCACCACCCCCTGGACCTCTTACACTGGCTTCTTCTGTCAGCACTCTCCGAGTCTTGGCGGAGTGCCCCCCAGACAGAGCACAGAGTAGCCTGCCTTTGCTGTGTCTCTTCAGCAGCTTCCCAGGGCTCCCTGAAAGACTATTGAAGTTTTAACTGGAGGGAGGTGGGGCAGGTAGCAGGAGAGGCCAGGAGGGCAGGGCCTGCGTTGAGTGGCCTTGTCAGCCCCTCTTGGAGCTGATCTAGGAAGCCCATCCTGGTGTGTGTGTGGGGAGAGCGTGGGGCGGGATGTAGGGGCCCAGGCTGGACAGCACTAGGTACTGGGAGCTACCCGGCTCTGCCTGGAGGGGATGTAGGGGGAAGAGTAAGGTGGGACAGCAGGTTGCGTTCTGTGGGTGTGGAGTCAGTGCGGAGTGGGGTGAGTGGAGCAGCTGTCAGCGAGGGCAGGCGCAGGGTTTATGGGCAGGACATACAGAACATGGTCATAGTGAAGCCCTCTACCTGTCCCGGTGCGGCCCCTGTCCCTGCGAGCTGGTGCCGGTCCCCTGCTTGTACCTCCTGAGCATGCATTCTTGGACAGGCTGGTTCTAGTTTTGCTCATTTGGGACTTTATGTAAAAGAAGTCGTCCTTTCTCTGTTTATTCTCACTTCTTGGATTTGTCCAATCTTTAAGTTTCTGAGCGGTGGCTGAGCTGATGGCTGTCGATGCCTCGGGGTGACCCTGTAAGACAACAGCATGTGTCTCTGCTGTGTCAGGGGACCTTTGGCTTGTTTCCAGGTGTTGGGTTCTCGCACCTGTCCTCTACATGTGTGCCTCCTGTGGGTGGGCAGGCCTGTTGTAAGCACGTGCTGATAGTGAGGTTTGGGAGGGTGTGCTCAGCGTTACTACCAGGCAGCTTCTCAGAGCGGTTGTGCCAGCTGCGGCCCCCATCAGCGAGGACGAGAGTCCCCGCTGCTCTGCATTCTTGCCAACACTTGCCTGGCTTTTAATTTTTGCCAATCTGGTGGGTGTGAAATGGTATTGTGGTTTTAATTTGAATTTCTCTGATTACTAATGTAGGCCATTTGTACTTCCTCGTCAGCGAAATTCCTGTTCGTTTCTTTTGCCAATTTTTCTTTCTCCTTTTTTCCCCCCACTTGAGTCTCAGCTGTCTCTTTGGGGGATAGTAATTCTTTTTCGGCTAGATGTGTTGCACCCGCCCTCTTCCAGTGGTGCATGTTTCTCCGCTGTCTTCGCACCATCTGTGCTACCTCCCAGGGTCCACCCAGCTTTGGCCTTGGTCTTGTTTCATGCTCTTCCCTTCCCAGTGGTGGTGGGAGAGCTCTGCTCTTCCCAGGAGCTCGTGCCAGGCTCTGGGGCTGTAACTCTGGGGCGGCTCAGTTTCATGGATTTCCTCGAGGTAACCGTTCCAGACAGTGCTCCTCCCTAGTGACCACGGAGGCTTGGTGTCCGGCAATGTCCACCTTCCCTGCCTTCTGTCTGTGCCCACTGTTGGGGTTCCTGAAGCGGCCTCCTGTGTCCCCCAGGGCTTCAGAAGGGACTGTGTCACTTTAGACTCCTGCACTTCCCACTTAATTTTTTTCCTGTTGAGGTTTATTAATTAATTTTTAAATTTCGTGAGGCTGGAATTCTTTTCACATGCTTAACGTTCACTCACATTTTCACCTCCACAAATTCCTTGTTCGCGTCCTTGGCCCATTTGAGAGATGTTGTTCAGGTTTAGTTTACACGCAGCGGAGGCGGAAGGGTCTCAGCAGGAAGTGTGCGTTTTGGGAGCTATGTGCCCGGTCGGCCGCGCCCCAGCAAGACAGCCATCTCATCACTCCGGGCTGCTCTGGGCCTCCTGTGAGCAGCATCGGGCAGCATGTAGCTCTTGGGCCCGGCTTCTTACTCAGCATCTGCTGTAGGGACCCATCCCTGCTGCAGCTTCAGGAGCTCTCTGCTTTGTTGTCGCCTGACGTTCCATTGTAGGAATAAACCACACTGTTTAAACCTGCTCCTCTTGGTGGGCGTCGGGGTTGTTTCCAGTTTGGGGCTATCTGTTCAAAGCTGCTGTGACCACAGGGCTTTGGGGAGACGTGTGTTTTCACTTCTCTTAGGTAATAACTGGCCACAAGGGTGGTGGGTGTGTGTCACCTTCATAAGAAACTGCCAGTTTTCTAAGGTGGCACCTGCTTCCACTGCCACCGGCTGTTCTGTGTTGTCTTCCGTGTCGTCGTGTTTGTACCTCTGCACCTGTCTGGAATTGTGGCCATTCTAGTGGCTGTGTGGTGGTTTCTCCTCAGGGTTGTATTCTGCGTTTATTGTGAGTGGATGTTGAATATAATCAAAGACTTTTATTGAGTATCATGTGATTCTTCTCCTTTAATTGCTGATGTAAATTACGTGAGTGGATTCTGTATTAAACTAACCTTCCACCTTCAGAAGAATTCCACCGTGGTCATGCCTATTGTCCTTCTTGTTCATTGGTGGATTTAGATGATTAAAATTGGTTTAGGACTCCTGTTCCCATGTCTGGGGTCTGTAATCTCCCTCTTGTCTGTTGCCCTCATCAGGTTTTGGTGCCAAGACACCTTGTAGAATGAGCTGGAGTGTCTACTCTTGCACTGCACCACCGTGAGGTTTGTGTAAAACTGTAGTTGTTTATTCCCTGAATGGTTGGGAGAAACTGCCTATAAAATAACCCAAACTTGCAGTTGCTGTGTGGGAAGTATAACTCCTGATTCAATTTCTCATGGTTGTAGGACACTTTTTCCCCCCTTTGAATTAGTTTTGGAAATATATTTTTCTGGGAATCTATCTACTTTGTCCAGATTTTCAAGTTTATTGATGTAAGTTCATAGCATTCTTTTATTTTTTAACCGTCTGCAGGATCTGTAGAGCTGTCCCCTTTTAATTCCTTCTAATGACCATTTGTGCAGGCGGACATGCACACTGTGATCTCTCTCATCAGAGTTCATCAGTTTTTTAAATGAATATTAGTTCTTATCTTTATTTCCTTCCATTTACACTCCTTAGGTTTATTTTGCTGTTTTTGTTCTGATTTCTTAAGATAAATGGATAGCTCATTATTTTATCTCCTCCTTTCCTTTCGCATAAGCATTTAAAGCTACAAAATAAGTGATGCCCTAGCTGCTTCTCTCAAGCTTTTATATGTAGAATCGTTCAGTTTAAAATGTTTTTAAAATTTTTCCATCATTCTTTCTTTAACCTGATGTTATATTTCAAAGTTTCTTAATATCCAAATGTATGGGGTTTTTTTCTAGTTATTTTTCCATTGTCAAATTTGTTTCTTCTTCTCTTTTTTTCCATTATTCATTTCTAACTTAGTTACATTGTGGTCAGAGAAGGTGGTCAATGTGACACCAAGTCCTTAAACCTTTTTGGAACTTGCTTGATGGCTCTGTGTGAGGTCAGTCTTTCTCCGTGTTCTGTTGTACTGAAGAGGAATGTGTGGGGCTCTTGGTGGTGGTATTGGATACCTGTCCGTTAGATCAAGCTGGGTTCATGATGGTCTTCAAATCTGTTTCCTTTTTCATCTACTTGAGAAATGTGTTAAAATCTGCTAACCTAGTTAAAGTTAAGGTGGATTTGTCTCTTTCTCTGGGAGTTTGGTCATGCTGAGACCAGGTTATGAGGGACATGGGTGACTTCAGGCTGTGGGGCCTCCTCAGGGTTTGCCTCTTGATCTGGTCATGCTCTTTGCACCTGGACTTGGAGACCGTACAGCTCTGGAAGCTTTCTTTTGGGTAGTATTTGCCTGTTATGTCTTTCCCACCTTTTTTCTTTAAACTTTTCTGTATCTTTATGGGTCAGATGTGTCTTTGGTTATTTGGCGTGTATCTAGATTTTGTTTTCATTCAGTCTGACAATCTTTATTTTTTAACTAGAACATTCAGCCCACTGTCATTTATCTAAATTACTGGTCATTTGTCTAAATTACTGGTATGTCTGCCGTTGTATTTTTGTGCTCATGAGTGCCCTGCCTTCTCTGTTTGTTTCCCTTTTGTCTTACCTTATTCTGCTTCAGTTTCTTCTTAGTCTCTTTCCCGTCTGTGAGTTTGAAACTTACTTGGATTCCTATTTCATGAGTGGTTACTGTGTCAATTGTCGTTTGCATACCTGCTGTTGTTTTAAAGTTAATTTGTCTTTTTTCTCGTCCTGAACAACAGGGGGAGCACGGAATTCCCAGCCACATTTCTCATTTCCATGCTCTTGTTTAGTGTAGTTTGTCTTCTTTGTAAGCCCATGAGAGGTTCTTATTGCTTTATACTGGTAAGATACTTGATTCGCCTCAAAATTCACCGCTTTCTTTTCTTCATTCATCTTGCATCTCACAACATGCAATCATTTTTCTTCTCTTTCTGTCTGAAAATGCATCTTGAAGATTTCGTTTAATGAGGATCTGCTGGTAACTACTGCTCTTTCTGTGTATCTGAAGACATTTACCCTGCTTCCTGGAGGGGGATCTCTGGTTGTGGAGATCCAGGGGGCATCTCCTCCCTCCACGTGGATGGTGCACCTTCCCTGACTTTGCTTCGGTTTTGCTGTGTTTTCGGAAAGTCAGCTGCCAGTTGGATGTGACTCATTGGAAGGTCTGTCGTCCCTCCTGTTGTCTTTGGGATTGCTTCTCTGTTGTGTCAGGTGTGAGTTTCTCTTGTTTCTGCTCGATTCCGGTACTGGACTTGTTGACTTTGTGGATTGGTGACTTTCATTCATTCTGGGAAGTTCTCAGCTGGAACTCTTTAGTTTGTTGCCTCTTTCTCTTCAATTTTTGCCTCTGCTGCTTTCTCTTTCTTCACCTCTGGAACCCCAACTGGACATGCATTAGCCCTTCCCCTGGGTGTTAGGGGAAAGCGGACTGCTTGGCAGGCTTTTCACGTCCCTGGAGCAGTGGCCAGTTTCCCAGCCTTTTTCTGCTTCTGTCCATGTCTGTCCTTTAGGCCTGGCCTGCACGAGAGCCACTGCAGCAGGCTGGGCGCTCTGTGGCAAGTGGGGATCCGGCTGTCTCCCAGCCCTGACCGGAGCCTGGCACCGGGTAGCTCCTTGGTGAACGTTCCTGTGGTGAACGAAGATGGCACACTCAGGAATGCGGGTTTTGTTTTGAGTTTGGGGAAGTCACCGATCTCTTTTGTGGGAGACGGTGCTGGTTGGCGGTGGACGGCGTCAGACGGAAGTTTAGCCGGTGGCTGAGGTTGGGCTGGATGTGTGCATGGGTGGAGGTGGGCGGGGGCCGTGAGGGGATTTGAGAGTGGGCTCAGGGTCTTTGCAGCCTGTGAGGGATCAGGGCTGCTCCGAAGGCGAGACTGAGGAGGTTAACCTTGGAAGTCCACCAGCTGTGGGCTGGCGGTCAGTGGAGGGCCTGGCCCTTTGCTGCAGTTGGCAGCTCCATGTCACCCACCCTTGCGGTGCCTGGGCAGTGCTGAGCCCCTGGCCACACCTGGGCAGAAGTCTGCTTCTCTGTCTGCAGCCGAGTGGGCAGTAGCTCTCCCTGGGGCTCAGTGCCATGAACACCCTGTCCTCCTGGACTGGCTTGTGTGCGGAAAGAGGCAGCTGCCTCGGGGGCTGCTGCAGGCGCTTTGCTGGGGCACGTGTGTGGTTTCATCTGATGTTTAATGACCTGTGAACTAGGTGGGGGCCCCTCGCTTCGCCCTGCTTATTTACTGGACAGTGGCACTGAAGATTGGCCCTAAAAACAGCATGTGAACATGTTCAGAAGCCAGAGTCCCTTCTACCCAGGAGGTGGGTTGTCAGGGATGTGTCCTCAATCAAGGTGGACTTTGCAAAGGGTTGTGACATGTGGTGAGAATGTCATTGTCTTCAGGGACTGAGTTTCTAGTAAGAGCACTTTGTCTTGTTAAGTGTCTGCAGCCTGCGCTGACCCTCGGTCCAGCGCTGCAGGAGGCAGCGCTCTGTGTTCTGTGCTTTCTGGGTTGGAGCAGACGCTCTCCAGGAGTCGCCTCTCCGTAGCAGTTGACACAGCACTGAGCTGCTGCCCGCCTGGTGGTCCTCTCTCTGGGGAGTTTGAGGCCGTGGCCCTGGTCTCTTGCGTGGTTGGACCAGGATGGGTCCCCTGGAGAGCACCTGGTAAACGGAGGCTTCTGGAACCTTGAGAGGGCAGAGTGGGTGGTGGAGATGTCAGGGAACAGGCACATCTGCCCTTCCTGCTGCCCTGTTCGCTGACGGCCATCCTGTCCCTGCTGCCACTGCCGGCCTTTCCTCACCTCTCCCTGGCTGGACCATGGGCCCTCTGTGGCCCACAGGCAGCACCCAGCCATGTGGGTGTCTAGCCCCGAGGGCTCTGTTGTCCTGATGGCGGGAGGGGATGGGATTGGCTAGCGGAGGGGCAAGGACAAGTGGTGGCCGTGGCAATGAGGTTTCCGCCTCCTATCACCAGGACAGGGTGGGATGGGCTGGGAGGGCCTCACGAGAGCCTGGCCCGGCCTCTCCTCGTGTGGATGCACTGGGTCTTGCTTTTGGCAGAGGGGAGGTACCTTACCTGTCTCAGGTGGCTGTCCGCTGGCTCCGTGTGCGTGTGGCGATCCCACCCCTCCAGCACGTGCAGCCCTGCGCACACCGTGAGGTCCGAGGTGAACAGTGTGGGCTCAGGCGTCTGTTGTGCCTTCACCCCCTGCCTCTGAGAAGGCAGAACCCCGTTGGTGGGGGGCCCGCGTCCCTCCCACCCCAGCCAGGCCAGGGCGCAGACCTGTGGCAGGCAGGCCCTTGGAGGCACTTCCCTCTGCTCAAACGGAGTGACCTTCACCGAAGGGCCAGCCTGGGTTTCAGCTGCCTCTGCCCAGCGTCGACTGCCTGAGCCGCGAGCCTCCTCCAGTTGGCTCCTTCATGCTGCTCACTTTACTTTGTAGGGTGCACGTCATCCCTATCCAGGCAGCAGTGGGACCCCTGGAGGCAGATGCTTTAGTGAGGTCGCTGGGATGAGCTCTGCGTGAGATGGAGCCTCGGCCTGTTGACAGCTGAGGCCGCCAGCATCTTCTGCTGAATTTGAGCCTCCTTTCCGGGATAACTCTGAAGCTGACCTGCAGGAGGCACCGAGGATGCTTCTTGTTTTGTTGTGGCGCGGCCAGTCAGGACGTCCCTATTTTTAGATGCAAAAGAATTGGATGAGCTTTTCCGGCACAATTTGCATTCCCAGGCCTCAGGTGCTGCAGCGTGGGGTCTGCTCTGTGCAGGTGTCCCCAGGCCCCAGGAGGTTGGGTGTCACCATGCTTGGGGCTCCTGGTGGCCACTGCCTGCATCCCTGCTTCTGAACTCGGCCGGGGTGCGGCTCTCCCCCGCTCGGTGGTGGCACAGCTTGCGCTGGGCTTATCCCTGCCTGTCTGGGCGCCCGAAAGTGCCTTGGGCAGGCGTCGAGCTGGTGGTGGGCATCCTGGGCAATGAGTCGCTGTACCAGGTGCTCCCTTGGTGTGGGGTGTTCTGGTTTCTTTCCCTGAGCACCACTGAGGGTCTGGCCGCCTGCAGATGCTGTGTGGGGCCCAGTGAGATGTAGGGGGTGGTGGCCCTTCCACACTCTTGTGGTTGGTCAGGGGCTGCCCACCTGCCCCCTCCAGGCTGGGCTGCACTCTGTGGGGAGGGCAGGGTGAGCTTTGGCTGTGAAAACCTCTCTGGGGTTCTGGGCTCTCACGACCGACCCTTCGGCCAGGACGCTGCCGTCTGTTCCTGCTCGGGATCCCTCTGGGGGTCCTGGGCGGCCCCCAATCCTCGCTGGATTCTGGCTTGCGCTTTGGGCTTCCTGCTTTAACCACTTGCAGCATAACTTAAAGTTGTCACACTTTGGAAAGTTAATGGACGTGGTTACCTCACCCCAGATCGGCCTGCACTCCTCTCTGGCCCGGTTCTGGCAGGAAATGAGCTGACCGTGGCGTGTGTTTACAAACAGTGCTTGTCCCCTGGAGCATCCAGGGGTGGCACATTGAACTCATTAGTGGGCAGCATTTGCTTTGCAAGTGAAAATCAGCCTTAGGGCTGTGGGGCAGGCCGGGAGGCCCTCCCCCCCGCCGCCCCGGCCCCCCCCCCCAGAGGAGCGAGATCAGGGTGGGGTCTGAGCTGCAGCTGTAGGGCGGGTGGGGCTGGGCACAGGCCATGCTCTGGTGCTCAGCCCTGCCCCACTCAGAGGAGACCCTGGGAGGGAGGGCGATGAAGAGGGCTTCCCAGAGGACAAGGCGCAGCAAAGGCCAAGGGTCTGATGGTGGTGACAGCTGAGGTGGCAGGAGGTGTGCATCTGGACCTGGTTAGCACTGACCCAGGACTGCCCCACAGGGGCCTGGCGGGCTGTGAGGCTGTGCTCAGATGCCAGGAGGCATGGGGTCCCAGCTCCCCCACCAGCCACTTGCTTCTCAGGCCCTGGGCTGGCAGCGCCATGAGCACAAAGCCTCGTGCTTGCCCTGCAGGCTGGCCTCCTGGTTTTGTGCCGAGCAGCGTGGTGCCAGCCTGGCACAGCTGAGGGAAGTGCCCTGCTGCAGGTCCCTGTGGGGGACGTGAGGCCGAGGCCTCGGGGTCTGGGCTGGGGCATCTGATGCCCCTGCCCCCACTCCCCCGCACGTGCCGAGGAGGATGGCGGGACCTGCCGTGGGTTCCAGAACACCGCCCTGGCTCTGGCGGGCCATGGAAGGTTTCAGATGTTTGTTAGTAACCCGGGTCAGTAGCAGGACCACTGATAACCCAGCCCCTGAGGCTGTGCTGGGGTCGCCGTGGTCTTGATCCTGGGCAGAAGACCTCATGCAGGAGGTGGACTGGCTCCGGGGCGGTTGTGGAGGTGGTTTTCTGGAGAAGCTTGTGGGCAGGGAGACTCCCGGCCTCTCCAGGTGTGAGTCCTCCTCCAGGAGTCTGGAGGGGACTCTTGCAGCCAGGGGCTCAACCCTTTCCCCTTTCCTGCAGCCTGAGTGAATGTCCACACTTCTGTTTTCGCTCCAGGAGAATAATTCCCTCAAAAGGCGATAATGACCTGGGAGAAAGCAGTGCCCTCCCCCAGGGCCCTGGGCTGGCTGCTCTTGGCTCAGCGACATTCCATCCCCCTGCCACCACCGCACAGAGGCCTGTGGGGGAGGGGACAGCTGCCACCACTAGCCGCTCTTGGGGACTCTTCCCTGCCTTGGGAAGCTGCTCTGCACTGAGCTCATGGTCGCTTGAGAGCCGGGATGTCCGTGTGTGCTCTGTGCCTAAAATAGGAGCCCGGTGCTGCCATCTTGAAGCAGAGAAGGCTCCTGGGCGGGCTCAGCCAAGTGGGAGAGCGGACGGCTGCATAGACCTTGGGTGCGCTGTGGTCGGCCCCCAGAGCAGCACGTTTCTGTTGAAAACCAGCTCCTGTGGGTGAGAGCGTGGTGGACACCAGTGCAAGTGGAATGTCCAGTTAAGCTGCTTGTGTGGAACAAAAAGAAAGCTGATTTGATGAGATGTGTTTAGACAGAGTTCCTAATGGCTTTCCTCCTACTGGATATCTTTCAATCACCTTTAAGAGGAGAGTCAACATGAGAGTCCTCAGTGAGAAACGGAGCCCCGTTTTGCATGTTACTGACTTCGAGAGAGGGTGTCAGAGTTCTCCCAGACCCAGGGTGGCACATAGGGACGTTTGTAGTAACAGAGCTTTGGCTTTAATTAATCCTCTACCCTGGCTGTGGGGCTCATTAGATTCAGGACTTGTAATTAACCTCACCCTTGGATTCGGTAAAGCCGGGACCGGGAGCAGCCATCTGCTCCACTGCTGCCTGGGGAGGCCTCTCCTCAAGGCTGGCCCTGCGCTTCGCCAGGTGAGGGGCCGTGACATGCAACATGCTGGGTCTGCGAGGGGGTCGGCTGGGGAGCGAGGTGCAGCTGTGTGCCCACTGGGCTGGGCAAAGGCCTGGGGAAGGGGCGCTTGTGGTTTGTAGGGGCCCTGAACTGCAGCCCCGCCCCGACATGGCCCCCATCCTGACCCTCTCCTTACCTGTCTTACTTATGCCCTGTGCACCCGGCTTGGCATTTCCGTCATCATTCAAGATTTGCTACCTGGCAACTGTCACCCTTCCTGCCTGGACGAGAAAGAAGCCCCCAGAACCAGGGCCAGCCTGCTGTTGCCTGCTGCTGCCCCCGGACCCCCAACTCCATCCTGGGGACTAGACTGGTGGTCGAGGAGGGGACTTGGGGCCTCCAAGAGGTCTAGGAGAGTCTAGGGAGCCCCGGGCTCTGCAGTGCAGTAGATCTGGGGTCCGGGGTCTCAAGCATTCTCTTGGGGGGATCACTGTAGTGTTAGCCAAGTGGCTGGAACTTTCTGGTCTCCTGAGAGCTTGTAACCACTCAGAGGGCTTCTGACAATGGCTAGGCGAGGTCCAGGCAGCCCTTTCTTTGGGACCAGGTAGGGCATAGCTAGGATGCACATTGGCAGCATTCTCCCCAGACCGCGGCTCCGAGAGACTGGCGGCCTCTGTACCCCCTCATTGAAAGCCAGCCTGCAGGTCCACAGCAGGCTCATTCACGACAGAGTGAGCGCACCTGGTGCCTTGTCTCGGGCGAGGAGACTGCGGGCTCCACCACACGGGCGGGAACCTCTGCAGCTGGAAGGTGGTGCCCCTGGACTTTGGGGCCGTGCACAGAGGAGGCGAGCGCCCACCTGCATCTGCACGTCTGCTTGGTGTCCCCAGAGAGGAGGCTCCAGCCAGCACCGACTGCCCCCCTCACCTCTCAGGGTCTCCTGCCCCTCCGGAGAGGACAGGGCTGTGTGGCAGGACCCCCAAAACGGAGCAGTGGTGCCTTCATGGCTCCCTCAGCCCTTCAGCTGCCCAGTACGCTGGGGGCAGCACCAGGTCATGATTCTGGCCTTGCACTGGGGGGCCCCAAGAGGTGACCACTGTGCCCATGGTTGGTGGTGGGACATGGCTGAGCCCGGGGGCCAGTGTGCCTGACCTCTGGCCCAACCTCGTTATGACCCTGCCCCTCACCTGGGGACAGCCCTGGCATACCTGAGTGCCCATCTGTTACAGGCTGTGGTCCCTTCAGGACCAGCCCTGAGGGCAATGGTGTGACTGCAAAGAGGGGCTGAGCGCTGGGCCCTGGGGCTCCACGGCACGCATCGGTCAAAAGGAGAAAAGGCCCCGGACAGCCAGGACCCTGAGTGTTTCCAGAAGGAGGGATAGCTGCTAGGGCCGAGGTGTGAGGTGAGCACGGACCCCGATGTTGGGGGGCAGAGCCTGGTGGGGAGCAGTGGTAGCTGGAGGGGCTTGGGGTCAGTGTGTGTGCATGATGGGGCACACGCCAGGAAGAACAGTGGCCATGTGTGGCCAAGTGCTTGCTGGTGTGAGAAGCAGCTCTCCTCGGATCACCTGTTTCTAGCAGAGCGAGAGATGGAGCAGGGGTGGGAGGGGGTGGGAGACCCCAGGACAGTTGGCACTGGGGGTTCCTTGCCCCTATGTCCAGCATCTCAGGTGCAGAGTAGCTGGTGAACTGGGTGTTCTCTGGTGGAACCAGGAGGGAGGGAGAGGGGTCACTGGGCTGGGGCTGGTGGGAGGTGACAGACGGCGGTCAGGTGCTAGAGGAGGTGGGCCAGAAGGTGGGCGGTGGTCTGAGTGGTGGTCTGAGTGTAGCATCTCCTGGGGACAGGATGCAGGCCCAGGTCGGGTAGAGGTGCCAGCAGTGTGGTTTCAGTAGAAAACTGGGGCAGAAAAGCTGGAGCACTCCAGGAAGCCCAAGGTCTGTTTGTGGGAAGGAGGAAGGCCAGGGGTTTCTGGATATTTCACTGTGGTGTCATGTCCTTTCCCAGCTGAGGCTGCCTGTTACTTTTCTGCAGGCCCCATACTGCACAGGCCTCTGGTGACTTGCCCCTGGGCCAGCAGCATCCCTCTGTGGACCTGGGCCCCAGGGCGGCAGCTGGTCCTTCCCAGGTCACCACTGGCACCACAGCCGCCTGCCCCAGCAGGGACACCAGAGTCCTGGGCCCACCCGAGACCCGCGGCATTCCCATCTTTCCCTGGTGATTCTGAAGGTCGTCAGGGCTGGCCTTGGTCCAGCTTCCTGGTGATGCGCCCTTTTATCATTTATGTCATCTTTGCTCAAATCCGGCTTTCTGCTTTAAGCGCGTCCTGACATCTCGGTGCAGCTGTGTCCCGTGACGTCAGCCCTCCTGGCCCCAGGAGCAGCTGTCAGCCACCCAGAGTGGCTTTTCCCTGGTAAGTTTCTATTTCTGTGATGACTGATGGATGGGCACTTGTTTCTGTTGTGTTCTCTTTTCATGCTTTTCCTTTGCTATTTTTGGTCATTTCTTCCTTGGAAATGGATGAAGACTGACAGAGTTTTCTTTATTACCCCTTCCTAGAAATATTTTCTCTAGTCCATTTATCTGTTACTGATTTGCTTAAAAAGTGAGATTTACTGACATTCAGGGGAAACCAGCATCCCTCCCACCCCCGCCAAGTGCACTGAGGACCTTGGAAGGCAGGACTCTGCACCCCTGTCCCGGGCGCACCCTGACTTCAGATCCCTCCTCACAGAGGGATTGGCGTCCATGCCCCGGCTCCTGCGACAGCTGGCTTCCCCGTGGTGCAACCTTCAGTAGTTCCTCGTTGGGGCTGGGTGGGAGCGCTCGGTCCTCGATGCCTGGAGACTGCACCTGCCCTGCGCCCTGGGGTGGCAGAGTCCGGGTGAGTGATTTCTTGCCCTCGGTACTTGGGCGGTTCTGTCTTGTGGCCTCTGCCACGGTTTAGAGAAGTTTGAGATAAGCCTGCTTGTGGTTCCTTTGTGGGTAATGTGTGTTCTTTCTGGTGGCCTGGGAGGGTTTTTCTTTGGGTTTGGTGTGTGTGGGTGTGAATTTATCATCGTTTCGTCCTCCCAGGGGCTCTATTTGCCAAATCTGAGCATCTGTGTCTTTCCTTGTTTTGGAAGACTTCTCATCCGGGGTCCAGTCAGACGCCCATTTCCCCTTCTCTACCTCCTAGTCAGCCTTCCTGGCAGGAGCCCGCCCCCTGCATCTCTCTGTGAGGCACCAACCCGCAAGGGCCACCCTCAGAGCTCTGTGGTTGGGCCATGAAGGCAGCGTCCCCCGCCCCACTGTGTGGGACTGCACAGGGTGGCACGGCTGTTCCACGAACCCTTCACACTGAGCATGCGTGGGTGTCAGGGCAGTGAGGGAGCAGGCGGGCAGTTTGGGGGTGACCTGTGCGACGGGCCCCCAGGCACACAGAAGGCAGTTGGAGTGCTGACCCTCTCCTGTGGGAGTGAGGGCCGCCATGGTGCCTTGGTGGGCTCTGCGGCTGCCCCTCTGATGGTGAGATTGCTGTCGCCTGTTGGCCTCCAGGGCCACCTGGGCTTCCTTGGCAGGAGGCTTCTCTGCAGGACGTCGCATGGCACAAACGAGCTGTGGCGCTGGCAGAAATCTCGGTCCAGCAGCCTAGGGTCCCTCCTCAGGCTGGCTCCCAGACCCTGGGAATGGGGTTTTGAGGGCTTTCTCCCTGCTGGACAGGGACCCCATCCTGCTGTCCCTCTGCCACCCCCTGCAACCCCCCAGAGGGGAGGGGTCTTGATTCCTAAGCAAGAAGTTCAGTCCCAGATGCATCAGCCTGTTGTGGAGCAGAGAAGAAATGTGAGACGGGCTCACACCCCATCCCACTGTTTGTCGGCTCGGGCGGCCATAGGGAAGCCCCGTAGACGGTGGCTTAAACAACAGACACTTACTCCTCCCAGTCCTGGGGCTGGCGACCCCAGATCAGGGTGCTGGTGGAATCGGTGTCTGGTGGGGCCCACTTCCTGATTCACAGACGGCACCTTCTCATGTCCTCAGAGGGGGGAAGGGACGAGGGAGCCCTGTGGGGTCCCTTTTATCAGGGCGCTGATTCCATTTGTGAGGGCTCCACCCTTGTGACCTCATCACCTCCCAAAGGCCCCACCTCCTAACACCAGCACACTGGGGGCTAGGTTTCAACATATGAATTTGCGGGAAGCAGTTCAGTCTGTAGCACCCACTGTTCCCCCAGTGTTCCCCCCTGCCCCCGCCAGGCCCAGTGCCTGTGGCAGCATCGTGGTTTCTCATCTGTGTGAGTCCTGTGCCAAGCAGAGCCCAGTGCGCGGTGGACCTGCAGCAGTGTTTGCTGAGAGTGGGGCTCTGGGCATGGGTGCCCGCAAAGCCTGGGACCCAGCTGGGTCAGGGCCCTTGTAGACCAAGTGGTGTAGCACATCAGAGAGACACGTGGACCCCTGCCCCTGCTCCCTGCCTGCTCCATCTGCTCCTGGCTCCCACCCACCTGCTACCCCTTGGGGTTCCCACACCTCCCCTGACCTGGGAGTTGGGGTGCCCCCGTGTTCCTTCTCATTATCCGACAGGCCGGAGTCACCTAATGCCCGCCAGATGGCCACACCTCACGCCCATGGGGCCAGTTCTGTTCCTCCCCTGAGCCAGCCCACAAGGAGGGGGTACACCAAGAGGTGCCCCGTCATAGGTTGTTAGCCACACACAGCACAGGCTCTCTGCAGTCAGCCGTGGGCCCCCATCTTCCTGGCCCTCATGGAAGCCCGTCACTGAAGACTGTGCTGCCTGGGCTGGGGGTTCAGTGTTCCCAGAGAGAAGGTTCTGGCTCCTTGCTGGTGTGGCCTGGGACGGGCTGGGCTGGGGGTGAGGCCAGGGTGTGCTCTCTGAGCCCCTGGGAAAGCTGAATGTTGCAGGAGCTGGGAAATGGACCGCCTCCTTCCAGGCCCACCCCTGAGTGTGCCCGCACCCTCCCATCTTTGTCCTGTCACATGGGTGGATTTTGGCAAAGAAGCCAGAGGAAGGCCATTGTCTGCTCCCTGGTGGCCAGCTAGGCCCTTGCTCTCCTGGCTGAGAGTCACCTGAACCACGGCTTCCTGCCTGGAGCAGGGCCACTTGGGATCATAGCTCGATCCCTGAAGTCTGCTGTGGCGATGTTCAGCCCGCAGGCCATGCAGGAGGGGCACGTGGCCTGACTGAGGTGCTCTCGGGCTCCCCACCTGCCATCCCTGCCGCCTGTGGCCGGCTGCCATCCTCTTCTGCACTGAGCTCCCCAGCACCGGCCTGTGTTGCCTCTGCTAAAATAAAGCCCCTTGCTGGGGAGGAGCCTCGCTTACAGGAAAGCACTGGACAGGGGCCCTTTCCTGCCAGGAGACCCCTGTTGGCCCTTGCCTGCCAGGGACAATGTGGGGTTCCCCTCCAACAGCTGGTGAGATGCGCCTGCATGCCTGGGGCTGGGGCATTGGAGATGGAGGGGCAAGGGATGACCTCTGGGGCCTCTGGGTCACTGAGGTGGAAGATGCAGGCCCAGCAGGCCTGAGGAGTGGGGTGTCCTGAAGCCTGGGCCCAGAGCAACCAATGGCTCCCATATGTAATGCCCTCGTTGTCAGCTGGCCAGAGCTCGTGAGGTCCTGGGGCCTGTGCTGAGGTTGTGGCTGTGTTTTCCAGCATTGCCTGCACGGCCCCCTCAGAGCCCTTCCCTCCCGCAGACACGTAGTTCTCTCTGCAGGCACTTGGGCTGATGTGGCCTCTAGTGGGCCTTTGGCTTCTCCATGCACGTGGCCATGCTGGCCTCTGACTCCAGCACCCACCACTACCTTGCTCAGGGCCCGGTTCCTCGGGCTCTCCTCCCTGTGCCCTGTCCACCCGCGGTGGGCCTGGCCTCTGCTGGGGCCGAGAGGTGGGCTCACAGTGACCCAGCCACCCCTCCTGCTTTGCCCCTTCCAGGGGGTCCTGGCCCTTGGTGAGGAAGCCCTGACTGTCCTCTGCCTCTTGCAGGAGCCATCCCAGCCCCACATGCAGAGACGGAGAAGGCACCTCTGACCTTCTCTCCTGACTAGCAGGAAGCAGCCATGTTCAGATAAGGTTTGGACACTGGAGAAAGCTGGGCTGGGCCAGTGAGAGCTGGCAGCCATCCTGGGCTGCCTGAGAGAGGTGCCCAGCTCTCAGGATGTGGGTGAACTTGAGCCCTCAGCCTCTTCAGAGCCAGCTCCTGAGCACCATCAGGGCCGCAGTTCACCATGCTGGGACGTCTGTAAAGGAAGCGTGCGGGGCCGTCTGCTGCTCTCCAGGCCCCACGACTGCACTGCAGCCCCACTGCATGGACCTCCGGCACACACAGGCCCTGCAGGGCGCTGCGTGTGGGCCTTCCTCTGCCTCTGCCCTGGTCCTGCTCCTGGGCTGTCCGATCCCTGGGAGAGGGCAGGGCGTGGGGGCCGCCTGGCCAGCTGCCACCACAGAGCCCCAACTCCCACTGGGCAGACACGCGACTGCACAGATGGGGCTCAGCTCCTGGAAACAAAAGGCCTCTTAGTGTTCCGTCCGACCAAACACACAGTCAGCGCATTTGGGCCACGGAGGCAAGCCCCACGCATGGCTGTGGTTTTAACCCGGCCAGGGCTGCTCCTGGGCTTATGTGGTCTGCTCTGTGTCAGGCTCTAGCTGAGCACGGCTGGCAGGAATGTGCAGTGGGGCAGCTGTCCTGGGAAACAGTCTGCAGTCCCTCAAAACGTTAAATGTAGAGTCACCATGTGGCCAGAAAATCACTCTTTCAAAAGAATTGGAACAGGGACTCGAAGAATAACCTGTATGCAAATGTTCACAGCAGCTCTGTTCACAGAGGCCAGGTGTCAGCAACCCAGTGTCCATCAGCAGGTGAAGGCATGAACAGAATGTGGTCTGCTCAGAGAAGGGAATAGTATTCAGCCTTAGAAAGGAAAGAAATCTTGACACATGCCACATCGTGGATGAATCTGGACAACATGATGGGTCAGTGAAGGAAGCCGGGCACAAAGGGCCACGTGCTGTGTGATTCCCTCTATAGAAAATGTCCAGAGCAGGCAAACTAGAGAGAGCGAGCGGACTGGAGGCTGCCAGGGCCTGGGGAGCGGGATGGGGGGACGGCCCAGGGCAGGGGCTTTCTTTGTGGGGTGATGAAAATGGTCTGGAATTAGAGGTGATGATTGCTTAACATTGTGAATGTACTAAATGCCACCCATTTGTACACTTTGAAGTGGTCACTTTTACATTATGCATATTTTACTACAGTAAAATAAACTTATAAGAAAGGGGGCAGGAACAATTCTCAAATTGAGACCAGCCAGGCAGGGAGCAGCTGCTACATGTGGCCCCCTTGGACCCTGTCTCCTGACAGCAGGGAAGGCACCCGGGATGACGGCTCAAGTGTCAGCTGGCGGCAGGCATGTGGAGGACGCCTTAGGAGATGGCCCCTTGCTTGTGGGGGATTCAGGTCTTAGGCTCTTGATGCCCCACTCTTAGCCAGTCAATAGAAGTCCAGGCACACATGGCGGGGCCCCTGGCTGTTGGGGTTGCTCACTATTGTAACTGTCACTCACTGAGCTGTTATAACCTTTCTGCAGAGCTGGAGCTTCTCCAAGTAGAAAGTGAGGGGCTCCGGGCAGCAGGGAGTGAACCAGCCCCGGCCCTGGAAGGTTCTGGAAGGTTCTAGAGCCTGAGTTTGCAGTATGTTGTGGGTCTGTGCTTCTATGACTCGCCTCTTTACAGTGTCGCCCACGTTTCTGTGGATCGTTGTCCTTTTGTTGCACGTCTGTAAGAGCCTTTGTTCTGGGGACACAGGGCCTCTCTCTGCCGTAGGCACCGTGGCTGTCTTCCTGCCTCCATTGTCCGCCTCTGACTTTGCTCGCAGTAACATCCACATTTCCGATCTTAGGAAGAGTTAGTGTCTCACGGAGAGGGGGAGCCGCTGTGCTGGGTTCTGGAGCCTCCCTCCGTCTGAGCCTACCCACCCCTCTTCCTCGGTGAGGACCTGGGCCCCCGGCACTGTTCTGGTCCCTGGGACCAGCCCCATTCTGCTTAGGAGACAGTGCACTAGAACACACATTTCCCAGCCCTGAGCGCCAGCACTGAGGAGGGCACGAGGCGGCAGCATTGCCACATGGACCTGATCGCTGCGGGTGATGGCACGGGGGCCTGCGTGGCTAAGTGTGGTTGAGCGTGGTCAGCGGGGTGGGGCCAGACCTCAGGGGCCAGCTTGGATCCTGTGCTGGGAGTGCAGGAGGTCTGGGGGTGCTGCCTGTCCGAGAGCCTGCCCAGAGGCTGGACAGAGGCAGTCAGTGGGCTCTGCCAGCAAGGCACCTCCACACCAGCTGGCCCCTGGCAGTACAGCACAGAGTCATGGGCAGCCAGTGCAGAGCCCGAGGGGCCTGGGGTCCTCCTGTGGGGCCGGTCAGGTGGAGAGGAGGAGAGGCCAGAGGGCTTCTAGGAGATGGGGAGAGCCAAGGGCAGGAGGGCCTGGCATTGGCCCCTGAGTGGTCAGGAGGACACTGGCCACGCATTGACAAGGGACTGCATTTTGGAGGAGCCCTAGGAGGAGCCCAGGACCACTGGGGCGGGTCAGCAGTGGGGAAAGCTGAGGACGGGCCCAGCCCCCTGACTCTCTGAAGAAACTGAGGCACAGACGCTTGGGGCAGAGGGAGGAGCCTGGTGGCCTCCTCGTCCCTGCTCTGGATGTGAGCAGACCCTGGAGTCCAGGTCCAGCAGAGCAATGGACAGCAGGTGAGCAGGGAGTGGAACTCGACAATGGCGCAGCCCTCCATCCGTGGAATGGGAACGGGAGACCCTGGTGAAAGAACATTCCAGAACACTGGGAGTTAATGGGAACCAGAACTTGATGGTAGACACGGAAGGCTCAGCACAGAAGCTCAGTACAAGCTGAGAAGCTCTCCCAGAGGATGGAGCAGAAACAGATGGAAACAGACAGAAAAGATGAGAGCATTGGGGCCTTGCAGGAGCCCCGATATCCCAGTAACAGCCATGGTATGTGGAGAAGGTAGGCCGTCTTAGTGCTTCAGGGAGGATCCGTCATATGGGCCCCCACCTGCTGCCCGTCCTCCCACTGCCCTTGGCCCTGCGCTTTGTCTGCTCTGTCCATTCTGTCCACAGGTGGCCAAGAAGTCCCCTCCCTAGGCCACCCAGGAATGTCACTGCTCTGCCCAGAACACCTGCCAGAGCCTGACCATGGGCTAGCCACAGCGCACTGCCCTCTACTCCCCTCACCTCCACTTCGGGCGGGGTTCCCTCACCTTTGCTCAGGCCAGGCAGAGGTGCATCCCCTTCCTCCAGACGTCTCTCCTCCTGATGTGTCATGTTGCTTCATGTCCAAGGGAGGGGCGTGTTCTCTGCTTGCTGTCTGCCCCGCGTCAGCACATGCACCTTCCCCCACACTCTGGGCCGGCCTGGGGGCGCAGCTGGGTGAGACAGCTTTGCTTTCCTCTTAGGGGTGTGGGCCCTGTTTGTGGGAGAACCCCTCTCTGCAAAAGTTTTTCGTCAAAAGTTAAAACCAAACCCTTGTGCGCTGTTGCTGGGAATGAAAAATGGGGCAGCTGCTGTGGAGGTGCCTCAGAAAACAGCATACAATTCCTGTATGATCCAGCAATTCCAGTTCTGGGTGTGGACCCAGAAGAACTGAAAGCAGGGACTTAAATAGATATTTGCACCCCCATGTTTACAGCAGCATTATTCATAATAGCTAAAATGTGGAAGCAATGCAGGTGTCCACGGAGGGATGAATGGATAAACAAAATGTAGTCACATCCACACTTGTCAGCCTAAAAACGGAAGGAAATTCTGACACATGCTGCAACATGGGTGAACCTGGAGGATATCATGCTGAGTGAGAAAATCAGTCACAAAGAATAAATACTGTGTGATTCCACTCATATGAGGTCCCTACAGGAGTCAGGTTCATAGAGACAGAGAATAGGATAGCAGGTGCCTGGGGCTGGGGGGAGGGGCGTGAGGAGTTGGTGTTGAATGGGGACAGAGTTTCAGTTTGAGAAGATGAAAAGTTCTGGAGCTGGATGGTGGTGGTAGCTGCACAACAATGTGAAAGTGCTTGGTGCCCCTGAACTGCACACTTAAAAGTGGTTAAAATGGTAAGTTTTATATTATGTATGTTGTACCAGAATAAAAAAAGACAGACATTGCCAAATTGTTCCCCCAAATCAGGCTGTAACAATTAACACTTGCACTCCCAAGGGAGGAAAAGTTAAAACCAAGAACCCTGGTGTCAACCAGTGCTGACCGCCCAGTGGCTGGCTCGGCTCCAGGTGAGACCCAGGAGGGGCTCAGGTGGCGGTCTGCCTGGGTTCCTGCTCAGAGTGGGGAGTGGTCTCCAGACCCCCAGACCACCCCAAGCCCCCGGGTGAGGTTCTCTACACCTCGCCCTCCTGGAGCCCCAGGGACCCCGGTGGTGTTCTGCCTAGACACCCCTCACAGAGCCTGTCCCCACCCAGCCACTGGCAAGTGCCCTCTCACAGAGTGAAGCCGGACTCCCCGTCCCTGGTTTGCATCACACATGTGGGGGTGTGGGGGGTCAGTCTTCCAAAGAGAAAACTGCTTTGTGGTGTTTCCGGCCTTGTCTCCCCTTCGCAGGTCCTGCCCTCCCCCCACTTGGAATCTCCATTCTGAACGTGGGTGGGCCTAGGGCTTTGTCCTGGGACTGGGTGCAGGTGCTGGCCAGGATTCCCAGAGGCAGGAAGGGGGAGTGGGGCTGTGGGGGACTCTGGGGGGCGTTTGTGCACGGGCTCCAGAGACGGGATCTGGAGGGCTGGATGGAGTTGGCCCCTGTCAGCCCTTTGACGGTATTAACTGACAGACATGCCTGTTGAAATGGAAATGCCCGCAGGCCTTGTGCATATAAAAAGTTCTACAAAACCAGGTTTCTATGAACTTTTTGAAATGTCACTTGTTCTGCAACTCATAAGAACCAGAGGGTGTCAGGATATGGCGCCCTCTGTCTGGATGTCACTGCCTTCCCCAGCCCCTCCCCAAGACGCCTTCCCTGACCTCTGGTCCCCGCCAGAGCCTGACTCCATGGCAGAGCTTGTCCCTGCTCCCCTGAGCTGTGCCTGTTTGACCTATGTGGGCTTGTTAAGTGACCCCAAGGGGAGGTCTCTTCCACACCCACTTTCCCATTCCCAGGGCGTTCTGCTCCTTCTTCTTACTGCCCCCACTCCTGCTGGCTTCTGTCCCAGAGTCCCAGGGCTTGGTGTCCATCCACCCCTGACCCTGACCCCATGCTACACTTGGCCTCTGCTCTCTGGGGTCCAAGCCCAGCAGCAGATCATGCTACCTGGTCCCCCTGCAAGTCCACCAGTACAGGTCTACTCCAGAGTGGGTGTGGCCTACCCTAGAAATTCCTCTCCCCTGTGGGGCCATCTCCCTTCCCATCCTTTTCCTCTCCCTCGTTCCACCGTTCCCTGCAGCTGCTCTCCCCTCTGACCCTGCGAGCACTTCCCTCTTCCTTCAGACTGGCCCTCACAACCCAATCTTTCTGCCTCTGTCCAGTGCCCAGGCCAGCCCTTCTCCTGTCAATGGCCTGGGCATGGGCCGCTCCCTCCAGCAGCCCTGGGGTGGGTGAGGAGCATGACCCAGGAGGCCTGCCTTCCCTCTGGGTGAGGGCGTGCACCGAGCGGTGCAGGGCCTCAGCTTGTGGCCCAGGAGCTCGTCCTGGCAGAGCCCCACACTCTGCAAGGCCCACTGACCTGAGAAGACGTGGAAGTCACAGCACCAGGTGTGGATGCGGAGAGACAGAGACCCACGGGCAGGGGGCTTGTCTCCTGGGAGCCCGCCTGCTGGCAGGAGGTGGCTCTGAGGAGGTCACACCTGCCTGCAGTCCATTTGCAGCCCAGCCTGGGTGTCTGGTCCTGGGCCATGGGCACCTCTGCAGCTCTGCTGACTTCCTGCAGCCACTCCTCAGTCTCTGCAAGTTCTTGGGGATCTGTGGCTGTCCCCTTGTGTCCCTCAGTGTTGGCAGCAGTCCCATAGGCCTGGCTCTTCCTGCACGGCAAGCACCAGAGACCCTAAGGATTGAAGTGTGTGTTCACGGGCCCCCTCACACCCAGAGACAGGCATTCATTCTCTTCCTGAGAGCAGAGGCATTTTCCACATCCGTCTTTAAGATGATCCCCCAATATAGCAGCTCCTCCTTCCCCCACCAAGGATGACATTTCAGCAGACAGCTTAATCAGATGCTGCGGGAAGGGGAGGTTGTACTGTCCCACCGCCACTTACACAAACCAAGACTAGCTGCTTTGAAAAGACTGTCAGACGCAAAAACACCAGGAGAGATGGAGTAGAAACAGTTCTTAGATGCACGCCCACGCTTGCAGGAGTGCATTGGAAAATCCCAGGTGGGATTGATTTGGATGAAGAGGGACCCAGGGCCAGGCTGGAGCCAGGAAGATGTCTGGGCATGGCTGTTGGGCCCCGGAAGCACATCTTGGGGGGGCCTTTATGAAACAGGGAACACTAAGCTGGGGCCCGGGGGCCGCCCTTCCTGAAGGGGCTGGAGAACCGGAGTGGCAAGGGGTCCCCTCTGTGAGTAGGATGGTGGACCACCGATGAAGCCCAAACTCCCAGGCTGGTGACACCGGAACTCATTTTAACTGCAAATATTAGAGAATGAGAGAGTGAGCGTTCCATCACGGGAGCATCCAACTCAAGTTATATAAAGAATAGAGTAATCTTTAAAAAAGAGAGGAATGGAGGTGGTAAAGAGCAAAATGGAATGGAATAGAAAACAATGTTGAATATTAACAAAAGCCAGAAGTCAACTGCTTGGAAAGACTAGTAGCAAACCTTTGGCAGAAGTGACCAAGAGAAAAAGCACACATACAAACAATTTTAGGAATGGAATGGTACAGATACAGTTGAAGAGCACTGTAAACATTATTATCGTCAATAAATATGAAAATTTGATGAGAAGGATAATTTTCTATAAAACTATGAATTACTTAGTAATTGACTTAGCAAAATAGAAAATGTGAAGAGACCAATTACATTAAAATCTCTTCTCTAAAGAGCACCAGATGGTTTTATTGGTGAATTTTACCACATCTTTAAGAAATAAGCCCTATCTCATATGAAGTGTTCCAGAGATTGAAAAGAGGTTATAAAAAGAGGCGAAGTTGCTTATTTTATTAGGACAGCATAAGAGAAGAGAATAGGTGGAAATCCTGAATAAAATGTTGACCGAAAAAATCCCTACAAGGTAGAAAAAGATGAAAGTACATCATGAAATAGGAATTATCTCAGAGGTATGTTGGTGATTTAACATTAGAATATTTATTATTTTAATTTATCACATTAACAGATTGAAAGAAAAAATTATAGGGTATATCTAGAAAAAGCATTTGATGAAATTCATCATACATTCTTAGGAATATAGAAATGAAAAGGAACTTTAACCTGTTATAGGGTACCGACTAAAAATCTACAGACCTGCGCTGTTCAGTGTGGTTGCCTATATTTGAATATTAGTGAATTAATCCATTAATTCATTAAAAAGTATCATTCACTTCTGTGGTCGCACTAGCTCCATTTCAAGTGCAGCTATAGAACATTTCCATCATTGCAGAAAGTTCTGCTGGCCAGTGCTGCTATTCACACATCATTTTTTAAAAATTTTTATTGATGTCTTAATAGTTTATAATATTGTGGGGTTTTAGTTGTACATTATTGTTTGTCACCATATAGATGCATCACTTCACCCCTTGCCCCCACCCCCCAGCCCCCTTGCCCCTGGTAACCACCAACCAGTTCTCTCTGTCCGTGTGTTAGTTTATATTCCACATATGAGTGAAATCATGCGTATGCGCACATCATTCTTAAACATTAGAAATAGTACCTATAAAATCAAGAAGAAGAAATGTAACTCTCTACTGTAATTCTTGAGGTGCTGGCCAGTGCAACAAGACAGGAAAAGTAAATAGGAGTGGGCTTAAAGGAACAGTTGCCATTTGCAGATGGCATAATTGTTCAAATGGACAATACAAGAGTATAGAAGATATTAGAACCAATAAGAGTTCTGGAAGGTTGGTTGATAACAAGATCAACACACGGAATCAGTAGTGCTCACACACCTGCAATAACCATTTTGAAAATAAGAAAAATGGTGTCACTCATAAAAGCAGCTCTCTAGTAATAAATCGAACTGAGGGTATTAAATACTGTTAAAGGAGAAACGTCCAACCGCTCAGGGACTTGAGACACCTGAGTAAGGAGATGCAGAGACTCAGTCAGTGACCTAAAGGTTCAGTTCTCCCTAGATGCAATTCAGTTTCATAAAACTCCACATTGCAATAGAACTTGGCAAGCTAATTCTAAAGTTTATGAGACAGACAAGCAGCTTTAAAGAAAAATGAAGTGTCTTTGTGTCAGGGGGTATTTTCCTTAGCGTATATGTGTTTAAAAATAAGCTATACTAATTAAAACAATATGGAATTGGCAGAAGAATAGAAAAATTGACCTATGGAGCGTAGCACAGAAACAGGACCGTGTCCTTCAGAGCTGGTCGTGTTCATGAGCAAGGAGAGGATATGCTCTTGAACAAGTGGTTTGGGGACAGTTGGGCATCCATATAGGAAACAGTGAAACCCGGTCTCTTCCTCACCCCATACACAGAACGAGTCCGAATGGATGAAGGACCTCAACGTGAAGAGGAAGTGAAAAAATTGGGAAGAGGGGCATGGAACTAAAGAACGTTGTATTTGGGAAGGGTGAATCGGAAAAGACGTGTTCCGTTATGTAAGCATTTTTAGAAACCCGTTTGTCTGACAGCCTACAGCTAAGAGACGATATACACGATGTACATAAGCCAGTGATTACACCTAGAATAAACGAGGAATTCCTCGACGTTAAGGAAATGTCGGTGCAATAGAAAAATAGACAGTGTGGACAGGCGGTGTCCAGGGACTCGTGGCCAGTGAACTCCTGGCAGTTGCACGGCCTCCCCAGTCATTGGGCAGCACAGCACAAAATAAAACCACAGCGAGAGCCTCACGTGTCGGACGCCCACCTAATGTTTCTCTTCGTTTGGAGTGTGAGTGAGCGTTAGGACTGAACTGTGTCCCCCCAGATTTACAGGTTGAATTCCTAACTCTCCCAGCATCTTGGCCTGTGACTGTGGCGATGAAGCCTTTAAAGAGGTGATTAAGTTAAATGAGGCCGTTGGGGTGGGCCCTCCTCCACTATGACTGGTGTCCTTACGAGAAGAGGAGATCTGGACACAGTTACCCGTGTGCACACGGGAAAGGCCGTGCGAGGAGGCAGTGAGAGGGCAACTGTCTGCAAGCCAAGGAGAGAGGCCTGGAACAGCTCCTTCTCTTATGACCCCCAGAGGAAACCCACCCTGCCGGCACCCTGCCCTGGGACGTCCAGCCTCCAGAGGTGTGAGATAATAATGTCTGCTGTTGGAGCTGCCCGGGCTGTACTGTCTGTTACGGTGCCTGAGGACACTAACACAGCGAGCGTGTGGGATTCGGCACCCCCTTGGGGCCGGTAGGAGTGCATGTTAATCCCACAACTGGAGAGGACAGCTTGACAGTATCCTCGGACGGGTTCTGAGTGTGCAGAGACCAGACCCAGCCACCCCACTCGGGTAGATGACACCTCGGCGCAGCTCCCACCCAGACCTGTGAAGATGTGGACCAGAGCGTGTTTGTAGTATCAGGTCGTTGGGAACAGCCTGCGTGGCTGTCAGTAGGGGATGGAGAAATCCTGTGCTCACACAGTGAAGAAGTATACAGCTGTCAGGGGATATACGTTTGTTCTACGAGCAGCGTTGACAGCTCTCTGAAAGGAATGAGATGTTGGGTGAATAGGGCAAGTTGCAAAAGCATCAGCAGAGTGGTGTTAGCCACGTGGTTTAAGAAACAGAACAGTACACTCTGCCCTGTACATGTACCTGTAGTAAAGCATGACGTGCCTGGCAGTCAAGGGTACAGTGATGGTTTCTGTAACAGGGAGCCAGAAATGCAGAGCTACCCGAGCTGGTGCTCATTGCTGCCTCGTGTTACAGTGCAGGTATCAGCGGTCGAGGGCTGGCCGGGGGCTCTGCTGTCCTCAGCACGTGGCTTCCACTTCTGCATCCCAAGTGGCTGCCTAGGTCCTGCTATTGCAGCCAGGCAGAAGGGAACAAGCAAGGGGGTTGCCTCCCGGGACATGATGCACATTGCCTCTGCTCAGGTTCCACCACCCGGGCTGCTCAGTAACCTCACCCAGCTGCCCGAGAGTCAGGACCAAGGTCTTTGGCCGAGAAGCTGACAACCAGCTAACATGGGGGGACCAGAGTTGGGGACAGCTGTCAGTCTCATGGAAGGAGACCCCTCTCGAGATCATGGTTCTTTCAGAGGGAAAGGAGGGAGGGTGGTGGGGAGAGCGCACGGTGGGTTTCTGTGGTTCTCGTCACCTATTTCTTTAAAAAGATCTGAAGTTAGTGCGGAGAGCATTTGTTAATTCTTGTTGGAGGATACGTGGGTTTTTGTGGCATTACTCTTTGTAATTTTTCTGTATGCCTCACACTTCTCTATCTCAGAAAACAAACCAGGACGCTGTTTCTCTAGGATTAGCTAGGAAGCTGGCTCTTTCTGCTCTCCTATTTGAGCAGGTACAATCAGAGGGACAGACAACACAAGGCGTGGAGCAAGTCTCCTTCCCATGGAAATAGTGGGTTTTCACCTATCAAGGGGATTATATTTTATGCTGGCAGTGTGTTTAAAATACCCTTTGCTTCCTTTTTGTTACTGCTGAGTCTGTTACAATTGCAGGGTGTTTACGGAGTAACATCCCAGGGTAGTGATGAATCATCGTTGGGGGTTTTTAGTGTATTATGCAATAACCCTCATCCTTGGCTGTCTACAATCGGACCCTCAGGCCTTCCTCTCAGAACCAACTTGGATAAAAAACAAATAGTGTTTGTTCTCTCATCTAGCTCAATTTCTGTATGCAAATGATTCTTTTTATGCTTTTAATGCTGTTTGCACAAATAGCATCAGTTTGCACATATCTTAGAATACCAAGAAAAAAAAAACAGGGAAAACCCAAATGGGTATAGGTATTCACAGTCATGGAGATGTGCCTGGAAGAAGCAGGGCATCCATCCCGGGGAGCTGGTTTTCTGCAGAGCCCTGAGCCACCCCTCCTAGGAGGATGCAAGGAAGAAGTCCTCTCCTAGACTGAAAGCTGATGGCCCTGTGTGCAGCCTGTTGAGTTGTTCCTGTAAGGAGGAAACATCAGAGTGGGTACCCCCGTGCTTCCTAGAGAGAGTCATCCCCATGCTGTGATCAGCAAACACTAGACTCACCCCCTCCCCCGAGTCAAGTCGTAAGGAACAGAAACTTCTAGAAATAGGAGTTATGAAAGCTCTGAGAAAAGATTGAGACCTTGAAACCCCCACCCCAAATAAGTTCTGTGGAAGTATTTTTGTTTATTTGAAGCAGGATCCAGATAAGGCCTCGTTTGTAATTGGTTAATATATCCCTTAGGTGTTGTGGGTTTTTTTAACTTTAGAAAAGTTACTTTTTAAATTTTACGTGCAGTAACATTCAACCAGCTGGTTTTTGTCCACAGTGCGGAGATGCCCGTCATCACCCTTGACCAGGCTCAGAACACTGGACAGTTTCTGCTAACCAGCTCCTTCCTGCGCCCCTCGGCTGTCACCCTCCTCCGCTGATCTGCCCTCCGCCCTTCAGCTCTGCCCTTTACAGTACGCCACGTCAGGGCTCGACCTCCCCACTCCCCACGTGTGCACGCGCACGTCTGGATGCTTCGGCCCCATCAGCCAACAGCACTCCTGGTGCAGATGGACCAGTTTCTGTGTCTTTGTTTGAGGGCCTCCAGGGTATTTCCAGTTGGGGTGACTGAACACAGCCGCTGTGAAGATTCCGGTCCTGGTTCCCGTGCGGACATAGCCTCCATTTCCCGGGGGGAATTCCAAGGAGCGGGATTGTGGGATGGGGAGTTGCACGTTTGACCCCGTGTGGCGTTCCCACCAGCAGGTGCAGAGCTCAGGCACTCCACTTCATCGCCAGGCCGGGTGTTAGGTGTTGGATTTTGTTTCAGCTGTTGTAATAATGGGTGTGTGCTGGTATCTCGTTGTGGTTTTAATCTGCATTTCCCCAATAACTGATCATGGTGAGCATCTCTCCATTTGCCTGTTTACTACCCACAAGTCTTTTTGGTGAAGTGTCTGCTCAAATCTTTTGCCCATTTTTATTGGGTTGTTTATTTTCATATTGTTGAGTTTTGAAAGCTCTTTGTATATTCTGGATAAAACCCTTAGTCAACTATGTGATTTACAAGTATCCCCCCCTCCACTTAGCTTGGCTTTTCATTCTCTCAGCAGTGTTTTTTTGCAGAGCAAAGTTTTAAATTTTGATGAAGTCCAATTTACCAAACTTTCTTTTTCTGTCCTGTTAATCTGTGTACCTTTCCTTTTGTCAACGCCACACTGTCTTGATGACTGCAGGTTCATAGCAAGTCTGGTGTCATGTACTGAGAGGCCCCAACTGACCTCATTCTCCTTTGTCAAAGTTATTTTGATTATTCTAGTTCCTTTGCCTTTACGTATCAATTTAAAAATCAACTTATTGCTATCTATAGAAAAGTCTTGCTGGGATTTCATTGGAATTGCATTAAATCTGTAGATCTAGTTTGGAGAGAATTAATATCTGTGAGCATGGCATGTCTCTCCATTTACACTTGTCCCCCTCATCCACAGGGGACATGTTCCAGGAACCCCAGTGAATGCCTGAAGCCACAGACAGGACAGAACCCTGGGTGCGCTGTGTCGTTCCCATGTGTACAGACTTGTGATAAAGCTTACTTTATAGATGAGGCACAGTAAGAGGTTAACAAAAATAACTAATGACAGAACACAACAATTATAACAATACTGTAATAAAAGTTACTGTAGATCTTAGCAACCTCAGCGTACATTTTTTTCTTTCCTTATTAAGTCAAGAACTTTCACCTTTTCACTTAAAGAAAGCGCTGTACGGCTTCTCTTTGGCATATCGGAATTGCCAACATCACTAGTCTTGCACTTCAGGGTTGTTGTTAAGTAAAATACGGGTTCCTTGAACACAAGCACTGCGATACCACGACCATTGATCTGACAACCGAGACGGCTCCTAGGTGACTCCCGGGCAGGGAGCGTATACAGTGTGGACGTGCTGGAGAAAGGGATGAGTCACGTCCCGAGCAGGACAGAGCAGGAGGGCAGGAGATTTTATCACCCTACTCAGAATGGCACGCAGCTTAAAAGTTATGAATTGCTTATTTTTGGAATTTTCCATTTGATATTTTTGGACCGAAGTTGACCACGGGTAACTGAAGCCGAGGAAAGTGAAACCACGGATAAAGGGGGCTGCTGTATTTGGGTCTTCTTTACTCCTTGCTTCAGCAGCTGGGAGTTTTCAGCATGCAGATCCTGCATTTGTTTTGTCAGATTTATTTCTTTATTGTTTAGATTTATTTTTTTGTTTTGGAACTTTAAAAACTACCTTCCAGTTGTCCATTGCTAGTGTATGGAAATGCGATTGCTTTTATATGTTGAACCTGTATCGTGTGGCCTTGCTTAGCTCATTCATTCTGGGAGCTTGTTTTCACATTTCCACATTCGTTAGGATTTCCTATATAAATGATCATGTCTGCAAATAAGAAGAGCTTTATTTTTTCCTTTCCAATCCTTCTGCCTTTTATTTCCTTTCTTGCCTTATTGCACGGGGTGGGCCTTCAGCATTGTGCTCACCGCAGTGGTGAGAGGGCGTGGCTTTGCCTTGTTCCTGATCTTAGGGGGACAGTACGCGTCGCTCACATCCAGCGTGGTTTTAGCGCGGGGCCTTTTGGACATGCTCTTTGTCAGGCTGAGGAAGTTCCCTTCTATTCCTAGTTCATCGAGAGTTTTTGATCATGAATGGATATTGAATTTTGTCAAAAGTTTTTTTGAATCAGTTGAGATTTTGTGTTTTTTCTTATTTAGCCTGTTGATGTGAATTGCATTGATTTTCAAATGTTGAACCAGCCTTGCATTCCTCGAACAAACCTCACTTGGTCGTGGTATGTTATTCATTATTCCTTTTATATGTCAACTGAATTCAATTTGCTAATGTTTTGTTGAAGATTTTTGCATCTATGTTCATAAAGGGATGTTGGTCTGTAGTTTTCTGTACTGTTTTTGTCTGGTATTGGTATCAGAGTAATTGATAACCTCATAAAGTGAGTTGCCAAGTATTTCTTCCTCTCCAGTTTTCTGAAAGATATTATGTAGAATTGGTGTTATTTCTTCCTTTAGTATCTGGTTAAGTTCACCTGGAGTTTTCTGTTTCAGAAGGTCTTTAACTGTTAATTCAGTTTCTTTAATAGATTAGGCTATTCACGTGATCTGTTCATCCTGGGGAGTTTGGGCAGTTTGTGGCTTTCAAGGAATTGGTGCATTTTATCTAAGGGCTCAGATTTCTGTGCCTGCAGCTGTTTGTCGTGTTCCCTAATCCTACTTGTTCATGTCTGTGAGATCTGTAGTGGTATTCCTTCTTTTATTCCTGCTATTGCTCATTTTTGTCTTCTCTTTTTTTTTTTTCTTTGTCTGGCTAGAGGTTTTATCAATTTTATTGATCTTCCCAAAGAACCAGCTTTTGGTTTTATTTTCTCTATTTTCAGTTTCGTTGTTTCTGCGTTGATCCTCATTATTTCCTTCCTTCTGCTCACCTTGGTTTAGTTTACTCTTCTCTTCCCGGTGTCTTCATGTGAAGCTTACGTGGTGTGTTTGAGACCTTTCTCCTTTCTCATGGAAGCACTGAATGCTGAAGCTCCTCTCAGCACTGCTGTAGCTGCGTCCCGCAGGTCCTTGTTTGTTGTATTTCATTTTCGTTCCACACAAAATCTCTCTGATTTCCTTTGAGGTTCCTCTCTGGCCCATAGGTCATCTAGGAGCATGCATTTAGTTTCCCAAGTGCTCGCTGTTCTCCAGCTCGCTCTCTTTTACTGATTTCTAGTTAACTCCCTCTTGGTCAGAGAACATGCTTTATAGGTTCAGTTCTTTTAATGTGTTAAGTGTTGCTTCCGGCCAGGGTGCAGTCTCTCTTGGTGAGTATGGACCCTTTCGATGCCTCTCCTTCTCCCTTGCCTGCCGTTCTTTCTCTCAGTGAGGCGGAGCCCTACAGCGTCCACGCAGCCCGATGGATGGAGCCCACTGGGCTGGGCACTGAGAGGGCGGCCCTGCACATCTGGTGTCCCTGCAGGGCCATGCTTGTGAGTGTCGGGAGCTCGTTCCGTTTGCCTCCAGCCTGGGGCTGCCCTTGCTGGCAAGTCAGGGCGCATCGCTGCCTGGGGACCCTGAGTCTGTCTGCTGGTCCTCTGGGCTCAATGGAGTGCAGATGGTGTCACCATCGTCCCCCTGTGCGGCCCCTGAGGGCCTAATAGGCTGACGTGAGGCCAGGATGAGGGTGGGTGGTTTGTGCTGGGTCTTAGTGTGTGACGGTGACTGAGTGACGAAGCCGAGAGGTCAGCACCACTGAAAGAAAAGTTTAATGTTATCCACAGCCTCCTAGAAACAAGAGGCTCAGCACGCCACACAGGGCCACGGGGGAGCGAGGGGAAGGCCCAGGCCAGTGCCTTTACTGGGGTTTCCACAGGAAAGGCATGGCATGGCAGGGTAAATGGCTTAAGATTGCCCAGTTGAATAATCTCAGTGGACCTTGGGGCCCAGGGGCTATCCCTAGTTGTATGCCACCTGGCCCTGGACGTTTAGGGCAGGTATTGGCTTGGTGTTGAGAGTTGGATAAGGAGGTGGTTCAGTGTGTGCCCTGCATCCAGGCGAGATGGAAACAACTTTGGCCCTTAGTTTGGCCCTATAACTAATGGAGGCCAAATAGACAAAATACAGAATCTAAGAAAACCCAAAATAGGGGGGTCTTCATTTCATGCCCAGGAGGACAGCAGTGGGGTCTCTTGTTCCATGTGTAGTTGATAGATGCTCAGGGAGCTCAGGAGACTTTCCAAGGCCACACAGTCGATTACGCGCAGGCCTTGTGTGCAAACCTGAGCCCACCCACCTCACCCTGCTCCCGCTGCCTGGCTGTGACATGTGCAGTGGAAGGGCCCCGTCTTCCTTCTGGCCCACATATCCCCATGCTCCATTCAAAGGCACAGAGACAGAAGAGCGGAGAGTCACTTTGATGCTGGTATATGGGCCACACTCTGTGGCCTGGCCGAGTCTGGCATCTGTCCTGCTACTTCGGGTTCAGATTCATACTTTGGGGACTAAGTGACAACATAGGTGGGCATGGAAAGTCTGGATTTCTCAAATGGGACTTCAACACAGACGTTGGGGATATGGCCTTGGCACATGACCTGTCTGGGCAGTAGGGACATTTTAGCTTGGATGGTCATGTGCTTGCCCTCATGTAGCTGTGTCACTGCCCCAGTGAACAAGCAGACTGGCATCTGAGTGGGAAAATGGGCCAGGGCTTCAAGGAGCCGTGGAGAGGTCTCTAGTCTATGGCACCTTGCCTGTGGGTCCTAGGGCTGCATTCCCCCTCCCCACACTACACACGCCCTCGGCTCCTCGGTCCTGGGCACCTTCGTGTTGTTGTTCTGGGACCCAGCCCATGTGGCTGCTGCCTCCCGAAAGATGAGCGTTCGTGCAGGGACAGCAGTCATGCATGCCGGGTCTGCAGAGCAGGCACTGCAGCAAGAGCAGAGTGGAAGGTTCAGGTCCCACCCGCTCTGTTCCCCAGGGCAGCGGTGGACACAGTGCAGGCTGTCCTCCAGGCCTTCCCTAGGCAGGACTGGCATGCATCACCACAACTTTAAATGGCTCAGAACAGAATGGTGGAGGTGAAGTTGGCGGTATGAAGGTTCAAGGAAGCGGGGGGTGGGGGGTGGGGAGTGGGAGGTCCTAGGGGCCATGTGGACGAGGTCTATGAAGTGGACAAGGCCTGCAGGGTCCTGGAAGACCTGTGTTCTCACAGCTGGGAGCGGGTTCCCGGGGTGCTGGCACCCTGGTTCCTGGGGGCTTCTGTGGTCTGCAGTCTCCAATTGCCTATCTGCCCTTCTCCTGCTTGTCTGCACTGAGATGCCTCCATGGGAGGGAGACCCGCCTTCAGGGACCCTCTGGAGAAGGGCGCCTAGCTGGACAGCATGGGGGTGCTGAGGCAGATGACCCCAAGAGTGGCTCTCAAGCCTGGCCAGGCCTGGGCAGGGGGTCCTGGGAGATGTGGTGGCCAGTCTCTAGGAGTGACCGTGGTGCTGGAGGCCAGGGGCTGAGGGCTCATGGTCCAGCGCAGTCTGGCTGAGGCTAGGGCTGCTGTGAGGTGGGGCCTTTTTGGGGGCGAGGAGGCACGGAGAGGCGATCACTGCTGAGTCGGCTCTGTGCCCTTTGCAGGTTGTGCAGCCTGACCTTGAAGAAGCTGGTGGTCTTCAAGGAGCTGGAGAAGGAGCTCATCTCCGTGGTGATTGCCGTCAAGATGCAGGTGAGGATTCTCCCCCTGCCACTGTCTTGGGGCCATGCAGGATGCCCGTGCTGCCCAGGAGATGAGAGTGGGCACAACCAACCACAGCTGGACCCTCACTTGTGCAGGCGGCCAGGGCCTGATTCCATCTTGGAGCTGGGGGAGCCTCTGCCCTGGCAGTTGGGCCTGGAAGACAGTCCCAATGCTCTGGCAGGGTTGGAACCCTCCTGGGGCCCAGTCCTGTCCCCATGAGGGGCCAGCAGCCCAGCATTCCTGAACATGGAGGAGAGCGAGTGTGCTGAGTTCACTATAGACGGGCCTTCCCAGAGCAGAGGCATGGACAGAACCCCCTGCGCCCCAGCGTGTATGTCCCAGTCATGCTCGCCCCTCCTCGGCCAGCCCCTGACCCAGGGCTGGGCCCAGCTGCGCTCACCTCTCGCTCCCACGCTGTCATACTCTGTGGTCCTCAGGTGGCACAGGCTCCTCTGTTTGGTCTGATTTCAGCCTTTGAACAAAAAGAGTGTTTCAGGAGGCCCCACTCCCACCCCCGCCCTGTCCTCTCCTCGAGGGAGAGCAGTCCCAGCCCTCAGTGCTACCTTCACCCAGCAGCCATGGAGGAGGGGCCCTGCCAGCTGTGTGGGCTGCCTTGGCCTTTTCGGGGCCGCCAGGTTCCAGGTTGGCTCCCAGGACAGGAGGCGACCCTCAGCCCTTGGCTGCCCACGTGGTGCCTCCTGCGGCCCTTTGCAGCTGTCCCCCTGCGGGTGTGGCCCCTCGTGTAGGGTCCACCTCTGCAAGCCCCTCCCTCCCTCAGCGCCTGCACTCTCACTGTACCTGCCGGCTCCTGGGAGTGTGGGAATGTCCTGGCTGTGGCCCTGCGGCTGAGCCACAGTAGATACAGACGCCTGTCCTGTTAGGACCCCTAGACCATCAGCCCCACAGGCGGAGGTTCTGCTTCACCCTCAGTCCCAGGCCGCTGGAGCCCACGTGTGTGGTCCCGTGTGGGTGCTCAGGACCCAGCCCGTTGCTCCTGATGCAGGGTCACCAGGGCTTCCTGGCTGAACCTCTAGGAGCAGCTGTGTACCCTGGGGCCAGTGTGAGTCAGGCCGTCAAGTCAGGCTCTGCTCCGAGAGCCTGATTTGAGTTCGAGGAGGAGCATTTTATTTTTCTGGCCAATTGCCACCCAAAAAATGTTATATTTTTAAATAAAGATCTGAAATCCTTTTCCTCACCAAAGATGCTGTGGTAAGTTCTCAGCAACAAAGCAAGCCGTGCCAGGCTGCGTGCCGGGCCACAGGAATGTGCCCCACGTGAGAACTGGCCTGCGGGCGCCATAGGCTGTGCTCTGGCCTCCTGGCTGGGAGTGGTCAGGGCCCACCAAGTCTTCAGAACATGATGGAGTTGACCCATCCCTGGCCTCTGAATCTGACGCAGTTGACCCCTGACATGACTGACCCACTCCAGACTCCGCCCTGTTCCTTGACCCCCTTCCCCCAGCTGCCTATCTCTGTGGTCCTGTCCCTGACCCTGTCATTACCAAGAATTCAGCCTCCAGGATTGGAGTCCCAGGACCCTTGGAGCCACCCCCCCTCTCCAGCTCACCTGAGTGCCCCCCATCGACTGGCTGCCTGCTCCCTGCACCCCGGCCTCCCCTGCAGACCCTCAGCTCCTTGCCTGCTTCTCTCTGGGCATCCTGTCCTGCCTGGGTCACCTACTATTCGCCTGCTCTGCGCCTGTGTCCGAAGGGCTGGGCAGGACTGGAGGAAATGGCCTTCTTCAAGATGTGCCTTTCAGATCTGCTCCTGTCTCCTCAGCCACCACCCGAGCTGAGGCCCTTGTGTCCTAATTCCCAGAGGAAGCAAACCTGCTGGCCTCCCTCACTGAGCCACGTTTATGCACGTGTGCTCACTGCCCTCCCGGTCTGTGCGTGGACCCTCCCTTCTCCTGGCACAGGCTGGTCAGTTCAGGTCGTCTGAGAAGCAGATGCTAAAATGGGATCAGATGTGCAAGAGATTTAGGGGATACGCCTGTGAGGGACAAAGGGGGATGGCTGGAGGAACAGGGAAAGCCTCCTGTGAAAGCAGAGGGAGGCAGGAAGATGGGGGCGGGGCGCCTCCACACCCCTGCAGAGCTCCATTTCTCCATCGGGGGCTGGGAGCAGGTTGGGCGTGAGGCCTCAGTGCTGCCATGTGTCCCGGAGGGCAGCAGCCGGGCTGCCGACAACCGGGCTCCTGCAGCAGGACGTCTAAGCAGAGCCTCCGTCACGTGGCCTCGTGGGCCAGCCCTGCACCTGAGCTCAGGACCCCTGCCCATCGCTCCCATCAGCTCACGTCTTTGTCCTGGACGCACACCCCACTCCTGCTCTCACCGTTTCTCCTTACCCCTCATCTTAGTCAAATGCCTCGGGAGTCACCTCCTCCACCCTGGAAGCCGCCTGGTCACTTTTGTTCTCCTTTCCAGCTCTGTAAATCTGACCCCTCTTGGTGCCCCACAGACTTGGGGTCACAAATTTGTCCTTCTGGGCCTGGCTTCCTGCACTTAGCCCACAGTCTCCAAGGTTTGACAACATTGGGACAGCTATTTTAAAACAATACTGTGATGACCATCTTTCATCCATTTGAAATTGTGTTGGTGGCAGGTTTGAGGTTGGGGCCTGTGTGTTTTATACAGACGATTCATCATCCACTTATCACGGCCATTGGGTGACTTAACTCTTCCTGCTGACCTGAAGGCTGGTTATTCTAACTAACCTTGTTCAGTGTGTGTCCGCGTGTTTTGGATCTGTCCCTAGACCTCTACCACCCCTGCCCAAGCCACAGGGCCACCGTGTCTTAGTCCTTGACCTTTGCACCACATTTGCGCTCTGAACTCTGCTTTTCAGAAACGTTTGGGGTCCCGCACACCTGTTCTTCCAGGTGTTGTCAGATCACCCGCCCCCACTGTGCATTTCTTGATCTTCTGTCTCATTTCTTAGGACAGATGTCTAGAGAAGGACTTGGTGGCTCAAAGGACATGGACGTTTTTAAGGCTCTTGATAAATCTCTGCACGGTGCCCTTGGGAATCATATGAGCTTGTGCTTCCACCCCCCCACCCCCACCCTGTGGCTCTTTGTCCCGAGAGTGTAAAGAGAGCTGACAGGACAGTGACTTGAGCTGGCTTCATTTTAAGGTGCCTCCTGAATCAGATGTCCTGTTCTGTCCCAGGGCTCCAAACGCATCCTGCGGTCCCATGAGATTGTGCTGCCCCCCAGTGGACAAGTGGAGACCGACTTGGCGCTGACCTTCTCTCTGCAGGTGGGCCGGGCACCCGGGGCTGGGGACCCACCCTCATTAGTGACACCAGCCCCCATGTCACCACAGACAAGCCTTTGGTCGGGGTTTCCTCTTCAGTGGTAGAAAGTGTGCTTTGGTTTATCAGATTGAGGTTTTCATCCAATTCCCATGATAAAGAGGGTGTAGTGAGGCCAGAAACCCAAGTCCACAAGTTAAGGTCATTTCATTCTGCTGTTTAGAAAAGATGGGGAGGATTGTGTGGAAACTCCGCATTGGAGGTTCAAGCCCCTCTGAAGTGTTTGGGGTGTGCTGGTGGGAATGTGGGCTCCGTTTAGACTGGGACGCACCCCTAGAAGAAACAGAACTCTTCCCGGACTCTGTCCTGAACCCTGATCTGTCGGGGGGGCCCAGATCAGCCCCAAACTGACCCAAAGGGCAGCTTGTCCTATCTGCATTCCTCTTTGCATCAGTGTTTAAGATCCATGTATGTAGATCAGCACACGTACTTGTTCTGGCCTAACACACTTGCTTTAGAGATGAATGCTATAGTTACCGTCAATCTGTTTCAAACCCACGGAAACTCCTCTTTTCTCATGGTGTGTAAGACACTTTGCTCATTGTAAGCATGTGTGTGTGTAGGACCCCGGCGCTGCCTGGCTCGGGGGGTGGGGTGGCCTTCTCACCTGAGCTCTGATGCCTTCCATGGCAGCTTCTGGGTTTTCGTGTTGACTTTTTCTTTCTGGGGCGTCAGGTTTACTGGAGTATAATTTACAAGATGTGCGGTTCATTCTTCAGAAGTGTATGGTTACGTGGGTTTTGACAAGTGTACACAGGGGTGTAACCACCACTGCAGTCGAGGTGCAGGACAGTCCCATCATCCCTCAACTTTTAAAATTGGCTTTTATTTGTAAACGTTAAGGAGACCTTGTGAACATCTGCTTCGTGCACACATGCTGTGTTGTTGTAAAGCCCCTGCCGTACTGTGCGTGGGGCCGCCTGGAGCAGCGCACAGCCGCCCGCAGGCGCCCCGGGAGGCACAGCGCCCCTTCGGGAGGCACCGCCTCTGCACTGCCACACTATGGGGAGCATGTGCTGGGTGGTCAGGCCCCACTGGTCGCCCAGATGGGGGCCGTTTTTGGACGTCCACAGATAGGTGGGCCCCTAGAGGCCGCGGTGAATAGAGCACGTCCACCGGCAGTGGCTTTTAATGAAGACTGAGGTGCGTGGTGACTCAGAAGGAGTGAGCCTTCAGGGGTCGGCTGGGGTGACCCCCTTGACCTCGGGTGCGCATGAGACCTCGAGCGTGTTGGGTGGGTGTGGCTGCCTGCGTGGATGGCAGCCGTGACTCCCCATTCTCCCACAGTACCCGCACTTCCTGAAGAGGGACGGCAACAAGCTTCAGATCATGCTGCAGCGGAGAAAGCGATACAAAAACCGCACGATCCTGGGCTACAAGACGCTGGCAGCGGGCTCCATCAACATGGCCGAGGTGAGACTGCCCGCCAGCCGTTCCTCTTACCATGACCAGAGGGCCTGCGAGGCTGGCTTCACCATGACGGCCACCCTTTGGCCAAGGGTAGATTTTGGCCTGGGGTGGGTCTGTCCTGTGCCCTCCTGGGAGGTGTCCCTGTAATGCCCCACCCCCGGCTGGTCCTCCTGTGACGCCTGTGTGTCACTCAGTTGGCATTGGCTTGGCCAGCAGGACAGGGCTGCAGTTGGCACAGGGGGCTACCAGGGGTGGGCAGCGGGCGTGCTCATGTGGGTCAGAGGGTGGCATGAAGTTGAGGAAGTTCCCTGTCAAGGAAACAGGCAAGTACGTCAGAACAGGACCAACCAACTGGCACCTGGTCCTAGAGGGCCTGGCGTCCTGGGCGTGGTTGGTGTGGGGGTTGCTGGAGGAGATGGCCTGCGGGCTGGGGAGCTCCGACTCTCTCGGGGTCTCCGGGAGCCGCCGGGGGGCCTTGGGGGAGGGGCAACCCAGGACCCTGAGTGTCCCTTGTGCTTTGGGGCCTTTATGCGAACATGGCAGGGCTGTGCTCAGGGCTGTCTAGGCAACCTTCAGGCATCAGTGATGCTCGGGAGCATGGAGCTATGCTGTTGCCCACCCGAGGTGGGGCAGGGCAGGGGCCGTGGGCCGGGTGTCCATGCCAGCTCCGCATGGGGAGCCAGGGCTGCCCCCCAAGCCCCTCGGCCCTTGGTCCTTCTCATCTGGCCCAGACCCCCAGGTGGGGCTCAGACAGTGGTGGTGCCCACCCACGGCCCTCCCCCAACAGCTGCTTGAGCCTACAGGCCTCCTGTGTCTCCTCAGACCCTTCTGCCTACCCACCCGCCTGTCCAGGACAAACGCAAGTGCTGCTCAGGGCTTAGACCCTCCCAGCTACCGGCATCCCGGGAGACGCAGAGCAAGAGGGGTGCGGAGAGCCAAGTGGGGCCGGGGGCTGCACTTCTCTGTGCTGCTCTTGGGCCTTAGGCAAGCCTCCTGGCCCTCAGACCACAGGAGCAGTGCAGACAGACTGGGCCTGGACTCCTTGGGGCCCCGGCGGGCTCCTCCACTGGCCCAGGGCCTCTGGTCACCCTGGGCCCCCAGCCTCTAAGTTGAGTTAACGGGCTCACAGGGGGCTCAAAGATGCCACCTTGTCCTTCTGCTTGAGCAGAGGGGTCTGATTCGTGCAGTGATGCTGTGCCCCACTCCGTTTCTCACTAGTGACACAAGCAGTGTCCTGCAGCACACTGCCATCCCACCCCAGACCGGTGTGAGCCTTCTGTGAGAGGCCCAGCTTCTCTCCTGTCATCCTGCGTGAAGGAGGGAGAAGAGCAGGTTTTCCTTAGGGCTCCTGCCTTGGTTTTAAGAGCAACAGCCCCCCCGGCCCATGCCCGGGACCCCGCTGCCCGAGCTGAATCCTCCCATGTGCCCTGCAAGGCGAGCCTGAGCCCTGGCTCCTTCCAGAACAGCTTGTCCTGTGGCCCCTGAGTGGCGTGTGCTCTGCCTCCTTGTTTTACCGAGATGCCTCTCTGATGTGGGTTTATGCGCCGGGCTGAGCGCGTTCACCCAGCCCTGTACCGTGGAGATTCGGCAGTCAGTGTCTCCAGGGAGGTGATGCAGCTGTGCTGGGAGCTGTGGCCTCAGACGGTGCGTGACAGTGCGTGTGCTCCCGTGTATGCACATGTCCGTCATCTCCTGCGCACACACGCACACCAGGAACAGGGAGTGGGTCTGAGTGTTGGCATAAACTTTATTTTCTTACTTGACGTAAGAGTTTGCACCCCAAATCAGGCCCCAAAAATTAAAAAAAAAAATCTCGTTCATAAAATCCCAACATCTGGATTTGATCAAATGACCCCAAAAGGCAGCTTCTAAAAAGCAAAGGCTGCAGTCTTTGCATGTTCTCAGAGTTGTCATTACAGGACCCACGTCAAGGTGAATTGCTGGGTGTCTTGGGTCGGCGTGGGGTGCAGGCCATTGCCGAGTGGGGGTGTGTGGGGGAACAAGGGGACACTCTGCCACTCTCCCTGGTTACCTTGAAATCTTTTACGACCAGAACGGCCCCAGAGCCTCACCGTGCTGGTGGGCCAGCCTGGTGAGGGTCAGCTCCATAGCATGAGATCCCCACCCTGTGCTGGTGGCTGGTCATCCTTGGTTCCCGACAGACATGGGTCCCTGGAACCATCCTGTGGGTTGGTGGCCATGTCTGGGAGCTCCTGGCTGGCCCACAGCTGCAACTTCACTATTTGCTATTGTTGTAGCCACTGGGCAGGCAGGCTGCAGACCCTCTTCTCTGACAATGTTTCGTCACTAATAGCTGAGCCTGGTGCTGAACCCCCCAGTTCGACCCAGTGCGCTCCTTCCTGGCCCCTCCACCTGCTCCTGTGTCCTCCTCTTGTGGCCCATCCACTGGCTCCTGTATCCTCCTCTAGTCGTCCGTCCACCCGTTCCCGTGTTCTCCTCTCATGACCCATCCCCCACTCCCGTGTCCTCCTCTAGAGGCCCGTCCACTGGCTCCTGTGTCCTCCTCTTGTCCTTGTCCTCTGCCTTGCGGCCATGTCTCCTGCCCATGGTGCACTTCTGCTCCCGTGGTTGCTCTGCTGAGTTGCTGGCCTCTCCTGTCACTGCTGAGAGGAAAGCCCATCAGATACCCCAGCGCGTGCACCAGACGGTGGGGCTGCCAGGGGCTGGTCCCTGCTCCTTGGTACTTTCTAGAACCGTGCCCTGCCCCCAGGTGATGCAGCACCCCTCTGAGGGCGGCCAGGTGCTGAGCCTCTGCAGCAACATCAAGGAGGCCTCGCTCAAGGTGGCTGAGATCTGGATCTTCTCCCTGTCCAGCCAGCCCATCGACCACGAGGACAGCGCCATGCAGGGTGGCCCCAAGGCCAAGTCCACAGGTGAGTGCAGCTGCGGGAGCATCCATGTCCCTTCGTCTCTGCCAGGGGACACCACCTCCTGGTCACCGTCCCATCAGGTGGGAGAAGTCAGGGAGGGGAGGCGAGGGTTTGCAGGCTGCTCTCTCGGCTCCAGGCTTACAGCAGTTGTGCGTGCTGTTGTGAGAGCCTGGGCTGTGGAGTGTCCCGGCCCTGCCCTCGGCGGCTGTGACATCATCAGTGAACGGAGGTCATGAGGTCGATGGCGGTGCCCTCCAGGGTCTAGGCACAGGTCCTGGCATGGCTGTCACCACCATCACAGTTGGGTTCACTGTCCTCCCTGAGGTGAGAGAGGGCAGGCAGGGGCCCAGTCCAGCACAAGATCCAGGCTGAAACGCGTGACCAGCAGGAAGGGCTGTGCAGGCCACTGTGGGGGTGGGGCACGTGGCCATGGAGAAGCGCGGCCCCTCCGCCCTCCCCGACTGTCTTCCTGCCAGGGCTTCCCAGCCTCCTTTCCTGCTGCCCACGGGGCGGTCTCCTCGCCATCCCTGCGCTTCCAGGGGCCTGTCGTTCGGTTGCCGCCCCATTGCCGGGACGCGAGTCGGAATCTTGTGGTGCTCCCCCTTCCATTTGCTCGTTCCGCAGATAACTACTCCGAGGAGGAGTACGAGAGCTTCTCCTCGGAACAGGAGGCCAGTGACGATGCTGTACAAGGGCAGGTAACCTGGGGCCGAGTGTGACAGGGCCACTTGAGCCCCGCGGGGACCGTGGGGCCCACAAGGAGACGCCAGCTTCAGGGCTCCCAGCACCCTGTGCCCAGCTCCCACCAAGATGCCCCAGCAGCCGTGCAGCCCCCAGCAGATGGACTCAGGACCTTCCATCACGAGGGTGGCAGGGGCTGGAGAGGCTGGGAGCCCGGCCCCTCTGTGCAGTGCCTCATTCTTCCATCCCTGGGGCCCTGGAGCGCATCACCTGCCGCTCTGGGGCACCTCGGAGGCCACTCCCTCTGTCAGCTCCTGGGAGACTGGCCTCCACCGAGCTGCCCGGAAGGCCACTTGTCCTTGTGGGGAGGCCCAGCCGGCAGGCAGGTGGAGGGCAGTGGGGTCCCTGGGGCCCTGTGTGGGCCAGCCCCAGCCTTAGGCGCCATGTGTGTCCTTGCAGGATCTGGATGAGGACGACTTCGATGTGGGGAAGCCCAAGAAGCAGCGGCGATCGATAGTAAGAACGACGTCCATGACCAGGGTCGGTGGAAACTGGTTTTACTAACGCTGGGGAAGGGCAGAGGGTGGGGCCGGGCAGCAGGGTACTCGGCCATGGTATCAGCCCAAACCTCGGGGGCGTGGCCCGTTGAGCTCTCAGGAGGACGGGGTTGGGAAGTGAGGGGATCGCAGCAGGCACACATGCCATCCCCTGTGGCCTGGCTTAACTTCTCCTGAGGTCCAGTTTCTCCCCTAGATACAGTGAAGGTGGGGAGATCCTGTGCCACGGTCTTGCCCTGGGAGGGGGCTGTGAGGTGCCCGACCATTATCAGCTACGGGGCATCCCCGGGCTGCTGGCCACAGGCCCAGAGGGCAGCGGACGAGGCAGGGTGACTGCCTTCCTGCCCAGGCCACTCCGCAAGCAGAGCCAGGGGGCTGTCCCTTCCCTGCTTGTGCCCAGACACGCCCCGTGTGAGGCCAGGCCCCCAGGTCCATCAGTGCCAAGCCCACCTGGGCTTCTGCCGCCCTGTCTGGTGGCGCTGGAGGCTAGGGCTGGTCCCGATAGGTCTGGTAAAGCATCCTTTCTGCACCACGGCTCAGCAGCCACACTGCTGCGGCACCACTAGTGGAGCCTCAGTTCTGGGGCCCGAGTGCACAGCTTCTGTGGAGGGGACCATGGGCCTCCTTTTATAGGGTCGGCCCCCCCCAAGAGTGGCTGAGTGGCTGCCTTGCTCAGTGGCCAGAGCTGAGCCTCTGTGGCCCTAGGCGGCACCAGGAACAGACAGAGCTCGGTCTCTCTGCTGAGCCCTCGCCACCCACCTGCCCACCCTGTGCCCACCTCCACATCCTGCTGGAGTGAGGTGGTGCCTCGGGAAGGGACCAGTGGGCCCAGGAAGGGCCAGCAGCCTCATTTACGCAGAGGCTTTTGGAAGAACCGTAGAGATGGCTCACACCCTCCCTCTGGTTCCCCTTCACTGGGTCTGGGACTGTGGGCTCCTCCTTGGGTCCGTTCCTAAGGCTGCCCACAGCCGTGGTTTCAGATGCTCGTGAAAATGCTTACTGTTGTTCAACTTGTGAGAGCTGCATTTGAGTTCATAAATAGTGCAGCATGTGGAGCCGTGCCCCCTCCTGCTGAGCCCACACTCACAGGACCAGGGCACCGGCCTCGCTGTGTCCTCCTAAGGGAAGCGGCTCCCATGGGTCTGACTCTGCCCTGCTTGTCTTGCAGCAACAGAACTTCAAGCAGAAAGTCGTGGCACTGCTGCGGAGGTTTAAAGTGTCGGACGAGGTGAGTGGGCCCCCCGCCCCATCCCTCACGCCCACGGCCAAGTGTCCAGGCTAGGGGGTTCCAGAGGCCAGTTCTGGCCAGGTCCTGGCTCTGCCACTTACTGTCCACGTGGTCCTCTGGGCGTCACTCTCTTTGTCTTCAAGAGTGGGTAGTGGTGGTGCCCACCCCCCAGGGACATGTTGAGGGTCGAGCAGAGGCCCTGGGAGATCGTCATCTATGTCAGTGAGCAGGCCGGGAGGAAGGCTGAATGTCGTCATCTTTGGGGGTTGTGACCAAGGGTTTTTGTGTTTTGTGTCTTTTTATAAATTGATTTTATTTTTAGAGCAGTTTTAGGTTCACAGCAAAATTGAGCAGAAAGTACAGAGTTCTTATGTACCCCGTCACCACGCACAGCCTCCCCCATTGTCAACATGTCATTTGTTTTTAAAATTTCTTCTTTTAGCTTTTTCTGGTTTCCAAATTTTCTATGATGAGTTTGCATAACTTTTATAACCAGAAGAATACCTTGGGTTTTTTTTAACGTGGTCAGAGGAAAATTAGCCTGCAGGTTCTGGACCCACCCAGAAGAGGTGGCGCTCAAGTATCCGAGCCCTGGGTGTCATCGTCACATGTGATCATGCAGCACCCGAAGCGCGCTGAACCACCTAGAAACAGTGGCTGTGTGTCCACACACACAAAGGCCATCCCCGCAGAGGCGGCAGGTTGGCTGCTCTTCTCAGACGCAGGTGCTGAGACAGTTGCACCTCAGCCTGAGTGCTCCCCAAATTCACCTAAGAGTCAGCATGATTCCTTCCAATCCCCAGCTGCCCTTTTGCAGAAATCTGATGAAACAACAGTCATAAAATAGGAGAACAGTTTTGCAAATTATATATCTGATAAAGGACTTGTATCCAGAATATATAAAGAATACTTACAAACCAACAATGAAAAGACAACCCTATTAAAAATTAATTTTCCAGTTTAATACTTGAGCAAAGATCTGACGAGACATTTTTCTCCAAAGAAGATCTGAAACAGCCAGTAGTAAGCCCTTGAAGAGATGCTTGGCATCACTAGTCATCAGGGAAATGCAAACTAGAGCCACCACGAGACACCATTTAATACTCACTAGGGTGGCCGTGATTGAAAAGATGGAAAATAACAAGTGTTGGCAAGGATGAGCAACTGGAACCCTCACACACTGCTGGTGGGACTGTGAAAGGGTGCAGCTGCTTTGGAAAACAGTCTAGCAGTTCCTCTAGAGTTAAATACACAAAGTAAACACTTGCTGAACACCCAGCAGTCCTGTTCCTGGGTGCTTACCTCCAAAAGATGGAAACGCGTCCACGCAAAGACTGATACACAGATATTCACAGAGCTTCATCTGTTACAGCAAGCAGTGGAAACGGGCCCAGTGTCGTCCGCGGGTGGTTGGTTAGATGCACTGTGGTCCATGGTGCCGTCGGGTGGATCCCGACTCCTAGCGACCCTGTGGACAGCAGGGGAACCCTACGTGGTCTTTTTGCACCATCCTCTCACCTTCTGATGCTGTATCAGACGATGCTCCACTGCTGTTCATAGGGTTTTCATGGCCAAGTTTTTCAGAGGTGGGTGGCCAGGTCCTTCCTGGTCTTAGTCTGGAAGCTCCACTGAAACCTGTCCACCACGGGTGACCCTGCTGGTATTGGAAATCCCAGTGGCAGAGCTTTCAGCATGACAGCAACACACAGCTGCTGCAGCATGACAACCGACAGATGGGTGGTGAGCGCCAAATCTTAATCACAAGACCACCGGGGGTGGCTGAAAAGGAGTTATCTGTTGGCAAACACAACACAACAAGGATGGCTCTTAAATCCATTGTGCTGAGTGAGAGGCGCCCGACAGCAGGCTGCACACTGCAATTCCATTTATATGACATTCTGGAAAAGGCCAGACACACAGGGTGGTTACCTGGGGAGGAGGGGGACTGTAAGAGGGCAGGGGGACTCCCTGGGGAAGGAAACACATCCTGATTGTGGTGGTGGCCACACCATGACCAGGCCTGTCGCAGCGCTGCCTTGCGCTCTAAAGGATGCGTTTGCATGTTAAAGCGGCCTCCACAGCAGGATAACCAGAGGGCCAGCCAAGTGAGGGGAAGAGCGGCCAGCCTTGCCCAGGGCCCAGGTGACGGGAGGTCCCTGGGGGGTCGCCCCCATGTCTAGAATAGCTGGGCTGGTGGAGTGTGCTGGAGAAAGGGTGCTTGGTGGCTCTGTGCCCCTTCCCGTCTGTCCTGCAGGTGCCCCTTCCCAGGCCTTTAGCCGGCCTGCTGAGGGGACCCTGCCATGCCGGCCCTCACATGTCTGATCTCACTATAGGTCCTGGACTCGGAGCAGGACCCTGCAGAGCATGTCCCCGAGGTGGAGGAGGACCTGGACCTTCTGTACGACACGCTGGACATGGAGAACCCCAGCGACAGTGGCCCTGACATGGAGGATGATGACAGTGTCCTCAGCACCCCCAAGCCAAAGCTCAGGTGAGCTCGCCACCGGCTGGCCCAGGTGCAGTGGGGGCCAGAGGGAAATGGGGTTTGTGGGAGAGGAGGCTCTCGGGGCGTGGACTCTGGGGAGAGGAGATCGGGAGTCGTGGGTCCTGACAGGCGTCCCGCCTGCAGGGTTTGTAGAGGGCGAGGGGCAGTGAAGTGGCAGGACCAAGTTTTCATCCTGGAAAGATCTCTCTAGAATCTGTTGGGAGCATGAAGAAGGGAGACCAGTTAGGAGGCAGTTGGCATCTTCCCTGCCAGAGGCCATGGTGTCAGGGACAAGGGCGGGCGGGAAGGTGTGTGGGAGGCCTGAGCTCCGGGCACAGGGCGGGTGGGATGTGAGCCGGGGCCAGGTCCTCCCAGGGCACTTCCTGGGCAGGTGAGGCGCCCCATCACAGGAGGGGGATCAGTGAGTGTGGGGCCTGGGGGCTCTTTTGTCTCTGGGGAGACCAGGGACGCACTGGAACCACAGAGGGTGTCCCCATCACGCAGGCGGGAGGAGCGAGCCCGCGCTGCTGGGTGCCTCTCCCCAAGGAGCCGGGTGTGAGTGGCTGGTGATGCCCGGGAGCCCTGGAGAGGATGACGGGAGGACGCTGAGGCCCAGCCTGGGGCAGGAGGGGAGGACACAGGTCTGCATGTGGTTTTGACCCTGGATGCTCAGGAGGCCCCAGTCAGTTGGGTGGCACAGCCCACAGGACTGGAGCGTGTGGCTGCTGAGGAGGAGGGGAGATCCAGTCAGAGTAGGGAAGATTTGTGCACCTTTTGTTTTTAATGTTTCAACATAAATAAGTGCTACAGAGAAGCACGCGCAAGAAAGGGGTGCTCGCCACCTCATCACACAGCCTCCAGGTCACACTGCAGCCTCTGTGCCCTGCGCCCAGTCCCCGCCCGACTTCACAGTGCAGTTCCCTTGAACTGCCCAGTTCCTGTCACTCAGTGGGCTCAAGTCAGGGTATCGGCCGCGGGCCCCCCTGGGGGCTCTGGGGTGACACTTCCAGGCTCAGCCAGGCGGCTGCAGGACGGAGGCCCCGTTCCCTTCTTGCCTGCCCCTGCACCCTCTGAGCCCCCACGGTCAGTCCCCTCAGTCTTTGGAGCTCTCTGACCTCCCTCCTTCCAGCTGGGGAGAGTCTGCTTCTGTCCACTCACGCGATTCCCTCTGTGTCACTGCCTGCAGCTCCGTAGCATTAGCCGTACATTTAGGCAGAGTCCCTGGCAGCTAGTGCTCATGGTTTTAGGGTGAGGCCTGGGCATCTCGGGGTCCTGATCCTGTCTGCCACACGCAGCGGTCCCACCCTGACATTTCCACGTCACCACGTGGCTCTGTCACCAGACACAGCACAAGTCCTGCCATCAGCTTAGCTTGAAATGGCTTCTGAGTCCCTTTGAATCTGGAAGCCCTGCCCCCACCATCTCTACCTGCTGGGGATGGACATTGGCCTGGTTGGCCTGGGTTCGCTTGGATCGTGCTGATGTTGTCCTCGTGGCACTGTTCAGCATGTTCCTGTGTTCCTGCAAGCTGGCTGTGGGTCCCGAGGCTCCCCACCTGGACAGACTGTTGGGTGGAGCTGTCACCGTGTGCGCTGGCTGTCCTGGCCAGGGTCAGGCCATGGAGCATGGGGTTTCTGGGATGAGGTCTTCTCTGGCTGAGCTCAGAGCCAGTGGAGGAGCTGAGAGGGGTAGCAGGCCACATGGCACCATGTTCTCTCCTGTGCCAAGGTTCTCGAGGGTGGGCAGTGGTGTGTATGGGGGCCTTCCGATGCCACTTCTCTGGACCCTACCTGCTCTGCCATCATCCCCTTGCCAGGCACAGTGGCTGTGCCTTCAGTGTGGGGAGGGTCCCAGAGAAGAACCTCCCTGTCTGTCCCCAACACCCAGGCCGTACTTCGAAGGTCTGTCACACTCCAGCTCGCAGACGGAGATCGGGAGCATCCACAGTGCCCGGAGCCAGAAGGAGCCCCCAAGTCCGGTGAGCGGCTCTCACCCCGGCAGCCCTGCACTCCCCATGGGGTCCTTGGGCAAGGGGTGGGCCGCCCTGATCTCTCTGTGTTGGAGTCACTTGGAGCATCACTTACGTGTCATGGTGTACATTGGTGGTGGACGAACCAAAAGCTCAGCATGCTCCTGGGGTTGCAGTGTGGCCTGAATCCCCTGCCTGACACCAAGTGACGGTGGTGGAGTAGCCCTGAGCCCACAGGCCAGAAAACCTCAGCCAGCCTCAGTGCCCCCTGTGTCACAGCCTGATTTCCATCTCGTCCACACAGGCCGATGTGCCCGAGAAGATGCGGGCCCTGGGAGGCAAGCAGCCAAGCGACAGCGTCTCGGACACGGTGGCCCATGTAAGCAGGTGCAGGGTCGCGTTCCCTTGTTCGAGCATGACAGGGTGGATCTGGACAGGCAGGTCCTCCGGAACACATGCCCAGTACCCATGTGCAGAACCACGAGGAGGGCCCTTTGGATTCCCCCACCCCAGGAGACAGTCAAGACTCCCCTGGATTCCCCCCACCCCAGCAGATGGTCAGGACCCCCTGATTCCCCCCACCCCAGGGGACAGTCAAGACCCCCCTGATTCCCCCCACCCCAGGGGACAGTCAAGACCCCCTGGATTTACCTGCATCCCAGGGGACAGTCAGGACTCACCTGGATTCCCCCCACCCCAGCAGATGGTCAGGACTCCCTGGATTCCCTCCCACCCCAGGGGAGGGTTAGGACCCCCTGGATTTACCCAAGCCCTGGGGGGACAGTAGGTGTCCCCCTGCTTCATGGTCAGGCACAGGCCTGGTGAACACCTGGTTGGCTCCTGCTGCCCTTGTGGGGCTTCTCAAGGATAGTTTTCTGGGCCGTGGGGCAAGTTTTAGGGGGATTTTAGGGAGGTTTGGTGCTGGTCTCCCCACAGCAGCCAGGACTGGGAGCCCTGTGGTTGGAGGTCGAGGTCAGCTCGGCTCCCCAGGGTAGTGTATGGTGTGTCCACATGCAGGGAGCCACCAGCCCAGGGACCCCAGGGGCGTGCAAGTGCGAGCACTGGGGAGGAAGTCCCGGCAGGGAATGTGTTCCCCACGAGCTTCCTTCTCTGCCCATCAGAGCGCCCCTGCCCCAGGGGAGCAGCCTGTGCCGTCCACAGACAGCCCAGAGGTGGAAACCTCTGCCCTGGACGTCTTCACCGAGAAGCTGCCACCCAGCGGGCGCATCACCAAGACGGAGTCTCTCGTCATCCCCTCCACCAGGTGACGGCTGCCTGGGGGGCCATCGGCCGGGCAGTGTGGGAGGGAGGGACCCGCGAGTCGGGGTGTGGGTGCCCCGTAGGGTCTGGGCCCATCTGACCAAATGAGAATCTTTCAGGGCTCATCCTGGAGGTCCACACTGGACCCTCACACCTCCACTTGTAAGTAGCTGCTGGCAGATCTGATGGGGCTGAGGAGTGACTGCCTGCTCCCAGGGCAGGGAAGGTCCCTGTTGCCCGTCTTGCATTTTCCTGGACCCGACAGTGTCAGCTAGCACCCCCCGGTCCAGTGCACGTGCTGGGCACTGTTTGCTCCAGTGGCGCTGGGGACCGGTGTGAGCAGAGTGTGCCCTGCTGAGCCCACAGGCGAGGGTCCTGGTGTGGGCCAGCACAGCAGCCCTCAAGGAGTGGTGCTGAGTCCGACACAGGAGCTCTGCCGGGTGGGCTGGGGGTCCTGAGGCCCCTGCCTCCCAGACAGGGTCACGTTATTGAGTGAGTGCCAAGTCAGAGAGGGGAGGGTCTGAGTGGCAGTGACCCAGGCAGTTTCCTGGTGGAACATGCTCCCTCAGACCCTCTCACGTCGCCTCACCCCCATCACTGTCTTGGTGAGACCCAGGCTGCCTCAGAGCCCTGCCTGGGATGCCCTCTGGTTCTGCTGAGCCTTCCCTTGGCACCTGCCCTCACCTGGCCGCCCTCTGTACCCTTGCATGTGGTCGCCCCTCCCTGCTGCGGTTGGCCCTCCACTGCACCAGGGCCTCGGTTCCCACTCCGTGGCTCGCCAGGCTGTGACCTTCCATGGGGTGGCCAGCCCCCAGAGCAACAGCAGAGCTGGTGTGGGCACCCCTACCCCCCTCCCGGGGCTGCAGTCCCATGCAGCTGGCACTCGCATGTTGCATCAGGCCTTACGCCCCAGTTTTAAAGCACGGGTGCCAAGTGTGGGCATGGCCTCCGCAGCAGCCCTTCATCCCACAGATCAGCCTGTGCTGCCCACTGCCCGCCCTGCTGCCCCGTGCAAATCGTTCACAGAGAAGAGAAACGAAACCCAGCATTGACCCAGCATTGCATATTGAAATCTCAACCCTAGCTTTTCACCTGCATAGAGCTCCTGCTCTGGCCACAAGAGCCAGCGGGACAGGCACATCAGCCACCCGATTCCGTGGGGTCTTGGTTTTGTTTCTGTGATGGTGAAGAATTTTCTGGAAGCAGTGGGTGTGGGTGCTGGCATTTACGTAGTGGGGGCACACAGGGGCCTGTGGCAGGGCTGGGAGGGGGTCATTCTGGGGGTGCCTGCACCCGGCTTGTCCTGGGGTGGGGGTCTCAGTCCTCAGAGGTGACCCTGAGGTCCTCCTGTTATCCACCCAGCTTGATTACCAGGACATGGAACTGTGTGTGAGGTCTCATTCAGGGCACTGCAGGGCTGGGGTGCAAGCTAGGTCGTGGGCTGCTATTGCCACGCTCTCTGAGGTCAGTGGGCTCTATGTGGCTCATGGGCCCCACTGCCTATCAGGCGACGCTGTGGCCATCCTTGGCTGCCCCCACCACTGAGTGGCCCCCTTTTCCTGGGCAGTGAGCACGTGGGCCTGCTCCAGCCTGTCCTCATCCCCCACAGGTCCGAGGGGAAGCAGGCCGGACGCCGGGGCCGGAGCACATCCCTGAAGGAGCGGCAGCCAGCACGGCCTCAGAACGAGCGGGCCAACAGCCTGGACAACGAGCGCTGCCCAGACACGCGGAGCCAGCTACAGGTGTGGGCGCCAGGGAGTGCCAGGGCAAGGTGGGTGGCTACCCCATGAGCAGGGACAACAGCCACCCCAGGACCGACCCAGTGCCGGGCAGCTCGAGGGTGAGGTCACCCGGTTACTGGGAGGGCTTGTTTGGACGATGCGCTGCCTGTGTGCCGCCCGCCCTGGTCCCACGCAGCCCTGCCACCTTGTGGGCTGTGACCGCCTCTGTCCAAGGCAAAGCCAAGTTCCTGCCTGCTCCTGGGCAGCTGCTGGGGCCGTGGGGGAGTTGGCTGGGCAGGTGAGGGGGGCGGGCATGGAGCCCCTCCCATCCAGTGTAGACGGGCCCTGTGTCTCCAGATCCCCAGGAAGACCGTGTATGACCAGTTAAACCACATCCTCATCTCCGACGACCAGCTCCCCGAAAACATCATCCTCGTCAACACCTCCGACTGGCAAGGGCAGGTGGGGAGGGTCCGGGCTTCCTCCCTGCAGGGTGGAGTGGGGGGGACAGGGGAGGGGGTCCAGCCAGCCTGCGGCTGTGGATCTCTGTCCACCACAAGGTTGTGGGCGAGGCAGGGTGGTGGCGGCTCCGTGCTCACCACCGCCTTTGCCCTCAGTTCCTCTCGGACATCCTGCAGCGGCACACACTCCCCGTGGTGTGCACGTGCTCCGCGGCAGACGTCCAGGCCGCCTTCAGCACCATTGTCTCGCGGATACAGAGATAGTGAGTCCTGCGCCCTCCCGGCCGTCGTGTGGCATCGCTGCCTGGGTATTTGTCAGGGTCCCTTGGTGTACCTGGAGCCTGTGGCTCCATCCTGGGGGCTATGGTGGATTTCAGGCCTTGACCTGCAGGCACCATTGTCCCGTCTTCTCTCCGGGTCTGTATCCGGGTGGGTGGGGAGCAACGGCCCAGGCAGAGTTCCCACGGCACTGGGGGCGCTGGCGGAGAAGCATCCTCTGGTGGCTTCCCCGGGGGGGCCCAGGCCCCTGGGCTCAGAGCTCTGCTGTCAGGGGCCTGGGTTTCGGTGGCTCCATCAGGTCATGAGCAGCTGCAGGTCCCTCCAAGCAGAGAGGACTGAGTTAGGGGGGCCGGGGTGTGGCTCTCGCCTCCGTCCTGAGCTGTGCGCTGTGGGCCCCGGGGCCTTACTCCACTGGGGGAGGGTGTCCTGGTGGCGGGGATGGCTCCCTGAGGCATCTGTCCCCTCCATCCTGCCGTGGATGCAGCTGCAACTGCAACTCACAGCCCCCGACGCCCGTGAAGATTGCCGTGGCGGGCGCTCAGCATTACCTCAGCGCCATCCTGCGGCTCTTCGTGGAGCAGCTGTCCCACAAGACCCCTGACTGGCTGGGCTACATGCGCTTCCTCATCATCCCCCTGGGTGAGTCGTCACCAGACACCGCAGGCCTCAGATACGGGGAATGGGGGCTCACGCACGCAGGGGAGCTGAGCCTAACCATGTAAGCAGCAGCCTGCTCATCCCAAAGCCGTCCACCCTCTGAAGCGCCCGTGCCGGGCATCCCCTCTCAGTGCCCAGTTGTCAGGGTGACTCGATGCCAGTTTTGATTTCTGCTATCAGAAATGTAAAGCAGGGGTTAGTTATTAATCCTTTAAAATTATCAAAATCCTGTGTCATTGAACTCTGTTCATTTTTTTGTTTACACAATTCATTTTATCCCAAACAAACCTGTAAGCTTCAACCTGCTAGAAAGTGGCAAGTCCTCAAGGAGACCCCCCCCTCAGCATGAGACCCACTGGCATCCGAGTACCCTCTGTGGTCTGCAGGACAGCCGCGGCCTCCGTCGCCAAGGTGGCAGAGAAGCTGCTATGATCGGGACCTCAGAGTCGGGTTGTCAGGAAGGCAGAGCTGTGGGCGGGGTCCGCACGCCCTGACGCTCTCCCCGTGGCTTGCAGGCTCCCACCCCGTGGCCAGGTATCTGGGCTCCGTTGACTACCGCTACAACAACTTCTTCCAGGACCTGGCCTGGAGAGACCTGTTCAACAAGCTGGAGGCCCAGAGCGCCGGTGAGGCCCGGTGCGCACGGCGGTGGGGGCGGCCTTGCATCCACACCACCACGCCTTCCTCAGAGGAACGGTCGTTGCTTCCTGAGACAAGACCCCCACGTGCTTGCCTCTTTCTCAGGCCCCGGCCATTCCTGAGTATCTGGGGGTCAACAGACAGGGCGGGCGGGGCCTCTGCCCAGATGCCTCCCTCTACCCACCCAAGCCATAGGGTGTGTTGGTGACTGGGGCTTGGCTGGGAGGGGCGGGCCCAGGGCCCTGAGGAAGGGCTCTTCAGGACTTGAAGAGGCCTCGCTCCCCTCACCCAGGACCCCATGAGGGTGGAGGGCAGAGGGACCCTAGGCTGCCCCCAGCATGGCTGCCGCTCCTGGACATAGGGTGCTGGGCAGCCTTGGGGACACAGAGGTGGAGTGGGGCCAAGCACAGCACCCCATGGACCCCACCCGGCCTCCTCCTCATGCAGTGCAGGACACGCTGGACATCGTGTCGAGAATCACGCAGTACATCTCAGGGGCCAACTGTGCCCACCAGCTGCCCATTGCAGAGGCCATGCTGACCTACAAGCAGAAGAGGTACCTCGTTGGGCCCCAGGCCTGGGTGGTGTGCAGGGAGGCGAGAAGGTGCCCAGCTCTACGCTGCAGATGCAGGCCACCATAGCTGCTGTCCCTTGTGGGCCTCCCTGCCCACGGCTGGTCTCAGTCCAGGCAGCCTGTGTCCCAGCTCCTCAGGTGGCACGTTGGGGGCTCTGTGGGAAGGGGTGGGCAAATCCGGTGGGCCACAGGATGGAACCCAAGCTGGTTGAGCCGGGGAGCTCCTGGTCCTCCTTCACAAACCATCCTTCACTGACCCCAAAGCAGAGTTAGAATAGGCTGTTGTTTTTCCTCTGTGTTTTTGTATGTGTTGAAATCTCTTGTAACAAAAGTTAAAAGAACAGTTGTCAGGTGCCCAGCCCTAGCAGTGACCTGCTCACTGGAATCCAGGCTGACGCTCCTTCAGCAGCCTGGACTTCCTGGCCAGGGGACACGTCCTCACCCTGCCCAGAGCAGGACGGCAGTCAGGAGCCTTGGGCCGGGGGCCAAGCTTGAGGAGGTCCAGCTGCCTGGCCTGGGGTGGGGTGGAGCTGGGGCCCCTTCTCGGCCAGGCCTTGGACACAGCAACCCCTCGGGGGAGTCCCGGGCAGGCGAAGGGCCGGCCAGTGCAGGGGAGTGGGGTGGAACGGCAGGGATGGGTCTGTCAGACGAAGTGAAGCATCTCTGCTCTGGTCTCAGGGACGTACAAGTCTCTCTTAGAGCAGGAGATCAAGGATTAAGTCAGAGAGTCTGCGAGATGCGGCCGGGCCAGCTCACAGCCCCGATTCTCCCATGCGCCTGGGCATGCCGTCCCTGGGCTGGAGCCTCTGCCGGAGGTGCCGTGGCCTGGGGCGCGCCGCTGCTCGGAGCGTAATAACGTGTCTGTGTTTTCTCTTTTGGTGGCTTTCTGAAAAGGAAAAAGAACTTTCATTTTGACTTTACCCTCAGGTACCGCTGTCTCTAGGTCTGCACCCCCTTCTGTCCCCGGGCTGGTCTTTAGGGCTGTTTAGCAGTGTCAGCAGGAGTGGGTGCTTCCCTGACAAGCCACTGCCCCCAGAGTCACTGTCCCTATGGCCTGCTTTCCGCTGGGAGTCAGGACAGGCGGCGCTCCATCAGGCTTCCACCGAGTCAGGAGAGCAGCAGCCGGGCCGGCCATCCAGGCCCCCGCCCGGGTTTAATGACCACAGAGTTCTGCAGCCTGGAGATCAGGCCGGGCAGGCTCTCCTTGGTCTGTGTGAGTTCAGAGTTGTGGTTTAAGAAGTGGCCAACTTTAGGCCCTCCGTGAGTGTCTGTGTTTCTGAAGCCACGGGTGGCACTACCTCTTAAATTAGAAGCAGGTGCCTGGGATCTCACCGCGAGCACCGACCACTGTCCGCTGACACCATACTCGCCGCGTGGGCTTTGCTCCCAGCACAGCGTGTTTATTAACCTGGCTCACGTACTAACCGCCCTCAGAGGACGGCATTAATGCTGACTCTACATGTGGGACATCAAGGCAAGAGAGGACAGGGTGTGTGCCCAGGGTGATGCAGTGGTCAGTGGCCGGCTGGAATGCACCACACCTGGAGCCCAGCTCCCACCCACTGCATCCAGGGCAGCAGAGAGGCATAAAGGGTTTTCCCAGCTGAGTTTTGTGGCTCACCTGGACAGTGGCCAGACCGCTGAGATCCCCACATGCAGGTGAAGGCTTTTCACCCCCGGGGTGGCTCCACTCTCTGAAAACCTGTGTGTTGAGAGCCAAACCTGGGTACCCCCAGAGCTGGCCTTTCACGCAAGGTGTCCCCTTCCTGCCCCAACGTCCTGCCCATTGATCTCTCCCTTGGGGCGCTGCTCCGCTCTGGTGTTGGGTTATTTCCTCTCCTGGGAAAGGCCCCCAGGGCAGGGTCATAGGGTCCCAGGAGGCCTCCTTGCTGGGCCCTGGGACAGACCAGGAGGAAGGGTCTGAGCCTATACTGTCCTGCTAAACAAGCCTTAGTGAGCTAGAGAAAGACCAGCCGTGGTGTGCCCGCTGACCTCGAGCTGTTCTCCAGGCCTGTGGCAGCTGCTCCCTGTCTGTTCGCTGGGGCTCAAGGAGCCCGCAGCACGCTTTGCTGCCTGGCCGCAGCTTTTTGTTTCTCCCGCCGTCGGCCCGTCTGAGCAGCACCTGGGGCTTTAGGAGACACTGCACCTCCTGCCCCTGCCCCCATGTGACAGTGGTGACACCGGCACCCAGGGTGGGGACTCTGATGCCCTGGATGGAGCCCCATGAAGGCCCAGCGTGTCGGCCACCCTTGGAGCCCAGGGTCGGGAGGTCAGCAGCCTCTGTCTGCTGTGGCAGAGAATCTTTCCGTCCACCCGGAGGACTCAGGAGTCCCAGGAGAGTGTGGGCAGTGGGCATGGCTCTCTCAAACCCTGCCCTGCTAGCCCAGGCCCCTCTCTGAGAGATTTACAGGGAGGGTCCTATCTACACGACACCCAGTGCCCAGCCTGAGGTCAGACCCTGCTGTTGGTTCCTGCCCACAGCAGGAATGCGGCCCCAGCAACTCCCCCAGGCAGCTCTGACAGGGACGCTCAGTGCCCCCAGGTCCCAGCTGGTGTGGATCACACCCCCACAGCTTCTGTGGCCTGGTGTTCAGTTGCCCCCCACGTGTTGGTCTCGTGAGCCAGACCCAGAGCCCTCACCCCAGAGCCACGGGGTGAGCCTTAGTTCTGACCGCTACCCCCGCCAAGAACACGTGTGCCCTTCTGCCTCCCGGGTTCGGGTGGAGGGGTCTCGGGCACGCCGGTGTCACCCCTGTCATGCCAGGCGCCTGTCCAGTGCTGGTGTTGTCTGCATGGCCTAGAGGCGCAGCTTGGCTTTGAGAGTCTCGGCAGCATCCCTGTGTTGTGGCGTTTCTGAGTCTCGGCCCTCGTCTGTCCCCTTGTGTGCCGCTCGTGGGGAGGGGCGGGGGGGCAGTGGTTCACTGAGGGTGGGTGTCCCTGTGGGCTAGGGACCCCACAAGGACCACCTGCCTTGTGCCACCTCGCATGCAGAAGCAGGTGTGGGCATAGGATTCAGTTGCTTTAGTATTTGAAATGGAAGGGGAAAGTTCTCTCTTTCAACACCGTTCCCTGGGGAAAGGAGAGAAAAGCTGAGAGTTTGGTTGTTTGCAGTGGGACAGACCGAATCTGTAGGTTCTTTCATCCAAAGACACTTGCTGAGTCTTCTGCAGGGGTGGGATGGGCGGAGACCGTAGGTCCCCATGTTCAAGTGGCATCTGGGGGATGGTGGGTCCTGCCAGCCACTGTCTCCTCAAATGGGTACCAGGGTGCAGGGTAGCATCTCCCGCCGGGACCAGCCTCAGGCAGCTACGCACTGCATCCTGTGCTGGCCCCTGGGCAAAGGCCGCTTGTCCAGGTGACGGGCACACTTTGTGGGGAGCACTGGCAGGTGCAGGCCTCTGTCCCCAGGGGCGAAGAGTGGGCGCCTGCAGGGCTCCGGGGAGACAGGGCTGCTGGCCAGGAGCTGCTGCTCAGGGAGGGCGGCTGAGCTGGGCCCATGGCGCCTTCCCCCAGGCCTGCTTGCTGCAGGGGCTTCTCCCCAAATGACCCTGTACTGGTGACACCCCTCGGGCCAGCAGAAGGGGTCAGCAGCCACTCCCCTGCACAGTGTGCGTGTGCAAAGCCATCTGCAGAACAGTCACTCTCTGACATCGGGCTCTGCAGTTGGGGAAATGAGACAGAAGACTTGAAGCTGGGAGAATGGCCCAGAGAGCCAGGGGGACGCCACCAGCCAAGGAAGCAGTAGTGAGGAGGCATCTCCATCCCCTGAGGCCACGGGAGGGACAGAAGGCCCAGGACTGGCCCTACCCTGTGGCATTTCCCAAAGGCTGGGAAGGAGATGCTCTTCCAGTGGCCGATGGAGCCTCATGCCTGAGTCCTGTGAGAGAGCCCTGGGGCCACAACCCAGGCAAGGTGGAGACCACTCAGCTGCAGCCTGCTGCAGAGATGAGCTGCAGGAACCGCCCAGCCTTGGCCACGTGCCTCGGAGGAGGAAGACGAGGGGTTTGCATCCTCTCTGCTCCCGTCCACGCCCCCACCGAGAGCCCTCGGACACTCGACGCCTTCACCCAGGATGAGTTGTGACTGGCCGTTCCAGGGAGGCTGTGGTTCTGTGAAACGTTGTGCAGAGCAAGTTCCGGACAAAATGGCCGCTGCTCACCACGTGGTGGTCGGCCGACTACAGCCGCCCGCCCCAAGAGCCTCCGTCTTGCTTCGGGCTGCTCTGGAGGCATCGTTCTGTTAAAACATGGCGTGTGTACCCCATCACCAAGGCCAAAGGGCCTTGCCTCTCTAATTGGCACCGACTTTACCCCACTGACTGGGAGAAAACCTCCACGCCCTGGCTTTGGGGCAGTCACCCCCACTCACTGGAGGAGGCCCAGACCGTTCTGGGGGGGGCCCGGGGGCACACACAAGCAAGCCCCTGTCTCGGAAACCAAGCTGCCCTGCAGGGCTAGCAGAAAGGCCGTGGGGCTGGGCTGGCCGCCTCATGCACCAGGCACTTGAGATGGAAAAGCAAATGCCTCCACAAGGCTGCGACTCCCACCCTCCCTCTCTGAGCTATCCCCGCGGCCTCGCGCCCCCTACTGGCCTCTTGACCTCGGGTGCAGAGAGATGTGTTTTCCCTTCCAGTCACCCTGGAAGGGATCCCGGTTGGGAGGTCCCGGCTAGGCGCATGTGGGCATGGTGTGGGCGTGGCCTGGGGCAGGCAGGGCCCACTGGGCAGGGCTGGGAGGCCAGGGGAGAGCGCACCATGGGGTGCTGTTCCCTGAAGGGGGTAGTAACTGTCTGTCATCCCTGTTCTCAGCCCTGACGAGGAGTCCTCTCAGAAGTTCATTCCCTTTGTCGGGGTGAGTATCTCTTTGGGGGGGGTAGCTGCCTTGCTGGAAGCATTCCTGCATTTGGCTGGCTTTACCTGTTTGGGAAACTATTAAGCTGCCCAAACGTCTGTTATGAATCAGTCTCTTTTTGCATTGACCTGATACGTTCCAGAACTTGCCTCACCAGTCGGAGCCAAGGACTTGCCCCTAAATCCCTCCTTCCTTAAAGCTCATTGTTTCCTTCCCGTGTTGAGTGGGGGATGGCCCAGGGGACGTCGGTGTCCTCAGCCCTGCTTGGGCGCTGACACGTGGAAGCAGACCGCCCACCTTGGGGTGGGTCCCGTTCTCAGCACCGTCCTGGGCATTGGCCATGTCAGACTCGGCTCTGCAGGCGGGTGGCTGGGGTGCAGGGCCTCAGGACAGGTCCCACCCGGGGTCCCTTAGGAGCTACAGGACAGGAAGGGGTGCTTCCTGTGCCAGCTTGCTCAGCTGGGATTTGGCCTGTAAATTGGGAGGTTTTCTGTCTCACACGCCTGGATTAAAGGCTGCTACTCCATGCTGGCCGGGCCGCTGTCCCTCTTCCATCTGCCTTTTCATAGCCACTGTGTGGCCTCTGGCCGGGGCATCTGCTATGAGAGCCGTAGGCAGCCTGGCCAATGGGGCTACCAGGCAGAGCAGGGCCTCTAGGCCTCGGTTTACCCTGGTCAGGTGTCCAGGGAAGCTGCCAGTTTCCCTGGAAGGGAATTAATCCAGAGCAGCCTGTCCCGTGGAACCTTCTGTAGTGACAGGAGGGTCTTCACTGGCAGATACACAGCCATAAGCTCCCTGTGGACACTTGAAATGCCACCATGTGACCAAGGCATGAGTAGCTGTTGTAACTCACTTTAACTTTTCATAGCTCCCCCATCGGTCAGCATGGATCTAGGACGCCTGTCAGCCCATACAGGGGTCTGGAGCAGCACCTGCTTGAGCCACGTGTCTGGTGCAGACCCCTGGCCACCCCGTGCCCTTGCTGGGCAGGGCTCCCTCACACCAGCGCCCTGATCTCATTCACGTCCAGGTCTGGCCAATCACACAGGCTCACAGTTTGCTGAGAGCCAGAGTGTGGGACCCGAGAGGTTCGGCCATTGGGAGAGGGTGTCTCTCCTGCCGGAGGCCATGTCCTGACCACTGGCTGCAGCTCGGGGCCAGGCCAGGGGCTGGCAGTCATGGACCCTATGGGGCCTGTGCCTCCCTCTTGGGGGTCCAGGAACCCACAAAGCTGCAACTTGACGGAGTCCCCCAAACACGCTCCCTGCAGGGGAGGGTCCCTCGCTGCGGCCGTGCCATGGCTGACCACCTGGGCAGTGGCCACCCTGAGCTCAGCTTTGCCCCAGGGACAGGAGGGGCTGGACCCAGCTCCACCCAGGAGCTCCTGTGGGAGGGGGCATGGCAGCTGGGCGGCAGCAGGAGGCAAGGGCCCTGCCCCCATCTGGAGCCCCGCCATGCGGGGCCGTGGGGCTGCCTGTCGCCCCACACCCCTGCCAGCCAGCCTCCCGTTGCATTCTAGGTGGTAAAGGTTGGAATAGTGGAACCATCCTCAGCCACATCAGGTAACCCAATTCTCCCCATCCTTGGGGCCAGGACACAGGGAGGGCAGAGGCGGTCCCCAGCATGCCGGCCTCTGTGGGGCCTGAGAGCAGAGCCACATCCTCTGGGGGAGGGACGCCCCATGCCCCACAGTCCATGCCTCGCTGCAGTGCTTCTGCTCATGTAGATCAGGCGACCCTGCCACAAGAGGCCCATCCCCTCCTCCCCAGCCTGCGGGCTGCCTGGCCTCCCTGTCACGTCCTGGTCCAGCAGGCCTGGGGCTGCTCCAGGGGCAAAGCAGCGGGGGAGCTCAGTGCTGCTCCCTGACTCCTTCCCAAAGGTGACTCGGATGACGCGGCCCCCTCGGGCTCCAGTGTGCTCTCGTCCACCCCACCGTCCACATCTCCTGCGGCCAAGGAGGCCTCGCCCACCCCACCCTCCTCCCCGTCGGTGAGCGGGGGCCTGTCCTCCCCCAGGTAAAAGCAGCCACGGGAGGCGGGCTCCTGCTTCACTGGTCCAGGCGCCCCGCCCCCACTCCCTGGATGTGCTGCCCACCTGACGCATGTGGTCCACGCCCCAGCACAGCAGGGACTCGAGTTAGAGAACACTGGTGGTTACTGTGGTCACTGGCCACATCCTCGGGGTGCCAGGAAGCTGAGAGACGTGCTGAAGGGTGTGCTCAGAGTGGCGTTGGGGAGGGCACTCCCCAACGCCATAGAGCCAAGAGGACACGGGCTGCTTGGACCAGGATGCCCTGTGGGAGTGGTGGGGGCAGGAGACTGGGGGGATGGTCAGGTCCTGGCCTGGTGTCTCCCCAGTGTCCTAGGGACGGAAACCACAGAGAGTAAATAAGTGAGTGTGCTTTTCACACAGACGGGGGTTTGGAAACTGAAACGTGGGGAGAAGGTGTAGAAGACAACGGGTAGGTGGTCAGCAGCCCCTCTTGGCCGCTCTTGTGACCAGAACGCCCCTAACAACACTGGCTCAGTGGTCTGGGGCGGGGGTCAGTGCACCCCCATGGGCCATGTTGCAGGGCTGCCCAACTCCCACTGGCTGTACTTCTGACAGAGTGGTTGACCTGGGCCCTCCAGACTCAAAAAGGCAGCTTGGGAGAGCAGGAGAGCAGTAGGTCTGGACACTCCCAGGTGACCCCAGCATTGTGACTATGCCAGGGCCACAGGCATAGACTGGGCTGTCCCAGGAGACCAGGGACAGCCCCACAGTGGGCTCCAGGCCTCAGGCTCTCCTCTGCTCGCCAGCCACTGTAGGCAGCCCCTGAAGTTGGGTAGCACAGGCACCAGCTGGTCCCTCCTTGCTTGTGCCAGCCACAGGGATACCACCGTCACTGACTGGGACAGAGGGGTGAGCCTCCCTCTGCTTTCACAGCCAGGGCATCGGCGCTGAGCTGATGGGGCTGCAGGTGGATTACTGGACGGCAGCCCCGCCCGCAGACAGGAAGAGAGATGCGGAGAAGAAGGACCTGCCTGCTGCCAAAAACACGCTCAAGTGCACCTTCCGGTCTCTCCAGGTCAGCAGGCTGCCCAGCAGTGGCGAGGCCGCGGCCACGCCCACCATGTCCATGACCGTGGTCACCAAGGAGAAGAACAAGAAGGGTGAGGTGGGGGTGGCGGGCTGACTTCAGACAATCGAGGGGTGGCCATGTGTGTCTGGGGGCTGCTTCTGACCAGAGCCCCTAGCATAGGCCAGCTGGGTGGGCGGGAGGGCAGGTGGCCTCGGTCACAGCAAAAAGTGGGCATCCCAGATGAGTGGGGGTCCAAGGGCTGAGCCCGGCAGCCCCTCCTCTCCCTGGACCCAGAGGAGCATCAGGACAGCACGGCCCCTCTTCCTCCTAGTGATGTTTCTGCCCAAGAAAACCAAGGACAAGGACGTGGAGTCCAAAAGCCAGTGCATCGAGGGCATCAGCCGGCTGATCTGCACGGCCAAGCACCAACAGAACATGCTGCGGGGTGAGCATGGGGGCGCTAGTGAGCGGGGCGGGGTGGGTGGCCCTCCCAGGACTCATGCGCCACTTGTCCAGATGTCCTTCCCTCAGTGGGGAACCCTCGGGGAGTTGGGTCCTTGACCCATGGTCCTGTCGGTTATTCTGTAAAATATGCAAGTAAACCAGAGCAAAGTGGGGCCGCCTTTTTAAATTGCCTGCAGGAAATGCTTCTGTTTGCTATGAAACACTTATCACATAACCCCAGGTTGGAATGCACCTGGATAAGGCCCTGTGTACATGTAACAGCTCTTCAAATTCTGGCCAGTAATTTCTTAATCCTTTCTGCTCTTTTAAAAGGTTGATTTATGTATGTCAGACTTTTTATAGACGGTATTCTGCAGCAGTTGGTTCAGAATATGGAGCTCTTGAGGTTTTTCTCTTCTCTTATGAGCTTGAGTCTGATGACCACGGGGGTCAAGGACCTCCCAGTTTCCCTCCCCTAGATCTTCTGGTTTAAGTGGAGACTGTTGAAAACCCGCTTTGCAGACCCATGCTGGGGCAGAGGGGCACGTGGACAAGCAGCTCCCAGCGGGTAGCTTGGAGCCAGGGGAGGGTAGGCGGCAGAAAGGACTGGCCAGCAGGTCAGCCTGGGGGTTCCTGGGGGTGTCAGGCCTCTCTAGCCTTGTCCTGTGCCCTGGCTGGGAGGAGGGATGGCGCACTCACTGGCCTGGTGGGCACGTGGTCACACGCTCTTGTCCCCACAGTCCTCATCGATGGTGTGGAGTGGAACGACGTCAAGTTCTTCCAGCTGGCAGCCCAGTGGTCCTCCCATGTCAAGCACTTCCCCATCTGCATCTTCGGACACTCCAAGTCCACCTTCTAGCCCCGCCCACTGTGGGGCCGCCAGCTCCCCGCCCTGGAGCCCTGCGATGGCTGAGCCGGGAGGGCCCAGCTGCTTTTCTGTTAACATTTCAGTTTACTACAGAGACAGACCCTTAAAAACACAAAGAGAAACAGTCTTAAGTATGAATGTGCTCACAACCTGGAGACTAATGGGGTGGCTCCCCACGGGGAGCCTGTAACTGCTCTGCTTATTAACCAGAATGTTCTGACGGGCGGGAGGTCAGGCGGACGGTGTTGAGCTTGAGAATCATGGAAGGTGTGTTTTGGGCTCAGGACGCCCTGAGTCCCTCAGCAAGAAGGGTTCTCGACTTCGCGTCCTGTCCTTGAAAGCCAGGACTCTGCTTCCTTAGGGAGCCAGGGTCAGGTGGGCGACTGCACAGACCCCTGGGCTGCCTGTGTGCCCAGGCCCAGAGCTGGGTGGCCAGAGGCCGAAGGCCGGCTTCCTGTTGGGGGCATCCTGGGCAGAACACAGAGGCCGGTCAGCCCAACCCTGGGCCCCAGCTGCCAACCAGCCGAGACACCCCAGTGCCGCCCACTTGTGGTTCCCGATAAGCCCCAGCCTCCCGGGGCAGCAGAGGTTTTATAGTAGCGGATATTTTTAATGCTTTTGAATACATGTTACAATGTAGCTGCCAAACAGACTGCTCTTCTGAAGTCCCGGCGGCCCTCAGGGCTGTGGCAGAGCCAGCCAGCTGCCTACGTCCCAGACCCCGCGCCTGCCTGCCTCCACAGCACCCTCCTCAGGCTGTTCTTGAGACACTGCTATGCTTTTGCGAGTTATCCCTGCCCCAAGCATAGCAAGCACAGCGGTCCCTGCAGCAGGCCCTGGCCACTCAGCCCCCTGCTGCTGCCCCTCCAGCCCCTCCTGCTGGCTGTGGGGCGTCTGGCCAGGCAACCAGGTGTGTGTGTAGCACTCAAGTGGCCAGTGAATACTTAGGTGAGGCAGCCTGACTGCAGGGGCACTGTTGAAGCCTTGGGTGCAGCCAGGAGTACCTCGCGGGGGCTGGGGGCCCTGGCCTCTTTGGGCCAAGCTCCTCAGAGCAAGGTTCTGGGTTTGGGTCCCATCCTGGGGGGCAGCCTCGCCCTCCGCCTTCCTCTGCAGCATCCTGACCGCAGCCCCCCACACCCCTGCACCCCGGGTCTTCACAGGAGGAGCCCACCAGCTCCTGCCCCTTGCGGCTGTGGGCCCTGGTGGCCCTCCCAGGGGCCTGTGGACCTGGTTTCCTAAGGCCGAGAGCCACACAGGCTGTGCTCAGAAAACAGTGCCAAGGGCAGGACAGGCTGCAGGCCGCCCCCACTCCTCCTGAGGACAGGCCTCACCAACAGCCTGAGGCACAGAAAGGTACCACCCTCAGGAGCTGAGAGATGGCCTGTTTTCCTTACCTGTGACCTACCTGCTTATCTCCTCCCCCAGACGGGTGTACAGGGTCCGAGTGTCCATGGCTGAGGGTGGACAGGAGGCTAACTGGTGGACAGGACTTGGGCATGACCTTCAGTGCACCCCATGCCTCGGGTGCCTGCAGGCAGAACGCTGCACAGGGGACCCCCTCCCCACAAGAGCTCCTCCTCCCTGAAATATGCCTCCTCTGACAGCTCCTGGGACCGGGGGCCTGAGGCTAAACCCTGGCTTGGGGCCTGCCCCTCCCTGGGAAGGACCTGTGGTGAGGGTGCAGGCCCCTGAGCTGACGCCCCTCCGGCAACCAGTGGGGCATCCACCTGTGGCTACACCCAGAAGCAAGTCTTGGGACTGGAGCCTCCCTACCCTCGTTCCCACCACTGGGCCTCGGCGCTGTGGTCACTGCTCCTCGATTTCCTTTCCAAAGGTCAAACTCAACAGGAAAGAGGTGCAGGCAAAACACCCTTGGCTTAGCTTTTTAGCTGCAGAGCTGGTTTTAGGGCCAAGGGGCTTGCCCCATCCCCCAGCTGTGGACTGCCCCTTTCCTGGAGCCGTCCTCCCCCACACGCCTCCACAGCTCTGTGTACACTCGAGGGGAGGACACCCAGCGCCTCCACCCTCTGCCCCTGGGTCCCTTGCCGAGTGCCACAGGGCCCACCCGTCACACCATCCCTCAGCCCAGAGGTCGTGTAGCTGGCCCTGGCCACAGCAACTCCCTTGGTGACCTGGGCTGCACACACCCCTGTGCCTCAGTCTGCCTGTCAGCTAACAGGACAGTCACACCGCCTCCGCCTACCTCGTGGAGCTGTTCTGAGGGCGCACATAAAAGCACTTTGTCTCAAAAGAGGACGACCCAGAAGCTGAAGCCGTCCACAACTGAGCCATGCACCATGAGCTCGCTGTGGGGGCAGTGCCGGGTGTGTGGGCCCCACAGGACAGGAGCTGCCTCCCAGAACGGGTTCCCAGCCCTTTGGGTGACCAGAGGTACCTAGGATTCAAATGTTAAGGCCCTGGTCATGGTTGGGCTAGGCCAGGCTCCTCGAGGGACTGGCCGCCACTGTCCAGCATGGTGTGGGCAGGCTCCGCCCTCACCCTGTAGCCTGGCCCACCACTGTCTCCCTCCAACGGTCTCAGGTCCCCTGGGTCACCACCTTCTCAGGGCATGCAGGCCACTATCCTGGGTCAGTGTCACCGCCAACTGCAGCTCAGGGAGAAGGCCCCTGGGCACAGAGCCAAGTGTCTCTGCAGAAGCTGGAGGAATCAGAATGGCCAAGGCCAGCTTTGCTGCACCATCCTCACTTGCAAATGGGAAGACCTGACTGCCCTCTGGGGTCTGACCTTTGTCCAGGAACAGATTCCTCATGACAAGAGGGAGCAACTTGCTTCTGAGGGCCAGCTGCCTGACCTACACCTGTTCCTTGACTCCCTCCCCAGGCTGGCCCTGTCCTCTGCTGGGTGGGGAGGGAGAATACGTCCCTGGCAGGGGCCTGCAGGAGCCTGAGGGCAGGGCTTGGTGGCACCCCCGGGGTCTGCCCCTGCAGGCCAAAGGGTGCCACTGTGCGCTTCTGCACACCACCATGCACTTCATTGCGCCTTGTTTGGTTTCTAGGATGTACGTGTTGCTAGTCTTTTTTCTTCAATGGAAAACAAGATTAATGTAAATAACCTTTTGGGGAACAGATTCTAATCTGTCACGTATGTGACCACGTGGACTATTTTAAGGTGCTGATGCGACACTAATAAACCTGGGGGACACTCCCCCAGGGCCTCCCTCGCCTGCTGTGTGATTCCTCGCGGCGGCCACAGCCCCCACCCTGAACCTCCGTCCGTCCGGGCGCCAGCTCCGCCCTGTGTCCGCGCTGCGGGCGGCGCTTCGAGGTCCCCACGGGGAACTGGCGTCGGCGCCGCGGGGAGGGCGCTGCTAGGGGGCGGGGGTCGGAGACCGGGGGGGACGAGGGGCCGCGGGCGTAGGACCCAAGGGGGCTCCGGTCGAGGAGCCCCAAGTTCCGGTTCGCGCCGTGGAGACCCCCCGGAGGCGAGGTCTGGGGCACGGACGGGTGGGGGCGTCTGCGAGGCCAGCCGCTCTGAGCGCACGGGGCCGTGACTCCGATAGCCCGCGAGAGGAGGTCCCAGCTGACGGACCCCGGCACCACACCAGGTCTGCGTGGCAGAGCCTCCGCCGCGGGGCTAGCGGAGCCCGCGTGCGCCCCCCGACGGCCGGAGGACAGGGCGCAGGCGCGGCGCTGCCGGAAGCGGAAGCGGCAGGGCGGGGCTTGCCGGGGCGGAAGTTCTCAGGGCTCGGCTCCGCCCCCTCGGCCCCCCCAACCGCTGTGGGCCCCACCCCAACTCTTTGACCCTCCCACCGCAGAGGCCCGCCCCTTCGCCCCTCCCAGCCCTCCCCACCTCCACCCCAGTGTACCCCGCCCCTCCCCCACCTCCACACCGCAGTGTACCCCGGTCCTCCACCGTCCCGTGTCCCTGCCCCTCCCCCACAGTACTTCAGTGTACCCCGCCCCTCCCCCGCCTCCGCACCCCAGTGTACCCCGCTTCTCCTCCACCATACCCCCGACCCCCGGTGTATCCCGCTCCTTCTCCACCATACCCACAGTGTACCCCGCCCCTCCCCGACCTCCACACTCGGTGTTCCCCACTCCTTATCCTGCCCTTCCCCCACCACACCCCTAGTGTACTCCACCCCTCTTCCACTGAGCCCCGCTCCCCAAGTGGTCCCCTCCCCCGACACTCCACCGTGTGTCCTCTTGTCCTGTCCTCCGCGCCCGAGTTGGGGGGAGAGGCGGGCTGCGTCCACTGGGGTGTTCTCACCGTCCTAGGCCTCGGAGTTTGTTCCCAGAGGCATTAAGGTGAGGTCACGGGGTCGGGAGGAGGGAGGCAGGCGCGAGAGCTGGGGAGCCCTTCATTCCTGGGCTGTCCCATCGTTCCTGCTTTTGTGCATAGGCCACAGGGTCCAGGGAGTGCCTGCTGAGGGCACAGGCCCCCGGAGCTGGAGCCAGGGTGGGAGGCCAGGGTGCAGGGAGAGGGGGTACCCCTGGGGGAGGCAGAATCAAGGCAGCGTGCTGCAGCTACCCAGCCTGGGGTGACCATGTGGGGAAAAATGGCAGCAGGAGCTGAGGGACCCAGGTCACTCAAAGGGGTCGGCCATTGGGTCTCACTGGCCTGAGGCCCACCCAGCGCTGTCTGGCCAGTAACGGGAAGGCAAGCCTAGCAGAGCCTCACACTGCCTCCATCTGCCCGAGGGACACAGGTGACATTGAGGACCTCCCCCAGAGCCCCAGAGGCACAGACCAGCAGCCTGCGAGGCTGAGATGGACAACAGGAAGCACTTGGTTAAGGCCACCCTGGGGAAGAAACCAGAATTGCAGCCATCCCAAGAGTGCAGGCAGCCCTCTCCCCTGCCCAGCCCGACCGTGGCCTGGGGCCAGCACAGTGCCCAGAGCAGCGGTCAGCAGATGCTGCAGACTCCGGACTGGGTAAGCTGAAGACTCCTCTCTGGGAACCCCAGGAACTGGCTTTGGAGGTGGACTGGCCCGGGTGTGTGGAGAAGGGATCCTGCCAGACTCGGGGAGGGCTGAGTGGCACCTGACGAGAAGCAGGTGCTGGGTGGGGTGCACACAGGGTGTCAGCTCTCTTCCCTCAGCCCCGGGTGGGACTGAGGAGGGCTTGTACTCCTCCTACCTCCCACAACTGTGGGCCATCCACCTCTGCTGGTCACCTCGGAGGGGCCACGTGAGGCCAGGAAGAGTGGCCCACCTCAGTCCTCCCCAGCACCCCATCACATGTGGGCCGAGAGGGCGGCACCAAATGGAGGGAGCCCAGTGCAAGGAGCTGTGCCCCACAGCAGGGCCAGCGTCCTACCAACCAGGTGGGCAGGCAGTCAGCAGGACTTGTCACCGAAAGTTGTGACTAAAACGTTCTTAGAGACTCTGCTGTGACAACCCCAGACTTCAGGCACCTCTCTGTCCGCCCCCCCCCACACACACACACAGGATAGGGGAGCAGCTGCTGGGTTTCCACGCAACTGTGAGAGTGGCCAGGGCAGAGTGTCTCCAACCCTAGGGGACGGACGCTTCATAGGCAAGGAAGCCAGACCCTCAGGAGTTCTGTATGGTTCCCTGTGTGTAAGGGTCAAAACCAGGCAGATGAGTCCAGGCTGTGACAAGCCAGCTGCACACGACGCTGGCCACGTGACCAGGTCCACATGTGGGAGCCCGTCAAGCCATGTGATTAGATGTGTCTGCACGTGTGTTTGCCGTAGTCAACGGTTTACATAAAAAAGGTGATGGAAGAAAGAAAGCGGGCTCCCCGAGCTGCCACCATGTGCCCTCCCAGGTGTGTCCCATGGCCAGGATGCCTGCCAGGGGCTGGAGGAGACCAAACCAGCAGACCCCTCAGCTTCCATGAGGCTGACATCTCAGGACATATCAATAGTCCACGACATAAACACACAAACGTGTCACCTATGAGGAGTGCAGGCTCCTCAGGAGGAGGGATGGGACCAGGGGCTTCCATTCTGGCCAGGTGGTAGGGATGCGGGAGCAGCAGTGTCAGATCTACATTCTCCTGCAGGGATGGAGGCGTCTGGCGGCTCTTGGACAGTGGCAACCTGCCATGTTTGCAGTTCCGAGAGGTGGGCTGGCGGCTGTGGTTTATTGGAGGGTGGGGGACGAGGCAGGAGAGCAGGAAAGAAAGGCACTGGGGGAGGCAGCACGGAGGACAGGGGTTTGGGTGGAGGCTGGGAAGGGGTGCTGGCAGACCCATCTCCACAGGCAGACTCCTAGGCTTCTGGTTTGGGGTCAGGGATCCCTGCGGTGTCCCCCACAACCTGGCCACCCTCCCATGTCATCCCATCTCTTCCCTCCACTGCTCCCAGCCCTTGGGGAATGTCAGCTGCTTGCCATGGGCTTGAGGGGTGCACCGGGCTACCCTCTCTCTGACCTTCCTGCATGGTGTTCTTCCTCTTTGTCCCTCTCAGCATGCCCTTGGTGTGGAATGCTCTTACTCCAGATCTTCCCAGGGCTGGCCCTTTGTCAGGCATCATCTTCCAGGGAGCTTGGCTAACATAGTCAGCTGCACCATTCCCTTCGTCTCTGTCCCTTCCCAGCCCGAACCCACAAGAGCCGCCCTTGTCTGCAGTGCCCCGCATGGCGAGGACACATGCTCACAGAAGTGCAGAGACCTCCCCCGATGGGGGGGTCTGCAGACATCCAGCCTTGCACAGAGGGTTGGGCAAGGGTGTGCATCTCTGCTTCCTAACAATCCCGCCAAAATGACCACAGAGGGTTCTGAAGAAGGCAGGAACCTGAGGGAGGGCTGGCCAACAGGAGATGGTGACCACATTCCAATGGGTGGCCATGGGTTGGACAGAGTGGGAGGGTCAGCTCTCAACTGCATAGTGGCAGGTGGCAGAAGCAAGAGTGCTGCCCTAGCCACCAGCCCCAATCTACCCACATCGCTGATCCACTCTAGTCCTCACTTCAAGTGTGAAATAACAGCCAAGGGCAACAGACATTGGAATAAAACCTCTGTTGTGAAGGAGAGCAAAACACCTAGGAAAAAAGGAAATGGAAGAACCACAGCAGTTATGGGCAGAGTAGAGGAGAGCACCGTTCCCATGATGACTTGTGCCATCTCGGGAGAATTGGTCCATGCAGCCCAGCGAGAGGGACGGGGAAGGTGAACACTGCAGAGGAGGTGCTGCCGGTGCCAGGGGAGACATGTGGCTTCAGTGCAGCAGAATGGACTGGAAGCCATCCACAGCAGAGGGTCCGGGAAGACCATCCAGACAACCGCATGGAAATCAGTAGCCTTTAGGTATCAACAGCAGACTCTAGAAGATAAACGAAAAGGCACGTCTGACAACAGGAATAAACTTAACAAGAAATACACAAACCTATCTATTTGAGAGAAACTTTAAACCCCCCACCCCCGAAAGCATTACCAAGAGACTTAACGGAAGAGACACCGTGTTCTTGAAGAAAGACTCGCCAGCACAGAGGGTTCTCCCCAGGCAGTTCACAGTCAGTGTCAGCAACGATGAAAATGCCAAAAGTTCTTTTCTTTTTCAATACAGCAAACTTGTCAAATGGAAAAATAAGCAAGAATAAGGCCAGCCCTAGCAGATATGAATTCCTATCGCAAAGCTTCAATTATCAAAGCAATAAGGTCGTGGTGCATGATATGTGAACAGCAGAACCGAATAGAAAATCTGGAAATTGACCCAAATGCCTACAGACACTTAGTGTAGGATAACGATGGCATCTCAGATCAGTGAGGGGAAGATGGGCTTATCAGTAAATTATGCTGGGCAACTGTGTAGCCATCTAGAAGAAAGGGAGTTGTAGCCATGCCTCTTACTGAGTACCAGGAGAAACTCCAAACTCATCCAAGTTTTCAGTGTAGAAAAATAGAACCATAAAAGGGCTAGAAGGAACCCTGGGCAGATTCCTTTATGACCACAGAGTAGGGGAGACCTTTCTAACCCAAGTTGCAAGTCTAGAAGCCATGAAAGAAAAGAGGGATGCATTTAACCACATGTGAAAAACAAACAGAAACTCCTACAGAGGCAAAATAGACATGCCGAGTAAAGTGAGAGATGACTGACGAGGCCACTGAGACTCTTCAGTGGGGAAAGGACAGTCTTATCAACCAGTGGTGCTGAGAATACTGGAGATCCACACATGAAGGAATGAAGTTGGGCTCTTACCTAACACCACATACAAAAGTTAACTCAAAATGGATCAAAGACATAAATGTAAGAGCTGAAACTACAAAGCTCCTAGAAGAAAACACAGGGGAAGAGCTTCGTGACATTGGACGTGGGTGACTTCTTGGATACGGCACCAGTGGCACAGGCAACAAAAGCGAAAGTAGACAAACGGGACAACATCAACCTTAAAAACTTCTATGCAGCAAAGGACACAATCACCAGAGTGAAAGACAACCGACAAAACGGGAGAAAATATTTGCAAATCGTATATCTGGTAAGGGATTAATATCCAGAATATATAGAGAACTCCTAAAACTCAACAACAACAAAAAACCCAATTCAAAAATGGGCAAAGGACTTGAATAGACATTTTTCCAAAGAAGGTATACAAATGGTCAACAAGTACATGAAAAGATGCTCAACATCGTTAGTTATAGGGAAGCACAACTCAAAACCACAATGAGATACCACCTCACACCCATTAGGATGGCTGTAATAAAAAAACAAATGTTGGCAAGGATGTGGAGAAATAGAAACCCTTGTGCACTGCTGGTGGGAATGTAAAATGGTGTAGTTGCTATGGGAAACAGTATGGTGGTGCCTCAAAAAATTAAGCAGAGAATTACCATATGATCCAGCAGTTCTACTTCTGGGTATATGTCTGAAAGAATTGAAAGCAGGGACACAAACAGACATTTGTACATCCGTGTTTACCACACCATTATTCACAATAGGCAAAAGATGGAAGTAAGCCAAGTGTCCATCAACAGATGAATGTGGTATATACATCCAATGGAATATTATTCAGCCTTAAAAAGGAATGACATTCTGACATATGTTACAACACGGATGAACCTTGTGGACATTATTGCTGAGTGAAATAAGCCAGACACAAATGGACAAAAACTGTATGATCCACTCATAGGAGGGACCTGGAGGAGTCAAATTCATAGAGACGGAAGCAGAATGGAGGGTGCCAGGGGCTGGGGGAGGGGGTGGGGAGTTAGTGCTTAATGGGGGCAGAGTTTCAGACTGAGAAGACAAAAGAGTTCTAGAGATGAATGGTGGTGGTGGTTGTACAACAGTGTGAATGTACTTAATGCCACTGAACTGCACACTTAAAAATGATTAAAATGGTAAATTTTATGTTATGTATATGTTATCACAATAAAAAACATAAAAAGGGAAGAGAAAAAAGAAGGAACAAGATGTCATTTGATGACATACAGCTGCCTGTGAGGAACAGGGTGAAGCAAGATGAACTCTGCCAAGTCCCAGATGTGGTCTTTCCATGATGAGTGGGGTCTGGCCCAGCAGGAAGGGCTGGTGAGCGGGGTCTGGTCCTGAGGAATTAAGCAAGGACACAGCACTGAGAGACAAATAAATAGCAGGAGGTTATGAAAGCAAAGCATGAGGCATGGAGGGGAACTTGAGAGCAACATGTGCCTAATAGAAGTTCCGGAAGTACAGGAGAGAGAGACTGAGTGAGGCCACCCTGGGCCCTGGTGCCCCACCAGCTGACCCTGCGGGGCTCGGGCCAGTCTGGACTGGACACCCTGGGGCAACTGGGGCCAGCAGGTTGTGCTGAAAATGGAGATGAACGTGAGCTGTCTTCCTGCAGGAACCCCCAGGCCACTTGCTGCCCCGGACACCCAGCCCCCCACAAAGGCACCAGGAGCAAGGCCCAGAGGGACAGGGATCAGTGTGTGGGACATGCAGCACACATGTCGGCAAGAGAGAGACGGTCCCCACAATGCTCAGCCTTTCATGGGGATGGAACCCCAACTGGCAAGAAAAAAAGTAAAATGTATTTGATGTCAGAGAAATAAATGAAAACATTTGACAAAAATGGGAAAGGCCAGAAGATACAAGTGTTGGCAATGGTGTGGGGAGCAGAGCCAGTGCCTCCTGCTGGTGGGAGTGTGACGTGGCCGGCCATGAGGCAGCACCTGGAGAAGGTGAAAGGGCCACTGTCCAGGGAGAGCCCACATAAGGACACTGAGGACAGCCCCGAGTCCCATCAGTTGGAGATGTTAAATAATCGGTGAATGTTCATTCAGGTGAAGGCCATACAGCAGTGACAATAAGTGAATTAGCCCCTAAGAGTCCACGTGGAGATGTCTCAAAAGGGGGTTAAGTGAAAAGCACATGGAAGAACATTCTACAGCCCGTGGTACTGTTTACCTACATTTTAAGACCAGCACGTGTCTTATACCATTTAGGACCACATCCGAAAGCATGAACTGAAACCCGTCCTACCCATGCTCGGAGTGTGGGCAGAGGAAAGAACAGGGATGATGAGACCTTATCAACCATGTTTTATTTCTTGGGGAAAAAAATCTGAAGCAAACATGGTGTTGTCCATTGAATAGTGGATTCCTGAGTTTTAAAATATATTTTCCGTTGCTTTTTTCCCACATAGTTATCATTCTTAATTGTAAACCAAGCGCGTGCCTAAGGCCACGCTGGGGTGGGGCAGACCCTCCACTGGCAAGCCCGGGGGTGCAGGTCTGGGAACCAGGGATTTGTCATGGGCTGCAAGGACCCTCCCTGGGTGGCTGGCACAGCCCTGCCCTCGCCAGCAGTGACCTGGGCGTACCCCAAACACGTCTGAGGCCAGTGGCCTGGGTGCAGTGTCTAGATGCCTGGGGGCACCTGACAAACCTAACTGTTGATTCTGGAAGTGCCTCAGGCCTAAGTTTACAGCAGTCCCGTGACAAATAACCAAACTCACCACCCCAGCGGATTTAAGAGCATTCTCAGAGGAAAATGATCCAGTGACAAGGTGAGTAAAGAAAAAAAGCCGAGAGCAAGTTGAGGAGCACAGTTACTAATGAGCTTGACTTCCTGGAGGCTTCGATGTTGAACAAGAGAAAATTGCCTCTTTTTTCTGTTGGACTTTAGGGTGTCAACGAATAACACTCTCCTTGTCCCTCCTAAAACTCTGAAATGTTCAGGAAAGGTGTTTGAGAAGCAGGCGCCCCCAGGACGGAGCCCTGGAGAGGCAGGAGCAACCGAGTGTGAGAGTGGGAAGCAAGTGGCCTCTGGTGACTGGCGTCACAGCTGCCCTTCCGAAGAGACCGCACTCAGCAGGCTCACCTGTTCCACCGAGCTCCGAGCAGCGTGGCGGGTTCTCTGTTGATGTGAACGTGGAGTGAGGGTCCTGGGATGGAGGAAATGGGGAGCACAGGGAGCGGAAAACCTCCAGAATCTCAGAAAGAAATCCTCGAGGAGGAAGGGAAACATCCCCTGCACACAACATGGAAAGGATGCTATTTTTTAGAAAGGAACATTCAGAAAATAAAAGAGCTCTTAATAAACAGAACAGAACTGAAATGTTTGATGAAGGATTGGAATATAAAATTGAGGAAACTGCCTGGAAAATGGAAGAGAGAAAGAAATGGGCAGTGTGAGAAAAGATGGGAAACCTGGAGGAACCATCCAGAAAGACCAACGTGCAGCTCAAGAGGAGCGATCGACAGTGGGAGTGGATCACCAGAGAGCCGAGCAAAGACCCACGTTTTGGCAGAGGAGCAAGGGCGTTTCACCGCCAAGTCTCACAATGTTGGGAATAAAGCAGAGCCCCTGAAAGGTGATTATCTGAATTTGTATTACCAAAATTGATTCTTAAAAATCCTGAAGAGACCAATCATAACAAAGGACATTCTCAAGTCCCAGATCTTCCCTAAATGAAGAATTTAAGGGAGGGCACTCCCAAGCAATTAAGAAATGTCATCCCCATCGATGAGGTTTAAGCTGCCCAGAGCCACTTCTTCTATGTAGGGAGCCACTATCATTTGACATCAGTGCCGGGTAAGAGGAGGAGAGGGTAAAAGGGAAAAAGAAAGGAGATCCTGTGCCAGTCTCACTGTGGCACAGACCCAGTAAGTAAATCAAATCAAGCAGCAGCTAAAAGACTAAACCTCACAACCGTGAGGGTGTACCCCCCGTGCTCCTGGCCTCCAGGAGAGCAGGGACTTCGCCTCTATTCTTCACAGTTCTGTCCCCAGGGCCTAGGATGGTGCCTGGCACACAGTGGGTGCTCAATGAATTTACATCGAATAAATGAAGTTGCGTATAAATTCAAGAAAATTGTATCCCGAGGACAAAGGAATTTGGAGATCTATTAATAAAATTCTCTACATTAACAAAGGAGGAAAACCACATGATTATCTCAATAGACATTGAAAAATAATGTTAACAATTTCGGTATCTTTCCTTAAAAACAAAACAAATATAGGGGCCAGCCCGGTGGCGTAGTGGTTAAGTTCGTGTGCTCTGCTTCGGTGGCCCAGAGTTCACAGGTTCAGATCCCTGGCACAGACATACGCACCGCTTGTCAAGCCATGCTGGGGTGGTGTCTCATATAAAGTAGAGGAAGATGGGCATGGATGTTGGCCCAGGGCCCGTCTTCCTCAGCAAAAAGAGGGGGATTGGCAACGGATGTTAGCTCAGGGCTGGTCTTCCTCTCACACACACACACACACACACGCACAAAAACAAATATAAAAACCTATTGATTCTTAATAAGGTAGGAAGAGATGGACATTTCCGTAACTGGATAAAGGGGAGCTGTCAAGGGCCCACGTGGACATCACCAGAAATGTTTCTCCCAGATTCAAGCAGCAGGCAGGGACGCAAACATCACCATGACAATGAAACAGCATGCAGGGAACTGGCGCCTGTGCAGAAGCCAGGAAAGGGAAGGAGCTATAAATACCTGAAAAGAAAAGGTGAAATGGTCACCATGTGCAGCTAAAATACTGTCCACCTAGAAAATCCACACAAGCCAATTAAAAAAAAGACCACTAATAAAAGAGGAAGATTGGATATATGATCACCATTCCCAAGTTAATAGTTTTCAGCACACTAAAAATAACCAACCAGAAAATGTAATGGAAAAAAGCATCCATTCACTTTAGCAACAGAAACTATGACGTCCTTAGAAATAAATCTGTTCCTGTTCTATCACATGTGAAGAACAATGTAAATGTCACTGAATCACAGAGAGAAGACCTAAAGTAGAGCTGTACCATAATATTGGACAGGAAGATTTAATGTTTTAAACCTTCCAGATTTCCCCAAAATAACTAATTCAATGCAATCCCAATTTTTAAAATAAACTTTTCATGAATCTTGAAAATTTTATCCTAAACGTACATAGTGTTTCTGGCAGTGTATTAGTTATCTTTTGCTGCGTAACAAATTTCCCCAAAACTTAGCTGCTTAAAACAATAATCAATATTTTTGACTCAGTTGCTCTGGGTCAGGAATCTGGGTGGCTCAGGAAGCTCAGCTGGGTGGCTTCAGCTCAGGGTCTCTTGTGAAGTTGTAGTCAAGATGTCAGTCAGAGCTGCAGTCATCTGAAAGTGTGAATAAAGCTGGAGAAGCTGCTGCCAGGGTGGCTCCCTCACAGGGCTGGCAAGTCAGTGCCGGCTGTGGGCCAGGAGGGCTCCGCCCCTCACCTCATGGACCCCTCCACGGGCTGCTTGAGTGTCCTCACGTCATCGAGGCTGGCTTCTGCCAGAGCAAGAGATTCAATGGACAGCAAGGAGGAAGGTGCAGTGCTTTGTGACGTAGCCTTGGAAGTCACACTCCATCATTTCTGCAACAGCCAATTGGTTACACCAGTCATCAGTTTAATGTGGGAGGGAAGACAGGGCATGACTCGGAGGGCGTGTGGGAGGTGAGCATCCCTGGATGCCATTGTGGAGGCTGGCCAACACAGGCAGTGAGTTAGACTCGAGTCACAGGCCCAACAAATCCGAGCAGGAGAAATACAAGGAATCGATACGCAGAACCATCATAGTGAGACTGCAGGGCGCCAGAGACAGACGATCTCAAGGCAACCAAAGAGGAAAGATGGAAGATGTTCGAAGAAGCGACTGTGAGACTGACGTCAGCACCGCAGGAGCTCAGTGCAGTGGAATGGCAGGTGCGTATGCTGAGAGAAAATAACTGTCAACCAGGGATTTTATGCCCAGCAAAAATATCTTTTAAGAAGAGGGCAAGATAGATAAATAAATAAAATAAGTGAAAACCAGGATTTTCCCCCAGCAGACCCTCACCTCAATTCTGAGAGCAGACCCCAAACAGCAGGAAAGTAACCTCAGAGAGAAGGTGTGCAATGGATGATGAATGAGGAGCACAAAGAAGGAAGTCTGTGGGCAAACTAAAACTCATGTGGATGGGCACCACAATCACTGGACATGCTCCCACATGGAAAACCCAGGGTGGGTGAATATGCGCACCCACGACGGCTCAAGTGTCAGGAGCGGTGCCTGTGAGTGGGGCTGAGTGTTCTGAATGCCTTATGTTGCTAGAGAAGACAATGTGTGTCACCTTTAGACTCTGAGGAGTTTGCACACACACTGTGATTACACCAGAAGAATAGGAAGAGAACCACTTCCAAAGAAGTAGAGGGGAAAATGGGATAGAAACAATACTCGATCAACAATCCAGAAGAAAGAAGAGAGACCAGAGAAAAGCCCATAAAACAGGCAGGACAAATCAAGCATGAGATAAGGCAGCAGGTGCAATTACCAATGTCAGTTAATTCAGTAATGGAGATGGACCACACGCCCCAGTTAAACAGCAGACGTCATCAGAGCGGGCTGAAAACAACCCAGTCCCTCGATATGCACATGAATGTGTAGGGAGTGAAATGTGGGAATATTCCAACCGAGTGGGATGAAGACAGACCATGAGTAGTCTCGCATCTGTTCACCTCGCACTTTGCTGCCAAACTCTGGAGTTAGAGCGAGGGGGCGCCGGCAGCAAGGGTGGTCCGGCAGACATGCTCATGAGTGAAAGAAGCAAGTGACAGAATTATCTGTGCAGTGTGGTTCCCTTTATTCAGAGTTCAGAAACGTGCAAAAGTAAACAATATATTACTGTGTAGTAAAAATATAATTTGAAAAAGTAAAGATGTTTTTAAAAAACTTACTGGAATCTTTTTGGAAAAGAAGCCCTGCAAGAATTTTGAAAAATAAGAGCAAAGCCTTACTTGCCTGCTTTAAGCTCCAGCAATTAAATTGTGTGGTATTGGGACAGAGGTTGGCAAGTAGATCCACAATCCAGCACAAATAGTCCAGAAATGGACCCTTGCTTAAATCTGGGGATTTAATGTATGCTTTGCATGGCGTTGCAGAGCAGTGGGAAACAGACTTTTCCGTGAATGGTCTTGGGATGATTGGCTATCCATTTAGAAGATCGTAAAGTAGATCCCTCACCTCTCATCAAACACACACACACACAAACCAAACATCAAAAGCAAACCACAGAAGCACTGGGAGAATGGAGAAGAGTGGTATTTAGAATCTCAGAGTGGGAAATGCCTGTCTTAGACCAAACACATCAGCCATGCAGGAAAATCCTGACAAACCTGACTGCAGTTTCTCAAGTTTGGTACAATCCAAGACACAAAAATGTTATAAGATGGTCTGGAAGAAAACACTGGTAATGTTTCTAACATTCCAATGTCTACCAACCAGAATCTGTGAAGAGATGCTGAAAAGCAATGAGAAAACACTTTTTAAAACCGAGTAGAAAAGTATATAAAGACTATGGACTTACAGTTCATAAAAGAAGAAACTAAATGGACACTAAACATGAAAGGGTTGGCAAAAAGGATGAAGATGGATGTACGTGGAGTTGGTGAGGACACAAGGAAAAGGGCACTTGTAATTCTGTTTTATTAGTTTTTCAAAGAACCAGTTTGTGATGATTGTCCATTTTTTTTGTTTTAACTTATTCATTAATCTTTCCTAATTATGTCTTTACACTTTCAACGACTTTCTTCTTTTCTTAGCTTGTTGAATTATTCACTTCATCACTGTTCTGGGCTTTTTTCTCATGATGCGTGAGAGCTGCCGCCTGTCTTCAGAGGCCAGCTTTGACCACCTCGAAGCTCGTGGTGCATCGTGCTCCCGTCGCTCATTTCTGAATGAACTGGAGTTCAGTCTCGATTTTCCTTTTCACTGGGGAGCTGATTAGAAGGGTGTTCTGGAATGTCCATGCCAATAGGAGTGTCTTGTCATCCTTCCGTTATTAATTCCTAATTGTATTGCTTTGCAGTCGCGTAAGGTGACCCTGTGAGTCCTGCGCTGGCGGCTCTGTTCTCTTGGTGGCTAGAGCACGGCCAGTGTGTGCGAACGCTCCGTTTGTTTGGTGAGAACATGGGGTCTCTGGGTTGGAGAGGCCTGGGCCTGTTCTCTGGCTCTTCTCCCTGACTTAAATCTTCATTTTTACATTCCTTCTGGCACAGCATCCTGGTTGTCCCTGGGGGGAGTCATTGCCCACACCCCCCTTCTTCGTTTTCTGTGCACTGATTATTAGTCTTTCCCAAACTTTCCAACAAAGCTGTGACCCTCCTCTCAGCAACGAGCCAGCACATCAGGGAGCCCGGGAGCTCCTCTTCCTGCTAGAGCCCTGTCTCCCGTGGCAGCGGCACAGCTAGGTCCCGCCCATCCCTCTGGCCCAAGGACCCTCCCCGCGCTCCTCTGCCCACCTGATTCCGGCCCTTGGTCTTTGCACTTCTCGGTTTACTCCCTTGTCTGGGTGGAGCGCCTCATCTGGTGGCTTTCTCGAAGGGTTCAAGTTCTTGAGACTTTAAAGTTATGGGACTATGTCTGTTGTGCCTCCACATTTGAATGCTACTTTGGTTGGGTGAAAATCCTGAGTGGGAAACCAGGGATTTTAAGGTGTGGTTCCATTACCTCCCAGCTTCCAGTGCTGCTGCTTGACATCCTAGACCGTGCGGACCCTAAGCCTCTGACCGGCCCTGCTTCTCAATCTCTGCAAATTTTTAAGATCTTTCTCCCCCTGCCAGTGTTCTGAAACATTGCCTCACTGCCCGCTGGTGCCTGTTTCCTTTCATCGTCCACGTGGGCCCTTTCCCTCTGGAGCCTCGAGCCCTTCATCTCTGGGAAGTGTGTGTGTTCATTTTCTCTGCTCTCTCTTTCTGAAAGCTTTATTGGTTGGAAGTTGGACCTACATGATCTGTTCTCAGCTCTCTGTGTTTGTTTCCAGGTCTTCTCTGTTAGTCAGCATTTGCCGTGATGATGCTCTGGAACAAGCAACTCCAAAATTTCCATGATACACAGCAACAAACTTTTGTTTTTCTGCCCATGGGTCTGAGGTCAGTGGGGTTTGTGCATCTTCTCTCAGACGTCTTCCCAGAGAATGCTGTGCTCATGGTGGATGGCAGAAAGACAAGAGGCCAACTCACACCACACAGGCATATTGAACGTATGGGCTCTGTTACCATTCTGTGGACTTGCCCAGCATCAGTGGGGCAGGAAAATATACTCCAGTGGGCAATACTGTGACATCACTTATTAAGGGAGAGGCGTGGACTTCTGTTACAGGAAGGGAGTGAAGAATTAGAGACAACCATCTGCCACACTTTCTACGGAATTGTTAATTCTGACGCCACATTCAGAGCTTATTTCTGTTCTCTGAATGGCCCCTTTTTGCATCCTCCTCTTCTTGTTTCATGGATACACCATATCTGGCAGAAGAACAATGACAGTGGGGGAGGGGGCAATAACTCCCTGTCTTCTGAGTTTCGTTCATCCTTGCAGGGTTGTTTGGGGTTCTGTTTTCGCGGCAGAGGCTCTCGCAGACATTGGTGGTACCTGCCCTTGGTCTGTATTGCAGAGTGGGGCGTGCAGGCCTGGCTTTAGGCTCTGTGTGCTTAGGTGCGGCCTCTTCTCTGGGGCTGGTCATTGTCCCCAGAAAGGAGCCCTCCCCTTTCCTGGGGGAAGGGGAGAATAGCCAGGCTACCTCAGTTCTTGGTGCAGAGTAGAAAGAGGGGCTGGGGACTTCACTTTTTTTTTGGCTTAAACGACAGAAATTTATTCTCCCAGTCTGGAGACTAGAAGTTCAAAACCAAAGTGTCAGCAGGGTTGGTTCCTTCTGAGGGCTGTGGGGGAAGGACCTCTTCCAGGCCTTTCTCCTTGGCTTGTGGACGTCTTCTCCCTTTGTTTCCTCACATTGTCTTCCTTCTGTATGTCTGTGTCCAAATGTCCACTTTTTTTCTTTAACCTAACCACTAAGTGCACGGTTCAGTGGTGTGAGGTATATTCACATTGTCGTGAAACAGATCTCCAGAACTCTTTTCATTCTGTCCCCATTAAACACTAACTCCCTCCCCCAGCCCCCGACACCCACTATTCTGCTTTCTGTCTCTATGAATCTGACTCCTCTAGGAACCTCATTTGAGTGGAATCGCACAGAAGCTGTCTTTTTATGACTGGCTTATTTCACAAAGCATGATGTCCTCAAGGTCCACCCACGTTGTAGCAGGTGTCAGGATCTCCTTCCTTTTTAAGGCTGGGTAATACTCCATTGTATGGATTTACCACACTAGACTCATCCATTCATCGGTTGATGGACACTGGGGTTGCTTCCACCTTTTGGCTATTGTGAATAATGCTGCTATGAACATGGGTGTAGAAATATCTCTTGGAAATATCCTGCTTTCAATTCCTTTGGATATGTACCAGAAGCAGGATTGCTGGATCATATAGTATAGTTCTATTTTTAATTTTTTGAAGAGTGGGGACTTCACTTTGAGTTTGTCCTAATCCTCTATTTTTAGCATGCCCCCCCCCCACCCATGGCAATCCAGAGAGTGGCCTCCTGTCTTCCCCTAGGGCTGTGGCAGGATGGCAACTTGGCTGGGCAGAATTAGGGACGGGCTCTGGGGGTCTTTCACAGACAGTCCACCTGGGAAGTTCTACCGGGGTGGGCGGCGGGCGCAGCAGGGAGCCTGCAAGAGTGCGGCCTGCTTCTGGCCTTTGCCACTTGGAAACCACTTTTCAGCCTCCTGCCTTGTGCTGACCGCCCTCCTCCACTGGCACCTCACCGCCTGTTCTTGTGTCCTTATGGATTCCTGAGCACTACTTTCTCCCCTACCTCTCTGGTCATTTTAGAGGGGCTTGGGGGAAGAGCGGCTGACCTTCGGTCCGGCTTTTCTTGAGGCACATGACAGTCTGGCGGCCTGTTCTCGCCCGCCTCCCTGGAGTGCTGGCGGGGGCCAGCTCAGGAGGGCCGCTTCTGCCCGGTCACATCGGGCCACCAGCTGGGTGGGCCCTGGCCTCCGCTGTAAGGACTTCAGCGTCGAGGGGCGGCCCCTTGTACAGTAAAGCGGGGCAGGTGCTGGGGCCGGGATGTCCAGGCGCAGAGCCGCTGTGCAAATCCACAGGACCAGAGACTGCGAGGCCACGCCCGCCTGCCCGCACTGGGGGCCTGAGCTGGATCCTGGCGACGCTCGGCAGACTGCACTTTAGAGAACACCCCCGCCCCCCCCAACTTGGAGGGTGCAGAGAGATGGCGGGTGCAGGGACAGGCAGCCATGGGAACCGGCGCAGACCCCCGCCCTGTCCCCGCAGGTGTGCGAGCCGCCGGAGAGCAGGCGCCCGAGCCGCCGCTGGAGTGTCAGCATCGACGAGCGCCGGCGGCTGGCCGTGCTGGGCGGCTGGGAGAGGCCCGGCGCCGCCGGGGGCCCCCCCAGCTGCACGGTGCGCGGCGGGACGCGGGGGGAGTGCGGGGCCGGCCCCTTCGCAGCCTCACCTCGCCCCCGCTCGCCCACCCCCTCCCCGGCTCCGCCCCACCTTCTGACCCTACCGTCGCCCGCAGGAGTTCACGCAGATCGTGGCCCAGCTGGTGTCCGAGGACGTGGACAAGGACGTGCTCCTCCCCCACCCGCCTAGGTCCGCCGAGTCCACCAACGCCTTCCACGCTTTCCTGGCCCGGAGCGCGCCTTTCTGGCAGAACGTGACTTTGGAGGCCCAAGGCTCCAGGTCACCGCCCTCCTAAGAGCCGGCTCAGCCCAATGTCTGTCTTCCAGCGCCTTTCCTTGGGGGTCCTGGGGGAGGTAGCCGTCCGGGTCCGGGGCGCACGGCTTCTGCGCCCTCTTTACATCCTACCAGGGGGTCATGACCAGCCCAGGGATGAGAAAACAGGCCCAGGAGGACCGTTTGGCTGCCCCCTCCTCAGAACACCCACCTCTGAGGCCTTGGAGACCACCTCTGGAAGGGGTGCTTTGTCCCAGTCCAGCCTCCAAGAGGCCACCTGGAGGGGCCTGGGGGACAGGGCAGAATGGGGACTTCCAGGAGAGCCCTCTGGGCTGCCAGGAGAGGCTGTCCACATCCACCATGGGCGGGCATCCAAGCAGCTGTGGGCAGGCTGGGATGTGTGTGATGCCCTCACAGGCCCCACCTTCGGAGCCTGGCTCATGACTTGCTCCTTGGCCAGCCTGGGTGCATGGGTTCTGGGCTGGGGAGCCTGGCCTCCTGGGGGAGTTGGGCACCTGCCTGCATGGGCGGTGGGAGTGGGTGGGACCAGGGGTCCTCCAGGAGGGTGCAAGCTTGATGTTATGAACTGCCAGGTGCTGGTGCCAGGTCACGCGTTGGGCCCTGCCTTTGGGAGGCCCACAGGGGCACAGGGTGATGCCCTGATGGGGAGCAACCGAGGGGCTGAGGGAGCCAGGGAGGTGCCAAACACAGAAGGAGGCCTCCTGGAGGAGGTGGTGCCTCCCCCCAACACACAGTGAGCTTGTTGGTGGACAGGGGCTGAGAAGGCAGTGTGGGCAGAGGGCCTGCGGTAGCTGTGAGGAGCTGGCCCTGGGCCTGCTGTGGTGTCTGCTTTTGCCTCAAGGTTGAGGGGCGGGCTGGTGGGAGGGGTCTGGCCTGGGGGTGACGAGGCAGGGGCTGCATTTTGGGGAGACCAAGCCTGGAGGAGGACTGGAATTGGGAGGAGGGGAAGGAGGGAGTGATCGCAGGCTCCCAGCCCTCAAGGGCAGTGGAACGACAGCAGGAGGGGCAGGCGCCATCCCCTGGACTCAATGACTGACTGCCAGGGGCTGACTAGGCTTCCGTGTGGGGCCAGCTGGGTGGAGGCGGCTTCGGGCAAGATGAGGTGATCAACCCCAGGCCTTGGGTGAGGGCAGGAGCCAGGCCTGTGCGGCGCCTAGGTTCTTGTATGCCCCAGCAAGCCGGCTAGGCCACCCCCAGTCTTGCTGTCTCCCAGAGTCCGCTGCTGAGATGCAGCCCCACCCTACCCTGCTCCTGACGCTGGAGTTGGAGCCGGAGTGCATCCTCCACTCCTCCCTCCCACCCTGCCTTACTGTAAGACTCAGCGCAGGTCCCTCTTCTTCCAGGAAGCCTCCCAAGATCACACAGCTGGGCAGTCCTCTTCAGTTCTCTCTGGAGTCCCCTGAACGTAATTTTGTTCCAGGCCTGTGCATTTCTCAGGATCCCTAGCGTGGGTGGAGGGCCGCAGGGACAGTGCGGTGGTGGGAGGGACTCGGGAAGGCATCCTAAGCAGGGGAGAAGGGAGGGTGAGGTTTAGGCAGGGCCCTGGGGGACATCATGACCCCTTCCCCACCCCAGAGACCCCTGATGATGAAGGGGGGGTGGGTGTCAAGGGCCACCCTCCATGCTGGGCAGTCCAGAGTGGGATCTACAGTGTCAGCAGTTCAGATGGAGGTGACAGTGCTGTGGGGTTCTCTGTTGCTGAGCGGCTTTTAAGGATTCCATGTTGTCATTGAAGATCTAGGGGTGCACTGGGCCCATCCTGCGAGGTCTCCTGGTCTCGCTTGGGGTGGCTCATAAAGCTGCAGTCAGATGGTAGTGGGTCCAGGATGAGGTCTCCCTCACCAGGAGCCGGCCTTCAGCACCCCATATGCCCCACCACAGCAGCCCCCTTAGGGCTGAGCCCAGAGCTGGGCAGCGTCCTCTGCTGCGTCCTGTGGTTATGGCTACCACAGGGCAGCCAGACTCCCAGTGGGGACTGGCCTGGAGTCTGCGGCCCTGTCCAGTAGAGCACGGTGCCCAGGGACACCTGGAGACAGGCTGGGCCTGGAGACGGCTTTGCTGTCACACTGGGTGTTGGCTTCCTACTGCTGCCCTACAGGCCACCACAGGCTTAGTGTTTTCACTTCATTCACTGTGAGTTCTGTAGAAGTCTGAAACGGGTCTCATCAGGCGAAGATCGGGGTGTGGGCAGGTCCGTGCTGCCTCCTGTAGGCTCCAGGAGAGAATCTGCTCCTGGCCTTTTCCAGCTTCTAGAAGCTGCCCGCATTCCTTGGCTTGTGGCCCCTTCTTCCATCTTCAAAGCCAGCAGTGCAGCATTTTTCTGGCCCTGCTCCCATCCTCACATCTTCTGTCTCTCTTCTGCCTCCTCTTCCACCTTTTAAGGACCCTCATGACGACACTGGGTCCACCCTGGTAATCCCCTATTTTAAGATCAGCTGGTTAGCAGCCTTAACCGTCCCTTGCTGTGTAACCTAGCAGAGTCACAGGTTTGGGGTGAAGGCGTGGACGTCTTTGGGGGAGGGGGCACTCTGCCTTCCACAGGGGCTCCTGGCATCGAGGGGTAGAGGCTGGGGGAGCTGCTCAACATCCCACAGAGCACAGGATGGCCCCCCACAACCAAGGATGATTGGGCCCCAAATGTTAACAGTGCCCCGGCTGGGAGCCCCTGGGAGTGAGGGGGGCATCAAGGGGACAAGCAGAGAGAGACTGTTGGGGCAGCATCAGTCTCGTTAGGATGTCACCCTGGCCACCACTGACAGTGGACACTGCAGTGCAACCACCATACGTCCCTTCCAAACTGTCCTGTTAGTTGTGTTTCCCGACCGGCCAGGTCTCTTCCCAGGCTCTAGGAGGAGGACCGTGCCCACCCAGGACTTACAGGGACACCCCCAGGCAGGGGGGCCACTCGGGTGCTCCGTGGCGGGAGGGTGGTCTCCCTCGTCCCCAGCACCCATCTGTGCTCGTGAGTCTGGCTGGCTCGGAGCAGGGAGTGGAGGCTGCTCTAGACACCCCAAGCAGAAAGGGGAGCCCCCCGCAGCCCAGCTCTCAGGGCACAGCCCCACTGGCAGGACACCTGGGTGGTGTAGTTGGTGCCCTCCCGAGGGCCCGCAGACAGTCACTGCCCAGTGTTGCCCCTTGAAAAAATGACTTCATTGGCTTTGCAAGAACACTTGCTACTATTAAACAGTCTGACAATAAAGTTAAAAAAATCTCCCTGCAGTTTCATCGCTGAGATAACCGCTGTTGACATTCAGTGGCTCTTCAAGTATTTGCAAAGGCCTGGGCAGAGATGAGGACGCGGACATACAGAGTGAGCGTACAGCTACTCACTTCAAATTTAAAAAATTAAGGGAAAACATGACTGCTGAAATGTGATGACTGGTTCGTCACCCCAGGTTTAAAAGATCCTCCTAAGATTATTTTTAGAAATGACAAAAACTTTGAGATGAGTGTCATGTGCGTTTTATTAGTGGCTTCAACTTCTGGCTTTGAATGGTGAAGAGCTGGCACCTGTACGTCTCCACTACCTTGCCCGCATGGGAGACGTACTTCTGTTGTCCCGGACCAGCAAAGTGTCTCATGCCTACATCACACGCTGTCACCTCCCGAGTGCCCCCTGGCTTGGGGGAAGCTGGCAGCGAGCTCACCACTCAGTCTTTGACTCTCTCCTTATTGGCTGCATTGAAGGTCAGCTTTTACCTTTTTAAAGAACTTGATTTCAACGTTGCTGGAGAAATCAGGGCCAACTGGTTTATTTTATTAATATTATTATTATTATTTTTGCGTGTGTGTGTCAAGAAGACCAGCCCTGAGCTAACATCCGTTGCTAATCCTCCTCATTTTGCTGAGGAAGACTGGCCCTAGGGCTAACATCTGTGCCCATCTTCCTCTACTTTATATGGGACACCGCCACAGCATGGCTGACAAGCAGTGCGTAGGCAGGCACCCGAGATCCGAACCCGCGAACCCCAGGCTGCCAAGTGCAAACTAAACTGCTGCACCACCCGGCGGCCCCCCCCCAACTGGTTTTTATCCTTGTATATGATAGGCTTTTTCTGAAAGCCAGTTATATTGATCCTTGAAGTGCAGTAGCTCTTCTAGTGCAGTAGGCAAGACAGGTCTCAGTGTGGGTCATCCTCGTGAGTGTTTCTGGAGTGTGGTTTGAACCTTTCACATGCAGGTCCTCAATGCTCAGGGAGACTTGCTTGTGGTGCATCCCTGAATGCTTTCTGCACTCCTCTGCCTCATTCTGGGCTTCCTGCCCTCCCGCCTCCTGCCTCTTTTCTCGCCCCTCACCACACAGCAGCCAAGGGATGCTTTTCAACAAAGATCAGCTCAGGTCACTCAGAGCCCTCCAGCAGCAAAGCCAGAGTTGCCACAGGCCCCATCTTGGCCTCCTGTTAGACCGCCTAGGTCCCTCCTTGGCCAGTGTCCTGACTTCTCTAAACAAACAGTGCCCCTCACTCTGACCCCTCTGTCCCCTTAGCCTCGGCATTTTGTCTTCAAAGCCCGTGATGTCACCATCTACGATTTGTTCATTCTCTCTCCCCTCCTCCTGCTAGATTTCGTGCTCCCCGAGGGCAGCACTTGTCCCCCTCCACCCCCCAACGTCTAAACAGTGTGGCATGAAGCGGTGCTTGCGGAAGGAATCAGTGATTGTTGTCATGGCTCGACCTGCCCTGAGATTGTGTCCAGCCTTTCTGGTCATGGTGATGGACATCCTGCCCCTGCTGTTGCTGACTTGCTTCCTGTGACTCCAAGGAAAGGTGTCCCCTCAGCTCCTACATCTTGCTCTCATTTTGCTGTTTTACCGTCTCCTGTCTGAGCTCCTGATCGCTGGTCTCATGTTATTAAGCTCCTGAGACCCGCAGTGCTCCTAGGGCGTGGTCTTCTGCTTCTTGAGTTGTGTTTTCTTCACTGCTGGGTTTTCATCTACCCCTGCTGCTCCCTCCTCCTCTGATGTCTCTGCTGGCGTCGTGGAATGCATGTGGTCGCCGTGCCTTCTTCACATCATGCCTCTTTCCACCGAGGAGCTCTCTCCTGAAGGTCTATTTGCTCTGCTACTAAATGGATGAATTTGTAAGTCTTTTTTGCAAATTATCTGAGATCTGTTGACTTGCCTCTGAGCTAGTTATCAACAGGGTATTGTACGCAATCCCCCTTTTTTTTTAGTCTGGAGAGCAGAGAAAGCAGTTCAGAAACCAGCTGGAGGAGCTGGGCTCTGTGGTGTCTCCTGAGATTTTATTAAATGTCACTCTGCTTTGTGAGGGCATATCCTCATCCTTTGTGGGGAGACTTGGAATTCAGATGGCTTCTCTGAGACACTGGACCCCCATGGCATCACTTCCCAGGAAAGTCAGCCTTGACTGCCCACTCTCCAGAAGCCATTTCTCCTCCACCCCCACTGGAGGAAGGAAAACAGCCTCCATCCTTCAGTCTGCTCCTCTCCCCAGCTGTGCAGGGTAAGAGTCCTCACCAGGTTGCCATGTTCTCAGGTTGAAGCCCATTCTGTTTCTGGGAGGGAGGCAGAAGCAGGCACTTTACAAGGCATGAAGTTTCTGGCTCTCTCTGTGCCTAACAGCTGTCTAGGCATTTTTGGTAGTTCTCACTAACCTTTTTGATCAGTTTGTTAGGTATTGGTGGAAGAAGATTTTATGCTACAGCTTCACTGTCCAGATGAGGAGATGCAGGCCCCGATGTTAAGATGGGGCCTGTGGGGAGGGAGGGAGACCATTCTGCCACCACCTCCCTCTTTGAGGGAAATTGCCTGAATATCATCACCCCTTCCCCTGTATCTGAGCTCCTCCCCGTGCTGTCCCCTTCCAGCCACCATCAATCACACTGTGGTCCCACACCCCCTCAGCTCCCCCTTGACTGCCCTTCGCATCCCAGTTCCTCTGAGAGACGGTGGCCCTGCTGCTAACCAATGAGCATTTCCCTTTCTGGTGGCCTGGGCTGCTCTGCAGTATGTGGCATTTGGCCCAGTGCCCTCCTTGGACCCCCACCTGGCTTTCACCCCCGCACATGCTCTGGGCTCCTGCCCACCTCCCTAGTCCCCTGCAGGGACCTGTCTGCAATGGGGTTCCTACACACTCTGTCCCTGGGGGCCTTTCCCACAACTGTGGCACCCTGCACTCAGCCCTGAACGCTCCCCTCCATGTCCCACAGGGATGTTCCTCAAACTAAACATCGTCCCCCTGCAGTGACAGACCTGCCCCATGTGAGCCAACAGGGCAGTGACCCACGGTGTCGCTCAGATCAGCAACCTGGAGCCCCCAACACCTCCTTTCCCTTGGCCCCCAGCAGTGATGTCGATCCTGGCTCCAAGCTTCGGCTGGGACGCCTGCTTCTCTCCCTCTGGGATGCCACCCCCTCCACCTCATGCTCTTGCCGGCTGGGGGCACCCGGGCCACTGGTCTTGCCGGCTCCCCATGGTCACCAGACTCTCCACAATCCTTGGACCTTAAGCAACAAGCGCGTGCACATGCACACGCACGCACGGTTACGGATTCTGACTGGGAAGGAGAAGCAGGTGCCTCACTCCACACATGGCAGCCCTTCCAGCCTCCGGGGTCTCTGGGCATGGCACCTCCCACCACCCCCACCTGCTGGGTCGGGGCCACCGTCAGTGAGGCCTGCGGAACCCCTAGTATCAGGCGGGGCCTTCCAGAGGGTGTCCTCTGGGCACAGGCACCTCCCCTCCTTTGGCCTCTCCATCAGGCCACAGTTCAGGGAGGCCATGCTAGTTCAGCAACTTGCCCACATCCAGGTGGGATGGGGGCACCGTCACTGTCCAAGCACACCCATGGGGGCTAGGCGGTGAGGGGCAGGGACAAAGACCTGGGGTGTGTGGAGAGGGCCAGGCCTGGAAGAGAGGTGTGGGGCAGGGTCATAAGACAGGGTTGTGCCACTAAGCTTCAGGGCACTGATGGGGGGTACTTAGAGGACCCACCCAGGAGGAGAACGTGTAGGAAAGAGGGGACGGGAGGCCCCGGAAAGGCGTGGAGGGTGTAGTGAGGACCACTGCGGGAAGGGGTATTGGGGATGCCGGCAGGACCCAGGCGTGGGGTGGGGGGCGCGGGGAGGTCCCACCTGGGAAGGAGCGACGGGAGGACTCAGCCGGGAAGTGGATCGGGGAGAACCTACCGGGGGGCTCTCGGGAGGACCTGCCTAGGGGGCATGAGGAGGGCGCAACCTGGAAGTGGCGCACAGGGAGGCCCACCCGGGGGGCACGGGGAGGACCCGGGCGCGGGGCGCGCGCGGCGGCCGGTCGGGTAACGGCCCGCGTGGTGGGCGGCGGCGCCCGAGGCCCCTCCCTCCCCGCGGCCGCTCCTCCTCTTCCTCTCCCGCCCGCGCCGCGGCCCTCGGTCCCTGCGCGGCCTCGGCGGCCTCGGCGGCGGCGGCGGCGGCGGCGGCAGCAGCGCGGCCCCTTTAAACCGCCCGCCCGCCCGCGCCCCCGCCCGCCCCGCGCCCCCGTCCCCGTCCCCGTCCCCGCGCCTCCATTTTCCAGGCCGCCGCGCCGAGCCCCGCGCCCCTCCCGGCCCAGCCCGCGGCCCCGCCGCCGCCGGCCTCCGGACATGGCCGCCAACATGTACAGGGTCGGAGGTAAGGCCGCCCGCCCGTCCGCTCGCCGTCCACCCGCTGCCGCCTTTATGCGCTGCCTGCGCCGCGGTCCCGGCCCCGCCATCCTCGTCCCCGCCGGAACCGTCCCCCCGCCATCCTCGCCGGATCCTCCCCGCCATCCCCGTCTCGACCGGGCCCCGTTCCCCCGCCATCCCCGCCGGACCCTCCCTACCATCCCCCCGTCCCCACCGTGCCTCCCATCTCCGCCATCCCCCGGCCCCCCGCCATCTCACCTCCCCGCCAGGCCTTGGTCCCCAAACCGCCGTCCCGCGGCCTCGCCATCTCCCCACCTGGTCCCGTCTGCTCCCCTGTCCGGCCCCCCCTTATCCCTCCCCTCCCCCATTTTCTTCTCATCCCCTTCTTCTCCCCCTCCGCACGGCCCCCCCCCCCCCCGGCCCACTTCTGGTCCTCTGCCTCCACCTCTGCACCCCTCCCCCACTGCAGGCCAGCTTGCGGGGCCATCCTTCTTCCTACCCCAGAGCCCCCACCCGTCTCTTCTGCACTTCCACCCCCACCTCCTACCCTTCCCACTCCATTTTTGCTGATCAGCCTGTCCCTCCACCACCACCTCTACCCTGGCCATGCTTATCCCAACCTGAAATGGCCCTTTGGGCCGGCCCCAACTGGGGCCAGTGGATGGTGGTGACCAGGCCGGGCCCCAGGGAGCCGGGGTCTCTGCCCACCTGTTGGGGGCCGAGCATGTGGCCTGTTAGGCCCCAGCAGAGGACATGTGGAAGGCGCTGGGAGGCTGGAGCATCCTTTTGGGCTTGGCTGGCGGGAGGGCCTGGGCCTGGGGCCTGGCTGGATCCCCCATTCCCCAAGCAGGAGCACCTGGGCTCGGGAAGTGCTGGCTGCCCTCCAGACAGCAGGAGTTTTGGGGCCATTGGGGTGTGGAGTCCCCACCAGGCCATGGACAGGGAGTCCCCTCTACGGATGGGGACCTTGTGCGTGGGCTGCCTTCCTCCTTGAGAGCCCAGGGGTGCCTGAGAGCTGTTGCTTGTGTCCGGTGTGTGCCTGGGGGCTTCCCCCAGCAGGGTTCCCTCGCGGGGTCCTCAGCAGCCTGCGGTCACCCTGAGCACGCTTCTAAGGCACCCCTGAACTTTTCACTGCCTCCCGTCACCCCACCCCAGCAGAGAGGTGCTTTGCAAGGATTTGGGAGAGGCAGGCAGCCCCCTCCCCCTCCACGGCCTAGGTGGGGGTGTGCTGAGCTGGCTAGGGCCCTGGGGGGCTTCCTCCCTGGGCAGTTCTTGCTTGGCCCCCAGGAAGCCCCTGGCTTTGGGCCTTGCCCACTTTGTGTGGAGGGGGCTCCGGGAGGCTGCACCCCTGGTTTTCCACTGGGTTCTGAGCTGGTCCTTAGTTGGCTTCTCCACAGGGAGATGGGATGCCCTTGCTGCCCCTCTACCATTGGTGCCCACCATCTGAGACTTACAGACGCTCACTTGCCCACCTTCGGTGGAATATGTCGGGGCCGAGAACGGTGCCAGCCTTGCTCTTAAGTCATCTCTGTCCCCGGTCTACCCCCGTCCCTGGCCAGCTGCCCCCAGAGTGCCTGGGACATGCGTCTCTATCCAGCCAGGCCAGCCTTGTGACCTTGGGCACACTCCCATCTGTGCAATGGGTCAGCGCAGCACCTGCCCTGCCATTGGGTCCTTCTCTGCCTTCTTGGGTTCAGAAACAGTCACGGGAATGTGGCCTGCCCCCCATTTAGCAGCAGGCCCCTCATGGGCACATGTGGGGAGCAGGCATGGGTGCAGGGGCCCTGCAAGGGTGGGGCCTGTTCATCTCCCAACCTTGGAGCTGATCATCCCTGGGGGGAGGCAGGAGTGTCAGCCCCAGAGGCCCTTCCTCAACACACCGCCAGGGAGGATGCCCTCGCAGCTGCCCGTCTCACCCCCTGCCCCAGACCCCTGGGGGCTGACTCACCTTCCTCCATCCCCACAGCCCCCAGTCCCTCAGCCTCTGCCCCCTGCCCCCAACCGCTGCAGCCATTCCTCCCAGTGCTGTCCTCCCTGCATGCGCCCCCATGGGCCACCTTTCTGCATTGCGGACCCCTCTCCTGCCTGGCGTGAGCCCCTCAATGGGCTGCCTGCAGTGAAAGCTTCTCCCTCACTTGGTGGAGGGCTCCCACCTGCCCTGGGCCCCTCCAGCTTGCCTGGTGCCCCACTGAATTCACCCAGCCAGAAGCCCCTCTTCGCAGGGAGGGTCTTACCCTCCCATCCCCAGGGCTGCGGCTTCTGGCCCTGACGTAAGTCACTGTGGTGTGTTGAATAAATGAAGGAATGATCACCAGTATGGAGGAGCCCAGCTCCTGGATGGAGACGCTGAGGCCGAGGGAGAGGCAGTGGGGGCGAGGCAGGGTGGTGGGCTGTGGACCCCTGGGCATTGCCCCCAGGCACTTCTGCCAGCCCCTGCCTCGTGGGGTGGGGGCTCCAGCAGGGTCCCCACAGTGCCTGCTTGTTGAAACTGGTCCCAGAGGGAGCCCTCTCTGACCTGCCCCGGCCATGGGCCCCCTGGACCCTGACTTGTGTCCTCCCGGTGTGTGGGCTGTCTCGCTTGGCCTCCAGGGCCCTTATCTGGCTGTGACCTCGGTGGGGGCCTGGCCACCCCTAGACCTTGCCGTGCCTTAGTTTCCCCACGGCGTGGACAAGGATCTCTGTGTCCTGGGGCGGTTCCTCCAGGGGAGGCCTGACCTGCCTGAAGTCTGTGAGTCCCCCTTCACAGGGTGTCATGGAGCCCCCTTCCAGAGCCCTGGGTCAAATGCAAGTGGGCCAGGGCCACAGGCGTGACTGTGGGCTTCCACTCAGCTGCCTGTCGGTCCCTACGGAAGAACTGCATTTACCCCTGGTTTCTGGACAGAACCCTGAGGCGCTGTCCCAACGGTCCTGGCAGGGCCAGTGGTCACTGTGGGCAGTGTGTTGGCAGTGTGTCCCAAGGTGCTGCTTGCTTGGGGAGGGGGCGTCTGGATTTCTCAGGCCCCAGACGGAGGAAATGTGCTCCTCTCTCCCTGAGCCGCTTGCCGCCTGGGGCTTGGCCCTCTCTGTGCAACCTGCCCTGGCCTGGGGGAGCGCTGCAGGGATAGAGTCTGGGAAGTGACCCTCCAAACAGAGCCTTTTCCACGGGTGCCAAGTTCAGCAAGGACAAATACAGGATACCAGCTAAATCTGAATTTTAGGTAAACAATTTCTTGACATAAGTATGTCCCAAATACTATGTGGGATATACTTATACTAGAAAGTTCTTAGCAGAAATCCAGGGTTATCTGGGTGTCCTGCATTTTACCTGGCAGACTGTTGCGAGGCCTTGCCCGGATGTCTGGGCGGGGCAAAGGCGTGGCAGTGGCTTTGTGCCAGCTGACCAGCTGGGTAGAGTGGGTCAGCTGGGAGGGGGCAGGGCCTGGTTCTCCCCAGGGAAGTGACCTGGCCTGGACAGAGGCCTTCTGTCGGCGATATGGCAGGCAAGCAGGGCCTAGACTTGGGTGACAGGCTCAGGGTCCGAGACCTCTGCTCCTCTGGGGTCCTCTGGAGGGGCCAGGCAGGCTTCCAGAGCCAGACGTGGGCTGAAGGCACTACGGGGCGATTCTTCTTCTCTCTGTGCATTTAGTGCAAGGATGATGGATGACGTTTCAGAACAGAAAAGCAGAAGTCAGCCCGTGGGCCACCCTGCAGCGTGGTGACTGTTTGGGGTGTCTGGCTTCATAATCAACAGGCTGTAACCATCTCCCCTCAGGTTTTTTTTTTCTTTCATCGCAAGAAGTTAACACCCATTCTTTTGGATAGTTTGCTTCTTTGAAAATGTACTTTAAAAAGGTGACAGGAATGCTCCTGACTCTCCAGGCAGCTGCCAGTGTTAAGATGTGTTCCCTCCTGCTGTCCCTTCTCTTTTGGGGCGGCATCTTAAATGCTGTGATTTCATGCCCTGCCGTTTGTGTTTACATCATTGGGATCCTTTCCTGTTGGCAGAAACTCTTCTCTCTTTTGTTTAATTTAAACTTTGACGGGTAAGACGTTCATATGCATGGAAATGCCAAACTTGTGAAGGGCCAGCAGGGAAGCGCCCCAGGACCCACCGTGGGTGGGGGTGGTATGACAGGCTTTCACGGCTGCGAGGGGGCACCACTTTCACCCACCCTCGGCTGCCCCGCCAGAGGAGGCCTGCTGGAGTGGGGGTGGGCCGGTGCCTGGTTTTGGCCTTCCATGTTGCTTTGAGAGAAAAATTTGGCCATTAAACTCTTGGATTAATAAAAACAGAAGCGGTTGGTCAGGTTGGAGTAAATGGTCCAAAGAAGCAAATCCCTGACTCTTGGAGCCCTGCAGGGTAGGCGGTGCTGTTCCCACCAGGTGCGGGCCCTGGGCGGGGTCCAGGCACCCCTGTTCATCTGCCTGGCCTTCCCAGGCTCTTGCTCAGCAGCTGGCTCAGAGCAGGGCGTCTGGACATGTGGACATGGGTGCTGGACACTCAGGGGCGCAGGTGAGCGCTCTGCGGTCGGGAGGGAGGGTGGCTTGGGTGAGGATGGCCATGGGGCATCCCTCCTCCCACGTTGCCTCCAGCTGGAGTTGGGGCGCACCCGCCTGAATTTGGGCCAGGTCCCATTGCGGTCTGTTGCTCCCGGGAGGGACGCACCCTGTGACGCGCCAGCCTGCCTTCTCTCAAGAATCTGACATTCTAAAGAGCGTCTTGCTCCTCTGCCTAGGGCCCTCACGTGTCTCTCTGTCCCCATCTGCCCTGTCTGTCTTCAGGGCAGCGGGTCGGCTCACAACTACGGTCACAGGGCACAGGCTTCCTGGGGCTCCCAAGAGCCCCACGCATGGACGGATGAGGGGTACCGGTGCTGTCCTCACAGCTGCTGGGGATCTGGGCTGGGGTGGGGGGTGCTCTCCCAGGTGCAGCTGCCAATGTCAAGATGTGGCCCTTGGAGAGGGCCTGGCGGGCAGGGCTGCTGGGAGGGTGGGCCCTGGGGTGAGCTCTGTGGATGCCCTCCGGTGCCTGCCTGCCCTCTGCTCGGTGTCCCCGGTCCCTCAAGACCCTGCTGCAGATAGTGGCCTCAGGTGCCCATGGGATGCTGCCTGCCCTCCCCACGCTCTCTGGGCCCCTCTGGAGTTCCAGGTTTCTTGGGGTCATTGGGGCCTTGTTCCTCCTTGTCAGTGGGATGTGGGTGGGAGCTACACGCCTTTTCGTGGGGGCGCTGTGTGAGAGCTGGGCCCTGGTGTCTGCCTGCCTTCCGGGGCCTTCACAGCCCCTCCCTGACCCTCCTCCGGGCTGTCCCCCAGCTGTGTGGTCCGTGGCCTGCCTTAGGAGATGATCCTTGTAAGGAGCGGATCTGCTTAAAACTGCTTAGCAGCTTCCGCAGTGTGGAGGGTCGAGTCTGAACGCCTTAGAGGCCCTGTAATCTGGCCCTGCGCCCTGGTGCCTTTGGGCTCTGCTGCATCCTCTGCTTCACAGCCCGAGGAGCTCGGAGTGCCCTTCACAGCCCCTGAGCGTCACCCCCACAAGTGGGTCGTGGCCCTCTGTTGTAGCTGCGCAGGGGGCCCGGTGGCCTTAGGACCCCAGGTCAAGGCCCAGGTTCCTCTGGGTGACAAGCGGCCCTCTGTGTGCGTGATCGTGATGACCCAGATGCAGGGCTGTGTGCCTCAAGTGTGAGCGGCTCAGGGCAGCACTCCCCTTGGGGATTGCCACCTCAGGGCACCCCTGGAGCAAGGTCCCTTCCCTGCCCTTTGCAGGACGGGTCCAGGGGCCACTTGGGCTCTCCCAGGGTCTGTTTGTGGGTGCCAGGTAAGTGGGCTCCTCAGGCTGCTGTGGGGCGGGTGTGGGGGATCCAGGGGGTCACCTCTCCTGTGGCTGTGTAAGAGGGCTGCCACATCCCATGTGAAGGGACCAGAGTCGGTGCAGTCAGTCTTGGGTGGATGTGCTCCTCTGGAAACAATGTGACCCTAAAGGCCTGTCCATTTGGTCAGTGTCAGAGTCAGCGGTGGGCCTTCTCTGGGGCTAGGTGGGGAAAGTTCTAGAGGAGGGGTGTGTTCTGTCCCTTCATCCAGCAGACGTGTCCAGAGGAAACTGGGGATACCTGCCACGCTCAGGCTCCGGTGCTCCGCAGGGACCCCAGCCCTCCAGCCATCTACACAACAGGATGTCATTCTCCGCCCTGTGCTTTAGCCCCTCGGGGAGGCAGGCCCCTGGGTCATCGGCCACATCCCCCCTGGAAGGGTCTGGTCTTCATACTGTCCCTTCTCACCCCAGCTCAGTGGGGTGTGTGGGTGGGAGGCCTGCCAGGGGGATGGAGCCGAGGGCAAGGACAAAGGGGGAGGATACCCACGTGAGGGTGGGCCAGGCTCCGGGCTTGCAGAGGTGCCCAGTTTTGGCAGGTGAAAGTACAGGACTCCCATGCAGTATTTGGGACATGCATGAAGTTTCTCTGGGTGTCCTGCACTGGAGGCTGTGTGCTTGGGCCAGCTCTGCCCTTGCAGGCTGTGGGACCCCCGGAGCCGGCTCGAGGGAGCGGGTGGGGGTACTGGGTACTGCTTGTGTTTCTCTTGATTCCATCCCCAAATCTGGAAAAAGAAAAATGCTCAGCTTGCACGTGTCTGTGCCTCTGTGCTCCTCCATCCCACCTTGGATGAGCAAGGGGGGAGCCGGTGGGAGTCGGTTCTAGAGGGATTCTGACGAATGGGGCATGACAGGCGGCAGGCCGGGGAGCCGAGCCACTTGCAGCCCGGTGGGGGCGTCACTGCCACGCGGCTTGGCCCTCCGGGATGTATCTTGTTCTTGTGGGGCCTCCTTTTGTCCCCACCTGGTTCTTTGTGGCCCCCGTCCCTGTGAGCCGACGCTCATCACTGTGACCACTTTGCCTCACTTGCTCTCTCCTGGTCCTCACACAGTCCATCCTTGTTACTCATTACGGATTCTGTATTCGCGAATCTACCAACATTGATTTGTAACCCCAAATCAGCACGTGTGGCACCTTCACAGTCATTTGCAGGCGTGCACGGAGCTGTGAGAACCGAGACCCCCGACGCACATGTCCCCAGCTGAGGTGAACTAGGGGACACTGCTTCTTGTTTCATCTCCCACCGTAAACAAGTGTCCTCTTGGTCTATTTAGTACCGTGTTTTCCGCACTTTTGTGTTTTCTGTTGGAGATTTCGCTGTTTAAAACGGCCCCAAGCCTGGTGCTGCAGTGCTGGCCAGGGTTCTTAGGGCAGGAAGGCTGGGCTGGGCCTCACGGAGAAAACACCTGTGTCAGGTGAGCTTCCTCCAGGCGTGAGCTGGAGGCTGCTGGCCATGAATTCAGTGTTGATGCATCAACGCTGTGTACTAACCAAGGTGTCTGTAACAGAAGCACACGTCAAACGAGGTGATGTCTTGATCAGCTGGTGGAAGTGTCGTGCCCAGAGGCTGGCAGGACCTGACCCTGTTTCCCTAGGAGCGATGGTTCAGTACTCGCTAATCCAGTGTTAGTGGTGACTCTACGGAATATAATTACTGTGACTAACGAGGATGGACTCTGTGTGTGTAAAGTCAGGTGTATTGAAGCACACTCTTCACATAGTAAACCCTTTCCTGGTTCTTTGACTTTGGCAGATGTGCACAGTTGTGTAACCACCACATTCTTCAGAACATTCCCAGAACCCCACAGATTTCCTTTTTGCCCTTTTGTAGTCAGCCCCTCCCTCACCCACAGCCACCATCTGTTTCTGTTCCTACAGTTTTCCCTTTTACAGACGCCATGTAAATGGAATCACAGGGCGCACAGCCTTTTAGTCTGGCTTCTTTGACTGAGTGTGATGTATTTGAGAGTCATCCTTGTGTCAGTACTGCATTCCTTTTGCTTGAATGGACTCATTGTATGGATGTACCACAGTTTATCCAGCAGTGGTGGACATTGGGGTTTCTCTTGGTCCCTTCAGGCTGCTATGACAGAATAGCGTAGACATGGTGGCTTATAAACAACAGAAACTTATTTCTCACGGTTCTGGAGGCTGGAAGTCCAACATCAAGGCTCTAGCAGGTTTGGTGTCTGGTGAGAGCCACTTCTTGGGTGATCTCTCTGGGGTCCCTTTTGTAAGGGCACTAACTCCATTTTCCAGGGCTCCACCCTCATGCCCTAAGTACCCTCCCAAGGCCCCACCTCCTAATGCCGTCACCTGGGGGTGAGGATTTCAGCATGAATGTTAGAGGGACACAGACATTCACATCGTAGCGGGGTGATTTCCAGTGTTTGGGGGTTGTGAGTAAAGCCGCTGTGAACACCTGTGCTCAGATTTTTGTGTGGACACATGTTCTTATTTCTAGTGAATGAAAATGCCCAGGTGTGGGCTTGCATATATTTGACTTCATGACAAGCTGACAAATTATTTTCCACAGCCGCTGTACGGTTTTGTGCTCCTGTGTTCCAGTTCCTCTGCATCCTCACCAACACTCAATCTTACCAGGTTTTGTTCTTGCACAGCCTTCTGATAGGTGTGCAGGCCATCTTGTAGGGTTGTAATTTGCATTTCCCTAACGATAAAGGGATGTGGAGCATCTTTTCGTATGTTTATTTGCCATCCATGTGTCTTTGGTCAAAGTGTCTGCACAAATCTTTTGCCCAGTTTTTAGAATTGGGTTATTTGTTTTCTTATTGTTGAGTTGTGACAGTTCATTTTATGTTCTGGATTTCAGTCCTTTGTCAGATATGTTTTGCAAATTTTTCTCATATAATTTGTGCATTTTGTGTATCTGCAAAATCTGTCTTAACTCGAGGTCACTAACATTTTATCCTGTTTTCTTATAGAATTTTTATAGTTTTGGGTTTTACTTTTAAGTTTATGATCCATTTCAAGTTCATTTTTGTGTGAGGTAAAGTTTAAGGTTCTCTTTTGGGGGGCATATGAATGTCCTATTGTTCATTACCATTTGTTAAAATTTTGACTGTCCTCTCTCCACTGAGTGGTACCTTTGTCAAATCAACTTGCTGTGTAGCTGTTGTATTTGTACAACAGCTCGTGTTTGTATTTGCTGGCTGGATTCTTTTCCATTGATACGTGTCTATACTTCTGCCAGTACACGCTGTTTTGATTACCGTAACTTTACAGTAAATCTTGAAATCAGGTAGTGTGAAGCCTCCAACTTTGTCCTTTTTCCAAATTGTTTAGCCTATGCTGGTATCTTAGATTTCCTTATGAAGCTTAGAATTAGCTTGTTGGTTTCTGTGGAAAAAAAATAGTGGAATTTTGATTGCGTTTGTGTTGAAACCATAGTATAGATCAGTTTGGGGGAGAATTGACAGCTTAACCAATACTGAGTCCTCTCAGACAGGGATTGGCACGCTAAGGCCCACTGCCTGTTTTTGAATGACTCATGAGCTAAGAATGGTTTTCACATTTTTAAATGGTTGAGAAAAAAAAATCAAAAGAAGAATATTTTACCACACATGAAAATTGCATGAAATTGAAATCTCAGTGCCCAGGAATAAAGTTTTATTGGAACACAGTCTTGCTAATGCATTTACACGTATTCTCTGGCTGCTTTTGAGCTACAGTGGCGGAGTTGAATGGTTGTGGTGGAGCTCATCTGTGGTGCTCTGCTCACTGCGGTCCCATTGACGTGGTCGTGACTCATCAGCGCTTCGAGGGCCCAACGTATCACCTTTCCTTGACATCCCTCTTGCTTGGAAACGAGAGAGTGGACTTTGAATGTTGTAGTTTCAAGACACAGTGGCGTGTGCATCATTTTGTCATTGACTAAGATGGCAAAGCATCATTTATTATCTAATGACACTGTAGCTGTACTAAAGAAATACAGTATTTGTTGGCACTGCCCCAGTATTTACAACCCACGAGAAGAAAATGGTCAGAAAAGTTAGAAAATTTAAAATGAGTATCTCATCACAGCTGAACTTTTTCTCAAAAATAAATGAAAATGAGACTACAAAGTTTCCGAGTACCTCACTTATCAGCCAAGCAAGGAAAGCCACTTACTGATTGTGATGTAATTAAATCATGTTTGATTGCAGCGGCCAGAGAAATGTGTCCAGAGGAAATAAACTTTTTTAAGACAATCAAGGCGCACCATCAACACTAACAAAGACAAGCAGAGGTCTTGACTGGTTTCCTCGGCTCTCAATGAGTGAACAGATGTTACCGATACTGCTCAGTTGTCTATTCGAGGCATCAGTGGTGAGTTTGAAGTTACTCAAGATGAGCCTCTGTGAAGAGTCTGGTGGACCAAGTACACCGAGAATATTTTCAAAGAATTTTGGAAAACACTAATTTAGTGCAAATTGAAGTGAAATCTGCTAAGATGCTGTGGTGGTTAATTTTATGTGTCAACTTGACTAGGCTAAGGGAGGCCCAGATAGCTGGTAGAACAGTATTTCTGGGTGTGTCTGTGAGGGTGTTTCTGGGAGAGATTAGCGTTTGGATCGGTAGACTGCGTAAAGAGGATCTGCCCTCCCCAATGTGGGTGGGCATCATCCAGTCCACTGAGGGCTGGAATGGAACAAAAAGGCTGAGGAGGGGTGAATTCTTGCTCTTTCTTTTTGAGCCAGGATATCCATCTTCTCCTGTCCTCACACATTGGAGCTCCTGGTTCTTGAGCCGTTGGACTCTGGGACTTACACCTGCAACCCCTGGGTCTCCAACTTGCAGATGGCAGATTGTGGGACTTCTCAGCCTCCATAACCAGGGAGCCAGTTCTTATAATAAACATATATGTGTGTGTATACACACACAGGCACACACATATCTCCAGTTGGTTCTGTTTCTCTGGACAACCCTGGCTAATACAGATGTGTTACAGATGATGGTGATAGAATGTATGGAGCAGAAACAGGCTTGGTTGGACAAATCTACAAAGCTTGTTAAAATGTAAGGTGCTTAAAAGCCTGTAGTTACTCGTTCGATTCCTTGCCAGCAGGTACTTTGTGGAAAATATTTGAATCTGTTATGCCTTATCGAACCAGTTGGGTCAATGGTGACCTCGTGGACTTAACTCTCATCAGTTCTGTGAATTTTTATCAGAAATAGAAGCTGAGTGTCTTGACTCGCCCTACCAAGCAGCAGCTTGATGGTGTAGCAGCGGTTAAGTTTTACTGTAATTTCTTAAACTCAGGGTGGAAATTGAAATTTTTTGGAATGAAAAGAACCACTCTCAACCACCATCATCAAACACGGAATGCCTTTGGAAATTAGTTTTTGCTGTGTACTTGATAATGGTCCTTTATGAATTCAGCTGAAAATTGCATAAAATAGCACCTAATGCAAAACTTATACTGTGGTGAAGTGGCAACAAATGTTGTCTGAGTCAGAAACTGCTTTATATGGTTTCCTTACTGTCAAAAGTCAGAATGAGAATGCGACCTCCATTCCAGCCCAGATGTGCAGCAGGCGTGTCTTCTGAGCTCAAGCTGCATTCCAGCAGTGCTTTCTGGACCTCAGTGCAAGTGCGAAGGAAATTTCTGTATTTCGGAATCCACTTAACTGTGTTGAGGAGCTCCCACTCAACCTTCATTTGAGAGTGGTGGATCTGTAATGCAATTGGATACTGTAGTTCAGGGTCCCCAGGACCATCCTCAAGTTCAGTAATTCACTGGAAGGACTCGTAGAACTCAGCAAAGTAGTTATACTCAGGGCTGCAGTTTATTACAACAAAAGGATACAGACCCAGAGCATCAAAAATAAGCTCTTAACACCGAGGTCAGGGTCCGGGTGCAAGCTTCCAGTTGGCCTCGCCCAGTGGAGTCGTGGATGGTGCTCAGTTCTCCCAAGCACCACGTATCACAGTACTAGTGAAGTGTTGCTTACCCGAGCCTCGGAGTCCGGGTTGTTTATCCCATGTTGGTCGCGTAGTTGTGGCTGTCCATCTCTGTGTCTAACCAGAGAGGTCATGTCCCCAGGTAAACAAAGATTCTTACCAGGCAGGCTACTCCAAGGGCTTTGAGATTACCTCCCAGGAGCAGGTCAAGGGCCAAACCTTTCTTTGGAAGGTACAGTGTGGACACCGCAGGCCTGCTGAACTAACCCTTGACTGCACGTGCACTGAAAGGAAAATGTCCAGAGAGAAATCTGAGTTTAGTCAATACCTTCCAAGCGATGAATAGGCTCCACTGCTAGTTAGACGCCAGTACCGGGCAGCAGCCGTCTGCGTGGAAGGACCTTCACGGACAAGACACGTGGGGTCGCGTCATAGGTCAGCAGGCACAGGGAAACATCTCCCATTGATTTTCAGGACAGCGAATGCTGACTCTGAACCCCAGTGAAGCAAAATGTCCTCCCCCCAAAACAGGATTCAGTTCTTCTCATTAGTAGGCCTGTATTAGTACAAGAACTTGTACTCAATTATTATTGCTTTAATTTCATCAGTAAAAAGTTTGTGGCCCTGTGTTATATTAGTACCTACGTGCTATCCTTGGTAAAGTATTTACTCTCTGGCCCTTGACCGAAAAAGTTTGCCACCTGTGTTCTAATCCGTGACCTTGTACGTTGCTATTTGTTGAGATCTTCGTTGGCTTTTCTGACCAGTGTTTTGTAGTTTTCAGCATGTAGATCTTTTGATCTTTACAGAACTTTTGATCTTTAAAGATCTGTAGACCGTTTGTAAACTGGTACTTAAGTATTGGATGTGTCTTGGCGCTATTGTAAAGGGTACTTTTTATATACTGTTTTAGTATCCTATGAACTTGCTAAAACCTTAGTCTTTAGGTTTAATAGCTTTTTTTTGCAGACTCTGAGAATTTCTGTGTAGACAATCATGTCATCTGCTTGTAGAAAGTTTTGCCTCTTCCTCTCCAATGTTCATGCCGTCCATTTCCGTATTTATTTCTCCTCCTTGCCCGACTGGGACTTTTAGGTGAACAGAGTGGAGAGTTGACATCCCTGCCTTCTCCTGATTTTAGGGGAAAGCGTTTCATCCGGTGTTTGATCAAGTGTGACATTAGCAGAAGATTTTTCGCCTTTTATCAGGTTGAGGAAGTTCCTTTAATTCCTGGTTTGCTTAAGAGTTTGTATCAGGAATATGTGTTGGATTTTGTCAGCTCTTCTGTGTCTGTTGAGATGGTCGTGGTTCTTTATTCTGTTGACATGATTTTCGGTGTTGAACCAACCTTCTATTCCCAGATGAATCCAGTGGTGGAGACTTATTGTCCTTTTTTATATGTTGCTAGCTTCGATTTGCTAATGTTTTGTCGAGAAGTTTTGCATCTGCGTTCATGAGGGGTATTGGTCCGTGGGTTTCTTGTGGCGTCTGTGGTTGTGGGATCGGTGTGACACTGGCCTCGTGAGCCGGTCAGGCAGTGTTCCCTCCTCTTCTGCCTTTGGAAGAGTTGGTGTAAACTTGGTGTTAAATCTTTCTTAAATGTTTGGTGGGATTCCCCAGTGAAGCCGTCTGGGCCTGCAGGTTTTTTTTCTTTCTTTCCTTTTCTTTTTGGTTGTTGTTGGGACGTTCTTATCTATAAATTCAGTTTCTCTTCTAGGTGTGGGGTGGCCTGTTTCTTCCTGGGTGAGCTTTGGTCCTTCATGTCTTTCAAGCACTTGGTCTATTTCATCCATGTTGTCAGGTTGACTGGTAAAGCTATCTGTACGTCCCTTCCTGCCCTTCTCACGGCAGCAGGATGTGCAGCAATGTCCCCTCTCTCCTTCCTGGTCTGGTTATGTGTGGCTTCACTCTTTTCCTTATTAGCCTGGCCTGAGGTTCATCGACTGATTGATTGTTTCAGTGAGCAGCTTTGGTCCCATTAATTTGTTGCTATTGTGTTTCACTCGCCTTCGTGGGTTTTTTTTTTTTTTTTTTTTTTGCTGAGGAAGATTCACCCTGAGCTAACATCTGTTGCCAATCTTTCTCTCTCTCTCTCTCTCTTTTTTTTTTTTTTTTTTGGTGAGGAAGATTAGCCCTGGGCTAACATCTGTGCCCATCTTCCTCTACCATACGTGGGACGCCTGCCACAGCATGGCTTGATAAACGGTGAGTAGGTCCGCGCTGGGGATCCAAACCTGCAAACCCTGGGCTGCCAAAGTGGAGCACGTGAACTTAACCACTACGCCACTGGGCCAGCCCCCAATCTTCCTCTCTTTTAGATGTGGGTCGCTGCCCCAGCATAGCTGCCAACAAGTGATGTAGGTCCAGGCCTGGAAATCAAACCTAGGCCGCTGAAGCGGAATGCACCAAACTTTATTACTAGGCCACGGGGCCGCCCTCGCCTTCGTTTTTGCTCATTGTGATTTCCTGCCTTCTGGCTTGTTTGTATTCCCATTTATGGAAATGTAATTTACGTATAGTAAAGTCCACGCCTCACAGTGTACAGTTTTGTGAGTTTTGGGAAATATATAGTCATGAGACAGCCCAGTTCCTGCCCCCAAGCCCCCCAGGCCTGAGTGGTCACCCCTCTTGCCACCTGCAGCTGCTGGCTTCTTCTCTGCCTTCTGGCTTTCCTGGGCAGGTCCTGTGCCACCCGCAGTCCAGGAGGGCACCCTCGAGTGTCGTCTGAGCACAGTGTGACCAGCGGGACTTCAGCTGGCACTGCCAAGGAGCCTGCCATTGGACAGACAGACCTGCTGCTGGTCTGTCTGCTCCCCGCTTGAGGGGAACATTTGGGTTATTTCCAGTTTGGGGCAGATATGAATAATTATTTTAGGTTTAATTTGTTCTTTATCTAGTTTCTTAGAATGAAAGCTTAGATGATTGGTTTGAGACCTTTTTATAAAAACCGCTTTATTGAGGTATAATTGACATTTGATAAAATTCACCCATTTTGCGTGTACAGTTCAATGAGTTTTAGTATTTTCACCAGTTGTACAGCATCACGCAGTCTAAATTCAGAACATTCCCATCACCCTAAAACAAACCTCGTGCCCATCGACAGTCCCCTTCTGTAGACCCCTTTGTTTTCAGCTAACCTCTGAGCGTGGCCGGCTTAGCGCAGTGGCTGGGCTCACTCTGGATGTTTAGTCTCGTTGCTCTAGTGTTCCCTGCAGCTCCCTGAGGGTGCAGTATGTCTGATCCCCCGTGTCCTCGGGACAGCACAGATGAGCCCAGGAGTAATGTTCACAGACGTGTGCCCTCTCAGGTGCGTCCCTGCGGGTGTATCCCCACAGGTGTGCACCCGTAACTGTGTCCCCACAGGTGTGTCCTCACAGGTGTGACCCACAGATGTGTCCTCACAGGTGTGTACCTGCAGGTGCATGTCAACGGCAGGAGGTGGATGCTTCTTCACACCCCTCCATAGGGTCTGGGCAGCACAGGTGGGACCTCCCACGTGGACAGGGCCGAGCTGGCTCCTTTGGCATTTGCTGGTCTTAGTACAATTTGCCAAATCTGTGCCCAGTTGTAGGCATTTGGGCCACGTCCAGGCTTTAACCGCATTCCAGCTAAGAGGAGCCTCCTGGTCTGGCAGTCTCCTGCAGGGCTGGCCCAGGGTGGGACCGCAGTGGGTGGCGAGGGACAGGGGGAAGGTGTTCCTCGTGCAGCTTGGTGGGTACCATAGCTTGGCCTGCTCCTGGAGCCGAGCCTCCCCCTATCTGCTCTGGGATGACTGGAGCATCAAGGCGTCGGCTGGGCAAGCCAGGCTGGCAGCTGGGTGGCCTCGTGGCTGTCCTGGGATTTTCAGGGCGAGCCTCCTGACCTCCCCCTGTGGATCTCTCAGAAATTTCGGGAGACTGCCAGCCTCCCCAAGCCAGAGCCTAACTCTCCCCCTGTGAAGCCTGTGGGAAGCCGGAGAGCATGTGTGGTTTGTCTGTGAGGGAAGTTTGTGCTGACCTGACGGTCTGGGGGACCCAGTGTGGTAGTCAGTGTCCTTTGACCTCGCTCCTCTGGGAGCAAGCTCTGCTTGGTTTCTGTGCCTGCCTCTGCCCAGGAGGCCCAGCCTCCATTCACTGCTATTGTATTTGGATGGAAAGGTGGAGGGGCGTGGAGGGATGTGTGTGGAGTCGGGGGAGGAGACACAGGGGTCCAACAGCCCCCATTGTGCTGGCATGGTCTCTGGCTGCACGACTCTTGGGCTACCCTCCAGGCCAGTAGCAGCCTCCTGGGACAGTGTCCCCAGGGGGAAGCTGCGGCCTGGCCCCCTGGCCTCTCCTGGAAGGGACGGAACTCCTGGCATTGGGACCCACTGGACGGGGAGGGCCGCCAGCCCTTGCTTGGAGCGGCCCCCTCCTGCCTCATCTTGGGCCCTTGCCCAGCACCCACTGATGTGGTTCTGGTTATGTCGTCTTCGCCATGGGACGGTGGGGGCTTCACCTCCTTTATTCTCTCCTGTTCCCCTGCCCCCAGAACCGAGGGTGGGAGCGAGTGGAGGCGGTGTCTGGGCTCTCCTAGGTCCCCGGGGTGGCGGGAGGCTCTGAGTGTGGCAGGCTCTGTGCTGCGGGATGACGCTCTCTCTCTACCTGTTTGCAGACTACGTGTACTTCGAGAACTCCTCCAGCAACCCTTACCTGATCCGGAGAATCGAGGAGCTCAACAAGGTAGTGTGTGCGTGTGCGCCTGGTGGCCCCGTCCCTGCTGGTGGAGGGCAGCGTGTCCCTGCCCTTCCTGTGGCTCTGCCCGGGGCCATAGTCACAGATGGGACAGAACACGCCCCCAGCCTCTGTGCCGAGTTTGCAGGGGCCTGAGGGGCCACCTTGGACTTTGGGGCTGGCCCCGGACCAGCCACTGTCTGCTCAGACCTTTTGGTAGCTTCGTCCCCAGGGTCACCTGCCTAGACTGAGTCCTCCTTGGAGAGCCCATTAGTGAGGTCCCTGGTGGCTTCACTTGAGGGACATGCTCGGGGCGGGGGGGTGCCTGAGCAGAACAGAAGTGTTCAGAGAGGGTCTGGGTTGGATGATTCTGGAGACCAATCAACGACCCAAGGAAACGGCCTGGACAGCCATAGCCCGAGGGTCCCCATAGGGTCCATATGGCTAGGGGTTCCCTGCTTGCCTTCTGCCTCCCTCCCCGCTCACTTGGGCCACCCTCCTCCCCCTATTGCTCCTCGTCAGGTGCTTATGAGTTGCTCAGGGCATGAGGTTGTGCTGTTAAGTGAGGCTGGATGCACCCAGAGCCCACCTGGGGACTGGGGTGCAGTGGGAGTGGGCTCACAGGCTCTGAGCCCTGCCCCTTCCCTCCCTCTTGGATTCAGAATGGGTTCTGTCTTTGGTCAGAGCCTCTCGCATCCTCCTGGCCAGTGGGAATGGGTGGTCTCCCTCTAACCCAGAGGTGTGAGCCGCCTCCCCACCTCTCCTGCTGGCCTCCTGGTTGGAGGTGTTCCTAGGCAGGTGTGTTTCTTTCTCCTCCATGGAGGCAATGCTGGGTCGGCGGAGCCCCTGGCCCTGCAGCTCCTTCTCCCTGGGCTGCTTCCCTCCCTGGGCCGCTTCCCTTGATTCCTGCAGAGCAGCTGCTGAGGCCCTCTCTGGAACAGCCCCTCCCAGAAGCACTTGTCATTGCTCGCGCTGGCGAAGAGGCCCCTGCTGTGCCTCCGTGAGGCCAGCCCTCAAGAAGGTGCTTTCTTGGACCTCAGACTTTGTGACAGTGTGGCTTGGGATTCTTGAGACCAGGCAGGATAGGGTGGAAGGTCAGGTGCTGACCCTCAAGGGTCAGACATAGCTGCAGCCGAACCTGACCCCTTGGCCATGCTTGCCCAGGGCCTCTCCCTGCAGCATCTGCCACCACCATCGGGACAAGGGGAGTGGGAGCATGTCAGGCTGGTTGGAGTGACCTGGCAGCTCCTGGAAGGTCTGGGGCCAGATCTGGAGGTGGCAGGGCAGGGGCAGTGACGGGGCCATCCTGTGAGGCCACTGCCCTGCTGGAGCCTTTGCCCCTGCAGAAGCCCTGTTGGCAGGGCCCTGCTCACAGCCGCCCAAGCCACAGGGCCAGCGGGAGAAGGGGCAGAGCTGGAACCGGTGTCCTCAGCTGGAACAGGAGCGAGTGGTCACTCATCTACCTGTGTCAGCACACACTGACTTGGGGACATGAGGAAACAGGCACAGAGATTCCTCAAATGGCAGTGGAGCACGGCTGAGGGGCTGAGTGTCCACCGTGTCCTCCGGGTCTCTACAGGGGCAGGTGGCTGCTGGCAGGTGGGGCCATGGCAGATTGGTCTTCTTGGGGCGCAGGGCAAGTGGCACCCCAGGGCAGGGGCCATAGGCGCCCTTGGTGACAGGGCGTGCACAGCACTTGCCCCTCCCTCTGGCCATGACATGCAGAGGGCAGATCACACAGTTGGGGTTGTGGTGTCTGACCGAGACAGCCACGTGTGTGACCATAAGGTACAGACAGAGCACTGACCCACCACAGTGGTGGCAATGGCTGGTGCTGGTGTCTGAGCTCCCGCTCGGGGCCAAGGCCATGGGACCTCTGCATTTGTGCACTGTGGTCTCCCTGACAGACCAGGTCAGAGGGTAGGGCGGCTGAGGGACTTGCCCAAGGTCCTGCCCCCGACGGGGCGGGAGATGCCGTCAGCGGTGGGAACGCAGCTGGGGAGCTTCCAGGCAGGCACAGCCAACTGAACACATACTCTGTTCTGTTGCCCTCAACACCCCTAAAATAGCAGGAAAGCAGTGCCAGGGCTCTGTACCCCAAAGATGGAGAGAACAGGAGAGGAGGTGTTACCCCGTAAGGTGTGGACGCAGATTTAGACCCAGGACAGCTCCTGCCCCCGATCTGTGGTGGTTGGAACAGTGCTGACCTGTAGGGCTCATCCTGGGTACCCCTGAGGCGGCCGGCATGGGTTGAGAACACACAAGACTGGTGGAAGTCTGTTGTGGTGGTCAGGTGGATCCTTGGGGGCCCCCACCCCCGCCAGCCTCCCCCCCCACCCTGCGGGACACGAGGGGCTCAGTCTCTGGCTGGAGAAGTGGATTCGGGATCCGCTCGGGGCACAGCCCAAGCGAGTGTGGTTCAGGCAGGGGCTGAAAACGGGGTCAGCTTGTGGGCTCCCCCTCATGGTGCTGACCCGGCCCCCTGCCCCCTTCTCCCTGGGACCCCGGGGCAGCATCTTCCGAGCAGGAGGGAGGTGAGTGCTTCTCTGTGGAGAGCCAGACCTCAGCTGGTGACATTGTGGTCCCAGCAAAATGCCATTCCCCACCCTCGCCTGGTGTGACGGCTGCACTCGCCAGCCCGGCCTGCTCTCAGCCTCCCAGCGCTCAGAGCTCACGGGAGCGGGAAGGGTGAGCCAGAGGCTGGAGGTGCTGCAGAAAGGCTTTTAACATGAAAACCCATCAGAGCAAGCTGGGAAAAGGAGCCGACGCAGGGAGCAGAAGGAAACGAGAAGCAGAAGAAAGCACTCCTGTCCTCAGAAGCAGGACGGGGATGCTGTGAGGCGGGAAGGTCCAGAGGGTGAGAATGACTGAAGCTTTACAGTCATTAGCGGAAATAGAGAAGGGAGAGGTGAAGTTGGGGACACCTCCCAGAAACAAGAGAGACTAGGAGAGAAACGTGGAGCCTCGCCTAGTGGTCCCTCATCCACTTAGTCAGAACATAGGAGCCAAGGGCCCTGCGGACAGAGTGGCCTGAGAAAGCGCCGCTCCCCCGTCCTTCTCCCCAGGGCCGCCTGCCGTGGGGTCCTGGGCCCCACAGGGACACTCGGCTCTGCCCCTCCTCCCCCAGGACCTGGGCCTGTATGAACCGCCAAAGTCAATGTTGTTTTCTCCCAGAACTTGCCTGGATATTACTGTGTTTTCTTTATTTCTGTGGAAGACTAAGTCTTTACAAAACTGCTGTTTGGAAAGGAAAGGGGGTGCTGGGGGCGTGAGCACAGCGGGCAGGGTCTGGACCTCAAGGTGGCGGGGTGGGGCATGACCCGGCGGAGCACAGCCCGGTTGTCATGGGGCCCGTGACGTCTGGGCGGGAGAGGCACGGAGCCCGGGGCGCAGGCAAGAGCCCCCCCGGAGAAGCCTCGGTGCCACAAGGCCCTTGCTGTCGACGGGAGCAGTGGGAAGGACAGTGTGGAATTAGAAGCCAAGTTTGAGGATGTGGGTGTGAGGTTTAGGTTTGGAATGTAGCATGTGGGAATCTCAGGAGAGCACAGCAAAAAGGCAGAAGAGACGGGGCTGCTGACCCCAAGGGCTGGGTGATGGAGGTCACGGGCCTGGGGGTACACACACACACACACAAACACACGCAGCCTGCTCCCGAGCGACGGCCGCCCCACCTTGGGGTGCCACCCCGGACCGGCCGTGGGGGCCCCAGGTGCCCAGCCACCCCCCGGGCAGAGGGGAAACAGATGAGGTGTCCTGCAGTTGCCCAGCCCTCTGCCCGTAGGCCCTTTGGGACCCCGGCACCGGTGGGGGACTGAGCAGATTGAGGGGACAGGTTACAGTTGTGAGGGGCTGAGACTGCTGGGACCTGGAGGGAGACCAGAAAGGGTTCTGGAAGCCCCAGCGTCCTGGGTCTGACCCAAGCTGGGCTCATGTAGGTGCAGCTGCACACCGAGTGGAGAACAAACGGGGAGGTGCCTGTTCTCGGGCGGGGGGCAGGTCCCAGCAGCCAGAGGGGTAAGACCTGTTGAACCCCTGGGGCATTCAGCTAGGACCCCAGAAGGGCTGCAGCCTAGAGTGGGGCTGCTGTAGGCCAGCCTTGGAGGGAGGGGACACAATGGACACAGTGCATGAGAGGAAGAGGGTGTGTGGCTGCAGACCCCACAGACGGCTGGGTGAGCAGTGTGTCAGCACACTCCGAAACTGAGAGGATGTGGACAAATGCCCGGCAAACACAGCCTAAAACGGCATCCAAAGGTCGACTGATGATTGGTTAAAGAAGATGTGGTATATACATACAATGGAATACTACTCAGCCATAAGAAAAGACACAATTGTCCCATTTGCAACAACATGGAAGGACCTAGAGGGTATTATGTTAAGTGAAATAAGCCAGAGAGAGAAGGACAGACACTGCATGAACTCACTCATATATAGAATATAAGTGAACACACGGACAGAGAGAACTGATTGGTGGTTACCAAGGGGAAGGGGGGTGGGGGGGGCTCAAGGGGTGAAGGGTTACATCCACAAGGTGACGGACAAACAAAAATGTACAACTATTATAAACTATTAAGTTATAAACTATTAAGACATCAATAAAAAAAATGGTAAAAAATAAATAAGTAAATAAAACGGCATCCAAAGGACCACATTCTGCCTGCTATTTAATTTAAAGTTTAAGTGGTCATTGTTGTAGACTTCATCCTAGATTGCTTCTGAGGTCCTGTCGCGGTACTGGGTACGTGTGTCGTGTTGAATGTCCCTCGTCATTTCAAGCACAGCACGTGGTTTCTGGAACTGTTTCTAGGAGATACTTTTTGATCTGAGATTCACAGCTGGGGCAAAATCTTCAACGCCTCTGAGTACTGAAAACGTTTACAAGTCTTTAACAGCCATTTTGACAAATTGTGTTTTTAAAAGGTCTAATCTTCTTACAGTAAACCCAGGCGTCACCTTCAAGCATTCCTGCAGCCACTTGTCTTGATACTTGATTAGAGAACAAAGTTAGTTGCAGTTATTTAATTTTTCTTGAAGAATTATTTATTCTTCTTGTGTTCTTTCGTAGTCTGGACAGGATGACTGTCATCAGTGTGCACCACTGCAGTGTTTGTGGTGAACTTGGAAAGCAGCCAAGTCGATGGTGCTTTTAATTAATGCTCTCAGGTGTGAAGAGTTCTTGAGACTTTCTTGAAAGGTTACTGGTCTAATGGACTCAGACAAGGAAAATCTACATACTTTTCTTGAAGATGATTTTGTTTAATGTTATAAATGCTAGTACACTAAATTCTACAATGGTTAGAATTGTGATGTAATCCTTGCATTATTATTAAAAACTTTATAAACTCCTGTTAGTTCAAAAAAGATACGCTCTTCTTATGAGGTTATTCACCCAACAGGCTTCCTCAGCATCCTTGCTCCCTCTGTTCTCTTTCATACTCAGTGGACTGTGCGCAAGTCCTTAAAATTGTTTCTGAACATCAAGTTAGCAGCTTTCACAGCTGTTGTAATCGCGGCAGCACCTCCCCTTGTGCTGCTGCACAGACAGCCCGCTCCAAGCCCCAGCTGGGTGGCTTCTCCGTTTCTGATGCGGGTCCAGGTCCCAGAGCCTCGTCTCTTCCCTGGGAGCCAGGGTTTGCTCACGGGACGTGTGGAGGCCAGCGGTCAGCTGTCCTTGATCGTGCCTGTCTGCATGGCGGAAAGGAGAGGTAGCTCTCGAAGCTGAAGGCAGAGCAAGGTTTGGCTGAACGCTGGTCACAGCTTTCCATTCCGGTGACCAGGTGTCAACAGGTTCTGGCTCCAAGCAAGCAAGGCCTCAGGGAGGGACTTGGAGGCCCAGGTCTCCCCTGGACAGCGAGGAGGCGGAGTGGGGGAAGCAGCCTGGTAGGTGGCGCCTCTAGTGTTCTGGTCTTAGGCTGTGGCCCCGCCTCCTCAGGGCCGAGTTTTGGGTGGGAGACCTGGCGTTAGGAGTTCTCAGGTGGCACCAGAGGGAGGGCACACCTGGAAGATGGGAGGGTAGATACTGGGTTTAGGTCCCATGTGTGTCCCCTCATGGGTCAGAGGTGCCACTGCTCCTTAGCCCACGGGGGCCCTGGGCCCACTCTGAGGGCGTTGGCACACTCTGGGTTGGCTCCTCTCAAGGTGTGCCCATTCCTGGTCACACTCAAGGTCCCGGGCAGGGGATGCCCCTCCTGGGAGCCGCGAGTCCTGTCTGGTGGCGTTTCTGCCTCAGGCGGGGGCCGTGCATTCCTCACACCCTGCCTTGCTGTTGCAGACGGCCAGTGGGAACGTGGAAGCCAAGGTGGTGTGCTTCTACAGGAGGCGGGACATCTCCAGCACCCTCATCGCCCTGGCCGACAAGCATGCCAGTGAGTCTTGGCCTTTCCCCTGGGGTGGCCCTGGGGGATAGCCCTGCCCCGGTGGCCTGAGGTTCTCATGGTCCTGACCGTCCCTCTGTGCTCTCCTGGCCTCCCCACCTCTCTCTCTGCAGCTGCAGCCTCGGGCTCTGGGCCTGGGCTGGGGTTAAGGAAGTCCCTCGGGGCCTCCACATGCTTCTCTGAGAAGTGGGTCCTGGCAGCCGCTTGTCTGGGGTGTGGCTGGTTGTAACTTACCTGAGGTTTTTTCCTAATATGATTAATTTTGGAGACTTTTCAAATCCGGTTGGACCATTCCTTGGACATTATGGGGTGGGGAGGGCACAAGATTGCTGCTGGTCCAGAGCTTTCCATCGATGTTTCAGATAGTGTTTACAGCCAGTTCTTCACCGGCCTCCTCTGGCTTCCCGGGAGCGTGGAATCCTGGGTGGTATTCGCCCAAGGGCTGTGGTCGTGGGAGCACCTGTGGGTCTGGGCCATGGTGCATTTTACACCACCCTGTAGTTTTTCTGGTCGTTGTGCCCTTTGTGTCTCATTTAATCAGTGGTGTCCTTGTGATGCAGGGGGCTCCATGTCTAACGGTGAACCATGAAGCATGCCTGGAGGGGGAAGCATTAGTGGTGGGACACATTGGCCCGTTGACTCTGACTCTAAAGCCTTTGCCCACCACCCACTCTGTGGCCTCCAGGTGTCAAGGAAAAGAGCTGGGGGTCCCAGGGGTCCACAAGCCGCGTGTTCCAGGGGAGTGGTCCTTGTGGTCGCTGGCCCTGCAGGTGTCAGCGAGGCTGGTTCCTCTTCCATGCTGTCGGGATGCTGATGGGGGCCTTGAGGAGTGGGCTGCCAGGCCATGGACCTGCTGGTCCATGTGGCCCAGGGAGGCAGGTGTCACCATTGACTCAGGGGTGTCAATGACAGAGGATTTGCTCCTCACCCATGTCCACTGCCCAGCCCAGAGCCAGTGACTGCCCAGCCCAACCCAGGACTGTGGTCCTCACCACCTTGGCACATGGTGGCATGCTGTGTCCATTGGCCCAGAGAGCCTGGGCCCATGGTTTGAGGGTCTTGTGGCCCTGTGGGCCCAGGCTCTCCTGCTGTCAGGTACCCCGGAGGTCAGCCAGTGGCCAGGAGGGAGCTTGGCTGGGCGTTGTGTGACCGGGAGCTGTTGAGGGGTGGGTTTACCCGAAGGGCCTCGTTGGAGCTGGTGGGCCTAGCAGAGGGCAGCCTGCCAGCCGAGACAGTGGCTCTGAGGTGCCGGTGGAGCCCCTGGCACCACACTCCCCGGAAGCTGCCGCAGGAGGCCTGTCTGCGGCCGGGCTCCTGTGCACACGTAAAGTTCCGTGCTGTGGACTAAAAGCTGAGCTGCAGGCAGCACATGTCGTGCGTGCTGGGTCTGCTGCTCTGCCGAGGCCACCAGCTCACCCACCTCAGAGTGAGATCCCGTCTGTTTTCTCGGGAGTCTGTCCTCTGTACCAGCTGCTCTGTCTCACGGTGATTCCTGCAGGAATCACTGGGCCATCTCTCCTGGTGTGTTCATGTGAGCTGTGGCCAGAGTGAGGCTGGTTCACCCTGCTGCCCAGGGCCCTGTGCAGCGTCGGGGGACACGTGTGAGGACACTCTGGGAGCCCTTCTGGCAGGAGGGACGGAGACCACGGGAACCCTCTGCTCAGTCAGGGAAGCCTCTGGCCTGCGTGGTCAGATCAGCTGCTAGGGTTTCTTCTGGGCCTGAGGGACAGAAGCCCCCAAGCCACTCCTGCTGGGGCATCCAGCCCCAGCGTAGGCCAGGTGCCCGCGGGCTGCACAGGCCGCCCCGCAGCAGTAAAGCCCTCTCCTGGTGCTCTTCCTGGGGTCTCCCAGCTACCATCTGCTTATCTTTGGCCCCTTGTGAGGAGCCAGAAGAGCTGCCTCAGGCCACAGCAGCTGCGGCCATGGCCCACTGCCCTGAGGTGTGCATGCATGTGCACACGTGCACACACAAACACAAACACACACTCGCAGAGCCATCCTTCTGAGAGCGAGACCTTGCCCGGGCGGAATGGCAGACACAGGTGACAGGCCCTCCCGGAAACTGTCTGGATGAGCTGTGGGGGCTCGGGATTGCCGGGGTGGGTGTGTGAGCTGAGCTGGAGTGGGGTGGGAACGCAGAGCCTGCCTGTGCCGGGGGCGGGGGTGTGAGGCCCCCCAGCCCTGAGGCTGGGGCCAGGGCACACCGCGGTCCCAGAGGAAGGGGCTCCGTGCCACGGCTACCTGCCCCTGGGTTAACCCCCTGGATTCCTGGAGGCCAAGCACCCCAGCACCATGCATGCTGGAGGGACCAGCGGCCCAAGGGAAGGCTTAGAGTGCTGGGAGGGACACGGGCCATGGGGAGGTCCGCTCTCCTGGTCTATGGGGGCTGGAGGCCAGCCTGACCCAGCCCTGGCCATTTCTGGGCCCCCTTCTCACTACTGCTGACTGAGGCTGTGGTGGGGTGGGGGGTCTCGGAGCCACTGTGGGCTTGTGTCAGGCTGGCGGAGGGGCTGTGTCTGTGGACCCGAAGTGGGTGCTTCGCGAGGACCCTGGCCAGCAGGGCCCAGGATGGCAGCCTCTGGTCCTGGTTCCTAGCTATGTTGCCCAGGCCAGTGGTGCTGTCACAGATCAGGTTTCTAGACACTGGTGACGTCCCCAGGCTTGGATGTGCAGCGTGCTCGTGGGGTCCCTAGGAGTGGGCAGGGAGGTGACGAGGCCAGCAGTGTGGATCCTGTGGCTGCCGTGGCCCACCACCTGGAGCAGACTCAGAGCCGCCTACCCCCTCAGCCCCCAACCCTGGCCTCTAAGGGTGCCAGGGTCCCTGGGGCTGCGGCAGTTGGGGGCACTCCCTGCAGCCACCACAGGGGGGCAGCAGAGGGCCATGCATGATGAGAGGGAAGGGGGTGCCTGGGTGGGGAGTGGCCCAGGGAGGGCACGCGGGGACAGCTGGGAGCATCGCTCCATGCTCCCCCACCTTTGGGGCCTGGGATAGAGGACAGGGTTTAACTGCATGTCTGCCGGCTCCCCAGGATGCTGCCCAGAGCAGGGGGACAGCAGTCCACGGGGTGGCTGAGCTGTACATGCCCCTGCACTGGTCTCGTCCCCCACAAGGCCATCTGCACTATGCCTTTGGGGGCACCACACCCCTCAGGGCTGAGTGTGCTGGGGGGCCGCCTTGGGGAGGGCTCCCTGCGCCCCACTCGAGTTTTGGGCTCTCCCCGTGGGCGTCACTATCCCAGCCCTGGAGGTGCGGCCAGGGGCCCCCAGCACCGGGGCAGGTGGGCAGTGTGGGCACTGGAGTGGGCAGGCAGCCACAGTTGGCCGGGTGGGATGTCCAGGGGCCTGGGTGTTTTCCAGCTTCGGCTGGTGGTCTTCGCACCCCTCCAGGAGGCCTGCGGCTCGTGTCTGCCCTGCCTCCCGGCCTCGAAGCCTTGTCACTAACCTGTCCTTTGGGTGCTGTCTGTCTGTCCTGTAGCCCTGTCAGTCTGCTATAAAACCGGACCGGGGGCTGACAGCGGCGAGGAAGGTAAGACCACCTCTGTGGGCGGGGGGGTGCCGGGCCACCTGTGTGCCCGTCTCTGTACTGCGCGCTGCAGGCTGCCCGAGGGCCCTGCTGGTGCCAGGAGGGCTGTGGAGCAGGGTCTGTGCCGGCCTTGGGCGCTGGTGGGCATCTGCCCTCCCGTCCCAATGGGTGGTGGCTTCTGCCTCGTTTTCCCTTCTTGCCCTCTTGCCTGCTGCTTCCGAGGCCAGCACTAGACGCTGTCTTCCCTTGTCCTGTCCTGGCGCCCAGGGTTCCAGGCTTTCTGGGTGCCCGGGTGTGAACAGGCATGTTGGCACCAGAGCGTCTGCTGGGGGGCCTGCAGGGACCTCCACGGCCACCCTGGGTCGGGCAGCGGGAGGGGCATGTGCAGCCAGCTGGTGGGCCTTCATCTGCGGGGCCGGCTGACGGGGGCTCTTTGTCCTTCAGGAGAAATCGAGGAGGAAATGGAGAACCCAGAAATGGTGGACCTGCCCGAGAAGCTCAAGCACCAGTTGCGGCATCGGGAGCTGTTCCTCTCGCGACAGCTGGAGTCGCTGCCTGCCACCCACATCAGGTACCCGGGTCGGGCGGGTGCGCGGGGTCTGCCCCTCCCCCTCTGACAGCGCGTCCTTCTCTTGCAGAGGGAAGTGCAGCGTCACCCTGCTCAACGAGACTGAGTCGCTCAAGTCCTACCTGGAGCGAGAGGTGAGGCTGGCCGCTGGGGTCCCCCCATGCTGTGGGCTCAGGGTGTCCTGGTGGGTGGAGGCGGAGGCTGGGCACTGTTCCCCCACTGCTGGCCTGGGTGGGGGGATGCTTCTCCCACCTCGCTTTGGGCCCAGACCCTTCCCTGCTTGTGGTACCCTGAGACCAGGCGCTGGTCACCTCCCTTCCCAGTGTCCTGTGCAGCCTCTACTCCGTCTGCCCCAGGAGGATCTGGGAGGGGCACAGCTGGCACGTTCTCACTCCAGAATGGCTTGTCTCGGAGGGATAATGATCGCAGCTCACACTTTAACAGCAGACGTGGCTGCGCAGCAGTCCAGGCCACCACCTCGAACCCTCACTGTGTCGACCCAGAACTGTGTTGGCCGAGTGACAAAAAGAGCTTCTAAGTTAATAAGACCAGAAATGTCAGCACTGCCAGGGGCTTGGGGCCAGGGCCTTGGGACCAACCTCCTTGTCCCAGGGACAAGAACCGGGGACCCCACACACTGTAGGATGCTACCCAACCCATGCCACCCACCCCCCTGAGTTCTGACAACCAAAAATGTCTCCAGGCAGCGGACATGCCCCTGGGGAGCAGCAGCGCCCCAGTGAGAGCCGCTGCTCTCAGGATGTTGAGAGACGGCCAGCTGGGGCCTAGAGCGGCTGGGGCACGTTAGTTACTTAGAGGGACGGGTCGCAGTGTCAGGAGACTCCTGGGGTCAGCTGAGGAATGGGTGTGCTCTAGTCCTGGCTGCAGGGCCTGAGGCCCCTCCCTGCGTGTCCCCATGGGGCACTTGGGGCTCCAAGGAGACCTCCCTGAGCCAGCTCAGCCCACTCTGCCTGTGGCCACCCCACAGCTCCACGCCCCCCTCTCGACACTCCTCACATGAGTGTCATCGTCTGTGGGTGGCACCACTTGTTCTCGGCCACAGTCCCCTCCCACCATGCAGAGCCCAGCTCATTGTCGGGCTCGGGGGGACGTGGTGGGTGGGGAACAGACTGCGGATGAGAACGGGAGATAGCAGTCTGGTGAGGGCATCTGGGGGCCTGGCTCAGGGAAGCTGCCAGGACACAATGCCTGAAATCAGCCCTGAAGCGCAGGCTGGTCGGCCAGGGCGGCCAGGGACCCGGGGAGACGTCACGTGCCAGCGTGTTGGGAGAAAGCCACCTGTAGCCTGGTGCTCCGGGAAGGGAGGGGAAGGGCTGTGCATGACCGGAAAGACCCCTTAGTAACAGCTACACAGAGGAGGTGACACAGTGAGAGGTTTGTGAGTGAAAAGACTGGCTGTAAACAGTTCACCTCTGCGGCAAGCACGTGTGTGCTGCTGCATTGCGTGTGCGCAGAAGTGGCCTTGGACTGATGCTCGGGGACCTATGCGTGTCTCCAGGTGGTGGGGCCTGGGGGGTGCTTGCCTGTTTCCACTCATCAGCTTAGGAAGCACATCATTCTTGCACGATGAGAAAACGGGCTGCCGATCGGGGGCTGGGTGACCTGAAACCCCTGACGCTCGGCACAGCCTTTCCTCCCTGAGAGCTGAACAGCCGTGCGGACAGTGAGTCCTGTCCCGCTCAGGCCTCAGGCAGTCCTCACAGGCACAGCTGTAGTCCACAGGGACTCACACCAAGAGAGCACTGGGAGGAGCTGGTCGGCACTGCCCAGGCCTCCAGGGGCAGTTTATTCATTTATAAAACAGAGCAGGTGGGCGGGCTGAGGCGGCTGCGGGTGGGTTTAGAACAGCAGAGGGACTGGAGCAAGGGCTGGAAAAACACCCAAAGAGGAGCCCAGGGAAGTGGAATGGGGGCTCAGGGTAAGCGGAGCCCCAGGCACGCAGGTGCTGAGACCCCGAGTGTGCCCCAGCAAGTCCTCCGGTGGACGGCCTGGGTCAGCAGACTTGCTGTTCAAAAACAATCCAAACCAGCTCGACGCATTTCCAAGAAACACAAGTAAACATCGGGACACAGGGTGCTGGACAGCAAAAGGTCGGGATGGCTGGGTTGTGTGAATTCCAACCAAAACAGCCTGGTAGCTGGCGAGTTAGGGGAAGATAGGCTTAGAGGCAGAAGCTGGAGTTGCGATGAGCTGGGCATGGCCTACAGCTCCGCTGACAGCTCTGCTGACAGCTCTGGGCACTGAGTCCAGAACATTCTGTAACTCATTTGTGTATGTCTCCTGTGACAACCCACACAAAAACCGCACCATCTTCTCGAAGGATGTGCCCAGAATCTGTCGGATTCATCCCTAGATGCCTTAGGGTTTTGGTTGCTATTAAACACTTTTATAAACTAAATTTTCAAGGTGTTGCCGCTGATAGAAATGCAGCGATTTGGGGGTATTGGTGGTACCCAGCAGCTCCGGTCGGCTCTCTCAAGTCGGGGAGTCTGTCTGCTCTTGGGGGGTTCTAAGCAGGTCATCGTCCTGTGCAGCGGTTACATCGCATCCTTCCCGACTCTTGGTTTTTGTGTATTTTCTCCCGTCACTCTAACCACCACGAGCTCAGGCGGGCAGCGTGGCCCCTCCGTGGGCTCTGGGCAAGGCCTCTCCGGCGCCACGTGCTGACCCCTGTCTCGTGTGGTGTTTTTCAGGATTTCTTCTTCTATTCTCTAGTCTACGACCCACAGCAGAAGACCCTCCTGGCTGATAAAGGCGAGATTCGCGTGGGCAACCGGTACCAGGCGGACATCACTGACCTGTTGAAAGAAGGTAGGATGGGGCGGGGAGGCTGGGCTGTGGCCCAGCTCCCCTAGTGAGGGGGTCGCTGTGGAGGTTGGGGGCGGCAGCCAGCCCCCCACCCCAGCAGGGCCCATCGTCAAGCCGTCCCTGGCAGGTGGAGATTTTGTTTCCTTTGGCTGTTGTTTTCATAACTTCTTTAAAGCTCTTTTTCTCTTCAAAAAAGTTTGGATGAATTTGCCCGTTTTGCTGACTTCTGCTGGTGGGTGTGTCCTCCGCGAGGCCTGCTGTGTGCCAAGTGGACACAATGCTCGCCTCTCCACCCCTCGCTCGGGCCTTCAGCAGACTGGGGGGCAAGGGTGGGCTTGACCCCTTTCCTCTCAGCTCGTCCTGTCCTCTAATGAAGCAGCACAGGCAGGAGTACGGGACTGTGTGACTGGCCGGGAGGCACGGTTCTGGCAGAGAAAGTCCATGTTTCATCTGACAGTTGTGACCAGTGGTGTTTGTGGGCTTCCTTTTGGTGGCACGTGAGATGACACTGCATCTCACGCTGTGAGCGCTCAGGCCCCTGAAAGGCGGTGGCCACACTTGGCAGCCTGTGTCCCGTCCTCCCCAGAGGCCCCGGGTTGGGGTTGGTGGGTGCCGAGCCTCTTTGCCCAGCGGACCCAGCTCCTGTCTTGTCCGAACAGGCCGTGCAGCTGTGGGAGCTTGCCCGCCGTCCGGGCCGCCTCCCGCAGCCACCTTCAGCTCTGTTGGTCCCCTTTGCTTCTCATCAGCCAGCCTGCCCCCTTCTGACGGTTACCGGTCACTTCTCTCTCACTGTCCCTGGCTGTGCCATTGTTTCCTGCTAAAGTAACATTTAATCGTTAGCTGTGAATAGGTCCAACGGCATGGTTGGTGGGCTGCGGGGACGATTCTGACACTTTCTCATGTGAACTTTCCCTTCTGTGGAACTGGTCCTGGCCTCTGTCCCTGTGTCCTCTGGGGTGTGTCGGCTCTGCTTGATGGCCAGTCCCTGAGGCCCACACTCAGACCCCAGCTGTTCCCTTGGGCCCCCAGGATGCCCCCTACTCTATCTGCCGGCAAGTTCTGCCGAGCTTGCCCTGGGGGCCCTTGAGGGGTGGGGGCGGCCGCAGCTCATGCCCCCTCGGTCCTCGGAGAAAGCCAAGTGAGCGTCTCCTGGTGTTTGTCGTGTGGGGCCAGCTACATGGGGTTGGACCAGAGCTGGGTCCTCAGCTCCTCCCTTCCTCTGCTCCTTTCCGTTTCCGCCATCACGTATTTATCTGAGAATCCTTTATAAATGCCGGGCTTTCCCTTCTCTGAGGCCTCCTGTTCTCCTCCCGTGGATGTGATAGCCAGTCTCTCTGAGGTTGGTCTGGTTTTAAATGTCTCATCCCGGCTCGTGTGTGTTATGTCCTATAACGCACACCTCTCACACGCATACACACACACACACGCACAGGCTCACACACCCACTTCCCCCTGTTGGTTTGTTTTGTTCTTCGTCTTCCGGGGGTTCCTGCCTGTCTGGTTGGACATGAGAAGGAGGCACTAAGTCGGGGTGACAGGAAGTCGTGTGGTGGGAGGCCACACCAGGATGCGTGCGGTGTCCTCCAACCCTTCAAGCGCGTCTGTCTCTGTCCTGTGTGCCATGAGGCTGCCCTCCCTGCCGGCCCTTCACTGTCACTTCTGGGGGCTTTCCTGAGTGCACACGCCCCACTCCTACCTGACCACACAGCGGTCTCCTGCTGCAGCCTCTCCCTGAGCAAGTGGGATGCCAGGGCGCCACCCCAGGACCAGCCATCCTCCAGGGGCTCGCAGGGCTTCTCAGGCCTGCGCCATCTCAATGCCAGGTCTCTGGCGGTGCCGTGTCCCGCCTTCCCAGCCTGGCTGAGGGTGAAGGGCCTGATGATGGCCACGTCCAGTTGGAAATGGGAGAGGCCATGCGAGGACCAGAGGAGGACACTGCATAGGCTGGGATGTCAGAGGGTCTCGCGATCCCGAGCAGTGGCCTGGGTGCTTGGCGGGAGGAGGTACCTCATCCCCTCTGAGTGGCCACCTCAGATCCTCGAACTGCAGGTCCCAGAACATCTGGTCTCGGGGTGCCAGAGGTGCTGGGCTTGGGTTGAGAGGAGTGGGAGGCCCTGACAAAGCCCCTGCCTATGGTCCAGGGGCTGTGGTTGGCGTCCCTGCAGCCCTGCCCCCTCCTGGATCCCAGGACTCTTTCCAGTGACCAAAGTCACACACCTGCCTTTAACACGTTTGGAGTTTCAAAGTGAATGCGCCATGACGGCCAGCCTTGAGCCAGCTGGGTGTGGGAGGACAGATGGGCACCATGGGCGGGCCGTGCTCGTGGCTCTGGGCTCTGTTCCCCAGCAGTTGGTGGGAGCCGGTCCTGGCCTGCAGACCTGGGATGCTAGGAGGAGCTGGACCCCTGGCTTTCCTCTCAGGGCAGAGTCCCCACCAGGAAGGAGCCCACCCACGACACTGGGAAAATCCCACCTGGGGATTTCATCCTGCAGGTGCCACGTCGCACATTTTGCCTCAAAGCAGTTGCCAGGATGCTGACCTCCAAGACGACTGCAAGGGCTACAGCCTGAGATCCCCTTCCCACCCCGACTCTACCCTGCGCGTCTGCAGCGCAGGGCTTCTCCCCCATGAGCCCCCAGCAGCTTTCCTGGGGCCTGGCCAGACCTGACCGTCCCTGTAGCAGGGAAACACGTGCTTCCTTGGTGACTTTGAGCTGTGCCCAGCCCTGCTCAAGGCCCCTGCTCACACCAGGCTCTCCATTGGGCTCGCTGAGTGCTGTGAGGGGTCCCTGTCCTTGGTCTGGGGGTTCATTGCTGCCAGGAGCAAAGGGGCTGAGCGAATGTCACACGCAGCCTGAGAGCCTGAGCTGAATGGTGGCTGTGGCCTCGGCCAGGGAGACGGACAGGGACTGCTGTGGGGCGTCCTCCCCGTGCCGGCCTGGCCGTGCTGGGATGTAGATCCTCCTGAGCGTTCCCTGGCACCCCTGTTCTGTGCTCTGAGTAAACATTACTTCCTCAGAGGCCATCCCGCCCTCCCTGGTTCTGGAGCACTCGATGTTGGCAGCTCCCCAGGACAGAAATCCCCCAAACGGCCGTGGGCTCTCCGGGCCCCACTGGCTGGCTGCAGTGTTAGGAGTGGCTAGAGTGGGGCATGGGGACTCTCGCCTGAGAGGAAAAGATGCACTGAAACAGAGCCCTTTTTGGCACCAGGAGGGTCCTTGGGTGACATGTCTGTATCTACAGCGTTGATGTCAGTGTCCCGTGTCCTGGTTGTGAGTGGACTGTGGGTGGTGCCACTGGGGGGCTGGGCAGAGCTGCCTGTGGCCCTGCAGTGTCGCAGAATAAAATGCTTGAGCAAACAAAAAGCAAGCCACCTCTGCCCGCTTTGGTCACAGCTGGCTGTTTCAGCCACGGTACCCTGAGCGGTGCTGGGGTCCTGCCTTGGGGGTGCTCACCCAGGCCCTCCCGATGTCACCTGTCTTCAGGCTCCTCCACCCAAGGCCACATAATCGATCCGGTCCCAGGCATGCACTGTTTCCAGATGTGAAAACTCGTGTGTGCGTGCACTCACGCTGCAGCCGCCTGGGCTCACTTGGCCCTCCTCCACCCAGCGCCTCCCAGCACCCGGGCAGGAGGGTGTGGGGCCAGTGGACCAGTCCCCGTCGCCCCTCAGAAGCAGGCAGACCCTTGGCTCCGGAAGGCCTTGCCAAAGCCGTGGGGGTCTTCTCACGGCCTTTGTTGGTCTCACCAGCCGCGTTTCTTCCTTTAGGTGAGGAGGATGGCCGAGACCAGACCAAACTGGAGACCAAGGTGTGGGAGGCACACAATCCACTCATAGACAAGCAGATCGACCAGTTCTTGGTGGTGGCCCGGTGAGTTTGGGGCACCAGGGATGGCATGGGGTCTTAGCCTGGAGTGCTGCCTCCTCACCTCTGCTATGAGTGTTGGGGACATGGGGGTCCTGGCATCTGTCCTGCAGGGGATCCCCCAGTGAGAAGCATGGGTGCTCAGAGGGGCCCTCACTCTGTTGAGACCCCCTTGCAATTCCCAAGGAGGCCTGAGAGGGTCCAGCCCAGCCCTTCCCTGGATATGGAGATGGCTCTTGGCTGCTGGGTCCCTGCAGGTCCTGCGGGCAGATCTGGCTTTGAGAGGCTGGGCCTGTTCGCCCATCCATGTCCCTCAGGGGCCACCTGCTGACAGGCTGAGCAGGCTGGGTGCAGACGAGGCTCTCCCCTCCGGCCTAGGACTGGACAGAGGGGCTTGTCCGGCTCCTGGCCGGCCCTGGAGACAGGTGGAGGCAGCCGGGAGAGAAGGATGTGGCCCCGGATACCCAGGACCTTACGGCACGAGAGTGGCAACACTCCGAGGAGCAACTTCTGTCTGGGCAGACCCCTAGGCGGGGCCTGGGCTGGGGCAGCAGGAGGGGAGCTCCTGTGAGCACGGGGGGCCACGCTCCCAGGAGGCTCCCACGTGTCTCAGCCGGGGCCGAGCTCTGTCGGGGACGACTTGAAAATGGGTCCTGAGCTTTTGCTGCGGAGGGAGAACCTCGTGCCCTCTTTCCTAAGTCGAGCTCTGCAGAATGCTCTGGATGTGAGGTCTCAGCACTGCACAGCCCCGAAGTGGTGCTGGCAGCGTGCTCGTCAGACGTGTGCGGGTGAGGAAGTTTTTCAGTCGATGCCCACAAGGTTTCCATCCCTGGTGCCTTGGGGCCACTCAGGTCAGCTGGCTCCTGGGCACTGCCCTGGTGGTGTAAGCGCCATCTGCACCCCTGGCTGGCCGCATCTGCATGTCTTCGTGTCTCCTGGGTGGTCAGAGTGCCCCTTCTGCTCGTCCAGCTCCAGTGGTCAGTGTCTCTCCTCCTCCCCAGCTCCGTGGGCACCTTTGCGCGGGCTCTGGATTGCAGCAGCTCCGTCCGCCAGCCCAGCCTTCACATGAGTGCCGCGGCCGCTTCCCGGGACATCACCCTGGTGAGTGGCCCGGGCATCTGCACCCAACCCCGGCCTGCGTGTTCTCAAGCCTTGCTGGGACCTGCTGTGCTGTGGGCTGCCCTGTCCCCCTTGCCCTGTTCCTTCACACTTCTCTGTCTTGGGAGCAGCTGCACCTTCCAGAAGACAGCTTACCCACCAGGGCCAACCCCCCCACATGTGCATAGGCCTGCCCTGCCCGGGCCACTTTCCCTTTGGGGTCACTGCACCAGCCAGGGGAGGTGGGGATGGCAGCAAGAATGCAGGTGGATTGCCCACTGTCTGCTGGCTCCACGTGGCTGGGGTGGGCCCCCATGCTCTCCAGGACTGCTCACCAGGCTGGGGGATCTCCAGGCATGGGGGCCTCCCTCAGGTCCTCTGTGGGGGGCTCTCCCTGGAGGGTTAGCCCAGGAGCGAGCCTGCCTCCATCTCCTCTGCTTTTCCACGTCTCCCTGGGCCCCCAGCTGCCCCTTGGGACTGTCCTTGTCTCCTCCTGGCGGGGGGTGTGATGAGCCCCATGTGGGGCTCCAATGTCCTTGTGGCAGCCTGGACACGGCCTGGGTGCATCCCCTGCCCTGGGGTGGGGCACGGCTGGTGCATGGGAGCCCAGGTGACCCCCCGTTTCCTGCCGCAGTTCCACGCCATGGACACGCTGCACAAGAGCGTGTACGACGTCGCCAAGGCCATCTCGGCCCTGGTGCCACAGGGCGGGCCTGTGCTCTGCAGGGATGAGATGGAGGAGTGGTCGGCCTCAGAGGCCAGCCTTTTTGAGGAGGCCCTGGAGAAATACGGGAAAGATTTCACAGACATTCAGCAAGATTTTGTGAGTACTGCAGGGTGGGCTCAGGACCCCACTCCTCCCCCTGAGCCACAGTGTGTCCATTCCCCTTGTCCGTTAGCAGCTCCTGAGGAGATGTGCAGGGGTGTCTGGCGGTGCCTGGGCTGACAGATCATGTGTGCCGCCCAGCACAAGCTGCCAGGTCAAGGGGCAGTGCTGGTGTCCCCGGGTCCTCACCACACTTACAGCCCCCAGCTTGTTGGAGTTTGTTGATTTGGTTTTGTTGTTTGTTTTTAACTAGCTGAGCCTCTCCTTGTGTGTCCTTGTCCTGTGTTCCTTGGAAGTGTCCCCCCAGTGAGCCTGTGGAATCCCAGCACAGGCAGGGCTGGGGCCCTCAGGGATTCCCTCCTCCTTACATCCCTAAAACACACTTAAACTCATCTGAAGGGAGAGCAGCCTCGCCCCACAGCAGACCTGATAGGTCCCTCGGAGAGGAGCATGTCCGAGCAGAAGGTGGGGGGTGACCATCAGCCCCAAGGAGGGGCCAGGATGCACGGGCTCACCAGTGTCTGATTAGGAGGGTGACCCCAGCAGTACCAGGCAGAGCGTTGAGAAGCCTCCAGAAGGCAGAAGAAACCACCAAGGGTGGAGAAGCAACATTGGTCGGGGCAGCCAGGCCTCCCCCAAGTCGGTCCCCAGAGAGACCATCGGAGGGACCCACTGAGGCCGGGGAGGCTCCAGGTCCCTGGAGAAGCCGACAGCTGGGTGTCACAGGTGGGGGTGCGGCGGGCGTTCTCCTGACCTGCCCGAGAGCCAGCGGCCTCTGCGAGGCTGGCTCTTATGTAACTTGCTAAAGCCTGAACGAGGTGGGCAAGACCTTCTCAAGCAAAGATGAACTGAGCTGGAGACAAGGGCTGGAGGTCAGATCAGCACGAGGCCGCAGGCTGTCGGGGGGAAGTGCTGCCCGCCTCACCAACGTCACCCACGCATTTCGGGACACAGCAGGGACGTACCACAGCCGCTGGAGACATAGAGCGGTGGACCACCCTCTTGGAGACCGGCACCTCCTCCTCCTTTGTGACAGATCAAGTGCACGCAGTGCAGACGGTGCCTGGACTCCGGACTGAATGAGGCCAGTGTCTTGGACAAACCTGCAGCACCCACTCCACTTCCTGCGGGTGCTTGTGGGGAGTTGGTTCTGTAGGTAGCACAGCAAGCCCAGCAGCAAAAACTGCAGGTGGGAGGCCTGCTATCCACCACCTGGACCAAAACTCAAGCCTTCAGGACTTCGAAGATGGCACCGAAACGATGCCTGAGCTAGAACTTGAAAACACAGGGAATGTTCTAAAGTAACACCGGTGAAAACATTGCAAACTTACAGTCCTTGGGCTGTCGGCAAGGAGGCGCGTGGAGGGAACGCTGGGGCCCTGCGCGCTGCTGGCGCAGGAGGAAGAACGTGCACTTGAGGGGGGAGGGGGTGGAGGACGCAGCCAAGGCAGGACGCCCTCGGGTTAGATTGCTGGACTCAGACGAGGAGCATTTTGAGAAATGTGGAGTTTGCCCAAGATGAAGGGCAGCTCCAAAAAGTGTCCTAACGGGGGCGAGGCCCCCCCTCCTCCTGGGTAGATGTCAGTGAGGTCTCCCGCCCCACCTGATGTGCCCCTCTCTCGCCCAGCTGCCCTGGAAGTCGCTCACCAGCATCATCGAGTACTACTACATGTGGAAGACCACTGACAGATACGTCCAGCAGGTGAGCTGCCCGCCGCCCTCCTCTGGCCCTCCACACTCCTGACCAGGGCCACTGGGGCAGGAGAGGACAGCCCAGGACCCCAGCCGCCACTGCGCGTGTCGGGTCCTGTGTGCGTTTTAGGATGACCTCTCACAAAAGTCTTCCTGAGTGAGACAGTGAGGGGACATGGGTGCTCCCCTCCCTGCGGCCAGCCCCCTCCCCAGGCCCAGCCTGCTGGCCTCTCTAATCCTCTGGGTTTTGTGTTTTAAGAAACGCTTGAAAGCAGCTGAAGCGGAGAGCAAGTTAAAGCAAGTTTATATCCCCAACTAGTAAGTACGCCCTCACACCACCACCTCGCCGTCCCTGGGGGTGGGGCTGGGGCTGGGTGGGCCCAGGTGCAGTGCCCACGTCACATGGTCCCTAGGAAAGTCAGGGTGGGGCCCCGTCCTCGAGGCCCAAGGTGGCCTGAGTGGGGGCTAGTTCCCGGTGGGCTGGCCCTGGCTACCCCGCTGCCTCCCAGGTAGCCTGGGATTCGACTCTAGGCTGAGCTAAGCGCTGGCAGACAGAGCTAGGGTGTAGATGAGGGCTCAGACTTCTGTGGGAGCCACTTCCAGAACTTGAGGGGAGAACGATTACACCCCCCAGGTGAGAGGAAGGCTGCCTCCCCTGTGGTGGGGGATTCTGGATTGGGGCCGGCAGTACCCTGGGAGCCTCGCTTCCCCAGGAGCTGTGTGCCAACGGCCTGGTGCTCCCATGACGTCCTCTTTCTCTCCCTTACCCTAAGTAACAAGCCAAATCCAAACCAGATCAGCGTCAATAACGTCAAGGCAGGCGTGGTGAATGGCGCGGGGGCTCCAGGCCAGAGCCCCGGGGCCGGCCGGGCCTGCGAGAGCTGTTACAGTAAGTGCCCCGCCGTCCGGCACCCGGGGCACACCCAGCCCGCAGCACTGGGCGACCCAGAGTGTCCCGGGGGGCCCAGCATGGGGGGTGGGGGCCACACCCTGCCCGGGGAAGCCCTCCTCTCGGGGTCCACGGGGTGCCTGGGCCCGCGGGCGGGGTGGCTTGGCGGGCGGGCGACAGCTGTGGAATGCTCTCTGTCATCACTGGTTCTGCTTAAGAATCCGTCTATTTCCAACTTTATGTCCGTAGCCACCCAGTCTTACCAGTGGTATTCTTGGGGTCCCCCTAACATGCAGTGTCGTCTCTGCGCATCTTGTTGGACATATTGGAAGAAATATGGTGGCTTGAAAATGCCAACTCGGTTAGATGGAGAGAGGCCAGGACCAAACCGCAGTAACATGGTAAGTGGGCCCCCTTCCCCGCCCCACGCGTGGCCATGTGGCCCGGCCCGTGGTCATGGCGCTGTGTCGGGGCGGCGCGCCCCCTTCCACAGAGCCCCCACGGCATCCCAGCCCGGAGCAGCGGGAGCCCCAAGTTTGCCATGAAGACGAGACAGGCCTTCTACCTGCACACCACCAAGCTCACGCGGATCGCCCGACGCCTGTGCCGTGAGATCTTGCGCCCGTGGCACGCTGCCAGGCATCCCTACATGCCCATCAACAGCGCGGCCATCAAGGCCGAGTGTGAGTGCCCAGCCCCACCTGGGGAGGGAGGTGTGGGGGTGGGGAGGGGCAGCGAGGCCCCGACGGGAGTTCTGGGCCCCGGACTCCCCTCGTGTGCCCAGGCTCTCACGCCGCATGGCCCCCCACAGGCACGGCACGGCTGCCCGAAGCTTCCCAGAGCCCACTGGTGCTGAAGCAAGCCGTGCGGAAGCCCCTGGAAGCTGTGCTTCGGTATCTTGGTAAGCCTGCCCCACCCCTAGCACAGCATGGGTGGTCAGCAGACCGAACAGCCTGTAGGGGAGGAGAGCCACCTGCTGCTGCCGCTGCCAAGTGTGTGCGTTCTCACAGCCCCTGACAGCTGCCTGGGCTCCGAGCTGCCCCTTCGGGGTACCTTGCGCTGTTCCAGGTTCAAGTGGGGCCCTTGGGGCCTGAGCTGCTAAGTCCCTGTCCCTCCTCGGGGTCCAGCCTCCCTGAGGCACACCAGGCAGGCTCCCCTCACACCCTGCGGTCCCTGGGGTCTGGGGCCCAGCATTTGGGTTGGGTACGCCTGCGCCTCGATGGCTCTGGGCCAGACCGGCATCTGCTGCAGGTCCCCTCTGGGCAGGCTCACGGCTGGTGGGAGGCGTGCATAGCCAGCCAGCAGCCTCGCAGTGAGGGCCTTTGTGGCCTGGGACCCGGAGCACCTTGGCTAATGCCCTTGGGCACAGCTTTGCCTACCACCTGGCCAGCCACAGGGGGCTTGGGCAGGAGGGGCGGGCTCGCTGCTTTGCTGGGCTCGGGGCAGGTTTGTGAGTCAGTCTCTCCCGGCATGGAGGTGACTTCCTTTCCATGAAGGACATTCCAGAACCGTGAGCTAAGTGTGTTCCACGGAGACACAAGTGGCTTTGGCGTCACTCGCTGTCTGGGGTCTTGGTCCCAGGGCTGGCCTCGCCCCGTCCTGTGGGAGGAGGTGGCCTGTGGCTCCTGAGAGCCGCCAAAGGCTGGGGGCCTCGGCAGGTGCGGGCCTGTGCTACCAGGGCTAGCCCAGCCAGGCCGTTAATTCATCATCTGGCTAGTGGCCAGCCCCTGCCATCAGCTCTGGTGGCCAGGACCTGGAGGCTTCTAATGGGCCTGCTTGTTTATGGGGCTGCGTCTGGAACCTGTAAGCTGCTGGCTGTCACCCAGTGATCCAGCTGGTTGGCTGGGGCTGAGGTTCTAGCCCCACCAGGCTGTCCCCCGCTCCCAGGAGGCCCTGATCAGGCTGCAGGACTGGTGGTGCTCTCCCCCGGTGGGCCCTGGTCAGCCTCAGTAAGGGTGGGCCCAGGGGGGCTGCCATAGCTGTTTGCTCCCCACAAAGCAGCCCTGTCTGTGTTGCTCCAACAGAGACCCACCCCCGCCCCCCCAAGCCTGACCCTGTGAAGAGCGTATCCAGTGTGCTCAGTGGCCTGACCCCCGCCAAGGCAGCCCCCGTCATCAACAACGGCTCCCCCACCATCCTGGGCAAGAGGAGCTATGAGCAGCACAACGGGGTGGACGGTGAGTCTGGTGGGGCCAGGCGGGGCCGCGGTGCCCAACTGACGCAGCGCCCGCGCCCGCTGACTGTGCTCTTTCTCCCTTTCTCCCGCCGTCGGGCGCTGCCAGGCAACATGAAGAAGCGCCTCTTGATGCCCAGTAGGGGTAAGGCCCGGGGCGGCCGCTGGCGGGGCGTGGTGCCTGCCCTCTGTCGGTGCTTGTGTGCTGTGCTCTCGTGTGCCTGGGGCGTGGTGGGTGGCCCAGGCCACGTCCACGGGGCAGTCCACATGGGCCGGCTGCACTCCTCCCAAGTCCCTGGTCACCTGGCAAAGAGCCAAGCTCTGCCCTGTGGGCCCTGACTCACCCAAGTGCCATCTTCTGCCTGAGGGCCTCTGGCTCACAGGCTATCCCCTCCTTCCTGGCCTGGCACCCGGCCAGTGGACTGTCCTCGCTTGTGTGGCCCTGGCCCCTGCCGCCTGCCTGTACTGTCTGCCATCGCGCTGTGACCACTCGCATGCCATCAGCCTCAGCTCGCATGGCCGCCTGCGCTGTGCCTGCAACCCTCGTGTGCACCCCTGCCTGGTGGGGGGCTGTGGGACCCCAGCCCCCGCAGGGGGGCAGATAGGGCAGAGCTGTGGCGTGGTCGGCATGGCTGGGAGAGTTGTGTGAGGCCCAGGTGAACACCCAGGCCAGGGCCTCACAGGGAGGCGCGCCCAGGGGTGAGGGTTCCTGGAGCTGAGGCAGCAGCACCCTCTCCCAAGTGGGGCAGGACACTTGGGGAAGGGGACTGAGGCCTGCAGAGGGGGCGTGGGGGCAGGCTGCCTTGGGACCCTCCCGCCATCAAGCGCCCAGTTGGCAGTGGCCTCAGGAGGACTCCTAATCATCGGGTCCCCATGGCCATCACTTCGCCCACTGACCCAGGGCTCTGCTTTGCCCCTTAGCTGGAGTGAGGGGTGTCGTGGACTCCCGCGTGGGGTGCTAGGAGAGGGGTGGCCCCAGTGGCAGCGAGGAGCTTGTCAGCCCTGGAGGCCCCAGTGCCCCCAGGGTCAGCCCACAGCGGGAATCTGTGTGGGAGAGAGGTGGACAAGCACTGGAGGGACAGGGGCGGCAAGTGCACTCAGAGCTCCCTCCTGCCAGCCCCTTGCGGCGGGGTGGGTCAGGGTCCTGGTGTGGGCACCCCGGCACCGTGGGCCAGCCAGCATAGATGTGCCCAGAACCCCTCGCCATGCTCAGGACTGGCCCCCTGAGGGCTGGCTAAGATGGTGGGCCAGGTTCCATCCTCTCCCAGGACCTGTGGGGAGTGGGCTGGGCACGGGGACCCGGGAGGTGGCCGTGGGCAGTGGACCCCAAGCTAGCCTCGTCCCCTGGGCATTTCCTGTCTCAGCCACATCTGGGAGCCCCAGCAGGCACACCCAGTGGGGCCAGCCAGCAGCTCTGGGGCCAGGTTCTGCTGCCTCTCTCCATCTGGGCACAGGCTCTCTCATCTGCCTCAGGCGCCCCAATGCCCCTGCTGCCCCCATCCGTGAGCCCTTCAGTGGGGCTCCTTCTCACCCCTGACTCTGCCTACCTCTTGCTGATCACCCCTCATAGCCAGCCACCTGGGGGGGCTGACGCAGTGACCAGTCTCAGCAGCAGGGTCTGCCCGGCCTGGGGCAACCCAGGAACAGTCTGGTCAAATCCTCCAGAAATGGAAGCAGGTGCTCATTTCAGGCATCTTTGGGCTTTTGGGCTTATTTTGTAAAAAGCTGTTAACGAGGTGCATGTAGTCCATTTAGTCCTGTCGGTTTTCCTGAAATCCGTGCACTTCAGTATCTGTTTCAGTTCCAGCATGTGGGTCCCGAGGAACATCGGCGGTGGTGCCCCTCCTGGGGAGCGATGGCCTGTACCCCAGCCCCGCGATGAGGCCACAGCTGGCCCCTAGGGTGCTGTAGGGCTACCCGGGCTGGGGGGCACTGCCACAGTGGGGTGGGCAGGCATGAGCTGAGGTCTGGGCAGGGGCCCGGCCCCCCGGCACCGCTGGGACCATAACTCACTACCCCGGCCCCCTTCCCGCGCCTCCGCTCTGAATCTGCCTTCCTCAGCGCTGAAGCACGCGCTCACTCTCTAACCTAAACGTGTGTTTTCTTCTCTCCGCGACCCCTGGCTCTGATAGGCACTTACCTGGGTAAGTAGCACTTGGCCCGGGGGGCCGCAGGCCAGGTGCTGTGGCCCTCCCCCCGCCCCGCCCGGGGCACCCCAGGTCAGGAGGTGGTGTGCAGGTGGAGGAGGGCTGGGCAGCTTTTTTCTGCTCCTCGAGAGACAGACCTCGGCCAAGAAGCATTTTGGGGAAGAGCTGGTCCTAGGACCTGCTAGCAGGGCCGGCCCAGCTCGGAGTGGAGAGGAGCTCCTGCTCACACACACACGCGTATACACACTCAGGCTCGTGCATGCTCACACACAAAGCAAGGGAGGCAATGTGACCCTGGGGTGGGACTTGCCCCTGCAGCCCAGGTCCTCACTCTACATGCATTTGGGAGTCGGGGGCCTTGGCACCTGCTCTGGGTGGCCGGGGCCCGGGGTGGTGGTGTGGACTGTGACCTGAAACGGCACCTTTCCCGAGTCACCCGCAGGGGCTTGTGGCTCCAGACCCCCTGCCCACAGGGTAGAAGCACCTGTGGCCAGGGCAGCCAGCCCCAGAGTCAGTGAGGGCGGCTCGGAGCCCCTTGGGAAGAAGCCCAGCGTGGCCTGGCCTCCTGGGGTCGGAGTGGTGCTACCCGAGCTGTGGCCGCCCTGCAGGGGAGCTCTGTGCTGCCGCTGTATCTACTGCTCTGCTGGGCATCGCCTGGTTACTGTCCAAACCAGGCTGCATTTGTCTCGGCCCAGGCAAGGGTGGGCGGGCGGCCTGTGCCGGGGGGCGAGCTGTCAGATCTGAGACTCCTGGCCTCCTGCCTAGAGCCCAACTTGGTGCCTCTTCTACTGGCCAGGCCAGAGACGGCTCTCAGAGGCCCTGAGAGCTGTGGGGCTGCCTGAGCTGAGCCAGGACCGAGGGGAACTGAGTCACCTGTGTCCTCCAGGCCCCCCCTGGGTGGGGGCTGCAGCTTTTTGGGGAGACGTGGCCCCAGGTTTCCTGCCTCTCGGCTGCGAGTTCTCGGTGGGTGTGTGGGCGCAGGACATGCCCTGCCCCGGAGCCTCATGTTCGGTTCTCCTTCCTCCTGTCAGGTTTGGCGAACCATGGACAGACCAGGCACATGGTAAGCGGGAGGGCTGGGCCTCAGCGGCCCCCACCCCTGGCATCCATGTGCACACGCGTGTGTTCACACCGCTCTCTTGGGCATTTGGGAGGAGGCTCGGGCAGCCCTGCCAGCGCTGTGTGGGAGCATCTGGGAGGCCCAGTGGGACCAGAGGAGGGGCAGGCAGCGAGCGGGGTGCCCACGGCCCTCAGAGGGCCCCTGCCTGCCCTGAGGGCCAGGCTGCCACGCATCCTTGCTGGGACCACCATGTCAGAGTTTCAGGCTGCAGGGCCTGGCTGGCGGCAGGGCCGTGCTCCTGGGGTGCAGGGTACAGTGTGGAGGCACCAGGACGTCCCCTCACAGCCCCCTTCTGTTGCAGGGACCAAGTCGGAACCTCCTGCTCAACGGGAAGTCGTACCCCACCAAAGTGCGCCTGATCCGGGGGGGCTCCCTTCCCCCCGTCAAGCGGCGGCGGATGAACTGGATCGATGCTCCTGATGATGTGTTTTACATGGCCACCGAGGAAACCAGGTGGGGGCCTCCCCAGGGTGGGGGGCAGGCAACGAGGTGGCCCTGCATCCCCGTCACTAGGGCGTCACTGTCCCCTTGCAGGAAGATCCGCAAGCTGCTCTCATCCTCGGAGACCAAGCGAGCCGCCCGCAGGCCCTACAAGCCCATCGCCCTGCGCCAGAGCCAGGCCCTGCCACTGCGGCCGCCCCCGCCCGCGCCCGTCAACGACGAGCCCATCGTCATCGAGGACTAGGCGCCCGCCACTCCGACCGCAGGCCGCCCCCCGCCCGCCCGCCCGCCCGGTTTTGGTAGTGCCCCCTCCCGCCCTCACTTGCAGAGAAACTGCCCCTCGGGCGACACTCGGGACAGGCGCGGTCGGACTCGCCCCGAGTGCCCAGGGGTCATCTTAGCTTTGTGTCTCCTTTTTGGCCGGAGCGGAGCTGAGGAGCCGCCCGCGTGCCCACCCCGCACTGCAGGCCTCGCGGGCCGGCCGGAGTTTTGTTGTGTTCTGTTGAAGGTGCCATTTTAAATTTTATTTTTATTACTTTTTTTGTAGATGAATTTCAGCTCTGTAACTTACACCTGGAATGTTAGGATCGGTGTGGCCAGCGGCCGGCCGAGCTGCCTGGTGGGGTTGGCCCCTTGTCTTTTCAAGTAATTTTCATATTAAAAAAAACAAAGGAAAAAAAACTCATAAAAAGAAAAAAAAAGCAGCTAGCCCTTGTGGTGTCTTTTTCCCCATCCTTCTCTGTCTTGGGCCTCGGGCCCTGCTGTCGTCCCCCAGCACCTCAGAGGAGCCCACCTGGAACAGACAGCAGCCACCCCAGGGCGGGACTAGCACTGGCCTCACCGGGGTGGGTCCAGGGGCTGCCTCCAGCCCGGACTCCCGGCCTGCCTGTGCGCGTGCGGCTCCAGACCAGTCAGTCTGCCCTTGGGTGGGAGGGCCCTGGGGGAGAAGCCCCAGTGAGCAGTGTGTGGCCCACCACCGTCCTGGCCTCCAGGCTGGGCTGGGGTTCTGCTCTGCCCCGCACACCTGCCTCCTGCCCAGCCTGGCCCAAAGCCCAACACCCTCCCATGGGGGTGGGAAGACGGCTGCCAGGGCTCAGGGTCTCGACACGGCGGAGCTGAGACCCCTGTGTCTGCCCAAGGTAGGGTTGGTCGGACCTGGCTTGGGACCCAGACTGGCAGGTGCCCGGCCCCCATGGCCGTGTGGCTCCCCTGCCACCTGGGCAGCCAGCATAGCTGGGGCAGCCCAGCCCACCCTCCTGCTCCTGGCAGAGCCGGGCCCCAGCTGTCTGAGGGTTTCTGCCCAGAGCCACGGGCCACCCTTAGCAGGTGTGGAGTTTCCACAGGGAGAATTTGCTCAGATTTCAGTAAGTCAGTTGTTCTCAGAAACCCTACCTCGGGCGTCCCCCTGCACCCACCTTTGCAGGCCCACGGGACAGGTGCGGGCCCGCCAGCCGCCGGAGGGAGGGTCCAGGAGGGGTGCCTCTTGGATTGTGCCAACCCAGCCAGCCTGGAGAGGGGTCAGCTGGCCCTCCCTAGGGGCTACCTGGTCCCTCCTCCCTGAGCTCTGCCTCCTGGTCCCCAAGCCCACCGGGATGTGTGGACATCTCAGCCAGAGAATTAAAATAGAAACCACGTCTGCTCCTCGCTGGAGACAGATAAAGGGCGTTCTGGTCTCCCTCCATGAGCCTGTTGTGGGGCCCAACAGGGCAACCAGCCAGGGTGTCAGAGAAGTGGCTGCAGCATGTCCCCCACCCCCAGCCAACTCTAATCCGTGATCCTGGCCCCCACCCCCTGCCCGCACTGCCCCAGGACGAAGTTGCAGTATCTCAGCCAGGGGCTAGGAAACCAGGCCGGTGACCTTGAGGAAGACAGGAGCTCTCTCTGGGGCTTTCCAATCCGGGGGCCTGAGGATGGGTTTGGGAGGAGCTCTCCTCAGGCCCAGGGGCTTCCTCCCAACCTGGCCCTCCCCCAACCAGGACCAAGTGATGTGGCCCCAACCTGACTGAGATCTCTGTCCCAAGGGCAGGTGGGCCCTGAGGAGAATCAGGCACCCCCACCCCTACTCCAGCACTGTGCTGGGCAGAGCCTGGGCTGCTTGGGGGCCTGAGCCAGGGCTTAGGAATGGGGGTGGGCCCAGGCTGGGGGGGGCCAAGGGCCTGGGTATCCAGGAGGGGGTTTGGCCGCTTTGCCCTGTCCACACAGGCCCAGCAAGGGGCTGCAGCCCCCCAAGGTCAGGGGGCATCTCAGGCGAGGTGTCCCTGTGCAGGGCCTGCCTGGAGACCTGCCGAGGCTGCACCTCAAAGCCGCTTGCTGTCCCCGGGCCTCCCACTATCCAGCATCAAGTCCAGGCCTGGCATCCGGCAGCAGAGCCGAGACCAGGGTCCTGTGCGCCATTTGCCAACATTGCTGGGATGACAGGGCACTTGAAGACCATTGATCTGCAGGGCGCCATGCCGTTGTGACCACAGGGGAGGGACCTGGCCACCTGGCCTGGCCACCTTGGGGCCCTGCCTGCTTCCCTTGAACCCTGTGCTGCTCACCGGGAGCCTGCCCTGCCCTGTCCCTGCCCCGAGCCCGTAGCCCTCAGTCGCCTCAGAGGTGGATGCTGCCGCTCTGTGTCGGATGGTCCGGGCCCCTTCTTGCGAGGCCCAGAATAGCCCCATACGTCAGGGAGCCTCTGGTCTCAGCCCAGGGACAGAAGTGGGGGGCAGGGCCCCACTCTCCCCTCCCCATCTGGCCAGTGCTGAGTGCCATTCCTTTGCCCCGCCCCCATCCACTCTCCAGACAGGGCTGGGGCGCTGTAGGGGCAGGCCTCCCACAGGTAGCCTCCTTCCAGAAGACATCTGTGCCCAGCCAGCCCCACCCTCCACAGCAGTCCTGCAAATTTCAGAGGCCGGTAGAGTCAGGGAGGGTGGTGCCCCGGGCCCCGGGAGTTGGAGAGAGCATGGGAGCTGATGCCAAGAGGGGGACAGTGGGCCCATGAGTTGTTCAGAGATGCTGACGCCCAGCCTAGGCAAGGAGCAGGCCGTGAATGACTGACTGTGGGGAGCCCTCACAGCTGGCCTCCCTGCCCAGGAAGGGGACCGCTGAGGCCTCTGCCCCTGTCTCCCGCCTAGGCTGGCAGAGGGCCAGGGTTGGGGTGCCAGCGGGGCGGGGGGCTGGTCAGGCTGGTCAGTCAGGCTTGAGGGGGCCACATATTTCTGGGTTCTTGTCCTCACTCACGGAAATGGCAATGGCTGTAGAGTGTGAGTCCAAGGAGGAGGGGGGCACCCCGGGGAGCTGGGCCCCCGGCGGGGCTGCTGTGAAGCCTGGGTTCTGGCAGGCCGTGAGCACTGGCTCTCTCACTCATCCACTTTGCAAACACGCCTGGCACCAGCGGCCAGGAGCAGGCGATGGGGGCTGCCAGACAGAGGAAAGGGGGGTGGGGGGCAGACCTCGGTTGTCCATCACAGAGCCTCAGAGACACAGGGAGGGGGGCTGGGGGGCTAGAGCTGGCTGCTTAGACTGGGCCTGATCATCTGGACCTGGGGGTCTGTCCATGTGCCCAGCTTGAGGCTCAGCTGGGGCAGGAGGATCAGAGAAGGGCCTAGGGGGAGGTAGAGCCCCAGGGAGGAGGCCCAAGGGTCCTCCAGGTGCCCCCACCCCGGGGCGGGGGGCGGTGGTGGTTAGGACTAGGTTCTGCATGGCTCCAGGGTGGAGGCAGGGAAGGGTGGGAGTGGTCAGGCAGGCCCCTGTTTGGAGGAGAACTGTGGGGCTCTTGGGGGAACCCTGGGTGCTGGCAGATCTCTAGCTCTCTGGCCCTCCAGCAGGATGCTTTGGGGCCAGAAGGCTGGAGGTCAGGGACCCTGGACCCTGAGCTGGGGGTCCAGAGGGGGGATGCTGAGGCAGGGGTCCTGGGGAGGGGGGAGAATGTAGATGGTGGTGTCAGCCCTCCGGCACAGCACACGCACAGAGGGCATTTCTGGGCCCTCCATCTCTTTCTCCTTCCCTCTTCCCATCCCTATGGTCCCCAGGACGGGAGAGGTTGGGGAGGCGCCTGCAGCACAGCCCGGAGGGTCCCCTCTCCGGTCGCCCCCTCCCGCTCCCTCTAGCAGTTTCTCTCGCGCTGTTCTTGGAAGTGGCGGGCACCCTGCCCTCCACCCGCTGAGCTGTCAGCACCACCAACAGTGTTGGGCGGGCCGGAGGCGGCGGGACCAGGACCGGGCCTGGGCCGGGTGGCCGCGCGCGCCCGGAATCCGGCTCCGATCCCGCGGCGCGGCCTTTGCTATAGAAACCGAGAAACAAAGGGAAGCCGGCGGACGGCGCGCGACAGGGTGGGGGTGGGGTCCCCCGGGGGACCTGGGCGCCGGGGCCGGACGTGGCGGACCCGTCCGCAGTAGGGGCATCCGTCTGCGTGTCCAGGGGCCGCCCTTCCGGGCCGAGGCCCCGCTGGCCAGCCTGCCCACGAGCCGAGGGGACCGCGGACGCCCCGCCCCGCGGCCCCAGCCGGCGGTCCCGACGTTGCCATGGAAACGGGCGAGGTGCCGGCGGGCCCTTGTAGAGCCACCTCGCGCGCCTGGGGCCGAGGGGCGCCGGGCGGGTCCGGCCGCCCCCTGCGCGCCGGGGCAGGTGCGTCCCCGCCCCGAGGCGCCCCCTACGGCCGGACCCGGGGGGCGGGCTCCCGACGCCCCGCCCCAGCCGCGGAGCCAATGGGCGCGCGGACAGCCGAGCGGGCAGGGCGGGCGCGGCAGCGGCGGCGAGGAGACGGGCGCGGGCGGAGGGCGCGGGCGGACCGGGCGCACCGACCATGGCTTCCAAGTGCCCCAAGTGCGACAAGACTGTGTACTTCGGTGAGTGCCCGGGCCCGACCAGCGTCCCGCCGCCCCTTGCGGTTAGCTCCCCGCCGCAGATCCGCGCGCCCCGCACGGTACACGGCGTACGCCCGCCCGGCCGCCGCCCCGGGATGCGCGGCCCCGGCCCGGCCAGCCGCGCTGCACACGCGGGTGCGGCCGGAGGGTGGAGCTGCGATGAGGTGGGGGCGGCAGCGCCCGAATCCCGAAGCGGCCAGTGGGAGCGGGGTGGGGGGGCGGCCGGGGCCGGACGGACGGGGGAGCGTGGTCCTCCCGGGATGAAACCGGGGTTGGGAGAGCGCTCTGCGTTCGCGGGCGCAGGGCGGTCCTCCAGGCTGGGCCGAGCCGGGCGGGGTCGGGCAGGGCCTCCCGCGCGCTCCGACCTTTCTTGGCCCTTCCCTGGGGACCCCAGCCCCGTCTCCCTGCGGACACCTGGCCAGGTCCGGGTGGCCCGGAGCAGTGGCCCCTCGACCCTCTCCCTGACCTCTGACCACGCAGAGCCAGGCCAGATCTGGGCTCTGTCTGGATTCGGTCCACGCGGGGGCGACCTTAGCTTCTACCTCCCGCGTGTCCCAACTCGCTGCCTTCCTTGGAGCGAGTTCCACCAGGACTTTCCAGTGGGTGGGGTGGGGTGACGGGCGGGTCCCCACAAGCATAAGAGGTCACTGAAGTCCAGGTGGCCAGGTCCCCCTGCCTCTTCAAGGTCAGAAGAGCCTGGGACAGGAGCGGGTAGCAGGGTAGGAGGGGGATTGTCTGTGCCAGGATGCACCCCGGGGTAGGCAGCACCCCCTGGTGCTCCCTCACTCTCTGGCGCTGGCACCCATTGTCTGGCTTACCCACTCTCCCTCCTCCTGGCTGATCCTCTCCCTGACTTTGCCAGGGCAGCAAAGTCCCTGCCCACGACCCTCCCACCAATGCCTGCACAGACGGACAGAGTTAGTGCCAGAAGCGAGGATGGCCAGAAGGGCAGGGACAGACAGGGGACCCTTCCCTGGTCATCCTGAGGACAGTGGCCACGGTCTGGGTTGAGGACAGGCCAAGGTGAAGGAAGCCACTTGGTTTCCCTGCTGAGGGAAGGAGAAGGAGGCAGCTGAGGGTTGTTTGCTGTTCCCAGAGGGGAGGGACCGGATTTGGCCTGGACTGCTTCTGGCCTGGCTGGGAGCCCAGGGGCTTCCGCCTGCCTCCCCGGGAGCCCGCCCAGCCCTCTGTGCCCATCCCTGAGAGGGCTCATCTGTGTAAGGCTCAGGGTGGAGACAGTCCCCGGGTCCTCCTGCCTGCCCTGCTGCCCACAACTTGCCCCCAGCCAGGCCAGCTCAGGGCTCTCTGGGGCATGGGGCCGACAGTCCTGTGGATGACCCGGAAAAGCGCTTCTGCCTGCTTGGGCAGCTGCTGGCTCCCAGCAGAAAACAAAGGCAGCTCAGACCCTGCTGGCTTCTGTCCTGGCCTGGCTGGCTGGCTTCTGTGCTAGCCTGGAGCACTGGTGGAGGGAGGGGCTGGGGTCCTGCCCATCCCCCAACCAGGCTTCACCCCAGCACCCCCCTGCCCCAGCAGCCAATACCCCTGAGTGTGAGCAGAGTGGAATCCTGGCCAGGAGACCCCAGAATGACCTCAGGATGCCACGCCTTTGTGTCCCCAACTACCATTCAGCTGGGTGGGGAGTCAGTTCCCTTCCAAGCCATTAGACCCAATCAATTCTGTCCTCCCAGCTCGGGCTCATAATGTGTGGCTATCGACCCACCCGGTGGGTCTGACGGTCATTCCCCTGTCCCTTTGTGGCCGTTCTAGAGCTGGCCAGTGCAGCGTGGTTCTGACAGCCCTGAGCTGCAGCTGCCACGGCTGGCATGGGATCCGAGCCCACCTCGGGCTCAGCCAGCTCCCACCTGCTCTGGGGTGGACACCGGGGCTAGGAGGATGGCGGGTCAGTCTGTGTCCCAGCATCCTTGGATGGAGTGGCCAGAGGGATCTAAGCTTGTCCTGCCCCCGGGAAGGCACTCAGGGGTGGGGGTCCTGGAGGCTGGTCCTGGCCCAGCTGGGCCACTCAGGGCCCTGAACCTAGGCCACCACGAGGATTCATTGCCCTCAAGAAGCACCCATAGGCCTCTCTGCGGGGGGGGGGGGGGTACCCTGGCCAGGCCCCCACTCCCTGCTCTGCTGGGGCCCTAGGGGAGGCCTGGCCCAGACAGCAATCTCTCTGTGAGGGGGACCTGAAGAGCCACTGGTCCTTGGCCTCCTCTCGGGGCTTGGCCAGATTCTGCCAGGGTTCAGGGGCCCATCCCGCCTGACCCCTCTCCTCCGATGCCTTTGGCCAGGCCCCTTCCATTCAGAATTCCAGCTTCCACCTCCCAGCCTTTACTCCTGCCTTCTTCTCCGCCTTTTTCCTTCCGTGCTCCCCTGGGGAGGCCCCAGCTTCCGTCCATTGGGAGGTGACCCCCCTGGCAGCCACAGCATGTGGTGGGAAGAGGGGAGGAAACAGGACAGGATGAGACTGGATGGGGAGGGTGCACGACCTGACCTTCAGCAGCTGGTCTCAGACCTTGGGCGCCAAAGCAGCAGCCGGAGGCCGTGGGGTGGGGGCTCTCAGGGCTCAGGGTGAGGAAGCCAAATATAGACAGGCAGGCGTCATGTCCCACGGGGTCGCATGGCGGGGTCGCATGGCGGGACGGGGACCGGCCTCCCCACAGGGAGTCTGGAGGCTCAGGGCTGCTCCCCTCAGCAGGGGGCTCTGCCAACTCCGTGAGGGTCGACAGGGGGTTCAGGGACGTGTGTGAGGGAGGGATAGGTGTGTGAGGGAGGGTAGGTGTGTGTGAGGGAGGCAGGTGTGTGTGAGGGGGTAGATGTGTGAGGGAGGGATAGGTGTGTGAGGGAGGGTAGGTGTGTGTGAGGGAGGCAGGTGTGTGTGAGGGGGTAGATGTGTGAGGGAGGGATAGGTGTGTGTGAGGGAGGGATAGGTGTGTGTGAGGGAGGGATAGGTGTGTGAGGGAGGGTAAGTGTGTGTCAGGGGGTAGGTGTGTGAGGGAGGGTAGGTGTGTGAGGGAGGGTGTGTGTGTCGGGGTAGGTGTGTGAGGGAGGGTACGTGTGTGTGAGGGAGGGTAGGTGAGTGAGGAGGGACAGGTGTGTAAGGGAGGGTAGGTGTGTGAGGGAGAGTAGGTGTGTGTGAGGGACAGGTGTGTGAGGGAGGGTAGGTGTGTGAGGGAGGGTAGGTGTGTGTGAGAGGGACAGGTGTGTGAGGGAGGGCAGGTGTGTGTGAGGGAGGGTAGATGTGTGAGGAGGTAGATGTGTGAGGGGGTAGGTGTGTGAGGGAGGGCAGGTGTGTGAGGGGGGCAGGTGTGTGAGGGAGGGCAGGTGTGTGAGGAGGGCAGGTGTGTGAGGAGGGCAGGTGTGTGAGGAGGGTAGGTGTGTGAGAGGGTAGGTGTGTGAGAGGGTAGGTGTGTGAGGAGGGCAGGTGTGTGAGGGAGGGTAGGTGTGTGAGGAGGGCAGGTGTGTGAGAGAGGGTAGGTGTGTGAGGAGGGCAGGTGTGTGAGGGAGGGCAGGTGTGTGAGGAGGGCAGGTGTGTGAGGAGGGCAAGTGTGTGAGGGAGGGTAGGTGTGTGAGGAGGGCAGGTGTGTGAGGGAGGGCAGGTGTGTGAGGAGGGCAGGTGTGTGACGCAGGCGCTGTGCGCGGGACTGACAGACGAGTGAGGGAGAGGAGCAGGAGGCAGGCGTGCGAGGGAGGGGCAGGCGTGACGTTGAGCTGGGACCCCGCACAGGAGGCCGGCCCCGCCCGCGAGCCCCGGGCGGTGAGGGGGACCGAGGCCCAGAGGGCGAGCGCCCCCAGGAGCGGGAGCAGCTGGGGCGTGGGGTGGCCGCGTGGCTCCCGCGGCGGGGCTGCGAGGCGGCCCGGGCCGGGGAGGGCGGGGCGCGGGCTCGCGGCGCCGCCCTGACGTCGCTGCCGCCCGCAGCTGAGAAGGTGAGCTCCCTGGGCAAGGACTGGCACAAGTTCTGCCTCAAGTGCGAGCGCTGCGGGAAGACGCTGACGCCCGGCGGCCACGCCGAGGTGAGCCCCCTCCGGACGGGCGGGGCTGGGGCGCCGTCGCGGGGGCTTGCGGGCGGGCACCGGCGCTCACCCCGTGCTCCTCCGCCTAGCATGACGGGAAGCCGTTCTGCCACAAGCCCTGCTACGCCACGCTGTTCGGACCCAAAGGTGAGCCGGGGCCGCCCTGCCCGGCCGAGGAGCTGCTCTGGCTCCGCAGGGGTGGCCAGGGTGGGTCCTCTGCCCAGCACTGACCTGGGGCCGGCAAGGGGGGGGTCCCCTAGCCCATTCTCCCCCCGCCCGTGCTGGCCCCCCGACAGCCCCTCCCGTTCCTAGAAATCTGCCCCAGCCCACTGGCGCCCTAGGCGGGGGGGGGGGGGGGTCCTGACCCATAGACTGGGCTGTGGAGGGCCCTTTTCCGTGGGGTAGTGGGTGAGGCACTGGCCACCCACCCATGGTGCCTGCCGCCCCACAGGTGTGAATATTGGAGGTGCTGGCTCCTACATCTATGAGAAGCCCTGTGCTGAGGGACCTCAGGTCACCGGCCCCATCGAGGTCCCCGTGGCCCGAGCTGAGGAGCGTAAGGCGAGCGGCCCCCCCAAGGGGCCCAGCAAAGGTGGGCTGGGGTCGGTGTCGGGGGGAGGGTGCGGGAGCCGCTCTGCCGGGCCCTGACCGCCCCTCCCCCGCAGCCTCCAGTGTCACCACGTTCACCGGGGAACCCAACATGTGTCCTCGCTGCAACAAGAGGGTCTACTTTGGTGAGTGACCACGTCCAGCGCCCACCTTCAGGACGTCTATGCCGGGCGGGGGGGGCTCGGCATCACCATCTCTCTCCCTTCCCAGCCGAGAAGGTGACGTCTCTGGGCAAGGACTGGCACCGGCCATGCCTGCGCTGCGAGCGCTGCGGGAAGACGCTGACTCCGGGCGGGCACGCGGAGGTGAGGGGCGCGCGAGCGGGAGGAGGGGCGGCAGGGGGCGCGCTCCCGGGAGGCGGCGGAGGGGAGGCCGCGCCGGGCGGTCGGGGCTGCCTCCTGGTGGCCAGAGTGGAGGCTGGCAGGCTGGAGCCTGCTTGGTGGCTACGAGCTGTCGCCCTCACCACCACCAGGTGAGTGGACCTGGTCATGGCTTTGGGAGCTGGAGGACTCTGGGGGAGGGAGGCGGGCGCCTGGACAAGGAGGAAGCCACCAGGGGGAATGGGGAGAGAGGAGTCTGTGTACCCCGCCTCACCACCCCACCCCCCGCCGCCCCCTCCCAGCACGATGGCCAGCCCTACTGCCACAAGCCGTGCTACGGAATACTCTTCGGACCCAAGGGTGAGTGTGACCAGGAGTGTCTGGGATGCGGGTGCCCCCTCCCCGCCCCTCCTTACCCCCCTCCCACCTCTCTCCACAGGAGTGAACACTGGAGCTGTGGGCAGCTACATCTATGACAGGGACCCTGAGGGCAAAGTTCAGCCCTAGGTCCACAGCCTCCTCGGTGGGGGGGGGGGGGGCTCCTGCTGGCCCTGCGCAGGAGCTCACTGCTTGGCTTTTCGGGGAGAGTGACAGCTGCCCAGTCCCACTTCAGCACGTCCTGCCTGCAAGTCCAGGGCCTGCTGCTGGGGGAAGGAAGCCACCCTGGGCCACTAAGATGAGGCCCACCGCCCGTCCTTATTTCTCTGGCTGTATCTGCCTTTGTGTCCCAGCCACCTGTTACCCTCTTTGTATTCTTGTATCTCCGTGTCCATGTGGCCCCATGTGTCCTTGTGTGTCCCCATGTCTGTGTCTGGTGGCCCCATGAGTCCCTGTGTCCCCATGTCTGTCTGGTGCCCCCATGTGTCCCTGTGTGTCCTGTCGCCCTGCGTGGGTCTCTGAGGTGGTCATCCCACTCTCCCCCTCCTGCTGCCTGCCCCACAGTGTTATTTATGCTCCCCTCACGGGTGATGGCCATGGCCATGCCCCTCACCATGTTCCAAGGGTGGAGAGCATCCTTCCAGGAGCCCTCTGCCATCTCCCACACTGCCTCGCGAGTGCCTGCCCGCCACCCTCACGTGGTTCACACCCAAATGCTGAGACTTTTGCTGCCAATAAAAGGTTTGAGGACTGCAGAACCCAGTGCCATGTCTGTTGTGGGATGGACATGAATCCAGGACAGTGTCCCTTTGTCCCATCCACAAATACTCTTACACCCCTGGGCCCGGCTTCTGGTGGGGATGCTGTCCTGTTCCCGAGAGTAATGGGCATGGGTGGGACGCAGGGAGGCTCTGGTTTGAGGTGGAGTGGGCTGCTAAGAGAGGGACCACACTAGGTGGAGGTGGGGAGGGTGGAAGGCATCCTGGGGGTGGGGTCCTGGTCCCCAGAAATGCCAACAGAGGGCTCTAGAGTGAGAGATACCTAAATCCATCAGAGACCCAGAGGCAAGGGAGGGGTCAGCCTTGGGAAATCGAGCAGAGGGTGTGGTGTGGAAGGAGAGGTGACCCATGGACCAGAGGAGGGTCCTCTGAGGGGGTGGGGGGAGCTGGCGAAGGGCAGGCAGGGGCGAGGTGGGCCTTCAGCCCAGGACTGAGCCTGGAAGTACAGAGGGTTTTGAGGGGGGCTGTGGGGGCTGGGGCAGAATGTGGGCAGTCTGAGGGTGGGGGTTTGAGGCCCCCCCTGCCAGGTGCTCCGATCTGACCAGCGTCCCCGCGTCTGGCTTTGCAGTGATGATAGATCGCCCCCGCCTCTCCGGGGGGTCCAGGCTCTGCCCTTTCAAGCGGGACCCCTTGGCAGATCCGGGGAGCCCCGCCCTTACTGTCCGCCTTCCCTTTACCTGCCGCTCCCAGTCAGTCCACTAGAGAGCGCGCCTTCTCCACTGCGCGCAGACCGCCCCTCCCGTCAGCCCCGGCCCTGCCCGCCCCCAGCACCCCACCCTGGAGCTAGGGGCTTCCAGGCCTGGTCACCTCCAGGCCTATGTCCTTAGCGCCACAGGCGGCCGACTCCCCGTGTGCCCTGCACCCCGGGGCCAGATCCCTGCGCCCCAGCCCTTGGCACAGGCCCCTTCCCGGTCCACCCGCCAATCCGCGGGCTCAGACAGTTGAGCCTGAATGCCGCCGGGGCCATTGTCCTGCGAGCAGCCATCCGTGTCCCTTGGGGTGGAGCAGCCGGCTCTGGTGTCCAGCAATGCCGAGCCGCCCTCCTCCTGGCCAGTCGAGGCAGGCGCCCAGCGTCGACGGCAGCGTCTCCTCCCACCTGGCCGGTGCCCGGAATGCAGCCAGGATGTGCAGGGCGGGCCGGCCTGTAGTGGGAGGACGCAGGGGCAGGTACCCCAGGGGCGCTCAGCCACCCACCCCAGGCAGAGGGGAGGTTCGGGCAGGTACCGAGCCCCGGCGCGCGCTCGGAGGTGGGTCTGGACGACTCCCCTCCTCGTCTCCACCTCCCGCCAGGCCGAGGCTCCTCGGTCAGGGGGTCGTTTGGGGGAGAACTCAGACTTCCCCGAGCACCCCCATGTCCGCCCTCGCTGCGGGCTCCCGGTGTCGCATGGGAAATTCCTGTCCCCTGGAGGGGGGGCTGCGGAGGACAGCCGGGCCCCTCCCTCGGGAGCCTCCAGTGGAAACTATGTGGGGAGGAGGCGCGGTGGGCAGCTCGCTCTGGCCCGGATCCGGAAGGCGGGGCCTACTGGAGGGTGGGGGCCGCAGGGTTGGGCCGGCGGGGGTCACTCCGAGTGAGGATCGCCAGGCCGCCCGGACGCAGCGCTCCCACCCGCTGGCTGGCGAGGTGGGCGCGTCCCATTTCCTGCGGGCGGAGGACGACCCGCTGCCGCATATGTTTCGGAGGGATTGTCATGGAAACCGGGGCGGTGCCGCTACTGCTAATCTCCGCGCGGCGTCGCCTGGCGCGTGGGTGGGGCCCCGGGCGTCCCTGCGTTGCTTGGCTCCCTCGGTGGCACCGGCTCCAGGAAGCCCCCCACAAGCCAGGTGCTTTCTCAGGCGCCCGCAGCCCAGGACGCCCGGCAAGATGCAGGGGAGGGGGAATGAGCGCCTGTGTCCTGGGGTGTGTCGCCTTCTCCGCCTCCCCCTGCCTGGCCGCCACCCCCACCCTTCCAACCCATATCCAGTCAGTGAGGTGACCCTGAAATGCCATCTGACCGTCTCGCTCCCCCTCCAGAACCCCAGCGCAGAGCACAGTGCCCCAGCCTGCTTCACCATCCTGCTCCCCAGCCACACCCCACCTCCCACAGGCCCAGTCTTCCTGTGCTTCCTGGCTAGGCCCCTCCAAGCCCCAAAGCCGCCCCTGCCCCCCACCTCTGACCTGGGCCCGTAGGACCCTGGTTGGTGCCCCAAACCAGGCATCTGTGAGGGGCCTGCTCTGCCTGTGCTCCCTCTGCTCCCATTCCCTGAGGCCCAGGGCCTCCAGCCCATGACCCAGACCCCAGCACCTCTCCCTCTAGGCCCTACCCAGCTTCCCTGGGCCAGTGCCCCCCAGCATCAGCCCTGGGCAGTGCCCTCCCCCCAGAGGCTCTTGTGGACCCCTCCCCTCAGCTCAGGCTAGCCTCCTTCAACTTCATTAGGACTAGGAGGGGCATGACTCCCTCCTGTCCCTGGGTCCATGCACCCAGCTCACTGGCCACTGGCTGTGGCCCGAGGGCTGAGTGTCATGAAATCACCAAGTGGTAGTGACCCTGGCTCTGGGCTGCTGGGGGTTGGGCCAGGCAAGCACTAGTGGGGTACCAGGGTGGCCAGGTGCAGGCAGCACATTTTCCCAGGGCCTGGCTGGCTGCAGTGGGTGGGCTTGGGGCCCATGAGCAGGCCCAGCTGCTGGACTGGCAAGGCTGGAATTGGAGGAGCTTCTGCATGGGCTTTGGCTCCAGAATAGAGATTCCTGGAACCAGGCTGAGTGAGGGGGTAGGGAGGGGGACAGGGGCACCTCATCTGGCTAGACTGTGACTGGCTGAGGGAGCTGAAGGTTTTATGTGCCCCCATTCCTCCACCCCACCCCCTCAGCATGCCACTCCTGCTTCGGAAGAGAGGAGGAGCTGCACTGCCCTCCCACCTGGTGGGGTGAGGCCTGTGGACGGGAGCACAGCCCTTCTGGGAAAGCACAGCAGCCTCTGGGCATCTGGTCCTTTCCCCCTGCCTCAGGGCCAGTAGGGGCCATCAGGCCCAGCAGGCCCACCCTGGGGCCCGACCTCAGGGCAGACAGGGGGTCCCGGGAGACAAGTTGCTGAAAATAGGCCCTGGGAACGGCTGAGTGTCCATGACTCAGCGGCCTGGGGAGGGACAGGGAGGATGGACCTTGGGGAGGGAGCAGCTCTGGCCTGGGCTCAGCAGTCTTCCTGGGGCGTGTGTTGGCTGAGCAGGGCACCTGGGTGCACTCAGGAAGACGGACAGGCCCAGGAGGGGACGTCTTACACCGGTCCACACCCCTCAGCTCATCCGCACTGAGGAGGGGTCCTGGAGGCCTGGGTGCTGGGTGGGGGCTTCGAGGATGGTGGGGATAAGCCAGAGGCAAGTTCTACAGTCTGTGGAGGGAGGGGGTGCAGGGGGGGCTGTCCAGCCCTGAGGAACAGAATTTTCCTGGTCGGGGCGGGTGGCCAGCCCCTGGGGGCAGATTCTTCAGCGGTCACTGGGGCCCAGTCCTGCCTTCACCCGTTCTCCCGGTGTCTGGAGCCCAAGCCCTACATGGGCTGCATGGGGCCTTCTAGGGAATTCTCCTGCAGGGCAGGGTTCTGCCTGGTTCCCATCTGGGTCCCCAGCTGAACCTGGGCAGAGCGTGAGCAGGCGAGGGCATGAGGTGTCAGAGGGAATGGTGAGCAGATAGAGGTGGCCCCAGCCGGTGCCCCCAGAACCCCGCAGCGGCCTCTCCGAGGTTTCAGGGCCCTGGGGTGCCCTCCTGCTGTTCTGGTGCGGGGCAGGATGTTCTGGGCACAGAGGTAGCCTAGGGCAAGCAGCTGGGTTGCTCTGCGTCCCTGTCCTGGACACTCTGTCCCTCATACTCCAGACGTGGCCCCTGTGCCCCCTGGCCGGTGCTGGGAGGGAGAAGAGCGCAGGGCCTGGTGCTGGCCGCACTGGGGGGCAAGGTCAGGGGGCACCGCAGCGTGTGCAAAGGGGTTCAAGTGTCTTCCATTTGTTCCTGCAACAAATGCCAACAGTGCCCCAAAAGAGTGAGGTGAGGGGTGGAGGGCCGGGCAGCAGATTTGGGTCTTGAACTGGCCCCAGGGTCCTGAGTTGACCCTGGGCCAGGTGAGCTGATGGAGGCCAGAGGCCTTGCCCCTGGTGGAGGCCGGGGTCTCTGGGGACACTGTCGGGGCTCTGACTGGGGCCTGGCCTCAGATGGGGGCATGCCTGGACATAGAGTTGGGGGATGCAGAAGCTGTCCACCCACCACAGCCCCTGGGAGCTGGGGGGCTGCACCTGATGAGGGGCCCCATCCCCACGGGCAGGCAGGATGGGTGGGGAGCTCAGGGGAGTTGGAGGGGCATGCTGGTCTGTGGCTGAGGCTTTGGGAGGACTCCAGGGAGTGTGTGTGTGTGTGTGTGTGTGTGTGTGTGTGTGTGTGTGTGTTTCTGAGTCGAGTGTCTGGAAAAACTGTGCTGTGTACCAACCAGAGGACAAGGCCCATGGCCCTTGCCCCCCCCCCGTGACCATGGCAACGGGCAATAACAGCAGGGAAGGCCAGGAAAGGACTCATCACCCCGGCTTTCGGGGGGGCTCCCCCAGGCAGGGCAGGGTTGGAGTGACAGTGTGGGGCCAGGGCCATCCCTGGGGCAGGTGGGTGGAGGAGAGGACATGCTCACTGCCCCACCTGCCCAGGAACCCCCAGTGGGCTGGGGGTGTGGAGGAGGGCAACTGATTGGAGAGGGGCTGTGCACAATCCCCCAGAGATACCCAGCTGGACGCACCCACGCACAGGTATGCCTGCAGGCACACCCTCACAGCCACACCCGCAGGCACACACGTGGGCGTCCTTGCACCCTGTACCCCTGGAGCACATCATCCTCGTGGAGGTGGAGGCAGCCCCGCCCTGGCGCCTGCGGCCTCTGCCCAGCACACCCGCGTGGGCAGCCCTCTTGGGGAATGCAAGGTGGTGCCTGCAGTGTGTGTGGCCTGTGTCCCTCGATCTGCTGAGACAGACCCCCTCCTCCCCAAGACTGTGCTGGGCCCTGCCCCTGGCCCCTCTCCATCACCAGTGGTCTTGGCCCCTCTCCTCCTCTCCTGCCTCTGCCTCTCTCTGCCTGTCTGCATTTCTGTCCCTGATTGTGTCTGTGTCTCCCCCTCTCTCGTTCTCCTGCTCTCTCACCCCCACCTCTCTGGGTCATGGAACCAGGAGATGAGGGAAGTCAGGACCCACCCTCCTATTCTCTGCCCAGCCACAGCTGCATCAGGTGCAGGCCAAGGAGACACCAAGGGATGGGTGGAGGCGGTGGGGGAGGTTGGGCTGGTGGCCTCAGCTCCAGAAACCACACCGAGGTGCGAGGTGCCCTGTGCTGGGCAGAGAGGGTGTCCAAGCCCCAGGGCCAGAGCAGGCCAGGGTTGATGGGCGGGGGTCTGGGGGTTCCACCAGTGTAGGGCACACACCTTCACTCCCAAGGGCAGTGGGCAGCCAGCCACTGAGGAGTTCCAGGACGGGGTGTAAGCCTTGTGGACCCCAGGGCTTGCAGAACCCCCGTGGGAGGCAGAACTGTGGCCTCAGAGAGGGGGGCCAGAGAGAAGGGAGCAACTGGAGAGAGGTGTGCTGTCTTCATCGAGAGGAGACTCTGGAGGTGGCCTCTGTCCCCCTTGAACCCTGGGACCTCCCTCCCTCACCCCAAGCTGGGCCTGGCGGGGGAGGCAGAGGGCAGGTCTGGTGTGGGGGTTGACATGGAGGCACTGTGGCTTCTCTTTACTCTTCAGGTCCCTGGCTGTCCCAGGGGCCTGATGGTGGGCAGGTGGCTTCAGGGAAGGTGAGGTCAGGGTCACTGGGTGGCATCTGGCCTGAGTGCCTGTGTGGGGAGGCCAGCAGCTCCTGGGCTGTTGGGGGATGGTCTCCAGCACCCTCCATGAGGGGCTGTGCTGGGATGGGGACTGGACAGGCCAAGATGATGTTTTGTTTTGTGAAATGGGTGTGTCGAGGGGATATGAGGATACTAGGAACAGTGGTGGCTGAAGGGTGGGACCAGGACCGAGTGGAGGAAGGGCAGGAGGGGCCAATGTGCTGGATGGAGAGAGGGCTGGGAGCTTAGGCGCTGGTGAAGCCAAGAAACTGGGTGTGGCATGGGGGGCCCAGGGAGCAGAGGGGGAAGGTCCACAGAGAGAGGGGCAGCCTCTCCTCTCAGCAGAGATAGATGCAGGTGGCCTGGGTGACAGTGACCAGGAGGGAGGTGGCTTAGGCCAAGCAGTGCCCTACAGGGCAGGGATTTCTCGAGTGGGCCTGGGTTAAGGGGCGGATGGGAGACCACGCCACCCCCTCCCCGTGAGGCTGCAGGCCTCCCCGCTGGCCGGCGGAGGATGGCCTGGACCCTGCAGACCACGAGCGCCAGCGCCCGGGCCCTCCCCACTGCGGGCGGCGGGTCGGGCGGTCTTTGCCCGGCACCGCGGGTTGAGGCACGGGCCCCGGCTTTCCTGGGCCGCCCCCGCCTCGGCCGCGCTCGGGCGCTTCCCGCAGAGATGAGGCCTCTCCCCCGCCGGCCGGGAGGCTCCGAGAAGGCCGGGGGTGGCCGCGCCGCCTTCCCCGTCACAACCCCCGGACCCCGCAGGCTCCGGGCCCCGCCGAAGGAGGGGGAGCCCCGTCTCGGAGTCCCCCCTTCCGAATTCCCCGGGGGCGTTCCCGCTGCGGCCCGATGGACTTCCCGGGGAGTGGCGGGGGTCGGGGGTCGCAGAGGCCCGGACGTCCCGCGGGGGTGGGGGCGGGGCGGGGCAAGCCTCCTGGTCCTGCGAGTGATGAAAGCCAGGGGGAGTCCTTGGAGAGTACCAGGCTGACTCCCCTGGCGGGTGTACCCCGCCATCTATCCGGAGAGGGCCGGGTCGATGTGTGTGGGAGGTTCTCGCACGCTAGTTGCGTCGAGGTGACGGTCCCCTCCCCGGCTCCCGCATATCTGTGGGCTCGAGCAGGTGCCCGCGAGATGGGGCTGGGGATGGTGTGCGCCTTCCTGCTCCTGGGGAGCCCCCTGCCCTGGATCCCAGACCCCGAGACTCCAGAGCCCTGGGCGAGGGGCGGGGCTGGAGCCCCCAGGGGAACCACGCCCCTTCAGGGAGTCCCCGGATCCCCTGCGCCCCCCGAGCCCATGCTCGGTCTTCGGCTAGGCCCAGGTCCTGTCCGGAGGCGGGGATGGACCAGATGACCTTTCTGGGCCGGTTGACCTGAAACCGAGGTCCCCGGGTCCAAGTCCAGGACTCAGGAGGCGGGGCGCGAGGGGCGGGTCTCAAAGGGGCGGGGTCCCGGTGTCCCTGAAAGGCTCGGACCCGCCGGGACCCACCCAGTCCGGCGCTTCTGTCTGCTCCCGCCCAGCCGCCCGCCCCGGACCCGCTGCCGCCATGCCCAAGTGCCCCAAATGTGCCAAGGAGGTGTACTTCGGTGAGCGCGCCCCCTGCCCACCCCGGGCCCCTCCGGTCCGAACCGTGGCGCCCCACGCGGAAGCACAGCCCAGGGGCGATCCGGCCGGGCCGCCCAGGTGGGCAGGAGGCGCCGGGGACCCTGGGGCTCTGCCCCGGGAGCGGGCACCTCAGCCCTGCCCGCGGCCGCCTGGGTGTGCGGTCGGGACCCCTGCGCACGGTCCCGTCCGGATGGCCGGGATGGCCGTCCAGCTCCGTGGATTCGGTGTCTCTGTGCCCTCGGTCTCTCTCTCGGTCCCGCTGGGTCTCCTGTCTCTGGGTCTCCCCTGTCTCTGATCTCTCCGTCTTTGGGTCTCTCCAACTCTGGGTCTCCCCTATTCCGGGTCTCCCCGTCTCACGGTCCGGCTCTCCCGCCTTTTCGCGGGCTCACACTGGGCAGGGACCCCGCGGGGCAGGAAGGAACGCGAGGTTCTGGCCGCCCATCTCAGCGCTAAGTAGAAACAGACGTGGAAACCCGCGCCCGGGGCGCGATCCCAGGCGTGCTCAGATCCTGGGCGCTGCCTTCCTGCCCCGAGCCCCAGGGCCCATCCACGGGAGGGGCAGGCGGAAGTGAGAAGTCCTCCCGCCCCCGCCACGGAGAAGGGCGCCTAGCAGGCCGCACCCTGTCACCCGTGCAGAGGCCGAGGGCTTAACCCGGTGGCCTCCTGGCCCTGAGGCCCCCTCCTTCCTCCTCCTCCAGGGCCGGCGCCCCCTCCTGTTTCGCCAGGTTGGCCTAGGGGACTCCAGGTGCCCCTCCCCACCCATGGGGCACAGGGGTCAGCTGAGACCTTGGGTGGACCACCAGGCATGGGTGGGCCAGGCCTTGGGCAGAGGTGGCTAGAGAAGGCGGATGTGTGAGTGGGTGAGTATGCCCTGTGTCCCCAGAATGTCTCACAGGGGCCTGTCTCTGCCTCTGCAGCTGAGCGGGTGACCTCCCTGGGGAAGGACTGGCACCGGCCTTGCCTGAAGTGTGAGAAATGTGGAAAGACACTGACCTCAGGGGGCCACGCAGAGGTAGGTGGGGCCTGGAGGGGGGCAGGGGCACCGGGTGAGGGGGTGACAGCCCCTCATGGCCCTTCTCTCTGCAGCATGAAGGCAAGCCCTATTGCAACCACCCCTGCTATGCTGCCATGTTCGGGCCCAAAGGTATGCTCCCCACGGCCCTGACCCAGCCCCCCACACCCCTGGCCGCCCCTCACTGCCCCCTATTTTCTCTGCAGGCTTTGGGCGGGGTGGAACGGAGAGTCACACTTTCAAGTAAACCAGGTACACCCCCATCCCGCCCGGCCCGCCGGCTCTCAGGATGGGGTCCGCCCACTCCTGAGTGAGGTCTGACCACTCCTCGGGCCTGCATTCACTTTTGTCCCTGTCTCTCTCTGTGCAGGCTGTGGAGACCCCATCCCTGGCCGCCCACCGGGCCGCTGCCCCTCCAGGCTGATGCCGGGCCTTACCCCCAGGCACCTGGGGCTCCCCTGTAGGCCCTCCAGCCCTCAATAAACCCGAACACTTGGAAGACCTGCCTGTGTGTGTGTCGCGTGGGGGTGGTGGCGGGGAGCTGCGGCCTGGGTTCTGAAGCCAGGCCCTGCTGGGTGCTTGCTCTCCCTGCTGCTGCAGGCCTTGCTGCCCACTCCCCTGGCAGGGGCCACCCTGGACAGCCCCACACCCAGCCCCCGGCCCCACGGAGGCTCAGCTCTCCAGCTCCCAGACCCGCAGGTGCCCCAGCCCTCCTCGGCACAGGGTCAATCAGCTGAGCTCACGCTGGTTCCGCTTTGAGCAGCTTTAGGGGAGCTGTGCTGGGGAGTCCTTGTCTGCCCTCCCACTTCCTGCTGCCCCACCCCTGTCTCTACTTCCCGCCCACCCCTACCCCAATGGAGCCAGCTGTGTTTCTGCAGGGGTGTCCACAGCCACAGCCACCGCCCCTCACTTGTCCCTCCCCTGTACCCCAGGACTACCAAGTGGCCGGCTGCCCGAAGGGAGAATTTGAGAACTGGCTGTGCAGTGATGGTTGGGGGCTTTCTGGAAACTCCCATGTCAGTTCAGGCAGCAGCTGCAGACCAGGCCACCCTCAGAGCCCTCCCCACTCCCCCCGCTGGCCTCTTCACTCCAGCCCTGGCATACTGCCCCCTACCCAGGACTCCACTGACCTAAAGAGCCCAGAGCAGCCATCTCAGCCTGGCGCTCAGCCATGCCCCAGGGTACTGCTGGGGGTACTGCAGGGCCGAGCTGGACAGGCTGTGGGGGCTCAAGGGCATCGTGTAGGGTCAGGCGTGTGTGTGTGTGTGTGTGTGTGTGTGTGTGTGTGTGTGTGTGTGTGTGTGAGAGAGAGAGAGAGAGACAGACAGAGAGAGAGAGAGAGAGACAGAGAGAGAGAGAGAGAGACTGCGTGATTCACAGAATTCCAAGAGGTGGGTGCTGGAGTGCTTCTGGTGACAGATGGGATGGGGTGGTGAGGGGGGTTGCAGAGGATGCTGAGGTGAGGCTGGGTTTCTCAGTGGACAGTGGCAGCGTGGGGGCTGGAATGGAGGTGTCCTTTGGGGCCAGGGAACTGGGGACTTTGAGACTCAGTGACGCCTCGTGACCAGAGTGGGCATGGAGTGGGGAGAGGGTGTACGGGGAGATCTGCCCTGAGCTGCTGGCCCCTCCCGACCATGTAGGTCTGGTCCGGGTCGGAGCAGACTAGGGGAGTGCTTAGAGAGCTGATGCCCGCAGGAAGTGGGTCAGCCGGGTCTTAGGGGAAGAAGAGGACGCAGGCGGGAAGCCCAGCAGGTGCAAAGGCCTGGAGAGGGAACGGGCTCACTGGGTTTCAGAACCATGGCTGGCGGGTGGGGTAAGGTCTGTGGTGGCTGCAGGGAGCTATGAGGGCATTAGCAGGGTGGCCAGAAAGGCCTCAGACTGTGGAGACAGAAGTCAGGGCCAGACTGGAGGCCTCTTCTGGACCCAGCCCCAGCTGACAGTGGACACTGGAGGGGACTGAAGGTGGTGGGGGGCAGGCAGCAATACCCCCTGATGGTGGGGGAGGTGAGTGGGGTGTGAGGCTGGCAAGGCTGGCCCCTGAGCTCAGCGGGGGTGGGGTGGGGTGCCCGGGGTGGAGGCCAAGGTCTGGAGAAGGGATCAGTTGTAGGGGACACATACGGTGAGGAGTTGGCTGTGCCCAAGAGGGAGGCAGTGGAGGTGAGGGCCAGGGAGGAAGATGGGGGATGGGAGACCGCACTTCCTGTGGGCCTGGCCAAGGCTGGGCCGGTTGTTTGGGGCAGGCTGAGGGTCTAGGGAGGATTGATTCCTTTCTCCTCTTTCTGTCTCCCTCCTCCTCCTCTCCGCTCTCACTCTTTTCTTTACAGTTTATTGAGGTATAATTCACATTCCATAAAATTCACCTGAGCACATTCAGTGATTTAACCAGTTCACAGTGTTCTGCCACTGTCAGCACAATCCAGTTCTAGACCATTCTCATCCACAAGACTCTCCTCCTACCCATTTGCCAAGGCTCCTGGTCCCGTCTCCTCCCAGGCCACCCCTGCTCTGCTTCCTGTCTCCACGCTCGTTCTCCTGGGTGTTTCACACACAATACAGGGTTTTGTGTCTGGCCTTTTCCATGTGTGAGGTCACCCATGCTGAATGTGTCCATGGTGTTCATGTCACTGCAGACCAGTTCTCCACCATGTGGCTCACGGCACAGCGGGAGCCTTTTGGACTGTTTGCTTTCTGGCTGTTAAGAACAAAGCTGTATGAACTTCCGTGTATGTGACCCTGGTTCTCACTGGCATTGTTGGGGCCGGCGGTAAACTTGTGTCTGACTCTGAAGGACCCGCCAGACTCCTTCCCAAAGTGGCTGTGCTGCCATTCCGCCAAAGCAGGAAGGAAAGGCTGAAGGTGCAGGACAGAGGGAGGCGGGCGAGGGCCGGGCAGAAGATGGGCGGGGAGGGGACAGAGGGAAGCCGGGGTGGGGGGCTGGCCGGGCAGGGGATGGGCGGGGAGGGGACAGAGGGAGGCCGGGGTGGGGGGCTGGCTGGGCAGGGGATGGGCGGGGAGGGGACAGAGGGAGGCCGGGGTGGGGGGCTGGCCGGGCAGGGATGGGCACGGAGGGGCTGGGCCGGGGGTCTGTATACTTAGGTTTGGGGTGCAGAGAGTGGCCGACCTTCCGGGAGGCGCCCCCGCGCGCGCCGCGGGACTGAGCTGTCGGGAGCGTCCGGGTCCTGGGCCTGGCGCGCGTTGCGGGCGCCCCCTGGCGGCCGGGTGGAGAGGGCTTCGCGGAGGCAGAGGTCGCCCGCGCGGGTCGGTGGCGCCCGGCTGCGCGGCCCTCCCGGCCGCAGGGGGCGCCCTGAGCACGGCCGTAGGCCCTCTGGCGGTTGCTAGGCGGCCGTTTGGTGCGAGGGGGCGAGGCTGATGGGCGGAGTCTGGACGAGGCGGGTGTCGGGCGGCGCCGCGATTGAGCCGTGGAGGGCGGACCCCTGTCCGCGCCGATTGGACCCCGCCGTACCGGAAGTGCCTCCACAGCGGACAGAGCGGACGGCACTCAAACGCCGGGGCGCCGCTCATTGGCCGGAGCCGGAGGCGCGTCCCGGCGCGCGGGGATTGGCGCGGGACCCGGCGGCGGCGGCGGCGGCGCGCAGTCCGAGGGAGGCCGGGGCCGGCTGCATGGGGCGGCGGCGGCGCCGCGTGGACCGGGCGGACGCGGCCGGGGCCCTGCCTGCGGCCATCGCCGCGCTGAGTCGGACGCTGCCCGGCGGGCCGAGTCCCGAGACTTTCCGCCGCGCCAAGTTCGACCGTCCGGAGGCGGTGCGGCCCGCGGGCAGGCAGCCGGGCCTGGTGGGGCCCCGGCGGGCGCAGGAAGGCAGCCGGCCCCGCTGACCGCCGCTCTTTGATCCGCAGGCCCCCGCGCTCTGGCGACTGCTCTTCCGCGTGCTCTCGCCCGTGCCGGCCGACGGCGCCGCGGCCTCGCGCTCCCCGGGTGAGCCCCGCCCCCGCAGGCTCTGGTCCCGCCCACTCCATAAGCCCCGCCCTCAGCCCGGGCTTTCTTCTGGTTAAATCCCTATTCCCTTGACTGTCCCTTCTAAGCGGGCTTTCTGCTTTAGGGTGGTGGTGGCGGCCCTCAAGAGTCTGGGTGGTGTTACTTCCAATGGGTGGCCTCCCGAGCTGGCGGTCTCTTACCCCCAGAGGCTCAAGCCCGCCTGGTGAAGTCGGCGCTGCGCTCCCAGGGTTATCCCAGGCGGGCGCTGGCTCAGCTCCCCGAGGATGGCTCCCAGGGCAGCCGTGAGCTGCTGCTGGCACTGTCCTGGCTCCTGGCCCGCGGGCCCCTGCTCGAGCAGCTGCTGGTCCAGACCCGCGTGCGGCTGGGTGACGAGGTGCCCTTGTGCGAGGTGGGTGTGAAGTGAGGGTGAGCCGGGTCCAGCTCTGGCTGGGACCCGGGTGCCACCTGCTGGTATGGGAGGTCAGGCCTGGGCCAGCCCTCAGGACAGTCCTGTGGGGGTTAGTATTGCCATCCCAGCTGGAGGTCCAGCGGGCCTCCATTGGCCTGCCTGTGCTAGTCCCTGCTCCGGTCTCCCTTCCCCCCTCCCTCCTTCAGGGCAGGTGGGGTGTGTGCCCACCGGGTCTAGCCCTGACTGTCCCCCTGGCACCCACAGCTCTCACTCCCAGGGGCCTCCTTTATCCTTCTCCCCTGGGGGTCTCTGCTGGGGTGTGGGAGCAGGACCTGACTTTTGCTTCCTCTCCAGTGTGAGGCCCTGGCCAGCCCTGGCCCACCTGCACCCCGTGTGAAAGCAGACGGCTGTGTGGACATCCGCCACCTGCAGTGGCTGATGGGAAAGCTGCGGTTCCGGTGGCGAAAGCTGATTGCCAGTCAGCAGGAGCAGTGCGCCCTGCTGGGCAAGGTAGTGCCGCCTGTGCATTGCCTACCCAGGGGCAGTTGTCCACCTGTGCTCTAGGCCGTCGGGCTGCCTCTCCCTCTGGCAAACTTGGTCTCCCTCCCTGCCTGTGGCCTGTCCAGTGAGGCCCTGCATGGTCTGGGGCCTGGCCTTTGGCCGGATGTGATGTGTGCCTTCCTAGGCTTGTTTGGGGGCTGACCAGTTGGGCACTGCCCTGGGGTGGCTTGGAGCCTGATCCTGGGGCTCCAGATGGCCCAAGAGGGGGCCTAGGACAGGTGGAGCCGGTCATCACTGGGGTGGGGAGCTAGAGGGGCAAGGAGCCTGTGGGATTGGCCTTTCTGTCCCCACAAGTCCCCAGAGGTCTCAGGCTCTGTGTCACTGAGCAATGAAATAGGCTCTGGGCCCTGGGGCAGCCACTGCTGCCTGGGCACCCCTTCTCTCACCACAGAAGTGGGGGCCGATGTGGGTGGTGGGCAACTCCTGCAGGGTTCCTGAAGCCTAGCAGGGCTCAGTTGCAGCACATAGGTGTCCCCCATGGGCCTAGTGCAAGCTCTGGGCTGAGAGGTGGCTGGGCAGGTGGCTGCAGGCTTCCACCAGTGCAGGGCTCATTGGTGTGGGGACCAACCCCACCTTGTACCTTCACCCCAGGTAGAGGATCTTTTGCTCAGACGGCCTTTCCTTGGACCCCTCCTTCCTCTTGCCAAGCGTTGGCTGCAGCTTCTCCTCCTGCTTGGGACACGGACACTTGTTAACCTCCGTGCTGCCTTTGGGCCTCACCTCGCTGGGGAGACCTCCCTGCTTCCCAGACCCAGAGAGTTGCTCTGTGTCCCCGCCATTGGCTTCAGTGGGCTGCTGAGCCTGTCCAGAGGCTATTTCTCCCATCATACAGGCCTGGCACTTGAGCAGAGGAGGGAAACTGGGGTGCTCCATGCGCCCCCACTGTACCCCCTGGAGGTAGGTGGGGTGGAGAGGCCACAGACAGGGCTGCCGGGTGTCGCTCCCTCTGCAGGGGCTTCCTGTTGGCTCTGGGCCCACCCTGTCCTGCCCTGAACCGCTTCAGCAAGGTGCGGCCGTTTCCTTGTCTGTGAGGTGGGCTCTGAAGGCCTCTGCCCAGCTGGGGAGGTACCCGCCCCCACTCAGCCTGGGGCCTGTGCTGCCTTTCAGATCCACTCCTACACCCGTGGCTGCCACAGCGACCGCAGCCTTGGCCACCTGTCTGTCGCCGAAGTGGAGCTGCTCAGGGACCTGGAAGGCGGCCGGCAGGTGAGGGCTGGTGGGTGAGGTGGGGAGGGGCCTGGGGGAGGACCTGCAATCTTCCGTCTTTGAGCCTTTGAGCTGGAGGTGTTTGCACAGGTACACCCCCAGAGCTCCTCCCGCCCCTGGGCCTGTACTGCTGCAGGGATCTGGACTGGCCTCTGTGTGTGCATGCAGTCGTGCGTGGTCAGGGCTCCAGGGGCACTGGTGTCTGGGCTGGCTGGCAGCTGGCTGACGGTGGCTGCCAAGATTCAGGAAGACTGCTTGAGGGTCCAAGCTGATGGTGTTGGCGCCTGGAACCTGTGCAGGAGTCACCTGGTGACAGGGGGGTGTCTGGGGGGTGGGGGAGCTGGCCCAGCATGCCCCACACTCTGCTGGCCTTCTTTTCAGGGGCCCCCTCTGTCATCGTTTCCCTCCCCTGGGCTGGCATGGCCAGGGTCCTGGGACAGGCCCAGGGCTGGCTGTCATCGAGGGCTGGGCTCAGGGCTTTCCAGAGGGTGAGGCTGGCACTGCCCAGCCTGGGGACACTTGGCCGGGCAGGAGGGCTGAGGCTCAGGGCTGGCATGGCCCCTCCTTTCAGGCCCAGCAGATCCCAGCTGCAGAGCCGCATGCTCCTGGGGGGTCTCCATCCCTCTTTTGGGGTCAGGGTGGCCACCTGGGGACACCTGCCTGGCCCTTGGCGCCTGCCAGGCCTGTGCCCCTGGCGGGTGCCTGGCTGGTCCTAGCTGGGCAGGGCTGTGCTGGGCCCTGGAAGTGCTGAGGCAGCAACTGAGCATCCCAGGGTGCTCTTGGCTCAGTCCCCTTTTAAGGGTGACTCAGCGAGGCTCAGGCTTCCTGCCCCAGGTCCCCCTGGGTTGGAGCAGAGCAGAGGCTGCACCAACTCTAGTCTTGTGCTGCCTGGGACTCCGGCTTCTGTGAGGGGGCCAGGGAGGGTGCCCTGCTTCTTGGAGGCTGTGTGTGTTGGTGCCACAGGACTGCAGACGTGCAGCCAGGTGGATGGGGGCCATGGTTGGCTTCATTCCATGGTTTCTAGAGGGGGAGCTGGCAGGAGCCTGGACTGGCCAACCTGAAGGGCCTGTACTCTGGAGACGGGTCCCAGAGGCTTCTGGAATGATCTGTGGTTGCTGTGTGAGTGGCCACACATGCTGCCGAGTGGCTGGGCAGCATCCTTGGTCACTGGCTGGGCTGCAGCCTTCTCACATCTGTGTGCCTCCTCCCTGCTCCCACCCTAGGGAGACTCCAGAATTGGGGGACTGGGCCCACGGGGGTGGGTGGTGGTGAAGGGGGCTTGTTGCCTCCCCCTCTGTGGTGCCTGCCCCCTATCCCACAGCCTGGGGGGCCGTGGGGCACCCTATGGGACTGTCCTTTGGAACCACATTAACTGTTCTCACTGGCCAGCAGGTGGGGGTGTGTGTGCATGTGCAAGGCACCCTCCGCGTGGTGTCTCACAGCTCTGCTGGGCTCTGTGCCCCCCAGGCTGCAGGGTGGTTCCCACTGCAGGCCAGCCTGCTCTGCCCCACCGCAATGGCTGGGCCCTTGGCCTGGTATTTAAGGCCACACCCCATCCAGCTCCAGGTTCCAGCTGCAGCAAACAGGCCGCTGGCTTCCTGGCTGGCACTCTGGGTTCCCTGTGGAGCCAAGGGCAGGAGGGGATTGGGGGTAGAATGGGGGGCCCTCACTGGCCAGGGCAGACCCTGTGTCACTGGTGCGGTGTAACCCGAGGTGCGTGCAGTGGCCGTTGTGAGCGGTGGGCTGGCGGAGCTCTCGTCTGGCTGACAGGGTGGCCCTTTGTCCCGGTCCCAGCACACACACTCCTGGGTTCCCAGCTGGCCCAGCCCCTCTGCCTTCTACAAGGAGCTGTGCCTGTGCTGGGTCAGGGTGCCAGCTGCTGTGTCCAGAGAGGACCCATGGCAGGCGCCGGCCTGGGGCTTCCCAGCAGGGGCCGGGGCTGGGTGGGGCTTGGTGCCCCCCGCAACTTGTGGTAGGGTCTCTGGCCTGGCTGTGCTGCGCACGGGGCTCCTGGCTTCTTCGGAGGCTGAGGCAGGGGCAGGTGGTGTGGAGTGCACGACAGTCTGTGGGCTTACTGTGCCGGCAGCTCCAGGCCGCCTGGGCACACACACATTTCCACGGGGTCCAAGGCATAGGGCTGTGCATGCCTGTGGGGGCCATGGTGGGGGTCGGGGGCCGCATGGGGCTTCTTGCCCTCCCAGTGTCGCATGGCTGTGTTCTCCACCTCGAGGCCCTGGCCCATCCTCCATTGCCTCCCATCTGGGCGCTGTGCAGCCACCACCCTGCCTTTGGGGTTTCCTAGGTAAGGGGAGTTTGGTCTCCTCCATCACCTCCTACTTGGGCCACGGTGCAGCCTTTGCCTTTGGGGTTCCCGAGGTTACAGGGAAGAGGTTCCTCTTCCCCAGAGCCTGTCAGGCTCCCCTGTCCCGAGCCTCCCCACCTGCCTGCAGTCTCTGGGGTGCAGCCCCCAGTTAGCGCGGGATGTGGGGCCGAGGTCTTGAATCGGGGGCAACTGGACTCAGCTCCTGACCCCATGGGGCTCGTAGGTAGGGCTGGCGTGGGGGACCACGGGCTGCTCAGAGGCCTGGTAGGCTTGGCCTGGTTGTGCCTGGAGGTAGGGCTGGCGACTGGGCGCGGGGAGCCAGAGGGAGAGGTGGGCGCGGTGGGCGCGGTCTTGGCGCTGGGATCCAAGCGCCTGTGGGGTTCTGACTGGGCCACGGCTTATGGTTTGCAGCTGCTGCGAAGGTTGGAGAGTGAGAACGCTCGCCTGGAGGCTGCCTTGGAGTGGCGGCGCCGGGAGCTGGTCTTCTGGCAGTGGATGGTCAGGAAGCCCCAGGATCCCACCTCCCCTGCCCCACCCTTCCCCTCTCCGGCCTTGATCACAGCAGTCCTGGGTTGGTGGTGAGGGGTCTTCCCATTTCCCGGAGGGGAAGAGGGGACCCAGGGAGGCTATGCACACACCCAGCTGTGAAGTTGGTTTTGCACCCAGGCCTGCCTGCTCTGATTCTGGGGCTCCTTCCAGACATCCATCTGTCCCACTACCTACCCTGCCTATCTCCTGGGGAGGCCCAGACTTCTCAGGGGTGTCAGCCTTCTGGAAGTCTGGCCTTTGTGCCTCCCTGGCCTCCAGGCCTGCTGGGTGATGGTAGTTGTCCACCTCACTGTGCCACATGGGGGTGGGCACTGCCCCCTGGGCCTCTGGCCCGCCTGTCCTGCTGACTGGGGAGCTGGGCCTGTGGTTGTGAGGACTGTGCTTGCCACCCGTCCACTCACTTGGGTCTGTCTCTGCAGGACGCAGTCCTGGGCGCCTGCCCCCCAGAGGGCTCACAGCCCACGTTTCTGCCCAGGATCCCTGAGCAGGGGGCCGGCGAGTTGGAGCTGATGACTCGTGAGCTGCAGGCCCTGCTGGAGGAGCTGCAGGAGGTGGCGGAGCCCCGGCGGGCGGCCTGGGAGGCCAGGGTGAGGGCCTGGGGGTGTTGACGTGGGTGCATTTGACAGAGCCGCTTGTGGGATTCACACGGTTTATCTGATTAAGTTTGGTGGGGTGTAGTTGTGTGGCAGACTCAGAGCAGGAGGGCGAGTGGTGAGGAGCCCCCGCTGCCCCCACCCCAGCTACCTGAAGCCCCAGGCCACCCTGTTGGAGGTCTGTTCGTTCTCCCAGGGCGTTCTTGGTGTTGTGTCCACTGGATCCCATCCGCCCCGGGACCTCTTTAACCTGCTGGTGGACACGTGGGTCTCCCCATACCTGCCCGTGCCCACCCTCCTCTCTCCAGGAGCAGGACCGGTGAGCACCTGGGCTCGTGCTGTAAACAGCGGGCCACATTCGCTGCATCTGTTTTCTTTTTCTGAAGCATCTTACAGAAAATTGCCAACATGGTTTTTCCCCTTAAAGTCTTCAGTTTGTTTCTGAAGAGTAAGGGGTCTTCCTAGGGGTCTTTCAGGCTGTGCTGGCTGTGTGCCCTCTCCTTTCTGGTGTGACAGCTGAAGCACCGGTGATGTCTGCGGGTGATTTCTCAGGAGGAATGAGGCTGGTGCTTGTCATGGCTCAGGGCTGTTGACACTTCCTCGTTGGGAACCTCGGGCAGAGCAGCCGAGGGTCAGGGTCAGGGTGGTTCCCTGAGGACACTGAGGGCGCAGTCTCTTCTCACTCCCACCTGCCACTTTGCCAGCTGCCCACTGGGTCTCTGGGATCAGGCCTGCCCTGAGGGCCAGAGGTGGGCTCAGCAGGTGGCGCCCTCAGCCTGGCGTCCACTTGGGTCAGCTGCATCCCACACTCTCCCTCCTGGAGCGCAGTGGGAAGGTGGAAAGTCAGTTCAGGAGAGCGTGGTGGGTGGTGGGAGGCTGGGCCTGAGCCTGGAGTGGTGGGTGGGGTTGGGGGTGTCTGTCCCCAGGGTCTGCACTCTGGTCTCTGAACGGGCCCTGGGGGACTCAGCCTGCTGGGAGCAGCCAAGCCTGCTCTCCCCACACCCTACCCCAGTGATTAGGTTGGGCCTGCAGCTGGGTGGTCCTCAGGGCTCAGGTTATGCAGGGCGTGGGGGGTGGTCAGGCTGTCAGCCTTGTCCCTGTGGCCTCATGGCCGCTGGCTTAAGGTTCAGGGGCTCGGTGAGGGTGATGCCAAGCCTGGAAGGGCCAGGCCTTCGAGCTGGTGCTGGGGTTGGCCCTGCTTCCCTGGGAGACAGGGGATCTGGGCCGTGAGCCCTTCTCGGGGAGCTGGGGGTGCTGCTGAGGGGAGTGCCGAGGGGACCTGAAGTCAGTGTCATGAGCCACCGTCTTTTCCTGTGCAGGCTGGAGGCTGGGGCCCAGAGTGGAAGGCTGCGCGGCAGGCCTCTGAGGAGGCCGTGAGGCAGGAGCTGGCAGCTCTGCAGCGTGCCTGGGAGCGTGGCAGGGGCCTGGCACAACCCCACAGGCCCCAGCGGCTGGTGAGGAGTGAGGCTGGGATGCCAGGGGGCCCGGGCCTGCAGGCTGCTGAGGTAATTGGGGTGCTGAGGAGCCGGGAGGCCTGCCTGGAGGCGGCGCTGCGCCAGCTACAGGGACAGTGTCAGCAGGAGCTGGCCAGGCTGGCAGGAGCCCTGTCCGGCTTCATCTGGATCCTGCCGCCTGGACGCTGAAGGACGCGGATGCAGCCTTGTGCGGGGCACCTGTCGTAGCTCAGCCTGGAGGGGTCTCGGGGGGGTAAATTCCAGGGCCAGGTGGCCGCAGGGACGATGCAGACGCAGAGCCCTGGGGTGCGCTCACTCTGGGCCCTGCGGCTGTCCCCACTTTGGACAGAGCTCACCCCCTTGGCCAGCAAGAGCATGCATGAGCATCAGCTGTCCCCTGTGAGGAGGTCATGACAGGCCCAGTGTGGTGGCCGTGGGCCTTCAGGGTCTAGAGAGGACTTAGAAGTCAACTGTGGAGGCCCGCCCGCAGGGTGAGGCTGCCCGCGTCCCTCTGCCACCCTTTCAGGTCTCTGTCTGGGGAGGGCAGTGGAGGAACCTGGCTCAGGCTCAGGGGAAGGAGACCCTGGGCAGTGGTGGCTGAGGCTGGCCTGGTCCAGGCTGCCCAGGTGCTGGGGACAGGCCTGCAGCACAGGGTGGGTGTCAGGGCCCTGTGCGACCCTGTACCCTCATCCCAGCTCCCATCTCGAGCCCTGCCTGGGCCATGCCTGTGCTTGGTGTGTGTGCGTGCATGGTGTATGGTGGGCTGGGGTGCCAAATGGGAGCCCAGAGGGCTCTGTTCCTTTCCTGGGGGCGGTGCCCCGGGGGTGAGGGGGAGGCCGCCGTGGTGGACAGAGGGGGCTTTGTTCCAAAAGCGACTTGGCCCTGACAAAGAGCCATCTGTGTCTGGGGGATGTGCCCCCAGCCTGCCAGAACAGGGCCCTCTCCATCCCAGGAGGCTCGGCCTCACAGCCCACCCCCCAGCAGCCACAGGCAGCCTCAGCCCTGCCCCCCAGGCCAGGCTCCCCTCTTCCCAGGGCAGGGGAACCCGACCTGCTCACTGCTGGGCGGGCGAAGGGGCCTGTCAGCCATCTCCTGCTGCCGGCCAGCTCAGGCCTGAGGCCACTTCCAGTCCTGGGGCCCCCCTGCCAGAACATTTTCTCATTGGCTTTTTCTGCCTGCCTGGGGATGTGCTGGAGCGACAGCTCATACCTGGTGGCACCAGCTGTCTTGGCCAGTCTGGGTCTCTTTGTCCCTGGGTGGGGGGACATACCCGTGCCACCTCTGTGCTGGCTTCAGGAGCACCAGCTGGACCAGGCAGTGGCCAGCAGGTTCTCCCTTTCAGGAGCACATCCCTGACCCTGTCCTCGTGGGGCGGCCCCCCAGAAAGCCCCTGTGCCTGTGCCCAGACTTCCCGGCCTGGAGCCCCTTCCTCCAAACCCCGGGCTCCCTTCAGCTCCTTTAGGGGCTCATCCCTCCCTGCTGTACCCTCAGCCATCCTCCTGACCGCTGACAGGACCCTTCTCACCTGGAAACAAGTCCACTTAACACTCCCTGCCTTCTACAGACTGCCATCGAGCCGGACGCCCACCGGCCCTTGGGAACTTGATTTTCAGAAACCCAAATACTTACTCAGTGTTATGGAGCCGTCACTCCTCAAACTGTAGGTTCAATACAGTCGCAGGCAAAATCCCAAGTGTGTGTGTGTGTCTGTCTGTGGGATTTCAGCTGGAACAGGCCCGAGAGGCCAAGCCTGTGGGAAGTGGGTGCGCCTGTGGTGGTCTGACCACGCAGGATCGTTCCAAGGCTGCAGTGACAAAGGGAGCGAGGTGTTTGGCTCCTCCTGTTGCCGTAACAAGTCAGCACACTGGCTTAGAGCTGCACAAATGTGTGGTCTGGGGTCCCACACGGTCTCACCAGCTGAAATCAAGTGTGGACGGCCCTCAGTCCTCCCACAGGCTGCTGTCTCTCACACTCCCCTGCCTCTTCACTTCTAGGGGCCCTCTGGCCCCGGGCAGCAACCTCAGTCCCCTTCTGCACTTGACAAGACAGGTTCACAGGCGTGATGCCAGGGCCGAGACCCTGCCCACCACCCCTAGACCCACGGGACAGACGAGGGCCACGTGCACACTGGAGCCCGGCCAGGCCAGCATGGGGCAGTGTCTGTGCGAGGACGGTGTGTGGGTCCTGCCGGCTTCTGTGCTGAGACGCAAAGACAAATGGCCTCGCAGGAGTTAAGGACACTACGCTCCATTAGGAGACAAAGATAAACTAGACTCCGTCAAGACTGGAAACCGCTGTTGCTTGAAAGACCATAAAGAATGTGAAAAGACAAGCCAGACTGGGAAATTGACTTGCAGCATCTGTAACCCACAAAGAGTTGATGTGGAGAAAACAACTATCAATAGTTTTCAAAAAGCGGAGAGAGAATGAGCAGAACCCCGAGGGCAGGCACTGCAGAGAGGAGGAAACAGGAAGTCAGATAAATAGTCAAATGCTGGCCTTCCTGGAACCGGGGACATACAGGAGCGCCTGAGATGGCAGGGGAGCCCGCGTGGGGCGCTGGAGCAGCTGGATATCCACGGTTGCTGAGGGGCTTTGCACTTGGCAGGGGCAGGGGCGCCGCCTTGGGAAGCACTTGCAAATGCCCTGGCCTCCCCTGAGAATGACGCTGAGGTGCCCGGATTGTGCACGGGTCCTCGGAGCAGCGCTGGGAATGCAGAATGTGGAAAACGCCGACGTCTTGCTAAAGGAGAAGGGGACGAGAGCTCTCTGCGATGGCAGAGCCGGCGATACGGGTGGCCTGGCAGCCTCCTGGGATGGAGAGTGAAGAAATTGTCTTCAAGAAAACACAACAAGGGCCAGCTCGGTTGTGTAGCAGTTAAGTTTGCGCGCTCTGCTTTGGCGGTGTGGGGTTCACAGGGTCGGAGCCTGGGCGTGGACTGAGGCACCGCTTGTCAGTCACGCTGTGGCAGCGTCCCATATAAAGCAGAGGAAGATGCGCACGGATGTTAGCCCAGGGCCAGTCTTCCTCAGCAAAAAGAGGAGGAGTGGCAGCAGATGTTAGCTCAGGGCTGGTCTTCCTCACACAAAACCAGACCCCCCTCCCCCCGACAACATGCCGTAGAAGATGACACTCAAGGAGACTATTAAAAAAGAACAAAACCCGAGCCACATGCGCGGGTAAGGGATTCGCATCTGTGCAGCAACCTGGAGTCAGCACAGCCGGGGCGGAGGGGCGCCAAGATGAGGGGTATGGAGGGTGCCGTGCCGCGGGGCTCTGCGGGCATGTGGAGTACGATGCATACTTCCTATCCTGCATCTCTTCTTTGGGTGCATCAAGTATGACAACAAAAACCCTAAGAGGGAGATGCACACACGTGACCAGGTGCAGGTGTTGGCCTTGTCTCCTGCACTCACGCTGTTCTCTTCCAACTTCCTGGTCTTTTTGGCTCCTGACCTCATTGCCCACTGGCAGCTTCCTTCCCCCTTCAGTTCATGGTCCCCTGGTGGTGTTGGTCGACCTTGACCTGACCTTGGCTTGAGGGGCAGTGGCTGGCTGGAATGCAGGCTGGGTCAGGACCACAGCCCTGCAGGGTCCCCTGCAGCCTGTACCTCTGCTGCACCTCCGGTTGGTGAGGCATGGTTGGCAACCTTGGTCCACAGCCCCCTCCGCCCCATGTCCTCTCCTGTGGTTGTGGCCGGCAGCCGTGAAGTCGCCAGCCTGCCCCTGGCCCTGCCCCTGCATGTGCACGTCAGTCCTTATGCTCCTGTGTACCCCACTCCCCCCAGGGTCTTGGGCGCTGAGTGCAGCCGGCTGCTGTCCTCCTCTCTGTCCCTTCTTGGCTGTGCTCGGCTGTTCCTCCACTCATCCACCAGTGTCAGCCAGGATTCACCAGGTGGCTAATGTGTGCCAGTCCTGGGCTGGGGCTAGGGCAGAGGGCCACACACCCCCTCTCGGGGGGAGAGCAAACACTGTAAAGGAATGTGTGCATGATGGGGTAGGTGGCTGTGGACGTGCTAGGTTGGGGGTCGAGGTGATGGAGAGGGTGGTGGTCAGGAGGCCTGCCAGAGGGAATCTGAACAGAGGCCTGAGGAGGGGAGGGGAGGATGCTGAGTGTGCTGCCTGGGAAGGTGGTCCAGGCAGAGGAAATGGGGTGCTTGGTGGTGGGCTGTGTGGGGTGAGCTCAGAGAGGAGGTTGGGGAGGGGCGGGCTGCAGACTCTGGTGGTCCCTGGTTAGGTTTGGGCTTCTCCTGGGCAGGCTGGGGACAACAGGCCAGGGCCAGGGTCCAGTCTTCATTCTGAAAGGCCCCTTCTGCCACTGAGTGGAGAGGTTCTGGGGTTCAGCGGAAGTCAGGTGAGGGCTGCTGGGCTGGGGCCAGGTGGATTCTGGTAGCTTTGGGGTCTGGGATCTGTGGTTGTCTTGGTTGTGGGGCATGTGAGCTGGCAGCTTCTCTTAAGTTTTTTGTGTTTTGGTTTGCCTATGTTCTTTATTTACAATTCCCAAGATTTTTTTCCCCTCCCCTTTTAGGGACAATTTTTTTGTGTCTGTGGTAAAAAACACATAACATTAAATTTACCATCTTAACCATTTTTAAGTGTACAGTTCAGTGGTGTTAAGTATATACACATTATTGTGCAACAGATCGCCGGAACTTTTTACATCTTGGAAATTTGAAAATTTTAAATCTAAAAAATTGCTTATGGTTTCCCTTTGTCAAACAGAAAGTGTTAATTTTGTTACACAGTCATGCACTACATAACAACGTTTCAGTCAATGACGGACCGCATATATGATGGTGGTCCCATGAGATTAGTACCATAGAGCCGAGGTGTGTAGTAGGCTGCACCATCTAGCTTTGTGTGTAAGTGCACGCTGTGATGCTCACACAAGGACAAAATCGCCTAACAATGCAGTTCTCAGAACGTATCCCTGTCGTTAAGCAATGCACAACTGTAATTGAATTCATCATTTTTTTGCCTCCTAGTTTTTACAATTAATGTTTGAAGACACGCTTCCCTCTCCTAGATCAGAGCGTATTCTCCCAGATTTCCTCCTATCAGCTTTTTCTTTCACACTTAGGTCTCCACTCCATCCAGAGTCCATCTCTGTAAGTGGTGTTATGTCGGAATCCAGGTTTTTTCCATGCAGTGAGCCAGTTTCCAACGCCATCTGTGGACAAACAAACATCTTTCCTCAGTAATCTGTGCTGTCGCTTTCTCCGTGTCCAGTTCCCGTCTATGAAGTGACCTCCCTTCTCTTTCACTGGTGGCTCCTGCACCAATATGATGCTGGTTTTATTACCACCTGTTTCATCAGGGTTCAACCAGAGGATGGGAACCAGTAGGGGATCAATATGAAGAGATTTATTGCTTGTTATTGCTGGTGTAGGAAGATACTGTGATGACCGTAGTTCCACTTGGCTATCTTGCTAATGCTTAACCAGTCAGCAGTGCTGATGGTGGGCATCCTTATTCTCAGTCTTGAAGGGCAGGCATCTAAGGTTTCTCCCTTAAGTACAGTGGTTGCTGTATGCTTTTGGTACATAACTTTTAGAAAGTTTTCTTCCACTCTTATTTTCCTAAGAGCTTTTTTAGAATCATAAATATCAAATGCTTTGTCTTCATTAGTCAAGGCAAGCATATCATTTTCTCCTTTACTCTATTGTAATGAATTACATTACGTTAATGACATCAACACCCTTTCTCCATGTTAAACCATCCTTGCATTCCTGTGACAAAACCTATTTGATCATGATATTTTGGCTTTTTAATATCCAGTTGGTTTTGGCTAGCTAAAATTTTATTTAGGACTTTCATATCTATGTTCAAAGTGAAATAGGTCTATAATTTTCTTCTTTCTTTGTATTTTCCTTATTATGTTTTGGAGTCAAGATTACATTGGCCTCACTGCAGCCTTTGCAATCTATTTTCTGGAATAACTTGTTACAGCAGGAATTAACTGTTCCTTGAAAATTTAGTAGGACCATCTGACCTTAGAGATGTTAGGATGAGAGATTTTTGATGATTATTCCAATGTCTTTAATACTTACCTGCTCAAGAACAAATTCTCCATGTTTAAAACCAATTTTGCTATTTTATATGAAAAAATAGAAATGATGGTTTATTTATCCACTTTCCCCAATAATTCTGTTATTGCTTGATATACTTTGAGGCTAAATTGTTAGGTATTTGTGTTTATAGTGGATACATCTTGTTGTTTTATTGTTCCTTCTACCAATATATAATTTCATTCTTTGTCCTATATGCTATTTTTCTGCCTTAAAGTATATTTAGTCATATATTGAGATGATATTAGAACTTTCTTTTGGTTCATAATTGTGTCGTATATGCTTATCTGTCCTTTATTTTTCAACCTTACTGTGTCTTTTTTTTTACGAGAAAAGTCTTTTTAATACAGCACATTGTTGACTCATTTTTGTCTAACATAAGAATCTCTATGTTTTAATTGATTAATTTAATTCATTTATACTTAGTATAATTATCATTATATTAGAACTTTTCTCTGCTATTTTATTTTATTTTTTTGGTGAGGAAGATTGACCCTGAGCTAACATCTGTTGCCAATCCCCCTCTTTTTGCTTGAGGAAGATTGTTGCTGAGCTAACATCTGTGCCAACCTTCCTCTATTTTGTATGTGGGATGCTGCCACAGCATGCCTTGATGAGTGGTGTGTAGGTCTGCCCCTGGGATCCAAACCTGCAAACCCCAGGCTGCTGAAGCAGAGTGCATGAACTTAACTACTATGCCACTGGGCCAGCCCCTGCTATTTTATTTTTTATCTTATCTTTGTTTCCTCCTTTTTCTTATTTTCTGCCTTCCATTGGGTAGATTGAGTTTTCTTCTGTGGGCTTAAACATCATATATTTATTTTTGTTCATATGATAGTTGCTCTTAACTTAAAAGCCATTTCATGTTTATTTACCACTGCTGACTTTTTACACTTATCCATATCTCTACCTTTTCCTAACAAAATAAACACTTTAGCATGTTCTCATGTCCTTTATTCTCCCAAGTTCTTATTGATATCTAAAACTTTAGTTCTCAGCTATTATGAGTATATTTTCTTTCTCTTCTCCCCCCATTTCCTGTGGTTCTAGATTTATTTTAAGACAACCATAAACTTTACTAAAATTTTGATTATCCTTACTTCCTACATCTCTTGAAAAGTCTCTTAGATTTGTTTCTGTTTTTTCCTCCAAACATACTTTCAAGTACATCCTGTTGTGACAAACTTTCTGAGGTCCTTTGTACCTGAGAAAATCTTTATTACTCTCCACATGTGAATGAAAATTTGGTTGGATATAAAATTCTAGGTTCATAGTTATTTTCCTTTTAATACTTTAAAAATACTTATCCTTTGCCTTCTTTCATTTTTGTTAATTTTTTCCCTTTGAGCATTTTTATTGTGAAATATAGCACATGTACAGAAAACTGTAGAAATAGTGCTGAGTTCAATGAGTGACCCCAAAGTGAACTCCCATGTAACCACCCCCCAGGACAGGAACTAGACCACTGTCAGCATCCCTGGAACTGCCCCCCCCCCATCAGTGTAACTGTGTCCCACCTCTAATGCTATTCACCTCTTGTTTTTTGTGTGGTTTACCACCCAAGCACACATCCCTAAACACAGTAGCTTAGTTTCATCTTGTTTTTGAACTTTATGTGATCATACAATATATATTCTTTTGTGTCTGGCTTCTTTTTTCAACATTATATTTGTGAATTTCATACATGCTGTTGTGTGCAGCTGTCATTCACTCACTTTTATTGCTGTGCAGAATGCATTGTTTACCCTCAGGTTATCTGTCCATTCTTTTGTTGATGGACATTGGGTTTGTCAACTTAAAAGCAAATTTGCCTGTTATTTTATCCTCAAAATGAGTTTACTTGGGAATAGCCAAAAGAGTCCCAATTCTGGATGTGCATGCTATGGCGAACCATAGGCAAATCTGGAAAACAAGCTGAGAGGAGCTGCTTTTATAGAGAAAAAGGGGGAGTAGGGAGGGACTCTTCTAAAGGAAAATCCACTGGGGGAAAGTAACAGTTCAGTGCAGCAAGGGCTTCTCATTGGCTGGGCTGTAGGGTTTCTCATTGGCTGGGGTGTTGCCTGGTGAGGAGAGAAATCTTCCTTCAGTAGTGAAGTAGTTTTACTTCCTGTTGGAGATTCAAGCGTCAGTCTCTTCCTGTTTGGTGTAATTGACGCTGTGTGATAGGGTGTGAGAGCCCCCCTACAGGCCTTCCCCATCCAGTTTAGTTAAGGTTTATTAATTTCCACAGGTTGTTTCCAGTTTTTAGCTATTACAAATAATGCTTCTATGACCATTCTGTTGCTGCGTCCACACATTGCTGTTGATATACACCTAGGAGCAGAATTCCTGAGTCACAGAGTGTGCAGATGTTCCATTTTATCGGTACTACCAGTTTTCCTAAGTAGTTCTGTCAATTTACACTCCCATCAGCAGTGTAGAGTTCCAGTTGCTTAGGTGCTTCAGATCTTCGTCAACACTTGGTATGGTCCATCTTTTTAATTTTAGCCATTCTAGAGGGTGTGTAATGGTATCTCATTGTGGCTTTAATTTGTATTTCCCTGATGACTGAAGATGTTGAGCATCTCATTATTGACCTTCTGAGAAATGCCTGTTCAAGTTTCTTTCCTAGTTTTTCTCATCGGGGTGTCTTTTTTCTTACTAATATGTAGGAGTTCTTAATACATTATGGATGGGAGACCTTTGTTGCTTGTAAGTGTTTGCAGAAGACTTCTCCCTCTCTGTGACATGTCTTGTCATCCTCTCAGTGGTGTCTTGATAAACAGAAACTCTTAAATTGCATGTAATCCAATTTATCTGTCTTATGGTTACTGTTTTTTTGTGTCCCGTTTAAAACTTTTTCCAACTTCAGTCGTAAAGGTATCCTCATATATTATCTTCTAATAAAGCTTCCTTCCTTCCTTCCCTCCTTCCTTCCTGTGCCTTTCATGTTTAGGATTACAAGTCACAGAGAGTTGTTTTTCTGTGTAGGAAGTGAGGTAGGGGTCAAATTTCATCTTTTAAAAAATATGTATTTTAACTTATATGTAGTAAAGTCCACTCTTTACAGTGTATAGTTCTATGAATTCTGACTCTTTTCCCCCCATACAGACAACCAATTGTCCCAGTACCATTCATGGAAAAGACGATCCTTTCCCTCTGCTCTGCAAAGCTGCTTGTTGCAGACCTGGGGTCCATCTGTGCCTGGCCTGCGTTGGGGTCCTTTATTCTGCTCTGTGGCTCTTTTTGCCCACCCTTTGTGAACAGCACCAGTGTTAATTGCTCTACCTTACAATAAGTCTTCACGTGTGTTAGTATGTTTGCCATCCTGTTCTACTTGGGAAAGTTTTGACTCTTCTTGGCCCTTTGCATTTCCATACACATTTTATAATCAGTTTGTCAAATATTAGGAAAAAACTGCTGGGATTTTGCTTGGGATTACATGAATCTATAGATCAGTTTGAAGAGAACTGATACCTTTATAATATTGATTCTTCCAATTTATGAACACATCTCTCCATTTACTTAGGTGTTCCTTAATTTATCACATTAATGTTTTATGGTTTTCTACATAGAAGTATTATACTTCCCTTGTAAGATTTATTTCTAGGTATTATAAACAGAGTAAACAAATAAATAAACAAACATATTTCATTTTCTAACTCTCTGTTGAAAATTGTAGAAATACAATTGATTTCTACATATTGACCTGGTATATACAGTCTTGCCAAACTCACTTATTAACTCTATAAACATTTATCTCTAGCTTCTTTAGACTTTTATAAGTACATAATTATATCACCTGCAAAAACTATCAGTTTCATTTTTCTATCTCCAATTCTTATTCCTTTTGTTTCTTTGTCTTGCTTCCTGCAAGAAGCACCCTGCTTCCTCCTGCATCCCTGGAGTTTCTACTACAATGCTGAGCCGATACAGCAGCTGTGGGCATCTGTGTGCTTCTGTCTCAGAGAACGGTTCCAACTATTCATTACTAAGATTGCTCTTTGCGTAGAATTCTTGTGGGTGCATTTTATCAGATTAAAAAATTCCCTTCCAATCTTAGTCTGATGAGGGTTCTTTTTTAATAAATCATGAACAGCTATTAAATTCTATTAAATGCCTTTTCTGTGTCTATTGATATGATCATATTTTTTCATTTAATCTGTTAATGTGAAGAATTACATTTGTTGAATTTTTAAACATTTCATTTAATAATTTCAAATAAAAAACCTGCAGAAGTAGTACCCACAGCTCCCACATGCCTTCACCAGATTCCTCGACCGTCAGCATGTACCTGACTGTTCTCTCTCCAAACACGTAGCATATACACGCATATAACCGGTGTAGTACAGATCTCTTCACATGATTTGTATATGTATGTTTCTTCTGCACCATTTGTTTGTGAATAAGTTGCAGACATAATGCCTGTTACCCTTAACACCTCAGAGTATTCCCAAAGTAAAAGGATTTCCTCCTATGTAACCACAGTCCCACCTTCAAAATCAGGAAATGACCACTGATCCAACATCCCTGGCTAATCAGCAGATGCCATCCACATTTCCCCATGGTCCCGATGACATCCTTCATGGCTCCACAATCCAATCCTGGTTCCTGTGTGCATTTGATTGTCACTTCTCCTTAGTCTCCTTCCATCTGGAACCTTCTTCAGTCTTTTCTTGACTTTTCCTGACCACTTTGTAGAATGTCCTTCAATAGAGTTTCCTCATGATGGGTGCATTTTGGGCAGGAATATTCCAGAAATGGTGCTGTGCTTTCTTGGTGCATCATGTCAGGAGGCCCATGAGGCTGATTTGTCCTGCTTTGGATGCCATTAATTTTTATCACTTGGTCAAAATGGCGTCTGCCAGATTCCTCTATTGTAAAGTTAACTAAAAAGTATGTTGTACTTGTTAATTAATACCGTCTATCTGTTGGTTTATATCAGCATGGACTTGTGGGTCCACGTCTCCCGTCTATTGGTTCATATCAGCGTGGACTCGTGGGTCCACGTCTCCCGTCTATTGGTTCATATCAGCGTGGACTCGTGGGTCCACATCTCCCGTCTGTTGGTTCATATCAGCGTGGGTCCAGGTCTTCCGTCTGTTGCTTCATATCAGCGTGGACTCGTGGGTCCACATCTCCCGTCTGTTGGTTCATATCAGTGTGGACTCGTGGTCCACGTATCACTAAAGAGCTGTAAGTCATTCCTCTCAATGTTTATGTGATGTTCATATGGTCCAGATGTGGCCAGTGGAGCCCCTCTGGCTGGCTCCTGTGCCCTTTGACATGTCCCGTCATTCCTGAGGTAGTTCCTTACTCTCGAGCCACGGGATATTTGAGGCTCATCCTGTACATTTTCGTCCCGGTCCCCCAATTAGTTATTTTTCTAAGGCATCCTGGATAAATCAGTTAGAGACCAGGGTCTGGATGCTGAGCGTGCTCATGCTGCTGGGGTGTCACTGCTTTTCAGCCTTCCCCGTGCACACACACACGTGTTTCTACACCATCTGTCTGCCTGGCCGTCTCTTCCCCAGTCACCCCTTTCCCTCTATGTAACTCTGGTCTCTGGCAGTGAGAAACCTGGCTCCCTTCATCCTCAAGGTTTTTGTTTATTCGTCCCATTCAGATTCTCCCCTCTGCACATGCTAGGTGGTCTGTTGAAAGCTCAGCCCCAAAGAAAGGGAAGGGAAGCCTCAGGTGACAAGAAGAAAGAAGGTAAAAAGGCCAGTCGGAGAGCTCGGCTGGACACACAGACTGCCTGTCCTGGGCTGAACATACCCCTAAAGCTATGTCCGTGTCCTAACCCCTGGAACCTGGGATGTGACCTTACTTGGAAAAAGGGTCTTTGCAGATGTGATTAAGTTAAGCATCTTGGGATGAGGACATCATCCAGGATTACTGAGTGGGACTTAAAGTCAATGACAAGTGTCTTTATAAGAGAGAGACGCGGGCAGGGAGGAGAGAAAGAGATAGACCCACAGAGGAGAAGGGATGTGAAGACCACGCAGTGAGAGATACAGCCATAAGCCCAGGCCTGGGGCCACCAGAGGCTGGGAGAGGCAGGAAGCTTCCTCCCCTGGAGACTCTGGAGGGAGTGCGACCCGGCTGCTATCTTGATTCTGGACTTCTGGCCTCCAGAATGTGAGAGAATGAATTTCTGTTGTTTTAAGCCACCGAGTTTGTGGAGATTTGTGATGGTAGCCCCAGCACACTAATACAGCAGCCTTCCCCCAGTGCTGGGCATACTGGTAAAGGCTCTGCCCCCGTGAGAGAAGGGAAGGGAAGCACGGATTGATTTCTGAGTGCTAAACCCAGATAGGGGCAGATGTAGGATCCTTCAATGGGTTGTGGGATTGGATCTGTTGATATTTTGTCAGGATTTTTGCCTGTATGTTCACGAGTGATATTGGCCTCTAATTTCCATTTCTTGTTATGTCCCTGTCTGGTTTTGGCGTCAAAGTTAAGATGGCGTCAAAAATTGAGTTGAAGTTTACTCCTTATTTTTCTATTCTCTAAAAAAATTGTTTCTGATAATTTCTTAAATATTTGGAACAATTCACTACTGATGTCTTCTGGCCTGGAGTTGTCTTTGTGGGAAGGATTTTATTAATGGATTCAACTTCTTTTATTATTACAACACTATTCCAATTTTCAATTTCTTTTTGGTAAGTTGTATTCTTAAAGAATTTGTCACCAACAATTTTGCATATATAGTTGTTCTCAGTATCCTCTAATTATCTTTTTAGTGTCGGCCACACCTGTGCTGAGGTCCTGCCTGTCCCTGCTGCACTTGTGCCTTCTCTCCTCCGATCCTGATCAATTTTCCAGGGGTTATCAGAGAGCAGTTGTTTCATGAAGCCAGCTTGTTGGGTTGGTGGATCCTCTCTGTCACAGTTTAAATTTCAGTTAGCTCTGGCCCTTCGTCATTCCCTCCCCCACATTCCCTGGGCTGAATTTGGTTTCTTTTTCTAGTTGATTGGGTGCGATGCCTACCTTGCTGATGTTCATCCTTTTTCCCTTCATAATATCTGCACTGGAAGGCCACGCTTCCTCCTCCGCACCGCTTTACCAACTTCCGCAGGTTCTGACAAGCAGTATTCCATTATCATTCTGCTCAAAATGTCCTCAGACACGGGGTTGTCTCCTTTGACACCTGCGTTTACGGAGAAGTGTATTTCTTCACTCGCAAACACCTGTGTTTTGTAGTTATCTTTTTTGTAACTAGCTGAGTTGTATGGTGATCGAAGAATGCAATCTACATGACTTGACGCCCTTGACATTTCTGAGACTTGCTTTTTGGGCCAGTTTATGGTCACTTCTTGTAAATTTCCCACGTGCTGGCAAAGAGCATGCGTCTGTGGTTGCTGGGTGCAGCGTTCTCCATGCGCCACCCAGGCCAGGTTTGTTCTGTGCGTCACGGGGCTGCAGAGCCTCCCACTACGGCGTGGACGTGCCTGCTTCTCCTGTCAGTTGTCAACCCTCGCTTTGCACGTGTGGTGTTACATTACCCGTTGTATTGCTGTATACACCTGTGTGCACACGGATGTCGGTTGTTACAGCTTCCTGGTGAATCGAAACTTCCATCATTATGGACTGGCCTTCTTTCCTCTATTCATACTTTCTGCCCCAAGTTTGCTGTAATGTTAAAGCACACGCCTTCTTTCATTTGTGTCTACGTGCTGCCTCTTACTTTCGACCTTTCTGTGTCCTTGTTTTAAATGTGTCTTGTAGAAACGGAATATATTTGTCTTATGATTACTCTTCTAATCCACTTGCATTGACTGGGATCATGAATATATTTGGGTTTCAATCTACCATCCTGCTCTGAAGCCCCGTGTACCCAAATAGCCTCCAACAGTTACTGACTCCTAGGCATTTTAATAGGCGTGTGGCGCTGTCTCATCAGTTCACATCTGCATTTTCCTGATTTCGAACATCTCCTCAGGCTGATTTGCCATCCATATAGCCTCTCTGGTGAAGCATTTGTTTAAAGAGTTTTGATTTTTGAGAGTTTTTAAAAAATATATTCTACGCACAAGTCTTTTGTCTGACGTGATTACAAATACTTGCTCTCAATCTATAACTTGTCTTTTCATTTTCTTAACAGCGACTTTTACAGAGCAAAAGTTTTAAATTTTGACGAGGTCCACTTTATCAATTTATCCCTTTTGGATTGTGCTTTTGGTGTCATGTCTAAAAAATTTTCTTTTGCCCAGCCCAGGTCATGAAGATTTTCTTTTATGTTTTCTTCTAAAAGTTTTATAGTTTTACATTTAGATCTATGATCCATTTTGAGTTAATTTTTGTATAAGATGTGAGGCTTAGGTTGAGGGTCATTTTTTTTTTTTTGCATATGGATGTCCAATTTGGTGAAAATACTATCCTTTCTTTGTTGAATCACCTTTACACTTTAGTTAAAATTAATTGGCCACACTCAATAAATGCAGAATAGAAGGGAACATCCTCAACCTGATGAGAGAAATCTAACCAAACTCCACAGCTCACGTCAGGCTCACTGTGAAAGACCAAGAGCTCTCCCCCCAAGATCAGGAACAACACAAGGACATCAGCTCTCGCCACTTCTATTCAACAGTGCACTGGACATTCTATGGCAATTAGGCAAGAAAAAGAAAGAAAAGGCATCCAGGTTAGAAAGGAAGAAATAAAACTATCTCTATTTGCAGATGATGTGATCTTGTATAAAGAAATTCCTGAGGAATCCACACAAAAATATTAGAACTAATAAGTGTGTCCAGCAAAGTTGCAGGATACAAGATCAATATGCAAAAATTCATTGTGTTTCTAAGCACTAGCAATGAACAATCCAAAAATGAAGTTAAGAAGACAATTCCATTTACAGCAGTATCAAAAACAATAAAATACTTAGGAATAAATTTAACAAAAGTAGTGCAAAACTTGTGCTCTGAAAACTACAAAATACTGTTGAAAGAAATTAAAGAAGATCTTGGGGCTGGCCTGGTTGGGTAGGGGTTGAGTTCGAGTGCTCCGCTTTGGTGGCCCAGGGTTTGCGGTTTTGGATCCCAGGCTCAGACTGATGCACCGTTTGTCAAGCCATGCTGTGGCAGCGTCCTATGTAAAGTGGAGGAGGATGGGCATGGATATTAGCCCAGGGCCAGTCTTCCTCAGCAAAAAAAGAGGAGGTTTGGCAGCGGATGTTAACTCAGGGCTAGTCTTCCTCACCAAAAAAAAAAAAAAAAAAAAAAGAAATGAAAGGAGATCTAAATAAATGGAAAAGACATCTTATGTTCAGGACCAAATTGACCTTCAGATTCCATTCAGTCCCTATCAACATCCCAGGTGGCTTTTTTTTGAAACTGATAAACTGGTCCTAAAACCATATGGAAATGCAAGGAATCCAGAATAGCCGAAACATTCTTAAAAAAGAACACAGTTGGAGGATTCAAAACTTCCTACAAGGCTACAGCAGTCAAGACAGTGTGGTCCTGGCACAAGCGTAGACACAGACCAATGGAACAGACTTGAGAATCCAGAAATAAACCCTCACATTTATGGTCAATTGATTTTTGACAAGGGTTCCAGGAGCATTCAATGGGGAAAGAATAGTCTTTTCAACAAATGGTGCCGGGACAACTGGATAATCACATGCAAAGGAATGAGATTGGACCCTGCATTAGTTTCCTAGAGCCGCTGTAACAAATGACCACAAACTGGAAGGCTTACCATAACAGAAACTTGTTCTCTGACAGTTCTGGGAGCTGGAAATCTGAGACCAAGGTGTTGGCAAGGTTGGTTCCTTCTGGGGGCTCTGAGTGAGGATCTGCTCCAGGCCTCTCTCCTGGCTCCTGGTGGTGGCCAGCATTCCCTGGGGTTCCTCGGCTCGCAGCTGCATGACTCGAGTCTCTGCCTCTGTACTCACATGGTCTTCTTCCCTCTGTGCCTGTCTGTGTCTTCAAATCTCTCTCTCCCGATGAGGACACTAGTCATTGGATTCAGGGCCCACCCTAATCCAGTGTGACCTCAATTTAACTTGATTACATCTGCAAGACCCTACTTGCAAATAAGGTCACATTCACAGGCACTGGGGGTTAGGACCTTGGCATATCTTTTTTGGGACCATAATTGAACCCACCACAGATCCCTTCCTTAAAATATACATAAAATTTAACTCAAAATGGATCATAGACTTAAATGTAAAACCTAAAACTGTAAAACTTCTAGAAGAAAACATAGGGGAAAATTTTTGTGACCTAGGATTAGATATGACACCAAAAGCACAAGGTAGATACATGGGACTTAATTAAAATTAAAAGCTTTTGTGCTTCAGAGGACACCATCAAAAAGTGGAAAAGACAGCCAGCAGAACTGGAGAAAATATTTTCAAGTTACATATCTGCTAAGAGACTTACCCCAAATGTATCCAAAATATATAAGAACTCTTTCTTACAACTCAACAATAAAAGGACAATAACCCAATGGAAAAATGTGCAAAAGATTTGAACAGACATTTCCCCAAAGAAGAGATACACTTGACCCATAAGTACATGAAAAGACGCCCAGCATCATTAGTCATTATGCAAACCCCAACCACAATGAGATAGATACCCCTTCACCTACTAGGATGGCTATGATAAAAAATACTGACAATAATAATTGTTGGTGAGGGTGTGAAGAAATTGGAACCTCATACACTACTGGTGGGAATGTAAAATGCTCTGAAAAACAGTTGGCAGTTCCTCAAAATGTTAAATATGGAGTTACCACATAACCCAGCAGTTCCACTCCTAGGTATATACTCAAGAGAAATGAAAACACGTGTCCACATAAAACTTTGTACAAAGTGTTCATAGCGGCATTAGTCATAACAGCCAAAAAGTGGAAACAACCTGAATGTCCATCGACAGATGAGTAGATAATAAAATATATCCTGGACTAAACACTGGAATATGATTTGGCAATAAAAAGGAATAAAGTAATGATACATACTACAACATGGATGAGTCTTGAGCACATTTTGCTTAGGAAAAGAAGTGAGTCACAAAAGAGCACATATTGTATGATTCTATTTTGTGTGAAATGTCCAAAACAGGCAAATCCATGGAGACAGGAAGCAGATTAGTGGTTGCTTAGGGCTGGGGAAATTGGGAGAAATGGGGAGTGACTGCTGATGAGTCTGGGGCTTCTTTCTGGGGTGATAAAAATGTTCTAAGATTACGACACATGTGAATATACTAAAACCCACTGAATTGTAATTTTTAAGTGTGTGAATTATATGGTGAGTGAATTTTATCTCAGTAAAGCTATTAAATCAATTGGCCCTACTGGTGTGGGTTTATCTCTGGCCTCCATTTTCTTCCATTGATCTGTGTGCCTACTCCTTTGCCAATACGTACTGTCTTGGTTGCTTCAGCTTTACAATAAGTCTTAAACTTGGTTGGTGAGAATCCTCCAACTTTTTTTCTTCTTTTTCAGAATTATTTTGGCTATTGTTTTTCCTTTACATTCCTATATAGATTTTAGAATCAGCTTGTCTACACAAAATTTCCTCCAGGGATTTTGACTGGAATTGCATTAGACCTGTAGGTCATTTTGGGGGAGAACTGGCATCCTAACCATATTGAATCTTCCACTTCACGAACACAGTGTCTCTCCACTTATTTAGGCCTTTTTGGTTGCTTTCATCAATGTTTTGCAGTTTTCAACATACAAATCTTGTTTTGTTAGATTTATATTTACAAATATGTTTTGTTAGATTTATACCAAAGCATTTAATTTATTGAGGAGCTAATGTAAATGTTATTGCTTTAAAAATTTTGGTTTTCAATTGTTTGTTTCTAGTATATAGAAGCAGGATTGAACTTGTGTTTTGACCCTATATCCTACAACCTTGCTAAACTCACTTAGTACTCAGACTTTCTTTTTTTTTGTAGAATTTTTGGGATTTTCTACATAGACTTTCATGTCATCTACAGATAGAGACAGTCTTATTCCTTCCTTTCTAATCTGTAAGTCTTTATTTATTTTTCTTATTTTATTGCACTGGCTAGAACTGCTAGTACAGTATTGAATAGCAGTGAACAGAACTGACGTCTTTGCCTTCTTCCTGACCTTAGGGCAAAGCATTCGGTCCTTCAGTATTAAGTATGTTAATTGTAGTTTTTTTGTTGCATCTTTAGATACCCTTTATTAAATTAAGTAAATTTTCTTCTATTTCTAATTTGCTGAGAGCGTTTATCATGGATGGATGTTGAATGCTGTCAAATGCTTTCTCAGCATCAATTGATGTGATCACATGATTTCTTTTGAGTTTAATGTGGTGGATCACACTGATTTATTTTCACACATTGAACCAGCCTTGCATTCCTGGGATCCCTCCATGTGGCTGTGGGACTTGTTTTGTTTTTTTATGTTGCTTGATTCTATTTGCTAATATTTTGTTGAGGGTTTTTGTGTCATATTGGCATTCGTGGCTGTTGACTTTCTTTTCCCTTGTGGGTTGGATTTTCCTGGTTCTTCATATGCAGAGTAATTTTGGTTTGTATCCTACACATTTGAACATTATGTTATGAATATCTGGCCTTGTTTAAATTCCACTGAGAATGTTGATATTTTTGTTTTAGCATGCAACCAACCCAGTTGGATTCAGGCCACAAATTCCAAATAGCCTTCTGTGGGTTGTGGTTTCAATGTCAGTTCTGTCCTCAAAGCCTTTGCAGTGTTATTTGGATCTGTCCCATGTTAGCACTTCCCAGTGGCCAGTGTGGGACTCAGGCAGTGGTGTGTCTTGTAGCTCAGTTCTCAGACTTGGTATGTTAATTAGGATCAGACCTGTGCATGCACAGCTTGGGGTTGAGCCCAGGAGTCATGAAAAATTTTATGCGGTTGCTTCCTGGAGGTCTTCCCTCTTCACAAGCTCTCTATTTCCTGGTCCCCTGGGGCTCCCTTTTTCAGTCCTCTGGCAGAAGTCTGGGGCTTTAGTCACCCCACTCTCCTGCACACTCCCTGTGAATGAGCCAGCATCTTGAGACAGAGAGAGCAGGGCCTGGCTCTCTCCCCCTCCCCACAAGCAAGAGGGTTCCACCCTCTGGAGACCACATCTCCTCTGATTGGAAAGGAAGGTCTTCTCCTTACAAACATGCTTGTGAGCCCTGCTGCCTCGACTGCAGCCTGGGTAGGATTGCCTAAGGGCTGGGCTGAGAGAGAAGGGAGAAAAGGAAAAGCACCACCACCAAAACCAACAAACACAACCACCCCCAAAGCCCCACTCTCCTTGCCGGGGCTCTCCCAGTCTCTGTGAGCACTAAGATGCCCCTTTCTTTCCTGCTCCCTGAGAGGGCTTCTCCTGGGGCTCTCTCTGTCCATGTCCTGTCCCCATTTCTGGTTTTCAGGCCAAGTTGAGTTTGGGATTTGGGAGGAAGATCCCGAAACTCACCACCAGGGTAGTGTGCTTCAAATTCTGGCTTTTCCCCCAATTTTCCTGTTACTGTTTACTTTTCAGAGCCCTCAATGCTTCATGCATTGTCTTCTTTTATGGCTGCATTCAGTGGGAAGGACAGGGTCAACTGTGTTTACTCCATCTCACCCAAAATGGGAACCCAGAAGACATAAAAGAATAATACAATGAACAAACATAAACCCTTGGTCTCGATTCAGCAACTCTTACTGTCTCTCCACATTTGATTTATCTATATTGATGTGTGTGAATGAATATACATTTTATTCTGGACCATTTGAAAGTAAACTACAGGCACCATGACAGTTTACCCTGCATACTTCATCACGCATGCTCAAGAACAGGAACAGTCTCCTCTATAAGCACCAGGCAGCCATCACACCTGACACACTGTGGTGATTCTCGACACCATCTTTCTTTTGGTGCATATTTGCATGATATATATTTTCCTATCCTTTCCCCATCCCAATTCTCATGATTTATATGTGTCCCTTGTAAATAATATTGATTTTGATTTAAAAGATCAGACTGATCATCTTGGTCTTCCAATGGGAACATTTAGTCCATTTACATCTAATGTAATTACTGTAATTAATGTAATTACTGTTCAAATCTGCTATCCTTTAAAGTTTTCTAATTTCTGCAGCTACTCTATTTTTTTCCTTCTCTTTTCTTGTCTTTTGGGTTGATTATTAAAAAAAAAAGTTCCATTGGTTTCCTTCTACATGTTTGTAAGTTACATTCTGTTTACATTCCCCAGTTCTTCCTTAGCTCACCAGAGTTAATCGATATCCACCTCTCCATTTCCCTCTTGCTTTACATGCTGCTGTTGGTTTGTATTTTAATTTCATGTTTCCTAAAATGTTACTATTTCTAAACATTTTTATCATTACTATATACATGGCCTGTGTTCATGGAGATTTCCCCGCATATTTGCAACTTTCTTTGCTAGTCTTTCTCTGTTGCCTCCCTGCCTTATCCCTGGGATTATTTTCTTTGCCTGAAGTGCAGCCTTTATACCATTTTTTGCTGCAGGCCTGCTACAGCAAACCCTCTCAGTTTATGTTTGTCTGAGTTAAGAACCACTTTAGGTCAGCATTGTATTAGTTAACCTATTGCTGCTGTAACAAGTTGCCACACACTTAGGGCAACACAGGTTTGCTCTTACAGCTCTGCAGGTCAGCAGTCTCCCTGGGCTAAGATCAAGGCCGGTTCCTTCTGGAGGCTCTGGGGGGAATCCGTTCTTTTGCCTTTTCCAGCTTCTAGAGGCGCCTGAATTCCTTGGCTCACAGCCCTTCCTGTCTTCAAACCCAGCAGTGCAGCCTCTTCACATCTCTCTGTCTCATATTCCTGCCTCCCTCTTAGGAGGACACTTGTGATTACATTGGGCCCACCCCGATAATCTGGGATAACCCCCCCATCTCAAGGTCCTGAATTTAATCACATCTGCAAAGTCCCGTTTGCCCTGTAAGGTAACCTGTTCACAGGTTTTGGGGATTAGGATGGGGACCTCTCTGGGGGCCATTACTCTGCCGACCGCAGCAATTACTTTCTTCCAGTGGATTAAAGACATCGTCCCATTGTCTCATGGTTTCTGCTGTTGCAGCTGAGAAGTCAGGTGTCAGATGATGCTCTTTCCTTTTAAGGTCATCTGACTCTTTCATATCTGACTGCTGTTAAGATCCCTCTTTGTCTCTGGTTTCCACCAGTTTTATATGATGTGTGAGGTGTGGGTATTTGTAATGATGCTCCGGGTTGGTTGGGCTGCTTGGACTTGTGGTTTGTATCTGTCAACAGGTACAGAAACTTCTCAGCCATCTGTGAGTATTCCTGTGCCCTGGTCAGGGCCCTTGTGGGATCCTGGTCACACCCAGATGAGAGCTTTGGGCCGCACCCTCTCTGTCTCTCACTCCTCTGCCGGGGTTTCCATCTTTGTCTCTATGCTTCGGTCTGCACACTGTCTTCTGCCCTCTCCTCCAGTTCTTGGAGCCTCTTTTCATTTGTGTCCAATCTGCTCTTAATGCTTCCCTTGAGTCCTTAATTTTGGTTATTGTGTTTTTAGTGCTAGAGTTTCTGTCTGGTTCTCTGCCCTGTCACATCCATAGATTCTAGGGCCCCGTCAGGACCACAGTGCACACGGCTGTTTCCAGGCTGCATCTGAGACCTCCAGTCCCTGAGGTCTTTGGGGTTCATCTCTGTTGGGCTCAGTCTGTTTCTGCTGGCTGCTCCTGGAGTCCAGTTTGTGGGGCAGGTTGTGTTTGAAGAATTACTCGAGGAATAATTTGAGGCCTGCAGTGGAGACACTTCCCTCCCTGAGGAGCGTCCTGTATTCTGCTGGGCACCAGAGGCACAGCTTGTCCCGGGTCACCTGAAACCAAGTCCAGAGCCTGAGACGACTGGCGTCCCCCCCGGACTGTGACCCTGCCCCCCCAGCCAGCTGCTCTCACCCTCAGCCCTCCAAGCACTCAGTCACCAGCACACAGCACACCTGTCAGTTACCTCTTCCCACAAGGGACCCCAGGCACCCATGTGACTCCGCACCACCTCTCTGTGGATCTAGTTCTGCTCTGTCAGCCATCCAGGCAGGCCAGGGGCACAGAGCCCACCCTGGTGACCACATGGAGTGATGGCCAGTGGGGAGGGGCTGTGGCACAGGTGGGTGGCCAGACCTTGGAGTGGAGATGGTAGCTGGATGGAGGCCTGGCCTGGAGGGAGGTGCACAGGGCTGGGCCTGCCACCCAAAGCAAGGGCAGTGGCGTTCCAGCCAGGGGAGCCACCAGGACAACGTGCACAGTGGAGAAGCGGGGCCTGGCTAGGCCGTGAGGGGCTGTCTTGAGAGATATGGTTGGGGGGGCTGGCAGGGCTAGAGCTGGGGGGCTTTATGGCCAGGTGTAGGAGCTTGGTCCCTCGTCAAGGCCATGAGGAGGCATGGCAGTGACAGGGGAGACATAATCAGACTGGCAAGTTGGGAAGGTGAGTTATGGGTTGAACTGTGTCCCCCAAGAGATAAGCTCAAGTCCTAATCCCCAGCACCTCCGAATGTGACCTTGGCTGGAAACACAGTCTTTGCAGATGTTATCAAGTTAAGACGAGGTCTTTAGGATGAGCCTTCCAGCGTGACTGATGTCTTTATGAGAAGGGGAGAGGCACACAGGGGGAAGGCCATGTGACGTCAAAGGCAGACAGGAGTGGTGCATCCACGAGCCGAGGCAAGGAAGGCTGGCAGCCACCAGAGGGTGGAGGAGGCAAGGAGGGGACTCTCCCCTAGAGCCTTCTGCGGGAGCATGGCACGTGTCCCAACTCCTCTGCCCTGAGGAAGTGGAGAGACAAGGAGAAGGAGGGTCAAGAGGGGACGGAAGGCGAGCACCCGGTGAAATCAGGGCAGAGACAGGCCTGGGTTTGCCGAATGGGAGGCGAGTGCCAGATGCTGGGAAGGTGGGCGTGCGGTGTGCGGGGCACTGATGCGGGCCTGCAGGTTTTGGGCTAAAGACTGGGCTTTTTGAGCACCCTTGGGTGAGGTGGGGGAGGGCAGAGGGAGAGAGGCTACAGAGATGGGCAGGTGGCCTGGTGCAGGGAGCAGGCCACACGAGGCTGTAGTATGGGCTTGAGAGGACACTGCAGTGCTTCTGGCCCCCTCAACCCAGCCTGCCTGCATCCCCCCCCCCCCGCCAGCCTCCTGGGGTTGCTGGTGTTGCCCTGGGCCATGCTGTAAAGAGTGGCCTTTCGACCTAGACCCTTTGTCCCTCAAGGCAGAGGGACGTCTGGAGACCTCCCTGGGGGAGGTGAACCATCCCTGTGAGATCTGGGGCCCTCCCTGGGCACAGAGGCAGCTTCTGGTCCTGACTGCACTTCCTCGAGTGAGAGCAGGTGTGTGAGTGGGTGTGGGGGCTGGTATCCCCAGCTAGCCATCCTGAGGGCTCACCCCAATGAGCACCTCAGTGCCTCATCTGTGTCTTTAGACGGCCCAGGGTGGCCTGCTACCCTACCCCCTTTCCCATTGGCCCTGATGCCCCCCAGCTCCCAGCGTTGAGGGAGAGTGGCAGATCAGGACGCCTGCACAGACCTGGCCACCTGTACAGACCCAGGACCTGGGCACCTGCTGACTTGGGCTCCTCCCCCATCTGCACCTGCTCAGGGCCTCAGTGTAAGCAGACGTGGATGTGAGTGGGATCCTGGGTGTCCCTTTACCTCTCTGACCCTCGGTCTCCTCCTCAGTCAGAGGGCAGTGGGAGCAGCTCTGGGGAGGAGAACAGGCAGGCAGTAGGTGTGCTCCCCTCCTCCGTGCTAGGGGTGGAAAGGCTGGGATGTAGGTGGCGGGCTCAGTGAGGACAGAGTGGGGACTCGGGGTAGGGGGAGGGAGGGAAGAAGCCTGAGTCTCCAAACCCTAGCGTGCCCCCTGGGCGGGTGGAGAAGAGAACGAGGGCTGCCTACTCCCCCTGTCCTCCCCGGTCAGAAAACACCGGGGAGGCTGGAGACATCCAGGACCCAGGGTCCTCTCTGGGACGCGGCACCGAAACCCCCACCGCGCTTCTTCTTCTGTTCCCACGGGCCACGCCGAGGTCCCGTGGGTCACCTGCAGAGAGCCGGCGGTCCTTCAGGACGCCTGTCGCGGGCAAGTGGAGTCACCCTGGTGGGCGGCCTGGGTGAGGGCTGCAGCGGAATTTCAGGGCGTGAGCGGGACTGAGGCGTCCGCGGGCGATTCTTCGGCTGTGGGTGAGGAGGAACGGAGAGGAGACCTCCCGGGGCCTGCGCGTGGACCCTGGGTGCGTCTGGATCCGCAGTGCCACCGTCCCGGGCGCCGCTGCCGCTCAGCGCTGTCGCCGTGACAACCGTTGCTGCGGAGGGCGGGGGCGCCGGGACCCCTATCCCCGCGGGCGGCGGGGAGCGTGGGGCGCGGGGCGGGGCCGCGGGCCGGTGGCGGGGCGGGCGCGCGGGCGGGGGCGCAGCGGAGAGGAGAGGCGGGGCGGAGCGCGGCCTCTGTCCGCGCACAGGCTTGGCGGGCCGGCCGGGCGCGGCGCAGCATCTGGCCGGCGGCGGGTAGGCGCGGGCCTGGCCGGGCGGGGCGGAGCGGCGGGCCGCGCCCGGGCGACCCCCATCCCCTCGGCCGCGGGAGCGGTGCTGCCGGGGTGAGGCCTGGGCCGGCAGGGCGACTGGACCGGCTGTGGGGGCGGAGGAGCGAAGACGCAGCTGCTGGGAGAGGCCCAAGCCCTGCACCGCCTTCTGTCCGGTGGGGCTGGGGGTGCGGCCCCTTCCTCTCCCCCTGCCCCTCCTCTCTGGGTACCGAGGGGCGGTTCTGGGGTTGGGGCCCGTGCGGGGCATCGGAGAGGGGCCGGGCAGCGAGGGGCCCGGAGGCAACAGAGCCTCTGAGGTCCGGGCAGTGGGGATGCAGGGTACACCAGGGCCGGCGCAGGACAGTCAGGGTAGGGGGCCTGGGGCCAGTCCTGAGGGAGAGGTCCGGCCAGGGTGTGGGGGAGGGGTGGTCAGGCCCTGGCTTTGGCTTCCTAGGCTCCTTCTGTGAGCTCCATCGGGATGGGGTCTGCCCCGGCACCCCCAGCCCTCAGCCCAGGTTTGATGAGTGAGGGAGCGAGAGCGCCGTGGAGTGGTTGGGGAGGAAAGAGTTAGCAATGCAGCGGCTATTTGGCTATTTGGACCAGCCCAGGGCTGGGAGGAGGAAATTCCCAGGCCACGGCTGCAGTCACGGGAGGCCCGGGTTGGGGTGGGGGGCTTCCTGGGTCAAGCGTGTCCACCCAGTGGAGGTGAGAACGGTGAGTGTGTGGGTGGAGGCAGGGGCACAGGCCATGACCCCGCAGGCACTCTCTACCCGAAATGTCCCAGCTGAGAGGTTGGGGGTCCTGTGTGTGACTGCGGGGATCCCTGGGAGGCGGGTGCTGGATGGGGCAGCAGCTGTGATGAGGGCAGGGGTGGGGGTGCAGATTTGGAGGGCTCCTTCCCTGGTCAGTGGGGGCTGCAGTGTCACGAGGGGCAGGCTGAGCACTCGCTCCACAGTCACGGGTGACATTAAATTTTATGTCCTTGTCTAGACAGGGCAGTGAACAGAGCCCGGGGCCAAGGGTGATGTGGAGCGGGGTGGGGGCCTGGCTGAGAGTGACACTGCCAGTGACTTTCAGGTAGGTGAGGGGGGGCCTCCATCCTGCCCCAGGTGTGCCCCCAGGGTGTGGGGACCCGCAGTCTGGTGTGGGACTCCAACCAGCAGCCATGACAACCAGTGTCAGGGGCGTGAGAGGTCCAGGGGAGTGCGGAGCCCAGAGGAGGCCCAGGTGCGCGGTAGTGGAGGGCGGGCTTCCTGAGATACCCTGAAGGTGCAGGGGGAGGGAGCGGCTGGGGGGACCCCCCCACCCCCGTGAGCAGGGGAGGTCGAGGGCAGTGTACACGGCAGGGACTGCGGCCAGGACGCGAGCCTCCGAAGGCAATGGGGAGCCAGGGTGGGAGCAGGGCACAGAATGGTTCACCCAGCCTGTGGAGGGTGGACCTTGAGGGAAGACTGAGTCCGCCGGGGTAGGGAGGAGAGCTGGTGGGGCTGCAAGGTGGGAGGCACGGAGAGGCTTGTGGGATGGAATTCTCAGGACTTGGATGACTCTCAGTCCCGGATCAGAAAACCCGCCCAGAGGGCCGGCTCCTGGGATGGGCCCTGGGCCTCCGGCGGGCCCTGGGCCTCTGGCATTCCCTGAGCGCGGAGAGCGGAGGGCGCGGGCCCGCCTCTCCGCCCCCCAGTGAGGCGCCGGGGGAGAGAGGACGCCCCAGCCGCTGTGGGAACGGCCTCGGGCCGGCAGCCCGGGCGTGGGGCCCAGGCCGTCAGAGCTAGAGGGACGGCGGCGTGGGCCCAGCAGGGACAAACCACCGGGGCCCCGGGGATGCGCGCGGCGGGGAGAAACCATTTCCGTTCCATTTCCTTCCTGGCGGTGGCGGGAATGAGGTCTCGGGTCTCAAATGAGGCTGCAGCGCCCCCTGGAGGCCCCGCTCCGACTCCCGGTCCTCCGGGCGCGCATCGGTGCGTGCGTGTGAAGAGGCCACGGGCGCCGCGCGTAGGGACAGCGCCCCGCGTAGGAAGAATATCGCGGGGGTCAGGGGAGCCGCCCCCGGACCGCACCCTCACTCTGTCTCCTCTGGTCTCCCCAGGTTCCTGAGCTTGCTGGCCGGGAGCAGTGGTGCCCTCGGGGCGGCTGGACAGGCCCTGCTGCGCCATGCCCGCGGGCTGAGCGCCGCCGCCGCAGGGCCTTGTCCCGCCTCGCGTGGGGGCCGCGCGCGCCCAGGCCCGGGCCCCAGCGGCCCACCATGGTGCTGCCGTCTCCGGACCGGCGCCACGTGTGCCTGACTACGCTGGTGATCATGGGCAGCATGGCGGTCATGGACGCATACCTGGTGGAGCAGAACCAGGGCCCGCGCAAGATCGGCGTGTGTATCATCGTGCTGGTGGGCGATGTGTGTTTCTTGCTGGTGCTGCGCTACGTGGCCGTGTGGGTGGGCGCCGAGGTGCGCACGGCCAAGCGCGGCTACGCCATGATCCTCTGGTTTCTCTATATCTTCGTGCTGGAGATCAAGCTCTACTTCATCTTCCAGAACTATAAGGCGGCGCGGCGCGGCGCGGCCGACCCGGTGGCGCGCAAAGCGCTGACGCTGCTGCTGTCGGTGTGCGTGCCCGGCCTCTTCCTGCTGCTGGTGGCGCTCGACCGCATGGAGTACGTGCGCACCTTCCGCAAGCGCGAGGACCTGCGCGGCCGCCTCTTCTGGGTGGCGCTGGACCTGCTGGATCTGCTGGACATGCAGGCCAACCTGTGGGAGCCGCCGCGCACCGGGCTGCCGCTGTGGGCCGAGGGCCTCACCTTCTTCTACTGCTACATGCTGCTGCTGGTGCTGCCGTGCGTGGCGCTCAGCGAGGTCAGCATGCAGGGCGAGCACATCGCGCCGCAGAAGATGATGCTCTACCCGGTGCTCAGCCTCGCCACCGTCAACGTGGTGGCCGTGCTGGCGCGCGCCGCCAACATGGCGCTCTTCCGCGACAGCCGCGTCTCGGCCATCTTCGTCGGCAAGAACGTGGTGGCGCTCGCCACCAAGGCCTGCACGTTCCTTGAGTACCGCCGCCAGGTGCGCGACTTCCCGCCACCCACGCTCTCGCTGGAGCTGCAGCCGCCGCCACCGCAGCGCAACTCGATGCCGCCGCCCCCGCCGCTGCACGGCCCGCCCGGCCGCCCCCACGGGCCCTCGCCCACGCGCGGCGCCCTGGACACGTGACAGGGCCCCCACAGCCCCCGGGGATGCCCCCGGGGCGTGGAGACACGGGGCTGGTGGGGCGCGCATTTTGCATGGGATGGGGTGGGGGCGGGCTCCCCGCGGGGCCAGGTTCAGTGAGTGTCCGTGCCGGGGCCCGCGGCTGCTGCTTCATCTCAGGAATCTCTCGGACCACGGACTCTCAGCCCCCGCTTGGCCAGCCCGCCCCAGCGCGTGGGCCAGTGTGTGCATCCCGGGCCGGCGCGGAATGGGCCCGCCCCCTGCCTACTGGGGGCCTGGGTGGGAAGGGAGGACAGAGTGGGCGGAGGTCTGGTCCCTTGGGGTCCCTCGGTGGGGGCCTCTGGCTCAGAGTTTGGGGCCATGGAGGCCTCTGTCATTTTAAAGACTCGAGTTTACAGTTTTGTATCCAAAGTCACACTACACTGCCTGTTGGATGCGTCCTATTCTGACAGCTGAGGGAGGAGGAGGCGGGAGGAGGGGGTGTGTGAGGCGGTGGGGCTCGGCCAGTCCACGTCCGGGGCCTCCTTCTGGGCGCCTCTCAGGAGCTCCTGGTTGGGGGACCATTGCTGCCCTGTCCCAGAGATACCGTCCCTCCAACCTCACTGTCCCCACCTGCAGAGATACCATAATCCTGACTCTGCTCTTCCTGGGATACCTTAATCCTATCCTACCCCAGGAATGCAGGCCCCATGTCCCGGCCCCCACACTGCAGACCCAGGAGTGCTGACAAGCCTCTGGTTCCCTCTCGTGCCCTGGGCTACCCCAGCTCAGGACAGCCAAAAGCCAGATGGGATCAGGTCTTGGCTTTGCTATCCGGTGGACGCTGCGGCCATGGCCAGGAGCATGGAGCCCGGCCCACCTCACTAGGGCCTGGCTCTGGCCCGGACACCCGCGGAGCCCTGGTGGGCAGAGAGGACACCTTTGGCCGGCTGGTCTATGGCAGAGAGCATGCAGCACTGAAGCCTGTCTGCGGGTAGTCTCCCGCTTGGGCCCCTGCACTTGTGATGTGGCCCTGGGCACCCACCAGGCCCAGGACGGTCTCTGTGGCGTTGGGGAGGGAGCCTTTGCCTCGGTGTTACGAGGCTGTTGACACAGCCGTTTGAGGATGCCTTGCATGGTGACTGGGTGGTGGTTACCCACATTCTTCAGGTGGCACGTGCGGCATTGTGGAGTCCCGTGGCGTGCCAGCACGTGCTCCCTGCATTTGCCAGCGCTTCCCGATGGCAAGACCCGTCCTCCCTGCTGCCCGACCCATGTGTCCAGAACCTGCCGCTCCCAGAAGGGTGGGAGCTGGCAGTGCCCAGCGGTGTCCTCGCTAAGCCCGCTTCCCACCAACTGCTGCAGGTCAGGGCGGGGTTGGCACCCTGGCCCTCGGAGTGAGCCCCCGGCTGCACCTCTGTGGGCGGTGGGGAGCAGATGTGGGGAGCAGGAGGACGCCCCTCCTCAGCAGCCACATTGGCAAGTAGAGGGGGAGAGGGAGGGGCGGGGGAGCAGCGGAGCAGGCGGAGAGTGTGAGGGGCTTCAAGGAGTCCCCGGACAGGGCAGGTGGGGACGTGGTCTGGGGAGTGTGTGGTCTGGGAAGGGGGAGGCGGGTGACGCCTGTGAGGCCAGCTCCGATCCTGAGTGTCAGGCCTGAGCCTGTCCCCTCCTCCCTCCAAGGCCAGTGCTGGCTGTTCTGTCCCCACCTGGCATGTCCCTGGAGATGGAAGGCTGGGAGGTTGGGGCCGGAGAGGCTCTATCCTGCCGCCCCTCAACAGTCTGTTGTGACTTCCCCCCCACCCCGGCCTCTTCTCGGTGGAGCCCTTGCCAGTCCTTGTGGGGTCAGGTTTGCCCTGAGGCTCCATGTCCTGGTGTCAGAGGTGGGAACTGGTGTCCCTGAGCTTGGCTTGGTCCTGGGACAGAGAAGATGACCTCGGGGCTCACAGACCCCTGGGCACACCTCACGCCTCCGGGCCTGCCCTAAGCACTGTCATCACCTTCCCCCTCTGCCTCCACCGGCCTCCCATGCCAGGGACTCTGGCCCTCCCTGTCCTGACTTGGTTTAATGGCCCATGTGCTCCTCTGCTTGTGTCTCTGAGGGCATCTGAACAGGTGTCTGGGATATAAGGGACCCCTTTCCCTGTAAGGCCTGCGGTTGGCACCTACTGTTACTGTGACCTAAAGCACCGCTGCGGCCTCTGTGGGGCTGGGAACCCTAGATCTTTGTGGGGCTCGTGGCCCAAGATGTCTGTCCTCTGGAGTCTGCCTTGGGAAAGGGGTGAGGACCTGGTTACATTCCACCCTGCCCTTGCCGGGCTTCCTGAGGTGGCCTGCGGTGGCGAGACATGACACGGAAGCTGGCTGGTTCCCTTGTCCTTCATTACCTCAGTCATCGGCTCACGGCTCCAGAAGGAGTGTTGGCTGTGTGCCTGCCCCACGTGGGCCCTGAGGCTGAGCCGGGCAGAGGCCATCCCTGTGCATGTGGGAGGTGGACGCGTGGGGCGGCCAGACTCGGGGCACCGGCAGGGGCGCTTCTGGCTGGAAGGAGCAGGGAGACCATCCTCAGGTGGGCACTTGGATCTGATGTCTGGGGTGGGGGAGGCAAGCCTGGGGGTGTCGGGGCCTGAAAGAAGCATGGTGGGCATCGGGCCAGTGGGCAGGGGGGCGGGCAGGGGCTTGGGTTTGAGCTCCAAGAGCAGCCGGACCCCCACAATCCTGTTCCAAGTGGGGAGCAGTGTGATGGGATTGGTGCTGGAGGAGGTCACTGTGTGGGGACCCTGGCAGGCCCTCGGCGAGAGGCGGTGCTGGTGAGGAGGTCAGCGGAGTGGAGAGCCGCAGGGAGTGGAGAGCTGCAAGGAGGTGGGGCTGTGGGACTTGGGGATCCACTGGATGTGGGGGTGAGGACAGGGAGGAGACGAGGAGGCACCCTGGCCTGAGCCGCCAGGTGGGGGACGTTCACTAACATGGAGGACTGTGGGGCAGGAAGAATCAAGAATTTCGTGGAAGACATGCCTGTGGAGATGACAGCTAGGCATTTGGGTGTTGGTGTCTGTCTTAGAAGAGGGTCTGGGATTGGGTGGGGCCCCTAGAGAGTAATGAAGTAACAGACAGAACCCCAGGACCAGCCCAGGGCCCCTCCAGACTTGGAAGGAACCAGCAAAGGAAGCTGGAAGGGCTGTGGGGGGCTGGAATGGGAGCAGGATGGACGGCTGAGTCGGGGCGGGGGGCAGGTGTCCAGCATGGGGTGGACAGATGCCTGTCGGGTCAACCGGGAGGCCACTGACGACTTGACAGAACAGTGTCCGTAGATTGTGGCGTGGACGCTCCACTTGAGTGGGTTCATGAGTGAGCGGGAAGGGAAGTGAAGACTCAGTGGCCAGCTCCTTGGGAAGGTTTGTGGGGGAGGGGGTTGTCACTGGGAGAGGAACCGGGCAGCATGGGTCAAGGTCCTGAGAAGGGGTGTTTCCTGGTGCTGTGCCCCTCCATGGGTCTAGCCCACTTCTGCCATCTCCAGGGTCCTCCCTGCCCTGCAGCCCCTCCTCCCAGGCAAGGTCAGATGCCACCTCCTCACACGTCCTTCCCCCAGACCTCTGGACAAGAAAGTCAGTCGAGGGTAGAGGAGAAGACCCGGATATGGTAACAGCTGTCGTGGACGGTGATCTGTGCCAATGCCCCAGAGTGGGACATGCTCTTCTCCCAACTTGAGCCAACCTGGCAAGAGACACCTTCATTTCCAGATGCCTGGGGAGCTGGCCCTGCCAGGATCTGAGGTGCTAACCCGAGCCCACCGTATGTGTCTTGTGCCCGGACACATGTGAGGTCTGGGTGCTGGGCCTCGCCTCTCACGGTGCATGCTGGGCCCCAGCTCCACCATCACCTGGGGAACCAGGCCCTGCCAATCCTGTTCTAAGAGTCCTAGCCGGGTAGCCTCCTCCAGAGAGCTCAGAGGTAGCTTGCTTCCAGGTGGGAAGATGAGATTGTGGCCTGGAGGACATGTGTCTTCTCGCACAGTGTTTGAGGGAGGCCCTCCCAGGGTGGCTTCAACAGCTTGGCCATGTCATGCAGGACCCAGGCTCTGTCCGCCTTTATTTCTCATCTTGGAGGTTTGGCGATGTCTCCCTGGGTCATCCCAAGGGGCCACAACAGCACCGAGCTTCACGTCATCTCAGAAACAGCATCCAAGTGCAGGGAGGAGAGGGCAGGGGCTCCTTCTTGGGCGTCTCCTTCCTGTTGGTAGGAAAATCCTTCTCAGAGGTCCCCAGCATGGGTCCCTCAGGTCCCATGGTCTGGATCTGGCTCCCACGACAGCCCTTGTACTCATGGCTAGCCATGGGGAGTGGGCTACCGTGACTAGTTGGGTCTGGGGTTTGACTGCGTCCTGGATGCCAGCAGAAGACATGAGACTCATGGGTCCGAGACAAAGGACTTCGTTACTCACGGTGCAGCAGGAGCACCCACATGCTTATCTTGTTTCCTCTGTCCACAAGTCCCATAGGGCGATGGAGAGGGCCCGGTGGGTGCAGCACACAGCTGATGGGGCTTCCCTTCCCTCTGACGTTACCCAGGAGGCTCTGACGTGGCATCAGAAATACTGCAGCTTGGGCCCAGTTCACCCGCAGGAGCTGTGAGCTCCCCCATTGGCTCCGACCAGGTAAAAACCACACTCATGATCAGTCCCATTGCTAAGATTTTCTACATAATGCCTGCACATATTTAAGTCCCCCAAAAAGAAATGTCCAGTTAAAGGCACACACAGGCAGCCCGGTCTCCAGGGCTGTGTCAGCATGTTTCTCACTTCCCTTCTGAGGTGGTCCCAATGGCAAGATTCAAGCTGTTCCTGAGTCCTTGGGAAGTTCTGTGGTGTCCCAAAGCCTGGGGCCAGCCCTGGCTAAAGTCCTGCCCGCTCTCCATCCCTGGAGGGCGAGGGACCTCCGTGTCCCCCTTCCTCCTCCTGGAATGGTGGGGTCAGATGCACCTTCACCTGCTCGCGGGGAACACCGGTCAGTCTCCTCACACCACAGATGTGGGTCGGTCACTCGAAAAGACGAAAGAACATTGAACTTGTGACCCTTCATCTGCCGTTCCAAAGCACATTCACATTTTCTGCAGCAAAATAGCCTCATGATAATAAAAACCCAATTTTGTAAAATTGAACCCACTCATCTTAAGTAACATATAAAACTTCACATTGTCAGATTCATTTTGTCCAGTAAGGTAATGGAGATCCACTAACTGAAAACCCCAGAGGAAAAGTCATCCTCATTGCCCAGGTTAGGATGGCCGCCATTTCTTCTGCTTCTGGGGAGTCCCTTCTGCTGATGGCTCCAGGCTGAGGAGGGAAAGGATGCTGCAAAGTCACACTGCCACCATGGCTGAAGTGAGTGACTTAGTTTGTAGTAAAAACAAAGTAATGCCATTTAACCAGAGAAAGACTAAGAAAAAAAAAAAAAACCAATCAGGGGATCTTAGGTTGGGTGCAGCCCCGAGGGGCTCAGCTTGGGGGTGGGGGCTCAGATGTATGAACAGTTGGGTTAGCAGGGCCCTGGAGGCAAACGATCCCTCCTGGGGGCGGGGGCAGCTGGAGGCAGGGCTGCACCAGGGAGCTGAGAGTGGAGAGGGCAGAGGTTCTGGAGGTGGTGTAGAGTCAGGGTTCTCCAGAGAAACAGAGCCAGTAGGATGGCTATGTATGGGTATACAGAAAGAGATTCATTTATTTTTCTCTTTTTAAAGAAATTACATAAGTTTCAAGTGTACAGCATTATAACTCGACATCTGTATACACTACAAAGTGACCAGCACCACACGTCTAATTACCATCCATCTCCATACCATTGACTCCCTTCACCCATTTCACCCACCCCCCATCCCCTCTGGTAATCCAATGGATGAATGGATAAAGATGATGTGGTGTGTATATCTACAATGGAATACCACTCAGCCATAAAAAAGAACGAAATCTTGCCATTTTCAACAACATGGATGGACCTTGAGGGTGTTATGGTAAGAGAAAGAGATTTATTGTAGGAATTGGCCCATTCGATTGTGGAGGCTGAGAAGTCCCACGATGTGCTGTCTGCAAGCTGGAGGCCCAGGAGAGCTGCTGGTGTAGTTCAGTCTGAGTCCGAAGGCCTGAGAATCAGGAGCTTGGATGTCCGAGCTCAGGAGAAGATGGACATCCCAGCTTAAGGAGAGAGAGCGAATCCTCCTTCCTTCGCCTTTTTATGCTATTCAGGCCCCCGTGGAGTGGACGATGTCCATCTGCTCTGGGTGGGGAGATCCTCTTACTCAGGCCACTGATTCAGATGCTAATCCCTTCCCAGGAAGAATGTCTCACATGCTATCTGGGCATCCTGTGACCCAGTCTGGTTGATGCATAAAATTAAGCACCACAGGTGGGGAGGGTGGAAGGTGGGGCTGGCAGCCGAGGGGTGGGAAGCTGGCAGAGAAGGGACCGAGGAGCGTGCAGAATGAGGAATGGCCTGGATGTCGGAGGGAGGTCAAGACAGGCGAGGAGGATACCTGCTGGGCTTGTGAGCAGGGCATTGCCGTGGATGCCTAGTATCTGCCCCTTCATGGTGTCGAGACCCGGATTTCCTTTGGGATCATCCTGTGCCTCTTCTCAGCCCAGTGGTCGACGGGCAGTCAACTCCATCCTCACTGGTGCTGGGTGGGCTTCATCTGTCAGTCACTGAGGAAGTTGTGCTAACCTCCCACTGGCCGTGGATTCGTCCACATCCCCTGAGAGACATGAAACCCGGGATGACGGTGGTTAGATGATGTGAATGTTTATGTCTCTCTCCCACGCGAGTTGGGAAGGCTGTCCAGGTTTTGGGTCCATTCCAGTGCATCAAGGACACACGTCCCTTCCATCTCAGGGCTCCTCTGTGTGAGTCCTGCTGTCACGGGTCCTGCTGCTCTGTCCGGGTTCTCGGCCCTGGCACAGACAACTTGCCGAGACCTTGCAAAGGGACACTTGTTGGATCTCCTGTCATGGTTCTCAGAAGCCAGCATGAGACACCTGGCTTACACACCACTGTCCCGAACTTGGACATGTGGGTACACAGAGCTGCCGGGAGCCCAGGAAAAGGGTGCCCGGGTGTCCAGGCGAAATTCTTCTCCGTGGAGGGGGGAACCACACTGGGGCCACTTACTAGTCTCTGAAAGATCAGCAGCTGTTAGTTTGACCAGGTTTTTTAGCTTTTTTTCTCCAGAGCATTCACCCTCATTTACATTCTCATTTGAGGGTTCCAGTTGCTCCACCCCCTCGCTCGCCTCGCTGATGGGGGTGGGGCCGTGCAGGTGCGTTCGCATTTCCTTCATCACCGCTGAAGTCGAGCATTTTCTCATCTCTCCACGAAACGTTCACAGTCCCTCTTCCGTGAATTGTTCGTAGTCCGTCTTTCTATCAGATTGTTTTTTCTTATAGGTTTGGAGAAATCCTGTGTGTATTCTGGCCACAATCTCCTTTTCTTTAAACAGACCTCAGGTGGAAAGAATTGGAGGGATCATCAGCCTCGCTTCTTGATGCGCTCTCTTCACTGGCCCGTGCTGGGTGTGCCTCTATTTACACAGTTGGTTCTTTATTTTGTTATTTTAAATAATGGAATCGGCACCTGCAAACCCACCACCCAGAGCACAAGCTAGAATCTTGACAGTAATGCACGTCACCACGGCGTCCCCAGCCCAGGCCTGCCCCATCCACCTGAGACAGCTTCACCTGGGTCCGGGAGCACTGTTCCTTACCTGCCTTTGTGTACAGCTTTATGCATCTGAATGCATTCCAGACATGTCTGTTTTTGGTTTCAGTTGTTTTTCACTTTATGGAGAGGGTATCATGCTCTATATATTCTGTGACTCGTTTTCTCACTCCCTGTTTTACTGAGATGATCATATTGTCGCGTGCCTGGGTTAGCTCATTCTGAGTGCCCACTGTGCGAACATTCCATGCTAGTCCCCCCGTCCCCATCGATGGATATTTGGATCTTTTCCAGATTTTTGCCAACGTGAAGGGTGCTGCCGTGACTATTCTTTTTTTAAAAAATTTTTAATCAATGTCTTAGTAGTTTATAACGTTGTGAAGTTTTAGTTGTACATTATTGCTTGTCAGTCACCATATAGATGCATCCCTTCACCCCTTGTGCCCACTCCCCACCCCACTTCCCCCGGTAACCACCAAACAGTTCTCTCTGTTTGTGTGTTAGTTTATATTCCACATATGAGTGAAATCATGTGGTGTTTGTCCTTCTCTCTCTGACTTATTTCACTTAACATAATACCCTCTAGGTCCATCCATATTGTTGCAAATGGGACAATTGTGTCTTTTCTTATGGCTGAGTAGTATTCCATTGTATGTATATACCACATCTTCTTTAACCAATCATCAGTCGAGGGACACTTGGGTTGCTTCCACTTCTTGGCTATAGTGAATAATGCTGCAGGGAACATAGGGGTGCATAAGCCTCTTGTGATGGTTGATTTCAAGTTCTTTGGATAAATACCCAGTAGTGGGATAGCTGTATTGTATAGTATTTCTATTTTTAGTCTTCTGAGGAATCTCCATACTGTTTTCCATAGAAGCTGCACCAGTTTGCATTCCCACCAGCGGTGCGTGAGGGTTCCCTTTTCTCCACATCCTCGCCAACATTAGTTGTTTTTTGTTGTGGTGATTATAGCCATTCTGACCAGTGTAAGGTGATATCTCATTGTAGTTTTGACTTGCTTTTCCCTAAGAATTAGTGATGTTGAACATCTTTTCATGAGTCTTTGGTCATCTGTATATCTTCTTTGGAAAAATGTCTGTTCAGATTCTCTGCACATTTGTCGATCAGGTTGTTTGTTTTTTTTAAATCATCTTTTTTTGTGTGTGTGTGTGAGGAAGACCAGCGCTGAGCTAACATCTGTTGCTAATCCTCCTCTTTCTGCTGAGGAAGACTGGCCCTGGGCTAACATCCGTGCCTATCTTCCTCCACTTTATGTGGGACGCCGCCACAGCATGGCTGACAAGCAGTGCGTTGGCAGGTGCCTGGGATCCGAACCCGCGAACCCCAGGCTGCCAAGCGCGAACTAAACCGCTGCGCCACTGGGCTGGCCCCCCAGGTTGTTTGTTTTTAAATGTACAGTTTAGTGGCATCAAGTGCATTCACGTTGTCACACAGCCACCACCACCATCATCCCAGAACTCTTTTCATCTTGTAAATCTGAAACTCTGTCCTCATTAAACACTGACTCCTCATCCCTTCCCCCAGCCCCTGGCACCCAGCATTCTACTCTCTGTCTCTATGAATCTGGCTCCTCTAGGTCCCTCATATAATGGAATTGCACAGTATTTGTCCTTCTATGTCTGGCTTATTTCACTCAGCATAATGTCTTCAAGGTTCATCCATGTTGTAGTGTGTGTTGGAATTTCTTTCCTTTTTAAGGCTGAATACTATTCCACTGTGTGGATGGACTACACACCACTGAATTTTGACTTGTACACTTAGCTGTGAGCTTTTCTAACAGTTATTCAGAATCTTGACCCTCCTTCCTGGCACTTCAGGGGTTTTAGCCACTTTAATTCCTGTTGAACCCCACTCCCCTCAACTAATTTTTGTTTAGATTTTTGGTTTACTTTATTATTTTTAAAAAATTTTATTGATGTCTTAATAGTTTATAACATTGTGGGGTTTTAGTTGTACATTATTATTTGTCTGTCACCATATGGATGCATCACTTCAACTCTTGTGCCCACCCCGTACCCCTCTTCCGACTGGTAATCACCAACCAGTTCTCTCCGTTTGTGTGTTAGTTTATATTCCACATATGAGTGAAATCACGTGGTGTTTGTCCTTCTCTCTCTGGCTTATTTCACTCAACATAATACCCTCCAGGTCCATTAGATTTTTGGTTTACTTTAAAAATGCAAAATTCAGTTATTCTTTCACTGTGAATTGCCTGGTTAAATTTATGAACGCACATTGTGCATTTCTGTTCCCACTGCTTTCCCGGCACCCTGTGCCCTCCCCAAGGGCCCACCTGGCCTCCCGTGCAAGAACATTCTTGGTGCTGCTCCCAGGGCCACCAGCAGCCATTCTGTCTTCTTTAGGATCGACATCCTGACTTTAGCTTGAGGCTCAGCTGCTGGATTGAAGACCCCCTTCCTCAAACTTCCTCCTCCTGCTGCTGGAATGTGTGCACGGTGGTGGGTTTGAGAGCCATCTGGGTCACATGCTGAGGATGGGAGGCTGGACCCCCGCGCTGCCCCACCCGCCCTGTGCCACTTCTCCCGACTTCCTTCGTGCAAGGGAAGCATGAAGTCTGCCCTTGTTGAAGCTGTGTTCTTGACTTTCTTTTGGCCACACACAGATGAATTCCATCCTAACTGAACGAGAAGGGTCTGTGGGTGGGAGTCCTCTCAGTCCTCGCGTGTCTGGCATATCCCTTCTTGCCTTTGGTCTTAGGTGACACTTCACGGCAGTTACTATGAGTCGGCTGCTGTACTAATGAGGCTGCAGGCAAAATGCCCCAAGCCCAGCTCTGCTGAGCACGTGACAGTTCTGGCCAAAGGGATGAAGGGTGGACGTCCCTTCCCAAGTTCAAAAGCCACTCTGAGGAAGTTTGGTGGTTTCTGACAAAGTTGAACTTGCGGTTACCACGGGACATGCCACCCCATCCTGGTGCCAGCCCAGGCGGCATCCGGCTCCAACGCCCTTGCTGCTGTCCTGCCCGGCGTCTGTGCTCAGCCCCAGGTGCCCACTGCCGTGATCCCACCTCCCTGGGCCCCAGTCTCTCTGGTGCTGCGCTGACAGCTGGGTGCCTCATGCTTCCCCTGCTGCTGACTTAGATTTTAGTTTTAACTCTATCACCACATCCCCATCTGTGTTCGCCCCTTCTGGCACTGCTGGCCATGCCCCCAGGATGACTCCCCTCACCTCCTGCGAGCGGTGAGCTGGGGGGATTGACTGTGGACAGGCCTGGTGTGGGGAAGGGGCCGGGGGCCCTTGCTGCCACCGCCGGTGTCCTTATTTCAGTGGGTTTTGGGGGAGGAAACATTAATAAATGGAATGTTCAACTCTCATGCTTCACTGGAAGTCTCAAAAAACAAAATCTCAACCTTTCACTAAATCGAAAAGGAATAATGCCCATGAAACGATAAATACGTGGGACTCCTGATGGGGTGTGAAACTGCTCCTGGTAACATTTGCTCTGGGCAACCTCGGCAGGGAGACCAGATCCTCTCGACAAAGGCTAGTTCTGCAAGGTTTTACTAAGGAAAGTTGCACTTGACAGTCATCGGGCCCCTGAAAGAAAACGCACAACGTCGGAAGCCACAAATTGGCGGAATCTGACGGGGATGAACACTGGCCATGAATCAGGTCTTCCCCGTAAAATTCCTTGGAAAAGAATCTGTATTCATTTTTTATGAAATAAGCCTGAAAACGGAGGGCACTGGACATGGTTTGACGGCAGTGTAGAGGACTGAGGGGTGCCTTTCTCCCGAACTTGCGGCTGTTCGCTCCAGGAGAGGCCCCCTCTGTGAGGGCCGGTGGGTGTGGGTGCCGCGTGGTGGTGAAAACGCACGAACGATTTCCAGCGTGAATGCAGGTTACTGCGGAGAAACCCTGGATGTGGGGCTGAGCTGTGCGGGGAGGTCCAGCCAGCGTAGGGGTGAGAGCCTGGGTGCCAGCCCAGGACGCATCGCTGCCCCGTGTTTGTCGGCTGCACCTGCGCAGCCCGCACCCCAGTCCTGTGCAGGACGCACCGGAGGGCCCCCACCCCAGCTTGTCTCTGGGCGCTGAGGCCGAGCTGACTTCACCTCCCAGGAGGAGAGGCTCTGCGCCTGCGGGAGACAGGTGTCCTGCAGGTGAATGGGCAGCGTGCGATGCAGGGGAGAGAGCTCCGCAGAGGCCACGTGGAGGGACCCTGCCCCGGTGGGTCTGTGTCAGGGTAGGCCTCCCCACCACGTGACATTATGCTGGGACTTGACCACCAACAGGGTTGGCTGGGAGGAGAGGGGGGACATTTATTCTGGCAGGTGGGACTGCCCACGAAGCTCACCTGCCTGAGAGCCCCACCTGGCTGGGCCCTGGCTGGCAGAACGTGCAATGGTGCAGGGTAGCCACAAGGGGGCTCCCGAGCCTTAGCTTTGCCTGGGTAGCCAGATGCGCCACTGTGCGGATCCCGCCCATCTGGAGGCTGTATAGGGGGACTTGCCAGTGGGACCCCCACCAGGCAGAGCCCTGACAGGCCCCAGAGGTTGAGCCTGCTCCTGGCCCCCGGGCTGGCCGGTGCTGCAGATCAGAGCCGGAGCCCTGACTGGTTTGGTAGACGTGGGGCTGTCACTGGACCCCCTTGTGCTGCCCCGTTGCATTGAGGCCCTGGCCAATGGGCTGAGGACAGAAGCAGTGTGTTGTGTCACTTCTGGGCTGAAGCAGAACCCATTGGCCTTGTGGTGACCGGCAAGACTGCGGGTTTGAGGGTCAGCTAAGGAAGGGGGGGCTCCTCATCATGGGTCCCTAAGTGGCCACGTGGAGCTGATCCCGCAGACCCACATCAGACATGGAGCGAGAGCAGAAATACGCCTTTGTTGCTTCCGCTGCTGAGTTTTGGGGGGTGTTGGTCATGGCAGCACAGCCTCGCCTCGCCTGACTGACCCTGCTCAGAGACTGAGCCCCTGAGCTCAGTTCCACATGAACTTGACACTAACCACACCTGAGCGGGGTCCCTGGCCCCGGACGATGCCCAGGCAGCTGGCCCGTCACAGACGGGACCTGGGCCCCGAGCAGAGTCTCTGGCACGTCTGACTCACACTCCACAGAACCGAGCCGCACAGCCACACTTAACTGCAGGAGGGTGTGTGTCCCCAGGATGGAGGGACGCCTGCTCCGTCTTGTATCAACACGTCACAAACATCACTTTGCATGAAAAGATTTCAAAGAATTCAAACCCACGTGTCCAGCACAAAGAGTTCTGCACAGGCCCGCTTTCCACCTCAGAATTGCCTGCTCTCCCAGGGTTAGGTTGATTAGGTCTGGGGCATGTGATAAGTGGCTCACTGAACCCAGTTTTTGAAACATAGATCTGACTCGTGACAAGCTTCGGGCTGATGCAGATGATCACAGTCATTTATGTTTCAAGTGTCATTGTGTTAGACAGCTCTTAGGTGATTTAACACCATTCTTTTCTGTGAACATTTCATGACGTGTAACACATAAAAACAACGTATGTGATGTTACGCACACATAGTTTAGGGCCTGACGGTGAAATGAGCACTCACGCACCACGGCTGAGAGCCGCCTGGGAAGGTGGAGGGAATCCTCGCCAGTTGTCTTCTTGTCTTTCCCTCTTGCTGCCTGACCGTGGAACTCGGTGGGAGCGTCTGGGACCAGGTCCTTCGGGTACTTCCAGGGTGGGCGCCCAGCCCTGCTGGAGGCAGAGTTGATGGAAACGGTGGGCTGACCAGAGGCTCTGAGAGTTCCTGCACTCCGTCGGGGCCCTTTGGTCCCCTCCTCTGCACCCCTCTCCACCCTTCTCCTGCCTCTGCCCGGGGGCCCACCCCCCTGGCTCCTCACTGGCTCAGCCAGTGGGAAGTCCTGCAGGAACGCAGTGGGAATGAAGAGAGAGGCCAGGGTGTTTACAGGTGGGGGCCCTCTGGTGGGGTCACCCTGAGCTGGCCATGTCCCTGGACTGGAGGCCATTGTTCTCCAGAGGTGATCGAACTCATACAACTCTCTTTTCTACCCAGATCCCCCTTTCCTTGCTGGGTCTGGGGGTGCCGCTCCACCACCAAGGCCAGGAGGGTTGCCTGACGATGTGGCAACAAACAGGAGGTGCCGTCAGCCACCCCAGGGCGGCCGGGCCCCTTGCACTGACGCACACTCCTCGTTCCTGAACTCGCAGGACCCACCTGCACTGGGGTGTGGCCTGTGCCCTAACTTGTCCATAAGACAGAGGAACCGAATGAGCTCACAGGCTGAGGTGACAAGACGCCAGGAGTGCACCACCACGTGAAGGCATGTGTGCTCTGAGGCAAGAGTGTGACACCTGGACCAAAGACTGAAAGTAAGTGTGGCGATGTCCCTGAGGAGGTCAGGGCCGGCATGAACAATTGAAACAAGACCGAGGAAACACAAAGAAGGACTCGGTGGAAATGTCAGGTACGAAAACATAGTGACTGAAGAGACGTGACAGGTAAGATGGCAGATGGATATGTTGCCACACTGCGGGTCCAGGTTGCTCGATGTCACATTGTAAAAGAATTTACAGAACAGCAAGGACGGGTACAAAGAGTAAGGAGTTTATTAGACAGATACGCTCCACAGACAGAGCAGGCACACTCCAAGGAAGGAGCTGCACAAGCGGTTTTGCTATTACGTCTTTTCTATGCTTGCTTTTAGGTAGGGGGTCTTATCCTGCCTCTCAATGCCCTCACTGCTAGATTTTTAGATGTTTCTCAGAAATGTCAATCTGCCTCGTTTGTGGTGTACATGTTAACTTCTCATTCTCACACCTGAGTGGAGCCCATCCTGTAGAGGCAGGGCCTGGGGCTTCTCAGGCTGCATATCGAGACAGTGAGAGACGGTGGGTCTGGGAACTCGCGGTTCCCTGAGCTGTAACGGCTTCAACTATAATGCGGCCTAAAATGTCCATGAGCATGTAGGTCAACTACGTCTCAGCAATGTCCTAGCAATGTTCCCACCACCACGACCCTCCTGTTCCCTTGCAGTGCTGGATCCCTATGGTAACCTGCCTGTCTCACGTACAGCTGAAGAGAGAATCAAGGAAAGGCAGATGAGATGGAGGAACCTTCTAGAAGCAGCCAGGGGGTATGAGAAACGGAAGGACAGGGGCCACCACAGACCTGTGAGGAGAAGTGGGTGAGAGGAGAGAAGAAAAAAATGAGATGATTTTTCAAAAATCAAAGATGAAAGACTGCATAGAATTCCAAAAGGAGATGTGAGGGAAACCCTAGTTACAATTATGGCAAAATGTAAGAATATTAGAAAAAAAAGGGAAAACTGAAAAGGTTTCAGCAAAAGAGCAGATCAACAAACAAGGAGGGAGAACCATCTTGACATCAGACTTTTCAAGATGACTGGATGCACGGACCTACACACCCCTCATCAAGCCATGCTGTGGCAGCGTCCCACATACAAAATAGAGGATGATGGGCACAGATGTTAGCTCAGGGACAATCTTCCTCACACACACACACAAATAAAATAGGAAATAGAGTCTAATGGGAGAACACCCAGATTGAAAAAAAAACAATCACCATAAATATTACAAAGTAGAACTTTTTAAGCCAGCAAAAGAAAAGGAAATCTACTCAATGGGAAGCAGGAAATGAGGAAGAAAGAAACAAAAAGAATATACCATAAATGAAAAAGTAAAACATGGTGGTAGAACTAAGACATACCACACTTGTAATTACAAGAAATACGAATGGCTTAAACTAATCGATTAAAAAGTAGAGATGCTTGTATTGACATAAAAATCAAGACCAACTTTATAATTAAAACAAAACAAAACCAAAAAACCAGAGAAGCTGAAAAATACAAGGATAGGAAAAAACACTCTAGGGAAATATGAACCCAAAGAAGGCCACCGTCACAGTCAGAGCCGGGAAACAGGGTGGGGAGGGATGCTTCTTTTTTGGTCTTATTTTCAGGCCTTTAAAAATTTTAGTAAATGTTTTATTTAGCTTTAGATTCACAGACAAATTGGGAAGATAGTATAGAGTTCCACACCCAGTTTCCCTGCATTACAATCTTACGTCACTGTGATACATTCGTCACAATTAATGAACAGGTATTGATACATTGTTGTTACCTAAAATCCATACTTTATTCAGATTTTCTTACTTTTAGCCATTGCCATTTTTTTTTCCTGTTCCAGGACCCCATCCAAGATGCCACATGATATCTGGTCATCACTTAGGCTCCTCCTGGCTGTGACGGTTTCTGAGACTTTGATAGTTGGGAGGAAACTGGGCAGGTGTTTTGTAGACTGCCCCTCAATGGCGTGTGTCTGATTACACTGGGTTATGCGTAAGGATAGTGTGGGCACATGCTGTTCACACGACTTCTCACCGTGCGTGTTGATCACCTGGCGGGGATGTGCTGTCAGATTTCTCCACTGGAAAGCAACTTTCCCACCCCCTTTCCACACTGCCGTCTTTGGAAGGGAGTCACTCTGCAGCCCACACTAAGGGGGTGGTTTACCCTCCAGCTCCTTGAGGGCAGACCATCTACACGACTTATCTGAATTCTCCTGCAGGGACGTGTGTCTCTCCTCCCCCATTTAGTTTTTAATTCAATTCTTTACATATATCAGTGTGGACTCGGATATCTATTTTGTACTTCGAGTTATTATCCAGCATTACTGAATTTTGTGGCTCAGTGGCTCCAGCTCTGGCGTGGGAGCTCAGCAGTCTCCCGGATCACAGGGGGATGTATAAAGAGGGTCACAGGGACCCGCTGCTCTCCCGTCGGGACGTGACCCCCGTCATGTGATGCCCCGCGTGTCGGGGTTTCACCTCTGTCTCTTGAAGGCTCATCCAGGAGCTGTCACACTGGGGTGCGGTCTAGGCCATGCTTGTCTGGGGCATCTGTGAGTGTGGGTCTCTCTCCCTCTTGCTCCTCAGGACTTTCTCGGGGATCACTTTCCTTGTTTCTGACACACCCTGTGTTTGTGTGAAATGCCTCATTTTGCCTTGGTTCCTGTAGGTGGCTTTGTGGGGTGTGGGTGGTGTGTGGACGTGGTGTCTGGGTGATTGGAGGCGATGGTGGCAGCCCTGTGACCTCTCTGTCCGGGTCTCGGACACCTGCCTGGTCTGGAGCACATGTGATGGTGCAGGGTGGCCAGCAGGGGGCTCCCGAACCTCGTTCTGTGATCACTGTGGGGACGGGACAGGTCTGGAGGGTCTGTGGTCGCACAGGTGAACCTGCCCGTGTGACTGGGGCCAACCCTGACTGGCACCCACGGCTAAGCCTGCCCCCGCACGATGTGCCCAGAGTCTGATGTTGGACATGGGTCTTCCCTTTGGCTGGTCCCGGTCCTCTGAGCTCCTGGGACATTCTAGGGTGAGAGGCCACAGGCTGTAACTCATCTGCAGGTCTTACTGTCCCCTAGGGGCTGAGAGCCCCTGTGATGTCTCTGCAGGGGGGCCCGCCCAGACCCTGAGGACCCCGACACCCATTACATGGTGTAGGAAGCAGGGGGCAGGAAGGGGCCCTGGGGGCTTCAGTGGGGAGCCCACTGCTCCCCGGTCCTGCTGACACCCCCACACCTCCCTCCGTTTGTTGTTAGAAACGCGTCTTTTCTCTCTGGGATGGCCAAATGTCCTCCTCGGGACACCCGGGAATGACCGCCTGCCCGGAGCCTGCTACAGCTGGACTTGGGACAGGTGTGCCGAGTGGGGCCCGAGATGTCCCTCCACAGGGTACAGGGCTCAGGGAGCATCACCCAGACAGCAGTGATAGACACAGCACCCCCACCCACCAGAGGGACAGGGCGCCCGCCCTCAGACTTCACCCCTCGGGCCCGGGCTGGGCCTGGAGCCGACAGGACAGCTGACACAGCTGTGGTGGACACACCACAAGGCAGGTGCACAGGCAGAGGACCTGGCTCCCCCACAGGGTGGCTCCCCCACAGGGTATCTCCCCAGGTGTGATGGCACTCTTGTGACCCTTCCTTAAGGTTGTTCTAAGGGCCTCAGAGGCCACCTCCAGGAGAGGGCATGGGGCTAGGACGGGGTCCAGAAGGCACACACAGACTGGGCCAGCACTGGGCCCCGGGTGAACCCGGACACCACCCACAGTGGTGCTGGTTGTGCCCTCTGCTCCCTGCCTCTTGCTCCCTGTCCCCTGCCCTCTGCACTCTCCCCCAGCCCTCTTCTCCCTTTCTTCTACCCCCTTCTCCGTGCCCCCGTCCCCTGCCCTCTGCCTCCGCCTGTCCAGGACCCCGGGACTGGGAAGAGCTTCCTGTTGGTCGAGGGCATGTGATGCTGCTGACGGCCACATGGGGGCAGCAGAGCTCGGAGTGTATGGGGTTCTGATGTCCCGCAGGGGCTGCCGTGCTGGGTGTTGTGGCCTGGAGTGCGCTGAGGCTGGCCCCAGACTCACCCTGACGGGGGCCTCAGACTAAACCCTGACCCTGGCCCGAGACTGAACCCGACTGAAGCTCAGGCTCAGCCACAACCCTGTCCCCAGGCTCAGTTCTGACATTGTCCACAAACTGAACCTTGACCCTGGCCGCAGGCTCAGCCTCTACACCGTCCTGGGGGTGTGCCCTGTGGAGCATCTGCCCTAGCTCCTCAGGCTGATGGGCCCTGGCCCCTCCCTGATCCATGCAGACCCTGTCGCCCAATCTGAACCCCAACCACAGGGAGGGCCCTGGTCAGCGCCTCCCTGCCTTCCTCTCTGGCCGTCTCAGCTGTCCATTGAGAAATCCCCCCGCCCCTGATTACAGACTGGGGCCCACCCAGGTCCCAGACCCCTGTCCAGGCTTGATCCTGCCTGGTCATAGACGGGTATGGGGTCCTGGTCTGGGTCTCTGCACGTAGAGGGGTCCCCACTGGCCTTGCCCTGGGGGTGGGGGAGGGAGCTTCCGCCTCGTCCAGGTGGGAGAGCTGGTGAGTGTCTGAGCAGTTGTGATGAACCTGCTCACCTGGCCCAGAACTGAGTCCTGACCTGGCCCCAGGGGGAACCCTGACCCACCCCAACCTGAGCCCCAACCCTGGCTGGAGCTCCAGGGGACCCCTGACCCCTTTGCAGGCTCCCCACGAGTTTCCTGCAGAGCCAGCTGCCCAGAGACCCCGTGGCTGTGGAGGAGGGGTCTGGGACCCGGGATGGCCAAATGTCCTTCTTGGGGACACCCTGGAACGACCGCCTGCCCAGAGCCTGCTGCAGCTGAACTTGGGACAGGTGTGCCTAGTGGGGCCCAAGATGTCCCTCCACGGGGTATAGGGCTCAGAACTGTGATGGTGCAGGGTCGCCACCAGGGGGCCCCCGAGCATCACTCTGTGGTCACTGTGCGGATGGGACTGCTCTGGAGGGGCCGTGGATGCACAGCTGGTATTGCCAAATGTCCTCCTCGGGGACACCTGGGAATGACCGCCTACCTGGAGTCTCCTGCAGCTGAATTTGGTTCAGGCATTCTGAGTGGGGCCTGAGATGTCCCTCCATGGGGTACAGGGCTCAGGGAGTGTCCCCCAAACAGCAGTGATAGACACAGCACCCCCACCCACCAGAGAGATGGGGTGCCTGCCCTCAGACCTCACCCCTTGGGCCTGGGCTGGGCCTGGAGCTGACAGGACAGCTGACAGAGCTGCAGTGGACACACCTGACAAGGCAGAGGACCCGGCTCCCCCTGCAGGGCAGGTCCCCAGGCATGCCTGCACCCGGTGTGACCCTTCCTTAAGGTTGTTCTAAGGGCGGCAGAGGCCACCTCCAGGAAAGGGCGTGGGGCAAGGATGGGGTCCAGAAGGCACACACGGACTGGGCCAGCCCTAGGTCCCGGCTGAACTTGGACACCACCTGCAGTGGTGCTGGTCGTGCCCTCTGCCCCCTGCTCCCTGCCCCCTGCTCCCTGTCCCCTGCCCTCTTCCCCCTGTCCCCTGCCCTCTTCCCCTGCTCCCTGTCCCCTGCCCTCGGCCCCCTGCTCCCTGCCCTCGGCCCCCTGCTCCCTCTCCACTGCCCCCTCCCCTGTGCCACCTGTCCCATGCCCCCTGCCCCCTACACCCTGCCACCTGTCCTCTGTCCCACCTGTACGGGAGGCCCTGGGTCTGGGAAGAGCATCCTGTTGGCTGAGGCATGAGATACTGCTGACGGCCACATGGGGGCAGCAGATTTTGGTGTGTGCAGTGAGCTGATGTCCAGCTCAGGCTGCTGGGCTGGGCGTGGTGGCTGGGAGTGGGCCAGAGGTATGCCTGCACTGAGGCTGGCTCCAGGCTCACCCTGACACTGTCCCCAGGCTCAGCCCTGACAGCATCTCCCGCCAGGCCGAGCTCACCACAATAAGATGCCTCTCAGCCCTCGGCCACCTGGGCGGAGTTGGCTGTGGTGAGCGTCCACCCTGAGGGCAGCATTTGGAGACATCGGGTGATGTTGGGGAGCTAGACCCTCCCTGAGATTGGTGTTGGGAGACAGGGCGAGGGGTCCCCTCTCCTGGTCACCTGTCCTGGCACCTCCCGATGGGGGTCCAGTGGGGCAGGAGGGTGAGAGGAAGGGGAGGAAGCTGGGCTGTGGGGGCCGCTCCAGCCTTGAGGGGGAGGATCTGGTGGTGCTGCGCCAGGAGGGGACCAGCTCCTTACGTGACAGGGACTCACATTCGAGGTTGCAGGGGGCTATGGGAGTCCCAGGGGCCACTTCTCCAGCTGTCACATCTGCGCACACATGTGGGGTTTGTTGCTCACGAGGGCCAGCATTTGAGGTGACAAATTTGCCGTTGGATTTAGAGCGATAGTGCTAAGTCGTAGCCTTTAGAGTTGACGAGGCTGCTGGGACCGACGTGCGTTTGTCTGCACTGGTGAGGCAGAAGCTCCTTCACGTCTGCCCTGGAGACTCGAGCTGAGGTCTGGTGACGCGCTGGCCCTCTAGCGCTTTGTCACAAACGGCCCCAACTCGGGCCCGAGCCACTGGCCTGCACCAGTCTCAGGCCTGTGGTCAGGGGGTCAGGCTCAGCCAGCTCTCCTGGCTCCTTGGGGCGATGTTGCTCACTTGAAGGTCTCGGCTGGTGGCAGGCCCCTCCCTAACCCGGGCAGGCTCTTGGGGCCCTCCCACCCCATGGTCTCTCCAGCCGGGAGTTGGACATCTCACACCAGGGCTCGGGCCTCCCAGGCTCCAGATGGCCAGGCCGGCGCGGCGCCTGCGGGCTGTTCTCAGCTGCGGGAAGTGTCACAGGCCAGCGAGGTCCCAGCACGGGGCAGATGTCACCTCCTGCTGGGTGCCTTCTACCCTCTGCAGAGGGCTTCCTTCTCGAGTGGAGTCTTCAGACTATTGTATGCTAAATCCGATCTGCAAGGAAGGGCCCCAAGGAACGGCAGTGTGTGGGTCCACATTGAGATCATTTCAAACTCACAGAAACTTTGCAGGAACGTCACAGATGGTCCTGATCTCCTGCCCTCACTTCCACAGGTGGTGCGTCTGACCACACTGGCCCCCTCTCTATGTACTCGTGTGTTTGTCTTTGCTGCTAGGACGGCTCAGTGGGCAGAGCTGGGAAAGACGTGTGTGTGAATACATGCACACTCGCGCACACACTCACGTCTTGCTCTGTTTGTGCGTCTTGCTCTGCCCCAGACCTGGCTGGCACGGGGCTGAGTCTCTGGACCCTGGGTCTGGCAGAGCATGCAGTGACGCAGGATGGCCAGCAGGGGCCCTGTTCTAATGAAATTCTATGACCCGTAATGCACAGAAAGAATATGTGTGATATTAGGCACACACACAGTTCAGGGCCTAACACTGAAATGAACACTCACGTGCCAGCATGAAATAGAGCATTAGGGGCTTCCAGTCCTGCCCAGATGCAAGATGCAAGCGAGTGGCAGCTCCCCGCCCCCACATCAACCCTGCAGAATCCATGTCTGCAGAGGGACCGTGGGTTCTAGGAAGGAGTCACCCCACGGAGCCTGCAGATCCACACTAAAGGGGTCACTGTCACCCTCCAACTCCTTGAGGGCAAAGCATCTACACGACTTATCTGAATTCTCCTGCAGGGACGTGTGTCTCTCCTCCCCCATTTAGTTTTTAATTCAATTCTTTACATATATCAGTGTGGACTCGGATATCTATTTTGTACTTCGAGTTATTATCCAGCATTACTGAATTTTGTGGCTCAGTGGCTCCAGCTCTGGCGTGGGAGCTCAGCAGTCTCCCGGATCACAGGGGGATGTATAAAGAGGGTCACAGGGACCCGCTGCTCTCCCGTCGGGACGTGACCCCCGTCATGTGATGCCCCGCGTGTCGGGGTTTCACCTCTGTCTCTTGAAGGCTCATCCAGGAGCTGTCACACTGGGGTGCGGTCTAGGCCATGCTTGTCTGGGGCATCTGTGAGTGTGGGTCTCTCTCCCTCTTGCTCCTCAGGACTTTCTCGGGGATCACTTTCCTTGTTTCTGACACACCCTGTGTGTGAAATGCCTCATTTTGCCTTGGTTCCTGTAGGTGGCTTTGTGGGGTGTGGGTGGTGTGTGGACGTGGTGTCTGGGTGATTGGAGGCGATGGTGGCAGCCCTGTGACCTCTCTGTCCGGGTCTCGGACACCTGCCTGGTCTGGAGCACATGTGATGGTGCAGGGTGGCCAGCAGGGGGCTCCTGAGCCTCGTTCTGTGATCACTGTGGGGACGGGACAGGTCTGGAGGGTCTGTGGCCAGACAGGCAGACCTGCCCGTGTAACTGGGGTGGCCTGAGCCCTGAGTGGCACCCATGGCTGAGCCTGCCCCTGCCCTGTCTCTGCCTGGTCACCTGCCCTTCTGTCTGGATGCTTCTAAAACCTCTGCCCCCGGTGTTTGGCAGGCTCACCTCCAAATGTCAGGATGCGCATTTGGTTTTATTTAGTGTCATGGGCTGAATGGCGTCCCCCTAAATCCGTATGTTGAAGTCCTAACCCCTTGGACCTCAGCATGTGACTGGATTTGGAGATCGAGTCTGTAAAGAGGTGATTATGGTAAAATGAGGTCACTAGGATGGGTCCTAATCCCAAAGGTCTGGGGTCCTTGCAAGAAGAGGAGATCAGGACACAGACACACACAGAGGAATGACCACATGAGGACACGGGAGGAGACGGCATCTGCACGCCCAGGAGTGAGGCCTCGGGAGGAACCAGCCATGAGACACCTGATCTGTTGTTGGAGCCACCCGGCTGCGGTACTTGTCACGGTCCCCTGCTGCTGGGATCTGGGGTGAGATTCTTCAACGTGAAGGGCCCAGGTTTCATCACTTTTGGACAGTTCTCAGTCATTGCCTGTCCTCATCCCTCTATTTCCTCTTTTGGAAGAAAAGTCCCCGTTGTGCTGTTTTCTTGCTCCAGGGTCCAGACCACTTACTGTCACTGCATGTCTGCTCTCTCTTTGGCTCCCTCTTCATGCTGCATTGTGGGTTGTCCTTATTCTTTTCTCCCGGGAATTCTCGCTTCACCTGTGGCCTGTGTGCTGTTTATCGCATCTATTTTGACTACTGTCAAATATCACATTTTTCTATTCCAGAACTTCTTTTCAAATCTATGGGTTCATTGAAAATTGTTTTCCTGTTTCCTTGTCATACTGGAATGCGTTAACAAACTTTACACTCGCTCATTGCATAATCTGTACCTGATGATTCTAATGATTGGCTCTTCCTGTGTCACTCTGGATCCTTGTGTCACTGATTCTGGCTTGTGGTGCCTTCTTGTTTTTGCTTTGCTATGATTTTCTTTATTAGTGGGTTCCTGGCTGAGAGCATTCTTTGAGGCTTGCCTGTAGAGTCTGAATGCCCACGTAGGGCAGCCCCCAGGGGAGCAGGCTTTGCAACTGCCGGGCCACTGGTGGACCAGTTAGCTGGACCAACCACACCAATGGTTGACTGGGTATTCAGGGCCCCTGTAGGTGGTGAGTCTAGGCTCCTAATGCCTGGGGCTGTGGGGAATCAGGAGGGGGCTTTTCCCTCATCAGAGCCAGGGCTGAGCTGGGCCAGCTGTTTTCCTTGTTGCTTCCCTCTGGGGGGGTTTCCGGTTCACTCCAGGGGGTCTGGCCTGAGGGACGTCTGCCCTGACGGCCCAGGCTGATGGACCCTGGCCCCTCCCTGATCCATGCAGACCCTGTCGCCCAATCTGAACCCCAACCACAGGGAGGGCCGTGGTCAGCACCTCCCTGCCTTCCTCTCTGGCCGTCTCAGCTGTCCATTGAGAAATCCCTCCGCCCCTGATTACAGACTGGGGCCCACCCAGGTCCCAGACCCCTGTCCAGGCTTGATCCTGCCTGGTCATAGACGGGTATGGGGTCCTGGTCTGGGTCTCTGCACGTAGAGGGGTCCCTGCTGGCCTTGCCCTGGGGGTGGGGGAGGGAGCTTCCGCCTCGTCCAGATGGGAGAGCTGGTGAGTGTCTGAGCAGTTGTGACGAACCTGCTCACGGGGCCCAGAACTGAGTCCTGACCTGGCCCCATGGGGAACCCTGACCCACCCCAACCTGAGCCCCAACCCTGGCTGGAGCTCCAGGGGACCCCTGACCCCTTTGCAGACTCCCCACGAGTTTCCCGAAAGGCTGGCCACCCAGAGCCCCGGTGGCTGTGGGGGAGGGGCTGGGACCCCCGATGGCAGAACTGCAATGGTGCAGGGTGGCCACCAGGGGGCATCAGAACCTCACTCTGTGGTCACCGCGTGGACGGGACTGGTCTGGAGGGGCTGTGGATGCACAGCTGGTATTGCCAAATGTCCTCCTTGGGGACACCTGGGAACGACTGCTGGCCTGGAGCCTGCTGGAAGTGAACTTGGGACAGGCATGCCCGAGATTTCCCTCCACAGGGTACAGGGCTCAGGGAGTGTCCCCCAAACAGCAGTGATAGACACAGCACCCCCACCAACCAGACTGATGGGGCACCCACCCACAGACCTCCCCCCTCAGGCCTGGGCTGGGCCTGGAGCTGACAGAGCTGCAGTGGACACACCACAAGGCAGGTGTGCAGGCAGAGGACCCGGCTCCCCCACAGGGCAGCTCCCCAGGCGTGCCTGCACCCAGTGTGACCCTTCCTTAAGGTTCTAAGGACCACAGAGGTCACCTCCAGTAAAGGGGGTGGGGGGAGGATGGGGTCCAGAATGCACACACGGACTGGGCCAGCACTGGGACCCAGGCTGAACCTGTAACCACCTCACATTGGTGCTGGTCGTGCCCTCTGCCGACTGCCCCCTACTCCCAATCCTCTGCCGTCTCTCTCTCCCCCTTTTCTCTGTTTCCCTCCCTGTGCCCCCTGTCCCCTACCCTCTGCCCCCGCCTGTTGAGGAGCCCCAGGACTGCGAAGAGCTTCCTGTTGGCTGAGGGCATGCGATGCTGCTGACGGCCACACAGTGGCAGCAGAGCTCGACGTGTGCAGGGTGCTGATGTCCAGCTCAGGCTGCTGTGCGGAAAATGGTGGCTGGGAGTGGGCCAGAGGGGAGGCCTGCAACGAGGCTGGCCCCCAGCCCCAGGCTCACCCTGACACAGCCCCAGGCTCACCCTGACACTGTCCCCAGGCTCACCCTGACACGGTCCCAGGCTCACCCTGACACTGTCCCCAGGCTCACTGAGACACTGTCCCAGGCTCACCCTGACACTGTCCCCAGGCTCACCCTGACACTGTCCAAGGCTCACTCTGACAGAGTCCTCGGGCTCACCCTGACACTGTCCCAGGCTCACCCTGACATGGTCCCGGGCTCACCCTGAAATGGTTCCAGGCTCACCCTGACACTGTCCCCAGACTCACTGAGACACTTTCCCAGGCTCACCCTGACACTGTCCCCAGGCTCACTCTGACACTGTCCCCAAGCTCACTCTGACACTCTGTCCCAGGCAGACTCTGACACTGTCCCAGGCTCACTCTGACACTGTCCAAGATTCACGCTGATGCTGTCCCAGGCTCACCCTGACACTGTCCCCAGGCTCACTGTGACACTCTCCCCAAGCTCACTCTGACGTTCTGTCCCAGGCTGACTCTGACACTGTCCCCAAGCTCACACTGATACTGTCCCAGGCTCACTCTGACACTGTTCCCAGATTCACCCTGACACTGTCCCTGGGCTCACCCTGACACAGTCCCAGGCCCACTCTGATGCTGTCCCAAGCCCACTCTGATAGTGTCCCCAGGATCACGTTAACCCAGACCCAGGCTCACTGTGACACTGTCCCCAGGCTCACCCTGGCACTGTCCCCAGGCTCACTCTGACACTGTCCCCAGATTCACTCTGACACTGTCCCACACTTACCCTGACACTGTCCCCAGGCTCACTCTGACACTGTTCCCAGATTCACCCTGACACTGTCCCAGGCCCACTCTGATAGTGTCCCCAGGCTCACCCTGACACTGTCACAGATTCACCCTGTCCCCAGGCTCACCCTAACCCAGACCCAGGGTCACCATGACACTGTCCCCGGGCTCACCCTGACAATGTCCCTGGGCTCACCCTGACACTGTCCCAGGCTCACCCTGACAGAGTCCCAGGATCACTCTGATAGTGTCCCCAGGCTCATGTTAACCCAGACCCATGCTCACTCTGACACTGTCCCCAGATTCACCCTGACACTGTCCCAGGCTCATCCTGAACTGTCCCAGGCTCACCGTGACACTGTCCTCAGGCTCACCCTGACACTGTCTCCAGGCTCACTGAGATACTGTCCCCAGATTCACCCTGACACTGTCCCAGGCTCACCCTGACACTGTCACAGATTCACCCTGTCCCCAGGCTCACTCTAACCCAGACCCAGGCTCACCCTGACACTGTCCCCAGGCTCACCCTGACACTGTCCAAGGCTCACTCTGACAGAGTCCTCAGGCTCACCCTGACACTGTCCCCAGATTCACCCTGACACTGTCCCCAGGCTCACCCTAACCCAGACCCAGGCTCACTGTGACACTGTACTCAGGCTCACTGTGACACTGTCCCAGGCTCATGGACACTGTCCCCAAGCTCACTCTGACACTGTCCCAGATTCATCCTGACACTGTCCCCGGGCTCACCCTGACACTGTCCCAGTCTCACTGTGACACTATCCCAGGCTCATGGACACTGTCCCCAAGCTCACCCTGACACTGTTCCAGGCTCACCCTGACACTGTCCCCAGGCTAACCCTAACCCAGACCCAGGCTCACTGTGACACTATACCCAGGCTCACTGTGACACTGTCCCAGGCTCACGGACACTGTCCCCAAGCTCACTCTGACACTGTCCCAGATTCATCCTGACACTGTCCCAGATTCACCCTGACGCTGTCCCTGGGCTCACCCTGACACTGTCCCAGTCTCACTGTGACACTATCCCAGGCTCACAGACACTGTCCCCAAGCTCACCCTGACACTGTTCCAGGCTCACCCTGACACTGTCCCCAGGCTAACCCTAAGCCAGACCCAGGCTCACTGTGACACTATACCCAGGCTCACTGTGACACTGTCCCAGGCTCACGGACACTGTCCCCAAGCTCACTCTGACACTGTCCCAGATTCATCCTGACACTGTCCCAGATTCACCCTGACACTGTCCCTGGGCTCACCCTGACACTGTCCCAGTCTCACTGTGACACTATCCCAGGCTCACAGACACTGTCCCCAAGCTCACCCTGACACTGTCCCAGGCTCACTCTGACAGAGTCCTAGGATCACTCTGATAGCATCCCCAGGCTCACCCTGACACTGTCCCAGGCCCACTCTGACACTGTCCCCAGGCTCACCCTGACCCAGTCTGAGGCTCATCCTGGTCCAGCCCCAAGCTCACCCTGACAGTGTCCCCAGGCTCACCCTAACCCAGACCCAGGCTCACTGTGACACTGTCCCCAGGTTCACCCTGACACTGTCCCAGGCTCACCCTGACAGAGTCCCAGGATCACTCTGATAGTGTCCCCAGGCTCACGTTAACCCAGACCCAGGCTGACTGTGACACTGCCCCCAGGCTCACCCTGACACTGTCCCCGGGCTCACCCTGACACTGTCCCAGGCTCACTCTGATAGTGTCCCCAGGCTCACCCTGACCCAGTCTGAGGCTCACCCTGGTCCAGCCCCAAGCTCAGCCCAGACACCGTCCCTCCCCAGGCCGAGCTCACCACTATAGGATGCCCCTTGGCCCTTGGCCACCCAGGCTGAGTTGGCTGTGCCTGTGGTGAGCGTCCACCCTGTGGGTGGTGTTTGGAGACATTAGGGGACACTGAGATTGGTGTTGGGTGACAGGGCAAGGGGTCCCCTCTCCTGGTCACCTGTCCTGGCACCTCCTGGTGGGGGTCCCAGTGGGGTATGGGGAGGGGGAGAAGGAAGGGGAGGAAGCTGGGCTGCGGAGGCCGCTTGGCCTGGAGCGGGAGGGTCTGGTAGTGCTGGGCCAAGAGGGGACAGGCTCCTTAGGTGACAGGGACTCACATTCGAGGTTGCAGATGGCTATGGGAGCCCCGGGGTCCGCTTCTCCAGCTTTCACATCCGCAAACGTGTGGGGGCCTGTCCGTGGTCTGTGTGTTTGTGTGTCTCTGCAGGTGCATCTTTCTAAGTCCCCATGAGTCACCCAGGGAACCCCAGTTCATGTACCCAGAGTCCCTGGAGCTTCTTCTCCACAGCTTCCTCCCCGTGTTTGCTCACTGGCCGTGTGCTCTGTGTCAGCCTGTCCGACCTGCTGGCCTCCACCTCAGAGGGGATCACATTAACCCCAGTAAGTCAAACACCAAAGGAAAAAGCCAAAGTGGGGTTTTGTTCCCATCAGCGGGGCAGAGCCGACCCCCTGAACTGTCCTGGTGAAAACTGCTAAAAATACTGGACTGAAAAGAACACTAAAATTCCCCCCTTTCTCAAGCAAGGTGACCTGGTGAGAAAGGCCCAACATCCCACAAGAGGCCACAGGCACTCCGCTACCGGGCCTTCTGCACCCGTCACTGCACACGGGGTGTCAGCGGGAGGGCTGCCTGGGGGCAGCGGAGCAGCAGGACGGCAGGGCCCTCCTTGGGGTGAGGGAGGCGCAGTGGAGCCCCCAGGCACAGCGCCCCAGGGTCCAGCAACCTAGGGGGCAGCCCAAAGGGCTCCTTTTTCTGAGGCTCTGCGGTTGTAAAGTCTGCATGGCTTTTCTGGGGAGACCTGCACGCTTGCTTCCGAGCGAGGGCTCACAGTTTATCCTAAAAGCAGAGGACCAGGCCCGGGAGACGCCAGGGATCATCCCTCGGCCTTCTGTCCCGGTGCCTGTTGAGGTCCTAGGGTCTGGGGCTCTCTGACCTGTCCCCTGCCCTATCTGCCCACCCACCCCTTCCGCCCCCACAGATCTCCCCACTTCTCTCCTCTCTGCCCCATCCTTCCCATCCCCCTAGGGTGCGGCCCTGGGGAGGGGATCCTCCACCGAGCCCCCAGCCTGGGGAGTGTCAGGTGGCATGGGGGCTGTTCCCAAGATCCCAGTCCACACACAGCGACCCCCCCACCCCGTCTGGTTATATTTCAAAAGGTGACATTTGACACGTGCGGAACAGAGGTGCCTGAGCGCCCCTCCCCCACGGGGACCCTCCTAGGCCCTCTGGCCCCCAGCCCCAGGGCTGCCCTGGCTTGGCTTGAGTCCCTTTCACTTCAGTAAAATGTTGTCACCAAAGTGTGTGTGTGTGTGTACAATGTATGGTGTGGTTTCACTGTTTGGTGAGAGCAGGGGGCCAGCTCAGCCTTTGCCTGTGCAGTGGTCGTTTGGGGGACATGCTGTCCTATGGCCCCCGGGGGAATCAGGACTGCCCTCGCTGTGGCAGCAGGGCCAGGTGGTGAGAGCTTGGGCAGGGGTGTCAGGTGACCAGAAGGTTTCCTGGACAAGTGTCCAGGCTGGCCCGAGGGCTCAGCAGGAGGGAACAGTGAGGGGCAGGGATCACATCTGTACCTGTGGCCCTGGGGCTGGGCCCTCACAGCTCCACACACAGGCCCTGCCCAGGAGACCCCTCCACGGCCCCACAGCGTGGGGAGCGAGGGGACGGAGGGCGACTGGAGGGAGGCGGCCGACAGAAGGTGGCCGTGGAGGAGGGCAGGGCCAAGAGCGCTGGGGGCCATGGTCAGCTGTGGGTTCTGGGGTGGCAGGTGGGAGCGCTGCAGGGAGAAGCTCAGTGTGGGGTCCATCGAGAGGTGCAGGCCCTGATGGTGGGTGGACACATGCTCAGGGACCGAGAGGGGACAGGCCTAGCACAGCTGGACCTTGGACCCTGTGCACCTGGCCTCACGGGGCAGGGTGGGGCCTCAGAGGGCGCTGGCTCCCTGCCTGGAGGGTGTGTGTGGGTGAGTGTGAGAGTGGGTGTGTGTTCATGGCCTGAGCACCTGCTGCTCTGCTGGCCCTGGCACAAGCATGCTCACACCTGTCTCTGAGGGGCTCTGGGGTGGGGTTTGAGCACAGTGTGTGTGGGGGACCCCAGCCCCAGGCTCGGCCCTGACACAGGTGTGTCCCTTTCTGGATGTGCATCTCTGTAAGAGCCAGGGTCCCCGTGTCCCCAGAATGCAGCCCGGCCCCAGGGGGAGGCCTGAAGATAGGCCTGGGGGTCTCCGGGCTGAGCAGGGCTCTTCCTCAGGCTCCACAGGAATCCCCACTGGGTGCACCAGCTCCCTCCCATGTGTGCGCCTCTGTGAGTGACAGTGAGCCCATGTGAACCCATGTGAGCCCAAGTGAGCCCGTGTGCCTCTGTGAGCCTGTGTGAGTCCATGTGTGCCCGTGTGAGCCTCTGTGAGTGACTGTGAGCCTGTGTGAGCCCGTGTGTGCCCGTGTGAGTTCGTGTGAGCCCATGTGAGCCTGTGTGAGCCCGTGTGCCTGTGTGAACCCGAGTGTGCCTGTGTGAGTCCGTGTGTGCCTCTGTGAGTGACTGTGAGCCTGTATGAGCCCGAGTGTGCCCATGTGAGTCTGTGTGAGTGTGTGAGCCTGTATGTGCTCGTGTGGGCGTGGTTGAGCATGTGCTTCCAGCTCCGTGTGAGCCTCTGGAGCCTGTGCATGCCTGAGTGTGTGAGGTGTCCACATGGCTGTGGCTGAGTGTGAGCCTCTGAGAGTGTGTGAGGGGCTGGGAGGGTACCTGTGCGTGTGTCTGTGTATCCGTCTGTTTGCCAGTGTGAACACGTTTACCTGAGCGGCCATATGTGTGCGTGTGTGTTTGAGCCTGTGGGGTTTGTGGGTTCATCTGTACTCAGTGCCAGTGTGTGTGTGTGTGTGTGTGTGTCTAGTAGTGTGTGAATCTCTGTGTATGTCTGGATTTCTGGGTTTATCTGTGTCTGTCTGTGTCTCTCTGTATGTCTCTGTGTGTGTCTGTGTGTCTCTGTGTGTGTTTGTGTCTCTGTATCTCTGTATGTCTCTGTGTGTCTCTGTATGTGTTTGTGTCTCTGTGTGTGTCTTCTTGTGACCATGTGAGTCTGCATGACCATGTTTGTGGGAGACTGTGTGTAAAGAGGGCCACCCCACTGACCCCTGTCACCCAGGCCATACCCTGGGGGTCCTCCCGGGTACCCCCCTCAAATTTAAGAGTCTTCCCTAGAGGGCTCGGGCTTGCCTGGAGAGGTGGGCACAGGGACAGGCCCCTGCTCCTGGGAGGCTGTGGGGGGACCAGCCTGCCTGGCCAGGACACCCTGTGTGGTATCCCCAGATGTGGGCGCCTACAGGGGTGCCCCTCATACATGGTCACTACCCCCCTGCTGGGCCTCCAGGGTCTCAGGCTGTGGGGTGATGGAGCCAGAGGCAGCCCCACGTGTGTGGGGTGGGGTCTCCCAGGGGCCTCCAAGTCCCACTTGGGACAAGGGGCAGGCCTGCTCCTGGGTGGCCTTTTGGGGCAGGCCCACAGGGTCCTCGGGCCAGGGTGGGGGTGGGTGCCGTCACTGAGGAGTGCGGCCTGACAGTGTGGCCTGGTGGTGGAGTGGGCACCCCCTGTTCTGGGCTCAGCAGGGACAAAGGTTGGGGGCAGCATGGGCAGCGAGGGACAGTGTGGGCCAGAGCTTAGGGTGGGTGGGGCTGGCTGTGGGCCTGGGGCTTTGTCCCCGGGGGGCTTGCAAAACCCACTTCCAGGGTGCCAGGGTCCTGCTTGTGAGGGCTGTGCCTGGTCCTCCCCACCAGGACCCCCCTCCCCAGGCAGTCCTCTGGGAAGCACTTGGGGGTCTGGTCACTCTGGGCCTCACCACAGCACAGGCCTGGCCTCCTGGGGGGGTGGCCAGGGCAGGGGGGAGAATGGTCAGGATTCCTCCCAACCAGCTGGCCCCCTGCGCCAGCCTCCCCTGCCCCCCCCCAATGCAAATGCCCAGCGTTCTGGCTCGGCTGTTTCCAACTCAGGGGCACACGGGGCTTTCCACCGAGGCCCCACCTGCTCTGCGGTTCCTGTCCTTGGCGTTTTTAGAAATATTTGCAAGTGTGTGTTTGTGCCTGTGTGTGGGGGGGTGGGAGGTGCAGTGGGGCCCACAGGTCTTGTTTTTCCAGACTGGGCTGGGGGAAGGGGAGCTGGAGCGGCCTCCCTGTGGGGGCAGTGGGGGTCCTGTGGGGCTCCAGGGTGTGTGTCTCTGCCCGGGGTGGCATGTGGAGCCCAGGCCTGGGTCACGTCCTTGGTGGGGAGGCCCTGGGTGGCCGAGATGCCTGTCCTGAGTGTGGTCCCGGGCCCTGCCAGGTGGAACCTTCTGGAACCACAGTCCCCCTGTGCTGAGGGAGCAGATGGAAAATGAGGCTCAGTGACAAGCACAAGGCAGAGCCGGGGAGGCCAGGCCTCCTGCTCAGTGACAGGCCAGTCCTGGCTCCACACTCACATCCCCACGTACGTGTGTGCACACGCAACACACTGGAACACACGCCTGTGCACACACTCTCTGCGGCTCCAGCACTGGTTGCCCAGGTGTCCTCAACATGCAGGTGACACCAAGAGCTGACCCTCGCCCATGCTCCCTTCACTGTGCCTCACGCCTCAGTCCTCCGCCCTGACCCTGAGAATGGAGTGCGGGCTCCACACACCACCCATGTGCTGGGACTGGGAGCATGCCAGTGAGCACACGAGTGAGTGTAAGGCAAGAGGAGTGAGCTGGACCCTGGGCGTGTACGTGTGTGTAGTGTGTAGGTGTACACAGGTGTGTATAAATGTGTGTAGTGTGTGTGAGTGTGTACAGGAGGGCAGTGGGGCCTCCCAGGACACCTGGCCAGCTCCTCGCAGCCTTTCAGGCCTGCCTGTCATCACCCCCAGGACAAGACCTTCTGCACCCCCCAGGTCCCTGCTGGTCCCTACACATCCCATGACCCCCTGGGCAGTGACAGGGCCAGGCGGGTGGTCAGGGCCATGGCCAGGGTGTGGCTTGTGCCCCCAGCATAGCCTGGCACAGACAGAGGGGGTGTGTGTCCACGACGTGAGCACCATGGTGGACGGTGGCTGGGGGGCGTTCCTGGGGTAGGTGTGGTGCACAGCCCCACACTAGGGCCCGTGTGAGTGCACATGTGTGCATGCATGTCCATGCACGTGTCCATTCAATTGTGTGCACGTGCATGTGCCTGTGCGTGTGTGTTGGAGGGCCGGGCCTGTGTGGGGCTCCCGGGGGTGAGGTTGCCCAGCATCTCCCTGTCTGGGCAGAGCCCCCAGACTCCCAGCCCCGAACGGAGGCCCCCACACCAGGAGGGAGGGCCTGGCACGTGGGGGGTCCAGGAGCCCCTTGGGGTCAGGGCCCGGCCCCTTGACCGGGTGGGTGGGGAGGGGTGGTGTGAGGGCCCCACGACTCAGCCTCGGGGGGAACTGGGGGCCTCAGGGCAGCTGTCCCAGACAGACACACACACCCACTCCCCCACTCCTAACACATCCATGGAAACCCACACCAACCCACCACACACACAAACATGCAGAGAAACACACTCGGAGACACACACACACACCACCACAACACCCACACCCACTACACCTCACACAAACAAGAAGACACACACAAGACACCCAAACTCACACTCCCCACTCCCCACACACACTCAGAACACACTGATCTCACACTCACTCACCTGTCTGTAGAGATGAACATACAGATATCCCCTGACACATGTTCATCCCCACGCCCCATGCTCACTCACACACTCAAGTCTTACACTCACACACACTCACACACACACCCTTAAACTCAGCCCTCGTGGAATCATGCTCTCACACTCACACACTAACTCTCACACAACTTCACACACTCTCTCACACAACTTCACACACTCTCTCACACACAATCTCACACTCACTCACCTGTCCGTAGAGATGAACATACAGACATCCCCTGACACATGTTCACCCCCATGCCCCACGCTCACTCACACACTCAACTCTTACATTCACACACACTCACACACTCCCTTACACTCAGCCCTCGTGGAATCATGCTCTCACACTCACACACTCACTCTCACACACTCACACCCACACTGACACAATCTCACACTCACACACTAACTCTCACACAACTTCACACACTCTCACACAATCTCACACTCACTCTCACACTCACATAATCTCACACTCACACTCTTCCCTCCACACCCCTCAGGCTCAGGGAGTCCCACTGAGGCTCACACAGGCCAGGCCACTTCCTATGGGGCTGAGAACGTGCCTGGCATCTGGGTCTACGGCCCCACCGCTCACTAGCCCTGAGCCCCCTCCTGTCTCGGGGCTCCCACCTGTGAGGTGGGCACGTGCCCTCTGCTCAGGGAAGGCCCCAAGCACAAACGGTGCAGCAGCACATGGGCAGAGGTGGGCCAGCCGCTGGGAGTGGCCGAGCGAGTCCCGGGTCAGAGCCTGGGGACCTGGAGTGCAGGTGGGGGCAGAGCAGCTCGGGGATGCATCTGATCCCTGGGGTCTGGTCCCCGTGGTCACTGGGATGCCCGCCAGCCCTCTGCCCTGTGCACTGTGGCTATGCTGGCCGGGGCAGGCCTCCAGGCCTCGGGCAGAAACCCACAGGCCTGCCTGGGCCCCGAACATGGGGCTGGGAGGTGGGGGCACACTGGGCTGGGGGAGGCAGGAGGGCTGGGACCCTGGGGCACTGGGACCTCCACAAGGGGCTGACAGCGGGGCTCTGGCCTGCTGCCCCTGGGGCCGGTGCCCGGGGAACAAAGAGCAGGACCACCAGCACAGCACAGCCTGAGGCCCAGGGAAGGGAGGCTGCGAGGCCAACAGGACAGAGGGCTGGGGCAATTTCCAGAGTGGAGGGGAGGGCCCTGGAGGAGCCGGGCGCAGGGCCGGTGTGTGCGGGAGGGGGCCTGGCCACGGCTCATCCCGTCCTGGTCTCTGAGCAGCCCGGCTGGCCAGGCTGGCTGGGGGTGAAGGGCAGGTGGAGGGGGCAGTGAGGTGAGGAGGGCGACCGGCCGGACAGTGCCTTGGGGGGACGTGGTGTTTGTCTAACGGAGCCCAGGTGCAGGGTGACCCTACTGTGACCCCGTCCCCCTGGCTGCCGTGTGGAGAAGGGACCCGGGGTCCAGGCCGAGTCGGGGACCATGGGGGTGAGGGGCATTCTTTCATGAAGGGTCGCAAGATGGGGATCTCCCATTTCATTCCTTCCTCACGTGTTAGCTGGGAACCTTCTAGAAGGAGAAGTTCCCTCATCTGCTCTCTGGTGATTGTGGAGCACAGGTCATTCAGAAACGAGCAAAGGTGCCGCTGCTGTCCTTTATTTGGCAGTTTTCAGAATAATAAGTCAGGTCCCGCATGTCAAAGGGAACTTTCTGGAACAGAACTGCATGGTACTCCTCTGCACATGCCCAGTGTCACCCTCCTGGCTCTGACTTGCCTACACGGATTGTCCCTCAGCTGTTCAGGCCTACTGCCCCCACTGCATGGAGACGGCTGGGCTGGAGCCCCATCTGGGTCCTTGAGGCCTCCTCTCCCTTCCTGTGGCCCTCACTGAGGCCAGCCGGCACCCAGGCCTCCACCAGCACTGGCTCCTCATGGGCCTCTCTCTCCCTTTGGACCGATGACACACCATGGCCACCAAGGCACTGCCCTCATCAGTGTCCTGCAAACACCAGCTGTAGGGATGGTGCCATGAACAGCCCTGGGTCCTCTGGGTGCCCCCACCTCTCTGAACCCTCACTGGTCACTCATGCCCCACCCCCACAGCACCAGTGAGCCTGGAGGGCAAGGGGGGATCTCACCACTGCCCCCTCTCACTGCCCAGCCTGGGTCCCAGGGTTGCCACGTCCTAGCCGTCCAGGGGCATGGGGGAACTGGGCTCCTCATGGCCTGGTCCCCGCCTGAGCCAGCCTCCACGTCTGAGTTCTGGTCTGCAGGGTGGGACCTGCCCAGGGGGCTGCTGGGGCCTTCCCAAGGGGATCGGGCCTGTGTGTGCTCAACACTGAGCCCGCAGGGCCCACAGAAGCCATCGCCATGGTGGGTGGGGGGCTGCATTGCCGGGGTCTCTGGGCCTCAAGCCAGGCCCTGATGCAGAGCCCACTCCTGCCCCCCTCCCCCACCCCCCTCCTCAAGGCAGGTGCGAGGGGGCTCCAGTCTCAGTTTCTCCCCAAGTTACTCATTTTGGGCAAACTTGACCCTGGAGGGCACATGCAAATGGCTGTTTGTTCCACACCGAAAAACATGTTTCTCACCCTCTGAGACTGTTTCCAGAAATAGCTTGCACTGATCCCCACCTGCAGCCCCAGCCACCGCCCCCCAGCATGGCCAGGCTGGCCCAGGCCTCAGGCTTTGGGGGACCCTTCCCCTCCCCCAGGACAGAGCCCACCCAGTCCTCCAGGCCCACCTTGGGTCAGTGACACAGTGACCACCCTACAAATGGTGACTTCAGTGAATTAAATGGTTCTCAATTTGTTTCTGAATTGGTGACCCAGGGCCCCCCGGGGGGCTGCCAACAGGCCAGCAAGGGAGGGTCCAGCCCCAACGGGGAGCAGGAGGGAGCAGAGGAGAGCGGGCACGGAGGGCCACCCCAGGGACCCTGGTGTCCCCACTTTACAGATAAGGATGGCCAGGCTCAGCAGGGCCAGAGAGTTGAGGTCACACAGGGACAGGCCTGTGGCCCCGAAGCCTGTGGGCCCATGGGGTGGCCACAGCACCTGAGCTCTTGTCAGCCTGACACCCCTGCCCTGCCTGTCTTGTCCTCCACAGCACCGGCACCTTTGCTCGTTTCCGAATGACCTGTGCTCCACAATCACCAGAGAGCAGATGAGGGAACTTCTCCTTCTAGAAGGTTCCCAGCTAACACGTGAGGAAGGAATGAAATGGGAGATCCCCATCTTGCGACCCTTCATGAAAGAATGCCCCTCACCCCCATGGTCCCCGACTCGGCCTGGACCCCGGGTCCCTTCTCCACACGGCAGCCAGGGGGACGGGGTCACAGTAGGGTCACCCTGCACCTGGGCTCCGTTAGACAAACACCACGTCCCCCCAAGGCACTGTCCGGCCGGTCGCCCTCCTCACCTCACTGCCCCCTCCACCTGCCCTTCACCCCCAGCCAGCCTGGCCAGCCGGGCTGCTCAGAGACCAGGACGGGATGAGCCGTGGCCAGGCCCCCTCCCGCACACACCGGCCCTGCGCCCGGCTCCTCCAGGGCCCTCCCCACCACTCTGGAAATTGCCCCAGCCCTCTGTCCTGTTGGCCTCGCAGCCTCCCTTCCCTGGGCCTCAGGCTGTGCTGTGCTGGTGGTCCTGCTCTTTGTTCCCCGGGCACCGGCCCCAGGGGCAGCAGGCCAGAGCCCCGCTGTCAGCCCCTTGTGGAGGTCCCAGTGCCCCAGGGTCCCAGCCCTCCCGCCTCCCCCAGCTCAGTGTGCCCCCACCTCCCAGCCCCATGTTCGGGGCCCAGGCAGGCCTGTGGGTTTCTGCCCGAGGCCTGGAGGCCTGCCCCGGCCAGCATAGCCACAGTGCACAGGGCAGAGGGCTGGCGGGCATCCCAGTGACCACGGGGACCAGACCCCAGGGATCAGATGCATCCCCGAGCTGCTCTGCCCCCACCTGCACTCCAGGTCCCCAGGCTCTGACCCGGGACTCGCTCGGCCACTCCCAGCGGCTGGCCCACCTCTGCCCATGTGCTGCTGCACCGTTTGTGCTTGGGGCCTTCCCTGAGCAGAGGGCACGTGCCCACCTCACAGGTGGGAGCCCCGAGACAGGAGGGGGCTCAGGGCTAGTGAGCGGTGGGGCCGTAGACCCAGATGCCAGGCACGTTCTCAGCCCCATAGGAAGTGGCCTGGCCTGTGTGAGCCTCAGTGGGACTCCCTGAGCCTGAGGGGTGTGGAGGGAAGAGTGTGAGTGTGAGATTATGTGAGTGTGAGAGTGAGTGTGAGATTGTGTGAGAGTGTGTGAAGTTGTGTGAGAGTGTGAGTGTGAGATTGTGGGTGTGAGAGTGTTTGAATGTGTGAGTGTGTGAGAGTCTGCGATTGTGTGTGAGAGAGTGAGTGAAGTGTGAGAGTTAGTGTGTGAGTGTGAGATTGTGAGAGTGTGGGTGTGAGAGTGTGAGAGAGTGTTTGAACGTGTGAGTGTGTGAGTCTGCGATTGTGTGTGAGAGAGTGTGTGAGGTTGTGTGAGTGTGAGTGGGAGATTGTGTGAGCATGAGAGTGAGTGTGTGAGTGTGTGAGTTGAATGTGTGAGTGAGTGTGGGGTGTGGGGGTGAACATGCATATGTGGATGCCTGTATGTTCGTCTCTGTGGATATGTGGGAGTGAGTGTGGGGAGGTCAGTGCGTGGGCAGCGGGACATCTGTAAATGTGTCCATGTGTGCAGCAGGGTGTGGGTGTGCATGGGTGTGTGTTCACCACTGTGGTGTGAGTGGGTTTGAGAGGCTTGCACCTGATTGCCTGTGCCCACCTGGCTGCCCCTCTGTGCATCTCTCTGTCTGCCTTTCTCTCTCCTGTCCCCGCTCTGTGCCTCTCCCCAGTCTGTCTCTGTCTTTCCCTCTCCCCGTCTCTCCCCTCTCGTCTCTGTCTCTGTCTCTCCCCATCCCTGTGTCTCGTCTCTCCCCCTCTCTGTCTCTTTATCTCTTTGTTTCTGTCTCTCCTTCTCTCTGTCTCTCTCCCTGCCCTCTCTGTCTCTCTGTCTTTATCTCTCCCTATTTCTGTCTGTCTGTCTCTCCCATATCTGTCTGTCCCCTCTCTGTCTCTCCGTTCCTGTCTCTTTATTTCTCCCTATCTGCCCTTCTCTGTTTCTCTCCTGTCTCTGTCTCTCCCTCTGTCTCTCCTCCTCTGTCTCTCTCCATTCCCGTCGCTGTATCTTTCTCTTTCTCTCTCACTGTCTCTCCTCCTCTCTGTCTGTCTCTCCTCCTCTTTGTCTCTCCCTGTCTCTTTATCTCTCCCTGTCTCCCCCTCTCCATCTCTGTCTCTCCCCCTCTGTCTCTTTATCTCTCCCCATATCTGTCTCTCACCCTCTCTGTCTCTTTATCTGTCCCCATATCTGTCTCTCCCTCTCTCTGTCTCTCCCTGTCTCTTTATCTCTCTCTATCTCCTGATCTCTATCTCTCCCCGTCTATGTCTCTTTATCTCTTACTCTCTCTGATCTCCCCCTCTCTGTCTCTGTCTCTCTCTCAGTCTCAGTCTCTCTTCCTCTCTGTCTCTCCCTTCCTGTCTCTTTATCTCTCCCTATCTACCCTTCTCTGTTTCTTCCCCGTCTCTGTCTCTCTCCGTCTATCTCTCCTCCTCTGTCTCTCTCCATTCCTGTCGCTGTATCTTTCTCTCTCGTTATCTCTCCCTGTCTCTCCTCCTCTCTGTCTGTCTCTCCTCCTCTTTGTCTCTCCCTGTCTCCCCCTCTCCATCTCTGTCTCTCCCCCTCTGTCTCTTTATCTCTCCCCATATCTGTCTCTCACTCTCTCTGTCTCTTTATCTCTCCCTGTCTCCCCCTTTCCATCTCTGTCTCTCTCCCTCTCCATCTCTGAATCTCCCCCTTCTGTCTCTTTATCTCTTCCTGTCTCTGTCTCTCCCTATCTCTGTCTCTCTCACTGACCCTGGTGCAGTCTCCTCAGCTGTGGGCTGCAGGTCATGCCATGAGCCCTGTGCCTGTCCTGTGGAGCATGACTGTCCTGGCCCACAGCCAACAGGGGGTGGTCCCTGGGGTCCCAGGGCTGTGCCCACAGTCTGCCCCTGGCTGTGGGGCCTGGCACAGGGGAAGCAGGAGGAGGGAGGGGTGCGTGGGGTGCAGGGCCCAGCAGAAGTCAATGCCAGACCCTGCAGTGCAGGCGTCCCCCCGGGCCTGGCTGTTTTGTGGGCACAGCCCTCATGGGGGCTGCACGCCAAGTCCCGCAGCCAGTAAGAGCCCTGCTGGCCTGGCCCAACCTGTGTGGACATCAGAATAAACTGCAGATCCTGGCAGAACCTAGGCTGGCCCTGGCTGACCATGGACTGGCCCTGACTGATCTTAGTTGACCCTGGGCTGACCTTGGCTGACCCTGGGATGACCCTGAACTGATCATGGCTGATCCTGGACTGACCCTGGCTGACCTTGGTTGACTCTGGCTGATCCTGGTCTGACCCTATTTGACCCTGGCTGACCCTGGCTGAACTTGGTTGAACCTGAGCTGACCTGTTTGACCCTGGCTGACCCTGGCAGACCTAGGCTGACCTTTGTGTAATCCTGACTTATCTTGGTCTCTCTAAGGCCTGATCCTGTTTGACCCTGGCTCATCCTAGGCTGACATTGGCTGATCCAGGGTGATCCCAGCTGATCCTGGGCTAAATTTGGCTGACTCTGGCTGACCTTGGGCTGCTGGGGGCTGGTATGGGGTGGGGGCTGGGGCCTTCTGCAGGCTTTGGGGGCCTCACTGCCCCCTAAGGACTCTCCTGGGCTCCAGCCCCTCACCCAGGCCTCAGGCCCATCTGGCCAGGTCTCGGTTTTGGGGCATGACTCTCAGAACAGCAGTCTCTGGCTGGGACACCTGGGCTAGGGTGTGCTCACAATGACTCAGCTGCCCTAATGGGCTATTTTGGGTGTTTCAGCAGGTGATGGGGTCAGAAGCCTGGAGAAGAAAGAGAAAAACAAGAGAACACAAACACCATTGCCTCCCCTTCCTTCCCCAGTCCTCTCCTCACTGGGAACCCCTGTGCCTGATGACCCTCATGGACTGGGGTCTGGCTCATGTGGCCTGGGCCCTGGGCTGATTTTCCTTCCACCGAGTCAGCCTGGCACTTACATGCCCCTCTGAACCCGGGAAACGATGAAGCCAGGCAGTGAGATTATCACTTCATCCTCCATCCAGTGCCTAGACCAAGAGGGTCTCAGGTCCCCTGGGAGGCTCCCTCTCCTCCATGTGGGTCACTTCCTAAAGAGGGTCAGGGCTCAGGACCCAGGGCACAGGGACAGAACTCAGGATCTAAGATAAAGTGATGCAGGCTGAGAACAGGGCTCCAGACTCAGAATAAATGATCATAAGTTCAGGATCTAGGCAGAACATTTAGGATCAGGGCTCAGTGAGCAGGACCAGGGCTTAGTGATCAAGACCAGGGCCCAGTGACAAAGACCAGGGCTCAGTGATGAGGATCAGGACTCAGTGACTAGGACCAGGGCCCAGTGATCACACTAACATAGAGTGACCAGAATCAGGGCTCAGTGACCAGGACTAGGGTCTGGTGATCAGGACCAGAGCTCAGTGAGCAGAACAAGGACCAGGCTCAGTGATCAGGACTAAGGCCCAGTGACTAGGACCAGAGCCCAGTGATCAGACCAGGGCTCAGTGATCAGGACCAGGGCCCAGGGATCAGGACCAGGGCTCAGTGATCAGGACCAGGGCTCAGGGATCAGGACTAGGGCTCAGTGATCAGCAGCAGGGCTCAGTGACCAGGACCAGGGCTCAGTGATCAGGACCAGGGCCCAGTGACCAGGACTAGGGCTCAGTGACCAGGACCAGGGCTCAGTGATCAGGACCAGGGCCCAGTGATCAGGACCAGGGCTTAGTGACGAGGACCAGGGCTCAATGATCAGGACCAGGGCTTAGTGATCAGGACCAGGGCCCAGTGATCAGGACCAGGACTTAGTGACGAGGACCAGGGCTCAATGATCAGGACCAGGGCTCAGTGACTAGGACAAGGGCCAGGACTCAATGATTAGGACCAGGCCCCACTGATCAGGGCCAGGGCTCAGTGACCAGAACTGGGTCCCAGTGATCAGGACCAAGGCCCAATGACCAGAACCAGGGCCCAGTGACCAGAGCTAGGACTCAGTGATCAGGACAAGGACCAAGTCTCAATGATCAGGACCAGGGCTCAGTGACTAGGACCAGGACTAGGGTTCAGTGATCAGGACCAGGCTCGGTGATCAAGACCAGGGCACAGTGGTCAGGACCAGGCTCAGAGGTCAGGAGCAGGGCCCAGTGACCAGGACTGGGGAGCTGATTGCAGTTTTTGGGTGGGATCTTGCTCTGTGTCCTTTTGGTGAAGCCCAGCTTTTGCCTGGCCCTATAGCTTTATGCAGAACCTGGTCAGGTGGGCACTAGGCAAGGGGGAGCCCATCTCCATGCTCACTGCCCCCGCCTTGGGTCCTGAGGCAGGGATCCTCCTTTCCAAAGCCTCCACTCCCTCCTGCCCCCCTCCCCTCATTCAGAGTCTGAGAACCTCTGCCTTGGGGATTAGTTTATTGCACGAGGAAGGCCTGTGTGGGAGTGTGGGGAGGCTTCCAAGCAGGGCTGAGCTTTGGCATCCAGCAGGGCTTCCAGGAGGCTCTTCCAGGCTCCTCCCTGCAAACACAAGAAGGGTCAACCCCAGGGGAGCTCCTGAGGTGGCCAGGGTCCTTGCCAATGCCCCGTCCCCAGCTTGGCCTGGCTCATGGGAGACTAGATTGAATCCTGCAGTGACTGCACCTGGGAGAAGCGGGCGCCTTGACTCTGCTGGGGGAACATTTGTGCTCTGACCCTAGGCCTGCCCATGTCCTCAGTGTCTGTGAAGGGACCACCTCCCTGGGAGACCAGACCCCTAAGTGGGGGGAACAGGCAGATGCTCTCCTGGGAGCTGAGCGCCCACGCCCCCATCAGCCCACTGCTCTGCTTCTTTGCCCACCCCCACCTGTGCTCGGCTGGCTCCTGCTCAGTACTGGGGGACCTCTTTGCTGCCAGGTGGGCCCCGGATGCTGGTCACGGTCAGCGCCGTGCTGTAGAAGAGGCTCAGCAGGAAGAGAGTGAGCAGGGTGATGGTGGTGGGCCACAGGCTGGCTCCTGGGGTATCTTCCTCCAGGCCCTCCTGTGGTGGGTCCAGCACCACCCAGGGAAGTGGCTCCCAGCAACCTGCAAGACACTGAGAGCCTGTCAGGCCTGTGCCTGCATGGGTGAGGGCCAAGCCAATGCCCTCCCCTCCCAGTGCCCTTGGGGTTGGGACAGAGGCGGTGGGAATACCCTAGCTCAGGTCTGAGGCTGCCTCAGGGAGGACAAGGTGGCTGGGACCCTTGCAGTTCTTGAGATGTCCATAGAACCCCTGTCTCTGAGGGTCTCAGGGCACCTTAGGGAGAGACACCTGGCAGGGCAGGATGGTGGGCACTGTCTTTGCTGCTCCAAGGAGAGCTCAAGCCCAAGGCCGCCTGGATCCCAGCCCTGTCTGTGTTCTCAGCAAGCCCTCAGCAAGCCCCTGTTCTTGGGCTGGCCTTAGCCTGGGCCCTGAGTGGGGCCAGAAAGGACTAGACATGCCCACCCTAAGCTGCTTTGGGTTGAGCCATAGATCTGGGTCTGTGGTTCAGTGTGCCAAGGGCTGGATGGGCATGACCAGGGCCCTCTGTTGCCCTCCCAGGGAATGTAGCTGATAAGCTACAAAGAGCACGAGGGAGGCCCAGGTGAAGGCCACCAGCGCTGGCAGCCCTGCTGTCCTCAGGGTCCCAGGGCATAGACCTCCCATGTTAAATGGGATTTGGACCTGCTTGTCATATGCTGACACATCCAACCATTCATCCATTTGCCCATCTATCCATCCATCCATCCACCCATCTACCCATCCATCCCTCAATCCATCCATCCATCCATCCCTCCACCCTTTGATCGATCAATCCATCTGTCTGCCCATCCATCCATCCATCCATCCGTCCACCCACCTGTCCACCCATCCATCCATCCATTCCTCCATCCACCCACTCGTCCATCCACGCATCCATCCATCTGTCTGTCCACCCATCTGTCCGTCCATCCATCCACCCACCCATCCATCCATTGATCCACAAGTCCATCCACTATCCATCTACTTATCCACCCATCCATCTATCCATCTGTCTGTCCATTTTCCCATCCATTATATGTCCTATATTCCATCCACCAATCTGCCTGCTGTCTATCTGCTGGCTCAGCTCCTCATCTACTGATTCTTCTGTCTTCCTTGTCTCTTTAGAAAGCTCCTCCTTTGGGCAGGTCCTGGGTCCCTTGGTGGCTGGAGCACCTGCTCTATGGAAGCACTTCTCCAGTTAACCCGTTGCTCCCTCTACTGCCCTTTGGTGACTAGACCTGAGAGGGGAGCAATGTCCGGGGAGGAGAGGGGTCCCCACCTTGCCTTGGCCCTGGGAGCAGAGGAAGGCACCAGAAGGCCGGGTCCCCTGGGGAAGCCCAGAGGTCTGAGACAAGAGCAGGGGCCCCGCTGCCCCCTTGTGGGAGCCCTGGTGCCAGGTGTCCCCACGGTGGTCATGGGGCTGCCTCTCTATGCTCGGTTTCCCCCGGCCTCCTTCTTTTCTGCCAGGAGCCCCAGGCAGAAACTGCAGAGGGGCCCTGGGTGGGAGCTGTCTCTTCTGACCCTTCCCCACCCCTGCCCCTGCCCTGTCTATGGTTTGGGCCATACTTGCACTCAGGAAGGGATGGGAGACTTGAGTCTGGGGACAGGCAGGGAGCAGGGGCTGCTTAGGAGGGGCCTGTGAAATTGACCCCTAAGCTGTGCTCAGCTGGATACACAGGGAGGCCTGAGGCCAGGAGGGGCGTGGGGCAGCCGGGTTGGGCCTGGGGAAAACCCGCTGGGGGCTTGGGCGGCAACTCCCCTTGCCTTCCTGGAGCTGGGCCTGCGCTGTGAACTTCCTGGGGCCCCGATGTGTGTGTGTGTGCACGTGTGAGTGTGAGCACATGGCAGCGTATGTGTGCTTGTGTGTGTACACCTGTGTGCACACATACAGAGCAGTGTGGTGTGGGTGGGGAAGGCTGTGCTCAGGACGGGGGTGGTTGCCCTTCTGTGCATGGCAGTGGGGCCGTCCTGCACTTTCCTGCCTTGCATTCATCGAGGGTGGTGTGGGGCCCCTGAAGTCCAGCCCTCCTTCCCTCGCCATTCCTCCCGTGACCCCCACGACGGCCCCAGCCTCTTCCTGGCCACCCTGCTCCCCTCTCATCCTCTCCAGTCCCTCCCGGCTGCCCCTAGAGTCGGTTTTCTGAGACATGGATGACCACGTCCTCTGCCCACTGGGAACATCCCATGGCGCCCACTGCTCTTAGGACCCACTGGGCCGTGCCTGCCTCGCCTGACTCTGCCATCCTCAGGTTTCACTCCCAGCTCAGCTTTGACTATCATGCATTACGTGCTCACACTCATGCTTACACACTCACACAAGCACGTGGGTGTGCCAGGCATGTCAAGGTGCCAGGCTGAATGGGGAAACTGAGGTCCTGAGAGGGTCAGGGCAGTGAGGTGCTCTTTCCTCCCTGGGCCCTGCTCCTTCCCTGGTGTGCTGCAGACCCAGAGGACAGACAGACAGGCGGCCGGATGGAAGCGAGGGGCTGCTTTGGGCGAGCACGGAGTTTATTCAAGGGGTGGGCGGGGGCAGCTCAGTAGCAGGTGCCGTCCGCCTCCGCCATGACCACGGACACGTTGACGTGGGTGGGTTTACCCGAGAGGCGGTCGATGGTCTTCTGGGTGAAGCCCAGGGGCAGGGCCTCATGGCCCACCATGCAGGAGAAGCTCTCTCCCTTCTTCCAGGCCTCGGCCTCCACGCGCAGCAAGCTGGTCACGGCGAAAGTGGTGACGCTCTGGTCGGGCTCCTGCAGGGGCTTCCAGGTCAGGTACTTCTCGCGGGGCAGTTTCTGGTTTCCTTGCAGCCAGAGCACCAACACATCCTTAGGGCTGAAGCCCCGCACCAGGCACGTCAGCGTCACCAGCTCGTTGAGGGCCAGCTCCTCCGACGGCGGCGGCAGCAGGTGGACCAGGGGCCTGAAAGTGTTTTCTGGAGGGTGAAAGGCTGGGTCAGTGGTCTGGGCGGGGAGGAAAGAGCCCCTCTGCCTGCTGGGTACACCGTGCCTCAGTTTCCCTCTGTAAAATGTGGTGGGAGCACACCCACACCCTCTAGGGGCTAGGGCGAAGAGGCAGGCTTAGGAATGTGCCTCGCAAACTGCAGGGTGCTGTGCGGCACCTCGCTGGTGGCGTCCGAGCCCACCTGAGGGTTTGGTGATGGTGACAGTTTGTTGCTCTTTGAGCTCGGGGTGGTTGGCGGTGCAGGAGAAGGTCTTCCCACTTTTCCATTGCTCAGCGCAGCCTGGCAGGACGCTGGACACGCTGTAGCAGCCCCTGGGGTCACGCACAGGTGTCTTCTGGATAGCACTTGTCCCAACTGAGGGAGTCCAGCTGAAGGTGGCGCCCGCGGGGTCTTTCAGGCCGCTCAGCGTGCACGTGAGGCTGGCATTGGAGCCCAGGAGCAGGTCCTCGAGGGCTGGCTGGTGCAGAGACAGGCGGGGCGGGCTGCACACGGGGCACTCACAATGCCCAGGTCCTGGAGCTGCTGGAGAGGCCGGAGTGGGTCAGTGCCCCCTCCGCCCGCCTGCCCTCCCCTTCCATCCGGCTCCAGCCCAGGCCCCCTCCGGCCCGTCAGCTGCCACCCGCTGCGGGCTCAGTCTGGCAGCCCACTCTTGTCTGAGAGGAGTCCCAGCAGGGGACACAACTCCAGGCGCTGGGTCATGGGGGGAACGTGGTAGCCCCCCGCCCCTCCCCAGCTGCCCTCTGACCTATGCAGGGCACGTCCACAGTCTGGCTGTTGCTGGTGTAATGCTGTACTTCGCATTTCACGGTTGTGTTATCTGGGCACTCGGCGGCTGGCAGGGTCAGCTGGCTGGTCACAGTGTACAGGCCCCCAGCCTCCAGCGGGGGGAAGTTCGTGATGGACACGCTCTCCCCGCTTTTGCCCCAGGTTACCTTCACGGCCTCTGGGAAGTCCAGTGGGAAGAAGCCCTGGATCAGGCAGCCGATGACCACAGGGTCGGCCGAGTCAGCGCTCCGGAGACTCAGCGGGAAGATGCTGGGGCTGGTCACGGGCTCTGCAACATAGGACGTGCTGTGAGATGGTGGGCCGTCGTGTGGCCCGGACACCCAAGACAGCCCCACGAGGATGGAATGGTGCCCGTCTCTCCCTTACACCAGAGGAAACTGGCACAGAGAGGGTTAGTGACTGCCCCAAGGTCACGCAGCTTGTACCCCATGGACCTGGGGTTGGAACCAGACTCCTGAATCCAGCTGCTCTGTTTCTGAACACACTTCTGAGTTCTAGCATGTGGGCCCAGACACGCTCCTTGGACAGGGCCTCTGGCACAGGCCACTCCCAGATGGGAGTTGTGATTGTTATACGTGGCTCTCCCACTGACCAGCTGAGTCTGTGGGTGCTGCTGGAGCCTCAGCTCCCCTTTGTGCAGTGGCACAACCGTGCTCTCTCCCAAAGCTTGGCAGATCATGAGAGGTGGGCCCATGGGAGGGCACAGGTGAGGACAGAGTGCTCTGACTTGAAGCTGAGCCTGCACTGGGGGCTGGCTCGGCTGTGCTGAAGGTGACACTGGGGAGGAGAGAGGGCCTGTGCCTTCTCTCCCTTCTCCCACTTTATTGGCGGGGACCCCGTCCAACCACCCACCACTCTACTAATCCCACCCCCAGCTCCCAACAAACAGAAGTTGACCCCCGTGGGTTTTGAGCCCAAAGGCCCAAATCTAAATCAGTCCTTCTGGAATGTCCTGCCCAGATAGGCTGGGCCACACAGGGTGTGGTCTGCCCACATGTACTTTCCATTCCCATCAGGGCAACTGGTGAAAGGTGAGAGCTCAGCCCAGTTCAGTTTCTCAGTTGGATGCACCCTAAGGCTGCATATCCCCATGTAGCCCCAAGAAACAGGGTGAACAGGTTGCCTGGAGACCAGGGCTCTGGTCGGATGCACACTCAACCAACCCCTTTCCATTCACCTCAGCCCAACTCAGCCCAGTTCAGCCCAGCTCAGCTCAGCTCAGCCTAGTTCAGTCCAACTCAGCCCCATTTGCCCAGTTTAGCTCAGTTCAGCTCAGTCCAGTTAGCCCAGCTCAGCCCAGTTCAGTGCTGTTTAGTGCAGATCAGCCCAGTTCAGCCCAGCTCAGCCCAGTTCAGCACTGTTTGTTTAGCACAGATCAGCCCAGCTCAGCACTGTTTAGTGCAGATCAGCCCAGTTAAGCCAAGATCAGCCTAGCTGAGCCCAGATCAGCCCAGCTCAGCTCAGTTCAGCTCAGCTCAGCCCAGCTCAGCCCCATTCAGCCCAGCTCAGCTCAGCCTAGTTAGCCCGGTTCAGCCCAGCTCAGCCGAGTTCAGCCCAACTAAGCCCTGTTTGCCCAGCTCAGCCCAGTTCAGCTCAGCCCAGCTCAGTAGAGCTCAGCTCAGCTCACCCCAGTTCAGCCCCGTTAGCCCAGCTCAGCCCAGAGTAGTTCAGCCAAGCTCATTTCAGCCCAGCTCAGCCCAGTTCAGTGCTGTTTAGTGCAGATCAGCCTAGTTAAGCCAAGATAAGCCTAACTGAGCCCAGTTCAGCCCAGCTCAGCCCAGTTCAGCACTGTTTGTTTAGCACAGATCAGCCCAGCTCAGCCCTGTTTAGCACAGATCAGCCCAGTTAAGCCAAGATCAGCCTAGCTGAGCCCAGATCAGCTCAGTTCAGCCCAGCTCAGCTCAGCTCAGCCCAGTTAGCCCAGTTCAGCCCAGCTCAGCCGAGTTCAGCTCAGCTCCACCCAGTTCAGCCCAACTAAGCCCTGTTTGCCCAGCTCAGCCCAGTTCAGCTCAGCTCAGCTTAGCCCAACTAAGCCCTGTTTGCCCAGTTCAGCCCAGCCCATTAATCCAGATCAGCCCAGCTCAGCTCAGCCCAGTTAGACCAGGTCAGCCCAGCTCAGCTCAGCTCAGCCCAGCCCAGCCCAGCCCAGTTCAGCCCAGTTAGCCCAGCTCAGCACGGCTCAGCTCAGCCCAGTTAGCCCAGATCAGCCCAGCTCAGCTCAGCTCAGCCCAGCTCAGCCCAGTTAGCCCAGCTCAGCCCAACTAAGCCCTGTTTGCCCAGCTAAGCCCAGTTCAGCCCAGTTCAGCTCAGCCCAGCTCAGTACAGCTCAGCTCACCCCAGTTCAGCCCCGTTAGCCCAGCTCAGCCCAGAGTAGTTCAGCCAAGCTCATTTCAGTCCAGCTTAGCTCAGTTCAGCTCAGCTCAATCAACCCATCTCAGCCCAGCTCAGCTCAGCCCAGCTCAGCTCAGCCCAGTTCAGCCCAGCTCAGCCCAGTTCAGTGCTGTTTAGTGCAGATCAGCCTAGTTAAGCCAAGATAAGCCTAACTGAGCCCAGTTCAGCCCAGCTCAGCCCAGTTCAGCACTGTTTGTTTAGCACAGATCAGCCCAGCTCAGCCCTAATCAGCCCAGCTCAGCCTAGCTCAACTCAGCCCAGTTCAGCCCAGCCCAGCCCAGCTGAGCTCAGCCCAGTTCAGTCGAGTTCAGCCCTGTTCAGCCCAGCTCAGCTCAGCTCAGCCCCACTCAGCCCAGCTCAGCCCAGTTCAGCCCAGGTCAGCCCAGATCAGCTCAGCCCATTTCAGTCAGCCCAGTTCAGTTCAGCCCAGTTCACTTCAGCTCAGCTCAGCCCAGTTCAGTTCAGCCCAGCTTAGCCTAGTTCAGCCCAGTTCTGCCTGCATAAGTCCAGTGTATCCCCGCCCAGGTCTAGCGTCCTGCCATGTGGTGTCTGGGATCCGTGGCAGTCTGCCTTTCTTCTCCTCTCTCTGTCTTGGCGTTCGTTCTCCATTCTCCTGGTCCTAGGCAGGCTCTGTACGGCCTGGCTGAGGAGGAGATGAGGCCTGAATAGCTTCCGGGACCCACCTGCTCAAGGCTGCCAGAGTGTCCAGCATGGCTGAGAGAGGCCTAGGCCTCCCTTGGCCAGGTGGCCCTGGGCTGCAGGTCCATCTGCTCACCTGCCCCAGAGGAGCTGGAGTGGGGAGGGAGGCCCAGGCCCTGCCTCAATGGCCGTGAGTCCTCAGCAGACCCTTGTCCTGCTCTGGGCCATTTGCCCACTGTTGGGGGGAGGCTGATGCTGTGAGGGGCGGGCTGGGAGGGGCTGCGTGCCTGTGTCTGGCCCACAGATGGGGTCTCTTGCCCACTTCCTGTCCCACCAGCCGCGGCCGCTTGCCTCCACGTCATGTCTGGTCTGTGGTCTGGCTGTGGCGGGGCCAGGTGTGTGTGGCCTGAGCTGTCTGACCGCCCGGGAGCCTGGCCTGGACTGAGACCGTATGGGTGCAAGGGCAGACGCAGTGGTGGGGTCATGGCTCCACGTGGCTGCCCATGGGGCTGGCCTGGGGGCTGAGATGCAGGGAAGCAGAGGCCAAAGTAGACACAGTTAGGGGCTCAGGGACACTGAGGTAGAGATGGAGTGTCCATCTCCATCTCTGGGCCAGAGGGGAGGCTGCAAGGGCCAGCAGGGGCAGAGGTCTTGAGGAACTGGGCTGGACCAAAGTGACCCCCAGCAAGCAGGCCTCAGTAGATTTCAGGTCACAGGGTGGGGCATGAGGGTGAGGAGGCGCTTCAACCCGGCCATGACCGGTGGCAGCCCTTCCCTGGCCAGCCACGTGAGCAGCTGGGGCCCCAGGCTGAAGCCAGGGTGAGGATGTGGGGGCCACTCCATCTGGGAGCCTGGAGTGAGCCCTGTAAGTCAGTCAGCCGAGGTGTTACCTCCACCCACAGCCGCCCACATCCCTGCCCAGGACTTTCCTGCCCCATCGGCCCCACGGAGGCGGCCTGAGCTGTGTCCACTCTGTGTGCTCCCAAGCACCCTGCCCAGTCCTCCCTGGTGCCCCGCCGAGGCGGCCCCTGCCTGGGCACACAAGAGGCTTTGGGCCTGATTTGTGGCTGTGTTCATTCATTCATTCACTTCTTCATACACAGAGGGTTCTGGAGCCACACACAGGAACCGATGCCTGCCCCCCTGTCCCCTGCCCCAGGAAGGACACCATGGGGAGGAGAGCTGCAGGTGCGATGGAGACACTGAACTTGGGGGAGGTGAGCTCTCTCTGGGGAGCTTGGGTGGGCTGGGGATGGGGGTCAGGGCAGGTGGGGCAGGAGAGGAGGAGACGGATGGAGGGAGGCGAGCCTGGGTGCCCCTGGGTGGACAGACAACCCTGTTTTGGCTGGAGGAACCTCTGGGGGTTTTATCATGAAGCCGAGGATCCCCGCAGCATCACCCCTGAGGGACATTTCCTCCTAGGGCCTCTTGTCCCCGCCATCATGGTTGCATACCCTCCCAGCGCCAGCATCGCCTGCATTGGGATGACTGCCCCCCACAGCACTACCCTCTTGCCCACCCATGAGTCCAGAGGCCCTGCATGCTCCAAAGCCCCAGTCCCTGCCTGCCCGGGGGAGCAGGAGGAGCTGCACTCAAGAAACATGGTGGGGCCTCGTGGGTCGGGGTGGTGCCTGGCATGGAGGACGCAGTGTGGGGGCTGGGGGGGATTTGGTGCCCGCCCTCTCCCTCGCCTCACGTTCCCTTCACCCGGGGCTCCCACGTGGATACTGCTTCACACTGCCCCACTGTGGGCACAGAGGCCCCGGGACTCAGGGCAGAGGAGGTGTGTCCATTTGGACTTGAGGGGTCACGGTAGTCGGGTGGAAGGACCCGGAGCTCGAGCAAGAGGCCTGAGCTGAAGTGTGCTCTGAACCTTCCGCGAGCCTGGGACTGTGCAGCACGAGGGTCCAACTGGGCGTGGAAAGAGCCGGGAGACAGTCCTCCCTGGACTTCTCCAGAAGGAGGAGGGACCTCTGCTTGGCCAGGGGTTGCTGGATGGGCGTGTGAGCGTCCTGGGGGCCACCATGACACAGGACCAAGACCTGAGCAGCTGAAAACGACAGAATTCATTCTCATGGTCTGGAGAGCAGATGTCATCGAGGTGTCGCAGGGCCGCGCTCCCTCCGGAGGCTCCAAGGGATGATCCTTCCTGCCCCTCCACCCTCTGGGGGCTGCAGGCATCCCTGGGCTTGTGGCTGCATCACCCCAGTCTCTGCCTCTGCCTTCACACGGCTTCCTCCTCTGTATCTGTCTCTCTCCTCTGCTGTCTCTTAGAAGAACACCAGTCACTGCTTTTAGGGCCACCTGGACAATCTTGTCTTAAGATGCTTAACTTTAATCATGTTGTCACCGACTACGAAGCAATTAACTGTTTCTCCAAGTTGTTTTTTTCCTTTTGTATGTTAAAGAGTTGTAACCACCACCATCCTGAGACTGAGCAAGCCTCCCCGCAAGAGCGACGCCCATGACCTTTGTCTTACCTTTAATGCTAAGATCTCTCCAGGAGGAGATCAGGCCTCATACCGCAACCTGCCATGTATGTGGAAGCATGTTTTCCAACTGAGCCTGTGCAAGCGAATACCCACCTCTCCCTTTTGGATATTCATTCCTCATCTGAAATAAAGGTCCCTGCTTCCCTTTGTGCAGGGACGCCATGACTTTGGAAATGATTCCTCACCCTCCTATTTGCTGCAAATACACTTTACTTTGTGAGACGACTTCCACTGGTACAGAGTCTTATTTAACTCACCGGGAGGCAAGCCCACCTGGTTTGGTAACATCTGCAAAGATTCTTTTTCCAGATAAGGTCACATTCACAGGTCCAGGGGTTAGGACGTGGACATAGCTTTCAGGGTCACCATTCTGCTCACTATGGTGGGTTAATAAGAGAAGGAGGAGAAGGAGGGACAGAGAGGGCCCTGAGAAGGCGACCTTTTGCTGCTGGGAGGGCTTGTGAAGCCAGGGTCTCTGGCATTCCCGTTGTGAGCCCTGGAGCCTGGCAGGTTCCAGGCAGGTGTGAATCCGGTCCTCCCTCTCCTCCCTTGGCCCTGCTCTCAGGCCAGTGCTTCCCCCATGCCAGGTCTGTCGGCCCCTCTAGGTGGGTGACCGTCACACCTTCCTCTCAGGCTTGGGGGGCTGTACTTTCTCCATGAGTGATGGCGCCCAGCTCACAGGCAGTCCATGTGAGCTGAGCCCCCATTGCCCTCATTCTGGGGTCTATGGGGGGTCTTGTGATCTGGGGTGCAAATCAGAGAAAGAAGACGCTCAGCTCTGCCCTGGGGCGTTCCCAGCCCAGGAGACAGGAGGAGGCGCCTGGGACTTGGCTTAAGAGAACCTTGTGGGTGGTGGGTGGACTTAGGGCCTGGTTTCCTACGACTGTGTGTGTGAGTTTGTGCAAGTATGAGAGCGTGACAACATGTGAGTGTGTCTGAGTGTCCCCGAGTGTGTGACAATGTGTCTGTGCAAGTATCCCCAAGTGTGTGACAACGTATAAGTGTGTGTCCCCGAGTGTGTGACCACGTGTGTCTGTGTGAGTGCAGAGTGGGGCTGGGGCTGTGGCCTCAGCCTTGTCCTGAAAAGGGCCCCTGCTCCTCCGATGTTCTGTTTAGACCAAATCCTCAGTGTCTCTGGACAAGCCTCAGAGTTGACCAATCCTGGGTTTTCTACCCTCAACAGGATGCCTGGTGCTGAGATCCGACCCCTGAAGGCAGCATGCTTGCCGTCAGAGCTCATTTCCGTCCTGGGTCCATGTCAGAGTCTGTGTGACACCGTGTCTCCCAGCACCGAGCGAGGCTCTCTCTGAAGGGCCATCGCCAGCAGTGGAATCTCCCGTCAAAAGGGTCTGGGTGGGGGGCCGCCCGGTGGCGTAGCGGTTTAGTCCGCGCTTGGCAGCCTGGGGTTCGCCGGTTCGGATCCCGGGCGCCCGCCGACGCACTGCCTGTCAGCCATGCCGTGGCGGCGTCCCATATAAAGTAGAGGAAGATGGGCACGATGTTAGCCCAGGGCCAGTCTTCCTCAGCAAAAAGGGGAGGATTGGCGATGGATGTTAGCTCAGGGCTGGTCTTCCTCACCAAAAAAAAAGGGTCTGGGTGTCTGTGAGCTGGGAATGTGGCCCTGACAATGGGCCCTGACAAACAGTCTCAACAATTCACACACCCTCGGACAGGGCCGGACGGCCAATCCTACCCCTGGTGTCCTCCGTATTGTAGAGTTTCTGATTACTGAAACATTTTATTCCTATTATTGGCCCCTAGTTTTTCCTTTCTATGAAGGACGCACTGCTCGCTTTTCTTTTTTGGTGAATAAGACTGGCCCTGAGCTAACATTCATCGCCAATCTTTCTCTTTTTGCTGAGGAAGATTGTCCCTGAGCTAACATCTGTGCCCGTCTTCCTCCATTTTGCATGTGGGATGCCGCCACAGCATGGCTCGATGAGCGGTGTGTGGGTCCACGCCCAGGATCTGAACCCGCGAACCCTGGGCCGCTGAAGCCAAGTGTGTGAACTTAACCACTACACCACCAGGCCGGCCCTCACTGTTCTTTCTTTTTATTGGTTCCTGAGTACTCTTTGTGTATGAGGGAATCCTGCCCTTTGTCATGTGTGTTCACATGTTCTGCTCCTATTTCCAGTGGACTTCATGGAGACACTTGTGGCAGGTTTCTCCAACCACAGAAACTACCTCATTATCCTGAGGAGGGGCACAGCTCCATGCCCACCACTGTCCTTGGCCAGCTGGCTGCCTCACTGCTGCCTGTGGCTCCCGCCTTCCCGGCTCAGCAGGTTTCTTCTCGAGGATGGTAGCGGCCAGCCCCAGGCAGCTCGTGTGTCTCACCCAGCTCATCAGGACGTCTGGGAGGGCTGGCTGGCAGAATGGGGGGAATGGGCACCAAGGATTGGCTTGTCTGCATGCACCCAGTGGATGGACAGATTGGGGTGGGTGACTGGTGGTCCCAGAGGCTGACGCCAGTCCCCGATGGTGACTGTGCAGCTGTGTCCCTGTGGCTCCTACACCAACCACAGAATCAGCCCCTCAGATTGGCCCACCGGGGTTGGAATTGTTGCTTTCACATGAGCGTGGGCAGGGCAGTGAGTCTGGGCTGGAGACCATTGGAGCAGGCATGATCCACTGAGCCGGGGGTCTTTGGGGGTATCAAAGGGATTCTTGAGATGGTGGCTGGCTGGCCACTTGGGCCCTTAGGGCCCCAGAGCTGCCCCCTGCCCCTTCTTTCTGGTTCCCCATCCATGCTCTCAGGGGGCCCAGCTCCCACCCCCATGGGACCACAGGTATCACCCCCAAAGCACACTCAGGTTGCATGAAGTTTGTAAAAAGGAACTTTACTAAGAAACCCGGTGGGAAGGAAACAGAACTGACAAGACAGGAGTGAGAGATCGGACAGGGCTATGGTGGACGGGTTTGGGGGTGGGTGGGCTGAGGTGGCCGCTGTGTGGATCCCATGGGAAGCTCCTTCTGCTGTGTGACCCCTCCTCCCACCCCAGGGGCCCTGTCCACAGCCTGAGCAGTCCCATGGCCTCTCCCCAGAAGGGCTTATCTGCCTCCTCATTCTGCAGCGATGGGGCTGGGGTGGACGGCAAGAAGGGTGGGCAGAGGGAAGGGGCTGGGCATGGGGGTAGGGCACTCAAACTTGGGGGCAGGGAGGGTCGGACTAAGCCTGGGGAATGAGGCCTCAGGCTGGACTTGGACTCTGAGCTGGGCCATGGGCTCCAGGCCCTCATTGCATTTTGGGGGTTGTTCAGTCAAATGGGAGTGGCCCCAATGCCAGGGGCCTGGGAGGAGCCCTGGGTGGTCACACCTATGCCCAGCCCAGGTCACTCTGTGGAAGGGACAGATGCTATTCTGGGATTTGTCCCAAAGTGGGCTGGGGGTGGGGGCTGTGATTGGCGGGTCCTATGGGTCCTTGGACCTTGGGGCTGAGCTGGAACCTTCCTGATGCCCATGCGCTGGTCATTGGGTCTCCGGCTTTGGCCCCTTTGGGGGGATGTCCGCTCCCCTCCTCCCACCCAGGCAGAGCAGGCAGCCTCAGGCAGGCTCAGACACTGGGAGGGAGGAAGCAGGGCCTCATTGCTCAGTCTCCAGGCCTAGGCTGAGGGCTGCACGACATTCTTGTAGTCGTGGATGGCCTGGGGCTTCTCCTGCAGGATGGCGGCGAAGACCCACTTCACCTGGGAGGAGGCGCACGTGAGGGCGGCTCTGCCCCCCACACTTGGGGCTCTCCCTCTCTCTGGGCCTCCCCAGCCCCTCCGCCAGGACCTTGAAGCCCCGTCTGTGCTCTCACCTTGAAGAGGGTGACAGTGGCGCTGTAGCTGACGCTGAGCAGGAAGAGCGCGATGAACACGAAGAGACTGGTCCACGGCCCTTCCAGCTCCTCGCTCTCTGGCCCCTCCACACACAGGTCCTGCAGGTCCAGCTCTGTGGGCACCGGCAATCAGCCCTCCCGGCCTCTGCGTGCGGCTGCGGGGGCAGGCCTGGCCGCCCTCAGGGAGTGGAGAGAATCAGGGTCCCACATGCAACCCTTTCCTGATGCCCTGGTCTTAGCAGTCCGTGCTGGTGGACAGAGTGGCAGAGGTCCCTGTCCAGCCTCCTCTGTGGCTGCCCAGAGCCACCAGCCAGTCCTGGAGGGCTGGGGGTCTGAAGACCCTGAGTCAGCCTGTGGCTGTGTGGGAGCCGCCTGTCCTTTGCCCTCTCCTGACCCCGCCTCCAAGATGGCCTCTATTTTCTCTCCCTTCACTTCTCACGGCTTCTCCTCTGACTACTGGTCACCCCCACTCAGCCCTGCAGGCCCCTGACCTCAGCTCCACTACCCCCCGAGTCCGTGGAGCCCCCACCCCCAATGCTGCATCAGGCCATCCAGCCCAGTCCCTGCTTAGCTTCACCATCGCCAGTCTGAGGACCCCTCCCAGCTGCCCTCGGCCAGCCGGCTGCCCCGCCTGGAACCCTCAGGAGGGGTCTGAGCTCTGCGGTCTGGCTCACAGGACCTGGGACAGCCCCACAAATCATCACATCATCACAACGGGTGTCCTGAGGGGCTGGCCTGGCCACGTGGACCTTGCCCAGGACTGGGGGAGCCCAGAGCTGCCTCCTGGACCTACACTGGCCCCACCGTTGTCCCCCAGCCTCCCAGCTCCTTCTGCCCTGGGGCTGGGCCCCCTCCCCTCCCAGCACAGGAGGACCCCACTCTCCAGAGTGAGCTTGTGCCTGGGTGCTTGGCGCCAGGCTCCCACGTGGAGCATGTGAGCCTCGTGCCTCTGGGCTTGTGTCTTCAGAGTGTGGGCTGGGCCTTTACTGCTTTTCGTGTGGATACGGTGGGAGCTAGTGTGCTAGTGTGCTAGGGAGTGTGTGTGTGCATGCAGGATGGGAGTGTGGGGTCTGGGGTGTGTCACGTGCACACGGCTTGGTGCTTGGGTGGGGGTGGGGTGAGGCCAGCAGCCTGCTCTGAGATGTGGTTTGGTGGGAGAGCGGGATGAAGCCCATACCCTGGGGATGTGTGTGTTAGTGTGTGTGTCTATCTGTGCATGTCTGTGTGTGTCCATGTCTGTGTCTGTGACCATCTGTCTGTCTGTGGGGTGTCTGAACTGGGGAGGCCGGGGCCACAGGAGGAAGCCGTGTGGGGCCGGCTGGTCTCCCAGCTGGGGTGGGAGGCCCCTCCAGGATCCGCTGGCCTGAGTGTGACCCAGGGTTTGAGGAAGGGCTTGGGCTTGGCCTGGGTGAGAGGGCGGGCCGTGGGAGGCCACACGAGAACATATGTGAGACACACCTGCTCGTGTAGTGTGCCCGTTGTTGGCAGTGTTGGAGTCACCATGTGACTTGGTGTGGGTGCGGGGCCAGCACAGTGTGAGCATGGGCACAAGTGAGCGTGACCGTGTGTGAGGCTCACAGGAGTGTGTGTGCAAGGGCCGGGCCCTTCCCCAGGACCAACTCGGGGTGGAGTGAGGCTGGGGAAATGGGGGCACCGGGTGCCGACCCCGGCCTGGTGTGACCATGTGAGTGAGCGGGGGTCACAGGGCGGCAGTGTGCCTGGTCCCTGTGTGGGTTGGGGGCTTGCCCTAGCCCACTGTGCTTGGGGGTGATGGCAGGTGGGGCCAACAGCAGTGCGGCAGTCTGGGGTCCCTGCGTGTCTGGGCTTATGGGTGTATGACTCTGCACATTTCTCCACCCAAAGTGCCTGCGTGGGCAGCTGGACCTGGGGGTTTGGGGATTGTCTGTGTCCAGGGGGCCCGGCAGGAGGCCAGGGGTGGAGGCCGAGGCCTCCAGGGCCTCCAGGAGAGGAAGGGGCTGTGGTCTGGGCTGGGATCTCCTGGGGCCACCCTCTGGCTCTTAGGACTCCTTTGAGTGGACAGGACCCATAGTGCGTTGGTAGGAAGGGAACACTGACATGACGGTGGCGGTGCATGGAGCCACGCCTCAGCCCTGCCCCACCCCTCCTACCCCCTCTCCTGGGGGTCCTTTCCTCTGTGCCAAGACACCCCTGCCCACAGTCCCGCACATCCCCTAAAACAGGCGCGCCCAGGGCTCCGAGCAGGCACCGGAGTGTTTATTGACAATGACAGACAGAAGGTCTGGCTGGCCCCCACCTTCACCCCAGCAGGATGGAGCCCTGGGAAGGAGAGCAGGCTGTGGGCAGGAGGGCATCATTTACCAGGGCCTTTGGACACTGATCTCTCGAGGGTCCTAGAGTCAGGCAGCGCCTCATGGACCACTCGGCAGGTGAATTTGTGATTCTCCTCCCAGTCTGCCCGGCTGACTTCCAGGCGGCTGAAGACGAAGAAGGCGGGGCTGGGGCCGTTGGCCTTGTGGGGCCATGTGGTGGCTTGCTGGTCCGTCTGAATTAGGACATCGTTACGCAGCCACTGTACAGAGATGTCCGCAGGGAAGAAGTTCTGGATCAGGCAGGTGAGAGTGACCTTGTCCTTGGTCCCCTGCTCCTCCTCGGGCGGCAGGAACACGTAGACCTCAGGGGCAGCACGCTTGCCTGCGGACAGGCATGGGGTCAGCCCAGGCTCTGCCCGGGGGCCCACCCACCTCCCTCTGGCCTGGGGCTCACCGCGGGCCTTGGTGATGGAGCGCATGATGGGCTTGGGCAGGTCTGGGTGGGTCACCGTGCACTTGTAGGTCTCGCCCTCTATCCAGTTGGTGGTGTCCACAGGCAGGGTGGACGTGACAGAGAACGTCTTGTTGAACTGTTCATCCACGACCATTGTATCCTTCTGCACGGGGTTCCCGCTCTCCCGGGACCAGGTCAGGTGTAAGCCATCCTTGCTGGCTAGATCTACCACCAGGCAGGTGAGCTTGGGCGACTTGTGGACGTACAGGTCGAGGGGGCTGGGCGGGCTCAGGTAGGCACTCACGCCACGGGGGTCAGACTCTGTGGTTTGGGAAGGGGGCTGTGTGAGGCCATGTCCCACCCTCCTTTCTGAGCCCCGAGTCTCTGCGTGTCGGCATTGCAGGGAGCTGTACCTGTGCACTTGCGGGCCTGGTCCTTAAAGATCAGGCCTTGGTAGGTGACCTGGCAGGTGTAGGTGTTTTGGGACACCCACTGGCCCTGGGTGATATTGAGCTCGCTGTGTGTGGAGGCCAGTTTGCCCTCCTGCTTGGCGGGGGCGGTGTGCGGGAACATGTCTGTGGCCTTCTGCCCATCCACCAGCCAAGTGACCTCGATGTCGCCAGGGGTGTAGTCGGAGATGAGGCACAGGAGCTGGATGGTGGTGTGGGAGTCACCACCAGGGTCGCAGGAGGAGTGGAAGAGCTTCACGGTGGGTGGGGTGAAGGTCATGGTGCACGCTGGGGGCGGGGGTGGCGGGCACAATGATGGCCTCCCTGAGTCTGGGCCCCCGCGTCCCAGCCAACGGCGTCACCAGCAGTGCTGTCATTTGAGCCCCCCATCCCTCCCTCCCAGCCCGCCCTTCCTCCTCTGACGGCGCCCCCTGTAGTGCGGGCGGGGCGGTCCTGGCTCACCGCTGAAGGTCTTGTTGGTGGTGATCTCAGAGTGCTCCACGATGCAGGTGAACTTCTGCTTGGCCCACTCGCCTGAGGCAGTCACCTGGCTGGTGGTGGTGTAGAGGCCAGAGTTTGGGTCGAGGACAGAGGGGAAGGTCACTGTGCTCTGGTTCAGGGACCCTGTGTCCCAGGTCACGGTCACCAGCTCCGGGAAGTAGCCTGAGATCAGGCAGCCCAGTGTCTTGGGGTCAGCAGAGGCAACAGGGCCTTTGCAGCAGGAGGCCAAGGGGAAGATGGATGGCCTCTGGCTGGAGACTGCAAGGACAGAGCCAGGGTCAGTACTGGCCTCGGGACTTTTCCCCGTCATGTGCCAGGTCAACTGCTTCTGGGGTCGTGGGGGTCTGGGTCCAGCCTCAGGGGACATATGGCTCATTTTGGATTCTTTCCCCATCCCCTGATTCCAGCAGAGATGCCCTCTGATGAACCCCTGTTCCCGCCAGGAACAGTTGCTGTCACTACCCCTGGCCAGGACTCCCCGCCTTTGGCCCTGAGTGGCCGGAAGTGGGGTTCTTGAGGAGTAGAGGTGCCAGCCCATTCCCTGAGGCTGAGGCTCAGAGACCATAGCCCCCCACTGGGGCCTGGGGACTTAGAGAGCCCCCCCAAGGACTCACCAGGGTGCCCCTCTGCCCCACTCATAGACCTCCATTGGGGAGCAGGGGCCCTGAGACTCCCAGGAACCGTCAAACTCTTCCTTCTGCCCCCCATCCATAGATCTCATTAGGGCCTGGGGATCCAGAGGCCCCTACCCTCCAGGATCACTGGTGTGTCCCCTCCTCCACCCCAAAATCATGGGCAAGTCCACCCGCTGCCCACTGGGCCCCTACTCCCTGTGGCCATGGCTCAGCTCCTCAGTCTCTGGAGGGGTCTGCCACGGCTGCCCCTTCACCCCACCCCTTGCCTGACCAGCCAGGCCTCCTTGGTTCTCTACCCTCCCTGCTTATGTCCCAGGAAGCCTGACCACAGGCCCCATGGCTGGAGGATAAAGACCCCATAGAGCCATGTCAGTCCCTCCCTGACAGGCAACTCTGGTTTGCATAGTCTCCTGTACCTCCCCTGGCCTTGGAGCCCTAGACCCCATCCTAGCTCTGCTTCCCAGCTCAGCTCTGTCCATCCTGCCCCTCCAGTCCAGCTGAGCACAGTCCAGATGACCTTGTCTCAGGATGGCTGAGACCAGTGAGATGGATCAGCTCCCCAAGCCCAGCCCAGCCCAGCCTAACCAGCTCTGCCCATTTCTGGGCCAGCTCAGGGCAAGTCAGCCTACCTTGGTCCAGCCTGGCCCAAGTCAGCCCAGGAGATCCCATTTCAAGCCACCCAACTTGTCTTAGCTCAGTCCACCCAATTCAGCCAAATTCATTCTAGCTCATCTCATCTCAGCTGCCAGCCCAGGATAGTCCAACGTCAGTTCAGTTCAATTCAGCCCGAAGGAGCTAAGCCAAGTGGATCTATGATAGCCACAACCCCCGCTTGACCCACTGGAGTCTAGCCCAGCCCAGCCCAGCTCTTCCCAACTCAGTTCAGCTCAGCCCAGCCCAGCCCAGCCCAGGTCATCCCAGTTTAGTTCAGCCCAGCCCAGCTCAACTCAGCTCAGCCCAGTTCAGCCTGGTTCAGTTCAGCTCAGCCCAGCCCAGTTCAGCCCAGCCCAGTTCAGTTCAGTCCAGCTTAGCCCAGTTCAGTTAGCTCAGCCCAGCTCAGCCCTTTTCAGCCCAGCTGAGCTCAGCCCAGTTCAGCCCAGTTCAGTTCAGCTCAGCTCCAGCTCAGCCCAGTTCAGCCCAGGTCATCCCAGTTCAGTTCAGCCCAGTTCAGTTCAGCCCAGCTCAGCCCAGCTCAGCCCAGTTCAGTTCAGCTCAGCCCAGTTCAGCCCAGGTCATCCCAGTTCAATTCAGCCCAGCTCAGCCCAGTTCAGCCCAGCTCAGTTCAGCCCAGGTTATCCCAGTTTGGTTCAGCCCAGCTAAGCTCAGCCCAGCCCAGCTCAGCCCACCCCAGCGTAGCCCAGTTCGGTTCAGCTCAGCCCAGTTGAGCCCATTTAAGTTCTGCTCAGCCCCAGCTCAGCCCAGTTCTGCTCAGCTCAGTCCAGTTCATCCCAGCTTAGCTCAGCTCAGTTCGGCTCATCCCAGTTCAGCCCAGCTTAGCCCAGCTTAGCTCAGCTCAACTCAGCCTGGCTCAGCCCAATTTAGCCCACCTCTGCCCAGTTCAGCCCAGCCCAGCTATCCCAAGAGAGCCCGTAATCACCACCCCACTTCACTTACTGTCCTTGGGCCTACTCAGCTGGGCTCAGGTCAGCCAAGTCCAGTCACGTCTAAGTCAGCCTACTTCAGCTTCGGTCAGCCCAGCTGTGCCAACCCAGGACACTCTAGTCCAGACTCCCTCAGCTCTGCTCAGCTGGACCACCTGACCGTGGCCTGCCATCCAAATCAGCCCAGTGCAGGACAGCCCAGCTCAGTCTTGCCTGGCCCATGGAGGATAGCCTCTCATTCGACCCAGTTCACCCTCGCTCAGTCTACTCACTCACTCAGCCCGGCGCAGCCTGGCTTCGTCCACCCAGCTTGGCCCAGATCACCTTGGCTCAGGACAGCCCAGCTTAGCCAAGCCCATGTCAGCCACAGGTGGCCAGAACAGCCCAACCTGGTCAAGTCTGTCCCACGGCCGGCCGGGGTCACCCCCTCATCCACTCAGCTCACCCCAGCCCAGCCTAGCCCAGTTTGGGTCAGTCCAGTTTAGCCAGCTCAGTCCAGTCCTGCCCAAATCAGTCTAGTTCTGTCCAGCTCAGCTCTGTCCAGCTCAGCCCAGACTGGCCCATCTCAGTCTACCTAGCTCACTTGAGCTCAGTCCGCTCAGCCCAGCACAGTCCAGCACGGCTGAGGATAGCACAGATTGACCAACCTGGCCCAACTGAGCCCAGGATAGTTCATCCCCCTCCATATAACACCATCCACTCAAGCCCTGCGTGGCCCAGCCCAGCCCAGCCTGGCCCACCTCAGTTGGGCCAGCTCGAGCCAGTGCAGCTCAGGCCAGAGGATGCGGGCCCAGGCTGGCCTGCCATGCAGTCCAGCATAGGGACAGCTCCCTGCTGCTTTTCCGCTGACCCTGGGCTGGTGGTCGCTGTCCTGGCTGGATGCAGGCAGATCCATGCCCAGCCTACCGTCCACGCCCTCTACATGGTCCTTGACTCTCAGCCTTGGGCCTCGCCCCAGCCCTGGCCTGCCCAAGGTTCTCCAGGTCGGCTTTGGACAGTCTCTTGCTTCCCTGTGTCCCCACGCAGGGAAGGGACAGTGGAGAGCCAAGCAGTGGTGGAGAGGCTCTGTCCATGCTGTGTGGGCAGTCCCGGCAGCCTCTCCCCAGCTGTGGCCCAGGCAGCCCTCCCTCTCTGCTGCTCGGGCCAGCCGCAGAAGCTGGGATACCTGAGGTGCTGGGGTCCTCTGTCAGGTGGCCGTGGCTGGCATGACCTGTCCTGGCTGGCTGTGGCCGTCTGCCAGCTCCCTGGATATGCTCCCAGACAAGGTGAATCGTTAGAAACCATTGTTGTTATTTTTATGCCCAGACAATAGGGCCTGGGGGGAGGGGAGCTCTGCCTCAGTGCTCTCAGCTAAAAATGAGGTGGGAACCCCCAGGGGCCTCGGCAGCTCTGGAAGTTCCCTTTTCTCTCTCTATTCTTGGGAAGTCGATCGAATGACAGCGGGGTCTCAGGTGAGGCCCCTGTGCTGTGAACGAGGTACTCTCTTCTCTGTGGCCTTATCTCCTGGTCTCTGCTCCCCAGCTTGTGGTCTCTCTGTGGATGCCACGGGTCGACTTGGTGTGCTGTCAGCTCACACTGACAGTCACTGTGATGCCCCGGGAAGGGAGGGGGCACTGGGCACTGCCACCACTGCTCCCAAGGCAGCCCTGCGAGGAAAGGCTGGTGGCCATTTTGTGTGTGAGAAGTCGAGGCCGCGTGGGCCACGTGCCTGAGATGTGAGTGTGGGGCTTCTCACTGGCATGCCGCCCTCGTTCCTGTGTCCCACTGCCTGGAGGAGTGGGCTGGGGGCTGGCCCAGTGGGGGCGGCTCTGGGTGTAAGTGTGTGGGGCCACGGGTCCACTTGGGGACAGGCAGGCCTGGCCCTCCACTGGCTCCCTCGGGCACCTGGCTGGCGGGCGACCTCACCCATTGCCGCATACGTGCTCCCAGGTCACTGTCCTGCAGCCGGGGCTCCCATCAGGGCTGTGACTGGGCGGTGTGGCCAATGAGGGCTGGCAGGGAACTGTGGGGAAGCTGGAAGTGGCTGTGAGGTTGGCTGGTGGCTCTGCAAGACTCCTGCAGCCACTAGAGCCTGGAGTCTACTGGGCCACATCTGTGCTGCACGTGGGGACCATGGAGTAGCCTTCCTGGAGGCACCCGCAGCGTCCGACTCTGCTCTGCTGGGGTGGCCGGCCCACTGTTGGCCTCCACTCATGTGTGCTGAGCCGGGCGAGGGCTGAGTGTGGCTTTGCCTTCATGCAGCTGACATGTCCTGTGGGCCTGTGTGTCTGCAGACCGCCCAAAGGCCCGAGTGCACACACCAGGGAGGCCACAGGAAACTGCCAGCCCAGCAGGTTAGCGTGGGCTCCTGGGAGGGGATGTGCAGAGGCTTTGGAGAGAGAGACACCAGGATTCTGTCCCCTGGACCCAGGACTCCCAGGGCCAGCGGTCCCCGTGCAGGGAGGCTGTGCAGAGACGGGCTCGTCAGGCCTGTCGCCCTCAGAGGGACATTTGGTCTCATTTGGAAGACCCCAGAAGGGCTGCTGGTTGGCCGGGGGTGGGGTGGGGCGGGCAGAGCCAGGGCCTGCGGGGCCTGGATGTGAGGCCTGAGGGAGCCAGGGCCCAGCCTGACCCCTCCACCCCCCAGGGCAGACTGTCCTGCCCCACCATTTGCCCCGAGGACAGATGCCACGTGGGAGGTGGAGGGGGAATGCCAAGTTCCTTGGAAGGATGTGTGATTCTAAGAAACCACAGGGCTGGCAGAGCCCCACTGGGGAACCTTCTGCCACCCCTGGGCCCAGGCCTGGCCTCATGTGAGTGTGCGGGGCAGGGGCTCCACCCGGCTGCCCTGGTCCTCCTGGCACCCCTTGCTCATTCTCCTCAGACTGGGGGCATCTGGGGCAGGGGCCTCAGTGTCCAGCCAGCCCACAGTTGTCCCCCAGTGTCCCGGGAGTGCTGGGCTGCTGGTGCTGGGGTAGGGAGGGTGTGTGGGGGGGTGGGCCCCTGGCTCCAGCCTTGGCTGCCCTTGAGGCCCCTTGGTCTTGGAGGAGAATGGCTATCATCTCCCTCCCGGCTCCCACAGTCAGCTCAGCTCTGAGTACACGTCCGTGCTGGCTGTTCCGCTCCTCTCTGGGGCTGTGGTGGCCTGGCTGCTCCCCTCCTGCCCCCTGGCTGCCCCCTCTGCCCAGCAGGCACAGTGCCCTAGCCCTGTGGGCTGCCCTACTCTGGCCTTCACACCTGTCCTTCCTGCCGCCTCCCCTGCGTGGCCAGGGCCAGGATGTGGCTCAGGGTCCAGCTGCCCCTCCTCTGGCCCCACAATGCTGCTCCTTTACTTCAGTGACTCAGTCAGATTCTGCATCTACATGTGCTGCGTCTCAGCTGTGCACTCATGTGCATGGGTACGTGTGTCTGTGTCCATGCATGTATGCATGTGTCTCTCCATGTGCATGTATGTGTGTGTGAGCACATGTGTGTGTTTGGGGGAGCAGGGAGAGGGTGTGCCTGCATACCCCAGCCCTCGAAAAGTCCTGCTGACAGAGGAGGGCTGGGGGTCAGTATGTGCAAGGACAGAGCTGCAGCCGCGTCCATATGTGGCTGGCCGGGGTAGGGCAGTATTGCTTGGTGTCCACAGGAACCCCCAGTGCCGGCCTCACTGTGCTGGGGGACGTGATGAAACCTGGAGCTGGGACCCAGGAGAGGGCAGGCTGAGTCTTCCTCAGGCTACCCCTTAAGGACCGAGCTCAGGTGGGCCCAGAGCAGGATCCCTTGTGGTTAGCAAGTTTTTGAGGAGTGGGGGGCTTGGGGACTGGCGGGTTAGATGGGGCCTGGCCAGGCAGCATGGGAAGGGGGGGCTTTGAGCCAGGGCAGTCTGAAGCCCCACTCTGAGGCCAGGCCCCGATGTTAGGTCCTGTGGGGTAACCAGGGACCAATGTCAGCTCTGGCTAAGGGGCTGACTGGAGGGAGGGTCAGGCTGCAGATGTTTCTTAGACCCTTCTGGGCCAGGACACTACCAGTGGGCAGCAGCAGTTGACCTTCAGATCCCCCAGACTCAGCTGGGGACTCAACATCCTGACACCTGTGGTGGGGGTAGGCCCCAGAGTTCTCCTGTGCTGTGGGACCAGCTGGCCCCTTGTTGTCCTTGGTTGTGGCTCCAAATGCAGCCCCGTGGAAGCTCCCATCCCCCCATGTGGCTTCCTTCCCCCAGGGCAGGTGTGGCCCCCGCTTCGCCAGCTCCTTCCTGAGGCTGACCGGCCCTATCCAAGGCCTCTTGCCGACCTCTCCTGCCACCAACCGTCCCACCTGGGGACGCCCTGCCTGTCCTCCACCCTACACGGCCCTGGCCTCCAGCCCTGTGCTGCCTTCCCAGCAAGGATGCCGTCGTTAGGATCTTTCAGAAGTTCACCATTCTGAAGGGAGCATGATGCTGTCTCCTGTCCTAATTTAAATACTCCCGCTACCAGTGAGCTTGAGTTTCCTCAGAGACTTGGGAGCCATTTGGACTTCAATCTTTGCTCTCAAGGTGTTTTTTAGAGCTTTTCTTGGGAGTTTCATGGAAATTTTTCAAAGTGGTCCTTTCTAGATGCCAGCCCCTTGCTGGTTTTAAGCTTGTGATGACCTTGTCCCAGTTAATCCCTGTCTATTAATGTTGCTCATTGTCCTTCATTTAGCAGTCCTTGATTTCCATGTGGCCAAATCCATCAATTATTTACCCGAAGGCTTGTGCTTTTGGAGGCTACTGTATGAGTGTCCTGTGGCTGCTGTAACAAAGGACCACAAATGTGGTGGCTTAAACCACAGAAATTGACTCACATCCTGGAGGCCAGAAGTGGGAAACTTGGAGGTCAGCTGGGCTGTGCTCTCTCTGAAAGCTCCTGGGGAGACCCTTCTTGCCTCTGTCAGCTCCTGGTGGCTGTTGACATGACTCCAGTCTTTCTCTGTCTTCACCTGGCCTCTACCCTATGGTCATCTCTTCTTATAAGGTCACCAGTCGTTGGACTTGGGGCCCATCTGAAATCTAGTAGATCTCACCCCACATCCTTAATCTCATTACATTTTCCAAGACTCCACGTCTGAATAAGATCATGTTCTGAAGTTCTGGGTGGACAGACACTCAACCAGGCAGATGCTAACACCGTGCGTCACCAGCCTGGGCTGCTCCATTCCCTTTAGCTTTAGAGTTGGCCTTTCTGATGTAAGTATTTAATTCTAATGGGCTCCACCACCATGCACCTTGCATGTGGTGTGAAGTAGAGACCAGGCTGAAGTCTCCACATATGAAGTCAGTTTCCCCACCCACCTCACAAGCTTTCCCATTGCCTGACGGCCCCATGCTCCTTGTATACCAAGTTCTTATAAACAACCTGGCTGTTTCTGTGCTCTCTCCTGTTACTTGTATCTACTAGTTTGTGCACAAGTACCATCCTTTTTCAATGAAGGTATTGTGTGTATTAACATTTAGGGGGAAAGTCTCCCTGAAACCGCTCATCCTTTGCTTTTATTTTTCAGAATTGTCTAAGCTGTAAATGGATCTCAAAAACAAACAGACAAAATCAACCCAGCTGGAATTTTGATTGAGAATACATTGTATTTCTTAGTCTGGGAGACAACACTTTAGTCCAACAAGTCATCCCATCCTTGACCAGCGTACCTCTCCAGCCATTCAGATTTCTTTTATGTCTTTTAGTGGACTTTTAACTTTTTCCACAAAAGTCTTAGTTGTTCTTTCTCAAGTAATTCCTCAAATTGTAGTGAATTGTGCCTTGTTTCCTATTACATTTCCCTGGTAGGATCTGTGGACAGGGGGGAACATGGCTGCTTTGGGTAAGGTGGTCTTGCATTTGGAAATCTTCTGATTTTGTTGTTAGTTCTAATAGTTTGCTGATTCTATTAGATTTTTCTTGGAATGATCATATCATCCGCAAATCATGACTATTTTACATCTCCCCTTGCAATCTTAACAGCTCGTTTTTTTTCTCTTGTCACATAGCATTGGTCAGGACCTCCAATAACAAGTTAAATGAGCATTTTTCAAACTGTTTTGACCACAATCCTTGTAAGTAAAACATTTTATGTTGTAACCCAATACACGAACATATATTATTTTTATATATCACACACATAATATTATACTTATATACATATGTTATATATATTTATTTATGTAACTGAAACAAAATTTTCATGAAAAATATTTACCCTTGTTATGTACAATGCATAAAATTTGTCTTCTATTTTTCTTTGTTTATTAAAAAAAGGCTGGCTGTAGCTCTCTGATTTGATTTCACAATCCACAAGTAGATCAGGTCACACATCTGAAAACTGCCATGTAGAGCAGTGTAACAGCAGTGATGGGGACACCCTCGTCTTGTCTCTGGTCTGATGGGAGCACCTCTAAAGCTTACCCATCAAGTGTGTTTGCTGTAGCTCTATTCATTTTTTCCTACATTCTTTTAGGTTAATAAAGTACTTTTTAGTATTCCATTCTAATTTCTCTATTGACTCTTTAGATAAACCTCTTTGCATTATGCTTTTAGTGACTATAATGTGAATCCTGAACTTATTACAATAAACTTAGATTTAATATTTCACTACTTCACATAACTTATAAGAACCTTGAAACAAAAACTTCCCCAAAAACAAAAGCCCAGGACCAGACAGCTTCCCCAGTGAATTCTGCCAAATATGCAAAGAATATTTAATACCTGTCCTTCTCAAACTCTTCCAAAAAATTAAAGAGAAAGGGATGCTTCCTAACTCATTTTATGAGGCCAACATTACCCTGATACCAAAATTAGACAAGGACAACACAAAAAAGGAAAGTTACTGGGGCTGGCCTGGTGGCATAGTGGTTAAGTTTGTGCACTCTGCTTTGGTGGCCTGGGGTTCATGGGTTCAGATCCTGGGCACAGACCTGCACACTGCTCATCAAAGCATGCCATGGAGGCATCCCATATACAAAGTAGAGGAAGATTGGCACAGATGTTAGCTCAGTGACAATCTTCCTCATCAAAAGAAAAAAAAAAAAGGAAAATTACAGGCCAATTTCACTGATGAATATAGATGCAAAAATCCTCAACAAAATATTAGCAAATCAAATACAATGATACATTAAAAAGATCACACACCACAATCATGTGTGATGTGTTCCAGGGATGCAAGGATGGTTCAATATCCACAAATCAATCAATGTGATACACCACATTAACAAAATGAAGAATAAAAATCACATGATCATCTCAATAGACGCAGAGAAAGCATTTGACAAGATCCAACATCCATTTATGATAAAAACTCTGAATAAAATGAGTATAGAAGGAAAGTACCTCAACATAATAAAGGACATATGTGACAAACCCACAGCCAACATCATACTCAATGGTGAAAAGTTGAAAGCTATTTCTCTAAGAACAAGACAAGGATGCCCACTTTTGCCACTCTTATTCAACATATTACTGGAAGTCCTGGCCAGAGCAATTAGGCAAGAAAAAGAAATAAAAGGCATGCAAATTGAAAAGGAAGAATAAAACTGTCACTATTTGTGGATGACATGCTTTTGCATATAGAAAACTCTAAAGAATCCGTCAAAAAGACTGTTGGAAATAATAAATAAATAAAGTTGCAGGAAACAAAATCAACATACAAAAAAATCTGTTGCTTTTCTAAATACTAACAATGAAACAGCAGAAAGGGACATCAAGAATACAATCCCATTTACAATCACAAGAGAAAGAATAAAATAACCTAGGAATAAATTTAACCAGGGAAGTGAAAAACCTGTGCACTGAAAACTATAAGTTATTGTTGAAAGAGATTGAAGAAGACACAAAGAAGTGGAAAGATATTCAACATTTATTAATTGGAAGAATTAAGATAGATAAAATGTCCATACTACCAAAAGCAATCTGCAGATTCAATGCAATCACAATCAGAACCCCAATGACATTCTTCACAGAAATAGAACAAAGAATCCTAAAATTTAAATGGAACAACAAAAGACCCTGAATAGCTAAAGCAATCCTGAGAAAAAAGAACAACCTGGAGGCATCCTGCTCTCTGATTTCAAAATATACTACAAAGCTATAGTAACCAAAACAGCATGTGACTGGAAGAAAAACAGACATGCAGATCAATGGAACAGGACTGAGAGCCCAGAAATAAGCCCACACTGTTATGGACAGCTAATTTTCAACAAAGGAGCACAAGAATGTACAATGGAGAAAGGAAAGTCTCTTCAATAAATGGTGTTGGGAAAACTGGACAGCCACATGCAAAGGAATGAAAGTAGACCACTATCTTACACCATACACAAAAATTATCTCAAAATGGATTAAAGACTTGAATGTAAAACCTGAAACTATAAAACTCCTAGGAGAAAACATAGAGAGTATGCTCTTTGACACTGGTCTTAGCAGTACCTTTTTGAATATGTCTCCCCAGGCAAGAGAATTGAAAGAAAAAATAAACAAATGTGATTACATCAAAGTAAAAAGCTTCTGCACAGCAAAGGAAATCATCAACAAAACAAAAAAACAACCTAACAATTGGGAGAAGATATTTGCAAACCATATATCTGACAAGGGGTTAATATCCAAAATGTATGAAGAACTCAACAACAAAAAAACCAAACAACCCAATTAAAAAATGGGAAGAGGATCTGAATAGACATTTTTCCAAAGAAGAGAGATAGACGACCAACAGGAACATGAAAAGATTTTCAACATCACTAATTATTAGGGAAATGTAAATCAAAACCACAATGAGATATCACCTCACACCTGTCAGAATGGCTATCATTAAATAGACAAGAAATAACAAGTGTTGGAGAGGAGGTGGAGAAAAAGGAACCTTCATACACTGCTGGTGGGAATGCAAACTGGTGCAGCCATCATGGAAAACAGTATGAAGATTCCTCAAAAAATTAAAAACAGAACCACCATATGATCTAGCTATTCCACTGCTGGGTATTTATCCAAAGAACACAAAAACACTAATTCAAAAAGATGTATGCACCCTTATGTTCATTGCAGCACTATTCACAACAGCCAAGAATTGGAAACAACCTAAGTGCCCATTGATGGATGAATGGGTAAAAAAAGATGTGGTATATATATATACAATAGAATACTATTCAGCCATAAAAAAGATGAAATCTTGCCATTTGTGACAACATGGATGATCCTTGAGGGTATTATGCTAAGTGAAATAAGTTAGACAGAGAAAGACAAGTGCTGTATGATTTTACACATATGTGGAAGATAAAGAAATGAACACACACATACATTCAGAGAACAGATTGGTGGTTACCAGAGGGAAAGGGGAGGAGGGGGAGCGTGAAAGGGGTAAAGGGGCACATGTGTACAGCAATGGCAGGAAACTAGACTTTTGGTGGTGAACACAAAGTTGTCTACACAGAAATTGAAATATAATGATGTACACCTGAAATTTATATAATGTTGTAAGCCAATGTTACCTCAATAAAAAAAAGAGTGGGTAAAATGGTAAATTTTATGTTATGTATATTTTGCCACAATAAAAATTAAAGAAACAAAAAAGAAAGAACCTTGAAAAAGTACAGTTTCATTTATCAACCCATCCTTTGTGTTACTGTCACGTATTTTGCATCTATGTGTGTTAACCCCAAAATATACTGTTATAATTTTTGCTTTAAACAACCAATTATTTTCTTGAGAAAATAAGAGAAAAAATATAATTTTCTTTTTTTGGTGAGGAAGATTGTCACTGAGCTAACGTCTGTGCCAGTCTTCCTCTATTTTGTATGTGGGGCCCAACCACAGCATGGCTTGATGAGCGATGTGTAGGTCCTCACCTGGGATCTGAACCCATGAGCCCTGGACTGCCAAAGCAGAGTGCATTAACTCAACCACTATGCCACTGGACCAGCCCCAGAAAGATAAATTTTTTACTTGCATATTTCCATCTTGGATGCTCTCCTTTCTATCCTGTAGACCTGAATTTCCATTTGGTGTCATTTTTTTCAGCATGAAGGTTCTCTGTTAGCTTTTCCTTTAACAGGTCTCCTGAAAACACACTCTCAGTTTTTGTGTATCTGAAAATGTCTATTACACTTTCATTTTTGAAATATATTTTCTCTGGGTATAGACTTCTGGGTTGAAATCCCCCTCCCCCACTTAAAGATGGCATTCTATTGTTTTCTGGCTACGATTTTTTCCAGTGAGAAGCCAGATGTAATTTGTTGCTGGTATGTATGTGTCATTTCTCTGGCTGCTTTTAAGATATTCTCTTTGTCTCTGGTTTTCATCAGTTTGACACGATGTGCCTAGGCATGGCACCTCATATCTCACTTATCATTAGGAATTGGCTGAGCTTCTTGAATCTGTAAATTGGTGTTTTCACCACATTGGAAAACTTTTGGTTTTTATTTCTTCAAAGATTTTTTCTGCCCCATACTATCTCTTGTCCTCTCCTGGGACACCAATTTCACATATTTTCGAATGTTTCATAATGTCCTACAGGATATTGGGTCTCTTTTCACTTTTTTTCAATGTTTTTCTCTCTGTTATTTGGATTGGATACAAAAGAATTTTTACTGATATATGGAATATCTATATGATATATATTACATATGTAATACATATAATATATCTATATATAGAATATCTATATGTTGATATATAGATAGTTTTCTAACTTTTCTTATGCCTTCTCCAATCTGCTGTTAAGCTCATCAAGTAATTTAAAAATTCATAATTGTACTTTTCAGTTTTCCAATTTTCATTTCGTTATTGTAAATAGTTTAGATTTTTCGGTAGACATTCCCCATCTAGTTGCTCATTACGAACATATTTTCCTTTAAGACTTTGAATGTATTTAAAATAGCTGCTTTAATGCCCTTGTCTGCTAATTGGGTCTGTTTCTGAGTCATCTTGGGATTGATTTCCATTGATATTTTGTACTTGACTATGGGTCACATTTCTTATTCCTATGCATATTTAGTAATTTTTGAACATATATTGTGTGTTGTGGGTGATATGTAGTATAGACTATGGATTTTGTACTCTTCCTGGAAAAGGATTGGTGTTTATGTCAGGGGGCAGTTAGCTTGACAGGACTCAGACTCCACGTCTGTGTGCCGTGTGGTTGGCCGGAGCCGAAATCCCGCAGGTCTTCCAGCCTCCCAGCTGGCGTTTTTTGCTGGGCCCTTTGCGGTTTCCCTACACATGCACATGAGGGATCAGCCGAGGGTCTGAGTGGAGTTTCCATGCAGATGTTGGGGTTCCCCTTGGTGGCTCCCTCCTCTAATGGACATGTCCGCTTTGTTTCCAGCTGCTCTTGAAATGCAGCCCTGAATCCACGACCTGACCCCTCTGCCAGGATGGCTGCCGTGTCTGCTGTGTTCCACCTGCACCTGTTGCGTGGCCTGGGGTGCACCTTCAGACGGACCTTTCGAGGATGCTCTTCTGCAGCGTCTGCCTGCTCTGGCCATTCTCCAGTGCCTTCAGGTCATTGTGTTTTGAACAGTTTTCTGGAGTTGACGATTGCTGCCTGCAAGGGTTCTTCTGGCACACGCTGCTCCCCGTCTGTGGGAATCGGAACTGCTTTCTCCCAGGTGGGTGTTCCTGTTTGTTTCCCTTGTAACCAGTGTGGTTCAGCATCCTTTTCCTATGTTTGAGGCTATTAGGATATCTTTTGTGAGACGTCTGTCCAATTTGCCTGTTTCTGTACTGAATTATGCCGTTTTCCTAGTTGATTTGCGGGAGTTCTCTGTGTGTTCTGGGCATGTTGTCAGTTGTATGTTTGCGGGAAATACCGTGAAAGACTTTGAAATGGACCCAAGATGACCTCTCTGTCTTCAATGGGAGCAAGGCATTGTCTTGCACCCCCTCCCAGGTTATCCGATTCAGTGGGGGCTCCACACTCTCCGTTGTCTTTGAGCTCTTTTACAACTCTGTAAGTTGTAGAGAGACAAAGGCAATGGTCTCTCTTCTCTGGAAGGATGGTTGATTCATCCTTGCCTCCCGTGGAAAAAGCTTGATGCATTCGAAAATGCATCTATTGATAAACTCTTTTTAGCATTCTTGATTCCACTGCATCAATGAGGTACTTTGAATTTTACTTTGGACTGGTTATAACCTCTTAATTGATGATTTACATAAAGTCTTTGAAATGTGTTCATTATGGGTCTATGTTATAGTCGTGATACCATGTTTTAAATCCTGCCCTGTAGCATGTCTCAAATGTCTTCTCCTTCATGGTCCCCCTTATCCTGAGTCCAGGAAGTTATGTGACTGGGGTGGGGGACGCAGGAGACCAGGTGTTGAGGAGCAGACCTGGGGGAGGCCCACTCCAGAGCTCTGACTCAGGGTCTCCCCCAGGACAGCTCCCCTCCGTCCCTTCTGTCGTGTGGCTCACAGCCCCCACACTGTCCACTCCAGCACCTGTCACAGTGTGCTTCCCTCACTGTTTGGGGGATGATTTACTTCATGTCTGGGGAGATGGACGCAGGGGGATACTGCGTGGGAGAGGCCGGGGCAGACACAGGCTGGGGAGGGTGGGGTGCATTCTGCTGGGTGCGTTAGGGAAGACGACAGAGGAGGAGGCGTGGAACTCAGAGCCAAGAGAAGGGTGTGCAGGGGTCTGCTGGGTGTGTAGAAGGAGGGACACCGGGAGAAGGGAGCAGCATGAGCAGAGACTCGGGTGGGGGCAGGGTGAGGATCCCAGGTAACTGATACCTGAGTGCGGGGGGGCAGGGTATTGTGTGTGTGTTACTGGACCCAACTCCCCTATTTTGGGTTGAATTGTGTCCCCCAAATTCATATCTTGATACCCTGACCCCAGGACTTCAGAATGTGGCTGTGTGTGGCGATAGGGTCTTTCAAGAGGTCATCAGTCAAAATGGGGTCAGTAGGCTGTGCCCCAATCCAACGGGACTGGTGTCCTGTAAGAAGAGGGATGAGGACACAGACACTCGCAGAGGGAGGCCCTGTGAGGACACGGGGAGAAGAGGCCGTCTATACACCCAGGAGAGAGGCCTCAGCAGAAGCCCACCCTGCGGACAGCCTGCTCTGGGCCGTCCAGCCTCCAGAAGTGAGAGAATAATGTCTGTGGTTCAGGCCGCCCAGGCTGGTTGTTGTGGCAGTCCGTGCTGACTCCTACACACCCACCAGGGGGTCTTGCCTGTGGCTGCGGCCAGTGCTGGCAGCTCCTCCTGCCCCGGCCCCAACCTCGCCCTGCTCCCCTCAGGGCGCAGTGCAGCCCCCTCGCCCCTCCTCGTTGCCCCGTTTCTGGGCCACCTTCCTGAGAGCTGAGGGTTGGAGAAGAGTGAGGGTGGAAGGTTCTGGAGCTGTAAGGGTGTGGAGGGATCCCCTGATGCATGACTCAGCTAGGCCGTGGATCTCACGAGTGACGTCAACATAGTGAGGTATAGATATTTAAGGATGTTTTATTGTTGTCTGAGAAAAAGAAACAGTGAAGAAAATCACTGGGCTCCAGAAATTTAAAAAGAAGGAAAAAAGATAGCCAAGCTACAACTGTGGTGTTTCCTTTGAGCCATCTCTCTGGTCACTGCCCCCCGGTAGTTGGGATGGGGGCCCACCTCTCCTTCCCGTGCACATCCGTGTCCTTCCCATCTAGAGATGCCAACTTGACATTCACTCTGAGACATGAGCAGGGAATTGGTTCCAGGGGTGGTGAGGCTGGGGGTCTGACCTTGATCCACCTGGCCGGCTCCCCAAGGCCACGGGCTCCCTCTGTGGTGGTCTCATCTCTCACACCTGCCCTGTGGAGCAACCCAGAGTTCCTGTGGACTTGGCTTAGTCCCCTCTCCAGGAGGCCCGCCTGGCTGGACACTTGCCCCATCCCCGTTGGTGCTGCCCCCATCCGACAGGGCTCCTGCAGCAGCCATGGGCCCAGGCCCTCCTCCGAGAGGTCTCCTCAGGTAGAGGTTATCTGAGTGACCGTTAGGGGCACATCCAGAAGCTTCCCTGTTGGTGGACTACGGCCCGGGGCCTCCTGGCCTTGGTGTCACGTGTTCCCAGAAAGGATTTGAAACCACGCATCTCTTCTCGGGAGCCCTGCGTCCTGGAGCCCGGCATGGACGTGGTTTGCACGAAGACCTCTCCCTGTCCAGACAGGCACGGGCATGTCAGCCCTGTACCTCCTCCTGGGTGACCACACACGCTGACCCCGGGGCAGTCCTGGTGAGGGATGCTCGGCCCTTATACCTCAGCGTCCACACGGCCCTGGCGTTTCTTGGTGGCCGCTGCAGAGGGTCCGGTGGGCATCCATCAGCTTAGCTCAGGGTTACAACTGCCGTCCACTCGGTTCTACCACGGGGGTCGGGGGGCAGGAGGAAGCGTGTGGTGGCTGCGGGGCCACAGGGCGAGATGCAGGCCCAGGGGGGCCGTGAGGTCAGAGGGTGGTTGGGTCAGAAGGCAGAGGAGCAGGTCTGGGCAGCAGGCTGAGCAGCATGAACTGGTGGACCCGGATCCTGTCTGGGGTCTGGGGTGGCCCTTGATGCCCGCCCAGAAGGAGTGGCCCTAGGCCCCCTGCCCGATCATGTTCCTGTAGTCAGGGACGATTGTCCGCTTCAGCTCCACCACCGAGGAGAAGATCCATTTCACCTGCAGTGGGCGGGTGAGGGGGTGAGCATGGCCTGGACCCCAACACCAGCCTCCCAGGAGGACCTGCCCCACTGGACCCAGGGCCGCCTGACAGTGGGAGTATGTAGGTGGAGATGACATGGGGGCATGCTGGAGATAGTGAGGGGACAGAGAAGAACAGTGTGGGGACTGTGAGGAGACAGTGAGGGGATAGTGATGATGCAGCACGGGGACAGTGTGGAAACATGGTGGGGACAGTGAGGTGACAGCAAGGGGATGGTGAGGACAGTGTGTGGACATCAAGGTGACAGCGAGGGGACGACGTGGGGACGGCCTGGCCCACCTTGAAGAGGGTGACGGTGGCGCTGTAGCACACGCTGAGCAGGAAGAGTGTGATGAAGATGGAGATGGTGGTCCACAGCCCATCCAGCTCCCCGTCCTGGGTCTCGGCACAGCTCTCATCCAGGACCATCTCTGGACAGGGAGGGGGTGGTCAGTGTTGTGCCTGCCCGAGGGGGCCTTGGCACAGGGTCGGTGGGGCCTCGGGGGGTGATCCCCTCTGTGGCAGGGTGGGCGGGGCAGGCGGGACCCTGAGATCAGTCTCTGGGCACTGGCCTCAGGTCCCCCTTTCCCCCACTGGGACCCCAGGTCTCGGCTGACACCACTGACCCAGATCTTGGCCTGGCCAGTGGGGGACCAATGCTCTCCTCTGCTCTGGTCTGGGGCCCTCTGCGGAGAAGGGGTCCCGACCCCTGCAGGACAGCGGCTCAGACTCCGCCTCCTCTCCTCCAGGGACCTGGCTAGAGGGGGAGGTCAGCAGAGCCTGTCCGCAGTTGGGTCCTTGCCCCAGGGAAGGGCCGAGACAGGGTGAGGTGTGTCCCCAGGGCATGAGCGGTGGGAGTGTGGGGACAAGCAGGGTGGGGGGATTTCTGTGTGTTGGGGGGTGTGCCCCTGGGAAGGGGAGGGCCGGTTGTCAGAGCTGGTCAGCGGGGTCCAGGTGAGGGCCAGGCCTGAGCAGCCCATGGGGCGATGGGGGGTGTGGGAGCATCTGGTGTCCACGGTGAGAGTTCAGAGGACTGGGCTCCCTGCTCTGTTGGGCAGGTGCACGTTGCCCTTGTGTGAGGCCCAGTGTGTAAGGCCTGCTGTGTGTGCACATGTGTGTGTGCACACGTGTGTGTGTGTGTGGAGGTGGTGTGTGGGCTGGCACTGCTGGGTGAGAGGGGCTTGTTTTCAATGGGTCTGGGCTCAGTGTCATGTGGGCATCAGGGACTGTCTGTCCCCTTGGCACTCAGGGTCATCTTCCTCTGCCCCTTTGGGGCCCGGGGGTGAGTGTCTCCACGAGTGGACAGGGTGGCCCTAGGCAGGACAAGGCTGAGAGAGCCACCTCACCTGATAGAGGGTGGGGTCCTAATCTCAGAGTGCTTGTGGGCAAAGGAGGGCCTGTCTCCCACTAGGGTCAGGGCCACCAGGAGGAGCTCTTGAGTGACCCAGTGGACAGGGATCCTGGGGGACAAGGACAGGTCACTGTCCCACAGTTTGGGCTCCTACAGAAGAGGGACAAGCTGCACACACGTTTCCCTGGGGGCTCTGGAGGGGCTTCTCCTGTTCCCTGGCCACACTCCAGCCCTGAGCAGCTGCTGGCTGGAGGGAGGCCCAGAGGAGCTGCCGTCTCTGGCAAAGCCCCCTCCCCTCCTCGGGCAGCCCCTCCAGCCCTTCTGGGCGGCGTGCACAGACAGGAGCCTGGGTCTGGCCTGAGTGTGACCCACTTTCTCCCCTAATGGTGATAATTGTGGTCTCAGAGCCGGGCTGCCCCACCTCCCGCAGGCCTGGCCATGCACCTGAGCTCTGCCTCAGAAAGAACCATGACAGTGTTGTGGGGTCCCAGGGCCACGCTGGGTGCTTTATTTCATGCTGGGGTGCCCAGGAGGTATGTACAGGGGGTGGGGGCTCAGGTGTCCTTGCTGGACCCTGAGATCCCCCGGAGATGGCGTGAGGGCTTGCTGGGGTGCCGGGTGCGTCACTTATTTACCCGGAGACTGGGAGGTGGATTTCTCCGTGTAGTGATTGTGGAGAGCCTCGTGCATCACCCCACACGTGAACTTGTCTCCCTGCTTCCACCTGTTCGTCTCCACCGAGAGTGTGCTGTACAGGAAGTAGGACCCATCGCTGTCCCGCTGGGCCGGGGTGGTGCTGTACTTGGCCTCCTGCTCCGGCTGCCCGTTGCTCTGCCACTCGACGTTGATGTCAGGTGGGTAGAAGTCTTTGACCAGGCAGGTCACGCTGACCCTGTTCTTGCTCAGCTCGTCCGGGTGTGGGGGCAGGACATACACCTGCGGCTCCCGGGCCTGCCCTGTAGGGACAGAGGTCAGCACAGATGGTCACTCCCTGGGTGGTTCCCCGGGACACTCCCTGTACCCATCCGCCCTGCCCTCACCTTTGGCCTTGGAGATGGTCCTCTCAATGGGTACTGGGAGAGCTTGGTTGCTGACCCTACACTTAAATTCCTTTCCACTCAGCCAGTCCTGGTGCTGGATGGGGAGGACGCTGACCACGCGGTAGGTGCTGTTGAACTGCTCCTCCTTCGGCTTTGTCACAGCTGTTTGCACTTCTGTGCCATCCACGTACCAGGTGAACTGGACTTCAGGGTCTTCATGGCTCACGTCCACCACCACGCAGGTGACCTCAGGCTTTCGGGAGATCATGAGGGTGTCCTTGGGTTTCGGGGGGAAGATGAAGACCGAAGGCCCTCCTGGGAATTCAACAGCTGGTGTAGGAGACATGGCAATGGGAGGTCAACACCTGGGTGGGCCTCCTCTTGGGCCCTCCTCCCTCCACGGACCACGTCTGGACTCGGGCCACCTCCTGGGGGTGGAGGGCGAGGCCGGGCTGACTCACTTGGGCATCTGGTACCCTGGGGCCCGTCCTTTGCTGAGATTGTGCTGGGCACTGCAGAGAGAACAGACTGGGGGTTACCAGGGCTGGAGGGAGATGGCCTTGGGGTGAGCTTAGGTCAGGGCCAGATTTTGGCAGGTCTGAGACCAGCACCCGTGTCTGTGGGCCCAGGGGCTGCATTAAGGGTGTCCAGCTGGCCCCTACCCTGGGCATAGCAGAAACGCCCAGAGGACCCCTCCCTGAGCTTGGGAGGCCTCCCCTGCCACTCTGGGGTCCGGGCAGGAGGGCTGATCCCGGGCCTTTCTCTCAGGGACTGCCCTCCCTGCAGCCCCTCCTCTCACCGATTCTCTTGTCCACCTTGGTGCTGCTGGCCGGGTGGGCTACGTTGCAGATGTAGGAGTGGCTCTCCAAGCTGCTGGCGGGCACGGTCACCATGCTGCTGAGGGAGTAGAGCCCCGAGGACTGCAGGACGGACGGGAAGGTGTGCACGCCTCTGGTCAGTGCGCCCGAATTCCAGGACACCTTCACCGGCTCTGGGAAGTAGCCAGAGACCAGACAGCCCAGGGCCACCGTGGAGCCCGAAGTGCCTCCACAGCTGGGGGCCAGTGGGAAGACCGATGGGGCCGTGGTGGAGGCTGCAAGAGAAAGGCCATGTGACCCCCAGGGCCTCACCCTGCGAGGGCCTGGGCAAGGTGTCAGGTGCCCAGGCCTGGGGCACCACTGAGCCCAGCCCCTGTGTGCTTCCTGAAAGTCTGCAGACTCAATGCGACACGTGGCTCCCTGTTCCCCAGGGCCTCATACCTCTGCAGCCATGGGCTCTAGACTGGTCACCTGATCAGCATTGGATGACCACTTGGATTAGAGCTCCCTGGGGCCCCTGTCCCCTCGTCCCTGCTTAGGCCTCCTGCAGGTGGCCCGCCTGATCGATCCCTCTGTCTGAGTCCTAACGGGGGGGCTCCTCTCCTGGTCGGCTTCTGCCGCTCCCCCAAACTGCTGTCCTGTTGCCACAGCCTGGCCCTGCCCTGGGCGAGCAGGCCCCCCTTGGGTGGGTTGGCCCTTGCCTTGAACTGCCCGTGTCAGCTCCTGGCCCCTCAGCCCAGAGTCCTTGCCGTGGCCTGTCTCTCCTCAACAAGCCCGGTGTCTTCTGCATCAGCTCTGCAGCCAAAGCATCCCAGGCACTTGTCTCTGTCCCTGCCTGTGCCCCATCCTTTCCCTCTACCCTGTCCTTGGCCTTTACCCTGACCCTGCCCTTTACTCTGTCCTTGCCCTGGACCCTGTCCCTGCCTTGGACCCTGTCTGTGCTCTTGTCCCCGTCTCTACCCTGGACCCTGTCTCTGTCCTGGACACCATCCCTGGGAATCTTCTTCTCCCCTTCCCCTCCCATCCCTGTGGCCCCCAGCCCAGGCTCCTAAATCTTCCTCTGGGCCCACTGTCTCTCCTCAGGTCTTCCTGGCGTGGCTTCCTGAGCTCACCTCTGGCCCCTCCCACCCAGCGCCCCCTGCCCTCCGCCATCCCTGCTCTTGGGCCTGTCCAGCTCCTTGCTCACTCCAGAGCCCTCCCCCAGCTACGGTCCTTCCCAAGCCCAACCTGCCCCTTGGCCCTCCTCTCCCCTCGGTGCCAGCATCCCCAGGCCCCAGTGTGGGCTGGGGTGCACCCTCTGCCCACCCACCTGGGCCAGGCCTGTCCCTTGAGACCCTGACTCCTGTCTGCTCAACCTCAGGGCTCTGCCCGGATTCTCTCCAGGCCAGCAGCCCAGGGTCAGGCCCCAAATGGGCTCCTCACTCTTCTGTCCACCGGGGTCCACTGCTCAGTGACACCCACACTGCTTCTGCATGTCTATCCCTCCTGTCCCACCTCCCCAGAAGCCCCCAGAACAGGGCTGGTGCCCCAGGACCCAAAAAGTGTATCTCATCTGGTCCCCTCAGGGGCGTCCCCCTACCCCTTCAGCCCCAGAGACCTTCCATCCCAGGGTCCCCCTGCATCCCCAATTCACCATCCACCTGGCCCCTCAACCAGCTGACACTCTCCTCCCTGCACAGGGAGGACACCTGAGCCCCCTGAGCCCCCAGCTGTCGCTGCTCCTTCTACCTGCTCAGCTCCCACCAGTCTACGGCTCCTTTTAGCTGAGGCCATCTGCCCTTCATCTCCTGTGCTCCTGGGAAGCCCCCTGCCTCTCCTGCTCTCCCACCTGCCCCTGCTCACCCGTCAAGCTCTGCCTACCTCCCACTCCCTGGAGCTCCTGGGCAGCCCCTGCCCTGTCCTACCCTACCACCTGTCTCTGGTCACCTGCCAAGTTCTGCCTGCTCCCCTGGAGCTCCTGGGCAGCCCCCTGCCCCTTTCTGCCCTCCCATCCTCCTGCCCCCCTGCCAAGCTCTGCCTGCTCCCCCGGAGCTGGTAGGCAGCCCCCTGGCCCGTCCTACCCTCCTACCTGCCTCTGGTCACCTGCCAAGCTCTGCTTGCCCCCCTGGAGCTCCAGGGCAGCCCCCTGTCTCTCCTCCCCTCCCATCTGCCCCAGCTCACCTATAGCTGCTCTGCCTGCCCCTCTGGAGCTCCTGGGGCAGGCTCTGCCCCTTGTGCCCTCCCACCTGCCCCTGCTCACCTGTAGCTGCTCTGCCCCTCATCCCTGGAGCTTCTGGTCCACAGCAGCTGCCTCCCCCTCCTGCCCTACGATCCCCTCCCCACTAGAGCCCTTAGCTTAGCCCAGGACCGCTGGGTTTCCCCAGGGCTGCCTCTGCCCCTCCCGCCTGTCCCAGAGCACTCAGCCCAGGTTCGCCCTCACTGCTGGTTTCAGTCCTTTCCCAGGACTGGGCTTTGCCTCCTGGAGCCACCAGGTGCCCATCCTCTCTCTGGCCAGCTCTCCCCTGGCAGAGCCCCTGCCCTGGTCCCCTCCCGGAGGAGCTCTGGCCACAGCCTGGCCTCGCCCTGTCCTCGCCCCTCACTGCCCTCGGAAGGCCTGTCTGGAAGTCCTTTCTGGACATTGTTCCCTCCAGTTGCTGGGTCAGCTGCCCTGTGCCCACCAGCTCCCAGCCCCTGGAGCCCCGGCTCCTGCTCCTGACCCTCACTGCCTGGCTCCCGACGCCCTCCCGTAGCCCACTGAGCTCCTGCTCAGCCCTGTGCTGTCTGAGTTCTGAGCACACGGGAGCCCACGCTGGCCCCTCCTGCTCTGCTCCTGGCTCATCTGCTGTCCTCAGCCCTGGTCACAGCCCAGGACCCCATGGCCACCACCTCTGACCCTGCCCTGGGGCTCGAGTCAGCTCCATTTGCCTGGACAGGACCCTTAGGCCCCCTAGGGGTCCACTTCCTCCCCTGTGCAGAGCCAGCCCCCTCCCCGTGCTCCACCCCATCTGTCCATCCTGGCGTCAGTCCTGCAGCAGCTCAGCTTCTGCCCGGCCCTGCCCTCAGCACAACTGGCCAAGCAGGGCCCTCAGGCTTCTGGCCTCCCAGCCCATCATGTTCCTTAATGTCGACCTCCTTTGGCCTCTGGTGTGTCCAGCTCTGTTGCTGTGGGCCTGCCCCTGCCCATGGCTCCCTGGTGCCTGCGCTGAGCTGGCGCTGTGGATGTGGGCAGCCTGCCTCCCCCTGTGCTGGTTCAGCTGCTCGAGCTCATCTGTACGTCTTTGAGGGCCTGGTCTCCCCTCAGCTCCTGCAGCTGGTTCCACTGCCCCCACTCTACTCCCTCCCCCTGCTCTGGGGACCCCACTCACCGAGGGTGGGGGCTGTGGAGGCGGCTCCCCCGCAGCCCAGCCTGGGTCTCCAAGGAAACCCCGCTCCCTCCTTGCTGTAGTTCCAGGCACATGTGGCTCCTTGCGGCCCTGTGCTCTGTGCCCATTGCGCCGCTTCCTAGGAGTTCATAGGCGGTTCCCGGAGGTATGAACACCCTCCCGACAGGCCTGCAAAGACTAAGAATGGGATTGAAACTGGGGGGCACTGGTTGCTTCCTGAAGTTCCCTTTTCTTCTGGGTGGTTTCTGTCTTAGAGAGCCTGGGGGGAGTCCAGACTTGGCTAAGGCTGCCAAACATGGGTGCGTGGGAGTGGGGTAGGCGGGTGCCCGGGACCTGGTGGAGAGTGCAGGAAGCCCGGCCTCATGTGCTCCTCTTTGCTCTCTGCCCCCCTGCAGGGATTATATCTGCTTGCCCCACCACCAGCCGGGGTACTCAGGCCTCTCACCTGAGCCCTTTGGTCCCCCCAGCCCCAGTGGGCACCTCTCCCTGCCATGGTCAGTGTGCAGTGTGGACGCAGGCTGTCCCTGGGCCATCCTGTATCTTCCATGTGAGGCCTTGGTTTGGGGATCCCTGGAAGGCACCGTGGCACCCACCCTAGAATTGTCAGGGGCCAGGAAGTTGACTGGGGAGAGCTGGGCCTGGCTTCTATCGAACAGTTTCTGGACAGGGGCTTGTGCCGTGGCCCCTTCAGGGGGTCTGGGAGCAGAGTCCAAGGCTGTAGGAAGTGAACCTGCAGGAGGTGCCCTCAGACACAGGAGGTGAGCCGGCCCTCCCACCCACTGGTGCTTGCAGCATCCTTTGTCCTCTTGTGTCCCTGGAGCTGCCCCACGTCCTCCAACAGTTTCCTCTGGTTCCCTCCGCCTCCCCTGCTGTCAAGTCCTCGTGCCACTTTACACAGTTTGGGACTTCTCAGAGCATCACCCATGTCCACGTACCAAATCCTGGTCCTGTGGTTAATGGGTGTGCAGTGAGCTGCCCTAAAGATTGTGGCTTCCACTGCTATGCCACTGATTTTGTTCTTTTGTTGGTGGCCTTCAGGGAGTGCAGGGCTCTATGGGTTGGGGGGGGTGCTCCTCTCTGCTCCACTCATCAGTGAGGGGCTGGACGGCTCTGCCTGGGCTGGGCGGGTGCCCGTGTTCCCCTCTGTCTCCATTAGCCTCTCTGCGGGGACTCCCAGCACTGCCCTTCATGTAACTGGACTGCTGCCCGGTGCCCAGCCTGACTCCCGGGAGAAGCCCTGTCTCCTTAGGTCCTGCTCTCAGAGATCCAGCTGTGGCCCCTGTGTAGCCCTGTCCCCATGGAGGCAGTCACACAGCCCCTGGGTCCCAGGGAAGGAAGGAACCCAGCCTCTGCATGGGGCTAGGCCAGGTGATGGAGGAGCCCGTCGTCCTGGAAATGTTGCTGTGGTCACTTTGCAAAATGCCATTGGTCACAGCCTTGGTGAAGGGAGTGCCCTCTGGCCCCTCCCAGGACGAATCATGGTAAATCCACCGCACACTCCTGGCCCCTCCAGCCCAGCTTCCTCTCCATGCTGCCCACATAGTTCTGCCATCTCTGCCACTTAAGGCAGGCCACCCTCGAGGTCACGACAGGGGCAATGGGTCACCAGCTCTGCTGTGAGTGTCACTGTGGTTGCCTAAGAAGCACATTCATCTATGTAATTTCTGGTCAGCGAAATGCCAATGCAAATAATCCATAATCAATCTATAAATCAAAGCTGGGGAGAGTTGTTTATATGAGCCAATCTGAGGATTGCATAGCCTGGGAGAACGACCTTCAAGGAAGGAAGCGCTCGGAAGAAGTGGGGTGTAAAGCGTGGTTATGTACCGTCGTGGAACAAGGGACACATATCACGGATGACAGGAATATGCCTTTACTACAGTCACAAGATGCTTTACTAGCACAGAGGTCAGTCATGAATCCTTAGTTTCTGGGAAGAAATACTGACTATGAAGAAATGCTGATATGGGGGGATATCTCTAAGGGCATCCTTCTTAAGGGAAGCATTGTCAAATAAGTGATGCTAAGCCTCCTTTATGAATATCATTCCATTAATATTGCTATTAATATAAGTGTTTTAGAAATTATATGAAATTTTGGAAAAAATTTCTGCTATGTCCTGGTATAATGTTATCACTTGTAATTCAAGTCATTATCTCAACCCTGTTACCTTGCTTCCAGCACCACAGGAGGAAAATGACCATGACTGCATTTTCTTATCTAATTTGGTTTACAGATGGGTCTTACTGAGAGGATGAGCAGGGACATGACCGGGCTGGACATCCTGTCCAACCTCAAGAATGCCCACTACTTTCTATTAACTCTCTTAATCCAGTAAAGGACTTCCTTCTGTAACCTCAAGAAATCACAGAAGAAGAGAAACAAATATGGCAACGAAAAGAGGGAATTTTCAACACTGACAAGCAGATTTGGTTTGGGCCTGATAAGAAACTCATAGTGCATAATTGCCACTGCCCCACTGTATACCTGAATTAGCCATTGGGCACCTGAAAAAATGGTTTTATGGGGAAAGTGATACTTTTGGAAACTTTGCTCCACAGCGGCTCATAAATCCTATGCTCGTTGTGCTATATGCGTAAAGTGTAATCCCGGGAAACCACTTCACCCATCTCAAAGCCACTTTCCCTTCCTAAGGGACCCTCTGAGGAATGACAATTGGACTCTGTTCAGCTGTCACCATCTCAAGCGTGTGAATATCTTAGTAACAATCTGTGTGTTCTCACAGTGGGTTGAGGCTTTTCCTTGCAGGAGAACAATGGCTTTAGCGGTAGCTAAGTCATTACTGGAAAGGATAGTTCATATCTGGGGAATTACTACCAAGATACACAGTAATCAGAGGACTCATTTCACCAGACAAATAATTAAATCTATTGGTGACATTTGGTCAAATAATGCAACATTTTAACTAACAGCACAATCAAAACTCAATGGGCAAAGCTTTCGGAAGCATTTAATCTCTCATGGCCAAAAGCTCTTCCACTAGTGCGCCTCAGTCTTAGATCTACACCCTTTGGTAAACATGGGCTGTCTCCTTTTGAAATAATAACGGGATGGCCTATGCAATTAGATGAGGGAATGTATGAGCCAACTTTGCTCAAGGGAGATATCTTGCATTATTGTCAAGGTCTCATTCACACACTTAAAAGAAAGGAAAGGTTGATAGCTGATATGTTTCCCAGTGGCAGATGAACTTCCCAGGAGACGAAGACCTTAAGGATCATGGGCTACAACCTGGAGATTTTCCTTATTGGAAAAGACACCAGATGAAAGACCCTTTGCAGCCCAGTTGGAAAGGACCATGCCAGGTACTCTTAACAAATCCACGCACTGCAAAATTAAAAAGCATAGACTTGTGGATTCACGTTTCTCATTTTAAAGAAAGGGCTTCTCCACCTGAGTGGATTTCACCTCCTATTTCCGATACTCAACTTCAAGTGACCGAGACAAACACCTCCACCCCAGGATGAGAAGACGGATCTGTTGTAGGCAGCTGTCCCAGGACTCCAGACCAGGTCTGTATTCCCAACCTTGTATCTCCTCATTTAGACCTTTGTGATACCTAAATGCTGTATAATTGTACAATACTCAATTTCTAGATGGCCTTAACTTTTTACCTACCACAATACCTCACTTTCGCTCCCAACTCCATAAGATAGGTTAGAACCTAATTACAAAACCTGCTAATTAACCCCCAAAATGCCATTTAAGGTTTTCCTGATACTATATTTGTTTTTTCAATCCACGTCTGAATGGGCCTCTGATGGCAATGTCTCCTTACAATGGACACGTTCCTTTGTTACACACAAAAATCAGTCCAATTGTTGTATATGTGGCCAACTTCCCCTTTCTAGTACATCTGGGTTACTAAGGTGGGTTTCTCTCTTTCAAGGTATGGATTAGAAAGCTTTAAAGCAATTTATTATGATGGAAAGGTCTAGTCCAGTGTTCGCTGTTTGTCTGACATTACTAATTATGATCTTGAAACGTAGCTAATGGTTCGTACTATTAATGATATGGGGACTGGCTACTCTTTTTCCATTACTCAGACCATCCAATTATCCCAATAATTTGCAAATAAACAAAAGGAACAAGATACTACAGTGAGAACTATGGGAGGTTTTACACTAATATGGGATGGATGTACCCCGAGTCATGTCAGGATACTATCATACGTAAAGAAAGTGAATGGTTTGGAACAGACTGGACTTGAAGGCCAGACATTATTTGAGTGGCTCCTAATGGGACTTAATGGTTATGTGGAACAAACCTCTGGTCTTGGCTACTGGCCCCTGACTAGGACACTGCACCCTGGTCTTCCCTTGGAGGCAGGGCAGGATTCACACTGAGCTAACGTCTGCTGTCAATGTTCCTCTCAGTAACGCCGGATGGACGTGTTCAGTGTTCCCCTCGTATGACCACCTGGTGGCTACATTTGCTGCTTCCTTGGGACTAGAAGAAGTCATATCACATAGAGACTTTGACTTAATTTACTCAACAAGCCCTTAATGATAGTCAGGCAGGAATTGCCTTATGAAATACTGAAATATCTGCAGTGAGAAAGGCTGTTCTTCAAATTAGAATGTCCTTAGATATTCTAACTGCATCTCAAGGTGGTGCGTGTGCAGTCACTCAAACTAAATGCTGTGTTTTTATGCCTGATGAATCTTCCAATATGTCATCTCTGCTAAAGCATATGAAAACACAGGTGAATGCCTGAAGTGATCCTACACCCAGTCTTGATTTGTTTTGTTGGCTCCCTTCAGGTATTGGTTCCCTTTTGCAATCTGGATTGCAATTCCTATATCTGTTACTCTTTGGAATTCTTGCATTAACCATAATATTCAAACTAATCACTGTTTGCTTTACCCAGTGCTGTAAGACTGGCATGCAGCCTAGAGTAATGATTGCTCAGTAAAATGATGTCACTAATAGATTTAATTATTTGTTTGGTGAAATGAGTTCCCTGATCACTGTGTAACTCAGTAGGAATTTGTCAAATAGGTATTATCCTTTCCAGTAATAACTTACCTACCGCTAAAGCCATTGCTCTCCTGCAAGGAAAAGCCTCAAGCCAATGTGAGAACGCACAGATCATTACTAAGATATTTACATCCTTGAGATGGTGGCATCTGAACAAAGTCCAATTGTCATTCCTCAGAGGGTCCTTTAGGAGGGGGAAAGTGCCTTTGTGATGGGTGAAGTGGTTTCCCTGGATTACACTTTGTGCATATAGCACAACGAGCATAGGCTTTATGAGCCGCTGTGGGAGAAACTTTCCAAAAGTATCGTTTTCCCCATGAAATCAGCTTTTCATCTGCTCAGTGGCTAATTCATGTATATGCTGGAGCAGTGGCAGTTGTGCTCCAATAGGCAAGATGGGTTTTTTAGGAGGCCCAAATGATATCTATGTGGTGGAGTAAAAAATTCCCTCTTTTCAATGACGTATTTTTTTCTCTTCTTCCATGGGGATTTCTCGAGGCTGTAGAAGGAAATCTTTTACTGGGTTAGCAGAGTTAATAGAAATGACGTGTATTCTTGAGGCTGGACGGTATGTCCAGCCTGATAATCTCCCTGCTCATCTTCCTAGTAAGACGCATCTGTAACCAAATTAGATAATAAAATGCAGTCATGGTCATTTCCTCCTGTGATGCTGGAAGCAAGTTAGCAGGATTAAGATAATGACTAGAATTACAAGTGAGAACATTAAACCAGGACATATAAAATTTTTTCAAAAATTTCATGTAATTTCTAAAACTCGTATTAATAACAATGTGCAGACAAGGACATTCATAAAAGATGTGGTTAGCATCACTTATTTAACAATGCTTTCCAAATAATTTAAGATACCAAACAAGCCTAATTAGTTCAGTATCTCCCTCTTTATAGAAGAGTGTAAAAATTCTTTGAGGAGTCCCAGGAAATTTTGGAATTTTGGAGTCTTTGCTTTTAAGTGCACTTTTTAAATTATCTTATCTAAGTGTAATATTCCTTCTAATGGCCAATATAATTGCCCTGAGGCTGGTGGCACTTTGGTGGCACCCTAAGCAGCAAATGGAGTGCAACTCGCATTTCTGTCTGACCATCTCTGATTGCAAAATGGGGTGCAACTGCATTTTTGTTCGACTGTATTTTCGGGCCCTCAACCTGACGATTATCAAGCCAAGCCCTCAGGACATAGAACAATCTTAGTAAGATTTCCTGTTTTTTGTAAATATTCATAGATTCTGGAACCTTAATTTTTGAGTAATTGTGCTGATGGTGGCACATTTGACTCTTTAGAGATAAAGGTTTCTCTGTTCCATGGCTCTTAAACCTAGTGCGCAGAAGATAAGATTTGGAAGCTCAAAGGAGCCCCAAAGTGGCCACTGTCATTTTAAATTACCCCAGGTTATCCCACCAGCCATTTACAGTTATCCCCGTTTGTGAAGCACTCGCAAGTGTCGGAATGAAGCCAGCCAGCGTTCCCAGGGGAGGCTGCCTGTTTGGGAATCGGTCGGCTCTTAGAAGTGCGACTTCCATTTTAATTTTAGTTCCGTTTTACTGTAAAGTCTGAGCAATTTCCAGGGACACTGTAGTGGGTCAGAAATGAGCTGTTTGTGAGTGTCACTCCCTGAAAAGGCGTGAACACCTGAACGCCCTCTTACGTGCCTCGGTTTCTGCCGCCGGTGGTGTCTGATTGCTGCGGGCGCTGAGTGTTGGACGACAAACCCATCTGTGCGGGCACCCGGATGGGCCTTGAATTAATTAACGCGAATGATCACGACGGCGTTTCCTACGGGACCACTACACGTCAGGAGGATTGATCCTCTGGCTCTTGCACTAGGTTCTCAGTCACCTGAGAGTGCCTTTGGCTGGAAGGAGCTGGTGTCCCTTTTCTTCGGAGCTGAACAAGTTCAGACCCTCATTTCTCTATCGTACAATTTGTTTAGATGTTATAGACACAATTCTGTCCAATTTAAAGCCAAATTAAAAAGATCAGCCTGCCCCATTCGCTCCAAAGTTCTTCCTAGGCTCCCTGGCCTCGGAATCCCCCTAGGTTTCTCTTACCTAGGAAATGTACCCCCTTAGGACACCTAGTCTTAAGGCTTGAAACAGCTCATGTAAAAGTCTGGACCATTCACTTAACACAAGGAGGTCTGGGTTTCAGGAGAACTGACCAGGGTCGCCTGAAGAATACAGTGAACCTGGGGGTGGGTGGTAGAATTGGCCCGTGCTGGTACCGCAGGCCAGTCCAGTGTAGATTGCAGGAGCTGTCATGTGGGTTTCTCTGAAATCCTGCCAAATACACCAAAAAATGTCGATGCAAATAATCCGAAAACAATCTACAAATCAAATTGGCGTGAGTTTATTATATGAGTCAGTTTTGAGGAATATAACCCAGGAGAGCGACCTTCCCAAAGGAAGGAAGCACTATGAAGAAATGGGGTGGACAGTGTGGTTACTTACCGTGTTGGAACAAGGAACATGCATCAAATATGACATTTACTACAGTCACAGGATGTTTTGCTGGTACAGCAGTTCAAAGGTCACAAGATGAGCACAGTAGGTCAGTAATGAGTCCTCAGTTTGTGGGAAGAAATGCTTATCTTGAAAGACATTTTGATATGGAGGTGAAGAGTATCTTTATCTTTAAGGGCATCGTTCTCGGCTTTGGGACACTGAAAATGAAAATGTTTATGGCAGATGTACAATTCATGCTTGACAGGTCACGTCAGGCCTTTATGGAAAAACAAGGTCAGGCTGAATTAGTTTTAAACCAAGTGGCTTCCTCATCTACCTCAATATTTAACTTTTCTTAGTCTTTTCATTTCTTCACCATCGCCAATGTTGACGAGTTTGGCAAAACCCCTGACAGTGTCCTGGCTAGAGGGTGTTAGGCCCACAGAGCCCACTCCCCCGTCTCTGCCCAGGTTCTGACAAGACAATTATCACCTTGTGCATTGATTGGGGTGCTTGGTACCCCTCCTGGTCCCCACGCTCTCTGCCCTGGCTATGGTGGTGGGGCTGGTGTCGAGGAAGATCAGTCACTCCTGGGATCGTGACAGGATTCTCAGGCACCAGGCCGAGCTGTCCCCGGATCCCTGTGGGGGCGGGCCGCCGTGGCTGAGAGGGCGCGACCCTGCGATTTGGGTGTTTAGACCACGGGGCTTTATCAGAATCCACACATGGCCCCCTCTGGGTCTGAAGTTCCCATTCTTTCAGGCAAATCCTTTCCCATGAGACAGTCGGTGAGGCTGTGAATTTACCTTGTGCTGAAATTTTGCGAAATGTATTGGACTCTGGGTCTGGCTTTCAGGAACGTTCGCCCTGTGGTTACGAGAGAGAAGAGAGGCTCTGAAGGTGTTCATCGAAGCCCTTCCCATGGCCCTGACCCGAACTGGGCTGTCAGAGCCGAGGCTCGCCTGTTGCTGCAGGCCCTCCAGAGCAGCGGGAAGAGGTCAGCCCGGCCCACCACCTGGCAATGCTGGTTCCTATCCTCACCTCACCTAACCTGTCTCCACAGCGCCTGGCCCCAGCCTTGCCTCCATTCGGCACCTCATTGCGGGCAGCTGCAGAGGCCACCTAAGAGCCGGATTGGCCGCCACGTGCCTTGGACCACCAGCATCTCATTCCTGCCGTGGCTCGATCGCTGCCCCCATCACCACCAGGGCAGGTAAGTGATGCCAGTCCCACCTTTGAGGTCTGCTTGCCGGAAGTACTTTTCACCTATTGCTGTGCACGTCTGGGTTGGATCTAGGAAACATAACCCCTGCAGGCATTTCAGGCGGGACTGATGCCTCCCAGGAGATCAAACGCATATAAAATCGTAAGAGGAGCTGGAGGTGTGTGGTCAGCAGGAACCGTCACTGGCTTCCCGAGTCGCCCATGTTGGTGTCCTGGGGAATCTCCTTATGTTCGCTGCTGCAGGAGGCTGCCCAAACCTGCCTGGCACCACGTCGAGGACCCATGGCAGGCCACTCACTTGAAATCTCCAGGAAAGGCCCCGATTCTCTTTGTGGCGTGGTTCCAGATGTCACTCCAGAATGGGTGGAAGCTCAGGTGTGTGATGGGTCCATGAGGACGAGGATGCAGGGACAGGGCCACTGTCAATGTCCTCTCCCAGCTTGGGCTCTGCAGTCACTGGGAGGGGGCTTCTTGCTCGCCTCACGGCTCTGGGGGGTCCTGGGGTCCTTCGGCCACCAATTATCTGCTCATTTGCCCAGATGACCCACCTCATCCTCTATGCCCCACTCCGCCTTATACTGGACACTCGCCAGCTTCCCCCTTGTCCCTGTTGTGTCCAGCTCCCAAGATATATTTGTAATTATTTGTGACCATGATTGTGAGCTATTGTCACAAGTCCTCACGCTTCCGGAAACACACTGGAATCAAGACCATGCAAATGGGAAAAGCTAAGCCTGGTTATTGGGAGCTGCAGCCGGGAGGTCGGGGCAGGAGGGAGCGTGGGAGCCTTTGCAGTGTTATTACATGTACACATGTTCACTGTTACTGTGTGCATACATATCTCCATACACGTGTCTGTAACGTGGACCTGTCATACATATCACACAGTCTGCACGTTGCTGTGTTAAAAGGTTTTCTATGTGTAGAAAGCTTCTTTACAGGCAAAGGTGGGACTCTGGGACACTTAATGGGGTCCTGGGGAAGCGAAGTGTCCCGTGATTGCTTGGGGATCACATTTGCCTTTCTCTGGTCAGTCCCAGTTTGGAAATGGGGAGAGAAATTATGGGGCCGTCAGTCACTGATCGAGGCCAGGAGGTTCGGGGCGACTGTCCGGGGTGGTTGTTCACTCCCCGGGCTGTCGCTGGAGACAGAGGTCTGACTTCCTGCAGGTCGGAGCGCAGAGAGCAGGCCGCTGCCCCGGCTGTTCCTGCCGTGAGGGGTTGGCGTCCTGGTGTGGCTGCAGGTGGTGGTCAGGGCTTGTGTTCACGTGCAGTCTGGCCGCTGTCTGTTTGTGTGTTCAGTCTCTAACCACAGTCCCTACGCAGCGTTTTCTGAATGTGAATGTCCGTGAGGATCGGCCGGCACCACAAATCTCCAGTGGGTCCCGGCCCCTCCTGGAGAGACTCCCGCAGACCCCTGTGTGCACGTGTGGGGACGTGGAGTAGGCAGCGTGTCCATACTTTTAAAGTGACCCTCAGGTGATGCACCCGGTCTGCAGCCAGTGGGATAACCCCGGCTGGGGCCATGGTCCTCATCAGCACCCAGAAACCGGACCTTGGCCTGGCTGAGAGGAAGTAGAGGGGATTTAGAGTGAGAACGGAAACAAAGGCTTATCTCGTGCTCATGACAATACATACAAAAACGAAGGCCCCTCCCGTGTAACTGAGATCTTTGCAGCTTTCTGCTGTGACCCCGGGTGTGCTGGGCACGTGGGTCCCAATCCAGAGCCCCCAGGCTCTCTTTCCCACAAAAGGTGCAAAGCGACGTGCTGCGTCCTGACGCAGTTTCTGGGCCTCGCCCCCATCCTTGGATCTCAGAACAGCCTCTGCCAGGTCCGGCCTTTTGGGCTGAGCGGGTGTGGTTGAGACAGCTAGAGGGAATCCTCCAGTCTCCAACCCACACAGCTCCTCCCCGGGTTGTGTCCCACGGGGGCTTCACTGTGAGAGACTTGGTGCAGTCCTTCCATGTTCACCAAAGTCATCCTGGGAGGTGTGGGGGTGGACAGTACCCTGGGGGTCCCATGACACTTCACCCCCAAGTCCACCTGGAAGCAACATATCTGATTCCACGTTGCCCTTGGTGAGAGAACATTCTAGAAACCCTGAAGGAGCTCAGGTAAGGGGCGACCTGTCCACCGTGTCCAACCCAGATAATTGGAGTGGGTTGTCTTCTAGAACAAGAGGCGTGGTGTGGTCTGCTCACATGATTTCTCTGGAATCAGCTCCGTTGCGCCTGGCCCTCAGCTTCTGTCCAGGAGAGTCCTCGGGACTCGCCCCTCAGGCTGTGGGTGCTCTGGACCCCCTGGCTGTGCCGATGACCTGCACCTGCCCCACCACCCTGTTGTGGGGCAGACTCTGACCTGCTGGCTCCCTGGTCATGGGTGGTCTGCTTGTCAGGAGGACCAACCACCCGGCCAGCCTGCAGGAGACCAGAGGGAGGTGGTGCTGAGACACCGCCTGGCTCTCTCCATGCAGGCCAAGGGGTGCCAGAGGGTTTGCTGCCCCCTCAGCAGATGGCTCGCTCCTCCCCAGGGGTATGGACCTGGCCTCCCCTCGAGGTCTCAGCCCTGCCCCCTCCTGTCCTCTACTCAGTCAGGCGAGGGCTTGCTCTTGTCGGGGAGGAGGTTTCCTTGCTACCATGTTAGGTCCTCTTCCTGGAAAAGGATTGGTGTTTATGTCAGGGGGCAGTTAGCTTGACAGGACTCAGACTCCACGTCTGTGTGCCGTGTGGTTGGCCGGAGCCGAAATCCCGCAGGTCTTCCAGCCTCCCAGCTGGCGTTTTTTGCTGGGCCCTTTGTGGTTTCCCTACACATGCACATGAGGGATCAGCCGAGGGTCTGAGTGGAGTTTCCATGCAGATGTTGGGGTTCCCCTTGGTGGCTCCCTCCTCTAATGGACATGCCCGCTTTGTTTCCAGCTGCTCTTGAAATGCAGCCCTGAATCCACGACCTGACCCCTCTGCCAGGATGGCTGCCGTGTCTGCTGTGTTCCACCTGCACCTGTTGCATGGCCTGGGGTGCACCTTCAGACGGACCTTTTGAGGATGCTCTTCTGCAGCGTCTGCCTGCTCTGGCCATTCTCCAGCGCCTTCAGGTCATTGTCATTTTGAACAGTTTTCCGGAGTTGACGATTGCTGCCTGCAAGGGTTCTTCTGGCACACGCTGCTCCCCGTCTGTGGGAATCGGAACTGCTTTCTCCCAGGTGGGTGTTCCTGTTCGTTTCCCTTGTAACCAGTGTGGTTCAGCATCCTTTTCCTATGTTTGAGGCTATTAGGATATCTTTTGTGAGACGTCTGTCCAATTTGCCCGTTTCTGTACTGAGTTATGCCGTTTTCCTAGTTGATTTGCGGGAGTTCTCTGTGTGTTCTGGGCATGTTGTCAGTTGTATGTTTGTAGGAAATATTGTGGAAGACTTTGAAATGGACCCAAGATGATTTCTTCTGTCTTCAATGGGCGCAAGGCATTGTCTTGCACCCCCTTCCAGGTTATCTGATTCAGGCGGGGCTCCACACTCCTCGTTGTCTTTGAGCTGTTGTGTGGCTCACAGCCCCCACACTGTCCTCTCCAGCACCGGTCACAGTGTGCTTCCCTCACTGTTTGGGCGATGATTTACTTCATGTCTGGGGAGATGGACGCAGGGGGATACTGCGTGGGAGAGGCTGGAGCAGACACAGGCTGGGGAGGGTGGGGTGCATTCTGCTGGGTGCGTTAGGGAAGATGACAGAGTAGGAGGCGTGGAGCTCAGAGCCAAGAGAAGGGTGTGCAGGGGTCTGCCGTTGCGTATAGGGAGGGACACCAAGAGAAGGGAGCAGCATGAGCAGAGACTCGGGTTGGGGGCAGGGCGAGAGACCCAGGTAGTCGATACCTGAGTTCCAGGGGGCAGGGCACTGTGTGTGTGTGTTCCTGGACCTAACTGCCCTGTTTTGGGCTGAGATGTGTCCCCCAAATTCAAAATTGATGCCCTGACCCCCGGACCACAGAATGTGGCGATATGGTATTTCAAGAGGTCATCAGTTAAAATGGGGTCAGTAGGCTGGGCCCTAATCCAACGGGACTGGTGTCCTGTAAGAAGAGGGATGAGGACACTGACACTCACAGAGGGAGGGTCTGTGAGGACACGGGGAGAAGAGGCCGTCTACACACCCAGGAGAGAGGCCTCAGCAGAAGCCCACCCTGCGGACAGCCTGCTCTGGGCCGTCCAGCCTCCAGACGTGAGAGAATAATGTCTGTGGTTCAGGCCGCCCAGGCTGGTTGTTGTGGCAGCCCGTGCTGACTCCTGCACACCCACCGGGGGGTGTTGCTCGTGGCCGCGGCCAGTGCTGGCAGCTCCTCCTGCCCCGGCCCCAGCCTCGCCCTGCTCCCCCCAGGGCGCAGGGCAGCCCCCTCGCCCCTCCTCGTTTCCCCATTTCTGGGCCCCCTTCCTCACCCACGGATCCCAGGGGCTGGAGGAAAGCCGAGGGTGGGAGGGGAGGGAGGGCTGGAAGGTTCTGGAGTTGTGAGGGTGCGGAGGGAGCCCCTGATGCACGACTCGGCCAGGCCGGATTTCACGAGGCGCCTCAGTATAGTCTGGTATAGAATTTTTAAGGATGTTTTATTGTTGGTTGAGACAAAGAAACAGTGAAGAAAATCAATGGGCTCCAGAAATTTAAAAAGAAGGAAAAAAGCTAGCCAACCTACAACTGTGGTGTTTCCTTTGAGCAATCTCTCTGGGCACTGTCCCCCCATAGTCGGTTTAGGGGTCCGCCTCTCCTTCCCGTGCAATCTGTGTCCTTCCCATCCAGAGATGCCAACTTGACATTCACTCAGAGATGTGAGGGGAGATTTGGTTCCAGGAGTCGTGACGCCGCTGGTCTGAGCTTGGTCCACCTGGCCCAGGTCACCGAGGCCACAGGCTCTGTTTTTGGTGGTCTCGTCTCTCACCCCTGGGCCATGGAGCAACCCGGAGTTGCTGTGGAACGTGACTCAGGCCCCTCTTCCGGAGGCCATTTGGCCGGACACTCACCCCCTCCCCAGGTGGTGCTAGCCCCACCTGCCTGGGCTTCTGCTGTGGCCGAGGCCCAGGCCCTCCTCTGAGCAGTCTCCTTGGGGAGAGGTGACCTGAGTGACCGTTAGGGGAACATCCAAAAGCCACCCTGTTGGTGGACGATGGCCCCATGTCCTCCTCGCCTTGGTGGCAGATGTTCCCACAAAGGATCTGAAACCACGTCTCCTCTCAGAAACCCTGCGTCCTGGAGCGTGGCATGGACATGGTTTGCACGAAGGCCCGTCCCTGTCCAGACAGACAGGGAAGGTCAGACTTCTGCCTCCTCCAGGGTGACCACACATGCTGACCCCAGGGCCGTCCTGGTGAGGGACTCTTGGCCCTGATCCTCAGCATCCACATGGCCCTGGCGTTTCTTGGTGGCTGATGTGGAGGGGCCGTCGGGTGTCCATCAGCTCAGTTTGGGGTTACAGTTGCCATCTACTCAGGTCTCCGAAGGAGGTCAGGCAGCAGGATTCTGTGTGCAGTGGCTGTGAGACCGGAGGGCGCAGTGCAGGCCAAATGTTGCTGTGAGGTCAGGGCTGGTAGGCTAGAGTTTGGTGAGGTCAGAGGCAGAGGAGCAGGTCTGGGCGGCAGGCTGCAGTTCATGAACCGACAGACTCGGATCCTGTCCAAAGTCTGGGGTAGCCCTGGACACTCACCCAGGACTCGTGGCCTTAGGCTGCCGGCCTGATCATGTTTGTGTAGTCGGGGACGATCGTCCGCTTCAGCTCCACCACCGAGGAGAAGATCCACTTCACCTGCAGCGGGCGGGTGAGGGGGTGAGCATGGCCTGGACCCCAACATCAGCCTCCCAGTAGGGATTGCCCCCTGCACCCGGGGCCACCTGACAGTGGGGAGGGTCTGGGTGTGGATGACATGGGGATAGTGAGTGGACAGAGAGGGCATAGCATAGGGACAGTGAGGGAACAGTGAGAGGGCAGTGAGCGGACAGAGAGGGGACAGCAAGGGGACATGGTATGGACAGTGAGACAACAAAGAGGGGACATAGTGGGGACAGCGATAGGATAACAAAGGGAGAGAGAAGATAGTGAGGAACAGTGAGGACAGTGTGGTGAAAGTGTTGGGACAGTCAGTGGTCAATTGGGGACAGAGAAGAGATAGTATGGGTACAGTGTGGAGAAAGTGAGGGGACAGTGATGGGACGGCAAGGGGATGGTGTGGGACAGTGTGAAAACATGGTGGGGACAGTGAGGTGATAGCAAGGGGATGGTGAGGACAGTGTGTGGACATCAAGGTGACAGCGAGGCGATGACGTGAGGGCGGCCTGGCCCACCTTGAAGAGGGTGACGGTGGCGCTGTAGCACACGCTGAGGAGGAAGAGTGTGATGAAGATGGAGATGGTGGTCCACAGCCCGTCCAGCTCCCCGTCCTGGGTCTCGGCACAGCTCTCATCCAGGACCATCTCTGGACAGGGAGGGGTTGGTCAGTGCTGTGCCTGCCCGAGGGGGCCTGGCACAGGGTCGGTGGGGCCTCGGGGGGTGATCCCCTCTGTGGCAGGGTGGGCGGGGCAGGCGGGACCCTGAGATCAGTCTCTGGGCACTGGTCTCAGGTCCCCCATTCCTCCAGCTGGGACCCTAGGTCTTGGCTGACACCTCTGATCCAGATCTCGGCCTGGCCAGTTGGGGACCAACGCTCTCCTCTGCTCTGCCCTGCGCTGGGGCCCTCTGGGGAGAAGGGGGCCTGACCCCTGCAGGATGGCAGCTCAGGCCCCGTATCCTCTGCCCTAGAGACCAGGCCCAGAGGATGGGAGGTCAGCAGAGCCTGTCCACACCTGGGCCCCTGCCCCAGGGAAGGGCCGAGACAGGGCGGGGTGTGTCCCCAGGGCATGAGCGGTGGGAATGTGGGGACAAGCAGGGTGGGGGGATTTCTGTGTGTTGGGGGGTGTGCCCCGGGGAAGGGGAGGCCCGGTTGTCAGAGCTGGTCAGCGGGGTCCAGGTGAGGGCCAGGCCTGAGCAGCCCAAAGGGCGATGGAGAGTGTGGGAGCATCCGGTGTCCACGGTGAGGGTTCAGAGGACTGGGCTCCCTGCTCTGTTGGGCAGGTGCAGGTTGCGCTTGTGTGAGGCCCAGTGTGTAAGGCCTGCTGTGTGTGCACACATGTGTGTGTGTGGAGGTGGTGTGTGGGCTGGCACTGCTGGGTGAGAGGGGCTTGTTTTCAATGGGTTTGGGCTCGGTGTCCATGTGGGTGTCAGGGATGGTCTCCCCCCTGGATACTCAGGGCCACCTGCCTCTGCCCCTTTGGGGACCAGGGGTGAGTGTCCCCAAGAGGGGACAGGCCAGGCTCCAGGTGGGACAAGGCCAGGCAGAGCCACTTCTCCTGAGGGAGGGTGGGGGTCTGATCTCAGAGTGCCCGAGGGCAAAGGAGAGCCTGTCCCCATACGATGGGCCAGGCAAGTCTCCTGTGAGGGCCAGAACCACCAGGTGGAGCTCTCCAGTGACCCAGTGGATAGGGAACCCAGGGGCCACTGTCCCACAGCTTGGGCTCCTACACAAGAAGGACAAGCTGCACACACGTTTCCCTGGGGGCTCTGGAGGGGCTTCTCCTGTTCCCTGGCCACACTCCAGCCCTGAGCAGCTGCTGGCTGGAAGGAGGCCCAGAGGAGCTGCCGCCTCTGGGGGAGCCCCCTCCCCTCCTCCGGCTGCCCCTCCAACCTTCCTGGGCGGCCTGCACAGACGGGAGCTCTGGTTCCGGCCAAGCGGGACCGTGTTTCTCCCATAAAGGTGATAATTGTGGTCTCAGAGCTGGGCTGCCCTGCCGCCAGCTGGCCTGGCCACACACCTGAGCTCTGCCTCGCAAAGAACCATGACAGCGTTGCAGGGTCCCAGGGCCATGCTGGGTGCTTTTATTTCATGCTGGAGTGCCCTGGAGGTATGTACACAGGCATGGGGGCTCTGGTGTCCTCGCTGGACCTTGAGAGCCCGCAGGGAGGAGGGTGGGCTTGCTGGGGTGCTGGGCGTGTGGCTCATTTACCCGGAGACTGGGAGATGGATTTCTGCCTGTAGTGATTGTGGAGAGCCTCATGCATCACCCCACATGTGAACACTTCTCCCTGCTTCCACCTGTTCGTCTCCACCGAGAGCTTGCTGTACAGGAAGTAAGACCCGTCGCCGTCCCGCTGGGCTGGGGTGGTGCTGTACTTGGCCTCTGGCTCTGGATGCTCATTGCTCTGCCACTCGACGTAGATGTCAGGTGGGTAGAAGTCTTTGACCAGGCAGGTCACGCTGACTGTGTTCTTGGACAGCTCCTCCCGGTGTGGGGCCAGGACATACACCTTTGGGTCCCGGGCCTGCCCTGTGGGGATAGGGGTCAGCACAGACAGTCATTCCCTGGGCAGCTCCCTGGGAAGCCTCCCCATGACCATCTGTCCTGCTCCGACCTTTGGCCTTGGAGATGGTCCTCTCGATGGGGGCGGGAAGTGCTCTGTTGTTCACCCTACACTTGAACTCCTTTCCACTCAGCCAGTCCTGGTGCTGGACAGGGAGGACGCTGACCACGCGGTAGGTGCTGTTGAACTGCTCCTCCTTTGGCTTCCTCCTGGCCGTGAGCACCTCTGTGCCATCCATGTACCATTTGAACTGGACTTCAGGGTCTTCATGGCTCACGTCCACCACCACGCAAGTGACCTCGGGTGTTCGGGAGATCATGAGGGTGTCCTTGGGTTTCGGGGGGAAGATGAAGACTGAAGGCCCTCCTGGGAGGTCAGGAATTGGGGCGGGAGACATGACAATGGGGGATTAGCACATGAGTGGGCCTCCTCTTGGGCACTCGTCTCCCCATGGGCCACGCCTGTGCTCGGGCCACCTCCTGGGGGTGGAGGGTGAGGCCTGGCTGACTCACCTGGGCATTCAGGACACTTGTGGCCGCACTTCAGGTCTTTTATGGCTGCAGAGAGAGCAGACTGGGGGTTACTGGGGCTGGGGAGAGATGGCCTTGGGGTGGGCTTAGGTCAGGGCCAGGTTTTGCAGGTCTGAAACCAATGCCCACCTCTGTGGGGCCAGGAACTGGGTGAGGGGTGTCCAGCCTGCCCCCTCCCTGGGTGTGGCAGAAATGCCCAGAGAACCCCCTCTCTCAGCTTGGGAGGCCTCCCCTGCCACCCTGGGGTCCAGGCAGGAGGGATGACCCCGGGCCTGTCTCGCAGGGAATGCCCTCCCTGTGGCCTCTCCTCTCACCGATTCTCTTGTCCACCTTGGTGCTGCTGGCCGGGTGGGCTACGTTGCAGATGTAGGAGTGGCTCTCCAAGCTGCTGGTGGGCACGGTCACCATGCTGCTGAGGGAGTAGAACCCCGAGGACTGCAGGACGGATGAGAAGGTGTGCACACCTCTGGTCAGTGTGCCTGAATTCCAGGACACGGTCACCGGCTCTGGGAAGTAGCCAGAGACCAGGCAGGCCAGGGCCACCGTGGAGCCAGAGGTGGTCCCACAGCAGGGGGCCAGTGGGAAGACCGACGGGGCCGTGGTGGAGGCTGCAAGAGAGGAAGCTGTGTGACCACCAGGCCTCACCCTGCGAGGGCCTGGGCAGGGCGTCAGGTGCCCTGGCCTGGGGAACAGGTGAGCCCAGCCCCTGTGTGCTTCCTGAAAGTCTGCAGACTCCATGCAGGTTGTGGCTCCCTGTCCCCCAGGGCTGGTGCCTCTGTAGCCACAGGCTCTGGACTGGTCCCCAGTCAACACTGGCTGACCACTTGGATTAGAGCCCCTTCAGGGCCCCTGCCCCCTTGTCCTTGCTCAGCCCTCCTGCAGGTGGCCCCCTGATTGAGCCCTCTGTCTGAGACCTAACTGGAGGTCCCTGATCCTGGCCAGCTTCTACTGGTCCTACAACCCGCTGTCCTATCTCCCCAGCCTGGCCCTGCCCTGGGCGAGCATGCACCTCTTCAGGTGCTACGGACCTCTGCCTCAACACTGCCTGTGGCTATTCCTGGCTCCTCAGCCTAGAGCCTTTGCCGTGACCTATCTCTGCTCACTAGGCCCCGTGTCTTCTGAGTCTGCTCTGTAGCCAGACACTGGGGGCCCTCCTCCCCCACCTTGCCCTGACCCTGTCTGTGCTCTTGTCCCCATCCCTGCTCCGGACCCTGTCATTCCCTGGACCACGTCCCTGCCCAGGACCCTATCCCTGCCCTTGACCCGATCCCTGCCCTGGACCCTGTCTCTGCCCTTGACCCGATCCCTGCCCTGGACCCTGTCTCTGCCCTGGACCCCATCCCTGCCCTGGACCCCTTCTCTGTCCAGGACCCCATCCCTGCCGTGGACCCTGTCCCTGCCCTGGACCCCGTCTCTGCCCTGGACCACGTCCCTGCCCAGGACCCTATCCCTGCCCTTGACCCGATCCCTGCCCTGGACCCTGTCTCTGCCCTTGACCCGATCCCTGCCCTGAACCCTGTCTCTGCCCTGGACTCTTCCTACCCTGGACCCCATCCCTGCCCTGGACCCCGTCCCGGCTCTGGACCATGTCCCTGCCCTGGACTCTTTTCTGCCCTGGATGCTCTCCCCGCCCTGGACCCCGTCCCTGCCCTTGACCCCGTCCCTGTACTGGACCCCGTCCCTGCCCTTGACCCCGTCCCTGTACTGGACCCCGTCCCTGCCCTTGACCCTGTCCCTGTACTGGACCCTGTCTGTGCTCTTCTTCCCATCCCTACCCAGGTCATTGTCCCAGCCCTGGACTCCGTCCCTGCCCTGGATGCTGGCTTTGCTCTGGACCCTGTCTAGGCTCTTGTCCCTGTCCCTGCCCTGGACCCCATCCCTGCTCGGAACTCTTTTCTGCCCTGGACTCTCTTCCTGCCCTGAATCCTCTCCCTCCCCTGGACCTCGTCCCTGTCCTAGATCCCATCCCTGGGAATCTCCTGCCCACCCTCCCCTCCAGTCCCTGTGGCTCCACAGCCCAGGCTCCTAAATCTGCCTCTGGGCACACCCGTCCCTCCTCAGGTCTTCCTGGCATGGCTTCTTGAGCTCACCTCTGGCCTCTCCCACCCTGCGCCCCTGTCCTCTGCCATCCCTGCTCTTGGGCCTGTCAGGCTCCTTGCTCACTCCAGAGCCCTCCTCCAGCTACGGTCCTTCCTGAGCCAGCCTGCCCCTCGGCCCTCCTCTCCCCTCGGTGCCAGCATCCTCAGGCCCCAGTGTGGGCTGGGGTGCACCCTCTACCCACACACCTGGGCCAGGCCTGTCCCCTGTGGCCCTGACTGCTGTCTGCTCAGCCCCAGGGCCCTGCCTGGCCTCCCCCGAGGCTGGCTGCCCAGGGCCAGGCCCCAAATGGTCCCTCACTTTTCCCTCCACTGGTTCCACCGCCCTCTGCCATCCCACACTGCGTCCACATGTCTATCCCTTCTGTCCCAATTCCCCACAAGCTCCCTGGAACAGGGCTGGTGCCCCTGTACCAAGAACTGCATCCTCTCTGGTCCGCTGAGGGGTGACACCTGCCCCTTCAGTTCCATGGACCTTCCATCGCAAGGTCCTCTCTCCATCCCCGCTAAACATCCACCTGGCCCTCAACCAGTTGACACTCTCCTCCCTGCAAAGGGAAGAGACCTGAGCCCCACGAGCCCCCAGCTGTCCCTATTCCTACTACTTGCTCAGCTCCCGACTGTCCAGGGCCCCGATTAGCTCAGGCCATCTGCCTCTTGGCCCCTGAGCTCCTGGGCAGCCCCCTGTCCCTCCAGCCCTCCCACCTGCCCCTGCTCACCTGTAGCTGCTCTGCCCCTCACACCTGGAGCTCATGGTCCACAGCAGCCACCTCCCCTCCTGCCCTATGATCCCCTTCCTGACTGGTCCCTGAGCTCAGCCCAGGACCGCTGGGTCTCCCCAGGGCTGCCTCTGCCCCTCCTGCCTGCCCAGAGCCCTCAGCCCAGGTTCACCCTCACTTCTGGTCTCAGTCCTTTTCCAGGACTGGACTTGCCTCCTGGAGCCACCAGGTGCCCATCTTCTCTCTGGCCAGCTCTCCCTTGGCAGAGCCCCTGCCCTGGTCCCCTCCTGGAGGAAGTCTGGCCCCAGCCTGGCCTCACTCTGTCCTCGCCCCTAACTATCCTCGGAAGCCCCGTCTGGAAGTCCCTTCTGGACACTGTTCCCTCCAGTTGCTGGGTCAGCTGCCCTGTGCCCACCAGCTCCCAGCCCCTGGAGCCCCGGCTCCTGCTCCTGACCCTCACTGCCTGGCTCCCGACGCCCTCCCGTAGCCCACTGAGCTCCTGCTCAGCCTTGTGCTGTCTGAGTTCTGAGCACACGGGAGCCCACGCTGGCCCCTCCTGCTCTGCTCCTGGCTCATCTGCTGCCCTCCGCCCTGGTCATAGCCCAGGACCCTATGGCTGCCACCTCTGACCCTGCCCTGGGGCTCGAGTCAGCTCCATTTGCCTGGAGAGGACACTTAGGCCCCTTGGGGGTCCACTTTTTCCCCTGTGCTGAGCCAGCCCCCTCCCTGTGCTCCACCCCATCTGTCCATCCCGGCGTCTGTCCTGCAGCAGCTCAGTTTCTGCCCGGCCCTGCCCTCAGCACAACTGGCCAAGCAGGGCCCTCAGTCTTCCAGTCTCCCAGCCCATCACGTTTTTTGAAGGCCCTGGGTCCTGCAGTCCAGCCAAACTCCATCAGCCACTGGTGAATCTAGCTCTGTTGGTGAGGGCATGTCCCCGTTCACGGCTCCCTGGTGCCTAATCTGGATTGACGCTGTGGCCTGTGGGCAGCTGCCTTTCCCCATGCTGGCTCAGCAGCTTGAGCCCCTCTGTGACATCCCTGAAGCCCTGGTTTCCCCTCAGCTCCTGCGGTTGGTTCCACTGCCCCCACTCTACTCCCTCCCTCTGCTCTGTGGGACCCGACTCACCGAGGGTGGGGGCCGTGGAGTCAGCTCCCCCGCAGCCCAGCCTGGGTCTCCGAGGATCCCCCGCCCCCTCCCTGCTCTGGACCCTGGCACATGTGGCTCCTTGTGGCCCCGCACTCTGTGCCCACTGCCCCGCTCCTGGGAGTTAAAAGCTGGGTCCTCGGAGGTGTGAACACCCTCCTGACAGGCCTGCAGAGACTAAGAACGGGATTGAAACCAGGCAGCACCATCTGCTTCCTGAAGTTCCCTTTTCTTCTGGGTGGTTTCTGTCTTAGAGAGCCCGGGGAGAGTTCATACGTGGCCAAGGCTGCCAAACATGGGTGCGTGGGAGTGGGGTGTGGCGGGTGCCCAGGACCCAGGGGAGAGTGCAGGAAGCCCGGCCTCGTGCTGTTCTTTGCTCCCTGCCCCACAGGGATTATGCCCGCTTGACCCACCAAAGGTTGGGGTAACCAGGCCTCTCACCTGAGCCCTCTGGTCCCCCCGGCCCCAGTGGGCACCTCTTCCCGCCCAGGTCAGCGTGCAGTGTGGACACAGGCTGTCCTGCTCACAGCCCGCAGCCCAGCCCAGGGCCTCGTCCTGTCCACCCACCAGGAAGCCCTCCCGAGTAGAAAGCTGTCTTCCTCTGGGTCCCTGTCTCTTCCCTCCTTCCCTCTCTGGCTCCGTCCGTGGCCCAGATCTCTGGCCGAAGGATGTGCAACACCCAGTGTCAGAGGGAAGCAGTTCTCCCGGCCACAGCCGTGCTCTGGGGGACAGACAGATGTCTGATGTGCAAGGACAGAGGTCACGGTGGTCACTGGGGCCCCAAAGCGCTCCTCTGTCTGAGAGACAGCGTGTAGCCCTCGGCTGCTGCATGTGGGCCGAAATCCGGCTGTCCCCTGTAAGGGGTACATGGACCCTCAGTGTCTTGTGTCTTGGAGTGCTGCAACTCAGCCCTGGCCCCGTGCGCACCCCTGGGCCGTCCCGTATCTTCCACACAAGGCCTTGGATTGGGGATCCCTGGGAGGCACCCTGGCCCCCACCCGAGATTGCCAGGGGCCAGGAAGTGGATAGGGGAGGGCGGGGCGTGGCTCCTTCAAAGTGGTTAGTGGACAAGGCCCTGAGCTGTGGCCCCTTCAGGTGGGCTGGGAGCAGAATCCAAGGCTGTAGGAAGTGAACCATCTAGGAGGTGCCCTCAGACATAGGAGGCGAGCCGGCCCTACCATCCACTGGTGTTGGCAACATCCTTTGGCCTCGTGTGTCCCTGGAGCTGCCCGACGTCCTCCAACAGTCTCCTCTGGGTCCCTCCGGCCCCCTGCCATCAAGTCCTCAGGCCACTGCACACAGTTCAGGGTTTCTAGAGCAGTGCCCACATCCAGGTGTGAAATCCTGGTCCAGTGGTTTGTGGGTTGCAGTGGGTCGCCGCACAGTGAGAAGCTTCCACCACTACCCCTCGGACTTTGTTGGTGAGTTGGCGGCCTGCAGGGAGTGCAGGGCTCTGTGGGCAGGGGGCGCCCCTTTCTGCTCCACTCATGTCAGCGAGGGGCTGGAAGGCTCTGCCTGGAGTCCCGGGCCTGGGCTGGGCAGACGCGGGTTCCCCTCTGTCTCCATGAGCCTCTCTGCGGGGACTCCCAGCAGCGCCCTTCACGTAACTGGACTGCTGCTCGGTGCCCGGGCCTGACTCCCAGGAGAAGCCCTGTCTCCTTAGGTCCTGCTCTCAGAAATCCAGCCGCGGCCCCTCTGTGGCCCCGTCCCCATGGAGGCGGTCACATAGGTCCTGGGATCTGGGGACAGAAGCAAACTTCATCTCTGCATGGGGCTGGGCCAGGTGATGGAGGAGCCCATGGTCCTGGAAATGTTGCTGTGGCCACTTTGCAAAATGGCATCTGCCACAGCCTTGGTGAAGGGAGTGCCCTCTGGTCCCTCCCAGGATGAATCATGGGAAATCCACTGCACACTCCTGGCTCCTCCGGCCTGGCTTCCCCTCCACGATGCCCACATAGTTCTGCCATCTCTGCCACTTAAGGCAGGCCACCCTCGAGGTCACGACAGGGGCAATGGGTCACCAGCTCTGCTGTGAGCGTCACTGTGGTTGCCTAAGAAGCACGTTCACCTACGTAATTTCTGGTCAGTGAAATGCCGATGCAAATAACCATAATCAATCTATAAATTATAACTGGGGTGGGGTTATTATATGAGCCAATCAGAGGACTATATAGCCTGGGGGAATGGTTTTCCCCAAGGAAGGAAGCACTCCAAGGAAGCAGGGTGTACAGCGTGGTTATATACCATCTTGGAACAAGGAACATACGTCATGTATGACAGGAATATCCCTTTTACTATGGTCACAGGAAGGCTTCACAGCGCTGCAGGTCAGTGGTCACAATGGGAGCACAGTAGGTCAGTAATGAATCCTTAGTTTCTGGGAGGAAATGCTGGTATGGGGGGATATGGTTAAGGATATCATCCTCACCTTTGGGTCATTGTAAAGGTTTATGGCAGATGTACAATGCCTGCTCCACAGGTCACGTCAGTCCTTTCTGGAAAACATGGTCAGGCCAAATTAGTTTTCAACCAAAAACCACCTCATATAGCTCAATATATTAACTTTTCTTAGTCTTTTCATTTCTTCATCATCACCAATATTGACAAGAGTGGCAAAACCCCTGACAGTGTCCTGGCTAGAGGGGTTAGGCCCACTGAGAACACTCCCCCCTCTCTGCCCAGGTTCTGACAAGACAATTGTCACGTTGCGCATTGACGTGTGGTTCTCAGTACCCATCCTGGTCCCCACGCTCTCTGCCCTGGCTATGGTGGTGGGGCTGGTGTCGAGGAAGATCAGTCACTCCTGGGATTGTGACAGGATTCTCAGGCACCAGGCTGAGCTGTCCCCGGATCCCTGTGGGGGCGGGCCGCCATGGCTGAGAGGGCGCGACCCTGCCACTTGGGTGTTTAGACCACGGGGCTTTATCAGAATCCACACATGGCCCCCTCTGGCTCTGAAGTTCCCATTCTTTCAGGCAAATCCTTTCCCATGAGACAGTCGGTGAGGCTGTGAATTTACCTTGTGCTGAAATTTTGCGAAATGTATTGGACTCTGGGTCTGGCTTTCAGGAACGTTCGCCCTGTGGTTACGAGAGAGAAGAGAGGCTCTGAAGGTGTTCATCGAAGCCCTTCCCATGGCCCTGACCCGAACTGGGCTGTCAGAGCCGAGGCTCGCCCGTTGCTGCAGGCCCTCCAGAGCAGCGGGAAGAGGTCAGCCCGGCCCACCACCTGGCAATGCTGGCTCCCATCCTCACCTCACCTAACCTGTCTCCACAGTGCCTGGCCCCAGCCTTGCCTCCATTCGGCACCTCATTCCGGGCAGCTGCAGAGGCCACCTAAGAGCCGGATTGGCCGCCACGTGCCTTGGACCACCAGCATCTCATTCCTGCCGTGGCTCGATCGCTGCCCCCATCACCACCAGGGCAGGTAAGTGATGCCAGTCCCACCTTTGAGGTCTGCTTGCCAGAAGTACTTTTCACCTATTGCTGTGCACGTCTGGGTTGGATCTAGGAAACATAACCCCTGCAGGCATTTCAGGCGGGACTGATGCCTCCCAGGAGATCAAACGCATATAAAATCGTAAGAGGAGCTGGAGGTGTGTGTTCAGGAGGAAACGTCACTGGCTTCCCGAGTAGCCCAGGTTGGTGTCCTGGGGAATCTCCTTATGTTCGCCACTGCTTGAGGCTGCCCAAACCTGCCCAGCACCACGGCCAGGACCCCTGGCAGGCCGCTCACTCGAAATCTCAAGGAATTGCCCCAGTTCTCTTTGTGGTGTGGTTCAGGGTGCCTGTCTGGAGTGTGTGCGGGCCCAGCTGTGTGATGGGAAGGCATGGCAAGGGACACCATTGAGGCCCAGGGCCGGGGCTGCAGTCGCTGGGAGGGGGCTCCCTACTCACCTTGCTGCTCTGGGGGGTCCTGGCAGCCTTGTGTCACCCCTTCTCTGCCATTTCCTTGAGTGAGCTACCTACCTACCCATGCCCCTCTCTGCCTTACAGTGGACACTCGCCAGCTTCCCCCTTGTCCCTGTTGTGTCCAGCTCCCAAAATATATTTGTGATTATTTGTGACCATGATTGTGAGCTGTTGTCACAAGTCCTCACGCTTCCGGAAACACACTGGAATCAAGACCATGCAAATGGGAAAAGCTAAGCCTGGTTATTGGGAGCTGCAGCCGGGAGGTCGGGGCAGGAGGGAGCATGGGAGCCTTTGCAGTGTTATTACATGTACACATGTTCACTGTTACTGTGTGCATACATATCTCCATACACGTGTCTGTAACGTGGACCTGTCATACATATCACACAGTCTGCACGTTGCTATGTTAAAAGGTTTTCTATGTATAGAAAGCTTCTTTACAGGAAAAGGGGGTGCTCTGGGACACTTGATGGGGGTATGGGGAAGTGGGGTGTCCCATAATTGCTTGGGGATCACATTTGACTTTCTCGCGTTGGTCCTAAGTTGGAAGTGGGGACAGAAATTAGGTGGCCGTCAGTCACTGATCGAGGCCGGGAGGTCTGGGGCGACTGTCCGGGGTGGTTGTTCACTCCCTGGGCTGTCGCTGGAGACAGAGGTCTGACTTCCTGCAGGTCTGAGCGCAGAGAGCAGCCCGCTGCCCCGGCTGTTCCCGCAGTGAGGGGTCGGCGTCCTGGTGCGGCTGCAGGTGGTGGTCAGAGCTTGTGTTCACGTGCAGTCTGGCCGCTGTCCGTTGTGTGTTCAGTCTCTCACCACAATCCCTATGCAGCGTTTTCTGAATGTGAATGTTCGTGAGGATCGGCCGGCACCACAAATCTCCAGTGGGTCCCGGCCCCTCCTGGAGAGACTCCCGCAGACCCCTGTGTGCACGTGTGGGGACGTGGAGTAGGCAGCGTGTCCATACTTTTAAAGTGACCCTCAGGTGATGCACCCGGTCTGCAGCCAGTGGGATAACCCCGGCTGGGGCCACGGTCCTCATCAGCACCCAGAAACCGGACCCTGGCCTGGCTGAGAGGGAGTAGAGGGGATTTTGAGCGAGAATGGAAACAAAGGCTTATCTTGTGCTCATGACAATACATACAAAAACGAAGGCCCCTCCCGTGTAACTGAGATCTTTGCAGCTTTCCGCTGTGACCCCGGGTGTGCTGGGCATGTGGGTCCCACTCCTGAGCCCCCAGGCTCTCTTTCTCACAAAAGGTGCAAAGCGACGTGCTGCGTCCTGACGCAGTTTCTGGGCCTCACCCCCATCCTTGGATTTCAGAACAGCCTCTGCCAGGTCCGGCCTTTTGGGCTGAGCGGGTGTGGTTGAGACAGCTAGAGGGAATCCTCCAGTCTCCAACCCACACAGCTCCTCCCCGGGTTGTGTCCCACGGGGGCTTCACTGTGAGAGACTTGGTGCAGTCCTTCCATGTTCACCAAAGTCATCCTGGGAGGTGTGGGGGTGGACAGTACCCTGGGGGTCCCATGACACTTCACCCCCAAGTCCACCTGGAAGCAACACATCTGATTCCACGTTGCCCTTGGTGAGAGAACATTCTAGAAACCCTGAAGGAGCTCAGGTAAGGGGCGACCTGTCCACCGTGTCCAACCCAGATAATTGGAGTGGGTTGTCTTCTAGAACAAGAGGCGTGGTGTGGTCTGCTCACATGATTTCTCTGGAATCAGCTCCGTTACGCCTGGCCCTCAGCTTCTGTCCAGGAGAGTCCTCGGGACTCGCCCCTCAGGCTGTGGGTGCCCTGGACCCCCTGGCTGTGCCGATGTCCTGCACCTGCCCCACCACCCTGTTGTGGGGCAGTCTCTGACCTTCTGGCTCCCTGGCCGTGGGTGGTCTGCTTGTCAGGAGGACCAACCACCCGGCCAGCCTGCAGGAGACCAGAGGGAGGTGGTGCTGAGACACCGCCTGGCTCTCTCCATGCTGACCGAGGGGTGCCAGGGGCTTGTCACCCCCTCAGCAGATGGCCCGCTCCTCCCCAGGGGCCTGGACCTGGCCTCCCCTCGCAGTCTCAGCCCTGCCCCCTCCTGTCCTCCACTCAGTCAGGCGAGGGCTTGCTCTTGTAGGGGAGGAGGTTTCCCTGCTACCATGTTAGGTCCTCTTCCTGGAAAAGGATTGGTGTTTATGTCAGGGGGCAGTTAGCTTGACAGGACTCAGACTCCACGTCTGTGTGCCGTGTGGTTGGCCGGAGCCGAAATCCCGCAGGTCTTCCAGCCTCCCAGCTGGCGTTTTTTGCTGGGCCCTTTGCGGTTTCCCTACACATGCACATGAGGGATCAGCCGAGGGTCTGAGTGGAGTTTCCATGCAGATGTTGGGGTTCCCCTTGGTGGCTCCCTCCTCTAATGGACATGTCCGCTTTGTTTCCAGCTGCTCTTGAAATGCAGCCCTGAATCCACGACCTGACCCCTCTGCCAGGATGGCTGCCGTGTCTGCTGTGTTCCACCTGCACCTGTTGCGTGGCCTGGGGTGCACCTTCAGACGGACCTTTCGAGGATGCTCTTCTGCAGCGTCTGCCTGCTCTGGCCATTCTCCAGCGCCTTCAGGTCATTGTGTTTTGAACAGTTTTCCGGAGTTGACGATTGCTGCCTGCAAGGGTTCTTCTGGCACACGCTGCTCCCCGTCTGTGGGAATCGGAACTGCTTTCTCCCAGGTGGGTGTTCCTGTTCGTTTCCCTTGTAACCAGTGTGGTTCAGCATCCTTTTCCTATGTTTGAGGCTATTAGGATATCTTTTGTGAGACGTCTGTCCAATTTGCCTGTTTCTGCACTGAATTATGCCGTTTTCCTAGCTGATTTGCAGGAGTTCTCTGTGTGTTCTGGGCATGTTGTCAGTTGTATGTTTGCGGGAAATACCGTGAAAGACTTTGAAATGGACCCAAGATGACCTCTCTGTCTTCAATGGGAGCAAGGCATTGTCTTGCACCCCCTCCCAGGTTATCCGATTCAGTGGGGGCTTCACACTGTCCGTTGTCTTTGAGCTCTTTTACAACTCTGTAAGTTGTAGAGAGGCGAAGGCAATGGTCTCTCTTCTCTGGAAGGATGGTTGATTCATCCCTGCCTCCCCAGAAAAAGCTTGATGCATTCGAAAATTCATCTATTTCTAAATGCATGTATTTTTATCGTGATTCCTCTGTATCAATGAGGTACTTTGAATTCTACTTTGAACTAGTCGTAACCCCTTAATGAATGAGTTAAATACAATCTTTGAAATGTGTTCATTATCTGCCTACATGAGAGTCACGGTCATACCATGCTTTAAAACTTGTCCTGTAACAGGTTGCCAATGTCTTCTTCCCTATGGCCCCCCTTATGCTGGGTCCAGGAAGTTCTGTGCCTGGGGCAGGAGGCACAGGAGATCAGGTGTTGAGGAGCACGCCGGGGTAGCTGGCCACTCCGTTCCTCCAGGGCTCTGCGTCAGGGTCTCCCCTGGGACAGCTCCCCTCCTTCCCTTCTGTCATGTGGCCTCACAGCCCCCATGCTGTCCCCTCCAGCTTTTGTCACAGTGTCCTTCCTTCACTGTTTGCGGGATGAGTTACCTCATGTCTGCCTTGGCCCTGGTCTCTGAATTCCTTGAGGTCAGGGACCACGTCTGTCTCCATCAGCACAGGCAGCTCGATGTTGGTGATGATGGCCGAGTGCCCTGTGGTCACTAGGTGTCCAGTAGATGAGTGGATGGCATCTTCAGAGATCCTCCAGGGCTACCGTCATCTCCAAAATCTCCAGGTTGGAGGGACCGGGGCTGGTGGCCTGTCCCTGAGGGCAGGAGTCAGCTCAGGAGGGAGTCTTGAGGTGTCTAGCGGGCAGGGGGAGAACACGAGCTCTGGGCTCAGATGACGCGGGACAAGCCCGGAGACCCCTCCTCCCCACCAGGCAGAGGGCCACAGGAGTTCTAAGGCCTCAGTTTCTTCAGTGGTGACATTGTGACAGTGACCACAGCTTCTCAGGGTGTTGTACGCAGAGTGAGAGGAGGCCCCTTGACGGTCAGTCTCATGTGCCCCCCATCTGGGCTGGTCCATCAGACACTAGTCTAGGTGTTGCTGTGAAGGCATTTTGTAGACGTGCTTAACATCTGCACTAGTGGGCTTTAAATAAAGGAGATTACCTTCCAGAACGTGGGTGGGCCTCATCCAGTCAGTTGAAGCGCTTGAGAATAAAAACTAAGGTTTCCTGGAGGAGAAGGAATTCTGCCTCAAAACTGCAGCATCATCTCCTGCCTGAGGTTTTGCTCGCTGGCCTGCTCTACAGATTTCAGACTTGCCAGCCAGCCCCCAACGGGCACATGAGACAGTTCCTTGAAAGAGACCTCCCTACCATCTACGTCTGTGTCTGTGTGTGTATCTAGGTGCAGCTGTAGCCAATGACTATGTCTGCATCTCTCCATCTGGTGTCTTCATCATTGTCATCTCTCCGTCTTCACCCGTCTCCTAATGGTTCTGTTTCTCTTAAGAACCCTGACTAATAGTCTCTGAAAACACTGTAAAGTCAAAACACTGTGTGCATGTCTGATGTGGCTGTTACATTTGATGCCTGTTTTTGAGTTTCCCTCAAGTAGGAGCATTTTGATGATGAGTGTATCTGCCAGCTCTGCGAGGACATGCTGTGATAACAAAGCCCCCGATGAAGGGGCTACAGCCTCGTGGGCTTATTGCTTTCTCACTGCCGTGTCTGCTGCAGTTTGGCCAGGCCTCTCTGCTCTGGGTCCAGGCTGAAGGAGCAGGTGTTTTCTGGAACATGCCATTCTCAGGGTGGAGGAGCAGAGCAATGGCTGTCCACGTGATGAGTGCTCCCACCCACACCGTTGGCCGAGGCGGGGGTCAATGGGGCAGTGAGCATCCTTCCCATGGGGCAGCATGTCACGGAAGGGTGGGGTGGTGAGCATGGGGACAGTCACTGACTGACCCCTGGATGAAGAGGCACTTGAGGAGCCAGGAGCCACCTGCGTGAGAGCTGGCGTGTCTACTGGGCCTGTGCTCTGTGCACTCTGGGCCTGTCTTTTTTTTGTGTGTGTGTGTGGAAGACCAGCTCTGAGCTAACATCTGTTGCCAATCTTCCCCTTTTTGCTGAAGAAGACTGGCCCTGGGCTAACATCGTGCCCATCTTCCTCCACTTTATATGGGACGCCGCCACGGCATGGCTGACAGGCAGTGCGTCGGGGGGCGCCCGGGATCCGAACTCGCGAACCCCGGGCTGCCAAGCGCGGACTAAACCGCTGCGCCACTGGGCGGCCCCCCTCTGGGCCTGTCTTTATGTCACCCGCCGCCGCCGTTGGCCCCTCACCTGTGAAAAGAGCCTGGGGGTGGCAAGGTGGGGTCACCAACCACAAGTCATGCCCGTGTGTTGACCAACCTCCACCATCAACCCATCTCGCACCCCACATCTGTGCTGGGTCCTGGGCTGGCCCCCCAGGTCTGAAGAGCAGGAGTCTGACAGTGCACGTGCACACCTGGGGGAGGGACCAGCCTGTCCTGCAAGACTGTGGGGCTCCTGCGGAGATGGACACAGGGAGCTACTGAGTCGAGAGGCCGGGGCAGACACAGGCTGGGGAGGGTGGGGTGCATTCTGCTGGGTGTGTTAGGGAAGACGACAGAGGAGGAGGCGTGGAACTCAGAGCCAAGAGAAGGGTGTGCAGGGGTCTGCCGGGTGCTTAAAGGGAGGGACACCGGGAGAAGGGAGCAGCATGAGCAGAGACTTGCAGAGGGAGGCAGGGTGAGGGACCCAGGTAATCAATACCTGAGTGTGTAGGAACAGGACACTGTGTGTGTGTGTTCCTGAACCCAACTCTCCTATTTTGGGCTGAGATGTGTCCCTCAAATTCAGAATTGAAGCCCTGACCCCAGGACTTCAGAATGTGGCTATATGTGGATTTGGGTCTTTCAAGAGGTCATCAGTTAAAATGGGGTCAGTAGGCTGGGCCCTAATCCAATGGGATTGGTGTCCTGTAAGAAGAGGGATGAGGACACTGACACTCACAGAGGGAGGCTCTGCGAGGACACGGGGAGAAGAGGCCGTCTACACACCCAGGAGAGAGGCCTCAGCAGAAGCCCACCCTGCGGACAGCCTGCTCTGGGCCGTCCAGCCTCCAGACGTGAGAGAATAATGTCTGTGGTTCAGACCGCCCAGGCTGGTTGTTGTGGCAGCCCGTGCTGACTCCTGCACACCCACCAGGGGATCTTGCTCATGGCCGCGGCCAGTGCTGGCAGCTCCTCCTGCCCCGGCCCCAGCCTCGCCCTGCTCCCCCCAGGGCGCAGTGCAGCCCCCTCGCCCCTCCTCGTTGCCCCGTTTCTGGGCCCTTCCTCACCCACGGATCCCAGGGGCTGGAAGAGAGCCGAGGGCAGGAGGGGAGGGAGGGCTGGAAGGTTCTGGAGCTGTGAGGGTGTGGAGGGAGCCCCTGATGCATCACTTGTCCAGGCCGTGGATCTTACAAGTGACGTCAACATAGTGAGGTATAGATTTTTAAGGATGTTTTATTGTTGGTTGAGAAAAAGAAACAGTGAATAAAATCACTGGGCTCCAGAAATTTAAAACGAAGGAAGAAAGCTAGCCAAGCTACAACTGTGGCCTTTCCTTTGAGCCATCTCTCCTGACACTGCCCCCCCCCATAGTCGGGGTGGGGGTCCGCCTCTCCTTCCCGTGCACATCCGTGTCCTTCCCATCTAGAGTTGCTGAATTGGCTCAGAGATGTGAGGGAGGAATCTGTTCCAGGGCCGGTGAGGCTGGGGTTCTGAGCTCAGTCCACTTGGCCCGGCTCCGGAGGCCATGGGCTCTCTCCTTGGTGGTCTTATCTCTCACCTCTGCCCCTCGGAGCAACCCGAGGTTCCTGTGGACCGTGACTCAGGCCCCGTGGGTTGCGGGACTGGGTGGCTGCACCTGCTGCCCTGTTCTCCCGGCATCCCCTTCACCTCTGTCCACCAAGGCAGTGTCCTGTCCACTTGTGGACCTGGTCACCAGCCCACTCTCCAGGATGCCTGTCTGGCCGGACGCTCACGCCTTCCTCGGGTACTACCTCTCCCACCCGCCAGGGCTCCTGCAGCGGCTGTGGGCCCAGGCCCTCCTCTGAGAGGTCTCCTCGGGTGGAGGCGATCCGAGTGACCATTAGGGGCAGGTCCAGAGGCTTCCCTGTTGGTGGACGATGGCCCGGGGCCTCCTGGCCTTGGTGTCACGTGTTTCCACAAAGGATCTGAAACCACGTGTGTCCCTTCGGGAGTCCTGCGTTCTGGAGCCCGGCATGGACGTGGTTTCCACGAAGACCTCTCCCTGTCCAGATGGACACAGGCACATCGGCTCTCCACCTCCTCCAGGGTGACCACACACGCCGACCCCGGGGCAGTCCTGGTGAGGGACGCTCGGCTCTAATGCCTCAGTGTCCACACGGCCCTGGCGTTTCTTGGTGGCTGCTGCGGAGGGTCCAGTGTGCGTCCATCAGCTCAGCTCGGGGTTACAACTGCCGTCCACTCGGTTCTACCACGGGGGTTGGGGGGCAGGAGGAAGCGTGTGGTGGCTGCGGGGCCAGAGGGCGAGATGCAGGCCCAAGGGGGCCGTGAGGTCAGAGGGTGGTTGGGTCAGAAGGCAGAGGAGCAGGTCTGGGCAGCAGGCTGAGCAGCATGAACTGGTGGACCCGGATCCTGTCTGGGGTCTGGGGTGGCCCTTGATGCCCGCCCAGGAGGAGTGGCCCTAGGCCCCCTGCCCGATCGTGTTCCTGTAGTGGGGGACGAATGTCCGCTTCAGCTCCACCACCGAGGAGAAGATCCATTTCACCTGCAGTGGGCGGGTGAGGGGGTGAGCACGGCCTGGACCCCAACACCAGCCTCCCACCAGGGCCTGCCCTACTGGTCCCAGGGCCTCCTGACAGTGGGGTGTCCAGGTGGGGGTGACATGGGGGCATGCTGAGGTAGTGAGGGGACAGAGGGGACAGTGTGGAGACAGTGATGGGACAGCAGGGGACACTGTTGTGACCATGAGGGGACAGTGTGGGGATAGCTTGGGGGCAGCATGGTGACAGCAAACAGATGATGTGGGGATGGCCTGGCCCACCTTGAAGAGGGTGACGGTGGCACTGTAGCACACGCTGAGCAGGAAGAGTGTGATGAAGATAGAGATGGTGGTCCACAGCCCGTCCAGCTCCCCGTCCTGGGTCTCGGCACAGCTCTCGTCCAGGACCATCTCTGGACAGGGAGAGGGTGGTCAGTGCTGTGCCTGCCCGAGGGGGCCTGGCGCAGGGTTGGTGGGGCCTTGGGGGGTGATTCCCTCTGTGGCAGGGTGGGCGGGGCAGGCGGGACCCTGAGGTCAGTCTCTGGGCACCGGCCTCAGGTCCCCCATTCCTCCAGCTGGAACCCCAGGTCTCGGCTGACACCCCTGACCCAGATCTCGGCCTGGCCAGTGGGGGACCAATGCTCTCCTCTGCTCTGCCCTGTGCTGGGGCCCTCTGGGGAGAGGTGGCCCTGACCTCTGCATGACGGCAGCTAAGGCCAGGCCTCCTCTCCCCCGTAGACCAGGCCCAGAGGGCGGGAGGTCAGCAGAGCCTGTCCACAGCTGGGCCCGTGCCCCAGGGAAGGGCCAAGACAGGGTGGGGTGTGTCCCCAGGGCATGAGTGGTGGGAGTGTGGGGACAAGCAGGGTGGGGGGATTTCTGTGTGTTGGGGGGTGTGCCCCGGGGAAGGGGAGGGCCGGTTGTCAGAGCTGGTCAGTGTGGCCCGTGTGAGGACGAGGTCTGAGCAGCCCACAGGGTGATGAACGGTGTGGGAGCATCTGGTGTCCACGGTGAGGGCTCAGGACTGGACTCCCTCCTTGTGTGAGGCCCAGTGTGCAAGGCCTGCTGTGTGTGCACACGTGTGTGTGTGTGTGGAGGTGGTGTGTGGGCTGGCACTGCTGGGTGAGAGGGGCTGTTTTCAATGGGTTTGGGCTCAGTGTCCACATGGCTGTCAGGGACCATTGCTTCACTGGACACTCAGGACCACCTGCCTTTGCCCCTTTGGGGACCAGGAGTGAGTGTCCCCATGAGTGGAAAGTCCCGGCACCAGACAGGACAAGGCCGGGCAGAGTCACCTCCCCTGAGGGAGGGTGGGGGTCTGTTCTCAGAGTGCCCGAGGGCAAAGGCGGGGTCTGTCCCCACACCACGTGGCAGGCAAGTCTCCCGTGAGGGCCAGAGCCACCAGGCAGAGCTCTCCAGTGACCCAGTGGACAGGGATCCTGGGGGACAAGGATGGGTCACTGTCCCCTAGCTTGGGCTCCTACAGAAGAGGGACAAGCTGCACACACGTTTCCCTGGGGGCTCTGGAGGGGCTTCTCCTGTTCCCTGGCCACACTCCAGCCCCGAGGAGCTGCTGGCTGGAAGGAGGCCCAGAGGAGCTGCCGCCTCTGGGGGAGACCCCTCCCCTCCTCGGGCAGCCCCTCCGGGGTCCTGGGTGGCCTGCACAGACCAGAACTCTTGGTCTGACCCCAGCGGGATCCACTCTTTCCTTTAATGGTGACAATTTCAACCTCAGAGCCCAGCTGCCCCGCCGCCCGTAGGCCTGGCCATGCACCTGAGCTCTGCCTCGGTAAGAACCATGACAGTGTCGCAGGGTCCCAGGGCCGTGCTGGGTGCTTTATTTCATGCTGGGGTGGCCGAGAGATATGTACACAGGGGTGGGGGCTCAGTGTCCTCATGGGACCCTGAGAGTCCGTGGGGAGGGAGTGATGGCTTGCCAGGGTGCTGGGCCCGTTGCTCATTTACCCGGAGACAGGGAGATGGATTTCTGCATGTGGTGACTGTGGAGAGCCTCGTGCATCACCCCACACGTGAACGAGTCTCCTCGCTGCCACCTGTCCTTCTCCACCGAGAGCTTGCTGTACAGGAAGTAGGACCCACCGCCGTCCTGCTGGGCTGGGGTGGTGCTGTACTCGGCCTCCTGCTCCAGCTGCCCGTTTCTCTGCCACTCGACGTAGATGTCAGGCGGGTAGAAGTCTTTGACCAGGCAGGTCACGCTGACCCTGGTGTTGGCCAGCTCCTCCCGGTGTGGGGCTAGGACATACACCTTTGGGCCCCGGGCCTGCCCTGTGGGAACAGGAGTCAGCACAGATGGTCACTCCCTGGGTGGCCCTCCCTGCATCCATCGGCCCTGCCCTCACCTTTGGTCTTGGAGATGGTCCTCTCGATGGGGGCTGGGAGGGCTTCGTTGTTGACCTTGCACTTGAACTCCTTTCCCTTTAGCCAGTCCTGGTGCTGGATGGGGAGGACGCTGACCACGCGGTAGGTGCCGTTGAACTGCTCCTCCTTTGGCTTTGTCACAGCCATTTGCACCTCCGTGCCATCCACGTACCAGGTGAAGTGGACATCGGGGTTTTCGTGGCTCACGTCCACCACCACGCAGGTGACCTCAGGCGTCCGGGAGATCATGAGGGTGTCCTTGGGTTTCGGGGGGAAGATGAAGACCGAAGGCCCTCCTAGGAGTTCAGGAGCTGGTGCGGGAGACATGGGGGGTCAGCACATGGGTGGGCCTCCTCTTGGGCACTTGTCCCCACAAGTCATGCCTGTTCTTGGGCCACCTCCTGGGGTTAGAGCGCAAGGCCTGGCTGACTCACCTGGGCATTTGGGACGCGTGGTGAGTTCGAGCTCTATAGTCGTGTCGTCTGGCCTTGTGGTTGTGCTGGGCACCGTAGGGAGAGGAGGGTCTGGGAAGAGATGGCCTTGGGGTGAGCTTAGGTCAGGGCCAGATTTTGGCAGGTCTGAGACCAGCACCCGTGTCTGTGGGCCCAGGGGTTGGGTTAGGGGTGTCCAGCGTGCCCCCGCTCTGGGTGAGGCAGAAACACCCAGAGGACCCCTCCGTGAGCTTGGGAGGCCTCCCCTGCCACCCTGGGTTCCAGGCAGGAGGGATGATCCCGGGCCTGTCTCTCAGGGAATGCCCTCTCTGCGGCCCCTCCTCTCACCAATTCTCTTGTCCACCTTGGTGCTGCTGGCCGGGTGGGCTACGTTGCAGATGTAGGTCTGGCTCATCCAGCTGTTGGCGGGCACGGTCACCATGCTGCTGAGGGAGTAGAACCCCGAGGATTGCCGGACAGATGGGAAGGTGTGCACGCCGCTGGTCAGGGCGCCTGAGTTCCAGGACACGGTCACCGGCTCTGGGAAGTAGCCAGAGACCAGGCAGGCCAGGGCCACCGTGGAGTCAGAGGTGGTCCCACAGCTGGGGGCCAGTGGGAAGACCGACGGGGCCGTGGTGGAGGCTGCAAGAGAGGAGACTGGTGACTCCCCGGGCCTCACCCTGCGTGGGTCCTGGCAGGGCATCAGGTGCCCAGGCCTGGGGCACCGCTGAGCCCAGCCCCCGTGTGCTTCCTGAAAGTCTACAGACTCCATGCCCTGCATGGCTCCCTGTCCCCCAGCCCTGGTGATTCTGCAGCCACGGGCTCTGGACTGGTCACCAGGTCAGCACTGGATGACCAACTGGATTAGAGCCCCTAGGCTGAGTCCTCTGTCCCCTTGTCCCTGCTCAGGCCTCCTGCAGGTGGCCCACCTGACTGAGCCCTCTGTCCGAGCTCCGACCAGAAGCTTCTGCTCCTGGCTGGCTTCTGAAGGTCTCTCAAGCTGCTGTCCTGTTCCTTCAGCCTGGCGGTACCCTGGGGCGAGTGGGCACCTCTTCGGGTGCAGTGGGCTTCTGCCTCAAATTGCCCGTGTCTGCTCCTGGCCCCTCAGCACAGAGTGTTCACCATGGCCTGTGTCTGCCCTCTAGACCCCGTGTCTTCTGAGTCAGCTCTGCCACCAAAACGCCATGGGTCCTCCTCCCCGACCCTGCCTTGACCCCTGTCCCTGCTTTGAACCCTGTCCCTGCCCTGAACCCCGTCCCTGCCCTGGACCCACTCCCTTCCCTGGACCCTATCCCTGCCCTGACCCTGGTCCCTGCCAGAATCCGGTGATGGTGCTGAACCCCTTCCAGCCTGGGACCCCATCCCTTCCCTGGACCCTGTCCCTGCCCTGGACCCCATCGCTTTCCTGGACCCCATCCAGTCTTGGACCTGGTCCTAGCCCAGGACCCTGTTTCTGCCATGGATGCTCTCCCTGCCCAGGACCCTCTCCCTGCCCTGAATCCTCTCCCTCCCCTGGACCCTGTCCCTGTCCTGAATCCTGTCCCTGGGCGTCTCCTGCCCCCATTCCCTTCTGGTCCCTGTGGATCCCCAGCCCAAGCTCCTAAATCTGCCTCTGGGCCCACCTGTCCCTCCTCGGGTCCGCCTCATATGGCTTCCTGAGCTCACCTCCAGCCCCTCACCCAGCGCCCCCTGCCCTCTGCCATCCCTGCTCTAGGGCCTGTCCAGCTCCTTGCTCACTCCAGAGCCCTCCCTCAGCAGTGGTCCACCTGAGCCTGCCCTGCCCCTCGGTGCCAGCATCCCTGGGCCCCAGTGCGGGCCGGGGTGCACCCTCTACCCAGACACCCGGGCCAGGCCTGTCCCCTGTGACCCTGACTACTGTCGGCTCAGCCCCAGGGCCCTGCCTGGCCTCCCCCGAGGCTGGCTGCCCAGGGCCAGGCCCCAAATGGCCCCTCACTTTTCCCTCCACTGGTTCCACCGCCCTCTGCCATCCCACACTGCGTCCACATGTCTATCCCTTCTGTCCCAATTCCCCACAAGCTCCCTGGAACAGGGCTGGTGCCCCTCGACCAAGAACTGCATCCTATCTGGTCCCCTGAGGGGTGACCCCCTGCCCCTTCAATTCCATGGACCTTCCATCCCAAGGTCCTCCCTTCATCCCCGCTCAACATCCACCTGGCCCTCAACCAGCTGACACTCTCCTCCCTGCACAGGAAAGACACCTGAACCCCCGAGCCCCCAGCTGTCCCTGTTCCCTCTACCTGCTCAGCTCCCAACTGTCCAGGGCTGCCTTTAGCTCAGGCCATCTGCCTTTTGGCCCCTGAGCTCCCGGGCAGCCCCCTTCCCCTCCAGCCCTCCCAGCCCCATGCTCACCTATAGCTGCTCTGCCTGCTCCCGTGGAGCTCCTGGGGCAGGCTCCTGTGCCCTTGTGCCCTCCCACCTGCCCCTGCTCACCTGTAGCTGCTCTGCCCCTCGTCCCTCGGGGCTCCTGGTCCACAGCAGCCACCTCCTCCTCCTGCCCTACGGTCCCCTCCCCCACAGGTCCCTGAGCTCAGCCCAAGACCGCTGCGTCTCCCCAGGGCTGCCTCTGCCCCTCCTGCCTGCCCAGAGCCCTCAGCCCAGGTTCACCCTCACTTCTGGTCTCAGTCCTTTTCCAGGACTGGACTTGCCTCCTGGAGCCACCAGGTGCCCATCTTCTCTCTGGCCAGCTCTCCCCTGGCAGAGCCCCTGCCCTGGTCCCCTCCTGGGAAGTCTGGCCCCAGCCTGGCCTCACTCTGTCCTCGCCCCTAACTATCCTCGGAAGCCCCGTCTGGAAGTCCCTTCTGGACATTGTTCCCTGAAGTTGCTGGGTCAGCTGCCCTGTGCCCACCAGCTCCCAGCCCCTGGAGCCCCGGCTCCTGCTCCTGACCCTCACTGCCTGGCTCCCGACGCCCTCCCGTAGCCCACTGAGCTCCTGCTCAGCCCTGTGCTGTCTGAGTTCTGAGCACACGGGAGCCCACGCTGGCCCCTCCTGCTCTGCTCCTGGCTCATCTGCTGCCCTCCGCCCTGGTCATAGCCCAGGACCCTATGGCTGCCACCTCTGACCCTGCCCTGGGGCTCGAGTCAGCTCCATTTGCCTGGACAGGACCCTTAGGCCCCCTGGGGGTCCACTTCCTCCCCTGTGCAGAGCCAGCCCCCTCCCCGTGCTCCACCCCATCTGTCCATCCTGGTGTCCGTCCTGCAGCAGCTCAGCTTCTGCCCGGCCCTGCCCTCAGCACAGCTGGCCAAGCAGGGCCCTCCATAGTCTTCCAGCCCATCACGTTCCTCAAAGGCCCTGGGTCCTGCCGCTCTGTCAATGTCCATGGGCCTCTGGAGCATCGAGCTCTGTTGGCGTGGGCCTGCCCCTGCCCACGGTTCTCTGGTGCCTCCTCTGAGTGGGTGCCGTGGCCTGTGGGCAGCCTGCCTTCCCCCGTGCTGGCTCAGCTGCTTGAGCCCCTCTGTGATGTCCCTGTGGGCCTGGTTTCCCCTCAGTCCCTGCGGCCAGTTCCACTGCCCCCACTCCTCTCCCTCTGCCCCTGCTCTGTGGGACCCCACTCACCGAAGGTGGGGGCCATGGGTGCGGTTCTCCCGCAGCCCAGCCTGGGTCTCTGAGGAGCCCCTGCCCCCTCCCTGCTCTGGACCCCGGCACATGTGACTCCTCGCGGCCCCGCGCTGTGTGGCCACTGCTCCGCTCCTAGTTCACAGCCGGGTCCTCGGAGGTGTGAATGCCCTCTCGATGACCCTGCAAAGAGTAATCACGGGACTGAAACCAGGGGAATCGCTTGCTTCCTGAAGTTCTCTTTTTTTCTGGGTGGTTTGTGTCTCAGAGGGCCTGGGGGAGTTCATACGTGGCTGAAACTGCCTCACGTGGGTGATGGGGGTGGTGTGAGGCGGGTGCCCGGGACCCAGGGGAGAGTGCAGGAAGCCCGGCCTCACGTGCTGCTCTTTGCTCTCTGTCCTCCACAGGGATTGTGCCTGCTTGACCCACCACCAGCCTGGGTACCCGGGCCTCTTGCTGGAGCCCTCTGGTCCCCCCACCTTGGAGGACACCTCTTCTTGCCCGGGTCAGTGTGCAGTGTGGACACAGGCTGTCCTGCTCACAGCCCACAGCCCAGCCCAGGGCGTCGTCCTGTCCACCCACCAGGAAGGCCTCCTGAGTAGAAAGCTGTCTTCCTCTGGGTCCCTGTCTCTTCCCTTCTTCCCTCTCTGGCTCCGTCCGTGGTCCGGATCTCTGGCCAAAGGATGTGCAACATCCAGGGTCAGAGGGAAGCAGTTCTCCCGGCCACAGCCGTGCTCTGGGGGACAGACAGATGTCTGATGTGCAAGGACAGAGGTCACGGTGGTCACTGGGGCCCGAAAGTGCTCCTCTGTCTGAGAGACAGCATGCCATCCCTCAGCTCCCGTGCGTGAGCTGAGACTCAGCCATCCCGTTTGCGGGGGGTGGGGACCCTCAGTGTCTCATGTCTTAGAGTACCTTGGCTCACCCTAGGCCCCGTGTCACTCTGGGCTGTTTTGTATCTCCCATGTTAGGCCTTGGATAGAGGATCCAAGAGAGGCACCGTGGTCCCCACCCCAGATTGCCAGGGGCCAGGAAGGTGATGGGGTGGGGGGCCGGGCCTGGCTTCTTCCAAGTGGTTGGTGGGCAGGTGCTTGTGCTGTGGCCCCTTCAGGAGAGCCTGGAGCAGAGTCCAAGGCTGTAGAAAGTGAACCTTCTAGGAGGTGCCCTCAGATAGGAGCAGAGCCGGCCTTCACCCATTGGTGTTTGCAGCATCCTTTGGCCACGGGTGTCCCCAGAGCTGCCCCACATCCTCTAACAGTCTCCTTTGGGTCCCTCCGCATGCCCTGCTGTCAAGTCCTCAGGCCACTGCACACAGTTCAGGGTTTCCAGAGCAGCACCCTGGTGCAGGTCCCAAATCCCGGTCCAGTGGTTCATGAGTTGCACTGGGTCGCCGCACAGCGAGAGGCTTGCACTGCTACCCCCGTGGACTTTGTTGGTGAGTTGGCGGCCTGCAGGGAGTGCAGGGCTCTGTGGTGGGGGGCGCCCCTTTCTGCTCCGCTCATGTCAGCGAGGGGCTGGAAGGCTCTGCCTGGAGTCCCGGGCCTGGGCTGGGCAGACGCGGGTTCCCCTTTGTCTCCATGAGCCTCTCTGCGGGGACTCCCAGCAGCGCCCTTCACGTAACTGGACTGCTGCTCGGTGCCCAGGCCTGTCTCCCAGGAGAAGCCCTGTCTCCTTAGGTCCTGCTCTCGGAGATCCAGCTGTGGCCCCACTGCCACCCTGTCCCCATGGAGGCAGTCACACAGGTCCTGGGATCCGAGGAGGATGGGGCATGGCCAGGTGATGCAGGAGCCCGTGGTCCTGGAAATGTTGCTGTGGCCACTTTGCAAAATGCCATCAGCCACAGCCTTGGTGAAGGGAGTGCCCTCTGGTCCCTGCCAGGACGAATCATGGGAAATCCACCGCACACTCCTGGCTCCTCCGGCCGGCTTCCTCTCCATCGTGTCCACATACTTCTGCCATCTCTGCCATTTAAGGCAGGCCACCCTTGAAGTCACGACAGGGGCAATGGGTCACCAGCTCTGCTGTGAGCGTCACTGTGGTTGCCTAAGAAGCACATTCACCTACGTAATTTCTGGTCAGTGAAATGCCGATGCAAATAACCATAATCAATCTATAAATTAAAACTGGATGAATTTATTTTATGAGCCCATCAGAGGACTATATAGCCCAGGGAAACGATCTTCCCCAGGGAGGGAAGCACTCCAAGGAAGCAGGGTGTACAGCATGGTTATATACCGTCTTGGAACAAGGAACATACGTCACGTATGACAGGAACATCCCTTTTACTACAGTCACAGGACGCCTTCATAGCACCGCAGATCAGTGATTACCATATGAGACCAGGAAGTCGGTAATGAATCCTTAGTTTCTGGGAGGAAATGCTGATATGGGGGGATGTCTTTAAGGACATCATCCTCACCTTTGGGTCATTGTAAATGTTTATGCAGTTGTGCAATGCCTGCTCCACAGGCCACGTCAGGCCTTTTCAGAAAAACAAGATCAGGCTGAATTAGTGTTAAATGAAATAGCTTCCTTGTATACCTCAATAGTAGCTTTTCTTATTGCTTTCCATTTATTCACTATTTTCCGCCTTTGATTGGTAATCTTTTGATAGAAAGCATTGATGATCAAAATATTGTCCCTCAGTGCCAGGGTGGTTCCTGCCTTCCCTGGGTCCCTCATGTCCCTTGGTGCTAGGCTTGTGTGTCATTGATTTGCCAGTCATTCGTGTGGAGGGAAATATTTGGATACAGTGGATGAGCATGGTAGTCTTTATTAACAGGGGAAGCAGGTCACACATCATGTAATATTTCAATAATTTTAGGTTATTACACAAACATTGTACATATGCTTTTACATGACTTCTTATAGAACAGGTACAGTAACTATCATGATAATTCAATACTTGAAAGGATTAGTTTAAAATGATTTTTCAGTCATAGTCTTTATCAGAGGAGGCAATTCGTCCAGGGTTGCAAGATCGATCAACCACCTCAAGTCACTGAGCAGCCATGACTCCAGCCTGCCTGCGGGTCTCACAACGCCGAGTGAAGGAAACGGATTAGTTTGAATATCATTAATATAATGATATTCAATACATTAATACAAGAACTCCAAGGAATAACAGAAACAGGAATTGCCATCCTGATTACAAAAGGGACCCAATACCTGAAGGGAGCCAACCAAACAAATCAAGACTGGGTGTAGGATCCCTTAGGATCCTACATGTGCTGTATGTGCTTTAGCAGAGATGACACATTGGAAGATTCATCAGGCATAAAAACACAGCAGTCAGTTTGAATGTTTGCACACGCATCACCTTGGGACACAGTTAGAATATCTAAGGCCGTTCTAATTTGAAGGACATCCTTTCTCACTACAGACATTTCAGCATTTCATAAGATGATTCCTGCCTGACTATCTTAAAGGCTGTTGAGCAAATTCAGTCAGAGCCTCTGTGTGATATGACTTCTAGCCACAAGGAAGCAAAAAATACAGCCACCAGGTGGTCATACCAGTGGAACACTGAACACGTCCATCCGGCCTTAAGGAGAGGAAGACTGACAACAGACGTTAGCTCAGTGTGAATCCTGCCCTGCCTCCAAGCGAAGCCCAGGGTGCAGTGTTCTCCCCGTCTGGGCGGTAGCCAAGACCAGAGGTTTGCTCTTCACGGCCATTGAGTTCCATTAGGAGCCACCCAATGGATGCCTGGTCTTCGAGACCAGTCTGTTCCAGACCAATCACTTTCTTTAAGTATGACAGTATTCTGACATGACTTAGGGGGTATCCATCCCATATTTGTGTAAAACCTCTCATATCTCACTGTAATATCTGGTTTCTTTTGTTTATTTGCAAATTATTGGGACTATTGGATGGTCTGAGTAATGGGAAAAGAGTAGCCGTGCCCTTTATCATTAATAATATAAACTATTGGCCATGTCTCCGGATCATAATTAGTAATGTCGGACAAAGTGCTAACACTGGAATTAGATCTTTCCATCATAATAAATTGCTTTAAATCTCTCCAATCTGTACCTTGAAAAAGAGAAACCCACCAAGGTAACTCAGATGTACTGGAAAAGGGAAGTTGACCACACATCCGACAATTGGACTGACTTTTTTTTGTGTGTGTGTGGGGAAGACCAGCCCTGAGCTAACATCCGTTGCCAATCCTCCCCTTTTTTGCTGAGGAAGACTGGCCCTGGGCTAACATCCGTGCCCATCTTCCTCCACTTTATATGGGACGCCGCCACGGCATGGCTGACAGGCAGTGCGTCGGCGGGCGCCCAGGATCCGAACTCGCGAACCCCAGGCTGCCAAGCGCGGACTAAACCGCTGCGCCACCAGGCGGCCCCTGGACTGACTTTTGTGTGTAGCAAAGAAATGTGTCCATTGTAAAAGGACATTGCCATCAGGGGCCCATTCAGATATGGACTGAAGAAACAAACACAGTATCAGGAAAACTTTAAATGGCATTTTTGTGGTTCAAAGGTTTTCGTAATTATGTTAAAATCTATCTTATAGAGTTGGAACGGAAGAAAGTAAAGTATTAGGTAGGTAACAGTTGCAAGGGTTTAAACGAGAAGATATAAGGTTGGGAATACAGGCCGTCCGGAGTCTTGGGGCAGCTGCCTACAACAGACATGTCCTCTTCTCATCCTGGTGTGGAGGGATTTTTCTTGGTCAATTGAAGGTGGTGTCTGAAGTAGCAGCTGAAACCCACTCAGGTGGAGAAGCCCTATTTTCAAAAAGAGAAATGTGAATGCAAGTCTATGCCTTTTATTTATCTATTTTTTTCTTTTTCTTTTCTTTCTTTATTTTTGTAATGCTCTGTATTTTATTTTTTAATTTATTTTTTATTGCAGTAACATTGGTTTATAACATTGTATAAATTTCAGATGTACATCATTATACTTCTATTTCTGCATAGATTACATCATGTTCATCACCCAAATACTAATTACAATCCATCACCACACACATGTGCCTAGTCATCCCTTTCACCCTCCTCCCTCCCTGCTTCCCCTCTGGTAACCACCAATCCAGTCTGTGTCTCTGTGTTCGTTTGTTGTTATTTTTATCTTCTACTTATAAGCGAGATCATACAGTTTTTGACCTTCTCCCTCTGACTTATTTTGCTTAGCATAATGCCCTCAATGTCCATCCATGTTGTCACAAATGGCTGGATTTCATCGTTTCTTATGGCTGAGTAGGATTCCATTGTGTATATATACCATATCTTCCTTATCCATTCGTCTCTTGATGGGCACTTAGGTTGCTTCCAACTCTTGGCTATTTTGAACAATGCTGCAATGGACACAGGGGTGCATGTATCTTTACGTATTGGTGTTTTCATGTTCTTTGGATAAATACCCAGCAGTGGAACAGCTGGATCATATGGTAGTTCTATTCTTAATTTTTTGAGGAATCTCCATACTGTTTTCCATAGTGGCTGCACCAGTCTGCACTCCCACCAGCAGTGTATGAGAGTTCCCTTCTGTCCACATCCTCGCCAACACTTGTTTCCTGTCTTGTTAATTATAGCCATTCTGACGGACATGAGGTGATATCTCATTGTAGTTTTGATTTGCATTTTTCTGCTGGCTAATGATGTTGAGCATCTTTTCATGTGCCTGTTGGCCATCTGTATATCTTCTTTGGAGAAATGTCTGTGCGAGTCCTTTGCCCATTTTTTAATTGGGTTGTCAGTTTTGTTGTTATTGAGATGTATGAGTTCTTTATGTATTTTGAAGATTAACCCCTTTTCAGATATATGGTTTGTAAATATCTTCTCCCAATTGTTAGGCTGTCTTTTCATTTTGTTGATGGTTTCCTTTGCTGTGCAGAAGCTTTTTAGTTTGATGTAGTCCCATTTGTTTATTTTTTTCTATTGTTTTCCTTGCCTGATTAGACACCATACTTGAAAATATGTTGCTAAGACCAATGTCGAAGAGCGTACTCCCTATGTTTTCTTCTAGAAGTTTCATGGTTTCAAGTCTTACATTCAAGTCTTTAATCCATTTTGAGTTGATTTTTGTGTATGGTGTAAGATAATGGTCTACTTTCATTTTTCTGCAAGTGGCTGTCCAGTTTTCCCAACACCATTTGTTGAGGAGATTTTCCTTTCTCCATTGTATGTTCTTGGCTCCCTTGAATAAAATTAGCTGTCCATAGATGTGTGGGTTTATTTCTGGGCTCTCGATTCTATTCCATTGATCTGTGTGACTGTTTTTGTGCCAGTCCAGTGCTGTTTTAGTTACTATAGCTTTGTAGTATATTTTGAAATCAGGGAGTGTGATTCCTCCAGCTTTGTTCTTTTTTCTCAGTATTCCTTTAGCTATTCGAAGTCTTTTGTTATTCCATATAAATTTTAGGATTCTTTGTTCTATTTCTGTGAAAAATGTTGTTGGAACTTTGATAGGGATTGCATTGAATCTATAGATTGCTTTAGGAAGTATGGACATTTTAGCTACGTTAATTCTTCCAATCTAAGAGCCTGGAATATCTTTCCATTTCTTTGTGTCTTCCTCAATTTCTTTCAACAATATTTTGTAGTTTTCAGTGTACGTGTCTTTCACCTCTCTGGTTAAGTTTATTCCTAGGTATTTTATTCTTTTTGTTGCAATTGTGAATGAGGTTGTAGTCTTAATTTCTCTTTCTGCTACTTCATTGTTAGTGTATAGAAACACAACTGATTTTTGTATGTTGATTTTGTATCCTGCAACTTTACTGTATTCATTTATTATTTCTAGAAGTTTTTTGGTGGATTCTTTAGGGTTTTCTATATATAAAATAATGTTTTCTGCAAATAATGACAGTTTCACCTCTTCCTTTCTGATTTGGATCCCTTTTATTTCTTTTTCTTGCCTGATTGCTCCAGCTAGAACTTCCAATACTACGTTAAATAGGAGTGGTGAAAGTGGGCATCCTTGTCTGGTTCCTGTTCTTAGAGGGATAGCTTTCAGTTTTTCACCATTGAGGATGATATTAGCTGTGGGTTTGTCATATATGGACTTTATTATGTTGAGGTACTTCCCTTCTATACCCATTTTATTCAGAATTTTTAATCATAAGTGGATGCTGTATCTTGTGAAATGCTTCCTCTGCATCTATTGAGAGGAGCATGTGATTTTTATTCTTCATTTTATTAATGTGGTGTATCATGTTGATTGTTTTGTGGATGTTGAACCATCCCTGCATCCCTGGAATGAGTCCCACTTGATCATGGTGTATGATCTTTTTAATATATTGTTGTATTTGATTTGCTAGTATTTTGTTGAGGATTTTTGCATCGACATTCATCAGTGATATTGGCCTGCAATTTTCTTTTTTTCTGTTGTCCTTGTCTGGTTTTGGTATCAGGGTAATGTTGGCTTTGTAGAATGAGTTAGGAAACTTCTCCTCCTCTTCAATTTTTTGGAAGAGTTTGAGAAGGATAGATATTAAGTCTTCTTTGAATGTTTGGTGGAATTCACCAGGGAAGCCGTCTGGTCCTGGACTTTTATTTTTGGAGAGGTTTTTTTTTTTTATTACTGTTTCAATCTCCTTACTGGTGATTGGTCTATTCAAATTGTCTATTTCTTCTTGATTCAGTTTTGGAAGGTTGTATGCGTCTAAGAATTTATCTATTTCTTCTAGATTGTCCAATTTGTTGGCATATAACTTTTCATAGTATTCTCTTATAATCTTTTGTATTTCTGAGATATCTGTTGTAATTTCTCCTCTTTCATTTCTGATTTTACTTATTTGAACCTTCTCTCTTTTTTTCTTGGTGAGTCTAGCTAAAGGTTTGCCAATTTTGTTTATCTTTTCAAAGAACCAGCTCTTGGTTTTATTGATTTTTTCTAGTCTCTCTTTCATTTCTTTCTGCTCTGATTTTTATTATTTCCCCCCCTCTACTGATTTTGGACTTTGTTCTTCTTTTTCCATTTCCTTTAGGTGCACTGTTAGATTGTTTATTTGGGAGTTTCCTTGTTTGTTGAGATAGGCTTGTATTGCTATAAACTTCCCTCTTAGAACCACTTTTGCTGCGTCCCATAAATTCTGGCATGTTGTATTTTCATTTTCATTTGTCTCCAGATATTTTTTGATTTCTCCATTGACCCAGTCGTTGTTCAGTAGCATTTTGTTTAATCTCCACATATTTGTGGCTTTTCTGATTTTCTTCCTATTGTTGATTTCTAGTTTCATACCTTTGTGGTCAGAAAAGATGCTTGGTATTATTTCAATTGTCTTAAATTTATGGAGTCTTGTTTTGTGGGCTAATATGTGATCAATCCTGGAGAATGTTCCACGTGCATTTGAAAAGAATGTGTATTCTGTGGTTTTTGGATTGAATGTTCTGTATATATCTCCTAGGTCCATCAGGTCTAATGTGTTGTTTAAGGCCAATGTTTCCTTGTTCATCTTCTGTTTGGATGATCTATCTGTTGGTGTAAGTGGAGTGTTAAAGGCCCCTACTATTATTGCGTTACTGTCTATTTCTCCTTTTATGTCTGTTAATAATTGCTTTACATATTTAGGTGCTCCTATGTTGGGGGCATAGATATTTACTAGTGTTATATCTTCTTGTTGAATCGTTCCCTTGATCATTATGTAGTGCCCTTCTTTGTCTCTTGTTACAGTTTTTGTTTTAAAGTCTATTTTGTCTGATATGAGTATTGGTATTCTAGGTTTCTTTTCGTTGCCATTTGCATGGAGTATCTTTTTCCATCCCTTCACTTTCAGTTTGTGAGTGTCTTTAGGTCTGAATGTGCCTCTTGTATGCAGCATATATGTGGGTCTTGTTTTTTTCTCTAATCAGCCACCCTATGCCTTTTGATTGGATCATTTAGTCCATTGACATTTAAAGTAGCTATTGATATGTATGTACTTATTGTCATATTTTTACTTTTTTTCTTGCTGTTTTAGTGGTTCTTCTCTGTTCCTTTCTTCTTCTCTTGCTCTCTTCCCCTGTGGTTTGACAGCTTTCTTTGGTATTGTGTTTGGGTTCCTTTTGCTCAGTTTTTTGTGTGTTTATTATAGGTTTCTGGTTTGTGATTACCATGAAGTTCATATATAATAACCTACGTATATAGCAATCTATATTGAGTTAGTGGTCTCTTTAGTTTGACCTCTATCTGAAAGCTCTACTCTTTTACTCCCCTCCTCCCACATTTTACATTTTTGGTATCATATTACCTTTTTTTGCACATTTGTATCCATCACCCTCTTATTGTGGAAATAGATATTTTTTTTCCTATTTGTGGTCTTCCTTTCCCCCTTAAATAAGTCCCTTTAGCATTTCCTGTAGGACTGGTTTCTTGGTGGTAAACTCCTTTAAGTTTTGCTTGTCTGGGAAACTCGTTATCTCTCCTTCCATTCTGAGTGATAACCTTGCTGGGTAGAGTATTCTAGGCTGTAGGTTTTGCCCTTTTAGCACTTTAAATATGTCATGCCACTCTCTTCTAGCCTGTAAGGTTTCTGCAGAGAAGTCAGCTGATAGCCTTATGGGGTTTCCTTTGTATGTAACTTGTCTTTCTCTTGTGACTTTTAGGATTCTCTCTTTATTTTTAATTCTGGAAATTTTAATTATGATGTGTCTTGGTGTGGGTCTCTTGTTTGGTGCTCTCAGTGCCTCCTGTACCTGGATGTATGCTTCCTTCCTTAGGTTAGAGAAGTTTTCAGATATTATCTCTTCAAATAGATTCTCTGTGCCTTTCTCTCTCTTCTCCTTTTGGGACCCCTATAACATGGATGTCAGTGATGTTGTCCCCGAGGTCCCTTAGACTGTCCTCATTCTTTTTCATTCTTTTTTCTTTTATTTGTTCAACTTGGGTGATTTCCTCTAGTCTTTCTTCCAGCTCACTGATCTGTTTTTCTGTATCATCTACTCTGCTTTTAAGTCTCTCTAGTGAATTTTTCATTTCCAGTATTGTATTCTTCATTTCTGATTGGTACTTTTTTATATCTTCCATTTCTTTGTTGATGTTCTCACTGAGTTCATCCATTCTTCTCCCAGGATCAGTGAGCATATTTATGACTCTTTGTTTGAACTCTGTATCAAGTAGATTGCATATTTCTGTTTCATTTAGATCCTTTTCTGGGGTTTTGTCCTGTTCCCTTACTTGGAAAGTATTCCTTTGCCCCCTCGTCTTGACTCTTTCTCTGTGCTTGTTTCTATGTATTAGGTAGGTCAGCTACATCTGCTAACCTTGGGGAGGTGACCTTATGTAAGTGATGCCTTATGAGGCCCAGCAGTGTGCTTTCCTCTCATCACTATTTCCAAATGTTCCAGGAGTGACCCCTGTGTGGGCTACTTGTGTTCTTCTGTTGTGGCAGGGTTGCTCTTGTCGTAGGTGCCCAGGGAGGCTGAGCAGGCTGTTCCTCTGACCAGCTGGTTGTAATGCTCATCTGCATGTGGTTGTTGTAGGCCCTTCAGTCACTTTGTCAGCTGTGGGGAGCCCCAGCACAGTTGACTGCAAGGTCTAATAGCACAGTCCTGTTGCAGTTTTTCTAGTAAATGAGTAGCCCCCCAGCGTGGCTGGTTGTTAGGCTCAGGGGCTTACAATTGGCATAAGCCTTGGCCTATTAGGCTCTTGTCAGCTCTTGAAGGGTTGCAACTGGGTGGGGCTGGCCCCAGGCACAGGAGCACCCAATTGTTTCAGGCTTTGGAGGTTGGGGCCAATCCCCTATGTGGCTGTTTGAGAAGCACAAGTCTTCTGCAGCTGAGAAGCCCCACCACCCATGGGGCCTCACACACAGTTACCACAGTCCTGCCCTGTGTGCAAGTTCCTGACCCTCTAAAGTGGACCCAGTCACTCCAAGGCAGGGGACCCACACTCTTCATCCACTCCTTGGGCTTTCCCTGCCCCACAGAGGTGGACCCACTTGCCAGGCTGCAGAGAATCCAGGCAGCTCTTTTAAGCAGGCCTACATGTTGCCCAAGGGCTTGTTGTTGGGTGGACCTTATTGTTGGGTGGAGCCAGTCCCTAGGCAGGCTGCTTTCTTTGGCTGTGCTAGATTAAATCGGTGCTCTAGAGGGTGGGGCAGACCCTGGGCTAGCAGGCCACAGGGAGAACTCTAATGGCATCTGCCAGTGTCTGTGTCAGCACGCCCATACCAGGTCACAACAATGGCTGCCAGCAATGTCACAGTCCCTCCGGAAGTCTCACCTCTCACTGAGATGCACCCAGAGCCTGTCAGGTGACTCACTTTTCACCAAAGGACTGTGCACCTTTCTCTCTGGTGATTTTAGGTTGCTTTCTGAAACAGGTGAATTTGTGTGTGGGCCCTTTAAGAGCAGCTTTAATTTCTTTGTGTGCCAGCATTTCTGGGGGTATTCCCCGTTGTTGGTAGCCAGCAAAGCCAGATATTATGACACTTGTCTCAGTTGTGCTGGGTCCAAAAAATGCCAGTAGCAGCAATGCTCCCTGGCTCGGGTCTGCCCCTCCTCCAGGGAAGGCCGTGTACCTTTGGATTGCTCCCAGCAGCTGTGAAGTGTTGCTGGTTGTGGAGGTGGCATTTTATCTCTCCAGAAGGGAGTTTCTGCTTCTTCCACCCGTTAAGCCTGTCGTTTGTTGCAGGGGTTCCTCTTATCCAGTTTTCAGTTCTCTCTGAGCATATTTTTTTCCAAGATTTGTGGTAAATCTGCTGTGTCTGTGGGAGGAGGTGAGTTCAGAGTCTGCCTACACTGCCATCTTGACCTGGAATCGAGTCTGTGCCTTTTAATTTTGCAGTGCATGGATTGGTTAAGAGTACCTGGCATGGTCCTTTCCAACTGGGCTGCAAAGAGTCATTCATCTGGTGTCTTTTCCAATAAGGAAAATCTCCAGATTGTAGCACATGATCCTTAAGGTCTTTGTCTCCTGGGAGCTTCATCTCCTGCTGTGAAAGGAATCTGCTACCAACTGTTCATTTCTTTTAAGTGTGTGAATGAGACCTTGACAATAATGCAAGATATCTCCCTTGAGCAAAGTTGGCTCATACATTCCCTCATCTAATTGCATAGGCCATCCTGTTATTATTTCAAAGGAGACAGCCCATGTTTACCAAAGGGTGTAGATCTAAGACTGAGGCGCACTAGTGGAAGAGCTTTTGGCCATGAGAGATTAAATGCTTCCGAAAGCTTTGCCCATTGAGTTTTGATTGTGCCGTTAGTTAAAATGTTGTATTATTTGACCAAATGTCACAAATAGATTTAATTATTTGTCCAGTGAAATGAGTTCCCCAATCACTGTGTAATTCAGTAGGAATTCATCAAACAGGAACTATCCTTTCCAGTAATAACTTACCTACCACTAAAGCCATTGCTCTCCTGCAAGGAAAAGCCTCAACCCACCGTGAGAACATACAGATCGTTACTAAGATATTCACACCCTTGAGATGGTGGCAGCTGAACAAAGTCCAATTGTCATACCTCAGAGGGTCCCTTAGGAAGGGGAAAGTGGCTTTGTAATGGATGAAGTGGTTTCCTGGGATTACACTTTGTGTGTATAGCACAATGAGCATAGGATTTATGAGCCGCTGTGGGGGAAAGTTTCCAAAAGTACTGTTTTCCCCATGAAATCATCTTTTCAGGTGCCCAATGGCTCATTGATATATATGCTGGAGTTGTGCTCCAATAGGCACTATGGGTTTTTTATCAGGCCAGAACCACATCTGTGTGGTGGTGTCAAAAATTCCCTTTTTTCATTGCCATGTTTGTTTCTCTCCATGGTGATTTCTTGAGGCTGTAAAAGGAAATCTTTTACTGGGTTAACAGAGTTAATAGAAAGTAGCAGGCACTCTTGAGGCTGGGTAGGATGCCAGCCTGGTAACATTGCTGCTCATCCTCTAAGTAAGACTCATCTGTAAACCAAATGAGATAATAAAATATGTCATTGTCATTGTCCTCCTGTGGTGCTAGAAGCAAGGTAGCAGGGTTAAGATAATGACTAGAATTACAAGTGATAACATTATACCAGGACATAGTAGATATTATTTTCAAATTTCAAATAATTTCTAAAACTCTCATATTAAAACATAATTGCTTACAAGTATAGTCATAAAGGAGGCTTGGTGTCACTTATTTGACAGTGCTTCCCATGTAATTTAACATACCAAACAAGCCTAATTAGTTTAGTACCTCCCTCTTTATAGGGAGAGAGAACAAATTCTCTGAGAAGTCCCAGGGGACAGCTGGAAATTCTCAATGTTACTTTTGGGTCAAAAGAAAGGCTTCATTTAGGATTTGAATTTTGGGGAAGCTTGTCAAAAATAGCAAAAGGTTTTAAAACACTTGGTCAAATAGAATCATAGGTCACTGTGAAACAATGCTCAGTTATTCATTTAACCATGGTGACAAAGATTTTCAGGCAAATATAGAAGATTAAATAGCTGTAAGAAAAGCCTTAGCTGCTGTGGTTAAAGACCTGACAGAAACAACACGGGAAAGTTATTTTGGTAAGACATAAAACCATTAACCTTCTGGTAGACTACTCAAAAGTAAAGAAAAACTTTTCATAATCTCTTTTTCAAGATCAGACTAAAAGTCCAAGAAAATTATCCCTTTAAGAGAAAAAAAATTCTAATTTTTGCACCAGTTCACCTTTGATATTAAAACTTATTCACTTAATCAAATTCATTCTAATCTTTGCCAAGTTGACCATGCACAGAACTCTTTCCTCAGGGTTCCCTTTTCACAAACCTTCTATAACTTTGTTTTTACATTCAGAATTTGTTGCATGCCTATTTCCTCTTTCCTAGTACTTTAGGACAAATTTATCTTTCTTAACAAAAGAAACAAAAATATCTCCATTCCTTACACCTTCTTTACTGAAAACATACATCACGCTTTCTTTAATTTTTTACATTGGCAGCCTGTATATTGGCAGACCCAAAATACTGTCTAGAAAAATGTGCTTTCTCATAGAAAATTTCTCAGCATGGCACAAATATGTTTATAACCAAACCCAAGTATTTTTCTAGTTTCTCTGAAATAAGAATCCATAGTTAGATAAATCTATGTTTAGTAATTAATGTCTAACATTTTATCTTGTGTGGAAATGACCTAGATACTTAATAAATTTTATCATTTAGTTTAGCAAAATTTCAAGTTACTGAAAGGTTTTGAAGTTATTTTAAGTACACATAATTATTGTTAAAAATTTCACTTCAAAACTCTTACCTTTTTCACATTATTTAATTTACTAATTCCCAATAATAATATTTAGATTGTTTACAAAACTTCATGAGACATTAGGCAAAATCAGCTATTATTCTAAGGTATTTTTTTGCTGACAAATTTTGTAACAGGGATGACATGTCTGTAACATATCTAATGCTGATAACTGTGCAAACAAGTTTATTTCAATCAATCAAACCAATAAACTTAAATAAGCCTTCATCTACTAAAGATTGTTTTTTGTGTGTGTGTGAGGAAGATTAGCCCTGAGCTAACGTTCATTGCCAGTCCTCCTCTTTTTGCTGAGGAAGACTGGCCCTGGGCTAACATCTGTGCCCATCTTTCTCTACTTTACATGGGATGCTGCCCCAGCATGGCTTAACAAGTGGTGTGTCAGTCTGTGCCTGGGATTCATATCTTTGAACCCCAGGCTGCCAAAGTGGAGCATGTGAACCTAACTGCTAGGCAACTGGGCCGGCTCCCCAAAGATTGTTTTATATCACGTTAACTTGAAAGACGTTTGGGTTAGTTTCCATTACAGGTATATAAACACTTACTTTAAGCTAATCAAATCGAGCTCTTTTAGAAGTTGTATCATCTGGAGGTAAAACTATCACACATATAAGGTACACATAGACACACAGACACAGAGACTCCACAGCTGTTGTTTGAAATTACTGCTGAGTCATGTACAGTAAGGCAAAGTTCCCCAGTGATGAAAGAGTAATGAATCCAAATTTTGTTTTAAGCTTTTTCTACTAATATTTGTGAAGAAGACACTTAAGATGCTGGACATCAGGCAAGAGCACTTCCATAGCCATTTTTCTCTTCTTTTTCCTTTTTCCCCCTTCAGTCTTAGGAATTGGTGATGGACTAGATAACAGTTCCTGGAGAGGTTCACAAGCTTTTTGAGAAAAGGAAATGGGTAGAATCTGAACTGCTTCTAGAGCTGCATTTCCAGTTTTGCAAAGATTTGTAAGTTAAGGACAGTTGCTCGTAATTCCTCAGAATTTGGGTTGTAACTTAAATGACATTATAGGGTGATCTACCTGCCCAAGCACATCATCCCTAATTTGCTTCTTTCCCTGTAGGTGCTTAGTTTTATTTTAACCTAGGGAGGAATGCCTGTGGAAAAAAATTCCTATCAGGCTCTGAATATCAGTTCTAGTTTGGCCAAATTTCTGATGGTTAGTTGCTTAATCTTTTCACGTATCTTATCAGGTTTCAGCCGAGACAAATAGTAACTATACTTGGCAATATGGAACAACCCCATTAATCATTAACACAGCACATGCCCAGAAAATCCTGTGTCTTGCTAACTCTAGGAGAGGCTCACATTTGGCCCCCCTTCTAAGGTAGACTATGGGCGTGTCTGTAAAGCTATGACTTAATAGACTTTTTTAAAGGTACTTTTCATAACGATTTTTTATTAGTTTTTTGTAACAAAACTTTCAAAAATGTTCTTTTGGAATTTTGAAATCTTTGCTTTTAAGTGAACTTTTAAAATTACATTATCTAATTGGAATCTTCCTTCTAATGGCCAATATAATTGCTCTGAGGTTGGTGGCACTTTGGTGGGACCCCAAGCAGCAAATGGAGTGCAACTCGCATTTCTGTCTGACCATCTCTGACTGCAAAATGGGGTGCAACTGCATTTTTGTTCGACTGTATTTTCGGGCCCTCAACCTGACGATTATCAAGCCAAGCCCTCAGGACATAAAACAAGCTTAGTAAGATTTCCTGTTTTTTGTAAATATTCATAGATTCTAGAACCTTAATTTTTGAGTAATTGTGCTGATGGTGGCACATTTGACTCTTTAGAGATAAAGGTTTCTCTGTTCCATGGCTCTTAAACCTAGTGCGCAGAAGATAATAAGATTTGGAAGCTCAAAGGAGCCCCAAAGTGGCCACTGTCATTTTAAATTACCCCAGGTTATCCCACCAGCCATTTACAGTTATCCCCGTTTGTGAAGCACTCGCAAGTGTCGGAATGAAGCCAGCCAGCGTTCCCAGGGGAGGCTGCCTGTTTGGGAATCGGTCGGCTCTTAGAAGTGCGACTTCCATTTTAATTTTAGTTCCGTTTTACTGTAAAGTCTGAGCAATTTCCAGGGACACTGTAGTGGGTCAGAAATGAGCTGTTTGTGAGTGTCACTCCCTGAAAAGGCGTGAACACCTGAACGCCCTCTTACGTGCCTCGGTTTCTGCCGCCGGTGGTGTCTGATTGCTGCGGGCGCTGAGTGTTGGACGACAAACCCATCTGTGCGGGCACCCGGATGGGCCTTGAATTAATTAACGCGAATGATCACGACGGCGTTTCCTACGGGACCACTACACGTCAGGAGGATTGATCCTCTGGCTCTTGCACTAGGTTCTCAGTCACCTGAGAGTGCCTTTGGCTGGAAGGAGCTGGTGTCCCTTTTCTTCGGAGCTGAACAAGTTCAGACCCTCATTTCTCTATCGTACAATTTGTTTAGATGTTATAGACACAATTCTGTCCAATTTAAAGCCAAATTAAAAAGATCAGCCTGCCCCATTCGCTCCAAAGTTCTTCCTAGGCTCCCTGGCCTCGGAATCCCCCTAGGTTTCTCTTACCTAGGAAATGTACCCCCTTAGGACACCTAGTCTTAAGGCTTGAAACAGCTCATGTAAAAGTCTGGACCATTCACTTAACACAAGGAGGTCTGGGTTTCAGGAGAACTGACCAGGGTCGCCTGAAGAATACAGTGAACCTGGGGGTGGGTGGTAGAATTGGCCCGTGCTGGTACCGCAGGCCAGTCCAGTGTAGATTGCAGGAGCTGTCATGTGGGTTTCTCTGAAATCCTGCCAAATACACCAAAAAATGTCGATGCAAATAATCCGAAAACAATCTACAAATCAAATTGGCGTGAGTTTATTATATGAGTCAGTTTTGAGGAATATAACCCAGGAGAGCGACCTTCCCAAAGGAAGGAAGCACTATGAAGAAATGGGGTGGACAGTGTGGTTACTTACCGTGTTGGAACAAGGAACATGCATCAAATATGACATTTACTACAGTCACAGGATGTTTTGCTGGTACAGCAGTTCAAAGGTCACAAGATGAGCACAGTAGGTCAGTAATGAGTCCTCAGTTTGTGGGAAGAAATGCTTATCTTGAAAGACATTTTGATATGGAGGTGAAGAGTATCTATCTTTAAGGGCATCGTTCTCGGCTTTGGGACACTGAAAATGAAAATGTTTATGGCAGATGTACAATTCATGCTTGACAGGTCACGTCAGGCTTTTATGGAAAAACAAGGTCAGGCTGAATTAGTTTTAAACCAAGTGGCTTCCTCATCTACCTCAATATTTAACTTTTCTTAGTCTTTTCATTTCTTCACCATCGCCAATGTTGACGAGTTTGGCAAAACCCCTGACAGTGTCCTGGCTAGAGGGTGTTAGGCCCACAGAGCCCACTCCCCCGTCTCTGCCCAGGTTCTGACAAGACAATTATCACCTTGTGCATTGATTGGGGTGCTTGGTACCCCTCCTGGTCCCCACGCTCTCTGCCCTGGCAATGGTGGTGGGGCTGGTGTCGAGGAAGATCAGTCACTCCTGGGATCGTGACAGGATTCTCAGGCACCAGGCCGAGCTGTCCCCGGATCCCTGTGGGGGCGGGCCGCCGTGGCTGAGAGGGCGCGACCCTGCGATTTGGGTGTTTAGACCACAGGGCTTTATCAGAATCCACACATGGCCCCCTCTGGGTCTGAAGTTCCCATTCTTTCAGGCAAATCCTTTCCCATGAGACAGTCGGTGAGGCTGTGAATTTACCTTGTGCTGAAATTTTGCGAAATGTATTGGACTCTGGGTCTGGCTTTCAGGAACGTTCGCCCTGTGGTTACGAGAGAGAAGAGAGGCTCTGAAGGTGTTCATCGAAGCCCTTCCCATGGCCCTGACCCGAACTGGGCTGTCAGAGCCGAGGCTCGCCCGTTGCTGCAGGCCCTCCAGAGCAGCGGGAAGAGGTCAGCCCGGCCCACCACCTGGCAATGCTGGTTCCTATCCTCACCTCACCTAACCTGTCTCCACAGCGCCTGGCCCCAGCCTTGCCTCCATTCGGCACCTCATTGCGGGCAGCTGCAGAGGCCACCTAAGAGCCGGATTGGCCGCCACGTGCCTTGGACCACCAGCATCTCATTCCTGCCGTGGCTCGATCGCTGCCCCCATCACCACCAGGGCAGGTAAGTGATGCCAGTCCCACCTTTGAGGTCTGCTTGCCAGAAGTACTTTTCACCTATTGCTGTGCACGTCTGGGTTGGATCTAGGAAACATAACCCCTGCAGGCATTTCAGGCGGGACTGATGCCTCCCAGGAGATCAAACGCATATAAAATCATAAGAGAGGCTGGAGGTGTGTGGTCAGCAGGAACCGTCACTGGCTTCCCGAGTTGCCCAGGTTGGGGTCCTGGGGAATCTCCTTATGTTCGCTGCTGCAGGAGGCTGCCCAAACCTGCCCGGCACCACACCGAGGACCCCATGGCAGGCCGCTCACTCGAAATCTCCGGGAAAGGCCCTGATTCTCTTTGTGGCGTGGTTCCAGATGTCACTCCAGAATGGGTGGAATCTCAGGTGTGTGATGGGTCCATGAGGACGAGGATGCAGGGACAGGGCCACTGTCAATGTCCTCTCCCAGCTTGGGCTCTGCAGTCGCTGGGAGGGGGCTTCCTGCTCGGCTCGCTGCTCTGGGGTTTCCTGGGATCCTTTGGCCACCAATTCTCTGCTCATTTTCCCAGATGACCCAATACTCCCCCATGCCCTGTTCCACCTTATACTGGACACTCGCCAGCTTCCCCTTTGTCCCTGTTGTATCAGATCCCAAGATGTATTTGTGACTGTGTCCATGATTGTGAGCTATTGTCACAAGTCCTTACGCCTCCGGAAACACACTGGAATGAAGACCATGCAAACAGGAAAAGCAAAGGCTGGTGGTTCGGAGCTGCTGCAGCCCGGGGGTCGGGGCAGGAGGGTGCGTGGGAGCCTTTGCAGTGTTATTACATGTACACATGTTCACTGTTACTGTGTGCATACATATCTCCATACACGTGTCTGTAACGTGGACCTGTCATACATATCACACAGTATGCACGTTGCTGTGTTAAAATGTTTTCTATGTATAGAAAGCTTCTTTACAGAAAAAGGGGATGCTCTGGGACACTTGATGGGGGTCTGGGGAAGTGGGGTGTCCCATAATTGCTTGGGGAAGGCATTTTGCTTACTGGAGTTCGTCCTAAGTTGGAAGTGGGGACAGAAATTAGGGGGCCGTAAGTCACTGAGCGAGGCCGGGAGGTTCGGGGCGACTGTCTGGGGTGGTTGTTCACTCCCTGGGCTGTCGGTGGAGACAGAGGTCTGACTTCCTGCAGGTCTGAGCGCAGAGAGCGGGCTGCTGACCTGGCTGTTCCCGCAGTGAGGGGTCGGTGTCCTGGTGTGGCTGGAGGTGGTGGTCAGGGCTTGTGTTCACGTGCGGTCTGGCCGCTGTCCTTTTGTGTGTTCAGTCTCTCACCACAATCCCTACACGGCGTTTTCTGAATGTGAATGTCCGTGAGGATCAGCCGGCCCCACAAATCTCCAGTGGGTCCCGGCCCCTCCTGGAGAGAACCCCGCAGACCCCTGTGTGCACGTGTGGGGACGTGGAGTAGGCAACGTGTCCATACTTTTAAAGTGACCCTCAGGTGATGCACCCGGTCTGCAGCCAGTGGGATAACCCCGGCTGGGACCACGGTCCTCATCAGCACCCAGAAACTGGACCCTGGCCTGGCTGAGCCGGGAGTAGAGGGGATTTTGAGCGAGAACGGAAACAAAGGCTTATCTCGTGCTCATGACAATACATACAAAAACGAAGGCCTCTCCCGTGTAACTGAGATCTTTGCAGCTTTTTGCTGTGACTCCGGGTGTGCCGGGCTTGCAGGTCCCACTCCTGAGCCCCCAGGCTCTCTTTCCCACAACAGGTGCAAAGTGACATGCTGTGTCCTGACCCAGTTTCTGGGCCTCGCCCCCATCCTTGGATCTCAGAACAGCCTCAGCCAGGTCCGGCCTTTTGGGCTGAGCTGGTGTATCTCCAGCCCGCACAGCCTTCTCCAGGACATGCCCGCAGGGGCTTGACTATGAGAGTCTTGCCCCAGTACCTTCCAGTACCTTCCATGCTCTACAAAGTCACCCCGGGCGGTGTGGGCGTGAAAGTACCACCTGGAAGCAACACATCTGATTCCACGTTGCCCTTGGTGAGAGAACATTCTAGACAAATCAAAGGAGCTCAGGTAAGGGGTGACCTGTCCACAGTGTCCAACCCGGATAACTGCTGTGGGTTGTCTTCTAGAAAAAGAGGCCTGGTGTGGTCTGCTCACATGATTTCTCTGGAATCAGCTCCGACGTGCCTGGCCCTCAGCTTCTGTCCAGGAGAGTCCTCGGGACTCGGCCCTCAGGCTGTGGGTGCCCTGGACCCCCTGGCTGTGCCGATGTCCTGCACCTGCCCCACCACCCTGTTGTGGGGCAGTCTCTGACCTTCTGGCTCCCTGGCCGTGGGTGGTCTGCTTGTCAGGAGGACCAGCCAGCCGGCCAGCCTGCAGGAGACCAGAGGGAGGTGGTGCTGAGACACCGCCTGGCTCTCTCCGTGCTGACCGAGGGGTGCCAGGGGCTTGTCACCCCCTCAGCAGATGGCCCGCTCCTCCCCAGGGGCCTGGACCTGGCCTCCCCTCGCAGTCTCAGCCCTGCCCCCTCCTGTCCTCCACTCAGTCAGGCGAGGGCTTGCTCTTGTAGGGGAGGAGGTTTCCCTGCTACCATGTTAGGTCCTCTTCCTGGAAAAGGATTGGTGTTTATGTCAGGGGGCAGTTAGCTTGACAGGACTCAGACTCCACGTCTGTGTGCCGTGTGGTTGGCCGGAGCCGAAATCCCGCAGGTCTTCCAGCCTCCCAGCTGGCGTTTTTTGCTGGGCCCTTTGGGGTTTCCCTACACATGCACATGAGGGATCAGCCGAGGGTCTGAGTGGAGTTTCCATGCAGATGTTGGGGTTCCCCTTGGTGGCTCCCTCCTCTTATGGACATGTCCAGTTCGTTTCCAGCTGCTCTTGAAATGCAGCCCTGAATCCACGACCTGACCCCTCTGCCAGGATGGCTGCCGTGTCTGCTGTGTTCCACCTGCACCTGTTGCGTGGCCTGGGGTGCACCTTCAGACGGACCTTTCGAGGATGCTCTTCTGCAGCGTCTGCCTGCTTTGGCCATTCTCCAGCGCCTTCAGGTCATTGTGTTTTGAACAGTTTTCTGGAGTTGACGATTGCTGCCTGCAAGTGTTCTTCTGGCACACGCTGCTCCCCGTCTGTGGGAATCGGAACTGCTTTCTCCCAGGTGGGTGTTCCTGTTCGTTTCCCTTGTAACCAGTGTGGTTCAGCATCCTTTTCCTATGTTTGAGGCTATTAGGATATCTTTTGTGAGACGTCTGTCCAATTTGCCCGTTTCTGTACTGAATTATGCCGTTTTCCTAGCTGATTTGCGGGAGTTCTCTGTGTGTTCTGGGCATGTTGTCAGTTGTATGTTTGCGGGAAATACCGTGAAAGACTTTGAAATGGACCCAAGATGACCTCTCTGTCTTCAATGGGAGCAAGGCATTGTCTTGCACCCCCTCCCAGGTTATCCGATTCAGTGGGGGCTCCACGCTCTCCATTGTCTTTGAGCTCTTTTACAACTCTGTAAGTTGTAGAGAGGCGAAGGCAATGGTCTCTCTTCTCTGGAAGGATGGTTGATTCATCCCTGCCTCCCCGGAAAAAGCTTGATGCATTCGAAAATGCATCTATTGATATACTCTCTTCAGCATTCTTGATTCCACTACATCAATGAGGTGCTTTGAATTTTACTTTGGACTGGTTATAACCTCTTAATTGATGATTTACATTAAATCTTTGAGACGTGTTCATTCTCTGTCTCTCTATGAAGGCTCTGGGTCATGGTCTCCCCCGGGACAGCTCCCCTCTGTCTCTTCTGTCGTGTGGCTCACAGCCCCCACACTGTCCACTCCAGCACCTGTCACAGTGTGCTTCCCTCACTGTTTGGGGGATGATTTACTTCATGTCTGGGGAGATGGATGCAGGGGGATACTGCATGGGAGAGGCTGGAGCAGACACAGGCAGGGGAGAGTGGGGTGCATTCTGCTGGGTGCGTTAGGGAAGACGATAGAGGAGGCGTGGAGCTCAGAGCCAAGAGAAGGGTGTGCAGGGGTCTGCTGGGTGTGTAGAGGGAGGGACACCAGGAGAAGGGAGCAGCATGAGCAGAGACTTGGGTGGGGGCAGGGTGAGGATCCCAGGTAACTGATACCTGAGTGCGGGGGGGCAGGGTATTGTGTGTGTGTTACTGGACCCAACTCCCCTATTCGTGGTTGAATTGTGTCCCCCAAATTCATATCTTGATGCCCTGACCCCAGGACTTCAGAATGCGGCTGCATGGCGATATGGTATTTCAAGAGGTCGTCAGTCAAAATGGGGTCAGTAGGCTGTGCCCCAATCCAACGGGACTGGTGTCCTGTAAGAAGAGGGATGAGGACACAGACACTCGCAGAGGGAGGCTCTGTGAGGACACGGGGAGGAGAGGCCGTCTACACACCCAGGAGAGAGGCCTCAGCAGAAGCCCACCCTGCGGACAGCCTGCTCTGGGCCGTCCAGCCTCCAGACGTGAGAGAATAATGTCTGTGGTTCAGGCCGCCCAGGCTGGTTGTTGTGGCAGCCCGTGCTGACTCCTACACACCCACCAGGGGGTCTTGCTCATGGCCGCGGCCAGTGCTGGCAGCTCCTCCTGCCCCGGCCCCAACCTCGCCCTCCTCCCCTCAGGGCGCAGTGCAGCTCCCTTGCCCCTCCTCGTTGCCCCGTTTCTGGGCCCCCTTCCTCACCCATGGGTCCCAGGGGCTGGAAGAGAGCCGAGGGCGGGAGGGGAGGGAGGGCTGGAAGGTTCTGGAGCTGTGAGGGTGCGGAGGGAGCCCGTGATGCACGACTCGGCCAGGCTGTTGATCTCACGAGGCACCTCAATATAGTGAGTTGTTGGATTTTTAAGGATATTTTATTGTCTTTTTTAAAAAAGGAAACAGCAAAGAAAATCAATGGGCTCCAGAATCTTAAAAAGAAGGGATAAACTACCCAAGCTACAACGGTGGTATTTCCTTTGAGCAATCTATCTGCGCAGTGTACCCCGATAGACAGGGCAGGGATCTGCCTCTCTTTCCTGTGAGCTTCTGTGTCCTTCCCATCTAGAGAGGCTGACTTTACATTCACTCAGAGACATGAGGGGGAAATCAATTCCAGGGGCGGTGAGGCTGCGGGTCTGAGCTCGGTCTCCCTGGCCTCAGTCCCCAAGGCCACGGGCTCTCATTTGTTGGTCTTGTCTCTCATCCCTGCCCCTGGTAGCAACCCAGAGTTCCTGTGGCTTGAGACTCAGTCCCCACCGACCACTGGATTGGGTGGCTTTGCCTGCTGCCCTGCTCTCCTGCTACCCGCCCATTTCCATCAACCTAGGTTGTGTCCTGCCCACTTGGTGACCTGGTCACCAGGCCACTCTCCAGGAGGCTATCTGGTTGGACGCTCACCCCCTCCCTGGGTGGTGCTGCCCCCCACCCACCAGGGCTCCTGCAGTGTGTCATGGGTCCAGGCCCTCCTCCGAGTGGTCTCCTTGGGTAGAGGTGATCTGAGTGACCATTAGGGGGACATCCAGAAGCTTCTCTATTGGATGATGGCCCTGGGGCCTTCTGGCCTTGGTGGCAGATGTTCCCACTCAAGGATCTGAAACCACGCCTCTCCTCTCGGGAACCGTGTGTCCTGGAGCCCAGCATGGACCTGGTTTGCACGAAGACCTCTTCCTGTGCAGACAGTCGGCTCTCCACCTCCTTCAGGGTGACCACACACACCGACCCCGGGGCAGTCCTGGTGATGGACCCTTGGCCCTGAACCCCCAGTGTCTACATGGCCCTGGCATTTCTTGGTGGCTGATGTGAAGGGGCTGGTGGATGTCCATCAGCTCAGTTTGGAGTTACAGCTGCTATCCACTCGGTTCTGCAAACAGGAGTCAGGGGGTAGAAGGCAGCCTGTGGTGACTGAGAAGCCAGTGGGCGAGGTATAGGCCAAAGCGGGCCATGAGGTCAGAGGGTGGTGGGGTCAGAAGGCAGAGGAGCAGGTCTGGGCAGCAGGCTGAGCAGCATGAACTGATGGACCCGGATCCTGTCTGGGGTCTGGAGTGGCCCTGGATGCCCGCCCAGGAGGAGTGGCCCTAGGCCTCCTGCCCGATCATGTTCCTGTAGTCGGGGACGATTGTCCGCTTCAGCTCCACCACCGAGGAGAAGATCCACTTCACCTGCAGCGTGCAGGTGAGGGGGTGATCATGGCCTGGACCCCAACACCAGCCTCCCACCAGTGCCTGCCCCCTGAACCCGGGGCCACCTGACAGTGTGGGGTCCTGGTGGGGACACATTAGGGAAATGGAGGGGACAGCAAGTGGATAGTGAGGGGACAGCAAAGGGACAGTAATGTGACAGCAAACGGACAGTGATGGGACAGTATGAGGGCAGTGATTGGACAGAGAGGGAACAATGAGGAGACAGTAATGGAACAATGAGGTGACCGTGTGAGGAGACACTGTGAGGACCCCAAGAGGACAGTGGGGGAAGCAAGAGGACAATGAGGGGACAGTGGGGGGAAAGCAAGGAGACACTGTAGGTACAGTGAGGGGACAATGTGGGGACAGCATGGTGACAGTGAAGGACAGTGAGGAGACAGGGTCTGGAGAGCCAGGGTCAGTTTGGACACAATGAGGGGGCAGTGAGGGCCATCAAGGGGACAGTGAGGGGACATGGTGAGGACAGTGTGTGGACATCAAGGTGACAGTGAGGCGATGACGTGGGGATGGCCTGGCTCACCTTGAAGAGGGTGACGGTGGCGCTGTAGCACACGCTGAGCAGGAAGAGTGTGATGAAGATGGAGATGGTGGTCCACAGCCCGTCCAGCTCCCCATCCTGGGTCTCGGCACAGCTCTCGTCCAGGACCATCTCTGGACAGGGAGGGGGTGGTCAGTGCTGTGCCTGCCCGAGGGGGCCTGGTGCAGGGTTGGTGGGGCCTTGGGGGGTGATCCCCTCTGTGGCAAGGTGGGCGGGGCAGGTGGGAGCCCCCAGCTGGGATGGACCAGTGGGACCCTGAGGTCAGTCTCTGGGCACTGGCCTCGGCTCCCCTTTCCCCCACTGGGACCCCAGGTCTCGTCTGACACCCCTGACCCAGATCTCGGCCTGGCCAGTGGGGGACCAATGCTCTCCTCTGCTCTGCCCTGCACTGAGGCCCTCTGGGGAGAAGGCTCCTGACTCCTGAAGGACAGTGGCTCAGGCCTCGAATCCTCTCCCCCGGGACCAGGCCCAAGGAGGGGGAGGTCAGCAGACCCTGTCCTCAACTGGGCCCCTGCTCTAGGGAAGGGCCAAGACAGGGTGAGGTGTGTCTCCAGGGCATGAGTGGTGGGAGTGCGGGGACAAGCAGGGTGGGGGGATTACTGTGTGTTGGGGGGGTGTGCCCCGGGGAAGGGGAGGGCTGGTTGTCAGAGCTGGTCAGTGTGGTGCATGAGGACCGGACCTGAGCAGCCCAGGGGGCGATGGAGGGTGTGGGAGCATCTGGTGTCCACGGTGAGGGTTCAGGGGACGGGGCTCCCTGCTCTGTTGGGCAGGTGCAGGTTGCCCTTGTGTGAGGCCCAGTGTGCAAGGCCTGCTGTGTGTGCACACGTGTGTGTGTGCACACGTGTGTGTGTGTGTGGAGGTGGTGTGTGGGCTGGCACTGCTGGGTGAGAGGGGCTTGTTTTCAATGGGTTTGGGCTCAGTGTCCACGTGGATGTCAGAGATGGTCCCTCCCCCCGGGACTCAGGGCCATCTGCCTCTGCCACTTGGGGCCCGGGAGTGGGTGTCCTCATGAGTGGACAGGCCGGGTCCAAGGCAGGACTAGGCCGGGCACTTCTACCTCGCCTGAGGGAGGGTGGGGGTCTGATCTCAGAGTGCCCGAGGGCAAAGGGGGGCCTGTCCCCACACCAATGACCAGGCAAGTCTCCTGTGAGGGCCAGAGCCACCAGGCAGAGCTCTCCAGTGACCCTGTGGACAGGGATCCTGGGGGACAAGGACGGGTCACTGTCCCACAGTTTGGACTCCTACAGAAGAGGGACAAGCTGCACACAAGTTTCCCTGGGGGCTCTGGAGGGGCTTCTCCTGTTCCCCGGCCACACTCCAGCCCCGAGGAGCTGCTGGCTGGAGGGAGGCCCAGAGGAGCTGCCGCCTCTGGGGGAGCCCCCTCCCCTCCTCGGGCAGCCCCTCCTGCCTGGGCGGCCTGCACAGACCGGAGCTGTGGGTCTGGCCTGAGCGGACCCACAATGGTCCTCTCCCCTAATGATGACAATTTCGGCCTCAGAGCTTGGCTGCCCCGCCACCCGCAGGCCTGAGTGAGCACCTGATCTGTGCTTTGGAAAGAACCATGACAGCGTCGCAAGGTCCCAGGGCCAAGCTGGGTGCTTTATTTCATGCCAGGGGGCCCAGGAGGTATGTACACAGGGGTGGGGGCTCAGTGTCCTCGCCGGACCCTGAGAGCCCCCGGGGAGGCAGTGAGGGCTTGCCAGAGTGCCAGGCTTGTATTTCATTTACCCGGAGACTGGGAGACAGATTTCTCCGTGTAGTGATTGTGGAGAGCCTCGTGCATCACTGCACATGTGAACTTGTCTCCCTGCTTCCACTTGTTCGTCTCCACCGAGAGCTTGCTATACAGGAAGTAGGACCCATCGCCGTCCCGCTGGGCCGGGGTGGTGCTGTACTTGCCCTCCTGCTCCGGCCGCCCGTTGCTCTTCCACTCGACGTCGACGTCAGGTGGGTAGAAGCCCTTGACCAGGCAGGTCACGCTGACCGTATTCTTGGACAGCTCCTCCCGGTCTGGGGGCAGGATATACACCTGCGGCTCCCGGACCTGCCCTGTGAGGACGGGGGTCAGCACAGGTGGTCACTGCCTGGGTGACCCCCAGGACCCTCCCTGCGCTCATCCATCCTGCCCTCACCTTTGGCCTTGGAGATGGTCTTCTCTATTGGGGCTGGGAGGGCTTCGTTGTTGACCTTACACTTGAACTCCTTTCCACTCAGCCAGTCCTGGTGCTGGATGGAGAGGACGCTGACCACGCGGTAGGTGCTGTTGAACTGCTCCTCCTTCGGCTTCGTCTTGGCCGTGTGCACCTCCGTGCCATCCACGTACCAGGTGAACCGGACATCGGGGTTTTCATGGCTCACGTCCACCACCATGCAAGTGACCGTGGGTGTCCGGGAGATCATGAGGGTGTCCTTGGGTTTTGGGGGGAAGATGAAGACCGAAGGCCCTCCCGGGAGCTCAGGAGCTGGGGCGGGAGACATGGGGGGTCAGCACGTGGGTGGGCCTGTCTTGGGTACTTGTTTCCCCACGGGCCATGCTGGTGCTCAGGCCACCTGCTGGGGGTGGAGGGCGAGGGCCAGCTGACTCACCTGGGCATTTGGGACACTCGGGGCAGCACTTCGGACGTTGTATGGCTGCAGAGAGAGCAGACTGGGGGTTATCGGGGCTGGGGAGAGATGGCCTTGGGGTGAGTTTAGTTCACATCCAGATTTTGGCAGGTCTGTGGCCAGCACCCACCTCTGTGGGCCCAGGGGCTGGGTTGGGGTGTCCAGCTGGCTCCCTCCCTGGGCGTGGGGGAAATGCCCAGAGGATCCCCTCTCTGAGCTTGGTAGGCCTCCCCTGCACATTTCTCTGGCAGCAGGACTGACCCCGGGCCTGTCTCGCAGGGAATGCCCTCCCTGCGGCCCCTCCTCTCACCGATTCTCTTGTCCACCTTGGTGCTGCTGGCCGGGTGGGCTACGTTGCAGATGTAGGACTGGCTCTCCAAGCTGCTAGTGGGCACGGTCACCATGCTGCTGAGGGAGTAGAGCCCCGAGGACTGCAGGACAGATGGGAAGGTGTGCACGCCACTGGTCAGGGCGCCTGAGTTCCAGGACACGGTCACCGGCTCTGGGAAGTAGCTGGAGACCAGGCAGGCCAGGGCCACCGTGGAGTCAGAGGTGCCTCCACAGCAGGGGGCCAGTGGGAAGACTGATGGGGCCGTGGTGGAGGCTGCAAGAGAGGAGGCTGTGTGACCACCAGGGCCTCACCCCTGGGAGGGTCCTGGGGCTCTGCTGAGCCCAGCACCCATGTGCTCCCGGAAAGTCTGCAGACTAGATGCCCCGAAGGCTCCCTGTCCCCCAGGGCCTGGTGCCTCTGCAGCCACAGGCTCTGGACTGGTCAGCCCGGTCAGCACTGGATGACCACCTGAATTAGAGCTCCCTGGGGCCCCTGTCTCCTCGTTCCCACTCAGGCCTCCAACGGTTGGGCAGCCCGACCGAGCCCTCGGTCTGAACACTGATCAGAGGCCCCAACTCCCAGCCGGTTTCTGTTGGTCCCCCAAACCATCTGTCTTATTGACCAAGCATGGCCCTCCCAGGACAAGCTAGCATCTCTTTGGGTGCAGTGGGCCTCTTACCCGCACTACCCATGTTTGGTCTCAGCCCCTGAGCCCAGAGCCCTTGCCATGGCCTGTCTCTGCTCGCCAGGCCCCGTGTCTTCTGAGTCGGCTCCGCAGCCAAGGCACCCTGGGCCCTCACCACCGACCCTGCCCTGAACGCTGTCGCTGCTCTGTACTCTGTCCCTGCCCGGGACCCCATCCCTTCCCTGGACCCTGTCCCACTCCTAGAACTCCTAGAACCTGGGAGTCTTCTTCTCCCCCTCCCCTCCCGTCCCTGTGGCGCCACAGCCCAGGCTCCTAATCTGCCTCTGGGCGCACTCATACCTTCTAGGTCCTCCTGGCATGGCTTCCTGAGCTCACCTCCGGCCCCTCCCACCCAGCGCCCCCTGCCCTCCGCCATCCCTGCTCTTGGGCCTGTCCAGCTCCTTGCTCACTCCAGAGCCCTCCTCCAGCTACGGTCCTTCCCGAGCCAGCCTGCCCCTCGGCATGGGTGGGAGCCGTACGCTGCCCTCGGCCCTCCTCTCCCCTCAGTGCCAGCATCCTCAGGCCCCAGTGCGGGCTGGGATGCACCCTCAACCCACACACCAGGGCCAGGCCTGTCCCCTGCCACCCTGACTCCCGCCTGCTCAGCCCCACGGCCCTGCTGGCCTCTCCCCAGGCTGGCTGCCCAGGGTCAGGCCCCAAATGAGGCCCTTACTCTTCGCTCTGCTGGGTCCACTGTCCTGTGACACCCCACACTGCTTCCGCATGTCTACCCCTCCTGTCCCATGTCCCCACAAGCCCCAGGAACAGGGCTGGTGCCCCTGGACCCAGGGACTACATCACATTGTGTCCCCTCAGAGGTGACCCCTGCCCCTTCAGCCCCAGAGACCTTCCATCCCAGGATCCCCTTTCCATTCCAACTCACTATCCACTCGACTCTCAAACAGCTGACACTCTCCTCCCTGCACAGGGAGGACACCTGAGCCCCCTGAGCCCCCAGTTGTCATTGCTCCCTCTACTAGCTCAGCTCTTGCCTGTCCAGGGCTCTGTTTTGCAAAGGCCCACTGACCCTCGTCCCCTGAGCTCCTGGGCAGCCTCCCTGCCCCTCCGCCCTCCCAGCCCCTCAACAAGCTGACACTCTCCTCCCTGCACAGGGAGGACACCTGAGCCCCCAGAGACCCCAGCTGTCGCTGCTCCCGGTACCGGATCATGTCCCATCGGTTGAGGGCTCTGTTTAGCTCAGGTCCACGTCCCTTCCTCCTAAGCTCTTGTGTAGCCTCTGGCCCTCTTGTGCCCTTCCACCTGCCCCTGCTCACCTGTAGCTGCTCTGCCCCTCACACCTGGAGCTCAAGGTCCACAGCAGCTGCCTCCCCTCCTGCCCTACGATCCCCTTCCTGACTGGTGCCTGAGCTCAGCCCAGGACCGCTGGGTCTCCCCATGGCTGCCTCTGCTCCTCCTGCCTGCCCAGAGCCCTCAGCCCAGATTCGCCCTCGCTCCTGGTCTCAGTCCTTTCCCAGCACTGGACTTTGCCTCCTGGAGCCACCAGGTGCCCGCTCTCTCTCTGTCCAGCTCTCCCCTGGCAGAGCCCCTGCCCTGGTCCCCTCCTGGAAGAAGTCTGGCCCCAGCCTGACCTCACCCTGTCCTCGCCCCTCACTGCCCTCGGAAGCTCCATCTGGAAGTCCCTTCTGGACATTGTTCCCTCCAGTTGCTGGGTCAGCTGCCCTGTGCCCACCAGCTCCCAGCCCCTGGAGCCCCGGCTCCTGCTCCTGACCCTCACTGCCTGGCTCCCGACGCCCTCCCGTAGCCCACTGAGCTCCTGCTCAGCCTTGTGCTGTCTGAGTTCTGAGCACACGGGAGCCCACGCTGGCCCCTCCTGCTCTGCTCCTGGCTCATCTGCTGTCCTCAGCCCTGGTCACAGCCCAGGACCCCACGGCCACCACCTCTGACCCTGCCCTGGGGCTCGAGTCAGCTCCATTGGCCCGGACAGGACCCTTAGGCCGCCTCGGTGTCCTCTTCCTCACCCTGTGCTGAACCAGCCCCCTCCCTGTGCTCCAACCCATCTGTCCATCCTGGAGTCCATCCTGCAGCAGCTCAGCTTCTGCCCAGTCCTGCCCTCAGCACAACTGGCCAAGCAGGGCCCTCAGGCTTCTGGTCTCCCAGCCCAGCACGTACCTCAAGGTTGACCACTTTTGGTCTCCAGAGCATCGAGCTCTGTTGGCGTGAGCCTGCCCTTGCCCGTGGCTCCCTGGGGCCTGCTCTGGTTGGGCGCTGTGGCCTGTGGGCAGCCTGCCTTCCCCGGTGCTGGCTGAGCTGCTCAAGCCCCTTTGTGATGTCCCTGTGGGCCTGGTCTCCCCTCAGCTCCTGCGGTCAGTTCCACTGCCCCCACCCTCTCCCTCTGCCCCTGCTCCGTGGGACCCCACTCACCGAGGGTGGGGGCTGTGGAGGCGGCTCCCCTGCAGTCCAGCCTGGGTCTCCGAGGAGCCCCAGCAGCCTCCCTGCTCTGGACCCCAGCACATGTGGCTCCTCGTGGCCCCGCGCTATGTGCCCACTGCCCTGCTCCTGGGAGTTCGTAGCCAGGTCCTCGGAGGTGTGAACACCCTCCTGACAGCCCTGCAGCGACTAATAATGGGACTGAAACCAGGGGGCACCTCTTGCTTCCTGAAGTTCCCTTTTTTTTCTGGGTTGTTTGTGTCTCAGAGGGCCTGGGGGGAGTCCAGACATGGCCGAGTCTGCCTCATCTGGGTGCGTGGGAGTGAGGTGAGGTGGGAACCCAGGACCCAAGGGAGAGTGCAGGAAGCCCGGCCCCATGTGCTGCTCTTTGTTCTCTACCTCCCGCAGGGATTATGCCCACTTGGCCCACTACCAGGTGGGGGACCCGGGTCCTCTGGTCACCTGAGCCCTCTGGTCACCCTACCCCGCAGGGCACCTCTCCCTGCCTGGGTCAGTGTGCAGTGTGGACACAGGCTGTCCCGCTCACAACATGCAGCCCAGCCCAGGGCCTCGTCCTGTCCACCCACCAGTACGGCCTCCCAAGTAGAAAGTTGTCTTCCTCTGGGTCCCTGCCTCTTCACCCCTTCCCTTTCTGGCTCCATCTGTGGCCCAGATCTCTGGCTGAAGGATGTGCAACACCCAGGGCCAGAGGGAAGCTGATCAAAAGGGGACCAAGACCTGAAGGGAGCCAACCAAGGAAATCAAGACTGGGTGTAGGATCGCTTAAAGCATTCACCTACTTTTACATGTGCTTTAGCAGAGATGACACATTGGAAGATTCATCCGGTGTAAAAACACAGCAGTCAGTTTGAATGTTTGCACACGCATCACCTTGGGACACAGTTAGAATATCTAAGGCCATTCTAATTTGAAGGACATCCTTTCTCACTACAGACATTTCAGCATTTCATAAGATGATTCCTGCCTGACTATCTTAAAGGCTGTTGAGCAAATTCAGTCAGAGCCTCTGTGTGATATGACTTCTAGCCACAAGGAAGCAAAAAATACAGCCACCAGGTGGTCATACCAGTGGAACACTGAACACGTCCATCCGGCCTTAAGGAGAGGAAGACTGACAACAGACGTTAGCTCAGTGTGAATCCTGCCCTGCCTCCAAGCGAAGCCCAGGGTGCAGTGTTCTCCCCGTCTGGGCGGTAGCCAAGACCAGAGGTTTGCTCTTCACGGCCATTGAGTTCCATTAGGAGCCACCCAATGGATGCCTGGTCTTCGAGACCAGTCTGTTCCAGACCAATCACTTTCTTTAAGTATGACAGTATTCTGACATGACTTAGGGGATATCCATCCCATATTTGTGTAAAACCTCTCATATCTCACTGTAATATCTGGTTTCTTTTGTTTATTTGCAAATTATTGGAACTATTGGATGGTCTGAGTAATGGGAAAAGAGTAGCCGTGCCCTTTATCATTAATAATATAAACTATTGGCCATGTCTCAGGATCATAATTAGTAATGTCGGACAAAGTGCTAACACTGGAATTAGATCTTTCCATCATAATAAATTGCTTTAAATCTCTCCAATCCATAATGTGAAAGAGAGGAACCTACCAAGTAACCCAGATGTACGAGGAAGGGGAAGGTGACCACACATCCAGCAATTGAACTGATTTTTGTATGTAACAAAGGAATGTGTCCACTGTAAAAAGCCATTGCCTTCAGGGGCCCATTCAGACGTGGACTGAAAAAACAAACATAGTATCAGGAAAACCTTCAATGGCATGTTTGTGGTCAACTAAAAGTTTTTGTAATTATGTTATAATTGATCTAATAGAGTTGGAGGGGAACAAAGTAAAGTACTGGGGTAAATAACAGTTACAAAAGTTTAAATGAGGAGAGATTTAAGGTTGGGTGTACAGACCTGGTCTGGAGTCCTGGGACATCTGCCTACAACAGATCTGTCTTCTCATCCTGGGGTGGAGGTGTTTGTCTCGGTCACTTGAAGAAGGTGTCTGATATAGGAGCTGAAACTCATTCAGCTGGAGAAGCCCTTTTTTAAAAATGAGAAATGTGAATCCACAAGTCTATGCTTTTTAATTTTGCAGTGCGTGGATTCGTTAAGAGTACCTGGCATGGTCCTTTCCAACTGGGCTGCAAAGGGTCTTTCATCTGGTGTCTTTTCCAATAAGGAAAATCTCCAGGTTGTAGCCCATGATCCTTAAGGTCTTCGTCTCCTGGGAAGTTCATCTGCCACTGGGAAACATATCAGCTATCAACCTTTCCTTTCTTTTAAGTGTGTGAATGAGACCTTGACAATAATGCAAGATATCTCCCTTGAGCAAAGTTGGCTCATACATTCCCTCATCTAATTGCATAGGTCATCCCGTTATTATTTCAAAGGAGACAGCCCATGTTTACCAAAGGGTGTAGATCTAAGACTGGGGCGCACTAGTGGAAGAGCTTTTGGCCATGAGAGATTAAATGCTTCCGAAAGCTTTGCCCATTGAGTTTTGATTGTGCCGTTAGTTAAAATGTTGCATTATTTGACCAAATGTCACCAATAGATTTAATTATTTGTTTGATCCAGTGAAATGAGTTCTCTGATTACTGTGTATCTTGGTAGTAATTGCCCAAATATGAACTATCCTTTCCAGTAATAACTTACCTACCACTAAAGCCATTGCTCTCCTGCAAGGAAAAGCCTCAACCCACTGTGAGAACACACAGATCATTACTAAGATATTCACACCCTTGAGATGGTGGCATCTGAACAAAGTCCAACTGTCATTCCTCAGAGGGTCCTTTAGGAAGGGGAAAGTGGCTTTGTGACCCAAAATGGTTTTGCTGCATTATTCTTTGTGCAAGTAGAACAATAAGAATGGGCTTTATGAGCCACTGTGGGAGAAAGTCTCCAAAAGTATTGTTTGCCCCATAAAATCATCTTTTCAAGTGCCCAATGGCTCATTGATATATATGCTGGAGTAGTGCTCCAATAGGCATTATGGGTTTTTTTTATCAGGATTGAACAACATCTGTGTGTTGGTGTCAAAAATTACCTCTTTTCATTGCCATGTTTCTTTCTATCCATGGTGATTTCTTAAGGCTGTGGAAGGAAATCTTTTACTGGGTTAGCAGATTTAATGGAAAGTAGTGGGCATTTGGGAGGCTGGACAGGATGTCCAGCCCAGTAATGTCCCTGCTCATCCTCAAAGTAAGACCCATCTGTAAACCAAATGAGATAATAAAATGTGTCATTGTCCTCCTGTGGTGCTGGAAGCAAGGAACAGGGTTAAGATAATGACTAGAATTACAAGTGATAACATTATACCAGGACATAGCAGAATTTTTTTCTAAAATTTCATATAATTTCTAAAACACATATAATAACATATATGCACACAATGATATTCATAAAGAAGGCTTAGTATTACTTATTTGAGAATACTTCCCATGTAATTTAACATATCAAACAAGCCTAATTAGTCTAGTACCTCCCTCTTTCTAGAAAAAGAAACAAAGTCTTTGGGAAGTCCCTGTGGCCTGCTGGAACTTCTTAAAGTTACTTTCAGATCAAAAGAAAGTCTTCCTTGCGGCTGGCCCGGTGGCGCAGCGGTTTCGTCCGCGCTTGGCAGCACGGGGTTTGCGAGTTCGGATCCCGAGCGCCCGCCGACGCACTGCCTGTCAGCCATGCTGTGGCGGCGTCCCATATAAAAAAGTGGAGGAAGATGGGCACGGATGTTAGCCCAGGGCCAGTCTTCCTCAGCAAAAAGGGGAGGATTGGCAACAGATGTTAGCTCAGGGCTGGTCTTCCTCACAAAAAAAAAAAAAAAGAAAGGCTTCCTTTAGGATTTGAATTTTGGGGAAGTTTGTCAAAAATATCAAAAGGTTTTAAAACACTTGGTCACAAAGGATCATATGTCACTGTGAAATAATGCTCAGTTATTCATTTAACCATGGTGACAATTAGGGATTTTCAGGCAAATACAGAAAATTAAATAGCTGTAAGAGGGGCCGCCCGGTGGAGCAGCGGTTTAGTTCGCGCTTCGCAGCCCGGGTTTCGCGGGTTCGGATCCCGGGCGCCGGCAGACGCACTGCTTGTCAGCCATGCCGTGGCGGCGTCCCATATAAAGTGGAGGAAGATGGGCACGGATGTTAGCCCAGGGCCAGTCTTCCTCAGCAAAAAGGGGAGGATTGGCAATGGATGTTAGCTCAGGGCTGGTCTTCCCCCACCACCACCACCAACAAAAAATAGCTGTAAGAAAAATCTTAGCTGTTGTGACTAAAGACCTGATAGAAACAATACAGGAAAGGTATTTTGGTAAGACATAAAGCGCTTACCCTTCACTCAAAAGTGAAGAAAATCTTTCATAATCTCTTTTCAAGATCAGAGTAAAAGTCCAAGAAAATTATCCCTTTAAGAGAAAGAAAACAAAATTCTAATTTTTGTACAAGCTTACTTTTGATATTAAAACTTATTCACTTAATCGAATTCATTGTCATTTTTGCCAAGTTGACCGTGCACAAAACTCTTTCCTCAGGGTTCCTTTCCCACAAAACTTCTATAACTTTGCTTTTACATTCAGAATTTGTCCCATGCCTTCTCTCCTCCTTCCTAGTACTTTAGGACAAATTTATCTTTCCTAACAAAGCAAACAAGAATGTCTCCATTCCTTACACCTTCTTTATTGAAAACATACATCTTGCTTTCCTTAATTTTTAACATTGGCATCCTGTATATTGGCAGACCCACAAATACTGTCTAGAAATATGTGCTTTCTCGTAGAAAATTTCTCAGCATGCACAAATATGTTTATGAATAAACCTAAGTATTTTTCTCTCTTAGTGAAACAGGAAGCCAAAGGCAGATATATCTACGTTTATTAATTAATGTCTAACATTTTTTCTTATGTGGAAATGACCTAGATACTCAATAAATTTTAACATTTAGTTTAGCAAAATTCTTTTTTCTCCTCATTTCTCAAAATATATTTTTTATTGCAGTAACATTGGTTTATAACATTGTATACATTTCGGGTGCACATCATTATACTTCTATTTCTGCATAGATTACATCACATTCACCACCCAAATACTAATTACAATTCCTCACCACACACATGTGCCTAGTCATCCCTTTCACCCTCCTCCCTCCCTCCTTCCCCTCTGTTAACCAGCAATCCAATCTCTGTCTCTATACATTTGTTTTTTGTTATTTTTATCTTCTACTTATGAGTGAGGTCACACAGTTTTTGACTTTCTACCTCTGACTTATTTCGCTTAGCATAATGCCCTCAATGTCCATCCATGTTGTCACAAATGGCTGGATTTCATCATTTCTTATGGCTGAGTAGTATTCCATTGTGTATATATACCACATCTTTATCCATTTGTCCCTTGATGGGTACTTAGATTGTTTCCAAATCTTGGCTATTGTGAACTATGCTGCAATGAACATAGGGGTGCATGTATCTTTATGTATTGGATTTTCATGTTTGGATAAATACCCAGCAGTGGAATAGCTGGATCATATGGTAGTTCTATTCTTAATTTTTTGAGGAATTTGCACCAGTTTGAGCTCCCACCAGCAGTGTATGAGAGTTCCCTTCTCTCTGCATCTTCTCCTTCACTTGTTGTTTTCTGTCTTGTTAATTATAACCATTCTGAAAGGCATGAGCTATATCTCATTGTAGTTTTGATTTGCATTTCCCTGATAGTTGATGATGTTGAACAACTTTTCATGTGCCTGTTGGCCACCTGTATATCTCCTTTGGAGAAATGTCTGTTCAGGTCTTTAGCAAAATTCTAAGGTTTCAAGTTACTGAAAGGTTTTGAAGTTATTTTAAGCACTTATACCTTAACACACAATTATGGTTAAAATGTTCACTTCAAAACTCTTTTTTTTTTTTTTTTTGCGAGGAAGACTAGCCCTGAGCTAACATCCACTGCTGATCCTCCTCTTTTTGCTGAGGAAGACTGGCCCTGGGCTAACATCCGTGCCCATCTTCCTCTATTTTATATGGGACGCCGCCACGGTGTGGCTGACAGGCAGTGCGTCGGCGGGCGCCCGGGATCCGAACCCGCAAACCCCGGGCTGCCAAGCGCGAACTAAACCGCTGCGCCACAGGGCGGCCCCAAAAACTCTTATTTTTTTCACATCATTTAGTTTACTTCTTCCCAATAACTATATTTAGATTGCCTATAAAACTTCATGAGACATTAGGCAAAACCAACTATTATTCTAAGGTATGTGTTTTGCTTACAAGTTTTGTAACAGGGATAATATGTCTGTATCATAGCTAATGCTGATAACTCTGGAAACCAACAAACTTAAATAAGCCTTCATTTACCAAAGATGGTTTTATATCACGTTAACTTGAAAGACGTTTGGGTTAGTTTCCATTACAGGTATGTAAGCACTTACTTTAAGCTAATCAAATCGAGCTCTTTTAGAAGTTATATCATCTGGAGGTAAAACTATCACACATATAAGGTACACATGGACACACAGACACAGAGACTCCACAGCTGTTGTTTGAAATTACTGCTGAGTCATGTACAGTAAGGCAAAGTTCCCCAGTGATGAAAGAGTAATGAATCCAAATTTTGTTTTAAGCTTTTTCTACTAATATTTGTGGAGAAGACACTTAAGATGCTGGACGTCAGGCAAGAGCACTTCCATAGCCATTTTTCTCTTCTTTTTCCTTTTTCCCCCTTCAGTCTTAGGAATTGGTGATGGACTAGATAACAGTTCCTGGAGAGGTTCACAAGCTTTTTGAGAAAAGGAAATGGGTAGAATCTGAACTGCTTCTAGAGCTGCATTTCCAGTTTTGCAAAGATTTGTAAGTTAAGGACAGTTGCTTGTAATTCCTCAGAATTTGGGTTGTAACTTAAATGACACTATAGGGTGATCTACCTGTCCAAGCACATCATCCCTAATTTGCTTCTTTCCCTCCGGGTGCTTAGTTTTATTTTAATGTAATGTGATTTTTCATTTCCCTTGTAATTAGTGTGGTTCAGCATCCTTTTCCTATGTTTATTGGCTCTTTGAATATCTTTTGTGAGATGGCTGTTCAGTTCTCTTGCCCACTTCTCTACTGAATCGGGCGATTTTTCTAATTGATTTGCAGGAGTTCTCTGTATGTTCTGGACATGTTGTCAGTTTTATGTTTGTAGGAAATATTGTGGAAGACTTTGAAATGGACCAAAGATGACTTCCGTCTTCATTGGGAAGCAAGGCATTGTCTTGCACCCCCTTCCAGTTTATCCGATTCAGTGGGGGCTCCACACTTTCCATTGTCTTTGAGCTCTTTTACAACTCTGTAAGTTGTAGAGAGACGAAGGCAATGGTCTCTGTTCTCTGGAAGGATGGTTGATTCTTCCCTGCCTCCTGTGGAAAAAGCCAGATGCATTAAAAATGCATCTATTGATAAACTCTTTTTAGTATTCTTGATTCCATTCTATCAATGAGGTACTTCGAATTCCACTTTGAACTGGTTATAACCCCTTAATTGATGAGTTAAATAAAGTCTTCGAAATGTGTTGTCTGTCTATATGAGAATCACGATCACTATGTTTTAATCCTACCCTGTAATATGTCTCAAACGTCTTCTCCCCCATGGCCCCTCTTATCCTGGGTCCAGGAAGTTCTGTGACCAGGGTGGGAGGGACAGGAGATCAGGTGTTGAGGAGCAGAGCTGGGGGCGGCCACCCTGTTCCTCCAGGGCTCTGCATCAGAGTTTCCCCTGGGACAGCTCCTCTCCGTCCCTTCTGTTGTGTGGCTCACAGCCCCCACACTGTCCACTCCAGCACCGGTCACAGTGTGCTTCCCTCACTGTTTGGGGGATGATTTACTTCATGTCTGGGGAGATGGACGCAGGGGGATACTGCATGGGAGAGGCTGGAGCAGACACAGGCAGGGGAGGGTGGGGTGCATTCTGCTGGGTGCGTTAGGGAAGACGATAGAGGAGGAGGCGTGGAACTCAGAGCCAAGAGAAGGGTGTGCAGGGGTCTGCTGGGTGTGTAGAAGGAGGGACACCGGGAGAAGGGAGCAGCATGAGCAGAGACTCGGGTGGGGGCAGGGTGAGGATCCCAGGTAACTGATACCTGAGTGCGGGGGGGCAGGGTATTGTGTGTGTGTTACTGGACCCAACTCCCCTATTCGTGGTTGAATTGTGTCCCCCAAATTCATATCTTGATGCCCTGACCCCAGGACTTCAGAATGCGGCTGCATGGCGATATGGTATTTCAAGAGGTCGTCAGTCAAAATGGGGTCAGTAGGCTGTGCCCCAATCCAACGGGACTGGTGTCCTGTAAGAAGAGGGATGAAGACACAGACACTCGCAGAGGGAGGCTCTGTGAGGACACGGGGAGGAGAGGCCGTCTACACACCCAGGAGAGAGACCTCAGCAGAAGGCCACCTTGCGGACAGCCTGCTTTGGGCCGTCCAGCCTCCAGACGTGAGAGAATAATGTCTGTGGTTCAGGCCACCCAGGCTGGTTGTTGTGGCAGCCCGTGCTGACTCCTACACACCCACCAGGGGGTCTTGCTCATGGCCGCGGCCAGTGCTGGCAGCTCCTCCTGCCCCGGCCCCAACCTCGCCCTCCTCCCCTCAGGGCGCAGTGCAGCTCCCTTGCCCCTCCTCGTTGCCCCGTTTCTGGGCCCCCTTCCTCACCCATGGGTCCCAGGGGCTGGAAGAGAGCCGAGGGCGGGAGGGGAGGGAGGGCTGGAAGGTTCTGGAGCTGTGAGGGTGTGGAGGGAGCCCCTGATGCATCATTTGTCCAGGCCGTGGATCTCAGAAGGCGCCTCAATATAGTGAGGTATGGAATTTCTAAGGATGTTTTATTGTCTTTTTAAAAAAAGAAGCAGTAAAGAAAATCAACGGGCTCCAGAAATTTAAAAATAAGGAAGAAAGCTACCCAAGCTACAACGGTGGTATTTCCTTTGAGCAATCTCTCTGTGCATTGTCCCCCTGTAGTTGAGGTGGGGGTCCGCCTCTCCTTCCCGTGCACATCCGTGTCCTTCCCACCTAGAGATGCCGACTTGCTATCCACTCAGAGATGTGAGGGGAGAATCGATTCCGGGGACGGTGAGGCTGCTGGTCTGACCTTGGTCCACCTGGCTGGCTACCGAAGGTGACAGGCTTTCTCCTTGGTGGTCTTGTCTCTCACTCCTGCCTGTCTGAGCGACCCGGAATTCCTGTGATTCAGACCCAACCGGCCGCAGGACAGGGTGACTGTGCTGCTCCCGTGTTCTCCTGCCGCCCCTCTACTTCTGTTGGCAAAGGCTGCGCCCCGTCCACCTGGGGACCTGGTTACCAGGCCCCTCTCCAGGAGGTCCGTCTGGCCAGATGCGCACCCCCACCCTCAGTGGTGCCACCCCCACCAACCAGGGCTCCTGCAGCCACCATGGGCCCAGGCCCTCCTGCGAGAGTTTTTCTCTGGTGGAGATGATCTGGAAGCTTTCCTGTTGGCGGACGATGGCCCTGGGGCCTCCTGGCCTAGCCGGCAGATGTTCCCATTCAAGGATCTGAAAACCATCCTTTCCTCTGGGGAACCCTGCGTCCTGGAGCCCGGGTGGATGCAGTTTGCATGAAGCCTGGTACCTGTCCAGACAGACATGGGCACGTCAGCCCTGCACTTCCTCCAGGGTGACCACACATGCTGATCCCGGGGCAGTCCTGGTGAAGGACGATCGGTCCTGACGCCTCAGCGTCCACACGGCCCTGGTGTTTCTTGGTGGCTGCTGCAGAGCGGCCAGTAGGTATCCATCAGCTCAGTTTGGAGTTATATCTGCTGACCACTTGGTTCTCCAAACGGGGGTCGGGGGCAGGATACAGTCTGTGGTGACTGGGAAGCAGAAGGCATGGTCCAGGGCGAAGGGGGCTGTGAGGTCAGGGGGTGGTGGGGTCAGAAAGCAGAGGAGCAGGTCTGGGCAGAAGGCTGAGCAGCATGAACTGACGGACCCAGATCTTGTCCAGGTTTTTGGGTGGCCCTGGATGCCAGCCCAGGAGGAGTGGCCGTAGGCCCTCTGCCCGATCGTGTTCCTGTAGTCGGGGACGATCGTCTTCTTAAGCTCCACAACTGAGGAGAAGATCCACTTCACCTGTATTGGGTAGGTGAGGGGGTGAGCGTGGCCTGGACCCCAACACCAGCCTCCTGCCAGGGCCTGCCCTCCCTGCACTCTGGGCCAGCTGATAGCAGGGGGTGCAGGTGGGAACGACATGGGGACATGCTGGAGATAGTACGGGACAGAGAGGGGAGAGTGCGGATTCAGTGAAAGGACAGAGAGGGGACAGTGATGTAATATTGTGGGGATAGTGAAGGGACAGAAAGGGGACAGGGAGGGAACAGTGAGGGGATAATGAAGACACATTGTAGGGACAGTAAGGAGACAGTATAGGGGTAGTGATTGGAGAGTGAGGGAACAGTGTGGGGACAGTGATGGGACAGTGAGGGGACAGTGATGGGACAGTGAGGAACAGTGTAGGGACAGTGGTGGGACAGTGAGGGGACAGTGAGAGGACAGTGTGGGGACAGTGATGGGACAGTGAGGAGACAGTGATGGGACAGTGAGGAGACAGTGTGGGGACAGTGAGGGCACAGGGTAGGGACAGTGCAGGGATAGTGATGCACAGTGAGGAACAGTATAGGGACAGTGAGGAGACAGTGCAGGGATAGTGAGGGGACAGTGTAGGGATAGTGATGGGACAGTGAGAGGACAGTGTAGAGACAGTGATGGGACAGCGAGGGGACAGCGAGGGGACAGTGTAGGGAGAGTGAGGGGACAGTGTGCAGACAGTATGGGGACTATGTGGGCACAGCATGGTGACAGTGAAGGACAGTGTGGTGACAGTGAGGGGACAGTGTGGGAACAGTGAGAGACAGTATAAAACATGGTGGGAACAGTGAGGGGACAGGAAGGGGACAGTGAGGGGACATGGTGAGGAGAGTGTAGGGACAGCTGGTTTACAGTGAGAGGACAACGTGGGGACGACCTGGCCCACCTTGAAGAGGGTGACGGTGGCGCTGTAGCACACGCTGAGCAGGAAGAGTGTGATGAAGATGGAGATGGTGGTCCACAGCCCGTCCAGCTCTCCGTCCTGGGTCTCGGCACAGACCTCGTCCAGGACCATCTCTGGACAGGGAGGGGGTGGTCAGTGCTGTGCCTGCCCGAGGGGGCCTGGCGCAGGGTTGGTGGGGCCTCGGGGGGTGATCCCCTCTGTGGCAGGGTGGGCGGGGCAGGTGGGAGCCCCCGGCTGGGACAGGCCAGTGCGGCCCTGAGGTCAGTCTCTGGGCACTGGCCTCAGGTCCCCCATTCTTCCAACTGGGACCTCAGGTCTCGGCTGACACCCCTGACTCAGATCTCGGCCTGGCCAGTGGGGGACCAACTCTCCCCTGCTCTGCCCTGTGCTGGGGCCCTCTGGGGAGAAGGCTCCTGAACTCCTGCAGGATGGCAGCTCAGGCCCCGTATCCTCTGCCCTAGAGACCAGGCCCAGAGGATGGGAGGTCAGCAGAGCCTGTCCACACCTGGGCCCCTGCCCCAGGGAAGGGCCGAGACAGGGCGGGGTGTGTCCCCAGGGCATGAGCGGTGGGAGTGTGGGGACAAGCAGGGTGGGGGGATTTCTGCGTGTTGGGGGGTGTGTCCCGGGGAAGGGGAGGCCCGGTTGTCAGAGCTGGTCAGCGGGGTCCAGGTGAGGGCCAGGCCTGAGCAGCCCATGGGGCGATGGGGGGTGTGGGAGCATCTGGTGTCCACGGTGAGGGCTCAGGGGACCGGGCTCCCTCCTTGTGTGAGGCCCAGTGTGCAAGGCCTGCTGTGTGTGCACACATGTGTGTGTGTGGAGGTGGTGTGTGTGCTCACACTGCTGGGTGAGAGGGACTGTTATCAATTGGTCTGGGCTCAGTGTCCACATGGGCATCAGGGACCATCCCTCCCCTGGATGCTCAAGGCCACCTGCCTCTGCCCCTTTCGAGCCCGGGGGTGAGAGTCCCCAAGAGTGGACAGGCCTGGCCCCAAGAAGGGTGAGGCCGGGCATTGCCCCCTTGCCTGAGGGAGGGTGGGGTCTGATCTCAGAGTGCCTAAGGGCAAAGGAGAGCCTGTCCCCACACCATGGGCCAGGCAAGTCTCCTGTGAGGGCCAGAACCACCAGGTGGAACTCTCCAAGGACCCAGTGGATAGGGATATCTGGGGACAAGGACAGGCCACTGTCCCACAGCTTGGGCTCCTACAGAAGAGGGACAAGCTGGACACACGTTTTCCTGGGGGCTCTGGAGGGACTTCTCCTGTTCCCTGGCCACACTCCAGCCCTGAGCAGCTGCTGGCTGGAGGGAGGCCCAGAGGAGCTGCCGCCTCTGGGGGAGACCCCTCCCCTCCTCGGGCAGCCCCTCCGGCGTCCTGGGTGGCCTGCATAGACCAGAACTCTTGGCCTGGCCCCAGCGGGATCCACTCTTTCCTTTAATGGTGACAATTTCAACCTCAGAGCCCAGCTGCCCCGCCGCCTGTAGGCCTGGCCATGCACCTGAGCTCTGCCTCGCAAAGAACCATGACAGTGTCGTGGGATCCCAGGGCCATGCTGGGTACTTTTATTTCATGCTGGGGCGCCCTGGAGGTATGTACACAGGGGTGAGGGCTCAGGTGTCCTTGCTGGACCCGGAGATCCCACGGGGAGGAGGGAGGGCTCACTGGGGTGCGGGCGTGTGGCTCATTTACCCGGAGACTGGGAGGTGGATTTCTGCCTGTAGTGATTGTGGAGAGCCTCGTGCATCACCCCACACATGAATGAGTCTCCTCGCTGCCACCTGTTCTCCACCGAGAGCTTGCTGTACAGGAAGTAGGACCCATCACCGTCCCGCTGGGCCGGGGTGGTGCCATAGTTGCCCTCCTGCTCTGGCTACCCGTTGCTCTGCCACTGGACGTTGATGTCAGGTGGGTAGAAGTCTTTGACCAGGCAGGTCATGCTGACCCTGTTCTTAGATAGCTCATCCCGGTCTGGGGGCAGGACATACACCTGCGGCTCCCAGACCTGCCCTGTGGGGACAGGAGTCAGTACAGGTGGTCACTGCCTGGGTGACCCCTGGGACCCTCCCTGTGCTCATCCATTCTGCCCTCACCTTTGGCCTTGGAGATGATCCTCTCAATGGGGGGATGGGAGAGCTTGGTTGTTGACCTTACACTTGAAGTCCTTTCCACTCAGCCAGTCCTGGTGCTGGACGGGGAGCACGCTGACCACGCGGTAGGTGCTGTTGAACTGCTCCTCCTTCGGCTTCGTCCAGGCCGTGCGCATCTCAGTGCTGTCCATGTACCAGGTGAACTGCACATCGGGATTTTCATGGCTCATGTGCACCACCAGGCACATGACCTCGGGAGTTCGGGAGATCATGAGGGTGTCCTTGGGTTTCGGGGGGAAGATGAAGACCAAAGGCCCTTCCAGGAGTTCAGGAGCTGGGGTGGGAGACATGGGGGTGCTGAGCATCAGGGCGAGCCTCCCCTTGGGCTCTTGTGCCCCCACGGGCCATGCTGGTGCTTGGGCCACCTCCTGGGGATGGAGGGTGAGGGCCGGCTGACTCACCTGGGCTTTGGGACACTTGGGGCAGCACTTCAGGTCTTTTATGACTGCAGAGAGAGCAGACTAGGGGATAGTGGGGCTGGGGAGAGACGGCCTTAGGGTGAGCTTAGGTCAGAACCAGGTTTTGGCAGATCTGAGACAGTGCTCTTGTCTGTAGGCCCAGGGGCTGGGTTAGGGGTGTCCAGCCGGCTCCCTCCTTGGGCATGGCGGAAATGCCCAGAGGACCCCCTCCCTGAGCTTGAGAGGCTGCCCCTGCACATTTCTCTGGCAGCAGGACTGACCCTGGGCCTGTCTCGCAGGGAATGCCCTCCCTGTGGCCCCTCCTCTCACCAATTCTCTTGTCCACCTTGGTGCTGCTGGCCGGGTGGGCTACGTTGCAGATGTAGGTCTGGCTCATCCAGCTGTTGGTGGGCACAGTCACCATGCTGCTGAGGGAGTAGAGCCCCGAGGACTGCAGGACGGACGGGAAGGTGTGCACACCGCTGGTCAGGGCGCCTGAATTCCAGGACACGGTCACCGGCTCTGGGAAGTAGCCAGAGACCAGGCAGGCCAGGGCCACCGTGGAGCCAGAGGTGGTCCCACAGCAGGGGGCCAGTGGGAAGACCGACGGGGCCGTGGTGGAGGCTGCAAGAGAGGAGGCTGTGTGACTACCAGGGCCTCACCCCTGGGAGGTTCCTAGCAGGATGTTGGGTGCCCAGGCCTGGGGCACAGCTGAGCCCAGTGCTCATGTGCTTCCAGAACGTCTGCAGACTAGTTGCGGCACGTGGCTCCCTGTCCCCCAGAGCTGCTCCCTCTGCAGCCATAAGCTCTTGACTGGTCAGCCTGATCAGCACCAAGTGGCCATCTGGGTTAGAGCCCCCCAGGGCCTATGTCCCCATGTCCCAGCATGACCGAAGCCTCCGTCTGAGCCCTGACCTGAGACCCCTGGTCCTGGCTGGTGTCTGTCTCCCACAACCCGCTGTCCTGTCGTCCCAGCCTGGCCCTGCCTGGGGCGAGGGGGTTGTCTTCTGGTGCTGTGGTCCTCTGCCTCATACTGCCCGTGTCTGCTCCCGGCACCTCAGCCCAGAGACCTTGTCACGGCCTGTCTCTGCTCACCAGGCCCCATGACTTCTGAGTCAGCTCTGCAGCAAAGGCACCCCGGGCCCTCGCCACCGACCCTGCCCTGAACGCTGTCGTTGCCCTGTACTCTGTCCCTGTCCTAAACCTTGTCCGTGCCTTGGACCTTGTCTATGCCCTGGACCCTCTCCCTGTCCTGTACCCCGTGCCTGGGAGTCTCCTTCTCCCCCTCCCCTCCTGTCCCTGTGGGCCCCCAGCCCAGGCTCATAAATCTTCCTCTGGGCCCACTCATACCTTCTAGGTCCTCTTGGCATGGCTTCCTGAGCTCACCTCCGGCCCCTCCCACCCAGCGGCCCCTGCCCTCTGCCATCCCTGCTCTTGGGCCTGTCCAGCTCCTTGCTCACTCCAGAGCCCTCCTCCAGCTATGGTCCTTCCCGAGCCAGCCTGCCCCTCGGCATGAGTGGGAGCCATGCGCTGCCCTCGGCCCTCCTCTCCCCTCGGTGCCAGCATCCTCAGGGCCCAGTGTGGGCTGGCATACACCCTTAACCCACACACCAGGGCCAGGCCTGTCCCCTGCCACCCTGACTCCCGCCTGCTCAGCCCCACGGCCCTGCCCGGCCACCCCCCAGGCCGGCTGCCCAGGGTCAGGTCCCAAATGGGCCCTCAGTCTTCCCTCCACCAGGTCCACTGCCCTGTGCCACCCCACACTGAGTCAGCAAGTCTACCCCTCCTGTCCCACGTCCCCACAAGCCCCCAGAACAGGGCTGGTGACCGAGGACCCAAGAACTGGCTCCCATTTGGTCCCCTCAGGGGTGTCCCCCTACGCCTTCAGCCCCAGAGATCTTCCAACCCAGGGTCCTCCTCCATCCCTACTCACCATGCACTTGGCCCCTCAACCAGCTGACACTCTCCTCCCTGCACAGGGAGGACACCTGAGCCCCCCGAACCCCCAGCTGTTGCTGCTCCCTCTACCCGCTCAGCTCCTGCCTGTCAAGGGCCCTGTTTAGCTAAGGCCTGCTGCCCCTTGTCTCCTGGGCTCCTGGGCAGCCCCCTGACCTTCCTGCCCTCCGACCTGTCCCTGCTCACCTGCCAAGCTCTGCCTGCCCCCCCGGAGCTCCTGGGGCAGGCTCCTGTCCCCTTGTGCCCTCCCACCTGCCCCTGCTCACCTGTAGCTGCTCTGCCCCTCGTCCCTCGGGGCTCCTGGTCCACAGCAGCCACCTCCTCCTCCTGCCCTATGGTCCCCTCCCCCACAGGTCCCTGAGCTCAGCCCAAGACCGCTGCGTCTCCCCAGGGCTGCCTCTGCCCCTCCTGCCTGCCCAGAGCCCTCAGCCCAGGTTCACCCTCACTTCTGGTCTCAGTCCTTTCCCAGGACTGGACTTGCCTCCTGGAGCCACCAGGTGCCCATCTTCTCTCTGGCCAGCTCTCCCCTGGCAGAGCCCCTGCCCTGGTCCCCTCCTGGAGGAAGTCTGGCCCCAGCCTGACCTCACCCTGTCCTCGCCCCTCACTGCCCTCGGAAGCTCCATCTGGAAGTCCCTTCTGGACATTGTTCCCTGAAGTTGCTGGGTCAGCTGCCCTGTGCCCACCAGCTCCCAGCCCCTGGAGCCCCGGCTCCTGCTCCTGACCCTCACTGCCTGGCTCCCGACGCCCTCCCGTAGCCCACTGAGCTCCTGCTCAGCCTTGTGCTGTCTGAGTTCTGAGCACACGGGAGCCCACGCTGGCCCCTCCTGCTCTGCTCCTGGCTCATCTGCTGTCCTCAGCCCTGGTCATAGCCCAGGACCCTATGGCTGCCACCTCTGACCCTGCCCTGGGGCTCGAGTCAGCTCCATTTGCCTGGACAGGACCCTTAGGCCCCCTGGGGGTCCACTTCCTCCCCTGTGCAGAGCCAGCCCCCTCCCCGTGCTCCACCCCATCTGTCCATCCTGGCGTCCGTCCTGCAGCAGTTCAGCTCCTGCCTGGCCCTGCCCTGAGCACAACTGGCCAAGCAGGGCCCTCAGGCTTCTTGCCTCCCAGTCCATCATGTTCCTTGAAGCCAACGTCCATCAGCCTCCAGTGGTCCAGCTCTTTTGGCGTGTGCCTGCTTCTGCCCATGGCTCTCTGGTGCCTGCTCTGGGTCGGCGCTGTGGCCTGGGGGCAGCCTGCCTTCCCCCGTGCTGGCCGCTTTGTGATGTCCTTGAGGGACTGATCTCCCCTCAGCCCCTGTGGCTGGTCCACTGTCCCCATTCCTCTCCCTCCCCCTGCTCCGTGGGGACTTCATTCGCCAAGACAGGGGGCCGTGGAGGCGGCTCCCCCGCAGCCCAGCCTGCCTCTCCGAGGAACCTCCACTCCCCCCCGGTCTGTCCCCAGGCACATGTGGCTCCCTGTGGCCCCGCGCTCTGTGCCCACTGCCCTGTTCCTAGGAGTTCATAGCTGGTTCCCAGAGGTCTGAACACCCTCCCAACGCCCTCCCAGCCCTGCAAGGATTAAGAATGGGATTGAAACCAGGGGGGAGGGGTCCACTTGCTTCCCGAAGGTCCCTTTCTTTCTGAGTGGTTTGTGTCTCAGAGGGCCTGGGGGGAGTTCATATGTGGCCAAGGCTGCCTCATGTGGGTGCGTGGAAGTGGGGTGTGGCGGGTGCCTGAAACCTAGGGGAGAGTGCAGGAAGCCCGGCCTCATGTGCTGCTCCTTGGTCTGCCTCCTACAGGGATTATGCCCCTGGCCCATCCAGTGGGCATCTCTTCCTGCCAGGGTCAGCGTGCAATGTGGACACAGGCTGTCCTGCTCACAGCCTGTAGCCCAACCCAGGTCCTTGTCCTGTCCACCCACCAGGAAGCCCTCCCGAGTAGAAAGCTGTCTTCCTCTGGGTCCCTGTCTCTTCCCTCCTTCCCTCTCTGGCTCCATCCGTGGCCCAGATCTCTGCCCGAAGGATGGTGCAACACCCAGGATCAGAGGGAAGCTATTCTCCTGGCCATAGCTGTCCTCCAGGGAACAGACGGAAGTCTGATGTGCAAGGACAGAGTTCAAGGTGGTCACTGGGGCCCAAAAGTGCTCCGCCGTCTGAGACACAGCATGTAGCCCTCGGCTGCTGCATGTGGGCGGAGACCCAGCCGTCCGTGTAGGGAGGACGCATGTCCTGTGTCTTGGAGTACCTCAGCTCAACCCTGGCCCTCTGTGCACCCCTGGGCCATCCCATATCTTCCATGTTAGGCCTTGGATTGGGGATCCCTGAGGGGCAATGTACCTGCCACTCCAGAATTGCCAGGGGCCAGGAATGTGACTGGTCGGAGGTCAGGTGTGGCTCCTTTCAGGTGGTCCGTGGACAGGGACTTGAGCTGTGGCCCCTTCAGGTGCACCAGGAGCAGAGTCCAAGGCTGTAGGAAGTGAACCTTCATGAGGTGCCCTCAGACATAGGAGGGGAGCCGGCCTTCCCACCCACTGGTGTTGGCAGCGTCCTTTGGCCTCGTGTGTCCCTGGAGCCGCCCCACATCCTCCAACAGTCTCCTCTGGGTCCCTCCACCTCCCCTACTGTCAAGTCTTCAGGCCAGTTTGCACAATTTGGGGCTTCTTGGAGCAGCACCCACGTTCAAGTCCAAATCCTGGTCCGGGGGGTTCGTGGGTGTTCTGCTTGCCGCCCTCAGTTGTGGCTTCCACCACTACCCCGTGGATTTTGTTGGTGAGTTGGTGGCCTGCAGGGAGTACAGGGCTCTGTGGGCGGGGGGCACCCCTTTCTGTTCCACTCATGTCAGCAAGGGGCTGAAAGGCTCCGCCTGGAGTCCCGGGCCTGGGCTGGGCAGGCGCCCGTGTTCCCCTCTGTCTCCGTGAGCCTTTCTGCGGGGACTCCCAGCAGCGCCCTTCACGTAACTGGACTGCTGCTTGGTGCCCAGACCTGACTCCCAGGAGAAGCCCTGTCTCCTTAGGTCCTGCTCTCAGAGATCCAGCTGTGGCCCCACTGCCGCCCCGTCCCCATGGAGGCGGTCACACAGGCCCTGGGATCCGGAGACGGAAGTAAACTCTGCCTCTGCATGGGGAATGGCCAGGTGATGGAGGAGCCCGTGGTCCTGGAAATGTTGCTGTGGCCACTTTGCAAAATGCCATCGGCCACAGCCTGGTGAAGGGAGTGCCCTCTGGTCCCTGCCAGGACGAATCATGGTAAATCCACTACACTCCTGGCTCCTCCAGCCCGGCTTTCTCTCCACGGTGCCCACACAGTTCTGCCATTTCTCCCACTTAAGGCAGGCCACCCTCGAGGTCACAACGCAGGCAATGGGTCCCCAGCTGTACTGTGAGCGTCGCTGCAGTTGCCTAAGAAGCACATTCATCTTCGTATTTTCTGGTCAGTGAAATGATGATGCAAATAATCCATAGTCAGTCTGTAAATCAAAACTGGGGTGACTGTATTATATGAGCCAATCAGAGGACTATATAGGCCAGGAGAATGACCTTCACCAAGGAAGGACGCACTCAGAAGACGTGGTGTATACAGAGTGGTTATATATCATCTTGGAACAAAGGACATACATCAAATATGACAGGAACATCCCTTTTACTACAGTCACAGGACACCTTTATAGCACCGCAGGGCAGTGGTCACCAGATGAGCCCAGGAGGTCAGTAATGAATCCTTAGTTTCTGGGAGGAAATTCTTGTCTTTAAAGAGATGCTGATATGGGGGGGGGGGGGTTAGGCATACATCCCTATCTTTAAGGGCATCATTCTCACCTTTGAAACATTGTAAATGTTTATAGCAGATGTACAATGCATGCTCCACAGGCCTTTCTGGAGAAACAAGGTCAGGTTGAATTAGTTTCAAACCACATGGTTTCATTATAAACCACAATATATCAACTTTTCTTATTTCTTTTTCTTTATTCATCATTTTCCCCCTTTTGATTGATAATCTTTTGATAGAAAGCATTGATAATAAAAATATTATCCCTTGGTGCCAGGGTAGTTGCTCCTGCCCTGTGTCCATCATGTCCCTCAGTGCTAGATTTTTATATTATTTATTTGCCCAGTTTGTCCATTGGGGGAAAATAGTTGGACAAGCATAGAGGTATATTAACAGTGGAAGCATTTCAAAGGTTATATAATTTTTCAATTAATTTTAGATTGTGACACAAACATTGTACCTGTGCTTTTACATGACTCCTTATGCTACATTGTGTACAAGATTAGAACAGGTACGCTGACAAGGATGATAATTCAACACTTGAAATGACTAGTTTAAAAACGAGTTCTTAGGCATAGTCTTTATCAAAAAAGGAAATTCATCCAGAGTTGTAACATGATCAATTGGCTTATGTGTGATATGACATCTTCTATCTCCAAGGAAGGAACAAATATTGTGGCTAGGTGGTGACATTAGTGGAACACTGAATGAGCCCACCTGGCCTTACCGACAGGAAGATTGACAAGAGATGTTAGATCAGGGCAAATCCTTTCCTGCATCCAAGGGAAGCCCAGGGTGTAGTGTTCTAGCCATCTGGGCGGTAGCCAAGACCAGAGGTTTGTTCCACAAAACCATTGAGTTCCATTAGGAGCCACCCAATGGATGCCTGGTCTTCGAGACCAGTCTGTTCCAGACCAATCACTTTCTTTAAGTATGACAGTATTCTGACATGACTTAGGGGATATCCATCCCATATTTGTGTAAAACCTCTCATATCTCACTGTAATATCTGGTTTCTTTTGTTTATTTGCAAATTCTGGGATAATTGGATGGTCTGAGTAACAGAAAAAGAGTAACTGTGTCCTGTATCATTAATAGTATGGGCTATTCGCCATGTTTCAGGAAGATAATTAGTAATGTCAGAAAAATGCGAACACTGGGCTAGATCTTTCCATCATAATAAATTGCTTTAAAGCTTTCCAATCCATACCCTGGAAGGGAGAAACCCACCAAGGTAACTCAGATGTACTAGAAAGGGGAAGTTGGCCACACATCCAACAACGGGACTGATTTTTGTGTGTAACAAAGGAACGTGTCCATTGTAAGGAGACATTGCCATCAGAGGCCCATTCAGACGTGGATTGAAAAAACAAATATAGTATCAGGAAAATCTTAAATGGCATTTTTGGGGTTAATTAAAGATTTTGTAATTAGGTTCTAACCTATCTTATGGAGTTGGGTACGGAAGTGAGGTATTGTGGTAGGTAAAAAGTTAAGGCCATCTAGAAATTGAGTATTGTACAATTATACAGCATTTAGGCATCACAAAGGTCTAAATGAGGAGATACAAGGTTGGGAATACAGACCTGGTCTGGAGTCCTGGGACAGCTGCCTACAACAGATCCGTCTTCTCATCCTGGGGTGGAGGTGTTTGTCTCGGTCAGTTGAAGATGGTGTCAGAAACAGGAGCTGAAACCCACTCAGGTAGAGAAGCCCTTTTTTAAAAATGAGAAATGTGAATCCACAAGTCTATGCTTTTTAATTTTGCAGTGCGTGGATTCGTTAAGAGTACCTGGCATGGTCCTTTCCAACTGGGCTGCAAAGGGTCTTTCATCTGGTGTCTTTTCCAATAAGGAAAATCTCCAGGTTGTAGCCCATGATCCTTAAGGTCTTCGTCTCCTGGGAAGATCATCTGCCACTGGGAAACATATCAGCTATCAACCTTTCCTTTCTTTTAAGTGTGTGAATGAGACCTTGACAATAATGCAAGATATCTCCCTTGAGCAAAGTTGGCTCATACATTCCCTCATCTAATTGCATAGGTCATCCTGTTATTATTTCAAAGGAGACAGCCCATGTTTACCAAAGGGTGTAGATCTAAGACTGAGGCGCACTAGTGGAAGAGCTTTTGGCCATGAGAGATTAAATGCTTCCGAAAGCTTTGCCCATTGAGTTTTGATTGTGCCGTTAGTTAAAATGTTGCATTATTTGACCAAATGTCACCAATAGATTTAATTATTTGTTTGATTCAGTGAAATGAGTTCTCTGATTACTGTGTATCTTGGTAGTAATTGCCCAAATATGAACTATCCTTTCCAGTAATAACTTACCTACCACTAAAGCCGTTGCTCTCCTGCAAGGAAAAGCCTCAACCCACTGTGAGAACACACAGATCATTACTAAGATATTCACACCCTTGAGATGGTGGCATCTGAACAAAGTCCAATTGTCATTCCTCAGAGGGTCCCTTAGGAATGGGAAAGTGGATTTGTGATGGGTGAAGTGGTTTCCCGGTATTACACTTTGCGCATATAGCACAACGAGCGTAGGCTTTATGAGCTGCTGTGGGAGAAAGTTTGCAAAAGTATTGTTTTCCCTGTGAAATCAGCTTTTCAGGTGCCCAATGGCTAATTCATGTATATGCTGGAGCAGTGGCAATTGTGCTCCAATAGCCACTAAGGATTTTTTAGCAGGCCTGAACCACATCTGTGTGGTGGTGTCAACATTTCCCTCTTTTCATTCCCTCTTTTCGTTTGCTTCTCCCGTGATTTCTTGAGGCTGTAGAAGGAAATTTCTTACTGGGTTAGCAGAGTTAATAGAAAGTAGTGGGCATTCTTGAGGCTCGACAGGATGTCCAGCCCGGTAATGTCCCTGCTCATCCTCTCAGTAAGACCCATCTGTAAACCAAATTAGATAAGAAAATGCAGTCATGGTCATTTTCCTCCTGTGGTGCTGGAAGCAAGGTGGCAGGGTTAAGAAAATGACTAGAGTTACAAGTGATAACCTTATACCAGGACATATTAGAAATTTTTTTCAAAAATTTCATATAATTTCTAAAACACATATTAATATCAATATGCATGCAAGGATATTCATAAAGGAGGCTTATCATGACTTATTTGAAAATGCTTCCCATGTAATTTAACACACCAAACAAGCCTAATTAGTTTAGTACCTCCCTCTTTATAGGAAGAGAGAACAAATTCTTTGAGAAGTCCCAGGATCCCACTGGGAATTCTCAATGTTACTTTCAGCTCAGAAGAAAAACTTTATTTAGGACCTCAATTTTAGGGAGGCTTGTCAAAAAAGTCGAAAGGTTTTTTTCACTTTTTTTTTTTGGTCAGGAAGATTAGCCATGGGCTAACATCTGCTTCCAAACCTCATTTTTTGCTGAGGAAGACTGGCCCTGGGCTAAAATCTGTGTCCAGGAACTGCTTTCTAGTTCATTATCAATGCCTAAGACTGAAGGGGAAAAAAAGGAAAAACAAGAGAAAAACAGCTATAAAAGTGTTCTTGTCCAACATCTAACATCTTAAGTGTCTTCTCCACAAATATTAGTAGAAAAAGTTCAACAGAAAATTTAGATCCATACTTCCTCTACATCATACATGTGACGCCTGCCACAGCATGGCTTGATAAGTGGTGCATAGGTCTGGGCCTAGGATCTGAACCTGCGAACTCTGGGCCACCAAAGTAGAGCATGCCACCAGGCTGGCCTCTAAAGTTTTTAAAATACTTGGTCAAATAGCATCATATGTCACTGTGAAACGATGCTCAGTTCTCCATTTAACCATAGTGACAATTAAAGATTTTCAGGCCTATGAAGAAAATTAAATAGGTGTAAGATAAACCTTAGGTGCTGTGATTAAAGACCTGATAGAAATAATACAAGAAATGAATTTTGATGAATCATAAAATCCTTACCCTTCTGATAGACTACTCAAAAGTAAAGAAAAAGCTTTCGTAACGTCTTTATCAAGAGTGGGCTGAAAGTCCAAGAAAATTTCCTTTTAAGAGAAAGGGAACCACATTCTAATTTTTGTACCAGCTTACTTATTTAAAAAAATTTTCTTTTTTAAGGAAGATTAGCCCTGAGCTAACATCCATTGTCCATCCTTCCCTTTTTTTTCTTTTGCTGAAGAAGACTGGCCCTGGGCCAACATCCGTGCCCATCTTCCTCTACTTTATATGGGACGCCACCATGGCATGGCTGACAGGCAGTACGTTGATCCGCGCCTGGGATCCGAATCTACGAACCCCAGGCTGCCGCAGCAGAGCACGTGAACTTAACCAGTACACCACTGGGCTGGCCCCATGTACCAGTTTACTTTTGATATTAAAACTTATTCACTTAATTAAATTCATTGTAATCTTTGCCAAGTTGACCATGCACAAAACTTTCCTCAGGGTTTCTTTTCCACAAAGCTTCTATAACTTTGTTTTTACATTCAGAATTTGTCCCATGCTTTCTCTCCTCCTTCCTAGTACTTTAGGACAAATTTATCTTTCCTAACAAAATAAAAATATCTCCATTCCTTACACCTTCTTTACTGAAAACATACATCTTGCTTTCCTTAATTTTTTATGTTGGCAGCCTGTATATTGGCAGACTCACAAATACTGTCTAGAAACATGTGTTTTCTCATAGAATATTTCTCAGCATGGCACAAACATGTTTATGAATAAGCCCAAGTATTTTTCTAGTTTCTCTGAAATAAGAACCCAAAGGCAGATATATCTATGTTTAGTAATTAATGTCTAACATTTTATCTTATGTGGAAATAACCTAGATACTCAATAAATTTTATCATTTAGTTTAGCAAAACTCTAAGGTTTTAAATTACCAAAATGTTTTGAAGTTATTTTAAGTACCTATACCATAACACCTAATTATTGTTAAAATATTCACCCAAACACTTTTATCTTTTTCCCATCTATTTAGTTTACTTGTTCTCAACAATTGTAGTTAGATTGCCTACACAACTTCATGAGATGTTAGGCGAAAGCAGCTGTTATTCTAAAGTATTTTTTTGCTGACAAATTTTGTAAGAAGAATAACATGTCTGTATCATACTTAATACTCATAACTCTGGAAATATGTTTGTTTCATTCAAACAGACAAACTTATATAAGCCTTCACTTACCAAAGATTGTTTTATATTCCTTTAAGTTGAAAAGATATTTGGGTTGGTTTCCATTATGTGTATATAAGCACTTACTTTAAGCTAATCAACTAGAGCTCATTTAGAAATTGTACCATCCAGCGGTAAAACTATCACACATATATAGTATATATAGACACACATACACTGAGACTCCACAGTTATTGTTTTAAAATTACTGCTATGAATCAGGTACAGTAATACAAAACTCACTTATTATGAAAGAATGATTGAATCTAAATTTTGTGTTGAGCTTTTTCTACTAATATTTGTGGAGAAGATACTTAAGATGTTAGATGTTGGACAAGAACACTTCTATAGCTGTTTTTCTCTTGTTTGTCCTTTTTTCCCCCTTCAGTCTTAGGCATTGATAATGGACTAGAAAGCAGTTTCTGGTGAGGTTTACAAGCTTTTTGAGATAAAGGAAATGGGTAGATTCAGAACTGCCTCTATAGTTGCATTTCCAGTTTTGCAAGATTTGTAAGTTAAGGACAGGTACTCTTAATTCCTCAGAATTTGCATTGTAACTCAAATGACATTATAGGTTGATCTGCCTCTACAAGCACATTATCCCTAATTTGATTCTTTCCCTCTGGGTGCTTAGTTTTATTTTAACTTTGGGAAGAATGCCTGTGAAAAAATTTTTCGGGCTCTGAATATCTGCTTCCTATTTGGCCAAATTTCTCATAAGTTGCTAAATCCTTTCAAATATCTCATCAGGTTTCAGCCAGGACAAATGGGAAGTATACCTGGCAGTACTGAACAACACCATTAATCATTAACATTTCGGTTTCCCAGAAAATCTCTGAGTATCCTTAACTCAGGCAGGGGTTCATATTGGACCCTCCATTGAAGGTAGATTATGGGGGTGTCTGTAAAGCTATGACCTAATAGACTTTTCTTTTAGGTGTCTCTTATAACTTAATTTTTTAATGAAATTTTTCCATCAAACTTTCAATAAGGTTATTTTGGAATTTTGAAGTCTTTGCTTTTAAGTGCAGTTTTTAAGTGATCGTATCTAATTGGATCCTTCCTTCCAACGGCCAATGGAATTCCCCTGAGGCTGGCGGCAGTTCGGCAGGACACTTAGTCAGAATGGAGTGCAAGTCGTGTTTCTGTCCCACCATGTCTGTCCGCAAAATTGGGTACAACTGCATTCTGGTCCGACCATAATTTGGGGCCCCCACCCTGACGGTTATCAAGCCAAGCCCTCAGGGCACAAAACAAGGTTGGTAAGATTTGCTATTATTTGTAAATATTTACAGCTTCTAGAACCTTAATTTTTGAGCAGTTGTGCTAGAAAGTGCATTTAACTGCAAAGATTAAAGATTTCTCTGTTCCATGGCTCTTAAACCTAGTGTGAAAAACGACCAGTTTTAGAAGCTCCAAGGAGCCCCAAAGTGGCCACTGTCATTTTAAATTACCCCAGTTATCCCGCCAGCCATTTACAGTTATCCCCATTTGTTAAGCACTCGCAAGTGTCAGCATGAAGCCATCGGAGTTCCGAGGGGAGGCTGCCTGTTTGGAAAGCCAGACTTCAGTTTTAATTTTACTTTCATTTTACTGTAAACTCTGAACAATTTCTAGTGACAGTGTAGTGGGTCAGAAATGAGCTGTTTGTGAGTGTCACTCCTTAAAAAGGTGTCAACGCCCTCTTACGTGTCTCGGTTCCTTCCCCCGGCAGTCTCAATCTGCCGTGGGTGCTCAGAGTGCTGGACGACAAATCCTTATGTGCACATCCATGGACGGACATTTAATGAATTAACGCGAATGATCACGACGGCGTTTCCTACGGGACCACTACACGTCAGGAGGATTGATCCTCTGGCTCTTCCACTAGGTTCTCAGTCACCTGAGAGTGCCTTTGGCTGGAAGGAGCTGGTGTCCCTTTTCTTCGGAGCTGAACAAGTTCAGACCCTCATTTCTGTATCAAACAATTTGTTGAGACTTTGTAGACACAAGTCTTTCCAATTTAAAGCCAAATTAAAAAGATCAGCCTGCCCCATTCATTCCAAAGTTACCCCTAGGCTACCCGGCCTAGGATACTCCCCTAGGTTTCTCTTACCTAGGAAATGTACTGGTACCCCCATAAGACACCTAGTCTTCAGGCTTGAAACAGCTCATATAAACTCTGGACCAATGACTTAAAATAAGGAGGGCTGGTTTTCAGGAGACCTCACTCGGGTCGCCTGAAGAATGCAGTGATCCAGGGATGGGGGTGGTAAAATGGACTTCTGTTGGTACCACAGTCCTGTTCAATGTAGATTCCAGGTGGTCTCATGTGGGTTTCTCTGAAATCATGCCAAATGTGCCAAGAAATGTCAATGCAAATAATCCGTAATCAATCCATAAATCAAATAGTGTTAGTTTATTATATGAGCCAGTTTTGAGGATTATAACCCAGGAGAGCAACCTTCCCAAAGGAAGGAAGCACTCTAAAGAAGTGGGGTGTACAGTGTGGTTATATACCGTCTTAGAACTAAGAATGTACATCATTATGACAGGATTATCCCTTTTACTACAGTCACAGGATGCTTTGTTAGCACAGTATGTCACTTGTCACAAGATGAGTCCAGTAGGCCAGTAATGAATCCTTAGTTTCTGGGAGGAAATGCTGATATGGGGGGATATTGTTAAGGGCATCATCCTCACTTTTGGGTCATTGTAAATGTTTATGGCAGACGTACAATGCCTGCTCCACAGGTCACGTCAGGACTTTTTGGAAAAACAAGGTCAGGCTGAATTAGTTTTACACCAAATGGCTTCCTCATATAACTCAATATTTTATATATTCTTCTTTTCATTTCTTCATCATGACCAAATGGACGAGTTTGGCAAAACCCCTGGCAGTGTCCTGGCTAGAGGGGTTAGGCCCACAGAGAACACTCCCCCCTCTCTGCCCAGGTTCTGACAAGACAATTGTCATGTTTCTCATTGACTTGTGGTTCTTAGTACCCATCCTGGTCCCCACGCTCTCTGCCCTGGCTATGGTGGTGGGGCTGGTGTCGAGGAAGATCAGTCACTCCTGGGATCGTGACAGGATTCTCAGGCACCAGGCTGAGCTGGCCCCGGATCCCTGTGAGGGCAGGCCGCCGTGGCTGAGGGCGTGACCCTGCCACTTGGGTGTTTAGACCGCGGGGCTTTATCAGAATCCACACACGGCCCCCCTCTGGCTCTGAGTTCCCATTCTTTCAGGCAAATCCTTTCCCATGAGACAGTCGGTGAGGCTGTGAATTTACCTTGTGCTGAAATTTTGCGAAATGTATTGGACTCTGGGTCTGGCTTTCAGGAACGTTCGCCCTGTGGTTACGAGAGAGAAGAGAGGCTCTGAAGGTGTTCATCGAAGCCCTTCCCATGGCCCTGACCCGAACTGGGCTGTCAGAGCCGAGGCTCACCCGTTGCTGCAGGCCCTCCAGAGCAGCGGGAAGAGGTCAGCCCGGCCCACCACCTGGCAATGCTGGTTCCTATCCTCACCTCACCTAACCTGTCTCCACAGCGCCTGGCCCCAGCCTTGCCTCCATTCGGCACCTCATTGCGGGCAGCTGCAGAGGCCACCTAAGAGCCGGATTGGCCGCCACGTGCCTTGGACCACCAGCATCTCATTCCTGCCGTGGCTCGATCACTGTCCCCATCACCACCAGGGCAGGTAAGTGATGCCAGTCCCACCTTTGAGGTCTGCTTGCCGGAAGTACTTTTCACCTATTGCTGTGCACGTCTGGGTTGGATCTGGGAAACATAACCCCTGCAGGCATTTCAGGCGGGACTGATGCCTCCCAGGAGATCAAACGCATATAAAATCGTAAGAGGAGCTGGAGGTGTGTGTTCAGGAGGAAACGTCACTGGCTTCCCGAGTAGCCCAGGTTGGGGTCCTGGGGAATCTCCTAATGTTCGCCACTGCTTGAGGCTGCCCAACCCTGTCCGGCACCATGCCCAGGACCCCTGGCAGGCCGCTCACTCGAAATCTCAAGGAATCGCCCCAGTTCTCTTTGTGGTGTGGTTCGGGGTGCCCGTCTGGAGTGTGTGCGAGCCCAGCTGTGTGATGGGAAGGCATGGCAAGGGGCACCATTGAGGCCCATCTCCCCAGGGCCGGGGCTGCAGTCGCTGGGAGGGGCTCCCTGCTCACCTCGCTGCTCTGGCGGGGTCCTGGAGGCCCTCGGCCACCCCTTCTCTGCTCATTTTCCCAGGTGACCCACCTCCTCCTCCATGCCCTGCTCCACCTTATACTGGACTCTTGTGAGCTTCCCCCTTGTCCCTGTTGTGTCCAGGTCCAAAGAAGTATTTATGACTGTTTGTGACCACAATTGTGAGCTATTGTCACAAGTCCTCACCTCTTCGGAAACGCAGTGGAATGAAGACCACACAAATGGGAAAAGCTAAGACTGCTTATTCAGAGCCGCTGCAGCTGGGGGGTCGGGGCAGGAGGGAGCGTGGGAGCCTTTGCAGTGTTATTACATGTACACATGTTCACTGTTACTGTGTGCATACATATCTCCATACACGTGTCTGTAACGTGGACCTGTCATACATATCACACAGTATGCACGTTGATATGTTAAGATGTTTTCTAGGTATAGAAAGCTTCTTTACAGGGAAAGAGGGGACCCAGGGGCACTTGATGGGGGCTGGGGGAAGCGAGGTGTCCCGTGATTGCTTGGGGATCACATTTGCCTTTCTCTAGTCAGTCCCAGTTTGGAAGCGGGACAGAAATTAGGGGACCGTCAGTCACTGATCGAAGCCGGGAGGTTCGGGGCGACTGTCCGGGGTGGTTGTTCACTCCCTGGGCTGTCGCTGGAGACAGAGGTCTGACTTCCTGTAGGTCTGAGCGCAGAGAGCAGGCTGCTGACCCAGCTGTTCCCGCAGTGAGGGGTCGGCGTCCTGGTGTGGCTGCAGGTGGTGGTCAGGGCTTGTGTTCATGTGCGGTCTGGCCGCTGTCCGTTTGTGTGTTCAGTCTCTCACCACAATCCCTACACAGCGTTTTCTGAATGTGAATGTCCGTGAGGATCGGCCGGCACCACAAATCTCCAGTGGGTCCCGGCCCCTCCTGGAGAGACTCGCGCAGACCCCTGTGTGCACGTGTGGGGACGTGGAGTAGGCAGCGTGTCCATACTTTTAAAGTGACCCTCAGGTGATCCACCCGGTCTGCAGCCAGTGGGATAACCCCGGCTGGGGCCACGGTCCTCATCAGCACCCAGAAACCGGACCCTGGCCTGGCTGAGAGGGAGTAGAAGGGATTTTGAGTGAGAACGGAAACAAAGGCTTATCTCGTGCTCATGACAATACATACAAAAACGAAGGCCCCTCCCGTGTAACTGAGATCTTTGCAGCTTTCTGCTGTGACCCCGGGTGTGCTGGGCATGTGGGTCCCACTCCTGAGCCCCCAGGCTCTCTTTCCTGCAACAGGCGCAAAGCGAAGTGCTGCGTCCTGATGCAGTTTCTGGGCCTCGCTCCCATCCTTGGATCTCAGAACAGCCTGTGCCAGGTTTGGCCTTTTGGGCTGAACAGGTATATCTCCAGCCCACACAGCCCTCTCAGGGACATGCCCCCGGGGCCTTCACTGCAATAGTCTTGGCCCAGTACCTTCCAGTACCTTCCCTGTTCACCAAAGTATCCATGGAAGTGTGGGGGTGGACAGTACCCTGGGGGTCCCATCACACTTCACCACCAAGTCCACCGGGAAGCAACACAGGAATCGTCTACATCTAACTCCATGGTGCCCTCCATGAGGGAACATTCTAGAAACACTGAAGGAGCTCAGGTAAGGGGCGACCTGTCCACTGTGTCCAACCCAGATAATTGGAGTGGGTTGTCTTCTAGAACAAGAGGCCTGGTGTGGTCTGGTCACATGATTTCTCTGGAATCAGCTCCGTTGGGCCTGGCCCTCAGCTTCTGTCCAGGAGAGTCCTCGGGACTCGGCCCTCAGGCTGTGGGTGCCCTGGACCCCCTGGCTGTGCCGATGTCCTGCACCTGCCCCACCACCCTGTTGTGCGGCTGAGTCTGACCTTCTGGCTCCCTGGCCGTGGGTGGTCTGCTTGTCAGGAGGACCAGCCAGCCGGCCAGCCTGCAGGAGACCAGAGGGAGGTGGTGCTGAGACACCGCCTGGCTCTCTCCATGCAGGCCGAGGGGTGCCGGGGGTTTGCTGCCCCCTCAGCAGATGGCTCGCTCCTCCCCAGGGGTATGGACCTGGCCTCCCCTCGCAGTCTCAGCCCAGCCCCCTCCTGTCCTCCACTCAGTCAGGCGAGGGCTTGCTCTTGTGGGGGAGGAGGTTTCCCTGCTACCATGTTAGGTCCTCTTCCTGGAAAAGGATTGGTGTTTATGTCAGGGGGCAGTTAGCTTGACAGGACTCAGACTCCACGTCTGTGTGCCGTGTGGTTGGCCGGAGCCGAAATCCCGCAGGTCTTCCAGCCTCCCAGCTGGCGTTTTTTGCTGGGCCCTTTGGGGTTTCCCTACACATGCACATGAGGGATCAGCCGAGGGTCTGAGTGGAGTTTCCATGCAGATGTTGGGGTTCCCCTTGGTGGCTCCCTCCTCTAATGGACATGTCCGCTTCGTTTCCAGCTGCTCTTGAAATGCAGCCCTGAATCCACGACCTGACCCCTCTGCCAGAATGGCTGCCGTGTCTGCTGTGTTCCACCTGCACCTGTTGCGTGGCCTGGGGTGCACCTTCAGACGGACCTTTCGAGGATGCTCTTCTGCAGCGTCTGCCTGCTCTGGCCATTCTCCAGCGCCTTCAGGTCATTGTGTTTTGAACAGTTTTCCGGAGTTGACGATTGCTGCCTGCAAGGGTTCTTCTGGCACACGCTGCTCCCCGTCTGTGGGAATCGGAACTGCTTTCTCCCAGGTGGGTGTTCCTGTTCGTTTCCCTTGTAACCAGTGTGGTTCAGCATCCTTTTCCTATGTTTGAGGCTATTAGGATATCTTTTGTGAGACGTCTGTCCAATTTGCCCGTTTCTGTACTGAATTATGCCGTTTTCCTAGTTGATTTGCGGGAGTTCTCTGTGTGTTCTGGGCATGTTGTCAGTTGTATGTTTGCGGGAAATACCGTGAAAGACTTTGAAATGGACCCAAGATGACCTCTCTGTCTTCAATGGGAGCAAGGCATTGTCTTGCACCCCCTCCCAGGTTATCCGATTCAGTGGGGGCTCCACACTCTCCGTTGTCTTTGAGCTCTTTTACAACTCTGTAAGTTGTAGAGAGACGAAGGCAATGGTCTCTCTTCTCTGGAAGGATGGTTGATTCATCCCTGCCTCCCCGGAAAAAGCTTGATGCATTCGAAAATGCATCTATTGATATACTCTCTTCAGCATTCTTGATTCCACTACATCAATGAGGTGCTTTGAATTTTACTTTGGACTGGTTATAACCTCTTAATTGATGATTTACATAAAGTCTTTGAAATGTGTTCATTATCGGTCTATGTTATAGTCGTGATACCATGTTTTAAATCCTGCCCTGTAGCATGTCTCAAATGTCTTCTCCTCCATGGACCCCCTTATCCTGGGTCCAGGAAGTTCTGTGACTGGCATGGGGGATGCAGGAGACCAAGTGTTGAGGAGCAGAGCTGGGGGAGGCCCGCTCCAGAGCTCTGACTCAGGGTCTCCCCCGGGACAGCTCCCCACCATCCCTTCTGTCGTGTGGCTCACAGCCCCCACACTGTCCACTCCAGCACCGGTCACAGTGTGCTTCCCTCACTGTTTGGGGGATGATTTACTTCATGTCTGGGGAGATGGACGCAGGAGAATACTGCATGGGAGAGGCTGGGGCAGACACAGGCAGGGGAGGGTGGGATGCATTCTGCTGGGTGCGTTCGGGAAGATGATAGAGGAGGAGGCGTCGAGCTCAGAGCGAAGAGAAGGGTGTGCAGGGGTCTGCCGGGTGCGTAGAGGGAGGGACACCGGGAGAAGGGAGCAGCATGAGCAGAGAATCAGGTGGGGGCAGGACGAGAGACCCAGGTAGTTGATACCTGAGTTCCGGGGGGCAGGGTATTGTGTGTGTGTGTTCCTGGACATAACCGCCCTGTTTTGGGCTGAGATGTGTCCCCCAAATTCAAATTTGAAGACCTGATCCCAGGACTTCAGAATGTGGCGATAGGGTCTTTCAAGAGGTCGTCAGTCAAAATGGGGTCAGTAGGCTGGGCCCTAATCCGGTGGGACTGATGTCCTGTAAGAAGAGGGATGAGGACACTGACACTCCCAGAGGGAGGCCCTGCGAGGACACGGGGAGGAGAGGCCGTCTACACACCCAGGAGAGAGGCCTCAGCAGAAGCCCACCCTGCGGACAGCCTGCTCTGGGCCGTCCAGCCTCCAGACGTGAGAGAATAATGTCTGTGGTTCAGGCCGCCCAGGCTGGTTGTTGTGGCAGCCCGTGCTGACTCCTACACACCCACCAGGGGATCTTGCTCGTGGCCGCGGCCAGTGCTGGCAGCTCCTCCTGCCCCGGCCCCAGCCTCGCCCTGCTCCCCCCAGGGCGCAGTGCAGCCCCCTTGCCTCTCCTTGTTGCCCTGTTTCTCGACCCCCTTCCTTACCCACGGATCCCAGGGGCTGGAAGAGAGCGAGGGCGGGAGGGAGGGAGGGCTGGAAGGTTCTGGAGCTGTGAGGGTGTGGAGGGAGCCCTGGATGCATGACTTGGCCAAGCCGTGGATCTCACGAGGCTTGTCAATATAGTGAGGTAAAAAATTTTATAGAATATTTTATTGTCATTCTAAAAAAAGGATCAGGAAAGAAAATCAATGGCCTCCAAAAATTTAAAAAGAAGGAAAAAAGCTAGCCAAGCTATGATGTAGCCTTTCCTTTGAGCCATCTCTCTGTGTGTTGTCCCCCCGTAGTTGAGGTGGGGGTCCGCCTCTCCTTCCAGTGCACATTCGTGTCCTTTCCTTCTAGAGATGCCAACTTGACATTTGCTCTGAGACCTGATGGATGATTTAGTTCCAGGGTTGGCCAGGCTGGGAGTCAGAGCCAGGTCCACGTTGCCTGGCCCCCAAGGCCACAAGCTCTCTCTTTGTTAGTTCGTCTCTCACCCCTGCCCCATGGAGAAGCCCGATTTCCTGCTACTCAGGCCCTGCTGACCACTGGATTGGGTGGCTGTGCCTGCTGCCCTGCTCTCCTGGCATGCATCCATCTCCATTCCCCAAGGTTGTGTCCTGCCTGCTTGGGGACCTGGTCACCAGGCCACTCTCCAGGAGGCCCTTCTGGCCGGATGTGTACTCCCTTCCGAGGTGGTTCCGCCCCCACCCACCAGGGATCCTGTATTGGCCGTGGCCCAGGCCCTCCTCCAAGCAGTCTCCTTGGGTAGAGGTTATCTGAATGACCCTTGGGGGCACATCCAGAAGCTTCCCTGTTGGTGGACGACGGCCCTGGGCCCCCTGGCCTTGGCGGCAGATGTTCCCACAAAGGATCTGAAACCATGCGTCTCCTCTCGGGAACCCTGCATCCTGGAGCCCGGCATGGATGCAGTTTGCATGAAGGCCTCTCCCTGTCCAGACAGGCACGGGCATGTCAGCCCTGCCCCTCCTCCAGGGTGACCACACACGCTCACCCCGGGGCAGTCCTGGTGAGGAACGCTTGGTCCTGATGCCTCAGTGTCCACACAGCCCTGGCGTTTCTTGGTGGCCGCTGTGGAGGGGCCGTTGGGTGTTCACTAGCTCAGCTCGGGGTTACAACTGCCGTCCACTTGGTTCTACCACAGGGGTTGGGGGGCAGGTGGAAGCCTGCGGTGGCTATAAGGCCAGAGGGCGAGATGCAGGCCCAAGGGGGCCGTGAGGTCAGAGGGTGGTGGGGTCAGAAGGCAGAGGAGCAGGTCTGGGCAGCAGGCTGAGCAGCATGAACTGATGGACCCGGATCCTGTCTGGGGTCTGGAGTGGCCCTGGATGCCCGCCCAGGAGGAGTGGCCCTAGGCCTCCTGTCCAATCATGTTCCTGTAGTCGGGGATGATTGGTTGCTTCAGCTCCACCACCGAGGAGAAGATCCACTTCACCTGCAGTGGGCGGGTGAGGGGGTGAGCATGGCCTGGACCCCAACACCAGCCTCCCACCAGAGCCTGCCCCCTGAACCCGGGGCCACCTGACAGTGGGAGTATGTAGGTGGGGATGACATCGGTACATGGTGGGGATAGTGAGGGGACAGAGAGGGGACAGTGAGCAGATAGCTTGGGGACAGTGAAGGGATAAAAAAGGGATGGTTGAGGTAGTGAGGGGAGAGAGAGGTGACAAGGTGGGGACAAATAATGGACAATGATGATTTAGAAGGGACAGTAATGGAACAGAGTGGAGACAGTGAGGGGACAGTATGGTGAAATGAGAGTAATAGTTAGCAGATAACAAGGGGACAGTGGGGACAGTAATGGGACACTGTGGGGCACGGATAGGGGACAGTGTGTGGATGGTGACGGGTAAGCAGGGGACAGTGAGGGGACAGCATAATGACAGTGAAAGACAGTGTAGCAACAGTGTCAGGACAGCCAGGGGTAAGTGTTTGGACAGTGATGGGATAGTGCGGATACAGTGTGGAGACAGTGCTGGGAGGAGTGAAGCACCGAGGGGATGGTGTGGGACATTGTGAGACAGTGTGAAAACATGGTGAGGACAGTGTGGGGAGATCATGGTGACAGCAAGGGGACGACATGGGGACAGCCTGGCCCACCTTGAAGAGGGTGACGGTGGCGCTGTAGCACACGCTGAGCAGGAAGAGTGTGATGAAGATGGAGATGGTGGTCCACAGCCCGTCCAGCTCCCCGTCCTGGGTCTCGGCACAGCTCTCATCCAAGACCATCTCTGGACAGGGAGGGGGTGGTCAGTGCTGTGCCTGCCCGAGGGGGCCTGGCGTAGGGTTGGTGGGGCCTCGGGGGGTGGGCGGGGCAGGTGGGAGCGCCTGGCTAGCCTGGACCAGTGGGGCTCTGAGGTCAGTCTCTGGACACTGGCCTCGGCTCCTCAGTTCCTCCAGCTGGGACCCCAGGTCTCGGCTGACACTCCTGACCCAGATTTCCTCCTCGCCAGTGGGGGACCAATGCTCTCCTCTGCTCTGCACTGGGGCCCTCTGGGGAGAAGGGGTCCCGATCCCTGCAGGACAGCAGCTAGACTCCGCCTCGTCTCCTCCAGGGACCCTGGCTACAGGGTGGAGGTCAGCAGAGCCTGTCCACAGCTGGGCTCCTGCCCCAGGGAAGGGCCGAGACAGGGCGGGGTGTGTTCCCAGGGCATGAGTGGTGGGAGTGTGGGGACAAGCAGGTGGGGGGATTTCTGCGTGATGGAGAGGTGTGCCCCGGGGAAGGGGAGGGCCGGTTGTCAGAGCTGGTCAGCGGGGTCCAGGTGAGGGCCAGGCCTGAGCAGCCCATGGGGCGATGGGGGGTGTGGGAACATCTGGTGTCCACGGTGAGGGTTCAGGGGACCGGGCTCCCTGCTCTGTTGGGCAGGTGCAGGTTGCGCTTGTGTGAGGCCCAGTGTGTAAGGCCTGCTGTGTGTGCACACATGTGTGTGTGTGCACATGTGTGTGTGTGTGTGGAGGTGGTGTGTGGGCTGGCACTGCTGGGTGAGAGGGGCTTGTTTTCAGTGGGTCTGGGCTCAGTGTCCTCATGGGTGTCAGGGATGGTCTCTCCTCTGGGGACTAAGGGCCATCTGCCTCTGCCACTTGGGGCCTGGGAGTGTGTCCCCATAGTGGACAGGCTGGGTCCAAGGCAGGACTAGGCTGGGCATTGCCACTTCGCCTGAGGGAGGGTGGGGGTCTGATCTTGGAGTGCCCGAGGGCAAAGGAGGTCCTGTTCCCACACCATGGGCCAGGCAAGTCTCCCACTAGTGTCAGGGCCACCAGGCGGATCTCTTGAGTGACCCAGTGGACAGCTATCCTGGGGGACAAGGATGGGTCACTGTCCGACAGCTTGGGCTCCTACAGAAGAGGGACAAGCTGCACACACGTTTCGCTGGGGGCTCTGGAGGGGCGTCTCCTGTTCCCTGGCCACACTCCAGCTCCGAGGAGCTGCTCGCTGGAGGGAGGCCCGGAGGAGCTGTTGCCTCTCCTTAGGCAGCCCCTCCAGGGTCCTGGGTGGTCTGCACAGACTGGAGCTGTGGATTTGGCCTTAGTGTGACTCACTCTCTCCTCTAATGGTGACAGTTGTGGTCTCAGAGCCAGGCTGCCCTGCCACCCGCAGGCCTGGCCGTGCACCTGAGCTGTGCTTCAGAAAGAACCATGACAGTGTCGCAGGGTCCCAGGGCCATGCTGGGTGCTTTATTTCATGCTGGAGTGGCCGAGAGGTATGTACACAGGGGTTGGTCTCAGGTGTCCTTGCTGGACCCTGAGATCCCACGGGGAGGAGGGAGGGCTCACTGGGGTGCGGGCGTGTGGCTCATTTACCCAGAGACTGGGATGTGGATTTCTGTGTGTAGTGATTGTGGAGAGCCTCGTGCATCACCCCACACGTGAATGAGTCTCCTCGCTGCCACCTGTTCTTCTCCACCGAGAGCTTGCTGTACAGGAAGTAGGACCCATCGCCGTCCCACTGGGCCGGGGTGGTGCTGTACTTGCCCTCCTGCTCTGGCCACCCGTTGCTCTGCCACTCGACGTTGATGTCAGGTGGGTAGAAGTCTTTGACCAGGCAGGTCACGCTGACCCTGTTCTTGCTCAGCTCGTCCGGGTGTGGGGGCAGGACATACACCTGCGGCTCCCGGGCCTGCCCTGTAGGGACAGGGGTCAGCACAGATGGTCACTCGCTGGGTGGCTCCCCGGGATACTCCCTGTACCCGTCTGCCCTGCCCTCACCTTTGGCCTTGGAGATGGTCTTCTCTATTGGGGCTGGGAGGGCTTCGTTGTCAACACTACACTTGAACTCCTTTCCACTCAGCCAGTCCTGGTGCTGGACGGGGAGGACGCTGACCACGCGGTAGGTGCTGTTGAACTGCTCCTCCTTCGGCTTTGTCCATGCTGTGCGGACCTCCGTACCATCCACGTACCAGGTGATCTGGATATTGGGGTTTTCGTGGCTCACGTCCACCACCACGCAGGTGACCTCAGGTGTCCGGGAGATCATGAGGGTGTCCTTGGGTTTTGGGGGGAAGATGAAGACTGAAGGTTCTCCCAGGAGTTCAGGAGCTGGTGCGGGAGACATGGTGATGGAGGGTCAGCACCTGGGTGGGCCCCCTCTTGGGCACTTGTCTCCCCACGGGCCATGCCTGTGCTCGCGCCAGCTCCTGGGGTGGAGGGCAAGACCAGGCTGACTCACCTGGACATTTGGGACACTCGGGGAGGTCTGGCTGTGGAGACTGGATGGATGTGCTGGGCTCTGCAGAGAAAGCAGACTGGGGGTTACTGAGGCTGGGGAGAGATGGCCTTGGGATGGGCTTAGGTCAGAACCAGGTTTTGGCAGATCTGAGGCCAGCACCTGTGTCTGTGGGCCCAGGGGTTGGGTTAGGGGTGTCCAGCCTGCCCCCTCCCCGGGCGTGGTGGAAATGCCCAGAGGACCCCCTCTCTGAGCTTGAGAGGCTGCCCCTGCACATTTCTCTGGCAGCAGGACTGACCCCGGGCCTGTCTCGCAGGGAATGCCCTCCCTGCGGCCCCTCCTCTCACCAATTCTCTTGTCCACCTTGGTGCTGCTGGCCGGGTGGGCTACGTTGCAGATGTAGGTCTGGCTCGTCCAGCTGTTGGCGGGCACGGTCACCATGCTGCTGAGGGAGTAGAACCCCGAGGATTGCCGGACAGATGGGAAGGTGTGCACACCACTGGTCAGGGCGCCTGAATTCCAGGACACGGTCACCGGCTCTGGGAAGTAGCCAGAGACCAGGCAGGCCAGGGCCACCGTGGAGTCAGAGGTGGTCCCACAGCTGGGGGCCAGTGGGAAGACCGACGGGGCTGTGCTGGAGGCTGCAAGAGAGGAGGCTGTGTGACCCCAGGGCCTCACCCTGTGAGGGTCTGGGCAGGGCGTCAGGTGCCCAGGCCTGGGGCACCGCTGAACCCAGCCCCCATGTGCTTCCAATGGCTGCAGACTAGAGGCCCTGTACGGGTTCCTGTCCCCCATGGCTGGTGCCTCTTAGCCACGGGCTCTGGACTGGTCAGCCTGGTCAGCATTGGATGACCACCTGGATTAGAGAGTCCCTGGGCCTCTGCCCCCTGTCCCTGCTTAAGCCTCCTGTGGGTGGCCCGCCTGACTGCCCTCTGTCTGAGCCCTGACCAGAGCTCAGGTGACCCCTGCTCCTGGCCGGCTTCTGCTGGTCCCCCAACCCCTCTGCCATATTGACCCAGCTTGGCCCTGCCTGGTGTGAGTGGGCACCTCTTCGGGTGCAGTGGGCCTCTGCCCTGCACTGCCCGTGACTGCTCCCGACCCCGCAGCCCAGGGAGCTTGTTACGGCTTGTCTCTCTCGCCAGGCCCCGTGTCTTCAAGTCAGCTCTGCCAAAGCACCATGGACCCGTGTACCCAACCTGCCCTGACACTGTCCCTGCCCTGGACCCTATCGCTTCCCCGGACCCCGTCCCTGGGAATCTCCTTCTCCCCCTCCCCTCCCGTCCCTGTGGCCCCACAGCCCAGGCTCCTAAATCTTCCTCTGGGCCCACCCGTCCCTCCTAGATCCTCCTGGCATCGCTTCCTGAGCTCACCTCCGGCCCCTCCCAGCCAGTGCCCCCTGCCCTCTGCCATCCCTGCTCTTGGGCCTGTCCAGCTCGTTGCTCACTCCAGAGCCCTCTTCCAACTGTGGTCCACCTGAGCCCGGCCTGTCCCTTGGCCTTCCTCTCCCCTTGGTGCCAGCATCCCCAGGCCCTGGTGCGGGCCAGGGTGCACGCTCTACCTGCACACCCAGGCCAGGCCCGTCCCCTGAGACCCTGACTCCTGTCTGCCCAGCCCCAGGGCTCTGTCTGGATTCTTCCCAGGCTGGCAACCCAGGGTCAGGCCCCACATGGGCCCCTCATTCTTCCTTCTGCAGAGTTCACTGTGCTGTGGCACTCCACAATGCGCCTGGATGTCAACCCCTCCTGTCCCACCTCCCCACAAGCCCATGGAACAGGGCTGTTAACCCTGGACCCAAGAAGTGCATCTCATCTGCCCCTTCAGGCCCAGAGACGTTCCATCCCAGGATCCCCCTTCCACGCCCTCACCATCCACCCGGCCCCTCAACCAGCTGACACTCTCCTCCCTGCACAGGGAGGACACCTGAGCCCCTGAGCCTCCAGCTGTCACAGCTCCCGCCTGGAAATGGCTTCATTTAGCAAACCCTATCAACCCTCGTCCCTGGAACCTCTGGGCGATCCCCTGTTCCTCCTGCCCTCCTAGCCCTCTGCCCACCTGCCAAGCACTGCCAGCTCCTCTGGAGCTTCTGGGCAAACCATTGCCCTCCTGCTCCCCTAGCTCCGTTTGGGAGCTCCTGGGCAACCCCCTGTCCCCCCTGCTCTCCAGGCTCCTGCTCACCTGCTAAGCTGTGCCTGCTCCCCCGGAGCTCCTGGGTAGCCCCCTGTCTCTCCAGCCCTCCCAGGCCCCTGCTCACCTATAGCTGTTCTGCCTGCCCCCCTGGAGTCTTGGGGCAGACTTCTGCCCTCTTCTGCCCTCCCACCTGCACCTTCTTACCTGTAGCTTCTCTGCCCCTCGTCCCAGGAGCTCCTGGTCCAAGCAGCTCCCTGCCCCACCTGCCCTACGATGCCCTCCCCCAAGGTCCCCGAGCTCAGCCCAGGACCTCTGGGTCTCCCCAGGGCTGCCTCTGCCCCACCAGCCTGTCCCAGAGCCCTCAGCTCAGGTTTGCCCTCTTCCTGGTCTTGTTCCTTTCCCAGGCTATACTTTGCTTCCTGGAGCCAGCAGGTGCCCACCCTCTCTCTGGCCAGCTCTTCCCTGGGAAAGTCCCTGTCCTGCCCTGTTCTCCCCTCCCAGAGAAGCTCCTGGTCCCAGCCAGACCTCACCCTCTCCTCACCCCTCACTGCCCTCGGAAATCTCATCTGGAAACCCCCTGGACCCTCCAGTTGCTGGGTCAGCTGCCCTGTGCCCACCAGCTCCCAGCCCCTGGAACCGTGGCTCCTTCTCCTGACCCTCACTGCCTGGCTGCTACTCCGCTCCTGTAGCCTACAGAGCTCCTGCTCAGCCCTGTGCTGTCTGAGTTCTGAGCACAGGGGAGCCCACGCTGGCCTCAGCTCCCTCCCACTCTGCTCCCGGTTCATCTGCTGCCCTCGGCCCTGGCCATAGCCCAGGACCCCATGGCCGTTAACTCCGACAGTGGCCTGGGGCTCAAGCAGGCTCCATTTGCCTGGACAGGACCCTTAGGTGGAGGTCCTCTTCCTCCCCTGTGCAGAGCCAGCCCCCTCCCTGTGTCCTGAAATCAAACCTGTCTATCTATCCTGGGGTGCGTCCTGCAGTAGCTCAGCTCCTGCCTGGCCCTGCTCTCAGCGCAGCTGGCCAAGCACGGCCCTCAGGCTTCTGGTCTCCCAGCCCATTACATTCGTCACGGTTGCCCTTCTTCGGTCTCTGGTGCGTCCAGCTCTGTTGGCGTGGGCCTGCCCCTGCCCATGGCTCCCTGGTGCCTGCTCTGTGTCAGCACCGTGGCCTGCGGGCAGCCTGCCTTCCCCCGTGCTGGCTCAGCTTCCCGAGCCCCTCTGTGATGTCCCTGTGGGCCTGGAATCCCCTCAGCTCCTGTGGCTGGTCCACTGTCCCCACTCCACTCCCTCTCCCTGCTCCATGGGGACCCCACTCACCGAGGGTGGGGGCCATGGGTGCGGCTCTCCCGCAGCCCAGCCTGGGGCTCTGAGGTGCCCCGCCCCATCCCTGCTCTGGCCCCAGGCACATGTGGCTCCCCCAGGCCCTGTTCTCTGTGCCCACTGCCCCGCTTCCTAGGAGTTCATAGCTGGTTCCCGGAGGTGTGAATGCCTCCAGACAGCCTTGCAAAGACTAAGAACAGGACTGAAACAAGGGGGGAACCCCTTGCTTCCTGAAGGTCCCTTTTCTTCTGCGTGGTTTGTGTCTCAGAGGGCCTGGGGGGAGTCCAGACGTTGCTGAGGCTGCCTCACGTGGGTGCGTGGGAGTGGGGTGTGGCGGGTGCCCGGGACCCAGGGGAGAGTGCAGGAAGCCCGGCCTCACGTGCTGCTCTTGACTGTCTGCCTCCTACAGAGATTATGGCCCTGCCCCACCACCCGTAGGGGTACCCAGGCCTCTCACCTGAGCCCTCTGGTCCCCCCAGCCCCAGTGGGTGCCTGTCCTTGCCTGGGTCAGTGTGCAGTGTGGACACAGGCTGTTCTGCTCACAGCTCGCAGCCCAGCCCAGGGCCTCGTAATATCCACCTACCAGGACGACCTCCTGAGTAGAAAGCTGTCTTCCTTTGGGTCCCTGCCTCTTCCTTCCTTCCCTCTCTGGCTCCATCAGTGGCCCAGATCTCTGGCTGAAGGATGTGCAACACCCAGGGTCAGAGGGAAACTATTCTCCTGGCCGCAGCTGTGCTCTGGGGGACAGACAGATGTGTGATGTGCAAGGACAGAGTTCACGATGGTCACGGGCTCTAATGTGCTCTTCCGTGTGAGAGACAGCATGTAGCCTTGGCTGCCGAGTGTGGGCTGAGACCCAGCTGTCCGGTTAGGAGAGATGTGTATCTCGTGTCTTGGAGTGCCGCAGGTCACCGCAGGCCCTGTGTGCACCCCTGGGCCCTCCCAGATCTTCCACGTTAGGCCTTGGATTGGGGATCCCTGAGGGGCAATGCGGCCCCCACCCCAGAATTGCCAGGGGCCAGGAATGTGACTGGTCGGAGGTCAGGCGCGGCTCCTTTCAGGCCGTCGGTGGACAGGGACTTGTGCTGTGGCCCCTTCAGGTGCACCAGGAGCAGAGTCCAAGGCTGTAGGAAGTGAACCTTCATGAGGTGCCCTCAGACATAGGAGGGGAGCCGGCTCTCCCACCCACTGATGTTGGCAGCATCCTTTGACCTCGTGTGTCCCTGGAGCTGACCCACATACTCCAACAGTCTCCTCTGGGTCCCTCCACCTCCCCAAGTCTTCAGGCCAGTTTGCACCCACTCTTGGAGCAGCACTCACATCCAAGTCCAAATCCTGGTCCGGGGGGTTCATGGGTGTTCTACTTGCCACCCTCAGTTGTGGCTTTCACCACTACCCCATGGATTTTGTTGGTGAGTTGCGGCCTTCAGGGAGTGCAGGGCTCTGTGGGTGGGGGCCGCCCCTCTGCCGCCCTGCCCCCATGGAGGCGATCACACAGGCCCTGGGATCTGGAGACGGAAGTAAACTCTGCCTCTGCATGGGGAATGGCCAGGTGATGGAGGAGCCCGTGGTCCTGGAAATGTTGCTGTGGCCACTTTGCAAAATGCCATCGGCCACAGCCTGGTGAAGGGAGTGCCCTCTGGTCCCTGCCAGGACGAATCATGGTAAATCCACTACACTCCTGGCTCCTCCAGCCCGGCTTTCTCTCCACGGTGCCCACACAGTTCTGCCATTTCTCCCACTTAAGGCAGGCCACCCTCGAGGTCACAACGCAGGCAATGGGTCCCCAGCTGTACTGTGAGTGTCGCTGCAGTTGCCTAAGAAGCACATTCATCTTCGTATTTTCTGGTCAGTGAAATGATGATGCAAATAATCCATAGTCAGTCTGTAAATCAAAACTGGGGTGACTGTATTATTTGAACCAATCAGAGGACTATATAGTCCAGGAGAATGACCTTCACCAAGGAAGGAAGCACTCAGAAGACGTGGTGTGTACAGAGTGGTTACATATCATCTTGGAACAAAGGACATACATCAAATATGGGGAATATCCTTTTTACTACAGTCACAGGACGCCTTCATAGCACCACAGGTCAGTGGTCACCAGATGAGCCCAGGAGGTCAGTAATGAATCCTTAGTTTCTGGGAGGAAATGCTGATATGGGGGGATGTCTTTAAGGGCATCATCCTCACCTTTGGGACACTTTAATGTTTCTAGCAGATGTACAATGCCTGTGCTACAGGCCACGTCAGGCCTTTCTGGGAAAACAAGGCTAGGCCAAATCAGTTTTAAACCAAATGGCTTCCTCATATACCTCAATATTTTAACTTTTCTTATTTCTTTCAATTATTCATTATTCATCTGCCTTTGATGGGTAACCTTTTGATGGAAAGAATTGATGATCAAAATATTGCCCCTGGTCCAGTCAATTTGAATGTTTGCACACGCACCACCTTGGGACACAGTTAGAATATCTAAGGCCATTCTAATTTGAAGGACAGCCTTTCTCACTACAGACATTTCATAAGATGATTCCTGCCTGACTTTCATTAAAGGCGTTTTGAGTAAATTTAGTCAGAGCTTCCATGTGATATGACTTCTTCTAGCCCCAAGGAAGAAACAAATAGAGCTGGTAGGTGGTCATATGAGGGGAACACTGAACACGTCCATCCAGCCTTACTGACAGGAAGACTGACAGCAGACGTTAGCTCTGGGCGAATCCTGCCCTGCCTCCAAGGGAAGCCCAGGGTGCAGTGTCCTGGCCATCCAGGCGGTAGTCAAGACCAGAGGTTTGTTCCATAGAACCACTGAGCTCCATTAGGAGCCACACAATGGATGCCTGGCCTTCAAGTCCAGTCTGCTCCAAACCAATCACTTTCTTTAAGTATGATAGTATTCTGACGTGACTTGGGGTATATCCATCCCATATTTGTGTAAAACCTCCCATAGTTCTCACTGTAATATCTTGTTTCTTTTGTTTACTTGCAAATATTGGGATATTTGCATGGTGTGAGTAACAGAAAAAGAGCAGCCAGTCCCTGTATAATTAATAGTCTGGGCTATTGGCCATGTTTCAGGATCATAATTAGTAATATCAGATGAACTGTGAACACTGGAAGTAGGTCTTTCCATCAAAATAATTGGTTTCAAAGCTTTCTAATCCATATCTTTTAAGAGAGAAATCCACCAAGGTCATCCAAATATACTAGAAATGGTAAGTTGACCATATTTCCAACAATTGGACAGATGTTTGTGTATAACAAAGGAATGAGCACACTGTAAGCATTGCCATCAGAGGCCCATTCAGATGTGGATTGAAAAAACAAACATATTATCAGGAAGCTGTAAATGGCATTTTTGGGGTTAATTAGCAGGTTTTGTAATTAGGTTCTAACCTATCTTATGGAGTTGGGTACGGAAGTGAGGTATTGTGGTAGGTAAAAAGTTAAGGCCATCTAGAAATTGAATATTGTACAATTATACAGCATTTAGGCATCACAAAGGTCTAAATGAGGAGATACAAGGTTGGGAATACAGACCTGGTCTGGAGTCCTGGGACAGCTGCCTACAACAGATCCGTCTTCTCATCCTGGGGTGGAGGTGTTTGTCTCGGTCAGTTGAAGTTGAGTATCGGAAATAGGAGGTGAAATCCACTCAGGTGGAGAAGCCCTTTCTTTAAAATGAGAAACGTGAATCCACAAGTCTATGCTTTTTAATTTTGCAGTGTGTGGATTCGTTAAGAGTACCTGGCAAAGGGGCCGCCCGGTGGCGCAGCGGTTTAGTCCGCGCTTGGCAGCCCGGGGTTCGCGGGTTCGGATCCCGGGCGCCCGCCGACGCACTGCCTGTCAGCCATGCCGTGGCGGCGTCCCATATAAAGTAGAGGAAGATGGGCACGGATGTTAGCCCAGGGCCAGTCTTCCTCAGCAAAAAGGGGAGGAGTGGCAACAGATGTTAGCTCAGGGCTGGTCTTCCCCACAAAAAAAAAAAAAAAAAAAAAAAAAAAAGAGTACCTGGCATGGTCCTTTCCAAGTGGGCTGCAAAGGGTCTTTCATCTGGTGTCTTTTCCAATAAGGAAAATCTCCAGGTTGTAGCCCATGATCCTTAAGGTCTTCGTCTCCTGGGAAGTTCATCTGCCACTGGGAAACATATCAGCTATCAACCTTTCCTTTCTTTTAAGTGTGTGAATGAGACCTTGACAATAATGCAAGATATCTCCCTTGAGCAAAGTTGGCTCATACATTCCCTCATCTAATTGCATAGGTCATCCCGTTATTATTTCAAAGGAGACAGCCCATGTTTACCAAAGGGTGTAGATCTAAGACTGAGGAGCACTAGTGGAAGAGCTTTTGGCCATGAGAGATTAAATGCTCTGAAAGCTTTGCCTATTGAGTTTTGATTGTGCTGTTAGTTAAAATGTTGCATTATTGGCTAAATGCCACAAATAGATTAAATTATTTGTCTAGAGAAGTGAGTTCCTCAGTCTCTGTGTAACTCAGTAGGAATTCCCAAAACAGGAACTATCCTTTCCAGTAATGATTTAGCTACCGCTAAAGCCATTGCTCTCCTGCAAGGAAAAGCCTCAACCCACTGTGAGAACACACAGATCATTATTAAGATATTCACATCCTTGAGATGGTGGCATCTGAACAAAGTCCAATTGCCATATCTCAGAGGGTCCCTTATGAAGGGGAAGGTGGCATTGTGACCCAGGAAGTGGTTTCCCTGGATTATATTTTGTGCATATAGCACAACAGGCATAGGCTGTATGAGCCACTGTGAGAGAAAGTTTCAAAAAGAATTGTTTTTCCCATGAAATCAGCTTTTCATGTGCCCAATGGCTAATTAATGTATATTCTGGAGGAGTGGCAATAGTGCTCCAATAGGCACTAAGGATTTTTTAGCAGCCTGAACCACATCTGTGTGGTGGTGTCAAAAATTTCTCTTTTCATTGTCATACTTGTTTCTCTTCTTCTGTGATTTCTTGAGGCTGTACAAGGAACTCCTTTACTGGGATAGCAGAGTTTGTGGAAAGTCATGGGCATTCTCTAGGCTGTACAGGATGTCAGCCTTGTGATATCCCTGCTTATCTTCCAGAAAGACCCATCTGTAAACTAAATTAGAGAACAAAATGCACTCATGGTCATTTTCCTCCTGTGGTGCTGGATGCAAGGTAGAAGGGTTAAGATAATGACTAGAATTACAAGTGAGAACATTATTCTGGGACATATTAGAAATTTTTTCATATATTTCCTTCAATTTCTAAAACACTTATATTAATAACTTATACACAGGCAAAGATATTCATAAAGAAGCTTTGCATGACTATTTGACAATGCTTCCCATCCAATTTAACATACCAAGCAAGCATATTTAGTTTATTATCTCCCTCTTTATAGGGAGAGAGAACTAATTCTTTGAGAAGTCTCAGGGGCCCGCTGGAAATTCTCAAAGTCACTTGCATGACAAAAGAAAGATTTTATTTTGGGATTTGAATTTTGGGGAAGCTCGTCAAAAATAGCAAATGGTTTTAAAATACTTGGTCAAATAGCATCATAGGTCATTGTGAAACAATGCTTAGTTATCCATTTAACCATGGTGACAAATAAGGATTTTCAGGCAAATATAGAAAATGAAATAGCTGTAAGAAAAACCTTACATTCTGCGATTAAAGACCTAATAGAAACAGTACAGGAAATCTATTTTGATAAGACATAAAATCCTTACCTATCTGGTAGACTACTCAAAAGTAAAGAAAAGCATTTCATAATCTCTTTATTAAGAGCAGTCTAAAAGTCCAGGAAAATTATCCTTTTAAGAAAGAGAAAACCAAATTCTAATTCTTGCACCAACTTAATTTTGATATTAAAACTTATTCAATTAATTAAATTCATTTTAATCTTTGCCAAGTTGACAATGCAAAAAACTCTGTCCTCAGAGCTCCTTTCCCACAAATCTTCTATAACTTTGTTTTTACATTCAGAATTTGTCCCATGCCTTCGCTCCTCCTTCCTAGTACTTTAGGGCAAATTTACCTTTCCTAACAAAAGAAACAAAAGTATCTCTGTTCCTTATACCTTCTTCACTGAAAACATACATCATGCTTTCCTTAATTATTTATGTTGGCATTCTGTGTATTGGCAGACCCACAAATACCATCTAGAAACATGTGCTTTCTCATAGAAAATTTCTCATAATAGCACAAACATGTTTATGAATAAACCCAAGTATTTTTCTAGTTTCTCTGAAATAAGAAGACAAAGGTAGATAAATCTATGTTTTGTTATTAACATTTTATCTTATGTGGAAATGACCTAGATACTCAATAAAATTTTATCTTTTAGCTTAGCAAAACTCTAAGGTTTCAAGTTACCAAAAGGTTTGAAGTTATTTTACTTTTTATTTTTTGCTGAGGAAGATTGGCTCTGAGCTAACATCTCTGCCCGTCTTCCTTTATTTTGTATGTGGGACACAGCCACAGCATGGCTTGATGAGCGGTGTGTTGGTTTGTGCCTGGGATTCGAACCTGTGAACCCCATGCCACTGAAGCGGAGTGTGTGAACTTAACCACTATGCCGCTGGGCCGGCCCCTGAAGTTATTTTAAGTATGTAAAGCCTAACACATATTTATTGTTAAAATTTCACCCAAACATTTTTATCTTCTTCAAATCTATTTAGTTTCCTTGATCCCAATAATTATATTTAGATTGCCTACAAAACTTCATGAGACATTAGGCAAAATCAGCTATTATTCTAAGGTATTTTTTTTGCTGACAAATTTTGTAAGTTGATAACATATGTGTATCATACCTCATGCTGATAATTCTGGAAATATGTTTATTTAAATCAAACTGAGAAGCTTAAATAAGCCTTCAGTTCCCAAAGATTGTTTTATATCATGTTAACTTGAAAGACGTTTGGGTTAGTTTCCATTACAGGTATATAAGCACTTACTTTAAGCTAATCAAATCGAGCTCTTTTAGAAGTTGTATCATCTGGAGGTAAAACTATCACACATATAAGGTACACATAGACACACAGACACAGGGACTCCCCAGCTGTTTGAAATGGCTGCTGAGTCATGTACAGTAAGGCAAAGTTCCCCAGTGATGAAAGAGTAATGAATCCAAATTTTGTTTTAAGCTTTTTCTACTAATATTTGTGAAGACACTTAAGATGCTGGACGTCAGGCAAGAGCACTTCCATAGCCATTTTTCTCTTCTTTTTCCTTTCTTTTTTTCCTTCAGTCTTAGGAATTGGTGATGGACTAGATAACAGTTCCTGGAGAGGTTCACAAGCTTTTTGAGAAAAGGAAATGGGTAGAATCTGAACTGCCTCTAGAGCTGCATTTCCAGTTTTGCAAAGATTTGTAAGTTAAGGACAGTTGCTCGTAATTCCTCAGAATTTGGGTTGTAACTTAAATGACATTATAGGGTGATCTACCTGCCCAAGCACATCATCCCTAATTTGCTTCTTTCCCTCTGGGTGCTTAGTTTTATTTATTTATTTATTTATTTATTTTTTGTGAGGAAGACCAGCCCTGAGCTAACATCCGTCGCCAATGCTCCTCTTTTTGCTGAGGGAGACTGGCCCTGGGCTAACATCCGTGCCCATCTTCCTCTACTTTATATGGGACGCCACCACGGCATGGCTGACAGGTAGTGTGTCGGCGGGCACCTGGGATCTGAACCGCGAACCCTGGGCTGCCAAGGGCGGACTAAACCGCTGCACCACCGGGCGGCCCCTGCTTAGTTTTATTTTAACCTAGGGAAGAATGCCTGTGAAAAATAATTCCTATCAGTCTCTGAATATCACCTTCCGGTTTGGCCAAATTTCTGATGATAAGTTGCTAAATCCTTTCAAATATATCATCAGGCTTCAGCTGGGATAAACAGTAAGTATACCTGGCAGTACTGAACAAATCCATTAACCTTTAATGTAGCAGTTTCCCAGAAAATCCCTCAGAGTCTCGTTAACTGCAGGAGAGGCTCTTATTGGACCCTCCTTTAAAGGTACATTACCGGGGTGTCTGTAAAGCCATTACCTAACAGACTTTTCTTTTAGGTCCCTCTTATACCTTAATTTTTTATTAGATTTTTGAAGTAAAACTTTCAAGCATGTTATTTTGGAATTTTGAAGTCTTTGCTTTTAAGCGCACTTTTTAAATAATCTTATTTAATTGGAACATTCCTTCTAATGGCCAGTGTAACTTCTCTGAGGATAGTGGCAGTTTGGTGGAGTCTTAGCCACAAACAGAGTGCAAGTCGCATTTCTGTCCACCATGTTTGACTGTAAAATGGGTGCAACTGCATGTTTGTCCTATCATAATTCAGGGACCCCTACTGGATGATTATCAAGCCAAGCCCTCAGGACACAAAACAAACTTAATAAGATTTGCTGTTGTTTGTAAATACTTGCAACTTCTGGAACAATTAGTTTTTGAGCAATTGTACTGGAAGGTGACACACTTGACTCTTTAAAAACTAAAGATTCCTGGGATGGGGCCGCCCGGTGGCGCAGCGGTTTAGTTTGCGCTTGGCAGCCTGGGGTTCACGAGTTCGGATCCCGGGCGCCTGCCGACGAACTGCCTGTCAGCCATGCCGTGGCGGCGTCCCATATAAAGTGGAGGAAGATGAGCACGGATGTTAGCCCAGGGCCAGTCTTCCTCAGCAAAAAAGGGGAGGATTGGCAACGGATGTTAGCTCAGGGCTGGTCTTCCCCACCAAAAAAAAAAAAAAAAAACAAAAACTAAAGATTCCTGGGGCCGGCCCAGTGCCAGTGGCACAGAGGTTTAGTTGGCGCTTTGGCAGCCCGGGGTTCGCTGGTTCGGATCCTGGGCACCCGCCGACACACTGCTTGTCAGCCATGCTGTGGTAGCGTCCCATATAAAGTAGAGGAAGATGGGCACGGAAGTTAGCCCAGGGCCAGTCTTCCTCAGCAAAAAGAGGAGGATTGGCAATGGATGTTGGCTCAGGGCCAGTCTTCCTCACACACAAAAAACCCCCAAAAACTAAAGATTCCTCTGATCCGTGATTCTTAAACCTAGTGCAATAAAGACCAGTTTGATAGCTCAAAGGAACCCCAAAGTGGCCACTGTAATTTTAAATCATCTTGCCAACTGTTTATAGTTTTCCCCATTTTGCTAAGCACTTGCAAGTGTCAGCATAAAGCCAGCCAGAATTTCAATGGGTGACTGCCTATTCAAGAACTGGTCGTCTTTTAGAAGTGTAGTTCCCTGTTTTTCTCTTAGTTTCATTTTACTATAAGTCAGAATAATTTCTATGGGCAGGTAGTGGGTCAGAATTGTCCTGTTTGTGAGAGTCACTCCCTAAAAATGTGTGAACACCCTTTTACGTGCCTCAGTTTCCCCCGCCAGCAGTCTAAAACTGCCTTGGGGCTTGGACTGCTGGACGACCAGTCCTTATGTACAGGTACCTGGAGGAGCCTTTAATTAGTTAACATGAATGATCACAATGGAGGTTCCTATGGCACTGCTAGATGTCACAAGGATCGATCCTTCCATGCTTCCACTAGTTTCTTAGTCACCTGAGTACGGCTTTTGGCTGGAAGGAGCTCGTGTCCCTTCTCTTCAGAGGTGAACAAGGTCAGACTCTCATTTCTCTATCAAAGAATTTGTTCAGTTTTTCAAGATACAATTTCTGCTCAATTCACTCCAAAGTTCTCCTTCTAGTTCGCTGGACTAGGAAATTCCTCCTGGGTTCCTCTTCCCTAGGACATTCCCTCTAGGTTCCTTTTTACTAGGACATGTCCCCTAGGGTCCTCTTTCCTGGGAAATGTACAAGTACCCCTTGACACCTAGTCCTAAGGCTTGAAACAGCTTATATAAAACTCTGGACAATTGACTGAAAATAAGGGGGTCTGGGTTTCAGGAGAACTCACCTGAGTCACCTGAAGAAGACAGTGAAGCCAGGGTGGGGGACTCAATGGGCCCCTGTTGATTCTGAACACCGTTCAATGTAGATTCCATTTGGTCACCAGTCAGTTTTTGTGAAATTCTGCCAACTACGCCAAGCACTGGCAACACAAATAATCAATAATCAATCTATAAATCAAATTGAGTGAGTTAATTATATGAGACAACCTGAGGTCTATATAACCTGGGAGAACGACCTTCACCAAGGAGGGACACACTACAGATAAGTGGAGTGTACAGAGTGGCTATAATCATTTTGGAACCAGAAACATACATCAAATATGACAGGAATGTCCCTTATACTAGACTCACAAGATGCTTTGCTACTACAGCAGTTCAGTGGTCATGAGATGAGCATGGTTGGTCAGTAATGAATCCTTAGTTTCTGGGGGGAAATGCTTATCTTTAAAGCAATGCTGATATGGGGGTGATGCATACACCTCTAACTTTAAGGGCATCATTCTAAGCTTTGGGACACTGTAAATGTTTATGGCAGATGTACAATGCATGCTCAACAGACTACGTCAGGCCTTTATGGAAAAACAAGGTCAGGCTGAATTAGTTTTAAACCAAATGGCTTCCCCATATACCTCAACATATTAAATTTTCTTACTTTTTTCATTTCTTCACCATCACCAATATTGATGAGTTTGGCAAAACCCCTGACAGTGTCCTGGCTAGAGGGTGTTAGGCCCACAGAGCCCACTCCCCCGTCTCTGCCCAGGTTCTGACAAGACAATTATCACCTTGTGCATTGATTGGGGTGCTTGGTACCCCTCCTGGTCCCCACGCTCTCTGCCCTGGCTATGGTGGTGGGGCTGGTGTCGAGGAAGATCAGTCACTCCTGGGATTGTGACAGGATTCTCAGGCACCAGGCTGAGCTGTCCGCGGATCCTGTGGGGGCAGGCCGCCGTGGCTGAGAGGGCGCGACCCTGCGATTTGGGTGTTTAGACCACGGGGCTTTATCAGAATCCACACATGGCCCCCTCTGGGTCTGAAGTTCCCATTCTTTCAGGCAAATCCTTTCCCATGAGACAGTCGGTGAGGCTGTGAATTTACCTTGTGCTGAAATTTTGCGAAATGTATTGGACTCTGGGTCTGGCTTTCAGGAACGTTCGCCCTGTGGTTACGAGAGAGAAGAGAGGCTCTGAAGGTGTTCATCGAAGCCCTTCCCATGGCCCTGACCCGAACTGGGCTGTCAGAGCCGAGGCTCGCCCGTTGCTGCAGGCCCTCCAGAGCAGCGGGAAGAGGTCAGCCCGGCCCACCACCTGGCAATGCTGGTTCCTAACCTCACCTCACCTAACCTGTCTCCACAGCGCCTGGCCCCAGCCTTGCCTCCATTCGGCACCTCATTGCGGGCAGCTGCAGAGGCCACCTAAGAGCCGGATTGGCCGCCACGTGCCTTGGACCACCAGCATCTCATTCCTGCCGTGGCTTGATCGCTGCCCCCATCACCACCAGGGCAGGTAAGAGATGCCAGTCCCACCTTTGAGGTCTGCTTGCCGGAAGTACTTTTCACCTATTGCTGTGCACGTCTGGGTTGGATCTAGGAAACATAACCCCTGCAGGCATTTCAGGCGGGACTGATGCCTCCCAGGAGATCAAACGCATATAAAATCGTAAGAGGAGCTGGAGGTGTGTGTTCAGGAGGAAACGTCACTGGCTTCCCGAGTAGCCCAGGTTGGGGTCCTGGGGAATCTCCTAATGTTCGCCACTGCTTGAGGCTGCCCAACCCTGTCCGGCACCATGCCCAGGACCCCTGGCAGGCCGCTCACTCGAAATCTCAAGGAATCGCCCCAGTTCTCTTTGTGGTGTGGTTCGGGGTGCCCGTCTGGAGTGTGTGCGAGCCCAGCTGTGTGATGGGAAGGCATGGCAAGGGGCACCATTGAGGCCCATCTCCCCAGGGCCGGGGCTGCAGTCGCTGGGAGGGGCTCCCTGCTCACCTCGCTGCTCTGGCGGGGTCCTGGAGGCCCTCGGCCACCCCTTCTCTGCTCATTTTCCCAGGTGACCCACCTCCTCCTCCATGCCCTGCTCCACCTTATACTGGACTCTTGTGAGCTTCCCCCTTGTCCCTGTTGTGTCCAGGTCCAAAGAAGTATTTATGACTGTTTGTGACCACAATTGTGAGCTATTGTCACAAGTCCTCACCTCTTCGGAAACGCAGTGGAATGAAGACCACACAAATGGGAAAAGCTAAGACTGCTTATTCAGAGCCGCTGCAGCTGGGGGGTCGGGGCAGGAGGGAGCGTGGGAGCCTTTGCAGTGTTATTACATGTACACATGTTCACTGTTACTGTGTGCATACATATCTCCATACACGTGTCTGTAACGTGGACCTGTCATACATATCACACAGTATGCACGTTGCTATGTTAAAATGTTTTCTAGGTATAGAAAGCTTCTTTGCAGGGAAAGGGGGCCCCAGGGGCACTTGATGGGGGTATGGGGAAGTGGGGTGTCCCGTGATTTCTGGGGAGCATATTGACTTTCTCTGGTTGGCCTTAAGTTGGAAGTGGGGACAGAACTTAGGGGACCGTCAGTCATTGATCAAAGCCGGGAGGTCCGGGGTGGTTGTTCACTCCCTGGGCTGTCGCTGGAGACAGAGGTCTGACAGAGGTCTGACTTCCTGCAGGTCTGAGCGGAGAGACCAGGCCGCTGACCCGGCTGTTCCCGCAGTGAGGGGTTGGTGTCCTGGTGTGGCTGCAGGTGGTGGTCAGGGCTTGTGTTCACGTGCGGTCTGGCCGCTGTCCTTTTGTGTGTTCAGTCTCTCACCACAATCCCTACACAGAGTTTTCTGAATTTGAATGTCTGTGAGGAACGGCCAGCACCACAAATCTCCAGTGGGTCCCGGCCCCTCCTGGAGAGACTCGCGCAGACCCCTGTGTGCACGTGTGGGGTCGTGGGGTGGGCAGCGGGATCCCTACTTTTAAAGTGACCCTCAGGTGATGCACCCAGTCTGCAGCCAGTGGGATAACCCCAGCTGGGGCCATGGTCCTCATCAGCACCCAGAAACCGGACCTTGGCCTGGCTGAGAGGAAGTAGAGGGGATTTAGAGTGAGAACGGAAACAAAGGCTTATCTCGTGCTCATGACAATACATACAAAAACGAAGTCCCCTCCCGTGTAACTGAGATCTTTGCAGCTTTCTGCTGTGACCCCGGGTGTGCTGGGCACGTGGGTCCCAATCCAGAGCCCCCAGGCTCTCTTTCCTGCAACAGGCGCAAAGCGAAGTGCTGCGTCCTGATGCAGTTTCTGGGCCTCGCTCCCATCCTTGGATCTCAGAACAGCCTATGCCAGGTTTGGCCTTTTGGGCTGAACAGGTATATCTTCAGCCCACACAGCCCTCTCAGGGACATGCCCCCGGGGCCTTCACTGCAATAGTCTTGGCCCAGTACCTTCCAGTACCTTCCCTGTTCACCAAAGTATCCATGGAAGTGTGGGGGTGGACAGTACCCTGGGGGTCCCATCACACTTCACCACCAAGTCCACCGGGAAGCAACACAGGAATCGTCTACATCTAACTCCATGGTGCCCTCCATGAGGGAACATTCTAGAAACACTGAAGGAGCTCAGGTAAGGGGCGACCTGTCCACTGTGTCCAACCCAGATAATTGGAGTGGGTTGTCTTCTAGAACAAGAGGCCTGGTGTGGTCTGGTCACATGATTTCTCTGGAATCAGCTCCGTTGGGCCTGGCCCTCAGCTTCTGTCCAGGAGAGTCCTCGGGACTCGGCCCTCAGGCTGTGGGTGCCCTGGACCCCCTGGCTGTGCCGATGTCCTGCACCTGCCCCACCACCCTGTTGTGCGGCTGAGTCTGACCTTCTGGCTCCCTGGCCGTGGGTGGTCTGCTTGTCAGGAGGACCAGCCAGCCGGCCAGCCTGCAGGAGACCAGAGGGAGGTGGTGCTGAGACACCGCCTGGCTCTCTCCATGCAGGCCGAGGGGTGCCGGGGGTTTGCTGCCCCCTCAGCAGATGGCTCGCTCCTCCCCAGGGGTATGGACCTGGCCTCCCCTCGCAGTCTCAGCCCAGCCCCCTCCTGTCCTCCACTCAGTCAGGCGAGGGCTTGCTCTTGTGGGGGAGGAGGTTTCCCTGCTACCATGTTAGGTCCTCTTCCTGGAAAAGGATTGGTGTTTATGTCAGGGGGCAGTTAGCTTGACAGGACTCAGACTCCACGTCTGTGTGCCGTGTGGTTGGCCGGAGCCGAAATCCCGCAGGTCTTCCAGCCTCCCAGCTGGCGTTTTTTGCTGGGCCCTTTGGGGTTTCCCTACACATGCACATGAGGGATCAGCCGAGGGTCTGAGTGGAGTTTCCATGCAGATGTTGGGGTTCCCCTTGGTGGCTCCCTCCTCTAATGGACATGTCCGCTTCGTTTCCAGCTGCTCTTGAAATGCAGCCCTGAATCCACGACCTGACCCCTCTGCCAGGATGGCTGCCGTGTCTGCTGTGTTCCACCTGCACCTGTTGCGTGGCCTGGGGTGCACCTTCAGACGGACCTTTCGAGGATGCTCTTCTGCAGCGTCTGCCTGCTCTGGCCATTCTCCAGCGCCTTCAGGTCATTGTGTTTTGAACAGTTTTCCGGAGTTGACGATTGCTGCCTGCAAGGGTTCTTCTGGCACACGCTTTCTCCCAGGTGGGTGTTCCTGTTCGTTTCCCTTGTAACCAGTGTGGTTCAGCATCCTTTTCCTATGTTTGAGGCTATTAGGATATCTTTTGTGAGACGTCTGTCCAATTTGCCCGTTTCTGTACTGAATTATGCCGTTTTCCTAGCTGATTTGCGGGAGTTCTCTGTGTGTTCTGGGCATGTTGTCAGTTGTATGTTTGCGGGAAATACCGTGAAAGACTTTGAAATGGACCCAAGATGACCTCTCTGTCTTCAATGGGAGCAAGGCATTGTCTTGCACCCCCTCCCAGGTTATCCGATTCAGTGGGGGCTTCACACTCTCCGTTGTCTTTGAGCTCTTTTACAACTCTGTAAGTTGTAGAGAGACGAAGGCAATGGTCTCTCTTCTCTGGAAGGATGGTTGATTCATCCCTGCCTCCCCAGAAAAAGCTTGATGCATTCGAAAATGCATCTATTGATATACTCTTTTTATCATTGTTGTTCCACTACACCAATGAGGTACTTTGAATTCTTCTTTGTACTGGCTGTAACCTCTTAATTGATAAGTTAAATAAAGTCTTTGAAATGTGTTCATTATCTTTGTATATTAGAATCATGATCACAATGTTTTAATTCCTTCCCTGTAACATGTCTCAAATGTCTTCTCCCCCATGGTCCCCCTCATCCTGTGTCCAGGAATTTCTGTGACTGGCGTGGGGGACGCAGGAGACCAGGTGTTGAGGAGCAGAGCTGAGGGCGGTCGGCCATCCCGTTCCTCCAGGGATCTGGGTCAAGGTCTCCCCCAGGACAGCTCCCATCCGTTCCTTCTGTCATGATGCCTCACAACCCCCACACTGTCCACTCCAGCACCTGTCACAGTGTGCTTCCCTCACTGTTTGGGGGATGATTTACTTCATGTCTGGGGAGATGGACGCAGGGGGATACTGAATGGGAGAGGCCGGGGCAGACACAGGCAGGGGAGGGTGGGGTGCATTCTGCTGGGTGCGTTAGGGAAGATGACAGAGGAGGAGGCGTGGAACTCAGAGCCAAGAGAAGGGTGTGCAGGGGTCTGCCGGGTGTGTAGAGGGAGGGACACCGGGAGAAGGGAGCAGCATGAGCAGAGACTCGGGTGGGGGCAGGGTGAGATACTCAGGTAGTCGTTACCTGAGTTCCAGGGAGCAGGGCCTGTGTGTGTGTGTTCCTGGACCTAACTGCCCTGTTTTGGGCTGAGATGTGTCCCCCAAATTCAAAATTGAAGCCCTGACCTCTGGACCCCAGAATGCGGCTGTGTGGCGATAGGGTCTTTCAAGAGGTCGTCAGTTAAAATGGGGTCAGTAGGCTGGGCCCCAATCCAACGGGACTGGCGTCCTGTAAGAAGAGGGATGAGGACACTGACACTCGCAGAGGGAGGCCCTGAGAGGACAAGGGGAGGAGAGGCCGTCTACACACCCAGGAGAGAGGCCTCAGCAGAAGCCCACCCTGCGGACAGCCTGCTCTGGGCCGTCCAGCCTCCAGACGTGCGAGAATAATGTCTGTGGTTCAGGCCGCCCAGGCTGGTTGTTGTGGCAGCCAGTGCTGACTCCCACACACCCACCAGGGAGTCTTGCCTGTGGCCGCGGCCAGTGCTGGCAGCTCCTCCTGCCCCGGCCCCCGGCTCGCCCTGCTCCCCTGAAGGCCCGGTGCAGTCCCCTCGCCCCTCCTCGTTGCCCCGTTTCTGTGCTGCCTTCCTCACCCACGGATCCCAGGGGCTGGAGGAGAGCCGAGGGCAGGAGGGGAGGGAGGGTGGAAGGTTCTGGAGCTGTGAGGGTGTGGAGGGAGCCCCTGATGCACGACTTGGACAGGTTGTGGATCTCACAATGTGCGTCAACGTAGAGAGGTATGGGATTTTCAAGGACGTTTTATTGTTGTTTTAAAAAAAAGGAACAGTAAAGAAAATCAATGGGCTCCAGAAACATAAAAATAAGGAAAACAGCTACCCAAACTACAGCTATGGCCTTTCCTTTGAGCCATCTCTCTGTGCATTGTCCCCAGTTAGTTGGTGCGGGGCTCCGCCTCTCCTCTCCGTGGGCATCTGTGTCCTTCCCACCTAGAGATGCCAACTTGACATTTGCTCTGAGACCTGATGGATGATTCAGTTCCACGGGCAGTGTGGCTGGAGGTCTGAGCTCAGTCCACTTGTCCTGGTCCCCCAAGGCCACAGGCTCTCTTTTTGGTGGTCTTGTCTCTCACCCCTGCCCCATGGAGGAAGATAGAGTTCCTGCGACTCAGGCCCCGCCAACCACTGGATTGGGTGGCTGTGCCTGCTGCCCTGCTCTCCTGGCACCTCCATTCACCAAGGTTGTGTCCTGCCCGCTTGGGGACCTGGTCACCAGGCCACTCTCCAGGAGGCCCTTCTGGCCGGATATGTACTCCCTTCCCAGGTGGTTCCACCACCACCCACCAGGGATCCTGTATTGGCCGTGGCCCAGGCCCTCCTCCGAGCAGTCTCCTTGGGTAGAGGTTATCTGAGTGACCCTTGGGGGCACATCCAGAAGCTTCCCTGTTGGTGGATGACGGCCCTGGGCCCCCTGGCCTTGGCGGCAGATGTTCCCACAAAGGATCTGAAACCATGCATCTCCTCTCGGGAACCCTGCATCCTGGAGCCCGGCATGGATGCAGTTTGCATGAAGGCCTCTCCCTGTCCAGACAGGCACGGGCATGTCAGCCCTGCCCCTCCTCCAGGGTGACCACACACGCTCATCCCGGGGCAGTCCTGGTGAGGGACGCTTGGCTCTAATGCCTCAGCGTCCACATGGCCCTGGCATTTCTTGGTGGCTGCTGCAGAGGGTCTGGTGGGCGTCCATCAGCTCAGCTCAGGGTTACAACTGCCGTCCACTTGGTTCTACCACGGGGGTTGGAAGGCAGGCAGAAGCGTGCAGTGGCTGCGGGGCCACAGGGCGAGATGCAGGCCCAAGGGGGCCGTGAGGTCAGAGGGTGGTGGGGTCAGAAGGCAGAGGAGCAGGTCTGGGCAGCAGGCTGAGCAGCATGAACTGATGGACCCGGATCCTGTCTGGGGTCTGGGGTGGCCCTGGATGCCCGCCCAGGAGGAGTGGCCCTAGGCCCCCTGCCCGATCATGTTCCTATAGTCGGGGACGATTGTCCGCTTCAGCTCCACCACCGAGGAGAAGATCCACTTCACCTGCAGTGGGCGGGTGAGGGGGTGAGCACGGCCTGGACCCCAACACCAGCCTCCCACCAGGGCCTGCCCCACTGGACCCAGGGCCGCCTGACAGTGGGAGTATGTAGGTGGAGATGACATGGGGGCATGCTGGAGATAGTGAGGGGACAGAGAGGGGACCATGTGGAGACAGTGATGGGACAGAGAGATGACAGTAAGCAGACAGTTTGGGGACAGTGAATGGACAAGCGGATAGTGTGGGGTAGTGAGGGGACAGAGAGTTGACAAGGTGAGGACAATCATTGGACAGTGAAGGTTTAGAGGGCACATTAATGGAAGAGTGGTGGGACAGTGATGGGACATTGAGGGGACAGTACGCTGACAGTGAGAGGAATAGTTAGCAGATAGCAAGGGGACAGTGGGGACAGTAATGGGACACTGTGGGGCACGGATAGGGGACAGTGTGTGGATGGTGACGGGTAAGCAGGGGACAGTGAGGGGACAGCATAATGACATTGAAAGACAGTGTAGCGACAGTGTCAGGACAGCCAGGGGTAAGTGTTGGGACAGTGATGGGATAGTGCGGGTACAGTGTGGAGACAGTTCTGGGAGGAGTGAAGCAGCGACGGGATGGTGTGGGACATTGTGAGACAGTGTGAAAACATGGTGAGAACAGTGTGGGGAGATCATGGTGACAGCAAGGGGACGACATGGGGACGGCCTGGCCCACCTTGAAGAGGGTGACGGTGGCGCTGTAGCACACGCTGAGCAGGAAGAGTGTGATGAAGATGGAGATGGTGGTCCACAGCCCGTCCAGCTCCCCGTCCTGGGTCTCGGCACAGCTCTCGTCCAGGATCATCTCTGGACAGGGAGGGGGTGGTCAGTGCTGTGCCTGCCCGAGGGGGCCTGGCGCAGGGTCGGTGGGGCCTCGGGGGGTGATCCCCTCTGTGGCAGGGTGGGCGGGGCAGGTGGGAGCCCCTGGCTGGCCTGGACCAGTGGGGCCCTGAGGTCAGTCTCTGGGCACTGGCCTCAGGTCCCCCTTTTCCCCACTGGGACCCCAGGTCCTGGCTGACACTCCTGACCCAGATCTCGGCCTGGCCAGTGGGGGACCAATGCTCTCCCCTGCTCTGTCCTGTGCTGAGGCCCTCTGGGGAGAAGGTTCCTGACTCCTGAAGGACAGTGGCTCAGGCCTCGTATTCTCTCCCCCAGGGACCAGGCCTGGGGTGGGGGGAGTTCAGCAGAGCCTGTCTGCAGCTGGGACCCTGCTCCAGGGAAGGGCTGAGACAGGGCAGGGTGTGTTCCCAGGGCATGAGTGGTAGGAGTGTGGGGACAAGCAGGTGGGGGGATTTCTGCGTGATGGAGGGGTGTGCCCCGGGGAAGGGGAGGGCCGATTGTCAGAGCTGGTCAGTGTGGTGCATGTGAGGGCCAGGCCTGAGAAGCCCATAGGGCGATGGAGGGTGTGGGAGCATCTGGTGTCCATGGTGAGGGTTCAGGGGACCAGGCTCCCTGCTCTGTTGGGCAGGTGCAGGTTGCGCTTGTGTGAGGCCCAGTGTGTAAGGCCTGCTGTGTGTGCATGTGCACACGTGTGTGTGTGTGTGTGTGTGTGTGTGTGTGTGTGGAGGTGGTGTGTGGGCTGGCACTGCTGGGTGAGAGGGGCTTGTTTTCAATGGGTTTGGGCTCAGTGTCCACGTGGGTGTCAGTGATGGTCCCTCCCCTCGGCACTCAGGGCCACCTGCCTCTGTCACTTTGGGGACCAGGGGTGAGTGTCCCAATAGTGGACAGGCCAGGCCCCAGGTGGGACAAGGCCAGGCAGAGCCACTTCTCCTGAGGGAGGGTGGGGCTCTGATCTCGAAGTGCCCAAGGGCAAAGGAGAGCCTGTCCCCATACCAATGGCCAGGCAAGTCTCCCATGAGGGCCAGAGCCACCAGACAGAGCTCTCCAGTGACCCAGTGGACAGGGATCCTGGGGGACAAGGATGGGTCACTGTCCCACAGCTTGGGCTCCTACAGAAGAGGGACAAGCTGCACACAAGTTTCCCTGGGGGCTCTGGAGGGGCTTCTCCTGTTCCCTGGCCACACTCCAGCCCAGAGGAGCTGCTGCCTCTGGGGTAGCCCCTCCCCTCCTCGGGCAGCTCCTCCAGGGTCCTGGGTGGCCTGCACAGACTGGAGCTGTGGTTTTGCCCTGAGTGTGACCCACTCTCCTCTAATGGTGACAATTGTTGTCTCACGGCTGGGCTGCCCTGCCACCCACAGGCCTGGCCGTGCACCTGAGCTGTGCTTCAGAAAGAACCATGACAGTGTCGCAGGGTCCCAGGGCCATGCTGGGTGCTTTATTTCATGCTGGGGTGCCCCAGAGGTATGTACACAAGGGGTTGGTCTCAGGTGTCCTTGCTGGACCCTGAGATCCCGTGGGGAGGAGGGAGGGCTCACTGGGGTGCGGGCGTGTGGCTCATTTACCCAGAGACTGGGAGGTGGATTTCTGTGTGTAGTGATTGTGGAGAGCCTCGTGCATCACCCCACACGTGAATTTGTCTCCCTGCTGCCACCTGTTCTTCTCCACCGAGAGCTTGCTGTACAGGAAGTAGGACCCATCGCCGTCCTGCTGGGCCGGGGTCGTGCTGTACTTGGCTTCTGGCTCCGGCCGCCCGTTGCTCTGCCACTCGACGTTGATGTCAGGTGGGTAGAAGTCTTTGACCAGGCAGGTCACACTGACCCTGTTCTTGCTCAGCTCGTCCGGGTGTGGGGGCAGGACATACACCTGCGGCTCCCGGGCCTGCCCTGTAGGGACAGGGGTCAGCACAGATGGTCACTCGCTGGGTGGTTCCCCGGGACACTCCCTGTACTCATCCGCCTTGCCCTCACCTTTGGCCTTGGAGATGGTCTTCTCTATTGGGGCTGGGAGGGCTCCGTTGTTGACCTTACACCTGAACTCCTTTCCACTCAGCCAGTCCTGGTGCTGGATGGAGAGGACGCTGACCACGCGGTAGGTGCTGTTGAACTGCTCCTCCTTTGGCTTTGTCACTGCCGTGTGCACCTCCGTCCTGTCCACGTACCAGGTGAACTGGACATCGGGGTTTTCGTGGCTCACGTCCACCACCACGCAGGTGACCTCAGGTCTCCGGGAGATCATGAGGGTGTCCTTGGGTTTTGGGGGGAAGATGAAGACCGAAGGCCCTCCTAGGAGTTCAGGAGCTGGTGCGGGAGACATGGTGATGGAGGGTCAGCACCTGGGTGGGCCTCCTCTTGGGCACTCCTCCCCCCATGGGCCATGCCTGTGCTCGTGCCAGCTCCTGGGGTGGAGGGTGAGATCAGGTTGACTCACCTGGACATTTGGGACACTTGGAGCAGTCCGGCTGTGGAGGCTGGATGGATGTGCTGGGCTCTGCAGAGAGAGCAGACTGGGGGTTACTGAGGCTGGGGAGAGATGGCCTTGGGATGGGCTTAGGTCAGAACCAGGTTTTGGCAGATCTGAGGCCAGCACCCGTGTCTGTGGGCCCAGGGGTTGGGTTAGGGGTGTCCAGCCTGCCCCCTTCCTGGGCGTGGTGGAAATGTCCAGAGGACGCCTCCCTGAGCTTCGGGAGCCTCCTCTGCCACCCTGGGTTCCAGGCAGCGAGACTGACCCGGACCTATCTCGCAGGGAATGCCCTCCCTGCGGCCCCTCCTCTCACCAACTCTCTTGTCCACCTTGGTGCTGCTGGCCGGGTGGGCTACGTTGCAGATGTAGGTCTGGCTCGTCCAGCTGTTGGCGGGCACGGTCACCATGCTGCTGAGGGAGTAGAGCCCCGAGGACTGCAGGACGGACGGGAAGGTGTGCACACCGCTGGTCAGGGCGCCTGAATTCCAGGACACGGTCACCGGCTCTGGGAAGTAGCCAGAGACCAGGCAGGCCAGGGCCACCGTGGAGTCAGAGGTGGTCCCACAGCTGGGGGCCAGTGGGAAGACCGATGGGGCCGTGGTGGAGGCTGCAAGAGAGGAGGCTGTGTGACCCCCAGGGTCTCACCCTGTGAGTGTCTGGGCAGGGTGTCAGGTGCCCAGGCCTGGGGCACCACTGAACCCAGCCCCCATGTGCTTCCAATGGCTGCAGACTAGAGGCCCTGTATGGGTTCCTGTCCCCCATGGCTGGTGCTTCTTAGCCACGGGCTCTGGACTGGTCAGCCTGGTCAGCATTGGATGACCACCTGGATTAGAGAGTCCCCGGGCCTCTGCCCCCTGTCCCTGCTTAAGCCTCCTGTGGGTGGCCCGCCTGACTGCCCTCTGTCTGAGCCCTGACCAGAGCTCAGGTGACCCCTGCTCCTGGCCGGCTTCTGCTGGTCCCCCAACCCCTCTGCCATATTGACCCAGCTTGGCCCTGCCTGGTGTGAGTGGGCACCTCTTCGGGTGCAGTGGGCCTCTGCCCTGCACTGCCCGTGACTGCTCCCGACCCCACAGCCCAGGGAGCTTGTCACGGCCTGTCTCTTCTCGCCAGGCCCCGTGTCTTCAAGTCAGCTCTGCCAAAGCACCATGGACCCGTGTACCCAACCTGCCCTGACGCTGTCCCTGCCATGGACCCCATCCCTTCCCTGGACCCCGTCCCTGTCGTCCTGGACCCTGTCCTGGGGAGTCTCCTTCTCCCCCTCCCCTCCTGTCCCTGTGGGCCCCCAGTCCAGGCTCATAAATCTTCCTCTGGGCCCTCTCATACCTTCCAGGTCCTCCTGGCATGGCTTCCTGAGCTCACCTCCGGCCCCTACCACCCAGTGCCCCCTGCCCTCTGCCATCCCTGCTCTTGGGCCTGTCCAGCTCCTTGCTCACTCCAGAGCCCTCCCCCAGCTACGGTCCTTCCCGAGCCCAACCTGCCCCTCGGCATGGGTGGGAGCCTCGTGCTGCCCTCGGCCCTCCTCTCCCCTCAGTGCCAGCATCCTCAGGCCCCGGTGTGGGCTGGAATGCACCCTCAACCCACACACCAGGGCCAGGCCTATCCCCTGCGACTCTGACTCCTGTGTTCTCGGTCCTATGGCCCTGCCCAGCCTCTTCCAGTCTGGCAGCCCAGGGTTAGGCCCCACATGAAGCCCTTACTCTTCGCTCTGCTGGGTCCACTGTCCTGTGCCGCTGCACACTGCGTCCACATGTCTACCCCTCCTGTTCCATGTCCCCACAAGCCCCAGAACAGGGCTAGTAGCCCTGGACCCTAGAACTGCCTCCCATCTCGTCCCCTCAGGGGTGGCCCCCTGCCCCTTCAGCCCCAGAGACTTTCCATCCCAGGATCCCCTCTCCATACCCACTCACCATCCACCTGGCCCCTCAACCAGCTGACACTCACCTCCCTGCACAGGGAGGACACCTGAGCACCCTGAGCCCCCAGCTGTCACTGCTCCCTCTACCTGCTCAGCTCCCACCTATCCAGGGCTCCATTTAGCTAAGACTTGCTGTCCCTTGTCCCCTGACCTCCTGGGAAACCCCCTGCCCCTCCTTCCCTCCCACCTGCCCCTACTCACCTGCCAAGCTCTGCCTGCTTCCCCGGATCTCCCGGGCAGCTCTTAGCCCTTCCTGCTCTCCCAGCTCCCTGCTCACCTGCTAAGTTGTGCCTGCTTCCCTGCAGCTCCTGGGTACCCCCCTGTCCCTCCAGCCCTCCCAGCTCTCTGCTCACCTGCCAAGCTCTGCTGCTCCCTCAGAGGTCTTGGGCAGCCTCCTGTCCTTCCTGCCTCCCAGCCCGCCCAGCTCCCTCCTTACCTGCTAAGCTGTGCCTGCTCCCCCGGAGCTCCTGGGCAGTCCCTGTCCCGCCCGCTCCCTCTGTCCCCTGATCACCTACCAAGCTCTGCCTGCTCCTCCAGAATTCCTGGGCAGCCTCCTGTCCCTCCTGCCCTCTTAGCCCTCCCAGCTCCCTCCTTACCTGCTAAGTTCTGCCTGCTCCCCTGGAGCTCCTGGGCAGTCCCTGTCCCGCCGGCTCCCTCTGTCCCCTGCTCACCTTCCAAGCTCTGCCTGCTCCCCAAGAGCTCCTGGGCAGCCTCCTGTCCAACCTGCCCTCCCAGCCCTCCCAGCCCCCTCCTTACCTGCTAAGCTGTACCTGGTCCCCCGGAGCACCTGGGAAGCCCCCTGCCCTCTGGCTCCCTCAGTCCCCAGCTCACCTACCACGCTCTGTCTGTTCCCCCGGAGCTCTTGGGCACCCTCCTGCCCTCCTGCTATCCCAGCCCCCTCCTCACCTGCCAAGCTCTGCCTGCTACCCCAGAGCTCCTGGGCAACCCCCTGCCTTCCTGCTCTCCCAGCTCCATGCTCACCTGCCAAGCTCTGCGTGCATCCATGGAGCTCTTGGGCAGCTCCCAGCCCCTCCTGCTCTCCGGGCTCTCTGCTCACCTGCTAAGCTGTGCATGCTCCCCCGGAGCTCCTGGGTACCCCCCTGTCCCTCCAGCCCTCCCAGCTACCTGCTAACCTGCCAAATTCTGCTGCTCCCCGAGAGGTCCTGGGAAGCCTTCTCTCCTTCCTGCTCTCCCAGCACCCTGGTCACCTACCAAGCTCTGCCTGCTCCCCCGGAGCTCCTGGGCAGCCTCCTGTCATTCCTGCCCTTCCTGCCCTCCCAGCCCTCCCAGCTCCCTCCCTACCTGCTAAGCTGTGCCTGCTCCCCCGGAGCTCCTGGGCAGTCCCCTGCCCTCCGGCTCCCTCAGTCCCCTGCTCACCTACCAAGCTCTGTCTGCTCCGCTGGAGCTTCTGGGCAGCCTCCTGCCCTCCTGCTATCCGGGCTCCCTGCTCACCTGCTAAGCTGTGCATGCTCCCCCGGAGATCCTGGGTAGCCCCCTGTGCCTCCGGCCCTCTCAGCCCCCTGCTAACCTGCCAAGCTCTGCCTGTTCCCCCGGAGGTCCTAGGTAGCCTCCTGTCCCTCCTGCCCTCCCAGCTCCCTCCTCAGTTGCCAAGCTCTGCCAGCTCCTCTGGAGCTTCTGGGCAAACCATTGCCCTCCTGCTCTCCTAGCTCCATTTGGGAGCTCCTGGGCAACCCCCTGTCCCCCCTGCTCTCCAGGCTCCTGCTCACCTGCTAAGCTGTGCCTGCTCCCCCGGAGCTCCTGGGTAGCCCCCTGTCTCTCCAGCCCTCCCAGGCCCCTGCTCACCTATAGCTGTTCTGCCTGCCCCCCTGGAGTCTTGGGGCAGACTTCTGCCCTCTTCTGCCCTCCCACCTGCCCCTTCTTACCTGTAGCTTCTCTGCCCCTCGTCCCAGGAGCTCCTGGTCCAAGCAGCTCCCTGCCCCACCTGCCCTACGATGCCCTCCCCCAAGGTCCCCGAGCTCAGCCCAGGACCGCTGGGTCTCCCCAGGGCTGCCTCTGCCCCACCAGCCTGTCCCAGAGCCCTCAGCTCAGGTTTGCCCTCTTCCTGGTCTTGTTCCTTTCCCAGGCTATACTTTGCTTCCTGGAGCCAGCAGGTGCCCACCCTCTCTCTGGCCAGCTCTTCCCTGGGAAAGTCCCTGTCCTGCCCTGTTCTCCCCTCCCAGAGAAGCTCCTGGTCCCAGCCAGACCTCACCCTCTCCTCACCCCTCACTGCCCTCGGAAATCTCATCTGGAAACCCCCTGGACCCTCCAGTTGCTGGGTCAGCTGCCCTGTGCCCACCAGCTCCCAGCCCCTGGAACCGTGGCTCCTTCTCCTGACCCTCACTGCCTGGCTGCTACTCCCCTCCTGTAGCCCACAGAGCTCCTGCTCAGCCCTGTGCTGTCTGAGTTCTGAGCACAGGGGAGCCCACGCTGGCCTCAGCTCCCTCCCACTCTGCTCCCGGTTCATCTGCTGCCCTCGGCCCTGGCCATAGCCCAGGACCCCATGGCCGTTAACTCCGACAGTGGCCTGGGGTTCAAGCAGGCTCCATTTGCCTGGACAGGACCCTTAGGTGGAGGTCCTCTTCCTCCCCTGTGCAGAGCCAGCCCCCTCCCTGTGTCCTGAAATCAAACCTGTCTATCTATCCTGGGGTGCGTCCTGCAGTAGCTCAGCTCCTGCCTGGCCCTGCTCTCAGCGCAGCTGGCCAAGCACGGCCCTCAGGCTTCTGGTCTCCCAGCCCATTACATTCGTCACGGTTGCCCTTCTTCGGTCTCTGGTGCGTCCAGCTCTGTTGGCGTGGGCCTGCCCCTGCCCATGGCTCCCTGGTGCCTGCTCTGTGTCAGCACCGTGGCCTGCGGGCAGCCTGCCTTCCCCCGTGCTGGCTCAGCTTCCCGAGCCCCTCTGTGATGTCCCTGTGGGCCTGGAATCCCCTCAGCTCCTGTGGCTGGTCCACTGTCCCCACTCCACTCCCTCTCCCTGCTCCATGGGGACCCCACTCACCGAGGGTGGGGGCCATGGGTGCGGCTCTCCCGCAGCCCAGCCTGGGGCTCTGAGGTGCCCCGCCCCATCCCTGCTCTGGCCCCAGGCACATGTGGCTCCCCCAGGCCCTGTTCTCTGTGCCCACTGCCCCGCTTCCTAGGAGTTCATAGCTGGTTCCCGGAGGTGTGAATGCCTCCAGACAGCCTTGCAAAGACTAAGAACAGGACTGAAACAAGGGGGGAACCCCTTGCTTCCTGAAGTTCCCTTTTCTTCTGCGTGGTTTGTGTCTCAGAGGGCCTGGGGGGAGTCCAGACGTTGCCTCACGTGGGTGCATGGGAGTGGGGTGTGGCGGGTGCCCGGGACCCAGGGGAGAGTGCAGGAAGCCCGGCCTCACGTGCTGCTCTTGACCGTCTGCCTCCTACAGAGATTATGGCCCTGCCCCACCACCCATAGGGGTACCCAGGCCTCTCACCTGAGCCCTCTGGTCCCCCCAGCCCCAGTGGGTGCCTGTCCTTGCCTGGGTCAGTGTGCAGTGTGGACACAGGCTGTTCTGCTCACAGTTTGTAGCCCAGCCCAGGGCCTCGTAATATCCACCCACCAGGACGACCTCCTGAGTAGAAAGCTGTCTTCCTTTGGGTCCCTGCCTCTTCCTTCCTTCCCTCTCTGGCTCCATCAGTGGCCCAGATCTCTGGCTGAAGGATGTGCAACACCCAGGGTCAGAGGGAAACTATTCTCCTGGCCGCAGCCATCCTCTGGGGGACAGACAGATGTCTGATGTGCCAGGAGAGAGTTCACGGTGGCCACTGGGGCCGAACATACTCCTCAGTCTGAGAGACAGCATGTAGCCTTGGCTGCCGAGTGTGGGCCGAGACCCAGCTGTCCGGGTAGGGGGACCTATGTATGTGTCTTGGAGTACCGTGGCTCACCGCAGGCCCTGTGTGCACCCCTGGGCCGTCCTATGTCTTCCATGTTAGGCCTTGGATCGGGGATCCCTGGGGGGCAATGTGGCCCCCACCCCAGAATTGCCAGGGGCCAGGAATGTGACTGGTCAGAGGTCAGGTGTGGCTCCTTTCAGGTGGTCCGTGGACAGGGACTTGAGCTGTGGCCCCTTCAGGTGCACCAGGAGCAGAGTCCAAGGCTGTAGGAAGTGAACCTTCATGAGGTGCCCTCAGACATAGGAGGGGAGCCAGCTCTCCCACACATTGGTGTTGGCAGCATCCTTTGGCCTCGTGTGTCCCTGGAGCTGCCCCACATCCTCCAACAGTCTCCTCTGGGTCCCTCCACCTCCCCTACTGTCAAGTCCTCAGGCCACTTTGCACAGTTTGGAGCTTCTCAGAGCAGCAACCATGTCCAAGTCCAAATCCTGGTCTGGGGGGTTCGTGGGTGTTCTGCTTGCCGCCCTCAGTTGTAGCTTCCACCACTACCCCATGGATTTTGTTGGTGAGTTGTTGGCCTGCAGGGAGTGTAGGGCTCTGTGGGCAGGGGGCACCCCTTTCTGTTCCACTCACATCAGCGAGCGGCTGGAAAGTGCTGCCTGGAGTCCTGGGCCTGGGCTGGGCAGGCGCCCGTGTTCCCCTCTGTCTCTGTGAGCCTCTCTGCGGGGACTCCCACCATTGTCCTTCATGTAACTGGACTGCTGCTTGGTGCCCGGGCCTGACTCCCAGGAGAAGGCCTATCTCCATAGGTCCTGCTCTCAGAGATCCAGCTGGAGCCCCTCTGCCGCCCCGTCCCCATGCAGGGGGTTACAGAGGCCCTGGGATCTGGGGAGGGAAGCAAACTCCACCTCTGCATGGGGCTAAGCCAGGTGATGGAGGAGCCCGTGGTCCTGGAAATGTTGCTGTGGCCACTTTGCAAAATGCCATCAGCCACAGCCTTGGTAAAGGGAGTGCCTTCTGGTCCCTGCCAGGACGAATCATGGTAAATCCACTACACTCCTGGCTCCTCCGGCCCGGCTTTCTCTCCACGGTGCCCACATAGTTCTGCCATCTGTGCCACTTAAGGCAGGCCACCCTCGAGTTCACAACGCAGGCAATGGGTCCCCAGCTGTGCTGCGAGTGTCACTGCAGTTGCCTAAGAAGCACATTCATCTTCATAATTTCTGGTCAGTGAAATGGTGATGCAAATAATCCATAGTCAGTCTGTAAATCAAAACTGGGGTGACTGTATTATAAGAGCCAATCAGAGGACTATATAGGCCAGGAGAATGACCTTCAGCAAGGAAGGAAGCACTCAGAAGACGTGGTGTGTACAGAGTGGTTATATATCATCTTGGAACAAGGAACATACATCAAATATGACAGGAACATCCCTTTTACTACAGTCACAGGACGTCTTCATAGCACCGTAGGGCAGTGGTCACCAGATGAGCCCAGGAGGTCAGTAATGAATCCTTAGTTTCTGGGAGGAAATGCTGATATTGGGGGATATGTTTAAGGACATCATCGTCACCTTTGGGTCATTGTAAATGTTTATGGCAAACGTACAATGCCTGCTCCACAGGTCATATCAGGCCTTCTGGAAAAACAATGTCAGGCTGAATTAGTTTTACACCAAATGACTTCCTTATAAGCCTCAATAGTTTAACTTTTCTTATTCCTTCATTTATTTGTTATTTCCTCCCCTTTGATCGGTAATCTTTTGATAGAAAGCATTGATGATCAACATATTGTCCCTTGGTGCCCGGGTGGTTGCTGCCTTCCCTGGGTCCATCATGTCTCTCAGTGCTGGGCTTGTGTCTCATTAATTTGCCCAGTTTGCACATTAGGGGGAAATAGTTAGATACAGTGCACGAGCATAGAAGTCTATATTAACAGAAGAAGCATTTCATATGTTAAGTAATTTTTCAACTAATTTTAAATTGTGACACAAACATTGTACCTGTGCTTTTACTTGACTCCTTATGCTACATTGTGTACAAGATTAGAACAGGTACGCTAACAAGGATGATAATTCAACACTTGAAGTGACTAGCTTAAAAATGGGTTCTTAGGCATAGTCTTTATCAGGAAAGGAAATTCATCCAGAGTTGTAAGATAGATTGACCATCTCAAGGTGTTGAGCAATCGTTACTGTATCCCGCATGCCAGTCTTACAAAACTGAGTAAAAAATGGTAATTAGTTTTACTATTATGATTAATACAAGATTTGCAAGGAGTAACAGATATAGGAATTGCAATTCAGATTTCAAAGGACACCAGTACCTTAAGGGAGCCAACCAAACAAATCAAGACTGGGTGTAGGATAGATTAAGGAATTCACCTACTTTTCATGTGCTTTAGCAGAGATGACACATTGCAAGATTCATCCGGTGTAAAAACACAGCAGTCAGTTTGAATGTTTGCACACGCACCACCTTGGGACACAGTTAGAATATCTAAGGCCATTCTAATTTGAAGGACAGCCTTTCTCACTACAGACATTTCATAAGATGATTCCTGCCTGACTTTCATTAAAGGCGTTTTGAGTAAATTTAGTCAGAGCTTCCATGTGATATGACTTCTTCTAGCCCCAAGGAAGAAACAAATAGAGCTGGTAGGTGGTCATATGAGGGGAACACTGAACACGTCCATCCAGCCTTACTGACAGGAAGACTGACAGCAGACGTTAGCTCTGGGCGAATCCTGCCCTGCCTCCAAGGGAAGCCCAGGGTGCAGTGTCCTGGCCATCCAGGCGGTAGTCAAGACCAGAGGTTTGTTCCATAGAACCACTGAGCTCCATTAGGAGCCACACAATGGATGCCTGGCCTTCAAGTCCAGTCTGCTCCAAACCAATCACTTTCTTTAAGTATGATAGTATTCTGACGTGACTTGGGGTATATCCATCCCATATTTGTGTAAAACCTCCCATAGTTCTCACTGTAATATCTTGTTTCTTTTGTTTACTTGCAAATATTGGGATATTTGCATGGTGTGAGTAACAGAAAAAGAGCAGCCAGTCCCTGTATAATTAATAGTCTGGGCTATTGGCCATGTTTCAGGATCATAATTAGTAATATCAGATGAACTGTGAACACTGGAAGTAGGTCTTTCCATCAAAATAATTGGTTTCAAAGCTTTCTAATCCATATCTTTTAAGAGAGAAATCCACCAAGGTCATCCAAATATACTAGAAATGGTAAGTTGACCATATTTCCAACAATTGGACAGATGTTTGTGTATAACAAAGGAATGAGCACACTGTAAGCATTGCCATCAGAGGCCCATTCAGATGTGGATTGAAAAAACAAACATATTATCAGGAAGCTGTAAATGGCATTTTTGGGGTTAATTAGCAGGTTTTGTAATTAGGTTCTAACCTATCTTATGGAGTTGGGTACGGAAGTGAGGTATTGTGGTAGGTAAAAAGTTAAGGCCATCTAGAAATTGAGTATTGTACAATTATACAGCATTTAGGCATCACAAAGGTCTAAATGAGGAGATACAAGGTTGGGAATACAGACCTGGTCTGGAGTCCTGGGACAGCTGCCTACAACAGATCCGTCTTCTCATCCTGGGGTGGAGGTGTTTGTCTCGGTCAGTTGAAGTTGAGTATCGGAAATAGGAGGTGAAATCCACTCAGGTGGAGAAGCCCTTTCTTTAAAATGAGAAACGTGAATCCACAAGTCTATGCTTTTTAATTTTGCAGTGTGTGGATTCGTTAAGAGTACCTGGCAAAGGGGCCGCCCGGTGGCGCAGCGGTTTAGTCCGCGCTTGGCAGCCCGGGGTTCGCGGGTTCGGATCCCGGGCGCCCGCCGACGCACTGCCTGTCAGCCATGCCGTGGCGGCGTCCCATATAAAGTAGAGGAAGATGGGCACGGATGTTAGCCCAGGGCCAGTCTTCCTCAGCAAAAAGGGGAGGAGTGGCAACAGATGTTAGCTCAGGGCTGGTCTTCCCCACAAAAAAAAAAAAAAAAAAAAAAAAAAGAGTACCTGGCATGGTCCTTTCCAAGTGGGCTGCAAAGGGTCTTTCATCTGGTGTCTTTTCCAATAAGGAAAATCTCCAGGTTGTAGCCCATGATCCTTAAGGTCTTCGTCTCCTGGGAAGTTCATCTGCCACTGGGAAACATATCAGCTATCAACCTTTCCTTTCTTTTAAGTGTGTGAATGAGACCTTGACAATAATGCAAGATATCTCCCTTGAGCAAAGTTGGCTCATACATTCCCTCATCTAATTGCATAGGTCATCCCGTTATTATTTCAAAGGAGACAGCCCATGTTTACCAAAGGGTGTAGATCTAAGACTGAGGAGCACTAGTGGAAGAGCTTTTGGCCATGAGAGATTAAATGCTCTGAAAGCTTTGCCTATTGAGTTTTGATTGTGCTGTTAGTTAAAATGTTGCATTATTGGCTAAATGCCACAAATAGATTAAATTATTTGTCTAGAGAAGTGAGTTCCTCAGTCTCTGTGTAACTCAGTAGGAATTCCCAAAACAGGAACTATCCTTTCCAGTAATGACTTAGCTACCGCTAAAGCCATTGCTCTCCTGCAAGGAAAAGCCTCAACCCACTGTGAGAACACACAGATCATTATTAAGATATTCACATCCTTGAGATGGTGGCATCTGAACAAAGTCCAATTGCCATATCTCAGAGGGTCCCTTATGAAGGGGAAGGTGGCATTGTGACCCAGGAAGTGGTTTCCCTGGATTATATTTTGTGCATATAGCACAACAGGCATAGGCTGTATGAGCCACTGTGAGAGAAAGTTTCAAAAAGAATTGTTTTTCCCATGAAATCAGCTTTTCATGTGCCCAATGGCTAATTAATGTATATTCTGGAGGAGTGGCAATAGTGCTCCAATAGGCACTAAGGATTTTTTAGCAGCCTGAACCACATCTGTGTGGTGGTGTCAAAAATTTCTCTTTTCATTGTCATACTTGTTTCTCTTCTTCTGTGATTTCTTGAGGCTGTACAAGGAACTCCTTTACTGGGATAGCAGAGTTTGTGGAAAGTCATGGGCATTCTCTAGGCTGTACAGGATGTCAGCCTTGTGATATCCCTGCTTATCTTCCAGAAAGACCCATCTGTAAACTAAATTAGAGAACAAAATGCACTCATGGTCATTTTCCTCCTGTGGTGCTGGATGCAAGGTAGAAGGGTTAAGATAATGACTAGAATTACAAGTGAGAACATTATTCTGGGACATATTAGAAATTTTTTCATATATTTCCTTCAATTTCTAAAACACTTATATTAATAACTTATACACAGGCAAAGATATTCATAAAGAAGCTTTGCATGACTATTTGACAATGCTTCCCATCCAATTTAACATACCAAGCAAGCATATTTAGTTTATTATCTCCCTCTTTATAGGGAGAGAGAACTAATTCTTTGAGAAGTCTCAGGGGCCCGCTGGAAATTCTCAAAGTCACTTGCATGACAAAAGAAAGATTTTATTTTGGGATTTGAATTTTGGGGAAGCTCGTCAAAAATAGCAAATGGTTTTAAAATACTTGGTCAAATAGCATCATAGGTCATTGTGAAACAATGCTTAGTTATCCATTTAACCATGGTGACAAATAAGGATTTTCAGGCAAATATAGAAAATGAAATAGCTGTAAGAAAAACCTTACATTCTGCGATTAAAGACCTAATAGAAACAGTACAGGAAATCTATTTTGATAAGACATAAAATCCTTACCTATCTGGTAGACTACTCAAAAGTAAAGAAAAGCATTTCATAATCTCTTTATTAAGAGCAGTCTAAAAGTCCAGGAAAATTATCCTTTTAAGAAAGAGAAAACCAAATTCTAATTCTTGCACCAACTTAATTTTGATATTAAAACTTATTCAATTAATTAAATTCATTTTAATCTTTGCCAAGTTGACAATGCAAAAAACTCTGTCCTCAGAGCTCCTTTCCCACAAATCTTCTATAACTTTGTTTTTACATTCAGAATTTGTCCCATGCCTTCGCTCCTCCTTCCTAGTACTTTAGGGCAAATTTACCTTTCCTAACAAAAGAAACAAAAGTATCTCTGTTCCTTATACCTTCTTCACCGAAAACATACATCATGCTTTCCTTAATTATTTATGTTGGCATTCTGTGTATTGGCAGACCCACAAATACCATCTAGAAACATGTGCTTTCTCATAGAAAATTTCTCATAATAGCACAAACATGTTTATGAATAAACCCAAGTATTTTTCTAGTTTCTCTGAAATAAGAAGACAAAGGTAGATAAATCTATGTTTTGTTATTAACATTTTATCTTATGTGGAAATGACCTAGATACTCAATAAAATTTTATCTTTTAGCTTAGCAAAACTCTAAGGTTTCAAGTTACCAAAAGGTTTGAAGTTATTTTACTTTTTATTTTTTGCTGAGGAAGATTGGCTTTGAGCTAACATCTCTGCCCGTCTTCCTTTATTTTGTATGTGGGACACAGCCACAGCATGGCTTGATGAGCGGTGTGTTGGTTTGTGCCTGGGATTCGAACCTGCGAACCCCATGCCGCTGAAGTGGAGTGTGTGAACTTAACCACTATGCCGCTGGGCCGGCCCCTGAAGTTATTTTAAGTATGTAAAGCCTAACACATATTTATTGTTAAAATTTCACCCAAACATTTTTATCTTCTTCAAATCTATTTAGTTTCCTTGATCCCAATAATTATATTTAGATTGCCTACAAAACTTCATGAGACATTAGGCAAAATCAGCTATTATTCTAAGGTATTTCTTTGCTGACATATTTTGTAAGTTGATAACATGTCTGTATTGTAACTCATGCTGATAATTCTGGAAATATGTTTATTTAAATCAAACTGAGAAGCTTAAATAAGCCTTCAGTTCCCAAAGATTGTTGTAAATCATGTTCATGTGAAAGACATTTGGGTTAGTTTCTACTACATGTATATAAGCACTTTTAGCTAATTAAATTGAGCTCATTTAGAATTTATACCATCTGGATAGCTTGGGGAGGGCATTTTGCTTTCTCAGGTTTGTCCTAAGTTGGAAGTGGGGAGAGAAATTATGGGGCTGTCAGTTACTGATCGAGACCTGGAGGTTCGGGGCGAGTGTCCGGAGTGATTGTTCACTCCCTGGGCTGTTCCTGGGGATAGAGGTCCGACATCCTGCAGTTCTGAGCACAGAGAGCAGACCACTGCCGCAGTGAGGGGTCGGCGTCCTGGTGCGGGTGCAGGTGGTGGTCAGGGCTTGTGTTCACGTGTGGTCTGGCCGCTGTCCTTTTGTGTGTTCAGTCTCTCACCACAATCCCTAAGCAACTTCTTTTGAATGTGAATGTCCACGAGGATCAGCCAGCACATAAATCTCCAGTGGGTCCCTGCCCCTCCTGGAGAGACCCCTGCAGACCCCTCTGTGCATGTGAGGAGGCATGGGATGGGCATCAGGTCCATACTTTTAAAGTGACCCCCCAGGTGATGCACCTGGTCTGTGGCCAGTGGGATAACCGCTGGGGCCACAGTCCTCATCAGCACCCAGAAACCGGACCCTGGACTGGCTGAGAGGGAGTAGAGGGGATTTTGAGTGAGAATGGAAACAAAGGCTTATCTCGTGCTCGTGACAATACATACAAAAACGAAGGCCCCTCCCGTGTAACTGAGATCTTTGCAGCTTTCTGCTGTGACCCCGGGTGTGCTGGGCATGCGGGTCCCACTCCTGAGCCCCCAGGCTCTCTTTCCCACAACAGGTGCAAAGTGACGTGCTTCGTCCTGACGCAGTTTCTGGGCCTCGCACCAATCCTTGGATCTCAGAACAGCCTCTGCCAGGTCCGGCCTTTTGGGCTGAGCGGGTGTGGTTGAGACAGCTAGAGGGAATCCTCCAGTCTCCAGCCAGCACAGCTCCTCCCCGGGTTGTGTCCCACGGAAGCTTCACTGTGAGAGACTTGGTGCAGTCCTTCCATGTTCACCAAAGTCATTCCTGGAGGTGTGGGGGTGGACAGTACCCTGGGGCCCTGTCACAGTTCACCCTGAAGTCCACTTGGAAGCAACACGGGAATTGTCTGCATCTGACTGCACCACACCCACAGTGAGACAACATTCTAGAAACACCAAAGGAGCTCAGCTAAGGGGTGACCTGTCCCCAGTGTCCACCCTCAATAGCTGGAGTGGCTTGTCTTCCAGAATGGGAGGCCCTGAGTGGTCTGCTCACATGATTTCTCTGGAATCAGCTCCTATAGACCTGGCCCTCAGCCTCTGTCCAGGTGGGTCCTTGGAACTCATCCCTCTGGGTGTGGGTTCCCCGGGCCCCCTGGCAGTGCCGACGTCCTGCACCTGCCCCACCACCCTGTTGTCAGGCAGAATCTAACCTGCTGGCTCCCTGGCCGTGGGTGGTCTGCTTGTCAGGAGGACCAGCTACCCGGCCAGCCTGCAGGAGACCAGAGGGAGGTGGTGCTGAGACACCGCCTGGCTCTCTCCATGCTGGCCGAGGGCTGCCCCGGGCTTGTCGCCCCCTCAGCAGATGGCTGGCTCCTCCCAAGGGGCCTGGACCTGGTCTCCCCTCACAGTCTCATCCCTGCTCCCTCCTGTCCTCCACTCGGTTGGGGGAGGGCTTGCTCTTGTAGGGGGATGATGTTTCCCTGGTACCATCTTAAGTTCATTGGGTGGGGGCCTGTAAATTAGACCAAGAAATGGTAGATTGACGTGATCTTGTGCATTGCCCGTACATACATGAGCACTCTGCAATGAGTACCTCAAGGGGTGGTGAGCAGTTGTGCTTATTTAGCATCCTAACAACGTAACAATAAGTTTTTAGAGAAGTGACAAGACAAAGGAAAAGGACTTGAACTTCTGGAGCACAGACCATGGGACTGTCCATACTTGGGGATGAGTGGAGGCAGAAGAGTTAGTGAGGTTTGCCATCTGAGTCCTCTCATGCTGCCACTGCTAGTAAGGGTCTGCCATTGTCTCCAGTGGTCAGGAATCGCCCTGCCCTTCCTGGCAGAAAGCAAGAGGGCAGAGAGTTTTTCTTGTGTCTGCTTTTTAATTGTCTGTAGCTCAAAATAGTTCTTACCTCAATGTGGCATGTTTTGGGGTGGCGTATCTGGGGACCCACAGTGTCCTGGGCTCCCCACAGTCAGCCCACACAGTGTAAGAAGGCAATCCCTCCTTACATCCTTCTCAACTGGTCTCATTGGAGGCGTCGATCCACAAAGTAGAACCAGGAGGCCTGTGGGAGCATGGCTGCCAGGGGTCCTGTAGAGCCTGCCCCCCCGAATTTCCCAGCTCTGTGAGCCTACTTCTTTAGAATTGGAAAGCACCCCCACCCCCATCCAAGTAGAGTTTTATGATTAGGGCTCTATCAGGATCAAAGCAGGCCTGCCCCTCTGTTACCGCACTGCAGGTCCAGGTTGCTCAATATCACGTTGTAAAAGAATTTACAGAACAGCAAGGACGGGTACAAAGAGTAAGGAGTTTATTAGACAGATACGCTCCACAGACAGAGCGGGCACACTCCAAGGAAGGAGCAGCCCTGAGCGGTTTTGCCATTACGTCTTTTATATGCTTGCTTTTGGGTAGGGGGTCTTATCCTGCCTCTCAATGCCCTCACTGCTAGATTTTTTAGATGTTTCTCAGAAATGTCAAGCTGCCTCGTTTGTGGTGTACATGTTAACTTCTCATTCTCACACCTGAGTGGAGCCCATCCTGTAGAGGCAGGGCCTGGGGCTTCTCAGGCTGCACATCGAGACAGTGAGAGACGGTGGGTCTGCGAACTCGCGGTTCCCTGAGCTGTAACGGCTTCAACTATAATGCGGCCTAAAATGTCCATGAGCATGTAGGTTAACTACGTCTCAGCAATGTCCTAGCAATGTTCCCCCCCAGCACGACCCTCCTGTTCCCTTGCAGTGCTGGATCCCTATACTAACCTGCCTGTCTCGCCTCCAGCCACTCATGTGGGGCGCAATGGAGTCAGTGTTAGGATCGACTCCCGACTCCTGCTGGACCGGTCCTCCGGTGATGGGGCGTGGCACCCGTGGCAGAGGTCGCCTTGGGCTGGGGCCCTCAGAAATCCAAGCAGGCTGCTTGGTGATTGGGTTGTGGTAGCACAAGGGGGTGGGCTCCGTGTACTGGAGCAGCAAGAGGTGTTGAGGTCCGTGGTAGCATGAATTGAGTTGTTGGCAAATGTAGGGGAGATTGCATTTGCAAAAGGAGGAAACTCAGGACGTTTATGTTTATCTTGCTTCCCCAGTGAGATAAGCCACAACGTAGATGGCCTAAGACTGGCCAAGTGATGCTACCTGTTTTTGCACCCTCAGTTCCCCCAAAACACAGTCTCTCCTTGTGCTAATGCTGTTATCACAGCAAGTGGAGGCAGATTGGCATGGGGAACCCACAGCTTGCCCTGAGGAAGGTGTGCAGGGAGGGGCTCCAGAAGAGTTATTGATTGGAGCAGTTAAAGGATGAGGTCCTGGGAGAGAATTTGGGTTAAACTGCTCTTGGGAGTGCACAGGCTTCTTGGCACACTGTCTGTTGTCTGCTGACTTCTGCCTGAGGGCAGAGCTGGTGAAGCCTCTCCCTGCTGACTGTGCGAGCTATGTTGTGCCCATTTGCTTTAAGGCCATCACTTTGTCTCAGCCTCCCCTGCACCCGCTTCCCCTGCCGCCCCCGGCTAACAAGATCAAGTCTGTTAAATGTGCTTTTTCATTGGAACTGTTGTTAGAACAGTGGCTCAGTGATGCACAGGTACTTCACCAAGACGTAACAGTCCTGGTGAAAACAGTGGTACCTACCACAGCTCAGGAAAAATCAGTAGTCACGAGGAGAATACAGGCACCAGCGGAAGTCGGGTCTGTAAACCTCTAGTTGCTGAGACCCAATCAGGTAGCAGCTGTCAGGAGCCAGCAAAGAAGTGCATGAGTGCGATCTATGATGACAAGTGCATGGAATGAATTCCCTGGACCCCCACCTGCTGCATTGAGCTTTGTCACATTCGTCTAGATGGCAGGAACTCGCCCTAACAGCCATGCCTGTTTCAAGCAAACAGCAATGACATTGGATGATACAACATTCTTTCTTACAGAAAGTTGGTGTTTTTTTCTCTGCAGGTGGAGAAGGGCTCATGCTGCCAAGCCACCGCACACTCCCACGCTCCTTGTGGCAGGACCATGTGAAGGCCACATTCTTGATGAGAAGCTCATGCGGTTGGTGCCCAGTGAGTGAGCCTGAGCCCACACGCCCGCCAGCTGCAGGAACTGCTGCATTTTTCAGCAGGTACGTGACACTTGTCGTCCTTCAAATATGAGCTGCTGTTCCTTCCATGATGCCTTGTTCCTTTATTGCTGTTTAGAAAGAAAAATGCTGCCCAGCGAACAGACCTAATACTTATAACTTAGCATTTTCATGTCGTACATGTTGAAACATGTCCGTTAGACTTAATTAAGCTTTGGTGCTGGGCCCTTGAGTTGGCTTTCCAGTGTAATTCTGACCTTTCTTCAGGAATGCTGCTAAATGTATTCTACCTGGCCCCCCCATCCTCTCTGGAATCAGTTCGTTCCTTTGGGTTGGAAGAATACTCCACTTGGTCTCAGGGTGTATTAGTCTCGGTTCTCCAGAGAAACAGAATCAGTAGGATGCATCTCTATTGGTATCTCTAACTGTATCTGTATCTATATCATCTACATCTAGAAAGAGATTTATTATAAGGAATTGGCTTACATGATTATGAAGGTTGGCAAACCCAAATCAGCAGGGTGGGCCCACAGGCTGGAGACTTAGGAGAGAGCCTATGTTGTAGTTCAAGTGCAATGGCCGTCCGCTTTACCTTGCTGAGAAAGGATGGCTGGGAGGAAATTTTTTGAGATCTTGCATGTATGAGAATGTCTTCATTCTACCCTCACATTGTATCTGACTTTGGTTGCAGAATTCTAAGTTAGAAATAATTTTTCTCCAGATGCTTTAGGTCATCTGATTCCACATCCCCCTCAGTGACAGAACATCCTAAAAGCACCAAATGAGTTCAGTTAAGGGGTGGCCTCTCCCCCTAGTGCCCTCCCCTGATAGCTAGAGTGGAGCAAAGAAAATTAAATGGAGAAAGAGTAGTCTTTTCAATAAATGATGCTGAACATCTAGACTCCCACATGCAAAGAAATGAATCTAGTCATAAACCTTACACTTGTCACAAAAATTAACTCAAAGTGGATCATTGACCTAAATATAAAACACAAAACTATGAAACTTCTAGAAAATAACATAGGGGAAAATCTGGTAACCTTGGTTTTGGCAATGAGTTTTTAAATACAACACCAAAATCACAATTCATGAAAAAGAAAAATTCATTAGCTGAACTTTATTAAAATGAAAAATTTCTGTTCTGTGAAAGACACTGTTAAGAAAATGAAAAAGACTGGCCATAGACTGAGAGAAAATATTTGCAAAACACATATTTAATAAAGGACTTGTATCCAAAATATGCAGAGAATTGTTAAAATTCAACAATAAGGAAACAAACTACCCAATTTAAAAATGGGCAAAAGATCTGAACAAACACCTCACCAAAGAAGACTTGCAGATGGCCAATGAACAGGCGTAAAGATGCTCCACATCATGTGTTGTCAGGGAACTGCAAATTAAAACAAACATGAGATACCACCTCACATCTACCAGAATGGTGAAAATCCAGAAACAAAGAAGAAAAACCTGACAATTCCAGATGCTGTTGAGGATGCAGGGCAACAGGAGCTCCCATCCATTGCTGGTTGGAATGCAAAATGGTACAACCAGTTTGGAAGACAGTTTGGCAGTTTTTTAAAAATATAAACATAATCTTATATAATTCAGTGATTTCACTCCTAGATATCTGAAAACTTATGTCCACCCAAAAAACTGCACACTGATGTTTATAGCAGCTTTTTCATAATTGCCAAAACTTGGAAGAAACCAAGATTTCCCTCAGTATGTGAGTGGATAAATAGATGGTGGTACATCTGGACAGCGCAATAGTGTTCAGTAACAAAAAGAAATAATCTGTCTCTTCCTGATGAAGTGATCCTTTCATAATTATATAATGTCCTTTTTCTTCTGTGACTATTTTTGACTTAAAGTCTGTTTTGTCTAAGTGTACCCATTGTTGCTCTTTTGTTTACCATTTTCATGGAATATCTTTTCCCATCCCATTCACTTTTAGCCTATGTGTGTCCTTAAATCTAAAGTGAGTCTCTTGTAGACAGTGCATAGTTGGGTCTTGTTTTCTTATCCATTCAGCCACTCTATGTCTTTTGGTTGGATAATTTAATCAATTTATGTTTAAAGTAATTATTGAGAGGGAAGGGCTTACTATTGCCATTTTCTTAATAGTTTTATGTCTGTCTTGTAGTTATTTTGTTCCTCTTTTCTCTCTTACTGTCTTCCTTTGTGCTTTGTTGATGTTCTTAACACACACACACACACACACCCTCCAAAACAAAAAACCCCAAAGGCACAAGGAAATTTTTAGAGGTAATGGATATGCTATTACCTTGATTGTGGTGATGATTTCACAGGTTTATACATATGTCTAAACTCATTGTATACATTAAGTATGTGCAGTTTAAAAAATATATCAATTATATCTCAACAAAGCTGTTAAAAAGAAGAAATTCATCAAAAAAAGGAGAAATGAGCTGTCAAGCCACAAAAAAGACATGGAGGAATCTTAAATGCATATTGCTAAGTGAAAGAACCCAATTGGAGAAGGCTACATACTGTGTGATTCCAACTGTGTGATATTCAGAAAGGCACATCTACAGAGACAATGAAAAGATCAGCGGTTGCCAGGAGTTTGGAGGGAAGAGTGAAGAATGAATAGGTAAAGTATGGAGGATCTTCAGGGCAGTGAAATTATTCTGTATGATACTGTAATGGTGGATACATGAACAGCAGCTTAAACAGCATATCTGACCAAAATCCCACCATAGGCAGCAGGCTTGAAGCCTCTGGGTGCAAATGAAATTATGCATTTATCAAAACTCATAGAAATGTACAACATAAGGCATGAACCAAATTGTTAACAATGGAGTTTAGTTGATAATAATGTTTTAATGTTGTAACAAATGAACCACATGGATGCAAAATATTGATAATAGGTGAAACTGGGTGTATGGGGGGCACTGGAGTATATGGAAACTCTCTGTACTTTCTGCTCAATTTATCTGTAAACCTAAAACTATTCTAAAAGAACAAAATCTGTTTATTTAAAAAAATCATTATGCTGCACAGGAAAACAGAAACAGCTTGTTAGCAGCTTAAACAGCTTGTTAGACCAGGGCAGCACCATGGACAGCATCATCGAGGCCTGGAGTGCAAGTATGGCACAGCCATCGCCTGATGTGGGAAATGCAGCACCATGGACAGCAAAATAGGCTTCTATAAGGGAGTTTCCAGATCAAGGAAGCATTCTGGACCATCGTCCCATGACCTCATGCATTTTAAGGTCATGGGCTATGTCCATTTTTGTAACCCAAGTCCTTGGCACAAGGTCTTGGAGTCACACATGCATTGACCATGAGTGCCCCACTGAGAAGACTGGATTGATCCCAAGTGTGGTAGGTGGAATTCTAAAATGGGCCCTTATTTTGATATGAAATTTGTGTACATATTAACCAATTTTCTTTTTTCCACCCTCCCATTCCCCTACTATCAATCAAAAGATGCATTAGTGATGATTTACCATATCTCAATATTTAAGCTGCAGGATATCTGAAGTTGAGCATTATGCATCAAGAAGAGAAATGAACCTCACCCAAAGATATTTAAAGTTGTATGCTGGTGTTTGTCTTCTCTTTTGGGAGGAGGGTTGGCATGTTTTAAGTTGTATGTGGGATAATTTCTCTATGTTAGGTGTAAGATAATTTTGCTATTTTGCATTTGGAAGCTGAAAGTGGCCCGGAGGGGCATCTTTTGCTGACAGGGAGTGGATTGTGGTGGGTTTTGTCTATGTCAACTTAGCTAAGTTCTAACTAAATTTCTCAGAATTCCTTTCCCTGTGTGGCCACAGATTAGGATTGGTCGTAAGAGGAATTTATACAATTTTTGGAAAACAAAAATGAAGCAGCAGTCCTCATGTTTGGAAGGCTGATGCTGAGCCCCAGGTGCTGCTAAAGATCATGTGTGTTGTTATTGGCCTGCAAGTTCACTTTGTTAGCATGGAGTAGCTGCTCTTCCAGCTCCCACCAGGTTTCCTTCAGGTTGTCCAAATCCTGGGCCAGGCAGGTGGGCAGCTCCTTCCTGAAGGTCACCAGTTTCTTCTACAGGTGAGAGAGACACAGGTTCCAGATTTTCCTGAAGGGTTTCAGTTTTCCTTACGGGTTGTAGTTTTCTCTTGCTTTCCCCTGTTTAAAAAAATTTCTTTCATTAGCGTAAGATACACATAATAAAAGTGACCATCTTAAACCTTTTAAGTGTACAGTTCAGTAGTGTTAAGCATATTCATAATGTTGGGCAACCATCACCACCATCCATCTCCATAACTCTTTTAATCTTGTAAAATTGAAACTCTATACCCATTAAACAATAATCCCCCATTCCTACTCCACCCCTCCCCCAGCACCCACTATTCTACTTCCTGTCTCTATGAATTAGACTGCTCTAAGTACCTCATATAAGTGGAAACATACAGTATTTGCCTTCTTATGATTGGCTTATTTTGCTTAGCATAATGTCTTCAAGGTTTATCCATGTTGTAAAATGTGTCAGAATTTGCTTTCTTTTTAAGGTGGAATAATATTCCATTGTATGTATATGCCACATTTTGCTTATGCATTCATCCATCAATGGGCAGTTAGATTGCTTCTACATTTTAGGTATTGTAATGTTGTAAGCAACAAAGTAGTGTTGCTATGAACATGGGTGTACAAATATCTCTTCAAGACTCTGCTTTCAAGTCTTTTGAGTATATACCCAGACGTGGAATTTCTGGATCATACGGTAATTCTAGTTTTAAATGTTTGAGGAAATTGCAAGTGTCTTCCACTGTGGCTGTTCCATTTTACGTTCCCACCGACAGTGCGCAAGGGTTCCAATTCCACATGTTCACCAACATTTGTTATTTTTCGAAAGTGCCATCGTAATGTGTGTGAGATGGTATCTCATTGTAGCTTTGATTTACATTTCCCCAATGATTAGTGATGTTGAGCACCTTTCCTTATTCGTGTTGGCCATTTGTATATGTTCTTTGGAGAAATGTCTGTTCAAGTCCTTTGCCCAATTTTTGCAACAGGTTGTCTTTTGTTGTTGTTGTTGTTGGGCTCTAGGAGTTCTCTATATATTCTGGATATTAATCCCTTATCAGGGATTTGCAAATATTTTCTCTCACTCTGCAGGTTGCCTTTTACTCTGTTGATTGTGTCTTTTGATGCACAAAAGTTTAAAATTTTCATGAAGTGCAATTATTTTTTCTTTTGTTGCCTATGCTTTTGGTGTCGTATCCAAGAAATCACTGCCAATTCTAACATCATGAAGATTTTGCCCTATGCTTTCTTCTAAGAGTTTTATACTTTTAGGTCCTACAGTTAAGTCTTTGATCCATTTTCAGGTAGTTTTTGTATATAGCATTAGCTAAGGGTCCAATGTCATTCTTTTACATGTGGATATCCAGTTTCCCCAGCACCATTTGTTGAAAAGACTTTCCCCATTGAATACTCTTGGCACCCTTGTCAAAAACCATCTGGGCATGCATGTGAGGGTTTATTTCTGGGCTCTCTATTCTCTTCCACTGGTCTATATGTCTGTCTTTACACCAGTATCACATTGCTTTGATTACTATAGCTTTGTGGTAAGTTTTGAAATCAGGAAGTGTGAGTCCTCCAGCTTTGTTTTTCTTTTTCAAGATAGTTTTACCTATTTGGGCTCCCCTTAGAGTCCATATAAATTTTAGAATGGGCTTTTCTATTTCTGGAAAAACGTTATTGGGATTTTGATAGGGATTGCATTGAATCTGTAGATTACTCAGGGGAGTATTGAAATTTTAATAAGATTAAGTCCTCCAATCCATGAACATGGGATGTGTTTCCATTTATTTATGTCCTTTTTAATTTCTTTATCAGTGTTTTGTAGTTTTCATTGTACAAGTCTTTCATCTCCTTGGTGAAAGACTTAATTAATTAGAAATTAATTTAATTTCTAAGTATTTTATTCTTTTTGATGCTATTGTAAATGGAATTATTTTTGTAATTTCATTTTCAGATTGTTCATTGTTAGTGTGTAGAAATGCAACTGTTTTCTGTGTGTTACCTTTGTATCCTGCTACTTTTCTAAATTCATTTATTAGTTCTAACTTTTTTGGTGAAATCTTTAGAGTTTTCTACATATAAGATCATATCATCTGCAAACAGAGATAATTTCACTTCTTCCTTTCCAATTTGGATGCCTTTTATTTCTCTTTCTTGCCTAATTGCTCTGGCTAGATCTACCAGTAATATGTTGAGTAGAAGCGGTGAGAGTGGGCATCCTTGCCTTCTTCCTGATCTTAGAGGAAAAGCTTTTAGTCTTTCACCATTGAGTGTGATGTTTGCTGTGAGTTTTTCATATGTGACTTTTGTTATGTTGAGGTAGTTTCCTTCTTTTCCTGGTTTGTTGAGTTTTTTTAAATCACAAAACTGTTGAATTTTTTCAAATGCTCTTTCGGCATCAGTTGAGATGATCATGGGTTTTATCCCTTCATTGTGTTAATCTGGCATATTACATTGATCCACTTCTTGTATGTTGAAACATCCTTGCATTCCAGGAGTAAATTCCACTTGCTCATAGTGTATAATTCTTTTAATATGGTGCTGAATTCAGTTTGCTAATATTTTATTGAGGATTTTTGCATCAATGTTCATAACGGATATTCATCTGTAGTTTTCTTGTAGTGTCCTTGTCTGACTTTGGTATTAGGGTTATGCTGGCCTCATAGAATGAGTCAGGAAGTGCTCCCTCCTCTTCAAGATTTTGGAAAAGTTTGAGGATTGGTATTAGTCCTTCTTTAAATGTTTGATAGAATTAACCAGTGAAACCATTAGGTCCAGGGATTTTATTTGTCAGGATATTTTTGATTACTGATTCAATATCTTTATTAGTTGTAGCTCAATCTAGATTTTCTATTTCTCCATGATTTAGTCTTGGTAGGTTTTGTATTTCTAGGAATTTGCCCATTTCATCTAGGTTATCCAATGTGTTGGTGTGTTGCTGTTCACAGTAGTCTCTTATAATCCTTTTCATTTCTGTAGAATTTGTAGTGATGTCCCCACTTTCATTTCTGATTTTAGTAATTTGAGTCTTCTCTCCTTTTTTCTTAGTCTATCCAGCTAAAAGTTTGTTATATTTTTGGATCTTTTTGAAGAACCAACTTCTGGTGTCACTGATTTTCTCTGTTGTCTTTCTATTTTCTCTTTTGTTTATCTCTGCTCTAATCTTTGTTATTTTCTTTCTTCTGCTAATTTTAGGTTTAGTTTATTCTTCTTTTTCTACTTTCTTAAATTGCAAAGTTAGGTTGCTGGGTTGAGATCTTTCTTGTTTTTTAATATAAGCATTTATGGTTGTAAATTTTTCTCTTAGCATTGCTTTGGCTGCATCCCATAAGTTTTGGTGTGTTGTGTTTTCACTTTCATTCATCTGTAAATATTTTCTAATTTCGCTTGTGATTTCTTCTTTGATCCATTGATTGTTTAAAAGTGTGTTGTTTAAATTCCACAAATTTGCATATTTTTCAGCTCTACTCTTGTTATTGATTTCTAACTTCATCCTATTGTGGTCAGAGAAGATACTTTGTATGAAATCTACCTTTTAAAATCTATTGAAACTTAATTTGTGACCTAATATATGGTCTATCCAAGAAAATGTCCCACAGGCACTTGAGAAGAATGTGTATGCTTTTGTTGGATAGAGTGTGATGTATATATCTGTTACATCTAGTTGGTTTATTGTGCTAAGTCCTCTATTTCTGTCTGGTTATTCTATCCATTATTGAGAGTAGGGTATTAAAGTCTCCAACTACAACTACTATTGTAGAACAGTTTATTTTTCAGTTTTTCCTTCGTATATTTTGATGATCTGTCATTAGGTGTGTAAATGTTTATAATTGTATCTTCTTGTGGTATTGAATCTTTTATTAATATATAATGTCCTTCTTTGTCTCTTGTAAGCTTTTTTGATTTAAAGTCTATTTTGTCTGATATAAGTATAGCTATCGCTGTCTCTTTTGGTTACTATTTGCATAGAATATCTTTTTCCATCCTTTTGCTTTCAATATATTTGTGTCTTTGGGACTAAAGTGAGTCACTTATTAAAAAACAAGCATATAGGTGGGTGATGTGTTTTTATACATCCTGCCAATCTCTGTCGTTTGATTGGACACTTTAATCCATTTGCATTTAAAATAGTTACTGGTAAGGAGGGACTTACTTCTGTCACATTGCTATTTGCTTCCTGTATGCCTTATAGAGTTTTTCCCCTCATTTTCTGCATTAGTGTCTTCATTTGTGTTTATTTTTTGTAGTTAAATATTTAACTTCCTTTCTTGTTTACTTTTGTGCATGTTCTAAAGCTATCTTCTTTGTGGTTACTGTGGGATTACATTTAACATCCTAAAGTTATAACACTCTAACTTGAATTTATATCAGCTTGACTTTAATAACATGCAAAAACTCCTGTCTCACCCCTATCAGTTGTTGATGTCACAAAATTACATCTTTATACATTGTGTCACCCCAAAACATAATCTAATAATTCCTTTAAATGTATTAGTTTCTTTTTTCCTGTTTTATTGAGATATAATTAACATGTAACACTGTATTAGTTTAGGTGTCATTGGTCTCTTAAATAATGTAGAAAACAACATGTGGAGTTACAAACCAAAGTTACAAAATACTAACTTTTATAATTGCCTGTGTACTTACCTTTATTAAGATCTTTATTTCTCCGTATGGCTTTGAGTTCCTTCTAGTGTCCTTTCAGTTCACCCTGCAGGACTCCCTTAAGCCTGGCAGGTCTAGTGATCACAAACTCCCTCAGTTTTTGTTTATCTGAGAATGTCTTTATTTCTTCTTCACTTCTGAAGGACGGTTTTGCCAGATATAGGATTCTTGGTTGACTGTTTTTTCCCTTATCTATCTATCTATCTATCTATCTATCTATCTATCTATCTATCTATCTATCATCTATCTATCTATCTATCATCTATCTGTCATCTACCTATCTATCTATTATTTATCTATCTATCATCTATCTATCTATCTATCTATCTATCTATCTATCTATCTATCTATCTATCTATCTATCTATCTATCTATCTATCATCTGTCTATCCGTCTACCTGTCATCTATCTGTCATCTTTCTATCTATCTATTGTCTATCTATCTATCTATCTAATCTATCATCTCTCTCTCTCTATCATCTATTTATCTATCTGTCTATCTATCATCTATCAATCTAGCTAGCTAGCTAGCTAGTTAGCTAGCTATCATCTATCTATCATCACCTATCTATCATTTATCTATCATCTATCTATCTATCTACCTACCTACCATCTGTCTATCATCTATCTATTGTCTATCTATCTATCATCTATCTATCTATCTATCTATCTATCTATCTATCTATCTATCTATCATTCATTTATCTATCTATCTAGCTATCATCTATCTATCATCTATGTATCTATCATCTATCTATCTATCTATATCATGTATCTATCTATCCATCTCTCTATCATCTGTTTCTATCTCTCTTTTTTTCTTGACTGGCCTCTTCAAAGATTTGTCCTCTTAAAGACACAATTTTGGATTCATTATTCCCTCTATTGCTTCTTTTCTTATATTTCACTTGTTTTTAAGCTTATATGATTATTATCTACTTCCCTCTTTCTTTGGGTTTATTTTGTTGTTCTTTTTCCAACTTTTAAATTTGGGCTTTGTGTTAACTCAGTGTTTTCTCCATTCCAAACATTTAAGGCCATGGATTTCTCTTCTGACTTGACCCATGAGATGTGCATGGGAGTTCACTTATCTTTTTGTTGTAGACTTCTATCTAATTTGCAGTGCTGTCAGATAACTTGGTAGGTAGGACTTAAGTATTTTGAAATTGATTGAGTCATGATCTATGGCCCAGCAGATGGTTGATCTTTACCAGTTTGCCATGTGTTTGATGAGAATATAGGCTCCTTGATTTTGGGGACAAAATCCTGTGAGTTCTGCTGGACGTGCTTGTGGATTCTGCTCTTGGGTCTGCTGCACCTTCACTCATGTTTGTCTGAACACCTTTCCCTTGCCCTCCTTGAGCCCACTCTAGTCAGGTCTTGACCCACTCTTGCCTTTGAGTCTGCTCTTGGGAAGTCACCATGACCTCTGCTTTGCCAGACTCAGGGGTCATTCTTCAGTCTCATGACCAGCCTACCAGGAGCATCAGACACACCTGGGACACTTTCTTTTCTTGGCTCTCACATGACAACCTCCTCTTTGCCTTGTCCCTCTCTAACTCCTGCTTTCTGGCCTCAGCTGCCGAGTCCTCCCTTCCTTCTGACCTCTGGCATTCCCTGCCTTGGAATTCTCTTCTTTCCACACTCACTCCTTGGTAATCCCAGCCAGTCCTGTGAGAATAAACACCAGCCATGTGCTGAGGGTTCTGATTTGACTCCTCATCTCTGACTGCTTCCTGACACCGCTGTCATATGTCTAACTGCAGCATCCCATCCCAGTAACACTTCTTGGACATCTAATTGGCAGCTCAAACCCACCATACTGAAAGGAGAATTCTTGACTCCCTGAGCTTGGTGAAGGGCAACTCCATTCATGCTGTGACTCAGTAGGCTGCGTGAGTGCCATTCCATCATCTGCAAACCCATCATCTCTACCTTCCAGGAACCTGTATGATCTGAACACTTCTCTCCATTGCCACTGCCCCATCCTCAGCCTTCTCTCCCGTCGGGACTTCTGCACAGACCCCAGGCTCTCGGCTTCCACTCTGGCTGCAGCACAGCTCACTTTCACACGACCCTGCCTGGATGCCCCGGGGGCTTCCCATCACCTCAGAATAAAGCTCAAACTCACTCCGGGGCTGATGCAGCTTCATGAGGTCAGACCCCCCTTCTATATTCCCAGCCTCCCCTCCCGATGTTCCCACTTGCTCATACAGCCCCACTGGTCTTCTGGTTGCTCCTTGAACTTGCAAATAAGCACATTTCTGCTCAAGCACCTTTTTACCTTCTGCTCTTTCTGCCTGGAATGCGTCTCCCCTGACCCCTGCCCTACAGATTTTGGACTTACAATCGTGTGATCCAATTCCTTAAAATAAATCTCTCTCTATGTAAATATATACATATAGACGCACACAAACACATCTATCTCTATCATCTCTTTATTATCTATCTTCTGTCACCTATCTATCATCTATTATCTCCCTTTCCCTTGCTCTCTGTCCCTCCCTCTCATTTATCTTCTGTTCTCTGAAGAACCTTGATGAATAGACTCTTTTTGACGTTAGATGCTTTAATCACTCTCTTTCCTGTAGCATTTTACTTTGTTTATGATGACTTTATCCTTATAGATATTTAATTTTTTTTCTGGAGACACATCTATTAATCTTATTTTTTAAAGTTCCTGGCCGTGGTGTCATTCTGAGCAAGCACCTATTCACCCCAAGAGAAGGTAAACTATTTTCCATAATTACCCCGGTCTGGTTAGTGGTTTGCCTTGGTGCTGGCCCTGACTTTGCTCTTGTCCTGTCAGTGAGAGCAGGCAGCCTGTCTCTCTGCTTTTTTGGTGTCCCAGTGCTCTCTTGAGGTCCTGTCCCAGCCACTCTGTTTTCCAGGATAAACTCAGCAAGTATGGGCCCAGCCGTGGGTCAGGAATGGACATCGAGTGGGGAACACAGCCTGGTTTCCGCCCTGGTTTGAGAGGGACCAGTTGGGCCCCATGCAGGTGGCTGGGCAGTGAATCCCACACTATGGGACCAGGCTTGTCAAGTCTTGATTTAGGTGTGGGAGGGCGTGTGTCCTGTTTACTACCACAGCTGGAAACAGATGTTTCTGCCCAGAGAGGGTGGCATCCAGGCAGGCGAGGCTGTGGTGACACAGGTGAGCTGCAGACCATGCAGGGGAAATGGCCCTCGGCTGCTTGTCATTGAGCTGAGTTAAGGTCTGTGGCTGTGGGGGAAGCTGAGAAACATAGCTCCGGGAAGGGAAGCGGCCAAGCCGGGGGCCCACTGGGCTGTCACATGCCCCCGGCAGACAGATTTCTGTAGTTGGGCAGACATCAACTGATGTTTGTGTAAGAAGAAAGAGGAAGTGATATCAGGAGGCAGCCTCTGGACTTTTCTGTTGAAGAAATGGGTGAAAGGGCATGAAATGGAGCTGAGGAGGCCATGAGGTGCCAGGTTTGCTGGCGTTTTAGGCAAAGGTGGTAGATGGAGCTTTGACACTAGAAAGTTGTGCGGGCACACCTTAGTCAATGACAATGTGCTTCATGTCATGTGTTTTAGGGCATTTTATAAATGTGTTTCTTGGACAAAAAAAAAGCTCAAATACAGACACCCTGGGTCCAACTAGGCACCCATCACGTTCAGGGAAACTGTGGGTCACGGGCTTTGGTGCCTGACATCCTTCCTGGGCTCCCAGGGCGTGCGGATGGGGCTCCATGGCACAAATCCGGGGACAGAGAGAAAAGTCAGGAGCCACGTCCTTGGGGAGAGCTGGGTGACCTCTGTGATCACACTTGGGGGCTTCTCTGGTGAGGCTGGGATGGAGGACATGGCTTAGGTCAGAAGGCCAAGTGTGCACCCTCCTTTGAGGTTCTGACACCTCTCTCCCCCCCAGGCAGACCATTCATTCATTCATCCATCCATGCACTTGTTCCTTCAGTGGTGGGTGTGGTGTTTACGCTCTGCTCTCACAGGCTTCGAGTTTGGACTGGGAGGCAGGCAGAACCAAGGGGACAGACAGACAGTGATGCACTGGAAAAGCGAGAGGAATGTGAGTGGCCATGTGGAGGGCAGTGTCGATGGGTCTGTGGCTCCAGGCTTAGCCGGTCAGCGGGTTAGGCATGAGAGATTTGATTTCATTCTTGGTGTAATGAGAACCCATCGGTGGGTTTGAGCTGGGGTTGCCAGGACAGATTTAGGTTGTCAAAAGACCACACTGGCTGTGGGTTGGGGAGGGGCAAGCCTGGAGGTTGGTGGGAGCTCTGGGCGGGAGGACAAGTGGCATGGATTGCGCTGTCGGCAGTGGCGACGAGGCACACGGGGGAGGATGGACCGGCCATGGAGGCGTGATTGAGGGCCGTTGGGTTGCCATGACTTTGTGGTGTCTTTCTGAGGGGCAGCTGGTCATTTACTGAGATGGCAGAGAGTGGACGAGGGGTAGATTTCAGAAGGGAAATTACTTTGGGAATACTAAACTTGGTAGGTCTGTGACACATTGAGGTGAAAATGCTGGGGAGGCAGACGGGATTCTGTGACTTAGAGTTCTGTGTTGGAGGCATGGCTGCTACCCATCCACCAGAGCACCCACCACATGCAGGGCTTGCTCTACATGCTGGGCACAGGGAACTACAGGAAGCCTGTGCTCTTAGAGTTAACTTTCTAGGTGAGGAGAAAGAAACAGCCAACCAATATAGTGAGTAAGTCAGAATGTGCCAGAAGGTGAAGAGAAGAAAACTCAGCAGGGGAGAGGCAGAGGGCAGGGGGTATGTTGTGATTTTATTTAGGGCAGTTGGAGTGGGCTTCATGCAAAGACTTGAAAGGGTGAGGGAGGGGCCTCGAGAGTCCGGGAAGACGCCGCAGGAGGGGACTGCCAGGGCGGAGGCTCTGCTCAGAGGAGGGAGAGATGGGGGTGGAGGGACAGGAGGCCAGGGCTGGGCAGGGCTGGACTGACCAAGGGAGGGATGGCCTTTAGAGGTGACTCGATTCACTTTTGCCCCTGGTCCTGAGTGGGGAAGGGCGGTGGTGCGGAGGACCCCCCATGGCAGGTGTCCACCATGCTCACCTCCCTGCTGCGTGACTGTCCCCTCACCTGGCGGAGTGAGAAAAGACTGTGCAGCTGATCAGGGCCAGGACCAGACTCTCGCCTGCTGCTGGGGACTCGGAGCGACAGAAGGAGGCTGATAGTGACCAAGCGCTGACGGTGCCAGGTCTTCTCTGAGCCCCTTCAAGCATCACCTTGTTTACTCCTCACCCCACTCTGCACGAGAGGTGCACGTTCCCCCGATGGAGAGAATGGACCCATGGGAAGGTTCAGGGTCTTACCCAGGTTGTACAGAGAGTAGGAGGTGTCACCAGACACACAGGAGCTGTGTGAGGAGCTGTTCCCATTCCCGCCCCTGAGGGCCATCTTCTCATGTGTGCGTGTAGGTGTGTGAGCACATGTGCATTTACTTGTCTGTGTGCACATGTGCAAGTCCATGTGCTTGCCTGTAGCCCAGCACACGCATACCCTTGTGCATGTATGCACATGCTCATGCACTTGCATGTGTTTGCACACACGGGTGTGCATACTCTGTGGTTGCAGGAGTGCGGCTGCATATGTGCATGTGCACATGTGCATGCATATGTGTGCATGCACGTGTGTGCACAAGTGAGCTGTGTATGCATGTGGAGATATGCGTGTGTGTACACATGTGCCTGCACGTGTAAGCATACACGTGTATGTCTGCTGTGGGGAGCAGGGTCTCTAAGGGCAGAAAGTCTCTGTCAGTTTTCCTCTTGGTGGCAGCTCCCTGCTGTGTGCCTGGGCCCCACCAGCATCCCAACCTGCGTGCGAACTCTCTCGGACATTTGTCCTCAGCCCCCTGGGTCTTCTCACCCGGGGCAGATCCAGTTGGCTGGGACAGAGAGGCAGGAGACAGGTGAAATGAGCCAAAGCATGTTTATGGGGCCTGTCAGTGGAACGGGAAGGCCAGAGGGGAAGCGCAGGCCCAGGCCCGGGAGGGACCTGCTCCCCTGCTGCGTGGCACCTCCTCCCCAGGCCGGGTGCTGGGCTCTGCAGCGGACAGAGGTGAGCTGAGGGCTGCGCAGAGATGGGGCCGGAGTGCCCCTCACACGGGGCGGAGCCGGGGCCTTCTGCTCTCTGACAGCGATGGACGGCACAAGGCTGAGCTTCCCTTCTCTGCGGTGCAGGGCGTCTGCTCTCCGGGGCTACTTCACCTACAGCAAGAACCCAGCGGTCAGGAATGGGCCTGCAGCCAGAGGGGTCAGCAGAGGGAAGCAAGGACCAGGGTCCCCGGAGAACATGACACTGCTCTTGGAGGACGGGGGCCTGGCTCCCGTGTGTGTGTGGGTCCCATCCGTCCGGCGGAGCCAGGGGCCCGACCCTCCCCGCCCCCCACCATGAGCAGACATGAAGCACCTCTTCCCCTGGAGGGCTGTGGGTGGAGGGCAGGGGTGCGGCCCTGTGTCTATGGGCGGCCCTGCACACTCCTCCCAGCTCTCCCCACGATCTGTGGGCTGACTCCAGCACCTCAGAGAGGGCACCTCGTCCTCCCAGGCCTGGACACAGGGCCACTGGCTGCCGGGTCCCCACCCCTCACCTTGATGAGGGTGACAAAGCCACTGTACAGCAGGGTGACGAGGAAGAGGGCCATGAACGTGAGCCACAGGCTGCCGGCGTCCTCCGGGTCAGCATAGTCGTCACTGTTCTCGTCCTTGCTCTGGGGGATCATGGCCAGACCTGGGGAGTATGGGTGCCAGGTGAGACGGTCTGGCCCTGCCCTCCCCCAGCACCCTCATCTGTCCCCACTGAGCGTCCACCCTGTCACAGTCACCTGACAAGCATCTACAGACTGCCTTCTCCCTGCAGGGCCTGTGCCAGTAGAGCCGACTGGTCACAGCACGAGTGGGGCAGACGGATGGGGACCAAATGCCCCCTCCTGAGTTAACACACCAGCCCCACAGGGGTGCAAGGGAGGTGGGTGGCGTTTAAGCAGATGTAGACACACAGGGACTGGCCCAGGCAGGCTGGTCAGAGGAGGCCTCCCTCAGAAGTGGCTGCTGTGATGAGGCGTGAAAGATGAGATGGTGCCAACCAGGAAAAGAGAAGAGGGAACAGCATTCTAAGCCGAAGGAACAGCAGGCACGAATGCCCTGCCTTGGGAGAGAGCCTGACTGCAGGGGGGCAGGGGGGGCCCAGTGTGGCTGTGTGGAGAGCTCAGGGTGTGTGGTGTGGGAGGAGGCCAGAGCTGGGCAGGGTCCAGGCCCTGCCGGCGATTTTATGCTAAGAGCAATAGGGACCCATGGAAGGGTTTTAAGCAAGGGCATGTCATGACCAAATCTGTGTATCAAAAAAGTCATTCCTGCTGAAGTTTGGAGTAGGGGAACCAAGGCAAGATGGGAGGGAATCACGAGTGTCCAGATCCAGGGAAAGCCTGTGGGCAGGTAGGAATTCCTGAAGTTCTAGGACCCGTCACACATCAGAGCATTTCCTGGTTGTTCATTCAACGAGCGTTCACTGAGGCTCTACATGTGCTTGACCAGAGCTACTGACACTGGGGTCTGTGGTGGTGCCAGCCCAGGAACCACTGGTCACAGGGCACAGGAAGTAAGTGTGGACACCGTGGGAGCACTGGACACGTGTACAGCCGTCTGGTGAATCTAATATTTAAAAATTGGTACATCTTTTTTTCTATTCATTTCATTTTTCTAACAATTAAATTCTACTGTATTCTACAAAGGTATTGGTCCATGATGAACTGGAAATTAAAAAAAAAAAAGCAGCAGTGCTTTGTCTCAGAGAATTTCAGAAAGCCTGTTCTAGACACTTGGAATGTGATGGTGAACTGTCCAGGGGTCAATCAGAACACTAAACATGACTACAGTGCTCCATCCAGCGCTCCAACCATCAGGTGTTTCCGATCCTGGTGACTCGGCCCTGGGGATCAAGGACGTCTCAGACACCTGGGAGAGTTTGTGGAGATGTGACTGAGAAGCAGAGTTGGCTGGATGAGGAGACGGGAAAGGTCTTCAGGCAGCAGGAGCAGCCCTGAGAAGAACTGCAGGTTAGAGAAGTTGCGCCTGGTTTGCGTCCTTGCAGAGCGCAAGTGGGCAGTCCATCAGGCATGGCCAGAAACCCCGTGACAGGACCCGGAATTTTTCCTTAGGGCAAAAGGCCACCATGAACAGAATTTAAGATAGGGGTGACATGATAGAAATTGTTTTCAATTCCAGCATCTGGATCACTTGTGGGTCTAATTCTATTAGCTGTTTTTTATCTAGATTATGGATGAAAGTTTTTGCTCCTTTGCATATCTCACAATTCTTTATTGCATGCTGGACATTGTGAACCAACAGGAGAGCTTGAAGTAGGATGTACATGCGTATTTTCCAGAGTGGGCACACCCTGTCCTCTGCCAGGCAGGGAGGGTGGGGGGCTGATCTCGTCGCTCTAAGCAGGAGTTGAGCTGGGCTGGGTGGCAGGACAGTTGGCTTCAGGCTCTAAATGTTTGGAGGGAGTCAGGTCCTCCCCTCTGGTGGGGCTCCCGGATCGCAGCATCATGCACACTGGTGGTCTCCCGTTGCGGTCTGGCTCTGCTCCTACTGCTGCCCCCCGGCGGGGTCCTGTGTGGGGGAGTCTGTGGGTGGAGGGGACTCCTGTGGGGCTCATCCATACCCCCCGCCCTGTGCCACCCATGCAGACACAAAAATCTCGGCTGGTCCCCTCACGTCCCTCTCCTCTCGTGGGTGCCCACGCCTCTGTCCACCTGTGCCCAGGGTGGGGATAGAGTGGCCAACAGTCTCTTCTTGCCTAGGACTTTAGGTCAGTTGGACTTCTCCAAGTTCTCAGCTCTCCAGTGCCTTTAAATAAACACGATTTTTAAAGTTTATTTGGTGTTGTCCTTTTGTTACCCATGCATGGCGGTCTTTCACTACCTTCTACCTCCTAACTGGAAGCAGAACCCTGATGGGCGTTTACAAGATCACCTTGGCCACCGAGGAAAGGTGGGATGGAGGGGACAAAACTGGCAGTGAGGGGAAGGATGGGGTGGGGTCAGAGGGAGAAGCAGGAAGGTTCCAGGTGTTCAGGAGTTGGAGGGTCACTGGCTGTGAAGGTGACAGGAAGGGTGAGGTCCCCTGGCTTCTGTTCATGGGACCAGGCAGACATAGCCCTCTTGTGGGAGGAGGGCAGAGCTGGGTCCAAAGAGCAGGACCCGGCCAGGAGGGAGGGGGGCCAGAGTGGGGCAGCCTTCCAGGTGTTGTAACAATAATGATGACCGCAGGGGCACGCCAGCTGCTGTGGGGCCTGCCGGCCCAGCCCATACTGAGCATGCTGAAAGCGTTACCTTGTTTGGGAAGGGGGGGTGAGAGGGAGGGAGAGGCCCATGGAGGCAGGATAGGGAGAACCTGGGGGTCCTTTGAGGAATGCAACCTGGACCCCTGGAGGAGGCAAAGCCACAACTTCAGGGGACAGTGGTTGGGGGAGGGAAAGGCTGTGGAGGATGGGCTCATTCCAGGGGGGCCTAAACCAGGGAGCAGGTCCGGGTGCCTTCCACCTGGCTGACGGGGGTGTCCAAGCGGGGAAGCCCCAGCTGCCTTCCTGAGTACATTCCCATGGCTCAGCCCCGGGGAAGGGGGCGTGGTGAGGGGCGCGGCCTCCTGGAGGAGGGCTTTCTCCCCACTCACTCCCAGGGGGGCCCTGGGGGCCAGGCCAGGCCTCCTGCAGCCTCTGCCACCTGCCTGTCTCCCACGTGTGGGCTCCTGGCAGGTGGACAAAACTCTGGCCCGTGCAGGCAGGTGTGACAGGTTTGGGCCAAGGCTCTGGAGGCCTCGAGTCCATGCCACAGACAGGATCCACCTCCTGAAAGCTGTGGCTACCACACAGCTTCGGGTGCAGGGTGAGGGCAGTGCTGGGCACTGGGGAGGTGTGGCCCACCTGCTCGCTCACACACCCCCTGCCCACCGCTGCCCCACTTCACACACCCTCACACGCACGGGCTCTGGGAGAGGCCCGGCTGAACTCCTTCCTGCCCCGACTCATTCCAGCCACAGCAACGGCAGGCACAGGCGCCAGCGCCACACACTGGGCGAGTGCGTGGACCCAGGCAGCCACGCCCCAGCTTGCACCCTGAGCACTGGGCTCCCCTGGTCTCTCCACGTGCTGGGCATGTGCAAGTGCTCGGGTGTCCCAGGTGTGCACACCCTGTAGTCTGTGCATCATGGCAGATCAGCCTCCAGCCTGAGCCGGGTCTGGCGGGGGGCTGGTACAGCCTCACCTGTGACATCAGACTACTCGGTCTGTGCCCGGGGGTGGCCTGTCCACTGGGTGTGGGGAGGAGATGGGGAGGAGAGTCAGCGAGGACCTTGCCCTCATGGAGCCCCAGGAGGTGTCCTCCCCCATCCCCCCAGGGTAGGAAAGATGGACAGGGTCGGGAGGCCACTTGAGTGACTGGGAAACGGACAAGCCCGAGAGGCACGAGCCATGACAGGTGGCCCAGTACAGATGGCACCCTGATAGGGAGGGGCAGTGCCGTGAAAACAGGTTGTGGACAAGGGGTCCTGGCCCCAGGTGGGCAGTCAAGGGCTGGGGCTGGAACTTCAGGGGAGACCAGGTGGGCGGGGGTGGGTGAGGAGCGGCTGCCTCTCTGGGGCGCCCTGGGGAGCCAGTGGGGCTGCCCACCAGGATGCCACCACCACCGGCCCTTCTGTGCGAGGCAGTCGGGTCAGCGCTCTTGTCTGGACATCTCCTCCACTCCCGAGGGAGGCCCATGGTGGGGGTTGGGTGCCAGCAACATCCCTGAGTCAGCAGCCCTGGCCCGGTAGAGCCTGGCACAGACTTCGCTCCTGCCCTGCCCCTTGCTGACTTGGGCCCCCACTGGGCATCTTCCTCTGCTGGCTCCAAAGGGCAGCCTGTGGGCCTGGACCCTGGCTCACGCCGGGCTGCACCTCCTGCTGCCACCCCAGACTGGAGCAGGTGGAGGACAGCATCCTGCCGTCTGCCTGGCCCAGCGTGTCCACCACCGTCCCATCAGGACTGTGCTGGGCAAGGAGGGGGCACTGGTCTGGGTGCTGCTCCCCGACGAGGCAGCAAGGAGGGCCTGGCAGGAGGCTTAGAGGGGAGTGTGAGCCCTGGACCCCCACGATGAGCCCCCACCCCAGTGGGTCTCTGTCCCCCTGCCCATCTAGGCAGTGAGTGGTCAGGCCTCCACTTCTGGGCATGTCTGGCTTTTAAGGTGCTGACTGTGCTCCTGGATGGTTGGAGGTCTTGGGGCCTGGGGAGGCTCAGACATCCCCAAGAGGGCAGCTGTCTGCAGTGACCACCCCCACGTCCACCGCAGAGGAGGCCCCTGCTCTACACCCAGCAACCAGGCACGTCTTGTGGGAAATAGTTGCTCTTTGGGACCTGGCAGGGGTGACACCCTCCTCCTCCCCTCCTGGGCCAGCACATGGTGTGAGGACACAGAATTGAGGGTTGAGGGGGGACAAGTGTTGGTCATCCAAAGCCAAGTGCTCCAGACGCCAAGCAGTCTGGGTGGGCCTGCCTGGCTGGGTGGCACAGACCCTTGGCTACAGTCCCTGCTGCCCAGCTCCTCCAGGGGGCTGCTCCTCCATCCCAGCTCTGTCTGGGGGCTGTGTGAACCAAAGCCCCCATGCCTGTGTGTGACTCACCGCCAGTGTCCAGGCTCCAGGTGCCATTGAGCAGCTTCCGGGAGGCCTCGTGCCCGACCACACATGTGTAGGTGGCCGTCCGAGGGTCTGGGGTGGTCGGGACGTGCAGGACACTCCAGGTCTGGAACGTGGTGTTCCCAGGCTGGGCTGTGGGGCGTGCGGTGGCAAACCAAGAAGGGTCCACCTCGTGCTGGCCCTCCAGCCACGTGAGGAGGATGTCTGGGGGCGAGAAGCCAGACACCTTGCACTGGAGCCAGGTGGCAGAGGCATTCAGGCCCGGTGTGGTCAGGGCGTGGACGGTGAGGCTGCTGGGAGCCGATGCAGCTGCGGGGAAAAGCTGGGTCATGCTCTGGCCACTAGAGGCTGAGATCCCCGCTGCCTTGACGTCTCCTCAAAGGCGGTGGCCAGAGGAGCGGCTGGGCTGGGGTGTGGGGCGTGAGAGGCTGAGGCTGCCCTGTGTCCCACCTGTCCTGGAGCCCGCCTCACCGTGTTGTCTCAGCAGCACTGCTGCCACGCTGGACTGCAGGTCAGGGTGGCTCAGCTTGCAGGTGACAGGGGTCCCTGCAGCCCACAAGGACCTGGGCAGGGCCAGGTGGCTGCTCCAGCTCTGGGAGCCATTGGTGAGATGCTCCAGCCGCCTGTCCTCCTTGTCCCCGCTGGTGGGTGCCCCGGCCACCTCCCAGGACAAGCGGGCCTTCTGCAGGTCATCCCCCACCACCAGGCAGGTGAAGGCAGCCTCACTCCGGAGCCACAGGCCCAGCAGGGGAGGGTGCAGCAGGAAGATCCTGGGAGGGTGGGTGTGGTTCCGACACTCTGTGAGGGGAGGGAGGTGAGCGGTGGGATGAGTGGCTGTCCCTGTGCCAGCGGCGAGGGGGTGCGGCATGGGGCTGGGCGAGAGATGCCCGTGGTGTCCGGCTTGTGGGGTGGTGCTGTGGGCAGTGCTGCCGTGTTCTTGGTCACAGCCTGGCCTCCAGGCCTGCCTGTCCTCCCTAGAGCAGACCCGGCCTTTGCTGCTTCCAGAAGTGCTGTGCACGGGTGGCCTCCTGCTGCTGGCTGGAGGCTCGTTGGCAGGCCAGGCTTTCCCCAGTGCCCCATGAGCCATTCTCCTCCCTTCTCCCCTCACTCTGTGCCCCAAGGGACTGACCTTTGAGGGCGGTGTCCACTGGGCTTCTCAGCTCCTGGGATTCCAGCTCGGTGTGGCTGGTGGAGGGCACTGTGGAGGGAAGTGGGGGTGAGGCAGGGTCTCCTCCTGGCTCCACAGCTTGTCGGGGCTGTGGCCTCCCCATGCCCCTCAGCCCCAGCCACCTTGTGGGGTTCCTGAGACCAGCCCACACCACTGTGGTCCCTTGGGGGGTGCTCCCTGAGTGTGCCTTCGTGTCCTGGCAGGACCCTGACTGTCCACTTGGTGGTCGGAAGAGTCTGTGCTAAGTGCTCAAGGACCATCACTTCTGTAGTTCAGGGCGTGAGTGGCCAGTAAGTGACTGGGCCACAGATTTGCAACAGACAAGGGGTCAGCAAACTCATTCCACAGAGGTCCAGCTGGTAAATATTTTAGGCTTTGCAGCTACATAGGGTTTCCGTCTCTTCTTCCTCCTCCTCCTTCTCCATCCCTCTGAAACTGGAAAGACCATTCCTGGGTCATAGAAAACAGGCCTCAGGCTGCATCTGGGTCAGTGGGACCCTCCCAGGTGGAGCGGCGCAGGCCTGTTTGGAGGGCTCGGCTCCCGGGGTCCGCACACCTCAGACGTGCCCCATGGAGGGTCGTCTTGTGCCGGAGGTCCGCCTGGCCGCAGAGCAGGAGGGCCCAGCCAGTCTGCAGTGCCGTCTTGGAGCTCCGCCAGGGAAGGCCTCCACCCTGGGCAAGGCTGCTGGCCGTGGGATTTGGCTGCATGTGTTGTGGTCGAGGCCGAGCGCCAAAGCGCTCAGGATGGGGAGCGACCAGGGCGCACCCCTGCTGCAGGCACCGGTCAAGTTCCACATCCTCCTCAGAGGACTGGCCTCTCTCTAGGTTCGCCTGCCCCTGCATGTCTACAAGCCTATGTGGAGCCCGGAGGCTGGGAATGTTTGGAGACAGAGAATGTCGCATTTCTGGACATGCACAGTGGGAGCACATTCTGGCCTGGGGTGCGGGCATCTTGACTGCAAGGGTGTCATAGAAGGCCACGGCCGCTGGCCCCTTGTTTGAGCTCCACCAGCCGTGTCTGCTAATGTGGCTGCTGCCCTGCTCAGAGGAGTGAAGACCCTCTCCCCAAGGTGGCAGACAGGGTGGGCTGTGACCCCGGGCCGGCCCAGAAGGCTCCCACCACGCGGAGGGGCTGCAGTGGTGGGGGCAGAGGTGAGGGCAGCTCCAGAGAAGGGCTCCTGCCACAGTGAGCCTCTGGGTCTGGCCGCCATGGCTCCCCAGTCCTTCAGGGGGCACCCTATGTTTCTGTAAGCGTCACGGGGCTGAGTCCCGCACTCCTGGCTGCTTTGGCAACATGTCCCTGTGAGAGGCCCCATGATGAGTTCATGTCTCATGTGCCCTGAGCCAGGTGAGCCCTGGTGCTGGACCATGGGTCCTCCCCCGCCATTGTGTGACTAGGGCAGGTCCCCTGTTCACAGGGCCCGGCACGCGGTCGGTGCTTGGTGGATGTCAGTTCAGTGCCTTGCCCTTCCTTACCCAGGGTGTGACTTGAAGACTCACATGTGCAGTCATGGAGGGCTGCCTGAAGGAGGCAGCCTGAGGGAAGGGCGGGCAGGTGGGGTATGCTGGGATGGGGGCTCCTCACCTGGGTTCCTGAGAGTGGTGGGGGCTTTGGTGAAGTCCTCTGCTGGTGCAGGTAATTCTGAGGTCTTCTGAATTGCCCAAGATGCTGAAATCAGAGAAGCAGTGGGCAGCTGAGGGTCAGAAATCCCTGTGGACTGAGGCGGGGAGACTGCGGGGGCAAGCAGGAGGGGGAGAGGCATCACAGGGGGAGCAGGCATCCTGGAGGGGGCAGGGCAGCACTGAGGCCCCACTGTCAGCGCTGCCTTTTCTGAGCCTGCTGCTGCCTTGCACCCTGGGGACAGGTTCCGTAAGGAAAGGATGTGAACGTTGGATTGATGGAGCAGCTGAGAGAGGGTGGGGCCGAGGGGAGGGGAGGTGCTCCGAAGGGCTTGGTGGGTGCCCTGTCGCCTGGGTCCCTGCTTCAGTCCTTGGGGTCTGGCCCCGGGTGGAAGGTGCCGGGGAGATCGGGAGGGCCCTCCTCGCTGGTCTCGGGGCCACACACCTGGCTCCCGGAAGATCTTTTTCGTGTCGACTTTGGTGGCCGCATGGTGGATGCTGCAGCTGTGCTGGCCACGCTTCCAGGGGGCCTTCAAGAAGACGAGCTGGGTGTAGCTTTGGTCTTGCATCGTGGCCTGGAAGGTCCATGCGGTCTGATCCTGCACTTCCGAGCCCCAGGTGACCTGCACCGGCTCTGGGGAGTACCTCATTACCAAGCAGGCCAGGACTACAGTGTCATCTTCCTTTGGGGCTTTGCACCCTGGGAGTATGGGGAACACCTTCAGAGATTGGGAGGAGCCTGGAAGACAGAGACAGCATGGGCTGTGAGGTTGGGGGCTCCCGAGGGTGCAGGGGAGAGGCGAAGAGGGAGGGATGCCTGGGGTGAGTGTAGCAGGGCTAGGGGGACTGGGCCGAGTGGCTGGTGCCCACTGGTGCTCCTCCTGCCCCATGAATAGACTTACTGGTCTCCCATTGCAGGGCATGTGGGTGAGTCAGCACTGGGGACTGTGTTGCCCAGAACTGCTGAGGCAAAGAGGGGACACCCCAGTTCAGGGAGTGCTTGTGGTGGTGGGCCTGGGGCTGTGCGCCCCTATACCCAGGCCTCCAGCCCTGGCCCTCAGCTGCCTGTGGAGGAGCCATGTGGTTAGACTTTTGTGTGGTTCCCTGAGGAATGGGTGGGATTGGACCTTTCTTTTCCAGATGCCTCCTCCCAGAGGCTCTGCTGCTTGGGGCCAGTCCGTGAGCACGTTGTCCTCACAGGAGGCCTTCGGCTGCATCCCAGAGTGTGGCGGATGGCTGCATCAGCCAGTGTCACACCCTGCAGTGCTCTGGTTCTGGCTCCTGGCCACTGGGCCCTGGGGGTGGCAGGTCCCAGAATGGGTGGCCCCTAATGGGCTGGCTCCCAACCTCCTCGTCCTCTCCCTGGGGACCTGAGTGGCCTAGGGCAGCTGAGCGGGCGTGGGGTTCCTGCTGGGTCCCCTACTGCACAGCTCCATCTCAGGCTCATGGGTACCTTTCCTCCTGGCCCTCCAGCTCCTCCCATGTCTCTCCGGCCACCGTACTGCCTGCCACTGCTCAGACAGGGTCAGACGTGCCCACTCTTCAGCCTGGCCCCTCTCTGCTGGTCCCCCAGGGGTGGAACCCACCTCCCCACTCTCCCAAGCACCTGGCGACCCTGCCCCATCTTTTCCTGGGTTTTCTCAGCAGGGCTATCTCCCCTCTGTGTCCTGGGGGGCCTTCTTGGCCCAACTCAGAAGTACCCCCTCACAGAGCTGCCGTGAGTCCCTCTCTGTCGGCCCTGGGGCTACGGGCTCTGTTGGAGAAATGCTGGGGATGGGTGGCGTTATGGGTTGTATTGTGTCCTCCCAAACTCATATGTTGAAGTCCTAAACCCCAGTACCTCAGAAGTGACCTGATTTGGAGGTAGGGTTGTAGTGGATGTAATTAGTCAGGTAAGATGAGGTCTTACTGGAACAGGGTGGGTTCCAAATCTCATACGACTGTGTCCTTCTAAAAGGGAGGGTGAGACACAGACACTCACAGGCAGAGCCCTGTGGAGACGAAGGCGGAGATGGGAACCATGCGTCTACGAGCCAAGGAATGCCAGAGATTGCCGGCAACCACCAGAAGCTGGGCTGGGGAGCCTGGGCCAGGTTCCCCTCACGGTCTCAGAGGGAACCAGCCTTGCGACACCCGGACCTCAGACTTCTGGCCTCCAGAACTAAGACAAGACATCTCTGCTGTTTCAGCTGCCCAGGCTGTGGACTTTGTTAAGCCGCCCACAGGAAACTAGTACAGATCTTGGCCCTAGGCGTGGGGTGTGGTGTAACAAATACCTAGAAATGTGGAGGTGGTTTTAGAACTGGGTGACAGGTAGAGGCTGGAAGCGTTTTGAGGCGTACGTTAGAAAAAGCAAAATTGTCCTGAGGGCTGTTGGTAGAGTATGGATGTTAGAGGTGGGTCTGGTGAGGGCTCAGACGGAAACGAAGAACATGTCATGGGGACCTGGAGGGGAGGTGATGCTTGTTACAGAGCTTCAGACTTGGCTGAATTGTGTCCTACTGTTTTGTGCAAAGTGGGACTTGTGAGCCAAGTGTCGAAGGTGCGGCCTCGCTTATCCTTGCTGCTTGTAGCAGACTGCGGGAGGAGAGCAAGACATTGAAGGAGGAATTATGGAGCAAGCGAAGAGGAATCAGAACTTGAAGATCTGAAAAATTCTCAGTCTATTGAGATAACAGGGCTGAGGGTGTGGCTGGACCCCCTTTTGCTAAAGGGATTAGTCGTGTGACTCATGGATGCAGTCAGCCACGTCATCAGGAGCCAGGAATAGCAACGTGCTTATCCAGAAAGATCTGGAGGATTGTCTTGTCTGTTGGCTTGGACCCCCATGAATTGCATGGAAGGCCAAGAGGGCTTTTGAGAATTTTACATGAATAGGAACATGCCCACCTGGGCTGAAAGGGGCACATGGGGTGGAGTGGAGGAAGACTGGCTTCAAGGGCAGAGCCCCAGATGCAGAGGCCAGCAGGGCAGCCACTGCCACCTCAGGCTTGGAGGACTTGGGTCTCAGGGATGCGGATGTCACCCTGGTGGGCTTGGAGTGTCGGGCTGCTGTGCCAGGCCCCAAGGACAGAGCATCAAGCCGAAGGGAATTCTTCTCGAGCCTTAAAATGGAATGGGGTTTGCCCTGCTGGCTTTGGTGTTGCTTGGAACCCATGATACCTTTCTTCCTTCCAACTTCTCCCTCTTGGAATGGGAATGCCTGCTCTGTGTCTGTCCCACCATCATATTTTGGAGGCAGATAACTTGTCTCGTTTTACAGGTCCACAGATGGAGAAGATTTTGTTCCAGAATCAATTCTACTCAAGCCTCATGTGTACCTGATCTAGGTGAATTTAGATGAGATTTTGGACTTTGAGTTGATGCTGGCATGGGTTAAGACTTTTGGGGGTGTTGGCATGGGGGTATTTTACATGTGAGAAGGACAAAAAGTTTCAGGGACCAGGGGGCAGACTGTTATGGCTTGAATTGTGTCCCCCCCAATTTATATGCTGAGGTCCTAACCCCCAGAACCACAGAATGTGACCTTATTTGGAAACGGGATCATTGAGGATGTAATTAGTGAGTCAAGATGGGGTCGTGAATTAGGTTGGGCCCCAAATCCAACACAACTGCTACAAAGCAGGATTTGGAGACAGACACACATAGGGAGACCCCGTGTGAAGGCAGAGGCAGAGATCAGGGCGATGCTTCTACAAACCAAGGAATGCCAAAGGGTGCTGGCAACCCTCAGAAGCTCAGAAAGAAGCATGGAACATTCTCCCTCACAACTTCAGAAGTAACCAGCCCTGCCAACACCTTGGCCTGACTTCCAGCCTCTAGAACTGTGAGACCTTACATTTCTGTTGTTGAAGCTGCCCGTCTGTGGTTTTTTGTTGTGACAACCCTTGGACACTAACGCGGGTGTTGTCCTGAGCGGTCAGCCCCACAGCCTGCATGAGAGTCCCCCAGACTGATGGATGTGCCTTGTGCTGCCTGGGCCCCTCATCAGGTCTCCCCCAGCCTGCGAGGGTGAGCCTGCCACAGGATCCATTTAGCCAAAATGGAGCCGGAGCCTGAAGCAGCCCACTCAGAGTCCAGGCTCAGGGATGGTTTCCCCTGGGACACACGTCCCCTTCCAAATCTTTCTTGGACATTCACTCCTTCAGGGCCAGGCCGGTGCTCAGGCCCCAGACACGCCCATGACAGCTGGCCCTGAGAACTCCAGGCTGCTCTATAGTACCCTGAAGTTGCCTCCTCCTGGGAGCCTGGCTCACAAGACCCGCCTTCACCAGGCACCATCTTGGATTCCTCCTTCTTGGGTCTTTGGGGTCTGCTGGACCCTCTCTGCCATCTCCCACCACCTGCTTCCACCCAGACCTTTGCAGCCACAGCTGTCATGGACTTCTCCACGGCCTGTGGGTCACCACCTGCAGTCTGCACTGTAGCCGAGTGAGCCCCCGACGCTTCCCCTTTGCACAGCTTCCGTCTCTGAGCACTAATTCCCAGCCCTGTGACCCAGTTCCCATCTCCCCAGAGTCTTGCTCCTCGCCATTGCTCCTGGGCCTGGCTGCTGCCTGCCCTTCTTTTGGTGCGAGGGTTGGATGGACAGACGGACGGAGCCTTTCCCCTCTAGCTTCTGGTTCTCCCATCATGCACACTTCTAACCGGTTCACCCGAAACTTCGGCTCCCACTTCCACACTCCTGTCACTGTCCAGCCCCGGGCTGAGGGGTGAGCTCCCCGGGCTCCTGCAGGCCACCATCACAGCGTGCACAGCCTCCCAGCACTCCCCCTGAACTCCACCAGCGCATGCACTATGAAGGTTGGGATAAGAACTCGAAGTGGCCAGGCTCGCTAGGAACGGTGACAAAGTGACCACGGACCCTCTGGTGCTTGTGGGCAGAGGCTCCTGTTGACGGCACACAGGGGCCCCGGAGGCCTGAGCCTGGTTCCCAGTTCAGGCTGTGTGTGGGAGACCAGGCCTGGAATTCTCTCCAGCTCAGCCATCGGCCTTCATCAGGCTGGATAAGCCTTGAGAGCCAGGTCCTCTCTGGGCACATCCCCCAGCAGGCCTGTGTGGAGACGGGCCTCCCTTTCCCCTGCGCTGTTTGGAACTAGGCTCACCCCTTGAGATGCGCATGCAACACACAAGGAGTGTGGTTTGGGAAGAAAACCTTCACGAGCAAGCAGTTTCACAAGACCTAGCACACACATTTATTCAAGGCGACAAGTGCATACATTGTGAAGCAATAACTTGGGGCTGAGTCCACGGTTGCGGCTCCACACACGTCCGTGGCTTCTGGCCTGTCGAGAGAAGCCTGCTTCTTGGAGCTGAAAGCTGGAGGGCTACGTGGGGAGATTTAAGGACAAGTCGACAGGCCATGCTGGCCAGGGACCCCAGGCCCAAAGGCGGCAACACTCTTGGGTCCATCTCTGGTCTCCCATGTTCTTCGTCGGCGGATCATTTCACCTGCAGGCCACAGAGACAGCGTGAGTTGCTTTCCCACCATTGGGAACGAAGGTGGATCACCTGCAGCCCCAGAGTCACTGCACTCCCTCCCTCTCCCCTCCTGCCCCCACCCGCCGTCTACCTTGAACAGGGTGACGGTGGTGCTGTAGAAGAGGCTCAGGAGGAAGAGGACGATGAAAGTGGAGGCCATGGCTGACAGGTTCTCGAAGCCCTCTTCCTCGGCGCTCACCTCCCCCTCTGCAGGGGACACAGCACAGAGGGGTCAGGCTCCAGCTGTGTACTAGCAAAGCCCACCCCTGGGGCTGCCCATCATCCAAGCCGCCTGGCTGTGCTGCCCATGAGTCGGGCCGGTCAGGGTGGGGGTAGCAGAAGCGAGAGGGAGGGAGGAGGTGTGCAGAGTGATGTCCAGGGCAGGTACATGGCCTTCCCGGCCCTGCAGGCTCCTGAGCACCCACCTTGTGGGGCTGGGAGCTCCTGGGCTTAGGCAGGAAGGGTTTCAGCCAGACATGAGCTGGGCCCCTGACAGCCTGATGCAGGGGCCGGGGTGGGTTTGGGCTGGGGGGAGGCAGAGTGTGGCCAAGGCTGAGCAGGGCAGTGACCCTGAGCACCTCGTCCTAGGGGCCTGGGGTGGCAAGGAGCATGGCAGAAGCAGCACACAGACACATAGTGGTGGGGATGGGGCCTGGGCTGGGATCGGAGTTGGGGACCCCAGTGTGTCCTGGACTGTCCTGAGAAGGCAGTGGCACAGCCAGGGCCCTTGGGGATGAGAGGCAGGGAGGGACCTCCTGACATACGTGGTTTGGGGCGGGCAGCCTCCAGCCAGCGAGGGGTGGCAGTGGGGGGCAGGCAGATGTCTGGGCCAAGGGGGCCCCTCCTAGCTTCCTCAGTGGGACTCTTGCTCTCTCTCAACTTCTTAGAGAGGATGGTACATGTGAGAAGCCGTGTGGGCCCCTGGCTGGCTTGTCTGCCCTACTGGGACTCATGGCTCTGGGACTGAGGGGTCAGACAGATACCTGAGGCCCCAGGGAGGGTGATGTTGGGATGGACAGGCTGAGGACGTTTGTTGGGGTCTGCAGCCCCAAACAGATAGGCCCTTGGGGGCATCTGGAGCTCAGGTCTGCAAAGGGCCAGGAGCTGGGGAGGGTCCAGGAGGTGGCCTGAAGGGGGACAGTGCTGTCTATTGGGAGTGGGGGCCCCACTCGTGCCCCTGCCTCCCTCCGTGCCACTGGGCTCCCTGCTCTAGGGGCGTCTCGTTTCCCCCATTTCCAGGGCTGGGTGTTTGCAGGGGCAGACCTTGCTCAGATCGGGCTCCCTGCAGCCTCCGACTGCAAGGAGGAGCCTCCGGGGATGGCCTCGCTGCCTCTGGGGCCAATATTGGGTGCTGCCTGCTCTGTCAGGACAGGCCCCCACTCTGCCTGCTCACAAGTGGATGCCTGGGGCCTGCTGCCTTCATCAAGAGCCTGGACTGGGAGGGCGTCCCTTCCGGACACGGGCCAGGGCTTCCTTGAGGAGCTGTAGCCTGCCAGGTCCAGTATGGCTCTCTAAGACTTTTGCCCGGACCTTGGGGGGTGGCCCTGGTCAGAGTTCAGGCTGGGCTGGCGCATGGACGCATCTCCAAGCTGAGGCAGAAGGACAAGCGGAGCCGTGGGCAGGGAGCCCTGCAGCCAGCGTGGTGCAGAGAGAGAGGCTGCCAGAGAGGGTGGGGAGGTCTGCTGTGCACAAGAGGTGGCATCTGTGTGTGCATATGTGTCTGTGTGTGTGTGTGTGCCCCCATGTCTGTGTGCATGTCTGTGTGTGTCCATGTCTGGTCCATGTGTGTGTCTGTGTGTTTGCACACGTTCATGTGTGTCTGCATGTGAGTGGCCATATGCACATGCCCATGTGTGCCTGTGACTGTGTGTGCACATGTGTATGAGTGTGCATGTGTCTGTATGTGTTCACATGTGTGAGTGTGCATGTGCCCATGTGTATGTCCATGTGCATGCATGTCTGTGTCTGAGCACGTGTGCATGTCCACATGCATGTGTCTCTCTGTGTACATGCATGTGCATGTGTGCATGTATCCATGTGTGTGTGTGTCTGTGTCCTTGTGCATGTGTGTCCCTGTGTGTACATGTGCCCATGTCTGTGCATGTGTGTGTTGCACATCCCTGTGCCCATGTGGTCACGGAAGCAGCTAGAGGAGTGGTGAGCATGGGCTCAGTCTGCAAAGAGTGCAGGAGCTTCCAGAGGCCGATGGGAGGTGTGTAGGTGAGGCAGGGCTATTGTGGAGGGTGGTCTGTGGGGTGTGGGCAGCACAGCCATGGCGCCAGCAGGCAGGAGCATCGCTTACTCAGGACCAGCATCTTTTGAATGGATCTTTTTATTTCTAATTTTTATAAAATGCAACCCCTCACCCCGTTGACATGGTTAGTTTGCACGCATGCACACACACAGCGACGGCTCCCCCAGAGGCTCTGGGCACCCCTGCGCAGGGCAGCCCAGGTCAGTAGCAGGTGCTGGCTGTGTCAGACATGACCAGGGACACGTTGTACAGGGTGGGTTTACCGGTGGACTTGTCCACGGTCCTCTCGGTCACCACGTGGGGCAGGGCCTCGTGGCCCACGACGCAAGTGTATGTCTCCCCGGCGCTCCAGTCCTCCTCACTCACAGTCAGAATGCTGTGGACGAAGTACAAGCCCTGGGCCTGGGGCTCGGGTGTTGGGGTGCTGGTCACATACTTGTCGGAGGACAAGGGCTGCCCCTTCTGCATCCACTGCACAAATACATCTGGGGGCGAGAAGCCCTTCACCAGGCAAGTGACTGAGGCCGACTCCCGCAGGCTCAGCTGTTCCCGGGTGGGTGGCAGCACGTAGACGGAGGGTGGGTGCTTGGCAACGTCTGTGGGAGGAGAGACAGCAGTGAGCTCAGGTTGGGGGCCAGTGAGATTCATCTCCTAACAATGGAGGAGCAGAGGGTGCTCCCTGGCCCTGCTCGTAGCATCTCCAGACCCCTGGAGGCTGTAGGAGAGTCCTGGGAGCAGAGGGAAGGGGCAGTGAGAGCCTACCATTGGGCCTGGAGATGGTCTGCTTCTTGGGAAAGGGCAGATCCATGTGGGTCACTGTGCACGTGAAGAAGTCCCCCGACTCCCAGTCCTCCAGGCAGACGGTAGCCTCACCCAGGGCACTGAAGGTGCCGTTGGGGTGGCTCTCAGAGATGGTGGTGTGGGTTTTCAGCTCTTTACCATTCCGGTCGGTCCAGGAGATGGTCAGGCTGTCATAGGTGCCCAGGTTTGTGACCTGGCAGGACAGCTTGGCTGACTTGGTGAGGAAGATGCTGACAAAGGAGGGGGGGATGGCGAAGATTTTGATGGAGGTGGATGAACCTGGAGTCAGAGAGAGTGAGTTAGAGTGACCGGTTGGATGTGAAATCAGGCGAAGGTGTCCTTTTTCCCCAAAGAGCCCCAAAAGTAGGGGTTGACTATGCTGAGCCCTCCTGAACCCCCAGGGCCCTGCTGGAGGAGGACGCTGGGCCCCCATCTGACAGGTGGCCCCTCCCTGCCCTGCATGAGCCCCTCCTTGCCCTTGGCTGCTCCAGGAAGCCAAGGCTCAGGGAGCAGCTGGCCATGTCTGGGGCGGCATCTGCAGACCTGAGTGGACACCTGTGTGTGTGGGGTCCCCACCCTGGAAGGGCTGCACTCAGAGGCAGGACCACTCACTGGAGCCACACGTGGAGGACACGTTCTTCTGGAAGTTCAGCCCTTTGTGTTCCACATGGCAAGTGAACACTTTCTGGTTGAGCCAGTCACTCTCAGTTATGGTCAGCATGCTGGTGACATTGAAGGTCGTGGGCCCAGACCCTTTGGGCTGGGCTTGCACCTCGCCCGTGGTGAAGTTGGACTCCAATGGCTTTCCCTCACGTAGCCAGGACAGGGAGATCTGCTTGGGGCTGAAGTCTGTGGCCTGGCAGATGAGCCTGGATGTCTTCTGGTTGGTGCCGGAAAAGGCATCGCGGGGTGGCATGAAGATGCTCACATTTGGGGGCAGCTCTTGGAGGGGCACTGGAGACAGGGGACAAGGCGTCAGCCTGGCCGAACCCTTCCCCCACCCATCCAGACCCGGGGAGGAGGCCAGCTCTCACCTCGTGGGGCCACGGTCACACTCTTGTCCCCCTTGGAGTGTTTGACACTGCACACCAGGAATTCGTCAGATGTCTGGAGCTCCTGGGAGGACAGGAGCACCTGGGAGGTGGCTGTGTACTTGCCCCCTCTCAGGACCTCCGGGAATTTCCTGACATCCTGGTCTCTGACCGCTATGTTGTTCTTGTTCTTCCAGGTGAAGCTGATGGAGCCGGGCAGGAAGTCCCGGGCCAGGCAGCCCATGGCCACTGGGCTCTCATCGGACTGGGTGCTCCCACAGGAGACCAGAGGGAAGAGGTCTGGGGAGGACTGACTCTCTGAGGACCCGAGAGAGGACAAAAGAGAAGAGGGGTGAGAAGGTGTCTTCCCACGTTCTGCCAGTCAGGGGTCAGACCAGCTCCACGGGCTCCCTCTACTCCGGTGGCACAGCAGCTGCCCCTCCAGGGCCGAGCCCACTGTAGGCCTCCACGCCTGGCCAGATGTGGCCAGCATGAGGTGTGCGGCTGAGGTGAGGCCCAGTGTCCTGATACAAGGCTGCTGGGGGTGTGGGGAGGCCGCTGTTGCCCCCTGCCCTGCTGCAGGAGCCCAGCTCCGAGCAAACGGGAGGGCGAGGGGTGCTCCCTGTTGGAGCAGGCGGATCTGGCCCCCGTCCAGCAGCACTGCCATCCCTGCACTCAGGGGCACGCCTGTGCCCTGGCTCCCGGCTTAGGACGGCTCAGCCCCGGGCCCCCTCTACCTTCCCTCCGACATACTGGCGTTGCGGCTGGCATGCTCAGTGCCAAGCACAGTGAGCCACCCACAAGGCAGGCTTCCAGGCTTGAGAGGAGCCCCCTGCAAGCCCAGCCCTGTGTGTCTGAGGTTGGAGGGAGGATGTGTGTGTGATGGTGGGACTGACACAGACACAGCCCGACCCGTCCTTAGCACAACCAGGCCACGGAGGTCAGCAGAGTGTTAGGGAGGATAGTCCTGCATGGTCAGCTCAGTTCAACTAGGCCCACACGGCCCAGCCGAGGTCAACTGAGCCCAGAGCAACTCTACAAACTCGTTCTGGTTAAGTCAGCTCAGCTAGACCGTTTCTTCTGGACCCAGTTCAGCCTACCCTGGTTAATACAGCTCAACCCACCCAGCCCAGTTAGCCCAGCTCAGCTCTGCCCAGCTCACCCCAGCTCAGCGTGGCTCAGCCCAGTTCAGCTCGGCTCAGCCTGGCTCAGCCCGACTCAGCACGGTTCAGCTCAGCCAGGTTTAGCTCAGCTCAGCTCAGCTCACTTCAGTTCAGCCTGCTCAGCCCAGCTCAGCTCAGCTCAGCTCATCCTAGTTCAGCTCAGCTCTGCCCTGCTCACCCCAGCTCAGCCCAGCTCAGCCTGGTTCAGCCCAGTTCACCCCAGCTCAGCTCAACCTGGCTCAACCCAGCTCAGCTCAGTTCATCCCGGTTCAGCTCAGCTCAGCTCAGCCCAGCCCAGCTCAGCTCAGCCTGGCTCACCCCAGCTCAGCTCAGCCCAGCCCAGCTCAGCCCAGTTCACCCCAGCTCAGCTCAACCTGGCTCAGCCCAGCTAGCTCAGCTCAGCCCGGCTCAGCCCTGCTAAACCCAGCTCAGCTCGGCTCAGCCCTGTTCCGCCCGGCTCAGCTCAGCCCGGTTCAACCTGCTCAGCTCATCTTAGCCCAGCCCAGGTCAGCTCAGCTCAACCCAGCTCAGCTCAGCTCAGCCCAGCTCAGCCTGGCTCAGCCCAGTTCAGCTCGGCTCAGCCTGGCTCAGCCCGACTCAGCACGGTTCAGCTCAGCCAGGTTTAGCTCAGCTCAGCTCAGCTCACTTCAGTTCAGCCTGCTCAGCCCAGCTCAGCTCAGCTCAGCTCATCCTAGCTCAGCTCAGCTCTGCCCTGCTCACCCCAGCTCAGCCCAGCTCAGCCCGGTTCAGCCTAGTTCACCCCAGCTCAGCTCAACCTGGCTCAGCCCAGCTAGCTCAGCTCAGCCCAGCTCAGCCCTGCTAAACCCAGCTCAGCTCGGCTCAGCCCTGTTCAGCCCGGCTCAGCTCAGCCCGGTTCAACCTGCTCAGCTCATCTCAGCCCAGCCCAGGTCAGCTCAGCTCAACCCAGCTCAGCTCAGCTCAGCCCGGCTCAGCCTGGCTCAGCCCAGTTCAGCTCGGCTCAGCCCGACTCAGCACGGTTCGGCTCAGCCAGGGTTAGCTCAGCTCAGCTCAGCTCACTTCAGTTCAGCCTGCTCAGCCCAGCTCAGCTCAGCTCAGCTCATCCTAGCTCAGCTCAGCTCTGCCCTACTCACCCCAGCTCAGCCCAGCTCAGCCTGGTTCAGCCCAGTTCACCCCAGCTCAGCTCAACCTGGCTCAACCCAGCTCAGCTCAGTTCATCCCGGTTCAGCTCAGCTCAGCTCAGCCCAGCCCAGCTCAGCCTAGTTCACCCCAGCTCAGCTCAACCTGGCTCAGCCCAGCTAGCTCAGCTCAGCCCGGCTCAGCCCTGCTAAACCCAGCTCAGCTCGGCTCAGCCCTGTTCCGCCCGGCTCAGCTCAGCCCGGTTCAACCTGCTCAGCTCATCTTAGCCCAGCCCAGGTCAGCTCAGCTCAACCCAGCTCAGCTCAGCTCAGCCCGGCTCAGCCCAGTTCAGCTCGGCTCAGCCCGGCTCAGCCCGACTCAGCACGGTTCAGCTCAGCTCAGCTCAGCTCACTTCAGTTCAGCCTGCTCAGCCCAGCTCAGCTCAGCTCAGCTCATCCTAGCTCAGCTCAGCTCTGCCCTGCTCACTCCAGCTCAGCCCAGCTCAGCCCGGTTCAGCCCAGTTCACCCCAGCTCAGCTCAACCTGGCTCAACCCAGCTCAGCTCAGTTCATCCCGGTTCAGCTCAGCTCAGCTCAGCCCAGCCCAGCTCAGCTCAGCCTGGCTCACCCCAGCTCAGCTCAGCCTGGCTCACCCCAGCTCAGCTCAGCCCAGCCCAGCTCAGCCCAGTTCACCCCAGCTCAGCTCAACCTGGCTCAGCCCAGCTAGCTCAGCTCAGCCTGGCTCAGCCCTGCTAAACCCAGCTCAGCTCGGCTCGGCCCTGTTCAGCCTGGCCCAGCTCAGCCCAGTTCAACCTGCTCAGCTCATCTCAGCCCAGCCCAGGTCAGCTCAGTTCAACCCAGCTCAGCTAAGCTCAGCTCAGCTCAGCCCGGCTCAGCCTGGCTCAGCCTGGCTCAGCCCAGCTCAGCCAGGTTTAGCTCAGCTCAGCTCAGCTCACTTCAGTTCAGCTCAGCTCAGCCCAGCTCAGCCCGGTTCAGCCCAGCTCTGTTCATCCCGGTTCAGCTCAGCTCAGCTCAGCCCAGCCCAGCTCAGCTCAGCCTGGCTCACCCCAGCTCAGCCCAGCCCAGTTCAGCCCAGCTCATCCTAGCTCATTCTAGCTCACCTCAGCTTTGCCCAGCTCACCCCAGCTCAGCCCGGTTCAGCCCAGCTCACCCCAGCTCAGCCCGGTTCAGCCCAGCTCAGTTCAGCCTGGTTCAGCTCAGCTCAGCTCAGCTCAGCCCAGCTAGCTCAGCTCAGCCTGGCTCAGCCTGGTTCAACCCAGCTCAGCTCGGCTCAGCCCAATTCACCCAGCTCAGTTCAGCCCAGTTCAGCTCAGCTCAGCTCAGCTCAGCCCAGCTCAGCCCAGCTCAGCCCAGCTAGCTCAGCTCAGCCTGGCTCAGCCTGATTCACCCAGCTCAGCTCAGCTCGGCTCAGCCCAATTCACCCAGCTCAGTTCAGCCTGGTTCAGCTCAGCTCAACTCGGCTCAGCCCGGTTCATCCTGGTTCAACCCAGCTCACCCCAGCTCCGTCTGGCTTAGCTCAGCCCAGCCCAGTCCAGCCCAGCCTGGCTCAGTCTGGTTCGGCTCAGCCAGGTTCAGCTCAGCTCAGCCCAGCTCAGCCCAGCCTGGCTCAGAAAGCCCAGTTCAATCCAGTTTAGTCCAGCTCAGCTCAATCCTGCTATGGGCAGCCCAGTGCAGTCCTATACAGTCCTGAAAGCCCAGTGGTATTGTCCAGAAGATGTTGGACACCATCTTATCAAGAATCCTGCATAGCTGGGCTTGGCCCAGAGTCAGTTCCTTCCTGGTGCTTCTCCAGGCCTTTATCTACCCTCGGGCATCCCCTTTTGTCTTTCTCTTCTGGATACCCCAATTCCTCACTCCCTGGCCCCAGTCTCAGCTGGCTTTTGGCTCCCAAGAGGTATCGATCACTACCATCCCTCAGCTACCTGGGTGAAATTCTTCCTGGCAACTCTAAATTCATTAAAACATGTGGCGAGGACTGAGGAGCATTTGCCATCATCAGAACCAAAGTCCCTCTTTGCTCTTGAACTGGCAGCATTGCTTCTGTGCTGAGAAGAGCATTGGGGATTTCTCCTCTCTGTGCCCTCACCTTCCTGGGCACATGCCTTCGCCCAAATTCCTCCCTTCTGAGTCTAAAGTAAGCCCCAGACTTTAAATTCCCTCTAGATAAGAATCATCATTAAAAATGACCAGGAAATGCATTTTATCTGAATTTGCCACTTAAACAATTCTGCTCTTTACCACAAAGCTCTTTAGAAGCTGTGGGCTTCTTTCTCGTGCACAAGTACCTAAAACCCAGAGCTGCATTTACGGCTTCAATACAGACGATGGAAGTGGTGCTTTGTCTGTGTAAAGCATCATGAGCCAGATAAACAGTAGTTAATAAATAATGCAGTGGCTCTTGGCACTTTTCCTGAAGCGTTCTTTAGGGAAAGTTAAATGTGAGTGACCCAGACAATGGCCACTCCCGGCATTCACACAAATAAACCTCTGTCTTCACTGAGCAAGTGTTAAAGAGTGAGTCCCCTTCAAGTAGAATCAAAGACATCAAAGAGAGACTTTCCGGAGGAGTGAATATGGCAGCCGTGGCTGCCTTTCTCTTACCGTCTTGGTGCGTGGTCGCTGGAAACTCCCGTGGGGTCTTTGGCATGGAAGAATTCCTCCAAATCCATAAAAATGCCTGACTCATGACTAGTCTGCTGGCCTGCTGGCTGGCCACGACCGCGCATTCCCAGCTCCAGGTGGTCCCAGGGACGCCCCAGCCACGGCGAGCTTGGTGGGACCCCCTCAGACCCTCCCGCCAGCTCCTTCAACTAAGAAGCTGGGCCGACGCCTCAGAACAAAACTGTCCTTCTAAAGTGTCCCTGAGTTCCCCTCTGATTCAATACCTGACTGGGTTTCCTCTTAATCCACCAACCAACATAACTGAAATAATTTAATTTTTCAGTTAATAATTTAACTGAAATAATTCAAGTTCATAATAATTTCAGTTAATAATTTGACTGAAATTATTTAAGACAATTACATGCATTTCACTTCAAGTTTGTCCTAAGATGAATACTTGAAAAGTGGTCTTGAAAAATATGAAACAAGGCAACTTTATCAGAATATCAAAGTGTTTCTCAATCACGAAGAGAAAATCAACTAACTGGTAAGTTGTGAACACAGTCATCCTAAAAACAATGCTTCAGAGCATTGGCAAACGGTTTCAGTTAATTACCATTAGAAGAAGTAACTAAAAGAAGTTATATGAATGCATTGACAAACTGTCCCTAAGACTGTTTAGTTTCTTAAACATCTTACTTTGAAAATGAATATAAATGAAAAGTTGATAAACTAAGTTTGAATAAATTAGAAGTTGATAAGCTAAGACCGAAAAATTAAACTCAAACAGTTAAAAAAAGGAAACTTCTAGTTTCTGTTAGGGTCTTTGCCTTATTTTAGAAATGCAAATCACCCAGGTGTTGTTTTGCTCAGCGGAACACTTTCAGATCTGTGGGACAAAACCATCTGAAAACCACTTCTTCATAACCATGAACTATAAATTTGCCAATTGTGTTTTCTTGCTTCCTAAAATAGATTCTTGATGTGACCCGCTTCCTGCCACCTGCGGCAGGTGTCCGAGCCCTGCACGCAGCCATATTGACTAACTCAGCACCATCCACTCCAAGGATTGCTCAATTAATTAAAAAAAATAAGCTTAATTTATTATTGTCAAAACTCAGCTCTGAACTGGGGCACCAACAGCACTGCGTTACTGTTTCTTGACCAAACTTTCACCACCATCAACTCCAGAAAGACATGACTATACTTGTTAATTGAATAAGATTAAAAAATTAAATACACTTGAAAATCTCTCACATTTTAAAGGCCCAGTTTTCTTAACTATTTTTCTCAGGAGGCACTTCTAAGATATCCTGTCTTTCAATATTTAGTAAGCACGCCTCTTAAGAGGAACAAGTCATTTTGTCTTAGAAGCTGCCCTCCTGGAGCCTCCCCACGTCGCCGTTTCAGGGGGATGGGGACCCCGCTCTCACCAAGACCAGGACTCCACGTCCCTCCTCACCCAGACACTTCTCCTAACCAAGAAAGAATTTTAAATACAATCTAGCACAGAACATGACTCACAATGCTGGAGAAAATCCTTCCCGGCCCTCTCCGCGAGGCCTTCTGTGGCTCTACGGACGCAGTGACCAAGGCGCACCCCTCCGCCGCCACTGTGATTCTACCAGCCGAGCCCGACTGTCCCGCGGCCACGGGGTCCTGCCTGGCGCCTAGCCCGAGCGGGGCCCTTCAAGCCCCCAGCCGCTCGGTCGGGGGCTCAGGCACTCTGTCCGACACGCCGGCATTATTCCAGTTTTCCAAAGGCATCAGAAAATGCAGAGGCTCTGCCTCCCTAAGGCACTCGGTCCCTGTGCCCCCCAGCCAGCCTGCCCAGACCCCTGGGGGACACGTCCCAAAGACCAGACACTGATGCCCAGAAAACCCCACAGACAGGAGCAGAAAATAAGGCTGTGGAAGGGTCGTTCTTACCTGAGGAGACGGTGACCAGGGCGCCCTTGCCCCAGTAGTCCATACCATAGTAATCACAATGGTGGAATCTCCATCCTCACCCCACAAAAACCCCGAGGCCCGGCCTGGCCTTGTCCCGAGGCCACCCGGAGACCTGCCTGTCTCCAGGCGCTACCTGGAAGCCGACCGTCCAAGTCCCTGTTCTCCGGAGGGTCCCAGAACCCTCCTCCGGTCTCTCCCTCCTGACTGCCCTGGCCCCCCGACCGGGAACCGACAGTCCCTAAGTGGAACTCAGCAGTCCAGTCACCCCGACGGCCGCTGCCCCAGAGAGCGGGCGCCTCAGAGCCAGTGAAGCCCGATCACACGCCAGACACGGCGGCTCCCAATAAGGCTCACATTAAATGGCCAGAGCAGCCAAAGGGGCCGCCTTGTCCCCCACACAGCAGCATCCTTGGGGCTTGGGGAGGTCGATCTCCAGCCCCCATGTAGGGGACCCTCTCCCCTGCTCCCTTTCCCGACCTCCAAAATGCCTCGGTGTCTCTGGCATGGAGACCCCGACACCCGGCTCTCCCCAAGTGCAGTCAGACTGGGGAGGGGTGGAGGACTCACCTGAGGAGACGGTGACCAGGGTGCCCTTGCCCCAGTCAGTGAACCAGTTGTCACATTGTGACAACTGTGCCGGGACCCCGGGCAAGAACTGGTGCCCGGCTAAGACCTTGGGACCACCTCAGATCGTGCCCAGTGAGGGCCGAGAGGACCATGGGACCCCAGAGGCCAAAGTGGCCAAGACCCCCAGAGAAGGCCTTCCTCGTCTGTGAGAGCCGCAGTCCTCTCTCGTCCCCTTCCTGGGCCCCCCCAGGCTGTCCCCAGTCCTTCTAGACCTAGAACCAGACATCCTCATTTTCCCCCAAAATGCAGCAAAAAGTCCTCAGGGAGAGAGAGAGAGGAGAGGGGTTGTGGGGACTCACCTGAGGAGACGGTGACCAGGGTGCCTTGGCCCCAGTAAGCAAAATTATCACATTGCCATGGGCCCCGTTAGTGGGTGTACAAAAACCCCAGCCCCCTGCCCAGCCGCCTGGCTGTGACAGAAGCCACATCTCCTTAGGTGTCTGTGTCCCGGACCCGGTGCCCACTCTGCCCCGCCTGCCTTCCAGAGGCAAAGACCCCCATCTCCGCAGAAAGGCCGTGTGCAGCATGGAGAACAAAATAGCCTCCAAACAGACCAAGGAATCTCCAGAAATTTCTTTCCCAGCCCCAGAACAGAGGGCAGAGAGAAAGCCATCTTACCTGAGGAGACGGTGACCAGGGTGCCCTGGCCCCAGTAATCCAAGTAGTCATAACCACACTGGTGTGCCCGCCCGGCCACCGGCACACAAACCCCCTGCCCAGCCGGCACAGCTCTGCCCGCAACTTCTCCTTCCCAGCTCTCAGCTGCTCACCACCAAGGGGTCTGTCAGCCCCGAGGGCCAGTCCCTAATGGAGCTGGGAGCCAGTGGGGTCCTTGCCTGTCCTCCAGGGCCCCAGTCTGACCCAGGCTAAGAGACTCAGCCCACGCAGCCCGGCCGCAGGCCCAGGGACCTGGCCCGATGCCCACCAGAGCAGCTGAGGGGGACTTACCTGAGGAAACGGTGAGCAGAGTGCCCCGGCCCCAGTGCTCGAGGTACCAGTAGCACAGCCACTGCCCTGCTGCCTCTCCTGTACGAAAACGCCCCCTCCCTCCTGCTGGCCCCTGACCCCCTGTCCCCGGTCTGCCGTCCCAGGGGGGACACCAGACGCCAGACTCACCTGAGGAGACAGTGACCAGGGTGCCCCGGCCCCAGTGCTCCAAGGAAGCATAGGCAGTCAGCCGGCCCCATGCCAGGGGCCACAGAAACCCCCGCAGCCAGGGGCCCCAGGGAGTCCCCAGGGGCCGGAAAGTCTGTACTCTGCTTGAAGAGACGGCCCACCCTGTGGCCCCACAAGCTCTCTCCTGCCTTCAGCGCCCAGGGCTGGGCTGGGGTGTCCTTCCTGACACCTCACTGGCCTCGGTCCCATGAGGTCACGTTTCCCTGCTCAACCTTCTGATGCCTCTTGCTGCCCCCCATCCCAGGCTGCAGACATGCCACCCCTCCCCCAGGGCCTCCGTGACCCATCCAGATCTCCACCCCGTGTCTCACCTTCCGAGATGGCCCAAGAGCTGCTTCTCTTCCAGCTTTTTCGGGCTCCCTGCCCGAAACCGTTGGCTATCTGAGTGTGGGCCTTTGAGGGCGTGGGCCTAGCTACCCTGGGTCCCTCTGGCCAAGAGTTTTTGTAAAGTCGTGGGCCACTGTGGTCTGAGTTAACATTGTGATTCCCAGCTCAGCCAAAACCCGGAGGGCTTGTGGGCAGGCGAGGTGGAGCTGGGGCAGGGGGCTGACCTGGAGGCTGACAGATCCCTGGGAGACCCCATAACCCAACCCTTGTTCTTTTTCTTTCAGAAATAAGAGCAGAGTCAAGGCTGAGCCCCCAGGCTGTCTCGGGTCCCCTGCGTTCCAGTCGTATTCTCAGCTGGAGAAAGGCCGGCAGTGGTGGTGGGCGGAGGCAGCGCACTGTGTTTGGTGGGCCCATGGACCCCACCAGGTTCACGGCTAACCCGCAGCAGCCCCTTGTTAATTCCACCTGTTCACTCTCCTCCATGGGAGCCAGCTCCTGCGGGGCGAGTGCTGGCACTGTGTGCTCTCAGGAGCTGGGTCCCTGCCCTGCCCTCAGGGCTGCTGGTCCTTGGGGAGGGCTCTCAGCTCCTGATGCTCTGGCCAGAGGGCAGGTGCAGGGGGAGAGGCAAGATGGCCTAAGGGAGAGAGTCCCCCGACACCTGCACAGGCTGCTCTCCTCCCACCCTAGGGGGCTCTGGGGGAGGGGGAGTGGAGTCTGCATCCACCACCTGTCAGACCCGGGGCTGGGTGCTGGGAACCACAGGTGAACAAGGTGTGGGCCCTCGGGGAGGTGGAGATGGTGCAGGCTCCCAGAGCCAGGTGTGAGCAGGGCAGGTGCGCTCACACACAGGCCACTGCTGGGGGGAGACAGAGGGGCACGGACACAGCCGGGGTCCAGGAGGGAGTGATGACACCCTGAAGGCCAGCCGGGGGAGGGGTGAGTGAGCAGCATGTTAAGAAGTCGTGTGTGTGTGTCTGTGTGTGTGTGTGTGTGTGTAATTCCAGGCAGAAGAATAGCTGAGGCTGAGCCCCAGAGGCTGGGCCATGTGCCTGGAGGGAAAGGGCAGGTGGTTTGATGTAGCTGCGTTTAAAAGTGGCCTGTGTGCCAGCAAAGGCTGAAGGATGTGGGGGGGCTTGTTGATAGTTTCACTCTAGAAGGCTCTGCCTGGCACAGCAAGGAGGACAGATGTGGGCTGGGCTGGGGGCCTCAGGGGAGGGAGCCTGGGTGCTGAGAGAGGGTTGGGGTGCCCGGGAGGAGGTGAGCGGGGTCATAGGGCCCCCACGATGGAGGCAAGCAGAGGGCAGGAGGAGCAGTGGTGTTTCTGAGGTAGCTGTCCCAGGATTCAGGACAAAGGGTGGGGTTCCAGGTCCTGGCCCTGGGCCTTGGAGAGATGGGGAGATGCCAGTGTGGGGGCTCAGGCACAGTGAGGGGTGCATCTGGCAACGTCAGCTTCAAGCAGGCCAATGCGAGGTGCCTGGGAGACTCTGCGGTGACGCGGGGGCACTGGGGCCTCTCCAGATGGGTTGGACAGTCGCCAGCATGGGGACAGTCTCCAGGTCTAGGGTGCTGACAGAAGACCCTGGGGTGGAGGCGTGAGGGGCCACAGTGGTACAGGCGGATGGGATGCGTGGCCTGAGGTACCTGCAGCGGAGGCCAGAAGAGTCGCGGCCCAGGCAGGGGGGGTGAAGAGGGAGCGGTGGGTGTTCCGACGCTGTGAGGAGGTGAACTGGCTGGCCCTGTGGGGAGCAGGTCCAGGGTGGGTTATGGCCTCCTGGCCTCTCCCCTCCCACATGCCTGGGCCTCCAGAGGGTGGGGTGGCCACCCCTCTGCGAGGGTGATGAGGGAGTGTCTGGCCTGCCCTCTCCTTGCAGGCTAGGGTCCTGCCCTCCAGGTCTTGTGGGGATGCTCACAGCCCATGGGCAGGGCTTTCTCAGGCCCCCAGTCCCTTTCTGGAGGCTTTTCCTGCTGCGGCCTCAGCTCTGGGGCCTCCTGTCTCCCTTTCAGAGTCCGAGGGGTGGGGGCTGCCCCAGGTCCTTCAGGAAGCACCTGCTCTGGCTCTCCAGTGCCTCCAGTTCCTGACTGGGGGAGGGAAGGTGCCCACCAGGCTCTGTTCAGCCCCTGCGCTCCAGCCCCCAGCCCCCATCCTGCCTCTTCACCCTGGGCAGAGGACCAGCCAGGCTGCGGGCGTCATCTGGCCTGTGGAGGACCTGGTTCAGCTCCTGCTGACCAGTGTGTCCTATTGGGCCCCCGTGTGACAGACCTGGCCTTTGCAGAGCTCTCTGAACCTTTCAGAGAAAGTTCTGGCCTGTCCTCCCTGTCTCTTCCCGGCAGTGCTGTGCAGGGCTTGGGTCAGGGCAGCTGTGGTGGGCCCAGAGCCTGACCACTATGAGGCTGGCTCTGCTCATGCCCAGGCTGGGCTCCTGCAGCATCCCGTGGCCAGTTCTGGGAGCCCGGCCCTGCCCCCAACTCCACAATCACAGGCCAGGAAAAGACATGGGTGTTACAGGTGTGGACCCCATGTGTGCCAGGCATGGTGTCTGGGTAGGTACAATGGGGTGGCCAGAACCAGGCCCACTGGCCATGCTGAGTCTGTCTCCTAGCCTCCACCCACAGCTCTGGTCTCGTGGGGGGACCCTGTCCCACTCCAGAACAGGCGACTGGGAAGGTTTCTCCTGGCTCAGCTGCCCCGAGCAGGACTCTGAGCTGAGCTGAGAGCTGAACCCCTGAGGGCAGGTGGAGAGAGTGCCCTGGTCACTCAGCTCCCTTGTTAGTCAGGACATGCCCATGCAATTGCTTCTGAAAATAGCCAGTGAGCTAGGAGTGGCTCTTGGCTGGCACAGGGGCCTTGATGTCCAAGCCAGAGGGCAAGGCCGTCGGGTCAGCGATGATGGAAGATCATGGGAGCAGCATTCGCCTTGCTTGTTGAACTTCTGGATCATGATGTCCAGCAGATGGAGAAATCAGAGATGACACCTAGCCTCTGCTGGGGTGACCGGAGGCAGTGACAGATGGGCCTTGCTGAAGGACAGGACACTGCTGGTGGGCCCAGGGGTTTCCCCGCCTCCCAGGCCCATGGTCCCATGGTGAGCTCATCACACTCGGGTGGGGTTTCCTAGGATGTGGTAGACCTGAGAGCAGGCGAGCTTTGGAGAGCAATGCAAGCATCCCTCACCTTCACGGGACGTCCGACTTCTGACGGCCTCTGCCATTGGGGGTGGTCTCTGGGTGCCCTCCTCCAGAATGAAGGTCCTTGTGGGCAAAAGCACAGAGGAAAAGATCTTGCTGCTTCATTTCAAGGGTCAGAGTTGACTCCAGGGCGTGGTGCGGCAGCCGATCAATCAACAGGTGTGAGAAGTTACCCAGGGAAATACAAAGAAATAAGTGGAAAGAAACAGAATTTCCCTCCTCTAATACCCAATGAAATGAGCAAAAAAGAGTAAAAACTGGAAAAAAGTTAACAACTTACAAACAAATGAGAAAAAAACTAGAGGGGGCCACAAACTCATGCTGTAAATTTCAGAAGGTGATGGTCAGAGATTCTGGGGCCTCCCGACATGTACCCCACCTGTCCCTGTGGCCTGGAGAGGCGGGGGGGGGGAGGCGGTGACAAGGTCCTGAGAGGTCTCCCCAGCTTCCCCCCATTCCCGAGAGAAGGGGACTGGCGGGAGGGGCGTCCCTCTCTGCAGAGGGAACACCTTCAGTACAAGTGGCAGAAGGCCTGGTCAACGCCGGGCTGGGACACGTCTCCTCATGGAGCGAGCAGATGAGATGGGAAATTGCTCAGCCGCTGAGTGTCTGGGGGGTGGGGGGATGTGGTGTCTTTGTGAACGCCTTGGCCTTTCCTTGGACACTGGAGAGGGGATGCTGTGGCTGGAAGCATTAAGGGCGGTCACAGGCATCTGAAGAAGGAGGGAGGGGCAGAGCAAAGGCATTCTCATTGCCAATCTGGCTTTTTACATCAGAAGGGAGGCCCCAGCTTCTTCTACATCTGCTTGTCCAGAACGATGCCTCATGTCCATCTTGGGCCTCCCCTGACTGTGCTGTTCCCTGGACTCAGGAGCCCTCCTTTTGCGGAGACCTAGGGAGGACATGCTGCTCTAGACACATCTCATTTTCACCTGTCTCTGCGCAGCACGGGCTGGCCGCTTCTCAGCGCTGTGCAGGGAAGGGGCAGAACAGCCCTGGTGGATCTTCAATGATGGGAGCATGAGCTCTGGGTTCAGGCCCAGGGGTCAGCACCCCTCTGCCTGTCCCTTCCGTGCACTGACCTGGACATTCGACAAGGTCTCAGAGATCATGAACCCCCTTCATCACCCCTTCTTTGCCCGAAGGTTGGAGTAAATCGGCCCAGCTCAATGCTCAGCCAGCAGTACCCAGAGGGGGACACAGCCATAAGAGGGGCCTGGGGATGAGGGACTCACCCCCACTTACGCCCCTCGTCGTTTGCATTTTTGAGGCAGCTTTCCAGCTTTTCTCCCGAGAGTCTGGACTTAGAGTTTGAGGTTCTTCCCTGCCGGCTACCCCTTCCTCATTTTTGCACAGACTCTTGCACTCACAAACTTCCAGCCTGTGGTGAGAGGGAAGGCAGGGAGCCACATGCCCCTGGAGTGACCACTGGCCAAGGTTGGACATCCAACTGTGTTAGAGAACATGGTGTCAGTGGACTGAGTCTCGTGATGGGACAGAACCAGGAAGCACGTCTCCCTCAGCTTCCAGAACGTGAATTCCACTCTGGAGTCTTGAAGATGTGCTGGCTTTCCCATCCAGACGTGTGGCCAGCAGGGTCACTGATCCACTACAATTGTTCCCCACGTGCTGAGGTGCTTTTCTGTTACTGGTGCTGCATCTGTGCTGAGCCAGGCCAGCTGCCCGTGGGCCTGCAGTGGGCAGACCAACCCATTTCAGAGCAGGGGCTTCAGTGTCCGCCGGGCTGCAGCTGGGTCCCGCTCCACCGTAACCGCGCTGTCACTGTGGAAAAGTCACGTAACCGCTCCGAGCTTCAAGTCCCCTCATCTGTAAAAGGCGGCACAAATTTACTCAAGTTTTCCAACTTCTCTGCTCGTGTGTGTAATGCTCACGTGCCGTGAGAGCTGGGTTTTCTGTTGTGACGCGACGTGAAAGTCTCTCCTGCTAACAGGCCTGCTGAGATCACTCCCATCTGTTCACTGGACAGGTGTGTTTGGTCTCCATCCTGTGTTACCATTTTATGTTGTGTTTTCTATTTCTAAGCTTCCAAAGGGAGTTTCCATTTCAAGTTGCCTTTTCTTTGCTGTTGTGTGTGTGGCGGTTATCCTTCTAAGGGTGACTTTCCAAAATGTCCTCTGTGCCGAGCTTCCTCTGACAACACGCACCAGTTCTCTGCACGCCAGTGGTCTCCTCTTCCTTCCGTCATATGATCCTAGTTGGTCATGTTATTTTCTTAGTTCTTCTTCACACGACTACTCTACTTATGCTTCCATTCCTTGGTTCAACTGTGTGGATGTCCTTTGACGCCAGCTCTGAGGAGTGTGGCCACAGTTCACACCACCTTCTGTGTCTGGTTCCCTCGGACCAGTTTCTGCTGGTACCTAAGTTTCTGCTTTGTCAGGGCGGACGCCATTCTCCTCCTGCTCAGGCTCCAGCCTCGGTCTTAGTCTCACAGTTAACTACACGGAGTGTTTACTGCCGGTTCTTTGGCCCCAGCTTCTCCAAGCATCTTTTGGTGGCTGACGTTTTTCTACTGGTAGTTTCACCATATGGGGTTACTGAAACCTATTTCCTGGATTCTTGAATGTTCAAAACTGCTTTTCAGTAAGCTTTATTCTTTTTTTAATGAAGTACTTTAATTATTAAGTTGAGATATAGTTGACATGTGACATTGTGGAAGTGTAAGGTGCACACGTGTTGATTTGATCCATTTATAGATTGCAACGTGATGGTCATTGTTGCGTTAGCTAACACCTCTAACACACCACGTAATTGTCATTTCTTTTTTGTGGTGGAAATAAGTAAGATGTAGTCTCTCAGCAACTTTGAAGTTTATAGCGTAGTGTGGTTGACTATAATCAATAGGATGTGCGTCAGAGTTCCAGAACTTATTTATCCACTAGTTGCAGGTTTGTTCCCTTTAACAACGTCTCCCCAGTTCCCCCACCCCCAGTCCCCAGTAACCATCACTCTACTTTCTGTTTTTACGAGTTCAACTTTTTTTGATTCCACATATGAGTGAGATCATACAGTATTTGTCTCTCCCTGTCCAACCTATCTCACTTAGTGTGATGCCCTCAAGGTCCATCCATATTGTCTCAAACGGTGGGATGTCCTTTTCTCTCCTGGCTGAGTGATATTCCACTGTGTACGTACACCACATCTTTATTCATTCATCTGTCGATGGATATTTAGGTTGTTTCCATATCCTCGGTGGCCTTTATTCTTGAAGGGCAGATGTAAACTCCTAGATTCCCATCTTTCTTCCCTCCAGGAGCCTGCAGGTGCTGTTCACCATTCACTGCTGCTGAATGTGGCTGGTAAGAAATCTAAGACCAGCCAGTTTTCCCCCTTATGAGTGATTTGGCATTTTTGAATGCTGCTCAAACCAATTGTTTCCAAAACTAACTACCAAAAGTAATGGAATAGAAAAAAATATGTTAAAATGAGATTCGAAGACTCATCCCTGAAATAAGATAATTCTATCCACAAATTGACAGAGACCACCAAGAGCCAGAGAAGACTGACCCAGAATAGCGACTCCTGAGACATGTGTCAGCAGACGTCCTGGCCTCCACTCCCTTCCAGGGACTCTGACTGTGTGTCCTGTCTCCTCGCCCGCCTCCCACGTCCATCATGTCTCCTCAAGGCCTCAATTTTACTCTCTGCTCTATGTTCTTCTCATTCACTTCCATCCCCATGCTCCTGTCTGTGGGTCTATTTTCCTTTGTGCTCATTCGGCTTGTCTTCACGGAGGTTTTCATTTCTTAAAAGATTTCTTTTGTTACTCTGGCCAGACCATACTCCATTAACTCCTGTTAACTTCTGCTCTCTAAGTACTTGTCTTTGGGAGCTGCGGTTTTCCTTCATAAATCCAGGGGCTTCATTCATTTTTTTTTATTCATCAAGGATTATCTGGCTGCAATTTTCATTTTATCCTTTGGCAGTATTTTTCTAGTGAGTATTCGTCATCTGTTAGTACAGTTTGCTGCTGTTTTTTAAAGAAAATTAATACTGTTTCTGTTCAACTTTGTTACTCGTTGCTTCATGAATTAAACTCCTCTGGACCTGCTGTTTGTAGGCTTTTCCTCAGGGCGAGAGGAGGGCCTGTCTCAGAGCTTCGTGGCCTTCGGCTTCCTCCTCTGCTGCCGTGACGATAGAGCAATGGCGAGTCGGTGGGATTCTTCTCCTGGCCGGGTGCCGTCTGCCTGGCTGACCCACACTGAACACAGAAGGGCTTCCCTCTGGCTCCTGTGCTGGCCATCGCACACAAGGAGAAACGTTGTAACTCTAAAGAGAGGTTCTCATTTTCAGAAGCACGTTTTTGCTGCCACTGGGCCTCCTCGCCACTGTTTCCACGTCGTTTCTCTCTTCCGCCCTTGGCCTCTGCCAGATGTCCACTACTTTTCACATCTTTATATATATTTTGGATTCTGTGGCTTATATCTGTTTTCCTAGCTTCATTAAAACTGGAAGTTTCCATTAAAAAAATTCTACATGTTGCTTTTGCACAAATTGTGGGAAGATAAGGGGAAACTGCTGTGTCCCGAGGTGTGCCTGGAGGAGGAGGATCAGATATACACACTAGAAGTTTCTTCCACACCCGGTCCACTTCTTCACCTTCTCTGACCTCCTTTGTGCCCCGGAGGGACCTGGGACCTATGGGATGCTCATCCCTGGGGACAGTCTGAATCCAATGACTGGTGGGTACGAGGACCCCAAGGCCAGGGCCAGCTCTGCGGGGCCCTTCTAGCTCCCACTGTCCCTGTCCAAACCGGCTCTCAGCCCACCCTGCTGCCCTCACTCTGTCGCGGGTGTTGCCTGAAGAGCAGTGAGCCTTCTGAGCTCGTTTTCTCCAGGAATCCCACTGCCCCTTCAGGGTCAGACGGCATGGCCCTGGGGCGGCCCTGGGATGGACTGGCTTGGTCCCCTGAGCTCTGTCCTTCCATCATCCACAGTCCTTTGTCAGACTCTCCCACATTCACTCCTCTATTCATCCTTTCCTGCCGCTTTGTGTTAATTCAAAAGTTTTCTTAGTTTCACTGGTGCTCCTCTGCTGGCGACTCAGCCATGCTCCTTTGCATCCTCGTTAGCGTTCCCTGTGCAGAGGACAACATGCCTTGTCACCCCGACAGTCGCACTGTAAAGGCTTGTGCTTTGTGGGCCCCTGTGCTGCATCGGCGCCTGTGCCCGCCACTCTGCCCACGATGCAGGTGCCGACTTCTGCTCTAAACCGGTATGAGTTTTGCGTCAGTCTTTCCATTTTTACCTTGGTTAGATAATGTTTGTCTTTACTGAAATAATAATGTTACTTTCAATAGTCTATATTATAAGTGTTGAAATTGAACATACGTGTGTATATGTATACATATTCATATGCACGCATATTCAGTATGTATAATTAGACTTTGGAGAATAAAATTATTTATTTGAATAAAGACAAACATTTTACAATAATATATGTATATGAATATACATACATATTCAACATCAATATGTATAATATAGACTATTGAAAATTATATTATACATATAAATATAAATTAATACATATATAAATATAAATTTACTCAGTAAGAAGGACAATCCCCCAAGTTTGTTCATGTGGAAAATACATTTGAATGTCAGCTTTCTTGGGCATGAAATTCTTGGATCATATTTTCTTTCCAACAAGGTTTTATTGGTACTGGTAAACTTTTCTTTTCTTTTCTTTTTTGAGAGATCAGGCCAGATTGTTCCCTTTTACAAATGATCTGACCTTCTTGCTTAGATGACCGTTTTGCTTTCTCTGAAGTTGTTATTGATCGTTCTGGTCATTTTTTCATGGATTCCTGGCTGCCTCTCCCTGTGACTGGCCAATGGTGTGACTGAAGTGAAGGTTCCCTGTCCCCTGAGGTGGCATTCTGGCCACTGTCACCATGTGCAGGGGCTGGCTGGGGGCTCTGGTGTGGGGGAGGCTCACACCCTTGCTGAGTGCAGCCCCTGAGGTTTTGAGTCCCACGACTCCACAGTAACTGTGACTCCAGGGGGGTGGTGGGGAAGGATCCAGCAGGTGAGCGCCTCGTGGCCAGGCGCTTGTGGGCGGGACACCCATGGGCCTTAGGAGGGACTGTGGATTTTCTCTGAGAAAGGCGGGGCTGTAGGATGGTTGCCAGCAGGGACACAGGGAGGGTCCAGGGTAGGGTTTTGGAAGGCCCACTGTGCTGCTGTGGGGGTGGGGTGTGCAGGCTGGTGGAGGCCAATGGGCCACGTGCAGGGCATTCGCCTTGCCGTCAGATTGTGGAGGGCTTCCAGGTGGAGCGTGTGGGGTTTTGGATGGATTGGACATGGTGGGTGAGAGCAAAGGGATTTCAAGTGTTGACGCAAATAATCTACAGCCAATCTATAAATCAAAGTTGGGGTGAGTTTATTATGAGCCAAATTTGAGGACCATGTATCCCGGGGCCTTCGTTCCTCAAGGAGGGAAGGACACCAAAGAAGTGGAGTGTACGGGGTGGTTATATACCGTCAAAGAGCATATATCACATATGATTGCAATGTCCTTTTTACAATACTCACGAGATTGCCCTGTTGGCACAGTGATTGATGGGCACAGCAGGTAGAGGGTCTGTTATCTTGAGCTGGGTGGTAACAGGATGAGCACAGCAGTCAAATCCTGGCCTAGGGAGAAATGCTTATCCTTAAGGAAATGCCAATGTGGGGGAAGTTGCATCCTTGCCTTAAGGGCATTTGTTCTTGTCTCTGGGACGTGGTAACTGCTCAAAGCAGATATGCAATGCGTGTTCAAAGGTCGGTCAGGCCCTTTTGGAAAAACAACGTCAGGCCGAATTAGTTTTACACCAAAAGGCTTCCTTACATACTCCAATATATCCTAATGCTGGCCATTTATTTATCACAAGGACAGCATAAAAGTGTGTGGCCTGAGCAGCTGTGACCCTTGTAAGCTTATTGGGATGAGCAGAGGGGATGCACGGCCCCAGGGGTGGGAAGGCCAGCTCTGGCCCGGCTGCCTGACATCGGTAGCTGTTAGTGTACAGGTGGGTGTGTGGGCGTCCCGTCCATCTGGGTTCCAGGCCAGAGCCTTCTCTGTGGCCTCAGCAGCCTGTAAAGTGGTATTTGAGCTAGAGGACCAGACAAGATGGTGCAGGGATGCACGCAGGGGGAACAGGGCAAGTGCCATCCCAGCAGCCAGTCATCAGCAGGGATGGGAGAGGGAGCAGGGGGGACAGAGGGATAGCCAAGGCAGAGGGCCAGAGAGCAGATGCCTCAGAGGCCAGGAACATACCGGAAGAAGTGGGGCATTGTCTGCAGCTTGCAGGCTTGGACAGGCCAGAATCATTTACCAAAACCACAACTAATTTGGAATCCAGTTTTGATTTCACAGATTCAAATGACCTCTGTGCTTTAAAACCACTTATTCTGAGAAACTTGGGAGCTGACTGCATGCGGCCCGTGGGGGATCAGAATTTGCCACCCCAAAATATGTCTCTTTGACTTGATTATTATTATTATTTTTTTTTTTGTGAGGAAGACCAGCCCTGAGCTAACATCCATTGCTAATCCTCCTCTTTTTGCTGAGGAAGACTGGCCCTGGGCTAACATCGTGCCCATCTTCCTCTACTTTATATGGGACGCCGCCACAGCGTGGCTGACACGCAGTGCGTCGGCGGGCGCCCGGGATCCGAACCGGCGAACCCCGGGCTGCCAAGCGCGGACGAAACCGCTACGCCACCGGGCGGCCCCTTGACTTGATTATTTTTAAGAACAAGAGACTCTGAAAGAAACTTTGACCTTCCTCCTAACAGCCTAAAAGAATTTAAGATAGGAGGCCTGGCCCCAGGACAGGCCATCACCATGGATAACTCTGGGTGTGGTAGACTGGGAGGGTCCTTACTAAGCCCGTTCTTATCAAAGCTCTGTCTCTCAGGTCCCACTGTCTATAGATGCCCAGTAAACACTTGTTTATTAACATTTGCTTTTCCATCTCTATGTGAATTGCCTTCCTCCCCTTTGAAGTCCCAAACCACTACCTCCAACATTCTCCTTTGTCTTGAGCTGAAGATGGTATTTAAGGTGGTGGCTTCAGCCATTCCGGCGAGTTGCTCAGTTTTCCTGGGTTTCTCCCATGTATACATGTTATTACACTTTATTCGATTTTCTCCTGTTATTCTGTCTCATGTCAGTTTGATTCTTAGACCAGCCAGAAGGACCTAGAGGGTAGAGGAATTGTTGTTCTTCCCTACAGGCCTTACCACTGCAGAGGAGAGGGGAAGGATGTCCTCTGGGCTGCCAGCAGCACAGAAATATAGTTGGAAAAAGGAAACAGAGAGAGTAAAAATACTACTGCCTCCTGGGAGAGAGAAATATGTCTTTGTTGTTTTTACTAATGTGGTAACGTCTGTCTAATTAGCCCTGTTGTGTTTACATTCTCCTTTTACAAAGTCTTGTGGTTATGTGTCTTAAGAACATGCAACAATGTAGCCTACAAAATGTAAATAAAGCTGTAGAGAGTTAAAAAGGAGTTACAATAAATTGCTATGTCAGAGGACAAAAGAGACATCGTAAAAAAATACTGTGACTTTTTTTCCGCACATACCATTTGTTTAATTAATCCTGCTATTAATTACTACTAATTGCCACTAGTCCTATTGTTTTGATTAAGTAATAACATTCATGTAACAAAAAGGAAAATACTGTAAACACCCACTCTTGTTTTCACGTTACATTAGTAGCAGGTGTGTGTGTATCCACGCACCATCTCTTACACTACGTCAACCTATAAAAACCAGAGACCAGTTCAAAAGGCAAAGTGTTTATTTGGGATCAAAGAATTGCAATTCAGGGAGCACAGATTCTGGCAGAAATCTGGTAGTGTCCCGATGACAGGAGAGGGGCTGAGGGTCTTTATGGGAAAGAGGGGAAGATGAGGTGAGGTGTCTTTAGGAAGAGTTCATTGGTGCTGAGCAGCTCAGCCTTCTTGGCTCCATGTGATTGGTCACTGATTCTGTCTTCAGAAAGTCCAGTTGTCAGCCTTGTGATCAAGAGGCCTGTTCTCCTGCTGTCTTCTCACATCATTGCTTATAAAGCAATTGCTGGTTTGGCCCCATCCAAAGGTTCAAGGAGCAAGATGAGCAAGTCAGTTCCTCTGAAATGGCTGCTCCAGCTCTATTTTAAATGGCTCCACGTATGTCCATTTTTCACAATTATCCCATCATCTTTTGTCTGGCGTGGCTGTGTCCTTGTTGGCTGCCTGCAAGGGTGGCCCCCCCAGGGACCCGCACATGTGTAAGCAGGTTGGTAGGTGTGGTGGTGGGAGGATGGGGAATCTCTTTCTATTGTTCTGGTCAAATTAGAAGAGGACCTCAGCCTGGTGGCAGGCAAGGAGCTGCCTGAGACTGGGGGATTGGGCAGGATGTGAGGTGTAATCCTGGTGTTTGGGAAGCTCCCCAGTGGGATTCAATTGAGGTGGGTATAATGGAAACACAACTATACTGTTTAACCAAATAGAGGTTATTCCTTTCACGTGACAACAGAGGAATCACTAAACACCACTGGTCGCCAAGTTTCCGTCTACATTTTTGGTCTGCTCTCCTTAGTAGGTGGGCAAAGGGACTGCTCTTCTCCAGGCATTGCATCTGCATCCCAGGATAGTCAGACAGCTAACAGCAAACCACACTCTGGAAGCCCCACCCACTGACCCCACTTATGTCTCATTGGCTGGACATGGGTCATGTGGCCACCTTTAGCTGCAAAGAAGTCTGGGCTGTGTTGGGAAGGATGACAGAAGAGTGGATATGGTGTGGGCACTAGGATGGTCTGCCCCAGTGATGGAGTTGGAGCTGTAAAAGTGGAGTTGGGTCACCCACAGCCCACTTCATTGTGTGGCCACCAATTCAAAATGGCGCCAGAGGCACAGGCAATCATGATCCCCTGTGTGGCCTGGCCTGGGTGTGGAGAGCTGGGTTGACCTTGTTGGGTGAGGAGATACAAGGGCTGGCCATGAAGAGGGGAGAGGGAGTGGAGGGAGGTGCAGGGAGAGAAGTGAGGACATGAGGGGGGTGGAGGGTAAAGGTGCAGGGTCCAGGGTCATGGGTGCTGCAGGCAGTGAGCTGGAAAGAGAGGAGAGGGTGGGTACAGGTCGGATGCTGCATACTCTAGAGGCAGAGCAGTGGGTGCTGAGGGTCCAGAGTTTGGCCTGGGAGAGGTGGCTGGGGGGAGAGAAGGAAAGTGTTGTGAGAGAGGCCAGGGTGACAGAACAGAGAGGAGGAGAGTGACAACCTTCCGAGGATGGGGCGGGGCCAGCAGGAGGGAGGGTGATGGCCTGTGAGTGCCACTCAGGTGCTCTGGGTTGATGAATGAATGAGTGAGTGAGGGAGTGAATGAATGAAGCACTGTGGCGTTGGGAGTGAGTGAAGAAATACATCGTTGACCGAACAAACCAAATGGCAGAGAAATCTGCACAGGGCAGTCCCAGCTTTAAAGGACTTGAAAACCTCCAAGCCTGTGTGCAATGGGAGGGGCTGGAGGGGAGGGAGGGGAGGGGCAGGAAGGGAGGCAGGAAGGGGGCTCTTTGAGCTTGGAGGCCCTGAGCTGCCCGAGCTTATCTGCTTCCTGTGTGCAGGGTGGTCAGGATGGGGCGGTGGTGCCCTGCAGTGCCCTGGACACCACGGGAGAGCAGGCCGCCTGGGGGGCTCGGCTGTCCCTCAGGCCCCCTGCCCCACCTGTGACTGGCACTGGCCCGTCGGGACCCCGCACAAGGAGCCTTTGCCCAGGAAGGGCCCCGGTGAGTGCCGCCCTGAGCAGCCCCCCAGTGTGGGGGCTCTGACCGTCCTGGAGACAGGCCCCGGTGATGGGTGGGCACAGGTTGGTGGACATGTCTGTGGATGCAGAGCCCCCCTGCCCTGCTCGGGTGTGGGCTCAGATCTCAAGGGTCCTGTTGAGGGCTGGGGCACCGTGGCTGCCTGGTGTGGCCTAGTTCCCAGAGCTGGGACAGAGGCCCCGTGAGGACCTGGGAGGGGCCGTGTTGTGGGGGATCCACAGGGGAGCGGCCTGGATGACTGTCGGGCAAGGCTGTGGGCTTGGCTGCAGATGGTGGAAGTGGGGAGGCCCTCTTTCCGTGGTGGTCTTCCCAGAGCCTCCTCAGCCAGGGGCTCTGCGCCTGGTGGCCTGTCAGCTGACCGTCACCTTGCGTCCTGGCCTCCTGGCCAGGCTTTCTGAGCTCTAGCCCCACAGTGGTGCCCTTGAGTCAGTTTCCTGAGAGCTCATGCCCCAGCCGGCCCCAGGGAGGGGCAGAGGGAGGCCTGTGGTCCTGGTGGACGCATGGGGCCAGCCGGGCTCTGGGCCTCCTGGATGTCGGGGACCCCCAGTGGGGTGTCTGCACTTGGGATGACGTACATGAAGGGTCAGGCTTGCTGTTCCCTGGTCCCGGGACAGTGGTGGCAGAAGCAGGACACTCACCTCAAAGGCCAACTTCGACCAGGGGCCCCAGGGCCATGCAGGAGGGTGAGGACAGACCCTCACTGACCAGCCCAGCCCCTGTCCTCACCACAGGATGGGGACACAGAGGGGGGGGTCTGGGATGACCCGAGGATGGTGCCTGGCCTGGAGCCGGGCTCCGCTCTCCGACCTCTGGCCCGGGCTGTGCCCGTGGAGGCCACGGGGACAGTTTTAGCCACGGCCCCTCTCATGGTGGTAGTTCCAGCCATACCCACTGTGACATGGGGCTGCTCAAAATCGGCCAGTTGCGTCCTGGCCTCGGGGCCTTCAAGGTGAGGGTGGGCTTCTAGGTGGGGGTCTCCTGCTGGGGGCGCTGGACCAGCAGGTGTGGCCTTCGTGGCAGGTTGGACGGGTGGCCTGAGGCACTGTGAGTTCCCGCCCGAGTGACACCCACGCTCTCAGGATGCACACATCCCGTCAACGACCCTGGGTGGTATGGGGGTCCTGCCCGGCTGGGTCTCAGGTGGCCTGTCTCCTGGCCCAGAACCCCTCCTCAGTCTGTCACTGTCCCCCAGGAACGCGGGGCGAAGGCGTGAGGGCGTCTGCAGGTGGGGGCGGGTGCTGCACCTCAGATAGGACTGTAGGCTCCCCTGCTGGTGGGCCGACTTGAGGCGGGGTTTCTGACCCAGACAGCGTCACTGTGGTACCAGCCGCTACCGTAGCACGGTGACACACCCAGGGTCAGAAACCTCCTGGTCTGGCGGGGCTCAGCGCCCCCTTGGTCTTGTCTGGCCCTGATGGAGGGGTGGGGGTCCCTCCACGCTGGACTCTTCCCCTGATCTCTGGAGGCCCCCAGTGTGTGTCTTCTGCGGGCGCTTTCAGCCGGATCCAGTGTCCAGACGAGCCCCGTGGGTGGGTGGGCTCTTAGGCAAGGCCAGCTGTCCCCAGCCCGCCCTGTGGCCAGAGAGGGTCCCTCCTCTCAGGGGTGGGGCACGGCTGCCCCGGCTCTGAGCTGCAGTCTCAGCCTAGGTCTGGTGGCCTGGCGTCCTGCTTGGCTGTGCCCTGTTTGGCTGGTAGGTCACTGCATGGACTGCAGGAGGGGGGTCCTTGAGGGCAGAGGGGCAGAGGGCTCATGGAGGGGCCTCTGGTTTGTTCTGAGCCACTGGGGGGTTGTTGCACTGTGAGAGGGTCCCATGCGGAATCTCCGCTGTTCCTCCACAGGGTGGGGGCACCCTGCGTGGAGGTCCCCCTCCCCCTCCCCCAGCAGCGGCCCCAGCAACACTGTCTACGCCTGCCCTGCTGAGTGCTGGGCCAGGGGTGCTGGGACTTGGGAGACAGGACAGTACCACAGGGTTGGCGGGGAGGTGGGCTGGGTTCATGGAGCTCTTGGGGGGTCTGCTCAGCTCTAGAGCAGGTTTGGGGCCTGAGCCGCCCCCACCCCGTCTCGGGCTCCCTGTGAAGTGCCAGCTGGTACTTGCTCAGCTGCCAGCCACAGTGGTAAGCAGCACAATAGTATCTCACTGTGACACAACCCTGTACCAAATCCTCTGGATACTGCCTCCAACACCCCCCCCCCCCCAGCAATGGGAGTCCTGGCGTGTCCGCATCTGCGTGGAGGGAAAGAGGAGGGGCAGCAGGACTGGGGGCCCTGGGGACGAGCACTTGAGTGGGGATCTCTGGAGAGGACCAGCCAGCTAACCGTCCTCTACGTCCACCCCCTCAGGCCTGTCCTCCCGGCCTCCGGACAGGGAGTGAGCTGCCCCCCTGGGGCAGGCGTGAGGAGAGGGCCAGCTCTGGGCAGGAGGGGTGGACCTGTTGGGGTGTTGGTGGCCCAGTCAAGTGCTGTGCACACCCTTTCCTGCCCGGGGCGCTGGCAGTGGACGTCAGCACAGAGGTGGGTGGCCTCTCAGCTGGCAGTGTCCCTGGGTCTGCCTGGTGCTCTGCGCAGGAGCCCTCTGTGAGGTCCTGGTGTCCTAGACAGTTGGGAGGACAAGAAGAGTGAGTGGGGGCAATGGGTTTTGAGCACAGGCTGCGTCGCTGTGGGAGCTACTACTCCAGTACCCAGAGTGACAGAGGCCTGGACAATATGTCCTGTCCCCAGAGCCCAGGGGATGACACAGCCCACAGCTGCCCGCCCTGTCCGGTGGGGGCCATGGCCCCTCCAGCTTGCCTCAGTGAGCGGCCTGACCTGGCGGGGTGGGGCTCACCCGCAGGTTCTCAGCGAGGAGCCGGGTGTCTCCCTGAGTGGTCCCTGCGCCTGGGCAGGCAAGTACCAAGGTCATCTCCAGTGCTGGCTGTTGGGGCTCCCAGCTTCCTCCCTTGCTGGCTGGGTCAGCTGCTCCCTGTCTCACTTTCCCCACTGTGGAGGGGGTGCTGGTGGAGCCCCTGTGGGGAGGGCTGACAGGAGGACGAGGAGCCCGGCCTGGTGGCTTCTGTGCCCACTGTCCCTGGGGATGCAGGGTGGCTGCTGGCCCTGGGCTCCCTCCCTGGTCAGGTGCTGGCTCCACTCTTCTGGCCCCTCAGCCTTTGCCTCCAGGTGCCCAGGCCCGTGCCCTCCTGGTTTCCTCTGACCTTGGCCCCAGTACTGCCCCTCTGGCCATGCTGGACGCTGCCTGTCCCCAACAGCCTGTGATTTCAGTCTGGTCACTTAAAGCCAGCTGGCCCTGAGGTCCCTTCTGGGTCACAGACCTCCAGCTCTAAGGGGCCCAACACTTCAGGCCAGAAGCCAGTGGACTTGAGGGCCCCAGACTCAAAGGTGTGAGCTGCCAGGCCTGGGCTCAGAGCGTGGGCCCGAGGGTGAGGTGGTGCTGGGGGTGCCAGGTGTGCCCCGGTTGCTCCTCTGGGCAGCATCAGCTGTGGAATCATCTAGACCACTGCCTGATGCCCCTGACAATGACCTGGGCCTGGTGCCTGGAGGTGGGGCTGGCAGGAGGTGCCTCATTGGGACAGAGAGGGTCAGGCAGCCGGCAAGATGCACCAGGGACCGCCAGGGCTGCTGAGGAGACCAGGAGCTGCCCTGGGACCTGGATGTGTGCCCAGTTGCTGGGGGCCTGTTGGGGGCTGGCCTTGGAGACTCAGCAGGGGCCACAGTCTGCAGCCCCCTGGGGTGGGCTGGGAGGGGAGAGGAGGTGCTCAGGGCCCCTGGGTTGACCCCAGGTGGATGCAGTGTCTGTGAGCTCCTCGTCTGTGGACACCAGGAGGGGGCGTGGCTGGGAGGAGCTTGGGCAGGCTGGATGCCCAGGGGGGAGGCTAAGAACACAGGATAGGGGGACGGTGACACTGTGGAACAGGTCTGCTGTGCTGGCTGAGCTCAGGACTGCTGCCCCAGGATGGACGGCAGCATCAGGGGCCATGAGCTGACCAGTGAGAACCTGGCCGTCTGCGGGAGCCTGAGGTGGGCAGGCAGGGACTTTGAGCTGGGCTCAGAGCCAGGGTGGGCGTCTAGTCTGTGCCCTGATGCCCTGGGTGTGGGGTCTGAGGGGCGCTGGAGGGGGCGGGCAGCCCCTGAGGGATCTTCTGCTGGCTACAGCGGGCTGAGCTGCCCTGATGGATCTCTGAGGACCATGTCTGCTCTTGGGGAGGGGGAGTTTGGGAAGCGTTTCTGTCTGGATCAGAGGAGCAGGAGTGGGACAGAGGGCAGGGAGGAGGGTGCCCCCAGCCTGGCCAGAGGGAGGCCTTGGGGCTAGGCAGGGGGAGGAAGGTCACGGCTCCCAGACAGGCCCTGGGGGGGAGGGACAGTCCCCAATGCCCCTGCTCTTTCCGGCTTCACCCGGGGGTGGCAGGCTGGGCTTTCCAGAGCCAGTGCTGTGGCCTGACCCAGGCTGCCCTTCTGGAAGATTTGGGCTCCAGCTTTGCCTGCAGGAGCCCAGGCCCGTTCTGTAAGTCATGCAGTGGACATGGTGACATACACCTAGTCAAAATCTCTGCCCTCCTAGGAAGGTCCGCCTCCCCACAGACTGAGGCCCTGTGCTGGGAATGCAGCCCCTGGGAGCAAAAGCCTGGACGTGGACGGGGGCAGAGCATGTGGAGGATAGGCCAGGGACCCCGAGATGACAAACAGTGGGCCAGAGCAGGGGGGCAGTCCTGTGGCTGAGGGCAGGGATGAGGCCCTGAGCAATGTCCTCTGTCAGAAACCTGGCAGGTAGGGAGGTCAGGCAAGCTCAGAGCCCCCTGGCAGGGTTTGGATGGGACAGGTGGGCACCCACATGCTGGATTGGGAAGGAAGTGTAGGTGGGCCCTCCTACCTGGAGGCCACTCACTGTGGGTGGATATCTAGTGCGGTGCCCCTCCTGGCAACGACCTCAGAGAGACAACCCTCGACCGAGAGCCTGCACAAACCGCTCCTGGGGGAAAGGCTACTGGAGCCCTCTGGGGCCAGGCCAGGAATGGGACCCACCTGCCTTGGGATCCACAGATGACTGGGAGGTGCTCCCACCCCCACAAACCCTGACCCGCCTCTCTCATTAGGCCAGCTCCTGTGCAGCCAAGCAAGGGCCCAGCTCCAGCATCCGCTCTGTCAACTTTCCTGAGGGCCTCTGGAGGTCCCGTTGGGAGCTTGAACCCTGATGGTTGGCCCAGCGCAGGCTCTGTCCTTCCTAATTATTTTGGCAGGTGGTGTTGAGAGCAGGGCAGTTTCTGCCATCTTGCCAGGCCCTGGGCGTGTGGCTTTGGGGTCAGTGTGGTCACCTCAGAGCCCTTTGAAGCCCCCAGATGTGGGTGACTCTGTCGCTGGACACGAGCCCATGGGCTGAGTGGTCGGCAGCGGCCCTGGAGGCCGAGGGTCTGGGTTCTGAACCTTGGGAGCAGCCCCTCCTGGCCTTGAGGCCCCGCGGATCCCAGCAAGTTTTTGCTGATGGTTCTGTCACTGTGGTAGTAGCCGTAGTCATTGTAGTAACACAGTAGGAAGGACCTTGACAAAAAACCCTGCATGTGGCAGGAGGGCCCCTCCCTGCTGGAGGCCCCTGGCCCAGGTGTCCAGCAGGGCCCATCCGCACAGGTGCCCAGTGCATCTGTCTCCTCCAGGATTGTGAGCAGGTGCGGTGGTCAGGCCACCACCCCAGGCTCCCAGCCTCCCAGCCCCTGTCTCCTCAGGAGGGGCATGTGTGACCCCTGACTGAAGGGGTGGGCAGAAGCAAGCCTCCATGGGAGTGGACCCGGGGCCACGGGGGGCACCCCAAGTCCTCTTAGGGTCCAGACAGAGCTGGGCTGAGGGCACTGTCCCAGAGAGCCGCCCCATCTCCTGTTGGCGGTCTCACACAGGGGTCTGTGTCTGGATCCGGCCAAAGACTGCCCTGGGGGAGGGCGTCCATTCCTGGAAGCTCCTGGTGTCCAATTGTGCAGTGAGGGTCCTTGGTGGGCCCCCTGGAAGTTTGTGTTTGGACCAGACTTAGAGGGCCACTGGGCTCTGGGGTGGATTGTCCAGCCAGGTGAGTCCAGGGATGTGGCCAGTGGGTCCACCCCTCCTCCTGGAAAAAACATTTACAAAGTCAGATTCAATCAGCCGCCTGTGAAGGGGAGCCCCGCCCACCTCTGGTACCCACAGACAGAGCCTCAAACAGCTTGGGGCAGCGCATGGGGATTGGGTGGTGTGGGGTGTGGAGTTTGTGGGTATTGGTGGTGTGCAGCACACGGTGTGGGGTATGAGCGGTGTGGCCAGGTGGCCCAATGGCTGCAGGGTGGGGGTAGTGCCAGCTCACAGGGGCCATCCCACTTTTGTGTTGTCCCTGCCCAGCCAGAGGGGCTCACAGGGTCCTCACGCAGTGGAGTCTCTGTACCTTCCAGCCCTGACCCCCATGTGTCCTGAGGGAGGGAGCTTCCCGAGCTGCTGGCTAGACGCCAGTGGACAGTGGCCTTGGGGCGCTCCTGGTCTGGAAGGGTCAGCAGGGGTGTGAGGGAGGTCTGGCTGAGATTTGGATGGCTTTGGCCCGTTGGTTTCACAGTCTGATGGACTTGGACAGGGGCCTGGTGGTGGTGACTGCCGCCAGGTCAGGGAAGCATAGCAGGTTGGGGGCCGTCCCTGTCCTGTCGCCCCAGTGGGTTGGGGTTCCAGCTGCATCGTTGTGGGAGTCACTGTACCCACGGGATGTGGCCCAGTTCAAGATCTTGGGGACAGTGTCACTGCCTCGTGAGGGCAGGGCTGAGGCCCAGGCTGCGGGGACGGGGTTTTTGATGGGCACTGTGACACTGTGGTCATAATAAGAACCAGAATAGTAATCCCACAGTGGCACAGACCCACCCCCTAACCCCTCTGAGGGGCAGGGTGAGTGGGAACCTGGGACATAGAGGCTGACCTGTGGATGGAGGCAGAGCCCCAGGGAGGCTGTGTGGTGGGCTCAGCATGCGTGTGCTGTTGGGAGCACAGGGAGACCCCTCCCGCAGGTGGAGGCAACCACACTCAGCTCTGTCCTGAGGCTCCGTGGCCACGTCGGGCTGGCATCTGCGCTGCTTTTGGAGCCCAACCCCGCTGTCACGGCCTCTGGGTTGATAAATTGTCCCCAGACTGTGGATGGGTCACCTTGGGGCCAGAAGGTGCCTCCCACCCGAGAGGCCAGAGGTGGCAGCAGGCAGGAATTATTCCTGCTGTGGCTGACCGTGCGGCTCCACGTACAGATTGTGCTCCTGGTCCTGTGAGGGCCACTGAAAGAACAGCACCAGCCTTTGCCCCATCTGGACATGGGCTTCTGGTTCTGCCTCCGGCTGGGCACAGCCTCAGTGGCCATCTCCCCTTGCTTCCACATGTGAGCTCTGTCCGGGCTAAAGTCTGCGTGGAATTCACGGCAATGGTGACGGAGACCTCAGTGATTCTCCGGGAGGCCTGCTCTTCCCTGGATGCAGCTTTAGGCCTGTCCAGTTCCAGCAGGGCTGGAAGTGGGTGCGGGGAGGAGGTGCAGGTGCAGAGGAGGCCCTGATGGAGGGAAGGCCCGGGTGTCTCTCCTGTCCGACCCCAAATCCCCTCTGCTTCCCTTTCATGGAGGTCCCTGCTGGAGCATCCAGAGCCCCTGTGAGGGGGACCTTGCCTGTGGCAGCACAGGGCCCTTCCTTCCTGAGCACACATGTCCCTCCTGAGCCCTTGTGGCTCCAGGCCTGGAGCACGGCCGAGTCTGAGCCTCTTTAGGCCCCTCAGTGACCTCTCAGCCTGGACTCCGTGGTGAATGTGGGTGACTGACCATCATCAGACCCACCAGCTCTGGTTTGTTCAGGGGTGATTTCCCTCTGGAGCAGGGACACTGGTCCATATCTAGTCCCACCTTAGAACCACCCAGAGCTTCTAGAGACTGCTGGTGCCTGTTGGGGATGCCTGGGGAGCTAGTGTTGGTCTTTGTTTTCCTCGAGTTCCCAGGATCCTGGAGCCAGAGAGCTGGGCTTTTGCTGGCACCCTACCCTGCCGGCCCATGTCTCTGAGGGTCTTCAGGCCTGGGGAGTCTTACCCAGGATTCTGCTTCTTCTGGACCTGGTGTCCCTGCCCACAGCCAGGCTGTGTCTTTGCTCTATAGTTTAAGTGGGCAGCCCTGCCCCTGGGACCCTGACCCAGGTTCCCTGGGTGGTGGGGGCTGTGCTGAGCCCAGGCCCAGACCCACAGGGAGGAAAAGCCACAGGTCCAGGACCTGATGCCATTCCCAACACTGCCAGGCAGTAAGTTTTAAAGATACACATATCAGATTTTTAAAAATGTCATTGCAAATGCATGTCTGCATGTGGTGACAATTTGAGGAAACAAAGCACAGGGGAGGCCGCTCTCTGTCCCTCTGCTCCTCTCATGCCCCCCCGGGCCCTCCCCAGGGATCTCTGGCTGCCTCATGGTCTTAGGTCTCCCTCCTAGATTCCCTGTGTAAGTCCCTTACCCCCTGCCTGCTGTCCCCCCTCCTTTATGGGGCAGGAGGTCCCCCTTTTCTTCTCTGGAGTCTCCTTCTCTGTTAAAATCAGTGAGCTGCCCTCTGACCCCGGGGGAGAGATTTCTGGTCAGCAGCCCAGTGTGTTTTGCACAGGGAGGACACGGTGGCCCTGGGGGCCTGTGTTGGGTGGAGCTTTTGGACGAGGCTGTGTCACTGTGGGAGTAGCAGTAATCACTATCACAGTACTCTCACGGTGACACAGGCCCCCACAAAATCCTCGTGCGTGGCCTTGTGCCCTCTCCACCCTTGCTGGCTCATGGCCGGCTCTGTGCAGACAGCCTGTGTTTCCAGTGGTTTGTGCTCTGAAACTTGGGGTGAGTGGGGGATGACCTGCTCCAGCCTCCATGGGACCAGAGTTGGCTTTGCATAGGGCCCCCTGCGTTCACTGCCTGGGGAGCCCCAAGGACCACAGCCCTGGTGTAGGAGGGGGTGTGGAGGTGGACGAGGAACACCCAGCTCTCCAGTGCAGGCAGCCGTGGTGTCCACTGAGGCCCGTGTGGCGGCTGATTTCCCTGGATCGGGGTTCTGGCTATTTCCGTTCTGCTCTCTGTGCCCCACTCAGAAACCATCCCTGGCGTGGCCATCGAGGCTCTATGCCCTGCCCCCCATCTCATCTCTGCTGGAATTTGCTGATGGGGCTGGTGTTCCAACCCGTGAGGTTTTAGTCAACAGGCACCTGGGCGCTGCCGGCTTCATCCTGAGAGGCCGGGTCCCAGTGGTGGGCACAAGGAATCTCCCCACCCCTCCCTCCGTGCCTGTCTGGGCGGGGCCTGCACCCCACGGCACAGGTGTCTCCCTGGTCTGGGTGTCTCTGAGATCACCCTTGGTGGACACTTTCATTCCCCGGCTCTGGGTGAGCGTGGACTTTCTCCCCAGAGACTCGTGGGGTGCCTACTGCCAGGGTACCTGGCGCCTCGTGTGCTCAGATGGGCTCAGCCTGAGTCCTGGGAGCTGGAGCCCTGGCTACCCTCCATCTGCACTGCTGCCCTCCCGAGGGGCAAGGGGGTTCCCAGAGCAGCTGCAGTGAGGTCTGCTGACCAGACGGCTGCGTCTGCCCCTTTGGACAGGATTCCAGAGCTCCCGACATGCCCAGTGCCATCAAGGGAAGCAGGTGGGCTGGATCCACTCTCACAAGCCCAGGAAGGTTGATGCAGGGGTGAATCCAGGGTCCGACCTGCAGTCTTCGAGCCGGCTGTGGGGACAGGTCTTGGCCTGGGGTGGGGGGTGGCCTGTGAGGGGCTGGGGATGGCCTCTGCCACCTGGGATCCTAATAACGTGGGCTCTGTGTCCCTGGGCCCTTGCTGTCCAGGTCAGGTGTTCACTCAGTGACTGTCAGGTGCCTTCAACGTGAGTTAAATAGTGGAAACAGATTCTTTCAGTCACTATTGACAGCAGGGGTAGAGTGAGCTGCATCCGGGTTCGCACAGAGGACATGGGCGTGCTAGAGGGAGAGTGAGGGGGCAGGGAGGGGGCGAGCGGGGCTCCAGTGAGGAATCAGGAAGGGTGGTCCCTGTAGACGCCACGAGGCCGCAGTGTCTGCTTGCCGGCAATGAAGAGTCGGCTCCTGTCCTCACAGAGACTGGGGACCAAGGCCCCAAATCAAGTGAGGGTGTGCAGTGTAGTTGAAGCATGATGGACACATCTCAGTGCTGGGGTCTCTGAGGCTGGGGCAGTGACCACTGTTTTTGGGGGCCTGCGCCTGATTAGGAGCTGGGTGTTCAGTGCGGGGTTGGGCAGGAGGTGTGGGGGGCCGCTCCTTGGAGGGGCTCCCTGGAGAGAAACTCACTGTGGGTGGATATCTAGCACGGTGCCCTCCTGGCAATGACCTCAGGGAGACATCCCTCGACTGAGAGCCTGCACAACCCTGCTCCTGGGGGAGAGGCCCCTGGAGCCCTCTGGGGCCAGGCCAGGAACGGGACCCACCTGCCTCAGGATCCACAGATGACTGACTGGGAGGTGCTCCCACCCCCTGTCAACCCTGCCCCCACTGTGTTATCAGGTGAGTTCCTACGTATCCAAGCACAGTCCCAGCTCCAGTGTCCGCTCCTGTCAGCCTCCCTGAGGGCCTCTGGGGGTCCCGTTGGGAGCTTGACCTCTGACAGTTTGCCCGGCACAGGCTCTGTCCTTCCTGATTCCTTTGGCCGGTGATGTTGAGAGCAGGGCGTTTTCTGCTATCTTGCCAGGCTCTGGGCATGTGGCTATGGGGTCGGTGTGGTCACCTCAGAGCGCTTTCAGCCCCCATGCGGGTGAGGGCTGTGCCTGGACACGAGCCCACGGGCTGACTGGTTGGGAGTGGGCCCTCCTGGCCTTGAGGCCCCAGCGGATCCCAGCAGGTTTTTTGCTGCCGCGTCTGTCACTGTGGTCGTAGTTACCGTCACACTGTAGGAAGGACCTTGACAAAAAAGCCCTGCATATGGCAGGCGGGCCCCCTCTGTCCCGAGGCCCCTGGCCCTGGTGTCCAGCGGGGCCCATCCACACAGGTGCCCAGTGCATCTGTCTCTTCCACGATCGTGAGCAGGTGCGGTAATCTGGTGGCTACCCTTGGCCCCTGTCTCCCCAGGAAGGGCGTGGGTGATCCCCACTGAAGGTGTGGGGCAGAAGCAAGCCTCCATGGGAGTGGGACCAGGGAGCATGGGAGGCACCCGAAGTCCTTTTAGGGTCCAGACAGAGCTGGGCTGAGGGGCTACCCCAGAGGTCAGCCCCATCTCCTGCTGGTGGTCTCACATAGGCTTGGGGTCCGTGTCCTGATCCAGTCAAGGACTGGCCTGGGGGAGGGTGTCCATTCCTGGAAGCTCCTTGTGTCCGAGTGTGCAGTGAGGGTCCTCAGTGGGCCCCTCAAGGAGGTTGGGTTTGGGCCAGGTCAAGAGGGCCCCTGGGCTCTGGGGTGGACGGTCCAGCCAGGCAGTTCCCAGGGATGTGGCTAGTGAATCCACCTCTCCTCCTGGAAACAATGTTTCCAAAATCAATTTTAATCAGCCACCTCTGAAGGGGAGCCCCACCCACTTTCCTGGTACCCAGAGGGCAGGGCCCTGACCCTCTTGGGGCAGTGCATGGGGAACTGGTGGTGTGGGGTGTGGTGTGGTGCTGGGTATGGGGTGGTTGGGTGTGGGGTTGTGTGTGATATGGGCTGGTGTGAGTCTGGGGTACTATGGAGTATGGGGTGGTGAGAGTTACTGGGTGCTGTGAGGTGTGGTGTTCATGGGATGTGGGTGGTGTGGGGCACACAGTGGCGTGGGGTCGGGGTAATAAGGCAGGGTGGCCCAATGGCCACAGGGCAGGGGCAGTGCAAGCCCATGGGGGCCAGCTTCACCTTTATGTTGTCCCTGCCCAGCCAGGGCCTTCCTCGCAGTGTGGGGTCTCTATGTCTTCCACCCATGGCCCCCATGTATCCCAAGGGATGGTGCTTCCCAAGCCGCTGATTGGACGTCATCAGACGGTGGCCTTGGGAGGGCCACTGGGGTGCTCCTCAGAGGGAGGTCTGGCTGAGATTTGGGCGGCTTTGGCCCATAGGTTTCACGGTCCCATGGACTTGGACAGGGGACTGCTGGTGGCGGGGAAGCTTGGGCGGTTGTGGGCTGTCCCTGTGCCTGTCACCCCAGCGAGTTTGACTTCTGGCTGCACTTCTGTGGGAGTCACCATGGAGAAATAAATGGCAAGCAATAGGATATATTGGAGTACATGAGGAAACCATTTGGTGTAAAACGAATTCGACCTGAACTTGTTTTTCCACAACGGCCTGACGTGGCTGTTGAACATGCATTCTACATCTGCTTTAAGTATTTACTGTGTCCCAAAGACAAGAACAATGCCCTTAAAGATAAGGATGTAACTTCCCCCACATCAGCATTTCTTTAAGGATAAGCATCTCTCCCTAGGCAAGGGATTGATTGCTGCCCTGCTGCTCTCACCCTGTGACCACCCACCTCGAGACCACCGATCTGCTGTGTTCATGGAATTGTTGAAATGCTGTGCTGGCAAAGCAATCTTGTGACTCCCGTAAAAGGGACATTCCAATCATATGTGGTGCATGATCTTTGATGGTATATAACCACTCTGCACACCCCCACTTCTTTGGAGTGCTCCATTCCTTTGTGAAAGGACTCTCCTGGGCTATATGGTCCTCAGATCTGGCTCATAATAAACTCCCCCCCAATTTTGATTTATAAATTGGTTATGGATTATTTGCATTGACACCATACTCAAAGATTGTGGCCCCACTCAAAATCATGGGGATGGTGACACTGCCTTGAGAGACCACGACTGTGGGGATGGGGTTTTTGATGGGCACTGTGACGCTGTGGTTGTAATAACCATATCCAGCATAGTCATAGCACAGTGACACAGACCCATCCCCAAACCTCTCCGAGGGGTGGGGTGGGTGGGCACCTGGTAGGTGGAGGCTGACCTGTGGACCCAGGCAGAGCCCCAGGGAGGCTGTGGGGCAGGCTCAGCATGTGTGTCCTGCTGGGAGCACGGGGAGACCCCTCCCAGCAGTTGGACAGCAACCTCGCTCAGCTGTGTCCTGAGGCTCTGTGGCCTCGTTGGGCTGGTGTCAGTGCCCATTTTGAAACCCAACCCCACTGCGATGGCCTCTGGGTTGATACATTGTTCCCAGACTGTGGATGGGTCACCTTGAGGCCAGCAGGTGCCTCCCATCCAGGAGGGCAGAGGTGGCCGCAGGCGGGAGTCATTATTCTTGCTGCTGCTGACCCTTGGACTCTGCATCCAAACTGTGCACCTTGTCCTGTGAGGGCCACTGAAGGAAGGGCACCAGCCTTCCCTCCACCTGGACAGCGGCCTCAGGCTCTGGCTCTGTGTCCGGCTGAGCACAGCCTCACTGGCCATCTCTCCTTGCCTCCACATGTGAGCTCTGTCCAGTCTAAAGCCTGTGTGGAATTCATGGCTGTAGTGACGGAGACCTCAGTGATTCTGCGGGAGGCCTGCTCTTCCCTGGATGCAGCTTCAGGTCTGTTGGGTTCCAGCAGGGCCTGGAGCAGATGCAGGGCAGGAGGCTCAGGTGTCTCTCCTGCCCGACCCCATGGCCCCTCTACTCCACCTGTGTGGGGGTCCCTGCTGGAGCATCCAGAGCCCCTGTCGTGGTTGTTTATGTAGCAGCACAGGGCCCTGCCTCCCGAGCGCATGTGTCCCTCCTGAGCCCTTGTGGCTCCAGGCCTGGAGCACGGTGGAGTCTGAGCTTCCTTAGGCCCCTCAGTGACCTCTGGGCCTGGACTCCGTGGTGATTGTGGGTGACTGACCATCATCAGACCCACCAGCTCTGGTTTGTTCAGGGGTGTTTTCCCTTTGGAGCAGGGACGCTGGTCCATATCTAGTCCACCCTCAGAACCACTTGGAGCTTCTAGAGACTGCCTGAGTGTGTCCGGGCTGCCCCGGCTGTGTAAGATGTTTGTTTTCCTCAAGTTCCCAGGATCCTGGAGCTGCAGGGCTGGCCCTTTGCTGGGACCCCCGTACTGCTGGCCCATGTCCCCGAGGGTCTTCAGGCCTGGGGAGGGAGTCTTCCCCGGAATTCTGCCTCCTCTGTACCTCTATGTCCCTGCCCACAGCTAGGCTGTGTGTCTCTCATTAGTCTCAGTGGGTGGTGCTGCCCCTGGGGCGCCGGCCCACGTCCTCGGGTGGCGATGGCTGTGTCAAGCCTGGCTGAGCCCTGCAGTGGGTGGAAGCCAAGGGCCAGGACCTAGGCAGTAAGTTTTAAAGACACATTTACATCAGGTTTAAAAAAAATGTCATTGCAAACGCGTGTCTGCACGTGGTGACGATTTGAGGAGACACAGCACAGGGGAGGCCACTCCCCTTCCCTCTGCTCCTCTCACGCCCCCCCCCGGGACCCTCCTCAGAGACCCCAGGCTGCCTCATGGTCTTAGGTGTCCCTCCTGGATTCCCTGTGCAAGTCCCTTACCCCCTGCCTGCTGTCTCCCCTCCTTTATGGCCAGCGGGAGGTCCCCCTTTGCTTCTCTGGAGTCTCCTTCTCTGTTGTAACCAGTGAGCTGCCCTCTGACCCCGGGGGAGAGATTTCCGGTCAGGAGCCCAGTGTGTTTTGCATGGGGAGGGGCATGGTGGCCCTGGGGCTGTGTGTCAGGTGAAGCTTTTGGATGGGGCTGTGTCACTGTGGGCGTAGCTGTAAGAACCACTGTGGTACGGTCATGGTGACACAGGCCCCCACAAGATCCTTCTGCCCGGCGCTGTGCCCTCTCCACCCCTCCTGGTTAAGGTGGACTCTACAGGGACAGGCTGTGTTTCCAGTGGTTTCTGCTCTGAAACTCAGAGTGAGTGGGGGATAACCCGCCCGAGCCTCCATGGGTCCAGAGTTGGCTCTGCACAGGGCCCCCTGCATTTGCTGGCTGGGGAGCCCCGGGGGTACAGTCTGGTGTTGGAGGATGAAGAACAGCTGGCTATCTAGTGCAGGCAGCCCTGATGGCCACTGTGGCCATATGGTGGCTGTTTTCCCCAGCCAGGGGTTCTGGCTGTTTCTGTTCTGCTCTCTGAGCCCCATTCAGAAACTGTCCCTGGCGTGGACAACAGTGTGCCTCCCGCACCAGCGGTCTTATCTCTGCTGGAGTTTGCTGCTGGGTGTGGTGGTCCAACTCGGGAAGTTTCCAGTCTACAAGGGCCTGGGCACAGCCGAATAACTCTTGAGGGGCCGGCTCTCGGGGGTGGGCACGAGGAGCCTCCCCGCTTGCTCCCTCTGCGCCTGGCTCGGCGGGGCCTGCATCCCACGGTACAGGTGTCTCCCTGGTCTGGGTGTCTCTGAGATCAACCTTCCTGGACACTTTCACTCCCCGGCTCCGGGTGAGTGTGGACATCCTCCCCAGAGACTCTCGGGGACCCACGCTGCCCCAGGGCACCTCTCGCCGAGGGGACCTCCTGTGATCAGATGGCCTCAGCCTTTGTCTTCGGACCTGGAACTTTGGCTGCCCATCAGCAGCGCTGCTCGCCTGAGGGGCAAAAGGGTTCTTGGAGCAGCTGGAGTGGGGTCTGTTGGCCAGACAGCTCCTTCTGCCCCTTTGGACAGGATGCCCGATGTGCCTGGTGCTTTCAGGGGGTGTGCAGGTGGGCTGAGTTCAACCCCACAAGCCCAGGGAGGTGGATGCCCAGGTGAGTTCGGGGCCTGGCTTGCAGCCTTCGAGCTGGCTGTGGGGACAGGTCTTGGCATGAGAGGGGGCAGCCTGTAGGGGCTCTGGGATGCCTGCTGCCACCTGGGATCCTAATAGTGTGGGCTCTGAGGTCATTGAGCTCTTGATGTCCAAGTCAGTTGTTCACTCAGTGACCGTCAGGTGCCTTCAACGTGAGTTAAACGGTGGAAACAGATTCTTTCATTCCCTATTGACGGCAGGGGTGGAGAGAGCTGCATCCGGGTTTGCACAGAGGACACGGGCATGTGGGGCCAGGGAGGGGGCGAGTGGGGCTCCAGTGAGGAATCAGGAAGGGTGGTCCCTGTAGACGCCACGAGGACACAGTGTCCACTGGCCGGCAATGAAGAGTCGGCTCCTGTCCTCACAGAGACTGGGGGCCGAGGTCCCATTCTTCCTGGTGATTCCGTCTCTGAGAAGGGGATATCAGTCCTGGATGGAGCTGCTCCTGGGTTGTGGGAGACACAGGCTCCTCAAAGGGCAGAGGCAGGATTCTCAGGAAATGCTCCGAGGGAGGGGGGCCGGGGCTGTGTCAGGTGTTGGCTGGAACCAAGGGCAGATTCTCCCGGCAGCTCTGGGCTTTCTGAGGCCGGCCTTTCATGGGGCCTGGGGTCTTCCTGGGGATGCAGGCTTGGGCTGCAGAAGCCGTGCTGTGGTGTGGTCGTCTCTTGGTGCAGGGGTCTGGACGGATTCTCCGGGGCCGGGGCTTTGTGCACACACGGGCACAGCCTGGCTGTCACGAGAGGCCTCGGGTTCCAGCCTTCAGGGATCTGAGGCTCTGGGAGAGGGTGTTGCAGGACGACTGAGCTGTGGGTGGCACCTCGGAGTGGTCCTATTGGGAGCTTGAGCTCTGACAGTTTGCCCGGCGCAGGCTCTGTCCTTCCTGATTCCTTTGGCCGGTGGTGTTGAGAGCAGGGCAGTTTCTGCCATCTTGCCTGGCTCTGGTCATGTGGCTGTGGGTCAGCATGGTAACCTCAGAGCCCTTTGAAGCCCCCAGCTGTGGGTGAGGCTGTGCCTGGACACGAGCCCATGGGCTGCGTGGTTGGGAACAGCCCCTCCTGGCCTTGAGGCCCCGTGGATCCCAGGAGGTTTTTGCTGCTGGGTCTGCCACTGTGGTCGTAGTTCCCGTAGTTACACAGTAGGAAGGACCTAGACAAAAAGCCCTGTACATGGGAGGAGGGCCCCCTCCCTGCTGGAGGCCCCTGGCCCAGGTGTCCAGCAGGGCCTGTCCACACAGGTGCCCAGTGCATCTGTCTCCTCCACGATTGTGAGCAGGTGGGTCTGGCTGCCCTCCTGAGCCCCTGTCTCCCCAGGAAGGGCATGCATGATCCCCACTGAAGGGGGGCCAGAAGCAAGCTTCCGTGGGTGCTGACCCAGGGCCGTGGGGGGTACACCAAGTCCATTTAAGGTCCAGGCAGAGCTGAGCTGAGGGGGCTGCCCCAGAGGGCATTCCTGTCTCCTGCTGGTGGTCTCACACAGGCTCTGGGTCCAGATCCAGATCCAGCCGAGGACTGGCCTGGGGGAGGGTGTCCATTCCTGGAAGCTTCTCGTGTCCGGGTGTGCAGTGAGGGTCCTCGGTGAACCCTGAAGAGAGGTTGGGTTTGGGGTAGGGCAAGACAGCTGCTGGGCTCTGGAGTGGACAGCCGAGCCAGACTGGTGCCAGGGATGTGGACACATGTGTCCACTCCTCCTGGAAGGAACATTTCCAAATTCAGATTCAATCAGCCGCCCCTGAAGGGGAGTCCCACCTACCGTCCTGGTACCCAGAAGGCAGGGCTCCAACCCACCTGGGGCAGTGCATGGTGAACGGGTGGGGTGGGGTGTAAGATGCTCTGGAGTGCAGGGTGATGTGGCATATGGGGGTCATGGGGTGTGGGGCATGTGGGGTGCACGGTGTAGTGGGGTACGGGTGGTGGGACCACGTGGCCCAGTGGTCACAGGGTGGGGATAGTGCCGGTTCATGGGGGTAGCCCAACCTTTGTGTTGTCCCTGACCAGTTATAGGAGCTCACAGGTCCTGGCAGAGTGGGGTCTCTGTGCCTTCCAGCCCTGACCCAACGTGTCCTGAGGGAGGGAGCTTCCCGAGCTGCTGTGCAGATGCCAGTGGACAGTGGCCTTGGGGCATCATGGTCTGGGAGGGTAAACAGGGGCACCCCTCGGAGCGAAGTCTGGCTGAGGTTTGGGTGGCTTTGGCCACTGGTTTCATGGTCCGACGGACTTGGACAGGAGCCTGGCTGTGGCGACTATGGCCGTGTCGGGGAAGCATGGGGGTTATGGGCCATCCCTGTCCTTTTGCCCCACTGGGTTTGGGTTCCGGATGCACCTCTGTGGGAGTCACTGTACCCCTGGGATGTGGACCTGTTCAAAATCCCGGGGACAGTGTCACTGCCTCGTGAGGTCAGGACCAAGGCTCAGGCTGCGGGGATGGGGTTTTTGATGGGCGCTGTGACACTGTGGTCATAATAAGCATAACCAGAATAGTAATACACAGACCCACCCCCTAACCCCTCTGAGGGGCGGGGTGGGTGGGAATCTGGGACATAGAGGCTGATCTGCGGATGGAGGCAGAGCCCCAGGGAGGCTGTGGGGTAGCCTCAGCATGGGAGTGTCCTTCTGGGAGCATGGTGAGACCCTTCCTGCAGTGGAGGGGCAACCTCGCTCACCTCTGTCCTGAGGTTCCACGGCCACACTGGGCTGGTGTTTGTGTCTGATTTGGAGCCCAACCCCACGGTGACAGCCTCTGGGTTGATACATTGTCCCCAGACTGTGGATGGGTCACCTTGGGGCCAGTAGGTGCCTCCTACTCAGGAGGCCAGAGGTGGCCGCAGGCAGGAGTCATTCTTCTTGGTGCCGCTGACCCTGGGGGTCTGGGTCCAAACTGTGCTTCTGGTCCTGTGAGGGTGACTGAAAGAAAGTCAGCAGCTTTTGCTCCACCTGGACACAGGCCCCTGGCTCTGCCTCGGCCGTGCACAGCCTCCTTGGCCATCTCCTTTCATTGTCCCCCAGTGGCTTTGTCCAGTCTAAACCCTGCGTGGAATTCACGGCCGTGGTGATGGAGACCTCAGTGATTCTCCGGGAGGCCTGCTCTTCCCTGGATGCAGCTTTAGTCCAGTCCGGTCCCAGCAGGGCCTGAAGCAGGTGCAGGGGAGGCCCAGGTATTTCTCTGGCCTGACCCCACATCCCCTCTGCTCCGCCTGAGTGGGGGTCCCTGCTGGAGCATCCAGAGCCCCTGTGAGGGGGATGTTGGCTGGGGCAGCACAGGGCCCTGCTTCCCCAGCACACACGCCCCTCCTGAGCCCTTGTGGCTCCAGGCCTGGAGCACAGCCTAGTCTGAGCCTCTTTAGGCCCCTCAGTGGCCCCTGGGCCTGGACTCCATGGTGATTATGACTGACCATCATCAGACCCACAAGCTCTGGTTTGTTCAGGGGCGTTTCCCTCTGGAGCAGGATGCTGGTCCATATCTAGTCCCACCTTAGAACCACCCAGAGCTTCTAGAGACTGCCGGCACCTGTTGGGGATGCCCGGGGCTGGGGTAGATGTCTGTTTTCCTCCAGGTCCCCAGGAGATCCTCGAGCTGGAAGGCTGGCCCTTTGCTGGGACCCCTGCCTGCTGGCCCATGTCCCTGAAGGTCTTCAGGCCTGGGGAACGAATCTTCCCCAGAATTCTACCTCTTCCATACCCGGTGTCCCTGCCCACTGCCAGGCTGTGTGTTTGCTTTTTAGTCTTTTTACTGGCCACACACCTACGTTCTTTTACCGGCCACACAAGAGAGAGACCAAAGTAAAAACTGGATCGCCAGGCAATGGGAAGGAAATGGTTTTATTTTGGGTGATGTCAGTTGGGAGAGGAGAGTAAGCCCTCAAATTCATCTCCTCCAAAGACGCGAGGTAAGCGTTTTTAAAGGTTTCCAGGAATGTGGCTGCTTGTAGGGAGGGGGATCCTGTGGCCTTGCTGGTTGGCGCTTTCCCATCAGCCTGTGTTTGGCCTTGGGAGGCTGCTTGCAGGGAAGGGGATGGTGAGAGATAAGGGAACCCACAGGTGGACGTCCTTTGATGTTTGCCTCCATGATGGACTGTGGATTCTGGTGCCAGGAAGCCGAGGAGTTGGGATCTGGGAAGCTTCAGCTTCTTGATATTCTCTGGATACTGGTTTCCCTGTAATAAACTTCAAGGATACAAAGGTTCAAGAGACCGATATTCACATATGAATGTAACATAGAGAAGCAGGGAAAGAAGATGTTCGCTTTTGGCTTTCTACTCATATATGCTGGGTTTAATGTAGGGGAACTGGCACCAGGGCTAGCATCAGTCTTGGCGGGCAGCCCTGCTCCTGAGACACTGACCATGTCCAGCGGGTTGTAGTGGTGGATGGTGGTGGCAGAGCCGATCTGGCCCAGCCCTGCAGGGTGGCGGGTGGCAGTGGCTGTGTGGAGCTTGGTCCAGATCCACAGGGAGTGGAAGCCACAGGTCCAGGACCTGATGCCCTTCCCAGGACCACCAGGCGACAGGTTTTAAAGATACATTTACATCAGATTTTTAAAAATCTCATTACAAATACGTGTCTGCATTTGGTGACAATTGGAGGAGACAAAACACAGGGAAGGTGGCTCTCCTTCCCTCTGCTCTTCTCAAGCCCCTGCCCCCTGGGCCCTCTGAAGAGATCTCAGGTGCCTCGTGGTCTTATGTGTCCCTCCTGGATTCCCTGTTCAAAGTCCCTTCAACCCCTGCCTCCTGTCCCACCCCCTCTATGGGGCCAGTGGGAGGTCCCCTTTGCTTCTCTGGAGTCTCCTTCTCTGTTATTATCAGTGAGCTGCCCTCTGACCCCAGGGGAGAGATTTCTGGTCAGGAGTTGGGGGTGTTTTGCGTGGGGGCAGACATGGTGGTCCGGGAGCCTTTGTCAGGCGGGGCTTTTGTACGGGGCATAGCAGTAAGCACCACTACAGGATTGTCACTGTGACACAGGCCCCCGCAAAATCCTCCTGCCCGGCCCTGTGCCCTCTCCACCCCTGCTGGCTTGGGACTGGCTCTGGGTTGACAGCCTGTGTTTCCAGTGGTTTCTGCTCTGAAACTCCGGGTGAGTGCGGGATGACCTGCCTGAGCCTCCGTGGGTCCAGAGGTGGCTCTGCACGGGGCCTCCTACGTTCACTGACTGGCGAGCCCTGGGGGCCATGGCCCTGGTGTAGAAGGGGGTTGTTTGAACATGAGGAACACCCAGCTCTCCAGGGCAGGCGGCCCTGGTGTCCACTGAGGCCCGTGTGGCGACTGGTTTCCCCGGCTCGGGGTCTGGCGGTTTCCGTTCTGCTCTCTGGGCCCCTCTCAGAAACTGTCCCTGGCATGGCCAGTGTGGCTCTGCCTCCCCCACCCCCGTCTCATCTCTGCTGGAATTTGCTGCTGGGGCTGGTGTTCCAACCCTCAACGTTTCCCGTCCACAGGCACCAGGGCACAGCCAGCTTCTTCCTGGGGCCCACACCCCATGGCCCAGGTGTCTCCCTGGTCTGGGTGTCTCTGAGATCAACCTTCCTGGACACTTTCACTCCCCAGCTCCGGGTAAGTGTGGCCTTCCTCCCCAGAGACTCTTGCGGGGTGCCCACGGCCAGGGTACCTCGCCCCTTAGAGCACCTTGTGTGCTCCGACAGCCTCAGCCTGCATCTTGGAGCTGGAGCTGGGGCTGTCTGCCGTCCGCACAGCTGCCCGCCTGAGGGGCAAGGGCTTCCCATAGCGGTTGCAGTGAGGTCTGCTGACCAGAGGACTGCGCCTGCCCATTCAGACGGGATTCCAGACCTCCTGATGTGCTGGTGCCTTTGGGGGGGCAATCAGGCAGGCTGGGTCCCCCCGACAGGCCCAGGAGGTGGATGCACAGGTGAGTCCAGGGCCAGGCCTGCAGTCTTCAAGCTGGCTGTGAGGACAGGTCTTGGCCTGAGGGAGGAGGCCTGTGAGGGGCTCGGTGATGGCCCTGCAGCCTAGGATGCTAATAGCGTGGGCTCTGAGTCCCTGGGCCCTTGTCGTCCAGGGCAGGCCTTCACTCAGTAGCGGTCAGGGGCTTCAGCGTTAGTCAAAGTGGTGGAAATAGATTGATTCAGTCACTAGTGACGGCAGGGACAGGGTGAGCTGCATCCGGGTTTGCACAGAGGACACGGGCGTGTTAGAGGGAGAGTGAGGGGGCAGGGAGGGGGCGAGCGGGGCTCCAGTGAGGAGTCAGGAAGGGTGGTCCCTGTAGACGCCACGAGGACACAGTGTCCACTGGCCGGCAATGAAGAGTCAGCTCCTGTCCTCACAGAGACTGGGGGCCGAGGTCCCATCCTTCCTGGTGATTCCGTCTCTGAGGAGGGGGTCTCAGTCCTAGATGGAGCTGCTCCTGGGTTGTGGGAGACACAGGCTCCTCAAAGGGCAGAGGCAGGATTCTCAGGAAATGCTCTGAGGAAGGGGGGCCGGGGCTGTCAGGTGTTGGCTGGAACCAAGGGCAGATTCTCCCGGCAGCTCTGGGCTTTCTGAGGCTGGCCTTTCAGGGGGCCTGGGGTCTTCCTGGGGATGCAGGCTTGGGCTGCAGAAGCCGTGCTGTGGTGTGGTCGTCTCTTGGTGCAGGGGTCTGGATGGAGTCTCCCGGGACGGGGCTCTGTGGTCTCGGTGCACACACAGCACAGCCTGGCTGTCACGAGAGGCCTCGGGTTCCAGCCTTCAGGGGATTGAGGCTTGGAAGGGGGTGTTGCAGGAGGACTGAGCTGTGGGCAGGACCTCAGAGAGTTTTGCTGAGGGGCTCCTAGGGCCGGGGACAGGCAGGGCTGACCCTCAAGCCCTTTGGGGGAAAAGTTGTCACCAGGACGGATGACCACTCAAGTGTGGGTGTGCAGTGTAGTGGAAGTGTGATGGACACGTCCCAGCACCAGGGTCTCTGAGGCTGGGGCAGCTGCCGCTCATTTTGCGAGTGGGCTCCTGGTTAGAAGCTAGGTCCTCAGAGCAGGGTTGGGCAGGAGGTGTGGGTGGGCCCCTCCTCCGAGGGGCTTCCCCTGAAGGCCACTCATTGTGGGTGGATATCTAGCATGGTGTCCCCCCTGGCAATGACCTCAGCGAGACACCCCTTGACCAAGAGCCTGCACAACGCCCCTCCTGGGGGAGAGGCCCCTGGAGCCCTCTGGGGCCAGGCAGGAACGGGACCCATCTGCCTTGGGATCCACAGATGACTGGGAGGTGCTCCCACCCCTCATCAACCCTGACCCGCCTCACTCATCAGTCGAGCTCCAAAGCAGCTGAGCACAGTCCTAGCTCTAGCGTCCTCTCCTGTCAGCCTCCCTGAGGGCCTCTGGGGGTCCTTTTGGGAGCTTGACCTCTGACGGTTTGCCCGGTGCGGGCTCTGTCCTTCCTGATTTCTTTGGCTGGTGGTGTTGAGAGCCAAGTTGGTCTCTGCCAGGTTAGCAGACTCTGGGTGTGTGTCTGTGGGGTCAGTGTGGTCACCTCAGAGCCCTTTGAAGCCCCCCTGTGGGTGAGGGCTGTTCTTCGACTCGAGCCCATGGGCTGCGTGGTTGGGAGCAGCCCCTCCTGGCCTTGAGGCCCCGTGGATCTGGGCAGGTTTTTGCTGCCGGGTCTGCCACTGTGGTCGTCATAGTAACTATCATAGTCACACAGTAGGAAGGTCCTCGACAAAAAGCCCTGCATGAGGCAGGAAGGGCCCCTCCTTGCCAGAGGCCCCTTGTCCCCCACTGAAGTGGGGAAAGAAATAAGCCTCCATAGGAGCTGGCACAGGGGCCATATGGGCGCCCCACGTCCTTTTAGGGTCCAGGCAGAGCTGGTCTAAGAAAGTGCCCCAGAACGCATCCCCCTCTCCTGCGGGTGGGCTCACTCGGGCTGGGGGTCTGGATCCGGCTGAGGACTGGCCTGGGGGAGGGTGTCCATCCCTGGAAGCTCCTGTGTCCCACTGTGCAGTGAGGGTCCTCGGTGGGCCCCCTGGGAGCTCCAGTACTGGCCAGGCCAACAGAGCCGCTGGTCTCTGGGGTGGACGGTCCAGCCAGACCAGTCCCAGGGATGTGGGAACATGGGTCCACCCTTCCTCCTGGAAGGAACATTTCCAAATTCAAATTCATTTAGCTGCCCCTGAAAGGGAGCCCCGGACACCTTCCTGGTACCCAAGGACAGGGCCCCAATACACTTGGGGCAGCACGTGGGGACCCAGTGCTGTGGGATGTGGGTGGTGCGAGGCACAGGGTACGGTTAATGTGTCCAGGTGCCCTAATGGCCGCAGGGTGGGGTCAATGCCAGCTCTCAGGGGACAGCCCCAACTTCGTGTTGTCCCTGCCCAGCCAGGGGGTTCACAGGTCCTGGCAGACTGGGGTCTCTGTGCCTTCCAGCCCTGACCCCATGTGTCTTGAGGGAGGGAGCTTCCCGAGCTGCTGTGCAGATGCCAGTGGACAGTGGCCTTGGGGACCTCCTAGTTTGGGAGGGCCTTCAGAGGTGTGAGGGAGGACTGCCTGAGATTTGGGAGACTTTGGCTCATTGGTTTCACGGTCTGATGGACTTGGACAGGGGCTTGGCGGTGGTGACTGCCGCTGTGTCGGGGAAGCATGCAGTTGTGGGCTGTCCCTGTCCTGTCACCCCAGTGGTCTTGGGATCCAGCTGCACCAGTGTGGGAGTCATCACACCATGGGCTAGTCACTGGTGATGGTGTCTGCCTCTCAAGGACTCTCAAATCTGATGGATTTTGACAGGGGCCTGGCGGTGGCAACTGCAGCTGTGTCAGGGAAGCGTGGGGGTTGTGGGCTGTCCCTGTGCCTGTCACCCCAGCGGGTTTGTGTTCTGGCTGCACTGTTGTGGGAATCAGCACACCTCTTGGATGTGGCCCCCTTCAAAATCCTGGGGACAGTGTCACTGCCTTGTGAGGGCAGTGCTGAGGCTTGGGCTGCGGGGACGGGGTTTTTGATGGGTGCTGTGACACTGTGGTCATAATAAGCATAACCAGAAGCGTAATACCACAGTGACACAGACCCACCCCCTAACCACTCCCAAGGGTGGGGTGGGTGGGAATTTGGGACATAGAGGCTGACCTGTGGATGGAGGCAGAGCCCCAGGGAGGCTGTGTGGTGGGCTCAGCATGCGTGTGCTGTTGGGAGCACAGGGAGACCCCTCCCAGCAGGTGAAGGGCAACCACACTCAGCTCTGTCCTGAGCCTCCGCGGCCACGTCGGGCTGGCGTCTGCACCCATTTTGAAACCCAAGCCCACTGTGACGGCCACTGGGTTGATTCATTGTCCCCAGACTGTGGGTGGGTCACCTTGGGGCCAACCGGTGCCTCCCACCCAGGAGGCCAGTGGTGGCAGCAGGCAGGAGTCATTATTCTTGATGCCGCTGACCAGGGCTTTGTGTCCAAATTGTGCTCCTGGTCCTGAGAGGGCCACTGAAGGAACCACAGAAGCCTTTGCTCTGCCTGGACACGGGCCTCTGGCTCTGCCTCGAGCCAAGCACAGCCTCACTGGCCGTCTCTCCTCGCCTCCCCCTGTGGGCTCTGCTGTCTAAAGCCTGTGTGGAATTCACGGCCGTGGTGACGGAGACCTCAGTGATTCTCTGGGAGGCCTGCTCTTCCCTGGATGCAGCTTTAGTCCAGTCCGGTCCCAGCAGGGCCTGAAGCAGGTGCAGGGGAGGAGGCCCAGGTGTGGGGAGGACCAGGTGTCTCTCCTGCCCGACCCCACAGCCCCTCTGCTCTGCCTGCCGGGGTCCGCGCTGGAGCGTCCAGAGCCCCCGATGAGGGGCACGTTTGCTGGGGCAGCACAGGGCCCTGCCTTCCTGAGCACATACGTCCCCCCTGAACCCTGCCTGCTCCAGGCCTGGATCACGGCTGAGTCTGGCCTCTTTAGGCCCCTCTGGGCTGGACTCCGTGGTGATTTGGGGTGACTGTCCATCAGCAGGCCCACCAGCTCTGGTTTGTTCAGGGGCGTTTTCCTTTGGAGCAGGGATGCTGGTCCCTATCCATTTCCCCCTAGAACCACCCGAAGCTTCCAGAGAGTGCCGGAATCTGTGGGGGATGGCCTGGTCAGTGTTGGCGTCTGTGGGGGATGCCCGGGGCCGGGGTACTGTTTGTTTTTCTCAAATTCCCCAGGAGGTCCTGGAGCCAGAGGGCTGGCCCTTTGCTGGGACCCCACCCTGCCGGCCCGTGTCTCTGAGGGTCTTCAGGCCTGGGGAACGAATCCGCTTCAGAATTCTGCCTCCTCCATACCCGGTGTCCCCGCCCACGGCCATGCTGTGTCTTTGCTCCTTAGTCTCAGCAGTGTTGCTCCTGGGACCCTGGCCCATGTCCCCCGGGTGGTGGTGGCTGTGTGGAGCCTGGGTCCAGCCCCGCATGGGGTGGAAGCCACAGGTTCAGGACCTGGTGCCCTTCCCAGCACCGACAGGAGGTAAGTTTTAAAGATACATTTATATCAGATGCTAAAAAAATGTCATTGCAAACGTGTGTCTGCATGTGGTGACAATTTGGGGACATAAAGCACAGGGGAGGCCGCTCTCCTTCCCTCTGCTCTTCTCATGCCCCCCCGGGACCCTCATCAGAGACCCCATGCTGCCTCATGTTCTTAGGTGTCCTTCCTGGATTCCCTGTGCAAGTCCCTTACCCCTGCCTGCTGTCCCCCCTCCTTTATGGGGCACGAGGTCCCCCTTTGTTCTCTGGAGTCTCCTTCTCTGTTATAATCAGGGAGCTTCCCTCTGACCCCGGGGTAGAGATTTCTGGTCAGGAGCCGGGTGTGTTTTGCATGGGGAGGGACACGGTGGCCCCAGGGGCCTGTGCTGGGTGGAGCTTTTGGACGGGGCTGTGTCACTGTGGGTGTAGCAGTAACTACCACTCCAGTACTCTCACGGTGACACAGGCCCCCACAAAATCCTCCCGCCTGGCCCAGTGTCCTCTCCACCCCTGCTGGCTTGGGAGGGCTCTGGGGGACAGCCTGCATTTCCAGTGATTGCTGCTCTGAAACTCGGGGTGAGTGGGGGATGACCCGCGGGAACCTCCCCGGGTCCAGAGGCGGTTTTGTACAGGGCCCCCTGCATTTGCTGGCTGGCGAGCCCCGGGGGCCATGGCCCTGGGGTAGGAGGGGGAGTGGAGGTGGACGAGAAACACCTGGCTCTCCAGTGCAGGCTGTCCACCAAGGCGATCTCTGGGCCCCTCTCAGAGATTGTCCTTGGCGTGGCCAGCTACGGTCTGCCTGCCCCACCCTCGTCTCTTCTCTGCTGGAATTTGCTGATGGGGCTGGTGTTCCACCCTGAGAGGTTTCCGGTCCACAGGGGCCTGGGCGCGGCTGACTTCATCCTGAGAGGCTGGCTCTCAGGGGTGGGCATGTGGAGCCTCCCCGCCTCCTCTCTCTGCGCCTGGCTCGGCGGGGCCCGCACCCCATGGCACAGGTGTCTCCCTGCTCTGGGTGTCTCTGAGATCAACCTTCCTGGACGCTTGCATTCCCCAGCTCCGGGTGGGTGTGGCCTTCCTCTCCAGAGACTCTGCTGCTCCCCACCCCCGCTGGGACATCTCCTGCCGAGGGCACCTCGTGTGCTCAGGCAGCCTCAACCTTCGCCCTGGGAGCTGCAGCCCTGGCTGCCTGTCGTCTGCAGCACTGCCCTCCCAGGGGGCAAGGGGGTTCCCAGAGCGGCTGCACTGAGGTCTGCTCTCCAGATGGGTCTGTATGCCTCTTCACGTAGGATTCCTGGGCTCCTGAGCTCCCTGGTGCCAGCGGTGGGTGAGCAGGTGGGCTGGGACAGAGTTCCCTGGGCCTGGTCCCTGGGATCTCGGTGTGGACACACAGACACAGCATGGGTGTCATGCGATGCCTTGTGTTCCAGCCTTCAGGGCTCCTAGCTCTGGGAGGCGGTGTTGCAGGAGGACCGAGCTGTGGGTGGGACCACAGAGGGGTTTCCGGAGGGGCTCCCAGAGCCGAGGGCAGGCAGGGCTGATCCTCAAGCCCCTTTGGTGGAAAGTTGTCACCAAGACTGATGACCACTCAAGATTAGTTGAAGTGTGAGGGACCCGTCCCAGCACTGGGGTCTCTGAGGCTGGGGCAGCCGCCGCTGCATTCTTGGGGGCGGGCGCCTGATTAGGAGTCGGGTCCTCAGTGACGGGTTCAGCAGGAGGTGTGGGTGGGCCGGCTCTTCCGAGGGGCTCTCCCTGGAGAGAAACTCACTGTGGGCGGATATCTAGCACGGTGCCCCCCCTGACAATGACCTCAGGGAGACATCCCTCGACCAAGAGCCTGCGCAAGCCCCCTCCTGGGGGAGAGGCCCCTGGAGCCCTCTGGGGCCAGACCAGGAACGGCACCCACCTGCCTCGGGATCCACAGATGATTGGAAGGTGCTCCCACCCCCCACAAACCCTGACCCGCCTCTCATCAGTTGAGCTCCTATGCATTCAAGGACAGTCTCAGCTCCAGTGTCGGCTCCTGTCAGTCCCCCCGAGGGCCTCTGTGGGTCCAGTTGGGAGCTTGACCTCTGACGGCTTGCCCGGTGCAGGCTCTGTCCTTCCTGATTCCTTTAGCCGGTGGTGTTGAGAGCAGGACGGTTTCTGCCAACTTGCCAGACTCCCGGTGTGTGGCTGCGGGGTCAGCATGATCACCCCAGAGCCTTTTGTAGCCCCCAGTTGTGGATGAGGCTGTGGCTGGACATGAGCCCAGGGGCTGAGTAGGTGGGAGCGGCCCTGGAGGTCGAGGATCTGGGTTCTGAGCCTTGGGAGCAGCCTCTCCTGGCCTTGAGGCCCTGCGGATCCCAGGAGGTTTTTGCTGCTGGGTCTGTCACTGTGGTAGTAGCTGTAGCTATCATAGTTACACAGTAGGAAGGACCTTGACAAAAAGCCCCGTGTGTGGCCCGAGGGCCCCCTCCCTGCCGGAGACCCAAGTCCAGGAGTCCAGTGGGGCCCATGTACACAGGAGCCCAGTGCGTCCTTCTCCTCCATCACCCTTAGCAGGTGCGGTAGTCTATCTGCCCTGTCTCCCCAGGAAGGGCATGCATGCCCCCACTGAAGGGGAACAGAAACAAGCCTCCATGGGTGTGGGCCCAGGGCCATGGGGGGTACCCCAAGTCCTTTTAGGGTCCTGACTGAGCTGGGCTGAGGGACTGCCCCAGAGGGTGGCTCCGTGTCCTGCAAGTAGTCTCACACAGGCTCGGGGTCCGTGTCTGGTTCCGGCCGAGGACTGGCCTGGGGGAGGGTGTCCCTTCCTGGAAGCTCCTTGTGTTGAGTGTGCAGTGGGGGTCCTTGGCGGGCCCCCTGGGGAGGTCTGGTTGGGAGCAGACTGAGAAGGCTGCTGGGCTCTGGGGTGGACAGTCCAGCCAGGCCGGACCTAGGGACATGGCACATGAGTCCATCCCTCCTCCTGGAAAGAACATTTCCAAAGTCAAATTCAATCAGCCCACCCTGAAGGCAAGCCCTGCCCACTTGCCTGGTACCCAGAGGGCAGGGCCTCAACCTGCTTGGGGCAGGACATGGAGAATGGATGGTATGGGGTGTGGGGTTCTCTGGGGTGCAGAGTGATGTGGGATATGGGGGTCTGACGTATGGGATGCGGTGGGATTTGGGTGGTGGGGGGTGCACATTGGCATGGGGTACTGGTAATGGCCAGGAGGCCCAACGGCTGCAGGGTGGGTGTAGTGCCAGCTCACAGGGTCCAGCCCTACCTTCATGTTGTCCTTGCCCATCCAGGGGTTCTCACAAGGTCCTGGCAGAGTGGGGTCTCTGTGTTTTCAGCCATGTCCCCCACTTGTCCCAAAGGAGGGAGCTTCCCAAACTGCCGGCTGGACCACAGTGGACAGTGGCCTTGGGGGACGACAGCAGAGGGAGGTCTGGCTGAGATTTGGGTGGCTTTGGCTCATTGGTTTCACGGTCCGATGGACTTGGACAGGGGCCTGGCGTTGGCGACTGCCACCAGGTCAGGGAAGCGTAGGGGTTGTGGGCCATCCCTGTGCCTGTTGCCCCAGAGGATTTGGGTTCCGGCTGCACTGCTGTGGGAGTCACCACACCCCTGGGTTTTGTTCCTGTTCAAAATCCTGGGGACGGCGTCACTGCCTCGTGAGGGCAGGGCCGAAGCTTGGGCTGCAGGGACAGAGTTTTTTTTTTGTGGGGAAGACCAGCCCTGAGCTAACATCTGTTGTCAATCCTCCCCTTTTTGCTGAGGAAGACCGGCCCTGGGCTAACATCCGTGCCCATCTTCCTCTACTTTATATGGGACGCCGCCACAGCATGGCTGACAGGCAGTGCGTCACAGGTGCCCGGGATCCGAACTTGCGAACCCTGGGCTGCCAATCGCGAACTAAACTGCTGCTCCACCGGGCGGCCCCTGCAGGGACAGAGTTTTTGATGGCCGCTGTGATGCTGTGGTAGGTACAGGTATACCCAGAACAGTAATCCCACAGTGGCACAGACCCACCCCCTAACCCTTCTGAGGGGCAGGGTGAGTGGGAACCTGGGACATAGAGCCTGACCGGTAGATGGAGGCAGAGCCCCAAGGAGGCTGTGGGGTGGCCTCAGCATGCGTGTCCTGCTGGGAGCACAGGGAGACCCCTCCCGCAGGTGGAGGCAACCACACTCAGCTCTGTCCTGAGGCTCCGTGGCCACGTCGGGTTGGCGTCTGTACCACTTTTGGAGCCCAACCCTGCTGTGACGGCCGCTGGGTTGATACATTGTCCCCAGACTGTGAATGGGTCACCTTGGGGCCAGCAGGTGCCTCTCTCTCAGGAGGCTGCAGGTGGCTGCAGGCAGGAGTCATTATTCTTGCTGCTGCTGACCCTGGGGCTCTGGGTCCAAACTGTGCTTCTGGTTCTGTGAGGGCGACTAAGAGAATGACACCAGAGTTTACTTAACCTGGACATAGGCCTCTGGTTCTGCCTCGCGCTAAGCATGGCTTTACTGGCCATCTCTCCTCGCCTCCCTCTGTGGGCTCTGTCTTGTCTAAACCCTGCGTGGAATTCACAGCTGTGGTGACGGAGACCTCAGTGATTCTCCAGGAGGCCTGCTCTTCCCTGGGTGCAGCTTCAAGCCTATCGGGTTGCAGCAGGGCCTGAAGCAGGTGCAGGGGAGGAGGCCCAAGTGCAGGGGAGGCACAGGTGTTTCTCCTGCCCGACCCCACAGCCCCTCTGCTCCGCCTGCCTGGGGGTCCCTGCTGGAGCATCTGGAGCCCCTGTGAGGAGGATGTTGGCTGGGGCAGCACAGGGCCCTGCCTTCTGGAGCACACACGTCCCTCCTGAGCCCTCGCTGCTCCAGGCCTGGAGCACGACCGAATCTGAGCCTCTTTAGGCCCCTCTGGTGATTGTGGGTGACTGCCCATCATCAGGCCCACCAGCTCTGGTTTGTACAGGGGCGTTTTCTGTCTGGGGCAGGGAAGCTGGTCCATATCTAGTCCACCCTCAGAACCACCAGGAGCTTCCAGAGGGTGCTGGCACCTGTTAAGAATATCCCAGCAGAGTGATGGCATTTGTTTCTCTCAAGTTCCCCGGATATCCACGAGCTGCAGGGCTGGCCCTTTGCTGGGACCCCACCCTGCCAGCCCATGTCTGTGAGGGTCTTCAGGCCTGGGGAACGAATCCACTTCAGAATTCTGCCTCCTCCATACCTGGTGTCCCTGCCCACGGCCATGCTGTGTCTTTACTCTTTGGTCTCAGCAGGTGCTGCTCCTGGGACCCTGGCCCGTGTCCCTCAGGTGGCAGTGGTGGGTGGGAGGTTGCGGGTAGCAGGGTGGAACCCAGTGGCCACCCCTGCAGTGGGTGAAAGCCCCAGTTCCAGGACCTGGTGCCCTTCCCAGCACCGCCAGGAGATAAGTTTTAAACGTGCATTTACATCAGATTTAAAAAAATGTCATTGCAAACGCGTGTCTGCACGTGGTGACAATTTGAGGACACAAAGCACAGGGGAGGCCGCTCTCCTTCCCTCTGCTCTTCTCACGGCCCCGGAACCTCCCCAGGGGTCTCAGGCCCCCTCATGGTCTTAGGTGTCCCTCCTGGGATTCCCTATGCAAAGTCCCTTACCCCCTGCCTGCTGCCCCCCCTCCTTTATGCCCAGCGGGAGGTCCCCTTTGCTTCTCTGGAGTCTCCTTCTCTGTTATAATCAGTGAGCTGCCCTCTGACTCCAGGGGAGAGATTTCTTGGTCAGGAGCTGGGTGTGTTTTGCACGGGGAGGGACACGGTGGCCCCAGGGGCCTGTGTTGGGTTGAACTTTTGGACGGGGCTGTGTCACTGTGGATGTACCAGTAACCACCACTACAGTATTGTCACGGTGACATATGTCCCCAGAAAATTCTCCCACCCATTTCTGTGCTGTCTCCACCCCTGCCGGCTTGGGGCCAGCTCTGTGGGGACAGCCTGTGTTTCCAGTGGTTTCTGCTTTGAAACTTGGGGTGAGTCAGGGATGACCTGCCCTAGGCTCCACGGATCCAGAGGCGGCTCTGCACAAGGCCTCCTGAGTTTACTGGCTGGCAAGACCTGGGGCCCATGGTCCTGGTGTAGGAGGGGCATTGGAGGTGGACGAGGAACACCCAGCTCTCCAGCACAGGTGGGCCTGGTGTCTACCACTGTCCATGTGGCAGCCGGTTTCCCCAGCTCAGGGTTCTGGCTGTTTCTGTTCTGCTGTCTGGGCCCCTCTCAGAAACTGTCCCTGGCATGGCCATCGAGGGTCTGCCTCCCCCACCCCCGTATCTTCTCTGCTGGAATTTGCCAGTGGGGCTGGTGTTCCATTCCTCAACGTTTCCAGTGGACAGTGGTTGGGCACACCACTTCATCCTGAGAGGCCGGCTCTCAGGGGTGGGCCCGAGGAGATTCGCCACCTCCTCCCTCTGTGCCTGGCTCGGCGGGGCCTGCACCTCATGGCACAGGTGTGTCCCTGGTCTGGGTGTCTCTGAGATCAACCTTCCTGGACACTTGCATCCCTGGCACCGGGTGAGTGTGGACTTCCTCCCCCAGAGACTCTCGGGCCCAACGTCCTCTCTCTGGGGCACCTCCCGCCGAGGGCACCTCGTGTGCTCAGATGGCCTCAGCCTGGGTTCTGGGAGCTGGAGCCCTGGCTGCTCACCATGCACAGTGCTGCCCTCCCAAGGGGCAAAGGGGTTCCCAGAGTGGCTGCAGTGAGGTCTGCTGGCCAGACTTGGACAGATTTCCAGAGCTCCCAGTGTGCTGGTGCCTTTGTGGGGGGAGCAGGTGGGCTGGGTCCCCCCAGCAGGCCCAGGGAGGTGGATGCCTGGTGAGTACAGAGCCTGGCCAGGAGCCTTTGAGCTGGCTGTGGGGACTGGACTTTGTCTTTGTCGGAGGGAGCAGCCTGTGAGGGGTCGGGGATGGCCCTGCATCCTGGGACGCTAATAGCATGAGCTCTGAGTCCCTGGGCCCTTGCTCCCAGGGCAGGCGTCCATTCAGTGGCCGTCAGGGGCTTCAGCGTTAGTCAAAGTGGTGGAAACAGATTAATCAGTCACTATTGACAGCAGGGGCAGGGTGAGCTGCATCCGGGTTTGCAGAGGTCACGGGCGTGTTAGAGGGAGAGTGAGGGGGCAGGGAGGGGGCGAGCGGGGCTCCAGTGAGGAATCAGGAAGGGTGGTCCCTGTAGACGCCACAAGGCCGCTGTGTCCGCTGGCCGGCAATGAATAGTCGGCTCCTGTCCTCACAGAGACTGGGGGCCGAGGCCCCATCCTTCCTGGTGATTCCGTCTCTGAGGAGGGGGTCTCAGTCCTGGATGGAGCTGCTCCTGGGTTGTGGGAGACACAGGCTCCTCAAAGGGCAGAGGCAGGATTCTCAGGAAATGCTCCGAGGAAGGGGACCGGAGCTGTGTCAGGTGTTGGCTGGAACCAGGGGCAGATTCTCCCGGCAGCTCTGGGCTTTCTGAGGCCGGCCTTTCATGGGGCCTGGGGTCTTCCTGGGGATGCAGGCTTGGGCTGCAGAAGCCGTGCTGGAGTGTGGTCATCTCTTGGTGCAGGGGTCTGGACGGAGTCTCCCGGGACGGGGCTCTGTGGTCTCGGTGCACACACGGCACAGCCTGGCTGTCACGAGAGGCCTCGGGTTCCAGCCTTCAGGGGATTGAGGCTTGGGAGGGGGTGTTGCAGGAGGACTGAGCTGTGGGCGGGACCTCAGAGGGATTTCCTGAAGTGTTCCCAGGGCCGGGGACAGGCAGGCCTGAGCCTCAAGCCCTTTTGGAGAAAACTTGTCACCAGGACAGATGACAACTCTGGTGAGGGTGTGCAGTGTAGTGGAAGCGTGACGGACACGTCCCAGCACCGGGGTCTCTGAGGCTGGGGCAGCTGCTGCTGTTCTCGGGGGTGGACACCTGGTTAGGAGCCAGGTCCTCAGTGCCGGGTTGGGCAGGAGGTGTGGGGCGGCCACTCCTCCGAGGGCTTTCCCTGGAGAGAAACTCACTGTGGGTGGATATCTAGCACGGTGCCCTCCTGGCAATGACCTCAGGGAGACATCCCTCGACCAAGAGCCTGCACAGCCCACTCCTGGGGGAGAGGCCCCTGGAGCCCTCTGGGGCCACGCCAGGAAAGGCACCCACCCGCTTCGAGATCCACAGACGACTGGGAGGTGCTCCCAACCCCATCAACCCTGACCCGCCTCTCATTAGTTGAACTCCTATGCATTCGAGGACAGTCTCAGCTCCAGTGTCGGCTCCTGTCAGTCTCCCTGAGGGCCTCTGAGGGTCCTGTTGGGAGCTTGACCTGTGACAGTTTGCCCGGCGCAGGACAGTTTGTCCTTCCTGATTCCTTTGGCCGGTGATGTTGAGAGCAGGGCGGTTTCTGCCAACTTGCCAGCCTCCGGGGTTGTGGCTGCGGGGTCAGCATGGTCACCCCAGAGCCCTTTGTAGCCCCCAGCCGTGGATGAGGTTGTGCCTGGACATGAGCCCATGGGCTGAGTGGTTAGGAGCGGCCCTGGAGGCTGAGGGTCTGGGTTCTGAGCCTTGGGAGCAGCCCCTCCTGGCCTGGAGGCCCCAGTGGATCCCAGCAGTTTTCTGCTGCCAGGTCTGTCACTGTGGTCGTAGTTATAGCAACTCTTTAATACAGTAGGAAGGACCTTGACAAAAAGCCCTGTGTGTGTCAGGATTCCTTGTGGCTGGAGGCACCTGGCCCAGGCGTCCTATGGGGCCATTCCACACAGGTGCCAGTGCATCTGTCTCCACCACCATGGTGAGCAGGTGCAGTGGCCTTGTCGCCACTCCCAGCCCCTGTCTCCCCATGAAGGGCGTGGATCACACCCCACTGAAGGGGTGGACAGAAGCAAGTCTCCATAGGTCTGGGCACAGGGCCATGGGGGGCACCCCAAGTCCTTTTATGGTCCAGGCAGAGCTGGGCTGAGGGATCTGCCCCAGTGGGCCACCCCTTCTCCTGCAGGTGGTCTCACATAGACTCAGGGTCTGTGCCCCGATCTGGCCAACAACTGTCCATTCCTGGAAGCCCCTCATGTCCGAGTGTGCAGTGAGGGTCCTTGGTGGGCTCCCCAAGGAGGCCAAGAGGGCCGCTGGGTCTGAGGTGGATGGTCCAGCCTGACTGGTCCCAGGGACGTGGAGGCATGTCTCCACCCCTCCTCCTGGAAGGAACGTTTCCAAAATCAAGTTCAATCAGCTGCACCTGAAGGGGAGTTCAGCCCACCTTTCTAGTACCCACAGGCCAGGGCGCCAACTTGCTGGGGGCAGCACATGGGCAACGGCTGGTGTGGGGCTGGGGTGCTGTGGGGTACTGGTGTTGTATGGCGTGGGGTGTCGTGGAATGTGGGGTGTTGGGAGTACGGGATTCGTAGAGTACAGGGTGGTGTAGGGTGCAGAGTGCTGTGCAGTGTGGGATTTGGTGTCTGGGTGATGTGAGGCTGGGTGGTGCAGGGCACACAGTGGGGTGGGGTATGGGTGGTGTGGCCAGGTTGCCCAGTGGTCACAGGGTGGGGGCTGTGCCAACTCACAGGGGCAGCTCCACATTCGTGTTGTCCCTGCCCAGCCAGGGGGCCTCACAGGTCCTGGCAGAGTGGGGTCTCTGTGCCTCCCAGCTCTGACCCCACGTGTCCTGAGGGAGGGAGCTTTCTGAGTTGCTGGATAGATGCCAGTGGACAGTGGCCTTGGGGACCCCCTGATCTGGGAGGGCCAGCAGGGGTGCCCCTCGGAGGGAGGTCTGGCTGAGTTTTGGATGGCTTGAGCCTGTTGGTTTCATGGTCCAATGGAGTTGGACAGTGGCCTGGTGGTGGTGACTGTGGCCGTGTCGGGAAGTGTGGGGGTTGTGGGCCGTCCCTGTCCTGTAGCCCCAGTGGGTGGAGTCACTGTACCCCTGGGATGTGGCCCTGTTCAAAATCCTGGGGGTAGTGTCACTGCCTCGTGAGGGCAGGACCAAGGCTCAGGCTGTGGGGACGGGGTTTTTGATGGGCACTGTGATGCTGCGGTAGTATAATTATATGTAGAATAGTAATCCCACAGTGACACAGACCCACCCCCAAACTCCTCTGAGGGGCAGGGGGGTGGGAACATGGGACATAGAGCCTGACCGGTAGATGGAGGCAGAGCCCCGGGGAGGCTGTGTGGTGGCCTCAGCATGCGTGTCCTGCTGGCAGCACGGGGAGACCCCTCCCTGCAGGTGGAGGCAACTACGCTCAGCTCTGTCCTGAGGCTCCGCGGCCACGTCGGGCTGGTGTCAGTGCCCATTCTGGAGCACAACCCCTCTGTGATGGCCTCTGATATATTGTCCCCAGACTGTGGATGGGTCACTTTGGGGCCAGAAGGTGCCTCCCACCCAGGAGGCCAGAGCTGGCATCAGGCAGGAGTCATTATTCTTGGTGCCGCTGACCCTGGTGCTCTGTGTCCAAATTGTGGTCCAGGTCCTGTGAGTGCCACTGAAGGAGCAGCACCAGCCTTTGCCCCACCTGGGCACAGGCCTCTGGCTCTGCCTCCGGCTGAGCACAGCCTCACTGGCCATCTCCCCTCGCCTCCCTCTGTGGATCTGTCCTCTCTAAAGCCTGTGTGGAATTCACGGCCGTAGTGAAGGGACCTCAGTGGTTCTCCGGGAGGCCTGCTCTTCCCTGGATGCAGCTTTAGGCCTATTGGGTTCCAGCAGGGCCTGAAGGGGATGCCAGGAAGGAGGTACAGGTGTGGGGAGGCCCAGATGTCTGTCCTACCTGACCCCACAGCCCCTCTGCTCTGCCTGCCTGGGCATCCCTGCTGGGGCTTCTGGAGCCCCTGTGAGGTGGACGTTGGCGGGGGCAGCGCAGGGCCCTGCCTTCCCGAGCACACACGTCCCTCCTGAATTCTTGTGGCTCCAGGCCTGGAGCACGGCCGAGTCTGAGTCTCTTTAGGCCCCTCAGTGGCTTGGACTCCATGGTGATTGTGGGTGACTGACCATCATCAGGCCCACCAGCTCTGGTTTGTACAGGGGTATTTTCCGTCTGGGGCAGGGATGCTGGCCCATATCTAGTCTCCCCTCAGAACCACCCAGAGCTTCCAGAGAGTGGTGGCACCTGTTGGGGATGCCCAGGGCTGGGGTAGATGTCTGTTTTCCTCAAGATCCCCAGGATTTCCTGGAGCCAGAGGACAGGCCCTTTGCTGGGATCCCCACCTGTAGGCCCATGTCCCTGAAGGTCTTCAGGCCTGGGGAGGGAGTCTTCCCTGGAATTCTGCCTCCTCTGCTCCTCGTGCCCTTACCCACGGCCACGCTGTGTCTTTGCTCTATAGTCTTAGTGGGCAGCCCTGCTCCTGTGACCCTGGACCAGCTTCCCCACGTGGTGGGGACTGTGCTGAAACTTGCCTGGAGGTCCGGGACCTGGTGCCCTTCCCAGCACCGCCAGGGGATTATTTTCAAGATAATTTACATCAGAAATAAAAAAAAATGTCATTGCAAACGCGTGTCTGCACGTGGTCACAATTGGAGGAAACAAAGCACAGGGGAGGCCGCTCTCCTTCCCTCTGCTCTTCTCACGCCCCCTGGGCCCTCCCCAGGGATCTCAGGCTGCCTCATGGTCTTAGCTGTCCCTCCCGGATTCCCTGTGCAAGTCCCTTACCCCCTGCCTGCTGTCCCCCCTCCTTTATGGGGCAGGAGGTCCCCCTTTGTTCTCTGGAGTCTCCTTCTCTATTATAATCAGGGAGCTGCCCTCTGATCCCAGGGAGAGATTTCTGGTCAGGACCTGGGTGTGTTTTGCACAGGGATGGACATGGTGGCCATGGGGGCGTGTGTCAGGCAGGGCTCTTGGAGGAGGCTGTATCACTGTGGGTGTAGCAGAAACCGAAACTGCAATAGTGTCACAGTGACACAGGCCCCCACAAAATCCTCCCACCCGGCCCTGTGCCCTCTCCACTCCTGCTGGCTTGGGGCTGGCTCTGGGTTGACAGCCTGTGTTTCCAGTGGTTTCTGCTCTGAAACTTGGCATGAGTGGGGGCTGACCCGCCCAATCCTCCATGGGTCCAGAGGCGGCTCCACCCGGGGCCTCCTGCATTCGATGGCTGGGGAGCCTCAGGGGCCATGGCACATGTAGGAGGGAGGTGGTGGTAGATGAGGAACGCCCTGCTCTCCAGGGCAGGCGGCCCTGGTGTCCACCATGGTCTGTGGGTTGGCTAGTTTGCCTGGCTCCGGGGTTCTAGCTATTTCTGTTCTGCTCTCTGGGCCCCTCTCAGAAACTGTCCCTGGTTTGGCCAGCGAAGGTCTGCCTCCCCCACCAACGGTCTCCTCTCTGCTGTAATTTGCAGATGGGGATGGTGTTCCAACCCACCAGGTTCCCCGTCCATGGGGGCCTGGGCGCGGCTGACTTCATCCCAAGAGGCCGGCTCCCAGCAGCGGGCCCGAAGAGACTCCCCGTCTCCTCCCTCTGCGCCTGGCTCGGCGGGGCCCACACCCCACGGCACAGGTGTCTCCGTGGCCTGGGTGTCTCTGAGATCAACCTTCCCGGACACTTTCACTCCCCGGCTCCAGGTGAGTGTGGCCTTCCTCCCCAGAGACTTGCGGGCCCGACTCGCCTCCCCCGCCCAGAGCACCTCCTGCCGAGGTCACCTTGTGTGCTCAGATGGCCTCAGCCTGCGTCCTGGCAGCTGGAACCATGGCTGCCTGTTGTGCACAGCGTTGCCCTCCTGAGGGGCAAGGGGTTCCCAGAGCAGCTGCTGTGAGGTCTGTTGGCCAGATAGTTCCGTCTGCCTCTTTGAACAGGATTCCAGAGCTCCCAATGTGCCCAGTACCTTTGGGGCACGAGCAGGCAGGCTAGGCCCTCCCCTCCAGGCCTAGGGAGGTGGACGCCCAGGCGAGTCCAGGGCCCGGCCTGCAGCATTCAAGCCAGCTGTGGGGACTGTGCTTGGCCTGGGGCTGAGGGGGCCTGTGAGGGGCTGGGGCTGGCCTGTACCGCCTGGGATCCAAATAACATGGGCTCTGAGGTCATAGGGCCCTTGTTGTCCAGGTCAGATGTTCACTCAGTGACCGTCAGGGGCTTCAGCGTTAGTCAAAGTGGTGGAAATAGATTGATTCAGTCACAAGTGACAGCAGGGACAGGGTGAGCTGCATCCGGGTTTGCAGAGGTCACGGGCGTGTTAGAGGGAGAGTGAGGGGGCAGGGAGGGGGCGAGCGGGGCTCCAGTGAGGAATCAGGAAGGGTGGTCCCTGTAGACGCCACAAGGCCGCTGTGTCTGCTGGCCGGCAATGAAGAGTCGGCTCCTGTCCTCACAGAGACTGGGGGCCGAGGCCCCATCCTTCCTGGTGATTCCGTCTCTGAGGAGTGGGTCTCAGTCCTGGATGGAGCCACTCCTGGGTTGTGGGAGACACAGGCTCCTCAAAGGGCAGAGGCGGGATTCTCAGGAAATGCTCCGAGGAAGGGGACCGGAGCTGTGTCAGGTGTTGGCTGGAACCAGGGGCAGATTCTCCCGGCAGCTCTGGGCTTTCTGAGGCCGGCCTTTCATGGGGCCTGGGGTCTTCCTGGGGATGCAGGCTTGGGCTGCAGAAGCCGTGCTGGAGTGTGGTCATCTCTTGGTGCAGGGGTCTGGACGGAGTCTCCCGGGACGGGGCTCTGTGGTCTCGGTGCACACACGGCACAGCCTGGCTGTCACGAGAGGCCTCGGGTTCCAGCCTTCAGGGGATTGAGGCTTGGGAGGGGGTGTTGCAGGAGGACTGAGCTGTGGGCGGGACCTCAGAGGGATTTCCTGAAGTGTTCCCAGGGCCGGGGACAGGCAGGCCTGAGCCTCAAGCCCTTTTGGAGAAAACTTGTCACCAGGACAGATGACAACTCTGGTGAGGGTGTGCAGTGTAGTGGAAGCGTGACGGACACGTCCCAGCACCGGGGTCTCTGAGGCTGGGGCAGCTGCTGCTGTTCTCGGGGGTGGACACCTGGTTAGGAGCCAGGTCCTCAGTGCCGGGTTGGGCAGGAGGTGTGGGGCGGCCACTCCTCCGAGGGCTTTCCCTGGAGAGAAACTCACTGTGGGTGGATATCTAGCACGGTGCCCTCCTGGCAATGACCTCAGGGAGACATCCCTCGACCAAGAGCCTGCACAGCCCACTCCTGGGGGAGAGGCCCCTGGAGCCCTCTGGGGCCAGACCAGGAACGGGACCCACTTGCCTTGGGATCCACAGCCCATTGGGAGGTCGAGCTGTGGGTGGGATCAACCCTGCCCCCTCTGTGTTATCAGGTGAAATCCTGCGCAGCAGAGTACTGTCCAGCTCCAGTGTTTGCTCTGTCAGCCTCTCCGAGGGCCTCTGGGGGTCCCGTTGGGAGCTTGAACTCTGACGGTTTGCCCAGCGCAGGCTCTGTCTTTCCTGATTCTTTTGGCCGGTGGTGTTGAGAGCAGGGCGGTTTCTGCCAACTTGCCAGCCTCCGGGGTTGTGGCTGCGGGGTCAGCATGGTCACCCCAGAGCCCTTTGTAGCCCCCAGCCATGGATGAGGTTGTGCCTGGACATGAGCCCATGGGCTGAGTGGTTGGGAGCGGCCCTGGAGGTTGAGGATCTGGGTTCTGAGCCTTGGGAGCAGCCCCTCCTGGCCTTGAGGCCCCGCGGATCCCAGCAAGTTTTTGCTGCTGGTTCTGTCACTGTGGTCGTAGCTGTAATCATCATAGTAACACAGTAGGAAGGTCCTTGACAAAAAGCCCTGAATGAGGCAGGAAGGGCCCCTTGCTGCCAGAGGCCCCGGGCCCCTCACTGAAGCGGTGGGCAGAAGCAACCTTCACGAGAGCTGGCCCAGTGGCCATGGCGGGCAGCCCAAGTCCCTTTATGGTCCAGGCAGAGGTGGGCTGAGTGGCTGCCCCAGAGGGCGGCCCTGAGTCCTTCAGGTGGGCTCACTCTGGCTCAGGGTCCGTGTCCAGTTCCAGCTGTGGACCGGCCTAGGGGAGGGTGTCCATTACTGGAAGCTCCTCATGTCCAAGTGTGCAGTGAGGGTCCTCGGTGGGCCCCCCAGGAAGGCAGGCTCGGGCCAGGCCGACAGGGCTGCTGGGAGCTGCAGTGGAAGGTCTAGCCAGACCAGTCACAGGGATGTGGCCGCAGGGTCGGGGCATTGCCAGGTACCGGGGCCAGCCCCACATTCGTGTTGTCTCTGCCCAGCCAGTGGGGCTCACATGGTCTCTCCCGATTGGGGTCTCTGTGCCTCCCAGTCCTGGTCCCCATGTGTCCCAAGGGAGGGTGCTTCCCAAGCTGCTGGCTGGACGCCAGTGGACAGTGGCCTTGGGGCCCTATTGGTCTGGGGAGGGCCAGCAGGGGTGTGAAGAGGTCTGGCTGAGATTTGGGCGGCTTCACCCGGTTGGTTTCACGGTCTGATGGATTTTGACAGGGGCCTGGCGGTGGCGACTGCAGCTGTGTCAGGGAAGCGTGGGGGTTGTGGGCTGTCCCTGTGCCTGTCACCCCAGCGGGTTTGTGTTCTGGCTGCACTGTTATGGGAATCAGCACACCTCTTGGATGTGGCCCCCTTCAAAATCCTGGGGACAGTGTCACTGCCTTGTGAGGGCAGTGCTGAGGCTTGGGCTGCGGGGACGGGGTTTTTGATGGGTGCTGTGACACTGTGGTCATAATAAGCATAACCAGAAGCGTAATACCACAGTGACACAGACCCACCCCCTAACCACTCCCAAGGGTGGGGTGGGTGGGAATTTGGGGCATAGAGGCTGACCTGTGGATTCCTTTGACACAGGCCCCCACAAAATCCTCCCGCCTGGCCCAGTGTCCTCTCCACCCCTGCTGGCTTGGGAGGGCTCTGGGGGACAGCCTGCATTTCCAGTGATTGCTGCTCTGAAACTCAGGGTGAGTGGGGGATGACCCGCCGGAGCCTGCATGGTTTCAGAAATGGGTCCAGAGTCGGCTAAGCAAAGGGCCTCCTGCGTTCTCTGGCTGGGGAGCCCCAGGGGCCATGGCCCTGGGGTAGGAGGGGGTGGAGGTGGACGAGGAACGCCCAGCTCTCCAGTGCAGGCAGCTGTGGTGTCCACTGAGGCCGGTGGGTAGCCGGTTTCCCCAGCTCTGGGGTTCTGGCTGTTTCCGTTCGGCTCTCTGGGCCCTCTCAGAAACTCTCCCTGGCGTGGACAACAAGAGTCTGCCTCCCCCGCCCCTGGTCTCATCTCCACTGGAATTTGCTGATGGGGCTGGTGTTCCAGCCCTCGACGTTTCCCGTCCACAGGGGCCTGGGCACAGCTGACTTCACCCTGCGGTGGGCACGTGGAGACAACCTCTTCTTCCTTCCACGCTTGGCTCGGCGGGGCCCGCACCCCACGGGACAGGTGTCTCCCTGGTCTGGGTGTCTCTGAGATCAACCTTCCTGGACACTTTCACTCTGGCTCCGGGTGAGTGTGGACATCCTCCCCAGAGACTTGCCGGTCTCCCCCGCCGCCCCCAGGGCACCTTCTGCTGAGGGCATCTCGTGTGCTCACATGGCCTTACTCTTTGTCCTGGGAGCTGGGGCCGGGGCGGTCTGCCGTCTGTGATGCTGTCCTCCTGAGGCGCGAGGAGTTCCCAGAGCAGCTGCAATGAGGTCTGCCGGCCAGACAGCTCCGTCTTCCCCTTTGGTAAAGATGCCAGTGCTTCTCACCTGCCTGGTGACATTGCGGGGCGAGCAGGAGGGGTGGGTCCCCCCAGAAGCCACGGACGTGGATGTCCTGGTGAGTCCAGGGCCCTGCCTGAAGCCTTCTAGCCGGCTGTGGGGACTGTGCTTGGTCTGAGGCGGGGAGGGGGCCTGTGAGGGGCTGGGGCTGGCCTGTACCGCCTGGGATCCAAATAACATGGGCTCTGAGGTCATAGGGCCCTTGTTGTCCAGGTCAGATGTTCACTCAGTGACCGTCAGGGGCTTCAGCGTTAGTCAAAGTGGTGGAAATAGATTGATTCAGTCACAAGTGACAGCAGGGACAGGGTGAGCTGCATCCGGGTTTGCAGAGGTCACGGGCGTGTTAGAGGGAGAGTGAGGGGGCAGGGAGGGGGCGAGCGGGGCTCCAGTGAGGAATCAGGAAGGGTGGTCCCTGTAGACGCCACAAGGCCGCTGTGTCCGCTGGCCGGCAATGAATAGTCGGCTCCTGTCCTCACAGAGACTGGGGGCCGAGGCCCCATCCTTCCTGGTGATTCCGTCTCTGAGGAGTGGGTCTCAGTCCTGGATGGAGCCACTCCTGGGTTGTGGGAGACACAGGCTCCTCAAAGGGCAGAGGCGGGATTCTCAGGAAATGCTCCGAGGAAGGGGACCGGAGCTGTGTCAGGTGTTGGCTGGAACCAGGGGCAGATTCTCCCGGCAGCTCTGGGCTTTCTGAGGCCGGCCTTTCATGGGGCCTGGGGTCTTCCTGGGGATGCAGCCTTGGGGTTCAGAAGCCATGCTGGGGTCTCTCTGGCTGGGGCAGCTGCCCCTGTGTTCTCAGGGGCGGGTGCCTGGTTAGGAGCCGTGTCCTCAGTATGGGGTTGAACAAGAGGTGTGGGTGGGCCAGCTCTTCTGAGGGGCTTTTCCCTGGAGGCCACTCTCTGTGGGTGGATATCTAGCATGGTGCCCTTCCTGACAATGACCTCAGCGAGACATGCCTCGACCTGGAGCCCTCTCGGGCCAGGCCAGAACAGGACCCACCTGCCTTGGGATCTGCAGCTGACTGGGAGGTGCTCCCACCCCCATGAACCCAGCCCCACTTCTCTCATCTGGCAAACTCCTATGCAGCTGAGCACAGTCCCAGCTCCAGTGTCTGCTCCTGTCAGCCTCCCCGGGGTCTCTGGGGGTCCTGCTGGTGATTGATCACTGTTGACGGTTTGCCAGGTGCAGACTCTGTCCTTCCTGATTCCTTTGGCAGGTGGTGTTGAGGGCAGGGCTGTTTCTGCCATCTTGCGTGTCTCTGGACTTGTGGCTGTGGGGTCAGTGTCATCATCTCAGAGCCCTTTGAAGCCCCCAGCTGTCGGTGAGGCTGTGCCTGGACACGAGCCCATGGGCTGAGTGGTTGGGAGCAGCCTTCCCGGCCTTGAGGCCTAGGAGGATCCCAGCAGATTTTTGTTGCCGGGTCTGTCACTGTGGTAGTAACCGTAGTAGCTACTGTCACACAGCAGGAAGGACCTTGACAAAAAGTCCCATGTGAGCCAGGAGGACACCCTCCCTGCCAGAGGGCCCCAGCCCAAGTGACCAGCGGGGCCTGTCCACACAGGTGTTCAGTGCATCTGTCTCCTCCATGATCCCGAGCAGGTGGGGTGGTCTGGTCACCCTCCCAGACCTGGTCTCCCCAGGAAGGGCGTGCATAACCCCCACTGAAGGGGGGGGCAGAAACAAGCCTCCATGGGTGCGGGCCCAAGGCCATGGGGCACCCCACGTCTTTTTAGGGTCCAGGCAGAGCTGGGCTGAGGGACTGCCCCAGACAGCATTCCTTTCTCCTGCTGGTGGTCTCACGCAAGCTTGGGGTCCGGATCCGGATCCGGCCGAGGACTGGCCTGGGGGAGGGTGTCCCTTCCTGGAAGCTCCTTGTGTCCGAGTGTGCAGTGAGCGTCCTCGGTGGGCCCCTTGGGCAGGTCGGGTCGGAACTGGACTGAGAGGGCTGCTGGACTCTGGGGTGGACAATCCAGCCAGGCCGGTCCCAGGGTCATGGGGACATGGAGCTACCCCTCTTCGTGGAAAGAACATTTCCAGGGTCAAATTCAATCAGCCGCCAGGGAAGGTGAGCCCTGCCCACTTTCCTGGTACCCAGAGGGCGGGGCGCCGACCTGCTTGGTCAGGGCACAGGGAACGGCTCGTTGGGATGTGGGGTCTCTGGGGTATATGGTAATGTGGAATATGGGTGTCGTGGGGTATAGATTGCTGTGGGGTGTGGGTGGTGTGGGGCGCATAGTGGTGTGGGGTACTGGTAATGGCCAGGAGGCCCAACGGCTGCAGGGTGGGGGTAGGACCAGCTCACAGGGTCCAGCCCCACCTTCGTGTTGTCTCTCCCCAGCCAGGGGTTCTCACAGGGCCCTGGCAGTGTGGGGTCTCTGTGCCTTCCAGCTGTGTCCCCCACATGTCCCTAGGAGGGAGCTTCCCGAGCTGCTGGTTGGACGCCAGTGGACGGTGGCCTTGGGCACCTCCTGGTCTGGGGAGGGCCAACAGGAGTGCCCCTCCGAGGGAGGTCTGGCTGAGATTTGGGTGGCTCCCACCCGTTGGTCTCACGGTCCAATGACTTGGACAGGAGCCTGGTGGTGGCAACGGCCGCCTCGTTGGGGAAGTGTAGGAGTTGTGGTCCGTCCGCGTCCTGCCACCCCAGGGGGTTTGGGTTCCAGCTGCCTCGCTCTGGGAGTCACCATACCCATGGGATGTGGCCCCGTTGAAAACCCTGGGGACAGCGTCACTGCATCTCCAGGGCAGGGCCGAGGGTGCTGCCCTCTGACTCCAGGGAGAGATTTCTGGTCAGGAGCCTGGTGTGTTTTGCAGTGGCCCTGGAGGCCTGTGTTGGGTGGAGCTTTTGGATGGGGCTGTGTCACTGTGATAGTAGCAGTAACTAGTACTACAGGACTCTCACAGTGACACAGGCCCCCACAAAATCCTCCTGCCCAGCCCTGTGCCCTCTCCACCCCTGCTGGCTCGGGGCCGGCACTGTGGGGACAGCCTGTATTTCCAGTGGTTTCTGCATTGAAACTCCGGGTGAGTGGGGGATGACCCGCCTGAGTCTCTGTGTATCCAGAGTTGGCTCTGCACAGGGCCTCCTGCATTCACTAGCTGGGGATCCCCAGGGACCACGGCCCTGGTGTAGGAGGGGGGTGGAGGTGGACGAGGAACACCCAGCTCTCCAGTGCAGGCAGCTGTGGTGTCCACTGAGGCCGGTTGGTGGCCCGTTTCCCCAGCTCTGGGGTTCTGGCTGTTTCCGTTCTGCTCTCTGGGCCCCTCTCAGAAACCATCCCTGGTGTGGCCAGCGAGAGTCTGCCTCCCCTGCTCCCGGTCTCATCTCTGCTGGAATTTGCTGATGGGGCTTGTGTTCCAACCCTCAACGTTTCCCGTCCACAGGCACCAGGGCACGGCCGGCTTCTTCCTGAGAGGCCGGCTCTCAGCAGTGGGCAGGAGGAGCCTCCCCGCCTCCTCCCTCTGTGCCTGGCTCGGCGGGGCCCACACCCCACGGCCCAGGTGTCTCCCTGGTCTGGGTGTCTCTGAGATCAACCTTCCTGGACACTTTCACTCCCCAGCTCCGGGTGAGTGTGGCCTTCCTCCCCAGAGACTCTTGCGCCTCCTACTCTGGCCCAAGGGCACCTCCTGTGCTCAGATGGCCTCAACCTTCGTCCTGGGAGCTGTAACCCGGCCTGCTGTCCATACTGCTGCCCTCCAGGGGGCCAAGGGGGTTCATAGAGCGCCTGCAGTGTGGACTGCTGGCCAGGTGGCTGCATCTGCCCCTTTGGACAGGATTCCAGGGCTCTTGATATGGTGGTGCCATTAGGTGGCGAGCAGGCGGGCTGCGTCACTCCAGAGGCCCAGGGAGGTGGACGTCCAGGTGGCTCTGTGGCAAGGCCTGCAGCCTTCGAGCTGGCTGTGGGGACTGGTCTTGGCCTGAGTGGGGACAGCTGGGGTTGCCTGCTGCCTCCTGGGGTCATAACAGAGTGGGCTCCGAGGTCATTGGGCCCTTTTCGTCCAGGGCAGGTGTTCACTCAGTGACCGTCAGGGGCTTCAGCGTTAGTCAAAGTGGTGGAAATAGATTGATTCAGTCACTAGTGACGGCAGGGACAGGGTGAGCTGCATCCGGGTTTGCAGAGGTCACGGGCGTGTTAGAGGGAGAGTGAGGGGGCAGGGAGGGGGCGAGCGGGGCTCCAGTGAGGAATCAGGAAGGGTGGTCCCTGTAGACACCACGAGGCCGCTGTGTCCACTGGCCGGCAATGAATAGTCGGCTCCTGTCCTCACAGAGACTGGGGGCCGAGGCCCCATCCTTCCTGGTGATTCTGTCTCTGAGGAGGGGGTCTCAGTCCTAGATGGAGCCACTCCTGGGTTGTGGGAGACACAGGCTCCTCAAAGGGCAAAGGCAGGATTCTCAGGAAATGCTCCGAGGAAGGGGACCGGAGCTGTGTCAGGTGTTGGCTGGAACCAAGGGCCGATTCTCCCGGCAGCTCTGGGCTTTCTGAGGCCGGCCTTTCATGGGGCCTGGGGTCTTCCTGGGGATGCAGGCTTGGGCTGCAGAAGCCGTGCTGGGGTGTGGTCGTCTCTTGGTGCAGGGGTCTGGACGGAGTCTCCCGGGACGGGGCTCTGTGGTCTCGGTGCACACACGGCACAGCCTGGCTGTCACGAGAGGCCTCGGGTTCCAGCCTTCAGGGGATTGAGGCTTGGGAGGGGGTGTTGCAGGATGACTGAGCTGTGGGTGGGTTCTTGGAGGGGTTTGCTGAGTGGCTCCCAGGGCCGGGGACAGGCAGGCCTGACCCTCAAGCCCTTTGGGGAAACGTTGTCACCACGAGGGGTGACCACTCAAGTGTGGGTGTGCAGTGTAGTGGAAGCGTGATGGACACGTCCCAGCACCAGGGTCTCTGAGGCCTATGAGCTGCCACTGTGTTCTCGGGGGCAGGCGCCTGGTTAGGAGCTGGGTCCTCAGTGCGGGTTTGGGCAGAGGGGTGGGTGGGCCAGTGGCTCTGAGAGGCTTTCCCTGGAAAGAAATGCACTGTGGGCGGATATCTAGCATGGTGCCCTCCTGGCTATGACCTGAGGGAGACACTCCTCAACCAAGACCCTGCACAGCCCACTCCTGGGGGAGAGGCCCCTGGAGCCCTCTGGGGCCAGGCCAGGAACGGGACCCACTTGCCTTGGGATGGACAGCAGACTGGGAGGTGCTCCCAACCCCGTCAACCCTGCCCTGCCTCTCTCATCGGGTGAACTCCTATGCAGCCAAGCACAGTCCTAGCTCCAGCATCCACTTCTGTCAGCCTCCCCGGGGGCCTCTGGGGGTCCTGCTGGGAGCTTGACCTCTGATGGTTGGCCCAGCGCAGGCTCTGTCCTTCCTGATTCCTTTGGCCGGTGGTGTTGAGAGCAGGGCGGTTTCTGCCATCTTGCCAGACTCTGGGTTTGTGGCATGGGGTCAGTGTGGTCACCTCAGAGCCCTTTGAAGCCCCCAGCTGTGGGTGAGGCTGTCCCTGGACATGAGCCCATGGGCTGAGTGGTTGGGAGTGGCCCTGGAGGCCGAGGGTCTGAGTTCTGAGCCTTGGGAGCAGCCCCTCCTGGCCTTGAGTCCCTGCGGATCCCAGCAGGTTTCTGCTGCCGGGTCTGTCACTGTGGTAGTAGCCGTAGTGATCATAGTAACACAGTAGGAAGGACCTTGACAAAAAGCCCTGCATGTGGCAGGGAGGCACTCTCCTTGCCAAAGGCCCCTGGTCCCCCACCGAATGGGTGCGCAGTAGCAAGCCTCCATGGGAGCCGGCCCAGGGGACATGTGAGGAACCCCAGGTCCTTTAAGGGTTCATGCAAATCTGGGGATGGGCTGCTCCAGAGGGTGGTCCTGTCTCCTGCAAGTGGTCTCACACAGGCTCGGGGTGAGTGTCCTGATCTGGCCGAGGACTGGCCTGGGGGAGGGTGTCCATTTCTGGAAGCTCCTCATGTCTGAGGGTGCAGTGAGGGCCCTCAGTGGGCGCCCCCGGGGAGGCCTCGAGGGCCTTTGGGCTGTAGGGTGGACAGTCCAGCCAGACTGGTCCTAGGGACATGGGCACATGTGTCTACCCCTCCTGCTGGAAGGAACGTTTCCAAAATCAAATTCAATCAGCTGCCCGTGAAGGGGAGCCTTGCCCACCTTCCTAGCCCCCACAGGTCAGGGCCCCAATTTGTTGGAGCAGTGCATGGGGAATGGATGGTATGGGGTGTGAGGTGTGGTTGGGTACAGGGTGCTGTGGTCTGAGGGGTTCGTGTGGTGTAGGGGATGTGGGGCACACAGTGGTGTGGGGTACGGGTAATGTGTTCAGGTGGCCCAGTGGCCATAGGGTGGGGGCAGTGCCAGCTCACCGGGGCCAGCCCCACCTTCATGTTGTCCCTGCCCAGCCAGGGGTGCTCACAGGGTCCTCACACAGTGGAGTCTCTGTGTCTTCCAACCGTGGCCCCCATGTGTCTCAAGGGAGGGAGCTTCCCAAGCTAGTGATTGGATGCCAATGGATGGTGTCCTTGGGGCCCTCCTGGTCTTGGGGGCCAGTGAGGGTGCCCCTCGGAGGGAGGTCTGGCTGAGATTTGGGTGGTTTTGGCCCATTTTTTCAAGTCTGATGGACTCGGACAGGAGCCTGGCGGTGGTGACTGTTGCCATGTTGGGGAAGCGTGGGGGGTGTGGGCCGTCCCTGTGCCTGTCCTCCCAGCAGGTTTTGGTTCTGGCTGCACCGCTGTGGGAGTCACTGTACCCATGGGATGTGTCCCCATTCAAAATCCTGGGGACGGTGTCACTGACTTGCGAGGCAGGACCAAGGCTCAGGCTGTGTGGATGGGGTTTTTGATGGGCGCTGTAACACTGTGGTCATAACCATAACCAGAATAGTAATCCCACAGTGACAGAGACCCACCCCCTAACCCCTCTGAAGTGTGGGGTGGGTGGGGACCTGGGACATAGAGGCTGACCTGTGGATGGAGGCAGAGCCCCAGGGAGGCTGTGGGGTGGGCTCAGCATGTATGTCCTGCTGGGAGCACGGGGAGACCCCTCCTGGCAGGTGAATGGCAACCTCACTCAGCTCTGTCCTGAGCCTCTGCGGCCATATCGGGTTGGCGTCTGCGCCCATTTCTGAAACCCAACCCTGCTGTGACGGCCTCTGGGCTGATATATTGTCTCCAGATTGTGAGTGGGTCACCTTGGGGACAACAGGTGCCTCCCACCCAGGAGGCCAGAGGTGGCAGCAGGCAGGAGTCATTATCCTTGATGCCGCTGACCTGGGGCTCTGCATCTAAATTGTAGTCCTGGTCTTGTGAGTGCCACTGAAGGAACAGCACCAGCCTATGCTCCACCTGGACACCAGCCTCTGGCTCTGGTCTTCTTCGGGATGCACACTTAGGCTGCCAGAAGCCATGCTGGAAAGCGTCGTCTCTTGGTGCAGGGGTCTGGATGGAGTCTCCCAGACCTGGGCTCTGGGATCTCAGTGCGCACACACGGGCACAGCACAGCTGTCAGGAGAGGCCTCGGGTTCCTGCCTTCATGGGTTCGGGGCTCTGGGAGGGGGCATTGAAGGAGGACCCAGCTGGGGCGGGACCTCAGAGGGGTTTGCTGAGGGGCTCCCAGGGCCAAGGGCAGGCAGGGCTGACCCTCAAGCCCCTCAGGGAAAAGTTGTCACCAATACAGATGACAACTCCAAGGTGTGCAGTGTGATTGAAGTGTGACAAACACATCCCAGCACTGGGGTCTCTGACGCTGGTGCAGTTGCCGCTCTGTTCTTGAGGGACTGCACTTGGTTAGGAGCTGGGTCCTCAGTGCAGGGTCGGGCTGGAGGTGTGCGTGGGCCGCTCCTCCGAGGGGCTTTCCCTGGAGGAGAAACTCAGTGTTGGCAGATGTCTAGCTCGATGCTTTTCCTGGTAATGACCTGAGTGAGACACCCCTAAGCATCAGCCTGCACAACCTCGCTCCTGGATAAGGGACTCTGGAGCCCTCTAGGCCAGGCCAGGAACGGGGTGCACCCACCTCGGGATCCGCAGCCAACTGGGAGGTTCTCCCACCCCCCTATCAACCTTGTCCCGCCTGTGTTATCGTGTGAGCTCCTGTGCAGCTGAGCACTGGCCCAGCTCCAGCATCCGCTCTGTCAACCTTCCCGAGGGCCTCTGGGGGTCCTGTTGGGAGCTTGACCTCTGACGGTTTGCCCGGCGCAGGCTCTGTCCTTCCTGATTCCTTTGGCCGGTGGTGTTGAGAGCCAGGGCGGTTTCTGCCAACTTGCCAGGCTCCGGGTTTGTGGCTGTGGGGTCAGTGTGGTCACCTCAGAGCCCTTTGAAGCCCCCAGCTGTGGGTGAGGCTGTGCCTGGACACGAGCCCATGGGCTGAGTGGTTGGGAGCAGCCCCTCCTGGCCTTGAGGCCCCGTGGATCTCAGGAGGTTTTTGCTGCTGGGTCTGTCACTATGATGGTAGTTCCCGTAGTTACACAGTAGGAACGTCCTTGACAAAAAGCCCTGTGGGTGGCAGGAGGGCCCCCTCCCTGCCGGAGGCCCCTGGTCCAGGCATCCAGTGGGGCCCGTCCTCACAGGTGCCCAGTGCATCTGTCTCCTTCAGGATTGCGAGCAGGTGCTGTGGTCCGGCTGCCATCCTCAGCCTCTGTTTCCCCAGGAAGGGCGTGTGTGCTCCCCACTGTAGGGGTGGGCAGAAGCAAGCTTCTATAGGAGTGTGCCCAGGGCCATGGGGGGCAACCCCAAGGGCCCAGGCAGAGCTGACTGAGGCGCTGCCCCAGAGGTCAGCCCTGTCTGCTGGGGGTGGTCTCACAGGCTGGCAGTCTGGGTCTGGATCCGGCTGAGGACTGGCTTGGGGGAGGGTGTCCACCCCTGGAAGCTCCTCGTGTCTGAATGTGCAGTGAGAGTCCTTGTTGTGTCCCCCAGGGTGGTGGAGTTTGGGTCAGGCTGAGGGGGCTGCTGGGCTCTGGGGTGGACGGTCCAACCCGGCTAGTCTCAGGGACGTGGGCACGTGTCCACCCCTCCTCCTGGAAGAAACGTTTCCAAAATCAAATTCAATCAGCTGCCCCTGAAGGGGAGCCCCGCCTACCTTCCTGGTATCCAGAGGGCAGGGCCCCAATCTGCTTGGGGCGGCACATGGGAAATGGGTGGTGTAGGGTTTGTGGAGTGTGGGATTCATAGGTTGCAGGATGGTTTAGGGTCCAGGGTGCTGTGGGGTGTGGGGCATGTGGGATGTGGGGTACGGGGAGATGTGAGGTAATGGGTTAATGGGGTATGGAGTTGTGTGGGATGTAGGGTGGTTTGGGGCGCGGGGTGCTGTGGGGTGTGGGGGATGTGGGGTGCACAGTGGCGTGGGGTGTGGGTAATGTGTCCAGGTGGCCCAGTGACCAGGGGGTTGGGGCACTGCCAGCTCACAAGGGCCAGCCCAACATTTTTGTTGTCCCTGCCCAGCCAGGGGGGCTCACAGGTCCTGGCAGAGTGGGGTCTCTGTGCCTTCCCACCCTGATCCCCACGTGTCCTGAGGGAGGGAGCTTTCTGAGCTTCTGATTGGACACCAGTGGATGGTGGCCTTGGGGCCCTCCTGGTCTGGGGAGGGCCAGCAGGGGTGCCCCTTGGAGGGAGGTCTGGCTGAGATTTGGGTGGTTGTGGCTTGTTGGTTTCACGGTCCGATGGACTTGGACAGGAGCCTGGTGGTCACAACTTCCGCCGTGTCAGGGAAGCGTGGAAAGTCATGGGCTGTCCCTGTCCTGTCGCCCCAGTGGGTTTGGGTTCTGGCTGCACCACTGTGGGAGTCACCACACCCATGTTAGGTGGCCCCATTCAAAAACCGGGGGATGGCATCACTGCCTCTCGAGGACACGGCTGTGGCTAGGGCTGCGGGGACTGGGTTTTTGATGGGTGCTGTGATGCTGTGGTTGTAATAAGCACACCCCGACCCAGAACAGTCATACCACAGTGACACAGACCCACCTCCAAACTCCTCCGAGGGGCGGGGTTGGTGGGAACCTGGGACTTAGAGGCTGAGCTGTGGATGGAGGCAGAGCCCCAGGGAGGCTGTGTGGTGGGCTCAGCATGCGTGTGCTGCTGGCAGCACGGGGAGACCCCTCCCGGCAGGTGGAGGCAACCACACTCAGCTCTGTCTTGAAGCTCCGCGGCCAGGTCAAGCTGGCATCTGTGCCCATTTCCCTGACTGGAGTGGCTGCAGGGAACAAGGAGCTGGGTGTCCAGCCTTTGAGCTGGAAGTGTTTCCTGACTCTTGTTCCAGAAGTTTCTGCCTCTACCTTTCTGTGGGAGCAGCTGGGAGTTCCCAGGCTGGAAAGCAACGTGGCAGTTTGTGGGTGGCTGTGCTGGTGAGTGAAGGACTCAGTGAGGACGGAGGCATGTGGTGCCTTCGCTCAGCATGCCCCTCGGTGGCCACAAGCCTGGGGTCCCTTGGGAACAACTGACAGACAGGCTGGCATCAGTGAGTTATGGGTCCTCGGCGCCACACTGCTAAACCTGAAGGGCGGAGCTCTGCGAGTGATTCAGGTGTGCTGTGAGTGGCGTGGGAGTGGGCTCGTCACGTGGGAGCCTGAGAGAGCCCGAGAGAGCCCGGCTTCCCTCTCGCTGTCTGCGTGGGAGCCAGGCCCTGGGCGTGAGGAGGACACGGATCCCGTGTACACGTGGGTTCCTGTGTCGCTGCACCACAGGTGTGGGACGCCCATGCATCTTGGGGGCTGCAGGACGGAGAACTGACCAGTAGCCCAGCCCAGCAGGCTGACCCTTTAGTAAGGATCTCCTTTGGGGTGCAGGGTGTCTCCAGCTTTCTCCTGGGGCTTGGAGGTGATATTGTGACATTGAAGACATGCTGTGTCTGTCCCCACCGCTGCGGTGAGCTCTCTGAGGGGAGATCCGTGCAGCTGTTGTGAAGAACGTCCCTGCAGACATGGGACGGGCATGGGGGGGGGGTCCTGCCCACTGTCTCTAGAGTGTAAGTTGACAACTTCTCTGCACAGGTGGGGTGGGGCCTGCGGGGCACAGAGCTATTCTCTGGACCTTGCAGGGTCACTGCGGGTGTGGAGAGAGAGGCGGCGACACCCTTGGGGGCTCACGGTAGTCTGGTCGGACTGAGACTTTGGTTAATGGACGGAGTCTCGTCCTTTCCTTGGAGAGAAGCACGGGCCGTCACTGCTGAGTGCCGGGTGAGCTATAAATAGTCCCTCATTCTCTTCTGTGAGCTGGACGGAATTTGACTTCCTAGATTTCATTTATGACTTTGTCTCTTTGTTGATATGTAAATTAGCCTGTGGGTCTCTTTTTGGAGGCTCAGAGATGGATTCAATTCATTTAACCCCCCTTGGAGTCCCAGAGCAGCTCACACGGCAATGACCAGTTTTGTGAAAGTCTGAAAACTCACCTGTGAGGCCCCCTGGGCCCGAGTCATCTGAGAAGGTAAGTTAATCGATAATCTTAATGCTTTCCTGAGGATCCTTCCAATTGCGATTTCTGCTTCTTCTTGAGTCAGTTTGGTTGTTTTCTTGCTAGAAAGGAGAATTCCAGGGTGTCATCACCGATGTTTCACTGTTTTGTGCTAACAATCACATCCTCTATCTACTCTGTCCTCCCAGCAGGAGCCCTGCTGTGATTAAATGAGTCAACGTGTCCAGAGCACTCGGAATCGGGGCCGTCATGCGGGCGGTGGCCGGGTAGACAAAGAGCCCCAGGAAGGAAGTGAAGTCACTGCAGGAGAGCTGCAAAGAGAGGTGGACGGACGTGCTGCTGGTGGACCGCCATGGGGCCTTTGTCAGGGGAGCACTGCCTCGTGGGGGTGCGGTGCAAGAATGGGGCCAGAGGAGATGTCACCTCCAGCTTGAAGGCGTTGTGCTGTGTTCTGCTCCTGGTGCCCTAGAGGGACAGGGGTGCTGGCGTGAATTTCTTGGCTGGGCTTTGGCTCCACAAGGCTTGGCGCCCTTGGGGGGGCGGGTGCACCTCCTCCACCCAGAGCTGTGGGTGGGGGCAGACAGTCCAGGTGCAGCACACAAGGGGTGTTCAGGGTGGAGAAACATGGTGGCAATAATTCCACAAGAACAGCTTGCGTGGACTGAGTGTGCGGTGTGGGCTGGACACCACACTCTGAAGTGTATCGTTTCATCTGGTCCTCACTGCTGATCTGCGGGGGCCCACCATCATCATCATCGCTATGATTATTATTTAGCTGTGTGGACGAAGAGTCTGAGGCACAGGCAGTGGAGGAATCAGCATGAGATCATCTGCTGCTGGTGGCAGAGCCAGGTTTCCCTGAAGGAAGGTTGTTATATGTAGGTGACACAGTAGGTGGATGGTCAGATGGCTCTGGGAGGTGATGGAGCAGGGCTTGTGTCTGACTGACTGTGCGTGGACAGTGGGCAGAGGCTCACGGAGTCCAGGGCAGGGGTTCATGGTGTGTTCAGGCTCAGAGTGTGGACAATGGAGCTTTGGGTCTACTCTGGTCCAGGAGTCCTGGGTCTCAATGGCGCAAAGCTGGACAGAGGACACTCTATGTCCTACCATCTGTGACCAATGGTGTGATCATGGGAACAGTACCGGTGTCCAGCTTCCCCCTCTGGGACGGGTGTCCAGTCGTCCATGAAGCTTCCTGTTGGGACTCCATGGGGGTCTGGGGAGAGCTGACTTCTCCCCTCATCTCCTTCAGGTTACCTCCAGAGCCACAAGGGGACCGTCCCCTCTACCCTACGCTGAGCACTGTGGCCCCAGTGCAGGGCGGGATTTCCTTCTGGGGCTGCAGCCTGATGAGGTCCTGCCACCCCCTTCCAATCGCCCCAGTCAGCCTCCAGCCCTCAGTGACCACAGTGACCACAGTGCTGGGCCCCTGAGAGAGTGTGGCCCCCATGGTGAGGACAGGGTTGGCATCTATGATGGTGAAGGGCAGCCCAGCCTAGGAGGAGGTGCCGAGGCTGTGGCAGGGCCAGCAAAGCCCTCCTCATTTTGAGGAGTGGTTTGGGGGGAGTCACAGGAGGACAAAATTGGGGAGCTCCTTCTGGAACATTCCTCCTCCACACTCCCACTTGGACCCCAGCCTTTGGCCAACGTCCCCCCTCCCCAGCTACCCCCACTCGCCCCCAGGGGTCTCACATCCTGGAGCCATGGTGGAGTTGGGTAAGTGTTTCCGAAACCTTCCATCTCTGAGCTTTAAAAACGCTTTGAAGATTTTAAGGGTGCCGACCCCCAGGAATTGTGGAGAAATAGAGGAGTGGGCCAAGCCACATGGTGAGCGACCAGCCTGCAGATGGCAGGGGTCGTGATGCCCAGGCCAGGGACAGGCCTCTCCTACTGGCCTCCATGGTTTGAGAAACAAGAATGACAGGAACATCTCCTGGGGAGGTCTGAGACACCCAGGATGGAGACAGACACACACATGGCACAGATGCACACTCACATAAACACTCTCACATGCTCACACAATCACACACCCACACACGTGCACATAGTGTCGCCTTAACAAGAACAGGAGATAACCCGAGAATAAGAACATGCATCCGTGTCTGCTCCGTGGTCACTCAAAGGGGCCCCATGTCCGGACTGGAAGGAGCTCAACCTCCCTGGCTGCCATGGACAGCGCTGCTGCACAGGTGGCTGCCACTCCCCTGCAGTCCCGACCCCCGTGCGATGCCCAGGGTACCTCCCCTGGGTGGGCATGTGGCTGCACCCCCTGCACTCCGTGGTCCTGGGTACCCCTGCGGCTCTGCCCTCCCAATGCATCTCCCCAGTCCAGGTGCTAGGGCTGGGGCTCCAAGGACGTTCTCTTGCGGGGCTCTCCCAAAGAGCCACGGTGACCATGGCCCAGTGTGGGGCTGATGAGGGGGAAAAGGGTCAGGCTCACCACCGTCCTTGCCCATAGGAGCCTCTCAGCAGAGACCCCGGAAGTCAGACGCTTCCCCAGTGGGGCCACCTGCCCCGGGGCCTTGGTCTTCAACCACCAAGAAGCTCAGCCGTCCTGAGTGGGGTCTGCCGCCTGGCCCCCTTTTCAGCAGGCTCCATGCCTGCCTGGTTGGGGTCCCTCAGGACAGTCCAGGTTCGCCTCCTCTGGGTCAAACAGCCCCGTCCTTGGTCTGGTTTCTGGGCCACTCTAGTTTCTGTTGGGGGTGGGGGTGACATGATCCGGGCGTCCTCACTGCCCACCTGTCTGCAGGGCTCCTGTGCCCAGCTCTGCTGCCCTTCCCCCACTCCGGCCACCCCCAGCGCTCAGATCTCACACATGAGCCCTTCGTCCGTGGCAGGCAGGCTCCTAGCACCAGCCAGGCTACATGCCCGGCAGCATCACCGATCCTGTGAGCACCCTCGTCTGGCTGACCACTCCCACCCGCCTTGGCTCTCCACCAGGGTGGACAAAACACTTTTTTCTACAGCCCTTGGGGGTCGATGGATCCCTGTACCCAAGGCTCTTGATCCTTTCCAGCCAGGCCTGGGGCACAGGCCACAGCTCCTCCTGAATCCTGGGATAGGGTTCAGCTACAGATGTCACATCCCAGAGCCATGTCTGACATTCCAATCTCCTCCAGAGTCAGGGGGAGAGGACAGGTTTCTCCCTCTCCTCTGCAGCCAGCTCCTGACCCCACAAGACAAGCACCACCAGCTACCCCCTCACTGCCCCTGTCCTGGAACGTGCTGCTGCCCTGGACCCCAGCCCTGACCCTGGTCCCAGAGCCAACATCAGTTCCATCAGGGTTTGTGCTGGCTGGGAGCACTGGGGAGAGTGGGGGGACGGGCATCCTCTAGCAGGACAAGCAGGCACGGGGGGAGGGAGGGAGGAGAGAGACTGTAGGGGATTAGGGCAGCACCTCGATGGATCACAGCCGACCCCAGGGGTTTCTCATGGGCTTGGTCAGTGTCCCAGGGACGTCAGCACCTGCTTGGAACAAAGACCCCAGCTCAGCTTCTGGGGCTCTCAGGCCCCAAGGGGATGGTGGGAATGTGTCTGACACAGAGAGGAGGAGTCTGACGCTGAGAGGAGGGAGTCTGACCCCGAGAGGGGGTGTCCGACCCCCGGAGGAAGGGTCTGGAGGCTGCCAAGGGCCGAGGTGAGTAGGGTGGACCCTCTCGAGGATCTAATGGAGAATCCATTCCCGGCCTTTTCCAGCGTCTAGAGCCAGGTCCCGCGCATCCTTTGGCTCACGGCCCCCCTTCCTCCGTGTTCAAAGCCAGCGGGGTAGCATCTCCTCTCTCTGATGCTTCCCTCTGCTCCGCCCTCAGCTGGCTTCTCTTCCATGTTGAATCTCCCCCTGCTTCCCTCCTATGAGGACAGTTGTGATGACATTTAGGGCCCACCCAGATAATCCAGGATCATCTCCCATCCCATGATCCTTAATTAATTGCATCTGCAAAGACCCTTTTTCCATGTACGGTCGCACAGTCACAGGTTCCACAGATGAGGACCTGGATATCTTTTGGGGCCACCACTCAGCCCCCTACCCCACTCAACAAGCTTTTGTGTAACACCTCCTGGGAGCCAGACCCTGCCTTCCAGGACATGCTGGTGGTCACCAGACTCCGCCAGCTTCTGCTGCTTCGATTTCAGAACCTGAGTCCTGGGACCCACCTGGCACGCCTGGGTGGAGGACAGGGAAGTGATGGAGCCTCTGTCCTGCTCAGGGCTCGCTTGGCTGGGGCATTGTGGTCCAGGGCCATCATGTTCCACGTGGTCAGTGGCCAGAAGCAGGCCGATCCAGCCCCCAGCCACCCGCCTGTGCCCTGGGAGGGTTTGAGGGCCTCTCTGTCTCTCTGCTTAGTGGAACGCTTGCCCATGGTGCCTCCATCCTGGGGCCCTGACAGCCGACCCTGCTCCTTCCAGACCCTCGTCCGCTGCCAGGTGCGGTCTTGACCCCAACCTGGTTGGTCACCTGGACACACACAGGGCTGTCCCTTGGGCTTTTGGCAGCACCAGGCAATTCCTGGGCTCTGCACAGCACGCTCCTGGGGAGAGAATGCAGGCCCACAGCACACAGGCCACCAGCTGCCACACACGCCATGCACTGGGTGGATGGGGAGTCCAGCCCTAGCTCGGGTGACCCGGTCCACCTGGTCATCACGTGTCTCCTCCACCTGGACACAGGCATCCTCCCCTCTGTCCTCTCTGAGTGGCCCACCCACACATCCTTCCCTGGGCTGTGATGCAAAGCCCCCCATGCCCAGGCCTGCACAGAGAACTCTGCTGTTCAAGGGCCCAGGAAAATGCCCCGGGAAGCCACAGGTGAGGCTGAGGGCACGGTGGGAGGCAGCGAGAGCAGGTGCCCTGTGGGATTGCTGCTGCCTCTGCACCTGCCCCACTTTCCTGGAACGTTGGGACGGGGTGTGGGCCCTACATAGTCCTCGGGCCTGCAGTTCACTCGGGCCCTCGGGGACCCTTGGTCAGGTCTTGGACTCAGACAGGCCCGGTTGCTGCACCTGGCTCTGCTTTTTAAATGGACAGTTGTCATGGGTGGGTGGATGAGGCCTGGCCTTCCTCAAAGCCCTATAGTCTGTACTGAGATGACCCCCTGGGGCTGCACGGAGGCCCCACAGCACTGCTGCCTGTGACTGGCCTAAGGAATGGGAGGTATGCACTGTGGCCCGGCCCCAGCGAAGGCTGCCGTCTTGCTCTGGCTCCACTCAGCCCTGCAGCTTTTTGGGCCCCCAGCACATGGGCTGCCTGGGGGTGGTGAACGTGGCCTCCCAACCACACAGAGGACACTGACCGGGACATGCTCCTCATGGTGGACGAGGCTAGCCACATGCCTGACTCCACTTAATGGACACTTCACTTCACTCGTCCCCTAGCAGACGTGGCAGAGTCTGGATAAACAGTCTGCCTGATGTCATATCCTGTCGAGGAGAAATGCTCACCAGCCCTCCCTTTCTGTCCTCTGACGTCGACTGTGTCAGTTTCTCAAGATTCACCTGGAAAGTGCAGATGTGCTGAGGATCTCGCTCTGGGTCCAGTCCTGGCCACAGGGTGGGGGCTCCTGCAGAGCTGGGCTGGGCTGGCACTCTGCAGAGGGCGGCTCCCACGGACACCTCCTCCTACAGGGCTGGGGCGGTTGCCTCCCTGGTGGGCCCCCTGCCTCAGAGAGAGGATGCTACATGGAGCCTTTGGTGGACGATGCTCCATGAGGCGCATTCTAGCCTTCCTTGAGCCCCCACTCATCTCAGAGCAGGAGCCTCCTTCACAGCTCCTATGGGTCTGCACACAAACCCCACCCCGCGGTCCCCAAACACAGGCAGGTCTTCAGGATGGCTGTCTGGTCACCCTGCACGTCCTAGCCGGCCCTTCTCTGGCCGCCCTTCCAAGCCTCTGGGCCCCATGTTCTGTTGGGGACACCCTGGCATGGCAGGCTTGAGGGAGAGCTTGGCCAGGCCTGTGGCTTTATCCTTCTGGCATGTTGCCAATGCGAGGACTGACCTCCTCTCACCCCTCCACACAGGCGTCCTCTGTGGCCTGGGGTGACCCCAGGGAGCAGCTTCCTCCCGTCTGTCTTGTTGAGAGAAAAGAAATGCAGCAGTGCTGTCACACGCAGAAACCTGGAGCAGAGCTTACATGGGGGCTGCGGAGGGCAGAGGTTATTTTGTTTGAAGGAAAAGGGTCATCTAGTCCAGACTCAGCACCTTATAGATGGGGAAACTGAGGCTCTGGTGAAGGGCCAAGCCATACAGTGACTGGATCAGAGGTGGCTGGTGGCCCTGCACTGCTGGCGTCCATGGTCCCCCCTCCCGTTACCTGGCACCTCCCCACCCCAGTGACGGCCCACCCAGACCCCCCCCCCCCGGAAATTGAGAATTTGCTGACCAAACAACCCCAAGCCCTCCTCCAGGGCAGCCCAGGGGGCTTTCTAGAGGGTGGACAAAGCCACGAGGGGGCCCTGGGTATGTGCTGGGTCTGGGGTGGCTCTCGAGGAGGCTGAGGGTTCCAGGTGTCAGATCGCTGGTGGATTCAGCCCTCTCTCCCTTCCTGCTGAGGTGTGCTCTCACCTGCTCGGCCCCCTGGGTCAGAGCAGCCTGTGGCCATAGCTGTGGATGCTGCACATGGTGCTCAATCAGGTGGTCCCCAGAGGGGGATTGGATCTAAGGCAAATAATGGGAATTCAGAGGCACACTGGGGCTCAAAGGATATTCCTCATGACTGTGCAGACTCCTCAGGTCCTCTCGCCATCTTGGTGACAATCCACCTGGGGAACGGTTGTCCTGAGGTCTCTTCCAGGGCTGGGCAGGTGGGGTCATGGTGTCAGCGTCCTCCCTCCTTGCTGTAGAAAGAGGGCCATGGCCTGCACTCTTTAGAGCCCAAACACCTCGTGTGCATACAAGTATGTGTGAGCATGAGTGAGTGTGTGTGAGAGAGTGTGCATGAGTGTGAGAGAGTGGGCGTGTGCACATGTGTGAGTGTGAATGAGTGTGTGAGAGAGTGGGTGTGTGCATGAGTGTGTGCGAGTGTGAGCGAGTGTGTGAGAGTGGGTGTGTGCATGAGTGTGAGCGAGCATGGGCGTGTGCACGTGTGTGAGCATGAGCGAGTGTGTGTGAGTGGGCATGTGTGAGAGTGGGAGTGCGCATGAGTGTGTGTGAGCATGAGTGAGTGTGTGTGAGAGTGGGCATGTGCACGTGTGTGTGAGCATGAGCGAGTGTGTGTGTGAATGGGTGTGTGCATGAGTGTGCGTGAGTGTGAGCGAGTGTTGTTCCAGTTCACAGCAAGTGAGGTGTGCGCTCCCCTGGTAGCTCCTCAGCATCCCAGGCACAGGGGAGCAGCCTGCGTCCAAAATGACCTGGATGCTGTGTCTGTCGGCTCTGTGGTTAGCTTCTGTCCACCTCTTGCTTCTGGGAGGCCAGGACTCCTGGGGCATCCTTGAGGGAAGGTTTCTGACCTAGCACACCTCCTCCATGCCCATGAGGGTCATTTGTGGCCATCCTGTGTCACCTCCCTGAGCCCACCAGGCAAGGTGCAACCATCCAACACTCTTCAATTCCAGCTACTAAAAATGGGAGGAATCTGGAGCCAGCTCTGATGGCCTAGTGGTTAAAGTTTGGTGTGGTCTGCTTGGCGGCCTGGGTTCGGTTCCTGGTTGCAGAACCACGCCACTAGTTTGTCAGTAGCCACGCTGTGGCAGTGGTTCACATAGAAGAACTAGAAGGACTTACCATTATACACAACTACTGGGGCTTTGGGGAGGGGGAAAAAAAGGATCATTGGCAACAGGTGTTAGCTCAGGGAGAATATTTCCCAGCAAAAAAAAAAAAAAAATGGGAGAAGCCCCACCTTTATGGATGTGCAGAAAGGACACCGAGATGAAGGTCTCTGAGCCCCAGGGTGCACAGGCCTCAGGATGGAGGCTCAGGGGTGATTCTCTGGCAGTGTCTTCCAGTGGTCTCCCTCTCACCAGCCTGGGGGAGTGGGGAACACGGGGGTGGTCTCAGCTGCTCGTCCCATCGCCTTAGCCATAAGGATGACCTCAGCCCTGCCGACAGGACTCACTCTGTCCAGGTGCCCTCACACCCCACCACCCATCCGTCTGGCAAAACTGGATGCAGTGTTTATTTTCTTTAAAGCTGTTCTCTTGCACAGCTATTGAATCAGAAAGGTGTGAGCAACAGCCATGGCCAGGCTCACAGAACCTTGGGCTTCTGCCCTTGGGCAAGACAAATCCACAAAAAAGTCTTGAGGAGCCATTAACTCTTTTCCAAGTCCTTATGCGCAGGAATTCCACAATGCTCTGCTTATAGGAAATCTGTCTATGTAACGTTCACATGGATGGTGCATAGAGGAGAAAGCTTGGAAACATATTCAGAATACTCAGAGAGAGCGGACAAAGGGTTTGCAAGACTTGCTCAGACATCTTTTAACACAAAATCCGATCAGTTTTTAAAAATGTGACATAGATAATTGAAAAGAAAATGTCTTCTCTTTTTGAGGTAAAAATTTGGAACCCTGTCATGCAGTGTACTCCATGTGCCATCAGATCATCATTAGCATTGTTTTTGTCGAGCTGAAGGGACACAGGTGTTTCTCAATGACAGACAGAAAATAGACTGAAAAAACAGCCTCAGGAGCCATGAGACAATAACAGAAGAGCCAACGTTGGCATCACTGGATCCCCAGGAGGAGAGAAGAGATGGTGGGAGGAGTATTTGGAGAAAAAATGACCAAAAACCTAACAAATTTTGGTGAAAGACACAAACTTCCAAATCCATGAAGATGAGTGAAAGCAAGTAAACTCAAGGAAATCCACAAGACATCGTAATCAAACCTTTGAAATCCAAGGACAAAGGAATAATCTTGAAAGCAGCAAGAGAGAAATGAGGCATTACCTAGAGAGGGACATGAATTCAATGTGCGTGGATTTCTCATCTGAGACCACAGAAGCCAGAAGCACACTGCACAATATTCCTCAAGTGCCGAAAAAAAGGTGGTCCCTTATGAATTCTACACACAGTGAGAGACTATCCTTCAAGAATGAAGGGGAAATGAACACATTCTCAGATGAACAAAAATGGAAAGAACTTATTGGGAGCAGACGTACCTGTAAAGACCGGCTAAAAGACGTTCTTCGAACAGTGAGGACTTTATAGAAGAAAGGATCTTGGGGCATCAGGAAGGAGGAAGAAACAGTGGAAAGAGCAGAAATGCACACAATAGACTCTTCTTTTCCTCAAGAGTTTAATAAATCCTATTTGACGACTGAAAGAAAAATTATAACACGACCTGATACTTAGGAGAACGTTATTTAACAGTGAGGAAGGTAAAGGGACCGGGTGGAGGTGAGGCCTCCACACGCGTGTGAAGTGGCAGAGTGCTGACGTCAGGATGTGTATGTTGTCATGCCGACGGCAGCCGCTGTGAAAACTCTACCAGAGATACACTCAGAAACACTGTGAGAACTCTAAAACAAGTAAATCAAGATGGAATCCCAAAATATGTTCAGTAGCCCTCAGGAAGGCAAGGAACGAGAAAAGGAGGAATGCGAACCAGAGGAAACAAACAGGAAACTCATATCACGAGGCCCAAGGGCTAACATATCAACGATCCCCTTCAATGATGGCCACATACACCAATTAAAGCAGAGACTGGCAGAGTGGATAAAAAGCAGCCCAGCTGTACATGGCTTATGAGAAACTCACTTCCAAGTCAGTGGCACAGGGAGATTGAGGGAGCAAGGTGGGAATGACAGACAACACAAACATTGACTAAAAGTCACGAGTGGCTCATTAATGTCTGATAAAACAGACTTCAGAGCAGTGAATATTACTCGGGACAAAGAGGGACATGATTTAATGAGGAAAGATCCATCGATGAGGGCGACATAATCATCCTAAATGTGTATGCACCAAACGACACAGCCTCAAAAGAGGTGAAACCAAAATGTCATTATCCCTATTATTACTAAATTCTGATTGACTTTCCACAGCATCTTTTCTGCTTTCCAGGGACATTTTAACAATGCCGTTGAATTTTTACTTTGCAACTCTTTCACACCCCAACCTCCTGTCGACATCCTTCTAAAGAATCTGCATCTCATTCTTCTGTGGTTTTATATCAGCCAGTGTACTTTCTTACAGTTTTCTTCTCTTTCTAAGATGCTGCAGATCCTAGCCGAGAAGTGGGGACACCGATGACTTATTGTTCACTAATTTCTTCTCTTGTTTGTGCAGGAAACCCGTTTCAGAGATGTGTTTTCTGTCTGTCTTTGGGCTCCTTCTCGCTCACATGAGCTCCAGCTGCCTCTGGTGTTGACCTCTGGGCAGCTCCCCTTTCGCTCACAAGGAGGAAGAGCCAGACCAGGGACAGAGGCAGGTGACCTGGGGGGCACCCACAGAAGAGCAATGCTCAGAGGCAAGGGGAAGTGAGTGTTTGAGAAGGAAGGCCTGGCCAGCAGTGTCCCCCAGAGGGTCTCTCCTTGGATGAGGCCGGCTGGAGCTGGGTGTCCTGGGTCAGTGTTGTTGTGTGCAGAGATGGTGGACAATTGAGCGAGAAGGGTGGAAATGTGCACTGAACCTGGGGATGAATTCCAGCAGGGGACCTGGGTGGGACTGGAGGGGCGCTGGGTGGAACGAGTCTGGTGTGCCCTTGCCTGACAAGGGACTTGCAAATGCAGCCCAGACGCTGGTGACAGTGATGTGACAGAGAGGGCAAGGAGGGTACTGGAGGCAGTGGCTCAAAATCCTCTCTGCGGGGGAAATGTATTTGGAACAGATACATTTATTTCTATTTATAAACTTGATTAGCTTATTGTAGGAAGTCTGCAAAGTATAACATTAAGAAATGGAACCATTTCAACCATACGCAATCTGGTAGCATCCATCACTCACGTCACCAAGCAGAATGACTAGAGCCCCCTGGTGGGCTCTCCTGTGGGCCGTGAGCCCAGGCGGCACATGACAGTGAAACGGGGGTCTGGCAGGCGTCCCCTTAAGCAGCCTCGGTCATTTAGAAATGCAGATAGATGAGCTATAAGCCACTCAGACCCTGCTCAAATCGCTTTGCCCCTCCTGACCCTGGCGGAATCCACCCCACCCACGTGGCCCTCATGGCTGACAGCACGGGCCTCAGGAGCCACCGACTTCCAAGTAAAGGCCTTGGACCTTTGAAAATAAAAGTTCATAAAAATTGTGAGAGTTCCTTCACATGACTAAAACCACCAATTTAAAATATTATTTGAAAATGCGTTTCAGAGAGAGGTTCATTCAGTTTAGTTGTAACATGTTACGAATTTAGGCTTATTAACATAAAGAAATGTAAACCCAAAGGAGAGATGGAGTAGGAGAGCATCGTTCACCCTTTCTCAGTGGGCAGCCCTGATCTGCGAAATAAAACCATGCATTTTCACTTGGATGAAAATGATGGAATCTTCTCCGTGGAATGACTTCCCAATGGAAAACAGTGCATCCCGTGAAAGCCACTTGCTGTTCCCCACCTGTGTGAGAATAGACACTGCACTTCAGGGACCCTTTGCTGCCACTGTGTGGTCTGAAGGGAACCAGCATGTCCTCATATTCCAAAAGGGACAGCGACTCCAGGTGGCAGCTGTTATACGACAGACGTTATAAAACATTTAAAATACTTGTTTATGGTTACTAAACATTCATTGCATCATTGGAACACACATATTTATACAACCTGGAGAAATGTCTGTCTTGGAAAAATACTATTTTGTGGAATAAAAGACCAGAAGACATATTTCTCAATCTTAGCTTACATATAATGAGTCTGAGATTTCTGAATTTGATATTATTGGCAGTTTTCCTCCAATTTTAATGATGGTCAGCTAATTTAAGTGGATGATTCAGAAGCAGAGAAATCCCAAAGACTTTTGATAGACGTGTCCTTTGCTGAATCTCAGTGTCTATCACTTCATTAAGAATCCATGCAAAGTGCGTTTGAACAACAACCCTGGGGAGACCTCACGGAACCGCAGGTGGTTACTGCAGACGGCACCTGCCCCACTGGTCGCATCCTCTTCTGGAGACCTTATACAGGATTTTCAAAACTCCCTCGGTGCAATCTGCTGTTATTTCAGCTGTCAGTCATCTTCACAAGGATCTTACACATCAAGTCATTTAAAGTCATTGCACCCATGTCAGGAAACTTAGGATATTATTGCCCACCATGTATCCACGTGGTTCAATGTCTAACCCATCAATTCTGTTCCATGATCGCGTTGTCTACCACTTTGCCAAGACCATGCTGTCTTACATACTATATGTCTACAGTAAGTTCTGGAATCTGTCTGTATCAGTATTCTAATGCTGCTCAGAAGGATTGTTGTCTGGCCTGGTGGCGTAGTGGTTAAGTTTGCACTCTGGCAGCCTGGGGTTCACAAGTTTGGATCCCTGGCACCGGCCGAAGCACTGCTTGTCAGCCATGCCGTGGCAGCGTCCCATATAAAGTAGAGGAAGATGGGCACGATGTTAGCCCAGGGCCAGTCTTCCTCAGCAAAAAGAGGAGGATTGGCAACGGATGTTAGCTCAGGGCTGGTCTTCCTCACACACACACAAAATACACATATAGTCTTCCAACCCATGTCCAAGATATACTTCTCCATTTATTCAAGTCTTCACAAATCTCTAAACAATGTTTAGTAGTTTTCAGTATAGAAGTCTTTCTCAACCTTTGTTAGACATTCTTGGTATCTTATTACTTTAATGCTATTGTAAAAGAATTGTTTTTTAAAATTTTATTTTCTAATTTTTGTTGCTAGTAGATAGAGAGACAATTGATATTTGTATATTCACTTTCAGTAGGTAGCTGTCCTAACTTTATTAGTTCTAGTAGCTTTTTAAAATAGATTCCTTCGAATTTTCTACAAGCATAATCATATTATTGGTGAATAAAGAGAGTTTTACTTTTTCCTTTCCAAACTTTCTTTATTTCTTGCCTACTGGGCAGACAAGGTCCTCCAGTACAGAGTTAACCCTAGAGGAAAGCTTTCAATATTTCACTATTAATATGATGATAGCTGTATTATTTTTACATACCTTTATCAGATATAGAAATTTAATTTCCAAATTTATTTAGCTGAGAGATATCATGAAATGGTCCTCAATTTTATCAAGTATTTTTTTCCTGAATCTGCTGAACTGGTAATATGTTTTTTTCTTCTTTGTCCTGTTAATGTGTTGAATTATGCTAATCGGTTTTTTTAATGAGGTGAAATTCACATAATATTAAATTAGATATTTTTTCCAGATAATTAAAGAAACCTATTCTTTTTAATTTTCATTTTGAGGTATAGAATGCCTACATATCAATTTGACAAAATAATTTTTTAATGATACATTTATATTCCAATGTGATTGCCACTGTAGCATTAGCTAACACCTTTACTGTGTCACATAATGATCATTTCTTCTAGTGGTGGGAACAATTAAGATCTAGTCTCATGGCAAGTTGTGTTTAAATACAGTTTTGTTGACTATAATCACTGTGCTGTGTATTAGATCTCCAGAATTATTTATCTGCTAGTTGCAAGTGTTTACCCTTAAACAACATCTCTCCCATTTTCCCACCCACCAGCCGCTGGTAACTAGCATTCCTCTCTCTGTTTTTCAAGTTCTGTTTTTTCAGATTCCACACATAAATGATATCATACAGTATCTGTTGTTCTATGTGTGACTTATCTCACTTAGCACGCCCTCATGGTGTCGCAAATGGCAGGATTTCCTTCTTTCTCATGGCTGAATAGTATTCTATGGTATATATACCACATCTTTATCCATTCATCCTTTGACAGTCACTGAAGTTGATTCCATATCTTGGCTATTGTGAATAATGCTGCAATAAACATAGGAGTACATACACCTCTTCAAAAATCTGTTTTCATTTGCTTTGGACGTATACCCAGATGTGGGATTGCTGGGTCATATGGTATTTCTATTTTTAATATTTTGAGGAACCTCCATACTGTTCTTGTAGTGGCTGAACCAGTTTAAACTCCCACCCACAGTGCACAAGGGCTCCCTTCTCTCTACATCTTTACCAACACCTGTTATCTCTTTTCTTCTTGATGGTAGCCATTCTTACAAGCATGAGGTGATAGCTCATTGTAGTTTTGATTTGCATTTCCCTGATGATTAGTGATGTTGAGCATCTGTTCATGTATCTGTTGGCCATTTGTATGTCTTCTTTGGAAAAATGTCTATTCAGTTTCTCTGCCCACTGTTTATTTGGATTGTTTGTCTTTTTGTTATCAAGTTGTATGAGTTCTTTATAAATTTTGGATGTTAACTCCTTATCAGATATATGGTTTGCAAATATTTTCTCCCATTCCGTAGTTTGACTTTTCATATTGTTCATTGTTTCTTTTGCAGTGCAGAAGCTTTTAAGTTTGATGTAGTCCCACTCATTGATTTTTTTCTTTTCTGGTTTGTGCTTTTTGTGACATATGCAAAAAATTATAGCCAAGACCAATGCCGAGGAACTTCTTTTCTATGTTGTTTTCTAGAAGTTTTATGGCATCAGTTCTTATGTTTAAGTCTTTGATCCATCTCTAGTTAATTTTTGTGAGTTGTATAAGATAGGGGTCCAATTTCATGTGTTTATCCAGTTACCCCAACACCATTTATTGAAGGGAGTTTTCTTTCTTCGTTGGACGTTCTTGGCTCCCTTATCAAATATTAGTTGACTGCTTATGTGGGGGTTTAATTCTAGGCTCTCTATTCTGTTCCATTGGTCTATGTGTCAATTTTTATGCCAGTACCAAACTCTCTTGATTACTATAGGTTTATAGTGTAGTTTGAAATCAGAAAGTGTGATGCCTCTGGTTTTGTTCTTCTTTCTCATGATTCCTTTGGTTATTCAGGGTCTTCTGTGGTTCCATAATGTTTTAGGATTGTTCTTTTATTTCTGTGAAAAATACTGTTGGAATTTTGATAGGAATTACATTGAATCTATATTTGGCTTTGGGTAGTACAGATGTTTTAGTAACATTAACTCTTCCAATCCATGAACACGGGAATATCTGTCCATTGTTTTGCCTTCTTTGATTTCTTTCAATAAATTCTTGAAGTTTTCAATATACAGATATTTCACATCCTTGGTTAAATTTATTCCCAGATACTTTATTATTTTTTATGCCATTGTGAATGGGATAGTTTTCTTTATCAGATGTTTCACTGTTAGTGTATAGAAATGAAACTGATTTCTGTGTATTGATTTTACATCCTGCAACTTTACTAAATCCATTGATTAGATCCAACAGTTTTATGGTTGAGTCTTAGGGATTTTCAATATACAAGATCATATCATCTGCAAATAGAGACTGTTTTACTTCTTCCTTTCTGATTTGGATCCCTTTTATTTCTTTTTCTTGCCTAATTGCTCTGGCTAGGACCTCTAGCACTATGCTGAATAGGAGTGGTGAGAGTGGGCATCCTTGTCTTGTTCCTGATTTTAGAGGAAAATCTCTCAATTTTTCACCATTGAGTAAAATGTTAGTTGTGAGTTGGTCATATGTAGGCTTTATTATGTTGTGGTTTGTTCCTTCTAGACCCAATCTATTGAGGCATTTTATCATGAAATAATGTTATATTTTGTCGTATGCTTTTTCTGCATCTTTTGAGATGATGATATGATTTTTTTCTTTCATTCTATTAATGTGTTGTGTCACATTTATTGATTTGTGTATGTTGAACCATTCCTGCATCCAAGGATAAATCCCACTTGGGTATGGTGTATAATCCTTTAATGAGTTCTTGAACTCAGTTTGCTAATATTTTGTCGAGAATTGTGCATCAATGTTCATCAGGGTTATTGGCCTATAGTTTTCCTTTCTTGCAGTGTCCTTATCTTGCTTTGTTATCAGGGTAATGCTGGCCTCATAGAATGAATTTGGAAGTGTTCCCTCCTCTTCAACTTTTTGGAACATTTTGAGAAGGATTGACATTAATTCTTTTTTAAATGTTTGGTGGAATCTGCCAGTGAAGCCATGTTTTCCTGGGGTTTTCTCTGTTGGGAGATTTTGATTAGTGATTAAATCTCCTTACTCTTTATTGGTCTGTTCAGACTTTCTATTTGTTGCTGTTTCAGTCTTGTTAGGTTGTATGTTTCTAGAAATTGATCTATTTTTTCTAGGTTATCTAACTTCTTGGTGCACAATTGTTTATAGTGTCTCACGATCCTATGTATTTCTGTAGTGTCAGTTGTTCTAGTGTTTCATTTCTGATTTGAGTCTTCTCTTTTTTTTCTTCTTAGTTATTCTCACTAATGGTTTGTCAATTTTATTTTTTGAAAAACCAGATCTTAGTTTTATTGATCTTTTCTATGTTTTTTTCTGGTCTCTATTTCATCTATTTCTGCTCTAATATTTATTATCTCCTTCCTTCTGCTAACTTTGGGCTTAATTTGTTCCTCTTTTTCTAGTTCTTTCAGGTATAAAGTTAGTTTGTTTAATAAACTGATTTCTTAATATATGCATTTATCACTGTAAACTTCCTTCTCAGAACTGCTTTTGCAGCATCTCATAGGTTTTTGATATCATGTGTTTCCATTTTCATTTGTTTCGAGATATTCTTTGATTTCTTCCTTGACCCATTGGTTATTCAGGGGTATATTGTTTAGTTTCCACATATTTGTGGATTTTCCAGCTTTCCTCATGTTGATGATTTCTAGTTTCACACCACTGTGGTTGGAAAAGATACTTGGTATAATTTCAATCTTCTTAAATTTGTTAAGATGTGTTTTGTTACCTAATGTGATCTATCCTGGAGAATGTTCCGTGTGCACCCTAGAAGAATGTGTATTCTACTGCTGTTAGATGGAATGTTCTATAAATATCTGTTAGGTCCGTTTGGTCTAATGTCTGGTTCAAGTCCAGAATTTCATTGTTGATTTCCTGTTGGATGATCTACCCATTGCTGAAAGTGGGGTAATGATGTCCTCTACTACTATTGCATTGTTGTGTATTTTTCCCTTCAGATCTGTTGGTATTTGCTTAATATCTTTAGGTGTTCTGAAGTTGGGTGTGCATATGTTTATAACTGTTATATCTCCTTGATGAATTGATCCCTTTATCATCATATAATGACCTTCTTTGTCTCTTATTACAGTTTTTGGCTTAAAGTATAGTTTTTTTTTTTTTTTTTTTTTTTTTGTGAGGAAGACCAGCCCTGAGCTAACATCCGTAGCTAATCTTCCTCTTTTTGCTGAGGAAGACTGGGCCTGGACTAACATCCGTGCCCATCTTCCTCCACTTTATATGGGACGCCGCCACGGCATGGCTGACAGGCAGTGCGTCGGCGGGTGCCCGGGATCCGAACTCGTGAACCCCGGGCTGCCAAGCACGGACTAAACCGCTGCGCCACTGGGCCGGCCCCTTAAAATATAGTTTTATCTGATATAAGTATAGCTACTCCTGCTTTCTTTTGGTTTTTACTTGTGTGGAATATCTTTTTCCATCCCTTCACTCTGAGTCTATATGTGTGTCCTTAAATCTGAAGTGGGTCTCTTGTAGGCAGCATATAGTTGGGTCTTGTTTTTTCATCCATCCAGCCCCTCTGTGCCTTTGGATTGGAAGATTCAATCCACTTACATTTAGAGTGATATTGATATGTAAGGACCTCCTACTGCCGTCTTGTTACTGCTTTTGGCTGTTGTGAATCTCGTTGTTTCTTTCCCTCTGTTTCTGCCTACCTTACGCTTGTACATTGGTGATTTTCCACAGTTGTCTTCTCTGCTTCCCCCTTTCTATCTTTTGTGGCTTTGCTGTAAGTTTTTGCTTTGTAGTTGCCATGGGGTTCACTTACAACATCTTATAGATAAAGAAGTCCATTTTAGGCTGATAGTACCTTATCTTCAATTGCCTATAAAGTCCCCACTCTTTTATATTATTGATGTCATAATTTACCTCTTTTTATGCTGTGTATTTGTGAACAATTTGTAGTAGCTGTGGTTATTTTTACTACTCTTTTCCTTTTACCTTTATACTGTCGTTGTGTGGCTAACACACCATCCTAATATGGAGCTACATTTTTCTAATTCTGACTATTTTTCACCTTTACCCAAGTGTTGTGTACTTTCATATGTTTTTATGTCCCTGATTAGTATCTTTTCATTTCAGCTGGAGGAGCTCTTTCAGTGTTACTTACAAGGCAGGTCTAGCAGTGGTGAACCGCCTCAGCTTCTGTTTGTCTGGAGAAACCTTTATTTCTCCCTCATATCTGAAGGATAAGTTGGACAGATAAAGTATTCTTGGCTGGCAGTTTTATCTTTCAACACTTTGGTCATTCCACTCTCTCCTGGCCTGGAGAGTTTCTGCTGAGAAATTGGCTGAGAGGCTAATGGGGGTCCTGGGTAGGTTCCTCTCTTTTTTCCCCTGGCTGCCTTTAAGATTCTTTCTTTGTCATTGCTTTTTGATGTTTCATTTTAATGTGTCTTTTAGAAGGTCTCTTTCACTGAGATAAAAGGGGGATCTGTTAACTTCGTGGATTGTATATCCAAGTCTTTCCTCAGGTTTGAGAAGTTCTCAGCTATATTTCTTTAAATAAACCCTCTGTCCCCTTTTCCCTCTTCTCCTCCTGGAATTCCAATTGTTCTGATATTTGTCTTTTTGAAGGAATCCCATGGCTCATGTAGGCTCTCTTTGCTCTTTTTAAATCTTTGTTCCTTCTTCTCTCCTAACTGTGTTACTTCAGAATTCTTATCCTCCAAGTCATTCATTCTTTCTCCAGTCTGGTCTGTTCTGCTACATACGCTCTCTATTGCATTCTTCATTGCATTCATTGAGCTCTCCAGCTCCAGAATTTCTGTTTGGTTCTTTTGTATGATTTCAATCTCTTTGGTAAAGAACTCATTTGTTCATATATTTTACTTCTGATTTCATTGAATTGTCTTTCCTAGTTTTCTTGTAACTTGTTGAGCTTCTTCAGAAAGGCTATTTTCAATCCTTTATTAGTCAGATCACAATGTTCTAGCCTTTGAACTCAGTTTCCTTTGGTTAATTCATTGATTAGAAAGGGGGGATGAAAAGGAGAAATGCCTTACTTTGCCATGTGCTGATGTCACTCAGCTGGACCTTTTAGAGTGAACGATTCTGTGGCAAGTAGTGTGTACACCATGTCATGCCACCCCCCCCTGCTGTATCCTAACCTTCTGTTCCTGGCCTAGTCCCCAATCCGTCATCCATTCATGACAAAGACTGCCTTTTATATGTCCTTATATTTAACTTGCTAAGTTGCCGTTTAGGATTTTTGCCTCTAGGTTCATGGGAGAGAGCGGCCAGTAATTTTATTTCTTGTAGCATAGTTGGCAGGTTTTGTTTTACAGTTACACGGGTCACATACCACCAGTGAGGAATGTTCTCCATCCTCTGGAAGAGTTTGGGGATGATGGTATTTTGTTTTCTTAGGTCTTTGTGGATTTGGAGACTGACTGTTGTGAAGAGGCGATCTCCGCAGATTGACCATACGTGCAGGGCTGCCCCATGAAAGCCCCAGGACTTCTGTTGTTGTTGTTGAAGTTTATGACTAGATGCCGCTGTTTGTGAAGGTGAAAACGGTCAAACAATAGCCACGGCATCTGGAGGAGGCACACTTGTAGGATTCGGCCTGCTTGGTGTCTAGAGACACTATAGACTTGCAGGAAGTGAGACGGTGTAGAATTGGGGAAAGGGTGATGAGCGAGCCCATGGCGCTGGACAGACAGGCCGGAAACAGGCCTGGGCTGATGTGGTGGCTGGACTGTGACAACGGTGCCCATGTGCACGGGGAAAGTTTGCCTTTTTAGGGGATAGTTCTGGATCATTTGGATGTCTGAATGGAGAAACAATGAACCGCATCTCTCCTGCTGATCATATTAAAAAAAAAGTCAAATCCAGGTGGACTGTAGGCTTAAATGTGATAACTAAAAATTAGAGTTTTACCAAAAAAATTTTAATTTTCATGGTAGGTAAAGATTTTTTAAAAACAAGATCTAAAACACAATACAAGTAAAGGAAAAGTTGGGTACATTGGATTTTAAAATTAAAAACTTCTGTTCAGGGCCGCCCAGTGGCACAGCAGTTAAGTTCATGCTTGGCAGCCCGGGGTTCGCGGGTTCGGATCCCGGGCGCCTGCCGACTCACTGCTTGTCAGCCATGCTGTGGCGACGTCCCATGTAAAGTAGGGGAAGATGGCATGGATGTTAGCCCAGGGCCAGTCTTCCTCAGCAAAAAGAGGAGGATCAGCAGTGGATGTTAGCTCAGGGCTGGTCTTCCTCGCAAAAAAAAAAAAAAAAAAACAAAACCCAGAAAAACAAAAAAACTTCTGTTCATCAAATGACACCATTGTGAGAATGAATTTACAAACAAAAAAGTGGAGAAAGTGCTTCCCTATGTATTTATCTGTCAAATGACTGCTACATCCCAAACGAAATACACCAAACGAGAAAAGGGCAAAATCCAGTATCAGTGAGGATGTAGGGAGAGTAGAATTTTCATGCACTTTTGATATGAGAGTAAATTTGGTGAGAACGTTGGGAGAATTTGTTTGGCAATATCCACTAATGCTGAAAAGAATGGTACTCTGTGACTAGAAGTTCCACTCCTAGGAAGGAGGTAGAAAATGGAAATTGTCCTTTTGTAGGTCAAACACAGTTAAGTACCTAGAAAGTTAAAAGTTTACAAATAACTCTATTTTTGACAGATATTTACCCAGCAGAATTACTTAACATATATTCACTTGGAGACATGAACAATTTTGCTCCTAGCAGCATTTTGTATTAGCCAAAACCTGGACACCCCCACATGTCATCTCATGGCAGAATATTTTAACATCATGCCACTGTCCATATGAACTGCGCCAACTTAGTATGGATACAAAAGAGTATCCCATATTTGTGCTCTCATTTACATAAAGTCAAATATAGGCAAAACTAACCTGTGGTTTCGACATCCAGATGCTACTCATTTGCAGAAGGGTCTGGATGGGACAGAGGGTTATGGGGGCTCTGTGATATTCTGACTGTTGACCCGGGTGCTCCTTAAAGAGCATGTGCAGGTGGTGAAATCTGTGGTATTGCACACTTCGGAATGGCACACTTTTCTGCACCACTAGTCTCTCTCCACACAATTTTGCCTGAACAGTGGTTGATGAGTTTATAGTAACAAGACCTGATCTAAAGCCTTATCTAAACAATCTCTAGTAACAAGCCCACCAGAAGTAGGTTTAAACACTCCACCTAGAAGTAGGTTTTAAAACTTTCTTCTCCTGACTTATAGGAACAAAGGTCAGGCAAAGGGAAGATGGGAATGACCTTCAGTCACACTTTAGAGGCTGCGGTGAATCTTCTGAGATTGTCTGTCTTTGGGTCCTTCATACCTTTTACAGAAGAACTTATACCTGTCTCTCCTCCAGCCTGCTGTTCTGACCTGTGCTTCCCTTCACTGCTTTGGTGAATGGTCTTAATTTATGAGAAGGTAGCCTGTCTCGTTGTGCATGCCCTGGAGGAGGGCAAGTCATTGTTTAATTATATGGCTGGAGGCTCATCTTGGTAGGTCATTTGGAGATGGGAATATTGATTCATTGCCATTCATTCTTCTAGGGACAAGCCATGTTTTCCCGAACGAATAAATCCTATTATTAGTGCTGTATGGTATCAAACCAGGAAACAGAACAGATCTCAACATCCTAAGGTTAAACACACTTCATGGTGAGCTGCTCTGCCACCCATCCTCCTTTCTATCCTGAGCTCATTTCTCCTGTCGTCTCTCTACCACATGATAAAGCCAAGTTGATGGAGAAACGGGAAGCAAGGGGCTCATCTGAATTCTCTGTAGGTCTCTGGGTGACCTTGAGCCCCACAGGGACCACTGAGAGCTGGTGACCAAAAGGAGGTCTCCACTTCCCCCTTGACCAGTGAGTTCCCAGTAAGAAGGCTCCATCTTGCTCCTCTCCACCTCCTTCCCAGCCAAGCATGGCCGTGTCCTCCTCATGTCAGCTTGACCAGGGCTCTGGAAACTCCACCAGAGGGAACTGTGAGAGCCCAGACCATTTTTCTGCTTTCCCTCCCAGTACCCACACAGGGCTGGAGTCAGAGGGGTCAGCAATATGTGTGGGAATGAGGCACTAAGGAGGAATAAAAGAAAAGGATTACAAGTGGGTGGATTTCCTTAATGCACCACAGGATCATTGACAGCTGGGATGATGTTACAATTTGGTTTGCTCATTATGAACACTGTGGCCTCCTGCCCATGTCTGTCACCACATATATGAAAAATCATGCTCTTTTATGCTTGGAGCCAGGGAATGGTGTGTTAGAGGCAGCTTGGGAAACAGTGTCCCTGGAGAATAGTTATTTTATTTTATTTTTTATTGTGAAGAGGAAACAAACTTGGAAAGGAAATCCTCTCTTGGCCTATCCCTGCACATTCCTCTGGGGCTGGTTCTTGAGCTCAGTGGGTCCTGAGCGCCCCCTGGTGTCCTGAGTGCCTCCTGCAGGGAGGTGTGTCTGGGCTCACACTGACTTCCCCTCCCTGAGTCTCTCACACAGTAATACACGGCCGTGTCCTCGGTTCTCGGATTGTCCACTTGCAGACACAGAGTGTTCTCTGAATCATTTCTAGAAAAAATGAACCTGCTTTTCACAGATCCAGTGTACTCTCTTGTGAGGCCACCAGCAGGGTGTCTTATCAAATCAACCCACTCTGGCCCCTTCCCTTGAGCCTGGCGGATCCAGTGCATCCCATAGCTACTGAAGGTGAATCCAGAGGCTGCACAGGAGAGTCTCAGAGACCCCCCGGCTGCACCAAGCCTCCCCCAGACTCCACCAGCTGCACCTCACACTGGACACCTGCAAACAGAGAGACACAACGTTCCCTTAGAATCACACAGAATCAGAAGCAGGCATGTGCAGAAGTCTCGGTGTTCCCCACTCCTGAAAACGACCTTGACAGATGATCAGGAATAAAACCCAGCTTGGCACAGGCTTCGTGGTGGAGCTGCTGGGTTCCTGTCCCAGACACATGGGGTTTGGTCTTCTCCCTAAGCATGCCTGGCGAGGTCCCCTCTTTTAATGAGCAGAAGGAGAGCCAAAGTTACTTGACTTCTGGATACAATGGTGCAGCTGCGACCTTGGGCTGATGCCTGACCTTGTGGTCCTACAGATGACCCCCGATGGGGACAGGACTCAAGAACACTGTCGACAAGGTGTGCCCCGTCCTGACCCACCCTCCTCCTCTCCCTTACTGAGACCCGGACAATCGATCCCACTCCTTTTGGTGTAGTCTTTAGGAATTAAATTGCCTCTGTCCTCGGGGTTTTGAGGAGGTTGATGAGGACCCTGGAGAACTGCCCCAGAGATGCCATGGTTGGGGGTCTCTCCTCACGCTTTTCTCCATCCCCTGCATGACATGCTGCCTTTCTGGGGCTTGGGAATAAGAGTAGGAGTGGGAACAGCATTTTTAGTGTTGAGACTGAAGGATCCTCTTACTGATTTTTCCCAGTCCGATCTTACACAAACCTCATTTGTGCTGAACCTCATTTGAGTTGTGCCGCCGTCTGTCTTAGGACAACCATCAATCCCACAAGCACACGACCTGGCTTTAAAGCCACAAATTCCCCTTAACTTCACCATTGTTAGTGTGTGAAAGTTCTGTTTCCCCAAGTGCCTCAAACTATGAGAATTTCCATCATTTTTGGTGTGTTTTTTTAATTGAGGTAACACTGGTTGATAACATTGTATAAATTTCAGGTGTACATCATTATATTTTGATCTGTGTAGAGTACATCAAGTTCACCACCCAAAGAGAAATTACAATCTGTCACCACACACATGTGCCCAGTCACCCTTTTGCCCTCCTCCCTCCCTGCTTCCCCTCTGGTAACCACCAATCCAGTCTCTATGCCTATGTTTTTATCTTCTACTTATGAGTGAGATCATACGATATTTGACCTTCTCCCTCTGACTTATTTTGCTTAGCACAATACCCTCAAGGTCCATCCATGTTGGTGCAAATGGCAAGATTTCATCTTTTTTATTGTTGAGTAGTATTCCACACACACACACCACATCTTCCTTATTTATTCATTCATTGATGGGCATGTAGGTTATTTCCAAGTCTTGGGCTGTTGTGAATAATGCTGCAATGGACATAGGGGTGCATGTATATTTACACATTTGTGTTTTGATGTTCTTTGAATAAATTCCCAGTGGTGGGATAGCTGGGTCATATGGTAGTTCTATTCTTAATTTTTTGAGGAATGTCCATACTGTTTTGCATAGAGGCTCCACCAGTTTGTATTCCCAGCAGAAGTGATGAGGGTTCCCTTTTCTCCACATCCTCTCCAACACTTGTTATTTTTCGTCTTGTTAATTACAGCCATTCTGACGGGTGTGAGGTGATATCTCATTGTGGTTTTGATTTGGATTTCCCTAATAATTAGTGATGTTGTACATCTTTTCACATGCCTGATGGCCAACTGTATATCTTCTTTGGAAAAATGTCTGTTGAGATCCTTTGCGCATTTTTTAATTGGGTTGTTTGTATTATTGTTGTTGACATGTGTGAATTACTTATATATTTTGGATATTAATCCCTTATCAGATATATGGTTTGCAAATATCTTCTCCCAATTGTTAGATTATTTTCTTCATTTTGTTGATGGTTTCCTTTGCTGTACAGAAGCTTTTTAGTTTGATGTAGTCCCATTTGTTTATTTTACATTTTGTTTCCATTGCCTGGTGAGACACAGTATTTGAAAAGATGCTGCTGAGAGAATGTCAAAGAGTGTACTGCCTATGTTTTCCTCTAGAAATTTTATGGTTTCAGGTCTTATATTCAGTCTTTAATCCATTTTGAGTTAATTTTTGTGTATGGTGTAAGATAATGGGGGTCTACTTTTATTCTTTTCACGTGGCTGTCCAGTTTTCCCAACACCATTTACTGAAGAGACTTTCCTTTGTCCTTTGTATGTTCTTGGCTCCCTTGTGGAATATTAGCTGTCCATAGATGTGTGGGTTCATTTCTGGGCTCTTGATTCTGTTCCATTGATCTGTGCATAAGTTTTCCTGTCAGTACTGTGCTGTTCTGATTACTACAGTTTTATAGTATATTTTGAAATCAGGGATTGTGATGCCTCCAGCTTTGTTCTTTTTTCTCAGAATTCCTCTAATTATTCTGGGTCTTTTGTTGCTCCATCCATCATTTTTTTTAAATGAATATGTTGGCCCTTGGGAGCAAGATCCCCAGGTAGAATGTTGAGGCACTGACTGATGCAGGCGCTGAAGAATCCCGGGAGGACACGCATGCATCTCCGGGTCAGCCCATTCTCTGGCAGCACCTGCCTTCAGGTCACAGAATTGGCCACCTGCATCAACAGTAGCTCTTCTGCTGGCAGCCCCAGTGGCATAGAGTCTCTCCCTTCTAGTTAGCACAGCAGAGGGCTGCAGCGAGCTCTCGGTGGACTCACTTGTGTGCAAAGCCTCTGCTTCCACCAATCTCATGCTTGTTGGCTGGAGCTTGCCCACCCTAGGTCTGAGGGAGCCCAGTGTGGTGAGTGTTGGTTCCCGAGGGAAACTGGGGAAGTTCGTGGGAAGAATGGGGACAGATGTTATGTACCCAAATAAAACACCTATTACATACATATTATTAATGCATTTTACAGCTGGATTAACTGAGGCTCTTCAAAGGAGCTGCATCAGTTGCCCACACTCTTCCGATGGATGAGTAACGTGTAGAATCGCCGTATCATTCCAAAGTCTATAATCAATATCTTCAAAGTGCTTATGAACTAATGGCCGTAAGGTCTTGCCATCCACTGGAACTGTCTTTTGTTTTAATAAACATTTTGTGCACAGAAAAAGTACACAGTCTCAAGTGTACATTTCAATGAAATGTCCCCAAGTGCACATGTTGGTGATACATGCCAATTACATGCCAATGTCGCCACCTAAAGATGAGGAAACATTCTCTTCCAGTGCTCCCAGACCTGCCCTCCTGCCCACCAACCCCTACCTTCTTCCTCTTCCCCTAAGAACCCACTCTCCTACTTTCTAACTTCTTACGTGGCTCTTGGCTGATCCTGAACTTAATTTAAATGGAATCCTACTGTGCATCTTCCCCTGAGTCTGGCTTCTTCTTTCAACGCCGTGTCTGGAGGACTGATCCAGGTGCTTCCTGCATGTGTAGCTCGACTGTTTTGCATTTCTGCATATTATTCTATTTTCTGAGTGTATGTCAATCGATTACTCTATTCTTGAGTTGAGGGACATGTAGGTGTTTTTCTGTTTTTGGTGAAACTGAATGATGCTTCTAAGAACATTCTCGCATGTGCCTTTAGGTGCACGTATGTGCTCATTTTGGGCTCAGGAGTGGGTGGTTGAGTCATTGAATATACCGAGAAAGTGGAAATTAGTAGGGACTGTGGAAATGAGACTCTGCCTGCCTGTCGTCAGACCAGGATGACAGACACAGAGGAAGACAGCAGCCATGGAGCTCACGGGGAGCACACCCTCCCGGGCTCGCTGCACCCGCCAGTGTCACGCGAGCCTCCTCTGTGACCCCGGCCGCCACAAACGTTGCTGCTTAACATTACACCAGAAACAGCGACACATCCCTCCTTTGCCTGCAGGACCGAAGCCATGTGGACTCAGGGACGCTCCTGATGTCCAGCTCTGGCAGACAAGGGGTTCCGGTCACCACTCCCTTCTTTTCTGAAAGATGCACTTAAATGTGCACTTCTGTCTTTCCTATTAGATTAGGACAGCACTTCATAGATTCATTGTCTCTTCATATATTGTCATATGTATATTTGCCAAGTTTCCTTTTTCACAAATTTGTTAAGAAATAGCTTATTACAATAAAATGACAGAGAGCTGTCACATGGCACAATAAGCAGAATCCCTTTTTTAACCTTTTCTATAAACATCCTGTTCCTTCATTTGTCAGCAAAGAGAACCATTCAAACTTTCTTTTTATCTCTCCCTTGTCTTGCTTTACAGTTCTAATAAATTGTATTTAATATAATACACATTTAATGAATATGTGCATAAAATAGGTATGTACATAACAATATAATAAATATGTGTATACATGTTATTTTAATTTAATAAAAATTATGTAAGTATATAAAAAGAAGTAAAGTACATATATTTAACATATTACATGACACACACACATTGAACAACATATTTGTCAGTCTATTCCCCTTTAAATGGCATTTCCCCTTTTCCTACCTGATTTGATCTTATGTGAATCCCTGCATCTTCTCTCTGGAGAGAGTGAACAGAAGTTTCTCTATGAAGTCTAGTAGAAAAAAAATTATGTTGGTAGAAAATCAGACAAAAAGATTATAGGAAAAGAAAATTATATACCAACATTCCTTGTGAACACAGACACAATGTCACTAGCCTTTAGGGAAATGTAAATTATGACCATGACGAGCATTCACTACACACCTATCAGAATAGCTAACATAAAGTAGTTACAGTACCGAATGCTGGCGAGGATTTGGAGAAACAGGGTCTCTCATACACTGTGGGTGGGGTGCAACATGGTGCAGCCACTCTGGAAAGCAGTTAGTTATAAAGCTAAACAGGCCATTACCGTATGACCCAGCAACCACATTCCTGAGCATTAATTCCAGAGAAATGAAAACATATGTCCACAAAAAAAGCCGTACACTGATGTCCACAGCAGCCTAATTCATAATAGTCCTAAACTGGAAACTCCAAGACACCCTGCAGTGGGTGAACGGTGAGACACACTTTGGTGTATCCATACGGTGGAATACTAGTCAGAAATAAAAAAGAATGTGCCAGTGGTGTATGCCACAGCCTGATGGATCTTGAGTGCGTTACGCTGAGTGAAGAAAGACAATGGCAACAGATTACATACTGTATGAGCCAACTTATGTAACATCCCTGAAATGATAAAATTATGTAGATGGAGAGCAGATTAGTGGTTGCCTGCGGTTAGGAAGGGTGGGGGGAGAGGGGTTGATGTGACAGTAGAGGAACAGCGTGAGGGACGCTTTCCTGGTGAAGGAACAGCTCTGCATCTTGATTGAGGTGGTGGTTGCACAAGTCTACACATGGGAAAAATGGCGTGGAGCTACACACACAAGAGTGAATCACAACAGTACTCAGATTTCCAGTCATGAGATTCCTCTGAGGGACCTGGCAATTCTCAACTGGCCCTCACTTCAGTAGACCTGGTGCCTTCAAGTTCACCATAAATGTTATTGCTTTATCCTTCAGCCTGCCTGAAACTTTGGTAAGAACTTAAAGGGAATATGAAATATAAATGAATAAGCATACAAAGTATTTCCAGAAGAAAGTAATTGTTATACCTTGCCTACTGCCAGAGGGAATTAATAAATTATGATAAACCTTCGTTACAATGGAATGGAACTCATTTTGGATTGGCCTTTAGAATATAATATGAGTTTATATAAATTTAAAGTAAAAGAAACTCAAGGATTTCAAGAATTAAAAGAAATGTTCTGTTTATGCTATAGAAACTACTGGTTCTTTAGGAAAAATTGTGCTTGCTTGAACCTTAACTTAGAAGGAAAATAAAAGATTTAATTATAATTTAAACTAATCTCTTAGTTACCAGGTTTAAGATAAGAAGTAGGAGAGTGGAAACAGAACTTCTGTATTTTTAACAACATAAATTAGTGCTAAATTCATCTTATAATTTTAAGGAAAAATATGGGCATCATGATCCTACTCAGGATGAATCTTTTGGAAAGTTGGGCTGGTAAATAGTTTGGTTTAGGAAAGGCCTTCTCAATTTTAGTGCATCATAAAAATAATATTAAACTCCTATTTTGAGCTCATTGAGCTTCTTGGATTTATAGATTCATGTATTTTATCAATTTTGAGAAGTTTCTAACCATTATTCCTTCAATTATTCTTTCTGCCCTTTTCTCTCTCCTCTACTTCTGTTTCCAAGTGTCCTTTTACTTGATTTGGTGTTCACTTAGTTGCTGTAAACCTTTGACTGTTTTCGAGTCTGACAACGTCAGTTCTGGCAGTTTCTGCTTGTCGTCGAGGTTCTGGGACTAGGACCTGGAGCCGCCTGCTCCACCATTTTGCTGCTGTCACTTCTCCTCAGTGTCCTACTTAGAACAAATAGAAAATGGAAAGGTAAAACAGTAAACCTCTAGAAAACTATCAGTTACGGAAGAAGATGTGAGAAGACGGTAGGTGTGCAGCAGAGATGGAAACACGGGTCCAGGCTGAGTCAGTTACCTTGTTATATAGAAAAATGATCTAGTGTTTTAGGAAAAATAAGATTTCTGTTATCTGGAAGATCACAAGACACACACATCAAGAAGAGGGGATTTCTCTGTAGGGCTAATAGGTTTGTTACAAGAGTTTCTGCTCAACATCTGACTCCAGATCCCAACTCCCATGTTGCTATTTCAGCAACTCTGGAAATTCTAGTTTAAAAGAAACACACAGATGAGTGGTTGTCAGGGGCTGGGAGGAGGAGGGAGTGGGAGTTAGTGTTTAATGGGTTCAGGGTTCTTTATGGGGTAATCAAAACACTTTGGAACTAGATAGAGGTGATGGTGGCACAACCCATTCATGTGTTAAACGCCACTGAATTATACACTTCAAAGTGGTTAATTTTATGTTGTGAATTTTACATCAATTAAAAAAGAGAGGAACACAAAACTTCCACAGGTGGAAAGAGGGACGGATGGAAAAGTCTCACTCCTAAAAAAGAAAGACTTAAGTCAATGACAACCCAGAGCAAACTTGTTTTTCCTCCAACACATGCAAACTCTTTTAAAAGTCATCCTTGTTGAGGGAGCAAGTTTTTAATAATTGTGTGCATTCTCCTCTACACACTGTGAAGAAACATGCATTAATTTTTGTTTTAAATTAAGAAAAAACAATACAATCTCTAAAACTAGATATTAAAAAAGGGCTTCCTGCGAGCTCTGTTGCTGAGGCTTGGGGCAAAACTAATTCAAGCTACAGCAGGAAATTCCATCTTTGCTTAACTTTGCATCTGCTCCTGGTCTGGGCCCTGTGCGCTGTGGGTCCTGCGTGCCCCCTGCAGCCCAACCCCTCCTGTCCCCCTGCAGGGAGGTTTGTGTCTGGGTCACTCTGACTTCCCCTCACTGGGCGTCCTGCACAGTAACACATGGCCGTGTCCCCAGCAGTCACGGCGCTCAGCTGCGGGGAGAACTGGTTCTCGGACGTGTCACAGTTGGTAGCCAATCGACCTTGGAGAGGTGGGACGGTGCTGTTTATACCACCTGGACCTATAGTACATCTTTCCTAGTTACTGGGGCCTCTCCCTGGGGGCTGCCTGAGTCAGTCCCGAACAGCACTTTTGCTGGAGACAGTGTCCCCAGAGATAGCACGGATGAGGGACAGGATCCGTGAGAGCTGCTCCGCCTCAGAGCCTGACTCCTGCAGCTGCACCTGGGACGGGACACCTGGGGACAGAAGGAACACCCTGTTGCTCTGTGAACGCTGCTGTGAGCTGCTGCACCTCCCTGCCCCTGCCCCGAGGAGACCAGCACAGGGAGGAAGATGAGGAAGGAGACAGACGCTCTGGGTCAGCCAGAACTCGGCAGGCACTGCAGTACTGAAGGCTATATGTAAACAGGAAACCACACCTGGCATTTGCCTGAGCATCACTCGCTGATATAAGGCCCCGAATAGCACAGCTCACTGAAGCTCGGGACCAGCAGTTCTACAGCGGGTTTCTCCAGAGCTGTTTCCTTGGACAAGTTGGACCCAAGGCAGGGGCAGAGATGGAGCTGCTCGGAGTTGGGCCCCTGGGCGTGGGCTGAGTGCACTGCCTCCTGGATTCCAGCATTTTGGATCTTACATCAATTCCTGAGTGTGTTCACTCGTAGTAAGTGATTAGATCCCACTCATTCATTCATTCATTCAACAAACGCTGAGGGCCTCTTATACGCCAGCACTCCTCCAGGCACCGAGGATGCATCAGTGAACAAGACAGATGCAACTGTCCCCAGGATCCTGGGGTCACGTGCCAGGTTCTTATGAGTCAGACTCACAACACCCCACCCCCAGCCCATGCAGCTTGAGGAGCCTTGGAGTAGAGGAGGAGCCAGCTGGTGTCTCAGCCCAGAGAACCCACAGTGGAAAGGAAATAGGCCTGGGTTTGCACTTTGCTTCCAAGTGGTGGGGTGTGATCCATCCAAGCAAAGCTAGCTGTGGGCTCCTGTGGGCAGCGTCTGTCCACAGGGACCTGGACAGGAACAGCTAAAACATCAAGCCACCCAGGACGGTGGAAATGGCCCAGGATGGGGAGTCAGGGTGAGTGGGTGGGCGATCTTTTTTAAACGACCCTGATTGTAACCAGCAGAGAGCGATGGCTAGTGACAGATGACCACTGCACGCAGGGTGTCTCAGAAGAGAGTTCCTGTTTTGTCACACTTTATCCACACATGGGTACGTGGCTATGTGTCTGTTTTGGCAATTTCCAGTGCAGTCCTCAGCTAACCACATCCTAGGCCCCATTGTCCTGGGGGCCTGTGGTTTTACCCTCTGCTCTTCAGCGTTCACACATGTTGCCCCCACTAGTCGGCTGTATCCATGGCATGGGGACAGGGGATGCCACTACCTCTCACCACATCCAAGAGCCACTGCAGGTTGGCTAATTGCTGGGGATCCACTGTCCACTGCTGGTCCAGGGAAATGCTGGGAAGCTGCTGAGAGGAGGACAACGGGATGACTGTCTCCCAGGCTGCTCCAGTCAATGGGTGGAGAGATGGCCTCTGGAGGAGAACAGGGCAATGTCCCTAGGTTGTGTGCCCTTTGCAGCGTTTGGCCACGTCATTCCCCAGCCTGGAGAGGTGCGCCTCCAGATGGAACACGTGTGGGAAGACTGTGGGAATTCGTCCAGATGCAGGTTCCTGAAACCTAAACCAGTCCCTAGTGGAACTCGCTGGAAGGAGCCGCAGTGCCACAGACTGGAGACCTTGCTGGTGGAGGTCACAGTGGCCTTGAGGCAGAGACCCCCCTCATGGCAGCCCTGCAGGGCCACCTTAGGAGCCTACAGCAGAGCTGGAAATGAAGTTCTCTGAATGTGGATGGGGACAGATGGCCCCTCATGTCATTTCTGGTGACTGGCCGGGGCTGTGACCATTGCAGATCCTGCAGTCTGTGAGAAAACGGCGAGATACCAAGTGTAACCTCATCACAGAGATGTGACCTGCAGTGTGAGAAGCCACGTCTTCCTCTAAATGGCAAAATTAACACCCCCATCACAGAGATTTTTCCTGATTCATTTTAAGTTCTGACTGTGGTCCAGAGAGAGAAGAAACTTTCTCACGTGAGTTCTTCATCTCTAGCCATCATGTTTTCTCTTGGGTCACCTGCCCATTCTGAGCCCAGATGGAGGTCCAGGCTTGCTTGTGCAGGAGGGAGACCATGCTGGAGCGTGGGGGGCTGACGGTGAGTCTGCAGGGCTACACAGGGCTGCTGTGGCAAATCAGAAACCTTCAGGCTCTCAAATGCACAGCCAGCTTCCTTCGACTGTCCTTCTTTCCTGGGCAGCCCATTTCCAGCGCCGGGCTCTGGGGAGTTCTGACAGAGGTCACGGGGAGCAGGGATCTAAGTGAAGGTTCTAACAGACAGAGTGAAGCCCTCCCTAGTCCCATGGAGCTTGGGAGTGATGACCTGCAGAGAGAGGAGACAAATCTCACCCCAAGTTCTTGCCGTGGCTCCATGGTGCAGCTCCGAAAACCGATGAGAATCATGGCTGCTGGTGGTGATGCAACAGAACAGCCATAGCTGAGCTGCTGTCCCAGTCCCTCCCGAGCTTCATCTCCACGGCCTCCTGTGGTTGCTCACGCCACCTGCTGATGCCTGGCCGTGGTGCGAATCCCCTGAAAGCCCACCCCAGGGTGCAAGGAAAAAGTACAACTGTCTCTATTCAGAGATTACATGATTGTATATGTAGAAAGTCTGAAAGAATCTGCAAAAAAATCCCTTTTAAACTAACTAATAAAATCAAGAGTAATTTAGTCTATAAGCACCATTCGAAAATGAATCTGTAAGAATAAATTGGCGGTGATATAAAAAAACAATCAGGAAATATCTTAGAAGAAATTATGCACAAGATCTTTACACTGGACATTATAAGGAATTGCTCAGAGAATATGAATAAATGAAGAGATGGATCATATCTTGTGTTCATAGATTAGAAAACTCAATGTAGTTAAGATGCCCATTCTCCCTAAATCACATCTGCAGTTTTAATTCAATCTCCATCAAAATCCCAGCAGGTTTTGAAGTTGACAAGAAGATTCTAAGATTCTTTTGTGTGAAAATGCAAAGGAGCTAGAACAGCAAAAATTTTGAAGAAGAACAAATTTGGAGTAATCCACTAGATGGAATCCAGAGATGAAGATTCACCTAAATCTACAGTGACCAAGACCATATAGTGTTGGCACAAAGCAGACACATGGAACAATGGAACAGCATGGAGAATCCAGCAGTGGAGACATGGCACTTGTTTTGTGGCAGAGACACCACTGCAGTTCAGCAGGGAGAGGACGGTGCAGCAATTCAGTGCTCATCCAGAGCAAAACAACTTTGATCTGCCTTATATCATACATGACTATTAATCTGATATGTTTCATAGACCTAAATATGAAAGATTAAAAATGAAACTTCTAGAAGAAAACATAGGAGAATATCTTCATTAACTTGGGATATGTAAGTATTTCCTTTAAAGGAAACACAAACACAACTGTAAAAATAACAAGCTTGACTTCCTTGACCGTAAGCATTTAAAGAAACGTACAGGAGAAAATAGGCCAGCCACAGACTGGGAGAAGAGTTTATGTTTATTTTAATATTTATGTTTACTTATATTAATATTTAAATTTAGATTTGTTTATATTTATATCTCCATAAAAGGAATTCTTTCCATAATACATATTTTAAAGAGTATAAATTAATGAGAAATGGACAAAGGACTTTAAAAACCCTCAAAAGATAGATCATCCAAATGGCCAATAAGCCAGTGAAAATGTTCTCAACATCATTATTCATCTGGGGAATGCAAATATAACCACGATGCCCTACCGCTAAAGGATGGCTGAGATTAGAGAGTGACAATACAGGTGAGCGAGGATGTGAAGCTATAGGAACTTTCGTACACGTGGGGGGAAAGAGTGAGTCCCAGCACTAGTGAAAAATGCCGGGCAGTGTCTGATAAGCAAACGCACGCCGACCTTCTGTCCCAGGAATCGCAGTCCTGGTATGTACCCAAGAGAAGTGAGGGCGTTTGCTCACCACAAGGCGTTACAAGAATGTCCATACCAGGTGGATGAGCTTCCCAGGGCTGTTGTAAGAAAGGACCACAAAAGTAGAGGCTTAAAACCCCGCAGATAATTCTCTTGCAGTCCTGGAGGTCAGGAGTCCGACACCTGTCTTCTGGGGCTGGAGTGGAGGTGCTAGTCCCAGAGGCTTTCTGGAGAATTCACTCTCTGCCTTTTCCAGCCTCTAGAGGCACCTGTGTTTCTTGGCTTGTGGTCGCCCTCTGGAAGTAGTATCACTCAGTGGCTGTCTCTGTTGTCACGTCTCCTAGTTAAACCCTCCGTCTCCTGCCTCCCTCTTAAATCTAGTGATTATGCCGGGCCTGGGACAATTCAGGAAAATCTCTCCATCTCAAGATTCTTAACCACATCTGAAAAGTCCTTTACCTTGTATGGTCACACACTTACGGGCTCCAGGGGTTAGCAGGTGGATGTCGTCGGGGCCCATCATTGCGCCTACCACAGCAGTTTCAAGCACAGTAACTCCAAATTGAAATTAATGCAGATACCCATCAATTCGAGAATAGATAAATAAACTGTCATGTATTTTTTTTTGTGTGTGTGAGGAAGACCAGCCCTGAGCTAACATCCATTGCTATTCTTCCTCTTTTTGCTGAGGAAGACTGGCCCTGGGCTAACATCCATGCCCATCTTCCTCTACTTTATATGGGATGCCGCCACGGCATGGCTGACAAGCAGTGCGTCAGCAGGCGCCTGGGATCCGAACCCACGAACCCCGGGCTGCCAAGTGCGAACTAAACCGCTGTGCCACTGGGCCGGCCCCTGTCATGCATTCTTAATATTTTATATCACACAGTAATTAAAAAAGAGAATAAACGTCTCTATAGGCAACAATATGGATGCATCTTTTGAGTGAAATGACTCAAAGATATATCAGTACAAAATTCATGATTTCACTTATATGATGTTACAGAAGAGGACACACTAATAGTTGTGGAAGTTATAATAAAGTTATCTTTAGCAAAGAGGGTAATGGAGGGTGAGTGGCAAGATGTAATGCTTTGTGGTGAGGGCAGGATTTGACACAGTGATAGGTGTTGTGGTTACACTGGTGTACACATATATGATTTAAAGATTAGAGCACTTTACACATGATCCTGTATGTGTGTGTGTATTTTACTTAAATAAAAAAGTTTTAAAAAGCTAATAAAATAGGAAAAATACATACAAAAGGGGAAATAAACAAAGCTGAGTTTAACTTGTTGAAAGTTTAAAAAAATTAATACATATCTAGTATGACAGAGGGGAAAAAAGAAAGAAAAGAGAAATTGCTCATATGAGGAATGAAGAAGGGGACATCATATGTATGCATCCCCATGTTCATTGCAACATTATTCACAACAGCTAAGACTTGGAACAACCCAAGTGCCCATTGATGGATGAACGGATACAGAAGATGTGGTATATACATACCCAATGGAATACCACTCAGCCATACAAAACATGAAATCTTGCCATTTGCAACAACATGGGTCAAGATGGGTCTTAAGGGTATTGTGCTAAGTGAAATAAGTCAGATGGAAAAAGACAAATACTGTGTGATGTCACTAGTATGTGGAAGACAAGCAAACAAACACATAGACACAGAGAACAGATTGGTGGTTACCAGAGGAAAAGGTGGGAGAGGGCTAAAGTGGTAAAGGGCACATTTGTATGGTGATGGATGGAAACTAGATTTTGGGTGGTGAGCATGATGTAGTGTAAAAGTAAGTTGAAATATAATGAAGCACACCTGAAATTTATATATTATAAATCTATGTTATCTCAATAAAAAAAGGGAGGATGTCATAAAAGATCCTATGGATATTAAAACAGGAACAAAAATAGTCTAAATAAACTTATGGAAATAATTGGAAAAATTAAATAAAATGTACAAAAAAGTTCATGAAACTTAACTTAGAAAAACTGATACAGGAAGCAATAGAAAATGTGAGTAGTCCAATACCTTTTAAAGAAATTTAATCCATAATTACAATATTTCCCACTAAAAAAGGAACAACAAAACTTCAGTCTCGGTTTCACTGGTGTATTCCTCCAATTACTTAAGAAATAAATAATGCCAATCTCATACAACAGGAGGAGGAGAAACACTGCCCAGTTTGTTCTATGATACCACTACGACCTTGATACCAAAACCCGATGAGAATATAACAGGAAGAATAATCACAGCCTAGTATCTCTCACAAACAGTGAGGCAAAACCAAATTAATACATTAAATACTGACTCAATCCACACATTAAAAGGAAAATATGACATGATCAAATAGGATTTGTTTCAGGAAGGCAGGGACGGTTTAACATCTAAAACTCATTGCCATTCACCACATTAACTATAAAGGAAGAAAACATCTCAGTAGGTAGAGAAAATTATCTGATAAAATTCAAGATGCATTTATGATAAAAATCCATAGCAAATTTGACTAGAAGCTAACTTCCTTTAATTTGAGAAAGGGTGCGTATGGAGACCTGAATCTAACATCATTCTTTTTTTTTAATTGAGATATATTTGACACACAACAACATCATTCTTAATGGTGAAATATTGAACACTTTCCTCTGTATGTTTCATAATAAAACAAGGATTTTCCTTCCTGCCATTTCTATTTAACACTGTTTGGAGGTCCTAGCCAGAGCGTATAGGCAACTGGGGTCCTGGCAGGGAAACAAACATTCCTAGGAGATTGCCAACGAACAGACACCATGAAAGGACAACTTCCACAGGTGTGGGCAGGATTAAGAAAACAAACAAGGGGTGGAGAGGCCCGCAGAAGGGTCACTGTGGGAGGCCAGGATTCCTGGAGCTCTGGGGAGCAGGGACTTGAACCCGTCTCCAGAGACTTAGTGAGGAAGCAGGAAGAACCCTCCTGACCTCCCTCTTCTTCCCCTCTGATGTTCTCCCACTGCCTTGCTGTGAGTGAATCCCACCTGAAGCCAGCCAGCCAGGGAACCAGGAGAGGTGTATAGGTAAGTACAAATCTAAGTTAGGAAAATAATTGTTTCCCTAGTGCAAGATGGAGAGACATCCTCCCTTCCTCTCCTTAGAGCATTTCCTCTAGAAAACCGTGATTGTGAATTCTTTCTCTGCTTCTTTGAAATGTGTGTAAGACTAAAAGCTAAATCAGCCTCTTGCCAGCTCTATAACCCAGGACTGTTTCCTCAAGCACCTGGGAACCCTCTCCTTGAAACATAGTCATCTGGGAAGGTAGCACCCCTGTCTCCCCATTTATGTGGGATGGTGGGAGCCTAACTTCAGGGGGCACCTGGCCCTACATTGCAAGCCTACTTACTGTCATAAAGACGTGGGAAATGCAATTTTTCTGTGGATAAAGGCAATTAACAAACACAGACGGCCACCCCAAATGTGAGGTGAATTTAGCATAGACACAGTGTGACAAATGGTGCTGTCAAGTTCTTACCTGAAGCTAGTTGCACCTCCATCAAAGATCTCTTGTCCACATCTCTGTGCATGGTTTTCCACACAGAACACAACTCTGCTCCATTATCTACTGCTTTGCCAATACCACACTTCATTTATCACTGTAATTGTAAGTCTTAAAATTGGGTAGGTGATTCCCGCAACTTGTTTTTCTTTTTCAACATTGTTTTGTATGTTTCAATTCCTTTGTCCTTTGTTCACATAAGTTTTAAAATCACTTTGTCTATATCTACCAAACATCTTGCTGAGATTTTGATTGATATTCTGTTAAATCTGTGAATTCATTTGTGGAGAGAATTGAAACCTTTACTATGATGCATGTTTTAGTCTGTGGCTCCATTTATTTAGGTCTTCTTTGGTTTATTTTATCAGCATTTTGTAAATTTCAGCATATAGGTCCATTACAGGTTTTGTTAGATATATACCTAAATATTTCATCTTTTGGGGGGGCTAGTGCAAATTGCATTTTTATTTTCATTTTGTATTCTATTTATACATTGCTAGTATATAAATAGATTAATTTTTGTATATTGACCTGCATCCTTGCTAAAGTCACTTATTAATTCTAGGTGATTTGAGGGTAGATTCCTTTGATTTTTTTCATATATAAATATATCATCTGCAAATAGAGACACCTTGTGTCTTCCTTTCACATTTGTATGTCTTTATGCATTTTTCTTGTCTTATTGCAATTGTTGAAGCTTCAAGTATAATTTTGAATAGAAACGGTGAGAGTGGACATCCTTGACTTTGTCCAAATCTCAGGGGAATCACTCAACTTTTCACCAAGTATGATATCAGTTGTAAGTTTCTCCTTATCGGTTTGAGGAAGTGCCCTTTTATTCCAAGTTCACCGAGAGTATTTATCACGAATGGAGCTGTACTTTGCCAAATATTTTTCTGTATCAATTGATACAATAAAGTGAGTTGTCTTCTTTACACAGTTGATATGTTGGGTTAAATTGGTTGATCTGAAAGTATTGAACCAGCCTGGAATTTTTGGGATGATTCCTGCTTTGTCATGGTGTAGTGTTATTTTTATATATTGCTGATAGTAATTGCTGATATTTTGTTAAGGATTTTAGGAACTATGTTAAGGAGGGATATGGTCTGTAGTTTCTTTGTACTGACTACAAAGAATACTGGTCCCATAAAATACATTGAGGAATGTTTTTATATCTCCTCACTAATTTTTCACATTGCTGATTTGTCTCCTTTCTTTCTCAGTCTTGCATTTGATCAGTTTTATTGATCTTTTCAAAGAATTAGCTTTTGGTATCATTCATTTTCTCTACTGTTTTTCTGTTTTCAATTTCATTAATCTCTGTTCATCTTTATTTTACTTTCCTTCTACCTGATTTTTATCTTCTTTTCCTAATTTCTTAAAGTGGAAGGTTAGATTATCCACTTAAGATCTTTATTATTTTTAATATAAGCATTTAATGCTATGCATTCCCCTCTAATTACCACTTTGCTGCACCCCCAAAATTTTAATATTTCCGTTCAATTTTGCCTTCAATTTTTTTAAGGATTTTTTTTGTGTGTGTGAGGAAGACCAGCCCTGAGCTAACATCCGTTGCCAATCCTCCTCTATTTTGCTGAGGAAGACTGGTCCTGGGCTAACATCCATGCCCATCTTCTTCTACTTTATATGAGACACCACCACAGCATGGCTGACAAGCAGTGCATCGGCAGGTGCCTGGGATCTGAATCGGCGAGCCCCGGGCTGCCAAGCGTGAACTAAACTGCTGCACCACCAGGCTGGCCCCTTCCTTCAATTTTTAAATATATTTTTACTTAGTTTAGAATTTTCAGTTGATAGGTTTTAAATTTTCCTTCAGTACTTTAAAGTTATCATCCCCTTGTCTTCTGGCTTTGGTAGTTTTTCATGTAAAGTTTGGATGTTTTTATTAACCTTGTTTCTCTCTGCATAATGAGTTCTTTCCCCCTTGTGGCTCATAAAATTTTTCTCTTTTTTCATTGGTTTTCAGGAATTCGATTTTGATGTGCCTTGATTGAATTTTATTTAATCCTATTCTTCTTGGATTATTTTGGTCTTTTTAGATCTGTTTATAGTTTACATAAATTTCTAAAATTATTTGTCCATGATTTCTTCAAACTTTTTTTTTTGTCTTCTATCTCTCCTCTTCCTGAGATTCCAATTATATATGTATATTGGAGTGCTTTTCTTGTCGCCTACTTTACTGACACTGTCTTTTTTGGGAAACTTTATTCTGTGCTCCATTTAGGATAGTTTTTATTCTTCTTCAGGTTTACTTATGTTTTAATCTGCAGTGTTATTCTTATTCCATGTACTTTTCATTTCAGATAATGTATTTTTTAACCTCTAGAAGTTCAAAATACAGAACAGTTCTACCATTCTCCTTTTTGGGTTAGATTGGTGGAAATTAGTAAAACAAACCTCAGCTAAATTGGAGTTGGGAAGGCCTGTAGGGGGAGCTCTCATGGCCTATTGCACATCATTAATTACTCCAAACAGGAGGAGACTGACCCTTGCATCTCCAACAGGAACTGCAACTACTTTACTGTTGAATGAACATTTCCCTCCCCACCTGGCAACAGCCCAGCCAATGAAAATGCTGCAGCTCAGCCAATGAGGAGCCATCACCACCCTGACCTGTTGTTTTCCTCCAATGGACTTTCATTTAGAACAGCCCCTCCTGACTCCCCATTTTTCTCTATAAAAGCAAACCCATTCCTTTGTCTCTCTGGATTTGCCTATGGTTCATCATAGCATGCACACCCCAAATTGCAATTCTTTGCTGATCCCACATAAATCCTTTTTTTTTTGGCTGGAGAAATAACTGGCTGCTTATTTGTTTGTCAACAATTAAAACAATTGTGTGTTTTATTCAAAAGAGGCAGGCTGAGAGAAAACTGGCCCTTTGTTACCACAGCCTGAGGTCACTGGTTGCTGATGCTGCAATAACATTCCCTTGTTCACTGCCCAAGGGCTTTCCCCATTCCTTCCTTAAAACTGCAATGTTTCCTGCAGTAGAGACCAAAGGAAGTATTAGGGACTCCTGTGACTATTTAAAACATTGGACAGGGGCAGTAAGCAACTTCTTCCAAGGGATGGTGGTAAAGGAAATGTAAGACATAAACGTGAGAGGAGCAGTGAGTCCTTGGGGGAGGCTGTTTACTCATGGATCATAAAGCCACTGATCAGAATAACAGAGGACATATCACCCATGCACCTGATCCTGAGCTTGTCCCCATACTCTGTGGTCCTGAGCATCCTTGGTGGTCCTGAATACCACCTGCAGCCCAGCCCCTCCTGTCTGCCTGCAGGGAGGTTTGTGTCTGGGCTCACACTGACTTTCCCTCACTGTGTCGCAAACAGTAATACATGGCTGTGTGCTCAGCGGGCGTGGAGCTGAGCTGCTGGTTTGTAGATGTGTCTTTGGAGATGGAGAGTCAGCTCTGAAAGGATGGGTTAAGGTGTGTGCTACCACTGGAGCCAAGACACCCCATCCACTCCAGCCCCTTCCTGGGGACTGCCGGATTCAGGCCCCAAAGTAACTGCTTATGTTGGAAAATCCAGAGACAGAGCAGGTGAGGAAGAAAGCCTGTGAAGCCTTCACCAGTCCTAGGCTTGACTCTGGCAGCCATACCTGGGACAGGACACCTGGTACAAGGATAAAAATGGTGAGCCACAAGCAGACACCACAGTCCATGGCCCCATTTCTGAAATCTCAGTGGGACTCACAAGGAGGTGCAGCCACCAGGCAGAAGACAAAACACAGAGATCTCAGGTTTTCCTCAAAGATGGGTATGACTCTCCTAGAGGCCTTCCCAGACCTAAGCCAGAGAAACAACTGGTCTCTCCAGCCTGGTGTTTCAATAGGTCTGCTGGGCAGCCACTGCTGTGACTCAGGTAGAATCTTCTCTCCCCTCATGTTCTGACCCCTCATTAGCCTTGCCACAGTGGAAATAGATTGGGCACCACTTTGTGGAGCAAGTGAGGATGGGGAACAAGGACAGAGGAGAAACCAGTGAAACTCTACAGGGGAGGAGATGCCTTCAGGAAATCCTTGGTGTTCTCTTCATTTTGTGAGAGATACCTTTGTGAGAAATAATCTCATCAGTCCAGGAGCAGGGGCCTCTGCAGAGGAGCTGCAGGGACTCCAAGGGTCTTTCCCCTGCCCAGGAGGTGGCGCTGTCTTGCCATGCCTGCCCAAGACAGACCTGAGTCTCTATCAGAGGTCTTCCCCAGGGGTGTCTGCAGAGCATCTTCCTGGACTTCCTTAACACGTTATACAGAGTGAGAGTCCTCTCCATGCACACCTCAGCTCAGCAATGGAAAGTCTAAGACATACTTTTCTGTCATGGAATAGAGACAATTACCTTACGAAAAATACATTTTCTGGGTACATTTCACATTTAGGGAAAAAATAATCTACTAAGAAATTTGTTCAGGTAAATCATGCCTAACTATACATAAATTAGTGACAAAAATTAAAAATACTAACTGCAGTCAACTTATGCATTTTAAAAGAATATTTGATGAAGCAATTATATGTTATTACAAAGTAGACATTTGACAATTCACCGTGACTGTGATGTTCCAACTAGAGAAGTCGCAGCCTTCCCACAGGTGGATGTTCCTACAGCAGCCAGTTCCTACAGTTCTGACCACAACCCAGAAGGGAGGTGCCTGGTGTAGATGGATACTAACCTACCTCTTCCCAAGGAAGGTGTGGCTTCCACACAAGCAGAAGCAGATGGAAACTTCAGCACCTGCAGTATGAGACCAGGCTACATCAAGCACCAACAATCCTCCTTGGCCACAATGACTTGAGGGCATAGTCCACCCCTTCCCCAACTCAGGCTGCCCAACCCCAGGCTGCAGGGTGGGAGAAGTAGATTCTATGGTGAGGTTGCTGTTGCCCCCATGGTAGGCCCTCTTTCCCCACTGCTCCGCCCAGGGGTCAGGCATGATGATACCACATGATGTGAAAATAAATACCTGAGCCCTGAAATCAACTGAAGGGATTTCCCATCCAGCCATCCAGCCACACATCCATTTTCCCATCAATCCATCCACTCATTCATTCTTCCATCTGTCTACCCATCCATCCACTCTCCCTCCTGTCTGTTCTTCCTTCTATCTATGTATTCATCCATCCATCTGTCCACCCATCCCTCCCTCCCTCCCTCCCTCCCTCCATCCATCCATACATGCATTCATCCACCCATCCACCCTCCCACCCATTCTTCGATCTATCCATCCATCAACCAACACCCCCATCCATTCCTACATCTATCTATTCATCCAACCATCCACTCATCCACTTATGTGTGTGGTGAACATTCAAAACTCAGTACCATGTGGTAAGTCTGAACTCAGTGTTGGTCATGAGAGAGAACAAGGGTGATAGGCTGGTTTTCTCACCAACTTTAACAGGAGTAGCAAGAAAGCAGACGGACAATTTACCTGCTCGATAAGTTTCCTGCAAGAGGAAACAGGGTGATGCACTAGAAAACAATGGAGGCTTCTGTGTGGACACAGTGGTTTTGAAGGCCTCTCTGATCAGGTTTCTCCTTTAGAAGGAGAAACAAGCAAACATGTGGAGAAAGGGCAGGCAGGGAGGCCAATATGAGAAGAGTAGCCGGTGGAAGTTCCTTCAGGGTGGGAAAAGCTGTTATGTCTTAAGCAACTGAGAAATCTCCAGGGAGCATGAGCATCCTGCCTGGTGTCTCATTTTCCCTCATGTGTACACCTGTCTATGTTCCACACTGATTGTGCCAAGTCTAAAGATGGCAATGATTCGCTGTTGCCCTTATTTTAAAATAAACCAGACAGAAAACCCACCAATGAACCCTACAGGGTGCTGTAGGCTGTCTCCCAATAACAACTATTTTCTTTCTCAGTCTCCTCTCCACAGGGGATATTAAGTCCTCTCTCGGTCTCTCGTTCTCTCTGACCTCTTTCTGTCTCTTTCATCTCTCTCTCTCCTCTCTCGTCATCTATCTGGTCTCTCTATGTATCTTTTTATCAGTTTATCATTTTAACAAATGCTCTCAGGTTCCATCTACTGTGCTAAAACTTCCTTTTCACTAACTAACCAATGTATTCTAGAAAATGTTTTGTTCACCTTATTACAAAATGCTGTGTTATTAATTTACTGCAGAATCTTCTTTAGTATGGATACACTATTTTTGGAATTTAAGAGTGTTTTTAATTGCCATTTTTCCACAATAACAATTAATGTTTCATAAATGGTTTTTGTATGAGGGTGGGAAATTGATGTACTGAATTACTGTGTCATAGGAATGGAATTTTAATGGACTCTGTTAGGTAGTCCTTCAGAATGGCTATTTCACAATACGTGTAATTACTCATGTGAAAGTAGCTTTTTCCTAAAAACTTAACATTTCAAATCATTTTCTCTCTAATAGTTTGAATTATAGGGTGAGAAATGGATAAATATTTCCAATTAAATTTTCTAAGAATTACTATAAACATTACATGGCTTTGCATATGTGTACCAGCAATCTGTCTTCATTGTCTTGTGGATTTTTTATTATAGAACTTTCCCACCTTTCTATCCCATTTTTGCCTTTTTTTTCTCCTGAATATTGTACCTCTTAATTCGTTTCCAACACAATGAACTAAGCTGTGGGGAGGATTCTCCTTCCTGTACCACACATACTAGAATGCCTGGTGGAATATTATACAATTTGAAACAATAAATGAGCCTGGAAGTGAGAGGTGGATTTTGCTAGGGGCCAGAAATAAACTAAGCTAACAAGAGCATTTGAGTTGAGAATGAAGCGTGAACATCCCCTTGCGTTTCTGAAGTGGGTTTAATAACACAGGATGGGAAAATACACACAGCTTGTGGACTGAAGCTGAGGCCTCTGCCGTAGTTGGGATGTCCTAATTCATTTTAGCCATGAAGCCAGGTGGGAAATGGTCACTCACCAAGAGCTGTCCTGGATGTGGTAGAAAACCATACGCTGAGCCCCTGCGGTTCACAAAGTGGCTCAAGTGTTAACTCACCATGTGGAACAGCAGCACTGAGCTAAGAAATTACGCTTGTGAAATGCCATGAGAAGCAAGTGGATCCTAAGAAAAAGGAGCAAGATACCGTCCCATAGGATGCGTCCTGACCAGAGATCACAGCTCCTTGATGATGTCTAATCGTTAGAAACCATATGATACGCAAATGAAAGGAGTACTGTGGGCAGTCTGAAGGCCAGCGAGAGGTAGGTAACCCTGTAGAGATTACGGATACTTAAAATTTCAATCTCAATTTTCTAATATTATAAGATAGATAGTATCTGCGGGTGTCAGGCAATGCATGACTTCCTAGTTCTGATGAGCTAGAAAAGGTCAGACTAGGAAGCAAGTCAAGGAAGGAAGGAAGAGGAGGGAGAGCCTTGGTAGAGTAACCTCACTTCCCGCCCGTTGTGAGAAGTGGCAGCATCTGCATGTGCTGACATTGCACTGGGACTGAAATAAAGGAGAAACCAGGCCAGGAGAGAGGGAGGTCCCTGAGGAAACAGGCTGTCAGGAGAGGAAGCCCCAGACCCTGACAGGAAGGCCCTTGCTCCCTAGCTTCCAGCAGCTGTGCACCTGCTGCTGGCCCTGGTCCCTGTGGTCAGGGGTCCTGAACACCCTCTGGTGGTCCTGAGCTCCCTCTGCAGCACAGCCCCTCCTGTCTCCCTGCAGGGAGGTTTGTGTCTGGGCTCACACTGACTTCCCCTCACTGTGTCTCTTGCACAGTAATACACGGCTGTGTCCTCGGCAGTCACAGAGCTCAGCTGCAGGGAGAACTGGTTCTTGGACGTGTCAGCAGTGATGGAGATGCGGCCCTGGAAAGCCGAGTTGTAGTTTGTGCTCCCTGTCCAGTACCCCATCCATTCCAACCCTTTCCCAGGGTGCTGGCGAATCCAATTCCAGTAGTAACTGCTGGTGACAGAGCCCCCAGAAACAGTGCAGGTGAGGGAGAGGGTCTGCGAGGGCTTCACCAGTCCAGGGCCTGACTCCCGCAGTGTCAGGTCGGACAAGACACCTGGGGACAAGAAGAGTCATGGTGAGTCTGTCCTCTCCCACAGAAAGCCCCTATCAATCCTGGAGCCCCCAGAGCCTTACCCAGGGGAGCTGCCAGCAGGCAGAGGAGGGACCACAGCATCTGCATGGCCGTCTTCAGGATGGACGTCCACCACACTGGCCTCTGCCTGTGATGGCGATTTCTTCTGGGAGCACCCTAGGGTGATTTGCATGCAGGGCCCACAGAGGCGAGGCAGCAGATTACAAGAGGTTGAGTCCAGGTGACTGTCACTAGTTCCTGGTGTCGCCATGCTGGGTGGTGTGGGGACCTGCTGAGCCTGGTCCAGAGTCCAGATCCTTGACCGCCCAGTGCTCCCCCTCTAATCGGATATGGGGTCCTGGAAATGATTGAAATGGAAATGATCCTCAGTTCTCCATCTAAAGTAGGGATGTTAGGAGCTATATTCCAGCATTAATACAATAAAATTTCCTCATCCACGTCAACTTCTAGCAGGATGCCCACCAGCTCACTAGCCATGACTGGGAAGTATCCAATTTTAGGGTGGGAGCCAGGGTAGAGAGCAGGGCAGAGGGACTGGATGACTGTGTTTGGGCTGAGGGCCCCGACGTTCGGCTGAAGGTGGAGAGGAGGCACTCGCTGGAGAGGCGGTCTACCAGATGTCCTACGTGGACAGTGGGACTCCCACTCTATCTCTGCTATGGGGGGGCCAAAGGAGTTGGCAGGCAGGCCATTACCTGTCAGAAAATGGTAAAATAAATTTCTATTTAAACTGAGAAAGATAAACTTTAAAAAAATATGACATTGCCTGAAAAGTGGGTTCCTGAATAAAAAGACAGCTCCTTCAAGATCTTTGCACAAGTCTAGAAGTCTTGCCAGTATACGAATGTTTTCTAACCAGACTTTTTGGGACTCATTTCTAAGTATGAACACCATACTACTATTATGAGTATTTGAGGAGATCTCCAGAACTACAGAGATGAGAAGAAGGAAGCAAAAGCTTGGATAGGAAATTAAAAATCTACATAATAAAGCTTCTCAGGGAGAAAAATATAAGTTAATAAAATGAAGGTATCAATTCAACCAAAAGGAGTAGAATGTTATTAAAATGGAGGTGCAGATAGGAAAGAAACAAACTGGGGCTTTTTAATAATGTTGTAAATTTGTATAAAACTTTTGAAAAACAAGTTGAGATAATTCCAGAGAATAGAGAGCAATAAGAGACCATTTTTTACAAAAATAACAGAACAATTAGGGAAATACTCACTGTGTTGATGCACACCACCATTTCTTTCGTCATTCACATATTGATGACATCTTGGTTGTTTCTAGTTCTTGGCAGTTATGAATGAAGATGCCGTGAACATTCATGCGCAGACTTCTTCATGGGCATTAGTTTCAGTTCAGCCCAGTAAGTACCTAAGAAGACATCTGTGGTTTGTGGAGTAATATTGGTTTAGCTTTGTAAGAAACTGCCAAACTGTCTTCCAAGTGTTACCCTGTTTTGGATTCCCACCAGCAATGAATGAGCATTCCAGTTGCTCTGCATCCGTACAGTAATGGTATTGTCAGTTTTTTGGGATCTGAGCCATTCCAACAGGTGTGCAGTGGTTTCTCATTGTTATTTTAGTTAGTACTTCCCTAATTACAAATGATGTGGAGCATGTTTTCACCAGCTTACTTACCATCTGTATCTCTTCTTTGGTGAGGTGTATGTTTGGATCTTTTTTCCATTTTTAAGTTGGGTTGGTTTCTTATTGTTGAATTTGAAGAGTTCTTTGTAGATTTTGGATACAATGTACTTTACAAATGTATTCTCCAAGTCTGTGGCTTGTCTTTCTACTTTCTTAACAGTGTCTTTCACAAATCAGGTGCTTTCAATTTTAATACAGTCTTACTTATCAATTTTTCTGTCATTAATTGTACTTTGGGGATGAATGTACAAACTCATGGCAAATGGAAGAAAACCTAGATTTTCTCCAGAATTTGTAGAGTTTTGCATTTTGAACTTAAGTTTATGATCCATTTTGAGTTAACTTTTGTGAAAGGTGTAGTCTTTGTCAGGGTCTTACTTTTCTTTCCTTTTTCTCATGTGTTTCAGTTGATCTAGTACCACTTGTTGAAAAGACTATCTTTTCTTCATGAAATTGCCTTTGCTTCTTTGTCACGTCAGTCACCCTTGCTCGTGTGGGTCTATTTCTGGGCTCTCAATTCCTTTCCATTAATGTGTGTGTCTATTCCTTCACAAATGTCAAGGTCTCTTGGTTAACATAGCTTCATGAAAAGTGTTGACATTGGGTGTTACTCCTCTGACTTTACTCTTCTTCTTCAGGGCTGTGTTGGTTATCTCAGTCTCTTCCTTGTGAAATACACTTTGGAATGAGGTTGTCAATGTCTAAAGACATCTAGCTGTCGTTTTGATTGGGGATTAGTTGAATTGTAGGTCAAGTTAAGACAACTTAACAATATTGGTTCTTCCAATACATGATAACAGAGTATGTCTGGATTTGTTTTGATCTTCTTTGATTTTATTTCATCTGAAAATTGTAGTTTTCTGTGTATAATTCTTGTATGTGTTTTGTTAGATTTATTGCTATCTATTTTATTTTTTGGTGCTATTGTAGATGGTTTTTGTTTAAATTTCAAATGCCAACTATTCATTGGTGGCATATAGGAAGCATTTGACTTTTATATTATATATTAGCCTTTGTTCTTTGACCTTGCCTTACGTGTTCATTAGTTCCAGGAATTTTTTGATGCTTCCTCTAATGATCTACTTAGACAGTAATGTCATTTTCAAACAGGGACAATCTCATTTCTCCCTTTCTAATCTGTATGCATTTTATTCCTTTGAAAAATATTATTATTTGATGCAATATTAGATTCAATTTGATAATGTTTTGTTGCAGATTTTTGCATCTATGTTAATGAAATATATTCTTACGTATTTTTCCTTTTTGTAATGTATTTAACTCATTTTGGTACTGGAGTAATGCTGGCCCTATAGAAAGACTTAGGAAATCTTCCTTTTTGCTTTTATATTCGGGAAGAATTTATGGAGATTTGATGTCCTTTATTCCTTAATGATTTGGTAGAATTCACCAGTAGAAATGTGTACTCCAGACACTCATGTATACTTCTGCTCTACTTTTTGAAGGGTTATTAATTATTGTTTCAATCTATTTAATAGAATGAAGCCTATTCTGATTTTCTACTCCTCCTATGTGAGTTTTGATCATTTGCATGTTTTAAGGAGACGGTAACTTTCGTCTGTGTTACTGACTTTGTGAGCAGAGAGCAGTTCATTTTTTCCATTCTGATGTAATGTTTACATGTGGGTTTTTATTTTTATCTTTTTCCAGATTTATTGAGATGTAACCAGCATGTAACTAATGTTCACTGTTTGCCTTTGTTATTGTTTACATGTGGTGGAACCACTATCAATTACCCCCTTTCATTTAGGATATTGGTGTTGTCCCTCCTTTTTTCCTTGGCTCATCCAGGTAGTGGCTTACCAAATTTTTTGTTCTTTTCTTACAATCAGCTTTTGTTTTTGTTGATTTATCTATTGTTTTTCTGTTTTGGACTTCACTGAATTATGTTCTAATTTTTATTACTTCTTTTCTTCGTTTGCCTTAGGTCCAAGTTCCATTTCTTCCTAAGGTGGAAGTTTAGATGATGGATTTCAGCTCTTACATCTTTATTCAAGCACCTATTTAGTGCTTTAAGTCTCCTCTAAGGACTGCTCTGGATGCATTCTACAGCAAATATTGCATGTGTTTTTTCATTTTCATTTGGCACAAAATAGTTTTAAAATTTCTCTTCAGATTTCCTCTTTCAACCTTGTGTTATTTAGAGCGTGTTGTTTAATTGCCCACTGTTACAGCTATTACAGCTATCTTTCTGTTAATGATTTCTGGTTTAATTTCATTGCTGTCTGAGAAAGGATTTTGTGTGATTTACATTCTTTGAAAAATTGCGAATGGTTTATGGCCCAGAATGTGGTTTTCTCGGTCAGTATTACATGTGAACTTGAGAAGAATGTGTTATTCTTTACGTTAGATCTGGCTCATTGAGAGTGCAGTGCAGATCGACTGTCCTTCCTGACTTTCTCCTGATGGAGGCCTCCTGAAGGAGGAGTGAAGGAGGGTGTTGGAACCTTCATCTGGAATTGTGGATTTCTCCTTGCAGTTCTGTCAGTTTTGGCCTCATGTACTTTGACCTTCTGTTGTTAGGTGGATTCACACTTGGCATTTTTATTTCTTCTTGGAGAACTGACCCCCTTATCATTATGTAATCCCTCTTTATCTGTGATAATTGTTCTTGTTCTGAGCTTGGCTTTGTCTGCAACTGTGCAGCTACACTCACATTCTTTTGATTATTGTTAACATGGTTATCTTTCTCCATTCTGTTCTTTTATTTTTTTTTTAAAGCGAAGCGTAGGAAATAAATTATTTTATTTATTTATTTTTTTCAAAGGTGATCATTTTTAAGTGTACAGTTCGGTGTCATTAAGTACATTCACATTTGTGTGCAACCATCACCTCTATCCATTTCAATAACTTTTTTATCTTCTGAAACAGAACCTCTGTACCCATTAAACAATAACTCCATTCCCTCCTAACCCCAGATGCTATAATCTTGGTTTTCCTTTCTGCATCTAGGAATGTGTTTGTTCTGGGCATCTCATACAGTGGACTCATACAATAATTGTCCTTTTGTGTCTGACTTATCTCACTTACTATGGTGTTTTCAAGGTTCATTCATGTTCTAATATGTATCAGAATTTTCATTTCTTTACAAGGCTGAATAAAATTCTGTTGTATGTATAGACTACATTGTTTATCCATTCATCTGTGGTTGGTCATTTGGGTTGTTTCCGCCTTTTGGCTATTGTGAATAATGCTGTTATAAACACTGGTGTACAAGTATCTGTTTGAGTCCCTGCTTTGAATTCATTTGAGTATATACATAATAGTGGAATTGCTGGATCATAGAGTAATGATATGTGATTAAAATTTTGAACAACCACCAAACTTTTTCCCATAGCAGCTTCACCAATTTACTTTTCCACCATCAATGTACAAGGGTTCCACTTTCTCCACATCCTTAACCACTTGTTATCTTTTGTTTTGGGGTACCAGCCATCCCACTGAGTGTGGGATGGCATCTCATTGTGGATTTGATTTGCATTTCCTTACTGATTAATTATGTAGCCGGGATATCCCAAAACGTGATGCTTTTTTTCCTGAGAAGGTCCTGGAGTCCTCTTCTCTGATAGAGAATTTGGTAGTGGAGAGATGCGAGCAACAGAGATGGGGGAAATGTGTTGTTGTGCTGACAATGTTTCATATATTATATACATACATATCTGTAGACAGGTATATCCAGGGATGCTATATATTATATACGAACATATATTCATAAATATATATGTATTATGTGAAAATACACACAAATTCAACTTACTTTTTTTGTAATCCAAAAATAACACTTTTGTCTTTTCATTCCTAGCAAAGGCAGAGATTCCCTAAGCTGATGTGCAAGGATTTGTAAAAAGTGTTGGACACGTGTGTTTATACTAGTCATGGTTCCCAAGAGCAACAGAACCAGTGGGGGAGAGGAGAGAGAGAGGATTTATTTGAAGGAATTGGCTCATGCAAGTGTGGAGGCCATTTGAAAATATGCAGGCTAGACCAGAAGGCTGAAGGCCCAAGGGCGAGGTGGTGTTGCTGTGTGAGTCTGAAGGCCAGCTGGAAGCAAAATGCCCTCTTCCTCACAGGATGTCAGCCTTTTTCCTCTCAAGTCCTTCAACTCATAGGATGAAGCCCACCCACATGTGGAGGGCAATCTGCTTCTTGAACTCTACAGATTTTATTATTTTTTTCCAGTTTTATTGAGATACAGTTGACATATAACATTGTGTTAGTTTAAGGTGCACAACATAATGATTTGATATATATATATAAAGAAATTAAATTACAATTTCATCTAAAGAATACCTTCCTAGTAACATCTAGACTAGTGTTTGACAAAATATCTGAATACCATGGCTGGGTCCAGTTGACACATAAAAGTCACCATCACAGTGACTGAGCCACTTCCTTGCCTGAAGTTGATTCTCCCAACAAAGGGGTGACTCTGAGCCTCCAGTGGCTGCATGATGACAGCAGCAGCCAGGAGAGGACACCAGGTGGGGCAATGAGGAGGAGCATCATGGCAGAAATTGTGTGAATGCAAAGGTTAGGAGCTGGGCTACTGTGGTGAAACTCAAAGTTGGATTTTCATTGTATATGTGTATGTATATATGTGTGCTCAAATATCTGAATATGTGTAACATATATTCTATGGATCACTCAAATTTAAGATCTGTGAGGAGTAAAACCATGGTCAAGTTGTTGACTCTCCTCCCCTCTAATAAATGCATGGGAAGTATCCACAATTTTTTACTGTGATAAACCATAATTTCATAAAAGAAAGATGATTTTGCAATCAAAATATAAAACAGACATGATAAAAAACGTAAATACTCATTCCCAAGTACTTTCAGACAGATCACTGAGACCTCATTCCTAAAGGAACTGAATTCTGCCGCTGGATGAACTCAGATGCAGACTCTTCCCCAAAGCGTCTAGCTAGAGCCAGAGGCCACTGACATGTGAGACCCTAACAGAACCAACACTAACTTCTGCACTTGAGAGCGGCGAGCTAATAAATGGGTGCCGTTCTAGATGTCAGGTTGGTGGTAATTTATTATGCAGCAGTAAAAACTAATACAATGCCAGTTCCTAACCATTTTGCTTCTCTGAGGTCTTATTATGCTTACAAATATTTAGCATGGAAGGGACATTGGAAGCTATCAGGTTCAACTTCCCATCAAGAAAAAGACATAAATTAGGGGCCGCCCAGTGGCGCAACAGTTTAGTTTGCACTTGGCAGTCCAGGGTTCGCGAGTTCGGATCCCGGGTGCCTGACGATGCACTGCCTGTCAGCCATGCTGTGGCGGCGTCCCATATAAAGTAGAGGAAGATGGGCACGGATGTTAGCCCAGGGCCAGTCTTCCTCAGCAAAAAGGGGAGGATTGGCGATGGATGTTAGCTCAGGGCTGGTCTCCCCCCCCCCCACACACACACAAAAAGAAGACATAAATTATCCAAATGATTGTTGTTATTTGAGCAGCCATCTTGAGAGGCATCTTGCTCTTCTAGCTGCTCTATTATGACCCAAAATGTGTGGGAACTCTTTGAAATTGTTTTTATGCTCAGTTTAAGTTACCAGAAAATGACTACAGTTGCTTAGTAGACTCAGCCCAATTTGGCTCCAAAGTGCCCAGCCTAATCATCCATTTCATTTACTAAATCCTGGATCCATTTGAGATTAGGGAGTTTTCAAAAATCAGAAGCACATGATGCCTGAAGAAATAACCACTTCCTGTGAAAGAATCAAGTCAAATGGCTACAGTCCTCTCACAAGCTGATTTTAGCAGCAGCTTCCTCTTCTTTCAACCACCAGTCATACTCTTTAAACAGACAAATGGAAACTAAAACTAAAATCTTGTGCTGTCTGTCAGGGAGATGTTTTGTTTTATTCCACTCTTTTACTATTTTGCTAATGAGGTGACTATTACTTTCCATCTGAAGTTCTGAAAGTAAGAAGTAGGGAATTCCTTTCCTATAGTGAATATTAATGATAGAGACATATTATTGAAGAGCATACCTGAGTGGGCATTTCACTTTAAGTTAATGGCTTTTAACTTGTTTTTAGTATTTTTCTGTGGGGGATAAATTCATTAGATGCTTTTAATCTCATTTGTGGATGGTGAAGAAACAGATTTTTCATGTGTGTGTGTGTGTACACACACATGTGTATATGAACTTGTATTTTTGTTGAATAATCTCTTAATATTTTGGGATTGATTAGAGGACTGACTACTTTCAACTTGTGATATTTGGAGGCAAAGGGAGTGTGGTCCCCTCCCCATACCTGACTTAAACAGTTCGAGGTAAAAATAGAATCTCTTGGCAGGAAAATGAAGATAATGTCAAATTCACTGGGTGCAGGCCATTTCCATGGTCATTTTTGAATTATATCTATCTGAAAAGCTGAATATAGCACTGCATTTACAAATTAACACACCAGTGGATGTTTGAAAATCGTGTCATTTGGCTATAAAGCCTAAAAAGATGTGATTTGTGGATTCATGTCATCTTTATTAAAAAATATACCTTTCCTTTGTATGGGTGTGAGTGACTGTGAGGAAAATTAAGCACAGAGTTTTGTGTGGGAAAAATACTGAAGGTAAGTTAAGAGTCTAGTGGGTGAGGAAGTCTAACTGCGAGTGGATCCAACTTTCACCTTGATTATAAAACCCTTTGTGCAAATAGAACGTCACCCGATGGGGTATTTGTACAACAAGTCACAGGGGCTGTGATGACATAGGGAGATGGGGCGGAGTACTTCTTGCTCTGGACCCACTTCCTCCACCCACATCACAAAAAGCCAAGTTTGAAAACCAGCAGGAAATAGGGATGTTAAAAGTGAAACATTTCAGGTTAGTAGGAATGTTGTATAACTTGTTTATATCCTTCTAAATATTTTGTATATGCTCAACTTATTCTGAAAGGTATATAAAGGAGATTTTTTTCAAAACTTTTGGGCATGTATCCAGGAAAATTGAAATCAGGATCTCAGATATATATGTGCACACCCATGTTCATTGAAGCACTATTCACACATCAGTCAAGATGTAGAGAGGGGCTGGGCTGGTGGCGTTGTGGTTAAGTTCTCACACTCTGCTTCAGTGGCTTGGGTAGGACGGCCTGAGACACAATTTCTCCACAAACTCGTTCCCAGCACAGTGACACATAATTGGGAGGGAGCTCACAACTCCCAGCTTCTCTCTGAGGAGTGAAGGTTTTGTACCCAAAATCTAGCACTCCAGCTTTTAAGACTTCCATCTGAGGGACGACCCCCAAAAACCCAACACTGAAAGCCAAAGAGGCTTGTGTCCATGAGACCCATGGTGCTATGTAGCAAAGAAACAGTTCCCACTGGGATCACTAGGACTTGCATGGCTATCCCCCCAGGGCTCAGTGCAGACGCACAGACCAAAACCCCCATTTTCCAGTCTTAACATCACAGAAGTCTGATTGCATATGTTAAGGTCTAAAGCCTGAAGGACAGGCTCCTATTGTAACACACATCTAGGGCTGACTGTAATGCTCTCCAGAGACTCGGGAGGCCAGTGGCACCATCTTTGTGCTCTCCCTCTGCCCTACTCCAGGTTGTTGGTATCTCTGTGAAAGGAGCTTCTGCACACAACTGGCTTTTGTGGCTGCTGCCCAGAGGACTCACCCCTTGATCACCTGGCATGGTGGCCAGCAGGGTTTGTGATTGCAAGTCCACAGAACTGTAGTAAACAAAGGAACAGTTCTTAACTGGCTAAATCTCCAGGGTTCAGCAAGAGGCTGCAATGAGAAATGCCCAACTCCCAGTCCTTCCATGAAAGAGGCCTACAGTCACGCACCACATAATAATGTTTTGGCCAATGATGGACTGTGTATACAATGGTGGTCCTATAAGATTAGTACCATATAGCCTAGATGTGTAGTTGGCTATACCATCTAGGTTTGCATAAGTACACTCTACGGTGTTCACACAACAAGAAAACTGCCTATAACACATTTCTCAGAATGCATCCATTGTTAAGTGACACATAACCATATTTGCAAATATTAAAAGCAACAGCCCTAGGGTCAGGCTTCTAATTTAACAAACATCTAGGGGCTGGTTGCAATCATTTCCAGAGCCCAGCAAGGCTGGCAGGCACCATCTTTGTGCTCTCCCTCTGCCCCACTCCAGGTTGCCAGTATCTCTGTGAAAGGACCTCATGCACACATTGGCACTGTGGTTGTTGTAGGCTCCCACCCAGAGGACACATTCCTAGATAGCCTGGTTCTGGTGCCCAGCAGGGCTTGTGTTTGCACATCCCAGAGGACTGTACCAAACAAAAGAACAGTTCTTCACCAGCTGTACCCCCAAGGCTCATCACAAAGGCAACAATCAAAAATGCCCATCTCCTAGTCTTTCCACAAGAGAGGCTTATTTGCATATCTTAAAGGCTGCAGCCTGATATTTGGGCTTCTAATTTAACACATATCTAGGGGTTGACTACAATCCTCTCCAGAGACCAGCAAGACCAGCCAATGCCATCTTTGCACTCTCCCTCTGCTCTGCTACAGATCACCACTATCTCATTGAAAGGGGCTTATGCACCCCAGCCTTTGTGGCTGCTGCCAAAGAGACATACCTCTTGAATGCCTGGCTCTGGTGGCTGGCAGGGCTTGTGTTCACCATCCCAAAGGACTATAACAAACAAATTGTTTTAAACTATCACTCTAAAGTTCATGCAGGGGCATCAAACAGAAAGGCCCATCTCCCAGTCTACCCCTGTGAGGTCTATTTGCATACTTCAAATACTGCTGATTGAGGGTATGGCTTTCAAGCAGCCTGCAAATAGGTGCTGATTGGGACACTTTTCCCTGGGACACTGACAGGTCTCAGCACACCCACAACTACTGGGAGCCACTAAGAACAAAACAGGCAGCTTGGACAATCACAGAGGTTTGAGAGTCAGACAAGAGCTGGGACAGGGTTGAATGATAAGCTTCATCTTCTACAAGAGGCCACTCCTTCAAGACGGGGAGAGGTGGCTTTTTACCTATAGCAGAGAAACCAACACAGAGAGTCAAGGAAAATAAGGAAACTAAAGATTATATTCTAAACAAAAGAATAGGTAAAATTCCAGAAATAGATCATAAAAAAAATGGAGATAAGTGATTTATCTGATAGAGATTTCAAAGTATTGGTCAAAAAGATACTCACAGACGTCAGAACAATGCATGAAAAAAAGTGAGAATCTTAACAAAGAGATAGAATACATAAGAAAGTACCAAACAGAAGTCACAGAGCTAAGGAATACAATAACTGTGCAAAAAGTTCAGTAGAGAGGTTCAACAGTAGACTGGCTAAAGCAGAAAGAAGGATCAGTGAACTCAAAGACAGAGCAGAGGAATTCATTCTTTAGAGGAGAAAAAAATGAAGAAGAAAGAGGATAGTTAGAGGGGCTTATGAGGCACCATCAAGCAGACCAATATTCACATTATATGGGTCCCAGAGAACAGAGGATGATAGGGAAGAAAACGTATTTGAAGATATATCGACTGAAAACTTTCCTAACCTGGAGAAAGAAACAGATATCTAGTTCCAGAATGCCCAGAGAGTTCCAAACAAGATAAATCTAAAGAGACCCATATCAAAGCACTTTATAGTTAAATTGTCAAAATCTAAAGACAAGGAGAGAATCTTAAAAGGAACCAGAGAAAAGCAGCTTGTTATGTACAAGAGGACCCCCATAAGACAATCAGCAGATTTTTCAGTAGAAACTTTGCAGGCCTGAAGGGAATGGCATGATATATTCGAAGTGCTGGAAGAAAAAATCTCCCAACCAATATTACTCTACCCAGCAAGGTTGTCATCGAGAACTGAAACAGAGAGGAGTTTGCAGACAAGCGAAAGCTGAAAATATTCATCTCCATTAGACAGGCCTTACAAGAAAAGTTAAGGAAATTTATTCAGGGTGAAATGAAGGATGCTAATTAGTAACAGGAAAGCATATGAATGTATAAATCTCATTGGTAAAGGAAAATGTACAGTTAAATTCAGAATACTCTAATGCTGAAATGCTGGTGGGTAAATTACCTATAAATCTAGTATGAAGGTCTAGTAGACAAAAGCACTAAAAACCCCCACAACTACATAATTCAAAAATGGATACACAGGACGAAAATGTGCAAATTCTGATGTCAAAAACATAAAACATGGGAGGGAGGGTTAAAATGTAGAGCTTTAGGATGCATTCAAAATTAAGTTATCAGCTTAAATTATGTTGTTATAAATATAAGTAGTTTATAAGTAGTTTAATAGAAACTTCATGGTAACCACAAAGCAAAAACCTATAATTAAAACAGAAAATATAAAAGAGAGGAATCTAAGCATACCACTATGGAAAATCATCTAATCACAAAGGAAGAGAGTATAAGAAGAAAAGGAGAACAAATGAATTTAAAAAGAGTGAAATGGGATAGTATGTCCATCCTACAATAATTACTTTAAATGTGAATAGACCAAATTCTCCAAAAGGTATAGAGAGGCTGAATGGCTAAAAAAAAACAAGATTTAACTATAATGCTGCCTATAGGAGACTACTTCAGCTAGAAGAACACAGACACATTGAAAGTGAAGAAATGGAAAATTATATTCCACGCAAATGGAAACCAAATGAAAGCAGTGGTAGCTACATTAATATCAAATAAAACAGGCTTAGAGCTAAAGGTTATAAGAGTCAAAGCAGGTCATTCTATATTGATGAAGGGGTCAAGTCAACATGAGGATATAATATTTGCAAATACGTATGCACCCAACATAGGAACACCTAAATGTATAAAGCAAATATGGGCAGACCTGGAAAGAGAAATAGACAGCAATACATTAGTGATAGGGAACTTCAATACCCCTACTGAAGAATGGGTAGATCATTCAGACAGAAAATAAATAAGGAAACATTGCACTTAAATGACACATTAGACCAGATGACCCTAACAAGTATTAACAGAACATTCCATCCAAAAAATTCAGAATACACATTCTTCTCAAGTGCACATGGAACATTCTCCAAGATGGATCATATGTTAAGTCACAAAACAAGTCTTAATAAATTTAAGAAGACCGAACTCTTATCAAGTATCTTTTCCAACTACAACGCTATGAAACTACAAGTCAACTATAAGAAGAAAAATAGAAAATTCCCAAATATTTGGAGATTAACAACATGCTACTTAACAACCAATAAGTCAAAGAAGGAAGCAAAAGAGAAATCAAAAAATATCTAGAGACAAATGAAAATGGAAATCCAGCATACCGTAACTTATGGGATGCAGCGAAAGCAGTTCTAAGAGGGAAGTCCATAGCAATAAACATCTACTTTGAAAAATAAGAAAGATCTCAAATAAACAAACTAATTTTACACCTTAAGGAACAAGAAACGGAAGAACAAGCTAAGCCCAAAGTTAGTATAAGGAAGGAAATAACAAGATTAAAGTGAAAATAAATGAAAAAGACAATAGAAAAGATCAATGAAAAAAAACCTATTTTTGGAAAGGTAAGAAAAATGGACAAACCTTTAGCAAGACTCACCAAGAGAGCTAGAGGAAAGACTAAAAATAAATAAAATTAGAAAGTGGAGACATTACAACTGACATCACAGACATACAAAGCATCCTGAGAGAATACTATGAACCAGAGTGCACCAACAAACTGGATAACCTAGAAGAAACAGATAAATTACTAGAAATTTAGACCTACCAAGGTTGAATCATGACGAAATAGGAAATCTGAACAGACCAATGATGTGTAAGGAGATTGAATCAGTAATCAAAATCCTTCCCACAAACATATGTGCAGGACCGGATGGCCTCACTGGGGAATTCTACCAAACAATTAAGGAAGAATGAACATCAATTTTTTCTGAACTCTTCTGAAAAATAGAAGAGGAGGGAGCAGTTTTAACTAATTTTACAAGGCCAGCATTACCCTGATACCAAAACCGCAAGGAATACGACAGGAAAGAAAATTACAGACCAATATCCCTGATGAACACAGATCCCAAAATCCTTACCACAACGTTACCAAGCCAAATTCAGCATTAATCAAAGGATGACACACCATGATCAAGTGGGATTAATTTGAGGGATACAGGGAGGGCTCACCACAAATTGATCCATGTGTATCCCACATTAACAAATTGAAGGATAAAAAGCATATGATCATTGCAAAAGATGCAAAAAGGACATTTCACAAAATTCAACATCCATTTGTGATAAACACTCTCAACACACGGGTTATAGAGGGAACATTCCTCAACACAGTCGAGGCATCTACAGCAAACCCACAGCTAACGTCACACCCAGTGGTGAAAAGCTGAGGGCGTCTCATCTAAGATGAGGAGCAAGACAAGGGTGCCCACCCTCCCCACTTTGATTAACACAGCACTGGAAGTCCTGGTCAGAGCAATCAGGCAAGAAAAGGAACTAAAATGTTTCCAAATCAGAAAGGAAGAACTGAAACTGTCTTTGTGTGCAGATGGCATGATCTTGTATATACAAACCCGAAAGACTCCACCAAAAAGCTGTCAGAACTAGAGAACAAATTCAGTGAAGTGGCAGGAGACACAATGAACATACCAAAGTCGGTTTTATGTCTGTATGCTAACCAAACACTATCGGAAAGAGAAATGAAGAAAACAATCCACTTACAATCCCATCCAACAGAATGAAACACCTAGGAGTAAATTAACCAAGGAGGTGAAAGACCTGTACGACTGAAAACAACAAGACACTGATGAAAGAAATTGAAGAAGATGCAAATAAAAGGAAAGATATTCCGTGCTTATGGATTGGAAGAATTAATCTTGTTAAAATGTCCAGACAACAGCTATAAAGGTAAAGTGAACAATGTCTACCTCCATCTGCCAAAGAAGTAGGAAGAAGTGGTACTTCATAACTAGGAAAAAGAATAATCGCATAAAGGGACCCGAGTCAGCACGGGATAGAGCTGGCAGAGAAGTTAACTGTTACAGTTACTTATCATGGATTCCAACAGCCAGAGGGAAGTTTGAACAAGTTGAATAGGGACATGCCTCTGCTTCCTTCTCCCACCTCACTTCTGTGTCCTCACTCCTAGACATGGCCCTCCCCCTCTGCCACACCAGCCCTGGCTGGATTCATGCCCAGGCCCACCTACTGCCACGCCCTGCAACTGTGACCTAACTCCCTCAGGTGTTAGGATGCTGGCCGCCTGGAGCTGTCCTTTGTTCCCAGCCAGTGTCTCTCTCCTTGGTGGGAAGTGGCCCCAGCAGATGGTTCAGTCCTGGCTTCCCCGAGGATCCTCCTTTTATCCGTTCCCATTGACAGATGTCCCCGAGCAGGGCCACAAGGCCGGCAGAGGCCCAGGTCACCCTGAGGACGCCCCTCCTGCTGCTTGGGCTTTGGGCGGCACTGGCTCCAGTCCAGTGCTCTCAAGGCCGTCCCTCATGGCGCTACGTCTCCTCTGAGGTGGTGATTCCCAGGAAGGAGTCTCAGCGTGGCAAAGGCATTCAGATGCCAGGTTGGCTCTCCTACAGCCTGCGTTTTGGGGGCCAGAGACACGTTATCCATATGCGGCGCAAGAAACTCTTTGTGCCCAGAGATCTGCTGATGATGACTCAGGATGACCAAGGAGCCTTACAGGTGGACTATCCCTTCGTCCCTCTAGACTGTTATTACCTCGGCTACCTGGAGGAGATCCCTCTTTCCATGGTCACCGCGGACACGTGCTATGGGGGTCTCGAAGGTATCATGAAGTTGGATGACCTTGCCTATGAAATCAAACCCCTCAAGGATTCCCAAAGGTTTGAACACGTTGTTTCTCAGATAGTGGCAGACCGCAATGCGACGGGACCTGCATATAGACTGGGATACAAGGAGGACAGGGACCCCCTGTTCTCTCAGGCAAATGCCAGTGCAGAGCCCAGGATCTCCAGTAAGCTCTATGCATCCCACAGAGGGATGATAAGAGGCCTTCTCATGAGTTCCAATACGATGTACAGTGTGTACAACAATATAACAGTATGTACAACGTTTCTGATCCACATGGGTAGTATAGTTGACTCGATATATCAAGGTCTTGATTTCAGTTTCTACATTAGCTCCCTACTCATATTTAATCAGAGAGATCCAGTGCGGATAACCGTCTTTACTGTGCCAAGTAGTCCATTTCATCAGTATTTTGAACGCACATTGTTTGGAACTCTGCAGCCACACTCAAGCATACTCGTGATTAGAGATGGGCCCCATGAACTTCAGTTTAATCCAGTCATATATTCTATGTGTAACAAGCAAAATCTTGTCATGGTGGGTTCTTTGAGCCGACATTACTTACTGGTGTCTATCATAGCATGCCTTCAGATTGGGAGGACGTTCGGTCTGTATTATGATGAATCCACTTGCACTTGCCAGAGAAGGACCACCTGCATCATGTACAGGTACCCTGTGCTGACAGACGCCTTCAGTAACTGTTCCTTTGTACACACGCAACACATTGTTGGTAACAACGTGGCCAGATGCATATTCAGCAGTCACCTGTTATATCACAATAAAAGCCTGACACACTCTCGTTGTGGAAACTACATAGTGGATGAAGGGGAGCAGTGTGACTGCGGCTCCTTCAAGCAGTGTTACAGCAATGCATGCTGCAAGAGCGACTGTCGCTTTACGCCCGGAAGCGCCTGTAACACTGGCAGATGCTGCACAAACTGCACCTACTCCCCCGTGGGGACGCTCTGCAGGCCGATCCAAAATATCTGTGATCTTCCAGAGTACTGCCAAGGGGTCTCCTTGGACTGCCCTGAAGACTTTTATCTGCAAGATGGAACCCCGTGTTCTGAAGAGGGTTACTGCTACCAAGGAAATTGCACTGACCGCACTATGCACTGCAAAGAAATCTTTGGTGAACAAGCTGTGAAGGCACCAAACAGCTGCTATGACATCAATAGAAAAGGCCAGCGATACGGACACTGCAGAAGACATGAAGAGAACATCAAATTTCAGGCCTGTGAGGAGACAGATGTTCTGTGCGGAAGGCTGCAGTGTATCAACGTCACTCGCCTTCCCCGGCTGCAGGAACACGTTGGCTTCCATCAGTCTCTCATCTCAGGGATCTTGTGTTTTGGGGTGGATTCACACCGTTCGACAGGAACCACGGATGTGGGTTTCGTGAGATCTGGCACCCTCTGCGCGCCTGGAAAGTTCTGTCAAAATACCTACTGCAACGGTACTATGGAAGAGATAAATTATGACTGTGTCCCTCAGAAATGCAATCTTAGAGGAGTCTGCAACAATCTTAGGAACTGCCATTGCCATGTTGGGTGGGAGCCTCCAAAGTGCATACAGAGAGGTGCAGGAGGGAGTGTCAACAGCGGACCCCCTCCGAGAAGAGTGCGCACAGTGTCACAAAGCCAGGAGTCGGTGGTGTATCTGAGAGTGGTCTTCGGCCGCATTTATGCCTTCATAGCCGCACTCCTCTTTGGCGTGGCCACAAATGTGAGAACTATCAAGATCACTGAAGTGAAGGAAGTGACAGTTGATGAAATTAAATAAAGTATCAGGCTCGCGACCCCTGTACAACTGTAGGCAACAGAGAAGAAACATCTGTGAAAAGATCAGTAAAGAGATACCACACTGGACGCCACAATTCTAGAAGCCTGCGGGAGACAGAGGGGTCCCCGCACGTCACAAGTGCAGCGAGAGGCATCAGCACTCACACACCAGTCTCCCACATAGGTTTCGACCAGCACCCTGAAATAAATCGTCAAAAACCACGTGTTGCTGTCCTCCATGTGTTGTGTGAGCCTGTAAGAGCCCGGGCTGAGCCCGAACCTCTGGCCAGGAGAGGAGACCTGAGTCAGCAGCTGGGTCTGGACCTGAGGTCGCTGGTCCCACGGTCAAGGGAAGTTGCCACAGGCTCGTTTAGGGGCCTATTCATGACATGTCTCCAAAATGCTGCTCTTGAGCCCTGAGGTTTTCCTCGTCCTCTAGGTAATCTCTCCTCTAAACCCAGAGTGGGGTCAGGGTGATCGAGGGCTACTCCCAGCCCACCCTGCCTGTCCAGACTGGGGTGGCTGTGGCTGTGGGGTGAGAGTGATGTGGGTTCAGTTCCCGCCCAGCACAAACTGGGAGACCTAGTTCGACCTTCCGGAGAACAAATTTCCCTAAGAGGGGGACTGAGGTCATGAGGCGAAATGCTGCATTCAATGAAATTCAATCAGAAAACTAGGAGAAGTGCCTGTCAAGGGCTCTGGCACCCAGGGGAGCCCTGTGAATGTGAGTTCCCTCTTCCGTCTTGCCTCTGCATTTCAGTGACTGAAGAGGGAATGGAAGCTGAGTGAGTCAGGGTGAATGACAGACACAGGTCTTTACAAAAGGCCCGTGGGGGCGGAAAACCAGTCTACCTCACGTCTAAGTAGTTTTCAGTGAACTATTATTTTATAAGGTAATGAAAAATTAATAAAAATAAAATGCATAAGTAAAAAAGTTTTTAAAGTATTTTAAATTAATATTGAAATTTATATTGGGTTTTTCCCATGCAATACAGGTCCATCATACAGAATTTAAAGGCCCAAAACTCCCACAAGCCCAAGGACGTACACTTCCCACGTCATCCACAGAAAACCACTTTTAGTTTGTCCTGACATCTGTTTCCAGTGTTTTCCTAAGTGCATGGGGTTAAAACTGTGCTGCCTCCATACACATTGTTTGGAAACCGTCTTTCTCCTAAAACATCCTGACATCTTTGAATCTCCTTCCAATCTCCAACATTCAGTCTACATTTAGGACACCGTGTCCCATTTTCGTGGCCTCTCAGCGTATTCCATTCTTTTGTCGGTGAATATAAATGCAAAGTTAAGGTGAGAGATCTGACGAATTAACAGCCCACTCACTTCCACGTCCTTCGAACATGAAGGGTTTTGTTTATGCAGCAGCACCTTCCCAGCACCTTTTATTGCTCTTCCTCCTGCATCCTCCCACAAGCAGACCTCCCCACGTGGCTGGCAGGGTCTTCCTGCCAGGGATCACCTCCCCTTTCCCCAGGGCTCCATTTCATTTCCAGCTCAGCGTTGGATGAACCCCAAGTCCTGATCTCCTCTGCCTCTCTTTCTATCGTCTGTTTTTCTTTTCCTTTTCTGAGTTTTGCCCATCACATCACATGCCCTGGCATGGCTAATAGTTTGTGACAGAAGTCCAGAGATGGTGTGTGAAAAGTTGTGGAGGTTCTGGGTCTTGTGACTTTCCTCCAGAGAGGAATGACCCCACTGAGTCCCCACAATCAGAGCACAGGCAGATCTCCATGCTCCGAGGAGGGATGGAGCCAGTGCGAGGTTGGGTTCCAGAGCGTGCAAGGGCTGCTCTGTCTGTGCTTCTCTCTCACTCACGGGGCCCAGCCTTCCAGGGGCCCAGGGGAGAGTCTGGGCCGTTTCTCCTTGGGAGGCCGTACAGTCCAATGTTTGACCGAATCTGCACCCCAGACTACAGAAAGTTAGGCTTAGGGTTTTCTTTCTTTACTACGTATGTTCTTCTTTTAAAATTTTATGTATTTTCAGATGTGACTGACATACAACATGTATAAGTGTAAAATGTACAACGTGTTGAAAGCACACATTTAGAGACTGCAATACGATACCTCTGTATGGTTAGATAACATGTCCCTCGGGTCACATGATTACCGTTTCTTTCTCGTGGTGATAGCAAGGAAGATGTAGTCTCTTAGGACCTTTCAAGTTTACAGTGTAGTATTGTTGACTGTAATCTCTCTGCTGTGCGTCAGAGCTCCAGAACTCATTTATTACTAGTTGTAAGTTTGTCCCCTTAAACAACATCTCTCCACTTCCATCCTTCTCCTACCCTTGGTTACCACCTTCCTACTCTCTGCTTTTACAAGTTCGACTTTTTTAGTCTCTACATGTGAGGGAGATCATCGAGTACTTGTTTGTCTTTCTCTGTCTGACCTGTCTCACTCAGCACAGTGCCCTCAGGGTCTATCCACGTTGTCTCAAATGTCAGGATGTCCTGCCTTTCCATGGAGGAAAATACTCCATTGCATGTATATACAGCATGTCTATATACCACATCTTCCTTATCCGGTCATCTGTTGACAGACACTAAGGTTGTTGCCGTATCTAGGCTATTGTGAATAAGGCTACAATGAACACAGGGGTGCAGATATCTTTTTGAGATCCTCTTTTCATTTCCTCTAGATATATACTCAGCAGGGGGATTGCTGGATCATATGGTATTTCTATTTTCAATTTTTTAAGGAGCCTTCCTACTGTTTCCCAGAGTAGCTGCTCAACTTACATTCCCACCACGAGTGCACAAGGGTTCCCTTTTCTCCGCATCCTCCCCAACACTTGCTATCTCTTGTCTTCTTGATAACAGCCATTCCAACAGGTGTGAGGTGATAGCTCCTTGTGCTTTTGATTTGCATTTCCCTGGTGATGAGTGATGTTGGGCACCTTTTCAGCTATCTTTGTCCATATGTGTGTCTTCTTTCAAAAGACGTTCATAACGTTCCTCTGCCCACTTTCTAGTCAGATTGCTGTTTTTGTTATTGAGTTGTATGAGTTCTTCGTACATTTTGGATATTAACGCTCTATGAGATATATGGTTTGCAAGTAGGTTTTCCTGTTCCATGGATTGACTTTTCTCATTGTTGGTTGTCTCTGTTGCTGTTCAGAAGCTTTTAAACTTGACGTCATCCCAGTTATTGATTTTTGCTTCTGTGGATTGTTCTTTTGGTGTCATATCAAAAAAAAAAAATCATCACCAAGAACATTATCCAGGAGATTCTTTCCTTTGTTTTCTTTCCTGGAGTTCTATGACATCAGTTCTTATGTCGAAGTCTTTAATCCATGTTGACTTAATTTTGGTGAGAGATGTCAGTTAGGGGTCCAGTTTCATTTTTCTGCATGTGTTGATCCCATTATCCCAATAGCATATGTGGAAGACACTCTCCTTTCCCATTGAGTGCTCTTGGCTCCCTTGTCAAACATTATTTAACCCAATATGTGAAAGTTTATCTCTGGGCCATCCATTCTGTTCCGTCGGTTTCTGTGCCTGTTTCTATACCAGTGTCACAGTGTTTGAACTACTACAGCTTTGCAGTACAGTTTGAAATCAGGGAGTGCGATGCCTCTGGCTTTGTTCTTCTTTGTCATGACTGCTTTGGCTCTTTGGGGTCTTTTGTGCTTCTTTACCGACTTGAGGATTGTTTGTTCTAGTTTGGCGAGAAATGCCATTGGAATTTTGATAGGAATTGCATTGAACCTGTGGATCATTTTGGGTAGTCTGGACATTTTAACAAGATTAATTCTTCCAATCCATAAGCACGGAATATCTTTCCTTTTATTTGCATCTTCTTCAATTTCTTTCATCAGTGTCTTGTTGTTTTCAGTCGTACAGGTCTTTCACCTCCTTGGTTAATTTACTCCTAGGTGTTTCATTCTGTTGGATGGGATTGTAAGTGGATTGTTTTCTTCATTTCTCTTTCCGATAGTGTTTGGTTAGCATACAGACATAAAACCGACTTTGGTATGTTCATTGTGTCTCCTGCCACTTCACTGAATTTGTTCTCTAGTTCTGACAGCTTTTTGGTGGAGTCTTTCGGGTTTGTATATACAAGATCATGCCATCTGCACACAAAGACAGTTTCAGTTCTTCCTTTCTGATTTGGAAACATTTTAGTTCCTTTTCTTGCCTGATTGCTCTGACCAGGACTTCCAGTGCTGTGTTAATCAAAGTGGGGAGGGTGGGCACCCTTGTCTTGCTCCTCATCTTAGATGAGACGCCCTCAGCTTTTCACCACTGGGTGTGACGTTAGCTGTGGGTTTGCTGTAGATGCCTCGACTGTGTTGAGGAATGTTCCCTCTATAACCCGTGTGTTGAGAGTGTTTATCACAAATGGATGTTGAATTTTGTGAAATGTCCTTTTTGCATCTTTTGCAATGATCATATGCTTTTTATCCTTCAATTTGTTAATGTGGGATACACATGGATCAATTTGTGGTGAGCCCTCCCTGTATCCCTCAAATTAATCCCACTTGATCATGGTGTGTCATCCTTTGATTAATGCTGAATTTGGCTTGGTAACGTTGTGGTAAGGATTTTGGGATCTGTGTTCATCAGGGATATTGGTCTGTAATTTTCTTTCCTGTCGTATTCCTTGCGGTTTTGGTATCAGGGTAATGCTGGCCTTGTAAAATTAGTTAAAACTGCTCCCTCCTCTTCTATTTTTCAGAAGAGTTCAGAAAAAATTGATGTTCATTCTTCCTTAATTGTTTGGTAGAATTCCCCAGTGAGGCCATCCGGTCCTGCACATATGTTTGTGGGAAGGATTTTGATTACTGATTCAATCTCCTTACACATCATTGGTCTGTTCAGATTTCCTATTTCGTCATGATTCAACCTTGGTAGGTCTAAATTTCTAGTAATTTATCTGTTTCTTCTAGGTTATCCAGTTTGTTGGTGCACTCTGGTTCATAGTATTCTCTCAGGATGCTTTGTATGTCTGTGATGTCAGTTGTAATGTCTCCACTTTCTAATTTTATTTATTTTTAGTCTTTCCTCTAGCTCTCTTGGTGAGTCTTGCTAAAGGTTTGTCCATTTTTCTTACCTTTCCAAAAATAGGTTTTTTTTCATTGATCTTTTCTATTGTCTTTTTCATTTATTTTCACTTTAATCTTGTTATTTCCTTCCTTATACTAACTTTGGGCTTAGCTTGTTCTTCCGTTTCTTGTTCCTTAAGGTGTAAAATTAGTTTGTTTATTTGAGATCTTTCTTATTTTTCAAAGTAGATGTTTATTGCTATGGACTTCCCTCTTAGAACTGCTTTCGCTGCATCCCATAAGTTACGGTATGCTGGATTTCCATTTTCATTTGTCTCTAGATATTTTTTGATTTCTCTTTTGCTTCCTTCTTTGACTTATTGGTTGTTAAGTAGCATGTTGTTAATCTCCAAATATTTGGGAATTTTCTATTTTTCTTCTTATAGTTGACTTGTAGTTTCATAGCGTTGTAGTTGGAAAAGATACTTGATAAGAGTTCGGTCTTCTTAAATTTATTAAGACTTGTTTTGTGACTTAACATATGATCCATCTTGGAGAATGTTCCATGTGCACTTGAGAAGAATGTGTATTCTGAATTTTTTGGATGGAATGTTCTGTTAATACTTGTTAGGGTCATCTGGTCTAATGTGTCATTTAAGTGCAATGTTTCCTTATTTATTTTCTGTCTGAATGATCTACCCATTCTTCAGTAGGGGTATTGAAGTTCCCTATCACTAATGTATTGCTGTCTATTTCTCTTTCCAGGTCTGCCCATATTTGCTTTATACATTTAGGTGTTCCTATGTTGGGTCTATATGTATTTGCAAATATTATATCCTCATGTTGACTTGACCCCTTCATCAATATAGAATGACCCAATTTGACTCCTATAGCCTTTGGCTCTGAGTCTATTTTATTTGATATTAGTATAGCTACCACTGCTTTTGTTTGGTTTCCATTTGCGTGGAATATAATTTTCCATTTCTTCACTTGAAGTGAGTCTCTTACAGGCAGCATGTAATCAATCTTGCATTTTTATCCATTCAGCCTCTCTATGTCTTTTGATTGGAGAATTTTAATCCATTTACATTTAAGGTAGTTATTCATACTTATGGACTCACTATTCTACTTTTTTCAGTTTTCTGTCTCTTTTGTAATTCCTTTGTTTCTGTCTTCTCTTACTCTCTTCCTTTGTGATTTGATAATTTTCTGTAGTGGCATGCTTAGATATCTTTCTGTTTATCATTTGTGTATTGATTATAGGTTTCGCTTTGTGGTTACCATGAAGCTTCCGTAAAACATCTTATATTTATGACAGTCTATTTTAAGCTGATAACCACTTAAATTAGAATGCATCCTAAAGCTCTATATTTTAACTCTCCCTCCCGTGTTTATGTTTTTGATGCCACAATTTACACATTTTCATTGTGTATCCATTATTGAATTATGTAGTTGTGGTTATTTTTTGTACTTTTGTCTACAACCTTCATAGTAGATTTATAAGTAATTTCCCCACCAGTATTTCAGCATTAGAATATTCTGAATTTATCTGTACATTTTCCTTTACTGGTGAGATTTACATATTCATATGCTTTCCTGTTACTAAATAGCACCCTTTCATTTCAGCTTGAAGAAATTTCCCTAACATTTATTGCAAGGCGAGTCTCGTGTTGATGAATATCTTCAGCTTTTGCTTGTTTGCAAAGCTCTTCTCTCTCTTTCAGACAACCTTGCTGGGTAGAGTAATCTTGGTTGGCAGGTTTTTTCTTTCAGCACTTTGAGTATATCATTCCACTCCCTTCAGGCCTGCAAGGTTTCTGCTGAAAAATCTGTTGATTGTCTTATGGGGGTTCCCTTGTACACAACAAGCCACTTTTCTCTTGTTGCTTTTAAGATTCTCTTCTTGTATTTAAATTTTGACAATTCAAGTATAATGTGCTTTGATGCGAGTCTCTTTAGATTCATCTTGTTTGGAACTTTCTAGGCTTCCTGGTTCTAGATATCTGTTTCTTTCTATGGGTTAGGGAAGTTTTCAGCCAATATTGCTTCAAATATGTGTTCTTCCCCTTTCACTCCCTGTTCTCCTCTGGGACTCATATAATGTGAATATTGGTTTGCTTGATGGTGTCTCATAAGCCCCTCTAACTATCTTCACTATTGTTCATTCTTTTTTTCTCCTCATATTGGATGAATTCTGCCCTGTCTTTGAGTTCACTGATCCTTTCTTATGCTTCATCTAATCTGTTGTTGAACTTCTCCACTGAATTTTTCAGTTCAGTTCAGTTATTCAATTCTTCAGCTCTGCGATTTCCTTTGTACTTTCTTACATTTTCTATCTTCTTGTTGAAATTCTCAGTTTGTTCATGCTTTGTTCTCCTGTCCTTGATGAGTATCTTTATGACCAATATTTTGAACTTTATCAGCTAAATCAGTAATCTTCATTTTTTTAAGGTCTGTTTCTAGAGTTTTATCTTGTTCTTTTGATTGGAACACATTTTTCTGTTTCTTCATTTTTCTTGACACTGTATGTTCATTTCTGGTCACTAGGTAAAAAGCCACCTCACAGTCCTGAAGCAGTGGTTTCATGTAGTAGATGAAGCTTATCATTCAACCCTGCCCTCGTTCTTGGCCAACTCTCAAACTTTTGTGATTGTCCAATCCTTCCATGTTCTTAGAGACTCCCAGTACTTGAGAGTGTGCCAAGAGCTGTCAGTGCCCCAAGTGGAGGATCACAGTCATTGCCTAAATGCAGGGTACTTGGAAGCCATATCTCTCTTCCTGGTAAGGAGGCACCTTCACAAACATGATTTTCTCTCATAAGTGTAAATTCATTTGCAAAAGAGGAAGTTTATGTTTAATTTTAGGCAATTAGGGGGAGGTACCTATTTCAGCTGGTTCTTAAGGACCTTTAGCTCAAAATAATCAATACACCAAAACAGTTTATTTTGGGGTGGCATGTTCTGAACCCCCATTTTCCCCCTTATAAAACTTCCTGAGAAGTTTCACATATCAAAAGCTTAGTTGGTGTGTGTGGAAAGAAGAATCGGATTGGTAGCTGAGAGGTAAGCTATCTAAAAAGGGAGTGGAGAGGTTAAATTAGAATGAGAATAAATAGGCAGAAATGAACAAATCTAAGTACATTTCCCCACACCCCTTTAAACCAGGTTTCCAACCCTGAAATAGATCAGTCCAATAAAATGGTTGAGCTTCACTTATCTGATGGAGAATGCTTATCTTCTATTTTAAAAGGTGTAAAGTAGACACTATTTGTCCCATCTGAGTCACATAGAAGCAGCATTTTTTGCCAGTCATGATGGTTAATTTTATGTGTCAGCTTGACTGAGCTAAGGGAGGCCCAGATAGCTGGTAAGACATTATTTCTGGGTGTGTCTGTGATGGTGTTTCTGGAAGAGGTTAACATTGAATCAGTAGACTGAGTAAACATGATCACAGTCACCAATGTAGGTGGGCATCATCCAGTTGATTGAGAGTCTGAATAGAACAAAACAGGAGAGGAATGGCAAATTCACTCTTTCCTTGAGCAGGGACTTTGTCTTCTGCTGCTCTCAGATGTCAGTACTCCTGGATTCTTGGGCCTTCAGATTCAGCTCAGGACTTACACCATTGGCTCCCCTGGTTCTCAGGCCTTCAATCTGGAACCTAAGGTACACCACCAGCTTTCCTGTGTCTCCAGCTTGCAGACAGCAGATTTTGGGATATCTCAGCCTCTATAATTGAGTGAGTCAATTGCTCATAATAAATATATATGTATCATCTATGTCTCTCTGTCTGTCTGTCTGTCTGTATCTATCAATCAATCAATCAATCAATCTATCTATCTATCCATCCATCCATCCTTCTATCATCTCCTCTTGGTTCTGTTTATCTGGAGAACCCTGACTAATACACCAATGCTTGCACAGCTTCTTTTGCTGGGAAGTTAGAGTAGGCAGGACACCATGATTTTGGAGTGCAACAGAAGCTAAACTATTAACTTCTGATTGGAGTGCTTCCAATGTTCACACAGGGATGTTGACCTCTTGTTCTATTACCATAGAGATATTTAGGATCACCTTTTCCATATCATAAGTTCCAAAACTTGGAAATCAGTTCCTCAATACTGAAAAGAACTTGGAGTGGTGATACACAAGTTGGTTTTCTATTGAGTCGTCTTGTCTGATACATTTATGTGGCATGACTTTATGAGGAAGGAGCCCAAGTTTGTAATTTGACTGGCATAAAAAATGGAGTATCTGGTGACAGAAAGAGCCTGGTATCTGAGTCCACATCATCCTGACCATTTAGGTGGGAATCCTTTATACCCCTTGTCACCACATAAGATAAAACGACCACTGTTGTTCATACACAAAGTCAAAGTGAAACCTGCAGCTCCCCAGGCCTGTGGTGATTCAGGCTCTTTGTCACTGGTCATATTGATATCTGCGCACCTCCACTCTCCTGGTGCTCCTGTCAGTTTGTAAGAGCAGAGCAGGTTGTGAAGTATGATATAGAAGGCCTGTACTATGGCTTTGACAGCTATAATGCTTTGTCACCTGATCAAGTTAGTTCAGATTTTTCTTCTACTTATGTATTAATGTGGTGTTGGGCAACCTGATCAGGGCAGAGGCTGGGCTACCCCAGGTTGTACATGGGTGGTCTGAGGACCAGCTGAAACATGTTGTGATCTGGCAAACGTTTGTGCCATAAGAGTTAGTACAGAACCACTTGTGACCTCCTTGAGAGGTCTGAGGATGCCACCTGAGGAATCCATCTACAGGGTTTGATTGCAATATCGTCTTGGTATGTCACCAAGGAAGGGTCCAGTGCCATGCCTGTTTTAATGCAAAGGGGAGTATTCTTTCCCAATGACTTTGTCTGAGCAAGGGACATCCTTGATCTTCCATACAGGTCATCTGGGCCCAATTAGCTCACTGGAAGGAGGGGTTGAGTGACGTTGCTTTTCTGGCTGTGGATACCACACCTTTTCATTCATCCATCTCCTATAGTGCTCACACCCACCTGCTCATATTGTCAGGGGTGAAAACTAGTTCAGGTTCTTTCTCGCTATCTAGATGTTGACACAACCAAGAACCAGGCTGATTAGTTAATGTAAACAGGGTCTGGAAAACCGGTGTAAAGGGTGTTGGGTCCGTGCCTGATTTGTTGAGACAATAGTCTGGGTTAGTAGGAGTGAGACACAGTTTGAAGTAGAGCTGATAGTGGAGGATCAGAGAAAGAGCAGGACAGACTGAGACAAGCAATCTCCAGTCAGTCTTTCAATAAATGGGGAAAGGGGAGGTTTTGTTTTTAAAAGCATTTCTTTTTAATGAGAGAGACCTAAAAAAGAAGAAGATACAATGAGATAAAGGTTTTTGGTTTGCGATTTTGTGAAAACTGTCTACTTTGAGATGTCACCTGCTTCCAGAGCCTGGGAATTGGTTTTGGAATCCTTATTTAAGGTCACTCATGGGGATGGTCTTCCAGTTGTTTTGGGGGTCTGGATCTAGTTTGGTATTGCTTCTGTGATCCAGGAGCATCTTTCTTTTATTTTGATAGCAGGGTAGGTGGCTCACAGGAACTCCTCAGGTCCTTCCCAGTGAGGTGACAGCACGTGTTTTCTTCTGAAGACCTTGATGTAGAAAGGGATGGAAAGGCCTGTCAATAGGCAAAGGCTATGACCTCATTACCTGTGAGTGACATGGTTCAAGTATCCTAGTTAGTTCTTGTAGATAACTAGATGTAGCATCAAGTTGCTCGCTTAAGTCCCCATACAGTTCACTCAACTCAGGAATGAAAGGTTTAGAGATTCCTTATAAAACCTATTTCAAAAAGGATTGATTAATTTCTCCTATTTGGAGCATTACAGGTTTTTTAAGGGCTAAAGGCAATGATTTTAGCCATCTAAGTTCAGTTTCTTGACAGATTTTTCCTAGAGTCCCCTTTTATGTCTAGATCATTGTGTTCCACTCACTCTGATGATTGAGGATGGCACAGGGCATGAAGTTTTAATGAGTACCCCAAAGTTTATGAAAGCAAGTGGTTTATTTCTGCTGTAAAATGATTCCCTGGTCTGATCCAGTCAGTAGAGGAATGCCAAAATGAGGAACAATCTCAGGCATTAATTTCTTTACCACTGCTGTGGCGTCAGCTCATTAGTTGGACATCACCCAGCGCATCCACTCCACATGCAGACCATCACCCAACAGTGGGAATAGCTGAAAGCTGGGGCAGGTCTATGAAATCCATTTGGAGAGTGGAAGGGGCAGTGTGGGCTTGGAGGACTCCTGAGGTGTGCTGGTTTTCTCCAGAAAGTTGGTGGGATTTAGAAACTGTGCATTGGGAAATAATATAGTCAGAAGTTTGTGGATGCCCAGGCAGAGCCAGTGTCTTCTGGTTCCTTAACCATCTCCTATCTGCACGTGCCCCATCTGATGGGGATAAGAGCAAGCCAAACATCCAAAGACAGGGAGTGACAGGACTGCCACTCCACCCGGTGTATAGTCCATATGATGATTGTCTGCCACCCATTTGTACCCACCTGTCTTTTCAGACTGTGGGGAATTTACCTGAGAGCCAATAACATCAGTCAGGGAAAAAGGCAGGTTTATAAATTGGGTGGAAAATTATGGGGGTTCCATTCTTGGCTGTGTATGTAGCAGCTTTGTCAGCTCTGTTGGACCCTAGAGATATAGCATCAGTCTCCTCAGCATCGGCTGGAGAGTGAACAGCAGCAATTTTAACAGGAGGTGAAAAGCCTGTAATAGGGCAGCGATTGTATGCCCACTGGCAACAGGAGTCCCCGCAGAGCTTAGGGATTTCCAGATGGTGCCACGACATGGTAGACTCCAAAGGTCTATCTGGAGTGACTGTCAGTAGTGACAGTTTTTCACTCTGCTAATGTGCAAGCCCTAATAAGAACTGTGGGCTCAGCAACATGGGCTAATTTCACAGTGGGCAGAGAGGATGCCTCAAGTGTTTCATGCGGGAAGACTGTGGCACAGTCAGTTATTTTGTTTCCCCACAAATTTCATTTACAGAGGCTTGATAGAAGTCAAGGTTGACTAAGGACATGTCCTAGAAATCCTTTCTATAGCTGGAAGGCAATCATGGAGGATGGGGTGGGCACTCTCTCATCAGGGAGTGTGCAGAGTAGCCAGATTTGAAGTGTTACAAGGATATAAGGTGGAGGGATTGGTTCAGTGGGCTCCCTCAGAGGTGGTCTGCCCGTGAAGAGAGGTGCTGTGTCCTATGCACTTGTCAGACAGCAGACAGAGCATGGGGAACATGGGGGTGAATGGGGGAGCCTCACAGGAGTGGACTAGCTTTGCCAATCAGGGCAGCTGCTGTGGGGGTGCCAGCCGGGGAGTGTGCCTGATGCGCAGGGTCTGACTGATATGGGAAGTGTGTTATAGGACACACCCGAGAGGCAGAAGGTTGTCCCAGGAGACCTGCAGCAATTCCATCATTTTCGTGGCAATATAAGTGAAAAGGATTATTAACACCGAGTAATCTGGGAGCTGCGGGTGTGGATGGTGTTACTATTAAGGCTTGAAGGGAGGTTAGTACCTCTGAGGGCCAGGAATTGGGCTCTGAGGTAGTATCTTGGGGGACATACAGAGGTTTGGTAGGGCAGCAAAGTTAGGAATCCGTTGGTGCAGTGGCCAGCTGTCTAAGAAATTTCTGTAGCTGCTTTTCTGTTTTGGGGGAAGGACAGAGAAAGTTGACTCAAGGCATGTGGGGGTGAGCTTTTGAGTGCTGTGAGATATCTGCTGTGCTCATAGGTACCAGTTGTTTGCACCCAGTGGAGTTTAAATGGGAGGTTTTCTGGCCTCATTCAGCTAGTGCCTTCGGGAGAAAGAGGGAATCTCTACGAGCACCCTGCTTAGTCTGGCTACAGAGGAAAAAGTCATCAACATCCTGAACAAGAGTGGAGCCTTGGGTCAAGCTACAGAGTCTCAGTTGGCTTCAAGGGTTTGGACCAATATTGAGAGAGACCCACTCTATCCCTGAGGTATGTAAGTCCATGTTAATTGTCTTGCTCTAAACATAAATGCAAAGAGACATTGTGAGTCAGGGTGCAGTGGAACTGAGAATCAAGCTGAGCAGAGGTCAGTGACTGAAAACCAGGCTGTGTCCACAGGAATGGAGGTCAGAACGGTGGCTGGAGCAGGGAGCCCGGGATGACGAGGGATTGCAGAAGAGTTCCTGGCTCTTAGATCTCCTACAAATCAATAGATTTGATTCTCATGTGAATCAAATATCCCTTCTTTCTTTACTAGCAAGATTGGTGTGTTACAGGGTGAGGAAGTAAAGACAAGAACACCCTGTCATAAAAGAGAGTCTATCACAGTTCAGTTCCTTGCTGTACCCCCAGGGAGAAGGAATTGGGCCACTGTTGGGAGAGGGCCGTTCCTTTTCCTGGTGGTGTCTGCGTGGGCTCTGTGCCTGGTAGCCATCCAAACTCATTTGCATGCGAGGCCCAGGGACTAATTGGGATTTTTTTAAATGAGTGCCCCCTCTTCAGAGGATTCTAAATGGAGATGTGTCTCCATTAGGGAAGGAAGGAAGTTTGAGGTTTGGCTCGAGGGCAGGGAAATAAGAGCTCCTTTCTCCTTCCACTGTATGGCAGTGTGAGATTCCCAGCACACATCTCTACCTACAAGGTTTGCCTGCGAGGAGCCAGGAACTGGAAAGGCAAGATGGGCGTGAAGAAGGCCTAAGGCTCCCAGGTGGCCGGAGATGTGGGCAACGAGAGGCTGCCCAGAGACCCGACAGCCTGAAGAATCCGAGGTGACGGGTGGAGAGAAACCCTCTGAGCGGATGGCAGAGTCACGCCAGGATCAATGAAGTTCACTTCCTGATCCTCTAGTTCAGGTTCCATGGTGGGGTCTGGGGTGGGACTGAGGACCAGCGACCCCATCAAGAGTTGGGGAGCTGTCCCGCCTGAGGGGAGATCAGACCCTCTAGGTGCTGGCGTCAGGGAGATTGTTTCTTGAGTTTTCCTCTTTCTGTGGGGCAGGACCCTCTTCTCCTCAGTGTCTTCTCTGCAACGTCTGCACCTCTGGACACAGGGAGGCTCTGTGGCTGTGAGCCAGGGGGGTTGAGTCTCTCCCAGACTCACACCTTTTCCTTTTGTGGAGATTCAGTTTGTGAGGAAAGGATGGTTGATTTTAGTCCCTTTTTCCTCCTGTTTTCCAGCAGGCTTTTTTCAGATAACTGAGTGGCAGTGTCTATAACAACGTTGAGAGATTGTCCTGCATGTCCAACCACGCTCTTTTGTATTTTCCACTTTATATCGGGGAGACGATTTCTGACTACGGCAGAGACTAAGTGATTTCTATGCTCTGGGGCCTCGGGTTTTACCCCAGCACACCTGTGAAAAGTCTGCAATGTCCCACAAAGGCCTTGGGATGGTCCCCTTCTTTCTGAGGGCCCAATTCAATCTTAGACCAACTCCCTCACGGGGAAATGTCTCTACCCTCACTCCCATCAGCCCAAAGTATCAGCCTCCAGTGGTGCCTCTTCCTGGTCATCGGCAGGATGGCCTGGGGGAAGTTCTGACCCCGTTTCCTCTATGGGGCAGGGTTCCCAGGGGCTGTCTAGATTGTCTGACAACTACATTTGGATAAGAATTCTTCACAGTATGTAGAGAGGTGTTATACAGACTAGTGGCCATTCATCACCCCAGTGACGGGGCTTCACAGGGAAATGAGGCTCAAGGAGGCGCCCAGATGATCGAGGCTTCTCTGCCTTCTCAGGTGGGAGAGGCACGTGGTGGGAGGCCAGCGGGAAAACGTGGGGTGAACAAAGCTGTCCTGTGATGCACATAAGAGTGGTTTGGGCGATAAAAGTGGGCTCCAGAGGGGCTCTCTTCCTGGTATGGAGGGAGCTCACAAACTTAAATTTCTGCAATAAATGTAAATTTCCTTGAAAAAGTGGAAAACTGCTCTTTATTTTTAGGCAGTTAGGGGGAGGTAAAGAGCATTTCCTGCTTCTGTTGGTTCTCTAGTGCCTTGAGCTCAAAATAATGGATGTGCCAAAGTGGCATATTTAGGGGGCTATTTTGTTGTGTGCACCAAGCACTCATAGATTGTAATGATGGGAAGTATTCCAATGAAAGATTACACCACGATATGTTTGCCTATGAAGCTTTTGATTGGCATTGGGATTGCTTTAAGATTCTGGATATTACAATACAACTGCTGCACAGGTCTGGGATATACACAGATTGAGAAAAGTTGTTCCTCTTCTTCCAACAACAACAGCTACTACTATACTGGACAAACTGCATATTAGTGACCTTCTTCAACACATCAGATAATAGAAATTATAGTGCAAACAACAAACCTGAAATCTGGAGAGAAACAAGCGGGTTTCCATGAGAAACAGCATGGAAATAATAGCTTATCTGGGGCAGAGACTGCCAGGTGGCTTCTAAACTAGTACAAGAATAAAGGAGAAGTACTTAATGGATTTCCTGAAGTGCAGTGTGGTGAAGGTGCTATAGTGTGATACTCTCAGGGCCCACATAATTGGGGAGACATCTGTTCCCTTGAAAGCCTGGTCCTCTGGGATTGGGACACATCCCACAGAGCTCCTCCCCCAAGATTGTTCTGTCTGGGAGAAGGTACAGCACCTACTGCTGAGGCATCCAGACCCACCCCACCGATAACCACTAAGTACTAAGGAATTAACCTGCAGGGAGAAAGTCATCAAACCAGGAACCTAAGACACTAGTGGAAACCAGTAGGATCTGGGAGAGGAAAAGTGGAAACTACCAGGTGAGCTTTTAGCTCAGATGATGGTGTGTCTTCTCATCCTCTTTAAGTGTCCTTTCCAGAGCAAAAGCTTTGAGTTGCAAGTCCAACTTAAGGTTTTTCCGTGAGTCATGCTTTTGCATTGTCGTATTTCATTTTGATATTTCACTTTTATTCTGAAATGTATTTTAAGCTGCAGATTCCCCTTTCAGTCCCACTTTAGGTCTCTGCCATCATTGTTGAGGTTCGTTATTGAGCCTCACGCTGTGTCTGCACTTGGTGGGGGATCTGGGAAGAACAACTAGGGCCACAGCCTGATGGAATCAGGGTCTAGGACAGATTCTGTGAGAATTTAGAGACAGAAAACAGAGGGCAATGGTGGGTGGGTTTCTGTGGGACACTGGAGGGAAGCAGAGGGTGGGCAGGGATCAGGGCTCTTTGCAGCTGCTTCCCGTTAACCACGTGGATTCTCCTGTGGAAGCTGAGAGACACGGCCCCAGGGCTGCTTTCAGAGACCCACCCAGAACAGGATCCAGCATGGCTGTGATGAGTTTTCATCTCTTTGTTTATCTTCCTGCCTGTTTCATGGAGAAGTCTGAGATGTGCATCCCCTCGGGTGGGCTGCTTTTCCATCCAGGAAACTGAGGGACAGCTACAGAGGGGCAATCCCTGATCATCAATGTCCACCCAAGTGGATCATGAGCAAGGGCTTAAATTGTGCAGGGAAAACAAAGAACCCCAAGGGGCAGATGTCCTAGGGGGATGCTCATAACATGTGGGGTCACTGTGTGCCCGTCTGAGGGCAGAGAATGTGAGCTCAGCACACAGAGTGCCCGGACTGTGCTGGTGTTTCTCAGGGATGATGAGAATCCTCAGTGTGTTGTCTTTGTCAAGACAGGAAACAGGACCTATAGGAACTTGAAGGAAAGGTCCCTCTTCACTGGTGATATCTCATCTGCAGCGGGCAATGTTACTTCCTTGTTTGTTGGCTGCACTGAGAATATGAGAAAATAGAACTAAAAGAAGAAAACATGAAATGTTCCTGAGAGCAGCTGAGAGCTTGGAGGGGAAATCCCTGATCCCACAGGAAGCCCCTTTCCCACCCACCTCTGCTCCTGCTCCTGGGTCTGGTCTTGTACTTAGTGGGTCCTGCTCGCCCCCTGCTGGCTGTGATCGCTCTCTGCAGCCCAGCACCCTTGTCTCCCTGCAGGGAGGTTTGTGTCTGGGCTCACACTGACTTCCCCTCACTGTGTCTCTTGCACAGTAATACACGGCCGTGTCCTCAGTGGTCACAGAGCTCAGTTGCAGGGAGAACTGATTCTTGGACGTGTCTCTGGAGATGGAGAGGTGGCTCTTGAGGGATGGGCTGTAGTAAGTGCTTCCACTATAAGTTATGTACCCCATGTACTCCAGGCCCTTCCCTGGGGGCTGGCGGATCCAGCCCCAGCAGTAACCACTGGTGATGGGGTAACCAGTGACAGCACAGGTGAGGGAGAGGGTCTGCGAGGGCTTCACCAGTCCTGGGCCTGACTCCTGCAGCTGCACCTGGGACAGGACACCTGGGGACAAGGAGAATCAGTCCCTGTCAGTCAGATGCAGTCACAACCATCCCCATAGACCCAGGTCTGACATCTGGGACACTCGTCTTGGGGAGCTGTCACCGGACAGAGGAGAAGACTGAAGAGTCTCATCTTCTTCTAGACCACAGCTCTGCCTTCCCCAGAGACCTCAGCCCTGTCTGAGGAGACAGCTGTGAGCTCCCACAGCCCAAGAGTGGATTTTACCCTAGAGCTTGAGGAGAAATTTGCATGTGGGGAGCCCTGTCCTTATAAATGGGGAGGGACTGAGTTAAGACCCCCGGTCCTTCTGGGATGCCCTGCAAGTGTCTTTTCATTAACACCCAAGGTATGACGGTCTCAATGCGACAGTACCTTCTCTACAAAGTTGGGGTGAAAATAGGTTAAAAAACAGCCTCACCTTTCTGATCATAAGAATCAGTGTTGGAACATATAAGCAAATCACAATTTATTTTAATCTCTTGTATCTTTCATATAGATGTGAAAAAGGATTAATGTTTTGTCCAAACACCTTCTCAAATCTAAGTAAAGATTAAACATGATAAAAATTAACAACTCGTACAAATATAATTTCATAGAAAAATAATATTTTGCTGTCAACTTTGGTGTAAATATAATGACAGATGAAGGCCAGTCTTTCCCAAGATCAGATTTCCCTTAATTTCAGCACTTTTGACCTTACTTCGATCTGAACAACTGTCTCCAAAGCACAGGGGCTGGAAGACGTCTGATTCCTGATGTTTGACTGGTAAAGGGCTTTGCCTCTGAATACCAGTCTGTAAAGACGGGGAGATATGTCTATGTCCTCAAATGCATTGACACCAATGCAAGGCCACCCTCTGTGGGACCTGCAGAAATGGTTCCTATGGTGGGAGGGCTCCTCCCTTCCCCTGAGAAATCCACCTCAGACAGGAGGCTAGTTACTGAGGGTGGAGGTAATCACTTTATAGAAAAGTTAACCTTTCTGTTGATACCACAGAGATCATTGGTAGCTTATGCATGGAGCTGATATTCAAATAACCATCTTGAAAAAGGATGGAGGGGCTAACCTGGAAGTTATTGGGATCTAATATTTGGGGTCCAATAAGAAATTTCACATATAATGTTCGTAGTTCTCAAAGGCCTGTGCCAACAGAATAAATGTTGAGCTAGATGAGTGGACTCCAAATAGATGATAGATAGATATGTAGATAGATATGTAGACAGGTAGATAGGTAGATATATTTGACAGAATATTTAAAAGACACTATGAGGAATTAGCAACATGGATATCATCTTCAAAACTAAAAAAAATTAAAATATCCACAATTACAAATTTTTACAAATGATATTTTCATTCTTAAAATAATATTTTGATGCAACTTGGGCATATGCATAATTCTAAAGAAAGGGATAGTCCTTTGAAGCTCCTACTGTCTTTGAGGTAAGAGCTTATGGTTTAATTTTATCTGAATAACTACACCCTCAGCTAGGCAGGCTAGAAGATGCCTCATTGGAGGTGTTGGAGGTTGTATAAGTTTGTGTAAATCTCTGCCAAATCTTCCCTACATGGCCCACAGAATATATCAGATAAACCTAATGACATACATCAGAAAGAATCATACCTTTGGGTGGAGAGGAGGACAAATAAGAACAGAGACTACACATCTCTATAATCCAGCATCTTCCAAATATTGAATTGATGATGGCAGAGGAGTAACTGACCCATTTTCCCAGAGTCTGATGCTATACAGAGAATTGGGGCTCAGGCAGGAAAACGTACAGAGGGCCCCTAGGCATAGATTGGCTCACCAGAATGGAAAATGCAGACCCTGAAAGGAAACCCCTCCCTCCCTAGCCCCCTCCACACCTGCCCTTGGGCTGGAACCTGTGGTCAGAGGGTCCTGAGTGCCCCCTGTAGACCAGACCCCGTCCCCCTCCAAGCTCTTGCTGTTTCCCTTCCTGGTGGTCCCAGGCTCCAACATCCAGGATTGTTCTGGGCTCTGGGATGTTTATGGACAAGAGCCCTGTCCTCAATCTTGACCATTGTCCCTCTATTATAATATTTATGGCACCTTCAAGCTTGTGCTCAGAGATCCTTCTGCCTACCAGGCCCCCTCCCTGTGTCTATCATCTGTCCACCTCCTTCAGATCACTTCTTTTCATTCTTTGAGGAGTTACCCACAGATTGCTGTCCTTTTGTCAAAAATTATTAGTATAATTTGCAATGACTAAAGGAGCTACATACATGAAACTTCACAAATATCATTACCTCAATTTCATTCCCTGCATATTATTAACTTCTATCCCATCTCAGCATTCAATCCCGAAGTTCTACCTTAGAACGTGTCATTTTCATTAATTGAACTAAATCTGCTCTCCCTCTCCCTATCTATCTATCTATCTATCTATCTATCTATCTATCTATCTATCTATCTATCTATCTGTCTATCTATCTACTATACATCGTCATTAAAAAAACACCTAGCTAAGAGGGAACAGAATGCACAGTCTTGAGACAGAAATATTTCTAATATAATTTTATGAATATTTTTATCCTCTGAGGCATCAGGTTTTCATATGTAATCTAGACTGGGAGCATTAAGGAACCCAACTCCTATGCAAATCACAAGGAGCCCACAGAGTAGAAAGCTGAGGTTCTACCCTGACACAACAGCAAGCACATCACCCCACTTTCCATGGAGTGAGGTGGGCACCTTGTCCTGCTGGCAGCTGCCCCAGAGAATGAGCCCCAGGACCCAGGGTGAGGAGGAAGTTGGGGGCAGCTCCAGGGCCCCATGTTCCCTGTGTCTTCTCCACAGGTGCCCCTTCCCCTCCAGCTGGTGTAGTCTGGGCTGAGGTGGAGAAGCCAGGAGAGTCAGTGAAGGTTCCTGTAAGGAGATCCTGAGTCAAAGAGGGGCTGCGCCATGTTGTCCCTGTCACTGCCTCAGCCCAGCACAGCCACCTTCTCCCTCGGGGTTTCCACACTCAGGATGTGGGTTTTCACACTGTCTCACACAGAAATATGTGTTGTGTCCTCAAACCTCAGGCCGCTGATCTGTAGACAGGCTGTGCTGACAGATTGTGCCATGGAGAAGCTAAATCATTCTGAGGAGCCCTGGGCACATGTGGGCTTCCAGTGTCCATGTTGATCTTCACCCACTGCAGGCCTTGGTTTGGTGCCTGTCACACCTGGGTCATAACAGAGCTGGTAAAGGTGTATCCAGAAGCTTACAGTCTTGTGCTTTCTGTTGTGCTGAGCCATGTGGCATTGATGAGGCCTACAGTGCCTCTGCTGTAGACTTAGCTGATCTAAATTGAGAGTTTCAATAACTGATTAACATTTGGGGACAGGAATATTGATGAGTGGGCCTGTAGGAGTGGCCATTGGTCATGTGGCTCAGCTTGGTCCTTCTGTAAGTCTTAGAATGAATCATGTGTCTCATTCAAGGATATACTGTGATGGACACTAGACTTAGGGGAATAACTCTTATCATGTGGTCAATTAGTTGTGTCAATCAGGTATTGATGCCCATTCTATCGGTCCCTCAAGGGAGAGACTATGTCCTGCACACCAGATGGGCCCTTGGGTGGTTGCCTGTGTGGAGGAAGAGCAAACTCCACGTGAAGAGTCATTGCTAATTGAAGATTTGGGTTGCTGTGGTCCACCCTACTAAAGGCAGAGGATCACTAAGACCCCTCTAAGTGCCTTTGGTCTTGCTGCTGCTGCCTATGCCTCTGTCGCCAAAACATCCTGATCTTCAGGGTTAAGGGCAAAGCACACTTTTGTCTCGGTGGGACAGACAAGGGGTCAACTCAACTATTGTGATGGAGGAACTTCGAACTGTGGTGATGTTGTTTGGGCTTCCTGGAAGGAAACTGTTATACATATAATTGTGGTAGAGAGAAACCCTCAAGTATACCTAGTAATAGAAAGAAGAGGAAGGAGGAGGAGGAGGAGGAGCTGCCTATGTTTCTACCACGAGAAAAGATCCCAAACTCAGTGTTAAAGGACAAGGCACCCACAGCATCTGTGGGAGTGCCAGGCGGCAACTTCCACTAACGTCAGGGAGAGGTCCCTAATCTTGTGTGCAGCTCTCTCGAAGAAGAAAATCATAACTTAGGGGAAGGTAGAGAGCACAGCCTTCTACCCCAGAGAACAACCAAGAAACAAAGGAAAAAAATAGAGAAAGAAAAAAAGAACATATTGTTATGCCTACTTAAGTCACACAGTCTGTGTTTGGTGCATTTGAGAATGTTTCATCCCTTCCAAATGAGTTTTTCGGATTCAGAGACGTCCATGGAAGGACAGAATCACTTAGCAGGAAAGGTTCCCTGGGACAATGCTTAGATGGAGAGAAAGATGTATCCTGATGGGAAAGCAGCCATTAACCATCCATCTACACATGCTCCTGAGGCTTGTTCTCTACTTAGTGCATCCTGAGCACTACCTGGAGTTTCTGAGCACTTCCTGTAGCCCAGCCCCTCCTGTCTCTCCATAGGGAGGTTTATGTCTGGGTTCACACTGACTTCCTCTCATTGTATCTTTCCCGCTATAACACAGAGGTGTGTCCTTGGCTCTCAGGCTGTTCGTTTTCAGATACAGCACATTCCTGGCATTGTCTGTGGAGATGGTGAATCAGCCCTTCACAAAGTCAGCCTAGTTAGTGCTACTTCCCTCTGTACTAATTCAACCAAGTCAGTACAGCCCCTTCCCTGGGGCCTGGCGGGCCCAGCTCATGTAGTAGCTGCTGAAGGTGAATCCAGAGGCTGCACAGGAGAGTCTCAGAGACCCCCCAGGCTGCACCAAGCCTCCCCCAGACTCCACCAGCTGCACTTCACACTGGACACCTGCAAACACAAAGACACCCTGGTCAGGAGACTGTCACATCCACTGTTTCTCTCACTCATATCCTCTCACATAGTCAATGTCTCTTGTTCTCCATAAATCACCTCCTAAAATAGCAACAAGGAAAACCCAGCTCAGCCCAAACTCCATGCTGAGTGGTCTGTGTTCTGTCCTGATCACCGAATGGGAACACCTGGGATCCTGGGGCTGGGGCTCCTCTCCCACAGCTGCAGGGTCTGGGCTGGGCTGGTTTTCATCAGCAGAGAGAGGGCCTATTTGCATGTCCTCTGACTACATAGCAAGTACTGGAGTTTGACATCTCAGAGAGGACAGTGCCCCAGAGAAGATGAGAGTGTCCTGGGGAGTGTGGTGACAATGAAAACATTTGAGAAAATATAAAATCTTATTAGAGACTGTGCTGAGATAAAAAGTTGCCACTTATTTCTTTAATATTTACATATGCATATAAATCATGTAATGTAGGTGTCAATGTTACTTCCATTGTACAGTAGAAAAACTACACTCAGAAACATGCACAGATTGTGTGATGAGGCCCAGAACACATATCTGGAAGTGTGAGCTCAGTTTCTGGGCCTGTGCTCCTCACCACTGGGGACAACTGCTCCCCTAGACCTACTTCAGGGCAGAGTTGGGCATGCTTGGTGAGGTTTGCAGAGCTCCCCATCCCATAAAGAGAACTTCTTGTGATTTTGCTGCATTCCAGTGTTTACCTAATGAGTGTGCAGTGAACCAGGGTTCATGCAGACGTCTTTTCAGGAGTCTATGCCATGGCAGATGGAATTATCTATGTCTCTAGCTCTTCTCTATTGACATATGTATTTGTTTATGTGCATCCAACTTGCTGAGCTGTAGCTGACATACAATGAACTGCACATACCTGATATTTACATTTGATAATTATGGACACATGTGTATTCTTGTGTAATCATCACCACAATCAAAATAGTAAACCCTTTACACCAAAATGTTTTTTCTTGTCCCTCTACCATTCCTCCCTACAACTCCACCTCTCCTCCTACCCTGTCCTCAGGCAACTCCTAAAATGAAATGATAGTAAGCAGCAACAGAAAACTTATGAAAGCACAAATTCATGATAAAGGTAAAAATATACACAAAAATAGAACACTGGATACTGTGATGGTGGTGGGTAAATTACTTCTAAAATCAGAATAAAAATTAAAAGATAATAGTAGTAAGAATAACTATAACTGCATTTTTAAAATCTGTTCACAATATAAAATATGTAAATTGTCACATCTGTGACATAGAGTTTTGGAGGAGAAGAAAAAGCCTAGAGATTGATTGTGATTCAAGTCAAGTAGTCATCAGCTTAAAATACGATTCTAACTATAAGATGTTTTATTTAAGCCTCATGATAACCACAAGGAATATTTCTATAGAAGATACTGACAGAAATTTTTTTAAATCACCAGAAAAATGAAACTAACACAGAGAAAGGCAGTGAGAAAGGAAAGGAGGAACACAAGAGATAAAAGACAGATGGCAAACAATTAGCAAAATTGCAATAGGAAGTCCTTCCCTAGCAGCAATCGCTTTCAATGTAAATATACTAAAATCCTTAGTTAAAAGAGGGAGCATGGCTAAATGAAAATAAGAAAGAAAAAGGGGAGAAAAAGACACAACCACATGCTGTCAACAAGAGATTCATGTTAGGCTTAAGGAAATATATGGGGTAAAAGAGAAGGGTTGGAAAAATGTATTGCATGCAAATGGTAAACAAAAGAGGCATTGGTGGCTACAATTAGACAAAATAGACTTTAATCAAACACTGTCACAAGAACAAAGAAGGTCATTCTGTAGTGATAAAATTGTCAGTTCACCTGGAAGATATAACAGTGATAGATATATATGCACCCAACATCAGAGCACCTAAATATATAAAGCAAATTTTGACAGAACATAAGGGAGAAATACACGACAATACAAAAATAGTAAGAGACTTCAATACTCCACCTTCAGCAAGGAAAAGACATCTACCCAAACAAATTCATAAAGAAACAACAGACATAAAAACTATAGACCAAGTAAAACAGACATATAGAACATTCTACTCAACAGAAGCAGAATAAATATTCTTCTTAAGTGAACATGGAACACTCTCTAGGATAGATCACATATTAGGTCACAAAATAAGTGTTAAGAAATTTAATATGTTTGACATAATGCCAAATATCTATTCTGACCACAACAGAATGAAAAGAGAAATCAATAACAAAAGGAAAAAAGGAAAATTCACAAATATGTAGAAATTAACACATTACTGAGAAACTAAGGGGTCAAAGAAGAAATAAAAATGTAAGTTAGGAAATATCTTGAGACAAATAAAAATGAAAACCCAACATATAAAAACTTGTGGTATTCATCTAAAGAAGTACTAAGAGGGAATTATATAGTGATAAATGTCTAAATTATAAAAGAAGGAAGATCTAAAATAGAAGATGGAATTATATAGTGATAATGCCTACATTATGCAATAAGAAAGATCTGAAATAAATAAATTTATTGCTCAAGGAACTAGAAAAATGAGAATAAACTAAGCCAAAGTTTAGCAGAAGAATGGAAATAATAAATATTAGAGTAGAAATAAAATGAATTGAGACCAGGAAAACAATAGAAAAAATCAACAGAGCACAGCAGTTTATTTTTTAATTTATGTTTTTAGATAAAACGATTGCCACATCCTTCGTTAGGCTAACAAACAAATAAGTAAGCAAAGAGAGAGAAGTCTAAAATAAATACAATCAGATAGGAAAGAAGAGACATTACAATGGATGCCAGAGAAATAGAAAGGATCAGGAGACTATTATGAAAAATTACACACTAAGAAATTGGGTAGCCTAGAAGAAATGAATCAATTCCTAGAAACATACAACCTACAAAGACAGAGTTATGAAGAAATAGAAAATCTGTACGGATCGATAATAAATAAGTACACTGAATAAATAGTCAAAAACCTCCCATCAAATAAAAGCCCAGGGTCTGATGGCTCCACTGGTGAATTCCACCAAATATGTAAAGAATTAAGATCAATCCATTTGAAATCCTCCCCCCAAATTAAAGAAGTGTCATGTCCAAAATCACTTTATGAGGCCAGCATTTCCTTGATACAAAAGCCTAACAAATACACTACAAAGAGAAGACTACAAGCCAATATCCCTGATGAACCTAGAGGCACAAATCTTCAACAAAATACTGGAAAACCAGAGTGAGTGAGCAAGATGGCAGAGTGGGAAGTCCTGGACCCTTCTTCCCCCAACAAATACATCAACAAACAGCAAGTCAATGACAGATGCCATTTCTGAAAAATCTAGAAAGTAGTTGAGAGGCTCCTGAATTGCAGGTGACAACAAAACCAACCAGCAGGGAATTTTGATACATTATTCAGCCATTATCCTTACCCTAGCACAATGCTACATACAGATTAACAGGAGAGAAAAACAAATTTAATTCCATATGTACAAGAGTTCATAAAAATACGAGACTCAAGGTGACCAAAACAAGTATCTTTTATATCTTTTAGACAAAGAAAGAATAAATCTGCGAAGAATTGACAAGACAAAGGGTTTTGGACTCTGCATAGTAAATTAGTAAAGTGTCAAGGTTTGTTTACACAGCCTACTTGGCCCTGAATTCCCCATCTCTGGAGATTAGGATGTCTCTCTTTCTCCTGGTACAGGGAGGGCCCCTTGCACAGGGGAGATCTATTTCCTGCTTTCAGGAGGAAGAAGGAGGTTCAGAGTGTTCTTGCACTGGCTGTTTCTTAAGCAACTTAATTCAAAATAATCAATATGCCAAATGACATATTTTGGGGTGGCATGCCCTGAACCCCATGACACCTGACACCTTTCAGTTTATCCCTTGGGAGTCCTTTGGGGTTTGCCCTCGGTCATGGTCTTAGTACACCAGCATCATTCCCAGGTGCATCACAAACTCCACATGCTAGTTTCTGAGGGCTGAGGTCACGCCCTTCTCAGGGAAGGGATTCCACGTGTCAGAGGGAATAAGTGAGGAGGTATCACCTGGAGAAGTTGGATGCTGTGTCCCAGAGAGGACAGGACCTCAAATCTGCAGCTGCTAGGAGATCCAGGATTCTGAGGAGAGACCCTTATGGAGACCAACCACAAAGAGCATCAGGAAAATAACTAAAAATGAGAAAAGGAGCCAGCCCCGTTGCCTGATGGTTAAGTTCATTATGCTCCACTTCAGTAGCCTGGGTTCATAGGTTCAGATCCCGGGTGGGAACCTACACCACTCGTCAGCCATGTTGTAGCAGTGGCCCACATACAAACTAGAGAAAGATCGGTGCACATGTTAGCTCAGGGACAATCTTCTTTAGCAAAAATGAAAAAAGGATGAGACAAGATTTAGAAATTTCAGTGAGAAAGAAGCAGAACACATAGAGTCAGAAATTAATGGGCACCAGTACCTGTGGAGAAGAAATGAGAGACAAGAACGGTGTTTCAGAGCATGAGCCAAGAGACACCTGCATCAGAATCAGCAGAGAATCTGGATGAAAAGGAGGGCCCTGGGATTCAGTCGGGTAACTGATTCCCAATGTTTGGAAGGGTGGATACACTCTGTTTGAAATGTCCCCATTCCCCAAGACGCTCTGGTGCAGACAAGATGTGAGAATTTCCAGCTCCTACACAACCCTCTAATAAAGTCACTCATTCCCATCTGCTCTTCCTCAAGTCACCCTTTCTGGGATATCAGTCTTAGGTGTTAACATATAAGCAGTAAACATGTGACAAAATGGAACATTTTTAATCCTCATTTCCCATTCCCATTCCAGTCCCAGTTCTCTCCCTTGTATCAAAGTCAGAAAGTTGCTTCCAGAATCACATGAGGCCCATCTCTCATTCTGCACCTAGATATAATCTCTAATAAAATCTTTACGTGAACAACAGGTGAAGTGAAGCTGCTGTGATCCACACCTGGACTTCCCTGGGCTGGAGTTTGCTGCGAGGATGGATCACCTGTTAGTAAAGGCTTTACAAAGAAGACTCGAAGGCGTCACCACAGTCATGAGATGAAAGCACAGGACACTGCAATACATCAGTTTAATGGTCACAGAAGTAAAACACATCCTACAGAGTGGGCTGCGATGGCGTGAGGAGTCCTGGAAATTACAGCAGACCCCATGTCTTGTTAATACCTGTTGTGACGTTAACTAAACCATCTTAGCCCCACATCCTGGTGTGGCTGCAAGTCAGTCCCGGCCTTCATCAACTCTGATCTCTACTGTCACAAGAGTCTCCTGTCTAATCTCATTGCAGAGGTCAAGAGTGCCCTTCTGAAATGTAGGTCGGATGATGTGATCGTCTGCACATGACCTGCCTACAAGATAGGCTTCAAATTCCTTACTGAGCTCCCATGTCCTCCCGGAATTGTGAAGAGAAAACACCTGAGGCTCTGGACTTGGACTGCCTGGCATGGTTTTCCAGCATTATGACTTACAGTGTGAAATTTGTCCAGGCATTTCATCAAACTGTGCCTTCTAGTCCCCATATATGGAATAGGGAAATAGGGTTCCATGTGAAAATGGATCATATTTCTTCCACTTGTCAGTTGCTGCACTAGAAATTGCCACAATGCTTGGCAGCTTAAAACATCAACAGTCACTTGTTTTGTTCACTTCTCTGATTCCAGCAGGGCTTGGAGGAGAAGCCCATCTTCACCCCACGCAGCGACAACCTTAGTAGCACAAAGGCTGCCTGAGAGATTCACCTTGAAGACACACGTTCATAAGGCTGGATTCATGGCCTCGGCTGTTGGCTCTCACCTTGAATCCGCCCTGTGTGGACATCTTCTTGTGCACAAAGGTTCCTCCCAAGTCAGAGGACTGGATCAGCTGAGTGCCCCACCCCCAGACACATTCCTGAAGGCAATTTCTTACAAACCTAAACACAGTTTTAGCATATGATCCAAGAATCATGCTCCTAAGTGCATATAGTGAAATGTATTAAGCAGTTAAAAAAAATGACTTATCAAACCATGAAAGGACATGAACAAATCTTAAATTCATATTTCTAATTTAATGAAACCAGTCTGAAAAGCTACCTAGTGATCAATTTTGTTTATTTGACATTCTGGAATAAGCAAAATAATAGACACAGTAAAAAGATCAGTGTTTGCCAAGAATTTGTCTCTGGAGATGGAAGTGTGCTTTTGAGGGATGTGCTGTAGTTAGTCTTCTCATTATAAAATATCAGCTCAACCCACTCTAGTCGCTTCCCTGGTGGCTGGCGGATCCAGTCCCAGCAATAACTGCTGGTTGTGATGGAGAATCCAGAGACAGCACAGGTGAGGGAGAGGGTCTGCGAGGGCTTCACCAGTCCTGGGCACGTGTGTGTGTCTGTGCACACACACACACACACGCACTCAAAAAACTTTATGGATCATTGAAAAGACATTAAAAGGGATTAATATTGTGACACTCTCACAAATTCAAAGAAAGATACAAAAACATCTGCAGTTACCATCATTCAAAAATCATATTTTCATAAATAAAGAAATATTTTGCTACCAACATTGTCATATATATATATATATATATATATAATATACACACACACACCTAAACAAAGGAAAGTCCTTCCCAAGATCCTATTCCCCTTGTTAGCATAAGTCATTAATATAAGTTATTACTTTAATTTTGCCTGGGCAACTAGGTTCTGAGCATGGGAATCTGGGAAATGCCTGATTCTAGATCCTGAAGGTTAAGCAATTGTGTCAAGGTCTCTATGCAAACATCTCTCATAGGACAACCTATGATACAAGACAGAGAACCCTAAATAATTACCTCAGAAAGAATGACACTTTTGAATGGAGAAGAGGTAGAAACAAGAACAGGGACTATGCATCTGTGTAATTGAGCACCTTCTAAATGTTGCCGCGTTAAAGGCAGAGGAGTAAAAGACCCATTTTCTCAGAGCATAGTGTTCTAAAGTAAATTGGGGTTCAGGGGCAGGGAAGTGGAGAGGAGTCCTAGGCAAGATTTTATCCTAGGAAAGGAGACTGTGACCCCAACAGAAAGCCCCTCACTCCCCTGCCTCCCTCTTCACTGGCCCCTGGGGCTGGGCCCTGTGGTCAGAGGTCTTGAGCGCTCCTTGCAGACCAGACCCCTCCCTCCAGGTTCCTCCTTCTTGGTGGTCCCAGGGTCCCACAGCCTGGGATGTCTGCCACTCTGGGTTGTTCATAATCAAAAGCCCAGTTCTGTTCTGATCCGGGATCAGTATCCCTCTAAGCTAACATTTCTGGCTGCTCTGAAGCTCATGCCAGGAGACCGTTTTGCTAACCAGACATCTTCCCTGTGTCTGTCACCTGCCATCCTTCTTCACACCTTCTCCCTCAATCCTCAAGGATTTACCGATGGTCTTGCTGTACTGTTATCAATATATTCCATGATAATTGTAATGACCAAATGATATACATTTATGATACTTCCTAAATTCTGATCTTCAGTTACCTCAATTTCATTCCTCTTATTAGCTTAATGTCTGTCCCATCTCAGCCACTCAACCCATGATCCTCCATATCCTACATTAGAATTTGTCATTTTCACAAACTTAACTGAACGTCTATCTACCTCTCTATCACCCATCCTCTCTCTCTCTATCTATCTAAATATCCACTATACATGGTCATTAACCTAAGACTAAGCATAGTACAATGTTGAGACTAAGCAATTTTTTCAACACAATTGTATTAAAATTTATCAAATATATTTCAAATTAATGTCAAATTAATATATCAAAGTAAATTTTATTAAATTTCATCAAATAAGCAAGATAATTTTATGCACGTATAACTTGAATACAATAACATTTATCTTCTTGTTTGCAAGGTTCTGTAAATTTGGACAAAGTCATGGAACTAACACCAAAATCAAGATATAGACCACTTCCACTACCCCAAAGTGTTCCATTATTTCCACTTCTAGTTGAACCCTTTTCACATCCACATCCCTAGGTGGCCATTGGTCAGCTTCGTGTCCCTTCAGTTTGGCAGATTCCATGTCATACGGACGGAAACACACAGTGTGTAGACCTGGTGGTGGCTTCTTTCATGTGAGGTCATATATGTGAGATTCATCCATGTTCTTGTGCATGTCAGTTTTCCTCCTTTTTATTTCTAATATTTGTTTACTTTCTGTTGGAGGACATCTCAGTTGCTTCCACTGTTAATGATTGTAGATAAAGTGGTCAGAACATTTGCATTCAGGGTTTTTTTGACCATTAGTCTTTTTTTTTCCTTTAGCTATGTAAGAGAATTGGGATGGTTAGGTCACATGGCAATTGTATGTTTGATCTTATGAGACAGTGCACACTTTTCCAAAGTAGGGGTGCCATTTTGCATCTCCACCAGCACCTCCTTATTCTCTTCCAGGCTGCGTTTTATATTGGAAAGATTGTAGTTCCAGCTGTGGATCCCTCTTCCAGTCCTTTAGGAAGGACTTTAGGTCTTTAAGGAACTTTATGGAACTTTAGTTCTGTTCCATAACTTTGGGGTTCACTGATATTTGGCTGTCTTTTGGGCTCTGATCACCTAGGACAGTGGTGACATTGGAGGTGACCAGTCTGCCCAGCCTGTACCCTGGTCACTGTCTGACCACAGCTGCCCAGGGACTTGTCCATCATGGTCTCAGGCAAGTGGTGGTCCACTGACATAAGATGTGTGAGTTGTTAGAGGTGTCCTGGGGTCAGAAGCCAGCTGTGGCCCCACTGTCCTGCAGTAGTGCCTGTGTGACCTAGAATCGTACATGTGCATGACATGTAGGCTCAGCTGGGGGGTTGAGGCCGATGCAGACAACCGATGTGTAACATGCCCTGGGGTGTCACGGTGGATGGACAAATGAGAGGGACGTTACAGAATGACTTATGGTTGGGAGCGTTGACAGACAAATTTACCGAGGATTCGCTCTGAACCTGGTACTGTAAGGAGATCTGACTAGAAGGGAGCAGGATTCTAACTCCATGGATCTCGGGATTTAGGACAGATTTAGTAAGAACTGGACAGTAGGAGACAGAGGGTGATGGTGGGGCAGGTTTTTTGGGATACTCAAGGGATAGCAGAGAGTGAGCAGGGATGAGGACTCCGTCCAGCTGGTTCTCATTGTCCACATGAATTCTCCCCATGGAAACTGAGAGACACATCTTAGGACACAGCCCCCAGGGTTGTTTTCAGAGACCCAAATCAGCAAGTGTCAAGAGATCAGAGACAGAGCTACGACCTCTATTTATGATGACAGTGAATATCAGAATGGAGCTGTGTATGATAATGTAATGGACACACTAGTTCTGGGTCTGACAGTTAGACCTGAGAAGTGCTCAGTGATAGCGCAGGAGACTGAGGTCCCCCACAGGGGGAAACGCCAAAATCTAACAACCGCAGTTGGTGGAGGGGGCTCTGTAGGCTCTGACGTGTGCAGAACCAGCTCCTATTCTGATTCCACAGTCAGATAAATCTCTGTCTTCCCCTGGGGGTGGTGGAGGATGTTGTGGAAGAAGAGACAAACTTATTCTGCTCAACATCTCTGTACATGGAGAGAAACAACGAAGATGTTTGTTGGAGAACAAATCTTCTCGGGCTACATGTGACAATTCCTCATGAGAAAGCAGCTCTAGGCCAGGACACTGCATAGAATTAATGAATACTCCATCTGAGGTAAATGTGGAAATTAAAATTGTTTGCAGACAACATGTTTATTTTTATATCACCCCAGAGAATCAATTAAAACCATATTTACTTATATAAAAATTCCATAAAGACTGTGCTGGTCCTGAAAACGCACGTCCTACACCTTCAGCTGCTACCCCACAGGGGTCACTGTGCTCCCAGGGCCAAATTAACTGTTTGACGTTTCTTTTTTTCATTTGGTTGCACGTTTGGAAAGAGAAAAGTATTGTCATATATTTGTCCCAGTCTAGACTCAGAATCAGCTGGATTCATCCAGTAATCTCATAAATTGGACAAAAGCGTGTTCTTAATTTCTACCATGATGTGTGTGGGTGGAAATTTCAATGTGGTATCCAGAATCCTGTGAACACCATCAGTTATTTTTCTCAGGAAATTCTTCAGTGCTGAGACGAAGAACATCACGCCAACACAGGTAGATTTAGACCTCCCTTACTGGGGGTCAGACTTGCTTCAGGAGTTGACAACTCCCCAGCCTCACCTGCCCTCTCTGCATTTTTCTGTCTCCATAGTGATTCTTTTGACTTTGGTGCCTGTGAGAATGTAAACTTCTGTTACAATAAAACATTTCAAATTCAGAGAGTTCTCTGTTAGGTACAGAATCATAACCCTAGAAGTGTTCCCAAGAGAAACTATTAGATGGAAGGGAAGCTGCAGATCCTGACAGGAAACCAGCCCTAAATGCCCATTTGCACCAGCTCCTGAAGGTGGTTGGTGTGCTTGGTGGGTAATGAGCGCCCCCTGGTGGTCCTGAGACTCCTTGGTGGTCCTGAGACTTCCTCATGGTCCTGTGCACCCCCTGGTGGTCATGAGAGCCCCCTGCAGCCCAGCCCCTGCCTTCTCTCTGCAGGGAAGTGTGTGTCTGGGCTCACACTGACTTCCCCTCACTGCGTCTCTCACACAGTAATACACGGCCACGTCCTCAGTGGTCAGGGAGCTCAGTTGCAGGGAGAACTGGTTCTTGGACGTGTCTCTGGAGATGGAGGTGCGGCTCTTGAGGGATGGGCTGTATTAAGTGCTACCATCAGAACTTATAAGCCCCATCCACTCCAGCCACTCCCCTGGAGGCTGGGGGATCCAGTTCCACCAGTGATTACTGGTTGTGATGGAGAATCCAGAGACAGCACAAGTGAGGGAGAGGGTCTGCCAGGGCTTCACCAGTTCTGGGCCCGATTCCTGCAGCGGTACCTGGGACAGGTCACCTGGGGACAAGGAAAATCACTCCCTGTCAGTCACGTGCAGTCACAACCCTCCCCATAGACCCAGGTCTGACATCTGAGACACTCACCTTGGGGAGCCGTCACCAGGCAAAGGAGAAGACCCAACAGTCTCATCTTCTAGACCACAGCTCTGCCTTCCCCAGAGACCTCACCCTGTGTGAGGAGAGAGCTGTGAGCTCCCACAGCCCAAGAGTGGAATTTACCCCAGAGATTGAAGAGAAATTTGCACGTGGGGAGCTCTGTTCTTATAAATTTGGAGGGACTGAGGGCAAGCTCACCCTTCTCCTTCCAGGACCCCTGTGGATGTCTCTTTTTTGAACACACATAGTGTGTAATTCTGGGATGATCTATAAGGTGCATTGGAAACATGTTCAAGGATAGCCCCATCTTTCTAAGCATAGGAATAAATGCTTGAGTAGATTAGATTGTTTTAATATCATGGACTTTCAGATAGACATCCCAGGGGATCTGCATTATGTCCAGATGCTTTCTGAAACCCAACACACTAAGTAAGTAGTCAATTGCAAAATATTTATAATCATGATTATAAACAAATTTTGATTTCCAATTTGGTATAAATATAATCAAAAAATGAAAGGCAGTTGTTCCCAAGCTCCTATTTACTTTCACTTAAGCGCTTATAACTTTACTTTTATCTGTGTAATCAATTCCAAAGCATGGCAGGCTCAGAGATTCCCCAATTATTGATGTTAGAAATTTTGTTGTGAGTTGCTTTATTTTATTGGATAATAAATGTTCATTTTATGTTGTGTTTCAACTTCTTTTTAAGATATATAGGCTTCAATTATATTCGTTTATTCTGTGACTTTCCATCAATTTTCTTAAAATAAACTTTCAAATATCAATAACTTTTTATTTTTATGGAAATCAATGTATTGCTTTTTGAAGATCTGTGCTTTTTGCGCTATATGTTAGAAACACTTGGCTTATCCAAGGTCACACATATGACCTCCTATTGATCTGCGTCTATCCCTCCACCAACGCTACACAGTCTTCATTATTGTAGCTGCATCATAACCTTCCCCAACCTTTACAAGATCTTCAGTAATATCCAAAAAGGACAAAATCCATTGATGGGAATGGGTTTCTGCTGGGTCCTGAGAAGGGCTGTAGACGGAATCTTTGTCTCCTTCTCAAGCATTATTGTCAGAGCAGGCACCACACATTCTATGCTGAGGATTTAGTTTTCTTCACCCTTTGTTACTGATGGAAACAAAAAGCAGGTGACACCGTTCCTGGAAGTCGGGGACTCAGGGGGTGGAGGACGTGGGGGTTGTTTGAGTCTCATGGGTATATGCATCATGACAATACAGCTCCATCTTCATTTCCCCATTGTCTATATTGATCCATTTTCTTGGGTTTGAATGACCATGGCCACTTCCGACATGGAATGGTGAACAGTGAAACCTGTCCCAGGATGGGACTAAGCTAGTCATACTCCTCCTTGCTCAGAGAGATGCACAGAAGCTGAGCTCAGATTACACAGGCCTTGGGCTGGTGCTTAGATCTCAGCCCCCATGACCCTGGGAGAGCCGTCCACCTCTGTTCTGGTGGAAGAACAAGAAAGAGGGGAAGGAAGGAGCAGTTAGAAATATAAGATTAGGGATGAGTCGAAAAAAGAAAAGTACATGTTTCTCGTGGTAACATTTGGACACCATCTGGATGATTTGAATGAATACAAGAAATTTTAAAGTCAACAGAAAGGATGTTTCACCCATTTTGGTTTCTCTGATCCACCACATAATGTCTCTTTGTTCTGCCCTGAACCTCCAACAGTCACAGTGTTAGGAAATCTCCCTCAGGTCTCTGAGTCAGATGGGTAAAGGCACTGGGGGTGGTCCAGGGGATCCCAGGACACTGACCAGGGTCCAAAGGGAAAGTCATCATGTCTAACTTTTTCCTCTTGACACTCTGCCCTCTGCCCACATGAGACAGATGTTCACTCTCAAACATCTAACTTATGAGTCTGAAAGACAAGAAGTGACCCCAGATATTGAAGCAGGGGACGTGTAGGGAGAGAGAAGCCCCACACACTGAGAGGAAACTCCCCCCTCAGCCTCCCCTGCACTTGCTCCTGAGGTCGGGCACCTTTGCTTGCTGGGTCTTGATAGAACTACAGCCCAGGCACTGCTGGCCACATGTGGGGCAGATTGTGGTCTGGACTCCATCTCCACTGTCATGTACTACTCAGATCTGGACCTGATAACAAAAACAGGTCTTCACCATAAGTCACGTTGTTAGCATGAACTGTCTTGTCAAACTGATGCAGCATGGTCCAAGGCCTCCACTGTACAGAGCATTCTTATTAGGCAGACTTTTCCAAGGGGGCGGAGATCATCTTCCAGGTGCCAGATAATGCTCGGTGCTGAACAAACGACTTTCTTAGACATGTGTGAGTTTTCACAACCTGGGCCTGCTGAGTTGACTGTTTCCTGCACAGTCTGCCCACCTGGCCCTGGATCTGGGCTCTTTTACAGCAGAACAATCATATTCTTCTGAAATCCACACTGAGTACAGTATTCATAAAATAGATGCAGCAATAGTATCATCTTGAACATACCCTACATTTTGAGGAGCAAGTGTAGAGTTAGGATAGATTTAAGAAATAATCCATTCCACAAAGTCATTACACACATTTTAGTATTAATTTGAATATTTGCTTCCTCTTTGATTTGCCATAATTTGTTACTAGTGATAAACTTGTGCAGAACTATTTAGAATTGAAATTACTTTATGGTTCACTAAATCCGGTTCTTTTCCTCAAGCCAGTCCTTTCTCACTGATTCTACATCCTGAAGAGGCTATAACTCAACTTCCCAATACATTTGATCATCAGTATCAGAATGATCAAATGACGTATTTATGTCAGGTAGTTGAATGTTACCAACTATGTCAGTGTTACGGCATATCAGAGTCCTGTTTTATGCAGCTGGTTTAGTTACAGAACAGATCAGTAAACGTTTCAGAGGTATTGGCTATGCCTTCTTGACTGAATCAGCACTAGCCCATATGCCAGATGTTATTGTAGACATGTGTAATCAGCACTGGTCATGATTCCATCATTTCTGGGGTCCATATCAGCTGGTGACAAATCCAGTCACCCTGTCTTAGTTTTCAGGCTTGTCCCAACACTGGTGTCCATTGTGTACTGTTGTGTAACAGGCTAACCTGCCTCCTTTGGGGAGGTTGTTCAGAATACTGCTCTCCCTGCCAACTGATCTACAGGATACATCCTTCAGTGATTTTTTCAAGAGCCCACATTGTGTATGTTGAGAAGTGAAGTGTGTGTCTTGGTTACTATTAGTAATGTCTGTGACTCCAAAGGGGACAAGGGTTATCTCAGGAAGGCCTTGTATGTGGTCTTAGGATATGCTAAGACATGTGTGATGTGTGATCTTTATTTACCTTTGAGTATCTGTGAGGCAGAGATTCCCAGTCTTTCACCATGAAGAAGACAGTTTTTAGGCGATGGCACCACAGTTTATGATAAACGTGAGGATGGGTCCATTTGTTGGCCAGGGCATCCAGTGCTAAGATGAAGGCCTGAAGTTCACCCAAGTGTGTTGTTTCCATGTATTTCATCCTTCACTGGGGACGTCCTGGCTAAGAGAGTGAAAGCAGCAACATTCCGCTGAGCTCTGTCACCTCTGATGGCTATCCGTGCCATTGATATAGTCTATAAACTCTCAGTGTTGTCCCTCAGTTAATCCCCAGGGCTTCATTCACCAAGCAGAAGCAGCCAGGGCGTCTGTGGGAAGATGACCTCTTCCAGCTCTGTGACATCTGTCAAATGGACTGAGGACAGCGGAGCCACCCCTCCTTTGGGTGGAACATGACGAAAGGCCCAGGTTTGGCTTCACCCTGCCTTAAAGAGGCCTCAGTAGCTGTGCCCAGCTTGTGGGGTGCTGTTTCCATGACACAAAGCATAATGGGCAGCTGTGATGGAGGGTCATAGAGTCAGGGTCTGCAAGAAGCTCTATTTCCAGGAGAATCTAGCACTCAGCCAGTTATTTGTTGTATTAGATTTTCTGCAGTAAATTTGAAAAAGGAGTCTCTGATGGCACAATTGGAGTTCCTTTTGGTTTTAACTTTGTCAGCTTTTAGAATTTTTGTTGGAGGGAGCTCCATTTAAGAAGTGCTGATTTGTAAGTAGCAGCATCAGTGAGATTAAATGAAATTTACAAATGAGGAGTACACTGCCACCAGATACCAAAAAGAACTAAAAGACGCTGGCCTTGTGTGTTTTAATGAGTGTGTCCAACGAATCTCCTAGGAAGAGGTTGCCATGAACGCAGTGTCATACCTGTGCTCCTGGAGAAAGGTGAGTGCAGTTAAGATCTCCAGCTTCCAGACACTGTGGAAATGAATGAGGGGATGTTACTTTCAATTGAGATAAATTTATTTTACAGTAAGACAATCCTTCCTCATGGTGACTAAGTGTGCACAAGGACTTTGACATTCTTATTATTATTATGGCTTTCCAAGCATTGTGACCTAAGTTCAGAGAATTAACTGTATAGTGTCACTTGTAATTAAGTTTTGCAAATACATCTCCAGCTAAGTTTAAACAATCGTTCATATATATATATATATATATATATACACACACACACACATACATACTTACATATATACATATATATATCACAAAGAGCTCTAGCAAATTATGTGAGGAAGATTCACATATTTATAGGAAGAATAGTTAAAAATAAAAACACTCACTATGGGTCTGTAAACTCTAGCAACATCCAAATATCTAAACGATGATATAGAGCAATAACTGACTCATTTTCTTGGGATCAGTTGTTAAAAATGGAAATTAGGGTTCAGATTCAGGAAAGCAGAGAGATGCCTTAGCAGAGTCAGGAAGCCCCTCCGTCCCCAGGACCCTCTGCCTGGGCCTGGGCTGGCCTCGTGGTCAGAGGGTCCTGGGCTCCCTGCATAATATGCAGTGATTTCTCTATTGCGGATCCTAACTTTAATAAGATGTATGACTGGTAAATATGTCCCCCCTGTCAATGCTTGTTTTTTCACTTTGTTAAAAATATCATTGACAAGATACAAGTTTTAATTTCAACAAAGTCCAATAATCAATACCTTGTTATAGGACTCGTGATTTTGATAGTTTCTTTTCCTAAAATATCATCAACAAATTCCTTGTCACAGAGATGATCTTCAGTATTTTCTTGTAGGATTTCAATTGATTCATATTTTATATTTAGGCCTATTATTCTTCATAAGGTAAATTTTCTGTAAGTTTTCAGATGTGCTCCGAAGTCCCTTATAAAAATTCACCTTTATGTAGGAATGAACAACTGCGAACACACCATTTTGGAAAAGACTATACTCTTCCCACTAGATTGTTTCTTTCACCTTGGTTGATGGCACCTGTGTGATCTATTTCTGCAGACTTTAATTTGTTCCTCCGACCCGTGTGTCTCCCCTTCACCAATTTCACACCAGTTTGATGGCTGTAGCTTTGTAACAACTCTTGAAATCTGGTCAGACAACTCCTCCATCATTAGTCTTTTTAGAAATATCGTGGCATTTCTAGTTCATTTACCTTTTCAAATAGGTTTTATAATCAGCTGGTAGACATTTATAAAATGCTCGTTTGGGGTTTCACTTGACTTTGTTGAATCTGTGGATCAAGCAGGAGAGAAGTGACGTCTTCACAATACTGAGCCCTCTGATCCTCGACCGTGGTGCATGTTTCCATTGATTTAGGTCTTCTTTAATCTAGTTCATCATTTTTTTTGGTTTGCCCCATACAGATCATGAAGTATTTTGTTATATTTGTTCCTAAGGAAATGTTTTTAGAGTCACTGAAAATGATACTGCTCAATTTGCTTTCTCACCTGGGGTGTAAGAGAGTTCCATTCATTCCAAATCCTCTCTGAACCTAACACAGTTGGTTCTGCTGGACGTGCAGTGTGTGCGTGTGTGTGTGTGTGTGTGTGTGTGTGACAATGATGATATTCTGTGAAACAGAGTTGGTATTTAGGGGACTTAAAGTAAGTACACAGACCTGGTGCTTGAAGGCCACATGACATGGAGAGTAAAAAGTAAGGTACCTGGATGCTGCCCCTAGGGCCAGGCCAGGCTTTCCACTCTTCCTCCTCCTTCACCCTGGACTTCTCTGGGCTGAATTTGGCTGAGGGGATGGATAACATATTAGAGAATGATTTGTCACGAAGAGTCAAAGACTTCATAGAAAACAAGGGACTGAAGCACAGGACACTCTCCCGTGAGTCAGTCCAGTGGTCACAGAAGGAGCACGGTTGTCAAGGCGTGGGCTGGTCTGGCATGAGGCTCATGGTAATGCAGCAAACCCCAGGTCTCTTGATGCTGGTTGCTGAAGGGTTGACTAGACAATCTTAACCTCACCTCCAGGTGTGGCTGCAAGCTAGTCAAGGCCTCCATCATCTCTGACCTCCACTGCCACAATTGTCTCCTAACAAATTTCATCATGGGGTCAAGGTGGTTCTTCTAAAGTGTAAATCAATTGATTTCATCTCTCTTCATCTAGGTATCTCTCTTCCTACCAGGAACCTCCCAGAATTCCTGATTGAGATCTTAGGCCCTCCCTGTATTCTGAGGAGGAAACTGGTTCTGGACTTGGATCTGGGAGTGTTCCATAGGGTTTCCATTTACAGTGTGACCTCTGTCCAGTCATTAAATCAAACGATGCCACACACCCCCGCATATGAAATGGAGAACAGGGTTCCATGTGACAAGGAGTCATAATGCTCCAGAGGTTGGTGATGCACAAAAATGGCACATTTCCCATTTAAGATGACAACAGCCCTTTACTCTGTTCAGCCCTCTCTCCTCTGGTAGGGCTTTGAGGAGAAGGCCCATCCTGCCCCATGCAGTGCTCACTGCGAGGTTCTCAAGGATGGTGCAGGATCTACTTCTCAGATGCACACTCACATGTCTGCAAGCAGGCCCTGGGTGTAGGCTGGGAGCTCAACCAGGGCTGCGGCCTGGGGCTTGGATCCACCATGTGTAGACATTTCCTTGGGCCCTGACTTCCTCCTCAGCCAGGGGGCTGGGCACTTGAGAAGTCCCTGCTTCCCAGACATTCCTCAGGGCAATCTCTTACAAAGTTAAACACCATTTAGTACATGATTCCAGCAGTGATGCTCCTACATATTTACCTAACTGACTTGACAACTTATGTCTCCATAATAAACCGCACGTGAATTATTGTAATAGCTTCACTTGTAATTGACAAACACTGGAAGCAACTAAGACATTCTTCCAAAGGTGAGTAGGTAAACCATGTCTGGCATATCCATACAACGGAATTCATTCAGCAATTAAAAATAAACAAACTGTCATACCATGAACAAACATGAATGAATCCTAAGTGCATATTGATAATTTAAAAAATCAGTCTGTAGATGCTACACATTGTATTATTTCACTTGTTTGACATTCTGGAAAAGACAAAACTATAGATATAGTAAACAGATCAGTTTTCACCAGGCATTTAGGGAGAAGTTATTTGATAGATGAAAGACAGATGATATTTAAGGGTGGTGAAACTCTTCTGTGTAAAATTTGGATACATGGCAGTATGAATTTGTCAAAACACATAGAACTTTATAGTACAAAGAGTGAACTGACTGTGTACAAGTTAAAAAATAATTTAGAAGTTCAGAGACTCGATGATGGAGTAATACAGGCTATATAAATAATACCGAATGTCACTGTGAATCTGTGGGTCAACCTCACTGAAGAAGATGGTAGAAAAAGGTGCTGACCTAAGTACCTTTGGAAATGAATGAATCTGTGAGACTAAAGGCTAAAGGAATGTCCATAAGTACTGGACGCTAGTTGATAATGATGTTCCCAACAGGGGTTGAGGGTGATAATCCTGATGTGGAATTGGACAATTAAGTGAACACGTGGCACGTGGTGGACCCAAATTCCTTGCTGGTGGGGTAGACAGTAACAGACAAGTGAGAGAGAAAGGCTGGAAGTATCCTGGTGATATTGCACTAAGACTGGGGACATAGGTTTGTTCTCATATTTCACTTAATTTTGGTACTGAAGATTAGGGACAGAAATAGTTGTAGGTATGTGTATACATGCATTAGTGTACACGGGTATATTTCCCAGGTCTGTTCCCAGGTGTGTTGCCTAGAGGCAACACACCAAACAATGACAGGGCACCCAGCACCCATATCCTAATACCCAGCATCGTGCTTCCTAAGAATAGTCTCCAAAAAGGAGCCATGGTTCATCTGAGAAATGACTAATTCTAGGGCTGGACAAGAGAATAGACTAGACTAGCCTGCAGATTCTCGTAGTACCAAAAAGTAGAGAAGTGTTAAAAAAATGGTTGGTGGCATGTTAAAAGGGTATAGGATCCCATCTGAAATAGGCCCAGTGGCTAAAAAGCTGTAACGATTACAGAAACAAAATGAATAATTTAGTACTGGACCTTAACCCAAATATGAAATAAATATCTAAGATCCATATTGATATGAATAGATTTAATAAATAAAAGAAATGGAGGAGGAAGGACAAATCTCCTATATTCAGGACAAATCTCCTAATTCCAGATAATTTATGTGGAAATTCCTCCCTCAGGAAGGTGGAGCTTAAGCCTCCATCCCTTCAATATGCCCTGAGATTAGGGACATGGCAGAAATTCTGGGTGACCTTGAATTTCAGAATGAATGTTTAAATACAATACCCAAAATGTGATCCATGAAAGAACAAATTGCTAATTTTTACTGTATCCAAGTTAAAAACTTTGTTCTGAAAAAACAACAACACTAATGAGGAAATTTAAAGACAGCCCACCGTCTTGGAGAATGTGCCTTCAAATCTCATATTTGGTAATGGATTTGTGTCACGAATATACAAAAAACTTACAACCAAACAGAAGAAAACAACCCATTTCAAATTGAGTCAATGATCAGAGCAGACACCTCCGTGAAGAAGAGATGAAAAGGTGATCAACGTGATTTTTCATTAAGGAAACGAAAAAACACAATGTTGAGATACTGCTACTCACCACTAGAATGGCTAAATTACAAGATACGGACAAAACCAAATGCTGATGAGGATGTGGGGCAGCAGGAACCCCCATTCACTGCTGGTGGGAATGCAAATGGCCACGTTGGAAGACATTTGTCAATTTCTTCCAGAGTCAAAGAGAGACTTATCATGTGATTGAGGAGTTGTGATAAAAGGTATTTACCAAAGTGATTTGAACATTTATGTTCAAACAAATGCCTTCATGGGGATGCTGATATCACCTTTATACCTTTGAGCCTTTCCTGCTCCCTGAAGTTTGATACTCAGTAATTTTCATGAGACTTTCTTGGGGTAATTAGAGTACACATGATTCCATTGTTGTTTTTCCTCAGTTTCTTAACCCTGTTTTCTAAGGAGCCTTGAACCTGATCACCCCTGTCATCTCCTCCGCCCAGCACAGCTGCCCTCTCCCTCAGGGTTTCTGACACACTCAGGATGTGGATTACCATACTGTGTCTCTTGCACAGTAATACACGGCCGTGTCCTCAGATCTCAGACTGCTCAGCTCCACGTAGGCTGTGCTTGTGGACATGTCCACAGTCATGGTGACTCTGCCCTGGAACTTCTGTGCATAGCTTGTGTCATCATCTTCAGGGTAGATCCCTCCCATCCACTCAAGCCCTTGTCCAGGGGGCTGTCACATTCAGTGCATATAGTAGTCAGTGAAGGTGTATTCAGAAGCCTTGCAGGATACCTTCACTGATGCCCCAGGCTTCCTCACCTCAGCCCCAGACTGCACCAGCTGGACCTGGGAGTGGACACCTATGGAGAGGAGACAGGAGTGGATGAAATCCCCCTTCACTGGCCCTGGTCTCCTCCTCAACCCAGGGACTGGGGCACCCCTTACCTGTAGCCAGTGCCACCAAGAAGAGGATTCTCCAACTCCAGTCTATGGTGAGGGGCTGTGCTCTCAGGTCTTCTGTAGGGGAGGGGGTGGTTGTTGGGTGATGCTCTCAGGACACAGACACATCCATATTTAACCTAGTACATTGCATCTCATTTGCATATTCTTAATGCAGAATATTTCATAGTCAAGACATGAACCAACCTGAAAGAAAATTGATGACAGAGGACCATGCTCATGGAATACTGAGGATCTAAGTCCTAATCCTTGTTTGAGGATATGTGTCCTCTGACACATCTCTGGACTTGTGCAGACAGAGCTCCTGCAACCTAGGAAGAAGCCCCCACAGGATGTGCTTCTCATTGTGAACCCACCTTTGAATTGTGCAGAGACCACCTGAACCTGTTCTGGGCTTTCATATCTGAATGTCTCATTCCTGGGATCAGAGTGTCTCCCAAAATGCTGCTCTCATTGAGTTAATAAAACCATCCCTGTCCTCCAGATCCTCACTATTAAAATATCTAGAAGCTCCAGAAGTGCCCTCTTTGAATGGGGCCCTCACTGCTTATGGAGTTAGGTAAATGCTCCCAATAGTATACCATATTTGAAGTCACATCAGCAGACCTTGTCAAATTTTCAGTATAGATAGTATATTTTTTGAAAAAAGAAAACCAAGTCCCTCAGAAGAAGCCCCTACTCAGCCCCCTCTGCTCCTGCTCCTGAGCTGGAGCCCTGTGCAGGGTGGTCCTGAGCGCCCCCTGCAGTCCAGCCCCCACCATGCAGGGAGGGTCCTGTCTGGGCTCACAGGGCATTTACCTCTCAGTGTCTCTGGTCCAGTATTAGTGGCTGTGCCCTGACTTCAGGATGCTCCTTTAGTGACACTATATGCTTTTGTAATCATCTCTTGAAATAGTGAGTTGGCCTTAGCAAACCCACACACTCTGCAGGGAGACTCTGAGGACGGATTTTATGAAACCAGCAGGGAGCCCCTTCCCTGGAGATGCCAGATGCACTGACACAGTCCACACTCACGGCCAGTCCAGAAACCCTGGGGGGGCTTTGGGGAGCCTCACATCTCCTTTAGGTTCCTCTGGTGGAAGGTCACATCTAAGAGTACACGCACATAGAAACCGTGGGGCTCCCTGTCCAACCCAGACCCGCTTTCCTATAACACACACACACACACACTTTATCTGATATTTGCAGTAATAGACCCCAGATTGGTCCATCTTCCCTACAGGTGGCACACGTGCAGTGTCTCCCCACACTGACCTAGGCCTGCATATGTGACCTGTTTTGACAAACAGAATAAAAGAGAGTTGATGCCAGTGGAGACTGGAAAGCGCATGCATGTTGGGTTCATCTGTTTTCTCAGAACCTGGAACCCTGCACGTGCTGCAGTGAGAATGGTCCAGGCTTGTCCTGTCAAGGGTCAGACCCAGGGCCAAATCAGCCTAATCAGTGCAGCAAACACTGAGCCCCTCACACATCGGGAGGGTCTCACTAGACCTACAGACTCAACTGGTCCCTGTTCTCAGAGGCTACAGCCAGGAGCCCAATGGCAGGTCCATGGAGGTGACTGGATGGGGCAGTTTTCCCAGGAGCAGAAGCAGGTGCTGATGCAGAAATAGGGGACCCAGAAAAGTGAGCTTGGTGGGTCAGAGTCCCTGTGGACCAGAGTGTGTGATGGGCCTCCACTGCTCCCCTTCTCAAGTCTGGGCATCTCCCCTGGCCATCGATTCCCTGTCTCACCTGTGTAGGTGGGCTCTGTGGGGGCACTGACTTATCTTGCAAGTTCTCAAGTTTCTGGAACAGAAAAGCTGCACTTAAAAAGCCCAGCAGGCATACATGCACCACCCAGCCATTCACTTCGGATAAGGCAACTTGCATAGGGGAACTGCACCACTCGTGGATTTCACATGGATGGTCAGAGTAATAGGAAATTCGAGTCTACGCAAACTGTGGAGTCGGAGGCTTGGTTCTAGTTTTGTTCCAAGAAAGGACACCGTGGGGGATTGGGGCAGTTTCTAACGCATGCATGGAGCGCCCTTTACCCATCACCTTTCCTCCTGGCTTGGCTGGTCAGTTGCTGCGGCCCTGGGGAGGTGGATGAGTAATCAAAGCTCTAAGGCAAAATGCTTTAGCCAGAAGCTTTCAAAGTGACTCCTCAGGACAAGGGCCCATGGGAGTTGTAGTTGCCAACAAGGCCCACTCAAGGCCCAACATAGTGCCCTCAAGGACTCTGTTTTGAATGAATGGAACACCAGAAAACAAGTACAGAGTGATGTCAGCATCATGGTGGAGTGAGATTCCCTCTTTGAATCTCTGCCCCCTAAGACACAACGAAAACATCATTCTCATACCAACAGAGGTCAACCAAACACTACAAAGGACTTCTAAGAAACCCCTGCTGCCATACATTGGATGGTGGAGGCACAGGAAGCCCCAAAGGATGTGAGAAGAGGTAAGGAGTTTTACTCCCCCTCCCCAATAGATCAGCAAAGACAGCCAGGCCTGCACGCAGAGTGGGGAGGGGTGACCCTCTGTGGGGAAAACTATCACCCTCCAGGTGCTCTCACAGACTGTCAAGAGATCCCCACCGGGAAGTGACGACGGACAGTTTCGGGGGTGTGGCAAATGCCCCAAGAGAGCCAGAAAGGAAACCCCCAGGTGGAGCAGGAGAAAGAGAGAACCCCTCCACCCACATGCCCTGCACTTCAGGAAAATCCTTCCGGGGACTGCAGTGGGCTCAGAGCACACTACTCGCGATCTCCATCCAGTGGCAGCAGGTGGAAACTGCAGGACCAACTTCAAGATGAAAAGAAAAGGTAAAGACGTGGGATCTATGCAACGGTTTATTATGTCTACAGACCAAAAGGAAAATGACAAACACCCAGAAACCAACCCTGAAGGCACAGAAATCTATAACCTGAACAACAGAGAATTCAAAATAGCTATCATAAAAAAACTCAACGAAATACGAGAGAACACACAGAAACAAATCAACGAATTCAGGGATTTCGTCACAAAAGAGATTGAAACCATAAAGAAAAACCAATAAGAATTATTGGAGGTGAAAAACAAAATGAATGAGATAGTGGAAAAAATGGAGTCTTTAAAGAGCAGAACTGACAATATGGAGGAAAGAATTAGCACTGTTGAGGATAGCCATGCAGAAATGCTCGAGATAGAGGAGGAGAGAGAGCTAAGACTAAAAAGAAATGAAGAAATCCTTCGAGAAATATCAGACTCAATGAGAAAAGCAACATAAGGATAATAGGTATTCCAGAAGGAGAAGAAAGAGAAAAAGGAGCAGAGAGTTCGTTCAAAGAAATAATAGCTGAGAACTTCCCAAACCTAGGGAATGAGATGGAAATAACAGTGAATGAAATCAATAGATCACCTAAATATATAAACAGGAATAAACAATCCTCACACCACATAATAGCTAAGTTGACAAGACTCAGTCATAAGGAAACAATATTAAGGGCAGCTAAACAAACAAACAAAAAAAACCAAAATAACATACAAAGGAAACTCCATCAGGCTCTCAGGTGATTTCTCAACAGAAACTCTACCGGCTAGGAGAGACTGGAATGATATATTCAAAATCATGAAATACAAAAGCCTTCAGCCAAGAATACTTTATCCAGCAAAAATATCATTCAAATATGAAGGAGAAATAATAACTCTCCCTGATAAACAAAAGCTAAGAAAGTTCATTGCCACAAGACCCCCACTACAAGAAATGCTCAAGAAGGCCCTCAGGCCTGAAAAAAAGAAAAGACAAAAGAGAAAGGGGATACAAAGATTTCAGCGAGGAGAAAAGCAAGGAGACTAAACCAGAACAATCTACAGATGGATAACATCAAAAATTAATTCAAGCTCATCACTGTAAACACACACTCAGGACACAAGATGGAATAAGTAGTGACAACAACGAATAAGGAGGGGAAGAGGAAAGGGATTGAATTCACTCAGCCTAAGGAAACAGGAGGCATCTGAAAATGTACTATCTTATCCAGGAGATCTTTTATATAAACCTCACTGTAACCACTAAACAAACAACCAGATGAGAACCACACATGAGAAATAAAGAGAAAACTAAGAGAATCAGCATGCAGAAATACAAAACTGAATTTTCAGTCTGAAGCACATGCAATAAGAAATGAAGGAAATGCAAAAGAACCAGAAAATGAACAATAAAATAGCAACATTAAACCCTCATATATCAATCATCACTTTAAATGTAAATGGATTGAATTCTCCAATCAAAAGACACAGAGTGGCAGGATGGATTAAAAACCAAGATCCAACAATTTGCTGCCTCCAGGAAACACATCTCAGCTCTAAAGACAAACACAGACTCAAAGTAAAAGGATGGAAGACGCTACTCCAAGCTAATGGCAAACAAGAGAAAGCAGGAGTTGCCATACTTATGTCAGACAAAGTAGACTTCAAGATAAAAAAGGTAATGAGAGACAAAGAAGGGCAATATATAATGATAAAAGGGACACTTCACCAAGAAGACATAACAATTATAAATATCTATGCACCCAACACAGGAGCACCAAAGTACATAAAACAACTGCTAAAAAACCTAAAAGGAGATATTAACAATAACAGAATAATAGTAGGGGATCTTAACACCCCCCCCTTACATCAATGGATAGATCCTCCAGACAAAAAGTCAATACGGAAATAATGGACTTAAATGAAAAACTAGACACAATGGACTTAATAGATATATACAGAGCACTCCACCCCAAAACAGCAGAGTACACATTCTTCTCAAGTGCGCATGGAACATTCTCAAGGATAGACCATATATTAGGAAACAAGGCAAACCTCTATAAATTTAAGAAGATTGAAATCATTACAAGCATCTTTTCTGATCATAATGCTGTGAAACTAGAAATCAACTGCAAGGAAAAAACTGGGAAAGGGACAAAGATGTGGAGACTAAAGAACATGCTACTGAACAACCAATGGATCATTGATGAAATTAAAGGAGGGATCAAAAGTTATCTGGCAACAAATGAAAAAGAAAATACACCATACCAACTCATATGGGATGCAGCAAAAGCAGTCCTGAGAGGGAAATTCATAGCAATACAAGCCCACCTTAACAAACAAGAAAAATCCCAAATAAATAACCTTAGACTGGACCTAACAGAATTAGAAAAAGAGGAACAGACAAAGCCCCGAATCAGCAGAAGGAAGGAAATAATAAAAATCAGAGCAGAAATAAATGAAATTGAAACCAACAAAACAATAGAAAGGATCAATGAAACAAAGAGCTGGTTCTTTGAGAAGATAAATAAAATTGACAAACCCTTAGCCAGACTCACTAAGAAAAAAAGGGAGAAGACTCAAATAAATAAAATTAGAAATGAAAGAGGAGAAATTACAACAGATACCACAGAAATACAAGGGATTATTAGGGAATACTATGAAAAACTTTACGCCAACAAATTGGACAACCTAGAGGAAATGGACAAATTCTTGGAAGCGTACAACCTCCCAAAACTGAATCAAGAAGAAATAGAGAATCTGAATAGACGAATCACAAGTAAAGAGATTGAAACAGTAATCAAAAACATCTCAAAAAATAAAAGCCCAGGACCAGATGGCTTCCCTGCAGAATTTTACCAAAGATTCAAACAAGATTTAGCACCTATCCTTCTCAAATTATTCCCAAAAAATAGAGAAAGATGGGATACTTCCTAACACATTCTATGAGGCCGACATCATGCTGATACCAAAGCCAGACAAGGACAATACAAAGAAGGAAAACTACAGGCCAATATCACTGATGAACATAGATGCAAAAATCCTGAACAAAATATTGGCAAATCGAATACAGCAATACATCAAAAAGATCATACACCATGATCAAGTGGGATTTATACCAGGGACACAGGGATGGTTCAACATCTGCAAATCAATCAACGTGATACACCACATTAACAAAATGAAGAATAAAAACCACATGATCATCTCAATCAATGCAGAGAAGGCATTCGACAAGATCCAACATCCATTTATGATAAAAACTCTCAACAAAATGGATATAGAAGGAAAGTACCTCAACATAATAAGGGCCATATATGACAAACCTACAGCTAACATCCTACTCAAGGGGGAAAAACTGAAAGCCGTTCCTTTGAGGGCAGGAACAAGACAAGGGTGCCCACTCTCACTGCTCTCATTCAACATTGTACTGGAAGTTCTGGCCAGAGCAATTAGGCAAGAAAAAGGAATAAAAGGACTCCAAATGGGCAATGAAGAAGTGAAACTCTCACTATTTGCAGACGACATGATCTTATACATAGAAAACCCAAAAAATTCCATCGGAAAACTACTAGAAATAATCAACAACTACAGTAAAGTGGCAGGGTATAAAATCAACTTACAAAAATCAGTTGCATTTCTATACACTAATGATGAACTAACAGAAAGAGAACTCAGAAAGACAATCCCATTTACAATTGCAACAAAGAGAATAAAATATCTGGGAATAAATTTAACCAAGGAGGTGAAAGACCTATACAATGAAAACTATAAGACACTATTGAAAGAAATTGAGGAAGACATAAAGAAATGGAAAAATATTCCATGCACATGGATTGGAAGAATAAACATAGTTAAAATGTCCATACTACCTAAAGCAACCTACAGATTCAATGCAATCCCAATCAGAATCCCAAAGTCATTCTTCACGGGAATAGAACAAAAAATACTGAAATTCGTATGGGGCAACAAAAGACCCCGAATGGCTAAAGCAATACTGAAAAAAAAGAACAAAGCTGGAGGCATCACAATCTCTGATTTCAAAATATACTATAGAGCTATAGTAATCAAAACAGCATGGTACTGGTACAAAAATAGACACACAGATCAATGGAACAGAATTGAAAGCCCAGAAATAAAACCACACACCTATGGACAGCTAATCTTTGACAAAGGAGCAAAGAACATACAATGGAGAGAAGGAAGTCTCTTCAATAAATGGTGCTGGGAAAATTGGACAGCAACATGCAAAAGAATGAAAGTAGACCATCTCCTATCACCATACACAAAAATCAATTCAAAATGGATTAAGGACCTGAAAGTGAGACCTGAAACTATAAAACTCCTGGAAGAAAATATAGGCGGTAGACTAATTGACACTGGTCATAAAGGGATCCTTTCAGATTCCATGTCTAGTTGGACAATGGAAACAAAAGAAAAAATAAACAAGTGGGACTTCATCAGACCACAGAGCTTCTACAAGGCAAATGAAACCAGGATCAAAATGAATAGACAACACACCAGCTGGGAGAAAATATTCTCTAATCGTTTATCCAACAAGAGATTAATCTCTGTAATATATAAAGATCTCATACAACTGAGCAACAAAAAAACAAACAACCCGATCAAAAAATGGGCAGAGGATATGAACAGACATTTTTCCAAGGAAGAGATACAGATGGCCAATAGACACATCAAAAGATGTTCAACATCACTAATCATCAGGGAAATGCAAATCAAAAAACTACAAAGATATCACCTTACACCGGTTAGAATGGCTATAATCACCAAGACAAAAAGCAACAAATGCTGGAGAGGTTGTGGAGAAACCGGGACCCTCATTCACTGCTGGTGGGAATGCAAACTGGTGCAGCCTCTATGGAAAACAGCATGGAGATTTCTCAAAAATTAAAAATAGAAATACCTTATGATCCAGCAATCCCACTCTTGGGCATCTACCCAATGGACATGAAATCAACCATCACAAGAGGCTTATGCACCCCTATGTTCATTGCAGCATTATTCACTATAGCCAAGAAGTGGAAGCAACCCAAGTGTTCCTCGACTGATGATTGGTTAAAGAAGATGTGGTATATACATACAATGGAATACTACTCAGCCATAAGAAAAGACAGAATTGTCCCATTTGCAGCAACATGGATGGACCTAGAGGGTATTATTTTAAGTGAAATAAGGCAGAGAGAGAAGGACAGACACTGCGTGAATTCACTCATATGTGGAATATAAATGAACACATGGACAGAGAGAACTGATTGGTGGTTACCAAGGGGAAGGGGGGTGGGGGGGTGGGCACATGGGGTGAAGGGATGCATCCACATGGTGACGGACAAATAATAATGTACAACTAAAATCCCACAATGTTATAAACTATTAAGATATCAATTAAAAAAAAGAAAGAAAAGAAAAAGCCCAGCTGGAGAGATGCATCTCCTTCCTGGCCTGGTTAAAATAACTCCAGATTTGAGTCAGATGCTGCCCATGGTGGGCCAACTTGGGTCTCCCCATGGGGTGAGCACATGCTGCCTGTGGCCCGGGGAGGACTCATATGATTGCAACAGGGTCCCATTCTCCATCCCATACACAGGGCCCTGGGCAGTGCAGCCTTGCAGGATCTCCAACAAGAGCTGGGCTCCTTGTCTCAACTCCAAACGTAGGCTGGGGCCTGGGACTCACTCTCACCCACCACCAGCCATAGACTGTGCAAGGACTCTGGGCTGCTCCTGCTGCTTCCCAGGACACTGTGCACACCAACAGGTGCATGAGCCTGGGGCTGGGGCTGAGGACAGACATGGACAGAGTCATCCCCTAACCACTCTTGGGCCTGCATCTGGGGGTCCACTGGAGACCCACACTTGCAGGAGGGGAGACCCGTGAGAAGAGAGGAGGAGGCAGCACCATTGTCCTCTGACTGAAGTGAGGCTGCTCTACTGGGCCACGTGGTAGGCAGGGCAGCATCCAGCAAGTGAGTGAGGTCAGCTGTGTGAGGGACACCTGGGCCTCGCAGGACACCTGGTCACCAGGATGGACTTGTGTTCCTCCATCCCTGGGGTTCCATCCTACTGGTCACCTTCCCTCTTGACTGCCTGCCCTGTGGACCTCAGGACACGCATCCCACATGGAGACAGACCATGTGCTCAGTCACCCACCATTGTGCCAGCCAGTTCCCTCTGGGAAATCCTGTCTCCTCCTGGATGTGCCTGTCTGGTGGAACCGTGATGACGGATACACCTGGAGGGTCAGCCTGGAGAAGGCTCTGGGTGGATTTCTCAGTGATTAGTCCTCTCCTCCCCCTGCTGGAGACACAAGGGGATATATATGGATCCTCATGTTAGATCCTGGAGGTTTCTGGAGGGTAATCCCTTAAAAGTGTGGGGTGTGGCCCAGGAGCTCTCCCCCTCACACTCTCCACCCTTGTCCTCCAGCCATTCACAATGACCCTGAAAGTGCTCACCTGTTTGTGCCTCCAGCAGCTTCTGTTCCAGGCAGGGTGATCTCACCTGGGGTTCTGGATGTGCCTGTGTTCCAGTTATTGGGGTGGAGGTTTTCTCTGCAATTTCTCTGATTGGTCAAGGAAAAGTCACTAATTTTTAGTTTTTCCGGGTTTTTTGGTAGGAATAAGAGTGATGATTTCCAAGATCTTACATGTCAGAGCAGAAACCAGAAGTGCCCTCAGAGGTCACCTTTGACCTGTTACCAGATGCAGGAATCTAACCTCACCAAGTGCAAGTGGACCCTGGACAGATGTCACTGGACATGAAATCACCTGGGAAGCTGGAATTCAGAAAGCACAACAGGTGAGGAGCTAGTTAAGTCTCTGGTGATGTCATGTTCTGGAAGGGTGTCCCTGCCCCTGGAGGGTCCCAGGAGGTGCCCCTGGAACCTCACAGTTGGAAACGGGAACTCTCATTCCTCAAACACAAGACACAGCCATGAGAAAGCTGTTTCCCAGGCGGAGGGCAGAGCAGGGTGGAAGAGAGGGAGGCATCTAACCAGGAACCAACAAAAAGGAAATAAAAAGAATTGAAAAAAGAAATGGGAAACAGTATTACATATTTATGCCTTTCTTAGTCACCCTCTGTCTATTGTGCATTTGAAGATGTTTCATCCTATCACAACAAATCTTTTTGAATTCAGAGACCTCAGGGGAACCCACAGAATCATTCATCTGGAAAGGTTCCCTGGGAAAACTGTTAGATGAGGAGAAGTCCCAGATGCTGGCAGGAAACCAGCTCTTAACCTCCACTGCACCTGCACTGGGGCTGGTCCCCTCTACTAGGTAGGTGTTGGGCACCCCCTGGTGTCCTGGGAACCTGTGGAAGCACAGCCCTTCCTGTCTCCCTGCAGGGAGGTTTGTGTCTGGGCTCACACTGACTTCCCCTCACTCTATCTTGCACAGTAATACATGGCTGTGTCCTCAGAAGTCACAGAGCTCAGCTGCAGGGAGAACTGGTTCTTGGATGTGATGTCAGCAGTGACGGAGGTGCAGTCCTTGATGGAAGGACTGTAGTCTGTGTTTCATGATTATCCACTAGGGTAACCATGTCCCTGACATTCCAGCCCCTCCTCTGGGGGCTGGCGACCCAACTCCAGGACTCACCACTGGTGACGAAGTAACCAGAGAGGGTGCAGGCGAGGGACAGGGGCTCTGAGGGTTTCACCAGCACTAGGCCTGACTCTTGAAGCTTTGACTGGGACAGGACACCTGGAATGAGAGAAAACCTTCACTGTGAGTCACACACAGAGCACACTTTTCCCATCACCTCTTTGCAGATGTCCCTGAGCTACGCACACTGGGGGGCTGTCAATAGAAAAAGGAGGAAACAGAAGAATCTCATCTTCTCCGAGGCGAATGTAATGCCTTTCCTAGAGTTACTGAGCCAAGGATGGAAAGAGAGATCGAGAGAGAGAGAGTCTGATGACACTCCACATTGTTCCTGTGATATAAGCAGAGGTGGACAATAATTTGCATGTTCCGGGAGCTCTGGCCTTACAAGGAGAAGGAACCACAGGGGTCCTGTGCTTCTGAGTTTCACCTCTGGGGTGAGTGTCCTTGCTCAGGCCTCAGAGAATGCAGACCCTCTTCTTCACAAAGGTCCTCACACCCCTGAGCTTCCAGACACTCATTCCCACCTCAAGGGCAGGAAAAGATTTAAGAGAAACTGGCAGGTATGTCTGACACAGTGCAGAGGGAAGTGGCAGAAAAACTCAGATGAGCACGCCACTCCCGACATGAAGTTTTCTGCAGAGAAATCTGTTTGACCAGCAAAACCAATCTTTTTCTGTAAGTTTTAATCACATTCTTTCCTGAATTAATATTCTAATATTCTAACATAAAGGAATACATGAAACTGTCTTCATTACAGACAGCAGGATTGTCATCATAGAAAATACCAAAGAATCTACTAAAATACCCCAAACCAGTCATAGAGATGAGCCAGGATGCAGGGCGTAAGTCCAATTGCTTTCCAATATAATAAAAATGAACAGTCAGAATTTGGATATAAAAAGCATGCCATTTACAATGCACCAAAAAATTAGTTCTGAAATCTAAGAAAATGTATGGGAAAGTAAAAAAAGAAAAGAAAAAAAAAAAAAAACAAAACACTTGTGGAAGTGACGTCAGCATCATGGCGGAGTGAGATTCCCTCTTTGAATCTCTGCCCCCTACGACACAACGAAAACATCATTCACATTCCAACAGAGCTCAATCAAACACTACAAAGGACTTCTGAGAAACCCCTGCTGCCATACATCGGACGGTGGAGGCGCGGGAAACCCAGGAGGATGGGAGGAGAGGTAGGAGGTTGTACTCCCCCTCCCCATTCGATCGGCAAAAACAGCGCGGTTCGCGGACAGAGTGGGGAGGGGCGGCCCACAGCGGGGAAAACTATCGCCATCCAGGTGCTCTCACAGACTGTCGCGACATCCCCACTGGGAAGCGACGACGGACTGCTTAGGGGGTGTAGCAAACACCCTAAGAGAGCCAGAAAGGAAACCCCCAGGTCAAGCAGGAGAAAGAGAGGCCCCCTCCCCCCACACACCCGGCGTTTCAGCATAATCCCTCCGGGGGCTGCAGCCGCCTCAGAGCAAACCGCTCGCGATCTCCATCTAGTGGCAGCAGGGGGAAACTGCAGGACTAACTTTAATCATGAGGGGTAAAAATAAAGCCGTCCCCGTCGGATCCTTGCGAAAATATGTCAGGCCTACAGACCAAAAGGAAAATGACAAACACCCAGAAACCAACCCTGAAAGCACAGAATTTGATAACCTGAATGAGAGAGAATTCAAAATAGCTATCATAAACAAGCTCAACGAAATACAAGAGAACACACAGAAACAAATCAATGAATTCAGGGATTATGTCACAAAAGAGATTGAAACCCTAAAGAAAAACCAATCAGAATTATTGGAGATGAAAAACAAAATCAACGAGATAGTGGAAAAAATGGAGTCTTTAAAGAGCAGAACTGACAATATGGAGGAACGAATTAGCACTATTGAGGATAGCCATGCAGAAATGCTCCTGGTAGAGGAGGAGAGAGAGCTAAGACTAAAAAGAAATGAAGAAATTCTTCGAGAAATATCAGACTCAATGAGGAAAAGCAACATAAGGATAATAGGTATTCCAGAAGGAGAAGAAAGAGAAAAAGGAGCAGAGAGTTTGTTCAAAGAAATAATAGCTGAGAACTTCCCCAACCTAGGGAATGAGAGGGAAATAACAGTGAATGAAATCAATAGATCACCTAAATATATAAACAGGAATAAAAAATCATCTCGCCACATAGTAGCAAACTTGAAGAATACCCGTGACAAGGAAATAATATTGAAGGCAGCTAAACAAAAAACCAAAATAACATACAAAGGAAACCCCATCAGGCTCTCAGCTGATTTCTCGACAGAAACTCTACAGGCTAGGAGAGACTGGAATGATATATTCAAAATCATGAAAGACAAAAACCTTCAGCCGAGAATACTTTATCCAGCAAAAATATCCTTCAAATACGATGGAGAAATAATAACTCTCGCTGATAAACAAAAGCTAAGAGAGTTCGTCACCACAAGACCCCCACTACAAGAAATGCTCAAGAAGGCCCTTAGGCCTGAAAAAAAACAAATGAGAAAGGGGATACAAAGATTTCAGCAAGGAGAAAAGCAAGGAGACTAAACCAGAACAAAATACAGTTGGAAAACATCAAAAATTAATTCAAGCTCATCACTGGAAACATACATTCATGACACAATCTGGAATAAAGAGATAACAAATAAGGAGGGGAAGAGGTAAGGGATTGAACTGACCCAGCCTCAGGAAAAAGGAGGCATCTGAAAATGTACTTTCTTATCCAGGAGATCGCTTATATAAACCGCACGATAATCACTAAACAAACAACCAGAAGAGAACCACACATGACAAATAAAGAGAAAACCAAGAGAATGAGCATGCAGAAATACCAAATTGAATTTGCAGTCCAAAACACAAGGGACAAGAAACGAAGGAAATGCAAAAGAACCAGAAGATGAACAATAAAATAGCAACATTAAACCCTCATATATCAATAATCACTCTAAATGTAAATGGATTGAATTCTCCAATCAAAAGACACAGAGTGGCAGGATGGATTAAAAACCAAGATCCAACAATCTGCTGCCTCCAGGAAACATATCTCAGCTCTAAAGACAAACACAGACTCAAAATAAAAAGATGGAAAACAATACTCCAAGCTAATGGCAAACAAAAGAAAGCAGGAGTAGCCATACTTATATCAGACAAAGTAGACTTCAAGATAAAAAAGGTAATGAGAGACAAAGAAGGGCAATATATAATGATAAAAGGGACACTTCACCAAGAAGACATAACACTTATAAATATCTACGCACCCAACACAGGAGCACCAAAGTACATAAAACAACTGCTAAAAACCCTTAAAGGAGATATTAACAATAACACAATAATAGTAGGGGATCTTAACACCCCGCCTTACATCAATGGATAGATCATCCAGACAAAAAGTCAATAAGGAAATAATGGACTTAAACGAAAAACTAGATGCAATGGACTTAATAGATATATACAGAGCACTCTACCCAAAAAAAGCAGAGTACACATTCTTCTCAAGTGCACATGGAACATTCTCAAGGATAGACCATATATTAGGAAACAAGGCAAACCTCTATAAATTTAAGAAGATTGAAATCATTACAAGCATCTTTTCTGATCATAATGCTGTGAAACTAGAAATCAACTGCAAGGAAAAAACTAGGAAAGGGACAAAGATGTGGAGACTAAACAACATGCTACTGAACAACCAATGGGTCGTTGATGAAATTAAAGGAGAAATCAAAAGCTATCTGGAGACAAATGAAAAGGAAAATACACCATACCAACTCATATGGGATGCAGCAAAAGCAGTCCTGAGAGGGAAATTCATAGCAATACAAGCTCACCTTAACAAACAAGAAAAATCCCAAATAAATAACCTTAAATTGCACCTAACAGAGTTGGAAAAAGAAGAACAGACAAAGCCCCAAATCAGTAGAAGGAGGGAAATAATAAAATTCAGAGCAGAAATAAATGAAATTGAAACAAAAAAAACAGTAGAAAGGATCAATGAAACAAAGAGCTGGTTCTTTGAGAAGATAAATAAAATTGACAAACCCTTAGCCAGACTCACTAAGAAAAAAAGGGAGAAGACTCAAATAAATAAAATTAGAAATGAAAGAGGAGAAATTACAACAGATACCACAGAAATACAAGGGATTATTAGGGAATACTATGAAAAACTTTATGCCAACAAATTGGACAACCTAGAGGAAATGGACAAATTCTTGGAAGCGTACAACCTCCCAAAACTGAATCAAGAAGAAATAGAGAATCTGAACAGACCAATCACAAGTAAAGAGATTGAAACAGTAATCAAAAACCTCCCAAAAAATAAAAGCCCAGGACCAGATGGCTTCCCTGGAGAATTTTATCAAACGTTCACAGAAGATTTAGCACCTATCCTTCTCAAACTATTCCAAAAAATAGAGGAAGATGGAATACTTCCCAACACATTCTATGAGGCCGACATCATGCTGATACCAAAGCCAGACAAGGACAATACAAAGAAGGAAAACTACAGGCCAATATTGCTGATGAACATAGACGCAAAAATCCTCAACAAAATATTGGCAAACCGAATACAGCAATACATCAAAAAGATCATACACCATGATCAAGTGGGATTTATACCAGGGACACAGGGATGGTTCAACATCCGCAAATCAATCAACGTGATACACCACATTAACAAAATGAAGAATAAAAACCACATGATCATCTCAATCGATGCAGAGAAGGCATTCGACAAGATCCAGCATCCATTTATGATAAAAACTCTCAACAAAATGGGTATAGAAGGAAAGTACCTCAACATAATAAGGGCCATATATGACAAACCTACAGCAAACCTCCTACTCAATGGGGAAAAACTGAAAGCCATTCCTTTGAGGACAGGAACAAGACAAGGGTGCCCACTCTCACCGCTCTTATTCAACATAGTACTGGAAGTTCTGGCCAGAGCAATTAGGCAAGAAAAAGGAATAAAAGGACTCCAAATAGGCAATGAAGAAGTGAAACTCTCACTATTTGCAGATGACATGATCCTATACATAGAAAACCCCAAAAATTCCATCGGAAAGCTACTAGAAACAATCAACAACTACAGTAAAGTGGCAGGGTATAAAATCAACTTACAAAAATCAATTGCATTTCTATACACTAACGACAAAAAAACAGAAAGAGAACTCAAAAAGACAATCCCATTTACAATTGCAACAAAGAGAATAAAATATCTGGGAATAAATTTAACCAAGGAGGTCAAAGACCTATACAATGAAAACTATAAGACACTATTGAAAGAAATCGAGGAGGACATAAAGAAATGGAAAAATATTCCATGCACATGGATTGGAAGAATAAATATAGTTAAAATGTCCATTCTACCTAAAGCAATCTACAGATTCAATGCAATCCCAATCAGAATCCCAATGTCATTCTTCACGGTAATAGAACAAAAAATACTGAAATTCGTATGGGGCAAGAAAAGAGCCCGAATAGCTAAAGCAATTCTGAAAAAAAAGAACAAAGCTGGAGGCATCACAATCCCTGATTTCAAAATATACTATAAAGCTACAGTAATCAAAACAGCATGGTACTGGTACAAGAATAGACACACAGATCAATGGAACAGAATTGAAAGCCCAGAAATAAAACCACACATCTATGGACAGCTAATCTTCGACAAAGGAGCAAAGAACATACAATGGAGAGAGGGAAGTCTCTTCAATACATGGTGCTGGGAAAATTGGACAGCAACATGCAAAAGAATGAAAGTAGACCATATCCTATCGCCATATACAAAAATCAATTCAAAATGGATCAAAGACCTGAAAGTGAGACCTGAAACTATAAAACTCCTGGAAGAAAATATAGGCAGTACACTAATTGCGATTGGACATAAAGGGATCCTTTCAGATTCCATGTCTACCCAGACGAGGGAAACAAAAGAAAAAATAAACAAGTGGGACCTCATCAGACTAAAGGGCTTCTACAAGGCAAATGAAACCAGGATCAAAATGAATAAACAACCCACCAGCTGGAAGAAAATATTTGCAAATCGTTTGTCTGACAAGGGATTAATCTCAGTAATATACAAAGATCTCATACAACTGAGCAACAAAAAAACAAACAACCCGATCAAAAAATGGGCAGAGGAGATGAACAAACATTTTTCCAAGGAAGAGATACAGATGGCCAATAGACACATGAAAAGATGTTCAACATCACTAATCATCAGGGAAATGCAAATCAAAACTACACTGAGATATCACCTTACACCGGTTAGAATGGCTATAATCACCAACACAAAAAACAACAAATGCTGGAGAGGTTGTGGAGAAACGGGGACCCTCATTCACTCCTGGTGGGAATGCAAACTGGTGCAGCCTCTATGGAAAACAGTATGGAGAGTCCTCAAAAAATTAAAAATAGAAATACCGTATGATCCAGCAATACCACTCTTGGGCATCTACCCAATGGACATGAAATCAACCATCACAAGAGGCGTATGCACCCCAATGTTCATTGCAGCATTATTCACTATAGCCAAGAAGTGGAAGCAACCCAAGTGTCCCTCAACTGAAGATTGGTTAAAGAAGATGTGGTATATACATACAATGGAATACTACTCAGCCATAAGAAAAGACACAATTGTCCCATTTGCAACAACATGGAGGGACCTAGAGGGTATTATGTTAAGTGAAATAAGCCAGAGAGAGAAGGACAGGCACTGCATGAACTCACTCATATATGGAATATAAGTGAACACACGGACAGAGAGAACTGATTGGTGGTTACCAAGGGGAAGGGGGGTGGGGGGGCACAAGGGGTGAAGGGTTACATCCACAAGGTGATGGACAAACAAAAATGTACAACTAAAACCCCACAGTGTTATAAACTAAGACATCAATTAAAAAAAACACACTTGTGAAAGATTTTTAAAATGATGTAAATAATGGAGATACATACTAAATCTCTGCATTGGAAGACTAAATGAAGATGGAAGATACCTATTTTATTCTGCTTAATAGATTTCTGCTCAGAAGAATGATGGTGATATGTGTTTGAGTTTGTGCACAGTGTGCTGTGTCATGTTGACTGCGCAGTGCAGGGGCTACATTTCCTTCATTACAACTGGAGAATTGTCCAAGCCTTCAGTCGTGAATGTTTATAGCTGTACAGGGATAGTCGGCTGACTGTACAAGGCAGGGTCCCATGGCCTTATGGGGAGAAGCTGTTAGAAATTTCTTCCTGAGGATTTCTTCTGTAGTAAATGTAAACTGAAAAATAAGCATTGTGAGAGTTAAAGACTCTGGCACATTGCTAGAATTCCCCTCAGTAATCACACGTTGATCTATTTCATCATAACCTCATGTGACCAAAATTTCTCCCAGAGTAAAACCAGGCAGATTTGCTGGCTTCCATTCAGCCTCATCAGGTTCTAAAAGCAGTGGTGTTCTTGGCAAAATGTGGATTCACCCTGTGGGTATTAGGTTTAATTGTGCTAACAGACAATGTTCTCATCTCTGTGTCTCTCTCAAGATTCCAACCTAGTACTGGATGACCCTTCTCGGGTAACACATCTGCTCATGTATCTCCCCTCAGCCACCATTTCCCCCGTCTCTTCATCTGACATGATTATAATCCCAAATTTCTGCCTTTGGAAGTGATGGTGCAGATGCCCACTGGAAGCAATTCCACTTTAGGGAGGTCCTCCCCCTCCGTCCACTCCATCCACACGGGGTAGAGTTACACAGATACAGAATGAGTGGGCTATCTTGACCACTAGGAGGTAGATCTGCATTCACTGGTGACCTCGATTCTGTCAGATAGTGTGTAGCTGCAATAAATCCCATGAGGAGCTTAGGATTTCTGACGGAAAGGAATAAAATTGTATTATAGTTTCTTGCTTAGGAACCGCCCTTTTACCTGGCTCCCACATCAGAGAACAAAAGAGAGAGCTGAAGTGGTGTGGGGAGAATTGTGCAGTCATCCCAGCGTCCTCCCCAACAGCTCCTTCCCAAATCCCCCTGAAATGTGGAGGAAACTATTGAGTGGGTGTCTCTCTTGACGTCCCTGATGTTGAATGTGAAGAAAATATCACGGGTCATTATCAATGTCTGTCTCCCTCTTTCCCTCCTAATTATCCATTGGTTTATTGGTAATAGTTTTAAGGAGATATGATTCCCTCGTCTTCTCTTAACCCAACTTGTAGACGGTCAACTCCTGATCTTTGTGTTACTTTAGACTAGTTTTCATCTACTAAAATGTATATAAATGGGAATTATAGTGTGAATTTTGTTTGTCTGTACTCTTTCGCTCAATGTCACTGCTTCTGAATGCAACCATTCTGTCGTGTGCACCAAGCACTCATAGACTCTAATGATGGGAGTATTCCAAGGAATGATTATACCATAATGTGTTTGTCTGTTAAGATTTTGATTGATATTGGGATGTTTTTCAGATTCTGGAAATTACAAATACAACTGCTGCTCAGCTCCAGGATGTACACAGATGGGGAAAAGTTGTTCTTCTTCTTCCAACAACAACAGCTACTACTATACTGGACAAACTGCAAATTAGTGACCTTCTTCAACAAATCAGATAACTGACGATATAGTGCAAACAACAAACCTAAAATCTGGAGAGAAACACGTGGCTTCCAGGAGAAAAGGCATGGAAATAATAGCTTATCTTGGGGCGGGGGGGGGGGGGAGATTGCCAGGTGGCTTATAAAATAAAGGAGAAATAGTAAATGGATTTCCTGAAGTGGAGTCTGGTGAAGGTGCTGTAGTGTGATACTCTCAGGGGCCACATAATTAGGGAGACATCTATTCCGTTTAAAGCCTGGTCCTCCAGGATTGGGACACATCCCAAGAGCTCCTCCCCCAAGATTGTTCTGTCTGAGAGAGGAACAGCCCCTACGGCTGAGAGGCATCCAGACCCACCTCTCTGGTCACCACTAAGTAGTAAGTAATTAATCTGCAGGGGGAGAGACACCAAAACCAGTATCCTACGGCACTAGTGGAAACCAATGGGAACTGGGAGAGGAACAGAGGAAACTCTCACAGAGGAAATTTATCTCAGATTATGGTGTGTCTTTTCATCCTCTTTACAGTGTCTTTTCCAGAACAAAAGCTTTAAGTCCAGCTTAATGTTTCATTCATGGGTCATGATTTGGATCATCATATTCCTTTTTGATCTTTCATTTTTCTTCTGAAATGTATTTTAAGTTGCAGATTCCACTTTCAGTCCCACTTTAGGTCTCTGCCATCATTGTTGAGATTTGTTATGAAGGCTCACTCGGTGTCTGCACTTGGTGGGGTATCTGGGAAGAGTGATTAGGGCTCCAGCCTGATGAAATCAGGGTCTAGGGCAGATTCAGTGAGAATTTAGGAATATAAAACAAGGGAGATGGTGGGTGGGTTTCTGTGGGACACTGGAGGGAAGCAGAGGGTGGGCAGGGATCAGGACTCTGTCCACCTGGTTCTCATTATCCAAGTGGATTCTCCTGGGGAAGCTGAGAGACATGGCACCAGGGCTGCTTTCGGAAATCCACTCACAACAGGATCCAGCATGGCTGTGATGAGTTTCCATCATTTTGCATATCTTTCTCCCTGTTTCATGAGGAATTCTGAGAGCTGCATCCCCTTAGGTGGGCTGCTTCTCCATCCAGGAGACTGAGGGGTAGCTGTGGAAAGGGGCAATCCCTGAACATCAGTGTCCACCTAAGTGGGTCATGAGGGAGAGCTTAATCTGCAGGGAGGACAAAGAACCCCATGGGGCAGATGACTTCGGGTGAGGACATCTCATAACATGTGGGGTCAGTGTGTGCCCGTCTGAGGGCAGAGAATGTGAGCTCAGCACACAGAGTGCCCGGACTGTGCTGGTGTTTCTCAGGGATGATGAGAATCCTCAGTGTGTTGTCTTTGTCAAGAGAGAAAAACAGGACCTGTAGGAAGTTGGAGGAAAGGTCCTTAGTCACTGGTGATATCTCATCTGCAAAAATGGTCTTCCTCTTTTGTTACCTGCACTGAGAATATGAGAAATTAGACCACAAGGAGAAAACAGGAAACGTCCCTGAGGGCAGCTGAGAGCTTGCAGAGGGAATCCCTGATCCCACAGGAAGCCCCTTCCCCACTCTCCTCTGCACATGCCCCTGGGTCTAGTCACTGTGCTCTGTGGGTCCTGCGTGCCCCCTGGTGGTCCTGATTGCCCTCTGCAGCCCAGCCCCTCCAGTCTCTCTGCAGGAGGTTTGTGTCTGGGCTCACACTGACTTCCCCTCACTGGGTCTCTCCCACAGTAATATACGGCCGTGTCCTCTGTGGTCACAGAGCTGAGCTGCAGGGAGAACTGGTTCCTGGACGTGTCTCTGGAGAGGGAGGTGCAGCTCTTGAGGGATGGGCTGTAGTAAGTGCCTCCACTATAAATTATGTACCCCCATCCACTCCAGGCCCTTCCCTGGGGGCTGATGGATCCAGCTCCAGCAGTAACCACTGCTGATGGAGTAACCAGAGGCAGAGCAGGTGAGAGAGGGTCTGCGAGCGCTTCACCAGTCCTGGGCTCGACTCCTGCAGCTGCACCTGGGACAGGACACCTGGGGACAAGGAGAATCAGTCCCTGTCAGTCATGTGCAGTCACAACCATCCCTAGACCCAGGTCTGACATCTGAGACACTCACCTTGGGGAGCCATCGCCAGACAGAGGAGAAGACCCAAGAGTCTCATCTTCTTCTAGACCGCTGCTCCGCCTTCCCAGAGACCTCAGCCTGTCTGAAGAGACAGCTGTGAGCTCCCACATCCCAAGAGTGGATTTTACTCTAGAGCTTGAGGAAAATTTTGCATGTGGGAAGCTCTGTCCTTATAAGTGAGGCGGGACTGAGGTCAGAGTGCCCAGTCTTTTAGGGACACTGTGGGCATCTCTTCTCCTGATTTACGTGTTTTTTGAGTCTGGGATGGGGGGGCAATTGTTCTTTGAATCTTATTTTAGACAGAAATAAGCACTCACCACTTTTCTGATCTCAGAGCTACCTTTCTTCATGCCTCTGCCCTTCCTTCCCCACTTTGGCCTTAGCCTAACTCCCAGTCATACACTAGGATCTGGGTCTCGAATTCTCCATGCTGAGCCCAGGCTGGCTCTTGTCTTCTTTCGCTGTAATCTCTTCTGTGATGTGCTTCTCATCACACTGAGAGTTTGTCACCTTGTTATATTGTTATGTTACATGAGTTCCAGGTGGGCCTTGTGCTCCATCCATTCTGTGCACTTGTGATTGGAGAAGATGTCATATGTTGAAAATTCAGGTGGCCCCACATGTATCCTTGATCCATCACTCACCTGAACCCAGCATATCTTCTTTACATACTCAATAGGGTATGCCCCACTCATGGTCAGCATTTATTTGCCATTAGCTGCATGAGGAGGAATGTGAAATCCCAGCTCCTTTGTTTCTGGAGTGGAAAGTCTGATCCCTGTTCACCCTCCAGAGCCCCTCTGCAGGGCAGGCTGAGGCTCCTCTATGTGGATTTGTAGACACGATACCTGTGCTCATCTCCTTCCATGCACCTGCCCTGTTGACCTCACACGCTTGACTGTTTCTACCAGGACACATCTCAACAAGTTGATTCTACAAGAAACCGTTTCTCCAATTATGCAACTCAGAATTGTCCCAAGACACAAGGCTATTAACAGAGGGAGGGAATGTGGGTAGGAGGGAATTGTTTTTTTTTTTTTTTTTTTTGGTGAGGAAGACCAGCCCTGAGCTAACATCCGTTGCTAATCCTCCTCTTTTTGCTGAGGAAGACTGGCCCTGGGCTAACATCCGTGCCCATCTTCCTCCACTTTATATGGGACGCCACCACGGCATGGCTGACAGGCAGTGCGTCGGCGGGCGCCCGGGATCCGAACCAGCGAACCCCGGGCTGCCAAGCGCGGACTAAACCGCTGCGCCACCGGGCCGGCCCCGGGAATTGTTTTATAGAAAAACTTTGTAACAATTATTTTGATACAGCACACACAATATCTGATCACTCTTGCATCTGGTCACCCTCTTATCTGATCACACTCGTATCTGATCACCCTTGTATCTGGTCATCTTTTTATCTGATGACCCTTATATGTGGTCACCTTCAGATCTGAACACCCTCATATCAGACAACCCTCTTATGTGGATACCCACATACCTGACTGCCCTTATATCTGATCACTGTCATATTCGATCATCCTCATGTATGATCACCACCAGATTTGAGCACCCTTATATCTGATCTTCCTTATATCTGCTAAATTCATATCTGACCACTCTCTTTCCTGGTCACCCTTATATATGACCACTCTCATATCTGACCACCCTCAAATCTAATCACCCTCATATCTGACCACCCTCATATCTGTCAGGTTCCACACCCTCCTCCACCCCAGGTCATGTCTGACCACCTAGCTGGCCTTCATCCAGAATCCTGTTAGGTCAGTTTAGCAGAACACCCCCGACCCTGATGTTTCCTCTTAGTATTCTTTCATCCACCAACCCCACCTGCTCCTTGGCTGTAAATCCCACTGGCCCCTGCTGCATTCAAAGTTGTGCCCAATCAAGACCTCTTCACAGTTGTCCCTACACTTATTATGATGGCCCCCCTGCAATAAAGTCTGCCTTACCATCTTCAACAAGTGACATGGATAATTTTTCTTTTGACAGGATCATATCTGCACCTCCACTGCCCCCTGACCTCCAGACCTTTTCTGGATACTGGCGGAGGTAGAACAGAGGATGATGTGCTGCCTCCTCCAGCTTCAGCCAGGAAGGACACCTGGGGACAAGGACAGTCTCCTTGAGACACTCACCTTGCACAGTTTCCACAGGTCTGTGTACCTGCTCTGTGAAGGTGCCCCAGGCAGAGGGGTCTCCCCTGCATCAGGATTCAGATTGACCCGTGAGCGTTGGTAGGGTTCCTGGGGAGCAGTGCCCTCGAGCTCACTCTGGTGTATAGGGAAATAACAGATTTTCTACATGAGGGTCTGGAACCCATCTTCGTACCAAGGCCTGTGCTTCTGTGTGTGAACTCTCCCCTTCCATGAAGGGTCATACCGCAGTGGACTTTCAGGAGAGTGAGGGTCTATCTCTGCTGCTGAAGTGAGGGGTCAGGAACATATGGAGTCGACATCTCTGGGAGCATCACGACCAGAGCACAGCCAGCCCCTCCCCCAAGAGCTCCCCTCATCCCCAGCCCTGCTACTACTGGCCTGTTAGAATAGCTAAAATCCACAGAACTAACAATGGCAATTGTTGGCGAGTATGCAGAACCACAGAAATTCTCGTCATTGCTGGTAGGAATGAAAACTGGTACAGTCACTTCGGAAGACAGTTAGGCACTTTCATATAAAGAATAGCTTATCCTGTGATCAGCAGTCATGCTCCTGGGTATTTACCCAACTGACTTGAAGGCTTGTCCTCACGAAAATGCACGTAAATGACTGTAGCAGATTCATTCATAATTGCTGAAGCTGGAAGCTTCGAGATGTCCTCCCACAGGTTAATGAATAAGCCGTCTGTGGACCTCCCATACAATGCAATACTGGTCAGTGATAGAAGAAATGAGCTATCAAGCCGTAAAAAGACATGGACGAATCTTGTTTTTAATGGATGTGAACTTCACATAACATGAAATTAGCCATTTTTAAACCTAACAACTGAGTAGCATTTAGTAATTCACACTGTTGTGCAGCCACCTCCTCTGTCCAGTTCCAAAACATTCCCATCACCGGAAAGGAAGCCCTGCTCCCCTAAGCAGCTGCTCCCAGCCTCTGGCAACTGTTCTGTCTGTGGATTTACCTATTCCGTGCATTTCGTATGAATAGGATCACACAGTGTGTGGACTTTTGTGGCCGGCTCCCGTCACTTAGCTTAATGTTTCCAAGGTTCATCCACGTTGTCCCATGTGTCAGCACTTCATTCCTTTTCTGACTAATATTCTATTAGGTGTAGATTTCATGATTTGTCCATCCACTACTTCACATGTGGGCTTCCACCCTTCGGCTGTTGTGAACAGTGCTGTGATGAACATGTGTGCATGTATTTGCGTGAGGACCAGTTTTCAATACTTTAGTGTATTTTCTCAGAGTGGGACTGCTGGGATATGGAAATTCTACTCGTAACAGTTTGAGGAACTTCTGATAAATTTTCCGCAGTGCCTGAGTCATTCCACATCTCCCCCACCCTCAGCAGTGGATGGGGGTTCCCATTTCTCCACATTCTTGCTAACCCTTATTTTCATTTTGTTTGTTATAGCCATGCTAGTGGGTTGGAAGTGGTACATCAGGGTTTTTTTAATTTGCACTTTACTAATGATGTTGAGCTTCTTGTCACGTGCAATAGGAACTGAGAGAGGAATAGAGGAAACTAAAAGAGGAAATTTTAGCTCAGACTATGGTGTATCTTGTCATCCTCTTTACAGTTTCTTTTCCAGAGCAAAAGCTTTAAGTTCTAAGTCCAAAATAATGTTTTGTTCATGGGTCTTGCTTTTACATCATCATATTTCTTTTTGATATTTCATTTTTCTTCTGAAACATATTTTACGCTGCAGAGTCCCCTTCAGTCCCACTTCAGGTCTCTGCCATCATCGTCGAGATTCATCATTGAGCCTCACGCTGTGTCTGCACTTGGTGGGGGATCTGGGAAGAGCGATTAGGGCTCCAGCCTGACGGAATCAGGTTTAGGACAAGTTCTCTTAGAATTTAGGAATATGAAACAAGGGCGATGGTGAGTGTGTTTCTGTGGGACACTGGAGGGAAGCAGAGAGGGGGCAGGGATCAGGTCTCGTCCAGCTGGTTCCCATTATCCATGTGGATTCTCCTGTGGAAGCTGAGAGACACGGCCCCAGGGCTGCTTTCAGAGACCCACCCAGAACACGACCCAGCATGGCTCTGATGGATTTTCATCTCTTTGCTTATCTTCCTGCCTGTTTCATGGGGAAATCTGAGAGCTGTAGCCCTTTAGGTGGGCTGCTTTTCCATCCAGGAGACTGAGCGACAGCTGCAGAAGGGGGCGATCCCTGATCATCAATGTCCACCCAAGTGGATCATGAGCAAGAGCTTAAACTGAAGCAGGGAGAACAAAGAACCCCATGGGAAAGATATCCTAGGGGGATGCTCATAACATGTGGGGTCAGTGTGTGCCCTTCTGAGGGCAGAGAATGTGAGTTCAGCACACAGAGTGCCCGGACTGTGCTGGTGTTTCCTGGGGATGATGAGAATCCTCAGGGTGTTGTCTTTATCAGGACAGAAAAGTAGAACCTATAGGAATTTGAAGGAAAGGTCCCAAGTCACTGGTGATATCACATCTGCAAACAGACAATGCTACTTCCTTGTTTGTTGCTGCACTGACAGTATGAGAAATTAGAGCCAGGAGAGCAAAACATTAATGGTCCCTGGGGGCAGCTTAGAGCTTGCAGAGGAAATCCCTGATCCGACAGGAAGCCCTCTTCACCCTCCTCTGCACCTGCCCCTGGGTCTGGTCACTGTGCTCTGTGGGTCCTGAGTGCCCCCTGCAGCCCCGCCCCTCCTGTCTACCTGCAGGGAAGTTTGTGTCTGGGCTCACACTGACTTCCCATCACTGTGTCTCTTGCACAGTAATACACGGCCGTGTCCTCAGTGGTCACGGAGCTCAATTGCAGGGAGAACTGGTTCTTGGACGTGTCTATGGAGATGGAGGTGCGGCTCTTGAGGGATGGGCTGTAGTAAGTGCTACCACTATAACTTATGTACCCCATCCACTCCAGGCCCTTCCCTGGGGGCTGGCGGATCCAGCTCCAGTAGTAACCACTGCTGATGGAGTAACCAGAGACAGAGCAGGTGAGGGAGAGGGTCTGTGAGGGCTTCACCAGTCCTGGGCCCGACTCCTGCAGCTGCACCTGGGACAGGACACCTGGGGACAAGGAGAATCAGACCCTGTCAGTCATGTGATTCACAACCATCCCCATAGACCCATGTCTGACATCTGAGGCACTCACCTTGGGGAGCTGTCACCAGGCAAAGGAGAAGACCCAACAGTCTCATCTTCTAGACCAGAGCTCTGCCTTCCCCAGAGACCTCAACCCTGTCTGAGGAGACAGCTGTGAGCTCCCACAGCCCAAGAGTGGATTTTACCCTCAAACTTGAAGAGAAATTTGCATGTGGAGAAACTCTGTCCTTATAAGTGTGGAGGAACTGCGGTCAGGCTCACCCTGGTCTTTCCAGAGCCCCTGCATGCGTCCCTTCTGTTGTATTCATGGTCTGTGTAAGCCAGAGAAGGGAGAGTACTTGGTATTTGTTGTTTGAGAATCCTTGGAAAATTTCAATTTCAGTCCCAACTTTTTGAGCCCAGAGCTTCTTTCCTTCCAGACCCTCCTCCCTCCTGCCCTTCTTTGATCTTAGCTTAACTCTCCCCCATCTACTCATGCCCTGGGTATTGATTCCTCAGTGCTGAGCCCAGCACAGCTCCCACCTACTTTCCCTGCAAACTCTCCTGTGATGGGTTTCTCACCCCCTTGAGAAGTTCTTACATTGTTACATTGTAGGAGTCATATGAGACATTGGTCAGCCTTGTGCTCCACCCATTCTGTGCAATTGTGACTTGAGCTTCACTTGATAGCACCTCAAACACCGTTAGCACACGGCACATGAATTCTGGGGTTAGGTGCTGTTTCCAGCTTGTTTTATCTTCTTTCTTTTGCTCGCAGAGGTGAAGAATGGTGCTCAGAGGGAGGCCCTTGTGGGGACAAACACAACACCCTCATATATACTTTGTCTTGGAAATTTCTCCAGAGTGGGTCAGTGCTTTTAATAAATAGTATCTTATGAGGATAGACATAGCAGTAGGGAAGGCAAGGTTCTAGATGAAATATGGAGTCAGCAAACACGATCTAGGGTATGAAAATCAGGATTTATCCTTTTGTATTATGAATAGATGGTCATGGCGATATGGATCTACTACACTCTAGAGGAAAGGTAATCAGGTACAACCATTTCAAGAGCTATTTTAAGTGTTGAAGGAAGAAAATATCACAATTATTCATAAATTAACTTTTGTAATTATAGATCTAGTCAATTATTCTCAGTGACTAATCCATAATATCTGAAGAGTTTTATTTATAATTATTGTTACTTTTGAAGATAAAATAAAATGAATTCTGGGACAAGTCATTGCTCACACATGTGGTGTAGCAATTACATGAGGAAGTGCAGTTCTGCCATGGCCATTGTGTGGACACTTCATTAACATGCATAAAGGACCCTGACACCCATCCCCTCAATGTCTGACCCACAGAGGCCCTGTGGGGGAATCTTTGATTTGTCCTTGGCCCCCAGGCATCAATGGGTGGAGTTCGGAGTCTGGCTCTAGGCTAGAATCCAGGGTGGGATGTTTCAGGCCTGACCATAGGCAAACCCAGGGTTTCAATGGGGGAAGCTGCCCAGCCATACCAGACCTGGTGTAGAGCCATCTGTGACAATTTTCTGGAGAGAGTGCCAGTCAAGGATGCAGCCTCTCCCCCCGAGGCCAGCCATGCTTATGTGCGTGTCTGCAGTCCCAGCCAGGTGCCTCCACTAAGACCTCCTATCATGGGCCTTGGCTCTGACAATTTTCTCCACTTGAACTACATTCGTTTCCACTCCAAGCCCTCTCCTCTTTCCAAACTGACTCTCCTGGCTCCCTGCATTCGTCAATGGCAGAGATATTTTGCTCTGGGCTCCCCAGCAGTGAGTCAATGTTCCCCTGTCTGTGTTGCATGCCATTCAGCTTTCATCTGATGCCATTCTTGGGGGAAAAGTATTTTGGCAGGAAGACTTCCTCAGCATGAATTATGATGGATGAATGGAAAATGGTGCAAAATGCACAAAACAATGGAATCCATCTGTGTTCAGGAAAGAGGGGCAGTTAAGGAACTTTGATGGGAGAAATGTCATATCATAAAGGGATGAGAAGCCAAGTGGCCTTTTCTGTCCATGGGGGGTGGAGGGAGAGGTGAGCATGGACTGAGAAGTTTGGACCTTGTGGGGATTGATGCCCGTCAATCAGAGGAGATGGGATCAGGTGTTAGAAGGTGTGGGTCTCTCTGAGAATTGGGGCCCAGGTGGGAATGGGAGTGGGATGAAGGAGAAGGATCCCTCCATCACATCTGCTGCTGGCTGGTGGCTGGTGTTTCTATTCTGACAAACCACTGTGGTTGGTAAATGTCTCCCAGCCACAGGGAGGGGACGTGCAAATGGTCTTCCTGAAATAGGGAGGTCAGGATATTCCCTGAGCCTCACCAAGGAGTGGACTCTGCTCACTCTGGTGCATCTGGATTTCCAAAGAGATTCTGTGAAATTCCTTTCTTTGTCTGTGCTTGAGAAGGTGAAACACAAGTGCCATTCAAACAAGAAGAGTGTCAAAGTGGAGTTGCTTCTTTGAGGAGGAAAGGAAATCTCAGTCTTTGACAAACATAACAACATAAACAACAAACACCCATGTTATACCCCTGCATTTATCCTTGTAACTGGTCCCTGAGCTTGGTGGGTCCTGAGCACTCTTGGTGGTCCTGAGAATCCCCTGCAGCCTAGCCCCTCCTGTCTCCCAGCAGGGGGTTGTGTCTGGGCTCACACTGACTTCCCCTCACTGTGTCTCTTGCACAGTAATACAGGGCTCAGCCCTTGGTGGTCAGAGAGCTCATCTGCAGGGAGAGTTGATTTTTTATTGCATCTCTGGAGATGGAGATGCAGCTTTTGTGGGATGGGTTATGTATTGTGCAACCACTGTAACTGATGAATCCCATCATCCAGCTCCTTCCCTGGGCTCTGACACATCCTGCTCCACCAGTTTTAGCTGGTTGTGATGGAGAATCCAGAGACAGCACAGGTGAGAGAGAGGGTCTGCAATGGCTTCACCAGTCCTGGGCCCAACTTCTGCAGCTGCACGTGGGACAGGACACCTGGGGACAAGGAGAATCAGTCCCTGTCAGTCATGTGATTCACAACAATTCCCATAGACCCATGTCTGACATCTGAGACACTCACCTTGGGAGGCTGTCCCCGGGGACAGACACAGTGAGTCATGTGCTCAGTTGCAGTGTCCCCATATCTCCCTGTCAGAATCCCTGAGACACTCACACATGGGAGCTGCCACCAGAAGGAGAAAGAACCACAGGTGTTATGTTCTTGCAGATGAGGTCCTTGATTCCAGAAAATATTTTCCATGGGGAGGAAGAACATGGATTTAAGAGAATGTGTGCGGTGGTTTATCTAGTTGTCTAAGTGGGGATTTTCATGAGGGAGGTATCTTTGTATGTAAAGATGAAAGTGAACAAGGGGAGGTTTCTGTCTCTGGGGCTCCCCTGGGAGGAGGATGCTGTCTGTACCCTTGGAGAACTCAGTCTTACACTGGGGTTCCCCTCACCATGCCCAGAGCTTCTTTATTCCAGGTCAGAAGAGAACAGAGGAGTTGGTCAGTGAGGTGGATGTGTCCAAGGATCAAATATAGCTCTGGGAATAGGGTCAGCATGCCTCTACTCCCAGAGTCATGTACATTTTTCAAATACCCACCACAAATGCAGCATCCTCTAAATTATTAGAGACCCTTTCCAATCCTTTTCCATTCTGCATTAACACATGTTTCAACTCAGGCATTCCAAAGTTTGGAAGCAGCATCTAAATGCTGCAATCACATTGAATTCAGAGTAAATCGGGTCTAATACAATGTTTGCCATAAATTGGAATGGCTTGGAGTGACTCACTTAACTTGGATGAGCATCTCTTCACGTGAGACATCTTCACAACCATGTGTGTCCAAGGTTTCTGTGGAGGGAAACCCATTCTCCTCAAACCATCATGCAGTTCATCTGTGGCACAGGGTGGACATTCTGCTTACATGCTTTCCATTCGGAGCACTGTTGAAATGGCCGTCATCCTCTAATCCTGTTTGTCTGGTAGAAAGCTGAGTTATGGGGAGAATACCATGGGCCTGTAGACTCTCTCTTTGGGAAAGAATGTTGGGGGGCATGAATTCTCCTCAGGGTTTAAAATAGAGACAGCTGGTGGGAGGCCCTCAACTCATCAATGTTGGGCCAGTGACCTGGTCTCCATGTACACACTCATATATCCTAGAAGTATCCAATTTTCATCAATACCAGTGAATTATGGATTCATTGATGTGGTTTCCACCACATGGGGGGAGAGAATTTCATGATTCTTGGCAGTAGAGCTACACAGTGAGTGGTTTGCAGGGTGGGTGAGCTCATCACAGCCAGAGGGAAGCTTCTTGCTCTAGAAAGTAGGTCCCTTAGGTCATCCCCCTGAGAGCTGCCCCTCTGAGGTCCTGTGTCATGAATCCTGAGATTATGGCTGAAATCTGATGAGCATGTAGTGGTGGAGAGCAGAGCTCAGCTCCCTCTTCCTCACAGTGCAGCCCTGAGGAGGTGACCTCACCATTCTGGTCCCAGGTCTGAAGAGATGTAATTTGGGGATCACAGTAATAACTTATATGAGAACTTTATGGTAGGGAGCCAGCACTGTTAGATATTATCATCACTGTTATCAGTGGTATTATCTCCCCTGGGAACCATAAAGCACATCACCTCAGATTGCACAGGAATTTCCACTCTGGTCCTGCCCTGACATGTCACAGCTGTGCTACTGGGGCAGGTCAATCCACCCTCAACTCTGTGTTATCACAGGTACATGGATCGACTTAGAGCCAGTTGCTTCTGAAAGTCCTTTTCTTCTATATTAGTACATGAACACAGCCTTGAATGCAGGAGATTATCAACTGGCTGTTTAATAATGTTGATGCAGTGAATTGAATAATAAATAAGCCTCATTTTGAATGTAGGTAACAGGAGAGTCTCCAGTAGTTGGTTGAGCCAGAGTATCAAGACCGTCATGGCCTCTCTGGTTAGGATGTGGACACGCAGGTTGACCTGCTGTGGGACAATGGAAGGGAAGAGACAGCACCCAACATCCAGGACCAGGTGAGTCCTTTAGTCATAAGTTGACCTCTGGACACTAAGGGTTGAACAGTTGCAGAAGGGCCTGTCCAGGCCGTTTGGGGCTGATGTCCTGGAGTGAGGCTGATGTAAATTCTTGCTCACAGAGTAGATGATATATAGGTGTGCATGTTTTTTGGTAGGAATGAGTTAATAGGGTCTGTTCATCTATAGGAATTAAAAAAAGACGATTAGGTCACCAGCACTAAAAAAGAGACTGTGGTGTTTGTGAGGATAATTAAAGACCAGGTGTCTGGGAATCACATCGTGTTATAATGCTGATAGAATTAGATATGAAAGAGTTGTCATGGAGAAAAGAGAACTAGTAAAGGTTTTTTTGTTTTGTGGTAAGACCACTTAATATAAGATCTAGCCTCTTAAGAGATTTTTAAGTGTATAATACAATATTTCCATCAATAGGCGTACTGTCATAGGTCAGATAGCTACTACTTATTCATCTTGCATAACTGAAATTTTTACACGTTGATTAGATACTAGACATTAACTCCTCCCCCACTCTGCCCCTGGCAACTAATATTCTATTCCGTGTTTCTATGAGTTTGACTATTTCAGGTACATCATATGAGTGGAATAATGCAATATCTGCCCTTCCGTGACTGGCTTCTTTCATTTATTATAATATCTTCAAGTTCCATCCATTCTGTTTCTTGTTACAGGATTTCCTTCTTTTTTAAGGCTGAATAATTCTCCATTGTATGAACATACCACATTTTCTTATTCATTCTTCCATCAATGGGCATTGAGGATGTTTCCACATCTTAGTTATTGTGAATAATGCTGCAACGAACATGGGAGTGCAGATATCTCTTTGAGATACTGATTTCAATTCTTCGAGATTTGTACCAAGAAGAGGGATGCTGGATCAGTGTTAGTTCTATTTTTCATTTTTTCAGAACATTCCATAATGGCTGTACCAATTTACATTCCCCAAAACACTGTACAATGATTCCCTTTTTTCCACATTCTCACCAAAACTGGCATTCTTTTTTTAAAAATCATAGCCATCCTAGCAGGTTAGAAGTGATATCTCATTGTGGTTTTGATTTGCATTTCCCTGATGATTAGTGACATTGAGCACCTTTCATTTACCTGTTGGTCGGAAGAGTTGAGTAGCCACTTTTCCAAAGTAGTGAGTTTAAAGTGAGAAGCTTTTGAAGGTCACCTTGATTAACAAGTCAAGACGAACCAGTCACTTATTGAGAGAGAGAAGGAAAGATGTTGGAGGGTTTCATGCTGAGAGTTGGGAAAAGTTCACCTGACAGCTTCTGCATTTCCCCTTGAAAAGAGCTGAGAGTATAAACTAAGATTGGAGTATGAAACTATAGGTCATTGAGGCCAGATTTTTTAGGACAATTTAGTGTCTTTGCAGGAGTCATTGTAAAAAAAAATCATGAGCCGTACCTGGCATCACAGCAGTGTTCCTGGATATCATTGACTTCAGTTGAGTTTGGTGTTGCTGGATGTATAGGAGACTCTCTTCCCATTATTTTTTTTCTTGCAGCTACATTTGTAAGCCCTGTTTCATACATAAGGGATAGGAATGAATCTCAGTCATTATGTAATGAAGGTGTGCGTGAAGGTCTTGGGATACAAGTCAAGGATAGGGAAATGTGTTATTGGAAATGTGGATGTAAATATCTAGTATAGAATAACAATATAACAAAAACATGTAGTGACCAAATAAACATCAATATTCTCTTCAGCCACTCCTTAAAACCAAAGAATAATTCAAACAAGTACTCTTCATGCATTCTGAGCCATCTCAGGGTAAAAAGGTAGAAAGCAGTCAACCCCAAGGGTGAAATCTCACTCTTCCCATCAGGGATCTGTCTCTGTGGTCATGTGACCTAGTTCTCATCAGGATGGCAGGAGAGGGGGTCTGTAGGGACATCCCTGGTCCTTCAGAAGAAATGTCCCCTCCCATCACCCAACCCACCATCACATCTGCATGTGACTCTTTGTACTGCTCTCACTGTGTCCACGCAGAAATGTCTTCATTTTTTAGACAGTAAAAGTTGCCATTTTTTTAACTTCCCACTCAACTAGCCATACAAAGTAATGGAGAGGTATTAAAAAACGGATGTAATATTTAATCCAAAGTCAATGAGAATACAAAATAGGTGTGTGGTGAGTAGTGGGACTGAACAAGCAGGAGGCTGAATACCAAGCTTGTGATCACAGTGTCCATCTCACTTCAGGCACATTATGTTTTCCCTCAGATTGACCATAGACTCCCACTGAGAACCTTGACCCAGCATCAGTGTGGATGGATCACAAGTCAAACCTGAAACTGGGGATTATCAAATGGGACACACTATCACTATTTTAAGTGCTCATTTGAATGTAGTCCTCTCCCTGCAGCAAACACAGCCCAGACGGCAGACTCTATTGCATTTCCTAAGGATCGTAAACCAGCCAAAGACCAGAGTGTAAGCACATGTACAGAGAGCAGGTGTGTTTTGCAGTAGTGCAAGACTTTGTGATGCTTTGGAAATGAAGGGGTGTCTCTCCTCCACTGAAACACATGATATTTCAGTTTGAGTCAGAATGCAGGACAAAGCTGATGTCCTCTCCCAGCACAAAGGCAGTCAGGCGGGATGAATCCTCTCTTGCTTCTGGGATGGTCACCATTTCTTCTATCTAGGCCATCAACCAATTTAATGAGGCCCACCTGTTTTATTCAGTCCACCAATTACAAAGTTAATTGCATCCAAAAACTTGTCCACAGACGCACCCAGAATAATAATATTTGACAAAGTATCTGGGCACTCTATGGGTCAGTCAAGTTGACACATAAAATTAACCATAACACGAGCCATGTAATACACCATCTCCTACCACCAACAGATTCAGGCTGCCTTCCCACATCGTGCTAAACTGCCTCTTCATGATCTACAACCAGGAGATTTCTCTCATTAAGACGAATCAGGAAAAAATGGCTTTAGAACATGGTTAAGGAGGTCCTACCTGGCATGTTAACAAAGGCAGCAGTGAAAATCCAGAGTCAATCCCTGGGTTCCCTTCCTACAACTGAAGAAGCAATTCAGAATCCCACTCTTTGGAGGGCTCCTCCACAAAGGACCTCTAACTCAGGACTCTCAGAGATCCTCTAGAAAGAAGCCTTCTCTGGAAGTGGACAGCTGACCCACAACCTTTGGAACAAGCAGAGGAACTCAGACAGTGGACAACCTCCACCCAGATGTCAGGCCAAGAACTCACTCTAATAGTTTTATTATTACCATCACTATTATTTGCTTACTTATGCTCATTCTCCTCATTTGCTCTGTACTCAAGTTGGTTTTAACACATAAAGATACAAAATCTCCTTTTGATCTCTCACTATCACAATTTTTAGGAGGAAAAATGAGTCCAAGTCCAATTTTAGATGCTTGACTGCTGAGAGCTTTCAAGCCTCCCCACTCCTTCCTCCACGTCTGCCCCACACCTGGACAAGCTGATAAGAAAACCTGGGTGCTCTCTGCTTGCCTCTGGTGGGAGAGTCAAACCACACAAGCCCCTGTCCACACACAAGCACCCTCATCCCACCCTCAATCCCCAACCACAAAAAATCTCTAAGCATGCATCCTTTCCTGACTCTCTGAATCCATTCCATTACTACATGAGAGGTCTGCCCTATCCTCCCCAGACAACTCAATCATGTAGCAATAAGCAAGGTCTTGTCCTCTGTGTGTGTGTGTGTGTGGCATCATCAGACCCAACATCTGAACCTGATGTGGGTGGGAGCCCCTCCTGCCTTTGCAGAGAGGCCACATCAATTGTGTTGTGTGCAGGGAGCTGGGACAATGGCCACCATCACCTGGGGTCTTTCTTCTCCTGATGTGGATTGACCACAGCTCTGCTAGCTGATGGCATGTATGCACTTGGAGCTGCTGTTTGCTGCTAGCTCGTCCTCTGAGCTGTGCTATTCTGTGCTGCACTGTAGAGAGCTACAGGTCCATCTTGTAGAGTCAGCCAGCCTGGGTCAGAAGTTTCCATAATTAGTTAGCATTAGGGGACAGGGTATGGGTTTGTGTCCCTCACCAAATTGGTACTTTTCTGTGACTGTCAGCCAAAACTTACTGTTATGTCTTTGAAGGAATTGTGTGTATTGACTCTAGCCTAACCTGTGAGTGACACTGGGCTCAGGGAATGACTCCTACACTGTGACGAGGTGGTTGTGTGTCTTAACCAGTTACCTCCCTGCTCCCCATGCTGTGCAGAGAGCTCAGAGGAGAGACAATCCCTGTGACCTGTGTGGTCCATGGTGGGGTCACATATGGGGACTCAAAGCAGAAGTTTTGGGTTCATAAGGTCCACATGTTACATGCAAGTGTCATTAGGACCCTTCAAAATGCCCTTGACGCTGCTGCCTGTGCCTCTGTCAGCAGAAGAGATCCTGATCCTCAGGGGTGTGGACGAGCCCCCTCAGATCCCTGCGGGACAGCCACGGGATAACTCAACCCCTGTCATGAGGGAGGCCCCAACCCTGGTGTAGTGATTGAGACTCTCTGTAGGATGAAATTTAGAAATAAGAGCAAGGTCAAGAGGACACCCTGAAGCATATCCAGTAACACCTAAAATGAAAAGAAAAAAGAAAGGAAGAAAACTGGATGCTGGCAGAAAAAGATTAAAAGAATGAAACTGAACAGACATCCACAATTTGAACCAATTTTGCCTCCCAGACTTACTAAAAGGATTCATACCATAAAGATGAGAGGGTGCAGATTGGCTTTGTGCCTCTGCTACACGGGATCTGAACTAACTTAATCCTTCCTGAAACATAACAAATGACAAGCCTTCAAGGTGTGATCACTAATGAGGCTCCAACTACAATTATATGTGGGGATCCCACAAAATCTAAGCCATGTGCTCCCTATACCCTTAGGGGAGTTTCCAAATCTCAAATGGAAGTCAAGCAGGTGTGCCCCCTTAACCACTAGGACTTGCCTAAATCCCCCATGTTGCTATCACCCAATGCCTTAAAACACCTGATAATCAGCATGGATGTTCTGACCTGATGAGTAATGGGTTTAATTTAATTTTCCTAGGCACCTACAAATTGAGTTGACAAAAATATGGGGTTTGGCTCACACCTCAGTGTAAATAGTTAATTCAGCCCAATGTAAACTGAAAAAGTACTTTCAAGGATTGACACCCATTGCAAAGAACTCTTTACAAAAGGGGTTATTATTCCACTGCTTCTCCCTTTATAGACCATCTCAGGCTCTTATTAAATTTGGAAAGAATGAGTGGTGTCTAATTCAATTACTGCAAGCTACTACTGTGGTCCCACATATTAAGGCCCCGCATTGATTTGTGCTGGAATACTGACTCTATTCCATTAACAACTGCCAAATACTTTACCAGTATAGATTTAGTTCACGTGTTCTATTCCATGCCCCATCAACATACTATCAACCTCAGTTTAAAACAGTTAATGAAAAGCAAACCCATCTCTATTAGCAAATATAAAATATATGCACCCATGGTCTGGTTGAGACTTACACTATTATCCTTAAAGAATTATCACGAGAAAATTGATGTCATCTTCAATATATTAATATTGCAATTCGTGATGTTGTGAAGATTAAATTCTATGTTGACTTGTGTTCACCTTATATTTGTATTTTCTCATGACAAATAAATACAATCACATTCATTTATGTTGTTAATTTTGTGCAGTTGTGAGAAATGTCCTGTTTTCATATGCAGGATATTTCCTCTAACATGTCCCCCCAGTGGCAGCTGCCCCACAAGTGACCTTCTCCACCTCATTCTCCTCCACCTGTGATGATGGCTGGATCATGGAACAGCCTTTTCCTCCTCTCAGGACAAGCCCTCCTGGGAGACGTCAGGCTGACTTCTGTACTAGTTCCTTTAGTGAGAATTCTCACCACATCAGGTCAAGTGCATTCTCCACTGTTCTTGGGTGAACTGTGGTGCCTATGCACAAGCCCTTGAGGACTCAGTTACCAGTGTCCTGTTCTCCCCAAGGAAGGACACTGACCTTCTTTGTCAGAATGTCCTATTACTTATCCACGTGCCAAATGGTCATCATGGTGGAGTCACCCCAGGGCCCCACAGCATCCTGCACAATGATGACTGTACTTCATGAGAGCTCCCCAAGACCTGCTGGCATTTTTCATGAGTTTTATAAAAATGAAATGTGTTTTAAACCTTAAAAAAAAAAGAGAAGGGAAAACCATAATATTGCAAACATCCAAATAGAACAAAACACCCTGAAAAAGCCATATTGAAGTTTGGTCCTGAGGTGTCCTCTTCTGTCCTCCTAACCTGTAATGAGGCACCATCACCCACGACCCTAGTTGTGAGGCCATCACATCTGTGGAGCTCATGGGAGACAGCAGAGCCTCACACACAGTAAATCCAGGATTTCCTACTTGAAATGAGGACACGTGTTTCTCCAGGTAGACACAGGAATTCCTCAAGAATTGAAATCTCCCTATGAGGTCAATGATGTGCCACGTTTCCCACTCAAATCCACCATGATAGAGGACTATAAATCTGGAAGAAATATATTATAAAGCACATGTTGTTTAGACCCAAATCCTTGTGCAATAAATGAAATGTGTTCCTTCCTCATAGTGATGGCATCACATGGAAGATGAGTGATTATGTTGTGAAGGATTGAAGGAACATATATGGCAGGAGAGTCAGGGAGAGCAGTGTTGGGAGGACCAGGGTCTGGACAAATGGTCATCTGGGGCGGTCACTTCATGCAGCAGTGAGTCAGCTCCATGGTGTTGTGTCCTCATGCTGGAGCCACAAGGACACAGCTTGCAGCTTGGACATCACCACACAGAAGTCACAGTACACAAGGTGTCCATCCTCAGTCTCCCCAAAGCCACGACTGAGGGAGGTGACACTGTGCCAGTTTGAGGAAAACAAGGTCAGTTCTACATCCACCTTCCATTTGACCAAACCATCCATATACCCAGTCTACGAATGTGCACTTGCATTCCCCAGAGGAGGCCGAGAACAGAGGACAGAGGGAGGGTCCTGGACAATGGAGACTGAGCAAGTCCCATCAGCCTTTCCCAGGTGCTGCAGGAGCCACAGCCTGAGACACACCTGAGCTCCAGGAAAAGAGCCTGAGCATTAGGGTGTAGAACAAAGAAACAGTGTCCTCCATCTGGGAAGCAGAAGGCACATAGGGAGACAGGAAAACAAAGCCCAGGGCAGAAGAGAAGTGATTAGCCGGAGAAGACGGAATCAGATCAGTCCTGAGTCTGACATACACAGTTGCACGTGGGAAGGAACATCATATATGATGTATATTAGGTTTTATAGGTCACTGGCCCTGGCCCAGACACTCTCTTCTCTGTAATCAGACACCCAGAGATCTTCCTGTTTAGGAAATCCCACTGAGGTCTCTATTCTGAGTCTGAATGGAAAAGAATGACCAGCTTCTCCTGACCATTCTTGGGACTCTGATCTTAGTGACCATTGACAGAGTCATTTCTGCCTCCACAGGTCACACTCTGCACTGGCACAGGAGATAAACTTTTTCTTACATTACAACAAACTGTTCTAATTGAGAGACAAGTAGTCAGTACAGAACCATGAATCCAGATAGGCTCCTTGGGAAACTGTTAGAAGAGAAAGACCCAGACCATCACAGGACGCCAGCCCTGAACTTTCTCTGCACCTGCTCCTTGGGCTGACTCTGTGCCTGGTGGTCCTGAGCACCCCCTGGTGTCCTGAGCACCCCATGCAACCAAGCCCCTCTGCTCTCCCTGCAGGGAGGTTTGTGTCTGGACTCACTGACTGACATTGGGTGATTGAAACCATGGGAGTCCTGCCTGTCAGTGGAACACCTCACCCTGCTCCCACCACTGAACCTAAACTAAAACCCTGAGCAAGCCTCCTTTCCTGGCTCTATAAAGCATTTCTCACTTGCTGAAAGTTGTGCCCTGCTCTTCCCAGAGATTTCAATCATGTACGTAATAAATGTTTCATATTCCTTTGGTTTGTGTCTTTATCATCAGACCGGACATCCATATCGATCCCTGGTGGTGGTCCCTCTGCCTCTGCATGGTGTCAACTGCTGTTGGTGCCATGAGCCTGCTGTCAAGTCAAAGACCACAAAAAGTGTCTTTCTTCTCTGGCTTTGGATTCATCATGCATCTATTGTCTCATGTCCAGCCTGCACTTTATGCTGCTTCTTGCCCACTGGCTTGTACCCTGAGCTGTGCTGTGCAGAGCTGCATTGTTGAGTCCAACAGAGTCTCTTTTAAAGATCTAGATGAATTACTCATCAGTTTTGGTAATAAATTAGCACTTAGGCAGAAGAGAGTCTGTAGACTCTCTGACTTTTGTCCATATAGGAATGTTTTCCCTCTGTTACAACAGAGTTTTCTAATTCAGAGAATACAGAGGTAAGCACAGAATCACAAATCCAGAGAGGGTGTCCTCAGGAAACTGTTACATGAAGAGGAAACCAGCCCTTAACCTCCATCTGCACCTGCCTCTGTGATGGGCCTTGAGTGCAGGGGTCCTGAGCGCCCCCTGGTGTGCTGAGCCCCTCCTGCAGGGAGGTTTGTGTCTGGGCTCACACTCAGTTTCCAGCACTGTGTCTTTTGCACAGTAATACACGGCTGTGTCCTCGGTTCTCAGGCTGTTCATTTGCAGATACAGCGTGTTCTTGGAGTTGTCTCTGGAGATGGTGAACCGGCCCTTCACGGAGTCAGCGTAGTATGTGCTACTACCAGTACTACTAATACCTGAGACCCACTGCAGGCCCTTCCCTGGAGCCTGGCGGACCCAGCTCATGTAGTAGCTGCTGAAGGTGAATCCAGAGGCTGCACAGGAGAGTCTCAGAGACCCCCCAGGCTGCACCAAGCCTCCCCCAGACTCCACCAGCTGCACCTCACACTGGACACCTGCAAACACAAAGACACCCTGGTGAGGAGACTGTCACATCCACTGATTCTCTCACTCCTACCCCCTCACATCCTCAATGTCTCTTGTTCTCCATAAATTACCTCTTAAAATAGCAACAAGGAAAACCCAGCTCAGCCCAAACTCCATGGTGAGTGGACTGTGTTCAATCCTGATCACCGAATGGGAACACCTGGGATCCTGGGGCTGGGGCTCCTCTCCCACAGCTGCAGGGTCTGGGCTGGGCTGGTTTTCATCAGCAGAGGGAGGGCCCTATTTGCATGTCCTCTGTGTATATAGCACATGCTGTGGTTGGCCTTCTCAGACGACAGTACCCCAGAGCAGATGAGCGAGTCCTGGTATAGTTTGGTGGTGATTACATCATTCAGGAATATATGATTTTTTAGTAGCTGATTGTGCTGAGATCAACACTAACGTGCATTGTGTGATTTTATTTCTACACAAGCACATAAATCATGCAATGTAGCATCAATGTCACCCTGCTGTGCAGATATAAAACTGCACACAGAAGCACAGAAGGTTTACATCATGTGGCCATAAGCACTGTTATGACAAGGATTAGACCCAGTACCTGGGCTGTATTGCTCACCACTGGACCCAATTTCTCCGTGAAGCCAGGTCCAGGACAGAGGTGGGCATGCCTGGTGAGGGCTGCACATCTGCCTTCACGTAATGACAAGATAGCGTGATTTTAGCATTTTAGTGTTTACATAAAGAATGTATGGGGCTCATGCTGCATTCTGTCGGGCATCTGACTTTTCACACAGGGTCACCTCTGTCTCTGGCTCTCTTCTCTGCCAGTACTTGCAGTTTTAGCTGTAACAACACTATTGTGATGTAACTGACATACACTAGCTGCACACATTTAACATTCTCTTTTGATAAGTACTGGCTTGTGTGTGCACCTGTCAGCCATCACCACAATCAAACTGGGGAACAAATGCTTCACCCACTGTTCCTGCTGCTTCTCCGCAATCCCTCCCTCTCACTCCATCCCTCCACACCCTGCCCCCGGGCACCTGCTGACCTTCTTTGAACCTGTTCCCATGAGTTCCCACCTTCTAGGATTTATACAAATGCCATCATGTAATATGTACTCTGCTTGTCTCGTCTCATCATTACTGGGAATGGATTGCGTCATATGAACCAGGCTCACACGGATTTAGTGCTCAGTCTTATTGCTACGGGTGGACGTGCCTCATTTTGTTCTTCTGTTCACCAGTGACGGGTATTTGGATGGTTCTCAGTTCCCGGTTATTACAAAGAAAGCTGCAACTCAGTCTGTTGGTGTAGAGATGAGAAAATGTTCTTATTTTTACAACAAACGGCATAAATAACAAGAAAGCTGGACAAATTGCAAATTCAACATATCTGAAAACTGAAATCACAGGGAAAACTCCCAACCTGAGATCTGGAGACTCAGGCGCCTGCAGAGTGAAAGAGGACCAAGCCTTAGCCTGCCCATGTTAGAGGTCTCCAGATGGTAGAGGAGCTACTCAGAAGATTAAAGTAAAAACAAAATAAATGCATCATGGAGAAGTATGTACAGCATGGTGACTGTAGTTAATAATACCGTAGTGCATGCTTGAAAGTGCTAAAAGAGTGGATCTTAAAGTTTCACATCACAAGAAGAAAAATCTGTAGCTACGTATGTTGACATGTTAACTAGACGTACTGTGGTGATAATTTCACAATATATACAAATATCGAATCATCATGTTGTATAGCTGAAACTAATATCATGCTGTATGTCAATTATATCTCAATAAAAAAGATTAAACTAGGGGCCAGCCCAGTGGCATAGTGGTTAAGTTCGCATGCTCCACTTCTGGTGGCCCAGGGTTTGCAGGTTCGGATCCCGAGTGTGGACCGATGCACTGCTTGTCAAGTCATGCTGTGGCGGCGTCCCATATAAGGTAGAGGAAGATGGGCACGGATGTTAGCCCAGGGCCCATCTTCCTCAGCAAAAAGAGGAGGATTGGCAACGGATGTTAGCTCAGGGCTGGTCTTCCTCTCACACACAAAAAGGTTAAACTAGAAGTATTTAACCAACTGCAGAAAGGCCAGTGTATTAAAGCTGCAGAGTGTGAACCTACCAGGAGCACAGACATGGGGGATTCCTACCCTCCTGGTGGGTTCTCCAGCACTGGGGAGAGTCCACACAAGTGCCCCCACACTCCTGAGGTGGTCCTCTGGGGGAGAGGAGCAGCATGCACTGCAGGCTTGTGCCCACACCCACCTCCACTGAGCCCCCTACAGAATAAACATGCTCACATGCAGGGAAAGGCAGCAAAACTAGATGCTGAGGACTCTGGTGGAAAACCAGTGCATGATGGGGAGGGATCAGCTCTGAAAAAGGACCTTCTATCACTGGGTTGGCTGGAACACATGTCAGCACCAGCATTGGTCCTGGAGGAGGGACAGGAACTCAAGGAGGGACACAGCCCAGACCAGGGCCCAACCTCTCCCAACAAGGCTGAGTCAGAAGGATGGAGAATGGCCCCCACCCTGCCCTACCACCACACTAACCAAAGTCACATAAACACAAGAATGAGATGCAGCTGGGCGAGCAGGAGAGAGAGGCTCTCTGGGGAGAACACAAGGTGGGGAGTGCGTGCCAAGCAGGGAACATGAACGAGGAATCTCTGGTGGAATCTGAACTGTCTGATGCCAACGGCAGAAACCAGCTTTAGCAGTGGTCACCATGGCAACAAATCATCTCTGACTAGATTGACAGAGACATGCTCACTGGAGGCCTGGCAGGAGGCAGAGTGAGAGCATCTCCAGCAAAGCTAATGAACCAATTATGAAAATAAATAATAGCACACGATGCAGCAAAATAATACACCCATAGCTGCTGTCCTTCTACCATGTTGAGACACAACAAAAATTATGGGGACTTCCAGAGAGAAAGACAAGAGTGTTAAGGGACACATTTTCAAAGTGGAATTCCTATGTCACACAGATACTTGGATTCATTAAATTAAACAGTGAATTTACACTAACTCTAATTAATATGTTAAAAGCTCTAAAGGAGAAGGAAGACAGACCACAGAGCAGAAAGGAAGCTACAGCTGAGATATGGAAACTAAAGAAAGAATCCAATGGAAAAGGAACAGGACAGTAACAGATGTGACTTCCACCTACCACAGACACATGAGTAGATGGCACAGCTGAGCCACGTCACCAATCGTGACAGAAGCCCACGTCAAAACCACAGAGAGGTATCCCCTCACTCCTGTTAGGATGGCTGCTCTAAAACAAGACAGAAAGAGAAGAGATGTCAAGTGCTGATGAGAGTGTGGGGACAAGGCAACCTGTGCCCTGCAGACTGGTGTGTACTGGTTCAGCTGTTATGGAAAACAGTGATGAATATAAGAAGAAGAAGAATAAGTTTTCACACAGTGGGATATACGGGGAAGCCGTTATGCTTCTGATTTCACCTGAAAGTTGTTTTCCAGAGCAGCCTGACTTATAGCCCACCAAACACGCATTGTACACCTGCCTCAAACATTTTCACAAATAAAGAATGCACTCTTTATGTCAGGGATGAAGGTCTCCCTTTCTCTGAGGCCTATACCAGTCCTTCTTTGAAGATAAGCATTTCATCCCAGAGAACCAGGGCCAAGCTGATCTGCTGTGTATGTACTAAACTTTGGCAAAACTTCTCCTTGTGACTTGGGAAAATCTTGCATTCCTGTCATGCCTGGTGTATGTTCCTTGTTCTGAAATGGTATATAATTGTGCTGTAAGCCAAGCTTCCCAGAGTGGCTTCTTCCCTGGGGAAGAGAGTGCTTCTGACCTAGTCCTCACATTAGCTTATTAAATATATCTTGTGTATAGATTGACTATTGATTATGTGCATCAGCACTCCAATGCATAGACAGACTGGGGCACCTCTGATTCCTGATGTTTCACAGGTGAAGGGCTGTGCCTGCAGAAACCAGTCTGTAAAGACTGGAAGGGGTACCTATGTCCTCAAATACACAGACATCAATGCAAGCCCTTCCTCTGTTGAATCTACAGAAGTGGTTCATATGAATGGAGGATCCCTGCCTTTCCATGAGAAGTTCACCTCAGACAGGAGGCTATTATCTGAGGTGGAGGAAATTGCTTTATAGAAAAGATATAACATTTCTGTTGATACAGCAGAGATCATCAGTGACTCATGCATGGAGTGCATATTCAAACAACCATCTTGAAGAACAATGGAGTGGCTAACATGTCAGATATTTGGATCTAATATTAGGGGTCTAATAAGAAATTGAAGAGACACTTTTCATAGTCCTGAAAGGCATGTGCCAATAGGATAAATGCTGAGCTAGACGGGTAGATTCAGAAGTAATGATAGATAGATGGAAGATAGATATGTAGATGATAGATAGATAGACAGATAGATAGAGAGATGATAGACCGATCGATCGATAGTTTTATAGATTGTGTAAAAGATATTAGAGGGGATTAGCAAAATAGTAGACATTATCTACACAAACACGAAGAATTAAAATATCCACAAATGTAAGTATTTAGAAATAATATTTTATACTTAAACAATATTTTTATGCCAAATTTGCATATTTGTAATTGTAAAACAAAGGATACTCCTTCCAAGCTTCTACTCTCTTTATGGTGAGAGATTATGACTAATTTTATCTGAACAACTACACCCTCGGCATAGGCAGGCTAGAGGCTGCCTCATTCGATGTGTTGGAAGTCATGTAATTTTATCTAAGGCTCTGTGCCAAACCTTCCCTACAACAGCCCGTTGAATACATCAGATAAAACTAATCACATACGTCAGAAAGAAGCTCATGTTTAGGTGGAGAAGACGTGGAAGAGCAACAGAGACTATGCACCTGTATAATCCAGCATCTTCCAATTATTGAATTGATGATGGCAGAGGGGTAACTGACCCATTTTCCCAGAGTCTGATGTTATAAGGAGAATTGGTCTTCAGGCAGGAAAGCGGACAGAGGGCCCCTAAGCATGGATGTGCTCACAGGAGAACCTGCAGACCCTGGTAGGAAAACCCTCACTCCCCAGCCTCCCTCTGTACCTGCCCTGTTGCTGGGGCCTATGGTCAGAGGGTCCTGGGGGCCCTCTGCAGAACACATCTCTCCCCCAGGCTCTTGCAGTTTTCCCTTCCTGGTGGACCCAGGGTCCCTTCCTGGGGTGTCCTGAACTCTGGATTGTTCAGGGACAAGAGCCCTTTCCTTGATTTGAATCATTGTTCCACTATTCTAATATTTACAGCTCCTTCAAACTTGTGCTCAGGAAACTTCTGCCTATTAGTCAACCTCCTTGTGTCCATCATCTGTCCACCTCCCTGATGTCACTTCCCTTCAGTCTCTGAGGATTTAACCATGGTTTGCTGCCATTTGTCATAAATTCTGATTATAATTTGCAATGACTAAAGGAACTATATACATGAAACATCACAACCATCATTACCTTAATTTAATCTCCTTCATGTTAATAACATCTGTCCCATCTCAGTACTCAACCCCACAGTCCTACTTGTCATTTTAATTAATTGAAGTAAACCTATTTTCCCTGTCTCTATCTATCTATCTATCTATCCATCAAACATAGTCATTGAAAAACCACCTAGCTAAGAGGGAACAAAATGCATTGTGTTGAGACAGAAATATTTTAATATGATTTTATGAATATTTCTATCCCCCAGGGCATGAGGTCATTCATATGTAATCTGGACCCAGGTCATTAAGGAGCCCAAATCCTATGCAAATCACACGGAGCCCACAGAGTAGAAAGCTGAGATTCTACCCTGACACATCAGCAAGGACATCACCCCACTTTCCTTGGAGTGAGGCGGGCACCTTGTCCTGCTGGAAGGTGCCCCAGGGAAGGAGCCAAGGGACCAGGGATGAGGAGCAAGCTGGGGCAGCTTCAGGGCCCCCATCTTCCCTCTGTCTTCTCCAGAGGTGTCCCCCTCCCACTCCAGCTGGTGTAGTCTGGGCTGAGATGAAGAAGCCAGAAGAGTCAGTGAAGGTTCCTGCAAGGAGATCCTAAGTCAAAGAAAGGTTGCACCATATTGTCCCTGTCACTGCCTCAGCCCAGCACAGCTGCTTCTCCCTCTGGGTTTCTGACACTCAGGATCTGGGTTTTCACTCTGTGTCTCACACAGTAATATGTGGCCAAGTCCTCAGGCCTCAGGCTGCTGGTCTGTAGACAGGCTGTGCTGACAGAGGTGTCCATGGAGAAGACATGTGGTTCTGAGAAGCCCTGGGCACACGTGGGCTTCCAGTGTCCATGTGGATCCCCACCCACTGCAGGCCCTTACCTGATGCCTGCCACACTTGGGTCATGGCAGAGCTGGTGATGGTGAAGCCTAGAGTCTTGTGTTTTAAGCTGTGCTGAGCCGTGCAGCATTGATGAGGCCTAGGGTGACTCTGCTGTAGATTTAGCCAACTAAATTGGGAGTTTCAATAACTGATTAACAACTGGGGACAAGAGTATTGATGAGTGGCCCTTTTAGAGTGGTTGTTGGTGTGTGGCTCTGGCCTGGTCTATTTGTATGTCTTAGAATGAATCATGTGTCTAATTAATGGATAAACTGTGATGGACACTAGACTAAGGGGAATAACTCTTACCATGTGATCAGTTAGTTGTCTCTGCCAGATACCAATGCCCCTTCTATGGGGCCCTCAAGGGAGAGACTATGCCCTGCACAGTGGGTGGTCCCTTGGGTGTTGCTTGAGTGGAGGAAGAGCAAACTCTGTGTAAAGAGTCATTGCATTGAAGGTTTGTGTTGCTGCAGTCTAATCTCTAAAAGGCAGATGTCTAAGATTCTTCTAAATGCCTTTGATATTGCTGCTACTGCCTATGTTCCTGATGCCAAAAAATCCTGATCTTCAGGGTCAAGGGCAAAGCACACTTGGCTCCACAGGGGGACAGAAAGGGATTAATTCAATATCGTCATGGGGGAAACTCCAAACCTTGATAATGTTGATTTGTGCTCCCTGGAAGGAAAATCTTAGAGATACAATTGAGGGAGAGAGAAACCCTCAATATTTTGAGTAACAGAAGGAAGAAGAGAAAGGAGGAAGCCGATGAGCTCCCTATATCTCTACCACAAAAAAGGATCCCAATCCATTGTTAAAGGACAAGGCACCCACAGCAATCCAGTGGGATACCCAGACATATAGTTGCACTAAGGTCATGGAGAGAACCCTAATCCTGGTGAGACTGGTTTGTGGCTCTCTGGAAGAAGAAGATCATAAACAAGAACAAGGTGGGGAGTAAGGCCCCCTCACCCCTGAGAGCAACTAGGAACCAGGATAAAAACAGAGAAAGAAAGAAAAGAAACCTGGATGTATTTTTATGTCTACCTAAGTCGCACTCTGCATTTTGTGCATTTGAGAAGATTTCAACCCATTAAAATGAGTCAATTCCGAGACATCCCTGGAAGGCAGAGTCAGTAATCTGGAAATGTTCCCTGGGAAAACTCTTAGATGGAGAGGAAGGCCCTGATGCTGATGGGAAACCAGCCATTAATTGTCCATCTGCACCTGCTCCTCAGGCTGGTTCCATCTACTTAGTGGGTCCTGAGCGCCCCCTGGTGGTCCAGAGTGCCCTCTGCAGCCCAGCCCCTCCTGTCTCCCTGCAGAAAGGTTTGTTTCTGGGCTCACACTGACTTCCCCTCACTCTGTGAATTGCACAGTAATACACGGCCGTGTCCTGGGTCTTAACTGTTCATTTGCAGATACGGCACGTTCTTGGCATTGTCTCTGGAGATGGTGAACTGTCCCTTAACAGAGTCAACATCATTAGTGCCACTTCCATCAGTATTAACTCGACCAACCCAGTTCTCTTCCTTGGAGCCTAGTGGACCCAGTACACCCAGTAGCTGCTGAAGGTGAATCCAGAGGCTGCACAGGAGTCTCAGAGACCACCAGGCTGCACCAAGCCTCCCCCAGACTCCACCAGCTGCACCTCACACTGGAACCCTGCAAACACAAAGACATCCTGGTCAGGAGACTGTCACATCCACTGATTCTCTCACTCATATCCTATCATGTACTCAATGTCTCTTGTTCTCCATAAATTATCTCCTAAAATAGCAACAAGGAAAAGGCACGTGTGCACTTGGAGCTGCTGTTTGCTGCTAGCTTGTCCTCTGAGCTGTGCTGTTCTGTGCTGCACTGTAGAGAGCTACAGGTCTCTCTCGTAGAGTCAGCCAGCCTAGGTCAGAAGTTTCCAGAATTAATTAGCATTAAGGGACAGGGTGTGGGAGTGTGTCCCTCACCAAAGTGGCAGTTGGTATGACTGTCAGCCAAAACTTACTGTTATGTCTTAGAATGAATTGTGTGTGTTGTCTCCAGGCTAATCTGTTACTGACACTGGGCTCGAGCAATGAATTCCACACTCTGACAGGTGCTTGTGGATGTTAAATAAGCATCCCCTCTTTCCCATGCTCTGTAGAGTGCTCAGAAGAAAGATGATGCCCTGTGACCTGTGTGGTCATGGTGGGGTCACGTATGGGGACTCAGAGGAGAAGGTGTAGGTTTCTAAAGTCCAGATGTTATAAGCAGATGGCACTAGGACCCTTCAAAATGCCCTTGATGCCTGATCCTCAGGGGTGTGGACAAGCCCCCTCAGATCCCTGCGGGACAGCCATGGGGATAACTCAACCACTGTCATGAGGGAGGCCCCAACCCTGGTGTAGTGATTGAGACTCTTTGGAGGATGGAATTTAGAAATAAGAGCAAGGTCAAGAGGACACCATGAAGCATATCCAGTAACCACCTAAAATGAAAAGAAAAAAGAAAGGAAGAAAACTGGATACTGGCAGAAAAAATATTAAAAGAAAAAAAAACTGAACGGAAATCCACAATTTGAACCAAATTTGAATCCCAAATTTACTAAAAGGATTCATACCATAAAGATAAGAGGGTGCAGATTGGCTTTGTGCCTCTTCTACACGGGATCTGAACTAACTTAATCCTTCCTGAAAGGTAACAAATGACAAGCCTTCAAGGTGTGATCACTAATGAGGCTCCAACTACAATTATATGTGGGGATCCCACAAAATCTAAGCCATGTGCCCCCTATACCCTTAGGGGAGTTTCCAGATGTAAAATGGAAGACAAGCAGGTGTGCTTCCCCTGAACCATTGGACTTGCCTAAATCCCTCATGTTGCTATCACCCAATGCCTTAAAACATCCTATAATCAGTATGGCTATTCTGACATGATGAGTAATGACTTTAATTTAATTTTCCTTTGCACTTACAAATTGACTTGACAAAATATGGGCCTTGGGTCTTACTGCATTATAAGTAGTTTACTCAGCCCAATGTAAACTGAAAAATGACTTTCAAGGATCAACATCCATTTTACAAGAAATGTTTATGAAAGGGGAGATTATCCCCCTGCTTCTCCCTTTATAGACCATCTCAGGCTGTTATTAAATTTGGAAAGAACGATTTGTGTCTCATTCATCTTACTGCAACCTACTACTGTGGTCCTATGTATTAAGGCCCCACATCGATTTGTGTTGAAATACTGACTCTATTCCATTAGCAACTGCCAAATACTTTACCAGTATAGATTTAGTTCACGGGTTCTATTCCATGCCCCATCAACATCCTATCAACCTCAGTTTCAAAAAGTTAATGAAAAGCAAACCCATCTCTATTAGAAAATATAAAATATAAGCACCCATGGTCTGGTTGAGACTTACACTATTATCCTTAAAGAATTATCACGAGAAAATTGATATCATCTTCAATAAATTAATATTGAAATTTGTGATGTTGTGAAGATTAAATTTTTTGTTGACGTGTCTTCACCTTCTTGTATTTGTACTTTCTCATGACAAGTAAATACAGTCATATTATTTTATGTTGTTAACTTTGTGCAGTTATGACAGATGTCCTGTTCTATACACAGGGCAACTCCTCTAACAGGTCCTGCCGGTGGCAGCTGCCCCACAAGTGACCTTCTCCACCTCATTCTCCTCTACCTGTGATGATGGCTGGATCATGGAACAGCCTTTTCCTCCTCTCATAACAAGCCCCCCCCGGGAGACGTGAGGTTGACTTCTTTACAATTTCTTTCAGTGAGAATTCTCACCATGTCAGGCCAAGTGCATTCTCCATTGTTCTTGGATGGATGGTTGTGCCCATGCACAAGCCCTTGAGTACTCAGTCACAAGTATCCTGTTGTCCCCCAGGCAGGACACTGAACTTCTTTGTCAGAATGTCCATATTACACATCCACGTGCCAATTGGTCACCATCCTGGAGTCACATGAGGAATACCCACAGCATCCTGCACAAAGATGACTCTACTTCATGAAATTCACCAAGACCTGCTGGCATCTCTCATGTCATATATATAAATGAAATGTGTTTTACGTGTGAAAAAAAACTGAAGGGGAAAGAAAAGATTGCAAGCAGCAAAATAGAACAAAACCCCCTGAAAAATTCATAATGAAGTTTGGCCCTCAGGTGTCCTCTTCTGTCCCTCCGAACCCGTGACACTCAATGAGGCACCATCACCCATGACCCTGGTTCTGAGGCCATCACATCTGCAGAGCTTGTGGAAGACAGCAGAGCCTCACACATAGTTAATCTAGGATTTCCTACTTGAAATGAGGACACATGTGTCTCCAGTCAGACATGGGAGTTCCTCAAGGACAGAAATATCTCCACGAGGTGAGAGATTTGCCTCATTTTCCACATGAACTGCCCATGATGGAGGAAGATAAATCTGGAAGAAATGTTTTATACATCACATGTAGTTTAGACCCAAATCCCTGTACAATAAATGAAATGTGTTCCTTCCTTATAATGATGGCACAACATGAAAAATGATTGATTTTGTCATCAGGGATGGAGGGAATATATATGATAGGAGAGCCACGGAGAGCAGTGGAGGGAGGACCAGGGAGCTCCTGGACATGGTCATCTGGGGCAGTCACTTCATGCAGCAGTGAGTCAGCTCCAGGGTGTTGTGTCCTCAAGCTGGAGCCACAAGGACACAGTCCACAGAGACCTGGATGTCACCCCACAGAGCACATAGCACACAGGGTGTCCATCCTCAGCTCTTCCCAAAATCACAGGTCAGGGAGGTGACACTGTGACATTTTGAGCAGAACAAGATCACTTCTACATCCACCTTCCATTTTGACCAAACAATCATTATATCCAACTACTAATGTGAACTTGCATTCCCCAGAGGAGTCCATGCACAAAGGACAGAGAGAGGGTTCAGGTCAATGGATACTGAGAAAGTCCCATCAGCCTTTCCCAGGTGCTGTAGGAGCCAAAGCTGGAGCCACACCTGAGCTCCAGGTGAGACTCTGCCCCCAGGATTTAGAACACAGGAACCACATCCTCCATTTGGGAAGTAGAAGGAGGAAAGGGAGAGATGAGAACACAGCCCAGGGAGGAGAGAATGGACTAGCAGAGAAAGAGGGAACCAGGTCAGTTCTGAGTCTGACATGCATAGTTGCACCTGAGGAGGAGGGTCAGACATGAGGTATATTAGATTTATAGTTCACTGACCATGGTGCAGACTCTCTTGGCTATAACCTGACACCCAGAGACCATTCTATTCAGAGAATGCCACTGAGGTCTCTGTTCTGAGTCCGAATGGAAAAGAATGACCAGGTACCCTGAGCTCTCTCAGGACTCTGATCCTGGTGACCACTGACAGAGTCATTTCTGCCCCCACAGGTGACAATCTGCCCTTAGGCAGGTGATAATGTTTTTCTCATATTACAACAAACTTTTCTGAATGAGAGATAAGTAGTAAGCACAAAAACATGAATCCAGAGAGGTTCCCTGAGAAACTGTGAGAAGTGGAAGCCCCAGACCCTGACAGGACACCAGCCCTGAAAGTTCTCTGCACCTGCTCCTGGGGCTGACTCTGTGCTTGGTGTCCTGAGCGGCCCCTGGTGTCCTGAGCGCTCCCTGCAGCCCAGACCCTCCTGTCTCCTTGCAGGAGGTTTGCATCTGGACTCACTGACTGTCATCGGGTGATTGAAACCACACGAGCCCCTCATGTCAGTGGAACGCCTCACCCTGCTCCCACCACTGAACCTAAACTAAAACCCTGAGCAAACCCCCCTTCTTGGCTCTGTCAATGCATTTCTGACTTGCTGAAAGGCCTGCCCTGCTCTTCCTAGATGTTTCAACCAAATTTGTAATAAATGTTTCATATTCCCTTGGTGTGTGTGTTTGTCATCAGAATGGATATTTACTCCAAGTTCTGCTGGGTGTCCCTTTGCCTTTGCAGGGCATCAACTGTTGTTGGAACCATGAGCCTGGTGACAAGTCAGTGACCACCACCAGGGTCTTCCTTCTCTTGCTTTTGATTCATACTTCCTCTGCTGTCTGATGTCCAGTCTGCACTTTAGGCTGACACTTGCTGGGTGGTTGTTCACTGAGCTGGGATGTGCAGAGCTGAACTGTTGAGTCCAACAGAGCCACTTTTATGGAAATGGCAGAATTACATCAGAAGTTTTGGTAATAAACTGGTATTTAGACACAAGAATGTCTGTAAGAGACTCTCTGACTTTTATCCATGTGAGAGTGTTTCCTTCTATTACAACAGACTTTTCTAATTCGGAAAATAAAGAGGTAAGCAAAGAATCACGAATCCAGAGAGGTTGTCCTGAGGAAACTGTTACATGAAGAGAAAACCGGCCCTCAACCTCCATCTGCACCTGCCTCTGTGATTGTCCTTGAGTGCAGGGGACCTGAGCGCCCCCTGGTGTCCTGAGCCCCTCCTGCAGGGAGGTTTGTGTCTGGGTTCACACTCACTTCCCATCACTGTGTCTCTCGCGCAGTAATACATGGCCGTGTCCTCGGTTCTCAGGCTGTTCATTTGCAGATATATCGTGTTCTTGGAGTTGTCTGTGGAGATGGTGAACCGGCCCTTCACGGAGTCAGCGTAGTATGTGCTACTACCATCATACTCAAAACCTGAGACCCACTGCAGGCCCTTCCCTGGAGCCTGGCAGACCCAGCTCATGCCAGAGCTACTAAAGGTGAATCCAGAGGCTACACAGGAGAGTCTCAGAGACCCCCCAGGCTGCACCAAGCCTCCCCCAGACTCCACCAGCTGCACCTCACACTGGACACCTGCAAACACAAAGACATCCAGGTCAGGAGACTGTCACATCCACTGATTCTCTCACTCATATCCTCTCATATACTCAATGTCTCTTGTTCTCCATAAATTACCTCCTAAAACAGCAACAAGGAAAACCCAGCTCAGCCCAAACTCCATGGTTCAGTCCTGATCACCGAATGGGAACACCTGGGAATCCCGGGGCTGGGGCTCCTCTCCCACAGCTGCAGGGTCAGGGCTGGGCTGGTTTTCATGAGCAGGGGGAGGGCCCTATTTGCATGTCCTCTGACTATATAGCAATCTCTGGGGCTGGACACCAACATAAAGAGCAGAGTCCCAGAGTGGGATGTGCCCGAGGGCACATATCTGGTGAGAATTAGCTCCACTATCAGGGTCCGTGCTCCTCTATATTTGACTTGACTGCCCCCACGAACCAACTCCATGACAGTGTAGAGCATGCCTAGTGATGTTTGGAGAACGCCCTTATTGTAAAGAGAAAATGTGTGAATCTTATGCATTCTACTATTTACCTAGAATGCATAGTGAGGCAATACAGATGCATTTTAAGAAGTTCCTGAAATTTCATGTTATCATCTACCTAAATTTTTTTCCAACCAATGATACATTTATTTCGTTGAAATAACTGCAATGATGAATAATTGACATATAAAAAACTTCTCAGTACAACAGTATGCAGGCATTATCTAAATGTGTAGGCATTTTGTGGACCTGGAAGCAAGGAGCACGGTAGGAACATCCCCACCTACTTTCCCTCTAACTGGCATCCTTCCCAGTGACCCACTTGAGGAACTCTGGTGCAGCCCAGCTCATTTAGGGTCTCATGTAAGAGACTAGCTGACGAGGAAAGAACTACCTTCCTGGCAGGAACAACGGACCCTATCAGTAGGATGAGGTTGTGATTTCACAATGAGGAGGAAGAATATGTTTAAATCCTGGTAAATCCACTAGAACGTCTTTGGAACTGCTCGATTTTGAAGACCGCGGGCAAGGGCAAACCTGAACACACAATTGGGGAATGATAACTAAATACACTGGTGTGTGAACACAGCAACAGCAAAATGCAAGTATATATGGTCACCCACCTGGCATTTAATGAAATGGCCACATGCCACGCTCCTCAGGATAGAAAACTAAAATCGCCCCTTATTCCTCCTCTCTGTCCCCTACCAACTGCCAATCCACCAGAAGCTCCAATCTTTCCTTATCTCAAAATAGATCCCAAATTTATTTCAAACTAGATGTCAGTTCTGTACTACTACATGATCTGTCCTTACCCAGACTTCAGCATCTCCACACACGTCACTCCCCTGTGGAAGTATTCCACTACATCTTCATCATGACACACTCAGGAGAAAGACACCTGACCTCCCCTCCATCCCCTTCAGTCCCAGACCCCAGTGTGTCCCTCTCCTGAGGCTGCAGATGCTGAGCTATGTGAGCAGCTGGGTGGAGTGAGGGGGTGGATGTTCTCTTCTTCATGGGGTGAATGAGCATGAGGGTCTGGAGACAAAGATGCACCTGGAAAGAGCCCACAGGCTGCAGGTCTTGTCAGAGTGGATTCTGTGTAAATGCTGATATTGGTGCCCTTGTCCCTGAGTGGGCTCTGCTTCCTGACCTTCAAGATGAGCAAAAGGACTGAAGTGTTGAGACAATTCTTTTCTGTCACTGGGACTTGGAGATACTGAGAAGTCTTGAGAGAGAGACAGGGAGCTAATGGAGAGGCTGTGGGCTTTCAACAATCACAGGGTCGACTTAAACATCATCTCTCTACATAGACATCAAGGGAAAATGTTAAAGAAGATAAAATAGTAGAATAATGAGTTAAATAAATTAAAGTCACTATACCTGAGATCAGTAAAATGCTCTCATTTAAGGGTAATTTGCTCATCTATGGAATGGAGAAAAATGTACATCTAAATTCACGGAGTTATTGTCATGATTACATAAGTTAAAGTAATCCTAGTCCCTGGTCCTTGGGAAATTTGATTATTACATATGAGAGTTTATTCTAAAAAGAGAGGTCAGCTCTGTGTTTGCACAGCTTTTAGGAAACTGTTTGTACTGTCTGCATGTCAGGAAGAGGTTATGGAGGACAGAGATAAAAACTCTTGACGGGATTCCAGCCCTGGTTGTCCTGCACGCCCCCTGGTGGTGCTGAGTGCACCTTTTGGTTCCAAAGACCCCTGGAGAGAAATACACGCTCTTTTTCCCCTTTCCTCTTTATCTAAAATACAATAATGGACCCTTCCAGCATAAGCATTATATGCCTTCCTGTTCAATGGAAGTCTCTTAGTTATTTCCCATCAACTGACCTCCTCACTCTGCTCCTTGGCTATAAATCCCCAGCTGTCTTTGCTGAAATCAGAGGGGATCCCTATTTCTCTCTCCTACTGCAAAACCCTTTTTGAAAGAGTCTTGAATAAAGCCTTCCTCACTATTTTAGCAAGTGCCAGAAGAACATTTTATTTTTAAAAGGGAGAGAAAAAATGAAAGAATGTTGAACTGTCAAAATTCTCCTGGCAGGACACAGGCTGATAGAAGTTCTCAGATTCTAACATCTGCCACCCTTCAGGAGTAAGGAAGGTTAGAGCCAAGGTTAGAACAACAGGTTGAGAGGCTGGAGTCTGAGCCACAGAAGATTGTCTCCAGACCTTGAAACAATGCAGTTTTCCTGGATGGATGTCAAAGTTGATTCAGGCTGGTGATTCCTTTCTAAATCCACTTTGATGTCTTTTGGAATGGAAATGCCTGTAACTTTATCATATGCCTGTTTGTAGTGGTATTTTAGAAGATAATGTGTTTTCTAGCAGCACAGATCTACAGATGGAGGGGACTATTCCCCAGCATGGATAATATCCAATTCTAACCCATATCTGATTTAGATGATTAGATTTAACAGTTTTGTGATGATGGTGTCTATGTAGATTTTGGGATTGAGTTAATGCTTTAAAGGATGGCATTTTGGGAGATAATGGGATGTCTTAAACATAATTGGACAGTTGCATGGATATGATTCTTTGAGGGCTGAGGGCAGACTGTGGGATTCTGAATCATTCTTTCAATCTGTGAATGTATTTTGTATGGCAAAAGTAACTTTGCCATATTTGATTAATTTAGAGATCCTGAGATCCAAAGATTTTCCAGGATTATTTGGAAATTTAATCACAAGTGTTTATATCAGAGGGAGGTAAAAGAGATTAGACTACAGAATAAGAAGAAAACAGTGCGCTAACTCATGTAAAGTAATTTACTCCTGGCTGTGAAGATGGAGGAACCGACCATGAGCCAGGGGATGCAATGAATGCCGCTCTCGAAGCTGGAAGAGCCAAAAAACAGACTCTTCCTGTACGAGTCCATTCTTGCTTCTATAGCAAAATACCACAGACTGGGTGGCTTATAAACAACAAACATTTATTTCTCACAGTTCTGGAGGCTGGGGGTCCAAGATCAAGGTCCCAGCCTGATCGCCTTCTGGTGCGGGTCCTCTTCCTGGTTCATAGTTGCACCTTCTTGGCGTGTCCTCCCGTAGTGGAAGGGGAAACCCAGCTCTCTGGGGCACCAGTCCCATTCCTGAGGGCTCCACTCTCATGACCTAAGCACCTCACAGTGACCCTGTCTACTACCACCATCATCCTTGGTGGTTAGGCTTCAACATACGAATTTGGGGGGACACACACACCCTGACAAGAGCACTCCCCTGGAGCCTGTGGAGGGAGTGTAGCACTGCCACCACCCAGATTTCAGGCCAGGGAAACGGATTTCAGGCTGTGACCTCCAGACTGGAAGAGAATAAATATGTCTTGATTTAAGCCCAAGATGTGTGTAACGTGACACAGTGACCACAGGAAAGTGACACAGGCTGCCATGTGAGTCTCACATTATCAAGGGTCTCCCCACACTGCTCCATGGTGTGTGATGATGATCAGCCCTGCCCCAGGGACAGGGACACGCTCAGGGCTGTGGTCTGTGAGGATGCCTCTTTCCTGGACTCACCCCTGAGGGAGAGGACAGACAGAACGATGTGCTGACATAGACTCTGCTTGAACCTGGCACACCTGTCCACCCATGACTCTGTTACCATGTGTTCACGATTGTCCTACCAGAATGTCATGTGTGTGATGCTGGGCCAGAGACTGGAAGCATAAATCCATCCTTGACCTTCATATCCTTACTTTCCCCAAACACAATGCCACTTTTCAAAAATAAAGTGAAAGAGAATCTGCGAGGGAGAGCTCTCCGGCCCAGGAATCCCAAATCTGACCCCAACCAAATATTCCCGGATGATCCCTCCACTAGCATTTCCAAAGAACGAATGGATGTATTATCCCCACTGGAAAATGTGAATAAATGATGAGGTTCTTTTGAGGCAAAACCACCTCCCTGGATCTTGCTCAAGGAGGACCAGGAATCTTATAACCCTTTCCTAAAAGTGTAGTGTGCCCATGATAGCATTATGCTTTGTCTCAGATTCCTGGCTCTTTGGTATGAGGAGTCAGGAGAATCATCATCCTGTCATCTCCTCAGCCCAGCACAGCTGCCCTCTCCCTCAGAGGTTCTGACACACTCAGGATGTGGGTTATCACACTGTCTCACACAGTAATACACGCCTGTGTCCTCAGATCTCAGACTGCTCAGCTCCATGTAGGCTGTGCTCGTGGATGTGTCCACAGTTATGGTGACTCTTCCCTGGAACTTCTGTGTGTAGCTTGTGTCATCATATTCGGTGTCAATCCATCCCATCCACTCAGCCCTTGTCCAGGGGCCTGTCGCACCCAGTGCATATAGTAGTCAGTGAAGGTGTATCCAGAAGCCTTGCAGGAGATCTTCGCTGATGCCCCAGGCTTCCTCACCTCAGCCCCAGACTGCAGCCGCTGCACCTGGGAGTGGACACCTGTGGAGAGGAGACAGGAGTGCATGGAATCCCCCTTTACTGCCTCTGGTCTCCTCCTCACCCCAGGGACGGGGGTGCCCCTTAAGTGTAGCTACTACCACCAAGAACAGGATTCTCCAGCTCCAGTCCATGGTGAGGGGCTGTGCTCTTGGGCCTTCTATACGGGAGGGGGTGGTTTTTGGGTGATGCTCTCAGGACACAGACATATCCATATTTACCTTAATCAACCTTACCAAATAGAATTTGCATATTCATGAGGCAGAATATTTCAATGCTCTATATTTGGCTAAACCTGAGCATGAGTAGACAGGAGATACAGCAACCGTGCTCAACAGGAAGAGGAGGGTCCTAGTCCTAATCCTTGCAGTCGGAGGTGTGTCTCCTGACACGTCCAGAACTCTGTGCAGAGCTCCTCCCACTAATGAACAAGCCCCCACAGGACGTGCTCCTCACCGTGAACCCACCTGACCCTGTTGTGGGCTTTGAACTGACTGTCTCATCTTTCAGATCAGAGTACCTGACAAAATTTTGGAACACTGAATTTGTAACACCAACATTGTCATTGAGATTGTCACTAAGATATCTCGGATTCCTAGGAAACTCCTTTTTAATGTGGTTGTCATTTCCTTGTTGTGTTTGGTAAATCCTCCCAATAAAATAAGATACTTAAAGACTCTTCAGCAAGTCTTGCCCAATTCTATTTTAGACTGTTTTTTTCTGAAAAGAGGGCAAACAGGCCTGAGAGGAAAGCTCTTCCCTGTCCTATCTGCACCTACTCCCGAGGCTGGAGTCCTGTGCTGGGTGTGTCCTGAGCACTCCCTGCAGGGAGGGTCCTCTCTGGGCTCACAGGGCATTTATCTCTCAGTGTCTTTAGTCCAGTATTGAATGGAAATGCCCAGGCTTTGGAATGTGCTGCCCAGGACACTGTGGACACCACCAGGTTTGTGAGCCTGGGACTAGGGCTGAGGACAGACATGGACAGAGTCACCCCCTGACCACTCTCGGGCCTGCAGCTGGGGGTCCCCTGAAGACACTACACCTGTTGGAGGGGGGACCACTGAGAAGTTGGAGGAAGAGGAGGCAGCACTGTTGTCAGCTGACTCAGGCGAGGTTGCTCTGCAGGGTCACCTGGTGGACAGAGCAGCAGATGGCAGTTGAACAAGGTCAACACCGTGAGAGATTCCCCTGCTTCCGCAGGACACCTTGCCACCAGGATGGACTAGGGCTCTCTCCACGCTCAAGGCTGGATCCTGCTGGTTGTCTTCCCCTCCTGAGATCCTGCCCTGTAGGCCTCAGGTCCTGCAGCCCACATGGAGACAGACTCACTGCTCAGTCACCCCGTGGAGAGGAGGGTGCTGGCTGTGCCCTTGGAGAACTCAGTGCTCTCTCTGAGGTCCCCTTCCACAACGCCAGGGTCCCCTTCTTCCCATGCAGGAAATGTGCTGAAGGAGCCGGTCAGGGAGCCCGACGTGGACAGGAGGAGGGACTGCTTTGAGAATAGCCCCATCCTCCCTCTACTCACAGGGATTTTTATACATTTATCAAATATCCCCCCAAAATCCAGGGGCTCCAGATTGTCAGGTAACCATTCCAGTCCATTTGCCTTCTCCATCATCTCATGTCTAAAGTACTGATATTCAAAACTTTTGGGACAGCAGTGACATGTAAAAATTGCATTGAGTTCAGAGAAAGCAGGGTCCACTCCACTGCTTCTGGTGATTCAGGACAGCTTTGCTGGCTCACTTAGCTTGAGTGAACACTTCTTCACTGAGACAACTTCACGACCAGGTGTGTTCAGGTGCTGCCGTGGACTTGGATTTATTCAAGTCAACTGATCTTGCAGTTTATTTTTGGGACAAGGTAGACACTTCTGCTGGAAGTTAATCATGCCTGTCATTGTTGAAATAGATCACAGCCCCTAATCTTGCTCCTTTCTGTACTCAGCTGGGTGTCTGTAAGAACACTCTGAACTCAGGGCTCTCTCCTTGAGGGACAACATTGAGAAACAAAGACTCCACTCAGGATCGCAAACTGAGACAGCTAGTGGGGGCCCTCAGCTCACTGATACGCTGATCCAGATCATCGATATGTTGTGTCACTGTGAGGCTGTGAAGATGTGGTCTCACCCCTTGTCTTTCTGTCTGAGAAGGTATAGATTGGAGATTGCAGTGGTGACCTTATATGTAAACTATGTAACAGGATGGCAGCGCTCTTAGACATTGTCATCACTATGACTGGAATTACCTTCTTGGGAGCCTTATCCTGGACAGTTATCACTTTTTTCACGTGTTTTTTTGTAGTTGTTAAGTGGAGTAAGCCGTCAGACTCTATTTTTTGATGTTTGACTGCTGACACTTTAAGGATCATTCCCTCCTCTTCTCCTTCTGCCTACACATGGGAATCTGATGAGGAAGAATGGGTTCTCCCTCCTTTGATGCTGGAGGGACATTGAACCACACAAGACCTCCTGTGAGCAGGACACTAACCCCCTCTCCCATTGATCCACAATAAAAACCCTGAGCTAATTTCCTTTCCTGGACTTAGGAAACCATTTCTGATGTGCTTGAGAGACCTGCCCTGCTCTCAACAGACATCTCAGTAATGGAGGTGATGACATTTTTTATATCCTCTGTGTGTGTTTGTGACATTATCAGCCTGGACATCCACACTGCATTTTGGTGGGGCTTCCTCTGCTTTGCATGTTGTCAGCTGCTGTTGTTGCCATGAGTGTAGTGCCAGCTCAGTGACCAGCACTGTGGACCCGTCTTCTCTTGCGTTGGATTCATAAGGCCTCCTTTGCCTGCTGTCCAGCCTGCCCTTTAGGATGACACTTACTGGCTGGTTGTATCTCAGCTGTGCTATGCAGAGCTGCATTGTTGGGTCCAACAGAGCCTCTTTTGTAGACTTAGCTGACGTACTTCAGAAATGTTGATAATTCATTGGCATTTAGAGACAGGAGTGTCTGTAGGTGACTCTCTGCCTTTTGTGCACGTGAGAATGTTTTCCTCTGCTTACAACAAAAGTTTATAATTCAGAGACCTAAGAGGTAAGCACAGAATCATGAGGCCAGAGAGGTTCCCCAGGGGAAACTGCTATATGGAGAGGAAGCCCCAGAACTTTGCAGGAAACCAGCCCTTAACCTCCATTTGCACCTGCCCCTGTGAGATACCTTTTGTTTGGGGGCCCTGAGCGCCCCCTATGGCCCACCTTTCAGCCCCTTCACAGAGGTTTGTGTCTGGGCTCACACTGGGTTTGGATCACAGTGCCTTGAGCACAGTAATAGATGCCTGCATCCTCAGCCGTTACGCTGCTCAGCTGGAAGCACACTTGGTTCTTGGTTGTGTCCCTGGAGATGCTGACTCGAGACTGGAGCTGGGGGCTGTACTGAGTGTTCCCCTTAGCCCAGATCACACTGACCCACTCCAGCCCCTTCCCTGGGCGAAGGCGAAACCACCACATGGAATGTTCTGAAACTGAGAGTGTGTAGGAGGCACAGGTGAGGCTGAGTGTCCCCGAGGAGACCACCACTCCCTCTCCCCATTGCACGAGAGAGTCCTCAGCCTGGACGCCTATGGAAAGTGAACAACAGTGAGCCACATGCACTCATGACCTCAACCCATCACCCCATTTCCGAGACTCACGAGTCACTCACCATGGAGAGCAGCCAGTAGGCAGAGGATGACCAGCAGAGTGGCCATGTCTGTCTGGATGGGTCAGTATTTCCAGAGACACAAGCCCAGAGTGAGGAACAGAGTCACACTTCTTCACTGGTGCCTGGATTTCTCCTTGAAGCTGGGTCTATTTGCATGGGAGGAGCTGCAGAGGCATAAGTTGAAGGGTCATGTGGGTGGGAGGTCGCTGTCTCCAGGGCTCTCCTGGGGAGGGGTCAGTCTTATTGAAAGGGAGGAACCTCTGGGAAAATAGGAAGATGTGGATGCAAATGTGCCTCAGGTCTGTGGCGTTCTTCCCAGGAGCCCCTACCCTAGATGTCTCGTAGTAGTTCTCCATCCAGTGACCCCTTCAGTCTGCTCCTCACCTTTAAATCCCTATGTTTCCTGCTGTGTTCAGACGTGAGCCTGATCTTTCTCCCCTACTGCAGTACCCATATTGCAATAGTATTGAATAAAGTCTGCTTGACCATTTTAACATGTGTCAGAATAAGTTTTCTTTAACACAATTGAGTGCTTAAGGGAAAGACTACAACCTGTGCATTGGGCAAGTTTGTGAGGTGGTCGCCTGAGCAGAGGAAGATCGATCTCTCATTGAAGAGCAGTCACTACTTGAAGATTTGGATTGCTGAGATCCACACTCCTACAGGAAGATGGATCACTGGCACCTTTCTTTACCTCTGCTGCTGCTGTTGCCAAAAAATACAGCTTTCTCCAGGATTGTAGGTCAAAGAACATATGGCCTTCCTGTGGGGGAGCCCAATGCTCATTCAGCTGTGTTAATGGAGAGGCCCTGACACCAATAATAGGAATTTGAGGACACGGAAGAGGAAGATGCCCTTCAACACTTGCAATTTTCTTATTAACTACAAAAACATGAGCATCTCGGGTTGATTTGATATTTGGAATGTTTTGTGGTTAGTTCTTTAAGTAAGCAATCCAATTGATTGATATTGTAGAGGCTATGAGTGAGTATAAAGGCAGAAAATGGTTATTTAAAGTGATGTACTAAGGGTAATACTCAATTCAAATATACATTCTCTGCACTTTATCCAGCTTCTTAAGTAGAACACGTAGGTCGTTTGCCTTCAGTATATTTTAATATGTGTATTTACAATACACATGTGTATTTACAATGTGTATTTAATATGTATATTTACATCTGTGGATCCTTCTCTTTGTCTTATGTCTAATCTGTTCAATCACTTTGAGATTCATAGATACTTGACTGTGTGTATGATCTGTATATATACTATAGGAATTGGTGACATTAGGGGTGACCAGCACACCCACACTTCTCCCTGACAATTGTCTGACTCCAGCCACCCATGGGACTTTCCACTGTGTTGTGATGTAGCTGATGGGGCTGTCTGGACATCATTTGGAAAAAGGTGTCAGAGGTGTCCTGGGGTCAGCAGATGACTGTGTCCCCACATGACCCAGTCCTGTCCTGAAGCAGTGCCTGCATGACCTGTAATTGTGTGCATGCCACATGGGCTCAGCAGGGAAGATTAGGCTGGCTTCATGCCAGCTGTGTCTAAACTGCCCTTGTGTGTCCATGGTTGGATGGACACATGAGATGGAGGTTAGAGATGAAGTAAAATTGGGTGCATTGATGGCTAAATATTTATTGTGCCTCCCTCTACAGCTGACAATGAAGAGAATGATGGGAAAAGTGTTCTGGACTCTGATTTCTTGGATCTAGGTACAACATTTGTGTGAATTTACACAGTAGAAGACAAAGGGCAATTATGGTTCAGGCTTCTTAGGGATGCTAGGAGAACAGCAGAGGGTGGCAGGGCCAGGACCCTGTCAGCCGGTTCTCATTATCCACATAGATTCTCCATGTGGAAGCTGAGAGACACGTCTTAGGATACACCCACCGGGATGTTTCAGAGACCCCACCAAGAACAGAATCCAGCAGGGCTGTAATAGGATTTCATCTCTGTGCTTGTATGTCTGCCTGCCCCACAGGGAAACCTAAAAACTGTGTCCAGTGCTGGGTTGGGCTTATTCTGCAGCCAGGAGATTCAGGGACCACTACAGAAGGGTATGAATGCTGAACATCAGTGTCCACCCATGTGTTGAAGTAGAAGGCTAATCTGCCCCAGGAGGGCAGAGAACCCTGTGGGGCCAAGGTCCTCAAGGAGGTGCTGATCATAACCACCTGTTACATGTGCCTGGACTGCGCTAGTGTTTGCAGGGCTACCTTCCCCAATCCAAGGAGCATGAGAATCCTCACGATGTTATCTACATCAAGAAGGAAAATGGGTTATACTGGAAATTGGTGAAGGAAAAGAGAGGTCACATCTTATCTGCAGAGAAAGTTATTTCCTCCTTTGCTTCTTACAGTGTGAATGTGAGAAATTAGAGTCAAAAAGAATAAAGCAACAAGTGTCCCTGAGGGCAACTGAGATCGAGGAGAGGAGAGGGAACCCCTGATCCAACAGGAAACCTCCCCATTCCCTGTAAGCGCCTGTTCCTCAGCTGAGCTTCAGTGCTGGGTGAGTCCTGAGCACCCCCTGGTGGTCCTGTGCACCCCTTGCTGTCCGGAGCACCCCCTGCAGCCCAGCTCCTCCTGTGTCCCTGCAGGGAGGTTTGTGTCTGGGCTCACACTGACTACCCATCACTGTGTCTCTTGCACAGTAATACATGGCCGTGTCCTTGGTTCTCAGGCAGTTCATTTGCAGGTTCTTGGCATCGTCTCAGGAGATGGTTAATCAGCCCTTCACATGGTCGGCATAGTTGTGCTACTTCCATCTGTATTAATTCGACCAACACAGTCCAGCCCCTTCCCTGGAGCCTGGTGGACCCAGTGCATCCAGTAGATATAAAATGATTAACAAATTGAGGTGAAACAGGAAATAGACTAATCCACAAAAAGTTGGATAATTCAACACTTCAGTCACTGTGACTGATGGAACTAGTAAAGAGAAAGTCAGTGAAGATATAAATGACCTGAGTAACACTATCAACCTACTTGACTACCCGCTGTTTAGAGAATATTCAACTGGAAGACAGCAGAATACACACACTGTCACCAACCAGAGGAGATTAGAGAAATTTGATGGCTAAAAGCAATGTGGTGTCCTGGGCAGGTTCTTGGAACAACAACAAAAAAGTAGATAAATGGTAAATTTTGGTAAAATTTGATTAAATCTGGAATTTGGGAAGTAGAAGTGCACCAGTGTAAATGTATAAGGACAATGTGGTATGTTTATGTAAGACATTAACATTAGTCCCTATGGTGGGCTGCTGTCCTTGGCCAGACTGGATTAAATTGGTGCTCTAGTGGGTGGTGCAGACCCACTAGAGGAGAGGAGATGCCAGGGGGCAAACTCCAGTGGTATCCACCAGTGTCTGTGTCAGCATGCCCACACCAGGTCACAACAATGGTCATTGCCAATGTCCCAGTCCCTCGAGAGGTCTCACCTCCCACCGAGATGCACCCAGAGCCTACAGGTGAGTCTCTTTTCACCAAAGAACTGTGTGCCTTTCTTTGTGGTGATTTTGGGTTGCTTTCTGAAACAGGTGAATTTGTGCATTTGTCCTTTAAGAGCTGGCTTTAATTTCATTGTGCCCCAGCTTTTCTGGGGGTATGCCCCTTTGTTGTTAGCAAAGCCAGATATTATGACACTCATCTCAGTTGTGCTGGGACCAGAAAATGCCTATAGAGGCAATGCTCCCTGGCTCAGGTCTCTGTCTCCTCCAGGGATAGCTGTGTAACTTTGGATTGCTCCCGGGCAGCTGTGAAGTGTTGTGGATTATGAAGGTGGTATTTTTCCTCTCCAAAATGTAATTTCTGCCTCTTCCACCTATGTTAGTTAGGAGTGTTGTTTGTTGCAGGGGTTCCTCTTATCCAGTTTCCAGTTCTCTCTGAGGGGTATTTTTTCCAAGATTAGTTGTAAATGTGCCGTGCCCCTGGGAGGAGGTGAGTTCAGAGTCTGCCTATGCCGCCATCTTGACATCTCTCTGAGAGGGTTAAGCATTTAAATGAGATGCATTTGAAATTGACAACTAGTAACACATGAAGGGGAATTAACCATCATGGCCAGAGAAAGAATTGAAGACACAGGAGGGTTTCATGAGTAGGAGATGGGGGAGTTCTACCTGACAGCTTGTTTCCCCTGTAAAGAGTTCAGATAATAAACTAATAACAGAGTGTAAGCTACAGCAGGAGGAGGCCACATGTTTTAGGAGAGTGGAGAGTCTGTCTCTGAGTTATTGTGAGAATAGAAGCATGAACTCTACAGAGAAGCACAGCGGTGCTCCTGGGTTTTATGTAGTTCAGTTGACTTGGGTGTGATGAATCTGTAGGACATTCACCTCCCCCATTTTTGTTGTTATTCTCTAGACTCTTCTGGAAGACCACTCTCAAATGTTGGGAATATAGATGAAACTCAATCACAACTAGGAAATTTTCGGTGAAGATGTAGGTAAAGATTTGGGAGTAATTAAGTTTACTTACAGAAATTCAGTTATTGAAAATCTTGATGTTCACCTCTAATACAGAATAACAGAATATAAATGAAATCATTAATGGTACAAAGAGCATAATTTTTCCTTAGCCATTGATTACAAAACAAATGAAGAATTCAAGTAACCTCCCATTATTGGAGCTGCACAATCTAATTTCATACGAACTACCAATCAGCCTCATTGATGTGGTCTCATTTTCCCATCAGGGATCTGTTTCTCCATGAACATGTGACATGGTTCCAGTCAGGGGGACAGGAGAGAGTCTCTGTGGGGCATTCCTGGTTCTTCAGAAGTTAATTTCAGGTGAGCCATCTCCTCCCACCCCCAGTTCATTTTCATGCCCACATGTGACCCTGGGGATGCTGTCACCATGTCCATACTTGATGGGAGTCACCTGCAACATGAAGCTAACTCGGTGGGTGTGTCAGTGTGCAAAATTGGGCAAAAAATCTCCCTGGTACATGAGTGGTTGAATTAAGCAAGCCTGGGCCCACACACCTCCAGGATTCTTGTTTCTTATGTTGTGCTTTGCATTGTTGTTTAATCACTTCTATTTGTCTTTCTTCTGAACTAGCCACACATAATAATCTGTTAATTAAGATAAATAATTGATTAGAAAATTAACCCAAGTTTCACGTGAGGTCACTATTAGTGTGTGGTTCATAGAGAGACAGGCAGGACACAAGGCTGAATACCAGGACTGTGCTCAGCATTGTTTATCTTCATTAGGGAAAATTCTGTAAACCCTATAGATTTATTAGAAACTCTCATTAAGAACCTTGACCTAATGTTTTTTGTTGATGGATCATATCTCAATATTAACCAGACATTATGAATAGCAATTGCTATCACTAATGTAAACTTTCCTTCAGAATGTGTTCTTCTATCTGGTATAAAAGAAGCCCAGATGACAGCAGTTACTGCACGTACTAGAGCTTCCAATTATCCAAAGAACAGAGAATAACACTTGGGTTTTAGGAGTAGTGTATGAATTTGGGATGCTTTGCAAACAAAGTGGGTTCTCATACCTGCTGGAAACCCCACAAAATGAATAAGTTAAGGGAATTTTAGAAGCACTCCCACATCCTGGAGACTTGGCCAGTATGAAGGTGGAAGTCAGTTCAAAATTGATAAAGTGAAAGCTAAGAAAAAGTTGTACCAGATCATTATAGTAAACAAGCAGCCTTAACCTAGGTTAAAATCCTGTCTGAGCACTCAAAGGACAAATCTGCAGAGGGGTTCAAAGAAGTCATAAAACATCAATGTTTGGCCCATGATTTTAAGTAAAATGAATGGAAAACATCCAGCTGTCTATTTCACTCGGATGATCTTCAGTCTCACAGTTGCTTGGTGGCACCAGATGTTTTCAGGTGACTATTAGTTCAATTTCCCTATTAAACAATACAACATGCTATGGACAAATTGGGACCTTTCTTACATGAAAGCTTGTGGGGAGACTTTAAAAAGACAGCTGAGGCGATTTCCTGGTTGTGAAACCATCAGTAGCACATTCCTGCAAAAATGGTAAAGGTGGAACATGGCCAGAGCCTAGTCCTCCAGGGCCCTCTGAACACATTTGGGTGGATTTTATCCAGCTTCCACCCTCCATGGGATTTGAATATGTTTTCTTTATTGTATGTGTATTTCCTCAATGTCTTGAAGTAGTCCCTTGAGAAGAGCCTACAGCCCTTTCAGTTGATGAAAAGCTGCTTGATTCTGTGTTTTCAACCTGTGCTGGACCCAGCTTTCTACCAAGTGATTGAGGTGCTTACCTTACAGAGATCATCATAACAACTCTGTAGGGTGTTACTGTGACTCAGATACCACAGTGCCGTCACTGTCCACAGTCTTCTGGAAAGGCTGAAGAAATAGAATCCTTAAATCAAGATTATCAAAACTTTAAGAAACCCTTGAACTCCCTGTCCAAAGTTTCTCCCACTAGCACTTATGGCACATGGTCATCCCCCTCAAGAACACATCAGTCGTCACCCTATGACTTGCAAACTGGAAGGACCATGTATTTAGAGATATTTTCTCCAATAATGGCCTATTGAATTGTCTTCTGACATGGATAAGTAGTGTAAAAGACTTATATTTTATCCTGTATACATAAGGGTGCAATCCCTGATCATCAATGTCCACCCAAGTGGCTAATGAGGGAGAGCACAGACTGTAGTAGGGAGAGCAAGGAATCCCCTGGGGCAGGTGTCCTAGGGGGACACAGGGATTCAGTGTGTGCCCGTCTGAGGGCAGAGAACATGAGCTCAGCAGGCAGAGTGCCCGGACTGTGCTGGTGATTCTCAGGGATAATGAGACTCCTCAGTGTGTTGTCTTTCTCAAGACAGAAAATCAGGACTTGTAGGAAGAGGATTGGTCCCTGGTCACTGCTGATATCTCATCTGCAATAGACAATGTTCTTCCTCACTTGTTGACTGCGCTGAGATAAGAGAAATTAGAACTAGAAGGCAAACATGCCCACATGTTTGTTGGACCACACCTCTGCCACTGGTAGTGTGGGGAGAGCTGGTAAGAGGGAGCTGGGCTCCAGCCCCATGGAGCTCAGGGCCTAGGACACATTAAGCGAGAAATTAGAAGTAGAAGGCAGAGGACAATGTTGGGGTTAGTTTCGACTTCCACCAGAGTAAATGAGGAAAAAGATGGTATAATATTGTATGGAAGACAGAGACCCTGCAGAGCAGAGGTCCTGGGGAGGCTGATCATAACCCCATGGGGTCAATGGGTGCTTGTTTGAAGGTCCAATATGAGGAAAGTGTGAGCACATGGGGGCTAGAGAGCCTGAGCTCAGTGTACAGGGTGCATGGACTGTGCTGGTGTCACTGGATGTGGGAAGTATCTCCCAGTCAAAGGGAAGGTGAGAGACTTCAGAATGTTCTCTTGGTCAAGAAAGAAAAACAAGACTTATAGGAATTTGGTGAAGGAAAGATCCCAAGTTACTGGTGACATGTCATCTCCAAACAGACAATGTTACTTCCTTGTTTGTTGACTGCATTGAAAATATGAGAAATTAGAGCCCGAAGACAAAACATGAAATGTCCCTTGAGGCAGCAAAGACTTTGACAGGGAAATCCTAGATCCCACAGGAAGCTCTTTCCCCACCCCCCTCAGCACCTGCTCCTGGGTCTGATCTCTGTGCTCTGTGGGTCCTGAGTGTCCCCTGGTTGTCCTGAGGAAACCCCACAAACCAGCACCCCCGTATCCATGCAGGGAGGTTTGTGTCTGGGCTCACACTGACTTCCCCTCACTGTGGCTCTTGCACAGTAATACACGGCCACATCCTGGGCAGTCAGAGAGCTCAGCTGCAGAGAGAACTGGTTCTTGGATGTGTCTCTGGAGATGGAGATGTAGCTCTTAAGGGATGGGCTGTAGTTAATGCTACCACGGTAATTTATGCATCCCAGCCACTCCAGCCCCTTTCCTGGGGGCTGACGAACTCAGCACTGGCAGTAATTACTGGTGATGTAGTAACTAGTAACAGCACAGGTGAGGGAGAAGGTCTGCAAATGCTTCACCAGGTCTGGGTCTGATTCCTGCAGCTGCATCTGTGACAGGACACCTGAGGATGAGGAGAATCAGTCCCTGTCATTCACATGCAGACACAACCATCACCATAGACCCAGGTCTGACATGTGAGATACTCACCTATGGGAGCTGCCACCAGACAGAGGAGAAGACCCAACAGTCTCATCTTCTTCTAGACCACAGCTCTGCCTTCCCCAGAGACCTCAGCCCTGTCTGAGGAGAGAACTGTGAGCTCCCACAGCCCAAGAGTGTTTTTTACCCTGGAGCTTGAAGGGAAATTTGTATGTGGGGAGCCCTGTCCTTATAAATGGGGAGGGACTGAGGCCAGGCTCCTCCTCTCCTTCCAGGGCCCTTGTAGTGTGTCTCTTCATTAATGAACAAGAAATGATGGTCTCAATGGGGGAGCACCTTCTTTATGAAGTTGGGGTGGAAACAGGTCAAAAAACAGCCTCACCTTTCTGACAATAAGCATCAGTGTTGGGATAGATGAATAAAACACAATTCGTTTTAATCTCATGTATCTTTCAAGTAGATATTAAAAGGGATTAACGTTTCATCCAAACACCTTCTCAGATCTGAATGAAGATTAAATATGATAAAAATTAACTAATACTCATATAATTTCACAGAAAAATAATATTTTGATGTCAACTTTTGTTGTAAATATAATGACAAACAAAGGCCAGTCTTTCCCAAGACCAGATTTCTTTTAATTTCAGCATTTTTGAGCTTACTTTGTTCTGAACAAGCATCTCCAAAGCACAGGAAGGATGGAAGACTTCTGATTCCTGATGTTTCACTGGTGAAGGGCTTTGCCTGTGAAAACCAGTCTCTAAAGATGGGAAGACCACCTATGTCCTCAAATGCACTGACACCAATGCAAGGCCATTGTCTGGGGCATCTACAGAAAGGATTACTATGGATGGAGGGTTCCTCTCTTCTCCCGAGAAATCCACCTCAGACAGGAGGCTATTACCTGAGAGTGGAGATAGTTGCTTTATAGAAAAGTTATAATTTTTCTGTTGATACCGCAGAGATCATCTGTACCTTATACATAGAGATGATATTCAAATAACCATCTTGAATAAGAATGGAGGGGCTAACTTGAAAGTTGATGGGATCTAATATTAGGGGTCTAATATGAAATTTCAGAGATAATGTTAACAGTCCTCAAAGGCATGTGCCAGGAGGATAAATGCTTATCTGGAAGACTGGATTCCAAATAGATGATAGGTAGATAGATCGCTAGCTATGTAGACAGATAGGTAGGTAGATAGATTGATATATCTTATGGAATATTTGAAAGACACTACAGGGAATTATCAGCATAGATATCAGCTTCACAAACTAAAAATAAATAAATATCCACAATTCCAAATATTTAAAAATCATATTTTCATTCTTAAAATAATATTTTGATGCAACTTTGACATATTCATAATTCTAAAAAAAAGGATAGTCCTTTGAAGTTCCTACTCTTTTTAAGGTAGGAGCTTATGGCTTTAATTTTATCTGAATAACTACACCCTCAGCTAGGCAGACTAGAAGATGCCTCTTAGGTGTGTTGGAGGTTGTATAATTTTGTCTAAGTCTCTGTGCCAAATCTTCCCTATGTGGCCCATGGAATATATCAGATAAACCTAATTATGTACTTCAGAAAGAATCATATATTTACATGGAGAGGAGATCAAATAAGAACAGAGACTACATATATGTATAATCCAGCATCTTCCAATTATTGAATTGTTGATGGCAGAGGAGTAACTGACCCATTTTCCCAGAGTCTGGTGCTATAAGGGGAATTGGCTCAGAGGCAGGAAAACACACAGAGAGTCCCTAAGCACAGATGTGCTCACAGGAGAAACTGAAGAACCCAATAGGAAACCCCTCAGTCCCCAGCCTCCCTCTGCACCAGCTCAGGGGCTGGAATCTGTGGTCAGAGGGTCCTGAGTGCTCAATGCAGACCAGACCCCTCCTCCTTCCAGGATATTGGGGTTTCCCTTCCTGGTGGCCTGAGGGTCCCACATCTTGGGGTGTCCTGGGCTCTGGGATGTTCAGGGACAAGAGCCCTGTCCTCTATCTGGACCATTGTCCCTCTAATCTAGTATTTATATGCTTCAAGCTTGTGCTCAGAGACCCTTCTGCCTAACAGGCCCCTTCTCTGTGTCCACCAACTGTCCATCCCTTTCAGGTCACTTCCTCTCATTCTTTGAGGAGTTACCCATCCTCAGCAATGTGGACAAGCACCCTCAAGTCCCTTCAGGGACAGCCAAGGGGATAGCTCAACTATTTATATGAAGGAGACTCCTAACTGATATTGGTTTGAGGCTACTTGGAGGATGAGATTTATCAATAAGAGTGATGTCGAGGGAAGAAGTCAAGATGGTGGAGCAGGTGGACTCTGAACTCAGCTCCTCCCATGGACACAACAGACCTACAACTACTCTTGAACAATTACCCCTGAGAGAGAACTGATAACTGGATAAGAGGAACCTCTGCAACAAATGACAGACCTGACTGAGATGGAAGAGGCAGAAATTCCCTCTGGAGAGAAAAAAAAAGCCAACTTCACAAGCAGCTGAGGTTTACAGCCACCTGGGAGAAATACAAAGTACACAGCCTACTCTGGGTGGGGGGTGGGGGGGACTGAGCCAGGGAGTGCTGCCCCTATAAGCACTTTTTGGACTCAGCATAACCAAGATGAGAGTCATAATAGCTGGCTTAGCTGGCTATTAACCACAATGGGGAATAATCCCAGCAAAGATGGGACATAAGGCAATTAAAGCCACCTCTTAAAAGGCCCATGCACAAATTCACCCATTTCAGAAAGCAACCTAAAATCACCAGAAAGAAAGATGCACAGTCCTTTGGTGAAAAGTGACTCACCTGATAGGCTCTGGGTGCATCTTGGTGAGAGGTGAGACCTCTCCAGGGACTGAGACATTGGCAGCAGCAGCCATTGTTGTGACCTGATGCAGGAGTGCTGACACAGACAGTGACAGACACCATTAGAGTCTTCCTCAGGCCTGTTACCCCAGGGTCTGCCCCACCCACTACAGAAGCAATTTAATCCAGCTCAGCAAAGGCAAGTAGACGGCCCTAGGGACAGGCCTACCCAACAAGCCCTTCGACAGCTTCTGGGCTTGCATAGGCTAGGTGCCAGGATTCCCTGCAGCCTGGTGAGTTGGCCCACCTCTGTGGGGCAGGGTGCGTTTGAGGAGTGGGTGGATTGTGTGGAGTGTTGGTGGAGTGTGTGGCACCTCTGCTGTGTGGCGACTGGGTTGGCTTCAGGGGGTCAGGGTGCACACACGAGGCAGGACTCTGTTGACAGTGTGTGTGGCTCTGTGGCCAGTAGGGTTTGTCAGCTGCCGAAGACTTGTGCTTCTCAAACAGCCACATAGGGGATCAGCCCCACCTTCCAAAGCCTGAAAAATTGGGTACTCCCATGCCTGGGGCCAGCCCCAAACATCTGCAATCCTCAGAGAGTAGACAAGTGCCTTATAGGCCAGAGGCCTAGAGCAATTGTAAGCCCCTGAGACTAACAACCAGCCACGATGGGGGCCTAATCACTTAATAGAAAAACTGCAAGAGGAATGTACGGTTAGACCTTGCAGCCATTTGTGCCAAGGATCCTCACACCCAAGGGAGACTGAAGGGTCCACAACAACCACATATAAATGAGCATTAGAACCAGCTGGCCAGGGGGATAGCTCAGCCTCCCTGGGCTCCTACAGCAAGAGCAACTCTGCCCCAACAGAAGGGTACAGGTAGCCCACGTGAGGGTCACTCCTGGAACATTTGGGACTGGTGACTAGAGGGAAGCACACTGCTGGGCCCCATAAGGCATCACTTACATAAGGTCACCTCTCCAAGATCAGGAGACGTAGCTGAGGTACCTAATACATCGATACAAGCATAGAGAAAGAGGCAAAATGAGGTGGCAAAGGAATATGTTCCAAGTAATGGAACAGGAAAAAAACCCAGAAAATGAACTAAATGAAACAGAAATGAGCAATCTGCCTGACAGAAAGTTCAAAGAAAATGTCACAAGGATGCTCACTGATCTTGGGAGAAGAATGGCTGAACTTAGTGAGAACATCAACAAAGAAATGGAAAATATAGAAAACAGAAATGAAGAATACAATACTGGAAATTAAAAATTCACTCGAAGGGGGCTGCCCAGTGGTGCAGCGGTTTAGTCTGCGCTTGGCAGCCTGGGGTTCGCAGGTTCGGATCCCGGGCGCCCGCTGATGCACTGCTTGTCAGCCATGCTGTGGCAGCGTCCCATATAGAGTAGAGGAAGATGGGCACGAATGTTAGCCCAGGGCCGGTCTTCCTCAGCAAAAAGAGGAGGATTAGCAACGGATGTTAGCTCAGGGCTGGTCTTCCTCACATACAAAAAAAAAAAAATTTCACTAGAAGGACTCAAAAGCAGAGTAGATGACAGAATAAAAGATCAGCGAGGTGGATGAAAGATTAGAGGAAATCACCCAAGCTGAACAGATTAAAAAAAAGAATTTAAAAGAGTGAGGGCTGCCTAAGGGACCTCTGGGAATATATCAAGCACACTGACATCCATGTTATAGGGGTCCCAGAAGGAAAAGAGAGACACAAAGGGGCAGAGAATCTATTTGAAGAAATAATAAAGTAAACTTCCCTAACCTAAGGAAAGAAATGGACATCCACATACAGGAAGCACAGAGAGTACCAAAAATATAAACCCAAAGAGGCCCACCCCAAGACACATCATTATTAAAATGTCCAGAGTTAAATATAAAAAGATAATCCTAGAAACCACAAGGGAAAGCAACAAGTTACATAAAAAGGAAACTCCATAAGGCTGTCAGCTGACTTCTGAGAAGAAACCTTACTGGAAGAGAGTGGTATGATATATTTAAAGTGTTAAAGGAAAAAACCTACTGCCAAGAATACTCTAAGCAGCAAGGTTATCATTCAGAATGGAAGGAGAAATAACAAGTTTCCCAAACAAGCAAAAATGAAAGGAGTTTATCAACAATAAGCCAGTCCTACAAGAAATGCTAAAGGGACTTATTTAAGGGGGAAAGACAAGGCCACAAATAGGAAAAAATGATCTATTTCATGATAAGCGTGTAATGGATACAAACACACAAAAAGAGGTTAAATATATCAAAAACAAAATGTGGGAGGAGGGGACTAAAAGAGTAGAGCTTTTAGAAAGAGGTCAAAGAAAATAGATCATCAACTTAATATACATTACTATATACATAGGTTATTATATATGAACCTCAGGGTAATCACAAACCAGAACCCTATAATAACTACTACACAAAAAAACTAAAAGAAAGGAAACCAAACATAATCCTGAAGAAAGCCATCAAAACACAACGGAAGAGAGCAAGAGAAGAAAGGAACAGAAAACTACTAAAACACCCAGAAAACAGTTAAAAAATGACAGTGAGTACATATTTATCAATAGCTACTTTAAATGTCAATGGACTAAATGCTCCCGTCAAAAGGCACAGGGTGGCTGATTGGATAAAAATACAAGACCCATATATATGCTGCATACAAGAGACACACTTCAGAACTAAAGACACTCACAAACTGAAAGTGAAGGGATAGAAAATGATACTCCAAGCAAAGGGTCATAAAAAGCTGAGGAAGCAATACTTATATGAGACAAAATAGACATTAAAACATAAACTGTAACGAGAGACAAAGAAGGGCACTACATAATGATCAAGGGAACAATCCAACAGGAGCATATAACACTTGTAAATATGTATGCACCGAACATAGTAGCACCTACATGTATAAAACCAATATTAACAGACATAAAAGGAGAAATAGACAGTAACACTATAATAATAGGGGACTTTAACACTCTACTGACACCAATAGATAGATCATGCAAACAGAATATCAATAAGGAAACATTGACCTTCCACGACACACTAGACCAGATGGAATTAGTAGATAGAAATGGAAGATTCCATCCCAAAATTGAATAATACACATTCTTTTTAAATGCACATGGAAAATGCTCCAGGATTGATCACACGTTAGGCCACAAAACAAGTTTACATAAATTTAAGAAGATTGAAATAATACCAAGATTCTTTTCTGACCACAGTGGTATGAAACTAGAAACCCACTAGAGGAAGAAAATCAGAAAAGCCACAAATATGTGGAGATTAAAAAAAAAATGCTACTGAACAATGATTGGGTTAAGGAAGAAATCAAAGGAGAAATCAAAAGATACCTGTAGAAAAATGAAAATGAAAATATGACATGCTATACTTTATGGGATACAAAAAAAAAGTGGTACTAAGAGGGAAGTTTATAGCAATACAGGCCTACCACAACAAACAAGAAAAATCTCAGATAAACAATCAGACAGTGCAATGTAAAGGTATTGGAAAAAGAAAAACAAAGCCCAAAATCAGTAGAGGGAGGGAAATAATAAAAATCAGAGTAGAAATTAATGAAACAGAGACTAAAAAAAAAGAAAACAATGAATCCAAGAGCTGGTTCTTTAAAAAGGTTTAGAACATTGGCAAAATTTTAGCTAGAATCACCAAGGAAAAAAGAGAGAAGATTCAAATAGATAAAATCAGAAATGGCAGAAGAGAAATTACAATGAACACCACAGAAATGCAAAAGATTGTAAGAGAATACTATGAAAAGCTATGTGCCAACAAATTGGATAATCTAGAAGAAACGGATAAATTATTAAAATCATGAAACCTTCCAAAACTGAATCAAGAAGAAATGGAGAATTTGAATAGACCAATCACCTGTAAGGAGATTGAAACAGTAATCAAAAACCTCCCCCAAAATATAAGTCCAAGACCAGATGGATTCCCTGGTGAATTCTACCAAACAGTCAAAGAGTTAATACCTTCCTTCTGAAGCTCTTCCAAACAATTGAAGAGGAGGGGAAGCTTCATAACTCATTCTATGAAGCCAACATTACCCTGATACCAAATCCAGACAAGGACAACAGAAAAAAAGAAAATTACAGGCCAATATCACTGATGAACGTTGATGGAAAAATCATGAACAAAATACTAGCAAATAGAATATACAAATACGTTAAAAAGATCATACACCTTGATCAAGTGGGATTTATCCCAGAGATGCATGGATGCTTCGACATCTGTAGATTAATCAAGATGATACACCACATTAAAAAAAGGAAGAAAAAAATCACATGACCATCTCAATAGATGTAGAGAAAGCATTTGACAAGATACAGCATTCATTTATGATAAAAACTCTAAATAAAATGGCTATAGATGGAAAGCACCTCAACATAATAAAGGCCATATAGGACGAACCCACAGCTAATATCATTCTCCATGGTGAAAAACTGAAAACTATCCCTCTAAATACAGGAACCACAAAAGCATGCTCACTTTCACCACTCCTATGTAACATAGTATTAGAAGTCTTAGCCAGAGCAATCAGGAAAGAAAAAGAAATCAAAGGAATCCAAACTGGAAAGCAAGAAGTGAAGCTGCCACTATTTGCAGATGACATGATTTTATATACAGGAAACACAAAAAAATCCACCAAAAATCTTTAGAAATAATATATGAATACAGTGATGTTGTAGGATGCAAAATCAACATACAAAAATCAGTTGCATTTCTATACTCTAACAATGAAGTAGCAGAAAGAGAAATTAAGAATATAGTCCCGTTTATAATTGCAACAAAAAGAATAATATACCTAGCAATAAACTTAACCAAAGAGGTGAAGGACCTGTACACTGAAAAGTATAAAACATTGTTGAAAGAAATTGAAGAAGAAGCGAAGAAATGGAAAGATATTCCATACTCTTGGATTGGAAGAATTAACATAGTTAAAATGCCCATAGTTCCTAAAGCAATGTGTCAATTAAATGCAATCCCTACCAAAGTTCCAACAACACTGTACACAGAAATAGAACAAAGATCCCTAAAATTTGATGGACTAACAAAAGATCCCGAATAGCCAAAGGAATCCTAAGAGAAAAAAAGAAAAAAGAAAAAAAATAACACTGGAGGTATCACACTCCCTGATTTCAAAATATACTACAAAGCTACAGTAACTTGAACAGCATGGTGCTGGAGCCAAAAGAGACACAGACTTCAATGGAAGAGAACTGAGAGCCCAGAAATAAACCCACAAATCTGTGGACAGCTAATTTTTGACAAGGGAGCCAAGAACATACGATGGACCAAGGGAAGTCTCTTCAATAAATGGTGCTGGGAAAACTGGACAGCCACATGCAAAAAAATGAAAGTAGATCATTACCTAACACCATACACAAAAATTAACTCAAAATGGGTTAAAGGCTTGAATGTGGGATCTGAAACAATAAAACTTCTGGAAGAAAACATAGGCAATATGCTGTTCAACATTGGTCTAAGCAGCATATTTTCAAATACCACGTCTGACCAGGCAAGGGAGACAAAAGGAAAAATAAACAAATGGGACTACATCAAACTAAAAAGCTTCCGCACAGCAAAGGAAAACACCAACAAAATGAAAAGACAACCTAACAATTTGGAGACGATATTTGCAAACCATGTATCTGATAAGGGGTTAATATCCAAAATATATGAAGAGCTCATACATCACAACAACAAAAAACTAACAACCCAATTAAAAATGCACAAAAGGCCTGAAGAGACATTTCTCCAAAGAAGATAGACAGATGGCCAACAGGCACATGAAAAGATGTTCAACATCATTAACTTTCAGGGAAACGCAAACCAAAACTACAAAGAGATACCACCTCACTCCAGTCAGAATGGCTATAAATAACAAGACAGGAACCAACAATTGTTGAAGGGAAAATGCAAGCCATCAAATATAACAAAAACCCCTGAAAGAGGTATATTGAAATTTGGCCCTCAGATGTCCTCTTCTGTCCCTCTTAACATGTGATGCACAAAGAGGCACCATCACCCATGACCCTAGTTCTGAGGCCATCACATCTGTGGAGCTCATGGGAGACAGCAGAGCCTCACACACAGTTAATCCGGGATTTTATACTTGATATTAGGGCATATTTCTGTCTCTGGTTAGGCACAGGAGTTCCTCAAAGATGAAAATGTCTCTGAGAGGTGAATGATTTGCTCTGTTTTCCACCAGAATCCCACATGATGGAGGACTATAAATGTGGAAGAATTATTTTATAAAGCACATGTGGTTTAGACCCAAATCCTTGTGGCATAACGAAATGTGTTCCTTCCTCATAGTGATGGCACAACATAAAAAAAATAATGATGTCGTCATCAGGAAAAAAGGAATATATATGACAAGAGAGTCAGCGAGAGCAGTGGAGGGAGGATCAGGGAGCTCTTGGACAAATGGTCATCTGGGGCAGTCACTTCATGCAACAGTGAGTCGGGTCACTCTGACTTTCATTGAGTGATTGAAACTACGTGAGCCCCTCCTGTGAGTGGAACCCCTCACCCTGCTCCCACCACTGAACCAAAACTAAAACCCCGGGAAGCCTCCTTTCCTGGCTCTATCAAAGCACGTCTCACTTGCTGAAAGGCCTGCTCAGCTCTTCCCAGGGATTTCAATCATGTACATAATAACTGTTTCGTATTCCCTTGTTGTGTTTGTCATCAGGCGGGATATCCATACCGAGCCCTGGTGGGCGTCCCTCTGCCTCTGCAGAGTGTCAACTGCTGTGGGTTCCATGAGAATGGTGCCAAGTCAGTGACCACCACCAGGGTCTTTATTCCTTGACTTGGGTTCATCACGCCTCTGTTGTCTGATGTCCATTCTGCACTTTAGGCTGCTGATGCTGGCTGGTTGTACACTGAGCTGTGTTGTGCGGAGCTGCATTGTTGAGTCCAACAGAGCTTCTTCATAGATTTCGCTCACTTACTTCTGAAGTTTTGATAAGAAGTTGACATTTAGGCACAAAAGGGTCTGTAAGAGACCCTGCCTTTTGTCCATGTGAGAGTGTTTTCCCTCTGTTACAACAGACTTTTCTAATTCAGAGAATAGAGAGGTAAGCACAGAATCACAAATCCAGAGAGGGTGTCCTCAGGAAACTGTTACCTGAAGAGGAAACCAGCCCTTAACCTCCATCTGCACCTGCCTCTGTGATGGGCCTTGAGTGCAGGGGCCCTGAGCGCCCCCTGGTGGTCCTGAGCCCCTCCTGCAGGGTGGTTTGTGCCTGGGCTCACACTCACTTCCCATCACTGTGTCTCTCGCACAGTAATACACGGCCGTGTCCTCGGTTCTCAGGCTGTTCATTTGCAGATACAGCGTGTTCTTGGAGTTGTCTCTGGAGATGGTGAACCGGCCCTTCACGGAGTTAGTATAGTATGTGCTACTACCATCCTTACTAATACTTGAGACCCATTCCAGTCCCTTCCCTGGTGCCTGGTGGACCCAGCTCATGTAGTAGCTACTGAAGGTGAATCCAGAGGCTGCACAGGAGAGTCTCAGAGACCCCCCAGGCTGCACCAAGCCTCCCCCAGACTCCACCAGCTGCACCTCACACTGGACACCTGCAAACACAAAGACATCCTGGTCAGGAGACTGTCACATCCACTGATTCTCTCACTCATAACCTATCACATCCTCAGTGTCTCTTGTTTTCCATAAATTACCTCCTACAATAACAACAAGGAAAATCCAGCTCAGCCAAAACTCCATGTTGAGTTTTCTGTGTTCTGTCCTGATCACCAAATGGGAACACCTGGGAATCCCAGGGCTGGGGCTCCTCTCCCACAGCTGCAGGGTCCGGGCTGGGCTGGTTTTCATCAGCAGAGGGAGGGCCTATTTGCATGTCCTCTGACTATATAGCAAGCTCTGGGGTGGGACGTCTCAGAGAGGACACAGCCCCACAGAAGATGAGAGGTACCGGGACAGATTGGTGTCAATGAGAACATTTGGGAAAATATGATATTTTGTTTTGAGATTGTTCTGTGGAAAACATTTATCACCCATCATCTTATATATTTTACATATACACACAAGCATGTGATGTAGCTATCAATTTTACCTCCATATCACGGGTGAGAAATCACCAAGGGAACCACAGAGGGCTTGTGTGAGGTGTCTGAGCGCACATATCAGGTCAGAGTGAGCCCAGTGTCTGGGCCTGTGCTCCTCACTGGACACAACGGCTCCCCTGAACCAGCGGTGACAAAGTCAGACATGCCCAATGAGGTTTGCAGAAACCCCGTCCTGTGATGTGATTATAGTGTGATTCTGTCACATTCTAGTGTTTGCTGAGAGAATGTAGTGAGAACCAGGGTTCATGCATGTGCATTTCCAGGAGTCTAACACATCTGGGTCATTATCTATAAACCTTGCCCTAATAATTATCCATTTGCTTATTTGTAGTAGTTTGGTAACTAATGTATAATAACCTGCCCATTTGTCAAGTGTACAATTTGGTGAGTATGGACATATGTGCACACCTGTGCAACCATCATCATAATGAAGGTCGTGAAGGAATCCATCACCATGAAAAGTCTCTCCTTGTTCCTGTGTGATTCCTCCCTCCCGCTACTTCCCTTAACCCACCTTGTAGACAGTCAATTCTTGGTCTTTGTGTTACATTAGATTAATTTTCACTTACTAAAGTATATATAAATGCAGTTACACAGTGTGTATTCTAGGTGTCTGTATTCTCTCAGTCAACATCATTGCTTGTGAATCAACCATTCTGTTGTGTGCACCAAGCACTCATAGACTGTAATGATGGGAGTATTCCAATGAATGATTGTACCACCATGTGTTTGTCTGTCAAGCTTCTGATTGATGTTTGGATTGTCTTCAGATTCTGGGAATTACAAACATAACTGCTGCTCAGCTTTGGGATGTGCACAGCTAAGGAAGAAGCTGTCCTCTTCTTACAGCAGTAACAACTATACTGAGTGAACTGCAAATTACTGATGGTTCTTCAACACATCAGATGATTGAAAGTACAGTGCAAACAACAAACCTGAAATCTGGAGAAAAGCAAGTGGTTTCCAGGAGAAACAGTACGGGAATTATAGCTCATCTGGGGCAGAGACCTCTAGAAGGCTTATAAACTGATTCAAGAACAGATGAGAAATACTTAATGAATTTCTTGAAGTGGAATGTGGTGAAGGTGCTGTAGTGTGATATCCTCAGGGGCCACATACTTAGGGAGATATCTATTCCCTTTAAGCACTTGTGCTCCAGGATTGAGAACACATCCCACAGAGCTCCTCCTGCAAGATTGTTCTGTCTGGGAGAGGAACAGCCCTTACTGCTGAGATGCATCTAGACCCACCTCTCTGGTCACCACTAAGTACTAAGTAATTAATCTGCAGGGAGAAAGCCACCAAGACCAGGATCCTAAGGCTTCAGTGGAAACCCATAGTGATGGGGAGAGGAGCACAGGAAACTACCACAGAGGAAATTTCAGCTCACTGTGGAGTGTCTTTTCATCCCCTTTACAGACCACAATCTTTACGTTTCAATTCCAACTTAACTTTTCTTAAGGTTTCTTGCTTGGGTCATGGTTTTGTATCATCACATTTGTTGCTGACGTTTCTTTTTTCTTCTGAAATATATTTTAAGTGGAAGATTACCTTTTCAGTACTGCCTTAGGTGTCTGCCATCATTGTTGAGATTTGTTACTGAGCCTCGCTCTGTGTCTGCACTTGGTAGGGGTCTGAGAAGACTGGTTACAGCTCCAGCCTGGAGGAGTCATGGTCAAGGAGAGATTCTGTGAGAATTTAGAGATAGAAAACAGAGAGCAATGGTGGGTGTGTTTCTGTGGGACACTGGAGGGAAGCAGAGGGTGGGCAGGGATCAAGGCTCTGTGCAGCTGGTTCCGATTATCCACATGGATTCTCCTGGGGAAGCTGAGAGACATGGCACCTGGGCTGCTTTCAGAGACCCATCCAGAACACGACCAGCATGGCTGTGATGGGTTTTCATCTCTTTGCTCATCTTCCTGCCTGTTTCATGGGGAATCTGAGATCTGCATCCCCTCAGCTCAGCTGCTTTTCTATCCAGGAGACTGAGGGGCAGCTGCAGAGGGGCAATCCCTGATCATCAATGTCCACCCAAGTGGATCATGAGCAAGAGCTTAAACTGAAGCAGGGAGAACAAAGAACCCCATGGGAAAGATATCCTAGGGGGATGCTCATAACGTGTGGGGTCAGTGTGTGCCCTTCTGAGGGCAGAGAACGTGAGCTCAGCACACAGAGTGCCCGGACTGTGCTGGTGTTTCTAAGGGTCATTTAGAACCCTCAGTTCTTGGTCAAGACAGGAAAACGGGAGCCATAAAAATGGAAGGGAACCTCCTTAGGCACGGGCGCTATCTCATCTGCAGACAATGCTACGTACTGGCTGTTGCGTGAACTGAGAATATGAGAAATTAGAATTACAAGAAGAAAATGTGAAATGTCCCTGAAGGCAGCTGAGAGCTTGGAGAGGAAATCCCTGATCCAATGGAAGCCCATTCCACACCCACCTGTGCTCCTGATCCTGGGTCTGGTCTCTGAATTTAGTGGGTCCTGAGGTCTCTCTGGTGGACAGCACTCCCTACAGCCCACCCCCTCATGTCTCCCTGCAGGAGGTTTGTGTCTGGGCTCACACTGACTTCCCCTCACTGTGTCTCTTGCGCAGTAATACACGGCCGTGTCCTCTGTGGTCACAGAGCTCAGCTGCAGGGAGAACTGGTTCTTGGAAGTGTCTCTGGAGAGGGAGGTGCAGCTCTTGAGGGATGGGCTGTAGTAAGTGCTACCACTATAACTTATGTGCCCCATCCACTCTAGCCCCTTTCCTGGGGGCTGACAGACACAGCCCCAGCAGTAACCACTGGTGATGGCATAACCAGTGACAGTACAGGTGAGAGAGAGGGTCTGTGAGGGCTTCACCAGTCCTGGGCCTGAATCCTGCAGCTGCACCTGGGACAGGAAACCTGCAGACAAGGAGAATCAGTCCCTGTCAATCACGTGCAGTCACAATCCTCCCCATAGACCCAGGTCTCACATCTGAGACACTCACCTTGGGGAGCTGTCATCAGACAGAGGAGAAGACCCAAAAGTCTCATCTTCTCCTAGACCACAGCTCTGCCTTCCCCAGAGACCTCAGCCCTGTCTGAGGAGAGAGCTGTGAGCTCCCACTGCCCAAGAGTGGATTTTACCCCATAGTTTGAAGAGAAATTTGCAAAGGGTGGCCCTGTCCTTATAAATGTGGAGGGACTGAGGTTAGACCCCCTGGTCATCCTGGGACCCCCTGCATAAGTCTCTTCATTAATGCACAAGACATGCTGGTCTCAGTGGGACAGCACTTTATGAACTTGGGGTGGATACAGGTGAAAAAAACAGCCTCCTCTTTCTGACCAGAAGAATCAGTGGTGGAAAAGATGAGTAAATCACAGTTTATTTTAATCTCATGTATCTTTCAAATATATGTTAAAAAGGATTAATGTTTTTTCCAAACACCTTCTCAAATCTAAATAGAGATTAAATATGATAAATAATACAAATATAATTTCATAGAAAAATAATTTTACATCAACTTTGGTATAAATGTAATTACATGTGAAGTCCAGTCCTTCCCAAGATCAGATTTCTTTTAATTTCAGCACTTATGATCTTTCTTTGTTCTGAACAACTGCCTCCAAAGCACAGGGGTTGGGAGACCTCTGATGCTGACATTTCACTGGTGAAGGCCTTTGCCTGCAGAAACCAGTCTTTAAACTGGAAGAGGTGCCCACGTCCTCAAATGCACAGACACCAACGCAAGACCACCCACTGTGGGATCTGTAGCCGTGGTTCCTGTGGTTGGGGGGCTCCTCTCTTCCCCTGAGAAATCCACCTCAGAGAGGAGGCTATTAACTGAGGGGGAGTAACTTCTTTCTAGTACAGTTATAACTTTTCTGTTGATAGAGCATAATGATCATCAGTAACTTATGCATGGAGCTAATATTCAAATAACCATCTTGGAACACTGTAGGGGATAACCTGGAAGCTATTGGGATCGAATATTAGGGATCTCATAAGAAGTGGCACAGATGATGTTCATAGTCCTGAAAGGGATGTGCCGATATGATATAAGCTGAGCTAGATGATTTGAATCCAAATAGATGATATAGATAGATAGATAGATAGATGTATACAAAGATACATAGGTACGTATATAAAGAGATTTATTGTAAGGAATTAGCTTACATGATTCATGTGATTATGGAACCTGGCAAGTCCCAGATCTCGAGGATGAGTGGTAAACTGGAGACCTGGGAGAGCTGATGGTATAGGTCCAGTCCAAAGGCCAGCAGGCTCCAGACCCAGGAAGAACCGATGTTTCATTAGGAGTCTGAAGACAGGAAAAAAAAAACTCCCTGTCCCAGTTTGAAGGCTGGCATGCAGCAAGAATCCTCTCTTACATGGGGGAGGGTCAACATTTTGTTGTGTTTGGGCCTCAACTACTTAGATGAAGCCCATTCGTATTAAGAAGGGCAATCGGCTTTACTCACATGCTGAGTTAAATGTTAATCTCATCCAAAGACACCCTCACAGACAGACCCAGACTGTTTGACCAAATATGTGGGCACCGCATGACCCAGTCTAGTTGACATGTAAAATTGACCATCACAAGAGTCTTGTGGTGCACCCTCTCCTACACCAACAGATTCAGGCTGCCTTTCCACCACTTTGTGCTAAACAGCTTCCTCACACAACCAGGAGATTTCTCTGTTGAGAGAAATCTGCATCTGAACCTCATTGAAGAGACTTTATCCTGTGTGTTGACAACAAAGGCAGCAGTGAAACTCCAGAGTCGGTTCCTGGCTCACATCTGACACCTGAAGAAGCAATTCAGGATCCCACTCCTTTGGAGGGCTCCTCCACACAGGAACTCTAGCTCAGGACTCTCAGAGATCCTCTAGGAGGAATCATTCTTTGGAAGCAGACAACTGACCCATGACCTTTGGAACAAGCTGAAGAACTCAGATAGCGGACAACCTCCACCCAGATGTCAGATTAAGAACTATCACTAACAGCTTTATTATCGTTATTGTTATTGTTCTTTGCTTACTTAGTCTCCTTCTCATTTGCTATGGAATCAGATTGTTTTTGACCCATAATGACCCTGTATTTTCCTTTTCCCCCCATTATTACAATTTTTTTGGTGTAGAAATTAGTCCAACTCCAGTTTTTGATGCTTGACTGCTGACTGCTTTCAAGCCTCCCGCCTCCTTCCTCCACGTTTGCCCCACATCTGGACAAGCTGATAAGAAAGCCTGGGTGCTCTCTCCTTGTCTCTGGTGGGAGAGTCAAATCACACAAGCCCCTGCCCAGACACTAGGAGAGGCACCCCAGGCTCACTCCCCAACCAGAAAAAATCCCGGAACCAGTCTCCTTTCCCGACTCTTTGATCATATTTCACACCTGCCTGAGAGGCCTGCCCTGCCCTCTCTAGAGAGCTCAATCATGTGGAAATAAACATGGTCTTGCCCTCTTGGCATGTGTGGCATCATCAGACCCAACACCTGAACCTGTTTTGGGTGGGAGCCCCTCCTGCCTTTGCAGAGACGCCACATCAATCAGTGCTGTGTGCAGGAATCTGGGACAATGACCACCACCACCTGGAGTCTTTCTTCTCCTGACTTGGAGTGACCACAGCTCTGCTAGCTGATGGCACGTGTGCACTTGGAGCTGCTGTTTGCTGCTAGCTTGTCCTCTGAGCTGTGCTGTTCTGTGCTGCACTGTAGACAGCTACAGGTCTCTCTTGTAGAGTCAGTCAGCCTAGGTCAGATGTTTCCAGAATTAATTAACATGAAGGGACAGGGTATGGGAGTATGTCCTTCACCAAAGGGGCACTTGGTTGTGATTGTCAGCCCAGACATTGTTATGCTCTAGAATGAACTGTAGATGTTGACTTGAACCTAATCTCTGACTGACACTGGGCTCGTTGAGTGACTCCTGCACTGTGACCGGCTGGTTGTGTGTCTTAAACAAGCACCTCCTCGTCCCCATGCTGTGCAGAGTGATGAGAAGAAAGACAATGCCCTGTGACTTGTGTCATCCATTGGAGGTCACTCGTGGGGATTCAGGGCAGAATCTTTGGGTTTCTGACGTCCACACATCTACAGGCAGATGGCACTAGGACCCTTCAACATGCCCTTGACGCTGCTGCCTGTGCCTCTTTCAGCAGAAGAGATCCTGATCCTCAGGGGTGTGGACGAGCCCCCTCAGATCCCGGCGGGACAGCCACGGGGATAACTCAACCACTGTCATGAGTGAGGCCCCAACCTGACGTACTGTTTGAGGCTCTATGCAGGATGAAATTTACAAATAAGAGCAAGTTGGAGAGGTACCTCTGAGGTACATCCAGTAACCCCCTAACAAGAAAAGGAAAAATAAAGACAGAAAACTGGATACAGGGTGGAGGGGGTGAATAAAATAAAATTCTGAACAGAAATCTACAATTTGACTCAATTTTTAATTTGAAACTTACAAAAAGATTTTAGACCGTAATGATGACAGGGTGGTGATTGGCTTTGTGCCTCTTCTACACAAGCTCTGCATTAACTTAAATGTTGCTGAAATGCACCAACTGACAGTTGTTCAAGGTTCAATATAATGAGGTTCAAACTTCAGCTATATCTGAGAATCCCACAAAATCTAAGCCATTTTCTCTTTACACCCTTAGGGTAGTTTCCAAATCTAAAATGGAGACAAGCAGATGTGCTTCCCCTTAACCACTAGGACTTGGCTAAATCCCCATGTTGCTATCACCCAATGCCTTAAAACACCCCATAATCAGCATGGATGTTCCAACCTGATGAGTAATGGCTTTAATTAAATTTTCTTTGGCACTTACAAATTGACTTGAAAAAATATGGCCCTTGGGCCATGCCCCATTGTAAATAGTTAATTCAGTCCAATGTAAATTGAAAAAGGACTTTCAAGGATTGACACCTACTTTACAAGGACTGTTTACAAAAGGGGTGATTACCCAACTTCCTCTCCATTTATTTCAGATATGAAATAAATTAGGTTTTATAGGTCACTGACCCTGGCCCAGACTCTCAAATGGCTGTAACCTGAAACCCAGAGACCATTCTGTTCAGGGAATGCCACTGAGTTGTCTGTTCTGAGTCTGAAAGGAAAAGAATGAGCAGGTCCCCTGGGCTCTCTCAGGACTCTGATCCTGGTGACCACTGACAAAGTCATTTCTGCCCCCACAGGGGACACACTGCATTTGTGCAGGTGATAATGATTTTCTCCTATTACAACAAGCTTTTCTGACAGAGAGATAAGTAGTAAGCCCAAAAACATGAATCCAGAGAGGTTCACTGAGAAAAATTTAGAAGAGGAAGCACCGGACCCTGACAGGAAACCTGCCCTGAACTTTCTCTGCACCTGCTCCTGGGGCTGACTCTGTGCCTGGTGTCCTGAGTGCCCCCTGCAGCCCAGCCCCTCTACACACCCTGCAGGGAGAATTGTATCTGGGCTCACACTGACTGTCATTAGTTGATTGAAACCACAGGAGTTCCTTCTGTCAGTGGAATCCCTCACCCTGCTCCCACCACTGAACGAAAACTACAACTCCGAGAAAGCCTCCCTTCTGGCTCTGTCAATGCATTTCTGACTTGCTGAAAGGCCTGCCTGCACTTCCCAGAGATTTCAATCATGTATGTAATAAATGTTTCAAATCCCCTTTGTGTGTGTGTGTTTGTCATCAGACTGGACATCCATACCAGCTTCTGGGGAGGGTCCCACTGCCTTTGCATGGTGTGAACTGCTGTTGGTTCCATGATCACGTGTCAAGTCAGTGACCACCAGCAGGGTCTTCTCTGGATTTGGATTCATAATGCCTCTGTTGTCTGATGTCCAGCCTGCACATTTGAAGCTTCTTGCTGGCTGGTTGTTCACTGAGCTGTGCTGTGCTGTGCTGGATTGTTGAGTCAACAGAGTCTCTTTTATGATTGAGCTGAATTACAGCAGATGCTTCGGTAAAAAAATTGGCGTTTAGGCATAAGAGTGTCTGTAAGAGATTCTCTGTCTTTTGTCCATGTGAGAGTGTTTTCCTTCTAGTACAACAGGCTTTTCTATTTCAGAGAATACATAGGTAAGCACAGAATCACAAATCCGGAGAGATTGTCCTGAGGAAACTGTTACATGAAGAGGAAACCAGCCCTTAACCTCCATCTTCACCTGCCTCTGTGATGGTCCTTGAGTGCAGGGGCCCTGAGCGCCCCCTGGTGTCCTGAGCCCCTCCTGCAGGGAGGTTTGTGTCTGGGCTCACACTCACTTCCCATCACTGTGTCTCTCGCACAGTAATACACGGCCGTGTCCTCGGTTCTCAGGCTGTTCATTTGCAGATACAGCGTGTTCTTGGAGTTGTCTCTGGAGATGGTGAACCGGCCCTTCACGGAGTCAGCGTAGTATGTGCCACTACCATCATAATAAATACCTGAGACCCACTGCAGGCCCTTCCCTGGAGCCTGGCGGATCCAGATCATGGCATAGCTACTGAAGGTGAATCCAGAGGCTGCACAGGAGAGTCTTAGAGACCCCCCAGGCTGCACCAAGCCTCCCCCAGACTCCACCAGCTGCACCTCACACTGGACACCTGCAAACACAAAGACATCCTGATCAGGAGACTGTCACATCCACTGATTCTCTCACTCATACCCTCTCACGTCCTCAATGTCTCTTGTTCTCCATAAATTACCTCCTAAAATAGCAACAAGAAAAATCCATATGAGCCCAAACTCCATGGTGTGTGGTCTGTGTTCTGTCCTGGTCATGGAATAGGGACTCCCGAGAATCCCAGGGCTGGGGTTCCTCTCCCACAGCTGCAGGGTCCAGGCTGGGCTGGTTTTCATCAGCAGAGTGGGGGCCCTATTTGCATATCCTCCAACTATATAGCAAGCTCTGTGGTTGGATGTATCAGAGGACAGTGCCCCAGAGAAAAGGACTGTGTCCTGGAGGAGTTTGTTGGCAATGACAGCATTCAAGAAAATATGATTTCTTAGAAGATGATTGATTGTACTGAGATAAACACTTAACATCCATAGTGTGATTTTATTTTTACTCGTGCACATACATCATGCAGTGCAGTTCAATGTCACCCTGCTATGCAGATATAAAACGTCACACAGAAGCACAGAGGGTTTGTGTGTGTCCAGCACCCCTATGGTCAGGATTAGCCCCAGTGACTGGGCCTGTGCTCCTCACCCCTGGACCCAATTTCTCCCCTAAACCAAGTTCAGACAGTTGTGGGCATGCCTAATGAATTTTGCAGAGCCCCCTTCCTGTAGTGAGGACGCGGTGAGATTTTCTGCATTCTAGTGTTTACTTAGAGAATGTAAACACAACTAGGGCTTATGCAATCCATTTCAACCCTCTGACATTTCACACAGCGTTTCCTCTGTCTTTGAATCTCTTCTCTACTGATATATGCATTTTTTTATTGTAACACAACTGACCTATACTAAACTGCACATATTTAAAATTCTCCTTTGATAAATACTGGCTTGTGTGTGCACCCGTCAACCATCACCACAATCAAAATGGAGAACAAAGCTTCACCCCACTGTTCCTGCAGTTTCTCTGAAATTCCTCCCTCCCACTCCTCCCTCCTCTCACCCTGTCCCCAGGCATCTCCTGACCTTTATGCTTCTTCACATTAGATTCCATCTTCTAGCATTTATACAAATGCTATCATGTGTATGTATTTCTATTTGTTTATCTTCTCAGTCTCACTATTTGGAATGGATCATGCTGTTGTGTGAATCAGGCTCACACAAATTTAATGCTGAGTCTACACCACTGTATGGATGGGCCTCAATTTCTTCTTCTGTTCACCTGTGATGGGTGTTTGGGTTGTTCTCAGTTCCCGGTTATTACAAAGAAAGCCGTTCCTCAGCCTGGATGTGTAGAGCTGAGCGAACGTTCGTATTTTTACAACAAACCAACATCAGTAGCAAGAAAGCTGGACAAACTCCAAATTAATAAAATGTCTTTAACATATCACTGAACTGAAATCACAGGGAAAACTGCCAACAGGAAATCTGGAGCTTCAGGTGCTGCAGCGAGAAAGTGGACCAAGCAGCGCCTACCCACGTTACAGGTCTCCAGATGGTATAGGGGCCACTAAGAAAATTAAACAAAAATAATATAAAATAAATAAACCACAAGGATGTAATGTACAGCGTGGTAACTGTAGTTAATGATACCATATTGCATATTTGAAAGACGCTGAGTAGATCCTAAAAGTTCTCATCACAAAAAAAAGTCTGTAAATATGTAGATGACATGCTGACTAGACTTATTGTGGTGATCATTTCACAATATACGCAAATATCAAATCATGTTGTACACGTGAAACTAATACATTGTTGTATGTCAATTATACCTCGATAAAAATAAAAAGCTAGAGATATGTAATCAACTGCAAAAAGCTCAGTGTGCTAAAACTTCAGCATGTGAACCTACCAGAGGCACAGACTTAGGGGGATTCCTACCCTCCTGGTGGGTTCTCCAGCACTGGGGAGAATCACACAAGTGCCCCCACACTCCTGATGTGTGTCCTCTGGGGAAGAGGAGCAGCATGCACAGCCTGCCTGCGCCTACACCCACATCCACTGACCCCACCACAGAATAAACATGCTCACATGCAGGAAAGGGCAGTAAAACTAGGTGCTGAGGACTGTGGTGGATAACCAGTGCATGATGGGGAGGAATCAGCTCTGAAAAAGGACCTTCTATCATTGGGTGGCCAGGGACACATGTCAGCACCAGCATTGGGCCTGGAAGAGGGACAGGAACTCAAGGAGGGACACAGCCCAGACCAGGGCCCAACCTCTCCTAACAAGGCTGAGTCAGAAGGATGGAGAATGGCCCCCCCCCCGCCCCACCACCACACTAACAAAAGTCACATAAACACAAGGATGAGATGCAGCTGGGCGAGCAGGAGAGCGAGGCTCTCTGGGGAGAACACAGGTGGGGAGTGCGTGCCAAGCAGGGAACATGAACGAGGAATCTCTGGCGGAATCTGAACTGTCTGGTGCCAACGGCAGAAACCAGCTTCAGCAGTGGTCACCATGGCAACAAATCACCTCTGACTAGATTGACAGAGACATGCTCACTGGAGGCCTGGCAGGAGGCAGAGTGAGAGCATCTCCAGCAAAGCTAATGAACCAATTATGAAAATAAATAATAGCACACAATGCAGCACAACAATACACCCATAGCTACTGTCCTTCTAACATGTTGAGACGCAACAAAATTATGGGGACTTCCAGAGAGAAAGACAAGAGTGTTAAGGGACACGTTTTCAAAGTGGAATTCCTATGTCACACAGATACTGGGATTCATTAAGTTAAACAGTGAATTTACACTAACTCTGATCAGAATGTTAAAAGCTCTAAAGGAAAAGGAAGACAGACCGCAGAGCAGAAAGGAAGCTACAGCTGAGATATGGAAACTAAAGAAAGAATCCAATGGGAAAGGAACAGGACAGTAACAGACGTGACTTCCACCCTCCACACAGCCATGAGTAGATGGCACAGCTGAGCCACGTCACCAATCGTGACAGAAGCCCAGGTCACCACAGAGAGGTATCCCCTCACTCCTGTTAGGATGGCTGCTCTAAAACAAGACAGAAAGAGAAGAGATGTAAAGTGCTGACAAGAGTGTGGGGACAATGGAACCAGTGCCCTGCAGATGGGTGTGTACTAGTTCAGCTGCTGTGGAAAACCGTGATGAAAGTAATAAGAATAATAATAAGTTTTCACATAGTGGGGTATATGGGGAAGCCGTTATGCTTCTGATTTCACCTGAAACTTGTTTTCCAGAGCAGCCTGACTTACAGCCCACCAAACATGCATTGTACATCTGCTTCAAACATTTTCACAAATAAAGAATGCACTCTTTAAAGTCAGGGATGAAGGTCTCCCTTTCTTTGAAGCCGATACCAGTACTTCCTTGAAGATAAGCATTTCATCCCAGAGAACCAGGGCCAAGCTGATCTGCTGTGTATGTACTAAACTTTGGCAAAACTTCTCCTTGTGACCTGGGAAAAAAATTGCATTCCTGTCGTGCCTGGTGTATGTTCCTTGTTCTGAAATGGTATATAATTGTGCTGTAAGCCAAGCTTCCCAGAGTGGCTTCTTCCCTGGGGAAGAGAGTGCTTCTGAGCTAGTCCTCACATTAGTTCATTAAATATTTCTTGTGTATAGATTGCTTTTTGATTATGTGCATCAGCACTCCAATGCATAGGCAGACTGGGGCACCTCTGATTTCTGATGTTTCATAGGTGAAGGGCTGTGCCTGCAGAAACCAGTCTGCAAAGACTGGAAGGGGTACCTATGTCCTCAAATACACAGACATCGATGCAAGCCCATCCTCTGCTGAATCTACAGAAGTGGTTCATATGAATGGAGGATCCCTGCCTTCCCCTGAGAAAGCCACCTCAGACAGGAGGCTATTATCTGAGGGTAGAGGAAATTGCTTTATAGAAAAGATATAACATTTCTGTTGATACAGCAGAGATCATCAGTGACTCATGCATGGAGTGCATATTCAAACAACCATCTTGAAGAACAATGGAGTGGCTAACATGTCAGATATTTGGATCTAATATTAGGGGCCTAATAAGAAATTGAAGAGATGATGTTCATAGTCCTGAAAGGCATGTGCCAATAGGATAAATGCTGAGCTAGATGCGCAGATTCAAAGTAATGATAGGTAGATGGATGATAGATAGATAGATAGATAGATAGATAGATAGATAGATAGACAGACAGACAGATAGATAGATATAGATATATAGGTAGGCAGTTTTATAGATTGTGTAAAAGATGTTAGAGGGGATTAGCAACATGGACATTAAATTCACAAATACAAAGAATTTAAATACCTTACAAATGTAAGTATTTAGAAATCATATTTTATACTTAAAACAATATTTTATGCCAAATTTTGCATATTTGTAATTGTGAAAAAAAGAAAGTCCTTCCAAGCTCCTTAAAGTAAGCTCTTTAAAGTAAGAGACTAGTACTTTAATTTTATCTGAACAACTACACACTCGGCATAGGCATGCTAGAGGGTGCCTCATTCAATGTGTTGGATCTTGTGTAATTTTATCTAAGGCTCTGTGCCAAACCCTCCCTACAACAGCCCACTGAATATATCGGATAAAACTAATCACATACATCAGAAAGAAGCTCATCTTTAGGTGGAGAAGACATCAAAGAGGAACAGAGACTATGCACCTGTATAATCCAGCTTCTTCCAATTATTGAATTGATGATGGCAGAGGGGTAACTGACCCATTTTCCCAGAGCCTGATGTTATAAGGAGAATTGGTCTTCAGGCAGGAAAGTGGACAGAGGGCCCCTAAGCATGGATGTGCTCACAGGAGAACATGCAGACCCTGGTAGGAAACTCCTCACTTCCCAGCCTACCTCTGCAACCGCCCTGTGGCTGGGGCCTGTTGTTAGAGGGTCCTGGGGGGCCCTCTGCAGAACATATCTCTCCCCCCAGGCTCTTGCAGTTTTCCCTTTCTGGTGGACCCAGGGTCCCATCCTGGGGTGAACCGAACTCTGGAATGTTCAGGGACAAGAGACTTGATTTGGATCATTGTTCCACTATTCTAATATTTACAGCTCCTTCAAACTTGTGCTCAGGAACCCTTCTGCCTATCAGTCAATCCCCTTGTGTCCGTCATCTGTGCACCTCCTTGATGTCACTTCCCTTCAGTCTCTGAGGATTTAACCATGGTTTTCTGCCCTTTGTCAAAAATTCTGATTATAATTTGCAATGACTAAAGGAAGTATATACATGAAACATCACAAACATCATTGCCTTGATTTAATCTCCTTCGTGGTAGTAACTTCTGTCCCATCTCAGTACTCAAGCCCACAGTCCTACTTGTCATTTTAATTAATTGAAGTAAACCTCCTCTCCTTCTCTCTCTCTCTCTCTCTCTCTTTCTCTATACATTAAACATAGTCATTGAAAAACCACCCAGCTAAGAGGGAACAGAATGTATTGTGTGGAGATAGAAATATTTTAATATGATTTTATGAATATTTTTTATCCTCCAGGGCATGAGGTCATTCATACATAATCTACACCAGGGGCATTGAGGAGCCCAAATCCTATGCAAAACACAAGAAGCCCCCAGCATAGAAAGCTGAGGTTCTACCCTGACACATCAGCAAGGGCGTCACCCCACCTTCTATGAAGTGAGGCGGGCACTTTGTCCTGCTGGAAGCTGCCCCAGGGAAGGAGCCAAGGGGCCAGGGATGAGGAGCAAGCTGGGGCAGCTCCAGGGCCCCCATGTTCCCTCTGTCTTCTCCACATGTGGCCACTCCCACTCCAGCTGGTGTAGTCTGGGCTGAGATGAAGAAGCCAGAAGAGTCAGTGAAGGTTCCTGCAAGGAGATCCGAAGTCAAAGAAAGGCTGCATCATGTTGTCCCTGTCACTGCCTGAGCCAGCACAGCTGCTTCTCCCTCAGGGTTTCTAACACTCAGGATCTGGGTTTTCACTCTGTGTCTCACACAGTAATACGTGGCCAAGTCCTCAGACCTGAGGCTGCTGGTCTGTAGACATGCTGTGCTGACAGAGGTGTCCATGGAGAAGACATGTGGTTCTGGGAAGGCCTGGGCACACGTGGGCTTCCAGTGTCCATGTGGATCCCCACCCACTGCAGGCCCTTATCTAATGCCTGCCACACTTGGGTCATGGCAGAGCTGGTGATGGTGAAGCCTAGAGTCTTGTGTTTTAAGCTGTGCTGAGCCGTGTAGCATTGATGAGGCCTAGGGTGACCCTGCTGTAGATTTAGCCAACTAAATTGGGACTCTCAAAACCTATCTGTATGTCTTAGAATGAATCATGTGTCTAATTAATGGATAAACTGTGATGGACACTAGACTAAGGGGAATAACTCTTACCATGTGATCAGTTAGTTTTCTCAGCCAGATATCAATGTCCCTTCTATGGGGCCCTCAAGGGAGAGACTATGCCCTGCATAGTGGGTGGTCCCTTGGGTGTTGCTTGTGTGGAGGAAGAGCAAACTCTGTGTGAAGAGTCATTGCATTGAAGGTTTGTGTTGCTGCAGTCTAATCTCTTAAAGGCAGATGGCTAAGACACTTCTAAATGCCTTTGATATTGCTGCTACTGCCTATGTTCCTGATGCCAAAAAATCCTGATCTTCAGGGTCAAGGGCAAAGCACACTTGGTTCCACAGGGGGACAGAAAGGGATTAATTCAATATTGGCATGGGGGAGCCTCCAAACCTTGATAATACCGATTTGTGCTTCCTGGAAGGAAAATCTTATAGACATAATTCAGGTAGACCGAAACCCTCGATATTTCTAGTAATAGAAGGTTGAAGAGGAAGGAGGAAGAGGAGGAGATGCCTATATCTCTACCACAAAAAAGGTTCCCAATCCAGTGTTAAAGGACAAGGCGCCCACAGTGATCCAGTGGGATACCCAGACAGCTAGTTACACTAAGCTCATGGAGAGAACCCTAATCCTGATGAGACTGGTTTGCAGCTTACTGGAAGGAGCAGCTCATTAACAAGAGCAAAGTGGGGTGTATGGCCCCCTCTCCCCTAGAGCAACCAGGAACCAAGATAAAAACAGAGAAAGAAAGAAAAGGAACCTGGGTGCCTTGTTATGCCTACCTAAGTCACACTTTGCCTTTTGTGCATTTCAGAATATTTCAATTCATTACAATGAGTCTCTTCAGATTCAAAGACATCCCTGGAAGGCACAGAATCATTAATCTGGAAAGGTTCCTGGGGAAAAGTCTTAGATGGAGAGGAAGGTCCTGATACTGATGGGAAACCAGCCATTAATTGTCCATCAGCACCTGCTCCTCAGGCTTGTTCCCTCTACTTAGTGGTCCCTGGGTGCCCCCTGGTTGTCCTCAGTGCCCCTGCAGCCCAGCCCCTCCTGTCTCCCTGCAGGAAGGTTTGCTTCTGGGCTCACACTGACTTCCCCTCACTCTGTGAATTGCACAGTAATACATGGCCGTGTCCTGGGTCTTAACTGTTCATTTGCAGATACAGCATGTTCTTGGCATTGTCTCTGGAGATGGCGAACTGCTCCTTAACAGAGTCAGAATAGTTAGTGCCACTTCCATCAGTATTAACTCGACCAACCCAGGTCCCTTCCTTGGAGCCTGGTGGACCCAGTACATCCAGTAGCTGCTGAAGGTGAATCTAGCAGCTTCACAGCAGAGTCTCAGAGACCCCCCCCCCAGGCTGCACCAAGCCTCCCCCAGACTCCACCAGCTGCACCTCACACTGGACATCTGCAAACACAAAGACATCCTGGTCAGAAGACTGTCACATCCATTGATTCTCTCACTCATATATACTCACATACATGATATCTGCTGATTTCCATAAATTACCTTTTAAAGTAGCGACCAGGAAAACCCAGCTCAGTCCAAACTCCATAGTGATTCACCTGTGTTCAGTCCTGATCACTGAAAGGGAACACTTGGGAATCTTGGGACTGGGGCTCTTCTCATAGAGCTGCAGGGTCAGGGCTGGACTGGTATTCATCTGCAAAGGAAGGGTTATTTGCATGTTCTCCAACTCTATAGCAAGATCTGGTGTTGGACGTCTCAGAGAGGACAGTGCCCCAGAAAAGAGGAGAATGTTCAGGGGGGTGTTTGTTGACTATGCAGGCATTTGAGAAAATATAAAATCTTATTAGACATTGTGCTGAGATAAACACTCAGCACTTATTATCTTATTCATTTTTTACATATTCACATTATTCATGTAATGTAGGTGTCAATGATGCTTCCATGTTACAGACTAGAAAAACTAGACTTGGGAAACATGCACAGATGTGTGATGTGGCCAAGAACACGTATCTGGAAAGTGTGAGCCGTTTCCAGGCCTCTGCTCCTCACCACTGGACACAATTACTCCCACAGACACAGACCAGGAGAGAGTTGTGGATGCTTGCTGAGGTTTGAAGAGCTCCCCACCCTGAAAAGAGAACATCTTGAGATTTGGCTGCTTTCTAGTGCTTACATCATGAGTGTAGTTTGAACCACAGTTCATGCACATGTATTTTCAGGAGTCTATGACATTGCCCATCAATTATCTATGTCTCTATCTCTTCTTCTCTATTGACATATGCATTTGTTTATGTGCATGAAGCTTATTGAGGTATAGCTGACATATAATAAACATCACATACTTGATGTTTACATTTGATAGATATGGACACGTGTGAACTTGTGCAGCCATCAGCACAACCAAGAGAGTGAACCCTTCACACCCAAATGTTTCTTGTTCTTCCTTTACAATTCCTCCTGACCACTCCACCTGTCCTCTTACCCTGTCCTCAGGCAACTTCTGAAGTGAAAGGACACTAAACAGAAACACAAAATCATGTGAAAACACAAACTCATGATAAAGAGAAAAACATACACACATAAAGAGCACTGGATCTGTGATGGTGGTGGACAAATCTCTTCTAAATTCAGCATAAAATTAAAAGAAAATAATATTAAGAATAGCATAGCTGTAATTTTAATGGATTTATAATACAAAATATTTAAATTGTTACATCACTACCATAAAGAGTGGGAAGAGATGTAAAAGCATAGAGATTTATTATGTGATTCAAGTCAAGTAGTTATCAGCTTAACATACTGTCCTAATTATAATATGTTTTATTTAAGCCTCGTGATAACCACACAGAATATTCTTGTAGAAGTTACTGACAGAAAAATAAAAGAAAACAATCACTAGAAAGATCAAGGTAACACAAAGGAAGACAGCAAAAATGGAAGGAGGAATAAAGGAAATAAAGACAAATGGGAAACAATTAATAAAATGACAATAGTAAGTCATTCCCTAACAGAATATTTTCAATCTAAAAATATTCTACTCTCTAGTCAAAAGGCATAGCAGGAGTAAATGAATTTTAAAAAAGGAAAAGTGAAAAAAAGACACAAATATATGCCATCTACAAGAGACTCACACTATATTTAAGGAAATACATGAGGTAAAAGTGAAGGGTTGGGAAATATATTCCACGCAAATGGTAAACAAAAGAGAGCATTGGTGGCTACACATAGGAAAAATGGACTTTAATCAAAACCGTCACAACAGACTGATAATACATATGAACCCAACAGCAGATAACCTAAATATATGAAAGAAACTTTGACAGAACTGAAAAGAAAAATTAAATGCAATACAAAATAGAGAATTCAATACTCCTCCTTCAACAAGAAAAAGAACATCCAGACAGAAAAGTAATAAAGAAATAGCAGACATAAAAACTCTATAGGCCAAATAGAAATAACAGACGTACAGAACATTCTACTCAATAGAAGCAGAATACACATTCCTCTCAACTGAACTTGGATCATTCTCCAGATACATCACACATTTTAGGTCAGAACACAAGTCTTAACAAATTTAGTATGTTTAACAAAATGCCAAATATATAATCTAACCACAACAAAATGTAATGAGAAATCAATTACAGAAAGAAAAGTGGAAAATTCACAAATATTTAGAAATTAAAGCATACATTACTGAAAAATTAAGGGGTCAAGGAAGAAATGAAAACAAAAATTGGGAAATGTCTTGGGACAAATAAAAATGAAACAACAACATATCAAAACCTAAGATATGCAGCAAAGAAGTACTAAAAGGGGATTATATATTGATAAAAGTCTACATTATAAAACAAGAAAGTTCTGAAATAAACAATGTAAATTTACACATCAAGGTGTTAGAAAACGGAGAATAAACAAACCCCAAATTTAGCAGAAGAAAGAAAAAATAAAGAATCGAGTAGAAATAAATGAAATTGAGTCTAGATTCAGACTAGAAAAATAATAGAAAGAATCAAGGAAACTAAGAAGTTTTTTTGTTTTCAGAAAAAAAAAATTGCCAAATCCTTAGCTAAGTTAACAACAACGATGAAAGGGTAGAGAGAGAAGACTAAAATGAATACAACCAGAAATGAAAGACAAGAAACTACAACCGATGCTGCAGAAATAGAAAGGATAATGAGATTATGATGAACAATCACACCCTAACAAATTAGATAATCTAGAAGAAATGGATAAATTTCTAGAAACATACAACCTACGAAGATGACTTCCTGAAGAAGCAGAGAATCTGAACAGATCAATAATGAACAAGTAATCAAAAACCTCCCACCAAGTAAAAGTCCAGGGCCTGACGGCTCCACTGGTGAATTTCACCAGACATTTAAAGAGTTCATGTCAATCCTTCTCAATTAGTTTCATAAAAGTAAAGTAGGGACACTTGCAAAACTATTTAATGAGACCAGCATTTCTCTGACACAAAAACCACACAAATACACTACAGAAAAGAAAACTGCAAGCCAATATCCCTAATGAACCTAGAGACACAAATCTTCAACGAAATATTAGCAAACCGGAGTGATGTCGCCAGATGGCAGAACAGGAAGCCCTGGAAACTTCTTCCCCCCAAACACACCAATAAACAACAAGTCAGTGATAGATGCTCTTTGAAAAAAATCCAGAAAGTAGTTAAGAGGCTTTTCAACCCGAGGTGAGCACAGTAGGGAAGTTTGAGACACCATCCAGTCATAATCCTCTCCCCTGGCACAATGCGATCTCACCAGGATGACACTCTCAGGTCACAGATTCCCCCTAGTGGGTGCAGAGGTGTACTCTGCATCCAATGTTCCTACTTTACTGGGGCTTCCCGGGGGATGGGCTTCTACCTAGCCTGTCTGGGAGCATTGACAAGACCCAACATGCTCTAGCCACCGGGGCTGGTGAGAACAGAGACAGCGGTCTTGGGGGATAGTTGTCATAGACCCTCCCCACTTTCAGCACACAGCAAGTGGATGAAAAACCCAAGTTCTCTGTTACTCTCTGGGGAGAAAAATAGTTACAACATCCACTGACCCAACTTATCTGAGGGCTTCCTGAGGACTTGGCTTCAGTCTCAATTTTCTCAGAGTGCTGATGTGACCATCATACTCTAGATATCTGGGTCCACTAATAAGAAAGAACACAGTTTGGAGTGGCAGGAAGGATGTCGAGGGCCATAGAGTCTCTTGCTGGTCTGATTGTTGGGGATTTTCTCCTGTATGAGGTCAGTTCAAGAACTGAAAGAGTTGAATTCTTTGCATAATGAGCCGACACCAACACAGAATGTAAAGGAAAATGAAGAAACAGACCAAGGAAGAAAAAAACAAAGAAAAAAGATATTCTCCAGAAACTGACTCTAATGAAACAGAGATTTATAATTTACCTGACAGAGAATTCAAAATGACCAACACAAATATTCTCACTGATATCCCATGAAAAGAATATATTTGAATGGCTTTGTGACTAACAAAATTATGTTATTTGTGCATCTTTTAGATTATATTTTTCTTCTTCATTGCAAGAAAGCTGATGTCTGTATTTCTGGCATCCATGCTTTCTTATCTGCTAATGTTACTCCAACTTGATATCCAACATTTTAATAAAGGGGTACATTGTGTGTAATTGTATTCTGACACCTTGAGAGATATGAGCCCATGAAACATGGTGCATCACAGGAAGGACCCATCTGTCTTATGTAACTGAACTTCTGTTGAATGTTTGTACAACATATACCTTATAAGCATACCATAAGGGGACATGAGACTTCTGAGTAGTCAAGAGAAAGGAAGACGAGTCTCCAGGCTCCTTATTGGGAAGAGGGTCCCCAGAGCCTGGCAGGAAATGCCATCTCCCCACACTTTCTGTTCTGCAGAGGTGGGGGCCCTGCTGAGACCCAGCCCAGGTTCTTGTACAGGAGGCCTCTGGAGTGTGTCTCTGTGCCCTACTTGCACAGTAATACATGGCAGGGTCTGCAGGGTCCATGCTGGTAATTATGTGGACACAGGGTTTTTGGAGGTTCCTTGGAGATTGTGTGGTGGCTCTTCAAAGGTGGGTTGTAATTCTTACCATCATCCCACCAAATGTTGGTGAGCTACACTAGTGCCTCCCTGGGGGGCTGGTGGATCCGGCCTAAACACACACCATAAATGGTCAGTGAGGACCAAGAGAAGGAGCAGGTCACTCTAAGAGTCTTACTGGGTTTCATCAGCCAAGACCAGACTCCTGCAGGGTGACTGGGGACAGAAACCCTGTGGAGAAAGCACAAGAAGAAAGTGAAGCTGGTTCAGGGTGAGAATAGGAGAATTTTCGTCCGAGGGAGTCCCTGACTGGAGCACTCACAGGAAGGGATGGTCAGCAGCAGGAGAGTGGAACAAAGTGTGTCCATTGTGGGGCACAGGAGTCACTTCCCCAGGCCCAGTGCTTGGCTTTTCAACCCAGGGAAGGGTGGGGCTGGGGAGAATTTGCATCCCCCTCACATGGTCCTGACTCCTATACAGGGACTCGGGTCTCTGCAGTAGGGGAGCGAGTCTGTTCTGGAGAAGCAGTGATCCCTTGAATGTGGGCTTCTGTGTCTGTTCTCCATGGGGGCAGCCCTCAACTTCAGGACCAGGCCTCTGGGAACAAAGTCCTCAGAAGTTCCCTGAGGTGTGGATGGAGTCAAGGCTGTGATGCCCCTGATTCAACAGACAGTGTCCTTTCCTTGGACACTCCTCCAGGGACCCCCAACATGTGGTCTGGTCCTAGAGGAGGGGGAGTAGAGAGCTAGACAGTTGGGGCTCCTCCTGCCTTCCACAGGCAGAGATGTGTGCCTGGGGCAGAGCAGGAGGCTCTTCCGGAGAGTTCTGTGCTGGCCTCCCTTTGACTAGGACAGAGAGGGATGGGACTGTTGACAGAAGAGAGGGTCAATCCACAGTCATTTACTTTCACTGTGAACAACCCCTAACCGATATTGATTTGAGTCTACTTGGAGGATGAGAATTATAAATAAGTGCAATGTAGAGAGGACTCACCAGCATTATATCCAGTAACCTCCTAAAATGAAAAGAAAAGCAAAAGAAAGAAAACTGGCTGTGGGGGGTGGGGGAGAAAGAATAAAAATTACTGAATAGAAATCCACAGTTTGACTCAATTTTTAATCTCAATCTTACTGACAGAATTTACACCACAGATATAAGAGGGTACTGATCATCTTTGTGCCTCTCCTACACAGATTCTGAACTAACTTAAAGATTGCTGAAATGCACCAATTAACAAACATTCAAGGTTTTAGTCAATAATGAGGCTCAAGCTACAGTTATATTGGGGATCTCACAAAATCTAAACCACGGGCTCCCTATGTCCTTAAGGGATTTTCCAAATCTAAAATGCAAGACAAGCAGAAATCCTTCCATTTAACTATTAGGACCTGCCTAAATCAACAATGTTGCTATCACCCATTTCCTTAAAATATCACATACTCAGCAAAGATGTTTCAACCTGATGAGTAATAGCTTTAATTAAATTTTCTTCAGCACTTACAGATTGGCTCGCCAAAAGACGACCCTTGGGCCATACCCTATTGAAAATAGTTAATTCAGCCCAATGTAAACTTAAAAAGGACTTTCAAGGATTGACACATTTTAAAACAACTGTTTTCAAAAGGTGTGGTTATCCCCCTGCTTCTGCAGTTAGTAGCCCAACTGAAGAAGTTCTTACATTGGGAAAGAATGAGTGGTGTCTCAGTCATTCTTATGGAAACCTACTACTGTGGACCTATAGACTAAGTCCCCACACGCAATTGTGTTGAAATACTGACTCTATTCAATTAGGAATGTCAAAGATTTTAACATTATAGATTTAGTTAATCTATCCCATGCCCCATCAACATCCTCTCATCCTTGGTTTAAGAAAGTTTTTGAAAATGAGCCCATCTCTATCATCAAATGTAAAATATAGGCACCTGTGAGCTAGTTGAAATAACACAATTAGCTTTCAACAATTGTCATGATAAAATCGACATGTTCTTACCTTTAATAAATTGATATTAAAAGTGATGTTGTAAAGACTAAATTCTATGCTGATTTAGGTTCACTGTCTTATGTCTGTACTTTCTCATGACAAAAGAATACAATCATGTGATTTATGTTGTCAATTTTTGCATTTATGCCAAATGTACTGTTACTGTACACAGGACAGCTCCTCTAACAGGTCCCCCCAGTGGCAGATGCCCCCCAAGTCACCTTCTCCACCTCATTCTCCTCCACCTGTCATGACGGCTGGAGCAGGGAACAGCCTTGTCCTCCTCTCATGACAAACCCTCCTGGGAGAGGTGAGGCTGACTCCTGTACTAGTTCCTTTAGTGAGAATTCTCACCACATCAGGTCTAGTGCATTCTCCTTTGTTCTTGGGGGGACTCTGGTGCCCATGCACAAGCCCTTGAGGACTCATCCACCAGTGTCCTGTTCCCCACTAGCCAGGACTATGACGTTCTTTGTCGCTGTGTCCACCCACATGACAAGTGCTCATTATCCCGGTGTAACGCTAGGGCCCCACAGCCTCCTGCACAATGATGACTCTACATAATGGGAGCCCCCAAGACCTGCTGTCATCTTTCATGGGTTTTATATAAATGAAATGTGCTGGAAATCTGAAAAAAAATCAAGGGAAAAAGAAAAGATTACAAGAAGACAAATAGAACAAAAACGTCTGAAAGAGCCATAATGAAGGTTGGCCCTGAGTTGTCCTCTTCTGTCCCTTTTAACCTTTGACACACAATGAGGCACCATCACCCATGACCTGGTTCTGAGGCCATCACATCTGCAGAGCTCGTGGAAGACAGCAGAGCCTCACATGTAGTTAATCCAGGATTTCCTACTTGAAATGAGGACACATGTGTCTCCAGTCAGACATGGGAGTTCCTCAAGAATGGAAATCTCTCCAAGAGGTGAATAATTTCCCTCATTTTCCACCCAAATCCCCCATGATGGAGGAATACAAATCTGGAAGAAATATTGTATAATTCACATGTGATTTAGAACCAAATCCTTGTTCAATAAATGAAATGTGTTACTTCCTCACAGTGACGGCATCACATGAAAAATTAGTGATTTTGGCATCAGGGATGGAGGGAACATATATGAGAGGAGAGTCAGGGAGAGCAGTGTTGGGAGGATCAGGGTCTTGGACAAATGGTCATCTGGGGCGGTCACTTCATGCAGCAGTGAGTCAGCTCCTGGGTGTTGTGTCCTCATGATGGAGCCACAAGGACACAGTCCACAGAGACCTGGATGTCATCCCACAGAGCTCACACCACAAAGGGTGTCCATCCTCAGCTCTCCTCAAAACCATAGGTGAGAGAGATGACATGGTGGCAGTTTGAGAAGAACAAGATCAGTTCTACATCCACCTTCCATTTGACCAAACAATCATTATATCCAACTAGTAATGTGCACGTGCATGTCCAAGAGGAGTCCATGCACAGCGGACAGTGGGAGGGTCCTGGTCAGTGGAGACTGACAAAGTCCCATCAACCTTTCCCAGGTGCTGCAGGAGCCACAGCCTGAGCCACACCTGAGCTTCAGGCAAAGGATCTGCCGCCAGGATTTCGACCACAAGAACCACATCCTCCATTTGGGAAGCAGAAGGAGCAATGGGAGAGGTGAGAACACAGCCCAGGGAGGAAGAGAATGGATTAGCTGAGAAAGAGGGAACCAGGTTAGTTCTGAGTCTGACGTGCACAGTTGCACCTGAGGAGGAGGTTCAGATATGAAATATATTAGGTATTATAGGTCACTGACCCTGGACCAGGCTCTCTCTTGGTTGTAACCTGACCCCAGAGACCATTCTATTTAGGGAATCCCACTGAGGTGTCTGTTCTGAGTCTGAAAGGAAAAGAATGACCAGGTCCCCTGAGCTCTCTCAGGACCCTGATCCTGGTGACCACAGGCAGAGTCATTTCTGCCCCCTCAGGTGACACTCTGCATTTGTGCAGGTGATAAAGTTTTTCTTCTATTACAACAAACTGTTCTAATTGAGAGATGAGTAGTAAGCACAGGAACATGAATCCAGAGAAGTTTCCTGAGAAACTAATACAAGAGGAAGCAACAGACCCTGAAGAGAAACCAGCCCTGAACAGTCTCTCAACCTGCTCCTGGGGCTGACTCTGCACCTGGTGGTATTGAGCGCCCTCTGTTGTCCTGAGCGCCCCCTGCAGCCCAGTCCCTCCTGTCTCCTGCAGGGAGGTTTGTGTGTGGACTCACTGACTGTCATTGGGTGATTGAAACCACACGAGCCCCTCCTGTAATTGGAATCCCTCACCCTGCTCCCACCACTGAACCTAAACTAAACCGTGAGCAAGCCTTCTTTTCTGGCTCTGTCAAAGCATTTGTAACTTGCTGAAAGGCAAGCCCTGCTCTTCGCAGAGATTTCAACCACGTACGTAATAAATGTTTCAAATCACCTTTGTGTGTGTGTGTGTGTCATAAGACTGGACATCCATACCGATCCCTGGTGGGGGTCCTTCTGCCTTTACAGAGTGTCAGTCACTTTGGTGTCATGAGCATGGTGCCAAGTCAGTGACCACCACCAGGGTCTTCCTTCTCTTGCTTTGGATTCATAATTCCTCTGTTGTCTGATGTCCAGCCTGCACTTTATGCTGCTTGCTGGCTGGTTGTACACTGAACTGTGCTGTGCAGAGATGCATAATTGAGTCCAACAGAGCCTCTTCTGTAGATGTAGCTTAATTACATCTGAAGCTTTGGTAAAAAAAAAAAAAATTGGCATTTAGGCATAAGAGTGTCTGTAAGAGATTCTGTGCCTTTTATCCATGTGACAATGTTTTCCTTTTATTACAATAGACTTTTCTAACTCAGAAAACACACAGATAAGCACAGAATCACAGATCCAGAGACGTTGTCCTGAGGAAACTGTTACATGAAGAGGAAACCAGGACAGGAAACCAGCCCTTAACCTCCATCTGCACTTGCCTCTGTGATGGTCCTTGAGTGCACGGGCCCTGAGCGCCCCCTGGTGGTCCTGAGCCCCTCCTGCAGGGAGGTTTGTGTCTGGGCTCACACTCAGTTCCCATCACTGTGTCTCTTGCACAGTAATACACGGCCGTGTCCTCGGTTCTCAGGCTGTACATTTGCAGATACAGCATGTTCTTGGAGTTGTCTCTGGAGATGGTGAATCAGCCCTTCACGGAGTCAGCGTAGTATGTGCTACTACCATCATATCTAATGTATGAGACCCACTCCAGCCCCTTCCCTGGAGCCTGGTGGACCCAGTCCATGCTGTAGCTACTGAAGGTGAATCCAGAGGCTGCACAGGAGAGTCTCCGAGACCCCCCAGGCTGCACCAAGCCTCCCCCAGACTCCACCAGCTGCACCTCACACTGGACACCTGCAAACACAAAGACATCCTGGTCAGGAGACTGTCACATCCACTGATTCTCTCACTCATACCCTCTCACATAATGTATCTTGTCCTCCATAAATTACCTCCTAAAATAGCAACAAGAAAAATCCATATCAGCCCAAACTCCATGCCGAGTGGACTGTGTTCTGTCCTGATCAGCAAGTGGGAACACCTGGGAATCCTGGGGCTGTGGCTCCTCTCCCACAGCTGCAGGGTCAGGGCTGGGCAGGTTTTCATCAGCAGAGGGAGGGGCCCATTTGCATGTCCTCTGACTATATAGCAAGCTCTGGGGCTGGACACTAACATAAAGGGCAGAATCCCAGATGTGATACTTCTGGGAGCACAAATCTGGTAAGAATTAGCCCCAATATTTGGGCCTGTGCTAATCTACCCTGGACTTGACTGCCCTCTGAACAAACTCCAGGATAGAGTTGGGCAAGCCTAGTGTGGTTTGGAGAACCCCCTCCCTGTAAAGAGAACGTTTGTGAATTTTATGCATTCTACTATTTACCTAAGAATGTATAGTGAATCAATGCAGATACGTTTTGACATTCCTGGAATTTCATGTTATTGTCTATAACTTTTCAAACCAATGATCCATTTCTCTATATGTAATAGCTTTCAGGAGGAAGAAATGTAGTAAATTAGACAGCAAACAGGATGCAGGTATTATCTAAATTTATGTTCACTTTATGGACCTGGAGTAAGGAGCACTGTAGGAACAGCCCCACTTACTTTCCCTCTAACTGGCATCATTTCCGGTGACCCACTTGAGGACCTGTGGTGCAGCCCAGCTCGTTTAGGGTCGCACGTAAGAGACTAGCAGGCAAGGAAAGAGCCACATTCCTGGCAGGGACAACGGACCATATCAGTAGGATGGGGCTGTGATTTTACAATTAGGAGAAAGAGTATGTTTAATTCTTGTAAACTCCCTGGGGTATCTTGGAACTGACCAATATTTATGACATATGAACAAGTGCAAATCTGAATATATAACTGGGTAAATGTTTGCTAAATATGCTCTTGTGTGTAGACAGCAATGGTAAATGCAAATATATATTTTCAGCCACATTGAATTCAAAGAAATACCATATGCCATGATCCTTGGAACAGAAAACTAACATAACCTCTTGCTTCTCCTCTCTGTCGCCTACCAAATGCCAGAGCATTAGAAGCTCCAACCTTTCATTATTCCAAGTAGAATTCCAATTTTATTTCAAAACTGATATCAATTCAGCACAACAACACGATCCACCCTTACCCGGCCTGCAGCATATCCACTCACGTCACTCCCCTGTGGAAACATTCCAGTGCATCTTCATCATGAGACACTCTGGAGAAAGACACCTGACCCCCCTCCATCTCCTTCAGTCCCAGACCCCAGTGTGCCCCTCTCCTGAGCCTGCAGATGCTGAGCTATGTGAGCAGCTGGGTGGAGTGAGGGGGTGGATGTTCTGTTCTTCATGGGGTGGATGAGCATGGGGGTCTGGAGACAAAGATGCACCTGGAAAGAGCCCACAGGCTGCAGATCCTGTCAGAGTGGATTCCGTGTAAATGTTGATAATGGTGGCCTCACCCCTGAGTGGGCTCTGGCTTCCTGACCTTCAAGAAAACCAAAAGGACTTTAGTGTTGACACCATTCTTTTCTGTTACTGGAACTTGGAGATGTCACTGGAACTCTTGAAAGAGAGACATGGAGCTGATGGAGAGGCTGTGGGCTTTCAACAACCACAAGGTCCATGTAAACATGATGTCTCTTATAGACATGAAGAGTAAATGTTAAAGAAGATAAAATAATGGAATAATTAGCCATATAAATTAAATTCAGAATATCTCATAGCAGTAAGAGTGCTCTTATTTAAAGTTAATTTTTCATCCATGAGACAGAGATCAGCGTACATCTAAATTCATGGAGTTATTGTCCTGATTACATAAGTTACTATTATCCTAGTTCCTGGACATTGGCCAGTTTTGTTATTACAAGTGTGTGTGTTTCATCCCATACAGGAGGTCACCTCTGTGTTTCCACAGCTTTTAGGAAACTGTACTGTCTCATGCCAGGAGGAGGTTTAGGGAACACGGAGATAAAAACCCCTGACAGGAGACCAGCCCTTAACCCACCTCCTCTGTGAGGCCGTGAGCTCAGTAGGTCCTGAGCGCCCCCTGGTGTCCTGAGCGCCCCCTGGTGGTCCTGATCCCTCTCTGGTGTCCTGAGCGCCCCCTGGTGGTCCTGAGTGCAATTTTTGGTTTCCAAGTTCCCTGGAGAGAAATAAAGACTCTTTTCCCTTCCATTACCCTTTATCTAACATAGAATGGTGGACACTTTCGGCATAAGCACTATATGCCTTCATGGCCAAAGGAAGTCTCTCCTTAGTTATTTCCCATCAACTGACCCCCTCACTCTGCTCTTTGCTATAAATCCCCATCTGCCTTTGCTGCATCCAGAGGTGAGCCTATTTCTCTCTCCTATTGCAAACCTGCTATTGCAAGAGTCGTGAATAAAGTCTTCATCACCATCTTAGCAAGTGCCAGCAGAACTTCTTCATTGTAAACAGCGACCAAAAATAAAAAGAGGTTTTGGACTCTCTGAGAGGAGACAGGCTGATAAGAGTGCTCAGCTTCCACCCTGTGCCGCCCTTCAAGAAAAGGAAGTTAGATCCAAGGGTGGAAAAACAGGCCCAGGGGTTGGGGTCTGAATCATAGAAGATTATCCCCAGACCTCCAAACCTAATGGAGTTTTCCTGGGTGGATTTCAAAGTTGATTCAGGCTGGTGATTCCTTCTAACTCCCATTTTATCTGTTTGGGTGTGGAAATGCCCGTAACTGTTATCATATGCCTGCCCTCCAGTCCTCTTTGAGAAGGAGATAACTGGTTTCCTAGTATCACAGGTGTGCAGATGGGAGTTTTACCTCAGGATGGAGGGTAGTCAAATTCTCAATCAAACATGATTTAGATGATTATTTGGGACATTTGATGATGGTATTTGGTTAGATTGTGGACCTGAGTTTATGCTTTAAGTGTTGGCATTTGGGGAGATGTTCAAAGTGTTAAATATATTTGACCTGTGAGTTGGATGTAATTCTTTGAGGGCTGAGGGTGGAGTGAGGTAGCATGAGTCATTGTTTGAATCTGTGGATGGTATTTTGTATGGCAAAAGTAACTTTGCCATATTTGATTAATTTAGAGACCTTGAAATCCAAAGAATTTCCTATATTATTTGGAAATGTATCACAAGTGTTTAAATCAGAGGGACTCAGGGAGACTAGACTACAGAATAAGAAGAAAACAGTGTGACCACTGATGTGAGGTGATTTACTCCAGGCTGTGAAGATGGAGGAAGAGACCATGAGCCAGGGGATGCAAGGACTGCAGCTCCAGAAACTGGAAAGGGAACAAAACAGACTTTCCATCCATTTCAGCATTAACAGCAGAATACCACAGAGTGTGTAGCTTATAAATCACAAACATTTACTTCTCATAGTTCTGGAGGCTGGGAGTCCTCCAGATCAAATTGCTCGCATGTTCACCTTCTGGGGCGGGTCCTCTTCCTGGTTCATAATTCGCCCCTTCTTGCCGTGTCCTCACATGGTGGAATGGGTCAGTTGAGCTCTCTGGGTGTCATTAGAAAGGCACCAGTCCGATTCATAAGGGTCCCACTCTCATGACTTAAGTACCTCGCAGTGACTCCATCTACTAAAACCATCATCGTTCATCGTTAATATTCAGCATATGAATTTTGGAGGACAGGCATACCTGGACAATGTTACTCCCCTGGAGCCTCTGGAGGGAGTGCAGCCCTGTCAACACCTCGATTTTAGGGCAGTGAAACTGATTGCAGACTCTGACCTCCAGAGTGGAAGAGACTAAGTGAGTTGATTCGAGCCCCACCTGTCTGGTAATTTGACACAGTGACCACAGGAATGTAATAGAGGCTGGAATGTGAGTCTCACATTACCCAGGGTCTCCACATACTGCTCCCAACAGCACTGCCCCAGGCACAGGGACACTCCCAGGGCTGTGTCTGTGGGTTGTGCCTCTCCAGGGAATCACCACTGAAAGAGAGGATTAAAGAATGATGAGCTGACATAGACTCTGCTTGAACCTGGCACACATGTCCACCCATGACTTTGTTACCATGTGTTCATGACTGTGCTATGAGAATGTCATGTGTGTGATGCTGGGCCAGAGACTGGAAACAGAAATCCATCCTTGACCTTCATATCCTTACTTTCCCCAAGTACAATGCCAGTTTTCAAAAGTAGGCTGAAAGTAAGACGCTAGAGAGAGCTCTACAGTCGAAGAATCCCAAATCTGACGGCCACCAAGATTTCCCAGATGCTCCCTCAACTAGCATTTCCAAAGAACAAGGGGACTCATTATCCCCACTGAAAACATGAATAAATGGCAAGGGTCTTTTAGTAAAACCACCTCAAAGAGCACTTGCTATCTTAAAACCTTTGTCGAAAGAGTAGTGTGCCCGTGAGAACATTATCCTTTGTCTCAGATTCCTGACTCCTTGGTCTGAGGAGGCAGGTGAATCATCATCCTGTCATCTCCTCAGCCCAGCACAGCCGCCCTCTCCATCAGGGTTTCTGACACACTCAGGATGTGGGTTGTCACACTGTCTCTCACACAGTAATACACAGCTGTGTCCTCAGATCTCAGACTGCTCAGCTCCATGTAGGCTGTGCTCATGGACGTGTCCACAGTCATGGTGACTCTGCCCTGGAACTTCTGTGTGTAGCTTGTAATATCATATTTAGGGCAGATCCCTCCCATCCACTCAAGCCCTTTTCCAGGGGCCTGTCGCACCCAGTGCACAGAGTAGTCAGTGAAGGTGTATCCAGAAGCCTTGCAGGAGACCTTCACTGATGCCCTAGGCTTCCTCACCTCAGCCCCAGACTGCACCAGCTGCACCTGGGAGTGGACACCTGTGTAGAGGAGACAGGAGTGGATCAAATCACCCTTCACTGGCCCTGGTCTCCTCATCAACCCAGGGACTGGGGAGCCCCTACCTGTATCCACTGCCACCAGGAAGAGGATTCTCCAGCTCCAGTCCATGGTGAGGGGCTGTGCTCTCGGGGCTTCTGTAGGGAGGGGAGTGGTTGTTGGGTGATGATCTCAGGACACAGACATGTCCATATTTAATCTAGGACACCTTAGCTCATTTCCATATTCAGGAAGCTAAATATTTCTCAGTCAAGACTTGTCTTAAAATGAGAGAGGAAGGTTGATGACGCAGGGACCATGTTCAGTGGGATGCTGTGGGCCCAAGTCCTAATCGTTGTGTTAGGATATGTATCCCCTGCCATGTCCCTGAACTCTGTGCAGACACAGCTCCTCCCACTGAGGGAAAAAAAAGCCCCAAAGGAGGTGTTCCTCACTGTGAACACACCTTTGAATGCCACAGAGACCCCCTGAACCTGTTCTGGGCTTTGATATCTGCATGTTAGTATGGTGTATCTTTCTCCATCCATCTACTTTCATTCTATATATGTGTATTTTTAAGTGTGTTTCTTATAGACAACAAATTCTGGAGTCTTGCTCTTTGGTCTGCTTTGACAATCTCTGTCTTGTATTTGGTGCATTTAGACTGTTAATGTTCAAAGTGAATATTGATATACATTTGAATTAATTTCTACTATAGTCCTAACATGCTGACCCTGTTCTTCCTATTTTTGTCTTCCACTGTCTTTCTACCTTTTGTGGTTTTAATTGACATTTCATGTGATTCCATTTTCTCTCTTTTATTAACATGACAGTTTACTCTTCTTTTTTTTTTTACTTTTTTTTATTGGTTGCTACAGCGTTTGCAATATACATTTACAGCTCATCCAAGTCTACTTTCAAATAAGAGTATACCACTTCATGGGTAAGGTGAAAACTTTATAATAAAAATATTATACTAATTCCTCCCTCCCATCCTTTGTGTGATATTGTGATTTACAATAAGAAATACATATTTGATTTTCATTCCCATTTCTGGCACACAGCTTCTAAACTCTTGGAAGTTTGAAAGTGATGAGAAAAATAAGGCATCTTTTGTTACATTAGTGAGGTGACATTGGAAGGCCCCTAGATCACCTAAGGATAGGGGGTGGTTGCCATTAGAAACAACCATATAATTAGAGGGTTAGAACTCTCAGTCCCAGCCCAACCTCTGACCTTTGAGGAGGCAGTGGGGCTGGAGATTGTGTTCAATCACCAATGGCCCATTTTTAAATCAGTCATGCCTGTGTAATGAAGCCTTCATAAAAACCCAGAAGGATGGTTTTGGAGAGCATCTGGGTTGGTGAACCCATTGAGATTCAGGGAGAGTGGAACCTCGACAGGGCATGCAAGTCTCCCAGCTCTCCCTCTGCCCAGCCTTTCCCTGCCCTTCCCCACTTGGCTCCCAAGATCTGCAGGACATTGGGCTGCTTAGGGGGATGTGGCTGGAGCTGTTGTGGCCCAGGGCCCATAGTCCGCTGAGCCCTCTCCTGCCCTATGTGCCTTCCATCCTGGTCCCTCACAGCTCCTCCTGCCTGGCCCCATGAAAATCAGAAATGACCAGAGGATTTCATGTTCTTTTGAATAAAAATTTGAATACTAGAAAGCTCTGTCCAGGAAGAGGAGATTCCTGACTCTGGGTAGCAGAGGTGCTGTGTTCTCACCAGGAGCCCAGGGCAGTTTTGGCATTTAGGGGGCACGTTTGTGTGTAAAGATGCGAAGGGTCATTGCGGGTCCCTCTCTTGGGGGCTCTCCTCGGAGGAGGGTGCTGGCTGAGACTGAGGGTGGACATAGCTTCTGTATTCACTGACCACAGGTCCTCTCCTTCCAGAACAGGAGATGTTGTTCAAAGGAAGTGTCAGAGGGCACGGGGGTGTGACAATAAGCAAGCAGGACTCTTATTCTCTCCCAGCGCTTCGTGTGAGAACTCCATGAAGGTGCATCCCTGCCCTGACAACTAGAGCTGGGCCCTCTCTGTACTCCCCCTCTTGTCCTGGGGCTCTCCTTGGCTCCCTGCAGTCCTCCTTTTCATCTTGTTCTAACTCTGGACTTGCTTGTTAAACGTGTTCTTTGAGCTTCCTCACTAGTCACAGGACCAGCTCTCCAAATTCCATCCCATTGCATTGGTATTTTCATTATAAACGTAGTGAATGCAGTTTAGCAATATGTTCTGTTATTTCACTGTACTGTGCCTCAGTTGTCCAGCTCTCTTTCCATGTCTACATGCTTCACAGGACAATCCCCCAACTCTGGGCCATCCTTTAGGACATCCATCCATTGCTAATTTGAGTTTTGGTTGGTAATTGAGATTGCATTTTAATTTTAGAATATTTTTATATTGTTCATTTCCAAATTATAGAACTACGGTAGAATTTGGACATCAATTTATCCAGCAATCATTCCACACTCTCCTATTGATTCTAAAGAATGTGTCAGTAGTCTCTTAGGTGGTTTGGGGGTTAGTCATCCTGCCATCTCTGAGGAATGGATGACTTTTCCTTTCCAATAATGGTACTTGTGTATATTCTATATTTAATTGCTGTTCTGCCTGGGCCTCAAGAACGCTGCTATACAACAGTGGTGCCAGAATGTGTCTCTGCCTAGTTCCTTTGGTTACATTATGTGACCCAGGAATGCACTAGTCTTTATAGCATGCAAAAAAGGCATTTTGTTGATTCTTGTCATATCATGTAATGTATATTCTACCTTAATTTGCTGTGATGTTACACTTTAAATAACAATTGACTTTTAAATAGTTTTTTTCTGTACTTATTGACATTAATCTTGCTATCTCTTCTATTTCACTATCAAGAGCAAAACTACACTGACACATTTTAAGAAGTCAAACAGAATTTCAAGATGGGAATGGGGATGTTTTTGTTATTTTTATGTGTGTTTCTATTGGCCAGTCTTCTCTGAGGGATGAGAGAGGAGGATTTAATCCGGAGTCCGCCCTTCAGTTTACTCCTTCTTCTCCTTGTCAGATTTTTTCTAGTGCAATTTAGATTTAAAAATTAGTGTGGTTTTTCCTTTGAATGTATCTGATGTTTTGTTTTTTTGAGGGAGGTTGGCCCTGCGCTAACATTGCCAACAGCCAATCTTCCTCTTTTTCTTTTTTCTCCCCGAAGCCCCAGTACACAGTTGTGTATCACAGTTGTAGTTATAGTTCTTTTATATGGGATGCCCTCGCATGGCTTGACGAGCAGTGAGTAGGTTCACGCCCGGGATCTGAACCGGTGAAACCCGGGCCACTGAAGTGGAATGCACGAACTTCACCGTTATGCCGATGGGCAGGCCCCATGAGCGTATCTCCTTAGAATGTATTGTTTGAGTTGGAATTTTAAATTTATTGTTTATTTTAATTCCAAATGAATTTACTTGAAGTGTAATTTTAGCTGAATTCATTTTAGAGGGATGTTTTCACTACTGGGCCGTCTATTCCTCTGACTACACAGTGGCTAGCATTCAATCAAATATAATGAAGCATACAAAGAAACAGTGTTAAATGAATAATAATCCAATGAAAAGATGGAAAACAAGAGACACAAATGTGATTCCAACATGCAGAAGACAAAGACTTCACTATAAACGTGTTTCATGTCCTCAAGAAAATATAAAAAACTGGTGGATAAAATGCATGAAAGAATGGATGTGTAAACCAATAATTAAACTGTAAGAGGGATTCAAATGGTCATTCTAGATATAAGAAATATGATATCTGAAATTAGCAACAAAAAAGGCAATGGATAAATTAAGAGTAGATGGAATTCAAGAGGAAATAAAAAACGAATCAGGAAAAATCAGTGTATATTTTCTTTTATTTTGAAAGATATTTTGCTGCATATAGAATAAGAAATTTTGCCTTTTGTTATTCCTTTGAAAACTACAGTGTTTTTTAAACAATATTAAGGTAAAATTCACATGGCATTAAATTAATCCAATTGAGGTTAGCAACTGAGTGGCATTGAGTGCATTTACACTGGTGCACAGCCATCACCACTACCTGAGACCAGGGAGGCTCTGTAGCTGTGAGCCAGTGGAGAGGGTTGAGTTTCTCCCAGACTCACAGCTTTTCCTTTTGTAAAGACTCAATTTGTAAGGCACAAATGGTTGATTTTAATCCCTTTTCCTCCTGCTTTCGTCCAAGCTGTTTTCAAATAATTGACTGGCAGCTTCTACAATTAAACCTAGATTGTCCTGCACATCCAACCACACTCTTATGGATTTTCCACTTTCTATCGGGGAGAAGATTTCTGTGCTCATGGGACTTGGGTTTGACCCTAGCATGCCTGTGAAAAGTCTGCAAACATTGTTCCACAAAGGCCTTGGGATGGCCCCCTTCTTTCTGAGGGCCCCCTTCCTGATCATTGTCAGGAGGGCCCAGGGAAGTTGTGACCACCTGTTTCCTCTATGGGGGCAGGGCTCCCAGGCACTGTCTAGCTTGTCTGACAACTACATAAGGGTAAGAATTCCTGACAGTACACAGAGAGGAGTTGGATTAGCGACAATTCACCACCCCAGTGACGGGGCTTCACAGAGAAATGAGGCTCAAGGAGGCGCCCAGATGATCGAGGCTTCTCTGCCTTCTCAGGTGGGAGACACACGTGGTGGGAGGCCAGCGGGAAAACGTGGGGTGAACAAGGTTGTCTTGTGATGCACATAAGAGTCTCTCAGGAGGTAAGAGTGGTCTCCAGACTCACTCTCTTCCTGGTGAAGAGGGAGCTCACACACAAGTTTCTGTTATGAATGTGAATTTCCTTTAAAAAGTGGAAAACGGGACTTATTTTTAGGCCGTTGGAGGAGTTAAGTGCATTTTCTGCTGCTGCTGCTTCTCCAGCATAATCCATGTGGATAGAGGTTTAATACAAACAATTATTAGTATTATAATCATTTGGAGATAAGTGTTGATGAGAGAGTGGGGACAAGGACACCCTGTGCCCTGCTGGTGGGCATGTAAAATGGTTAAGCTGCTGTGGAAAACAGCATGACAGTACCTCAAAAACTAAAAAAACAGAACCACCGTGGATCAAGAACTCCAGCCTCTAGCTATCCACCAAGATAATGAAAATAAGGATCTCAAAGAGATATTTTCACTCTTCTGTTCATTGCACCATTATTCACTAGAGCTGAGATGTGGAAACAACCTAAAAGTCCATCAGTGGATGAATGGACAAAAAAATGTATAACATTCTTACAATGGAGTATGACTTAGCTCTGAAACTGAAGGAAATCCTGCCCTATAATGCAACAGGGGTGAACCTAGAGGAGATTGTGTTAAGAGAAATAAGGCAGTCACAGAAGGGCACATATTGTATGATTCCACTTACATGAGGAACTTAAAATAAACTTCATTTTCAACAGAGTGCAGAAATTTCAAGACCTCAGGTTGTGGTGAAAGGCATTGCGGGACATGGATGGATTCAGTGGAGAAGTCGGCTACACTGTCGTCCTGCTGGTTTACAGGAGAGAGCCAAGGACAGAGACAGGTGGAGGAGACAGCTGGTGTCAGGACAAATATCAGACACTGATCCCAGGAACTATCCTTCAAAGGAGCCTGAATTGGTTTGGCTCAGTCTGTGGAGCAACCCATGCCTCAGGGCATCGTTGAAGATAAGAGGACATTCAGCCTGCAAGCAGTGGAGCTCATCATCTGGGCTTGGAAAGAAGGAGACAAAGAAAGACCAACGGAACCCCTGTGGACCCAGGGGCTGTGTGAATGCCCCTGTGTAATCTTTGAGACTGGCTGCCTTCACTCAGCATGATGTCTTTGAGGTCCACTGGTGTTTATGTGTATCAGTAGTGTGTTACTCTTTATTGCTGACTAGTTTCCCATTGATGGATGTTCTCTAATTTGCTTATTCGTTTAAATTTTAAAGACTTCTGGGTCATCCCTAGCTTCTAACAGAAGTGACGATGTGATAAACACATGAACATAAGATTTCACTCCTCTGGAGCAAACACTCAGGAGTGGGATTTCTAGGTCGTGTGTTCAGTGCATGTTTACTTTCATGAGAAATCCCTACATGGTTTTCAGAGCCGCGGCTCCACTTTTCATTCCTACTCGCAACGGTGGAGGCCCCAGGAGCTCTGTGTGCTCACAGGACTGGTACTGTCGGTATTTCCTTTATGGTGACGTGTGCACAGGGTGTCTCACTGTGGTCTTGATTTGATTTCCCTGATGACCAACGATCTTGAGTGTTTCCTGTGCTTTTTTACCCTCTCTATGTCCTCCTTCATGAAAGGTCTGCACAAGCCTCTGCCTGTTTTTAAAGGGTTGTTTCCTTTCTTTCTGTTCGGGTCTGAGGGTTTTTATTATATTCTGGATGCAAGTCCTTACGTAGCTGTGACTGGCAAATGTTTTCTCGTCTGTAGCTTGTCTTTCATTCTCTAGATTGTCGCTTAGTCAGAAAAAAGCTTTTAATTTTGATGGCATCTGATTTATTATTCCATTTTCTTTTATTTATCTTGGTCGTTTAACCTCAACTTTTGATTTTCATGATTACTGGTTGCCTGTGGATTATCTCGTGATTTACAATTTCCCTGAAAGTCTTGTCTATTCTGGTCTGTCACAGTGCTGACCTGTTCACTCACTGATCTCTGTTACCTCAGTGGTTTTCTGTTTGTTTACTTAGTTTGTGGACTGTGGTGATTCTTTTTCATGGCATGGTTTTCAGAAAATGTGGACAATTCTGTTTTTGCTCTCAAACTTGAAGTTTAAAGCTGCTTTGCTGTATCTTTTCTGCTAAATTGAGCATAGATTTAATACATGTGATTCTTGTGTCAAGAAATAGGCATCAGGCATTTTCCTTTCCAGCTGTTGGGTTTGTTATTTAACTTGGGTTCTTATGGGCTCCCTGGGGACAAAATTCAATCCTGGGAGTGATTATCAGTCACAACTCCCGTGTGAAATCCTGAAAATTCATTTTGTGCACTGCCCCTGCCAGATACTCCAGGTGAGACACAGTCCTGTTTTAGTGTTTCTTAGAGTTACTTTACCTGTCCATCATTTAGATCATATTTTTGTTCTTCATTACAAGGAAAGCTGGTGTCTATATTTCTGGGATTCATGATTTCTCACCTGCTAATGCTTCTGTAATGTAATATCCAGCATTTCAATAAAAGTGTACATCATGTTTATTTGTATTCTGCCACTTTCAGAGGTATGGGCCCATGAAACAGGTTGCATCAGAGGAAAGATCCTTCTGTCTTATGTAACTGAACTTGTGTTGAATGTTTGTACAACGTATAGCTTATGAACACACTGTAAGTGGATGAGAGTCTTCTGAGTAGACAAGAGAAGGAAGACAAGTCTCCCACCCTGCTTATTGGGAAGAGAATCCCCAGAGCCTGGCAGGAAATACCATCTCCCCACACTTTCCTGTTCTGCAGAGGTGGGGGACATGCTGAGACCCAGCCCAAGTTCTTGTACAGGAGGCCCCTGGAATGTGTCTCTGTGCCATCCCTGCACAGTAATATGTGGTTGTGTCTGCAGCGTCCATGCTGGTCATTGTTAGGATCACCTGGTTCTTGGAGGTGTCCTTGGAGATTGTGAGCCGGCTCTTTAGAGATGGGTTGTAATACATTTCATCAGTCCACCAAATGTTGGCCAGCCACTCCAGTGCCTTCCCAGGGGGCTGACGGATCCAGCCAACACTCACACCATAAGTGGTCAGCGAGACCCCAGAGAAGGAGCAGGTCAATGTAAGGGTCTGGGTGGGTTTCATCAGCCCGGGACCAGACTCCTGCAGGGTGACCTGGGACAGAACCCCTGTAGAGAAAGCACAAGAAGAAGGTGAAGCTGGTTCAGGGTGAGAATAGGAGAATTTTCGTCCGAGGGAGTCCCTGACTGGAGCACTCACAGGAAGGGATTGTCAGCAGCAGGAGAGTGGAACAAAGCGTGTCCATTGTGGGGCACAGGAGTCACTGCCCCAGGCCCAGTGCTTGGCTTTTCAACCAAGGGCAGGGTGGGGCTGGGAGAATTTGCATCCCCCTCACATGGTCCTGACTCCTATACAGGGACTCAGGTCTCTGCAGCAGGGGAGCGAGTCTGTGCTGGAGAAGCAGTGAGCCCTTGGATGTGGGCTTCTGTGTCTGTTCTCCATGGGGGCAGCCCTCAACTTCAGGACCAGGGCTCTGGGGACACAAAGTCCTCAGAAGTGCCCTGAGGTGTGGATGGAGTCAAGGCTGGGAAGCCCCTGTTCCTGCAGATGGTGTCCTCTCCTTGGACACTCCTCCAGGGATGCCCAACATGTGGTCTGAGGAGGGGGAGTAGAGAGCTAGACTGATGGGGCTCCTCCTGCCTTCCAGAGGCAGGGTTGTGTGCCTGGGGCAGAGCAGGAGGCTCTTCCAGAGAGTTCTGTGCTGGCCTCCCTTTGACTAGGACAGAGAGGGACAGGACTGTTGACAGAAGAGAGGGTCAATCCCCCGTCACCTACATTCATGTGAACAAGTGCACGTTCATGAGTGTATCCACACTGAGTGTGCACTCCCTCAGGAACAGTCCATGGACACGGGCCTCGTCCTGGTGTCCAGTCAGCCCTGTGGACACAGATGACCACATGTCCTCCTCCCCTCTTCTCACCGTGACCCAGGAGAGGCTCTGGCAGCTGTGTGGAGGCCTCACGGGGAGCAGCCGGCTGACACAGTTTCCCCCTCAGCCTGCACTGGAGATGGGCCATGTGCTCCTGGGGCTTGGACACCTGCTCCAGCCTCATCTCTCCATAAACTAGTGTGCAGACATAGGGCGTGACCAGGGCCCCACAGTCCCCTAGATGCACCTCCACGCTGAGCCTGCTGAACTCCAAGACTCTGAGGAAGTTCATGCTTTGAAGCTGCTTCTGTCCCATAGGGTCACCCCCCCTCTTAGTGTCGTCATGGGGCCTCAGACCTGCAGTCACTTGAAGGCGTGTGCTTTAGACTTGGACTCTGCTGCTGAGGGTCTCAGTTGTCAGCAGCAGAAAAGCAGGGCTAAGAGGTGGATCATTTACTGCAAGTGCACTGTGTCCTCAGAGTCAGAGAGGGTCGTGAGGGGGTCCAGGGACAAACATACAACGGGCCAGGGTCACAGCCCCCTTCTGACATTTCAGTCCTCAGAAAGGCCCAACTCCACCCAACTGTCACGTGCTTTTGGCAAAACTAATGTTCAGAATCATGGATAGAGTGTCATTGGTTAGATCCTCAAATGATGATAGGAAAGACATGACAAAATAGTAGGAACAAATATTCCTACTCGGCATGTTTTTATAGACTAGGGTGATTTTCGTAAAGAGAATTAGTTGATATTATTCTAAGTTGGAGGGATAATGGCAATCAAGCAAGGTGTCGTTTCCCATGCTGCCTGGCCTCCCTGTGGTATGTGCACGACCATGCACACAGACAAACACGCTGACACACAATTACATACACACATGTACATGCAGACATTCACACACTCAACTCATATCTACATTGAAAAAATCCTCTGTCCAAGATATTATAGCTGACTCATATCCAAAACTTTCCTGTGACGGAAAAATTTCTTTCAGTTTCTGAGGCAACATGGAAGTTCACTATTCACACACAATGAAAAAGTCGCGTCTAGATTTCTTGGATCCTAGGAAAACATTCTGCAGTGCTGGACTGAACAGCACCCCAAACAGCATCAGCAGACAGCGGCCACCATGACTCCGGGGTTAGTTGTGCTTCCATCCTGTTTTGTCTTCTCTCTTTTGCTCACAGTCCTCATAGAACATGAGACACTGAGAACCCTCTGCAAAAATAACAATAAATAACAATGATGCTCTGGGGCAAAAGCTTTCCATGCACCACATTTGAAATCTTGATTTTTTTCCCTAAAAGGTGAGTGTTCTCATGACAGCATTAGCCTTGGTCTCAGATTCCTGACTCTTTGGTCTGAGGAGGCAGGTGAATCATCATCCCTGAATCTCCTCAGCCCAGCACAGCTGCCCTGTCCCTCAGGGTTTCTGACACACTCAGGATGTGGGTTATCACACTGTGTCTCACACAGTAATACACGGCCGTGTCCTCAGACCTCAGACTGCTCAGCTCCATGTAGGCTGTGCTCGGGGATGTGTCCACAGTCATGGTGAGTTTCCTGTGGAACTTCAGTGCACAGCTTTTGCCACCACTGCTTGGGTAGATCCCTCCCACCCACTCAAGCCCTTGTCCAGGGGCCTGTCGCACCCAGTGCATAAGGTAGTCTGTGAAGGTGTTTCCAGAGCCTTGCAGGAGACCTTCACTGATGCCCCAGGCTTCCTCACCTCAGCCGCAGACTGCACCAGCTGCACCTGGGAGTGGACACCTGTGGAGTGGAGACAGGAGGTGATGGAATCCCCCTTCACTGGCCCTGGTCTCCTCCTCAACCCAGGGACTGGGGAGCCCCTTACCTGTAGCCACTGCCACCAAGAAGAGGATTCCCCGGCTCCAGTCCATGGTGAGGGGCTGTGCTCTCAGGGCTTCTGTAGGGGAGGGGGGTGGTTATCTGGTGAGGCTCTCAGCACAGATACGTCTGTATTACCTTCAAAGACCTCAAACTATTTGCAAATTCATGAGGCAGAATATTTCATAGGTGAATTCCTGGCCCAACCTGAGAATGAGCAGAAGATACAGCAACATATTTCAGCAGCTGAGAGACCCTAGTCTTCCTCCTTGTAGGACGTGTGTCTCCTGACATGCCCAGAACCCTGTGCAGACACAGCTCCTCCCACTAAGGAACAAGCACCCATAGGACGTGCTCCTCACGGTGAACTCTTGACAGTATCTTCTGGGCTTTGGTATCTGGATGCATTATTCTTGGGATCAGATTCTCTGCCAAAATTTTGGAAACCTTGAATTAATAACACTACCTGTCCTTCAGATTGTCACTCTTAAGATATCTACAAGTCCTGGCAACCTCCTATTTAATGTGGTTGTCATTGCCTTATTGGGTTTGGTAAATTCTCCCAATAAAGTAAGATATTTAAAGACACTTCAGGAAGCCTTGCTCAAATACTATTTTAGATTTTTTTTAAAGGAAAACCAAAGCCAGATGGAAAGCCCTCCCCAGCCCCCTCTGTACCTGCTCCTGGGCTGGAACCTGTGCGGGGTGGTCCTGAGCGCCCCCTGCTCTCCAGCCCCTGCCCTGGAGGGAGGGTGCTGTCTGGGCTCACAGGGCGTTTACCTCTCAGTGTCTCTTGTCCAGTATTAAATGAATGTGCACTGGCTTCAGAATGCTGCTGCTAGTGACACTGTGGACACCACCAGGAGAGTGAGCCTGGGACTGGGGCTGAGGACAGACATGGACAGAGTCACTCCCTGACCGCTCTCGGGCCTGCAGCTGGGGGTTCCCAGGAGAAACTATACTTGTGAGAGGAGAGAGTCCTGGGCAGTTGGAGGAGGAGGAGGCAGCACTGTTGTCAGCTGACTCAGCTGAGGCTGCTCTGCAGGGTCACCTGGTGGGCAGGGCGGCAGTCAGCAGGTGATCACAGTCAGTTCCATGAGGGATGTCCCGGCCTCTGCAGGACACTTTGTCACCAGGGCAGACGTGGGTTCTGTCAATCCTCAGGGCTCTACCCTGCTGGTCATCATCCTTTCCTGAGATCCTGCCCTGTGGCCTCAGGCCCTGCAGCTCACATGGAGACAGACTCACTGCTCAGTCACCCCGTGGAGAGGAGGGCACTTGCTGTGCCCTTGGAGAACTCAGTGCTCTCTCTGGGGTCCCCCTTCACCAACACCAGGGTCCTCTTCTTCCCATGCAGGAAATGTGCTTGCAGGAGCTGGTCAGGGAGCCTGATGTGGCCAGGAGGGGGGGCTGCTTTGAGAACAGTGCCATCGTCCCTCTACTCACAGGGATGTTTATACTTGTATCAAATACCCCCCAACAAATCCAGGGCTCCAGATTGTCAGGTAACCATCCAGTCCATTTCCCTTCTCCATCATATCATGTCTAATGTATTGATATTCAAAAGTTGGAGGACAGGAGCTAAATGTAAAAATCACACTGAATTCAGACAAAGCTGGTTGACTCCTCTGTTGATGGAAATTCAGAACAGCTTTACTTGCTCACTTAACTTGAGTGAACACTTCTTCACTGAAGCACCTTCACGACCAGGTGTGTTCAGGTGCTGCCATGGAGTTGGATTTATTCATGTCAACCTATATTGCAGTTTATTTTGGGGACAATGTAGACAATTTTGCTAGAAGGTAACCATTCCTATCATTGTTGAAATTAGGGCTGGTAGCTTCTAATCTTGTTCCTTTCTGTGCACAGCTGAGTGTCTGCAAGAACACTCTGGACTCAGGACTCACTCCTTGAGGGAGAACATTGAGAAATGCAAACTCCACTCAGGACCACAAATGGAGACAGCTTGTGGGGACACTCAGCTCACTGATATGCTGGGCCAGATCACCAATATGTGGGGTCACTGTGTGACTGTGAAGATGTGGCCTCACACCTTGTGTTTCTGTCTGAAAACATATAGATTGGAGATCGCAGTGGCAGCTTTATATGTAAATTATGTGATAGGATGGCAGTCATGATAGATATTGTCATCACTGCAACTAGTGTTACCTCCCTCGGAGCCTTCTCATTTTTGGAAGGAACTGGGTCGTTTTCTTCCCATAATGGTCATTTATCACTTATTTCCACTCATTTTTAATAGCTGTTAAGTGGAGTAGGTTGTCAGATGCTATATTTTGATGTTTGACTGCTGACACTTTCAGGCTCATTCCCTCCTCTTCCCCTTCTGCCCACACAGGGGAATCTGATACGAGCGTGGGTTCTCCCTCCTTTGATGCTGGTGGGAGATTCAAACCACACAGGACCTCCTGGGAGCAGGATGCTCCCCGCCCAACACTGAAGCGCACCAACCGCCTGAGCCAGTCTCCTTTCCAGGCTCTACCTAACCATTTCTGACTTGATGAAAGGCCTGCGCTGCTCTCAACAGACACCTCAGTGATGGAGTTGGCAAATTACTTATATTCCCTTCTTGTGTGTGAGTGGCCTCATCTAACTCAACTGCTATGCAGTGGTGGGGGTCCCTCTGCATTTGCATGGTTTCAACTAAAATTGATGCTATGAGCGTGGTGTCGGGTCAATGACCACCACCACTGGGCATCTTTCTTCTCTGGCTTTGGATTCATCACGCCTCTGTTGTCTGATGTCCAGCCTGCACTTTATGCTGCTGGCTGGCTGGTTATACACTGAGCTGTGCTGTGCTGCACTGTGGAGTCCAACAGAGCCTCTTTCACAGGTTTAGCTGATTTAAATCAGAAGCTTTGATAAAAAATTGGCATTTATGCGTGGGAGTAAACAACTGAAAGAACTCTGCCTTTTGTTCACGTGAGTATAATTTTCTTCTATTACAACAAATGTTTCTAATTCAGAGACTCAAGATGTAAACATAGAATCGTGGGTCCAGAGAAGTTCCTCAGGGGAAGCAACTATATGGAGAGGAAGCCCCAACCCTGACAGGAAATCAGCCCTTAACCTCCATCTGCTCCTGCTCCAAGGGAGAAACACAGGACTGGTGGGTCCTGAGTGCCACCTGGTGTCCCGAGCCCCTCCTGCAGGGAGGTTTGTGTCTGGGCTCACACTCACTTCCCATCACTGTGTCTGTTGCACACTAATACACGGCCGTGTCCTCGGTTCTCAGGCTGTTCATTTGCAGATACAGCGTGTTCTTGGAGTTGTCTCTGGAGATGGTGAATCGGCCCTTCACGGAGTCAGCATAGTATGTGCTACTACCATCATATCTAATGTATGAGACCCACTGCAGGCCCTTCCCTGGAGCCTGGCGGACCCAGCTCATGTAGTAGCTGCTGAAGGTGAATCCAGAGGCTGCACAGGAGAGTCTCAGAGACCCCCCAGGCTGTACCAAGCCTCCCCCAGACTCCACCAGCTGCACTTCACACTGGACACCTGCAAACACAAAGACATCCTGGTCAGGAGACTGTCACATCCACTGTTTCTCTCACTTGTATCCTCTCACTTCCTCACTGTCTCTTGTTCTCCATAAATTACCTCCTAAAATAGCAACAAGAATAATCCATATGAGCCCAAACTCCATGGTGAGTGGTCTGTGTTCTGTCCTGATCACCGAATGGGAACACCTGGGAATCCCGGGTTTGGGGCTCCTCTCCCACAGTTGCAGGGTCTGGACTGGGATGGTATTCATCAGCAGAGGGAGGGCCTATTTGCATGTCCTCTGACTATATAGCAAGCTCTGGGGTTGGACGTCTCAGAGAGGACAGAGCCCCAAGAAGGTGAGCGTGTACTCGGGGAGTTTGGTAGCAATTACAGCATTCAGGAAAATATGGTCTTAGTGTGTGACTGTAACATGAAGAACATAGTGCTGGTTATATTATATTTACATATGTACACAAGATACATCATGTGTCAATTTTTCATTCCATTGTGCAGATAGATACAAAACTACACAGAGGAGCACAGATGGGTTGTGTATTGTGTTGACAAGCATACACCTGAATGGTTTTTGCGTCTATGCTCCTCATGGGACCTGCTGGCCCCTTGAAACAGCTCCAGGACAGAGGTGGATGTGCCTAGAGAGGTTTCAGAACCCCCCTCTTGTAAGGACAGCTCGTGTGATCTTGCTGCATTGTAGGGGTACCTAGAGGATGTACAGAGAACAGAGTTCACGCAGGTGCACTGGTGTCTGACATTTCACGTGGCATTACCTGTGTCCCGAGCTCTCCTTGTCTACCAGTTCATGCATCTGTTTATTTGTGACAAACGTATTCATGTACAACCTGCATATAATGAACTGTGCATATTTACTATGTGCATTTTAAAAGTGTTGACATATGTGTACGCCTGTGCAACCACCACCACAACCACAGTGGACAACTCCTTCACACTGAAACATTTGCTGTTGTTACCCTGTTGATCCTCTGTCCAGCTCTGTCCCTGCTCCCGCCCGGCCCCCAGACAATGCGTCCATGTGGTGTGAATCAGCCAGGAGTGGATTTTAATGCTGGGCCGTGTTCCAGTGCACGGATATACCTTAGATTGATTCTCTTTTCCTCGTTTGAGTGGTATCCGGGTGGTTCTCAGCTCTTTAAAGAAATTGCTACTCAACTCGAAGATGCAGAGAGCTGTGAACAAGTCGGTTTTATTCTTGTTTTTATTATTTAAGTTTCAGGTGTACAACATTATATTTTGACATCTGTATGTGCTACAAATACCCCCAAAAAGTCTAGTTACCATCAATCACCCTACAATTGACCCGCTTCACCCCTTTCACCCAATCCCCAACCGCCTTCATCTGTGATAACCACTGATCCCTTCTCTGTACCTATGAGTTTCCTTTTGTTTTGTTTTGTTTCTTCGTTTGTATTAGATTCCAATTTTGTGAAATCATACAGTACTTGTCTTTGTCCTTCCAACTTATGTCACTTTGCACAATTCCCTCAAGGCCCATTCAAGTTGTGACAAATGGCAAGATTGCATTGTTTTCCATGCCCGAGTAGTATTTCATTGTGTATATACACTGCATCTTCCTTATCCACTCATCCGTTGACAGGCACTTAGATTGTTTACATATCTTGGCTACTGTGAATCATGCTGCAGTGAACATAAGGGTTCACATATCTTTTGTGTTAGTGTTTTCATATTGGTAGGAATGTAAATTGGCACAGCCACTATGGAGAAACTATGAGATTCCTCAAAAAAGTAAAAACAATACTCCCATATGATCCATTCAACTTTTTTGCTGCTGAGTATTTGTTGAAGAATACGAAACACTAACTCAGACATTTTTTTCTAATTCTTAAAACAAATATGACAAAAACAAGAAAGCTGGGAAAAATGCAAACTAACAAATTATCTTCAACACGTAAAAGAATTGAAGACACGGCGCAAACCTAAAAAAGAAGTCTCTAAGGACAAGTGCCTGCAGAGAGAAACAGGGCCCGTTCATTAGCTCACCTGGATCAGAGGTTGCCAGATGTCCTATGATCAAGAAAGAAGATGAAACGAGAAACATTTCATGAAATGCTAGAAGTCAAGTGTGTTAATCACGGTTCTTCAGAGGAAAAACAAGGAGATACAGATTCAACTGACAGCCTCAAGAGGAAATCCCTGATCCAACAGGAAGCCCCATTTCCTCCCCTCTCTGCACCTGCCCCTGGGTCTGGTCTCTGTGCTCCGTGGGTGCAGAGCATCCCCAGGAAGTCCTGAGCGCCCCCTGCTGGTCCTGACGCTCCCTACAGCCCAGCCCCTCCTGTCTCACATGCAGGGAGCACACCTTTCTAGTAGTGTAGCATCCTTCCTCAAGGGACCTGCCCTCTTCTTTATTCCAGGGTTTCTGGGTCTGTAAACTGGTTCAAGCTTGGACACGGATTGAAGGTCTTGAATCTGACGGTTATTCAAGACAGAATCTATTCACCTGGTCTAGAACTCTTCCACACACACCTATCAAGTAAGACTTTAGTAGACTCCTCATCTAGTAATCTTCTAGGACTTCATGATCAATTAGCCAAGTGTCATAGGTCTCTGTGAGAAAGACTATTCTGATTATTTCTCTGACTCTGCTGTCAGTAAAGGTAACCATGCTCCCCTAGTCTTTGGTGTCAAGGTCTACAAGCTGAGTGGTTCTGGTAGCAGTGACACCCCGATAGAAACAAGCACTCCCAGCATCAAGATCTTGGTTTGTAACACCATTACCCCCTGAAGTGAAATAGGACTCCTTGGAGAAATCGTGAATTCTGGGGCTGGGGATGAACATATACAAGACGATGCTGGAGCATCTTGTAGTGTGAGAAAGTCAGGAAGGGACAAAGAGAAAGTACGGGGACATTTCAAAAGGACACAGGAGCCAGCAAGAAAGAGCTTCTAGTGGACATAAATGCTGCAACAATGTGAACCACATTAATAGAATAATCTTTTATGTTAACTGAAGTATACAATGCATATGTATGAGTTTGTATGTGTTTATGTTTTTATGTGTTTATGTATGTACTGATTTCAAAATATAATTGAATAAATGAAACAAATAGGGTGAAGGGACAAATCTTTCTTAAAGAATAATTTAAATAACATGTGTAGAAACCCCTCCTTTCAAGGGTGTGTACAAGGGTGTCTACTCTTCCACTATACATATCTGGTAAGAATTTAGCAGACTGTACATCTTTGGTTTTAAGGATGTGGACATTCCATCCCTAGAGCAAGGCCCGCACTTATGGACATGGGAGAACTTCAGGGTTGACCTTGGATTTAGCAATGAGATTTTAGATATTACACTAAATATGTGATGCATGAAAGAAAAAAACAGATAAATTTTACTGCATCCAAAATAAAAACTTATGTTCTGCAAAAGACACTGTACAATGAATGACAAGATAAGACATAGCCTGGGAGAATATATTTCCAAAGTGAGTATTTTTGTACCATGAATATAAAAGGACACTTAAACAGGAGGAAAGAAAACCAATAAGCCAATTTTACAATAGGTCAAAGATCTGAACAGACACCTCATTGAAGAAGATATGAAAAAGCATCAACGTGATTTTTCAATAAAAAAGGTACATGTGTATTTAAACAACAATGAAATACACTACCCATCTATTAGAATGACTAAAACCCAAAATACTGACAAAACCAAATGCCGACAAGGATGTGGAACAGCAGGAACTCTCACTCACTGCTGGTGGGAAGGCAAATGGCAACTTCACTTTGGAGCACAGGTTGACAGTTTCTTATGGAGTCAACAGACTTCCCACACGAGTCAGTGCTGAGTTAGGAAGGCTTCTGGGGTTCTGTCACTACACTGGAGGCACTGGGTCACCTGGAGAAGGACACTAGTAGGAAGACAGCCCCCTACAGCATTCATTCAGGTGGCTGTGAGGGGAGATATCTCAGGGAAACAGTTAAGAGTCTTGTGCTAATGTCCAGGTGTGGTTTCAAGAACAGTCCACTGGGACCACCTCAGATGAGGGCACGGACAACAGACATTCTGGACCTCTCAGGAGATACTAGATCCTTCTGGAGATTTGCCTCCTCGACTTCACCCCACTCGCCCCATCCAGCCCATCAGATAAACCTATACAGGTCCTGATGTATATGGAAGTAAGACACGCACAGACTGCAGGATGTAAGATGAGCATTCCTCCTCTCACACTGTGTTCTTGGTCCCTTCCAGCTGTGGACACATGTCCTGTGAGCTCTCAGTTACCCCAACTCCAGCCCAAGGCACGTGGAACACAATGGTATTTAGCAATTGGTAGTAACTTTTCCAGAAAAGTTCACATGATGTCTCAACTAGAGGTGGAAGGAAGGAATAGATATTAAAATATAGATAGAGGAAACAAGCAAGTACAGATGAACGTTATTTAAAAGAAGCCATTATGATGCTCCAAACACTTACACATCTTGACAAAGATCAACCACTCATTATATACATGGATGAAACAACAAGCGGGAAAAGTTACCTGTTAAGATATTAAATAACAGAAGGAAGGAGGACAGAAGAAGAAAGGGAGACAGGGAGGCAGGCAGTGCTGGATTGTGTGGAATTTCCGCTAACTCAAATGTTTGGTTTCTCCTGATGCATAGGTTACACAGCCTTTTGATGGTAACTTTGCAACAAAGACTATGGGGTGACCCTGCAGAGGACACAGTGTGAGCTCCTGCAGACAAGCCACATTCCTACAAGAGCATGAGGGACCCCAAGAGCAGGTCCCTGTCCTCACCATCGGGGCCGGGTCTCCTTTCCACACTGTTCTTCTGTGTTCTCACTCCTGAGGACACAGCAGATGGTGTTTCCTCAGGTGGTGGGTCTGGGTGGTCCCTGGGGCAGGGTCTCTGGGCTCCTCTGTAGCTGGTGCTGGTGGGGGGTTTGGATGCTTCAGGATGTAGTTTCTCTCACCGTGTCCCTCGCACAGTAATACGTGGCTCTGTCCGAGGACTTCAGGCTTCTCCACTGCATGTAGGAGGTGCTGATGGAGTTGTCTGTGGAGATGGTGACGTGGCCTTGGAAGGACAGGCCATAGCAGGTATCTGAGTCACCAGAATAGATCACCCCATCCACTCCAGGCCTTTCCCAGGTGCCTGCTGCACCCAGCAGATCCACTAGCTGGTAAAGCAGTATCCAGACATCTTACAGGAGATCCTCAGAGACTCCTCAGACCTTTTTCCCTTGGCCCCAGACTGCACCAGCTGCACCTGGGTGCAGACTCCTGTGTGGGAGATGAAGGACTCAGGTCAGGGGCTCCTTCCTCCCCACCCTCCCGTGGACACTAACCCCTGGGCCGTGACTGACCTGGGAGAACAGCCAGGAGGAGAGCGAGGATGGTGGCAGAGCCCATCCTGGAGGAGGACATGAAGGGACAGCACTGAGGACCCAGCTGGGTGGTTAGGGAGACTCCACTGTGGAGGGGGAGGCCTGGGTTAAATGGGTGGTTCCCTCTAGTGAGTTTGCATATTTCCCTCCCTGGTCTCCAGGAGAGACTCCCCAGTGTTCATAACCCAGAACCCCGTGGGTGTGGAGAGAGCTGTCTGTCTGAGCCTCCCTGGAGGGCAGGATATGGTCCAGTGACTCCCTCCCTCCCCTCCCCACGTCGTGTAACAGCACCTGGGGGCCCTGGACCACACAGGACTGGACTGAGGGGGACAAGTGTTGGTGTGCACAGTGTCCTCAATACTGGTGTCTTCACTGTGTGGCCCTCAGACCAGCATCACCTGGGAGGCTGTTTGGGCTGCAGAATCTCGGGTCCCCCAGATGCCTGAACCTGAATCTCTGAGGGTGGGGTCCAGGCATCTGCATTGTAAAATATTCTGCAGGTGAGACTTTTTGCGTGAAAGATTGAGAAATACTGGCCTGCTCCTAGGGGTGGGATGAGGGTTATCCTTGCACTTCCCACACCAGGAGGAACTGAAATAAATGAAGCATCACTTTATATGTGTTATAGGCTGCAACAGGTTCCCCCGAGGATTCATATGGTGAAGCCCTACCCCCGGGACCTCAGAATGTGACTGTATTTACAGTCAGGGTGTTAGGTTGGTAATTAAGTCCATCTGAGGTAATTAGGGTTGGACCCTAATGCAATATGACTGGTGTCCTTATAAGAAAAGGCAATTAGGACACAGAGGGAAGACCCTATGAAGACAGAGAGAGAACACAGCCATCTACAAGCCAAGGGGAGAGGCCAGTGGAGACACCAACCCCTCTGATGTCTTGATCCCAGACTTCTGGCCTCTATAGTGTATAAAAATAAGTTTCTATGTTTAAGTCAGTCAGATTGTGGTAGGATGTTGTGGCAGCCCTAGCAAACTAATCAGTATCCAACCAGCAGGTTTTAACTCATCTGGTGTTAGATCCTTCAGCCCTCAGGAAAGTGAATTGTAATTGGAAAGTGTCGGTGCATGGATTCTGGGAGTTTTCCTCAAAATGGAAAGCAGGTGTGGCTGGGACAGGAATGTGCCTGGGAGGAATGCATGCTGCACAATTTGGCCTTTTTTACTTTCTAAAATTTTCCCGGCAGAAGAACTGCCAACAGCCCCAAATAAGCAGAACTTAAATATTGAAATAGACAGGGCAGGAAACCGTTTCTTTCCATCCCTGCTGATCTGTGCTCTGTAGCTCCTCAGTGGAATGGTGTTCTGGCCTACGTCCCTGAGGAGGGTTAACCCAGAGGGCTTCAGTAAAAATGTGTGGGACTAAATCTCTGTGTTTCATAAGAGCAAATCGAGTGGTGAGGAGGCCTTGGTGGTGTGGAGGTCACCACCCGTGGGCAGTGGAGCTCGTGTCCTCCAGGACTTCTTGAGAAACTGCATGGTGACCTCGGGCCCTGAGACTCGAGCATTTTCCCTGGTGCACACTCCACTGCTTGATGGTCACCCCTGGAGGGATCAGGTCCCTGCACGCCAGGGCTGTATTCGTCTGTGGACTCAGAGTCACTGCTGCCCTGGAGAAGTTTGTGCACCACCCTAGAGCCCTCTCAGCTGACGGTGAGTCATGTCCACACAGAACTGTCAAATACAGCTGCTGCTGAAATCTGTGATGGCCCCGGGGGACACGAATGGGAGCACCAGGAATCCACTACAGTATGTCCTTAAATTTCCCTTTGTGAAGTGGATCCACTGAGACTTGTGTTCATTCCTCTCTGCCGTGAAGTCTCTGAGATGATACCCAGTCCCAAAGTACACAGAAGTCAAAATGCGAGTGTCAGGGAGTTGAGGTTCAATGTCCATGTCTGCAGCTGGCCCTGAGGCTGTACTTGAAATTCACCAGCGTCCTCTCCCACCCTCAGTCTGCATTCCTCTAGGTCCTAGCAAGCACTTCTGAGAGGGGTCATTGTGTTGCTTACCTGGTAGGATGGCCTACACCTTGAACACTGAGTGTCCATCGCCCTGGAAACCTGGCCATCCTCAGGTGTTTGGTTGATTCAATGATTCTTTCCTGTGTTGACTGCAATAAAGAACCTCACAGACGCTGTCCAGGCCAGGCTGATTTCTCTGTCCTTGTCGGTAGCGGCTACCCGAGCCCAAAAGGGAAGAGGAGTCGGTTGCCACCACAGGTACGGTGACACTTTCTTGTTGGGCTGATCCACAGTCATGAGAACTCCAGTGGATGAGGCAACGGTCACCGCCTCAGGCTCAGTAGAGACGTTAATGTGCCCACGAGGAAGCAGCCTCCCTGGGAACTTGAATCCATCACAGCCCAAGATTGCAGAGAAAAGAAGAGAAATCCTGCAAGTGTCACCACGCATGTTAAGAGGAATTAACCCTACTTCTAGGCCTTGGTCTCCAGACCCTTGTGTTCGAGCTCCTGGGCTGCAGCACCCTGCACTGACCACTGTTCTGAGATGTGCACAGCATCCTGGAGGACACAGACACACCTATAGTGGACTTCAGTTTAGCACTTATATTACATCCTGGAACAAAGTGCCATAAAATGTCTGGGATCAAACACACAGGAGCCCATTGCAGACACTTGATTCAGTCCCTCTATTGTTTGATCAGTGTTCTGCTTCTGGGAAAATCGGAAAGATGTAGGATCACTGGAGCCCACGCTCATGTTCTCATGGCTGCACCTTCTATGCATCATCAACAACCAGATTCCTGCATCATCTCATCCTGCAGGGTCTCCCATCAGGGAAGGAGACACTCAGCACCTAGGACAGTGGTTCCAGCAGGGGCACCGTGAGCAAAAGCAAACCCACACTAGGACGCAGGTTAATTCCGGAAAGGACAGACTGCCGCCTCTCAAGGTGGGTGTGGTCTGGAGTACTCGAATGGATACCGCACGGATGGTGGGCATTCTTGTGGGATAGGACCCAGCTGACAGATAGTGTCATATGTGTCATAATGAACTCAGACGCCCAGGGGGAGGAGTGTTAAAGAAAAGAATTCTTTCTCACACTTGTTTAAGGACAGTAATGCACCCTTAATTCAGCGGAACTGGTGAAATGGAGTTTTTCAGGAGGGGACAGAGATTGGGTTCAACTCTGAATAAAATGAGGACAGGCTGGAATTTATACCCAAGGAGTAGGTGTGGAGGGTAGTGGATGGAAAATTACTAAGAGGAAACAGCAGGGGTAAGGGGGAATTCTGTCTCAAGTGACCTGGAAGGATTCTTGCTGAAGGTGGGCCAGGATGATAAGACATCACCTGGGAGAGGGTGGATGAGAAACCCAATTAGGAGTCAAGGGCGATCATGTATGGAGTGTGGGTGTTCTAGCAAAACCGCCTTAACAGGATTCTTGCTAAAATTGGGCAGTGCAAAGATGGAAAACGACGTCCAAATGTGGTGCCACAGTTGGTAAGAGATTCAGAGTAGCCCAAGTAATGTTTAGTGATCGAGATGCCCAGCAGAGATGCAATGAAACAGTGAAGAGATTATTTCAAGAAGATGAAGGCAGCCAGTGGGGACTAAGGTTACAAAGAGTTTGTTCGGAATGTGACGTGAAGAGGAACGTTTGGATGTATTATTGCAGAGTGTTAATTGTACCAGTGAAAGCAGCTTAAGGAGTTGTTTGTTTAGACCGCAGAGTAGATGAACAAAAGAGAGGATGGAACTTGCAAGACCTGAAGACATGCAGTGCATTCGACCCTTTCAGTATGTCTAGGAAGAACCATGAATGGGTTACACCAAGTGGTGGAGCATCCGGACATCAGCCGACATGAAATGTGAGAGTGGTGAGAGGTGCCCTGAGCTGGCTGTGCCCACACATTCCCCAGGCCTGTCCTGCAAGAACACATGAATGACCTTTGGTTCTACTTGTGCGTGGCACAGGGGGTCAGCAAGGCAGCTGAGGCCAGATTCATGCCACCTATCTGTGACCTGTCCTGGGGTGTCCACACGTGGATGGACACATGAGATGAGGAGATAAGGTGGGGTTGGGGGCACTGATGGCTGAATCTTTATTCAAGTCCACGAGGGCAGGGGTGTGCCTGTCAGATGGACGGGGCCCATGCAGGGACAGTGTGTACCTGTCTGAAGGCCAAGAGTCAGCTTAAAACACAGAGTGCACAGACTTTGTTGTGATTCTCTTTGAAGGAAATTCTTCCTAATCAGGGGACCCTGAGAATCCTCAGGATGATCTGTTTTTCAAGAAGCCAGTGAGCATCCCCACCCCTGACATCTGCTCACCCACATATTGGTCAAATTCATCATCCCTGCTATCCCCCAGGTGAAGTCTGACCATCTGGCCTCCCTTTGGAAGAATTCTGTGGAGTTGGTCTAGCCACAACCAGCCTTGATGTCTCCTCTTCCTACTTCTCCATCCACTTACCCCTTCCTGCTCTTTGGCCATAAATGTCCCCTTGTCCATGCTGTGTTGGCATTGAGCCAAGTCTCCAGGGCTGCCTCAGATATGGTGAGTTTTGTCTTCCCCTTATGTGGATGTAATTTCTGTTGGATAGGTTAACACTGAGCTCACGGCCAAGGGCAGTATAAATCATGTCCTAATCAAGCTCATCTATCATGTATATTTCCTCTTTAAGGCACTTCACAGCCTTTTCGGCATATGAACGTTGGCCAGCACCTCAGCACTATGCCTGGGGACCACCTTAAACAGGGAAACTACGACGTAGAAGCACAAAAATTGGAAAAACCTGGTCCCAAGTTTACCCCAAAAAGGACTTTACTTGATGGAGCTGAAGCAATAAGGCAGGGACCACCTTGTGTGACCTCAGCTGGGGATGTGTGTGTGTTAGGCGACTCAAAATACTGGCCATTCTGCAAATTTCCGTGAATGATGAAAAAACAATGACAGTTTTCATATTGGGGAGCAAAAAATTTTGGTGAATAGGTGAATTTTCAAATATGGAATTCGTGAATAATGAGGGTCAGTGTGTGTCCGATATTGGGGTGCTCTGGCATTAGAAGTCTGTAACAGTGCATGTCGCACAATTGTCACCCTCATTGTGCAGTGCTCACAATGCTGGATGCTGTGGCTCCTCCTTCCTTGTGTACAAAACAAACACCAAGACCAATTTACACGTGACATTAAATCCTCTAGGACTTCTCAGGACATTCACCAAGTCTCAAAACTTCAGACTCAAACTGAAGACTATGGTTACATTAGTACTGCATGTAGCTCCCTCAAGATGAAGAATAATAAGGGGAAATGGCCACCTTAATTCCTTAGAAAAAAAATTATCATCTGAAGGCAACATAAAACACACACTGATAACATTGGACCTAGAAGAGGTCCCCAGTGGAGTCCCTGGGCGGGAAGAGGACACCACAGATTCTGACTAGAAACCCCTCCCAGCCTCTCTGCACCTGCTCCTGGCTCAGCCCTGTACTCGGGCACAGGGTGTCCTGTGCGCCCCCTGGTGGTCATGAGCTCTCACTGTAGTCCAGCCCCTCCTGTCTCCCTGTGGGAGGTTTGTGTCTGGGCTCACAATGACTTCCCCTCACTGTGTCTCTCGCACAGTAATACACGGCTGTGTCATCGCCTGTCAGGCTGTTCAGAGTTAAATAAACTTGGCTCTTGGAGGTGTCCCTGGTGATGCTGAGCCGGGACTTCAGAGTTGGGTTGTAGTTTGTGCTTCCACCACTCCACATAACACCAACCCACTCCAGCCCTTTTCCCAGAGCCTGGCGGATCCAGCCTACACTATAGCTGGTTAAGGAGAATCCAGAGACAGTGCAGGTGAGAGAGAGGGTCTGTGAGGGCTTCACCAGGCCGGGTCCCGACTCCTGCAGCTGCACCTGGGACAGGACACCTGCGGACAGAGAGAAAGAGTGAGTCGTGTGCTCAGGTGCAGTGTCCCCATATCTTCATGTCTGAGTCCCTGAGTCACTCACATCTGGGAGCTGCCACCAGAAAGAGGAAGAACCACAGGGGATTCATGTTCTTGCAGGTGAGATCCATGACTCCTAAAATGTTTTCAAGGGTGAGGAGGAACCTGAATTTAAGTGACTGTGTGCTGTGTTTTCATCTGATGACCTAAGTGGAGATTTGCATGAGGGAGGTGCCTTTCTATCAAAAGGAGGAAGAAACTAGGAGAGATCCTTGTCTCTGGGGCTCCCCTGGGGGGAGGATGCTGACTCTGCCCTCAGAGAGCTCAGTCCTCTCCTGGGCTCCCCTCACCACGCCCGGGCCTCTTCTTCCAGGACAGGGAGTGTGCTGAAGGAGCTGGTCGGGAAAGTGGATGTGGTCAAGGATGACCAGCAGCTTTGGGAAAAGAGTCAATGTGCCTCTACTCCCATGGAGATGTGTGTATCTTCATTTATCAAATACCCACCTCACATCCAGGGTCGTCTAAATTGTCAGACAGCCATTCTAGTCCATTTCCCTTCTGCATTAGCTCATGTTTATTTAATGGATATTCACAATTTGGAGACATCATCTAAATGTAATTATCACATTGAAGTCAGACAAAGCTGGGTACAATCCAAGGATTATCATAATTCACAACAAGTTTATTGGATCACTTAACTGCAGTGAACATTTCTTCCCCTGAAGCAGCTTCACTCCTAAACATACTCAAGGGTGGCTATGGAGGTGGATTTATTCATAACACTAACCTTGCAGTTTATTTTGGGAACAAGGTGGACATTTCTGCTGAGATGGTCATGTTTCCTAGCACTGTTGACATGGCCTAGAGGGACCTAATCCTGCTTTTCCCCCTGCACAACTGAGTGTCTGCAAGAACACCGTGAGCCCCAGGACTCTGTCCTTGGGGGAGGATATTGAGGATTTCCAGCCCCACTCAGGACCACACACAGACAGAGAGTGGAATTCAACACTCTGTATGTTGGGGCAGTGTCTGATCTTACTGGATGGACTCACACATTCTGGAAGTATCTATTTCTTGCTCTGTGTCACTGCCAATGAATGTTGAGTTCAGTGAACATGGTTTCCACCACACTGGGTGAGAGAACATGCATGGTTCTCAGGAAATACACCTTCCCAGTGACTGGCAGGCAGAGGGGTGAGCTCCTCATGGTCAGAGGGAGGCTCCCTCCTCAGGAAGCAGGTTCCCTTGAAAACCCCACCTGAGGGTTGTTTACCCACATCCCCGTGTCACTGAATCCTGGGACTGTCCTGAGATCATGTGAGTAAGTCGTGGTGGAGAGCAGAGCACATCTCCAACCCCTCACTGTGACACAGAGGAGGTGGCCTCTCCCCTCTGCATGTCAGTCTGAAAGGATAGAATTGGGGATCACAATAGCAACTTTACTGTGAACTTTACAGTGGGGGCCAGTGGTGTTCAATGTTGCCGTCAATGTTATCCGACTTACTACCTCTCCTGGGAACCAGAAAGGACCCATGTGAGCCCTCATGTCTGACTGACATCTCTGTGCCTATAACACTTGCTCTGCTCTTGCCCTGAGACATCACACCTGTGGGGCAGGTCACCCCTCCCTCAGCCCAGTGACCTTACCTGTACACTGACTGATTGAGAACCAGTTGTCTCTGAAAAGCCCTTTCCTCAATGCCATTTCATGAACAGAGCCCTGAATGCCCCATATCACTTCTGGCTTTTCAGTGATACTAAGAGGGTAAATTAAATAATAACGACCTTGCCTGCCTGAATGGAGGTAATGAGAGAGTCAAGCAAAGTAGGATGAGCCAGAATAACAGGACATAACTTGATCCTCTGGTTAAATTCTTGAATAGTGAGCTGATATGCTGTGGGACAGTGGAGAGGAAGAGATGGCATCCAACATCCAGAGCCAGGTGAGCCCATGACTCACCAGGTGTGTCTGGGCCTGAGTTTGAACAGATGCAGAAGGATCTGTCCTGGTCTTGATGGGCTGGTGATCCTGCAGGGGACTGATACAAATTCATGCTCACATAGAGGGATGTATAATAGGTTCCTTTTTGTTTCAATTGGTGAGTATGAGTTGATAGGGTCAACTCACCTCAGAAAAGAACAAAAAATGTGTTATATCACCAGCATTAAAAAGTTATTTTGGCATTTGTGCAGATACTTAAAGGCAATTATGTCTGGAGACTAGACCATGTTATAATGCTGGAGGAAATATCTATTAGAGATGACCAACACGTGATGGCATATAGAAGTGCTGAGATTTAAGTGAGAAGCTTTTGAAGGTTCCCAGTGATGATCACTCCAGGAGGCTCAACCATTGTGATGAGAAGGAGAAGGAAAAGATGGCAGTGGCGTCCTGTTGAGGAGACAGACAAGGTCCATCTGAGGGCTTCTGTATTTCCCCTTGTAAAAGGTTGAGAGTATAAGCTGAGAATGGAGTGTGGACATAAGGAAAGTTGGGGCCATATATATGAGAGCCACTTATGGTCTTGGTTGGAATCATGAAAGAAAAAGAAGCATGAACTTTTATATGGAAAAACGGCAGTGTTTCTGGGTGATATTAGTTCAGCTGATTTTCGTGTTACTGAACGTACAGGATTCACTGTCCTCACTTTTCATCCTGTGGCTCCACTTGAAGTCCAGTTTCAAGCATCAGGCATGAAGATGGAACTCATTCACTCTGTAACAAAGTGGAGCATAAAGTTAAGGAGGCATAAATCAAGGTTATGGAAATGTGTTATTGAAAGTGTAATTGTCCACCTCTACTATGGAATAAAAGAAATAACCAAAATTATATTAAAAATCATTGCTTTTCTTTTCAGTGATTGGTTAAAACCACAGAATAATCCATGTAACTGTGATTCACAGATCCAGATCCATCTCAGGTAAATTTAGGATTAGAAAATATGCTAATTGATGAAATCTCACTCTTCCCATAAAGGATCAGTGTCTCTGTGGACATGCGACATAGTTCTAGTCAGTGAGGCAGGAGACAGGGTCTATTGCGTCATCCTTGGTCCTTCAGAAGAGAGGTTTTCGAAGAAATAGCCCCCCACTTCACCTGGCCCATCATCATATTTCAAAGAAGGCTTTGAGTCCGCTGTCACATGTCCATCCATAAAGCTCCACATTGTTTAGGCAGTGAAAAGTGCTTTTGCTTTATTTTCTACTGAAATAGCCACAACTAATAATGGGTTAGCATGCAAAAACAAACCCTGCAAAATTTAGCCAAGAAAAAGTCACAGATTGGGAGAAAATATTTGCAAAAGATATCTCATATATCTAACTATTGTACAAAATACACAAAGAAGACTTAAATTCAACAATAAGAAACAAATAGGCCAATTAAAAAATGAGCCAAAGTCCTTAACAGACACGTCACCAAAGAAGACATGTAGATGGCAAATAAGGATATGAAAAGGTTCTCATCACAGGGAAGTGCAAGTTAACATAATGACACACACCAGCAACTACCAGAATGTCCAAAGTCCAGAGAACTGAGAACATCGAATGCTGGTGAGGATGAGGAGCAGCAGGGACTCTCATTCATTGTTGGTGGGAATGCAGAATGTATGGCCACACTGGAAGACAGCTGGTGGTTTCTCACAAAACTGAACGTACTCTTACCATATGATCTAACAGTCACAGTCCTTGGTGTTTATGCAAAAAGAATAAAATTTATGCCCACACAAACATCTGTATATTGATATTCATAGCAGCTTCATTCACATTTACATAGACATGGAAACAGCCAAGATGCCCTTCAGTAGGTGAATGGATACTAAACTGTGGTACATCCAGACAATGGACACTTAAAGGTCACACAGATGTGGAAACAACATCAAAGATGTGATGGAAATGTGAAATAGAGATACCAGAAGAACCGAACTGAGATCATTTCAAGAATGAGGAAATCGCCAGTGACGATTAGGGCTGTGAAGAGTTTGTGCAGAATGAGGCTGAGAGAAGACAGCCTGCGTTTGATGTCCCAGAATGTCATGTACCAGAGGGAACACTCTTTAAAGTTGGTGGTGTAGACCAATATTGGAATGAGCATATTTGATTGATTTGATCTTTGCAATTTCTGTGGTTAACTCTGTAAGTGTACAATGAAGTTGATTGGCCCTTTTAGAGAGTGTGAGTGAGTGTAAAGAAAAGGCATAAAGTCATTTTAAATGTGTGTACAAGATGTGTACTCATTGTGACACACATTCTCTGTCCTGTGCGACTTCTCAGGTAGAACACAGCTCGTGTCGTTTTCCTATTTACTCAGTTTCCCGTAATAGGTTTTAAGCTGTCGATTTCCTCTCTCAGTTCTGCTCTGGGTCTGTTGTGGTACTTTCAGGCTTGTAGGTAATAACCTGTGCATTTGGGCTTTGGTCACTGGGGACATTGGTAGCATTGGTGTGACCAGCTCACCTAGCCCATTCTCTGACCACTGTCTGACTCCAGCTGCACACAGACTTGTCCACCATGATGCTCTGCAATTCTTGGGGTTGTGTGGATGTTCTCAGCATAATATGTGTGACTTGTTAGAGGTGTCCTGAGGCCAGCAGCCAGCTGTGACTCCACCTCACTCAAGCCTGTCCTGTGGTAGAGGCTGCATGACCTAGAATCATGTGTGTGCACAACATGTGGGCTCAGCAGGGTGGCTGAGGTGAGCTTCTGTCCACCTGAGTGTAACCAGCACTTGGTGCTCATGGTTGGATGGATGCATTGGACGGATATAAGGGGATGAAGCCTGGATGCATTCATGCCCAAAGTTTACCTAGGTTCCTCTGTGCACCTGGCACAGGAGGGAGGGCTGGGAATAAGCCTGCAGGACTCCATCCTAATGGAGTTCAATGTCTTGGTCAGGTTTTGAGGGAATTTGGAGAGTAGATGACAGAGGGTGATGTTGGGTTGGGCTTACCCGGGATGCTTGAGGGATGGAGGAGATTGGGCAGAAGTCAGCACGCCATCCAGCTGATTCTCATTATCCAAATGGATCCTCCCTGTGGAAGCTAAGAGACATGTCTTAGAACTCATCCCCCAGGGCAGTTTTCAGAGACTCCTTCCAGAACACAACCAGCAGGAGTGTGACAGGTTTTCCTCTTTGTGTTTGCCTTCCTGCCTGCTCCATTGCAAAATCTGAGAGCTGTGAGATGTTCTCAGTCTCACTGCTTCTCCATCCAGGAGACAGAGGGGCAGTTACAGAAGGGGTCACATCCTGGACATCACTGTCCAGCCATGTGCGTGAGAACCAAGAGGTTAATCTGAACCAAAGAGGACAGGGATCCTCATGGGGGCTGATCATAGTTTACCTTCCAAAGGAAGAGAGTGAGAGCTCAGTATGTAGATTCACCATCTGTGCTCATGTTTATGGGAAATCTTCCCTAACCAAGGCATAATGAGAATCCCTAGGAGGTGTAGTCAACAAGGAGAAGCAGGTCTTATGGGCACATGGTGTGTGGTCAAATCATATCTGCAGCAATGGTGTCTTTCCTCCTTTATTGCCTGCGGTGTGAATTTCAGAAATTACAGACACAGAAAGAAAACTAGAACTGCACAATGTGCATTTGAAAGCTAGAAGAGGAGAGAAAACCACCGATCCCAATAGGAAGCCCCTCCCCATTCCATCCCTGAACCTGTTCCTAGATCAGTCACTGTGTTCAGTAGTCCTGCGTGCCCCCTGGTGGTCCTGATTGCCTGCTGCAGCCCAGCCCCTCCTGTCTCCCTGCAGGGAGGTTTGTCTGGGTCACACTGACTTCCCCTCACTGTGTCTCTCACACGGTAATACACAGCTATGTCCTCAGTGGTCAGGGAGCTCAGCTGCAGAGACACCTGGTTCTTGGATGTGTCTATGGAGATGGAAGTGTGGCTCTTGATAGATGGGCAGTATTAAGTGAACCCTTCATAATACATTTATCCCATCCACTCTAGCCTTTCCCCTGGGGCCTAGCAAATCCAGCTCCAGCAGTAACTAGTGGTTGTGATGGAGAATCCAGAGACAGCACAGGTGAGGAAGAGGGTGTGTGAGGGCTTCGCCAAACCTGGGCCTGACTCCTGCAGCTGCACCTGGGACAGAACACCTGGGGACAAGGAGAATCAGTCCCTGTCAGTCACAACCATCCCCAGGTCTGACATCTGAGACACTCACCTGGGAGAGCCATCATCAGGCAAAGGAGAAGACCCAACAGTCTCATCTTCGTCTACACCACAGCTCTGCCTTCACCAGAGACCTCAGCCCAGTCTGAGGAGAGAGCTGTGAGCTCCCACAGCCCACGAGTGGGTTTTACCCTGGAGCATGAGGGGAAATGTGCATGTGGGAAACCTTGTCCTTATAAGCGGGGAGGGGCTGAATGAGGCTACCCCTGGTCCTTCTGGGTCCCCCTGGGCATCTCTTCTCTCGATCATACACAGTGTGTAAATCTGGGAAGGGAGAGAACCCAGTTTATGAGGCTCAGTGAAGACAGTCAAAGGAAGGCCCACCTTTCTGATAATAAGAATAAATGCTGAAATAAATGAGTAGGCCAAGTTATGTCAATATCATGGACCTTTTAAATAGATATTACAAGGGATTAACATTATATCCACTTTATAAAACCCAAATCATTAAATGTATTTACATTCTCCAACACTTGTACTCATAATTTGATGTAAGAAGTATGTTGACTTCAACTTTTGTATAAATATAATCCCCAAATATAGGACAGTTCTTCCCCAGCTCCTATGTCCTTTAATGTAAGCACTTATAACAGCCTGAGCCACACCTGAGCTCCAGTTAAGGGATCTGTGCCCTGGGATTTAGACCACAGAAAGCACATCATCTATTTTCAGAGGGAAGGAGGAGTAAAGGGAGACGTGATGACAAAGACTAGTGGGAAAGTGGGAAAAGAAAGGAATTATCAGGACGAGAAATATCCAGATCAGTTCTGCATTTGACATGCACATTTTTTTTCTGAGAAGGTGGGTTGAATGTAAAATCCATTGTGTTTCATAGGTTTCTGACTGGGCTAGCCTCCCTATTGGTTTTGGTAGGAATCCCAAAGAGTGTACAAATAAGAGAACCCCATGTAGGTCTGTGCCCTGCATCTACCTGGAAAAGAGTCACGGCCACCCTGAGCTTTCCCAGATCTCTGATCCTGGGGACCACTGGCAGAGCCGTTTCTTCTTCCAGAGGTAACGCTGCCTTTGGTGCATACGAGAATGTCTCCTCCTGTTACAAAACAAAAACAAAAACTTTTCTAGTCAGAGAGGTTATCAGTAGGCACAGAATCACGAATCTAGAGAGGTTTCTGTGGAAACCGTTAGAGGAAGCCCTAGACTACTACAGGAACCAGCCCTTAGCCTCCATCTACCTGCTCCTGGGCTGGACCCTGCTCACTGTGGGTCCTGAGTGCCCCCCCGCCCCCCCTGCAGCCCAGCCTCTACCGTCTCCCTGCAGGGAGGTTTGTGTCTGGGCTCACACTGACTTCCTCTCACTGTGCCTTTTGCACAGTAATACACAGCTGTGTCCTCAGTGGTCACGGAGCTCACCTGCAGGGAGAACTGGTTCTTGGACATGTCAGCAGTGATGGAGATGCGGCTCTGGAAAGCTGGGTTGTAGCTTGTGCTCCCTGGCCAGAACCCCATTTACTCCAACCCTTTCCCAGGATGCTGGTGGACCCAACGCCAGTAGTTACTGCTGGTCAGAGAGCCCGTGGAGACAGCACAGGTGAAGGAGAGGATCTGCAAGGGCTTCACCAGTCCTGGGCCTGATTCCCGCAGTGTAAGTTCATACAGGACACCTGGGGACGAGGAGAGTCAGTCCCTGTCTGTTACATGCAGGCACAACCATCCCCACAGACCCAGGTCTAAAATCTGAGACACTGAAGTTGGGGAGCCATCACCAGGCAGAGGAGAAGACCCAACAGTCTCATCTTCTAGACAACAGCTCTGCCTTCCCCAGAGCCCTCAACCCTGTCTGAGAGAAGAGTTGTGAGCTCCCACAGCCCAAGAGAGGATTTTTACACTAGGGCTTGAAGAGAAATTTGCATGTGGGTATCCCTGTCCTTATAAGTGGGGAGGGACTGAGGTCAGGCTCAGTTCTATGGGGCCTCTATCAGGTCTTTTCTCTTGAACACGAGTAATGTGTAAGTCTGGTTTGGAGAGCACTTGGCCTATAAAATGCATTGGTACCAGATCAAAGGACAATCCCACCTTTGGGAGCCTAAGTATAAAAGCTGGGCTAGATGAGTCGATTGCAAATTTTTAAAATTTTAGTTCTTTCAGATAGATATTACAAAGGATCAGCATTATTTACTAATGCATTTTGAAACCCAACACATTAAATATATCCACAGTTGCCAAATTTCTATAACTGTAATTTCATATACAAATTTTGGCTTCAAGTTTGGTGTAAATATAATTGCAAAGTGAAAGGCAGTTCTTCCCAAGCTTCTATTTACTTTAAGACTTTACTTTTATCTGAGTAACTGTCTTCAAAGCATAGGAAGGCTCTGAGTTCCTCCGTTATTGATGGTGGAAGTTTAATAATTGTGGATTTTAAATTTTTATTGTGTTGTAAACATTAATTATACAGTCTGTTTCAAATTCCTTATCAGATATGGTTGCTTTAATTGTATTCTTCTAATTTGTTGTATTCTATCAATCTTCTTAAAATAACCTTTCAAATAGCAATTGTTTTTCAGTTTTCATGAAATCCATGTATTGATTTTTGAAGATCTATGCTTTCTGTGTCATATCTAAGAAACACTAGGTCATCCCAGTCACACGAATTCTGTTCCATCGATCTCTCTCTCCACCATAGTCCTGATTACTGTAGTTATGTAACAACTATCTTCCAACTTTTACAAGGTCTTCAATAATACCTAAAAATCACGAAATCTATTGATTGGAATGGGTTTCTGGAGGGTCCTGAGAAGGGCTGTGGATGGAATCTTTGCCTCCTTGTCAATCATTATTGTAGGTACCGGGCACCATGCATCCTATTCGGAGGACTTAGGTCTCTTCATCCTTTGTTTCTGATGGAATCAAAAGGCAGGTGACACAATGTCTGGAAGTCAGGGACTCTGGGGATGGTGGGCGTGGGGTTATTTGAGTCTCATGGGTATACGCTTCATGACGATACAGCTTCATCCTCATTTCCCCGTTGTCTATATTGATCCATTTTCTTGCGTTTGAATGACCATGGCCATTCCCAACATGGAATAGAGAGCAGTGAAACCTGTCCCAGGACAGGACTAAGCTAGTCACACTCCTCCTTGCTCAGAGAGATGCACAAAAGCTGAGCTCAGATTACACAGGCCTTGGGCTGGTGCTTAGATCTCAGCCTCCATGACCCTGGGAGGGCTGTCCACCTCTGTTCTGGTGGAAGAACAAGAAATGAGGGAAGCCAAGAGCCATTAAAAGTATAAGATTAGTTAAAATATAAGATGAGTAGAAAAAGGAAAAGTACATGTTTCTCGTGGTAACGTCTGGAAAACATTTGAATAATTTGAATGAATAGGGGAGATTTTAAATTCAACAGAAAACATATTTCACCCACCCTAATCCACCACATAACATTTCCTTCTTCTATCCTGAACCCCGAACAGGCACACTGTTAAGTAATCTCCCTCAAGTCTCCTCTGAGTCAGGTGGAGAGACAAGGGGGGCCATCCTGCAGCTCCCAGGATACAGACCAGGGTCCAGAGGGAAAGCTGTGGTGTCTAACATCTTTCTCTTGACACTCTGCCCTCTGCCCACATGAGAGAGATGTTCACTCTCAAACATCTAACTTATGAGTCTGAAAGACAAGAAGCGACCCCAGATCTTGAAGCAGGGGACGTGCAGGGAGAGAGAAGCCCCACACACTGAGAGGAAACTCCCCCTCAGCCTCCCCTGCACTTGCTCCTGAGGCTGGGCACCTTTGCTTGCTGGGTCTTGATAGAACTGCATCCCAGGCACTCCTGTCCACATGTGGGGCAGATTGGGGTCTGGACTCCACTGCCTTCTCCCTCCGTCTTCATATCCACCGTAACATGTGACTGAGACTCTGGTCTGGAGGATAGTGAGAAATGCACCGATGAAAATGTGTTACTACCATGTACCATATTTATGTAAGATGTTAACATGGGGGAAATTTGGAGATAGGTATATGGGAACACTGTGTATTTTATTTAGAATTATCTGCGAAATGATAATTATTCCAAATCATAAATGTATAATAGATTAAAAGGCCACCATCGAAAATAAAAATCAGAAGAACTTATGGAATAGATTCCTGGAAATGATATTATTACAATTAAAATTCTGAGTATTGTTTTGAGGACATAATGTCAAATGACCATCTAAATCGGTGATAAAATATCAATCTGTCCAGAAAGAAATGTGAAGCACCTAATCCTACATTCCATTGATAGAAGCGCTAATTATACATTTATTTTATTTCTTTCCTTACGTGATAAGTGAAATGTGTAATTATCATTAGTATTTCCTGGATCAATAGTGAGTATGTGTGCACTGTTTTTCTCAATTTTAGACTGATATTTTGTTAAATTTATAGTAATTTCTTTTTCAAACAAATTTAAGTATTTTGTTCCTTATTAGTATGACATCTCTGTATGCCTTAGGCATTGCAATACACCATTCAAAATCTGTCTGTGATTTTTCTGTTGCACCAGTTTCTATTTCTTACCATGTCACAAAATAAGATTTATGTAGTCATATAGGTTTTTAATGTATTTGAAAACCTCACAATCTTCTTTCCCAATCTGTATAGCTGTTATTGCCCTTTCATGTCCTATTGAATGAGTGAAACCTTCCAGTATGATGTTGAAAAGGATTGGTGAGAGTGGACATCCTTGCATTTCACCTGATCTTAGAGGGAGCGCATCTAGTTTCTCACCACTAAGTATGATGTTAATGTGGGTTTGCTGTAGATATTCATTATCAAGTTGAGGAATTTCTCCTTTATTCCTAGTTTACCGAGAGTTTTTACCCTGAATTGGCGTTAGATTCTGTTAAATAATTTTTCTGCTTTTGGCATGAGCATTTGATGTTTCACTATGTATTGATGGATTACATTAATTTAGTTTCAAATATTGGACCTGACGTGTATACGTGACATAAATCCCACTTGGTCATGGTGTGCGATTCTTTCTATATATTGTTGGGTTCAACTTGCTAACATTTATTGAGGATTTTTGCATCTATGCTCATGAGAGATATTGGCCTGTAATTTATTTTTGTAATGTCTTTTTCTGGTTTTGGTATTGGGTAATGCTGGCCTCATAGAATGAGTTAGAGAATGTTCACTCTGCTACTGTCAACTGGAAGAGATTGTAGAGAATTGGTATAATTTATTCCTTAAATGTTCGGTCCAAGTCATCAGTGAATCTATCTGGGCGTGCTAATTTCTGTTTTGGAATGTTATTAATTATTGATTCAATTTCTTTAATAGATATAGGTCTATTATGACTATTACTTTTTTTAAAATTGTGGCAATATTGGTTTATAACATCGTATAAATTTCAGGTGTGCATCATTACACTTCTATTTCTGCACAGATTACATCATGCTCACCACCCAAATACTAACTCCAATCCATTACCATACACATTTGCCTAATCACGCCTTTCAACCTCCTCCCTCCCCCCTTCCTCTCTGGTAACCACCAATCCAATCTCTGTCTCTATGTGTTTGTTTGTTGTTGATTTTATCTTTTACTTATGAATGAGGTCACGACTTGTCTATTTCTTTTTGTGTGAGTTTTGGCAGACCGTCTTTCTCAAGGAATTTGTCTATTTCATCTGGGTTAACAAATTTGGGGCATAGAGATTTTCATAGTATTTGTTTAATATCCTTTTAATGTCCATGGCATCTGTAGCAATGTCCCCTTTCATGTCGGATATTAATAATATGTGTCCTCTCTCTTTTTGTTCTTAGTTTACACAGCTAGAGACTTTTCAATTTAATTGTTCTTTCCAAAGAACCAACTTTTGGTTTGTTGATTTTCTCTGTTGACTTTCTGTTTTTAATTACATCATTATCTGTTGTATTTTTTATTCTTTTTCTTCAGGTTACTTTGAATTTGCTTTTCTTTTCCTAGTTTTCTATAGTGGAAACTTAGATAATTAATTTTATATTTTTGTTCTTTTCTAATCCATGCCTTTAATGCTATAAATTTACCTCAAAGTGCTGCTTCTACTGCATCTTACAGTTTTTTGGGTAAATTGTGTTTTCATTTTCATTGACTCCAAATTTAAATTTATTTTGAGAAATCTTTTACCATGTATTATGTAGAATGTGTTGTTTAATCTCCATATGTTTTGGGAATTTTCCAGTTTTCTTTTATTCATCCATTGATCTTTTAAGATTGTCTATTTCTTCTTGTGTGAGTTTTCGTAGATTATGTCTCTCAAGGAATTGGTCTATCTCCTCTAGGATAACAAATTTGGAGAATAGAAACTTTCACATTATTCCTTTATTATTCTCATAATATCCGTGGAATCTGTAGTAATGTCCTGTTTCATTTTTGATATTGGTAATATGTGTCCTCCTTCTTTAATCTTAGTTGGCCCATCTAGAGGTTTTTCAACTTCATTGATCTTTCCAAAGATCCAACCTTTGGATTGTGGATTTTCTCTGTTGCTTTTCTGTTTTTAATTACATCACTTTCTGTTGTATTCTTTTATTATTTCTTTTCCTCAACTTACTGTGTATATAATTTGTTTTCTTTTCCTAGTTTCCTATGGTGGAAACTTAAATGATTAATTTTAAATCTTCTTTTCTCACATATGCATTTAATGCTATAAATTAATCTCTAAGCACTATTTCTGTTGCATCCCACATTTTTTGATAAATTGTGTTTTCCTTATCATTTACTCCAAATTTAAATTTATTTTCAGAATTCTTTTTTTAAAATGTGTTCCTTAGAATGTCTTAAACTCCACATATTTTGGAAATTTTCCAGTTATCTTTGGTTATTCATTTCTAGTTTAATCTCACTGTGTTCTGAGAGCAGACACTGTATGGTTTTTATTCTTTTACATTTCTTATGGTGTGCTTTATGGCCCCGCATGTGGTCTATCTTGGTTAATGTTCCATATGAGCTTGAGAAGCATGTGTGTTCTGCTATTGTTGGATAAACTTGCCTACAGATGTCAGTTCTATCCAGTTGATTGATGATGTTCTTTGTTTCAACTATGTCCTTCCTGATTTTCTGCCTGCTGGATCTGATCTGTCCATTTCTGAGAGAGGGGTGTTGAAGTCTCTAACTATGGAAGGGGATTCAAGTTTCTCTGTGCAATTCTATTATGTTTTGCCTCCCATATATTGATTCTCTATTGTTAGGTACATATGAGCTAAGGATTGTTGTGCCTTCTTGGAGAAATTTCCCTTGGCCATTACATAATGCCCTTCTTTGTCCCTGATACCTTTATTTTGATCTCTGCTCTGACTGAAGTTTGTATAGCTACTCCTGCTTTCTTTTGGTTAGTGTCAGCGTAGTATATCTTTCTCTATCCACCTAATTTTATCGTTATGTGCCTTTCTATTTGAAGTGTGTTTCTTGTAGACAAGAAATTCTTGAGTCTTGTTTTTTGGTCCACTTTGATAACCTCCGTCCTTTATTTGGTGCATTTAGACCGCTGATGTTCAAAGTGATTATTGGTATACATTTTGGTTAATTTCTACTGTAGTCATTATTATTTTATTTATTGCATTTGTTCTTTGTTCCTATTTTTGTCTTGCACTGTTTTTCTACATTTGTGGTTTTAATTGAGTATTTCACATGATTCCATTTCCTCTCTTTTATTAATGTAGTAGTTTTTCTTCTTTTTTTTTCACTTTTTCTAGTGGTTGCTATACAGTTTGCAATATACATTGACAGCTAATCCAGTACACTTTCACATAACAATATAGCAATTCATGAGTAGCATGAGCTCCATATAATAAAAATATTATCCGAATTCCTCCCTCTCATCCTTCATGTGATGTTGAGATTTAAAACAAGAAATACAGGGGGCTGGCCTGGTGGCATAGCAGTTAAGTTCATGCATTCTGCTTCATCAGACTGGGGTTCACTGGTTCGGATCCTGGGCGTGGACATACTCACCACTCATCAAGCCATGCTGAGGTGGCATCCCACATGGAAGAGCTGCAACTCTACAGCTATAACACACAACTATGTACTGGTGCTTCAGGGAGAAAGAAAAGGGAGATTGGCATAAGACATTAGCACAGGGTCCAGATTCCTCAAAATAAATAAATTCAGACTGATGTTTAAAGAAAGAAATATATACTTGGTTTTTGCCCCCATTTCTGGCACAGAGCTCCTAAAACTCTTGGAATTTTCTTAGTGATGAGAAAAATAAGGTGTCTTTTGTTAAGTTCATGAGGTGACTTAGGAAGGCACCCAGATCTCCTAAGGATGGGGGCTGTTTGCCACAGCCATGTTGGGACTTTCAGTTCCAACACTCAAACTCCAACATTTCAGGAGGGGAGACAGGCTGGAGATTGAGCTCAATCACGTATGGCTCTTTTTTAATCAATCACGGCTCTGCAATGAAGCCTTCATAAAAACCCAAAAGGATAGAGTTTTGGAGAACTTCCAGGTGGGTGAACACCTGGAAATTTGGGGAGAGTGGCACACCTCGAGACGACATGGAAGCTCTGAGCCCCTCCCCCACAGCTTACCCTATGCATCTCTTCAATCTGGCTGTTCATGAGTTACATCATTTTATGCTAAACCAGTAATCTAGGAAGTAAAATATTTCTCTGAGTTCTGTGAGCCCCTCTGGATGGTCATGTTGGGACCTCGGGTCTATAACTGGCTGCTCAGAACTGCAGGTGCCAATCTGGACTTGTGACTGGTGTCTGAAGTGAAGTGAGGGAGTTTTGTAGGGATGAGCCCTAAACCTGTGGGATCTGCTGCTATCTCCAGGTAGAGAGTGTCAGAAAAGATTTGAATTGTAGAAGACTCAGCTGGTGTCTCAGAATTGTTTGGTGGTGTGGGGAACTCCCCCACACACGTTGGAACTGGTGACCAAAATTGTTACCTTCTATCATTGATGTCATTCATTTCACTTTCACATAAGCGCACACACACACACATTATATGACATATATCAGCTATACATATGTATAATCATACATAAATACTTTTTGGTGTTATTACTTTAAACAAACTGTTTACTGCTAGACCAATTAAGAATGGTAAAGAAAAGTTCCATTTTACCTTCACTAATCCCTTCTCCATTGTTCTTCCTTTCTTTAGGTATATTTGAGATTCTGACACATATCATTTTCTTCCCTCTAAAGTCTTTTTATCATTCTTACAAAGCAGGTCTGCTGGCAACAAATTCCTTCTGTTTTGGCTTTTTGAGAAAGTCTCTATTTCTCTTTCACTTTAGAAAGATATTTTTGCAGGGTATAGAATTCTAGTCTTTTGTTTTCTTTCTCTATTGCAACACTTTAAATACTTCACTCCACTCTCTTCTTTCTTCCATGTTTTCTGAAGGAGTAGGATGCAATTCCTAGCTTTGTTTCTCTGTAGGTAAGGTATTTTTTTCATCTATCTTCTTTAAGAATTTTTCTCTTCTTTGATTTTCTTCAGTTTGAAGATGATATGCCCAGGTGTAGTTTTATTGACATTTGCCTTGCTTGGTGTTCTCTGAGCTTCCTGGATCTGTGGTTTGGTGTCTGACATTAATTTGGTGAAAATCTCTGTCATTATTGTTGCAACTATTTCTTCTGTTCCTTTCTTTGTTTCTTCTCCTTCTGGTATTCCCAGTACACTCACAGCACACCTTTTGTAGTTGTCCCTCAGGCCTTGGATAGTCTGTTCTGTTCCGTTTTCAGTCTGTGTTTTCTTTCCTTTACAGTTTTGGAGGTTTCTATTGATTTATCCCCAAGCTTAGAGAATGTTCCCGTGGCTGTGTCCAGTCTGCTTATGAGCCCATCTGGAGCTTTCTTCATTTCTGTTACAATGTTTCTGGCCTGTAGCACATCTCTTAGTTTCTTTTTTAGGATGTCCACCTCTCTGCTTGCATCACCCATCTTTCGTCCATGTTGTCTACTTCATCCTTTAGCTTCTCACCACAGTTTTAATTTTCCAATCTGATAACTCCAGCATTCCTGCCATATTTGGTTCTGATGTTTGCTCTGTCTCTCAAATTGTGTTATCCTTTAGTATGCATTGTAATTTTTTCCTTAATAACCACATATCCTGTCCTGGGTAAAACACACTGTTGTAAATAGGACTTTAGTAAAGTGGTGGAGAGGTGTGGGGCTGAGAGGAAGGGTTCTATGGCTGTAGAATTTGGTCTCAGTCTTTTAGTGAGCCTGTACCTATAGACTCTGAGCCTCACAGGAATTCCTGGTATTTTTCTCCTCCCTCAAGTGGGATAGCATGGCTAGAGGGGGCTGGAGTTGGGTTTTTCCCTTCCCACAAGTCAGTTAGGCTGTGATAATAACCCCATGAGATTAGGCTTTTGTTATTCAGTTTCCCCTGTGGGCAGGCCTTTTAAGAAGAAGAATGTTCTCAAACATATTTCAGACTAGTTTCTTTTCTCCTCCCCCTGACAGAAGCTGTGGGGATTTTTCTCTGATATTTAATATGGCAATCTAGTCAAACTCCCTGAGGTAAATCTCACAATGTGGTAAGTCCCTCCTGCATTGCTGGGTCCCCCTGGAATTTTTTCCTAAGGGTTTTATTTTTAGAGCAGCTATAGGTTCACAGACATACTGAGAGGAAGGTAAATATTTCACATACACCCCCTGGAGTTTTAAACACTGAGAGCATCCAGCAATTTGTCTCTTACAGTTTGGGATTTTCTACCCTGGTCCTGGTTCCTGTGGTGATTTCTGCCCATGAGTCTTCTCTGGTATCCATCTGACTGTCTCTCCAGTCATGAGGGCATCAGCTTGTCCTTTGCCATCTCCTCCTTTATGGACCCAAGAGAGTTGTTGATTTTTCAGTCTGTTCTGTTTTTCACTTGTTTAAGTCAGAGTGGCTACTTCCAACATCCTTACATGCAGAACAGGAAAATGAAATTTCTGCCCAGAATTTTTTGTGTTATATATATATTTAATAAACTCTATACTTCTATGATAAATAATTTCTGGTGAGGTACACTCAGCCTAATAAGAAAACAATTAATAAAATATATAAAATGGCCTCATGGGAGGCTGAGTAGCAAGGAAAACACAGGACTTGAAAGAAATTCTCACTTCAATGTGCACCTCCTACTGTGGCTATTCCTAGTACGCTGTACATGCTGAGCACCCCCTGCTTTTCCTCGGCAGCACGTGATGGTCTGAGCACCCCCTGGTACTCCCAAGCACCACCTGTTGCTCCCAAGTGCCTGTTGGTGGTCCTGAGCATGCCTTGCAGCCCAGCTCCTCCTGTCTCCTTGCAGGGAGGTTTGTGTCTGGGCTCACACTGACTTCCCTTCACTGTATCTCCCACAGTGATACATGGCATTGTCCTTGGTAGTAAAGCTACAGTGAGAACTGGTTCTTGCATGTGTGTCTGGAGATGAAGAGTTAATTCTGCACAGATGGGGCACAGCTTGTGTCACCATTATGACACATTACTGACAGTCTCTACAGCCCCTTCTCTGGTGGCTGGTGGACCCATTATCCACAGTAACTGTTGATTGTGATAGAGAATCCAGAGACAACACAGGTGAGGGAGAACATCTTCTAGGGCTTCATCAGTCTGGGACTTGACTCCTGCAGCTTCTCATGGGACAGGACACCTGGACGCAGGAAAAACACTGAATCACTCACTTCAAAGACTTTATTTCCATTGCACCTTCCTAAGATGTAAGAGAGGCTCACTGCTGAGATCTGCCACTAAAATGAGGAATGGCCTGGATTTCATGTTCTTTTGGATAAAACTCTTGAATACCAGAGAACTCTGTCCATGAAGATAAGATCCCTGACTCTGCATAGCAGAGGTGCAGTGTTTTCATCAGGAGCCAAGACCACTTTTGGCACGTGGGGGGCGTGTTTGTGTATAAAGATGGGAAGGGTCATGACTGGTCTCTCTCTGGGGGCTCTTCTGGAAGGAGGGTGCTGGCTCATCCAGGGTGGACACGGTTTCTGCTTTCACTGACCAGGAGTCCTCTCCTTCTGAAACAGAAGACATTGGTCATAGGAAGTGTCAGAGGTCAACAGGGTGTGACAATAAGCACAGTGGAACTTATACTGTCTCCCAATGTTTCACACGAGAACGCTGTGAAGGTGCATCCCTGCACCAGCAACTAGAGCTGGGCCATCTCTACACTTCTCCTCTCGTCCCAGCCTCCTGTGGCTCCTCCTTGTCTCCCTGCAGTCCTCCTCTTTCTCTTGTTCTAACTCTGGACTTGCTTGTTAAACTTGTGCTGTGTGCCTTCTCACTAGTCAAAGGACCAGCTTTCCAAATTCCATTGCACCACGTTGGCATTTTTTAGTATAAATGGAGTGAACACAGTTTAGCAATACATGTTCTGTTATTTTCCTGTACTGTGCCTCAGTTCTCCAGCTCTCATTCCATGTCTTCAAGCTTCACAGGGCAATACCCCAACTCTGGGACCACCTTTAAGATATCCATTCCTTGCTAATTCGAGTTTTGGTTGGTAATGAAAATAGCATTTTAATTTTAGTGTATTTTTGTACTGTTAATTTCCAAATTATACCAATACAATGAAATTTGGATGCCATTTATCCAACAATTGTTCTATACCCTCCTATTAATTCTAAAGAATGTGTCCATAGTCTCTTAGATGTTTTGGGGTTAGTCATCCTGCCATCTCTGAGGAAGGGAGGACTTTTCCTTTCCAATCATGGTGCCTTAATTTAGTCTATATTTAATTCCTGTTCTGCCTGGGCCTCAAGAACAATGCTATGTAACAGTGGTGCCAGAATGTGTCTCTGTCTAGTTCCTTATTTTACATTACTTGACCCAGCAATGCACTAATATTTATAACATGTACCAAAGTCACTTTGTCAATCCTTGTCATACCATGTCATTTCTATTCTATTTTAATTTACTGTGATGTTATACTTTAAATAACAATTGAATTTATATAGTCTTTTCTCTGTGCCTATTGAGATTAACAAGTATCTCTTCTATTTCATTCTCAAGAGCTAAAGTTCAGTGACATATTTTGAGAAGTTAAAAAAATTCAACATAGGATTTGGAATGTTTGTTATTTTTATTTGTGTTTGAATTGGACATTTGTTGGCTTGTTTTTGCTGAGGAAGATTCACCCTGAGCTAACATCTGTGCCAGTCGTCCTCTATTTTGTATGTGGGTCACTGCCACAGTGTGGCCACTGATGAGTGGTGTAGTCCATGCCCAGGAACTGAAACCTGGCCACCGAAGTGGAGCATGCCAAATTTAACCACTAGGCCATGGGGCCAGCCCCTGGCTGGTGTTGTCTGAGGGATGAAAGAGGAGGATTTCCATCCTGAGACTGTCCTTCAGTTTCCTCCTTCTTCTCTTTGTCCTATTTTTTTCTAGTGCATATTAGATTTAAAAATCATTAGTAGTTTCCGTTTGAATTAGTCTTCTCTAGAATTTATTGTATGAGTTGGAATTATGAATTTATTTTAATTTCAAGTGAATGTAGTTTAAAAATAATTTTATCTGAATTCATTTTAGAGGGAAGTTTTCACTACTAAGACTTCTATTCCTGTGACTACACGGTGCCCAGCATTCAATCAAATATAAATAGGCACACAAAGAAACAGTGAAAAAAGGAATAATAATCAAATTGAAAGATGTAAAAAAGAGACACAAAAATGATTCCACTATGGAGAAGAAGAATACTTCACTATAAATGTGTTTAATATGCTCAAGAAAACATAAAAAACTGGTGAATAAAATACAGAAAAGAATGGACTTATAAACCAGGAGATAAATTGTATAAGAGGGATCAAATAGTCATTCTAGATATAAGAAATATAGTATCTGAAATTAGCAACAAAAAGGAATGAATGAGTTAACAGCAGATGAAATTCAAGAGGAAATAAAAAATGAGCAAGGAAAAATCAGTGTAGATTTAATTTTATTTTGAAAGATATTTTGGTGAATATAGATAATAAATTTTATTTTTCATCATTCTTTTGAAAACACCTGCATTACTTTAAAAATATTAAGGTAAAATTCATATAACATACAATCAATCACATTAAGGTGAGCGATTGAGTGGCATTTAGTGCATTCATACTGGTGCGCAACCCTCACCGCTACCAAAAACCAAATATTTTCATCCCCCCAAAGGACACACCACACTCAGTAAGTGTTTACTCCCCATCTGCCCACCCCTGCCGCTCCCCATCACCACTCTTCTCTCTGTGTCAGTGGGTCATCTATTCTGGACATTTTATATGGATGGAAATGCGCACACACATTTTCTACCAATTTTAAGTGATCTTTTTCTTGATTTGGTGTTTGTTTGGTTACCATAAAAATTTGACTGTTCTCTACAGTCCAAAGTTGATTCTGAAGGTTTTGCTTGAGTCGTTTATATTTCTGTGGAATTGACCCTCGGAAATGCCTCCATGACCGTGTTCATGGGGTTGGTTCCATTCTATTGACTATGACTTCCTTTCTGATTTATGCTGAGCACTCAGACCTCAGCTCTGCTGTGTCTCTCTGAAGGTAAAATGTCTCTGTGCTCCTGATAGCTGCATGGTTTTCAAAAGGGATTTCATTTTCTATTAGGTTTTTAAAAATGTTTAGGTGTGTATGGAATGTATTACTTGGCATATTTTCATTTAAAAAATCACTAATTTCTGGTCTTCATATGTTTCTCAATGATCTCTCTCTCTTTTACTTCTAGGACTGAAAAACAAATGTCTTTTTTGTCAGTATTTTGTTTATTTTTTGTGTTTTTATGTCCCTCTGTACTTTTATTTTATTGTGGACTATTATGTAAATTAATACTTTTATCTTTGTTGATGTCTACTCTGCTTCTATATCACTTGTGCATTAGTTTGCTGGGGTTGCCATTAAAAAGTAAAAGACTAGGTGGCTTAAACAACAGAAATTAATTTCTCACAGATGTGGAGCCTGGAGTCCCAGATCAAGGTGTCATCAGACTTAGTTTCTCCCAAGGCCTTTCTCCTTTGCTTGCAGACAGACACATTGTTACTGAGTCTTCAGATGGAATCCTCTCTGTGTGTGGGCATCCCTGGTGTCCCTGTGTCCACTTTTGCCTCTTCTTACAAGGTGGCAGACTCCTTGACCATACTTCAGTCAGGCTCCTCTAAATGCTCTTCTCAACTCGGTCTCAGATTGGGCCCTGTGCCCCTGTTTGGGTGGCCTTGTTTTATTTAGAACCCTGCTAAATCAGATAAATGACGATCCCCATGCTTGACGTCTGCTCGCCCTCATATTGACCAAATTCATCATCCCTTCTATCCTCCAGGTGAAATCCGAGCACCCGGTCTCCCCTGAGAAGAATTCTGTGGGGTTGGTCTAACCGGAACCAGCCTTGATGTCTCCTCTTCCTACTTTTCCATGCACTCGTCCCTTCCTGGTCTTTAGCCATAAATCTCTACTTGTGCCTGCTTGTTGGGACTGAGCCATGTTTCCAGGGCTATTTCAAATACACAGTGAGTTTTCTCTTCCTCGTATTTTGATGTAATTTTTACTTGGTATATTAGCACTGAGGTCACGGTCAAGGGAAGTATAAGCCATGTCCTAATGAAGCTTATCTACCACATATATTTTCTCCTTAAGGCAATTCACAGCCTTTTTGTGCATAGGAACACTGGCCACCACCTCAGCACTATGCATGGGGACACTTTCAATAGGGAAACCACCAACTAGAAACACAAAAATGTGAAAGCATGGCACCAAGTTGACCACAGAGGGAACATGTTTACTTGAGGAGCCTGAAACAAGAAGGCAGAGACCACCTTGGGTGCCCTCAGCTGGGGATGTGCATGTGTTGGGCGACTCAGAATACTGGCCGCTCTGTAAATTTCCATGACTGATGAGAAAACAAGGACAGTTTTCATTTTGAGGAGCAAGTAACTTTTAGTGAAGAGGTGAATTTGAATTAAGGAATCCATGAATAATGAGGATCTTTGTACGTCCTATGATCCTCCGGCACTAGAAGTCTATACCTGTGCGTATTCCACACTCGTCAACCGATCTTTGCAGTGCTAACAATGCTAGAGGGTGTGGCTCATCCATCCTCATGTACAAATAGAAACACAAAGAACAATTTACATGAGATTTAAAATCCTCTAGGCCTTCTCAGGACATTCACCAAGTTCCAAACCTTCAGACTCAAATTGAAAACCATGGTCACCTTAGTGTTGTATGTAGCTCATTCAAGAAGAAGAAAAATAAGGGGAAAAGTCCCACATTAATCCTTAGTAAGAAATATTGTCTTCTGCAGGCAACAGAAAACACGTTGACAAAGTAAGACCTTGAAGACGGTCCCTAGTGGAGATCCTGGGCAGGAAGAGGAAACCACAGATTCCAACTAGAAACCCCTCCCAGCCCCTGCTCTGCACCTGCTCCTGGGCTCAGCCCTGTACCTGCTGGGTCCTTAATGCTTCCCAGTGGTTCTGAGTGCACTGGTGTGTTCTTCCCCCTGGTGTCCTGAGAACCCCCTGCACATCAATCCTCCTGTCTCCCTTCAGGGACTTTGTGTCTGGGCTCACACTGACTTCCCCTCGCTGTGTCCCTCGCACAGTAATACACGGCCGTGTCATCGCCTGTCATGCTGTTCAGAGTTAAATAAACTTGGTTCTTGGAGGTGTCCCTGGTGATGCTGAGTCGGGACTTCAGAGTTGGGTTATACTCTGTTCTTCCAGCACCCCATATAATACCGACCCACTCCAGTCCTTCTCCTGGAGACTGGCGGGCCCAGTGTACGGGATAGCTGGTTGAGGAAAATCCAGAGATAGTGCAGGTGAGAGAGAGGGTCTGCAAGGGCTTCACCAGGCCAGGTCCCGACTCCTGCAGCTGCACCTGGGACAGGACACCTGGGGACAAGGAGAATCAGTCCCTGTCAGTCACGTGCAGTCACAACCATCCCCAAGGACTGGTGTCTGATATCTGAGGCACTCACCTTTGGGAGCCATCACCAGAAAGAGGAGAAGACCCAGGAGTCTCATCTTCTACTAGACCACAGTTCTGCCTTCCTCAGAGACCTCAGCCCTGTCTGAGGAGAGAGCTGTGAGCTCCCACAGACCAAGAGTGGATTTTACCCTCGAGTTTGAACAGAAATTTGCATGTGGGGGAGACCTGTACTTATAAGTAGGGAGGGCTTGGGGTCCAGCTTCCCCTGGTCCTTCTGGGATCTCTGAGTAATGTCACTTCTATTAACGTTTGAGTGTGTATGTCTTGGGTGGAATAGCCCTCGTATGAAGAGGCATTTTGCATACATGTTAAGGATGGTTCCATGTTTCTGATCCCAGAGCTACCTTTCTTCAAGTTCCTCCTATGTCCTGCCCTTCCCTATCTCAGGTCAACTCTCCCTCATCTACTCAGGCACTGGATCTTGCTTCCTCAGCACTGAGCCCCACACAGCTCCTGCCTTCTCTCCCTGTGCCCTCTCCTGAGATGTGGTTCTCATCACCCTCAGAGCTTGTTACATTACTGTATTGCAGTTATTATATTAGAGCCGTGCAGCTCTTAAGGATGGGGATATGTTCTGAGAAATGCATCATTAGGCGATTTTGTGATTGTGCAAAAACCAAAGAGTGTATGTACGCAAACATATATGGTATAGCTTACTACACACCTAGGTTACATGGTACTAGTCTTAGGGGATCACTGTCTTTTATGTGGTCCATCATTGACTGAAATGTCCTTATGTGGTGCATGTCTGTTGTTATAGGCTGGCCTTGTGCTCCACACATCCTGTGCATTTGTGATTTGACAGGTTGTTATATGGTGATAACTTAGGGCACGTAGGTAGCTCATATACCACACATCTGAAACCCACCTTTCCTTATTTACACCCTGTCCCCTCTCAGGCCATACCCTCAAAGTTCTTAGATATTTTCCATGGACTGTGATTTTCCTCCACCCCCAACATTCCCCAGTGCATCACGAACACCACAACCCAGTTCCTGAGGACTGAGGTCAGATCCAGCTCAGCAATTCGACATATCTGAGGGTCTCAGAGAGGAGATATCATCTGGGAAAGATGGACACCGTGTCCCGGACAGGACAGGACCTCAACTCTGCAGCTGCTCAGAGACCCAGGACTCTGGGGAGAGACTGCTGTGGAGACCGACACAAAGAAGTTCAGACAACCACACAAAATGAGTCAAGGTTCAGAACTTTCAGTGGGATTGATAAGTCAGAGCACAGAGAGTCAGAAATAATCAGGAAACAGGTGAAAGAGAAGCAAATACTGGACAAGGACAGAGCTCCAGAGCTCACACCAAAGGACCCTGCATCAGAGAACAGAGATCGATGGAGATGAGGGTCTGTGCCTCGCTCAGACAACTCACTCTCGATATTTAGGGAGGAGCATAGACACAGTTTTCAATGTCCCTTCCCCAAGAGACCCAGTGCATATGAAATGTGAGAAATTCCAACCAATTTTAGCCTGTTCCCTTGGCTCTGAATGCAACCCCTTAATCGCTCCGCGGGGATGTCACGCCTGCATTGGGTCCTCCCAGTCGATCACTGGTTAACCATTTCTGACATTTAATGCCTACTAGTCAATCTATCATCGGTAATAACACCCCTCCATATGCAGTTTTTAAACCTCATTTGTCATTCACATCCAGCCCCGTTCCTCTCCTTCCTATCCAACTTAGAAACTTGCATCCAGCCTCCCAAGGGGCCATACTCCCCTCATTCTCTACTTAACTTTAACTTACTTACTAAACTATTATTATCTTTGAGAGGACAATGAGGGGATTCAAACAGACTGAGATTCACACTGGACTTCCATGGGCCAATATTTGTTGAGGGGATGGATCACCTGTTAATAACTTATTTTCCAGGAAGACACACAGACTTCACCCCAGTCAAGGGATTGGATCATGGGACACTCTACCATGAGTCTATCTAACATTCACAGAAATCTCATGAATCACACAGTGTGAGCTGGGACAGCAGGAGGTGCCCTGGTAATTTCAGAAGACCCAGTGGCTCATAACATTGCTTGCTGGGGTGTTGACTAAGCAATCTTAACCTCACATCTTGGTGTTCCTGAAAAATAGTCCAGGTAACCATTTTCCCTGACATCTCCCATCACGACAGTCTTCTAACTATTTTCATTGCTGTGGTCAACATGGTCCCTCTGAAGTGTAAATCAGATGAAGTTATCTCTCTACATATAAGCTTCCTACTGGGTAAGATGCTAATGTCCTCACTTTGAGCTCCTGGGTCCTCCCTGAGTTATGAAAGGGAACCACCTTGAGCTCTGGACTTGGACGTTCTGTGACTGTTTCCCATCATTACCATGTACAGTGTGATATCTCTCTGGTGGTTTAATCAAACTGTGCCATATACACCTCACATACAAAATGGGGGAAAAGGATTCCATGTGAGAACGGGTTATATTTGCCCCAGTTGTAGATTGATGCACAAGAAATTGCCACAGCTTCTGGCAGTAAAACAGCAGCAGTCACTTGCACTGATCACCACTCTGTGACTTGAACACAGCTTGTAGGAGAAGGCCCATTACTACCCAGGAAGGGCTCTCTAGGGGAGCTGAAATGGTGTCTGGAGGATCTGTTCCAAAATGTGCATTCCCATGTCTGGTGTTGACTGTTGGTTGGAAGCTCAGCCAGGGCCGAGAGCCAGACCTTGGACCCACCCCTGTGGTTCTACCTTGTGCACCGGCGTTCCTTCCAGCCAGGTCCCCGGTTCCTCAGATTGGCCTTACCTTCACAGCCATTACTGACGGCAGTTTCTTACAAACCTAAACAGTTTTCTTGTATGATCCAGTAAATATAGTCTTAGGTAATTATCCAACTATATTGAAAACTTATGCCCACATAAAGCTATAAATAACTACACTAGATTCATTAATAATTATCAAAAACTTTAAGCAACAAAATATTATCCCATGGATGAATGGATGAACAATCTGTGGTACATCTATCCAATGGAATTCTATTCAGCAATTTAAAGAGTAAGCCATCAAACTATGAACACACAAGAATAAAATTGAAATGCATATTAAATAAAATAAATCAGTCTAACATCCTACATAATGTATGATTTCTTTTTTGACATTCAGGAAAAGACAAAAATATAAATACAGTGAAAAGGTCAGTGATGCCAGGATTTGGATAGAGGGTGAAGAACAGGTGAAATACAGGCACTCTAGAAGCTGGAGAAAGTATTATTTGTGAAATTGCAATGGTGCATGTGTGACACTCTTAATTTGTCAGAACCCACGGAATGTTACAACACAGAAAGTGAACATTAACATATAGAATTTATATATATATATATTTAAGAGATCAGGTATTCCTGGATGGAATGCAGGCTGTATAAAAATATCTAATTCAATTACACATCTATGAAATAACTTCTATGAGGAAGGTAGTGCTAAAACATGTTGGCCTAAGTAATTTTGTAAAGGAGTAGATTCTGTAGGATAAAGAAACTGTACATAAGCACTTTAGTCTAGTTGATGAAGGAGTTTCCAAAAGGGATACAGGTTCACATTTCTGAGACAACTACACATCTGGCAATGAACAATTAAATATGTCTTGGCATATGGTGGGAGCCTCAGACTCCTCGGGGTTGGAGTGGGCAGTTCAAGAAAAGCAGGGAAGGAAAGCTAGAGGGGCCCATGTGGTTTTAGGTTAGGGTTGGAAACAGCTGCATGTGCCCGAGTTGACCCTGGTGTAGGTACAGAAGTTTAGAGATAGAAATAGTTGTAGGAGTGTGTGTGCCCATGGGTGAGTGTACACACAGTACCCCCACGTCTGCTAACTGAGAGGTCCTACAAGCAATAACACCTAATAACTAAATGGACCCCACTGTCAACATCCTAATGCCCAGAATCTCAGTTCCTAATACCATTCCCAAAGGAAGGAGCCATGATTCATCTGAGCATTTTCTACCTCTAGGGCTGGAGAGGAGAATATAGAAGACGAACCTGCAGATTCTTGTAGTTCCAGAAAATAAGAACATATTCAAAACTCAAAAGGATGAGAGAATGTGAAATGGATACAGGAGCCAACGATACAGTTCCCTGTGGATAAAAATCGGAAAAAATTGCATGGAACAAATTGAATATGTCAACATTGCATCTTAAGGCAAATTTTGAAATCAATATGCAAAAGCAATTACTGATATTAATTCTTGATTGAATAAATAACCCCGTTGGTGTATGAAGGACAAACCTCCAATCCAGAAAGATGTTGATATGCTCCCTGCAAGGAGTTGGAGATTAAGCCCCCACCCCTTGATCGTGGCCTGGCCTGAAGGACATGGGAGAAATTCTGGGGAATCTTGAATTTCAGTCAAGTTCTAGACATCATTCCAAACGCATGGTCCATGAAAGAAGAGTTTGATAAATTGTACTGTATCAAAATTAAAACCTTTCCTTTTGAGAAACACGCTGATAAGGGAATGAAAGATAAGACAGACTTGGAGAACATGCTTTCAGTCACGTTTTTGGGAAAGGACTTATATCATGAATAAACAAGCAAACATACTGCACAAATAAAACAATTAAAAATGGATAAATGGTCTGAATAGACATGTCATTGAAGAAGACATGAAAAAGAGATCATGAAATTTCACTGAGGAAATGTAAAATAACACAACAGTGTAATACTACTTCTCCCCTGTTAGAGTGACGATAGTACACCATATTGACAAAACCAAATGCCGGTGAGGATGTGCAGCAACAGGAAACCACATCCATTTGCTGGTGGGAATGCAAATTGCAGCCACTTTGGAGGAACTTTGACTGTATCTTATGGAGTTAGACACTTATTATGTGATTAAGGAGTGGGACACCAGGAGTTTAGCCAACTGACTGTGCAATTTATGCTCACAGAGATACGTTCATGAGACAGCTGATATCAGCTTTATTGATCTGAGTAATTCCCCAGTCCCTGAATTTTGTCAAATGGTGATTGGTTTATGGAAAATTTCCAATATAATTAGTGAACACACATTTCTATTATTCCTTTTCATCAATACTTAACCCCACTTCCTAAGGAAGTCATGAACCTAATTGTCCCTGTCATCTTCTCAGCCCAACACAGCTGCCCTCTCCCTCAGGGTTTCTGACACACTCAGGATGTGGGTTTTCACACTGTGTCTCTCGCACAGTAATACACGGCCGTGTCCTCAGACTTCAGACTGCTGATCTGTAGATAGGCCGTGCTGACAGAGGCATCCATGGAGAAGACAAATCGTTCTGAGAATCCCTGGGCATACGTGGGCTTCTGAGTGTTTGTGTTAATCCAGCCCATCCACTCAAGCCCTTGTCCAGGGGCCTGTCGCACCCAGTTCATAGCATAGCTGGTGAAGGTGTATCCAGAGGCCGTGCAGGAGACCTTCACTGACGCCCCAGGCTTCCTCACCTCAGCCCCAGACTGCACCAGCTGCACCTGGGAGTGGACACCTGCAGAGAGGAGACAGGAGTGGATGGAATCTCCCTTCACTGGCCCTGGTCTCCTCCTCACCCCAGGGACTGGGGAGCCCCTTACCTGTAGCCACTGCCACCAAGAGGAGGATCCTCCAGCTCCAGTCCATGGTGAGGAGCTTTGTTCTCAGGGCTTCTGCAGGGGGAAGTTTGGTTGTTGGAGATGCTCTCAGGGCACAGACATGTCCATATTTAAAGTAGGACACCTCAAATCATTTGCATATTCATGAGGCAGAATCCTTCATAACTCGACACATGGACCAACCTGAGAGAAGATCAATGACACAGGACCATGCTCAGTGGGACATTGGGTCCCAAGTCCTAATCCTTGTTTGAGGACACATCCACTGCCGCGTCCCTGAACTCTGTGCAGACAGAGCTCCTCTCACTGAGGAAGAGGCCCCCACAGGACGTGCTCCTCATTGAGAACTCACCTTTGAATGGCACAGAGACCATGTGAACCTGTTCTGGGCTTTGGTATCTGAATGTCTTGTTCCTGGGACCAGAGTGTCTCCCAAAATGCTGCTCTTGTGGAATTCATATAACCATCTGTGTCCTCCAGGTTCTCACTATTAACAAGTCCTGGAAACTTCCTTTTAAATGTGGTTTTCACTGCCTTGACTGAGATAAAGTCTCTAAACAGAATAGGATGTTGAAAGAAACCATAGCAGTACTTGTCCAACTCCTTGTTAAGACTGGCTTTTGGAAAAGAGACTAAGACCCTAAGAGGAAGCCCCTCCCCAGCCCCCTCTGCTCCTGCTCCTGGGCTGGAGCCCTGTGCGGCGTGGTCCTGAGCGCCCCCTGCAGCCCAGACCCCACCCTGCAGGGAGGGTCCTGTCTGAGCTCACAGGGCATTTACCTCTCAGTGTCTCTGGTCCAGGATTAAAAACCTCTGCCCAGGTTTCAGAATGCTGCTGCCCAGGACCCTGTGGACACCACAGGTACGTGAGCTTGAGGCTGAGGCTGAGGATGGAAATGGACAGAGTCACCCCCTGACCACTCTCAGTCTGCAACTGGGGGTCCCCTGGAGACACACCACATGAAGGAGGGGACACCCCTGAGAAAACGGAGGAGGAGGAGGTGCTATCAGCTGATTCACATGGGGCTGCTCTGCAGGGCCACCTGGTGGGCAGGGCAGCAGTTGGCAGATGAGCAAGGTCAGCTCTGTGAGGGAAGCCCAGGCCTTCCCAGGACATATGGTCACCAGTAAAGACAGGTTCCTCCATCCTCAGGGCCCCATCCTGCTAGTAGAAGCAGGAATCTAACGTTACTAAGTGTAAATGGATCCTGGACAGACATAACTGGACACAGAAAGACAACTGATAAAGTCTCAGAGATTTCAGGCCTCGCCCCAGGGAAGCTGGAATTTAGAAAGTACCACAGGCGAGGAGCTGGTATCATCCCAGGTGATGGGAGGTTCTAGAAGGGTATCTCCACACCTGGTCTGGATCCAGTAACCACACCTGGACCCTCACTCTAGGAACAGGATCTCTCAATCCTTACAAGACACCCCCATGAGAAAGCTGTTTTCCAGGTGGAGGGCAGAGCAGGGGGGAGGAGGTGGAGGCGGCCTTGGCTTCCAGAATGTGCTGGAACATGAGGCCCTAGATCACATCTGAGGGGCTCTGGTCTCGTGTGAGGACGTCACATCAGTTCTGCCTGCAGGACCTGTGGCTGTGTGGGGAGAACCAGGCATGTGACTCACTTCCTTCTGCTCACCCTTCCTGCTTCACAGAAAACTATAAATGGGGACCTTGACTTTAATAATTATATAAAAGTACTTGATAATTTTAGAAAATAAAGAACATACAGATATAGATTGGTGGATACAGAAATGATCAGCCTTAAATAAATGGAAATGATATCAGGAGATCACTTTGTGGAATAAAAAAGTAAACACTGTGAACCTGCTAATTTGTAACCTTATGAGGATACACCTGCTGCTAACATATATATTGAAATGTGTGTGAGAGAGACAGACAGAGACAGAGAGAATGATGGCATTTACCTTGTATATTCATAATCCGTAAAGTCTTTAGTATAAGTACAGGAACCTGGTCCTTGATGAGCATGGAGGATGGAGAAAACGACATGAAGCACTAAGGCCATGTCTGCCTCCCTCTTTCCTCTTCCCCCCATGAGGAATTGGGGCTCTGCCTGGTGGGAGTGACCCTGGGGACTGGGACCCCTGAAGAAGTCTGCGTGATGATGGATCTATATGTTCTCAGGATCTGCGGGAAGAGAAGGCTGGGGATTAATTTCCCACTCATTTAATTTATTCTTTTATAAGGCCATCTGTCCTCCTGGTGAATAAAGGAGCATGTGGGTTTGACTTCAGGTGTTATTATTGTGATTTATGTTGCTGTTATTTCCATTGGGCCAGGCTCTCTGGAGAGCTGGGATCTCAGTTCAGAAAGTTGATTTCATGACGTGAGTTGTGAGTTCAGTTCACAATTCCAGCCAAATTCAGCAGATGAAGAAAAGGTGTATGCTCCCAGGTGAAGAGGTCCCTGAATGTAAGTAAACTGGAGCTGTGGTTTCATCAGGTTGCCCAAGTGGGGATTTCCATGTGGGAGGTGACACTCTGTAAATGGGAAAAGGGGCACAGGAGTCCTTATTCCTGGGGCTCCCCCAGGGAGGAGGGTGCTGGCTGTGCCCTTGGAGAACTCAGTGCTCTCTCTGGGGTCCTCCATCACCAAGACCAGGGTCCGCTTCTTCCCATGCAGAAATGTGCTGCAGGAGCTGGTCAGGGAGTGCGATGTGGGCAGGAGAGGGGGCTGCTTTGAGAATAGCCCCATCGTCCCTCTACTCACAGGGATGTGCGTACTTGTATCAAATATCCCCCACAAGTCCAGGGCTCCAGATTGTCAGGTAACCATTCCAGTCCATTTCCCGCCTCCATATCTCATGTCTAAACTATTGGATATTCAAAACTTTTGCGGCAGCAGCTTAACATAAAAATTGCATTGAATTCAGACAAAGCTGGGTCCACTCCACTGCTTATGGTGATTCAAAACAGCCTTACTGGCTCACTTAGCTTGAGTGAACACTTCTTCACTGAAACAGCTTCACGACCAGGTGTGTTCAGGTGCTGCCATGGACTTGGATTTAGTCATGTAAACCTGTCATGCAGTTTATATTTAGAACATGGCAGGCATTTCTGCTGGAGTGTGATCGTTCATATCATCACTGAAATGACTGACAGCCCCGATTCTTGCTCCTTTCTGTGCACAGCTGAGTATCTGCAAGAACACTCTGGACTCAGGACGCTCTCCTTGAGGGAGAACATTGAGAAATGCAAACTCTTTCAGGAACACAAACAGAGACAGCTGGGGAGCCATTCATCTCTCTGATATGCTGGTTCAGATCACCGATATGAGGGGTCACTCTGTGACTGTGAAGATGTGGCCTCCCCCCTTGTGTTTCTGTCTGAGAAGATATAGATGGGCGATGGCAGTGGTGACCTTATCTGTAAACTCTGCAACAGGATGACAGCGCTGTTAGATGTTGTCATCACTACAATTAGTGTTACCTCCCTGGGAGCCTTCTCATTTTTCACGTACTTGGGTTGTTTTTACACATAATGGTCATTTATCTTTTTCTCACTCATGTTTTATTTTCGTTAAGTGGATTAGGTTGTCAGACTATTTTTTCATGTTTCCTAACCCCTGTGGCTCATTCCCTCCTCCTCTCCTTCTGCCCACACATGGGAATCTGATACGAAAGCGTGTGTTCTCCCTCCTTTTCTGCTGGTGGGAGATTCAAACCACACAGGCCCCTCCTGTGAGCAGGACACTCAGCCCCGCGCCCCCAAACCACAACGACCCCCTGAGCCAGGCTCCTTTCCAGCTTCTATCTAAGCATTTCTACTTGAGGAAAGGCCTGCCCTGCTTCAAAACAAACCTCAATGATGTGGTGACAGACCTTTAATATTCCCCATGTGTGTGTGACCAGCCTCAGCGGACTCAAATTCTGTTATCTGTGGTGGGGGTCCCTCTGCATGTGCATGGTGTCCACTAAAATTGATGCTGTGAGCCGGGTGCTAAGTCGGTGACCACCGCCAGGGTCTTTCTTCCCTTGATTTGGATTCATCACGCCTCTGTTGACTGATATCCACCCTGCACTTTAGGCTGCTTGTTGGCTGGTTGTACACTGAGCTGGGCTGTGCTGCACTTTTGAGTCCAACGGAGCTTCTTTTATAGATTTAGCTGAATTACATCAGAAGCTTTGATAATAAATGGGCATTTAGGCACAAGAGTGTCTCTGTAAGTGACTCTCTGCTCTTAGTCCAGGTGAGAATGTTTTCCCTCTATTACAAGAAAGTTTTCTAATCAGAAAATACAGAGATATGCACAGAATCACAAATTCAGAGAGGTTGTCCTGAGGAAACTGTTACATGAAGAGGAAACCAGGACAGGAAACCAGCCCTTATCCTCCATCTGCACCTGCCTCTGTGAGGGTCCTTGAGTGCAGGGGCCCTGAGCGCCCCCTGGTGGTCCTGAGCCCCTCCTACAGGGAAGTTTGTATCTGGGCTCACACTCACTTCCCATCACCGTGTCTCTCGCACAGTAACACACGGCCGTGTCCTCAGTTTTCAGGCTGTTCATTTGCAGATACAGCGTGTTCTTGGAGTTGTCTCTGGAGATGGTGAATAGGCCCTTCACGGAGTCAGCATAGCTCGTGCTACTACCATCCTTACTAATACGTGAGACCCACTCTGGTCCCTTCCCTCCAGCCTGGCGGACCCAGTGCATGTAGTAGCTGCTGAAGGTGAATCCAGAGGCTGCACAGGAGAGTCTCAGAGACCCCCAGGCTGCACGAAGCCTCCCCCAGACTCCACCAGCTGCACCTCACACTGGACACCTGCAAACACAAAGACCTCCTGGTCAGGAGACTGTCACATCCACTGATTCTCTCACTCATACCCTCTCACATAATGTCTCTTGTCCTCCATAAATTACCTCCTAACACAGCAACAAGAAAAATCCATATCAGCCCAAATTCCATGCTGAGTAGACTGTGTTCTGTCCTGATCAGCGAATGGGGACACCTGGGATTCTGGGGCTGGGGCTCCTCTCCCACAGCTGCAGCTTCCAGGCTGGGATGGTTTTCATCAGCAGAGGGAGGCCCTATTTGCATGTCCTCTGACTATATAGCAATCTCTGTGGCTGCACACCAACATAAAGCACAGAGTCCTAGGGTGTGATGCGTCCAAGAGCACATGTCTGGTGAGAATTAGTGCCGTTATCTCAGCCTGTGCTCCTCAATACTGGACCCAACTGCCCCCTGACCCAACTCCAGGACAGAGTTGGTCAGGTTTAGTGGGGTTTAGAGAACCCCATCCCTGTAATGAGAACGTGTGTGAATTTTATGCATTCTATTTACCTAAGAATGTATAGTGAAGCAACGAGATGTACTTTCAGAAGTTCCTGAAGTTTCACATTATTATCCATCTATAACTTTCTGCAACAACTATCCACTACTTTACAATAAAAGGTTCAGCGATGATGGAATGACATGCAGTGACTGCACAGGACAAGAGTGTACGGTGTTATCTAAATCTATTTACACTTTGTGGACCTAGGAGTAAGAGGCACTGTAGGAACTGCCCCTCCAATACCACTTTGCCTCTAACTGGCATCAATCCCAGTGACCCACTTGAAGACCCTGTGGTGCAGGCCAGCTCGTTTAGGGCCTCACGTAAGAGACTAGCAGGCAAGGGAAGAGCCACCTTCCTGGGAGCGACAATGGACTGCATCACTAGGATGGGGCTGTGATTTCATTATGGGGGAGGAAGAATGTATTTAACTCACTGTAAACCCACTAGAGCATCTTTGGAACTGCGCAATTTCGAAGACCCATTGACAAGTGCAAACCTGAATCCATAACTGAGTATATGGTAACTAAATATATTTGTGTGCAAACACAGCCATGGTAAAATACAAGTCTGCGTTGTCAGTCACATTGTATTCAATGAAATGTCCATATGCCTAGGCCCTAGGATCAGAAAACTAAAACCACCCCTTCTTTTTCTTCTTTGTCACCTACCGACTGCCAAAACATCAGAAGCTCCAATCTTTCATGATTCCAAAAGAGACACCTAATTTATTTTAAAAACAAGTCAGTTCTGTACAACTACGTGATCTGTTGTTACTTGGCCTGCAGCATCTCCACACACGTCACTCCCCTGTGGAAATCATCCATTGCCTCTTCCTCGTAAGATACTGGGTAGAAAGACGCCTGACCTCGCCTCCATCCCCTTCACTCCTAGACCCCAGTGTGTCCCTCTCCGGAGCCTGCAGGTTCTGAGCTATGTGAGCAGCTGGGTGGAATGAGGGGCAGATGTTCTCCTTTTCATGGGGTGGATGAGCATGGGGGTCTGGAGACAAAGATGCATCTGGAAAGAGCCCACAGGCTGCAGATTCTATAAGAGTGGATCCCGTGTAAATGTTTATATTGGTTCCCTCGCCCGTGTGTGCTCTGGCTTCCTGACCTTCAAGAAGACCAAAAGGACTGAAGTGTTGAGACCGTTCTTTTCTGTCACTGGACCTTGGAGATACTGAGAAGCCTTGAGAGAGAGACATGAAGCTGATGGAGAGGCTGTGAGCTTTCAACAACCACGAGGGCCATTTGCACATGATCTCTCTATGTACACATCAAGGATAAATGTTAAAGAAGATAAAATAGTAGAATAACGAGTTAAATAAATTAAATTCAGAAAACCTGAGATCTGAAAGAATGCTCTCATTTAAGGTTAATTGGCTCATCTATGAAATGGAGATCAATGTACGTCTAAATTCACAGAGTTTTTCTCATGATTATGAAAGTTAAAATTATCCTAGTTCCTGGTCCTTGGGAAGTCTGATTATTACATGTGGGAGTTTATTCTAAAAAGGGAGGTCACCTCTGTGTTCCCACAGCTTTTAGGAAACTGTTTGTACTGTCTGCATGTCAGAAAGAGATTTACAGAGCATGGGGATAAAAACCCTTGACCTGAGACCAGCCCTTAACTCACCTCCTCTGTCAGACATGAGCTCAGTAGTTACCGGGCGCCCCCTGCTGGTCCTGCACAGCCCCCAGTGGCCCAGAGCCCCCCCAACCCCGGTGTTCATGAGCGTCCCCTCGTGGCCCTGAGCACCCCCTGGTGTCCTGAGGGCACCTTTTGGTTCCAAAGTCCCCTGGAGAGAAATAAACACTCTTTTTTTTGCCTCTTCCACTTTACCCAACATACAATGGTGGACATTTCCAGCATAAGCACTATGTGCCTTCCTCTGCAAAGGATGTCTCCTCTTAGCTATTTCCCATCAACCGACCCCCTCACTCTGCTCCTTCACTGAATTCCGAGGTGATCCTTATTTCTCTCTCCTACTGCAAAACCCCTGTTGCAAGGGTCTTGAATAGTCTTCCTCACTATTTTAGCAAGTGACAGAAGAACTTTTCCATTAAAAACAGAAAGCAAGAAATGAAAGGATTTTGGACTCTCAAAACTCTACTGGCAAGAAACGGGCTAATAAGAGTGATCTGATTATAGCATTTGCCACCCTTCGAGAAAAAGAAGGGTAGATCTACAGTTAGATCACCAGGCCCAGGGGTTGAAGTCTGAGCCACAGAAGATTATCCTCAGAACTGGAAACCTAATGGAGCTTGCCTGGATGCACTTCAAAGCTGATTCAGGCAGGTGATTCCTTCTAACTCCCATTTCATCTCTTGTGGCATGGAAATGTCCTAACTGTTATCATTTGCCTGTCCTGCAGTTAGTTGTGTTTTAGAGGAAGATAACTTGCTTTCTAGTATCACAGGCATTCGGGAGGGGGGCTTACCCCAGGGTGGATTGTGGCCACGTTCTCACCCATACCTGATTTAGATGACTAATTTGGGACTTTTTAGGTGATAGTATTCAGACAGATTTTCGACTTGATTCAATGCTTTAAGGGTTGGCATTTTGAGAGATGTCCGAAGTGTTAAATTTATTTGACCAATGGGTTGGTTGTAATTCATTGAGGGCTGAGGGTGAAATGAGGTAGCATAAGTCATTCTTTGAATCTGTGCATAGTATTTTGAATGGCAAAGGAAATTAGCCATATTTGATTAATTTAGAGATCCTGAGATCCAACAATTTTCCTGGATCGTTGAGAAATGTAATCTGATGTGTTTATATCAGAGGGAGTCAGAGGGAGACTGGCTACAGAATAAGAGGAAAACAGTGTGACCACTGATGTGAGTTAATTTACTCCTGGCCGTGAAGATGGAGGAAGAGACCATGAGCCAGGGGGTGCAAGGAATGCATCTCCAGAATCTGGAAGAGGGAAGAAAGCAGACTCTTCATGTCTGAGTCCATTCAGGCTTTTATAGCAAAATACCACAGACTCGGCAGCTTAAAAGCGACAAATATTTATTTCTCACAGTTTGGAGGCTGGGAAGTCCAAGATCAAATTGCTCACATGTTCACCCTCTAGGGAGGGCCATCTTTCTGGTTCGTAGTTGCACCTTCTTGCCGTGTCCTCACGTGGTGGAAGGGGCAAGACAGCTCTCAGGGGCCTCACTAGAAAGGCACCAGTCCCATTCATGAGGGCTCCACTCTCATGACCTGAGTACCTCGCAGTGACCCCATCTACTAAAACCATCATCTGTGGTTGTTAAGATTCAACATACGAATTTGGGGGGACACACATACCCAGATGAGAGCACTCCCCTGGAGCCTCGGGAGGGAGTGTAGCCCAGCAAGCACCTTCTTTTCAGGCCAGTGAAACTGATTTCAGACTCTGACCTCCAGAGTGGAAGAGAATAAATGTGTGTGGATTTGAGCCCAAAGTATGTGGAGTTGGCTACAGTGATCACAGGAGAGGAATAGAGGCTGGGATGTGAGTCTCACATAATCAAGGGTCCCCACACTGCCCTGTGTTATGTGATGACCATCAGCACTGCCCCAATGACAGGGACACTCCCAGGACTGTGTCTGTGGGTTGTGCCTCTCCAGGGATTCACCCCTGAAGGAGAGGATTAAAGAACGATGTGCTGACATAGACTGCTTGAACCTGGCACACCTGTCCACCCAGGACCCTGTTACCATGTGTTCATGACTGTCCTTCCAGAATGTGATGTGTGTGATGCTGGGCCAGAGACTGGAAACAGAAATCCATCCTTGACCTTCATATGGTTACATTCCCCAAGTACAATGCCACTTTTCAAAAATAGGCTGAAAGTAAGGTAACTTGCTAGAGAGAGCTCTACAGTCGAAGAATCCCAAATCTGACAGCCACCAAGATTTCCCAGATGCTCCCTCAACTAGCATTTCCAAAGAATAAAGGGACTTGTTATCCCCACTGGAAAACATGAATAAATGGCAAGGGTCTTTTAGCAAAACCACCTCTAATAGCACTTGCTATATTAAAACCTTTGTCGAAAGAGTAGTGTGCCCATGAGAGCATCATCCTTTGTCTCAGATTCCTGACTCCTTGGTCTGAGGAGGCAGGTGAATCATCATCCCAGAATCTTCTCAGCCCAGCACAGCTGCCCTGTCCCTTAGGGCTTGTGACACACTCAGGATGTGGGTTTTCACACCGTGTCTCACACAGTAATACACGGTGTTGTCCTCAGATCTCAGACTGCTCAGGTCCATGTAGGCTGTGATCGTGGACATGTCCACAGTTATGGTGACTCTGCCCTGGAACTTTTCTGCATAGTTTGTGGCACTATTTCTTGGGTAAACTCGTCCCATCCACTCAAGCACTTGTCCAGGAGCCTGTCGCACCCAGTGCACAGAGTAGTCAGTGAAGGTGTATCCAGAGGCCTTGCAGGAGACCTTCACTGACGCCCAGGCTTCCTCAACTCAGCCACAGACTGCACCAGCTGCAGCTGGGAGTGGACACCTGTGGAGAGGAGACAGGAGTGGATGAAATCACACTTCACTGGCCCTGGTCTCCTCCTCAACCCAGGGACGGGGAGCCCCTTAAGCATAGCCACTACCGCCAAGAAGAGGATTCTCCAGCTCCAGTCCATGGTGAGGGTCTGTGCTCTTGGGGCTTCTGTAGGGCAGGGGGTGGTTGTTGGGTGATGCTCTCAGGGCATAGACCTGCCCATATTTACCTCAGAGGACCTCAGATCACTTGCATACTCATGGGGCAGAATACTTCATCACTGAATTCCTGGCCCAAACTTTGAGTGAGCAGACAGAGGATACAGCGACCATGTGCATCACGAAGAGGAGATTCCAAGTCTTTATCTTGTTTTAAGATCTTTGTCTCCTGACACGTCCAGAACTCTGTGCAGAGACTAAGGAACAAGCCCCCACAGCACGTGCTCCTCACTGTGAACCCACCTGAACCAGTTCTAGTCTTTTATGACTGAATGTATTATCCTTGGGATCAGAGGATCTGACAAACTTTTGAATTAAAAATGCCATCTTTGTCATTCAGATTGTCATTATTAAGATATCTAGAAGTCCTGGAAACCTCCTTTTTAATGTGGTTTTCATTTCCTTATTGTGTTTAGTAAGTTCCCCCAGTAGAATAACATATTTAAAGACACTTCAGCAATCCTTGACCAAATCATTTTTAGGATTGTTTTGGAGAAACAGAAACCCTGACCTGAGAGGATAGCCCTCCCCAGGTCCCTGTAAACCTGCTCCTGAGCCTGGAGCCCTGTGCTGGGGGGTTCTGAGCATCCCCTGCCGTCCAGCCCCTGCCCTGCAGGAGAGGGTCCTTTCCCGACTCACAGGGCATTTATCTCTCAGTGTCTAGTCCAGTATTAAATGGCTGTGCACAGGCTTCAGAATCCTGCTGCCTGGGACCCTGAATACACCACCTGGAGTGTGAGCCTGGGACCGGGGCTGAGGATAGAAATGGACAGAGTTACTCCCTGACCACTCTCAGTATTGCAGCTGGGGGTCCCCTGAGACACTATACCTGCAAGAGGGGAGACCCTGGAAAGGAGGAGGAGGAGGAGGCAGCACAGTAGTCAGCTGACTCAGGTGAGTCTGCAAGGTCACCTGCTGGACAGAGCAGCAGACAGCAGCAATGAAGTCTTCTCCAGGAAGAATGCTCTCGCGTCCACAGGACCCCTTGCACCAGAATGGACTCGGTGTCTCTCCATCCTTGAGGATCCATTCTGCTGGTTATCCTTCCCTTCCGACATCCTGCCCTGTTGCTCCCAATCCCTGCATCTGATGTGGAGGCAGACTCACTGCTCTGTCACCTCAGGGGAAGGAGGGTGCTCTCTGTGCCCTTGCAGAACTCAGTGCTCTCTCTGGGGTCCTCCTTCACCAAGAACAGAGTCCAAACATTGGTCATCTGCTAATCCTGATTGTCTTATAGAAAGCTCAGTTTTGGGGAGAAGACCCTGGACCTGCAGACTCTCTCCTTTGGGAGAACTTTGAGAGGCATGAATTCTCCTCAGAATTTGAAACAGAGACAGCTAGTGGGAGGCCCTCAGCTCACCAATGCTGAGTCCCTGACCTGGCCTCCATGTGCACACTCATATATCCTAGACGTTTCTTTTTTTTTTTTCACCATTGTCAGTGAATTTTGGATTCATTGAAATGGTTCAAATCACATCGGGAGAGGACTTCATGATTCTTGTCAATAGAGCTGCACAGTGAATGGTTTGCAGGGTGGATGAGCTCACCACAGCCAGAGGGAAGCTCCCTGCTCCAGAGAGTAGGTCCCTTAGATCACCCCCCTGACAGTTGCCCCTCCGAGGCCCTGTCTCATGATTCCTGGGATTATGGCTGGAATCTGATGAGTATGTAGTGGTGGAGAGCAGAGCTCAGCTCCCTCTTCCTCACAGTGCAGCCCTGAGGAAGTGACTTCACCATTCTGATCCCAGGTCTGAAGAGATGTAATTTGGGGACCACAGTAATAACTTTATATGAGAAATTTATGGTAGGGACCCAGCACTGTTATATATTATCATCACTGTTATCAGTGGTATTTTCTCCCCTGGGAACCAGAAAGGACCTCATTTCAGTTTGCACAATGATCTCCTGCTCTGATATGTCACACCTGTGCTACTGGGACAGGTCAACCCACCCTCAACCCAGTGTCATCACATGTCCATGAATCGACTTAGATCCAGTTGTCCCTGAAAATGCCTTTCTTCTATATTAGCACATGAACACAGCCTTGAATGCAGGGTATTGTCAATGGGCTCTTTAATAATATTAGTGCAGTGAATTGAGTAACAAATAATCCTCACCTTCAATGTAGGTAACAGGAGAGTCACTAGAAGTTGGGGTCAGGGAATGGTTCCTACACTGTGACTGGTGGTTGTATGTCTTAACCAGGCAACTTCCTCCTCCACATGCTGTGCAGAGCACTCAGAGGAAAGACGGTGCTCTGTGCCCTGTGTGGGCCATTGGGAGTCACCTATGAGGACTCAGAACAGAAGGATTGGGTTTCTGATGAACACATGTCTACAGGTAGATGACACCAGGACCCTACAAAATGCCCTTGATGCTGCTGCCTGTGCCTCTGTCATCAGAAGAGATTCTGATCCTCAGGGATGGAAACAAGCCCCCTCAGATCCCCTGTGGGACAGCCAAGGGCATGTCAAATATTTCTATGAGGGGACGCCTAACTGAAATTGATTTGATGCTATTTGGAGGATGAGATTTATAAACAAGAGCAGTGGAGAGAGGACCCACTGGCATTCTATCCAGTAATCACTGAAACACAAAGAAATAAAGAAAACTCGATACTGGGGGTGGGGGAAGGAACAATAAAAAATAACTAAGCAGTCCACAATTTGGCCCAATTTTAAATCGCAAACTTATCTAAACAATTTATACCGTAAAGATAAGAGGATGCTGATTGGCTCTGTGCCTCTTCTGCACAGGTTCTGAATTAACTTAAACGTAGCTGAAATGCACCGACTGTCAAACCTTGAAAGTTTTAATCAATAATGAGGCAAAAACTACAGTTATAACTGGGGATCCCACAAAACCTAAGTCATGTGCTTCATCTACCCTTAGGGAATTTCCAAATCTGAAATGTGAGACAAGCAAGTGTGCTTCCCCTTAACTACTAGGACTTGATTAATTCCTCCATGTTGCTATCACCCGTTGCCTTAAAACAGCCCCTAATCAGCATGGATGTTCTGACCTGATGAGGAACGGGTTTAATGAAATTTTCCTCAGTACTTACAAATTGACTTGACAAAATATGCTGTTGGGCCATACCCTGTTGTAAAAAGTTATCCATCCTAATGTAAATTGAAAAGGACTTTCAAGGATTGACACCCGTTCTACAAGAACTGTTTACAAAAGGGAGATTATCCCACTGCTTCTCCGTTTAACTACCCATCTCAGGCTGTTGTTAAATTTGGGAAGAATGAGTGGTGCCTCACTCATTCTTACTGAAACCTACTGCTGTGGTCCTACAGACTAAGTCCCCACATCCAATTGTGTTGAAATACTGACTGTATTCAATTGGCAAATGTCAATAGTTTACCATTATAGATTTCACTGATGTATTCTGTTTCATGCCCCATAAACATCCTCTCACACTCAGTTTAACGGTTGTTGAAAAATGAACCCATCTCTATCAGCAAATATAAAATTTAAGCACAAAGGAGCTTGTTGAAATTACACTACTAGCCTTGAACAATTATCATCATAAAAACGACCTTGTTGTTTTTAATAAATTATTATTAGAAGTTGTGATCTTGTGAAGATTAAATTCTATGTTGATTTCGGTACACCTTCCAATGTTTGTACTTTCTCATGACAAGTAAATACAATCACATTATTTATGCTGTTAACTTTGTGCAGTTATGACAGGTGTACTGAGTCCATACACGGGAGAGTTCCACTAACAGGTCTGGTCTGTGGCAGCTGCCCCACAAGTGACCTTCTCTACCCTATTCTCCTCCACCTGTGATGACGGCTGGATCATGGAACAGCCTTGTCCTCCTCTCATAACAAGCCCCCTTGGGAGACGTGAGGCTGACTCCTGCACTGGTTCCTTTAGTGAGAACTCTCACCACATCAGGTCAAGTGCATTCTCCACTGTTCTGGGGTGGACTGTGGTGCCCGTGCACAAGCCCTTGAGGACTCAGTCACCAGTGTCCTGTTCTCCCCCAGGCAGGACAATGATGATCTTTGTCAGAAAGTCCATATTAGTCAACCACATACCAAGTGCTCATCGTCATGGAGTCACCCGAGGGCCCCACAGCGTCCTGTACAATGATGACTCTACTACACGAGACATCGCCAGTACTTGCTGGCATCATTCATGGGTTTTATGTAAATGAAAAGTGTTTTACACCTGAAAACTATTAAAGGGAAAAAGAAAAATTGCAAACAGAAACAAACAGAACAAAAAATTCTGAAAGAGCCATATTGAAATTTTGCCCTGAGGTGTCCACCTCTGTCCTAACCTGTGATACACAATCAGGCACCATCACCCACGACCCTGGTTCTGAGGCCATCACATCTGAAGAGCTCCTGGAAGACAGCAGAGCCTCACACACAGTGAATCCAGTTTTCCTACTGGAAATGAGGACACATGTGTGTCTCCAGTCAGACACAGGAGTTCTTCAAGAATGGAAAATCTCCATCACGTGAATGACTGACCTCATTTCCAGATGAGTCCTCATGATGCAAGACTATAAGTCTGAAGAAATATTTTATAAAGAACATGTGGTTTAGACCCAAATCCTGTTCAATAGATGAGATGTGTTCCTTCCCCATAGCGATGGTGTAACGTGAAAAAATAGTGATTTTGTGATCAGAGATGGAGGGAATATATATGAGAAGAGAGGCAGGGAGAGCAGTGGAGGGAGGACCAGGGAGCCCCTGGACCAGGGGCAGTCAGTTCATGCAGCAGTGAGTCAGCTCCAGGGTGTTGTGTCCTCAGGCTGGAGCCACAAGGACAAAACTTGCAAAGACTTGGACGTCACCACACAGAAGTCACAGTACACAAGGTGTCCATCCTCAGTCTCCCCAAAGCCACGACTGAGGGAGGTGACACTGTGCCAGTTTGAGGAAAACAAGGGCAGTTCTACATCCACCTTCCATTTGACCAAACCATCCATATATCCAGGCTACGAATGTGCACTTGCATTCCCCAGAGGAGGCCAAGAGCAGAGGACAGAGGGAGGGTCCTGGACAATGGAGACTGAGCAAGTCCCATCAGCCTTTCCCAGGTGCTGCAGGAGCCACAGCCTGAGACACACCTGAGCTCCAGGAAAAGAGCCTGAGCATTGGGGTGTAGAACAAAGAAACAGTGTCCTCCATCTGGGAAGCAGAAGGCACATAGGGAGATAGGAAAACAAAGCCCAGGGCGGAAGAGAACTGATAAGCCAGAGAAGACGGAATCAGATCAGTCGTTAGTCTGACATACACCGTTGCACATGGGAAGGAACATCATATATGAAATATATTAGATTTTATAGGTCACTGACCCTGGCCCAGACTCTCTCTTCTCTGTAATCCAACAGCCAGAGAACTTCCTGTTTAGGAAATCCCACTGAGGTCTCTATTCTGAGTCTGAATGGAAAAGAATGACCAGCTTCCCCTGACCATTCTCAGGACTCTGATCTTAGTGACCATTGACAGAGTCATTTCTGCCTCCACAGGTCACACTCTGCATTGGCACAGGAGATAAACTTTTTCTTACATTACAACAAACTTTCTAATTGAGAGACAAGTAGTCAGCATAGAACCATGAATCCAGAGAGGTTCCCTGAGAAACTGTTAGAAGAGGAAGCCCCAGACCCTGACAGGACACCAGCCCTGAACTTTCTCTGCACCTGCTCCTGGGGCTGACTCTGTGCCTGGTGTCCTGAGCACCCACTGGTGTCCTGAGCGCCCCCTGCAACCAAGCCCCTCTGCTCACCCTGCAGGGAGGTTTGTGTCTGGACTCAATGACTGTCACTGGGTGATCGACCATAGGAGTCCCTCCTGTCAGTGGAACCCCTCACCCTGCTCCCACCACTGAACCTAAACTAAACCCTGAGCAAGCCTCCTTTCCTGGCTCTGTCAATGCATTTCTCACTTGCTGAAAGTCCTGCCCTGCTCTTAGCAGAGATTTCAATCATGTACATAATAAATGTTTCATATTCTCTTGGTTTGTGTCTTTGTCATCAGACGGGACATCCATAACAAGACCTGGTGGGGGTCCCTCTGCCTTTGCATGGTGTCAACTGCTGTTGGTGCCATGAGCCTTGTGTCAAGTCAAAGACCACAAAAAGGGTCTTTCTTCTCTTGCTTTGGATTCATAACGCCTCTTTTGTCTGATGTCCAGCCTGCACTTTATGCTGCTTCTTGCCGACTGGCTTGTACCCTGAGCTGTGCTGTGCAGAGCTGCATTGTTGAGTCCAACAGAGTCTCTTTTATAGATAAAGCTGAATTACTCAGCAGTTTTGGTAATACATTGGCATTTAGGCAGAAGAGAGTCTGTAGACTCTCTGACTTTTTTCCATGTGAGAATGTTTTTCCTCTGTTACAACAGACTTTTCTAATTCAGAAAATACAGGGGTAGAACCAGAATCACAATTCAAGAGAGGGTGTCTGCAGGAAATTTTTACATGAAGAGGAAACCAGCCCTTAACCTCCATCTGCACCTGCCTCTGTGATGGTCCTTGAGTGCAGGGGTCCTGAGCGCCCCCTGGTGGTCCTGAGCCCCTCCTGCAGGGTGGTTTGTGTCTGGGTTCACACTCACTTCCCATCACTGTGTCTCTTGCACAGTAATACACGGCCGTGTCCTCGGTTTTCAGGCTGCTCATTTGCAGATACAGCGTGTTCTTGGAGTTGTCCCTGGAGATGGTGAATCGGCCCTTCACGGAGTCAGCGTAGTATGTGCTACTGCCATCAGATCTAATGTATGAGACCAACTCCAGCCCCTTCCCTGGAGCATGGCGGACCCATTGCGTGTCATAGCTACTGAAGGTGAATCTAGAGGCTGCACAGGAGAGTCTCAGAGACCCCCCAGGCTGCACCAAGCCTCCCCCAGACTCCACCAGCTGCACCTCACACTGGACACCTGCAAACACAAAGACATCCTGGTCAGGAGACTGTCACATCCCCTGATTCTCTCACTCATACACTCTCACATCCTCAATGTCTCTTGTTCTCCATAAATTACCTCCTAAAACAGCAACAAGAAAAATCCGTATCAGCCCAAACTCCATGGTGTGTGGTCTGTGTTCAATCCTGATCACCGAATGGGAACACATTGGGAATCCCGGGGCTGGGGCTCCTCTCCCACAGCTGCAGGGTCTGAGCTGGGCTGGTTTTCATCAGCAGAGGGAGGGCCTATTTGCATGTCCTCTGACTATATACCAAGCTCTGGGGATGGGCGCCAACATAAAGGGCAGAGTCCCAGAGTGTGATGTGCCCAAGAGCACATATCTGGTGAGAATTAGCTCCACTATCACGGTCTGTGCTCCTCTATATTGGACTTCACTGCCCCCATGAACCAACTCCAGGACAGCGTAGGGCATGCCTAGTGAGGTTTGAAGAACCCCCTTCCTGTAAAGAGAAAGTGTGTGAATCTTATGCATTCTACTATTTACCTAGAATGCATAGTGAGGCAATACAGATGCATTTTAAGAAGTTCCTGAAATTTCATGTTATTATCTGGCTAAATTTTTTTCCAACCAATGATACATTTCTTTCATTGCAATAGCTGCAATGATGAATAATTGACATATAATAAACTTCACAGTACAACAGGATGCAGACATTACATAATATGTAGGCATTTTGTGGACCTGGAAGCAAGGAGCATGGTAGAACATCCCCACTTGCTTTCCCTCTAACTTCCCCACTTGCTTTCCCTCTAACTGGCATCCTTCTCAGTGACCCACTTGAGGAAGCTGTGGTGCAGCCCAGCTCATTTAGGGTCTCATGTGAGAGACTAGTAGACAAGGAAAGAACTACCTTCCTGGCAGGAACAACGGGCCCTACCAGTAGGATGAGGTTGTGATTTTACAAGGAGGAGGAAGAATATGTTTAAATCCTGGTAAATCCCCTAGAGCATCTTCGGAACTGCTCGATTTTGAAGTCCAGAGGCAAGGGCAAACCTGAACACGCAATTGGGGAATGATAACTAAATACATTGGTGTGTGAACACAGCAACGGCAGAATGCAAGTGTATGTGGTCACCCACCTGGCATTTAATGAAATGGCCACACGCCATGCTCCTCATGATAGAAAACTAAAATCACCCCTTATTCCTCCTCTCCATCCCCTACCAACTGCCAATCCACCAGAAGCTCCAATCTTTCCTTATCTCAAAATAGATCTCAAATTTATTTCAAACTAGATGTCAGTTCTGTACAACTACATGATCTGTCCTTACCCAGACTTCAGCATCTCCACACACGTCACTCCCCTGTGGAAACATTCCACTACATCTTCATCATGACACACTCAAGAGAAAGACACCTGATATCCCCTCCATCCTCTTCAGTCCCAGACGACATGTGTCCCTCTCCAGAGCTTGCAGATGCTGAGCTATGTGAGCAGCTGGGTGGAGTGAGGGGTTGGATGTTCTCTTCTTCATGGGGTGAGTGAGCATGAGGGTCTGGAGACAAAGATGCACTTGGAAAGAGCCCACAGGCTTCAGGTCTTGTCAGAGTGGATTCTGTGTAAATGTTGATATTGGTGCCCCTGTGTCTGAGTGGGCTCTGGCTTCCTGACCTTCAAGATGAGCAAAAGGACTGAAGTGTTGAGACAATTCTTTTCTGTCACTGGGACTTGGAGATACTGAGAAGTCTTGAGAGAGAGACATGGAGCTGATGGAGAGGCTGTGGGCTTTCAACAACCACAGAGTCGACTTAAACATCGTCTCTCTACATAGACATCAAGGGAAAATGTTAAAGAAGATAAAATAGTAGAATAATGAGTTAAACAAATTAAAGTCACTATACCTGAGATCAGTAAAATGCTCTCATTTAAGGTTAATTTGTTCATCTATGGAATGGAGAAAAATGTACATCTAAATTCATGGAGTTATTATCATGATTACATAAGTTAAAGTAATCCTAGTTCCTGGTCCTTGGGAAGTCTGATTATTACATGTGAGAGGTTATTCTAAAAAGAGAAGTCAGCTCTGTGTTTGCACAGCTGTTAGGAAACTGTTTGTACTGTCTGCATGTCAGGAAGAGGTTACAGAGGACGGAGATAAAAACCCTTGACGGGATTCCAGCCCTGGTTGTCCTGCTCGCCCCTTGGTGGTGCTGAGTGCACCTTTTGGTTCCAAAGCCACCTGGAGAGAAAAAGACAATCTTTTTTCCCCTTTCCTCATTATCCAAAATACAATAATAGACTCTTCCAGCATAAGCACTATATGCTTTCCTGTTCAATGGAAGTCTCTTAGTTATTTCCCATCAACTGACCCCTTCACTCTGCTCCTTGGCTATAAATCCCCAGATGTATTTGCTGAAATCAGAGGGGACCCCTATTTCTCTCTCCTACTGCAAAACCCTTTTCGAAAGAGTCTTGAATAAAGCCTTCCTCACTATTTTAGCCAGAAGAACTTTTTATTTTTAAAAGAGAGAGAAAAGATGAAAGAATGTTGAACTGTCAAAATTCTCCTGGCAGGACACAGGCTGATAGAAGTGCTCAGATTCTGACATGTGCCACCCTTCAGGAGTAAGGAAGGTTAGAGCCAAGCTTAGAACAATAGGTCCAGAGGCTGGAGTCTGAGCCACAGAAGATTGTCTCCAGACCTTGAAACCTAATGCAGTTTTCCTGGATGGATGTCAAAGTGGATTCAGGCTGGTGATTCCTTTCTAAATCCCCTTTGATCTCTTTCGGAATGGGAATGCCTGTAACTTTATCATATGCCTGTTTGTAGTGACATTTTAGAAGATAATGTGTTTTCTAGTATCACAGATCTACAGGTGGAGGGGACTATTCCCCAGCATGGATAATATCCAATTCTAACCCATATCTGATTTAGATGATTAGATTTAACAGTTTTGATATGATGGTGTCTATGTAGATTTTGAGATTGAGTTAATGCTTTAAAGGATGGCATTTTGGGAGATAATGGGATGTCTTAAACATAATTGGACTGTTGCATGGATATGATTCTTTGAAGACTGAGGGCAGACAGTGGGATTCTGAATCATTCTTTGTGAATGTATTTTGTATGGCAAAAGTAACTTTGCCATATTTGATTAATTTAGAGATCCTGAGATCCAAAGACTTTCCAGGATTATTTGGAAATTTAATCACAAGTGTTTATATCAGAGGGAGGTAAAAGAGATTAGACTACAGAATAAGAAGAAAACAGTGCGCTAACTCATGTAAAGTAATTTACTCCTGGCTGTGAAGATGGAGGAACCGACCATGAGCCAGGGGATGTAATGAATGCAGCTCTCGAAGCTGGAAGAGCCAAAAAACAGACTCTTCCTGTACGAGTCCATTCTTGCTTCTATAGCAAAATACCACAGACTGGGTGGCTTATAAACAAGAAACATTTATTTCTCACAGTTCTGGAGGCTGGGGGTCCAAGATCAAGGTACCAGCCTGATCGCCTTCTGGTGTGGGTCCTCTTCCTGGTTCATAGTTGCACCTTCTTGCCGTGTCCTCACGTGGTGGAAGAGGCAGTCCAGATCTCTGGGGCACCAGTCCCGTTCCTGAGGGCTCCACTCTCATGACGTAAGCACCTCACAGTGACCCTGTCTACTACCCATCAACCTTGGTGGTTAGGCTTCAACATATGAATTTGGGGGGACACACACACCCAGACAAGAGCACTCCCCTGGAGCCTGTGGAGGGAGTGTAGCCCTGCCAGCACCTTGATTTCAGGCCAGCGAAACTGATTTCAGGCTCTGACCTCCAGACTCGAAGAGAATAAATGTGTTGACTTAAGCCCCAGATGTTCGTAACGTGATACAGTGACGACAGGAAAGTGACACAGGCTGCCATGTGAGTCTCACATTATCAAGGATTTCTCCACACTGCTCCATGTTGTGTGATGATGATCATCCCTGCCCCAGGGACAAGGACACTGTCAGGGCCCCGGTCTATGTGGACGTGCCTCTCTCCTGGACTCACCCCTGAAGGAGAGGACTGACAGAACCTTGTGCTGACATAGACTCTGCTTGAACCTGGCACAGCTGTCCACCCATGACTGTTACCATGTTCACGATTGTCCTTCCAGAATGTCATGTGTGTGAGGCTGGGCCAGAGACTGGAAACAGAAATCAATCCTTGACCTTCATATCCTTACTTTCCCAAGTACAAGGCCAATTTTCAAAAATAGAGTGAGAGAGAATCTGCGAGGGAGAGCTCTACGGCCCAGGAATCCCAAATCTGACCCCAACCAAATATTCCCAGATGATCCCTCCACTAGCATTTCCAAAGAACAAATAGGCTTATTATCCCCATTGGAAAACGTGAATAAATGACGAGGGACTTTTGAGGCAAAACCACCTCCCTGGATCTTGCTCAAGGAGGACCTGGAATCTTATAACCTTTTCCTGAAAGTGTAGTGTGCCCATGATAGCATTATGCTTTGTCTCAGATTCCTGGCTCTTTGGTCTGAGGAGTCAGGAGAATCATCATCCTGTCATCTCCTCAGTCCAGCACAGCTGCCCTCTCCCTCAGGGGTTCTGACACACTCAGGATGTGGGTTATCACACTGTGTCTCACACAGTAATACATGCCTGTGTCCTCAGATCTCAGACTGCTCAGCTCCATGTAGGCTGTGCTCGTGGATGTGTCCCTGGTCATGGTGTCTCTGCCCTGGAACTTCTGTGCATAGCTTGAATCATCGTCTTCAGCGTCAATCCATCCCATCCACTCAGCCCTTGTCCAGGGGCCGGTCGCACCCAGTGCACAAAGTAGTCAGTGAAGGTGTATCCAGAAGCATTGCAGGAGACCTTCACCGATGCCCCAGGCTTCCTCACCTCAGTCCCAGACTTCACCAGCTTCACCTGGGTGTGGACACCTGTGGAGAGGAGACAGGAGTGCATGGAATCCCCCTTCACTGGCCCTGGTCTCCTCCTCAACCCAGGGACTGGGGAGCCCGTTACCTGTAGCCACTGCCACCAAGAAGAGGATTCTCCAGCTCCAGTCCATGGTGAGGGGCTGTGCTCTTGGGCCTTCTATACGGGAGGGGGTGGTTTTTGGGTGATGCTCTCAGGACACAGACATATCCATATTTACCTTAATCAACCTTACCAAATAGAATTTGCATATTCATGAGGCAGAATATTTCAATGCTCTATATTTGGCTAAACCTGAGCATGAGTAGACAGGAGATACAGCAACCGTGCTCAACAGGAAGAGGAGGGTCCTAGTCCTAATCCTTGCTGTAGGAGGTGTGTCTCCTGACACGTCCAGAACTCTGTGCAGAGCTCCTCCTACTAGTGAACAAGCCCCCACAGGACGTGCTCCTCACCGTGAACCCACCTGACCCTGTTGTGGGCTTTGAACTGACTGTCTCATCTTTCAGATCAGAGTATCTGACAAAATTTTGGAAGCACTGAATTTGTAACACCAACATTGTCATTGAGATTGTCACTAAGATATCTCGAATTCCTAGGAAACTCCTTTTTAATGTAGGTGTTATTTCCTTGTTGTGTTTGGTAAATCCTCCCAATAGAATAAGATACTTAAAGACACTTCAGCAAGTCTTGCCCAATTCTATTTTAGACTGTTTTTTTTCTGAAAAAGAGGGCAAACAGGCCTGAGAGGAAAGCTCTTCCCTGTCCTATCTGCACCTACTCCCGAGGCTGGAGTCCTGTGCTGGGTGTGTCCTGAGCACTCCCTGCAGGGATGGTCCTCTCTGGGGTCACAGGGCATTTATCTCTCAGTGTCTTTAGTCCAGTATTGAATGGAAATGCCCAGGCTTTGGAATGTGCTGGCCAGGATACTGTGGACACCACCAGGTTTGTGAGCCTGGGACAGGGGCTGAGGACAGACATGGACAGAGTCACCCCCTGACCACTCTCGCGCCTGCAGCTGGGGGTCCCCTGAAGACACTACACCTGTTGGAGGGGGGACCATTGAGAAGTTGGAGGAGGAGGAGGCAGCACTGTTGTCAGCTGACTCAGGTGAGGTTGCTCTGCGGGGTCACCTGGTGGACAGAGCAGCAGACGGCAGTTGAACAAGGTCAACACCGTGAGGGATTCCCCTGCTTCCACAGGACACCTTGCCATCAGGATGGACTAGGGCTCTCTCCACCCTCAAGGCTGGATCCTGCTGGTCATATTCCCCTCCTGAGATCCTGCTCTGTAGACCTCAGGTCCTACATCCCACATGGAGACACACTCACCGCTCAGTCACCCTGTGGAGAGGAGGGTGCTGGCTGTGCCCTTGGAGAACTCAGTGCTCTCTCTGGGGTACCCCTTCCACAACACCAGGGTCCCCTTCTTCCCATGCAGGAAATGTGCTGAAGGGGCTGGTCAAGGAGCCCGACGTGGACAGGAGGAGGGACTGCTTTGAGAATAGCCCCCATCCTCCCTCTACTCACAGGGATTTTTATACATTTATCAAATATCCCCCCAAAATCCAGGGGCTCCAGATTGTCAGGTAACCATTCCAGTCCATTTGCCTTCTCCATCATCTCATGTCTAAAGTACTGATATTCAAAAGTTTTGGGACAGCAGTGACATGTAAAAATTGCATTGAGTTCAGAGAAAGCAGGGTCCACTCCACTGCTTCTGGTGATTCAGGACAGCTTTGCTGGCTCACTTAGCTTGAGTGAACACTTCTTCACTGAGACAACTTCACGACCAGGTGTGTTCAGGTGCTGCCGTGGACTTGGATGTATTCATGTCAACTGATCTTGCAGTTTATTTTTGGGACAAGGTAGACATTTCTGCTGGAGGTTAATCATTCCTGTCATTGTTGAAATAGATGGCAGCCCCTAATCTTGCTCCTTTCTGTACTCAGCTGGGTGTCTGTAAGAACACTCTGAACTCAGGACTCTCTCCTTGAGGGACAACATTGAGAAATGAAGACTCCACTCAGGATCACAAACTGAGACAGCTAGTGGGGGCCCTCAGCTCACTGATACGCTGATCTAGATAATCGATATGTTGTGTCACTGTGAGGCTGTGAAGATGTGGTCTCACCCCTTGTCTTTCTGTCTGAGAAGGTATAGATTGGAGATTGCAGTGCTGACCTTATATGTAAACTATGTAATAGGATGACAGCGCTCTTAGACATTGTCATCACTATGACTGGCATTACCTTCTTGGGAGCCTTATCCTGGAGAGTTATCACTTTTTTTCACGCATTTTTTTTTTTGTAGCTGTTAAGTGGAGTAAGCCGTCAGACTCTATTTTTTGATGTTTGACTGCTGACACTTTAAGGATCATTCCCTCCTCTTCTCCTTCTGCCTACACATGGGAATCTGACGAGGAAGAATGGGTTCTCCCTCCTTTGATGCTGGAGGGACATTGAACCACACAAGACCTCCTGTGAGCAGGACACTAACCCCCTCTCCCATTGATCCACAATAAAAACCCTGAGCTAATTTCCTTTCCTGGACTTAGGAAACCATTTCTGATGTGCTTGAGAGACCTGCCTTGCTCTCAACAGACATCTCAGTAATGGAGGTGATGACATTTTTTATATCCTCTGTGTGTGTTTGTGACATTATCAGCCTGGACATCCACACTGCATTTTGGTGGGGCTTCCTCTGTTTTGCATGTTGTCAGCTGCTGTTGTTGCCATGAGTGTAGTGCCAGCTCAGTGACCAGCACTGTGGACCCGTCTTCTCTTGCGTTGGATTCATAAGGCCTCCTTTGCCTGCTGTCCAGCCTGCCCTTTAGGATGACACTTACTGGCTGGTTGTATCTCAGCTGTGCTATGCAGAGCTGCATTGTTGGGCCCAACAGAGCCTCTTTTGTAGACTTAGCTGACGTACTTCAGAAATGTTGATAATTCATTGGCATTTAGAGACAGGAGTGTCTGTAGGTGACTCTCTGCCTTTTGTGCACGTGAGAATGTTTTCCTCTGCTTACAACAAAAGTTTATAATTCAGAGACCTAAGAGGTAAGCACAGAATCATGAGGCCAGAGAGGTTCCCCAGGGGAAACTGCTATATGGAGAGGAAGCCCCAGAACTTTGCAGGAAACCAGCCCTTAACCTCCATTTGCACCTGCCCCTGTGAGATACCTTTTGTTTGGGGGCCCTGAGCGCCCCCTATGGCCCACCTTTCAGACCCTTCACAGAGGTTTGTGTCTGGGCTCACACTGGGTTTGGATCACAGTGCCTTGAGCACAGTAATAGATGCCTGCATCCTCAGCCGTTATGCTGCTCAGCTGGAAGCACACTTGGTTCTTGGTTGTGTCCCTGGAGATGCTGACTCGAGACTGGAGCTGGGGGCTGTACTGAGTGTTCCCCTTAGCCCAGATCACACTGACCCACTCTAGCCCCTTCCCTGGGCGAAGGCGAAACCACCACATGGAATATTCTGAAACTGAGAGTGTGTAGGAGGCACAGGTGAGGCTGACTGTCCCCGAGGAGACCACCACTCCCTCTCCCCATTGCACGAGAGAGTCCTCAGCCTGGACACTTATGGAAAGTGAACAACAGTGAGCCACATGCACTCATGACCTCAACCCATCACCCCATTTCCGAGACTCACAAGTCACTCACCATGGAGAGCAGCCAGCAGCCAGAGGATGACCAGCGGAGGGGCCATGTCTGTCTGGATGGGTCAGTGCTTCCAGAGACACAAGCCCAGAGTGAGGAACAGAGTCACACTTCTTCACTGGTGCCTGGATTTCTCCTTGAAGCCGGTCTATTTGCATGGGAGGAGCTGCAGAGGCATAAGGTGAAGGGTCATGTGGGTGGGAGGTCACTGTCTCCAGGGCTCTCCTGGGGAGGGGTCAGTCTTATTGAAAGGGAGGAACCTCTGGGAAAATAGGAAGATGTGGATGCAAATGTGCCTCAGGACTGTGGCGTTCTTCCCAGGAACCCCTAGCCTAGACGTCTCCTCGTAGTAGTTCTCCATCCAGTGACCCGTTCAGTCTGCTGCTCACCTTTAAATCCCTATGTTTCCTGCTGTGTTCAGACTTGAGCGTGATCTTTCTCCCCTACTGCAGTACCCATATTGCAGTAGTATTGAATAAAGTCTGCTTGACCATTTTAACATGTGTCAGAATAAGTTTTCTTTAACACAATTGAGTGCTTAAGGGAAAGACTACAACCTGTGCATTGGGCAAGTTTGTGGGGTGGTCACTTGAGCGGAGGAAGATCGATCTCTCTTTGAAGAGCAGTCACTACTTGAAGATTTGGATTGCTGAGATCCACACTCCTACAGGAAGATGGCTCACTGGCACCTTTCTTTACCTCTGCTGCTGCTCCTATGCCTGTGTTACCAAAAAGTACAGCTTTCTCCAGGATTGTAGGTCAAAGAACATATGGCCTTCCTGTGGGGGAGCCCAATGCTCATTCAGCTGTGTTAATGGAGAGGCCCTGACACCAGTAATAGGAATTTGAGGACACGGAAGAGGAAGATACACTTCAACACCTGCAATTTTCTTATTAACTACAAAAACATGAGCGTCTCGGGTTGATTTGATATTTGGAATGTTTTGTGGTTAGTTCTTTAAGCAAGCAATCAAATTGTTTGATACTGTTGAGGCTGTGAGTGAGTATAAAGGCAGAAAATGGTTATTTAAAGTGATGTACTAAGGGTAATACTCAATTCAAATACACATTCTCTGCACTTTACCCAATTCTTAAGTAGAACACATAGCTCGTTTGCCTTCAGATATTTTAAAATTTTTTCTCCTGATTGTACTTACATCTGTGGTTCCTTCTCTTTGTCTTATGTCTAATCTGTTCAATCACTTTGAGATTCACAGATATTTGACTGTATGATCTGTGTATATACTACAGGAATTGGTGACATTAGGGGTGACCAGCACACCCACACTTCTCCCTGACAATTGTCTGACTCCAGCCACCCATGGGACTTTCCACTGTGTTGTGATGTAGCTGATGGGGCTGTCTGGACATCATTTGGAAAAAGGTGTCAGAGGTGTCCTGGGGTCAGAAGATGACTGTGTCCCCACATGACCCAGTCCTGTCCTGAAGCAGTGCCTGCATGACCTGTAATTGTGTGCATGCCACATGGGCTCAGCAGGGAAGATTAGGCTGGCTTCATGCCAGCTGTGTCTAAACTGCCCTTGTGTGTCCATGATTGGATGGACACATGAGATGGAGGTTGGAGATGCAGTAAAATTGGGTGCATTGATGGCTAAATCTTTCTTGTACCTCCCTCTGTGGCTGACAATGAAAAGAATGATGGGAAAAGTGTTCTGGACTCTCATTTCTTGGATCTAGGTACAACATTTGTGTGAATTTACACAGTAGAAGACAAAGGGCAATTATGGTTCAGGCTTCTTAGGGATGCTAGGGGAACAGCAGTGAGTGGCAGGGCCAGGACCCTGTCAGCTGGTTCTCAATATCCACATAGATTCTCCATGTGGAAGCTGAGAGACACGTCTTAGGACACACCCACCGGGATGTTTCAGAGACCCCACCAAGAACAGGATCCAGCAGGGCTGTAATAGGATTTCATCTCTGTGCTTGTATGTCTGCCTGCCCCACAGGGAAACCTAAAAACTGTCCAGTGCTGGGTTGGGCTTATTCTGTAGCCAGGAGATTCAGGGACCACTACAGAAGGGTATGAATGCTGAACATCAGTGTCCACCCATGTGTTGAAGTAGAAGGCTAATCTGCCCCAGGAGGGCAGAGAACCCTGTGGGGCCAAGGTCCTCAAGGAGGTGCTGATCATAATCACCTGTTACATGTGCCTGGACTGCGCTAGTGTTTGCAGGGCTACCTTCCCCAATCCAAGGAGCATGAGAATCCTCATGATGTTATCTACATCAAGAAGGAAAATGGGTTATACTGGAAACTGGTGAAGGAAAAGAGAGGTCACATCTTATCTGCAGAGAAAGTTATTTCCTCCTTTGCTTCTTACAGTGTGAATGTGAGAAATTAGAGTCAAAAAGAATAAAGCAACAAGTGTCCCTGAGGGCAGCTGAGATCCAGGAGAGGAGAGGGAACCCCTGATCCAACAGGAAACCTCTCCCCATTCCCTGTAAGCGCCTGTTCCTCAGCTGAGCTTCAGTGCTGGGTGAGTCCTGAGCGCCCCCTGGTGGTCCTGTGCACCCCTTGCTGTCCGGAGCACCCCCTGCAGCCCAGCTCCTTCTGTGTCCCTGCAGGGAGGTTTGTGTCTGGGCTCACACTGACTACCCATCACTGTGTCTCTTGCACAGGAATACACGGCCGTGTCCTTGGTTCTCAGGCAGTTCATTTGCAGGTTCTTGGCATTGTCTCAGGAGATGGTTAATCAGCCCTTCACATGGTGGGCATAGTTAGTGCTACTTCCATCTGTATTAATTCGACCAACACAGTCCAGCCCCTTCCCTGGAGCCTGGTGGACCCAGTGCATCCAGTAGATATAAAATGATTAACAAATTGAGGTGAAACAGGAAATAGACTAATCCACAAAAAGTTGGATAATTCAACACTTTACTCACTGTGACTGATGCAACTGGTAAAGAGAAAGTCAGTGAAGATATAAATGACCTGAGTAACCCTATCATCCTCCTTGACTACCTGCTGTTTAGAGAATATTCAACTGGAAGACAGCAGAATACACACACTGTCACCAACCAGAGGAGATTAGAGAAATTTGATGGCTAAAAGCAATGTGGTGTCCTGGGCAGGTTCTTGGAACAAAAACAAAAAAGTAGATAAATGGTAAATTTTGGTAAAATTTGATTAAATCTGGAATTTGGGAAGTAGAAGTGCACCAGTGTAAATGTATTAGGACAATGTGGTATGTTTATGTAAGACATTAACATTAATCCCTATGGTGGGCTGCTGTCCTTGGCTAGACTGGATTAAATTGGTGCTCTAGTGGGTGGTGCAGACCCTGGGAGGAGATGCCAGGGGGCAAACTCCAATGGCATCCACCAGTGTCTGTGTTAGCACGCCCACACCAGGTCAAAACAATGGCCATTGCCAATGTCACAGTCCCTCAAGAGGTCTCACCTCCCACCGAGATGCACCCAGAGCCTACAGGTGAGTCTCTTTTCACCAAAGGACTGTGTGCCTTTCTTTGTGGTGATTTTGGGTTGCTTTCTGAAACAGGTGAATTTGTGCATTTGCCCTTTAAGAGCTGGCTTTAATTTCATTGTGCCCCAGCTTTTCTGGGGGTATGCCCCTTTGTTGTTAGTAGCAAAGCCAGATATTATGACACTCATCTCAGTTGTGCTGGGACCAGAAAATGCCTATAGAGGCAATGCTCCCTGGCTCAGGTGCCTGCCTCCTCCAGGGATAGCTGTGTAACTTTGGATTGCTCCCGGGCAGCTGTGAAGTGTTGGATTATGAAGGTGGTGTTTTTCCCCTCCAAAAGGTATTTTCTGCCTCTTCCACCTATGTTAGTTAGGAGTGTTGTTTGTTGCAGGGCTTCCTCTTATCCTGTTTCCAGTTCTCTCTGAGGGGTATTTTTTCCAAGATTAGTTGTAAATGTGCCATGCCCCTGGGAGGAGGTGAGTTCAGAGTCCACCTATGCTGCCATCTTGACATCTCCCTGAGAGGGTTAAGCATTTAAATGAGATGCATTTGAAATTGACAACTAGTAACACATGAAGGGGAATTAACCATCATGGCCAGAGAAAGAATTGAAGACACAGGAGGGTTTCATGAGTAGGAGATGGGGGAATTCTACCTGACAGCTTGTTTCCCCTGTAAAGAGTTCAGATAATAAACTAATAACAGAGTGTAAGCTACAGCAGGAGGAGGCCACATGTTTTAGGAGAGTGGAGAGTCTGTGTCACAGTTATTGTGAGAATAGAAGCAGGAACTCTACAGAGAAGCACAACGGTGCTCCTGGGTTTGGGGCAAAACTGTTTGAATATAACTTTATTTAAATTTACATATAAGCAAGATAGTGAGACTTTTGGAAGTGTAATATGAATATAATAAGCAAAAACAGTTATGTAAGAAAAGCCATAATCAGCTTAGAGAATAATTCCATCACCCCAAAGAAATACACTATTTCCACTTCTAGTCAATCCCTTTTTGATTCCTCAGCCCTTGGCAACCACTGATCATCTTTATGTCCCTTCAGTTTTGCAGATTCCACCGTACATGGATGGAAACATGCAGTGTACAGACATTGGAGTCGGATTCTTTCGTGTAGGGTAATGTCTGTGAGATTCATCCGTGTTCTTGCTTGTATTGCTTTTTTCTCCTTTTTATTACTGACTAGCATCCCATTGCTTATTCAATGCCATGTAGGAGGACATCTTGGTTGCTTCCCCTTTGTGCTGCTTATAATTAAGGCTGCTGTAACATCTGCATACAGTTTTCTGTGTAAACATAACTCGTAAGTTTTCTTTAAAAGAAATTTCATTGACATTCCAAATTGTACATATTTAACGTACAGACCTGGATGAGGTTGGAGATAAGTATATACCCATAGAACTGTCACCACAACCAACACCACCAATGTAATCATCACATGATCCTCTGTCCAAAAGTTCCTCCCTCCATCTTTTTTTGGGATAAGAACATTTAATATAAGACCTATCTTCTCAAATAAAAATTAAATATACAATGCAATATTGTTAACTACATGCACTGAACATCAGTTTTTGTGCCCCAAGTTATAAAACAAGATTTGAAATGATTGGGTCATGTGGAATTTGTATGTTAGATATTATTAGAAAGGGGAAGACTTTCCCAAAGCAGGGTGCCTCTTCGCATTCCCACCAACAGCACCTTACCCCATTCTAGTCCACAATTTACATGGAGGAAATGATGATGTCACAGCTTCAGGCTGTGATTTTGGAGGGCTGTATTGTTGCTGTGTGACGGCATGTATAAATTAGTGGATCTAGTCTGTGAATGCTTCTGGACCTTCCACATAATGGTTTTTATTTGATGACGTAGATAAACTTATGTTTATGCAGGACACAATGTGTGTTGACTAGATTAGGCCAGTTTCTATAGAAAATACATCTAAACAGGTGAAATGGCTTACATTACATAGTGAAGTAAACACTCCTTGACTTCAACATATACTACAAAGTTATAGTAACCTAAACAGCATGGTACTGGAGCCAAAACAGACACACAGTGCAATGGAACAGAATCAAGGGCCCAGAAATAAACCCACACATCTGTGGAGAGCTAATTTTTGACAAGGGAGCCAAGAACACATAACAGAGAAAGGAAAGTCTTTTCAATAAATGGTGTTGGGAAAACTGGACAGCCACATGCAAAAAAATGAAAGTAGATCATTATCTTACACCATACACAATAATTAACTCAAAACGGGTTAAAGACTTGAATGGGAGACCTGAAACCAGAAACATTCTAGAAGAAAACATAGTCAATGTGCTCTTCAACATTGGTCTAAGTGGCACATTTGCAAATATCATGTCTGACCAGGCAAGGGAAACAAAAGAAGAAATAAGCAAATGGGACTACATCAAACTAAAAAGCTTCTGCACAGCAAAGGAAACCATCAACAAAATGAAAAGGCAACCTAACAAGTGGGAGAAGATATTTGCAAACTATATATCTGACAAGGGGTTAATATCCAAAATACATAAATAACTCATACATCTCAATAACAAAAAAACTAACAACCCAATTAAAAATGCACAAAAGGCCTGAACAGACATTTCTCCAAAGAAGATATATAGATGACCAACAGGCACATGGAAAGATGTTCAACGTCATTAACTTTCAGGGAAATGCAAACCAAAACTACAAAGAGATACCACCTCACTCCAGTCAGAATGGCTATAAATAACAAGACAGGAACCAACAATTGTTGAAGGGAAAACGCAAGCCATCAAATATAACAATTCCCCTGAAAGAGGCATATTGAAGTTTGGCCCTCAGATGTCCTCTTCTGTCCCTCTTAACATGTGATGCACAAAGAGGCACCATCACCCATGACCCTGGTTCTGAGGCCATCACATCTGTGGAGCTAATGGGAGACAGCAGAGCCTCACGCACAGTTAATCCGGGATTTTATACTTGATATTAGGGCACATTTCTGTCTCTGGTTAGGCACAGGAGTTCCTCAAAGATGAAAATCTCTCTGAGAGGTGAATGATTTGCTCTGTTTTCCACCAGAATCACCCATGACGGAGGACTATAAATATGGAAGAATTATTTTATGAAGCACATGTGGTTTAGACCCAAATCCTTGTTCAGTAATGAAATATGTTCCTTCCTCATAGTGATGGCACAACATAAAAAAGTAGTGATGTCGTCATCAGGAAATGAAGGAATATATATGACGAGAGAGTCAGGGAGAGCACTGGGGGGAGGACCAGGGAGCTCTTGGACAAATGGTCATCTGGGGCAGTCACTTAATGCAACAGTGAGTAGGGTCACTCTGACTTTCATTGAGTGATTGAAACCACGTGAGCCCCTCCTGTGAGTGGAACCCCTGACCCTGCTCCCATCACTGAACCTAAACTAAAACCCTGAGCAAGCCCTGCTTCCTGGCTCTATCAAAGCACGTCTCACTCCCTGAAAGGCCTGCGCAGCTCTTCCCAGGGATTTCAATCATGTATGTAATAACTGTTTCATATTCCCTTGTTGTGTTTGTTGTCAGACGGGACATCCATACCAAGCCCTGGTGGGCGTCCCTCTGCCTCTGCAGGGTGTCGACTGCTGTGGGTTCCATGAGAATGGTGTCAAGTCAGTGACCACCACCAGGGTCTTTCTTCTCTTGATTTGGATTCATAATGCATCTGTTGTCTGAAGTCCAGCCTGCACTTTAGGCTGCTGATGCTGGCTGGTTGTACACTGAGCTGTGTTGTGCAGAGCTGCATTGCTTAGTCCAACAGAGCTTCTTCATAGATTTCGCTGACTTACTACTGAAGTTTTGATAAGAAGTTGACATTTAGGCACAAAAGGGTCTGTAAGAGACTCTCTCTCTGCCTTTTGTCCATGTGGCAATGTTTCCTTACATTACACAAGAATTTTCTAATCAGAGAATATAGAGGAAAACACAGAATCACAAATCCAGAGAGGATGTCTTGAGGAAGCTGTTACATGAAGAGGAAACCAGCCCTCAACCTCCATCTGCACCTGCCTCTGTGATGGGCCTTGAGTGCAGGGGCCCTGAGCGCCCCCTGGTGGTCCTGAGCCCCTCCTGCAGGGAGGTTTGTGTCTGGGCTCACACTCACTTCCCATCACTGTGTCTCTCGCACAGTAATACACGGCCGTGTCCTCGGTTGTCAGGCTGTTCATTTGCAGATACAGCGTGTTCTTGGAGTTGTCTCTGGAGATGGTGAACCGGCCCTTCACGGAGTCAGCGTAGTATGTGCTACTACCAGTACTACTAATACCTGAGATCCACTGCAGGCCCTTCCCTGGAGCCTGGCGGACCCAGCTCATGTAGTAGCTGCTGAAGGTGAATCCAGAGGCTGCACAGGAGAGTCTCAGAGATCCCCCAGGCTGCACGAAGCCTCCCCCAGTCTCCACCAGCTGCACCTCACACTGGACACCTGCAAACACAAAGACATCTTGGTCAGGAGACTGTCACATCCACTGATTCTCTCACTCCTACTCCCTCACATCCTCAATGTCTCTTGTTCTCCATAAATTACCTCTTAAAATAGCAACAAGGAAAACCCAGCTCAGCCCAAACTCCATGGTGAGTGGACTGTGTTCTGTCCTGATCACCGAATGGGAACACCTGGGATCCTGGGGCTGGGGCTCCTCTCCCACAGCTGCAGGGTCTGGGCTGTGCTGGTTTTCATCAGCAGAGGGAGGGCCCTATTTGCATGTCCTCTGTGTATATAGCACATGCTGTGGTTGGCCTTCTCAGAGGTCAGTGCCTCAGATAAGATGAGCGAGTCCTGGTATAGTTTGGTGGTGATTACATCATTCAGGAATATATGATTTTTTAGTAGCCAATTGTGCTGAGATCAGCACTAACGTGCATTGTGTGATTTTATTTTTACACAGGCACATAAATCATGCAATGTAGCATCAATGTCACCCTGCTGTGCAGATATAAAACTGCACACAGAAGCACAGAAGGTTTACATCATGTGGCCATAAGCACTGTTATGACAAGGATTAACCCCAGTACCTGGGCTGTATTGCTCACCACTGGACCCAATTTCTCCCTGAAGCCAGGTCCAGGACAGAGGTGGGCATGCCTGGTGAGGGCTGCACATCTGCCTTCACGTAATGACAAGATAGCGTGATTTTAGCATTTTAGTGTTTACATAAAGAATGTAAACACAACTGGGGCTCATGCCCCATACTGTTGGGCGTCTGACTTTTCACACAGCATCAGCTCTGTCTCTGGCTCTCTTTTCTGCCAGTACTGGCAGTTTTAGCTGTAACAACACTATTGTGATGTAACTGACATACACTAGCTGCACACATTTAACATTCTCTTTTGATAAGTACTGGCTTGTGTGTGCACCTGTCAGCCATCACCACAATCAAACTGGGGAACGAATGCTTCACCCACTGTTCCTGCTGCTTCTCCGCAATCCCTCCCTCTCACTCCATCCCTCCACACCCTGCCCCCGGGCACCTGCTGACCTTCTCTGAACTTGTTCCCATGAGTTCCCACCTTCTAGGATTTATACAAATGCCATCATGTAATATGTACTCTGCTTGTCTCGTCTCATCATTACTGGGAATGGATTGCGTCATATGAACCAGGCTCACACGGATTTAGTGCTCAGTCTTATTGCTACGGGTGGACGTGCCTCATTTTGTTCTTCTGTTCACCAGTGACGGGTATTTGGATGGTTCTCAGTTCCCGGTTATTACAAAGAAAGCTGCAACTCAGTCTGTTGGTGTAGAGATGAGAAAATGTTCTTATTTTTACAACAAATGGCATAAATAACAAGAAAGCTGGACAAACTGCAAATTCAACATATCTGAAAACTGAAATCACAGGGAAAACTCCCAACCTGAGATCTGGAGACTCAGGCACCTGCAGAGTGAAAGAGGACCAAGCCTTAGCCTGCCCATGTTAGAGGTCTCCAGATGGCAGAGGAGCTACTCAGAAGATTAAAGTAAAAACAAAATAAATGCATCATGGAGAAGTATGTACAGCATGGTGACTGTAGTTAATAATACCGTCGTGCATGCTTGAAAGCGCTAAAAGAGTGGATCTTAAAGTTTCACATCACAAGAAGAAAAATCTGTAGCTACGTATGTTGACGTGTTAACTAGACGTACTGTGGTGATAATTTCACAATATATACAAATATCGAATCATCATGTTGTATAGCTGAAACTAATAGCATGCTGTATGTCAATTGTATCTCAATAAAAAAGATTAAATTAGGGGCTCGCCCAGTGGCATAGTGGTTAAGTTCGCATGCTCCACTTCTGGTGGCCCAGGGTTTGCAGGTTCGGATCCCGGGTGTGGACCGATGCACTGCTTGTCAAGTCATGCTGTGGCGGCATCCCATATAAGGTAGAGGAAGATGGGCATGGATAGTAGCCCAGGGCCCATCTTCCTCAGCAAAAAGAGGAGGATTGGCAACGGATGTTAGCTCAGGGCTGGTCTTCCTCTCACACACAAAAAGGTTAAACTAGAAGTATTTAACCAACTGCAGAAAGGCCAGTGTATTAAAGCTGCAGAGTGTGAACCTACCAGGAGCACAGACATGGGGGATTCCTACCCTCCTGGTGGGTTCTCCAGCACTGGGGAGAGTCCACACAAGTGCCCCCACACTCCTGAGGTGGTCCTCTGGGGGAGAGGAGCAGCATGCACTGCAGGCTTGTGCCCACACCCACCTCCACTGAGCCCCCTACAGAATAAACATGCTCACATGCAGGGAAGGGCAGCAAAACTAGATGCTGAGGACTCTGGTGGAAAACCAGTGCATGATGGGGAGGGATCAGCTCTGAAAAAGGACCTTCTATCACTGGGTTGGCTGGAACACATGTCAGCACCAGCATTGGTCCTGGAGGAGGGACAGGAACTCAAGGAGGGACACAGCCCAGACCAGGGCCCAACCTCTCCCAACAAGGCTGAGTCAGAAGGATGGAGAATGGCCCCCACCCTGCCCCACCACCACACTAACCAAAGTCACATAAACACAAGGATGTGATGCAGCTGGGCGAGCAGGAGAGAGAGGCTCTCTGGGGAGAACACAGGTTGGGAGTGCACACCAAGCAAGGAACATGAACGAGGAATCTCTGGTGGAATCTGAACTGTCTGGTGCCAACGGCAGAAACCAGCTTCAGCAGTGGTCACCATGGCAACAAATCATCTCTGGCTAGATTGACAGAGACATGCTCAGTGGAGGCCTGGCAGGAGGCAGAGTGAGAGCATCTCCAGCAAAGCTAATGAACCAATTATGAAAATAAATAATAGCACACGATGCAGCACAACAATACACCCATAGCTACTGTCCTTCTAACATGTTGAGACGCAACAAAATTATGGGGACTTCCAGAGAGAAAGACAAGAGTGTTAAGGGACACATTTTCAAAGTGGAATTCCTATGTGACACAGATACTGGGATTCATTAAATTAAACAGTGAATTTACACTGACTCTGATTAATATGTTAAAAGCTCTAAAGGAGAAGGAAGACAGACCACAGAGCAGAAAGGAAGCTACAGCTGAGATACGGAAACTAAAGAAAGAATCCAATGGAAAAGGAACAGGACAGTAACAGACGTGACTTCCACCATCCACAGACACATGAGTAGATGGCACAGCTGAGCCACGTCACCAATCGTGACAGAAGCCCACGTCAAAACCACAGAGAGGTATCCCCTCACTCCTCAGGATGGCTGCTCTAAAACAAAACAAAACAGAAAGAGATGTCAAGTGCTGACGAGAGTGTGGGGAAAAGGGAACCCTGTGCCCTGCAGATGGGTGTGTACTGGTTCAGCTGCTGTGGAAAACAGTGGTGAAAATAATAATAAGATTAATAAGTTTTCACATAGTAGAGTATATGGGGAAGCCATTATGGTTATGATTTCACTTGAAACTTGTTTTTCCAGAGCAGCCTGACTTACAGCCTACCAAACATGCATTGTACATCTGCTTCATACATTTTCACAAATAAAGAATGCACGCTTTAAAGACAGGGATGAAGGTCTCCCTTTCTCTGAGGCTGACACCAGTCCTTCTTTGAAGATAAGCATTTCATCCCAGAGAAGCAGGGCCAAGCTGATCTGCTGTGTACGTACTAAACTTTGGGAAAACATCTTGTGACTTGGGAAAAAGTTGCATTCCTGTCATGCCTGGTGTATGTTCCTTGTTCTGAAATGGTATATAATTGTGCTGTAAACCAAGCTTCCCAGAGTGGCTTCTTCCCTGGGGAAGAGAGTGCTTCTGACCTAGTCCTCACATTAGTTCATTAAATATTTCCTTTTTATAGATTGGCTATTGATTATGTTCATCAACACTCCAATGCGTAGACAGACTGGGGCACCTCTGATTCCTGATGCTTCCCAGGTGAAGGGCTGTACCTGCAGAAACCAGTCTGTAAAGACTGGAAGGGGTGCCTTTGTCCTCAAATACACAGACATCAATGCAAGCCCTTCCTCTGTTGAATCTACAGAAGTGGTTCATATGAATGGAGGATCCCTGCCTTCCCCTGAGAAAGCCACCTCAGACAGGAGGCTATTATCTGAGAGTGGAGGAAATCACTGTATAGAAAAGGTACAACTTTTCTGTTGATACAGCAGATATCATCAGTGACTCATGCATGGAGTGCATATTCAAACAACCATCTTGAAGAACAATGGAGTGGCTAACATGTCAGACATTTGGATCTAATATTAGGGGTCTAATAAGAAATTGAAGAGATGCTTTTCATAGTCCTGAAAGGCATGTGCCAATAGGATAAATGCTGAGCTAGATGCGTAGATTCAAAGTAAGTGATAGATAGATAGATGATAGATGATAGATAGATAGATAGATTGATAGCTAGTTTTATAGATTGTGTAAAATATATTAGAGGGCATTAGCCACATGGACATTTTCTCCACAAACACATAGAATTAAAACATCCACAAATGTAACTATCTAGAAATCATATTTTATACTTAATACAGTATTGTGGTGCCACATTTTGCATATTTATAATTGTAAAACAAGAGATAGTCCTTCCAAGCTGCTATTCTGTTTAAGGTAAGAGACTATGACTTTAATTTTATCTGAACTACACCCTCGGCATAGGCACGCTAGAGAGTGCCTCATTCGATGTGTTGGATCTTGTGTAATTTTATCTAAGCCTCTGTGCCAAACCCCCCCTACAACAGCCCGTTGAATACATCAGATAAAACTAATCACATACGTCAGAAAGAGGCTCATCTTTAGGTGGAGAAGACCTCGAAGAAGAACAGAGACTATGCACCTGTATAATCCAGCTTCTTCCAATGATTGAATTGATGATGGCAGAGGGGTAACTGACCCATTTTCCCAGAGCCTGATGTTATAGGAGAATTGGGCTTCAGGCAGGAAAATGCACAGGGGGGCCCTAAGCATGGATGTGCTCACAGGAGAACCTGCAGACCCTGGTAGGAAACCCCTCAATCCCCAGCCTCCCTCTGTACCTGCCCTGTGGCTGGGGCCTGTGGTCAGAGGGTCCTGGAGGGCCCCCTGCAGAAAACATCTCTCCCCCGAGGCTCTTGCTATTTTCCCTTCCTGGTGGACCCAGGGTCCCATCCTGGGGTGTCCCGAACTCTGGAATGTTCAGGGACAAGAGCACTTTCCTTGATTTGGATCGTCGTTCCACTATTCTAATATTTACAGCTCCTTCAATCTTGTGCTCAGGAACCATTCTGCCTATCAGTCAATCCCCAGGTGTCCATCATCTGTGCACCTCCTTGATGTCACTTCCCTTCAGTCTCTGAGGATTTAACCATGATTTGCTGCCCTTTGTCAAAAATTCTGATTATAATTTGCAATGACTAAAGGAACTATATACATGAACCATCACAAACATCATTGCCTTGATTTAATCTCCTTCATGTTAGTAATCTCTGTCCCATCTCATTAGTCAACGCCACAGTCCTACTTGTCATTTTAATTAATTGAAGTAAATCTCCTCTCCCTCTCCATTTCTCTCTCCCTCTCTCTCTATCTGTCTATCCATTAAACATAGTCATTGAAAAACCACCTAGCTAAGAGGGAACAAAATGCATTGTGTTGAGATAGAAATATTTAATATAATTTTATGAATATTTCTATCCTCCAGTGCATGAAGTCATTCATATAGAATCTAGACCAGGGCCATTGAGGAGCCCAAATCCTATGCAAATCACAAGGAGCCCACAGAGTAGAAAGCTGAGGTTCTACCCTGACACATCAGCAAGGGCATCACCGTACCTGCCATGGAGTGAGGTGAGCACATTGTCCTGCTGGCAGCTGCCCCAGGGAAGGAGCCACAGGACTCAAGGCTGAGGAGGAAGCTGGGGCAGTTCCAGGGCCCCCATGTTCCCTCTGTCTTCTCCACATGTGGCCACTCCCACTCCAGCTGGTGCAGTCTGGGCTGAGCTTAAGAAGCCAGAAGAGTCAGTGAAGGTTCCTGCAAGGAGATCCTAAGTCAAAGAAAGGTTGCATCATATTGTCCCTGTCACTGCCTCAGCCCAGCACAGCTGCTTCTCCCTCTGGGTTTCTGACACTCAGGATCTGGGTTTTCACTCTGTGTCTCAAACAGTAATACGTGGCCAAGTCCTCAGACCTCAGGCTGCTGGTCTGTAGACAGGCTGTGCTGACAGAGGTGTCCATGGAGAAGACATGTGGTTCTGAGAAGCCCTGGGCACACGTGGGCTTCCAGTGTCCATGTGGATCCCCACCCACTGCAGGCCCTTACCTGATGCCTGCCACACTTGGGTCATGGCAGAGCTGGTGATGGTGAAGCCTGGAGTCTTGTGTTTTAAGCTGTGCTGAGCCGTGCAGCATTGATGAGGCCTAGGGTGACCCTGCTGTAGATTTAGCCAACTAAAATGGGAATTTCAATAACTGATTAACAACTGGGGCCAAGAGTATTGATGAGTGGTCCTTTTAGAGTGGCTGTTGTTGTGTGGCTCTGTCCTGGTCTATTTGTATGTCTTAGAATGAATCATGTGTCTAATTAATGGATAAACTGTGATGGACACTAGACTAAGGGGAATAACTCTTACCATGTGATCAGTTAGTTGTGTCAGCCACATATCAATGCCCCTTCTAGGAGGCCCTCAAGGGAGAGACTATGCCCTGCACAGTGGGTGGTCCTTTGGGTGTTGCTTGTGTGGAGGAAGAGCAAACTCTCTGTGAAGAGTCGTTGCATTGAAGGTTTGTGTTGCTGCAGTCTAATCTCTAAAAGGCGATGGCTAAGACACTTCTAAATGACTTTGATATTGCTGCTACTGCCTATGTTCCTGATGCCAAAAAATCCTGACCTTCAGGGTCAAGGGCAAAGCACACTTGGCTCCATAGTGGGACAGAAAGGTATTAATTCAGTATCGTCATGGGGGAAACTCCAAACCTTGATACTGTTGATTTGTGCTCCCTGGAAGGAAAATCTTAGAGATATAATTGAGGTAGAGAGAAACCCTCAATATTTCTAGTAACAGAAGGAAGAAGAGAAAGGAGGAAGCTGAGGAGCTCCCTATATCTTTACCACAAAAAAGGATCCCAATCCAGTGTTAAAGGACAAGGCACCCACAGAAATCCAGTGGGATACCCAGACATATAGTTGCACTAAGGTCATGGAGAGAACCCTAATCCTGATGAGACTGGTTTGTGGCTGTCTGGAAGAAGAAGATCATAAATAAGAGCAAGTTAGGGAGCACAGCTCTCTGCCCCTGAGAGCAACCAGGAACCAAGATAAAAATAGAGAAAGAAAGAAAAGAAACCTGGACGTGTAGTTATGTCTACCTAAGTCGCACTCTGCATTTTGTGCATTTGAGAAGATTTCAACCTATTACAATGAGTCTCTTCAGATTCAAAGACATCCCTGGAAGGCACAGAATCATTAATCCAGAAAGGTTCCCTGGGAAAACTCTTAGATGGAGAGGAAGGCCCTGATGCTGATGGGAAACCAGCCATTAATTGTCCATCTGCACCTGCTCCTCAGGCTTGTTCCCTCTACTTAGTGGTCCCTGAGTGCCCCCTGGTGGTGCTGAGAGCCCCTGCAGCCCAGCCCCTCCTGTCTCCCTGCAGGGAGGTTTGTTTCTGGACTCACACTGACTTCCCCTCACTCTGTGAATTGCACAGTAATACACAGCTGTGTCCTGGGTCTTAACTGTTCATTTGCAGATACGGCACGTTCTTGGCATTGTCTTTGGAGATGGTGAACTGCCCCTTAACAGAGTCAGCATCATTAGTGTCACTTCCATCAGTATTAATTTGACCAACCCAGTTCCCTTCCTTGGAGCCCAGTACATCCAGTACCTGCTGAAGATGAATCCAGCAGCTTCACAGCAGAGTCTCAGAGACCCCCCCAGGCTGTACCAAGTCTCCCCCAGACTCCACCAGCTGCACCTCACACTGGAACCCTGCAAACACAAAGACATCTTGGTCAGGAAACTGTCACATCCATTGATTCTCTCACTCATATATACTCACATACCCAATATCTGCTGATTTCCATAAATTACCTTTTAAAGTAGCAATCAGGAATACCCAGCTCAGTCCAAACTCCATGGTGAATCACCTGTGTTCAGTCCTGATCACTGAAAGGGAATCTTGGGCCTGGGGCTCTTCTCACAGAGCTGCAGGGCCAGGGCTGGACTGGTATTCATCTGCAAAGGAAGGGTTATTTGCATGTTCTCCAACTCTATAGCAAGATCTGGTGTTGGACCTCTCAGAGAGCACAGTGCCCCAGAGAAGAGGAAAATGTACAGGGAGTTTGTGGACTCTGCAGGCATTTGAGAAAATATAAAATCTTATTAGACATTGTGCTGAGATAAACACTCAGCACTTATTATCTTATTCATTTTTTACATATTCACATTATTCATGTAGTGTAGGTGTCAATGTTACTTCCATGTTACAGTAGAAAAACTAGACTTGGGAAACATGCACAGATGTGTGATGTGGCCAAGAACACATATCTGGAAAGTGTGAACCATTTCCAGGCCTGTGCTCCTCACCACTGGACCTAATTACTCCCATAGTCACAGACCAGGAGAGAGTTGTGGATGCTTGTTGAGGTTTGAAGAGCTCCCCACCCTGAAAAGAGAACATCTTGAGATTTGGCTGCTTTCTAGTGCTTACATCATGAGTGTAGTTTGAACCACAGTTCATGCACATGTATTTTCAGGAGTCTATGACATTGCCCATCAATTATCTATGTCTCTATCTCTCTTCTCTATTGACATATGCATTTGTTTATGTGCACGAAGCTTATTGAGGTATAGCTGACATATAATAAACATCATATACTTGATGTTTACATTTGATAGATATGGACATGTGTGAACTTGTGCAGCCATCAGCACAACCAAGAGAGTGAACCCTTCACACCCAAATGTTTCTTGTTCTTCCTTTACAATTCCTCCTGACCACTCCTCCTGTCCTCTTACCCTGTCCTCAGGCAACTTCTGAAGTGAAAAGACACTAAACAGAAACACAAAAACATGTGAAAACACAAACTCATGATAAAGAGAAAAATATACACACATAAAGAACACTGGAATCTGTGATGCTGGTGGACAAATCTCTTCTAAATTCAGCATAAAATTAAAAGAAAATAGTATTAAGAATAACATAGCTATAATTTTAACGGATTTATACTACAAAATATTTAAATTGTTACATCACTACCATAACGAGTGGGAAGAGATGTAAAAGCATAGAGATTTATTATGTGATTCAAGTCAAGTAGTTATCAGCTTAACATACTGTCCTAATTATAAGATGTTTTATTTAAGCCTCATGATAACCACACAGAATATTTCTGTAGAAGACACTGACAGAAAAATAAAAGAAAAAAATCACTAGAATGATCAAGATAACACAAAGGAAGACAGCAAAAATGAAGGAGGAATAAAGGAAATAAAGACAAATGGGAAACAATTAATAAAATGGCAAGAGTAAGTCATTCCCTAACAGAATATTTTCAATCTGAAAATATTCTACTCCATAGTCAAAAGGCATAGCAGGAGTAAATGAATTTTTAAAAAGGAAAAGGGAAAAAAAGACCCAAATATATGCTGTCTACAAGAGACTCACATTATATTTAAGTAAATACAGGAGGTAAAATTGAAGGGTTGGAAAATATATTCCATGCCAATGGTAAACAAAAGAGAGCATTGGTGGCTACACATAGGAAAAATGGACTTTAATCAAAACCTGTCACAACAGACAAAGAATACATACGAACCCAACATCGGATAACCTAAACATATGAAGGGAACTTTGACGGAACTGAAGAGAAAAATTAAATGCAATGCAAAAATAGTAGAGACTTCAATACTCCACCTTCAACAAGAAAAAGAACATCCAGACAGAAAATTAAGAAAGAAATAACAGACATAAAAACTCTATAGACCAAAAAGAACTAACAGACATACAGAATATTCTACTCAATAGAAGCATTATACACATTCCTCTCAACTGAACATGGATCATTCTCCATATACATCACACATTGTAGATCACAACACAAGTCTTAGCAAATTTAGTATGTTTAACAAAATGCCAAATATATAATCTGACCACAACAAAATGAAATGAGAAATGAATTACAGAAAGAAAAGTGGAAAATTCACAAATATGTGGAAATTAAAGAATACATTACTGAAAAATAATGAGACCAGCATTTTTCTGATACAAAAACCACACAAATACACTACAGAAAAGAAAACTGCAAGCCAATATCCCTAATGAACCTAGAGGCACAAATCTTCAACGAAATATTAGCAAACCAGAGTGATGTCGCCAGATGGCAGAACAGGAAGCCCTGGAACCTTCTTCCCCCCAAACACACCAATAAACAACAAGTCAGTGATAGATGCTCTTTGAAAAAAATCCAGAAAGTAGTTAAGAGGCTTTTCAACCCGAGGTGAGCACAGTAGGGAAGTTTGAGACACCATCCAGTCATAATCCTCTCCCCTGGCACAATGCGATCTCACCAGGATGACACTCTCTGGTCCCAGATTCCCCCTAGTGGGTGCAGAGGTGTACTCTTGCATCCAATATCCCTACTTTACTGGGGCTTCCCAGGGGATGGGCTTCTACCTAGCCTGTCTCGGAGCATTGACAAGACCCAACATGCTCTAGCCACCGGGGCTGGTGAGAACAGAGACAGCGGTCTTGGGGGATAGTTGTCATAGACCCTCCCCACTTTCAGCACACAGCAAGTGGATGAAAAACCCAAGTTCTCTGTTACTCTCTGGGGAGAAAAATAGTTACAACATCCACTGACCCAACTTATCTGAGGGCTTCCTGAGGACTTGGCTTCAGTCTCAATTTTCTCAGAGTGCTGATGTGACCATCATACTCTAGATATCTGGGTCCACTAATAAGAAAGAACACAGTTTGGAGTGGCAGGAAGGATGTGGAGGGCCATAGAGTCTCTTGCTGGGCCAATTGTTGGGGATTTTCTCCTGTATGAGGTCAGTTCAAGAACTGAAAGAGTTGAATTCTTTGCATATTGAGCCGACAACAACACAGAATGTAAAGGAAAATGAAGAAACAGACCAAGGAAGAAAAAAACAACAAAAAAAGATAAATCTGCAGAAACTGACTCGAATGAAACAGAGATCTATGATCTACCTGGCAGAGAATTCAAAATGACCAACACAAATATTCTCACTGAGATATCCCATGAAAAGAATATATTTGAATGGCTTTGTGACTAACAAAATTATGTTATTTGTGCATCTTTTAGATTATATTTTTCTTCTTCATTACAAGAAAGCTGATGTCTGTGTTTCTCAAATTCATGCTTTCTTATCTGCTAATGTCACTCAAACTTGATATCCAACATTTTAATAAAGGGGTACATTGTGTGTAATTGTATTCTGACACCTTGAGAGATATGAGCCCATGAAACAGGGTGTGTCACAGGAAGGACCCATCTGTCTTATGAAACTGAACTTCTGTTGAATGTTTGTACAACATATAGCTTGTAAACACACTATAAGGGGACAAGAGAAAGGAAGCCGAGGCTCCAGGCTCCTTACTGGGAAGAGGATCCCCAGAGCCTGGCAGGAAGTGCCATCTCCCCACACTTTCCTGTTTTGCAGAGTTGAGACCCTGCAGAGCCCCAGCCCAGGTTCCTGTACAGGAGGCCCCTGGAATGTGTCTCTGTGCCCTCCGTGCACAGTAATATGTGGCTGTGTCTGCAGTGTCCATGCTGGTCATTGTTAGGATCACCTGGTTCTTGGAAGTGTCCTTGGAGGTTGTGAGCCGGCTCTTCAGAGATGGGTTGTAATACATTTCATCAGTCCCACCAAATGTTGGCCAGCCACTCCAGTGCCTTCCCAGGGGGCTGACGGATCCAGGCAACACTCACACCATAAGTGGTCAGTGAGACCCCAGAGAAGGAGCAGGTCAGTGTAAGGGTCTCAGTGGGTTTCATCAGCCCAGGACCAGACTCCTTCAGGGTGACCTGGGACAGAACCCCTGAGGACAAAGCACAGAAGAAGGTGAAGCTGGTTCAGGATGAGAACAGGAGTCTTTTCATCCCCGAGGGAGTCCCTGATGAGCACTCACAGGAAGGCATGGTCAGCAGCAGGAGAGTGGATAAAAGCATGCCCATCTTGGGGCACAGGAGTCACCGCTCTAGGCCCAGTGCTTGGCTTTTCAACCCAGCAGAGGGTGGGGCTGGAGGAGATTTGCCTCCTCCTCACATGGCCCTGACCCTTATAGGCGAAGTGAGGTCTCTGCAGTAGGGGAGCAAATCTGTGCTGGAGAAGCAGTGATCCTTTAGCTGTGGGCTTTCATATCTGTTCTCCATGGGGGCACCCCCAAACTTCAGGACTGGGGCTCTGGGGACACAAAGTCCTCAGAAGTGCCATGTGGTGTGGATGGAGTCAAAGCTGGGAGGTTCCTGTTCCCTGAGATAGTTTCCCCTCCTTGGATGCTCCTCCTTGGACCTTCAGCCTGTGGTTCTGGTGCTAGAGGAGGGGGAGTATAGAGCTAGATAGATGGGGTTCCTGCTGCCTTCCAGAGGCAGGGGTGTGTGCCTGGGGCAGAGCAGCAGGCTCTTCCGGAGAGTTCTGTGCTGGCCTCCATTTGACTAGGACAGAGAGGGACGGGACTGTTGACAGAAGAGAGGGTCAATCCACTGTCACCTACATTCATGTGAACAAGTGCACGTTCATGAGTGTATCCACACTGAGTGTGCACTCCCTCAGGAGCAGTCCATGGACACGAGCCTCGTCCTGGTGTCCAGTCAGCCCTGTGGACACAGATGACCACACGTCCTCCTCCCCTTCTCTCACCGTGACCCAGGAGACGCTCTGGCAGCTGTGTGGAGGCCTCACAGGGAGCAGCCGGCTGACAGCAGGTCCTCTCCCAGCCGGCACTGGAGATGGGCCCTGTGCTCCTGGGGCCTGGACACCTGCTCCAGCCTCATCTCTCCATAAACTAATGTGCAGACGTTGGGCGTGTCCAGGGCCCCGCAGTCCTCTATCTGCACCTCCACGCTGAGCCTGCTGAACTCCAAGACTCTGAGGAAGTTCATGCTTTGAAGCTGCTTCTGTCCCATAGGGTCATCCCACCTCTTAGTGTTGTCATGAGGCCTCAGACCTGCAGTCACTTGAAGGCGTGTGGTTTAGACTTGGACTCTGCTGTTGAGGGTCTCAGTCGTCAGCAGCAGAAAAGCAAGACTAAGAGGTGGATCATTTACTGCATGTGCAATTGTCCTCAGAGTCCAGGGGTGGGGGTCTTGAGGGGGTCCAGGGACAAACATACAACGGGTTCAGGGTCACAGGCCCCTCCTGACGTTTCAGCACTGACCTCAGAAAGTCCCGGCACCAACTTTCACAGTCTTTTGGCAAATTTAATGTTTCAGATTCTTGGATAGAGTGTTGTTGGATAGAGTATCTAGTGATGACAGGGAAGGCATGACTAAACAGTAGGAAGAAATATTCCTACTAGATGTTTTTGTATAAAATATTGTGGTTTTCATAAAGAAAAGTAATTCATATTATTCAAAGTTGGAGGGAAGATTGAAGTCACACAAAGGTGTCATTTCCCTTGCAGCCTGGGCCCCCCATGGTATGTGCAGGACCACGCACACACACAAACACACACACAGAAAGACACACATGCACACACAGAAACACACCGACACACAATTACACACACACATACATGCAGAGACTCACAAAAACTCATATCTGCATTAAAAAAATCCTCTGTCCAAGAAATTGCAGGTGATTCATACACAAATCTCTCCTGTGATGGGAAATTTCATTTAGTTTCCAAGGAAAATGGAAGTCCACTATTTTCAAGTAATGCACAAACTGCACCTAGTTTTCCTGGATCCCATGAAAATGTTCTGTAGCGCTGGACTGAACAGCCCCTCACACAGTGTCAGCACATAGCACCCACAGTGACTTCTGGGGCTTCGTGTTTCCAGCCTGTTTTATCTTCTCTTCTGCTCACAGAGGCAGAGAATGGAGCTCAGAGGGAGGCCCGTGTGGGCTCAGACACAGCATCCGCACATGCACCGTGTCCTGGACATGTCTCCACAGCGAGTCTGTGCTCTTATCCTTAGTCTATTCCTGAGATCAGACACAGCAGCCGGGAAGGCAAGATTCAGGATTAAATGTGGAGTCAATAAAACGCATTCCAGCATATGAAATCAAGAATTTACAATTTTGTAGTATGAAACAGGGGGCCATGGTGATATGGATCTATTACACTCTAGAGGAAAGTTAATCAGCTACAACCATTTCAAGAGCTATTTGCAACTGTTGATGGAAGATATGTCAAAATTATTCATAAATTCACTTTGTAGTTACTGATCTAGTCATTTATTGTCAGTGACTAATCCATGAAGTCTGAGGAGGTTTACTTATAATTATATTACTCTGGAAGATTTTTCCTCAGATTGTATTCATTGCCAGCATTGTTGAAATAGCCATCATCCCCTAATCCTGCTTATCTTGTAGAAAGCTGAGTTTGGGGGAGAAAAGCCTGGACCTGCAGACTGTGTCCTTGGGGGAGGACTTTGAGGGGCATGAATTCTCCAAAGGGTTTGAAACAGAGACAGCTGGTGGGAGGCCCTCAGCTCACCGATGTTGGGTCAGTGACCTGGTCTCCATGGACACACCCGCACATCCTAGAAGTATCCATTTTTTTGTGTGTGTGTGTGAGGAAAACCAGCCCTGAGCTAACATCTGTCGCCAATCCTCCTCTTTTTGCTGAGGAAGACTGGCCCTGGGCTAACATCGTGCCCATCTTCCTCCACTTTATATGGGATGCCGCCACAGCGTGGCTGACAAGCTGTGTGTTGGCGGGTGCCTGGAATCCAAACCCACGAACCCCGGGCTGCCAAGTGTGAACTAAACTGCTGTGCCACCGGGAGGCCCCTAGAAGTATCCATTTTTTCTAAATACCAGTGAATTTTGGATTCATTGAAATGGTTCAGACCACATCGGGAGAGAACTTCATGATTCTTGTCAATAGAGCTGCACAGTGAATGGTTTGCAGGGTGGATGAGCTCACCACAGCCAGAGAAGCTCTCTGCTCCAGAAAGTAGGTCCCGTAGATCATTCCCCTGAGAGCTGCCCCTCTGAGGCCCTGTGTCATGAATCCTGGGACTATGGTTGAAATCTGATGAGTATGTAGTGGTGGAGAGCCCAGCTCAGGTCCCTCTTCCTCACAGTGCATCCCTGAGGAAGTGACTTCACCATTCTGGCCCCAGGTCTGAAGAGATGTAGTGCGGGGTTCAGAGTAATAACTTTACATGAGAACTTTATGGTAGGGAGCCAGTGCTTTCAGATATTATCATCACGGTTATCAGTGGTGTTATCTTCCCTGGGAACCAGAAAGGACCTCATCTCAGATTGCGCAACGAACTCCTGCTTGGTCCTGCCCTGACATGTCACACCTGTGCCACCGGGGCAGATCAATCCACCCTCAAAACTCTGTCATCGCATGTACATGAATCGACTTAGATCCAGTTGTCTCTGAAAATCCCTTTCGTCTATATTAGTTCATGAACAGAGCCTTGAATGCAGGGTATTGTCAACTGGCTGTGTAATAATATTATTGGAGTGAATTGAATAATAAATAATCCTCATCTTGAATGTAGGGAACAGGAGAGTCACCAGAAGTTAGTTGAGCCAGATTAACACGACCATTATGGACCCTCTGTTTAAGACCCGGACAACCAGGCTGACCTGCTGTGGGAGAGTAGAAGGGAAGAGACAGCACCCAACACCCAGAACCACATGAGCCCTTTAGTCATCACGTGGCCTCTGGGCACTGAAGTTTGAACAGATGCAGAAGGGCCTGTCCAGGCCATTAGCGACTGATGGACCAGGAGAGAGGCTGATATAAATTCTTGCTCACAGAGAAGGTGATATATAGGTGTGCATATGTTTATCTGGTAGGAATGATTTCACAGTGTCTCTTCATTCACAGGAATAAAAAAGCTATTAGATAAATAGCACCATAAAGAGAGAGTGACGTTTGTGGGGATAATTAAAGACAAGATGTCTGGGAAGTAGATCATGTTATAATGCTGATGGCATTAGGTATGACCAACTTGTCATAGAAAAAAGAGAAGAAATTAGGGTTTTTTTGTGGTAAGAGTATGTAACATAAGATCTACCCTCTCAGATTTTTAAGTGTACAAGACAATATTGTTATCTATAGGCACAGTGTTGTCCATCAGATATATAGTACATATTCATCTGCATCACTGAAATATTGTACATGTTGATTAGCTACTAGCCATTAACTCCTCCCCCTGGTCCCTGGCAACTACCATTCTATTCTGTGCTTCTGTGAGGTTGACTATTTAGACACACCATATAAGTAGAATCATGCACTATTTGTCCTTCTGTTACTGTCTGCTTTCACTTATCATAATGTTCCCAAGGTCCATCCATGTTGTCTCATGTTACATATTTCCTTCTCATTTAAGGCTGAATAATATTCCACTGAATGAACATACCAAATTTTCTTTATCCATTCATCCATCAGTGGACATTAAGGTAGTTTCCTCATCTTAGCTATTGTGAATAATGCTGCAATGAACATGGAGGTGCAGGTATCTCTTTGAGATCCTGATTTCAATTCTTTGATCTATAGACCCAGAAGTGGGATTACTGGATCAGTGGTTGTTTTATTTTTAATTTTTTGTGGAAAATCCATACCAGTTTCCATAACAGCTCTATTGATTTACAGCCCAATCTATATTGTACAATAATTTCATTTTTTCCAAATGCTCACCCACCCTTGTAGTCTTTTTTTTTTATTTATCATATCCATCCTAACAGGTGTGAAGTGATAGCTCTTGTGGTTTTGATTTGCGTTTCCCTGATGATTAGTGACATTGAGCACCTTTTATTTACGCGATGGTCAGAAGACCTGAGTGGGCATTTCTCCAAAATAGTAATCTTAAATTGAGAAGCTTTTAAAGGTTATTTTGATTCACAAGTGAAGAGGAGCTAATCATTTCTTGAGAAGGAGAAGGAAAGATGGTGGTGGGTTTCATGTAGAGGAGATGGGCAAGATCCACCTGATGGCTTCTGTAATTTCTCTTGAAAAGAGTTCAGAGTATAAACTGAGAATAGAGTGTGAAAATATAGGACATCAATTCCAGATATTTTAGGGCAATTTAGTGACTTTGTGGGCATCACTGAAAAAAGAAAAGAAGGGACTCATGAGCTATACTGGCATCACAGCAGTGTTCCTGGATAATATTCAGTTCAGTTGAGTTTGGTGTTGCTGGATGTATAGCAGATTCACCATCCCCATAGTTTTATGTGACAGCTCCATTTGGAAGCCCAGTTTCATACATAAGGGATATGAGTGCGATTCACCCATTATGTAATGAAGTGGTGCATGAAGTTCTCGGGTACAAGTCAAAGATATGGAAATGTGTTATTGGTGATGTGGAAACAAATATCTAATATAGAATAACAGAATAGAGCAAAATGCCTAGTGATGAAATAAGCATCAATGTTCTCTTCAGCCACTCCTTGAAACCACACAATATTTCAAATAATTACTCCTCATAGATTCTGAGCTATCTCAGGGAAAAAGTTAAAAAGTGGTCAGTCTCATGGATGGAATCTCACTCTTCCCATCAGGGATCTGTGTCTCAGTGGACATGTGACATAGTTCTCATCAGGATGGCAGGAGAGAGGGTCTGTAGGGACATTCCTGGTCTTTCAGAAGAAATGTCCCCTCCTTCCCCCAGCCCACCGTCATATCTTCATGGACTTTTGGTACTGCTCTCACTGTGCCCACTCAGAAAGGTCTTCATTGTTTAGGCAGGAAAAGTTGCTTTTTTCTTATTTTCCACTTGAGTAGCCATACATAATAATGGAGATGTATTGGAAAACAGATAGAATAATTAACCCAAAGTCAATGAGAACACAAAATAAGTGTGTGGTGAGGAGTGGGACAGGCAGGAGGCTGAATAGCAAGCTTGCGCTCACAGTGTCCATCTGAGTTCAGGCACATTCTGTTCTCCCTCAGATTGATCATAGACTCCCACTGAGAACCTTGACCCAACATCACTGTGGATGGATCACACGTCAAATCTGAAACTGGAGGTTATGAAGCGGGGCATACTATCACTAAGTTACGTGGTCATTTGGATGTCGTCCTCCACCTGCGGCAAACGCCGCTCACCAGGCGGATTCTATTGCATTTCCTAAAGAGTGTGAAGAAGACAAACACCAGAGTGTAAACACATGTACAAAAAGCAGGTATGTTTTGGAGTAGTGTTAAGTAGGGTCAGACTTTTGTTCTACTGAGGCCATCACCTGATTTAATGAGGCCCACTCACATTCGAGAGGGATATCTCTTGTATTCAGTCCACCAATTTTAAAGAGAATCTCATCAAAAACTGTTCCAGAGACACATGCAGAATAATGTTTGAACAAATATCTGGGTACTCCATGGGCCAGTGAATTTAACACATAAAACTGACCATCCCATGAGCCATGTATTAAACCGTCTCCTACCACCAGCAGATTCAGGCTGTCTTCCCAAATCGTGCTCAACAGCTTCTTCATGATCTACAACCAGGAGATTTCTCTACTAAAAGAAACATAATTTAAAAAACTGCGTCTGAACCTCGTGAAGAGACCTTACAATGTGGTTTAATAACAAAGGCAACAGTGAAACTCCAGAGTCTGTCCCTGGGCTCACATCTTATACCTGAAGAAGCAATTTGGAATCCCACTCTTTGGAGGGCTCCTCCATACAGGACCTCCAACTAAGCATTCTCCGTGATCCTCTAGGTGGAAGCCTTCTTTGGAAGCAGCCACCTGACCCATGATCTTTGGAACAAGCAGAGGAACTCAGACAGTGGACAACCTCCAAACAGATGTCAGGCCAAGGACTCTCTCTAATAGATTTATTATTATTTATTATTGCTATTTGCTTCCTTACACTCGTTCTTCTCATTTGCTGTGAACACTGGTTGGTTTTGACACATCTGCATCTCCTTTTGTTCATATTATTACAATTTTTAGATGTAAAACAGAGTCCAAATCCAGTTTTTGATGCTTGACTGATGACAGCTTTTAAGCCTCCCCCTTCTTCCTCCATATCTGTCCCACATCTGGACAAGCTGATAAGATAGCCTGGGTGCTGTCTCCTGGTTTCTGGTGGGAGAGTCAAACCACACAAGCCCCTGCCCACACACAACCCTCACCGGGCCTGACTCCTCCTCCACAAAATTACTGGGCCCATCTCCTTTACTGACTCTCTGAAGTTGTTTCACACCTCTTGAGAGGCCTGCCCTGCCCTCCTCAGAGAGCTCACTCATGTAGAAATAAGCATGATCTTGTCCTCTTTGTGTATATGGCATCATCAGACCCAACATCTGAACCTGCTGTGGGTGGGAGCCCCTCCTGCCTTTGCAGAGAGGCCACATCAATTGTGTTGTCTGCAGGGAGCTGGGACAATGACCACCACCACCTGGGGTCTTTCTTCTCCTGGTGTGGATTGAGCACCGCTCTGCTAGCTGATGGCATGTGTGCACTTGGAGCTGCTGTTTGCTGCTAGCTCATCCTCTGAGCTGTGCTGTTCTGTGCTGCACTGTAGAGAGCTACAGGTCCGTCTTGTAGAGTCAGCCAGCCTGGGTCAGAAGTTTCCATAATTAGTTAGCATTAGGGGACAGGGTATGGGTTTGTGTCCCTCACCAAATTGGTACTTTGCTGTGACTGTCAGCCAAAACTTACTGTTATGTCTTTGAAGGAATTGTGTGTATTGACTCTATCCTAACCTGTGAGTGACACTGGGCTCAGGGAATGACTCCTACACTGTGATGAGGTGGTTGTGTGTCTTAACCAGTTACCTCCCTGCTCCCCATGCTGTGCAGAGAGCTCAGAGGAGAGACAATCCCTGTGACCTGTGTGGTCCATGGTGGGGTCACATATGGGGACTCAAAGCAGAAGTTTTGGGTTCATAAGGTCCACATGTCACATGCAGGTGTCATTAGGACCCTTCAAAATGCCCTTGATGCTGCTGCCTGTGCCTCTGTCAGCAGAAGAGATCCTGATCCTCAGGGGTGTGGACGAGCCCCCTCAGATCCCTGCGGGACAGCCACGGGGATAACTCAACCCCTGTCATGAGGGAGTCCCCAACCCTGGTGTACTGATTGAGACTCTCTGTAGGATGAAATTTAGAAATAAGAGCAAGGTCAAGAGGATACCCTGAAGCATATCCAGTAACACCTAAAATGAAAAGAAAAAAGAAAGGAAGAAAACTGGATGCTGGCAGAAAAAGATTAAAAGAATGAAACTGAACAGACATCCACAATTTGAACCAATTTTGCATCGCAGACTTACTAAAAGGATTCAAACCATAAAGATGAGAGGGTGCAGATTGGCTTTGTGCCTCTGCTACACGGGATCTGAACTAACTTAATCCTTCCTGAAACATAACAAATGAGAAACTTTCAAGGTGTGATCACTAATGAGGCTCCAACTACAATTATATGTGGGGATCCCACAAAATCTAAGCCATGTGCTCACTATGCCCTTCGGGGAGTTTCCAAATCTCAAATGGAAGTCAAGCAGGTGTGCCCCCTTAACCACTAGGACTTGCCTAAATCCCCCATGTTGCTCTCACCCAATGCCTTAAAACACCTGATAATCAGCATGGATGTTCTGACCCGAAGAGTAATGGGTTTAATTTAATTTTCCTAGGCACCTACATATTGACTTGACAAAAATATGGGGTTTGGGTCACACCTCAGTGTAAATAGTTAATTCAGCCCAATGTAAACTGAAAAAGTACTTTCAAGGATTGACACCCATTGCAAAGAACTCTTTACAAAAGGGGTTATTATTCCACTGCTTCTCCCTTTATAGACCATCTCAGGCTCTTATTAAATTTGGAAAGAATGAGTGGTGTCTCATTCATCTTACGGCAACCTACTACTGCGGTCCTACATATTAAGGCCCCACATCGATTTGTGTTGAAATACTGACTATTCAATTAGCAACTGCCAAATACTTTACCAGTATAGATTTAGTTCACGTGTTCTATTCCATGCCCCATCAACATCCTATCAACCTCAGTTTAAAAAAAAATTAATGTAAAGCAAATCCATCTCTATTAGCAAATATAAAATATAAGCACCCATGATCTAGTTGAAACTTATACTATTATCTTGAAACAATTATCACGAGAATATTGACGTCATCTTCAATAAATTAATATTGAAATTTGCGATGTTGTGAAGATTAAATTCTAAGCTGGCTTGTGTTCACCTTCTTATATTTGTACCTTCACATGACAAATAAATACAACCTTATTATTTTATGTTGTTAATTTCATGCAGTTATGCCAGATGTACTGTTTCTACACACAGGACAGCTCCTCTAACAGCTCCTGCCAGTGGCAGCTGCCCCACAACTGATCTTCTTCGCCTCATTCTCCTCCACCTGTGATGACGGCTGGATCATGGAACAGCCTTTTCCTCCTCTCAGGACAAGCCCTCCTGGGAGATGTGAGGCTGACTCCTGTACTGGTTCCTTTAGTGAGAATTCTCACCACATCAGGTCAAGTGCATGCTCCACTGTTCTGGGGTGGACTGTGGTGCCCATGCACAAGCCCTTGAGGACTCAGTCACCAGTGTCCTGTTCTCATCAGGCAGGATAATGATCTTCTTTGTCAGAATGTCCATATTACTCACCCACATGCCAATCGGTCATCATCGTGGAGTCACCCCAGGGCCCCACAGCATCCTGCACAATGATAACTCTACTTCATGAGAGCTCCCCAAGACCTGATGGCATTTTTCATGAGTTTTATATAAATGAAATGTGTTTTAAATCTTAAAAAAAGAAGGGAAAACAAAAATATTGGAAACATCCAAATAGAACAAAAAGCCCTGAAAGAGCCATATTGATGGTTGGTCCTATGGTTGCCGTCTTCTGTCTCTTCTAACCTGTGATGAGGCACCATCACCCATGACCCTGGTTCTGAGGGCATCACATCTGTGGAGCTCATGGAAGACAGCAGAGCCTCACACACAGTGAATCCAGGATTTCCTGCTTGAAATGAGGACACATGTGTCTCCAGTTAGACACAGGAGTTCCTCAAGAATGGAAATCTCCCTATGAGGTCAATGATGTGCCATATTTTCCACCTGAATCCTCCATGATAGAGGACTATAAATCTGGAAGAAATATTTTACAAAGCACATGTCATTTAGACCCAAATCCTTGTTCAGTAAATGAAATGTGTTCCTTCCTCATAGTGATGGCATCACATGGAAGATGAGTGATTATGTTGTCAAGGATTGAAGGAACATATCTGAGAGGAGAGTCAGGGAGAGCAGTGTTGGGAGGTCCAGGGTCTTGGACAAATGGTCATCTGGGGCAGTCACTTCATGCAGCATTGAGTCAGATCCAGGGTGTTGTGTCCTCATGCTGGTGCCACAAGGACACAGTCAACAAAGACCTGGATGTCACCACACAGTGCTCATAGCACACAGAGTGTCCATCCTCAGGTCTCCCCAAAACCATAGGTGAGGAAAGTGACACTTATGACAGTTCGAACAGAAAAAGATCACTTCTACATCTATCTCCCATTTGACCAAACAATCATTATTTACAGGTTACAAAAGTGCACTTGCATTTCCCAGAGGAGTCCATGCACAGAGGACAGTGGGAGGGTCCTGGTCAGTGGAGACTGAGAAAGTCCTATCAGCGTTTCCCAGGTGCTGCAGGAGCCCCAGCCTGAGCCACAGCTGAGCTCCAGGTAGAGGTTCAGTCCCCAGGATTTAGACCACAGGAACCACATCCTCCATTTGGGAAGTAGAAGGTACAAAGGGGAATGTGAAAATACAGGTAAGGGAGGAAGACGATGGATTAGCAGAAAAAGAGGGAACCAGATGAGTTCTGAGTCTGACGTGCACAGTTGCACCAGAGGAGGAGGGTCAGATATGAAATAAATTAGGTTTTATAGGTCACTGCCCGTGGTCCAGACTCTCTCTTGGCTGTAACCTGACACACAGAGACCATTCTATTCAGAAAATCCCACTGAGGTGTCTGTTCTGAGTCTGAAAGGAAAAGAATGACCAGGTCCCCTGAGCTCTCTCAGGATTCTGATCCTGTTGACCACTGACAAAGTCATTTCTGCCCCCACAGGTGACACACTGAATTTGTGCAGATGATAAGGTTTTTCTCGTATTACAAGCATTTCTTATTGAGAGATAAGTGGTCAGCACAGAACCATGAATCCAGAGAGGTTCCATGAGAAACCGTTAGAAGAGGAAGCCGCAGACCCTGACAGGAAACCTGCCCTGAACTTTCTCTGCAACTGCTCCTGGGGCTGACTCTGTGCCTGGTGTCCTGAGCGTCCCCTGCCGCCCAGCCCCTCTACACATCCTGCAGGGAGATTTGTGTCTGGACTCACACTGACTGTCATTGGTTGACTGAAATCATAGGAGTCCCTCCTGTCAGTGGAATCCCTCACCCTGCTCCCATCACTAAAAGAAAACTAAAACCCCGGGAAGCCTCCTTTCCTGGCTCTATCAAAGCATTTCTGACTTGCTGAAAGGCCTGCCCAGCTCTTCCCAGGGATTTCAATCATGTACGTAATAACTGTTTCATATTCCCTTGTTGTGTTTGTCATCAGGCGGGATATCCATACCGAGCCCTGGTGGGCGTCCCTCTGCCTCTGCAGGGTGTCGACTGCTGTGGGTTCCATGAGAATGGTGCCAAGTCAGGGACCACCACCAGGGTCTTTCTTCTCTGGATTTGGATTCATAATTCCTCTGTTGTCTGATGTCCAGCCTGCACTTTATGCTGCTAATGCTGGCTGGTTGTACACTGAGCTGTGCTGTGCTGCATTGTTGAGTCCAACAGAGCTTCTTTTATAGATTTAGCTCATGTACATCAGAAGCTTTGACAAGTAATTGGCATTTAGGGAGTAAATGTAAGAGTAAGTGGCTGTAAGTGACTCTGCTTTTTGTGCATGTAGAATGTTTTATCCTGTTACAAAAAAGTTTGTAATTCAGAGACTGAAGAGATAAACACAGAATCATGAAGTCAGAGAGTTTCCCAGGGGGGAAACTGTTATCCAGAGTGGAAGACACAGACCCCAGCAGGAAACCAGCACTTAACCTCCATCTGCTCCTGCTCCTGGGGCTGAAACACAGAATTGGTGGGCCCTGATCACTCCCTGGTGGTCCTGAGCCCCTTGTAGCCCAGCCCCTCCTGTCTCCCTGCAGGAATGGTTCTCTCTGGGCTCACACTGACTTCCTCTAGCTGTGTTTCACACAGTAGTACACGACTGTGTCCTCAGATTTCAGGTTGCTTATTTGAACACAGACTGCGCTCGTAGAGTTGTCCCTGGAGATTGTGAATCTTCCTTGAACTGTTGCAGCATACCACTGACTACTTCCACTCGGTTCATTCACTACTTCCACCTGCTCCCCTGGCCTGGAGCCTGGCAGATTCAGTGCATTCTCTAGTCAGTGAAGGGGAGTCCACAGGCTTTTCAGGAGAATCTCAGAAAACACCCAGGTGTGTCTCACATCTGCCCCAACTCGACCAGCTAAAGTTTACACAACATCTGCAAACAGAGAGAAACAGACGGAGGACAGTGCGTAGGGAGCAGCCCCAGCTGAGCCTGATGCAGGAGGGGTGTTACCTTGGACAGTAAGGAGAGGGAGGCCCAGATGCGCACAGACCCCTGGTGTGGACACTGAGGAAGGACACAGACGGGGGAGGGCTCCTCACCAGGATCTGCAGGGACAGGACATGAACTGCTTTTCATGAGCAGAAGAGGGGGCACATCTGCATATCTTTCCCTCTGTGCACACATGTGAACTGCCCAGTGGGGCTTATCCCACCTCTGCCTTGGATTCCAGGGAGGATGGGTGGAAAATTTTCCTGAGACTGGATGCTCAGGGGTCACACTGTCGATCACCCCTCCTTTTCCCTAATGTAGTCACTGTCTGGTACCTTCATGGTATGGACCTTTATCACCAATGAAATCCAGTAAGGACATTATGTGTGAGCTTCTCTAGAGGAAATGGACACCCAACAGAAATCTGTACATTGGTTGGGGTTGTAAATCAGTGTCCTCTTCATGAAGTCAGAGTTTGATTAGAATGAAAGGAGTGCAGGTCTGTACATGGTCAGGGCTAGAGCACGTGATTCCAAATGTCATGAGCTCAGGTTGTCATTTGTTTCACGACAGCACAGGGTCAGTCACCCTGAGGCCACTCTCTGCACTGCCCCCCGTGCTGTGTGGGAAGTGGGTGAAAAAGGGTCACCATGCCTGGGAGAAGGATCCGGGGCATCTGGGTGACAAACATGTGACCTGCACTTTGTGCTGCTGCTCCTTGTGTCTCCTCCTGCAGGGACAGGTGGTCCCAGGGATGAAGGACCACCTTATCCCCTGGGAACAGTCCAACCGGAATGACCCCCACATTTGGCAGATCACTGTTGAGACCTGTGTTGGAGGCCTGATAAAGGGAACATTCATGTGCCCAGCATCTCTTTGAGTCCAAACACTGAGACATGTGTTGTAAGAATAAGAAATTACAGACCTATGTGTCTGATGGAGACAGATGCAGACGTCCTGCAGAAATGTTGGCAAACAAAGTGCAATTACATAGAAAGTAACAAAGTACAATTGTGTTTATTCAGACAATGAGATAACCACCAAGTTTCAAAATTCAATCAATCCAATTTTCCTCAAGAAGAGAAAATTCTTATAATCATTACTAAAAAGGAAGGCTTTCTTGATGAAATAAAGACTATTGTGCAAATAAAGCACATTTCATTTAATGGTAAATGATTAAAGCATCCCAGAGAGACAGCGAATGAGACAAGAATGCCCCAGCATGCCTTCCTTTCAATGTTTTCAATGACACAAGGGGAAATAAATAAAACGTATTATTGGAGTAAATAAAACTAATTATTCAGAGATGACATGAGTGTTCTTGCCACAAAATAACAAAATGTAGAATATGTAAGAATTAGTAAGGTGTTTTGGAAAACTAACTGGGTATTAGTATAAAATTATAAAAAAGGAAATAGTTGTATTTCTATGTATTAGGAAGAAAAATGTAATTTAAAAGGAAGCATTGCAAAATGCATTCTTAAATTTCTCACCTGGAAACTTCTGGCTGTTTACATTCGTGCAATCTCAAGTGTCTTCAAAATCTGAGAAGCAGAAGGGCCTCCTATGGGTCCACTCACCCTCAGATGGTGCTGCATTAAGACCAGTAGGTGGACACCATCAGCATCTCCTTTATGCCTCACATTCCTTCATAACCATTTAAAGCCTTCAGCCACGCTGGAAGAGTTCCTGGAAACTTCCCTCTTCCTTTCCCCATTTGCTGTGAATCACTGCACATTCTCACCATCTCTGATCCCACGGGAGAAGCTGAGACAAGTCCTCCACAGCTTTTCAGTCAGTTGTCTGATGGTGCAGCAGTGAGGCAGGTGCCCCTGTCACAGCGCACAGGACGAGCTGGGTCAGGGGCACACTGAGTGATGGGCGTCCTGGCCAGCACAGAGCCAATCCAGGAGGGCTACATACACAGCACACCAGCTGCTTCATCTGGGAGTTGCACTTGGGGTTTAGCGAAGGGGAAGGACCGTTCCCCTGATCAGGGTAAACAAGCTTTAGAGAAGCTTCTATCCAACACACCAGCATCGCTGCCCCATCAGGAAAAACCTGTGTATGTCTGGATCATCGACAGCCATCTCTGATGGCTCCATAGTGAGCCTCGGTCCTGCATCAACCCCAACACGCTCCTCCATTCTGAGCACTCAAAATTAGGAGACTCCTCTCATGTTCATCAGTCACAATCCACTTAATTAAAGGTTCTTCAGTGAGCTGATGACATACACATTCAGAAGGAGACCACAGTTTCTTGTGTCCCCAACACCTGGAGTTCCTTTTCCCTGACACTGCCCTACCTGGCCATCCCCCTTCTCCTGTCCTTGCCCCTTCATGGGAGCCCTGTCCAGTTCATACTCTATTTCCAGTAAATATGGGGAGAGAAAACATTCATAATAAGTTTTAAAATATTGAAATCATACATGCAGATGTGCCCCCCCTTCTGCTACAGCCCTCTTTAATTTCTCCTGAAAACTTCAATCCAGCATCTTGTCTGAGATTTGGGGGTGAAAACCCATCCCGGGATGGCACACCAGAGGGGGGCTGCAAGAGGCACAAACGTATCTGGGACTTGCTCCAGTGTGACCCCTCCTCCTTCCCTTCCACCCTCTGATTGTGTTGTGTCAATGTGACTTTCCCTGGTAACACACGTGAGCAGAAGGGGCCGAGAACCCATGTGGAGCCAGACTCCACTCCCTGACTCTGCACTTCTGACCAACACTATGGGGAAGTGGTCGGGTTAATGCTGGAGCCAGAGTGAGAGTCCTGGGAGGCAGACCCAGCACTCACCTCAGCCTGAAGCTAGGCCCTGCTGACCCCAGCCGAGAGCAGCAGAGCCAGGACAACTGCCGACCCAGGTGCATGTGATGCAGGCTGGTGTGTGAGATGAGGCTTGAGGTCTCCTTCCTTTAGCAGCATCATCACAGTGAGAACTGACTTACACAGAGGCTTCATGAAGTGACCATTTGTTGGAAACTATTTAAACCACTGTTGAAGTAAGATGCAATGAATCATTACCTCTGCAAGGGAATGCTATATTTACTTTAGTGATGGGGAAATTGAGATTAGGCGAATGAAAGAATTTTCACTATTTCAATAAATATAATACGTAAAGTGTAGTATACAGTTCATTTTCTATTAACAGTGGTCATGTGATGGAAAGTTGCTGTGAACACTGACTCAGTGAATATTGAACCATTGCTCCTGGTTGAATTTCAGGGTGAGGTTCTTGCTAGCCCGTGGTCACACATTTTCATCACACTAGCCCGTGGTCGCACATTTTCATCACACTAGCCCGTGGTCGCACATTTTCATCACACTAGCCCGTGGTCACACATTTTCATCACACTAGCCCGTGGTCGCACATTTTCATCACACAACATGCCATTTGCACTGAATTTGCTCATTTGCCCACATCCATGTAGAACAAGCCAGTCTCCTCAGAGGTTCAGGATGTGCTCTTCCACACCATCCTTTTCTTGTTCCACACTTAGCAGGTACTTTAAAAACTCTTCCACAGCCTCCTGATCTGCAGAACCTGCCTCAGCTGCCAGTTTGACACTTTTCGCACTATTTCACCTTTTGAAACGTGTGAACCAGCTAGCACTAGCCAAGAAGGGGTTAATATTTTCCTGACCTAGGGTGACAAGGCTGCACATTTCTTCAGCTTTCATCTCACACAGTGCTGTCCACTACACTTCTGTGTGGTCATCACCTCATGATCCCCAAATGCGGCTCCCTTTCCATCTCTTCCATTGCTTCATCATGGAACTTAGACGTTAACTTAAGACTTTCCAGGGCTGCCTCACAGACACTTCAGTGGGTTTTCTCTTCCTTTTATGGGGATGTGATTTCTATTTGGTACATTAGCCCTGAGCTCATGGCCAAGGGCAGCACAACTCATGTCTGAATGAAGCACTTCTGTCATATACACTTTCTCCTTAAGGCACTTCACAGCCACTTGTGCTTAGGAACACCAGCTGGCAACTCAGCACATGATGGAGCTGAAACAAGAAGGCAGAGATCGCCCTGCATGGCCTCAGCTGGGGATGTGTGTGTGTTGAGTGATGCAAAATACTGGTCACACTGTAAATATCCATGAATGGCCACAAAAACAGGGTAAGTTTTCATTTAGGGATGAAAATAAATTGTATCCAGTAGGTGAATTTACAAATATGGGATCCATGAATAAAGAGGGTCATTCTATATTCAATATGGGGCTCTCTGGCATTAGAAGTTGACAACAGTGCATAATGCACAGTTGTCAACCTATTTGTGCAGTGCCAACATAAAGCTGGAGGGTGTGGCTCCTCTTTCCATGTGCACAAAAACAGGAAAGGAGAATAATTTACACCTGGTTGAAAATCGCCTGGACCATCTCAGGACCATCAACAGCTTTGAGAAATTCAGACTCAACTTGAAAATTAAGGTGAGCCTTGGTGTTGTATGTAACTCCTTCAGGAAGAAGAAAAGGGGGAGGAAACGTAATTGCTAGGTAAAAATGATATCATTTTCTGAAAGCAACATAAAACACACTATTGATAAAAACAGGATACAGACGAGTCTCTGGTGGAGTTACTGGGCAGGAAGAAGAAACCGCAGATTCTACCTAGTAACCCCTCCCAGCCTCCCTGTGCACCTGCTCCTGGGCTCAGCCCTGTGCTAAGTGGGTCCTGTGTACCCCCTGGTGGCCCTGAGCACCCCCTGCACCTGACCCCTCCTGTCTCCCTGCAGGGAGGTTTGTGTCTGGGCTCACACTGACTTCCCATCACTGTGTCTCTTGCACAGTAATACACGGCTGTGTCCTCTGTGGTCACAGATCTCAGCTGCAGGGAGTACTGGTTCTTGGACGTGTCTATGGAGATGGTGACTCGACTTTTGAGGGAAGGGTTGTAGTAGGTGCTCCCACCACTATAGATAGCCCCTATCCACTCCAGCCCCTTCCCTGGAGGCTGTCGGATCCAACCCCAGTAGTAACCACTACTGATGGAGTAACCAGAGACAGCACAGGTGAGGGAGAGGGTCTGCGAGGGCTTCACCAGGCCGGGTCCCGACTCCTGCAGCTGCACCTGGGACAGGACACCTGGGGACAGAGAGAAAGAGTGAGTCGTGTGCTCAGGTGCAGTGTCCCCATATCTTCATGTCTGAGTCCCTGAGTCACTCACATCTGGGAGCTGCCACCAGAAAGAGGAAGAACCACAGGGGATTCATGTTCTTGCAGGTGAGATCCATGACTCCAGAAAATATTTTCAAGGGTGAGGAGGGACCTGAATTTAAGTGACTGTGTGCTTTGTTTTCATCTGATGACCTAAGTGGAGATTTGCATGAGGGAGGTGCCTTTCTATCAAAAGGAGGAAGAAACTAGGAGAGGTCCTTGTCCCTGGGGCTCCCCTGGGGGAGGATGCTGACTCTGCCCTCAGAGAGCTCGGTCCTCTCCTGGGCTCCCCTCACCACGCCTGGGCCTCTTCTTCCAGGATGGGAATGTGCTGAAGGAGATGGTCGGGAAAGTGGATGTGGTCAAGGATGACCAGCAGCTTTGGGAAAAGAGTCAATGTGCCTCTACTCCCATGGAGATGTGTGTATCTTCATTTATCAAATACCCACCTCACATGCAGGGTCGTCTAAATTGTCAGACATCCATTCTAATTCTCTTCCCCTGTGCGTTATCTCATGTTTATTTATTGGATATTCACGATACAGGGACACTACATGTAATTATCACACTGACGTGAGATGAAGCTGGGTACAAACCAATGTTCATCATAATTCATAGCAGCTTTATTGGCTCACATAACTGGGGTGAACATTTCTTCACCTGAAACAGCTTCACTCCTAAGCATACTCAAGGGTGGCTATGGAGGTGGATTTATTCACAACACTAACCATGCAGATTATTTGGGGACAATGTAGACATTTCTGATGAGATGGTTATCTTTCCCAGCACAGTTGACATGTCCAAGAGGGACCTAATCCTGCTTTATCCTGTGCACAACTGAGTGTCTGCAAGAACACCGTGAGCCTCAGAACTCTGTTCTTGTGGGGTGCACACACAGGAATCCCCCGCCCTTCTCAGGACCACACACAGATGGCTAGTGGAAGCTTCTCAGCACTCTGGACAGCACCTGTTCTTAGTGGACAGACTCACACATTCTAGAAGTATCTATTTCTTGCTCTGTCTCACTGTGAGTGAATTTTGATTCAGTGAACATGGTTTCCACCACATTGGGTGAGAGAACACACATGATTCTTGGAAATTCACCTTCCCAGTGACTGGCAGGCAGAGGGGTGAGCTCCTCATCGTCAGAGGGAGGCTCCCTCCTCAGGAAGCAGGTTCCCTTGAAACCCCCACCTGAGTGCTGCTTTCCTGCATCCCTGTGTCACTGAATCCTGGGACTGTCCTGAGATCATGTGAGTAAGTCGTGGTGGAGAGCAGAGCACATCTCCATCTCCTCACTGGTGACACAGAGGAGGTGGCCTCACCCCTCTGCATTACAGTCTGCAAGGATAGAATTGGGGATCACAATAGTAACTTTACTGTGAACTTTACAGTGGGGGCCAGTGGTGTTCAATGTTGCCGTCAATGTTATCGGAGGTAATACCTCTCCTGGGAACCAGAAAGGACCCATGTGAGCCCTCATCTCTGACTGACACCTTTGCACATGTAATACTTGCTCCACTCCTGCCCTGAGATGTCACACCTCTGTGTCTGGGCAGGTCACCTCTCCCTCAGCCCAGCAACCTCACCTGAACACTGATTTAGAGCCAGTTGTCTCTGGAAAGCCCTTTCCTAGATACAATTTCATTAAGAGAGCCCTGAATGCACCATATCACTTCTGTATTTTCAATGATAGAAGGAGAGTAAAACAAATAACCACTAATTTGCCTGCCTGAATGTAGATAATAGGAGAGTCAACCAAAGTAGGATGAGCCAGAATAACAGGACACATCTGGATCCTCTGGTTAAATTCTTCAATAGTGAGCTGATACGCTGTGGGACAGTGGAGAGGAAGAGACGGCATCCAACATCCAGAACCAGGGGGCCCAGGACTCACCAGGTGTGTCTGGGCCTGAGGTTAACAGATGCACAGGGATCTGTCAGAGAATTTGCTAGAGAGAGTTCTCCAATCCGTGAATCCCAAATCTGACACCAACCAAATATTCCCAGATGATCCCTCTACTAGCATTTCCTAGGAACAAAGGGGCTCTATCCTCACTGGAAAACTAGTGTGCCCGTGAGAGCATTCTCCTTTGTCTCAGATTCCTCACTTTTTGTTACGAGGAGTCAGGACAATCATCATCCCTGCATCTCCTCAGACCAGCACAGTTGTCCTCTCCCTCAGGGTTTGTGACACACTCAGGATGTGGGTTATGACACTGCGTCTCTCACAGAGTAATACACGGCTGTGTCCTCAGATCTAGGCTGCTCAGCTCCATGTAGGCTGTGCTCGTGGACTTGTCCACAGTCATGGTGACTCTGCCCTGGAACTTCTGTGCATGGCCTGTGCCACCACTGCTTGGGTAGATCCATCCCATCCACAGAAGTCCTTGTCCAGGGGCCTGTCGCACCCAGTGCATAAGGTAGTCAGTGACGGTGTATCCAGAAGCCGTGCAGGAGACCTTCACTGACGCCCCAGGCTTCCTCACCTCAGCCGCAGACTGCACCAGCTGCACCTGGGAGTGGACACCTGTGGAGAGGAGACAGGAGTGGATGAAATCCCCCTTCTCTGCTCCTGGTGCCCCCCTCAACCCATGGACAGGAAAGCCCATTATCTATCACTGCTGCCACCTTAAGAGGATTCTCCAGCTCCAGTCCGTGGTGAGGGGCTGTGCTCTCGGGGCTTCTGTAGGGGAGGGGGTGGTTGTTGGGTGACGATCTCAGGACACAGACTTGCCCATATTTACATCAATCGACCTCAGATCATCTGCATACTCATGAGGCAGACGACTTCATCGCTGAGTACTTGGCCTGACATGACACTGAGCAGACAGATGATGCCGTGGCCATCTTCAGCAGGATGAGAGGGTCCTACTCTTAACCCCTGTTGTAGGATGTGTGTCTCCTGACACATCCAGAACTCTGTGCAGACAGAGGTCTGCCCACTATGGACCAGGAGGAGCACAGGAGTTGCTCCTCATTGTGAACCCACCTGAGCCTGTTCTGACCTTTGATATCTGAATGTTGTATCCTTGGGATCTGAGTATCTGCCAAAATTTTGGAAACCTTGAATTAATAGCACCAACATTGTCATTCAGATTGTCACTATTAAGATATCTAGAAGTCCTAGAAACTTCCTTTTTAATGTGGTTGCCATTGCCTTATTGTTTGGTAAATTCTCTCAATAGGCTTAGATATTTACAGACACTTCAGCAAGTGTAGATTTTTTTTTGAAACGGCAAACCCATACCTGAGATGAACACCCTCTCCAGCCTGTTCTGCCTGTGTTTCTGAGGCTGGAGCCCTGTGCTGGGTGTGTCCTGAGCAGCCCCTGCAGTCCAGGCCCTGCCTTGGTTATTGTCTGGGCTCACAGGGCGTTAATCTCTCAGTGTCTCTTGTCCAGTATTAAATGGATGTGCACTGGCTTCAGAATGCTGCTGCTAGTGACACTGTGGACACCACCAGGAGAGTGAGCCTGGGACTAGGGCTGAGGACAGACATGGACAGAGTCACTCCCTGACCGCTCTCAGGCCTGCAGCTGGGGGTTCCCAGGAGAAACTATACTTGTGAGAGGAGAGACTCCTGGGCAGTTGGAGGGGGAGGAGGCAGCACTGTTGTCAGCTGACTCAGCTGAGGCTGCTCTGCAGGGTCACCTGGTGGGCAGGGCGGCAGTCAGCAGGTGATCACGGTCAGTTCCATGAGGGATGTCCTGGCCTCTGCAGGACAATTTCTCACCAGGGCAGACGTGGGTTCTGTCAATCCTCAGGGCTCTATCCTGCTGGTCATCATCCTTTCCTGAGATCCTGCCCTCTGGCCTCAGGCCCTGCAGCCCACATGGAGACAGACTCACTGCTCAGTCACCCCGTGGAGAGGAGGGCGCTGGGTGTGCCCTTGGAGGGTTTGGTGCTCTCTCTGGGGTCCCCCTTCACCAAGACCAGGGTCTTCTTCTTCCCTTGCAGAAATGTGCTGCAGGAGCTGGTCAGGGAGTGCGATGTGGGCAGGAGAGGGGGCTGCTTTGAGAATAGCCCCATACTCCCTCTACTCACAGGGATGTGCGTACTTGTATCAAATACCCCCCACAAGTCCAGGGCTCCAGATTGTCAGGTAACCATTCCAGTCCATTCCCTTTCCATCATCTCATGTCTAAAGTATTAGAAATTCAAAAGTTTGAGGACAGAGGCTAATTGTATAAATGGCATTGAGTTCAGACAAAGCTGGGTCCACGCCACTGCTTATGGTGATTCAGAACAGCCTCACTGGCTCACTTAACTAGAGTGAACACTTCTTCACTGAAACAACTTCATGGCCAGGTATGCTCAATGCTGCCATGGACTTGGATTTACTCATGTCAACCTGTCATGCAGTCTATTTTGGGGACAAGGTAGACATTTCTGCTGGAAGGTAATCATTCATAACATTGTGGAAATGTCTGGCAGTCTCTAATCTTGCTGGTGTCAGTCCACAGCTGAGTGTCTGCAAGAATAGTCTGGACTCGGAAATCTCTCCTTGAGGGAGAACATTGAGAAATGCAAACTCCACTCAGGACCTCAAACACAGAATGTTATTGGGAGCTACTCAACTCATAGATATGCTGGGACAGATCAGCAATATGTGGGGTCACTGTGTGACTGTGAAGATGTGACCTAACACCTTGTATTTCTGTCTGAAATGATATAGATTGGAGATTGCAGTGACAACTTCAAATGTAAACTGTGTAATGGGGTCGCAGCGCTGTCAGGTGATGTCACCACTGCAAACAGTGTCACCTCCCTGGCAGCTGGAAAGGACCTGTGTGAGCCTCATCTCTAATGGACACATCTGCACACGGCACACCCTCTGCTTTCACCCTGACAAGTCACACCTGTGCCACTTGTGCAGGTCCCCCAGCCTCAACACAGTGTCCTCAGCACTGCTTTTACTGACTTAGACCCACTTGTCTCTGAGGACCCTCACATCTCATTTCACGTGGAGCCTTGAACAGCAGCCTGACTCCCAGCTGTTCCATATGATTAGTTGACTGAATTACATAATAAATTATCTGCCTGCCTGAAAGCACGTAATAGGAGAGTCATCAGAAGGTGGAAGGGCTGAATTAACAGGACACATCTGGACCCTCTGGTTAGGACCTGGGAGAGTGGGCTGACCTGTTCTGGCACAGCAGAGGGAAGGAGACAGCACACAACACCCAGAACCAGGTGAGTCTGTTTCTCACCAGGTGTTCTCTGGGCCCTTGATTGAAGAGACAGATGTGAAGGGTCCACCCTGGCTTTCATGGGGTGTGAGGACCTGGATGGAAACTGATATACATTACTGCTAGCAGAAAATAAAAAATAATAGGTTTGCATAGGTTTATGTGAGTGTGGGAGACTTGTGTTGACACAAATAATCAATAACCAATCTGTAGATAAGAAGACATTTAATGAGCTAATGCGAGGACTAGTCTGGAAGTGCTCCTTTCTGCAGGGAAGGAAGCACTCTGGGGAAGTGTGGTTTACAGTGTGGTTACATACCGTCTCTGAACAAAGAACATGCCTCATGTATGAGAGGGATACAATATTTTGTCCAAAGTCGCAGGGTCATGTTTTCTTGCAGTTTAGCAGATACACAGCAGGTCAACTTGAACATGGTTCTCTGGGATGAAAAGCTTATCTTCAAAGAAGTACTGGTATTGGCATCAGAGAAAGGGAGACGTTCTTCCCTATCTTGAAAGAGTGCATTCTCTGCTTTGGGAAAATGTTTGAAGCAGATGTACAATGCATGTTTGGTGGGCTATACGCCAGGCTGCTCTGGGAAAACAAATTTTAGCCTTAATCCTGTTTAAACCAGAATAGCTTCCACATATACCTCAACTGTGAAAACTTTTTATTATTCTTATTTTCATCAGGTGCTAGGAGGTGCTCATCCCCAGGAAGAAAGAAATAGGTATGTGGGGCCAAAAGGAGTTTGTGACATTTGTGGATACTATTAACGGCAACTGTGGCTGGAAACTGGCTAATTCCCTCAGCAAGAGCTCAGAGGATAAACTCAGAATAGAGGGTGAACTTAGGGCAAGTGGATTTGAGGAGAGTGGAGAGTCTGTGCCGCAGTCACTGTGGAAGCAGGAGCCCGATCTACACAGAGAGACAGAGCAGTGCTCCGGGGTTACACTGAGTTCAGTTGAGTTTGCTCTGAGGAATATAGAGGAGTTATACTGCACTACGTTTTTGTTTGTTTTCATGCTCTAGACTCTCTTGGAAGATCAGTTTCAAACATGGGCGTATAGAAGAAGCTCAATTTTGACTAGGAAATTTTCAATGAAGATGTAAATAAAGATTTTGGAGTAATTAATTTTAGGTTATGGGAATTTTGCTTTTGAAAACCTTGATTGAAATCACTCATAAATTCAGCAATCATTGCAAAATAGCTCTCTAAGGTGTCACAAATACCACACTGGCATTACCTTCTGCAATCACCTGGAAGGGCTGAAAAAAATAGCATTCCTAAATTAAAATGATCAGAGCCTTCAGACATTCTTTAACTCCTTGTCCAGTGGAATTCCCACCAGCACTATGGCATTTGGTCCCTCAAGATCACATCAGTTATCTCCCTATGACATAGTGAGGACGATGCATTCTAGATATCTCCCCCAATACTAGCCTCCGCCCTCTTGCCTTCAGACATGGCAAATATTGAAAAGGATTCATGTATCACAACCCCTCCTATCACCAACAGATTAAGGCTGCCTTTCCACCACATCTGTGTAACAGTCTCCTATGATATTCAAACTGTTAATTCTATGTATTGAAGAAACACAGAGAAAAACAGCCCTTGAACATCACCGAAGAACTCTAATCAGGTACATTTAACAATGAAGGCAGCAGTGAAAATCAGAGAGTCAGTGTTTGGGTTCATGTTTCACAAATGTCTGTCCCAGCTACTATAACACAGTGCCATAGACTGGGTGCTTTACGAACAGCTGAAATGTATTTCTCAGTTTGAAGCTGGAAGTCCAAGATCAAGGTGCCAGTAGATTTGGTGTCTGGTGAGGGCCCTCTTCATAGGCAACTGTCTTTTCCCTGTAACCTCACCTGGCACAAAGGGCCAAGAGAGCTTTCTCAGTCCTCTTCTATAAGGTCACTAATCCCATTCATGAGGCCTCCACCTTCTTGACCCAGCACTTCCCAAAGGCCACACCTCCTGATACCGTCACATTGGGCATCTAGTTTCAAAACACGAAATTTGGGGAAATAAAAACATTTAGCCCATAGCAGTAACTAAATAGTCAGTTCATAATTCCACACTTGGAAGGCTGCTCCAACAGAACACCTCACAGTGAGGATTCTCACAGCTCCCGGGGAAGCTTCTGATCCTTGGAAGGAGAAAGGTGACCTGAGACCTTCAGAACAAGCTGAAGACCTTGGGTGGTGGACATCTTCTATCCAAGTCATTGGACTGAGACCTCTAGTAATTCTATTATTGTTTTGTTATTAGTATTGCTTGCTTACATATCAGCATTCTTCTCATTTTCTATAGATTTGAATTGTTATCTATCTATAATGGGTATTTACCTCTTTTTTCCACTCATATTTTATAGTTGTTAAGTGGAATAAGTAGTCACACTCTATTTTTTGATGTTTGACTGCTGACACCTTAAGGCACATTCGGTCCTCTTCTCCTTCTGCCCACACATGGGAAATCTGATGAGAAAGCGTGGGTTCTCCCTCCTTTGATTCTCACGGGAGATTCAAAACACAAAAGTCCCTCCTGTGAGCAGGACCCTTCCCCCCTCCCCCACCATGAACCACAACAAAAACAACGAGCAAGTTTCCTTCCTGGGCTCTATCAAACCATTTCTGTGCTTGAGAGACCTGCCCTCTCTCAACAGACACCTCAATAATGGAGGTGATGAAACTATTTGTATTCTCTATGTATGTTTGTGACAATACCAGCCTGGACAGCCATGCCAAGTTTTGGTGGGGATCCATCTGCCTTTTCATGGTGTCAACTGCTGTTGGTGCCATGAGCATGGTGCCAGGTCAGTAACCACCACTGTGGTTCTTTCTTCTCTTACTTTGGATTTATAATGCCTGTGTTTCCTGATGTCCAGCCTGATCTTTATGCTTCTGCTTGCTGGCTAGTTGTACACTGAGCTGTGCTGTGCTTCATTGTTGAGTCATCAGAGTCTCATTTATAGATTTACCTGGCTGATATGAGAAGCTTTGATAATGGGCATTTATGGGCAGGAGTAATCAGCTGTGACTCTCTGCTTTTTGTGCATGTGAGTATTGTTTTCTCCTATTATAACAAATGTTTCTAATTTAAAGACTGAAGAGGTAAACATAGAATCATGAGGCCAGAGACGTTCCCAGGGAAAAATGCTGTGTAGAGAGGAAGCCCCACACCCTGACAAGAAACCAGCCATTAACTTTCACCTGCTCCTGCTCCTGTGAAGACAGAATTGGTGGGTCCCGAGCGCCCCCTGGTGTCCAGAGCGACCCCTGCAGCCCAGCTCTTTCTGTCTCCCTGCAGGAGGTTTGTGTCTGGGCTCACACTGACTTCCCCTCACTGTGTCTCCCACAGTAATACACGGCTGTGTCATCACCTGTCAGGCTGTTCAGAGTTAAATAAACTTGGCTCTTGGAGGTGTCCCTGGTGATGCTGAGCCGGGACTTCAGAGTTGGGTTGTAGTTTGTGCTTCCACCACTAGCTATAACACCGACCCACTCCAGCCCTTTTGCCGGAGCCTGGCGGATCCAGCTTACACTATAGCTGGTTAAGGAGAATCCAGAGACAGTGCAGGTGAGGGAGAGGGTCTGCGAGGGCTTCACCAGGCCAGGCCCCGACTCCTGCAGCTGCACCTGGGACAGGACACCTGTGGACAGAGAGAAAGAGTGAGTTGTGTGCTCAGGTGCAGTGTCCCCATATCTTCATGTGTGAGTCCCTGAGTCACTCACATCTGGGAGCTGCCACCAGAAAGAGGAAGAACCACAGGTGATTCATATTCTTGCAGGCGAGATCCATGACTCCAGAAAATATTTTCAAGGGTGAGGAGGAACGTGAATTTAAGTGACTGTGTGCTTTGTTTTCATCTGATGACCTAAGTGGATATTTGCATGAGGGAGGTGTCTTTCTATCAAAAGGAGGAAGAAACTAGGAGAGGTCCTTGTCTCTGGGGCTCCCCTGGGGGAGGATGCTGACTCTGCCCTCAGAGAACTCAGTCCTCTCCTGGGCTCCCCTCACCACAGCCAGGGGCCTATTCTTCCAGGACAGGGAGTGTGCTGAAGGAGCTGGTCAGTAAACCAGACGTGGTCAAGGATGAACGGCAGCTTTGGGAATAAAGTCAATGTGCCTCTACTCCCATGGAGATGTGTGTATCTTCATTTATCAAATACCCACCTCACATCCAGTGTCATCTAAATTGTCACACATCTGTTCCAGTCCACTTCCCCTCTGCATTATCTTGTGTATATTTATTGGATATTCACAATTTGGGGACAACAGCTAAAAGTAATAATCACATTGAATTCAGACAAAGCTGGGTATAATCCAATGGTTACCATAATTCACAAGAGCTTTATTGGATCACTTAACTGGGGTGAACATTTCTTCCCCTGAAACAGCTTCACTCCTAAGTATACTCAAGTTTGCTATGGAGGTGGATTTATTCATAACACTAACCATGCAATCTATTTGGGGACAGGTTTGATGTTTCTGTTTAAATGGTCATCTTTCCTAGCACAGTTGACATGGCCAGTAGGGCCCTAATCCTGCTTTTATTCCTGTGCACAACTGAGTGTCTGCAAGAACACCATGAGCCGCAGGACTCTGTCCTTGGGGGTGGACATTGAGACTACAAACATACAGCTAGTGGAATTCAACACTCTGTATGTTGGACTTGTACCTGGTCTTACTGGACAGACTCACACATTCTAGAAGTATCTATTTCTTGCTCTGTGTCACTGCCAATGAATGTTGAGTTCAGTGAACATGGTTTCCACCACACTGGGTGAGAGAACACGCATGATTCTTGGAAATTCATCTTCCCAGTGACTGGCAGGCAGAGGGGTGAGCTCCTCATGGTCAGAGGGAGGCTCCCTCCTCAGGAAGCAGGTTCCCTTGAAACCCCCACCTGAGTGCTGCTTTCCTGCATCCCTGTGTCACTGAATCCTGGGACTGTCCTGAGATCATGTGAGTAAGTCGTGGTGGAGAGCAGAGCACATCTCCGACCCCTCACTGTGACACAGAGGAGGTGGCCTCTCCCCTCTGCATGTCAGTCTGAAAGGATAGAATTGGGGATCACAATAGCAACTTTACTGTGAACTTTACAGTGGGGGCCAGTGGTGTTCAATGTTGCCGTCAATGTTATCCGACTTACTACCTCTCCTGGGAACCAGAAAGGACACGTGTGAGCCCTCATGTCTGACTGACATCTCTGTGCATGTAACACTTGCTCCACTCCTGCCCTGAGACATCACACCTGTGGGTCTGGGGCAGGTCACCTCTCCTCAGCCCAGTGACCTCACTTGTACACTGATTGAGAACCAGTTGTCTCTGGAAAGCCCTTTCCTTGATGTCACTTCATGAACAGAGCCCTGAATGACCCATATCACTTCTGTATTTTCATTGATAGCGGAGAATAAATCAAATAATTATGAATCTGCCTGCCTGAATGTAGATGACAGGAGAGTCAACCAAATGAGCCTGAGTAACAGGACACGTCTGGATCCTCTGGTTAATATCTGGAAAAGTGAGCTGATATGCTTTGGGACAGTGGAGAGGAAGAGACAGCATCTAACATCCAGAACCAGGTGAGTCCTGACTCACCAGGTGTGTCTGGGCCTGAGTTTGAACAGATGCAGAAGGATCTGTCCCGGCCTTGATGGGCTGGTGATCCTGGAGGGAACTGATGCAAATTCATGTTCACATAGAGGGATGTATAATAGGTGTATTTTTGTTTCACTGGATGGGAATGAGTTGATAGGGTCTACTCACCCCAGAAAAGAAAAAAACAGTGTTAGATCACCAACTTTAAAAAGGTATTTTGGCATTTGTGGAGATAATTAAAGGGAATTATGTCTGGAGACTAGATCATGTTATAATGCTGAAGGAAGTATCTATTAGAGATGACCAATATGTGGTGGAAAATACAAGTGGTGAGATATAAGTGAGAAGCCTTTGAAGCTTCCCAGTGATGATCACTCCAGGAGCATCCAACCATTGTGATGAGAAGGAGAAGGAAAAGATGGTGGTGGCTTCTTGCTGAGGTGATAGACAAGGTCCATCTTGTCTATCTGATGGCTTCTGTATTTCCCCCTTTAAAGAGTTGAGGGCATTAGCTGAGAATGGAGTGTGGATGTAAGGAAAGTTGGGGCAATACATATGAGCACAATTTATGGCCTTGGTTGGAATCATCAAGGAAAAAGAAGCATGAGTTTGTATGGAGAAATGGCAGTATTTCTGGGTGACATTAGTTCATTTGATGTTGGTGTTACTGGATATACAGAATTCACTGTCCTCACTTTTCATCCTGTGGCTCCACGTGGAAGTCTGTTTTCAAACATCAGGGATGTAGATGAAACTCATTCACTATGTAACAAAGTGGTGCAGAAAGCTTAGGAGGCGTAAGTTGAGGTTGTGGCAATGTGTCATTGAAAATGTAATTGTTCACGTCCACTATGGAATAACAGAAATAACAAAAAACTGATATGAAAAGCATTGCTTTTGATTTCTGCCATTGCATAAAAACAAGGAATATTCCATGTAACTATGATTCACAGATCCAGATCCATCTCAGGTAAATTTAGGATTAGAAAATAGTCAAATGGATGAAATCTCACTCATCCCATCATGGAACAATGTCTCTGTGGACAAGCAAGTTCTAGTCAGTGAGGCAGAAGATGGTGTCTCAGTGTCTCACAGGGTGAACATCTGGGATGTTCAGTGAAGAGAGCCCTGTCCTCGATCTGTCCCTCCATTCTAATATTTACAGCTCCTTCAAGTTGTGCTCAGAGACCCTTCTGCCTACCAGGCACCCTCCCTGTGTCCATCAGCTGTCCACCACCTTCAGGTCACTTCCTTTCATTCTCTGAGGATTTACCAATGGTTTGCCACCCTCTTGTCAAAAATCCTCATTATAATTTGCAATGAGTAAAGGAACAGCACACATGAAACCTCACAAACATCATTACCTTGATTTCATTCCCTTCATGTTATTAACCTCTATCCCATCTCGGCACTCAACCCCACAGTCCTACCTTAGAACTTGTCATTTTTGTTAATTGAACTAAATCTTCTCTCCCTCTACCTATCTCTTTATCTATCTATCCATCTATCTGTCTATCAACTCTCTACCCATCATCTATAATCAATATATCTATCTTTCTATCTACCTATCCATCTATCATCATCTACCTATCCATCATCTATCAATTATCTATCTATCTATCTATCATCTATCTTCCTACCTACCTATCTACTATACATAGTCATTGAAAAACTAACTAAGAAGCAACAGAATGCATAGTGTTGAGACAGAAATATTCCTAACATAATTTTATGAATATTTTTATCCTCAAGGTCATCCAGTTATTCATAAGTAATTTAGACCAAGGATGTTAAGGAGTCCAACTCTGAAGCAAATCACAAGGATCCACAGGGTAGAAAGCTGAGGTTCTCCCCCTGATGCATCAGCAAGGGCATCACCCCATTGTTCACACAGGAACCACTGTGTCCAAATCTCACTGGCCATGGAGTGAAGTGGGGTTCCTTGTCCTGCTGTCAGCCACCCCAGGGAAAAAGTCCCAGGACCCAGGGCTGAGGAGGAAGCTGGGACATATCCAGGGTTCCCATCTCTCCTGTGTCTTCTCTACAGGTGAACCCTCCCACTCCAGCTGCTGCAGTCTGGGCTTAGGTGAAGAAGCTGGGGAAGTCAGTGAAAGTCTCCTGTAAGGAGATCCTGAGTCAAAGAAAGGCTGTACCACATGGTCCCTGTCATCCCCTCAGACTAGCACTGCTGCTTGTCCCTCAGGCTTTCTACACTCAGGACGTGGGTTTTCACACTGTGTCTCAGACAGTAATATGTGGTTGTCGTGACCTCAGACCTCAGGCCGCTGATCTGTAGACAGGCTGTGCTGACAGATTGTGCCATGGAGAAGCTAAATCATTCTGAGGAGCCCTGGGCACATGTGGGCTTCCAGTGTCCATGTTGATCTCCACCCACTGCAGGCCTTGGTTTGGTGCATGCCACACCCAGGTCATAGCAGAGCTGGTAAATGTGTATCCAGAAGCTTACGGTCTTGTGCTTTCTGTTGTGCTGAGCCATGTGGCATTGATGAGGCCTACAGTGCCTCTGCTGTAGACTTAGCTGATCTAAATTGGGTGTTTCAATAATTTATTAACATTTGGGAACAGGAGTCTTGATGAGTGACCTTTTCAGAGGGGCCAGTGTCATGTGGCTCTGCCCTGGTCTATCTGTATGTCTTAGAATGAACCATGTGTCTCATTTAAGGAGAAACTGTGATGGACACGAGACTCAGGTGAATAACTCTTAACATGTGGTCAATTAGTTGTCTCAGCAAGGTATTGATGCCCCTTCTATAGGGCCCTCAAGGGAGAGACTATGCCCTGCACAGGGGGTGGTCCCTTGAGTGGCTGCATGTGTGGAGGAAAAACAAACTCCATGTGAGGGGTCATTGCTAAGTGAAGGTTTGGGTTGCTGTGGTCCACTCCCCTAACGGCAGATGGCTCTCACTAAGACCCCATTAAATACCCTTAATACTGCTGCCAATGCCTGTGCCTCTGACACCAAAAAAATCCTGATCTTCAGGGTTAAGAAGAAAGGACACTTGGCTCTCCTGTGGGACACACAAGGTGTGGATAGAGAGAAACCCTCGAGTATACCTAGTAATAGAAAGAAGAATGGGAAGGAGGGTGAGAAGGAGATGCTGATGTTCCTACCACAAATAAGATCCCAAACTCAGTGTTAAGTGACAAGTCACCCACAGGAACCCTGTGGGACAGTTAGGAAGCTACTTCCGTAAGGAAGCAGTCCCTAATCCTAATGAGACTGGTTTGTGGGTTTCTGGAAGGGGAAACCTATTAATAAGAGTAAGGTAGAGAGCACAGTTCCCTGCCCCCGAGAACAACCAGGAACCATGGGGAAAATAGAGAAAGAAAGAAAAGAAACTTGGATACGTTGTTATGCCTACCTACCTCACACTCTGCCTTTTGTGCATTGGAGAATGTTTCTTCCTTTCAAAATGAGTCTTTTGAGATTCAGAGACATCTGTGGAGGGACAGAATCATTCATCTGGAAAAGTTCCCTGGGAAGCCTCTTAGATGGAGAGGAAGGCCCTGATCTTGATGAGAAACCAGTTGTAACCATCCATCTGCACCTGCTCCTGGGGCTAATTCCCTCTACTTAGTCGGTTCGATGCTGCCCCTGGTGGTCCTGAGTGCCCCCTGCAGTGCAGCCCCTCCTGTCCCCCTGCAGAGGTTTGTGTCTGGGCTGACACTCACTTCTCATCACTGTATCTCTCGCACAGTAATACACGGCCGTGTCCTCGGTTGTCAGGCTGTTCATTTGCAGATACAGCGTGTTCTTGGAGTTGTCTCTGGAGATGGTGAACTGGCGCTTCACAGAGTCAGCGTAGTATGTGCTACTACCATCATACTTAATGAATGAGACCCACTCCAGCCCCTTCCCTGGAGCCTGGCGGACCCAGTGCACCTAGTAGCTACTGAGTGTGAATCCAGAGGCTGCACAGGAGAGTCTCAGAGACCCCCCAGGCTGTACCAAGCCTCCCCAGGACTCCACCAGCTGCACCTCACACTGGACACCTGCAAACACAAAGGCGTCCTGGTCAGGAGACTGTCACATCCACTGATTCTCTCACTTTTATTCCCTTACATACTTATTATCTGTTGATCTCCATAAATTACTTTTAAAATAGTAACTAGGAAAACCCAGCTCAGCCCAAACTTCATGTTGAGTGGTCTGTTTTCAGTCCTGATCACCGAATGGGGACACCTGGGAATCCTGGGGCTCCACTTCCAGAGCTTCAGGGTCGGGGCTGGGCTGGTTTTCATCAGCTAAGTGTAGGCCCCGTTTGCATGTCCTCCTGCTATATAGCTAGTTCTGTGGTTGGATGTCTCAGTGCCCCAGAGAAGATGAGAGAGTACTGGGGTGGGGGGTTGTTGCCAGTGAGGGCATTTGAGAAAATATAAAATCTTACTAGAGACTGTGCTGAGATAAACGCTTACCACTTATTATCTTATTTTATTTTTATATTTGCATAAATCATGTAATGTAGGTGTCAATGTTGCTTCCACTGTACTGTAGAAAAGGTACACTCAGAAACATGCACAGATGTGTGATGTGGCCAAGAACACATATCTGTGAGCCCAGTTTCTAGGCCTGTGTTTCTCACCACTGGACACAACTGCTTCCCTAGACCAACTCCAGGGCAGAGTCGGGTATGCTTGGTGACGTTTAGAAAACTGTAAAGAGAAAACCTATGATTCTGCTGCATTCCAATGTTTACGTAATGAGTGAATAGTGAACTCGGGTTCATGAAGATGTATTGTCAGGAGTCTGTGACATTGCACATGGAATTACCCGTGTCTCTAACTCTTCTTCTCTATTGACATATGCATTTGCTTAAGTGTATCAATCGTATTGAGCTATAGCTGACATATAATAAACTGTAAATGATTGATGTTTGCATTTGATAGGTATGGACACATGTGTATACCTGTGCAGCCATCACCACAATCAAAATAATGAAGCTTGACATCAAAATGTTTCCATTCTTCCTCTACAATTGCTCTCTACCATTCCACTTCTCCTCCTACCATGCCCTCAGGCAACTCCTAAAGTGAAAGGACACTAAACAGCCACACAAAAATATGTGAAAGCAGAAACTCATGATAAAATTAAAAATATACACAAATATTGAATACTGAATGTTGTGATGATGATGGTCAAATTACTTCTAAATTCAGTATAAAACTTAAAAGACCATAGTATTAAGAATAATTATAATTTATTTTAATGGTTCACAATATACAATATATAAATTGTCCCATCAGTAACATAAAGAGTAGAAGGAGGAGTAAAAATTTGGAGATTTATTATGTGATTCAAGTCAAATAGTTATCATCTTCAAATACTGTAAACTGTAAGATGTTTTAGTTAAGCCTCATGATAACCACAAGGATATTCCTGACACTGACAGAAAAATAAAAGGAAAAATCCCTAGAAAATATTGAGGTAACACAAACCCAGATGGAAAGAGAGGAAAGGAGGAACACGAGAAAGAGAAGACAGATGGAGAACAGTTGATACAATGGCGATAGTCAGTCCTTCCCCAGCAACAATCACTGTCAATGTAAGTAGAGTCAACTCGTGGTCAAGAGACATAGCATGGCTAAATGAAGAAAGAAAAGAGGGGAAAAGTCCCAGTTATATGCTGTCTACAAGAGAGCCACATTAGATTTAAGGAAATGCATGAAGTAAATGTGATGGGCTGGAAAAATATATTCCATGCAAATGGTAAACAAAAGAGAGCATGAGTGGCTACACTTAGGCAAATTAGACTTTAATCATAAACTGCCACAACTGACAAGCAATATATATGCACACAACATCCGAGCACCTAAATATGTAAAACAAACTTTGAGAGAGTGGAAGGGAGAAACACATGGCAGTACGAAAGTAGTAGAGACTTCAACACTCCACATTCGACAAGAAAAAAAAGGTCTAGACAGAAAATTAATAAATAGACAAAAAACCCATAGACAAATAGAACAAACAGAAATATCCAAAACGTCCTACTCAACAGAAGCAGAACACACATTCTTCTCAAGTGAGCATGGAACATTCTCCAGGAGAGATCACATATTAGGTAACAGCACAAGTCTCAACAAATTTAATAAGTTTGACCTAATGCCAAATATCTATTCTGATCAGGACAAAATGACATGAGAAATCAATTAGGCAAAGAAAAGTGGTAAATTCACAAATATGTAGAAATTAAACAACATACTACTGAAAATTAAGTGATCAAAGAAGAAATTAAAATAAAAATTAAGAAATATCTTGAGACAAATAAAAACAAAAACTCAGCACACCAAATCTCATGTTTTGAACAAAGGATTACTAAGGTAAGAATTGGTATAATGCCTATGTCATGGAAGAAGAAAGATCTAAAGTAAACAAGCTAAATCTACACCTCAAGGAACTAGATAAAGGAGAAAGAACTAAGTGCAAAGTTAGCAAAAGGAAGGAAATAATAAAGATGAGAGTAGAAATAAGCAAAAGTGAGTCTAGACTGAGACTAGAAAAACAAGAGAAAAACTGACAAAACTAACAGTTCTTTTTTCAGATAGACAGAATTGCCAAACCCTTAGCTAGGCTAACAAAAGACAAGGAAGAGAGAGAATACTAATACAAATACAATCAGAAATGGAAGAGGAGACATTGCAAAGGACACCACAGAAATCGAGAGAATCGTGAGATTATCATAAACAATTACACACTAACAAATTAGATAACTTAGAAGAAATGGATAAGTTCCTAGAAACATACAACCTACAGAGACAGAGTCATGAAGAGACAGAAAACCTGTGCAGATCAATAATGAGTAATAAGATAGAATAAGTGATTGAAACATTCCCATCAAGTAAAAGTCCAGGTCCCGATGGCTCCACTGGCGAATTATACAAAATACTTAGAGTTAATGCCAATCCTTCTCAAAGTTTTCCAAAAAATGAAGTAAGGACACTTCCAAAATCACTTTATGAAGCCAGCATTTCCTTGATACCAAAACCAAACAAATACACCAAAGAAAAGAACACTAACAGCCGATATCCTTGATGAAGCCAGAGGATGAATCTTCAACAAAATACTAGCAAACCAGAGCGATGCCAGCAAGATGGCAGAATAGGGAGCCCTGGACCCTTCTTCCCCTGCAACACACCAATAAACAACAAGTCAATGACAGATTCTCTTTGCTAAAAATCAGAAAGCAGTTCAGAGGTGTTTGAACCCCAGGTGAGCACAGTAGGGAATTTTAAGACACCATCCAGTCATGATCCTTTCCCCGGCACAATGCTACCTAGCCTGTCTTGGAGCGTTGACAAGACCCAGCATACTCTAGCTGATGGGACCAGTGAGAACAGAGACAGTGGTCTTGGCTGATAGTTGCCATAGACCCTCCCCACTTTCAGCACACAGCAAGTGAATGAAACTCCCAAGTCCTCCATTACTCTCTGGGAGGAAAATAGTTAGAGCATCCACTGACCCAACTTATCTGAGCACTTCCTGAGGACTTGGATTCAGTCTCACTTGACTCAAAGTGCTGATGTGACTATCATACTCTAGACGTCTGGGTCCACTAATAACAAAGAATGCAGTTTGGAGGGTTATGAAGGATTTAGAGGCCTGTAGAGTCCCTGGCTGGGCTGCTTGTTGGAGATTTTCTCCCGTTTGAGGTCAGTTCATGAGGTGAATGAGTTGGATTCTTTGTATAACGAGCAGACAATAATGCAGGAAGTAAAGGAAAAGGAAGAAACAGGCAAAGGAAGAAAAAACAAAGCATTACTAAGAAAGAATTTTGTAATGGGAAATACCTACATTAATAAAGAATATCTGAAATAAACTACCTGCTTTACACCTCAAGAAGCTGGAAAAAGAAGAACAAACTAATTCCAACATCAGCAGAAGAAAAGAAATAATGAAGATTAGAGCAGAAATAAATGAAATTGATATTAGGAAAACAACAAAGAGAATGAAACCCCGAGTAAGATTTTTGAAAAGGAAAACAAAATTGACAAGCCTTTAACTAGAATAACAAAGAAAAAAGAGAGAAGACCAAAATAAATAGAATCAGAAACGAGAGCAGATGTCAGAGAATTAAAAAAGAATTTAAGAGACTACGATGAAATAGTGTTCCATCAAATGGATAATCTAGAAGAAATGAACAAATTCCCAGAGACATACCACCTACCAGATATGAACATGAAAGAACGGAAAGTCTGAAGTTGCCTATAACTAGCAAAGTGACTAAAACAGTAAAACAAAACAAAATAAAACAAAACAAAAAACCTCTCAATAAAAAAAGTCCAGCACTAAATGGCTTCACTGGTGAATTCAACCAAACATTTGAGGGATAATTAATATCCATCCTTCTCAAACTCTTCCAAAACAATAAAAAGAAAGGTACATTTGCAAATTCATTTTATGATGCCAGCATTACTCTGATACCAAAGACAGATAAAAAGACTGTAAGAAAAAAAAAAAAAAACTTCAGGCCAACATGTCTGATGAATACAGATGCAAAAAAATTCAATAAAATACTAGAAAATTAATTCAACAGCACATTAAAATGATTTCACATGATGATCATATGAAATTTATTTCTGGGCCATGAATCAATTTATGTGATACACCATATTAGCTGGATGAAGGAAAGACATCATGTTATCACCTCAATAGATACAGAAAAACAAGTGACAGATTCAACACCCTTTCGTGATCACCAGAATGATTAGGCAAGAAAAATAAATAAAAGGCCTCCAAATAGGAAAGGAAGAAGTAAAATTATCTCTAGATGCAGTTGGCATGATGTTATATGTAGAAAAACTTACAAATCCCCCCCCCACACAAACCTGTTAAAATTTAAAAAAGAAATTCAGTAAAGTGGCAGGATATAAAATAAACATACAGATATCTGTTGTGTTTCTATACAGTAACAATAAACTATATAAAAGAAATTAAGAAACATCCCATTTATGATAGCATCAAAAAGTATAAATACATAGAAATAGACTTAAGAAGGTGAAAGACATTGACACTGAAAATCACAAAACATTGATGAAAGAGTTACAGACGATGTAAATAAATACAAGGACATCTCATGTTCAAAGATTGTAAGACAACTTTATTAAAATATCCAACTACCCAAAGCGATCTACAGATTCAATGTGATCCCTGTCAAAATGGTAATCACATTTTAACAGAAATAGAACATATAATATAAAAAGTTATACAGAACCACAAAAAAAAATCGCAAATAGAAAAAGCAATCTTGAGAAAGAAGAACAGAGTTGGAAGTATCACACTTTCTGATTTGATAATATTTTATAAAGTGACAGAAATAAATACAGTATGCTACTGGAATAAAAACAAACATATAGACCAATTCAACAGAAGAGAGACCTCATAAATAAACCCATACACACATGTATGGTCAACCAATCTGTGAAAAGAGTGCCAGGAATACAAAATGGGGAAACAATCATCTCTTTTTAAACAAACGACATTGGAAAATCTTGACGTCCACATGCAAACAAAGAAACAGTAGAAATTGTTATAAAACAACCCATGTTTATAAGGTCTATAAATATCCTTAAGGCACACAGTGAATGAAGAGGCATTGACTCATGAAACCCTACTAAACCACAGTAAGAACCTCCAGCATATTTGAACCAAGATACACTCCCTTTCCTCCACGTCCTAGCTCAGCAAGATGGAAACTCCTCTGCAGACTGGTGCAGACAAGAACATATGGCTCCCTCTAACCCCAGCTCTTGATGAAAGGTCTCTCTTCCCAGGGAAGCAGGAAATCAGTGTTTCTCATTGTGCTTCCAGCTGCTTGGTGCTGAAGCTACGTTCTGGAAAGTACCATCCATTGGCAGAGAATCTGTTCTTTCCAGCAGCCCCATTCCTTGGAATGAGGCTGTATCCTGGGGAAGCATCACTGAGAATAATGAGTCCCTGATTGTGACCCCTGACTAGTATGGCAGTGGTTCCGAGCCCCCAGGACAGGCAAGCTGTGATGATGTGGAGCTATTGCGCTCTCCCTGCACTGATCACTCAGCTCCTACGTCTGAGGGAAGAGAGAAGCCAGTCTGTTTCCACCTGCAGAGATTTTCCCCCAGGAAGGGGGAGCTTGAAATAAGCAATAAAGTAGAGTTCTAAATCAGTTCCCAAATAAGCTGACCTATTTTACCCCAGAGTGGGGGCAAGTTCAAAGTTGAAGGGTGCTCCCAAATCAATGGAGGTTGTGGTGAAAGTCAGTTTCAGTAGACTGAAGGATTCATTGGCAATGTAGGCTAAACCATAGTCCTGCTATAAAGGGGAGAACGCAGGAGGAAAGCAGCCTGGAGGAGTTCTCCTGGAGTCAGACAGACATCAGACATTGTCCATTCATAGGGACCCACGTTTGTTTGGTTCCATCTGTGGAGCAACTTATAGCTCAGCACGTTCTTAAAAATAATAGAACATTCAGTCCGTAATTGGTGGAGCTCACCATGTGGGCATGGTAAAGAAAGAGACAGAGAGCCCAAGCAGACCTCTGCCGTTCTAGATTATGGTGTGAACACCCAAAACTGTGTCCCTCTGTGATCTTGGAGACTGGCTTCTTTCACTCAGCATTACGCCTGGATGATTCACCTGTGCTGATGTGCGTTAATGGTTTATTTATTATTTCTGAATAGTATTCCATTGATGGTTGTTTTCTACTTTGTTTTTTCATTCAACTTTCAAAGTAATTTTGAGTTGTTTCTAGTTTCTAACATAAAGATGGTATAAATATTTGCATATAGGTTTTAGTGTTAACATTTTATTCATCTGGAACAAATACTCAGGAGTGGGATTTCCAGGTCAGGTATTGCCTGTATGTTTAATTTTATCAGAAACTGCAGAAGCTTTTCCATATCGACTGTTTCATTTTGCATTCCCACTAGTACTGTTTGGGACCCCAGGTGCTCTGCATGCTCAGCAGCACTAGGACTGACAGTCTCTCTCTCTATACTGGAGACACTTTAATACATATACGGTGCATCTCATTGTGTCTAGGCTTGAATTTCCTAAAGGAAAACCATGTTGAGAGTCTTTCATGTGCTTATCATCTCTATATCCTCTTTGATGGGACGTCTGTAAAAGTCTTTGACTGACTTATGGGAGATAGTCTCTGTATTTTCTTATGGTTGAGTGTTGAAGGTTATTTTATTTTGGATACAAGTCCTTTGGTGGTTATGTGATTTGCAAATATTTTCTCCTAGTCTGGAACTTGCCTTTCATTCTCTTTATACTCATTCAGGAATAAAAATGTCTTTAAATTTTATGAAGTCAAATTTATAATTTTATTTTCTCGATCCTGCTTTTTCAACTGTTACTTTTCATTTTCATCATTACCAGTTAACTGCTAATAATTTCATAGTATTCACAATCTACCTTAAATCATTGCTTTTCCTGGTCTCCACCTGTGATGGACTGCTCATACCTTGATTTCTGTAACTCAGTGTTATTTGTTAAAAATTTGTAGTGTGTCACTATTCATTTTCATTTTACTGTGGTTTTTCTGAAATCATGGGCAGTTGGATTTCCATTCTCAAACTTGAGTTTCATGATAGATATTTTGTGTATATTCTTTGCCAATTTTCTCATCACAGTTAATGTGTTTCTGGTGTCAGACTCAGGTATTTCTCCCCCGGGGGTTGATGGTCTAAGCATCTCGGGATAATTGGGTTCTGTAGGCACAAAATTAAATCCTGGAGACAGATGCATCAGTCACAGTTTCCATGTGAAAACCATAAAAATTAGTTTTGTGTACTGCTGCTGCTAGATATCTCAGCATTAGAAAATAGTCAAACTGCTCTATGATGTAATAAAATTATTTTATTTGTGTACCTCTCATATTGTATTTTGTTCTTTATTACAAGAAAATCTGGTATCTGTATTTCTGGAATTCATGCTACCTTATCTACTAATGATTTTCCAACTTAATATCCAACATTTTAATAAAGGGGTACATTGTGTGTATTTTGTATTCTAACACTTTAAGAGATATGAGCCCCTGAAACAGGGTGCGTCACAGGAAGGATCCAACTGTCTTATGTAACTGAACTTCTGTTGAATGTTTGTACAACATATAGCATATAAGCACACTATAAGGGGACATGAGACTTCCGAGTAGTCAAGAGAAAGGAAGACGAGGCTCCAGGCTCCTTAGTGGGAAGAGGGTCCCCAGAGCCTGGCAGGAAATTCCATCTCCCCACACTTTCCTGTTCTGCAGAGGTGGGGGCCCTGCTGAGACCCAGCCCGGGTTCTTGTACAGGAGGCCCCTGGAATGTGTCTCTGTGCCATCCCTGCACAGTGATATGTGGCTGTGTCAGATGGGCCCATGCTGGTCATTATTAGGATCACCTGGTGCTTGGAGGTGTCCTTGGAGATTGTGAGCCGGCTCTTCAGAGATGGGCTGTAATACATTTCATCAGTCCACCAAATGTTGATGAACCACTCCAGTGCCTTCCCAGGGGGCTCACATATCCAGCCAACACCCACACCAGAAGTGGCCAGTGAGACCCCAGAAAAGGAGCAGGTCAGTGTAAGGATCTTGGTGGGTTTCATCAGCCCAGGACCAGACTCCTGCAGGGTGACCTGGGACAGAACCCCTGTGGAGAAAGCACAAGAAGAAGGTGAGGCTGGTTCAGGATGAGAACAGGAGTCTTTTCATCCCCAAGGGAGTCCCTGATGAGAACTCACAGGAAGGGATGGTCAGAAGCAGGAGAGTGGATAAAAGCATGTCCACCTGGGGGTACAGGAGTCACTGCCCCAGGCCCAGTGCTCAGCTTTTAAACCCAGCAGAGTGTGGGGCTGTGGGAAGGTTTGCATCCGCCTTACAGGTACTGACCCATGGGACTGACCCATGGGACTACCTCAGGTCTCTGCAGTAGGGGAGCGAGTCTGTGCTGGAGAATCATTGAGCCCTTAACAGTGAGCTTCCATGTCTGTTCTCCGTGGGCGCACCTCTCAACTTCAGGAGAGGGGTTTGGGGGGTGCAAATTCCTCAGAAGTGCCCTGAGGTGTGGATGGAGTCAAGTCTGGGAGGTTCCTGTTCCAGAACAGTGTCCTCTCCTTGGACACTCCTCCAGGGACCCACAACATGTGGTCTGAGGAGGGGGAGTAGAGAGCTAGAAAGATGGGGCTCCTCCTGCCTTCCAGAGACAGGGGTGTGTGCCTGGGGCAGAGCAGGAGGCTCTTCCAGAGAGTTCTGTGCTGGCCTCCCTTTGACTGGGACAGAGAGGGACAGGACTGTTGACAGAAGAGAGGGTCAATCCACCGTCACCTACATTCATGTGAACAAGTGCACGTTCATGAGTGTATCCACACTGAGTGTGCACTCCCTCAGGAGCAGTCCATGGACACGAGCCTCGTCCTGGTGTCCAGTCAGCCCTGTGGACACAGATGACCACACGTCCTCCTCCCCTCTTCTCACCGTGACCCAGGAGACGCTCTGGCTGCTGTGTGGAGGCCTTGCGGGGAGCAGCCGGCTGACAGCAGGTTCTCTCCCAGCCTGCACTGGAGATGGGCCCTGTGCTCCTGGTGCCTGGACACCTGCTCCAGCCTCATCTCTCCATAAACTAGTGTGCAGACATAGGGCGTGACCAGGGCCCCGCAGTCCTCTATCTGCACCTCCACGCTGAGCCTCCTGAGCTCCAAGACTCTGAGGAAGTTCATGCTTTGAAGCTGCTTCTGTCCCATAGGGTCATCCCACCTCTTAGTGTTGTCATGAGGCCTCAAACCTGCAGTCACTTGAAGGCGTGTGGTTTAGACTTGGACTCTGCTGTTGAGGGTCTCAGTCGTCAGCAGCAGAAAAGCAAGACTAAGAGGTGGATCATTTACTGCATGTGCACTTGTCCTCAGAGTCAGAGAGGGTCGTGAGGGGGTCCAGGAACGAGCATACAATGGGTCAGGGTCACAGGCCCCTCCTGACATTTCAGTCCTCAGAAAGACTCAGCTCCACCCAACTGTCACGTGCTTTTGGCAAAATTAATGTTCAGAATCATGGATAGAGTGTCATTGGTTAGAGCATCAAATGATGATAGGGAGGACATGACAAAATAGTAGGAACAAATATTCCTACTCGGCATGTTTTTATAGACTAGGCTGATTTTCGTAAAGAGAATTAGTTGATATTATTCTAAGTTGGAGGGATAATGCCAATCAAGCAAGGTGTCGTTTCCCATGCTGCCTGACCTGACCTCCCCGTGGTATGTGCACGACCATGCACACAGACAAACACGCTGACACACAATTACATACACACATGTACATGCAGACATTCACACACTCAACTCATATCTACATTAAAAAAATCCTCTGTCCAAGATATTATAGCTGACTCATATCCAAAACTTTCCTGTGACGGAAAAATTTCCTTCAGTTTCTGAGGCAACATGGAAGTTCACTATTCACACACAATGAAAAAGTCGCGTCTAGATTTCTTGGATCCTATGAAAACATTCTGCAGTGCTGGACTGAACAGCACCCCAAACACCATCAGCAGACAGGGGCCACAATGACTCCGGGGTTAGTTGTGCTTCCATCCTGTTTTGTCTTCTCTCTTTTGCTCACAGTCCTCATAGAACATGAGACACTGAGAACCCTCTGCAAAAAAGGCAATAAATAACCATGATGCTCTGGGGCAAAAGCTTTCCATGCAGCACATTTGAAATCTTGATTTTTTTCACCTAAAAGGTGAGTGTTCTCATGACAGCATTAGCCTTGGTGTCAGATTCCTGACTCTTTGGTCTGAGGAGGCAGGTGAATCATCATCTCTGAATCTCCTCAGCCCAGCACAGCTGCCCTGTCGCTCAGGGTTTCTGACACACTCAGGATGTGGGTTATCACACTGTGTCTCACACAGTAATACACGGCCGTGTCCTCAGACCTCAGACTGCTCAGCTCCATGCAGGCTGTGCTCGGGGATGTGTCCACAGTGATGGTGACTCTGCCCTGGAACTTTTCTGCATAGTTTGTGACTTATTACTTGGATAAACTCCTCCCATCCACTCGAGCCCTTGTCCAGGGTCCTGTCGCCACCGGTGCATAAGGTAGTCAGTGAAGGTGTATCCAGACGCCTTACAGGAGACCTTCACTGACGCCCCAGGCTTCCTCACCTCAGCGCCAGACTGTACCAGCTGGACCTGGGAGTGGACACCTGTGGAGAGGAGACAGTAGGTGATGGAATCCCCCTTCACTCAACCTCCTCAACCCAGGGACTGCAGAGCCCCTACCTGTATGCACTGCCACCAGGAAGAGGATTCTCCAGCTCCAGTCCATGGTGAGGGGCTGTGCTCTCAGGGCTTCTGTAGGGGAGGGGGGTGGTTATCGGGTGAGGCTCTCAGCACAGATACGTCTGTATTTACCTTCAAAGACCTCAAACTATTTGCAAATTCATGAGGCAGAATATTTCATAGGTGAATTCCTGGCCCAACCTGAGAATGAGCAGAAGATACAGCAACATATTTCAGCAGCTGAGAGGCCCTAGTCTTCCTCCTTGTAGGACGTGTGTCTCCTGACACGCCCAGAACCCTGTGCAGACACAGCTCTCCCACTAAGCAACAAGCACCCATAGGACGTGCTCCTCACGGTGAACTCTCGACAGTATCTTCTGGGCTTTGGTATCTGGATGCATTATTCTTGGGATCAGATTCTCTGCCAAAATTTTGGAAACCTTGAATTAATAACACTACCTGTCCTTCAGATTGTCACTCTTAAGATATCTACAAGTCCTGGCAACCTCCTATTTAATGTGGTTGTCATTGCCTTATTGGGTTTGGTAAATTCTCCCAATAAAGTAAGATATTTAAAGACCCTTCAGGAAGCCTTGCTCAAATACTATTTTAGATTTTTTTTTAAAGGAAAACCAAAGCCAGATGGGAAGCCCTCCCCAGCCCCCTCTGTACCTGCTCCTGGGCTGGAACCTGTGTGGGGTGGTCCTGAGCGCCCCCTGCTCTCCAGCCCCTGCCCTGCAGGGAGGGTGCTGTCTGGGCTCACAGGGCGTTTACCTCTCAGTGTCTCTTGTCCAGTATTAAATGGATGTGCGCTGGCTTCAGAATGCTGCTGCTAGTGACACTGTGGACACCACCAGGAGAGTGAGCCTGGGACTGGGGCTGAGGACAGACATGGACAGAGTCACTCCCTGATCGCTCTCGGGCCTGCAGCTGGGGGTTCCCAGGAGAAACTATACTTGTGAGAGGAGAGAGTCCTGGGCAGTTGGAGGAGGAGGAGGCAGCACTGTTGTCAGCTGACTCAGCTGAGGCTGCTCTGCAGGGTCACCTGGTGGGCAGGGCGGCAGTCAGCAGGTGATCATGGTCAGTTCCATGAGGGATGTCCCGGCCTCTGCAGGACACTTTGTCACCAGGGCAGACGTGGGTTCTGTCAATCCTCAGGGCTGTATCCTGCTGGTCATCATCCTTTCCTGAGATCCTGCCCTGTAGACCTCAGGCCCTGCAGCCCACATGGAGACAGACTCACTGCTCAGTCATCCCGTGGAGAGGAGGGCGCTGGCTGTGCCCTTGGAGAACTCAGTGCTCTCTCTGGGGTCCCCCTTCACCAACACCAGGGTCCTCTTCTTCCCATGCAGGAAATGTGCTGCAGGAGCTGGTCAGGGAGCCTGATGTGGCCAGGAGGAGGGGCTGCTTTGAGAACAGTGCCATCGTCCCTCTACTCACAGGGATGTTTATACATTGTCAAATATCCCCCACAAATCCAGGGCTCCAGATTGTCAGGTAACCATCCAGTCCATTTCCCTTTCCATCATCTCATGTCTAAAGTACTGATATTCAAAAGTTGGAGGACAGGAGCTAAATGTAAAAATCACACTGAATTCAGACAAAGCTGGTTGATTCCACTGTTGATGGAAATTCAGAACAGCTTTACTTGCTCACTTAACTTGAGTGAACACTTCTTCACTGAAGCACCTTCACGACCAGGTGTGTTCCGGTGCTGCCATGGAGTTGGATTTATTCATGTCAACCTATATTGCAGTTTATTTTGGGGACAATGTAGACAATTTTGCTGGAGGGTAACCATTCCTATCATTGTTGAAATTAGGGCTGGTAGCTTCTAATCTTGTTCCTTTCTGTGCACAGCTGAGTGTCTGCAAGAACACTCTGGACTCAGGACTCTCTCCTTGAGGGAGAACATTGAGAAATGCAAACTCCACTCAGGACCACAAATGGAGACAGCTTGTGGGGACACTCAGCTCACTGATATGCTGGGCCAGATCACCAATATGTGGGGTCACTGTGTGACTGTGAAGATGTGGCCTCACACCTTGTGTTTCTGTCTGAAAACATATAGATTGGAGATCGCAGTGGCAGCTTTATATGTAAATTATGTGATAGGATGGCAGTGATGATAGATATTGTCATCACTGCAACTAGTGTTACCTCCCTCGGAGCCTTCTCATTTTTGGAAGGAACTGGGTCGTTTTCTTCCCATAATGGTCATTTATCACTTATTTCCACTCATTTTTAATAGCTGTTAAGTGGAGTAGGTTGTCAGATGCTATATTTTGATGTTTGACTGCTGACACTTTCAGGCTCATTCCCTCCTCTTCCCCTTCTGCCCACACAGGGGAATCTGATACGAGCGTGGGTTCTCCCTCCTTTGATGCTGGTGGGAGATTCAAACCACACAGGACCTCCTGGGAGCAGGATGCTCCCCCCCACCACTGAAGCGCACCAACCGCCTGAGCCAGTCTCCTTTCCAGGCTCTACCTAACCATTTCTGACTTGATGAAAGGCCTGTGCTGCTCTCAACAGACACCTCAATGATGGAGTTGGCAAACGACTTATATTCCCTTCTTGTGTGTGAGTGGCCTCATCAAACTCAACTTCTATATTAAGCTGTGGTGGGGGTCCCTCTGCATTTGCATGGTTTCAACTCAAATTGATGCTGTGAGCGTGGTGTCGGGTCAATGACCACTGCCACTGGGCGTCTTTCTTCTCTGGCTTTGGACTCATCACGCCTCCATTGTCGGATGTCCAGCCTGCACTTTCTGCTGCTGGCTGGCTGGTTGTACACTGAGCTGTGCTGTGCTGCACTGTGGAGTCCAACAGAGCCTCTTTCATAGGTTTAGCTGATTTAAATCAGAAGCTTTGATAATAAATTGGCATTTATGCGTGGGAGTAAACAACTGAAAGTGACTCTCTGCCTTTTGTGCACGTTGACTATAGTTTTCTTCTATTACAACAAATGTTTCTAATTCAGAGACTCAAGATGTAAACAAGGAATCATGGGTCCAGAGAAGTTTCACAGGAGAAGCAACTATATGGAGACAAAGCCCCAGACCACGACAGGAAACCAGCCCTAAAACTCCATCTGCTCCCCTCCAGGGGAGAAACGCAGGATTGTTGGGTCCTGAGCACCCCCACCGTGTCCTGAGTGCCTCCTGCAGGGAGGTTTGTGTCTGGGCTCACACTCACTTCCCATGCACAGTAATACACGGCCATGTCCTCGGTTCTCAGGCTATTCATTTGCAGATACAGCGTGTTCTTGGAGTTGTCTCTGGAGATGGTGAATCGGCCCTTCACAGAGTCAGTATAGCTCGTGCTACTACCACTACTACTAATACCTGAGACCCACTCCAGCCCGGTCCCTGGAGCCTGGCAGACCCAGTGCATGGCACAGCTACTGAAGGTGAATCCAGAGGCTGCACAGGAGAGTCTCCGAGACCCCCCAGGCTGCACCAAGCCTCCTCCAGACTCAACCAGCTGCACATCACACTGGACACCTGCAAACACAAAGACATCCTGGTCAGGAGACTGTCACATCCACTGATTCTCTCACTCATACCCTCTCACGTCCTCAATGTCTCTTGTTCTCCATAAATTACCTCCTAAAATAGCAACGAGGAAAACCCAGCTCAGCCCAAACTCCTTGGTGAGTGGACTGGGTTCTGTCTTGATCACCCAATGGGAACACCTGGGAATCCCGGGGCTGGGGCTCCTCTCCCACAGCTGCAAGGTCCGGGCTGGGCTGGTTTTCATCAGCAGAGGGAGGGCCTATTTGCATGTCCTCTGACTATATAGCAAGCTCTGGGCCTGGATGTCTCAGAGAGGACAGAGCCCCAAGAAGGTGAGCGTGTACTGGGGGAGTTTGGTAGCAATTACAGCATTCAGGAAAATATGGTCTTAGTGTGTGACTGTAACATGAAGAACATAGTGCTGGTTATATTAGATTTACATATGTACACAAGATACATCATGTGTCAATTTTTCATTCCATTGTGCAGATAAATACAAAACTACACAGAGGAGCACAAATGGGTTGTGCATTGAGTTGACAAGCATACACCTGAAAGGTTTCCAGTTCTATCCTCCTCACGGGACCTGCCTGCCCCTTGAAACAGCTCCAGGACAGAGGTGGATGTGCCTAGAGAGGTTTCAGAATCCCCCTCCTGTAAGGAGAGCTCGTGTGATCTTGCTGCATTGTAGGGGTACCTAGAGGATGTACAGAGAACAGAGTTCACGCAGGTGCACTGGAGTCTGACATTTCACGTGGCATTACCTGTGTCCCGAACTCTCCTTGTCTACCAGTTCATGCATCTGTTTATTTGTGACAAACGTATTTGTGTACAACCTGCATATAATGGACTGCGCATATTTACTATGTGTATTTTAAAAGTGTTGACATATGTGTACACCTGTGCAACCACCACCACAACCACAGTGGACAAGTCCTTCACACTGAAACATTTGCTGTTGTTACCCTGTTGATCCTTTGTCCAGCTCTGTCCCTGCTCCCGCCCGGACCCCAGACAATGCGTCCATGTGGTGTGAATCAGCCAGGAGTGGATTTTAATGCTGGGCCGTGTTCCAGTGCACGGATATACCTCAGATTGATTCTCTTTTCCTCATTTGAGTGGTATCTGGGTGGTTCTCACCAATTTAAAGAAATTGCTACCCAACTCGAAGATGCAGAGAGCTGTGAACAAGTCGGTTTTATTCTTGTTTTTATTATTTAAGTTTCAGGTGTACAACATTATATTTTGAAGTCTGTATGTGCTACAAATACCCCCAAAAAGTCTAGTTACCATCAATCACCCTACAATTGACCCGCTTCACCCCTTTCACCCAATCCCCAACCGCCTTCATCTGTGATAACCACTGATCCCTTCTCTGTACCTATGAGTTTCCTTTTGTTTTGTTTCTTCATTTGTATTAGATTCCAATTTTGTGAAATCATACAGTACTTGTCTTTGTCCTTCCAACTTATGTCACTTTGCGCAATTCCCTCAAGGCCCATTCAAGTTGTGACAAATGGCAAGATTGCATTGTTTTCCATGCCCGAGTAGTATTTCATTGTATATATACACTGCATCTTCCTTATCCACTCATCCGTTGACGGGCACTTAGATTGTTTCCATATCTTGGCTACTGTGAATCATGCTGCAGTGAACATAAGGGTTCACATATCTTTCTGTGTTAGTGTTTTCATATTGGTAAGAATGTAAATTGGCACAGCCGCTACGGAGAAACTATGAGATTCCTCAAAAAAGTAAAAACAGTACTCCCATATGATCCATTCAACTTTTTGGCTGCTGAGTATTTGTTGAAGAATATGAAACACTAATTCAGACATTTTTTTCTTATTCTTAAAACAAACATGACAAAAACAAGAAAGCTGGGAAAATGCAAAGTAACAAATTATCTTCAACACATAAAAGAATTGAAGACACAGCGCAAACCTAAAAAAGAAGTCTCTAAAGACAAGTGCCTGCAGAGAGAAACAGGGCCTGTTCATTAGCTCACCCGGATCCAAGGTTGCCAGATGTCTTGTGATCAAGAAAGAAGATGAAGTGAGAAACATTTCATGAAATGCTAGAAGTCAAGTGTGTTAATCATGGTTCTTCAGAGGAAAAACAAAGAAGAGATACAGATCCAACTGACAGCCTCAAGAGGAAATCCCTGATCCAACAGGAAACCCCATTTCCTCCCCTCTCTGCACCTGCCCCTGGGTCTTGTCTCCTTGCTCTGTGGGTGCAGAGCATCCCCAGGAGGTCCTGAGTGCCCCCTGCTGGTCCTGACGCTCCCTACAGCCCAGCCCCTCCTGTCTCACTGCAGGGAGCACACCTTTCTAGTAGTGTAGCATCCTTCCTCAAGGGACCTGCCCTCTTCTTTATTCCAGGGTTTCTGGGTCTGTAAACTGGTTCAAGCTTGGACACGGATTGAAGGTCTTGAATCTGACGGTTATTCAAGACAGAATCTATTCACCTGGTCTAGAACTCTTCCACACACACCTATCAAGTAAGACTTTAGTAGACTCCTCATCTAGTAATCTTCTAGGACTTCATGATCAATTAGCCAAGTGTCATAGGTCTCTGTGAGAAAGACTATTCTGATTATTTCTCTGACTCTGCTGTCAGTAAAGGTAACCATGCTCCCCTAGTCTTTGGTGTCAAGGTCTACAAGCTGAGTGGTTCTGGTAGCAGTGACACCCCGATAGAAACAAGCACTCCCAGCATCAAGATCTTGGTTTGTAACACCATTACCCCCTGAAGTGAAATAGGACTCCTTGGAGAAATGGTGAATTCTGGGGCTGGGGATGGACAGATACAAGACATGCTGGAGCATCTTGTAGCGTGAGAAAATCAGCAGGGGATAAAGAAAAAGTACGGGGACATTTCAAAAGGACACAGGAGCCAGCAAGAAAGAGCTTCCAGTGGACATAAATGCTACAACAATGTGAACCACATTAATGGAATAATATTGTATGTTAACCGAAGTATAAAATGCGTATGTATGAGTTTGTATATGTTTATGTTTATATGTGTTTATGTATGTACTGATTTCAATATATGATTGAATAAATGAAACAAATAGGGTGAAGGGACAAATCTTTCTTAAAGAATAATTTAAATAACATGTGTAGAAACCCCTCCTTTCAAGGGTGTGTACAAGGGTGTCTACTCTTCCACTATACATATCTGGTAAGAATTTAGCAGACTGTACATCCATTCAGTTTTAAGGACGTGGAGCTTACATTGCATCCTTAGAGCATGGCCTGCACTTATGGACATGGGAGAACTTCAGGGTTGACCTCGGATTTAGCAATGAGATTTTAGATATAATGCTAAATATGTGATGCGTGAAAGAAAAGAACAGATAAATTTTACTGCATCCAAAATAAAAACTTATGTTGTGCAAAAGACACTGTTCAATGAATGACAAGACAATACATAGCCTGGGAGAATATATTTCCAAAGTGAGTATTTTTGCACCATGAATATAAAAGGACACTTAAACAGGAGGAAAGAAAACCAATAAGCCAATTTTAAAATAGGCCAAAGATCTGAACAGACACCACATTGAAGAAGATATGAAAAAGCATTCAACATGATTTTTCAATAAAAAAGGTACATGTGTATTTAAACAACAATGAAATACACTACCCATCTATTAGGATGACTAAAACCCAAAATACTGACAAAACCAAATGCCGACAAGGATGTGGAACAGCAGGAACTCTCACTCACTGCTGGTGGGAAGGCAAATGGCACCTTCACTTTGGAGCACAGGTTGACAGTTTCTTATGGAGTCAACAGACTTCCCACACGAGTCAGTGCTGAGTTAGGAAGGCTTCTGGGGTTCTGTCACTACACTGGAGGCACTGGGTCACCTGGAGAAGAACACTAGCAGGAAGACAGCCCCCTACAGCATTCATTCAGGTGGCTGTGAGGGGAGATATCTCAGGGAAACAGTTAAGAGTCTTGTGCTAATGTCCAGGTGTGGTTTCAAGAACAGTCCACTGGAACCACCTCAGATGAGGGCATGGACAACAGACATTCTGCACCTCTCAGGAGATACTAGATCCTTCTGGAGATTTGCCTCCTTGATTTCACCCCACTCGCCCCATCCAGCCTGTCAGATAAACCTATACAGGTCCTGATGTATATGGAAGTAAGACACGCACAGACTGCAGGATGTAAGATGAGCATTCCTCCTCTCACACTGTGTTCTTGGTCCCTTCCACCTGTGGACACACGGCCTGTGAGCTCTCAGTTCCCCCAACTCCACCCCAAGGCACGTGGAACACAATGGTATTTAGCAATTGGTAGTAACTTTTCCAGAAAAGTTCACATGATGTCTCAACTAGAGGTGGAAGGAAGGAATAGATATTAAAATATAGATAGAGGAAACAAGCAAGTACAGATGAACATTATTTAAAAGAAGCCATTATGATGCTCCAAACACTTACACATCTTGACAAAGATCAACCAGTCATTATATATGTGGATGAAACAACAAGCGGGAAAAGTTACCTGTTAAGATATTAAATAAGAGAAGGAAGCAGGACAGAAGAAGAAAGGGAGACAGGGAGGCAGGCAGTGCTGGATTGTGTGAAATTTCCACTGACTCAAATGTTTTGTTTCTCCTGATGCATAGGTTACACAGCCTTTTGATGGTAACTTTGCAACAAAGACTATGGGGTGACCCTGCAGAGGACACAGTGTGCACTCCTGCAGACAAGCCACATTCCAACAAGATCATGAGGGACCCCAAGAGCAGGTCCCTGTCCTCTACCTTCGGGGCCGGGTCTCCTTTCCACACTGTTCTACCGTGTTCTCACTCCTGAGGACACAGCAGATGGTGTTTCCTCAGGTGGTGGGTCTGGGTGGTCCCTGGGGGAGGGTCTCTGGGATCCTCTGCAGCTGATGCTGGTGGGGGTTATTGATGCTTCAGGATGTGGTTTCTCTCACTGTGTCCCTCGCACAGTAATACGTAGCTGTGTCCGAGGACTTCAGGCTGCTCCACTGCAGGTAGGAGGTGCTGATGGAGTTGTTTGTGGAGATGGTGACGTGGCCTTGGAAGGACAGGCCATAGCGGGTATCTGAGTCACCAGGATAGATCATCCCCATCCACTCCAGGCCTTTCCCAGGTGCCTACCGCACCCAGCAGATCCAGCAGCTGGTAAAGCTGTATCCAGACGTCTTACGGGAGATCCTCAGAGACTCCCCAGGCCTTTTCCCCTCGGCCCCAGACTGCACCACCTGCACCTGGGTGCAGACATCTGTGTGGGAGATGAAGGACTCAGGTCAGGGGCTCCCTCCTCCCCACCCTCCTGTGGACACCAACCCCTGGACCGTGACTGACCTGGGAGAACAGCCAGGAGGAGAGCGAGGATGGTGGCAGAGCCCATCCTGAAGGAGGACATGAAGGGACAGCTCTCAGGACCCAGCTGGGTGGTTAGGGAGACTCCACTGTGGAGGGGGAGGCCCTGGGTTAAATAGGTGGTTCCCCACAAGTGAGTTTGCATATTTCCCTCCCTGGGCTCCAGGAGAGACTCCCCAGTGTTCATAACCCAGAACCCCGAGGGTATGGACAGAGCTGTCTGTCTGAGCCTCCCTGGAGGGCAGGATATGGTCCAGTGACTCCCTCCCTCCTCTCCCCATGTCATGTAGCAGCACGTGGGGGCCCTGGACCACACAGGACTGGACTGAGGGGGACAAGTGTTTGTGTGCACAGTGTCCTGAATACTGGTGTCTTCACCTTGTGGCCCTCAGACCAGCATCACCTGGGAGGCTGTTTGGGCTGCAGAATCTTGGGTCCCCCAGATGCTCTGAACCTGAATCTCTGAGGGTGGGGTCCAGGCATCTGCATTGTAAAATAATCTGCAGGTGAGACTTTTTGTATGAAAGATTGAGAAATACTGGCCTGCTCTCAGGGATGGGATGAGGGTTATCCTTGCACTTCCCACACCAGGAGGAACTGAAATAAATGAAGCATCACTTTATATGTGTTATAGGCTGCAACATGTTCCCCCGAGGATTCATATGGTGAGGCTCTACCCCCAGGACCTCAGAATGTGACTGTATTTACAGTCTGGGTGTTAGGTTGGTAATTAAGTCCATCTGAGGTAATTAGGGTGGACCCTAACACAATATGACTGGTGTCCTTATAAGAAAAGGCAATTAGGACACAGACTCTCACAGAGGGAAGACCCTATGAAGACAGAGAGAGAACACAGCCATCTACAAGCCAAGGGGAGAGGCCAGTGGAGACACCAACTCCGCTGATGTCTTGTTCCCAGACTTCTGGCCTCTATAGTGTATAAAAATAAGTTTCTATGTTTAAGTCAGTCATTTCGTGGTAGGATGTTGTGGCAGCCCTAGCAAACTAATCAGTATCCAACCAGCAGCTTTTAATTCGTCTGGTGTTAGATCCTTCAGCCCTCAGGAAAGTGAATTGTAATTGGAAAGTGTCGGTGCATGGATTCTGGGAGTTTACCTCAAAATGGAAAGCAGGTGTGGCTGGGACAGGAATGTGCCTGGGAAGAATGCATGCTGCACAATTTTGCCTTTTTCACTTTTTAAAATGTTCCAGAGGTATTGACAACAGCCTAAAGTAATGAAAACATAAATAACAAAATAGATAGAAAGGGCAGGAAACCGTTTCTTCCATCCCTGCTGATCTGTGCTCTGTAGCTCCTCAGTGGAATGGTGTTCTGGCCTAGCTCCCTGAGGAGGGTTAACCCAGAGGGCTTCAGTAACGTCATGTGAGGGAATAAATCTCTGTGTTTCATAAGAGCAAATCGAGCGGTGAGGAGGCCTTGGTGGTGTGGAGGTCACCACCCGTGGGCAGTGGAGCTCGTGTCCTCCAGGACTTCTTGAGAAACTGCATGGTGACCTCGGGCCCTGAGACTCGAGCATTTTCCCTGGTGCACACTCCACTGCTTGATGGTCACCCCTGGAGGGATCAGGTCCCTGCACACCAGGGCTGCATCCGCCTGTGGCCTCAGAGTCACTGCTGCCATGGAGAAGGTTGTGCACCACCCTAGAGCCCTCTCAGCTGACGGTGAGTCACGTCCACACAGAACTGTCAAATACAGCTGCTGCTGAAATCTGTGATGGCCCCAGGGGACACGAATGGGAGCACCAGGAATCCACTACAGTGTGTCCTTAAATTTCCCTTTGTGAAGTGGATCCACTGAGACTTGTGTTCATTCCTCTCTGCCGTGAAGTCTCTGAGATGATACCCAGTCCCAAAGTACACAGAAGTCAAAATGCGAGTGTCAGGGAGTTGAGGTTCAATGTCCATGTCTGCAGCTGGCCCTGAGGCTGTACTTGAAATTCACCAGCGTCCTCTCCCACCCTCAGTCTGCATTCCTCTAGGTCCTAGCAAGCACTTCTGAGAGGGGTCATTGTGTTGCTTACCTGGTAGGATGGCCTACACCTTGAACACTGAGTGTCCATCGCCCTGGAAACCTGGTCATCCTCAGGTGTTTGGTTGATTCAATGATTCTTTCCTGTGTTGACTGCAATAAAGAAGCTCACGGACGCTGCCCAGGCCAGGCTGATTTCTCTGTCCTTGTCGGTAGCGGCTACCCGAGCCCAAAAGGGAGGAGGAGTCGGTTACCACCACAGGTATGGTGACACTTTCTTGTTGGGCTGATCCACAGCCATGGGAACTCCAGTGGATGAGGCAACGGTCACCGCCTCAGGCTCAGTAGAGCCATTAATGTGCTCACGAGGAAGCACCCTCCCTGGGAACTTGAATCCATCACAGCCCAAGATTGCAGAGAAAAGAAGAGAAATCCTGCAAGTGTCACCGCACATGTCCAGAGGAACTAACCCTACTTCTAGGCCTTGGTCTCCAGACCCTTGTGTTCGAGCTCCTGGGCTGCAGCACCCTGTACTGACCATTGTTCTGAGATGTGCACAGCATCCTGGAGGACACAGACACACCTATAGTGGACTTCAGTTTAGCGCTTATATTACATCCTGGAACAAAGTGCCATAAAATGTCTGGGATCAAACACACAGGAGCCCATTGCAGACACTTGATTCAGTCGTTCTATTGTTCAATCAGTGTTCTGCTTCTGGGAAAATTGGAAAGATGTAGGATCACTGGAGCCCATGCTCATGTTCTCATGGCTGCACCTTCTATGCATCATCGACAACCAGATTCCTGCATCATCTCATCCAGCAGGGTCTCCCATCAGGGAAGGAGACACTCAGCACCTAGGACAGTGGTTCCAGCAGGGGCACCGTGAGCAAAAGCAAACCCACACTAGGACGCAGGTTAATTCCGGAAAGGACAGACTGCCGCCTCTCAAGGTGGGTGTGGTCTGGAGTACTCGAATGGATACCGCACGGATGGTGGGCATTCTCGTGGGATAGGACCCAGCTGACAGATAGTGTGATATGTATCATAATGAACTCAGACGCCCGGGGGGAGGAGTGTTAAAGAAAAGAATTCTTTCTCACACTTGTTTAAGGACAGTAATGCACCCTTAATTCAGCGGAACTGGTGAAATGGAGTTTTTCAGGAGGGGACAGAGATTGTGTTCAACTCTGAATAAAATGAGGACAGGCTGGAATTTATACCCAAGCAGTAGGGGTGGAGGGTAGTGGATGGAAAATTACTAAGAGGAAACAGCAGGGGTAAGGGGAATTCTGGCTCAACTGACCTGGAAGGATTCTAGCTGAAGGTGGGCCAGGATGATCAGACATCACCTGGGAGAGGGTGGATGAGAAACCCAATTAGGAGTCAAGGGCGATCATGTATGGAGTGTGGGTGTTCTAGCGAAACCGCCTTAACAGGATTCTTGCTAAAATTGGGCAGTGCAAAGATGGAAAACGACATCCAAATGTGGTGCCACAGTTGGTAAGAGATTCAGATAGGCCCAAGTAACGTTTAGTGGTGGAGATGCCCAGCAGAGATGCAATGAAACAGTGAAGAGATTATTTCAAGAAGATGAAGGCAGCCAGTGGGGACTAAGGTTACAAAGAGTTTGTTCGGAATGTGAGGTGAAGAGGAACGTTTGGATGTATTATTGCAGAGTGTTAATTGTACCAGTGAAAGCAGCTTAAGGAGTTGTTTGTTTAGACCGCAGAGTAGATGAACAAAAGAGAGGATGGAACTTGCAAGACCTGAAGACATGCAGTGCGTTCGGCCCTTTCAGTATGTCTAGGAAGAACCATGAATGGGTTACACCAAGTGGTGGAGCATCCGGACATCAGCCCACATGAAGTGTGAGAGTGGTGAGAGGTGCCCTGAGCTGGCTGTGCCCACACATTCCCCAGGCCTGTCCTGCAAGAACACATGAATGACCTTTGGTTCTACTTGTGCGTGGCACAGGGGGTCAGCAAGGCAGCTGAGGCCAGATTCATGCCACCTATCTGTGACCTGTCCTGGGGTGTCCACAGGTGGATGGACACATGAGATGAGGAGATAAGGTGGGGTTGGGGGCACTGATGGCTGAATCTTTATTCAAGTCCATGAGGGCAGGGGTGTGCCTGTCAGATGGACGGGGCCCATGCAGGGACAGTGTGTACCTGTCTGAAGGCCAAGAGTCTGCTTAAATCATAGAGTGCACAGACTTTGTTGTGATTCTCTTTGAAGGAAATTCTTCCTAATCAAGGGACCCTGAGAATCCTCAGGATGATCTGTTTTTCAAGAAGCCGAAACTGGTCATATAGGAAATCGGTGAAGGACAGTTCCCACCTGACCGTTCATATCTCACCTACAAACAGAGAGTGTTACTTCCTCCCTCCATGACCCAGTGAGGACGTGAGAAATTAGAGCTTCAGGAACAAGGCATGAAGTGTCCCTAGGGGCAGACAACAGCTTGGAGAGGAGGAGAAATTACTGATCCCAACAAAAGACATATCTCTGGCCTGTCTGCACCTCCGCTGGTGCTATGCTTCTGTGCTCTGCGGGTCTTGACTGACTTCTGGTAGCCCTGAGCACCCCTGGAAGTCCTGAGCACCCCCTAGTGTTCCTCAGTGCCCTCTGCAGCCAAGCCCTTCCTGTCTTCTGCAGGGAGGTTTGTGTCTGGGCTCACACTGACTTCACCTCACTGTGTTTCTCTCGCACAGTAATACACAGCTGTGTCCTCCGTGGTCACTGAGCTCAGTTGCAGGGAGAACTGGTTCTTGGACGTGTCTCTGGAGATGGAGAGGCGGATCTTGAGGGATGGGTCATAGTACGTGTTACCATCAGAGCATATTGCTGACAGCCACTGCAGCCCCTTCCCTGGGGGCTGGCGGCTCCAGTGCCAGGAAACACTGGTGATGGAGTAACCATAGACAGCACAAGTGAGGGAGAGGGTCTGTGAGGCCTTCACAAGCTCTGTGCCCCAACTCTGCAGCTTCACCTGGGACAGAACACCTGGGGACAAGGAGAAGCAGTCCCTGTCAGTCATGTGCAGTCACAACCCTCCCCATAGATCCAGGTCTGACGTCTGAGACACTCACCTTGAGGAGCCATCACCAGGCAAAGGAGAAGACCCAACAGTCTCATCTTCTTCTGGACCACAGCTCTGCCTTCCCCAGAGACCTCAGCCCTGTCCGAGGAGAGAGCTGTGAGCTCCCACAGCCCAAGAGTGGATTTTATGCTCAATCTTGAAGAGAAATTTGCATGTGGAGAAGCTCTGTCCTTATAAGTGGGGAGATGCTGTGGTCATAGTAACTCCCCTTCTTGTGGGGCCCCTGTGGGCGTCCCTTCTCTTGAATTCACCTGGTGTGAAGTGTAGGATTGGTGAGAACTTCATCTCGGTGATAGACTGGAGACTGGTCCAAGGATGGCCCCACCTTTCTGAGCACACAGCTTCCCTCCTGCCCACCTCTCTTCCCTCCTGCCCCTTCCTGATCTCACTCAGCTCTCCCCCTTCCACTCAGGCCCTGGGTCTCCCTTCCTCAGTGCTGAGCCAGCACAGCTCCTGCCTTCTTCCCTGCACCCTTTCCTGAGATGTGGTTCTCATCCCCCGAGAGCTTGTTCCACGGTCACATCAGAGTTGGTACATGAGTCCCAGCCTGTCTTGTGCTCCACTCGTCCTGAGAATTTGTGATTGGAGAGGATGTCGTGTGATGAAAACAGCAGGTCCTCCACAGGCGTCCTCATTCCACCACACACCTGAAACCCACCTTTTCTTTGGACACACTGACGTCCCTTCGTTCATAACCAGCTTCCACATGGATCCATATGCCCTATTCCTCTACTCGGTAGCCAAGCCAGGGTATGAGGCTATTAACTAGATGTGTGTATCCCAAGTTTGTTTGCCCTTTTTATTATCATGGATCTTTCAAATAAGCATTGAAAGATATTAACATTATGTCCAAACTCTTCCCAAACCCAAAGAAACACATTAAATAAATTAAAAATTGCCAAATTGTATAATCGTAATTTCATATAAAAATAACCTTTTAATGGCAGGTTTGATCTAAATCAAATCCAGAAGTGAAGGACAGTCCTTCCCAAGCTCCTACTCCCTTTAACTTAGGCAATTTCGAGTTTGTGTATAAGTGAGCACCTCCAAAGCACAGGCAGGCTGGGGCATCCTTAACTCCTGATGGCCGAAGTTGTACGACAGTGTCTACGGCTCTCAGTGCAAGCATCTCCTTTCAGCCAGCCCAGGGCACATCACAGAGAACTCTAGCAAATCACGTGGGAAAGATTCACACACTTACAGGAAGAATAGGTAGAATAAACACAGTCACTATGGGGCTGTAAACTCCAGCATCATCCAAATATCTACGTGATGATGCAGAGCAATAACTGACTCGTTTTCTTGGGATCAGTTGTTGAAATGGAAATTGGTGTCCAGATTTAGGAAAGCAGAGAGACTCCTTAGCAGAGTCAGGAAGCCCCTCCTTCCCCAGGACCCTCTGCCTGGGCCTGGGCTGGCCTTCTGGTCAGAGGGTCCTGGGCTCCCTGCATAATATGCAGTGATTTCTCTACCGTGGATCCTAACTTTAATAAGAAGTATGACTGGTAAATATGTCCCCCCATCAATGCTTGTCTTTTCACTTTGTTAAAAATGTCTTTGCAAGGGCACAGATTTTAACTTCAACAATGTCCAATTGATCAATACTTTTTTTTCATGGCTTGTGATTTGATGTTTTTTTTCTAAAATGTCATCAACAGACTCCTTATCACAAAGATGACCTTCAGTATTTCCTTGTAGAAGTTTAATTACTTTATGTTTTATATTTAGACCTATTATTCTTTATAAGTTAAATTTTCTGTAATTTTTCAGACATGCTCTGAAGTTCCTTTTAAAAGTCATTTCCCTTTATATAGGAATGCGTGATTGTTACCACACCATTTTGGAAAAAAACATTCACTTTCCACTGGATTGCTTCTTTCAGCTCGGTTGACGGCACCTGTGTGATCTATTTCTGGGGTCCCTAATTCGTTCCTCTGACCCACTTGTCTCCCCTTCACCAGTTTCATACCAGTTTGATGGCTGTAGCTTAGTGACAATTCTGGAAATCTGATAAGACAACTCCTTCACCATTAATTTTCTCTATAAATACTCTGGCAATTCTAGTTCATCTACCTTTTCAAATGAGTTTTATAATCAGCTAGTAGACATTTATAAAATGCTCGTTTGGGGTTTCACTTGACTTTGTTGAATCTGTGGATCAAGCAGGAAAGAAGTGACGTCTTCACAATACTGAGCCCTCTGATCCTCGACTGTGGTGCGTGTTTCCATTGATTTAGGTCTTCTTTAATCTAGTTCATCATATGATTCAGTTTCTTCCAGACAGATCATGCAAATATTTTGTTACACTTATCCCTAAGAAGGGATTATTTTAGAGCCATCAAAAATGATACTGCATGGATTTGCTTTCTCACCAAGGGTGTAAGAGAGTTCATTCATTCCAAATCCTCTATGTACGTAACATTGTTGGTTCTACTGGACGTGCAGTGTGTGCATGTGTGTGTGTGCACATGTGTGTGTGTGTGTGTGTGACAATGATAGCATTCTGTGAAGTAGAGTCATTATTTCATGGCCTTAAAGTTAGTATACAGACCTGGTCCTTGATCGCCACATGAGTTGGAGAGAAAAAAGTTAGTACCTGGGCGCTGCCCCTGGAGCCAGGCCATGCTTTCCACTCTTCCTCCTCCTTCACCCTGGACTTCTCTGGGCAGAATTTGGCTGAGGGGATGGATAACATATTAGAGAATGATTTGTCACGAAGAGTCAAAGACTCACTGAAATCAAGGCATTGAAGCACAGGGCACTCTCCCGTGAGTCAGTCCAGTCATCATAGATGGAGCACGGTTGTCAAGGCATGGGCTGGTCTGGCATGAGGTTCCTGGTAATACAGCAGACCCCAGGTCTCTTGATGCTGGTTGCTGAGGGGTTGATTAGACAATCTTAACCTCACCTCCAGATGTGGCTGCAAGCTAGTCCAGGCCTCCATCATCTCTGACCTCCACTGCCACAATTTTCTCTCCTGACTAATTTCTTTGTGGGGTCAAGGTGGTCCTTCTAAACTGTAAATCAGTCGATGTTATCTCCCTTCATCCATGTATCCCTCTTCCTACCAGGAACGTCCCAGAATTTCTGATTGAGATCTTAGGCCTTCCCTGTATTCTGAGAAAGAAACTCCTTTGTTCTGGACTTGGATCTGGGAGTGTTTCATAGGGTTTCCATTTACAGTGTGGCCTCTGTCCAGTCCTTGAATCAAATTGTGCCACACACCCCCACATATGAAATGGGGAAGAGGGTTCCATGTGAAAATGAGTCACAATGCTCCACATGTTGGTGATGGAGAAAACCCACCACAATATTTGTCATTTAAGTGACCACAGCCATTTTCTCCATTCAGCCCTCTCTCCTCTGGGAGGGATTGGAGGAGAAGGCCCATTCTGCCCCATGCAGTGCTCACTGTGAGGGTCTCATGGACGGTGTAGGATCTGCTTCTCAGACGCACAGTCACATATCTGCAAGCAGGCCCTGGGTGTAGGCTGGGAGGTCACCAGGGCTGAGGGCTGGCCTTGGATCCACTGTGTGTGGATATTTTCTCAGGCCTGGTCTTCCTCCCAGCCAGGGGGCTGGGCTACTCAGTGGTCCCTGCTTCCTGGTCATTCCTCAGGGCAATCTCTTACAAACCTAAACACCATTTAATACGTGATTCTAGCAGGCATGTCGCCAGTACTTACCTAACTGACTTGAAAACTTATGTCTCCACAGTAAACTGCACATGAATTATTGTAGTAGCTTCATTTGTAATTGACAAACACTTAAGCAACTAAGACATTCTTCTGTAGGTGAATAGATACCGTGTGTGCTATAGCCATACAATGGCATTCATTCAGCAATTTAAAATAAATAAACCATCATACCATGAGCAGACGTGAGTGAATCCTATGTGCGTATTGATAATTAAAAGAGAGCAGTCTGAAAGTGCTACACGTTGTATGATTTCATTTGTTTGGCATTTTGGAAAAGGAAAAACTATAGATATGGTAAGTAGATCAGTTTTCACCAGGAATTTAGGGAGAAGGTATTTAATAGGTGAAACCCAATGGTATTTAAGGAGAGTGAAATTCTTCTGCGTGAAACTGCAATGGTGGATACATGGTGCTATGAATTCATCAAACATACAAAACTTTGTGTTATAAAGAGTGATGTATACAAATTAATAACTAATCTGGAAGTTCAGAGATACACTGATGGAATAATGCAGGCTGTATAAAAAACTCCTAATGTCATTGTGAATCTATGGGCCAAATTTAATGAAGAAGGTGGAAGACGAGGTGCTGACATAATGACTTTGGAAATGAATGGAAGCTGTGAGACTAAAGGCTAAAGGAATGTCCATAAGTACTGGACACTAGCTGATAATGACGTCTCCAGCAGCGATTCAGGCTAACAATCCCGATACCACTCTACCTGTGGACAATTAAGTGAACACACGGCACGTGGTGGATCCAGAGTTCCTGCTGGTGGGGTGGAGAGTAATAGACAAGTGAGGGAGAAAGGCTGGAAGTATCCTGGTGGTATTGCCCTAAGGCTGGAGACATAGGTTTGTTCCCATATTTCACTTAATATCAGTACAGAAGATTAGGGACAGAAATAGTAGTAGTTATGTGTATACACACATTAGTTATATTTCCAAGGCCTCTTAGCTGAGACGTCCTACAGGAAACACACCAAATAATGACAGGGCACCCAGCACCCACATCCCAATACCCAGCATCTTGGTTCATAAGACTATTCTCCAAAAAAAAAAAAAAAAAAAAAGAAGCCCTGATTCACCTGAGAAATGGCTAATTCTAGGGTTAGAGAACAGAATAGAAAAGACTATCCTGCAGATTCTAGTAGTACCAAAAACTAAGGAAGTGTTCAAAAGACGGATGGGGGCAAGTTAAAAGGATATAGGAGTCTATTTGTAAGAGCCCCCAGTGGCTAAAAAGCTTTAACAATTACAGAAACAAAATGAATGATTTAGTATTGCACCTTAACACAAAGTAGTAAACAAATAGCTAACATCCACACTGATGTAAACAGACTGAATAAATAAAACAAATGGAGGAGGAAGGACAAATCTCCCATATGAACTAATTCCAGATAACTTATGGGGATATTCCTCCCTCACGAAGGTGGAGCTTAAGCCTCCATCCCTTGAATACGGCCTTGGCTTAGGGACATGGCAGAAATTCTGGGTGACCTTGAATTTCACAGTGAATCTTCAGATGTAACACCCAAAATAGGATCCATGAAAGAACAAATTGACATTTTAAAATATATCCAAGTTAAACTTTGTTTTGAAAAAACAACAAAAGCGACACTGATAAGGGAATTTAAAGACAGGCCATGGAGGCCAGCCCCCTTGGCCTAGTTGCTAAGTGAACTCCACTTTGGTGGCTCGTGTCTCGTTCCCAGGTGCAGACCTACACTGCTCTGTCAGCAGCTGTGTTGTGCTGGTGGCCCACATACTAAAATATAGAGGAAGACTGGCACAGGTGTTAGCTCAGGGTGAATCTTCCTCAGCAAAAATAAAGACAGGGCATGGACTAGGAGAATATACTTTAGAATCTCATGTTTGGTGATGGACTTGTATCATGAATATACAAGAAATCTACAACCAGACAACAGAAAACAAGCAACCCAATTCAAACTGGGCCCGTGATCTGAGTGGACACCTCCTTGAGGAAGAGAGGAGAAGATGATCAACATGACTTTTCACTAAGGAAACGTAAAGTAACACAACAGTGAGACATTGGTACTCACCCACTAGAACAGCTGAATTACAAAATATTGACAAAATCCAATGCAGATGAAGATGTGGGGCAGCAGGAAACCCCATTTACTGCTGGTGGGAATGCAAATAGCCACTTTGGAAGACACTTGACAGCTTCTTAAGGAGTGAAACTTTGACTTACCATATGACTGAGGAGTTGTGCTATAGGTATTTACCAAGATGACTTGAACATTTCTGTTCACACAAACACCGTCATGGGGATGCTGATGTCACCTTTATAAATTTGAGCCCTTCCTCCTCCCTGAATTTTGGTATAGGGTAATTGATGGGAATTCCCCCATGTCATTAGGGAACACATGATTCTGTTGTTCCTTTTTTTCCAGTTTCTTGAACATGTCTTCTAAGGAAGGCTCCCTGTCCAACCCACACCTGCTTTCCTATAACACACACACACACACGCACACACAAACACACTATATCTGATATCTGTGTGAGTGGTCCCCAGATTCGCCCTTCTTCCCTCTACCTGGCACATGGACAGTGCCCCCCACACTGACCTAGGCCTGGGTATGTGACCTGCTTTGACAAACAGAACAAGAGATGTAGTGTCAGTGGAGACTGGAAAGTGCACGCACATTGGGTTTGTTTGTTCTCCCAGCACCTGGAACCCTGCTCATGCTTCAGTGAGAAAGGCCCAGGCTTGTCCCGTGGAGGATAAGACTCAGGGCCCAAGCAGCCCAGTCAGTGCAGCCCACACTGAGCCCCTGACTTGTGGGGAAGGTCTCACTAGACCTACAGACCCAGCTGGTCCCCATTCTCAGGGGGCACAGCCAGGAGCCCGAGGGCAGGGCCATGGAGGAGACTGGATGGGGCAGTCTCCCCAGGAGCAGAAGCATGTGCTGATGCAGGAACAGGGGACCTGGAATAGTGAGGTGGCAGGTCAGTGTCCTGTGGACCAGAGTGTGGAATGGGCCTTGGCTGTTCCCCTTCTCGAGTTGGTGCATCTCTTCTGACCATTGAGTCCCTGTCTCACCTGTGCAGGTGGGCTCCATGGGGGCACTGACTTATCTTTTTAGTTCTCAGATCTCTGGAACAGAAAAGCTGCACTTAAAAAGCCCAGCTGGGGAGCTGCATCTGCTTCGTGGCCTGGTTAAAATAACTCCAGACTCGAGTCCGATTCTTCCAGTGGAGGGCCAACTTGGGTCTCCCCGTGGGGTGAGCACATGCTGCCTGTGGCCCGGGGAGGACTCAGATGATTGCAAGTGTCCCATCCTCCATCCCATACAGAGGGCTCTGGGCAATGCTGCCTTGAAGCATCTCCACAAAGAGGTGGTATCTTTGTCTCCACCCCAAATTCAGGCTGGGCCCTGGGACTCGCTCTCACCCACCACCAGCCATAGATTTGCAAGGACTCTGGGCTGCTCCTGCTGCTTCCCAGGACACTGTGCACACCAATAGGTGCATGAGCCTGGGGCTGGGGCTGAGGACAGACATGGACAGAGTCATCCCCTAACCACTCTTGGGCCTGCATCTGGGGGTCCACTGGAGACCCACACTTGCAGGAGGGGAGACCCGTGAGAAGAGAGGTGGAGGCAGCACCATTGTCCTTTGACTGAGGTGAGGCTGCTCTACTGGGCCACCTGGTAGGCAGGGCAGCAGCCAGCAAGTGAGTGAGGTCAGCTGTGTGAGGGACACCTGGGCCTCGCAGGACACCTGGTCACCAGGATGGACTTGAGTTCCTCCATCCCTGGGGTTCCAGCCTACTGGTCACCTTCCCTCTTGACTGCCTGCCCTGTGGACCTCAGGACCCACATCCCACATGGAGACAGACCCTGTGCTCAGTCACCCACCATTGTGCCAGCCAGTTCCCTCTGGGAAATCCTGTCTCCTCCTGGATGTGCATCTCTGGTAAGACCGTGATCATGGATACAACTGGATACACCTGGAGGCCTGCCTGGAGAAGGCTCTGGGTGGATTTCCCAGTGATTAGTCCTCTCCTCCCTGACAAGAGCCATGAGGGGATATACGTGGATCCTCACCTTGGAACCTGGAGGTTCCTGGAGGGAAAGCACACAAAAGTGTTGGGTGTGGCCCAGGAGCTCTCCCCCTCACACTATCCACCCTTGTCCTCCAGCCATTCACAATGACCCTGAAAGTGCTCACCTGTTTGTGCCTCCAGCAGCTTCTCTTCCAGGCAGGCTGATCTCACCTGGGGTTCTGGCTGTGCCTGTGTTTCCACTTATTGGGGTGAAGTTTTCTCCTGCAATTTCTCTGATTGATCAAGGAAAGCTTGCTAATTTTTAGTTTTCCCAGCTTTTTTTTTTTTTGTAAGAATAAGCGTGATGATTTCCAAGATCTTTACATGTCAGAGCAGAACCCAGAAGTTCTCTCAGAGGTCGTCTTTGACCTGTTACCAGATGCAGGAATCTAACCTCACCAAGTGTAAGTGGACTCTGGACAGATGTCACTGGACAGAAAATCACCTGGGAAACTGGAACTCAGAAAGCACAACAGGCGAGGAGCCAGTGAAGTCTCAGGTGATGTCATGTTCTGGAAGGGTGTCCCTGCCCCTGGAGGGTCCCAGGAGGTGCACCTGGAACCTCACAGTTGGGAACAAGATCTCTCATTCCTCAAACACAAGACACACCCGTGAGAAAGCTGTTTCCCAGGTGGGAGGGCAGAGCAAGGGGGAGGAGATGGAGTTTTGTGCAGATAAATCTGTTTACCAACAAAACCAGTCTTTTATTGCAAGTTTTAATCGCATTCTCTCCTGAATTAATACTCTAGAGTAAATTTCAAAAGGACATAAAAGAATAGAAGAAACTCTCTTCATTACAGACAACAGGATTGTCACCTTAGAAAACACCAAAGAATCTACCAAAATACCCGAAACTAATCATAGATATGATCCAGGATGCAGGGCGCAATTTCAGTTGCTTTCCGGTATAGTAGAAATTAACAATAAGAATTTGAGATTAAAAGCCATGCCATTTACAATGCACCAAAAACTTATTTCTGAAATCTAAGTCAGATACATAAGAACTGTATGAAGAAAAGCAAAAAGCAAACAAACAAACAAAAAGACTGATGAAAGATTAAAAAAAAAAGTATGTAAACCATGGAGAGAAATACTGAATCACTGCATTGGAAGAAAAAATAAAGATCATATGCATATTTTATTCTGTTTAATAGTTTTCCACTCAGAAAAACAATATTGATAAGTGTTTTTGCATTTGTGAACAGTGTGCTGTGTCATGCTGACCCTGCAAGGGCTATTATAACTGGAGAATTGTCTAAGCCTTCATTTATGAATGTTTATAGTTGTACAGGGATAGTCAGCTCACTGTACAATGCAGGGTCCCATTGCCTCGTGGGGAGCAGTACATTGCTAGAATTCCCCTCAGTCATCACACTGAAGTTTGATCTATTTCTTCACCATCTCATATGACCAACATCTCTCCCAGAGGAAAACCAGGCAGATTTGCTGGCTTCCATTCAGCCTCCTCAGGTTCTAAAAAGCAGTGGTGGTCTTGGCAAAATGTGGATTCACCCAGTGGGCATCAGTTTCCTTGTGCTAGGTGACAATGTTCTCTTGCTCTGTGCCTTTCTTTAGGCAACGACATAGTGCTGGACGTCCCTCCTTCATAACACATCTGCTCATGCATCTCCCCTCAGCCACCATTTCCCCTTCTCTTCTCTGACATGGATTATAACCCCATATTTCCTCCTTTGGATGTGATGGTGCAGATGCCCACTGGAAGCAGTTCCAGTCTAGCAAGGTCCTCCCTGCTGTCCACTCCATCCACACGGGGTAGTGTTACACAGATACAGAATGAGAGGGCTGTCTTGACCTCGTGGCAGTAGAGCTGCCTTCACTAGTGACCTCAGTTCCATCAGATAGTGTGAAGGTGCAACAGCTCCCATGAGGAGCTTAGGATTTCTGACACGAAGGATTAAAATTGCATTACAGTTTCCTGCTTAGGAGCCATCCTTCACCTGACAGCCACATCAGAGAACAAAAGAGAAAGCTGAAGTGGTGTGGGGAGAATTGTGCAGTCATCCCAGCATCCTCCCCAACAGGTCCTTCCCAAATCCCCCTGAAATGTGCAGGAAACTGTTGAGTGGGAGCCCCTCTTGACGTCCGTGATGTAGAGTGTGAGGAAAATATCACGGGTCATTATCAATGTCTCTCTCCCTCTTTCCCTCCTAATTATCCATTGGTTTACTGGTAGTAGTTTTAAGGAGATATGATTCCCTCGTCTTCTCTTAACCCAACGTGTAGACGGTCAACTCCTGATCTTTGTGTTACTTTAGACTAGTTTTCATTTACTAAAATGTATAGAAATGGATCATACGGTGTGAATTTTATTTGTCAGTGTTCTTTCAGTCAGCATCACAGCTTGTGAATTCAACCACTTTGTTGTGTGCACCAAGCAGTCACAGGTTGTAATGATGGGAAATATTGCAATGCATGATTGTACCACAATGTATTTGACTATTCAGCTTTTGACTGACATTGGGATTTTTTCCAGATTCTGGAAATTACAAATACAACTGCTGCTCAGCTCTGGGGTGCACACAGCTAAAGAAAACATTGATCCTCTTCTTACTACATCAACAACTATACTGGACAAACTGCAAATTAGTGACCTAAGTCAACACATCATATGATTGAAAATACAGTGCAAATGGCAAAGCTGAAATCTGGAGAGAAACAAGCGGGTTCCAGGAGACAGAGGACGGAAATAATAGTTTACCTGGGGCAGATACCGCCAGACGGCTTATAAACGACTTCGAGAATAAAGGAGAAATGCTGAATGGATCCTCGAAGCGGAGTTTGGTGAAGGTGCTGCAGTGTGATACTCTCAGGGGTCACGTGATTATCTAATCCCTTTAAAGCCTGGTCCTCCAGGAGTGGGCACACATCCCAGAGAGCTCCTCCCCAAAGATTGTCTGTCTGGGAGAGGAACAGCACCTACTGCTGAAAGGCATCCAGACTCACCTCACGGATCAGCACTAAGAACTGTGTAATTAATGCCGAGAGAAAGACACCAAAACCAGTATCCTACGGCACTAATGGAAACCACCGGGAACTGGGAGAGGAACAGAGGAAACTACCACAGAGGAAATTTATCTCAGATTATGGTGTATCTTTTCATCCTCTTTACGGTGTCTTATCTAGAGCAAAAGCTTTAAGTTTTAAGTCCAACTTAATGTTTCTTTCACGGGTCATGCTCGTATTTCTTTTTTCTTCTGAAACATACTTTAAGCTGCAGATTCCCCTTTCAGTCCCACTTTAGGGCTCTGCCATCATCGTTGAGATCCATCATTGAGCCTCACGCTGTGTCTGCACTTGGTGGGGGATCTGGGAAGAGTGATTAGGGCTCCAGCCTGAGGGCATCAGGGACTAGGACAAGTTCTGTTAGAATTTAGGAATATAAAACAAGGGCAATGGTGGGTGGGTTTCTGTGGGATACTGAGGGAAGCAGAGGGTGGGCAGGGATCAGGGCTCTGTGCAGCTGGTTCCCATTATCCACGTGGATTCTCCTGTGGAAGCTGAGAGACACGGCCCCAGGGCTGCTTTCAGAGACCCACCCAGAACATGACCCAGCATGGTTGTGATGGGTTTCCCTCTCTTTGCTTATCTTCCTGCCTGTTTTGTGGGGAATCTGAGATCTGCATCCCCTCAGGTGGGCTGCTTTTCCATCCAGGAGACTGAGGGACAACTACAGAGGGGCAATCCCTGAGCTTCAGTACCTACCCAAGTGGATCATGAGCAAGAGTTTACACTGTGCAGGGAGAACAATGAACCCCATGGGTCAGATGTCCTAGGGGGATGCTCATAACATGTGGAGTCAGTGTGTGCCCATCTGAGGGCAGAGAACATGAAATCAACACAGAGTGCCTGGACTGTGCTGGTGTTTCTCAGGGACAATGAGAATCCTCAGTGTGTTGTCTTGTCAAGAGAGAAAAACAGAACGTATAGGAACTTGATGCAAAGGTCCCTATCACATCTGCAAACAAATGCTGTTATTTTCTTGTTTGTTGCTGCACTGACAGTACGAGACATTAGAGCCAGGAGAACAAAACTTGAATTGTCCCTGGGGGCAGCTGAGAGCTTGGAGAGGAAGTCCCTGATCCCACAGGAAGCCTGTTTCCTACCCTCCTCTGAACCTGCTCCTGGGTCTGATCTCTGTGCTCTGTGGGTCCTGAGTGTCCCCTGGTGGTCCTGAATGCCCCCTGCAGCCCAGCTCCTGCCTTCTCTCTGCAGGGAGGTTTGTGTCTGGGCTCACACTGACTTCCCCTCACCGTGTCTCTTGCACAGTAATACACGGCCGTGTCCTCGGTGGTCACGGAGCTCAGCTGCAGGGAGAACTGGTTCTTGGACGTGTCAGCAGTGATGGAGATGCGGCCCTGGGTGGAGGGGCTGTAGTATGTATTCCATGATGATGCACTATAATAACCATATCCCAGCCATTCCAGTCCCTTCCCTGGGGGCTGGCGGATCCAGCCCCAGCTGTAACCACTGCTGATGGAGTCACCAGTGACAGAACATGTCAGGGAGAGGGTCTGTGAGGGCTTCACCAGTCCTGGGCCCGACTCCTGCAGCTTCACCTGGGACAGGACACCTGGGGACAAGGAGAATCAGTCCCTGTCAGTCATGTGCAGTCACAACCCTTCCCATAGACTCAGGTCTGACATCTGAGACACTCACCTTGGGGAGCTGTCACCAGGCAAAGCAGAAGACCCAACAGTCTCATCTTCTTCTGGACCACAGCTCTGCGTTCCCCAGAGACCTCACCCTGTCTGAGGAGACAGCTGTGAGCTCCCACTGCACAAGAGTGGATTTTACCCTTGAGCTTGAGGAGAAATTTGCATGTGGGGAGCCCGGTCCTCATAAGTGGGAAGGGACTGAGGTCAGGGTGCACAGTCCTTCCAGGGCCCCTGTTGCACCTCTTTTTAACCCACAAGGCATGTTGGTCCGAATGGGGAGCACATTCTCTATGAAGTTCAGGTGGAAGCAGGTCAAAAGACGGCCTCACCTTTCTGAGCATAAGAATCAGTGTTGAACCAGATGAGTAAATCACAATTTATTCTAATGTATTGTTTCTTTCAAATCGATATTAAAATGGATTTAATACCAAAATATACAAAGAACTCATACAACTCAACAACAGAAAATATGAACAAAAAATGGACAAAACGTGTGAACAGACATTTTTCCAAAGAAGATATACAGATGGCCAACAGGCACATGAAGAGATGTTCAACATCACTAATTAATAGGGAAATTCAAATCAAAACTACAGTGAGTTCTCACCTCACAAGCTGCCTCCATGATACATTCTGCCTGCCTTATTTCAGTGAATCTAAGTAAAACTCTCTACGTCAGGCCTATAGTGACATGTTCAAACACAATCTTGATAAAGAGGTTCTGACAAACTACCTGCTGGGGCATTCAGTGCAGTATTGTTTTAGTTAAGCTAAGTTATAACAACTGTCTCATGCAGGCAGTGACTTGTTTAAAGGCAGTTCTTTACAAGATGTTCCCAACAAGCTGCCCATCACAACAGCTGTTATTAAAAAGACAAGAAAAACAAAGTGTTGGAGAGGACATGGAGAAAATGGAATCCTCATGCACTGTTGGTGAGAATGCAAACTGGTGCAGCCAATCTGGAGAACAGTATGGAGATTCATCAAAAAATTAAAAATAGAAATATCATGTGATCCAGCTATTCCACTTCTGAATATTTATTCAAAGAACATGAAAACACTAATTCAAAAAGATATATGCACGTCTGTGTTCATTGCAGCAACGTTCACAATAGCCAAGACTTGGATACAACCCAAGTGCCCACCAGTGTATGAATGGATAAGAAGATGTGGACTGTACACACATACACACACACACACCCACATGCACAATGGCATAATACTGAGTCATAAAACAGATAAAACTGTGCCATTTACCACAACATGGAGGGAACTTGAGGGCATTATGCTAGTGAAATATGTCAGACAGACAACGGCAAATACAGTATGATTTCACTTATGTGTTGCAGATAATCAAACACATAGATACAGGGAACAGACTAGTGGTGACCAGAGGGAAGGGGGTGGGGGAGGGTGATGGGGTAAAGGGCGCTCATGTGTGGTTGGAGATGGCAACTAGACTTTTGGTCGTGAACACGAGGCCGTCTATACCGAAGTCAAAATGCAATGATGTACACCTGAAATTTATAAGTTGTTATGAACCAATGTGACCACAATGAAAAATAATTGAAAAAGCAGTAATATTTTCTACAAACACCTTCCCAAACTTAAACAAATTCTTTAAATGGAATTATAATTAACAAACTGTTACAGATATAATTTCATAGAAAAATAATATTTTGATGACAACTTTGGTGTAAATAAGGGCCAGTCCTACCCACGATCAGATTTGTTATAATTTCAGCACTTATGACCTTACTTTGTTCTGAACATCTACCTCCAAAGCGCAGGGGCTGGGAGACTGCTGATCTTGATGCTTCACTGGTGAAGGGCTGTGCCTGCAGAAACCAGTCTGGAAAGACTGGAAGAGGTGCCTAGGCCCTCAAATGCACAGACACCAACACAACACCACCCTCTGTGGGATCTGCAGAAATGGTTCCTGTGGATGGAGGTTTCCACCCTTCCCTCCTGTGAGGAGAAATCCACCTCACTGAGGAGGCTATTAACTGAGGGGGGTGGTAATTGCTTTATAGTAAAGTTATAACTTTTCTGTTGATGATCATCAGTAACTTATGCATGGAGTTTATATTCAAATAGCCATCTTGGAAAAACTGGAGGGGATATGACATGTTCTGAAAGGGATGTGCCAATAGGATAAATGCTGGGCTAGATGAGTGGACTCCAAATAGATGATATAGATAGATAGATAGATGATAGATAGATAGATAGATAGATAGACAGACAGATAGATGTATGGATGGATGGATACATAGATACACAGATACATATATAAAGTGATTTATTGTAGGGGATTGGCCTGCATGATTCATGTGATTATGGAATCTGGCAAGTCCCAGATCTTGGGGATGAGGGGTAAACTGGAGACCCAGGAGAGCTGATGGTATAGGTCCAGTCCAAAAGCCAGCAGGCTCCAGACCCAGGAAGAACCGATGTTTCATTAGGAGTCTGAAGACAGGAAAAAAACTCAATGTCCCAGTTTGAAGGCTGGCATGCAGCAAGGATCCTCTCTTACATGGGGGAGGGTCACCATTTTGTTCTATTTAGGCCTCAAGGACTCAGATGAAGCCCAATCACATTAAGAAGGGCAATCGGCTTTACTCATACACTGAGTTAAATGCTAATCTCATCCAAAGACACCCTCACAGACACACCCAGTGTAATGTTTGACCAAATAGTTGGGCACCACATGACACAGTCAAGCTGACACATAAAACTGACCATCACATGAGCCACGTAGTGCACCCTCTCCTACACCAACAGATCCAGGCTGCCTTCCCCCCACATTGTGCTGAACAGTCTCTTCATGATCTACAACCAGGAGATTTCTCTACTGAACCTCACTGAAGAGACGTTATCCTGTGTGTTGACAACAAAGGCAGCAGTGAAACTCCAGAGTTAGTCCCTGGGCTCACATCTTACAACTGAAGAAGCAATTCAGAATCCCACTCTTTGGAGGGCTCCTCCACACAGGACCTCTAACTCAGGATTCTCAGAGATCTGTTAGAGGCAACCGATATTTCGGAACAGTTGACCCACACACTTTGGAACAAGCAAAGGAACTCAGATAGTGGACAACCTCACCCCAGATGTCAGACCAAGGATTCTCACTATCAGCTTTATTATTGTTGTTATTACTATTTGCTTAGTTATACGCATTCTTCTCATTTGCTTTGGACTCAGAATGTCATTGACATTCTGTATTGGCCCTGTATTTTCCTCCCCCCCCCCCGATTATTACAATTTGTTGGTGTAAAAAGAGTCCAACCCCAGTTTTGCTGGTCGACTGTTGACAACTTTTAAGCCTCCCACCTCCTTCCTCCATGTCTCCCCACATCTGTACAAGCACATAAGAAAGCCTGGGTGCTCTCCCTTTGTCCTTGGTGGGAGAGTCAAACCACACAATCCCCTGCCCACACCGAACAATACTCAGCAGGACTCATTCCTGGACAACAGAAATCTCTGAGCCAGTATCCTTTCCTGACTCTCTGAAGCTATTTCACGCCTGCTTGAGAGGCCTGCCCTGCCCTCTCCAGAGAGATCAGTTATGTAGAAATAAACATGGTCTTGTCCTCTTGGTGTGTGTGGCATCATCTGACCCAACGTCTGAACCTGCTGTGGGTGGGAGCCCTCCTGCCTTTGCAGAGAGGCCACATCAATTGGTGTTGTGTGCAGGGAGCTGGGACAATGACCGCCACCACCTGGGGTCTTTCTTCTCCTGACTTGGATTGACCACTGCTCTGCTAGCTGATGGCACGTGTGCACTTGGCTTTACTGTTTGCTACTAGCTTGCCCTTTGAGCTGTGCTGTTCTGTGCTGCACTTAGAGAGCTCCAGGTCTATCTTGTAGATGAGCCAACCTAGGTCAGAAGTTTCCAGAATTAATTAGCATAAAAACAGGATATGGAAGTTTGTTCCTCACCAAAGTGGCGCTTGCTTGTCTGTGTCAGCCCTGACTTATAGTTATGTCTTAGAAGGAATTGTGTGTGTTGACTCAGCCTGATCTGTGACTGACACTGGGCTGAGGGAATGGCTCCTGCACTGTGATGGGTGGTTGTATGTCTTAACCAGTTACCTCCCTGCTCCCCATGCTGTGCGGAGAGCTCAGAGGAAAGACAGTGCCCAGTCCCCTATGTGGGCCACTTGGGGTCAATTATGGAGTCTCAGAGCAGAAGGTTTGGGTTTCTGATGTCCACACGTCTAGAGGCAGATGGCACTAGGACCATGCAAAATGCCCTTGATACTGCTGCCTGTGCCTCTGTCACCAGAAGAGATCCTGACCCTCAGGGATGTGGACAAGCCCCCTCAGATCACTGTGGGACAGCCAAGGGGATAACTCAACTATTTATATGAAGGAGACTCCTATCTTATATCAATTTGAGTCTACTTGGAGGATGAGATTTATAAATAAGCGCAATCTAGTGAGGAATCACCAGCATTATATCCAGTAACCTAAAATGAAAAGAAAAAAGAGAGAAAACTGGCTGCTGGGCGTCAAGGAGGAAGAATAAAAATCACTGAAGAGAAATCCACAGTTTGACTCAATTTTTAATGTCAGTGACTCAATTTTAATGTCAATCTTACTGACAGAATTTACACCATAAAGATAAGAGGGTGCTGATTGGCTTTGTGCCTCTCCTACACAGGTTCTGAAGAAACTTAAAGATTGCTGAAATGCACAAATAGACAAACCTTCAAGGTTTTAGTCAATAATGAGGCTCAAACTACTGTTATATTGGGGATCCCACAAAAGCTAAGCCATGTGCTCCCTATGCCCTTAAGGGAGTTTCCAAATCTAAAATGAGAGACGAGCAGAAATCCTTCCCTTTAACCATAAGGACCTGCCTAAATCCCCCATGTTCCTATCACCTATTTCCTTAAAATATCAGATAATCAGCAAAGATGTTCCAACCTGATGAGTAATGGCTTTAATTAAATTTTCTTTGACACTTACAAACTGGCTTGATGAAAGAAGACCCTTGGGCCATACCCTATTGAAAATAGTCAATTCAGCCCAATGTAAACTTAAAAGGACTTTCAGGATTGACACCCATTTTAAAACAACTTTTTTCAAAAGGTGTGGTTATCCCCCTGCTTCTGCAGTTAGTAGCCCAACTGAAGAAGTTCTTACATTTGGAAAGAATGAGTGGTGTCTCAGTCATTCTTACGGAAACCTACTACTGCGGACCTGTAGACTAAGTCCCCACATGCAATTGTGTTGAAATACTGACTCTATTCAATTCGCAACAGTCAAATATTTTACCATTATAGATTTAGTTAATCTATCCCGTGTCCCATCAACATCCTCTCATCCTTGGTTTAACAAAGTTTTTGAAAATGAGCCCATCTCTATCATCAAATGTAAAATATAGGCACTGTGAACTAGTTGAAATCACACAATTAGCTTTGAACAATTGTCATGATAAAATCGACATGTTCTTACCTTTAATAAATTGATACTAAAAGTGATGTTGTAAAGACTAAATTCTATGTTGATTTAGGTTCACCTTATTGTGTCTGTACTTTCTCACAACAAAAGAATACATTTTTTTATTCACGTTATTTATGTTGTCAATTTTTGCAGTTATGACAGATGTCCTGTTTCTGTACACAGGACAGTTCCTCTAACAGGTCCCCCAAGTGGCAGCTGTCCCACAACTGACCTTCTCCACGTCATTCGCCTCCAACTGTGATGACGGCTGGATTGTGGAACAGCCTCATCCTCCTCTCATGACAAGCCCTCCTGGGAGAGGTGAGGCTGACTCCTGTACTAGTTCCTTTAGTGAGACTCTCACCACATCAGGTCAAGTGCATTCTCCTTTGTTCTGGGGGGACTGTGGTGCCCATGCACAAGCCCTTGAGGACTCAGCCACCAGTGTCCTGTTCCCCACTAGGCAGGACTATGACGTTCTTTGTCGCTATGTCCACCCACATGACAAGTGCTCATTATCCTGCTGTAACCCTAGGGCCCCACAGCCTCCTGCACAATGATGACTCTACCTACTGGGAGTCCCCCAAGACCTGCTGTCGTCTTTCCTGGGTTTTATATAAATGAAATGTGCTGTAACTGTGAAAAAAATAAAGGAAAAAGAAAAGATTACAAGCAGACAAATAGAACAAACAGGCTCTGAAGGAGCCATATTGAAGTCTTGCCCTCAGGTGTCCTCTTCTGTCCTCCTAACCTGTGACACTCAAGGAGGCACCATCACGCATGACTCTGGTTCTGAGGCCATCACATCTGCAGAGCTCGTGGAAGACAGCAGAGCCTCACACACAGTTAATCCAGGATTTCCTACTTGAAATGAGGACACATGTCTCTCCAGTCAGACATGGGAGTTCCTCAAGAATGGAAATCTCTCCATGAGGTGGATAATTTCCCTCATTTTCCACCCAAATCCCCCCATGATGGAAGAATACAAGTCCAGAAGAAATCATTTATACAGAACATGTGATTTAGACCCAAATCCTTGTTCAATAAATGAGATGTGTTCCTTCCTGATACTGATGGCAAACATGAAAAATTAGTGATTTTGTCATCAGAGATGGAGGGAATATATATGAGAGGAGAGTCAGGGAGATCAGTGTTGGGAGGACCAGTGTCTTGGACAAATGGTCATCTGGGGCAGTCACTTCATGCCACAGTGAGTCAGGTTCAGGGTGTTGTGTCCTCATGCTGGAGCCACAAGGACACAGCTTGCAAAGACTTGGACGTCACCACACAGAACTCACAGTACACAAGGTGTCCATCCTCAGTCTCCCCAACACCACAGGTGAGGGAGGTGACAGTGTGCCAGTTTGAGCAGAACAAGATCAGTTCTACAACCACCTTCCATTTGACCAAAATATCATTATATCCAACTACAAATGTGCACGTGCACTACCCAGAGGAGTCCCTTCACAGGAGAAAGAGGGAGGGTCCTGGTCAATGGAGACTGAGAAGGTCCCATCAGCCTTTCCCAGGTGCTACAGGAGACACAGCTGAGCAACACCTGAGCTTCAGTAAAAGGGTCTGCCCTCAGGATTTAGACCACAAGAACTACATCCTCTATTTGGGAAGCAGAAAGAGCAAAGGGAGATGTGAAAACACAGCCCAGGGAGGAAGAGAATGGATTAGCAGAGAAAGAGGGAACTAGATCGGTTCTGAGTCTGACGTGCACAGTTGCACCTGAGGAGGAGGGTCAGATATGAAATATATTAGGTGTTATAGGTCACTGACCCTGGCCTAGAGACTCCCCTGGCTGTAACCTGACCCCAGAGACCATTCTGTTTAGGGAATCCACCTGATGTCTCTGTTCTGAGTCTGAATGGAAAAGAATGACCAGGCCCCCTGAGCTCTCTCAGGACACTCATCCTAGTGAGGCCGAGTCATTTCTGCCCCCACAGGTGACACTGAATTTGTGCAGGTGATAAAATTTTTCTTCTATTACAACAAACTTTTCTAATTGAGAGATAAGTAGTAACCACAGGAACATGAATCCACAGAAGTTTCCTGTGAAATTAATAGAAGAGGAAGCACCAGACCCTGAAGAGAAACCAGCCCTGAACAGTCTCTCAACCTGCTCCTGGGGCTGACTCTGTGCCTGGTGGTACTGAGCGCCCCCTGGCGTCCTGAGTGCCCCCTGCAGCCCAGTCCCTCCAGTCTCCTTCAGGGAGGTTTGCGTCTGGACTCACCAACTGTCATTGGGTGATTGAAACCACATGAGCCCCTCCTGTAAGTGGAACCCCTCACCCTGCTCCCACCACTGAACTAAAACTAAAACCTTGAGCAAGCCCCTGCTTCCTGGCTCTGTCAATGCATTTCTGATGTGCTGAAAGGCCTGCCTTGCTCTTCCCAGAGATTTCAATCATGTACGTAATAAATGTTTCATATTCCCTAGGTGTCCATTTTTCATCAGACTGGACATCCATACCAAGCTCTGGTGAGGGTCCCTCTGCCTTTGCATTTTGTCAGCTGCTTTGGTACCATGAATGTGGTGCCAAGTCAGTGACCGACATCAGGGTCTTTCTTCTCTTGATATGGATTCATAATGCCTCTGTTATTTGATGTCCAGCCTGCACTTTCTGGTGCTGGTGCTGGATGGTTGTACACTGAGTTGTGCTGTGCTGAGCTGCATTGTTGAGTGCAACGGAGCTTCTTTTATAGATTTAGCTGAATTACAACAGAAGCTTTGCTAATAAATGGGCATTTAGGCACAAGCGTGTCTGTAAGAGACTCTCTGCCTTTTGTCCACATGAGAAGGTTTTCCTTCTATTACAATAGATTTCGCTAAACAGAAAACACAGAGGAAAGCACAGAATCACGAATCCAGAGAGATTGTCCTCAGGAAACTGTTACATGAAGAGGAACCCAGCCCTTAACCTCCATCTGCACCTGCCTCTGTGATGGGCCTTGAGCGCAGGGGCCCTGAGCGCCCCCTGGTGGTCCTGAGCCCCTCCTGCAGGGTGGTTTGTGTCTGGGCTCACACTCACTTCCCATCACTGTGTCTCTCGCACAGTAATACACGGCCGTGTCCTCGGTTCTCAGGCTGTTCATTTGCAGATACACTGTGTTCTTGGAGTTGTCTGTGGAGATGGTGAATCGGCCCTTCACGGAGTCAGCGTAGTATGTGCTACTACCATAAGCATAAATACCTGAGACCCACTGCAGCCCCTTCCCTGGAGCCTGGCGGACCCAGCTCATGTAGTAGCTGCTGAAGGTGAATCCAGAGGCTGCACAGGAGAGTCTCAGAGACCCCCCAGGCTGCACCAAGCCTCCCCCAGACTCCACCAGCTGCACTTCACACTGGACACCTGCAAACACAAAGACATCCTGATCAGGAGACTGATCAGTCACATCCACTGATTCTCTCACTCATATCCTCTCACATCCTCAATGTCTCTTGTTCTCCATAAATTACCTCCTAAAATAGCAACAAGGAAAATCCATACAAGCCCAAACTCCATGGTGAGTGGTCTGGGTTCAGTCCTGATCACTGAATGGGAACACCTGGGAATCCCGGGGCTGGGGCTCCTCTCCCACAGCTGCAGGGTCCAGGCTGGGCTGGTTTTCATCAGCAGAGGGAGGGCCTATTTGCATGTCCTCTGACTATATAGCAGTCTCTGTGGCTGCACACCAACATAAAGCACAGAGTCCTAGAGTGTGATGCGTCCAAGAGCACATGTCTGGTGAGAATTAGTGCCGTTATCTCAGCCTGTGCTCCTGAATACTGGAACCAACTGCCCCCTGACCCAACTCCAGGACAGAGTTGGTCAGGTTTAGTGGGGTTTAGAGAACCCCATCCCTGTAATGAAAACGTGTGTGAATTTTATACATTCTATTTTCCTAAGAATGTATAGTGAAGCAACGAGATGTACTTTCAGAAGTTCCTGAAGTTTCACATTATCATCCATCTATAACTTTCTGCAACAACGATCCATTACTTCACACAGAAAAGCTTCAGCGATGATGGACTGACATTCAGTGACTCCACAGGACAACAGTTTGTGGTGTTATTTAAATCTATTTGCACTTTGTGGACCTGGGAGTAAGGAGCAATGTAGGAACAGCCCCCCCTTTCCCTCTAACTGGCATCATTCCCAGTGACCCACTTGAGGACCCTGTGGTGCAGCCCAGCTCTTTTAGGGCCTCACGTAAGAGACTAGCAGGCAAGGGAAGAGCCACCTTCCTGGAAGGGACAATGGACTGCATCACTAGGATGGGGCTGTGATTTCCTTATGGGGGAGGAAGAATGTATTTAACTCATTGTAAACCCACTAGAGCATCTTTGGAACTGAACAGTTTCGAAGACCTATGGACAAGTGCAAAACTGAATCCATAACTGAGTATACGGTAACTAACTATATTTGTGTGTAAACACAGCCATGGTAAAATACAAGTCTGTGTTGTCAGTCACATTGTATTCAATGAAATGTCGATATGCCGTGGTCCTAGGATCAGAAAACTAAAACCACTCCTTCTTTCTCTTTTTTGTGACCGACCGACTGCCAATCCATCTGAAGCGCCAATCTTTCATGATTCCAAAAGAGACACCTAATTTATTTTAAAAACAAGTCAGTTCTGTACAATTACATGATCTGTCCTTACTTGGCCTGCAGCATCTCCACACACCTCACACCCCTGTGGAAATCATCCATTGCCTCTTCCTCATAAGATACTGGGGAGAAAGATGCCTGACCTCGCCTAAATCCCCTTCAGTCCTAGACCCCAGTGTGTCCCTCTCCAGAGCCTGCAGATGCTGAGCTATGTGAGCAGCTGGGTGGAGTAAGGGGGTGGATGTTCTCCTCTTCATGGGGTGGATGAGCAAGAGGGTCTGGAGACAAAGATGCACCTGGAACGAGCCCACAGGCTGCAGATTCTATAAGAGTGGATCCCGTGTAACTGTTTATATTGGTTCCCTCGCCCCTGTGTGTGCTCTGGCTTCCCGACCTTCAAGAAGACCAAAAGGACTGAAGTGTTGAGACCGTTCTTTTCTGTCACTGGACCTTGGAGATACTGAGAAGCCTTGAGAGAGAGACATGAAGCTGATGGAGAGGCTGTGGACTTTCACAACCACGAGGGCCATTTGCACATGATCTCTCTATGTACACATCAAGGATAAATGTTAAAGAAGATAAAATAGTAGAATAATGAGTTAAATAAATTAAATTCAGAAAACCCGAGATCTGAAAGAATGCTCTCATTTAAGCTTAATTGGCTCATCTATGACATGGAGATCAATGTACATCTAAATTCACAGAGTTTTTCTCATGATTATAAAAGTTAAAATTATCCTAGTTTCTGGTCCTTGGGAAGTCTGATTATTACATGTGAGAGTTTATTCTAAAAAGGGAGGTCACCTCTGTGTTTCCACAGCTTTTAGGAAACTGTTTGCACTGTCTACATGTCAGAAAGAGATTTACAGGGCATGGGGATAAAAACCATGGACAGGAGACCAGCCCTTAACTCACCTCCTCTGTGAGGACATGAGCTCAGTAGTTTCTGAGCGCCCCCTGCTGGTCCTGTACACCCCTCAGTGGCCCAGAGCGTCCCCCTGATGGTCATAAGCATTCCTTCGAGGCCCTGGGCATCCCCTGGTTTCCTGAGGGCACCTTTTGGTTCCAAAGTCCCCTGGAGAGAAATAAACACTCTTCTTTTTGCCTCTTCACTTTACCCAACATACAATGGTGGACACTTCCAGCATAAGCACTATATGCCTTCCTCTGCGAAGGATGTCTCCTCTTAGTTATTTCCCATCAACTGACCCCCTCACTCTGCTCCTTCACTGAATTCCGAGGTGATCCTTATTTCTCTCTCCTACTGCAAAACCCCTGTTGCAAGGGTCTTGAATACTCTTCCTGACTATTTTAGCAAGTATCAGAAGAACTTTTCCATTAAAAACAGAAAGCAAGAAATGAAAGGATTTTGGACTCTCAAAACTCTACTGGCAAGAAATTGGCTAATAAGAGTGATCTGATTATAGCATTTGCCACCCTTTGAGAAAAAGAAGGATAGATCTACAGTTAGATCACCAGGCCTAGGTGTTGAAGACTGAGCCGCAGAAGATTATCCTCAGAACTGGAAACCTAATGGAGCTTGCCTGGATGGACTTCAAAGCTGATTCAGGCAGGTGATTCCTTCTAACTCCCACTTCATCTCTTTTGGCATGGAAATGTCCATAACTGTTATCATTTGCCTGTCCTGCAGTTGTGTTTTAGAGGAAGATAACTTGTTTTCTAGTATCACAGGCATTCAGATGGTGGGGGGGGGGTCTTACCCCAGGATGGATTGTAGCCACGTTCTCACTCATACCTGATTTAGGTGACTAATTTGGGACTTTTTAGGTGATAGTATTTAGACAGATTTTGGACTTGATTCAATGCTTTAAGGGTTGGCATTTTGAGAGATGTCCGAAGTGTTAAATTTATTTGACCAGTGTGTTGGTTGTAATTCTTTGAGGGCTGAGAGTGAAATGAGGTAGCACAAGTCATTCTTTGAATCTGTGCATAGTATTTTGAATGGCAAAAGGAAATTAGCCATATGTGATTGATTTAGAGATCCTGAGATCCAACAATTTTCCTGGATCGTTGAGAAATGTAATCTGTGTTTATATCAGAGGGAGTCAGAGGGAGACTGGCTACAGAATAAGAGGAAAACAGTGTGACCACTGATGTGAGGTGATTTACTCCAGGCTGTGAAGATGGAGGAAGAGACCATGAGCCAGGGGATGCAAGGAATGCAGCTCCAGAATCTGGAAGAGGCAAGAAAGCAGACTCTTCATGTGTGAGTCCATTCAGGCTTTTATAGCAAAATGCCACAGACTGGGCAGCTTATAAGCAACAAATATTTATTTCTCACAGTTTGGAGGCTGGGAAGTCCAAGATCGAATTGCTCACATGTTCACCCTCTAGGGAGGGCCATCTTTCTGGTTCATAGTTGCACCTTCTTGCCGTGTCCTGACGTGGTGGAAGGGGCAAGACAGCTCTCAGGGGCCTCACTAGAAAGGCACCAGTCCCATTCATGAGGGCTCCACTCTCATGACCTGAGTACCTCGCAGTGACCCCATCTACTAAAACCATCATCTGTGGTTGTTAAGATTCAACATACGGATTTGGGGGGACACACATACCCAGACAAGAGCACTCCCCTGGAGCCTCAGGACAGAGTGTAGCCCTGCCACCACCGAGATTTCAGGCCAGTGAAACTGATTTCAGACTCTGACCTCCAGAGCGGAAGAGAATAAATGTGTGTGGATTTGAGCCCAAAGTATGTGGAGTTGGCTACAGTGATCACAGGAGAGGAATAGAGGCTGGGATGTGAGTCTCACATAATCAAGGGTCCCCACACTGCCCTGTGTTATGTGATGACCATCAGCACTGCCCCAAGGACAGGGATGCTCCCAGGACTGTGGTCTTTGGGACGCACCTCTCCAGGGACTCACCCCTGAAGGAGAGGACAGAGAGCACGAGGTGCTGACGTAGACTCTGCTTGAACCTGGCACACCTGTCCACCCATGACTTTGTTACCATGTGTTCACGACTGTCCTACCAAGATGTCATGTGTCATTTCAAGGATGTCATTTCAAGGATGAAATCCATCCTTGACCTTCATATCCTTACTTTCCCCAGGTACAATGCCAGTTTTCAAAAATAGGCTGAAAGTAACATATCTTGGTAGAGAGAGGTCTACAGTCGAAGAATCCCAAATCTGACAGCTACCAATATTTCCCAGATGCTCCCTCAACTAGCATTTCAAAGAACAAGGGGACTCATTATCCTCACTGGAAAACATGAATAAATGACAAGGGTCTTTTAGCAAACCACCTCAAAGAGCACTTGCTATTTTAAAACCTTTGTCGAAAGAGTAGTGTGCCCAAGAGAGCATCATCCTTTGTCTCAGATTCCTGACTCCTTGGTCTGAGGAGGCAGGTGAATCACCATCCTGTCATCTCCTCAGCCCAGCACAGCTGCCCTCTCCATCAGGGTTTCTGACACACTCAGGATGTGGGTTTTCACACTGTGTCTCACACAGTAATAGACGGCTGTGTCCTCAGATTTCAGACTGCTCAGCTCCATGTAGGCTGTGCTCGTGGACGTGTTGACAGTCATGGTGACTCTGCCCTGGAACTTTTCTGCATAGTTTGTGACATATTTCTTGGATAAACTCCTCCCATCCACTCAAGCCCTTGTCCAGGAGCCAGTCGCACCCAGTGCACAGAGTAGTCAGTGAAGGTGTATCCAGATGCCTTGCAGGAGACCTTCACTGATGCCCCAGGCTTCCTCACCTCAGCCCCAGACTGCACCAGCTGCAGCTGGGAGTGGACACCTGTGGAGAGGAGACAGGAGTGGATGAAATCACCCTTCACTGGCCCTGGTCTCCTCCTCACCCCAGGGACTGGGGATCCCCTTAAGTGTAGCCACTGCCACCAAGAAGAGGATTCTCCAGCTCCAGTCCATGGTGAGGGGCTGTGCTCTTGGGGCTTCTGTAGGGGAGGGGGTGGTTGTTGGGTGATGCTATCAGGACACAGACACTCCCATATTTACCTCAGCAGACCTCAGATCACTTGCATACTCATGGGGCAGAATACTTCATCACTGAATTCCTGGCCCAAACTTTGAGTGAGCAGACAGAGGATACAGCGACCATGTGCATCACGAAGAGGAGATTCCAAGTCTTTATCTTGTTTTAAGATGTTTGTCTCCTGACACGTCCAGAACTCTGTGTAGACACTAAGAAACAAGCCCCCACAGCACGTGCTCCTCACTGTGAACCCACCTGAACCAGTTCTAGTCTTTTATGACTGAATGTATTATCCTTGGGATCAGAGGATCTGACAAACTTTTGAATTAAAAATGCCATCTTTGTCATTCAGATTGTCATTATTAAGATATCTAGAAGTCCTGGAAACCTCCTTTTTAATGTGGTTTTCATTTCCTTATTGTGTTTAGTAAGTTCCCCCAGTAGAATAACATATTTAAAGACACTTCAGCAATCCTTGACCAAATCGTTTTTAGGATTGTTTTGGAGAAACAGAAACCCTGACCTGAGAGGATAGCCCTCCCCAGGTCCCTGTAAACCTGCTCCTGAGCCTGGAGCCCTGTGCTGGGGGGTTCTGAGCATCCCCTGCCGTCCAGCCCCTGCCCTGCAGGAGAGGGTCCTTTCCCGACTCACAGGGCATTTATCTCTCAGTGTCTAGTCCAGTATTAAATGGCTGTGCACAGGCTTCAGAATCCTGCTGCCTGGGACCCTGAATACACCACCTGGAGTGTGAGCCTGGGACCGGGGCTGAGGATAGAAATGGACAGAGTTACTCCCTGACCACTCTCAGTATTGCAGCTGGGGGTCCCCTGAGACACTATACCTGCAAGAGGGGAGACCCTGGAAAGGAGGAGGAGGAGGAGGCAGCACAGTAGTCAGCTGACTCAGGTGAGTCTGCAAGGTCACCTGCTGGACAGAGCAGCAGACAGCAGCAATGAAGACTTCTCCACGAAGAATGCTCTCAGGTCCACAGGACCCCTTGCACCAGGATGGACTCGGTGTCTCTCCATCCTTGAGGATCCATTCTGCTGGTTATCCTTCCCTTCCGACATCCTGCCCTGTTGCTCCCAATCCCTGCATCTGACGTGGAGGCAGACTCACTGCTCTGTCACCTCAGGGGAAGGAGGGTGCTGTCTGTGCCCTTGCAGAACTCAGTGCTCTCTCTGGGGTCCTCCTTCACCAAGAACAGAGTCCAAATAGTGGTCATCTGCTAATCCTGATTGTCTTATAGAAAGCTCAGTTTTGGGGTGAAGACCCTGGACCTGCAGACTCTCTCCTTTGGGAGAACTTTGAGAGGCATGAATTCCCCTCTGAATTGGAAACAGACTGCTGCTGGGAGGCCCTCAGCTCACTGATGTTGGGTCAGTGATCTGGCCTCCATGTGCACACTCATATATCCTAGACGTTTCTTTTTTTTTAACCAATGTCAGTGAATTTTGGATTCATTGAAATGATTCATACCACATTGGGAGAGAAGTTCAGGATTCTTGGCAGTAGAGCTACACAGTGAATGGTTTGCAGGGTGGGTGAGCTCATCACAGCCGGAGGGAAGCTCCCTGCTCCAGAGAGTAGGTCCCTTAGATCAGCCCCCTGACAGCTGCCCTTCCGAGGCCCTGTGTCATGATTCCTGGGATTATGGCTGGAATCTGATGAGTATGTAGTGGTGGAGAGCAGAGCTCAGCTCCCTCTTCCTCACAGTGCAGCCCTGAGGAAGTGACTTCACCATTCTGATCCCAGGTCTGAAGAGATGTAATTTGGGGACCACAGTAATAACTTTATATGAGAAATTTATGGTAGGGACCCAGCACTGTTAGATATTATCATCACTGTTATCACTGGTATTTTCTTCCCTGGGAACCAGAAAGGACTTCATTTCAGTTTGCACAATGATCTCCTGCTCTGATCCTGCCCTGATATGTCACACCTGTGCTACTGGGGCAGGTCAACCCACCCTCAACCCAGTGTCATCACATGTCCATGAATCGACTTAGATCCAGTTGTCCCTGAAAATGCCTTTCTTCTATATTAGCACATGAACACAGCCTTGAATGCAGGGTATTGTCAATGGGCTCTTTAATAATATTAGTGCAGTGAATTGAGTAACAAATAATCCTCACCTACAATGTAGGTAACAGGAGAGTCACTAGAAGTTGAGGTCAGGGAATGGTTCCTACACTGTGACTGGTGGTTGTATGTCTTAACCAGGCAACTTCCTCCTCCACATGCTGTGCAGAGCACTCAGAGGAAAGACGATGCTCTGTGCCCTGTGTGGGCCATTGGGAGTCACTTATGGGGACTCAGAACAGAAGGATTGGGTTTCTGATGGACACATGTCTACAGGTAGATGACACCAGGACCCTACAAAATGCCCTTGATGCTGCTGCCTGTGCCTCTGTCACCAGAAGAGATTCTGATCCTCAGGGATGGAAACAAGCCCCCTCAGATCCCCTGTGGGACAGGCAAGTGGATGCAACTATTTCTATGAGGGGACGCCTAACTGAAATTGATTTGAGGCTATTTGGAGGATGAGATTTATAAACAAGAGCAGTGGAGAGAGGACCCACTGGCATCATATCTAGTAACCACTGAAACACAAAGAAATAAAGAAAACTCGATACTGGGGGTGGTGGAAGGAACAATAAAAAATAACTAAGCAGTCCACAATTTGGCCCAATTTTAAATCGCAAACTTACCTAAAGAATTTATACCGTAAAGATAAGAGGATGCTGATTGGCTCTGTGCCTCTTCTGCACAGGTTCTGAACTAACTTAAACGTAGCTGAAATGCACCGATTGTCAAACCTTGAAAGTTTTAATCAATAATGAGGCAAAAACTACAGTTATAACTGGGGATCCCACAAAACCTAAGTCATGTGCTTCATCTACCCTTGGGAATTTCCAAATCTGAAATGTGAGACAAGCAAGTGTGCTTCCCCTTAACTACTAGGACTTGATTAATTCCTCCATGTTGCTATCACCCGTTACCTTAAAACAGCCCCAATCAGCATGGATGTTCTGACCTGATGAGGAACGGGTTTAATGAAATTTTCCTCAGTACTTACAAATTGACTTGACAAAATATGCTGTTGGGCCATACCCTGTTGTAAAAAGTTATCCATCCTAATGTAAATTGAAAAGGACTTTCAAGGATTGACACCCGTTCTACAAGAACTGTTTACAAAAGGGAGATTATCCCACTGCTTCTCCATTTAACTACCCATCTCAGGCTGTTGTTAAATTTGGAAAGAAGGAGTGGTGCCTCACTCATTCTTACTGAAACCTACTGCTGTGGTCCTACAGATTAAGTCCCCATATCCAATTGTGTTGAAATACTGACTGTATTCAATTGGCAAATGTCAATAGTTTACCATTATAGATTTCACTGAGGTATTCTGTTTCATGCCCCATAAACATCCTCTCACACTCAGTTTAACGGTTGTTGAAAAATGAACCCATCTCTATCAGCAAATATAAAATTTAAGCACAAAGGAGTTTGTTGAAATTACACTATTAGCCTTGAACAATTATCATCATAAAAACGACCTTGTTGTTTTTAATAAATTATTATTAGAAGTTGTGATCTTGTGAAGATTAAATTCTATGTTGATTTCGGTACACCTTCCAATGTTTGTACTTTCTCATGACACGTAAATACAATTACATTATTTATGCTGTTAACTTTGTGCAGTTATGACAGGTGTACTGTTTCCATACACAGGAGAGTTCCACTAACAGGTCTGGTCTGTGGCAGCTGCCCCACAAGTGACCTTCTCTACCCTATTCTCCTCCACCTGTGATGACGGCTGGATCATGGAACAGCCTTGTCCTCCTCTCATAACAAGCCCCCTTGGGAGACGTGAGGCTGACTCCTGCACTGGTTCCTTTATTGAGAACTCTCACCACATCAGGTCAAGTGCATTCTCCACTGTTCTGGGGTGGACTGTGGTGCCCATGCACAAGCCCTTGAGGACTCAGTCACCAGTGTCCTGTTCTCCCCCAGGCAGGACAATGATGATCTTTGTCAGAAAGTCCATATTAGTCAACCACATACCAAGTGCTCATCGTCATGGAGTCACCCGAGGGCCCCACAACGTCCTGTACAATGATGACTCTACTACACGAGACATCGCCAGTACTTGCTGGCATCATTCATGGGTTTTATGTAAATGAAAAGTGTTTTACACCTGAAAACTATTAAAGGGAAAAGGAAAAATTGCAAACAGCGAAACAGAACAAAAAATTCTGAAAGAGCCATATTGAAATTTTGCCCTGAGGTGTCCACCTCTGTCCTAACCTGTGATACACAATCAGGCACCATCACCCATGACCCTGGTTCTGAGGCCATCACATCTGCAGAGCTCCTGGAAGACAGCAGAGCCTCACACACAGTGAATCCAGTTTTCCTACTGGAAATGAGGACACATGTGTGTCTCCAGTCAGACACAGGAGTTCTTCAAGAATGGAAAATCTCCATCACATGAATGACTGACCTCATTTCCAGATGAGTCCTCATGATGCAAGACTATAAGTCTGAAGAAATATTTTATAAAGAACATGTGGTTTAGACCCAAATCCTTGTTCAATAGATGAGATGTTTTCCTTCCCCAGAGTGATGGTGTAACATGAAAAAATAGTGATTTTGTCGTCAGTGATAGAGGGAATATTTTGAGAGGAGAGTCAGGGAGAGCAGTGGAGGGAGGACCAGGGAGCCCCAGGACATGGTCATCTGGGGCAGTCACTTCATGCAGCAGTGAGTCAGCTCCAGGGTGTTGTGTCCTCAGGCTGGAGCCACAAGGACAAAACTTGCAAAGATTTGGACGTCACCACACAGAAGTCACAGTACACAAGGTGTCCATCCTCAGTGTCCCCAAAGCCACGACTGAGGGAGGTAACACTGTGCCAGTTTGAGGAAAACAAGGCCAGTTCTACATCCACCTTCCATTTGACCAAACCATCATTATATCCAGGCTACGAATGTGCACTTGCATTCCCCAGAGGAGGCCGAGAGCAGAGGTCAGAGGGAGGGTCCTGGACAATGGAGACTGAGCAAGTCCCATCAGCCTTTCCCAGGTGCTGCAGGAGCCACAGCCTGAGACACACCTGAGCTCCAGGAAAAGAGCCTGAGCATTGGGGTGTAGAACAAAGAAACAGTGTCCTCCATCTGGGAAGCAGAAGGCACATAGGGAGATAGGAAAACAAAGCCCAGGGCAGAAGAGAAGTGATTAGCCAGAGAAGACGGAATCAGATCAGTCCTGAGTCTGACATACACCGTTGCACGTGGGAAGGAACGTCATATATGAAATATATTAGGTTTCATAGGTCACTGGCCCTGGCCCAGACTCTCTCCTCTCTGTAATCAGACACCCAGAGAACTTCCTGTTTAGGAAATCGCACTGAGGTCTCTATTCTGAGTCTGAATGGAAAAGAATGACCAGCTTCTCCTGACCATTCTTGGGACTCTGATCTTAGTGACCATTGACAGAGTCATTTCTGCCTCCACAGGTCACACTCTGCATTGGCACAGGAGATAAACTTTTTCTTACATTACAACAAACATTTCTAATTGAGAGACAAGTAGTCAGCACAGAACCATGAATCCAGAGAGGTTCCCTGAGAAACTGTTAGAAGTGGAAGCCCCAGACCCTGACAGATCACCAGCCCTGAACTTTCTCTGCACCTGCTCCTGGGGCTGACTCTGTGCCTGGTGTCCTGAGCACCCACTGGTGTCCTGAGCGCCCCCTGCAACCAAGCCCCTCTGCTCACCCTGCAGGGAGGTTTGTGTCTGGACTCAATGACTGTCACTGGGTGATCGAAACCATAGGAGTCCCTCCTGTCAGTGGAACCCCTCACCCTGCTCCCACCACTGAACCTAAACTAAACCCTGAGCAAGCCTCCTTTCCTGGCTCTGTCAATGCATTTCTCACTTGCTGAAAGTCCTGCCCTGCTCTTAGCAGAGATTTCAATCATGTACATAATAAATGTTTCATATTCTCTTGGTTTGTGTCTTTGTCATCAGACGGGACATCCATAACAAGACCTGGTGGGGGTCCCTCTGCCTTTGCATGGTGTCAACTGCTGTTGGTGCCATGAGCCTTGTGTCAAGTCAAAGACCACAAAAAGGGTCTTTCTTCTCTTGCTTTGGATTCATAACGCCTCTTTTGTCTGATGTCCAGCCTGCACTTTATGCTGCTTCTTGCCGACTGGCTTGTACCGTGAGCTGTGCTGTACAGCGCTGCATTGTTGAGTCCAACAGAGTCTCTTTTATAGATAAAGCTGAATTACTCAGCAGTTTTGGTAATTAGCACTTAGGCAGAAGAGAGTCTGTAGACTCTCTGACTTTTTTTCATGTGAGAATGTTTTCCCTAGGTTACAACAGACTTTTCTAATTCAGAAAATACAGAGGTAAGCACAGAATCACAATTCAAGAGAGGGTGTCTTCAGGAAATTTTTACATGAAGAGGAAACCAGCCCTTAACCTCCATCTGCACCTGCCTCTGTGATGGGCCTTGAATGCAGGGGTCCTGAGCGCCCCCTGGTGGTCCTGAGCCCCTCCTGCAGGGTGGTTTGTGTCTGGGCTCACACTCACTTCCCATCACTGTGTCTCTTGCCCAGTAATACACGGCCGTGTCCTCGGTTTTCAGGCTGCTCATTTGCAGATACAGCGTGTTCTTGGAGTTGTCTCTGGAGATGGTGATTCGGCCCTTCACGGAGTCAGCGTAGTATGTGCTACTACCATCATATCTAAGGTATGAGACCCACTCCAGCCCCGTCCCTGGAGCATGGCGGACCCATTGCATGTCATAGCTACTGAAGGTGAATCCAGAGGCTGCACAGGAGAGTCTCCGAGACCCCCCAGGCTGCACCAAGCCTCCCCCAGACTCCACCAGCTGCACCTCACACTGGACACCTGCAAACACAAAGACATCCTGGTCAGGAGACTGTCACATCCCCTGATTCTCTCACTCATACACTCTCACATCCTCAATGTCTCTTGTTCTCCATAAATTATCTCCTAAAACAGCAACAAGAAAAATCCGTATCAGCCCAAACTCCCTTCTGAGTTTTCTGTGTTCCATCCTGATCACCGAATGGGAACACATTGGGAATCCCGGGGCTGGGGCTCCTCTCCCACAGCTGCAGGGTCTGAGCTGGGCTGGTTTTCATCAGCAGAGGGAGGGCCTATTTGCATACCCTCTGATTATATACCAAGCTCTGGGGATGGGCGCCAACATAAAGGGCAGAGTCTCAGAGTGTGATGTGCCCAAGAGCACATATCTGGTGAGAATTAGCTCCACTATCAGGGTCTGTGCTCCTCTATATTGGACTTGACTGCCCCATGAACCAACTCCAGGACAGCGTAGGGCATGCCTAGTGAGGTTTGAAGAACCCCCTTCCTGTAAAGAGAAAGTGTGTGAATCTTATGCATTCTACTATTTATCTAGAATGCATAGTGAGGCAATACAGATGCATTTTAAGAAGTTCCTGAAATTTCATGTTATTATCTGGCTAAATTTTTTTCCAACCAATGATACATTTCTTTCATTGCAATAGCTGCAATGATGAATAATTGACATATAATAAACTTCACAGTACAACAGGATGCAGACATTACCTAATATGTAAGCATTTTGTGGACCTGGAAGCAAGGAGCATGGTAGAACATCCCCACTTGCTTTCCCTCTAACTGGCATCCTTCTCAGTGACCCACTTGAGGAAGCTGTGGTGCAGCCCAGCTCATTTAGGGTCTCATGTGAGAGACTAGTAGACAAGGAAAGAACTACCTTCCTGGCAGGAACAACGGGCCCTACCAGTAGGATGAGGTTGTGATTTTACAAGGAGGAGGAAGAATATGTTTAAATCCTGGTAAATCCCCTAGAGCATCTTCGGAACTGCTCGATTTTGAAGTCCAGAGGCAAGGGCAAACCTGAACACACAAGTGGGGAATGATAACTAAATACATTGGTGTGTGAACACAGCAACGGTAGAATGCAAGTGTATGTGGTCACCCACCTGGCATTTAATGAAATGGCCACACGCCATGCTCCTCAGGATAGAAAACTAAAATCGTCCCTTACTCCTCCTCTCTGTCCCCTACCAACTCCCAATCCACCAGAAGCTCCAATCTTTCCTTATCTCAAAATAGATCCCAAATTTATTTCAAACTAGATGTCAGTTCTGTACTACTACATGATCTGTCCTTACCCAGACTTCAGCATCTCCACACACGTCACTCCCCTGTGGAAACATTCCACTACATCTTCATCATGACACACTCAAGAGAAAGACACCTGATATCCCCTCCATCCTCTTCAGTCCCAGACCCTATGTGTCCCTCTCCAGAGCCTGCAGATGCTGAGCCATGTGAGCAGCTGGGTGGAGTGAGGGGGTAGATGTTCTCTTCTTCGTGGGGTGGATGAGCATGAGGGTCTGGAGACAAAGATGCACTTGGAATGAGCCCACAGGCTTCAGGTCTTGTCAGAGTGGATTCTGTGTAAATCTTGATATTGGTACCCCTGTGTCTGAGTGGGCTCTGGCTTCCTGACCTTCAAGATGAGCAAAAGGACTGAAGTGTTGAGACAATTCTTTTCTGTCACTGGGTCTTGGAGATACTGAGAAGTCTTGAGAGAGAGACATGGAGCTGATGGAGAGGCTGTGGACTTTCAACAACCACAGGGTCGACTTAAACATCATCTCTCTACATAGACATCAAGGGAAAATGTTAAAGAAGATAAAATAGTAGAATAATGAGTTAAACAAATTAAAGTCACTATACCTGAGATCAGTAAAATGCTCTCATTTAAGGTTAATTTGTTCATCTATGGAATGGAGAAAAATGTACATCTAAATTCATGGAGTTATTATCATGATTACATAAGTTAAAGTAATCCTAGTTCCTGGTCCTTGGGAAGTCTGATTATTACATGTGAGAGGTTATTCTAAAAAGAGAAGTCAGCTCTGTGTTTGCACAGCTGTTAGGAAACTGTTTGTACTGTCTGCATGTCAGGAAGAGGTTTACAGAGGACGGAGATAAAAACCCTTGACAGGATTCCAGCCCTTAACCCACCTCCTCTGTGAGGATGTGAGGTCAGTAGATCCTGATCGCCCCCTGGTGGTCCTGCACGCCCCCTGGTGGTGCTGAGTGCACCTTTTGGTTCCAAAGCCACCTGGAGAGAAAAAGACACTCTTTTTTCCCCTTTCCTCATTATCCAAAATACAATAATAGATCCTTCCAGCATAAGCACTATATGCCTTCCTGTTCAATGGAAGTCTCTTAGTTATTTCCCATCAACTGACCTCCTCACTCTGCTCCTTGGCTATAAATCCACAGCTGTCTTTGCTGAAATCAGAGGGGACCCCTATTTCTCTCTCCTACTGCAAAACCCTTTTTGAAAGAGTCTTGAATAAAGGCTTCCTCACTATTTTAGCAAGTGCCAGAAGAACTTTTTATTTTTAAAAGAGAGAGAAAAGATGAAAGAATGTTGAACTGTCAAAATTCTCCTGGCAGGACACAGGCTGATAGAAGTGCTCAGATTCTGACATGTGCCACCCTTCAGGAGTAAGGAAGGTTAGAGCCAAGCTTAGAACAATAGGTCCAGAGGCTGGAGTCTGAGCCACAGAAGATTGTCTCCAGACCTTGAAACCTAATGCAGTTTTCCTGGATGGATGTCAAAGTGGATTCAGGCTGGTGATTCCTTTCTAAATCCCCTTTGATCTCTTTCGGAATGGGAATGCCTATAACTTTATCATATGCCTGTTTGTAGTGGTATTTTAGAAGATAATGTGTTTTCTAGCATCACAGATCTACAGATGGAGGGGACTATTCCCCAGCATGGATAATATCCAATTCTAACCCATATCTGATTTAGATGATTAGATTTACCAGTTTTGATATGATGGTGTCTATGTAGATTTTGGGATTGAGTTAATGCTTTAAAGGATGGCATTTTGGGAGATAATGGGATGTCTTAAACATAATTGGACTGTTGCATGGATATGATTCTTTGAAGACTGAGGGCAGACTGTGGGATTCTGAATCATTCTTTGAATCTGTGAGTGGTATTTTGCATGGCAAAAGTAACTTTGCCATATTTGATTAATTTAGAGATCCTGAGATCCAAAGACTTTCCAGGATTATTTGGAAATTTAATCACAAGTGTTTATATCAGAGGGAGGTAAAAGAGATTAGACTACAGAATAAGAAGAAAACAGTGTGCTAACTCATGTGAGGTAATTTACTCCTGGCTGTGAAGATGGGGGAAGGGGCCATGAGCCAGTGGATGCAATGAATGCAGCTCTCGAAGCTGGAAGAGCCAAAAAACTGACTCTTCCTGTACAAGTCCATTCTTGCTTCTATAGCAAAATACCACAGACTGGGTGGCTTATAAACAAGAAACATTTATTTCTCACAGTTCTGGAGGCTGGGGGTCCAAGATCAAGGTCCCAGCCTGATCGCCTTCTGGTGCGGGTCCTCTTCCTGGTTCATAGTTGCAACTTCTTGCCGTGTCCTCCCGTGGCGGAAGGGGCAGTCCAGCTCTCTGGGGCACCAGTCCTGTTCCTGAGGGCTCCACTCTCATGACGTAAGCACCTCACAGTGACCCTGTCTACTACCCATCAACCTTGGTGGTTAGGCTTCAACATATGAATTTGGGGGGACACACACACCCAGACAAGAGCACTCCCCTGGAGCCTGTGGAGGGAGTGTAGCCCTGCCAGCACCTTGATTTCAGGCCAGCGAAACTGAATTCAGGCTCTGACCTCCAGACTGGAAGAGAATAAATGTGTTGACTTAAGCCTCAGATGTCTGTAATGTGATACAGTGACCACAGGAAAGTGACACAGGCTGCCACATGAGTCTCACATTATCAAGGATTTCCCCACACTGCTCCATGTTGTGTGATGATGATCAGCCCTGCCCCAGGGACAAGGACACTGTCAGGGCCCCGGTCTGTGTGGACGTGCCTCTCTCCTGGACTCACCCCTGAAGGAGAGGACCGACAGAACCATGTGCTGACATAGACTCTGCTTGAACCTGGCACAGCTGTCCACCCATGACTGTTACCATGTTCACGATTGTCCTTCCAGAATGTCATGTGTGTGAGGCTGGGCCAGAGACTGGAAACAGAAATCAATCCTTGACCTTCATATCCTTACTTTCCCAAGCACAATGCCAATTTTCAAAAATAGAGTGAGAGAGAATCTGCGAGGGAGAGCTCTACGGCCCAGGAATCCCAAATCTGACCCCAACCAAATATTCCCAGATGATCCCTCCACTAGCATTTCCAAAGAACAAATAGGCTTATTATCCCCATTGGAAAACGTGAATAAATGACGAGGGACTTTTGAGGCAAAACCACCTCCCTGGATCTTGCTCAAGGAGGACCTGGAATCTTATAACCTTTTCCTGAAAGTGTAGTGTGCCCATGATAGCATTATGCTTTGTCTCAGATTCCTGGCTCTTTGGTCTGAGGAGTCAGGAGAATCATCATCCTGTCATCTCCTCAGTCCAGCACAGCTGCCCTCTCCCTCAGGGGTTCTGACACACTCAGGATGTGGGTTATCACACTGTGTCTCACACAGTAATACATGCCTGTGTCCTCAGATCTCAGACTGCTCAGCTCCATGTAGGCTGTGCTCGTGGATGTGTCCCTGGTCATGGTGTCTCTGCCCTGGAACTTCTGTGCATAGCTTGAATCATCGTCTTCAGCGTCAATCCATCCCATCCACTCAGCCCTTGTCCAGGGGCCGGTCGCACCCAGTGCACAAAGTAGTCAGTGAAGGTGTATCCAGAAGCATTGCAGGAGACCTTCACCGATGCCCCAGGCTTCCTCACCTCAGTCCCAGACTTCACCAGCTTCACCTGGGTGTGGACACCTGTGGAGAGGAGACAGGAGTGCATGGAATCCCCCTTCACTGGCCCTGGTCTCCTCCTCAACCCAGGGACTGGGGAGCCCATTACCTGTAGCCACTGCCACCAAGAAGAGGATTCTCCAGCTCCAGTCCATGGTGAGGGGCTGTGCTCTGGGGCCTTCTATAGGGGAGGGGGTGGTTTTTGGGTGATGCTCTCAGGACACAGACATATCCATATTTACCTTAATCAACCTTACCAAATAGAATTTGCATATTCATGAGGCAGAATATTTCAATGCTCTATATTTGGCTAAACCTGAGCATGAGTAGACAGGAGATACAGCAACCGTGCTCAACAGGAAGAGGAGGGTCCTAGTCCTAATCCTTGCAGTAGGAGGTGTGTAACACGTCCAGAACTCTGTGCAGAGCTCCTCCCACTAATGAACAAGCCCCCACAGGACGTGCTCCTCACCGTGAACCCACCTGACCCTGTTGTGGGCTTTGAACTGACTGTCTCATCTTTCAGATCAGAGTACCTGACAAAATTTTGGAAACACTGAATTTGTAACACCAACATTGTCATTGAGATTGTCACTAAGATATCTCGAATTCCTAGGAAACTCCTTTTTAATGTAGTTGTTATTTCCTTGTTGCGTTTGGTAAATCCGTCCAATAGAATAAGATACTTAAAGACACTTCAGCAAGTCTTGCCCAATTCTATTTTAGACTGTTTTTTTTTTTCCTGAAAAAGAGGGCAAACAGGCCTGAGAGGAAAGCTCTTCCCTGTCCTATCTGCACCTACTCCCGAGGCTGGAGTCCTGGGCTGGGTGTGTCCTGAGCACTCCCTGCAGGGAGGGTCCTCTCTGTGCTCACAGGGCATTTATCTCTCAGTGTCTTTAGTCCAGTATTGAATGGAAATGCCCAGGCTTTGGAATGTGCTGCCCAGGACACTGTGGACACCACCAGGTTTGTGAGCCTGGGACTAGGGCTGAGGACAGACATGGAGAGCCACTCCCTGACCATTCTGGGGCCTGCAGCTGGGGGTCCCCTGAAGACACTACACCTGTTGGAGAGGGGACCACTGAGAAGTTGGAGGAGGAGGAGGCAGCACTGTTGTCAGCTGATTCAGGTGAGGTTGCTCTGCAGGGTCACCTGGTGGACAGAGCAGCAGACGGCAGTTGAACAAGGTCAACACCGTGAGGGATTCCCCTGCTTCCGCAGGACACCTTGCCACCAGGATGGACTAGGGCTCTCTCCACCCTCCAGGCTGGATCCTGCTGGTCGTCTTCCCCTCCTGAGATCCTGCCCTGTAGACCTCAGGTCCTACAGCCCACATGGAGACAGACGCACTGCTCAGTCACCCCGTGGAGAGGAGGGTGCTGGCTGTGCCCTTGGAGAACTGAGTGCTCTCTCTGAGGTCCCCTTCCACAACGCCATGGTCCCCTTCTTCCCATGCAGGAAATGTGCTGAAGGAGCCAGTCAGGGAGCCCGACGTGGACAGGAGGAGGGACTGCTTTGAGAATAGCCCCATCCTCCCTCTACTCACAGGGATTTTTATACATTTATCAAATATCCCCCCAAAATCCAGGGGCTCCAGATTGTCAGGTAACCATTCCAGTCCATTTGCTTTCTCCATCATCTCATGTCTAAAGTACTGATATTCAAAAGTTTTGGGACAGCAGTGACATGTAAAAATTGCATTGAGTTCAGAGAAAGCAGGGTCCACTCCACTGCTTCTGGTGATTCAGGACAGCTTTGCTGGCTCACTTAGCTTGAGTGAACACTTCTTCACTGAGACAACTTCACGACCAGGTGTGTTCAGGTGCTGCCGTGGACTTGGATTTATTCAAGTCAACTGATCTTGCAGTTTATTTTTGGGACAAGGTAGACATTTCTGCTGGAGGTTAATCATTCCTGTCATTGTTGAAATAGATCACAGCCCCTAATCTTGCTCCTTTCTGTACTCAGCTGGGTGTCTGTAAGAACACTCTGAACTCAGGACTCTCTCCTTGAGGGACAACATTGAGAAATGAAGACTCCACTCAGGATCACAAACTGAGACAGCTAGTGGGGGCCCTGAGCTCACTGATATGCTGATCCAGATCATGGATATGTTGTGTCACTGTGAGGCTGTGAAGATGTGGTCTCACCCCTTGTCTTTCTGTCTGAGAAGCTATAGATTGGAGATTGCAGTGGTGACCTTATACGTAAACTATGTAATAGGATGACAGCGCTCTTAGACATTGTCATCACTATGACTGGCACTACCTTCTTGGGAGCCTTATCCTTTCTTAAGGACTTGATTTGTTTTCTACTCATAATGGACAGTTATCACTTTTTTCACTCGTTTTTTTTTTTATAGTTATTAAGTGGAGTAAGCCATCAGACTCTATTTTTTGATGTTTGACTGCTGACACTTTAAGGCTCATTCCCTCCTCTTCTCCTTCTGCCTACACATGCGACTCTGATGAGGAAACATGGGTTCCCCCTCCTTTGATGCTGGAGGGACATTGAACCACACAAGACCTCCTGTGAGCAGGACACTAACCCCCTCTCCCATTGATGCACAATAAAAACCCTGAGCCAATTTCCTTTCCTGGACTTAGGAAACCATTTCTGATGTGCTTGAGAGACCTGCCCTGCTCTCAACAGACATCTCAGTAATGGAGGTGATGACATTTTTTATATCCTCTGTGTGTGTTTGTGACATTATCAGCCTGGACATCCACACTGCATTTTGGTGGGGCTTCCTCTGCTTTGCATGTTGTCAGCTGCTGTTGTTGCCATGATTGTAGTGCTAGCTCAGTGACCAGCACTGTGGACCCGTCTTCTCTTGCGTTGGATTCATAAGGCCTCCTTTGCCTGCTGTCCAGCCTGCCCTTTAGGATGACACTTACTGGCTGGTTGTACCTCAGCTGTGCTGTGCAGAGCTGCATTGTTGGGTCCAACAGAGCCTCTTTTGTAGACTTAGCTGACGTACTTCAGAAATGTTGATAATTCATTGGCATTTAGAGACAGGAGTGTCTGTAGGTGACTCTCTGCCTTTTGTGCACGTGAGAATGTTTTCCTCCGCTTACAACAAAAGTTTATAATTCAGAGACCTAAGAGGTAAGCACAGAATCACGAGGCTAGAGACGTTCCCCAGGGGAAACTGCTATATGGAGAGGAAGCCCCAGAACTTTGCAGGAAACCAGCCCTTAACCTCCATTTGCACCTGCCCCTGTGATGGACCTTGTGTTTGTGGGCCCTGAGCGCCCCCTATGGCCCACCTTTCAGCCCCTTCACAGAGGTTTGTGTCTGGGCTCACACTGGGTTTGGATCACAGTGCCTTGAGCACAGTAATAGATGCCTGCATCCTCAGCCGTTACGCTGCTCAGCTGGAAGCACACTTGGTTCTTGGTTGTGTCCCTGGAGATGCTGACTCGAGACTGGAGCTGGGGGCTGTACTGAGTGTTCCCCTTAGCCCAGATCACACTGACCCACTCCAGCCCCTTCCCTGGGCGAAGGCGAAACCACCACATGGAATATTCTGAAACTGAGAGTGTGTAGGAGGCACAGGTGAGGCTGAGTGTCCCCGAGGAGACCACCACTCCCTCTCCCCATTGCACGAGAGAGTCCTCAGCCTGGACACCTATGGAAAGTGAACAACAGTGAGCCACACGCACTCATGACCTCAACCCATCACCCCGTTTCCGAGACTCACATGTCACTCACCATGGAGAGCAGCCAGCAGGCAGAGGATGACCAGCGGAGGGGCCATGTCTGTCTGGATGGGTCAGTGCTTCCAGAGACACAAGCCCAGAGTGAGGAACAGAGTCACACTTCTTCATGGGTGCCTGGATTTCTCCTTGAAGCCGGGTCTATTTGCATGGGAGGAGCTGCAGAGGCATAAGGTGAAGGGTCATGTGGGTGGGAGGTCACTGTCTCCAGGGCTCTCCTGGGGAGGGGTCAGTCTTATTGAAAGGGAGGAACCTCTGGGAAAATAGGAAGATGTGGATGCAAATGTGCCTCAGGACTGTGGCGTTCTTCCCAGGAGCCCCTAGCCTAGACGTCTCCTCGTAGTAGTTCTCCATCCAGTGACCACTTCAGTCTGCTCCTCACCTTTAAATCCCTATGTTTCCTGCTGTGTTCAGACGTGAGCGTGATCTTTCTCCCCTACTGCAATACCCATATTGCAGTAGTATTGAATAAAGTCTGCTTGACCATTTTAACATGTGTCAGAATAAGTTTTCTTTAACACAATTGAGTGCTTAAGGGAAAGACTACAACCTGTGCATTGGGCAAGTTTGTGGGGTGGTCACTTGAGCGGAGGAAGATTGATCTCTCTTTGAAGAGCAGTCACTACTTGAAGATTTGGATTGCTGAGATCCACACTCCTACAGGAAGATGGCTCACTGGCACCTTTCTTTACCTCTGCTGCTGCTGCTATGCCTGTGTTGCCAAAAAGTACAGCTTTCTCCAGGATTGTAGGTCAAAGAACATATGGCCTTCCTGTGGGGGAGCCCGATGATCACTCAACTGTGTTAATGGAGAGGCCCTGACACCAATAATAGGAATTTGAGGACACAGAAGAGGAAGATACACTTCAACACCTGCAATTTTCTTATTAACTACAAAAACATGAGCGTCTCGGGTTGATTTGATATTTGGAATGTTTTGTGGTTAGTTCTTTAAGCAAGCAATCAAATTGTTTGATACTGTTGAGGCTGTGAGTGAGTATAAAGGCAGAAAATGGTTATTTAAAGTGATGTACTAAGGGTAATACTCAATTCAAATACACATTCTCTGCACTTTACCCAATTCTTAAGTAGAACACATAGCTCGTTTGCCTTCAGATATTTTAAAATTTTTTCTCCTGATTGTACTTACATCTGTGGTTCCTTCTCTTTGTCTTATGTCTAATCTGTTCAATCACTTTGAGATTCACAGATATTTGACTGTATGATCTGTGTATATACTACAGGAATTGGTGACATTAGGGGTGACCAGCACACCCACACTTCTCCCTGACAATTGTCTGACTCCAGCCACCCATGGGACTTTCCACTGTGTTGTGATGTAGCTGATGGGGCTGTCTGGACATCATTTGGAAAAAGGTGTCAGAGGTGTCCTGGGGTCAGAAGATGACTGTGTCCCCACATGACCCAGTCCTGTCCTGAAGCAGTGCCTGCATGACCTGTAATTGTGTGCATGCCACATGGGCTCAGCAGGGAAGATTAGGCTGGCTTCATGCCAGCTGTGTCTAAACTGCCCTTGTGTGTCCATGATTGGATGGACACATGAGATGGAGGTTGGAGATGCAGTAAAATTGGGTGCATTGATGGCTAAATCTTTCTTGTACCTCCCTCTGTGGCTGACAATGAAAAGAATGATGGGAAAAGTGTTCTGGACTCTCATTTCTTGGATCTAGGTACAACATTTGTGTGAATTTACACAGTAGAAGACAAAGGGCAATTATGGTTCAGGCTTCTTAGGGATGCTAGGGGAACAGCAGTGAGTGGCAGGGCCAGGACCCTGTCAGCTGGTTCTCAATATCCACATAGATTCTCCATGTGGAAGCTGAGAGACACATCTTAGGACACACCCACCGGGATGTTTCAGAGACCCCACCAAGAACAGGATTCAGCAGGGCTGTAATAGGATTTCATCTCTGTGCTTGTATGTCTGCCTGCCCCACAGGGAAACCTAAAAACTGTCCAGTGCTGGGTTGGGCTTATTCTGCAGCCAGGAGATTCAGGGACCACTACAGAAGGGTATGAATGCTGAACATCAGTGTCCACCCATGTGTTGAAGTAGAAGGCTAATCTGCCCCAGGAGGGCAGAGACCCCTCTGGGGCCAAGGTCCTCAAAGAGGTGCTGATCATAACCACCTGTTACATGTGCCTGGACTGCGCTAGTGTTTGCAGGGCTACCTTCCCCAATCCAAGGAGCATGAGAATCCTCACGATGTTATCTACATCAAGAAGGAAAATGGGTTATACTGGAAATTGGTGAAGGAAAAGAGAGGTCACATCTTATCTGCAGAGAAAGTTATTTCCTCCTTTGCTTCTTACAGTGTGAATGTGAGAAATTAGAGTCAAAAAGAATAAAGCAACAAGTGTCCCTGAGGGCAGCTGAGATCCAGGAGAGGAGAGGGAACCCCTGATCCAACAGGAAACCTCTCCCCATTCCCTGTAAGCGCCTGTTCCTCAGCTGAGCTTCAGTGCTGGGTGAGTCCTGAGTGCCCCCTGGTGGTCCTGTGCACCCCTTGCTGTCCGGAGCACCCCCTGCAGCCCAGCTCCTCCTGTGTCCCTGCAGGGAGGTTTGTGTCTGGGCTCACACTGACTACCCATCACTGTGTCTCTTGCACAGGAATACACGGCCGTGTCCTTGGTTCTCAGGCAGTTCATTTGCAGGTTCTTGGCATTGTGTCAGGAAATGGTTAATCAGCCCCTCACATGGTCGGCATAGTTGGTGCTACTTCCATCTGTATTAATTCGACCAACACAGTCCAGCCCCTTCCCTGGAGCCTGGTGGACCCAGTGCATCCAGTAGACATAAAATGATTAACAAATTGAGGTGAAACAGGAAATAGACTAATCCACAAAAAGTTGGATAATTCAACACTCTACTCACTGTGACTGATGCAACTAGTAAAGAGAAAGTCAGTGAAGATATAAATGACCTGAGTAACCCTATCAACCTCCTTGACTACCTGCTGTTTAGAGAATATTCAACTGGAAGACAGCAGAATACACACACTGTCACCAACCAGAGGAGATTAGAGAAATTTGATGACTAAAAGCAATGTGGTATCCTGGGCAGGTTCTTGGAACAAAAACAAAAAAGTAGATAAATGGTAAATTTTGGTAAAATTTGATTAAATCTGGAATTTGGGAAGTAGAAGTGCACCAGTGTAAATGTATTAGGACAATGTGGTATGTTTATGTAAGACATTAACATTAATCCCTATGGTGGGCTGCTGTCCTTGGCCAGACTGGATTAAATTGGTGCTCTAGTGTGTGGTGCAGACCCTGGGAGGAGATGCCAGGGGGCAAACTCCAATTTCATCCACCAGTGTCTGTGTCAGCACGCCCACACCAGGTCAAAACAATGGCCATTGCCAATGTCACAGTCCCTCAAGAGGTCTCACCTCCCACCAAGATGCACCCAGAGCCTACAGGTGAGTCTCTTTTCACCAAAGGACTGTGTGCCTTTCTTTGTGGTGATTTTGGGTTGCTTTCTGAAACAGGTGAATTTGTGCATTTGCCCTTTAAGAGCTGGCTTTAATTTCATTGTGCCCCAGCTTTCTGGGGGTATGCCCCTTTGTTGTTAGTAGCAAAGCCAGATATTATGACACTCATCTCAGTTGTGCTGGGACCAGAAAATGCCTATAGAGGCAATGCTCCCTGGCTCAGGTGCCTGCCTCCTCCAGGGATAGCTGTGTAACTTTGGATTGCTCCCGGGCAGCTGTGAAGTGTTGTGGATTATGAAGGTGGTGTTTTTCCCCTCCAAAAGGTAATTTCTGCCTCTTCCACCTATGTTAGTTAGGAGTGTTGTTTGTTGCAGGGCTTCCTCTTATCCTGTTTCCAGTTCTCTCTGAGGGGTATTTTTTCCAAGATTACTTATAAATGTGCCGTGCCCGTGGGAGGAGGTGAGTTCAGAGTCCACCTATGCTGCCATCTTGACATCTCTCTGAGAGGGTTAAGCATTTAAATGAGATGCATTTGAAATTGACAACTAGTAACACATGAAGGGGAATTAACCATCATGGCCAGAGAAAGAATTGAAGACACAAGAGGGTTTCATGAGTAGGAGATGGGGGAGTTCTACCTGACAGCTTGTTTCCCCTGTAAAGAGTTCAGATAATAAACTAATAACAGAGTGTAAGCTACAGCAGGAGGAGGCCACATGTTTTAGGAGAGTGGAGAGTCTGTGTCACAGTTATTGTGAGAATAGAAGCAGGAACTCTACAGAGAAGCACAACGGTGCTCCTGGGTTTGGGGCAAAACTGTTTGAATATAACTTTATTTAAATTTACATATAAGCAAGATAGACTTTTGGAAGTGTAATATGAATATAATAAGCAAAAACAGTTATGTAAGAAAAGCCATAATCAGCTTAGAGAATAATTCCATCACCCCAAAGAAATACACTATTTCCACTTCTAGTCAATCCCTTTTTGATTCCTCAGCCCTTGGCAACCACTGATCATCTTTATGTCCCTTCAGTTTTGCAGATTGCACCGTACATGGATGGAAACATTCAGTGTGCAGACATTGGAGTCAGATTCTTTCGTGTAGGGTAATGCCTGTGAGATTCATCCGTGTTCTTGCTTGTATTGCTTTTTTCTCCTTTTTATTACTGACTAGCATCCCATTGTTTATTCAATGCCACGTAGGAGGACATCTTGGTTCCTTCCCCTCTGTGTTGCTTATAAATAAGGCTGCTGTAACATCTGCATACAGTTTTCTGTGTAAACATAACTCGTAAGTTTTCTTTAAAAGAAATTTCATTGACATTCCAAATTGTACATATTTAACGTACAGACCTGGATGAGTTTGGAGATAAGTATATACCCACGGAACTGTCACCACAACCAACACCACCAATGTAATCATCACGTGACCCTCTGTCCAAAAGTTCCTCCCTCCATCATTTTTTGGGATAAGAACATTTAATATAAGACCTATCTTCTCAAATAAAAATTAAATATACAATGCAATATTGTTAACTACATGCACTGAACATCAGTTTTTGTGCCCCAAGTTATAAAACAAGATTTGAAATGATTGGGTCATGTGGAATTTGTATGTTAGATATTATTAGAAAGGGGAGGACTTTCCCAAAGTGGGGTGCCACTTCGCATTCCCACCAACAGCACCTTACCGCATTCTAGTCCACAATTTACATGGAGGAAATGATGATGTCCTTTATCCTCTGGTACAAATCATGGGGATTCCTGAAAACATCGCCATACCTAAGGGAGCAACTTGTTCAGGACTCCTGAGCACACCGGGACACAAGCACCAAAATGCCTCTCTGGACTCTGGCTTCAGCTACCATCTCATTTTGGATCAGGCTTCAGGCTGTGATTTTGGACGGCTGTATTGCTGCTGTGTGAAGGCATCTATAAATTAGTGGATCTAGTCTGTGAATTCTTCTGGAACTTCCACATGATCTGTTTTTATTTGATGATGTAGATAAACTTATATTTATCCAGGACACAATGTGTGTTGACTAGATTAGGCCAGTTTCTATAGAAAATACATCTAAACAGGTGAAATGGCTTACATTACATAGTGAACTAAACACTCCTTGACTTCAACATATACTACAAAGTTATAGTAACCTAAACAGCATGGTACTGGAGCCAAAACAGACACACAGTGCAACGGAACAGAATCAAGGGCCCAGAAATAAACCCACACATCTGTGAAGAGCTAATTTTTGACAAGGGAGCCAAGAACATATAATAGGGAAAGGAAAGTCTTTTCAATAAATCGTGTTGGGAAAACTGGACAGCCACATGCAAAAAAATGAAAGTAGATCATTATCTTACACCATACACAATAATTAACTCAAAATGGGTTAAAGACTTGAATGGGAGACCTGAAACCAGGAACCTTCTAGAAGAAAACATAGTGAATGTGCTCTTCAACATTGGTCTAAGCGGCACATTAGCAAATACCATGTCTGACCAGGCAAGGGAAACAAAAGAAGAAATAAGCAAATGGGACTACATCAAACTGAAAAGCTTCTGCACAGCAAAGGAAACCATCAATAAAACGAAAAGACAACCTAACAAGTGGGGGAAGATATTTGCAAACCATATATCTGATAAGGGGTTAATATCCAAAATACATAAATAACTCATACATCTCAATAACAAAAAAACTAACAACCCAATTAAAAATGCACAAAAGGCCTGAAGAGACATTTCTCCAAAGAAGATAGACAGATGGCCAACAGGCACATGGAAAGATGTTCAACGTCATTAACTTTCAGGGAAATGCAAACCAAAACTACAAGAGATTTCACCTCACTCCAGTCAGAATGGCTATAAATAACAAGACAGGAACCAACAATTGTTGAAGGGAAAACGCAAGCCATCAAATATAACAATTCCCCTGAAAGAGGCATATTGAAGTTTGGCCCTCAGATGTCCTCTTCTGTCCCTCTTAACATGTGATGCACAAAGAGGCACCATCACCCATGACCCTGGTTCTGAGGCCATCACATCTGTGGAGCTCATGGGAGACAGCAGAGACTCACACACAGTTAATCCGGGATTTTATACTTGATATAAGGGCACATTTCTCTCTGGTTAGGCACAGGAGTTCCTCAAAGATGAAAATCTCTCTGAGAGGTGAATAATTTGCTCTGTTTTCCACCAGAATCACCCATGACGGAGGACTATAAATATGGAAGAATTATTTTATGAAGCACATGTGGTTTAGACCCAAATCCTTGTTCAGTAATGAAATATGTTCCTTCCTCATAGTGATGGCACAACATAAAAAAGTAGTGATGTCGTCATCAGGAAATGAAGGAATATATATAACAAGAGAGTCAGGGAGAGCAGTTGGGGGAGGACCAGGAAGCTCTTGGACAAATGGTCATCTGGGGCAGTCACTTCATGCAACAGACAGTTGGGTCATTCTGACTTTCATTGAGTGATTGAAACCACGTGAGCCCCTCCTGTGAGTGGAACCCCTCACCCTGCTCACACCACTGAACCTAAGCTAAATCCCTGAGCAAGCCCCCTTTCCTGGCTCTATCAAAGCACATCTCACTTCCTGAAAGCCCTGCCCAGCTCTTCCCAGGGATTTCAATCATGTATGTAATAACTGTTTCATATTTCCTTGTTGTGTTTTTCATCAGACGGGACATCCATACCAAGCCCTGGTGGGCGTCCCTCTGCCTCTGCAGGGTGTCGACTGCTGTGGGTTCCATGAGAATGGTGCCAAGTCAGTGACCACCACCAGGGTCTTTCTTCTCTTGATTTGGATTCATAATGCATCTGTTGTCTGAAGTCCAGCCTGCACTTTAGGCTGCTGATGCTGGCTGGTTGTACACTGAGCTGTGTTGTGCAGAGCTGCATTGTTGAGTCCAACAGAGCCTCTTCATAGATTTCGCTGACTTACTTCTGAAGTTTTGATAAGAAGTTGACATTTAGGCACAAAAGGGTCTGTAAGAGACTCTCTGCCTTTTGTCCATGTGGCAATGTTTCCTTATATTACACCAGAATTTTCTAATCAGAGAATATAGAGGAAAGCACAGAATCACAAATCCAGAGAGGGTGTCTTGAGGAAGCAGTTACATGAAGAGAAAACCAGCCCTTGACCTCCATCTGCACTTGCCTCTGTGATGGGCCTTGAGTGCAGGGGTCCTGAGCGCCCCCTGGTGGTCCTGAGCCTCTCCTGCAGGGAGGTTTGTGTCTGGGCTCACACTCACTTCCCATCACTGTGTCTCTCGCACAGTAATACACGGCTGTGTCCTCAGTTCTCAGGCTGTTCATTTGCAGATACAGCGTGTTCTTGGAGTTTTCTCTGGAGATGGTGAATCGGCCCTTCACGGAGTCAGCATAGTATGTGCTACTACCATCATAACTAATGTATGAGACCCACTGCAGGTCCTTCCCTGGAGCCTGGCGGACCCAGCTCATGTAGTAGCTGCTGAAGGTGAATCCAGAGGCTGCACAGGAGAGTCTCAGAGACCCCCAGGCTGCACCAAGCCTCCCCCAGACTCCACCAGCTGCACCTCACACTGGACACCTGCAAACACAAAGACATCCTGGTCAGGAGAGACTGTCACATCCACTGATTCTCTCACTCATATCCTCTCACATCCTCAATGTCTCTTGTTCTCCATAAATTACCTCTTAAAATAGCAACAAGGAAAACCCAGCTCAGCCCAAACTCCATCATGAGTGGACTGTGTTCAATCCTGATCACTGAATGGGAACACCTGGGATCCTGGGGCTGGGGCTCCTCTCCCACAGCTGCAGGGTCGGGGCTGTGCTGGTTTTCATCAGCAGAGGGAGAGCCCTATTTGCATGTCCTCTGTGTATATAGCACATGCTGTGGTTGGCCTTCTCAGACGACAGTACCCCAGAGCAGATGAGCGAGTCCTGGTATAGTTTGGTGGTGATTACATCATTCAGGAATATATGATTTTTTAGTAGCCGATTGTGCTGAGATCAACACTAACGTGCATTGTGTGATTTTATTTCTACACAAGCACATAAATCATGCAATGTAGCATCAATGTCACCCTGCTGTGCAGATATAAAACTGCACACAGAAGCACAGAAGGTTTACATCATGTGGCCATAAGCACTGTTATGACAAGGATTAACCCCAGTACCTGGGCTGTATTGCTCACCACTGGACCCAATTTCTCCCTGAAGCCAGGTCCAGGACAGAGGTGGGCATGCCTGGTGAGGGCTGCACATCTGCCTTCACGTAATGACAAGATAGCGTGATTTTAGCATTTTAGTGTTTACATAAAGAATATAAACACAGCTGGGGCTCATGCCCCATACTGTTGGGCGTCTGACTTTTCACACAGCATCAGCTCTGTCTCTGGCTCTCTTTTCTGCCAGTACTTGCAGTTTTAGCTGTAACAACACTATTGTGATGTAACTGACATATACTAGCTGCACACATTTAACATTCTCTTTTGATAAGTACTGGCTTGTGTGTGCACCTGTCAGCCATCACCACAATCAACCTGGGGAATAAACACTTTGTCCACTCTTCCTGCTGCTTCTCTGCAATCCCTCCCTCCCACTCCATCCCTCCACACCCTGCCCCCGGGCACCTGCTGACCTTCTTTGAACTTGTTCCCATGAGTTCCCACCTTCTAGGATTTATACAAATGCCATCATGTAATATGTACTCTGCTTGTCTTGTCTCATCATTACTGGCAATGGATTGCGTCATATGAACCAGGCTCACATGGATTTAGTGCTCAGTCTTATTGCTACAGGCGGACGTGCCTCATTTTGTTCTTCTGTTCACCAGTGACGGGTATTTGGATGGTTCTCAGTTCCCGGTTATTACAAAGAAAGCTGCAACTCAGTCTGTTGGTGTAGAGATGAGAAAATGTTCTTATTTTTACAACAAACGGCATAAATAACAAGAAAGCTGGACAAACTGCAAATTCAACATATCTGAAAACTGAAATCACAGGGAAAACTCCCAACCTGAGATCTGGAGACTCAGGCGCCTGCAGAGTGAAAGAGGACCAAGCCTTAGACTGCCCATGTTAGAGGTCTCCAGATGGCAGAGGAGCTACTCAGAAGATTAAAGTAAAAACAAAATAAATGAATCATGGAGATGTATGTACAGCATGGTGACTGTAGTTAATAATACCGTCGTGCATGCTTAAAAGTGCTAAAAGAGTGGGACTTAAAGTTTCACATCACAAGAAGAAAAATCTGTAGCTACGTATGTTGACATGTTAACTAGACGTACTGTGGTGATAATTTCACAATATATACAAATATCGAATCATCATGTTGTATAGCTGAAACTAATATCATGCTGTATGTCAATTATATCTCAATAAAAAAGATTAAACTAGGGGCCGGCCCAGTGGCATAGTGGTTAAGTTCGCATGCTCCACTTCTGGTGGCCCAGGGTTTGCAGGTTCGGATCCCGGGTGTGGACCCATGCACTGCTTGTCAAGTCATGCTGTGGCAGCGCCCCATATAAGGTAGAGGAAGATGGGCACGGATCTTAGCCCAGGGCCCATCTTCCTCAGCAAAAAGAGGAGGATTGGCAATGGATGTTAGCTCAGGGCTGGTCTTCCTCTCACACACAAAAAGGTTAAACTAGAAGTATTTAACCAACTGCAGAAAGGCCAGTGTATTAAAGCCTCAGATTGTGAACCTACCAGGAGCACAGACATGGGGGATTCCTACCCGCCTGGTGGGTTCTCCAGCACTGGGGAGAGTCCACACAAGTGCCCCCACACTCCTTAGGTGGTCCCCCTGGGGGAGAGGAGCAGCATGCACTGCAGGCTTGTGCCCACACCCACCTCCACTGAACCCCCCTACAGAATAAACATGCTCACATGCAAGGAAGGGCAGCAAAACTAGATGCTGAGGACTCTGGTGGAAAACCAGTGCATGATGGGGAGGGATCAGCTCTGAACAAAGACACTCTATTACTGGGTGGGCAGGAACACATATCAGCACCAGCATTGGTCCTGGAGGAGGGACAGGAACTCAAAGAGGGACACAGCCCAGACCAGGGCCCAACCTCTCCCAACAAGGCTGAGTCAGAAGGATGGAGAATGGCCCCCACCCTGCCCCACCACCACACTAACCAAAGTCACATAAACACAAGGATGAGATGCAGCTGGGCGAGCAGAAGAGAGAGGCTCTCTGGGGAGAACACAAGGTGGGGAGTGCGCGTCAAGCAGGGAACATGAACGAGGACTCTCTGGTGGAATCTGAACTGTCTGGTGCCAACGGCAGAAACCAGCTTCAGCAGTGGTCACCATGGCAACAAATCATCTCTGACTAGATTGACAGAGACATGCTCAGTGGAGGCCTGGCAGGAGGCAGAGTGAGAGCATCTCCAGCAAAGCTAACGAATCAATTATAAAAATAAATAATAGCACACGATTCAGCACAACAATACACCCATAGCTACTGTCCTTCTAACATGTTGAGACACAACAAAATTATGGGGACTTCCAGAGAGAAAGACAAGAGTGTTAAGGGACACGTTTTCAAAGTGGAATTCCTATGTGACACAGATACTGGGATTCATTAAATTAAACAGTGAATTTACACTAACTCTAATTAATATGTTAAAAGCTCTAAAGGAGAAGGAAGACAGACCACAGAGCAGAAAGGAAGCTACAGCTGAGATATGGAAACTAAAGAAAGAATCCAATGGGAAAGGAACAGGACAGTAACAGACGTGACTTCCACCCTCCACAGATGCATGAGTAGATGGCACAGCTGAGCCACGTCACCAATCGTGACAGAAGCCCACGTCAAAACCAGAGAGGTATCACCTCACTCCTCAGGATGGCTGCTCTAAAACAAAACAAAACAGAAAGAGATGTCAAGTGCTGACGAGAGTGTGGGGAAAAGGGAACCCTGTGCCCTGCAGATGGGTGTGTACTGGTTCAGCTGCTGTGGAAAACAGTGATGAAAATAATAATAAGATTAATAAGTTTTCACATAGTGGAGTATATGGGGAAGCCATTATGGTTATGATTTCAACCGAAACTTGTTTTTCCAGAGCAGCCTGACTTACTGCCCAGCAAACATGCATTGCACATCTGCTTCAAACATTTTCACAAATAAAGAATGCACTCTTTAAAGACAGGGATGAAGGTCTCCCTTTCTCTGAGGCTGATACCAGTACTTCCTTGAAGATAGGCATTTCATTCCAGAGAAGCAGGGCCAAGCTGATCTGCTGTGTACGTACTAAACTTTGGCAAAACATCTTGTGACTTGAGAAAAAGTTGAATTCCTGTCGTGCCTGGTGTATGTTCCTTGTTCTGAAATGGTATATAATTGTGCTGTAAACCAAGCTTCCCAGAGTGGTTTCTTCCCTGGGGAAGAGAGTGCTTCTGACCTAGTCCTCACATTAGTTCATTAACTATTTCCTGTTTATAGATTGGCTATTGATTATGTTCATCAACACTCCAATGCGTAGACAGACTGGGGCACCTCTGATTCCTGATGCTTCCCAGGTGAAGGGCTGTACCTGCAGAAACCAGTCTGTAAAGACTGGAAGGGGTGCCTTTGTCCTCAAATACACAGACATCAATGCAAGCCCTTCCTCTGTTGAATCTACAGAAGTGGTTCATATGAATGGAGGATCCCTGCCTTCTCCTGAGAAAGCCACCTCAGACAGGAGGCTATTATCTGAGAGTGGAGGAAATCACTTTATAGAAAAGGTACAACTTTTCTGTTGATACAGCAGAGATCATCAGTGACTCATGCATGGAGTGCATATTCAAACAACCATCTTGAAGAACAATGGAGTGGCTAACATGTCAGACATTTGGATCTAATATTAGGGGTCTAATAAGAAATTGAAGAGACGCTTTTCATAGTCCTGAAAGGCATGTGCCAATAGGATGAATGCTGAGCTAGATGCACAGATTCAAAATAAGTGATAGATAGATAGATGATAGATGATAGATAGATAGATAGATGATAGATGATAGACAGATGGATAAATAGATTGATAGACAGTTTTATAGATTGTGTAAAATATATTAGAGGGGATTAGCAACATGGACATTTTCTCCACAGACACGTAGAATTAAAATATCCACAAATGTAACTATTTAGAAATCATATTTTATACTTAATACAGTATTGTGGTGCCACATTTTGCATATTTATAATTGTAAAACAAGAGATAGTCCTTCCAAGCTGCTATTCTGTTTAAGGTAAGAGACTATGACTTTAATTTTATCTGAACTACACCCTCGGCATAGGCACGCTAGAGAGTGCCTCATTCGATGTGTTGGATCTTGTGTAATTTTATCTAAGGCTCTGTGCCAAACCCCCCCTACAACAGCCCGTTGAATACATCAGATAAAACTAATCACATACGTCAGAAAGAAGCTCATCTTTAGGTGGAGAAGACCTCGAAGAAGAACAGAGACTATGCACCTGTATAATCCAGCTTCTTCCAATGATTGAGCTGGTGACGGCAGAGGGGTAACTGACCCCTTTTCCCAGAGCCTGATGTTATAAGAGAATTGGGCTTCAGGCAGCAAAATGCTCAGGGGGGCCCTAAGCGTGGATGTGCTCACAGGAGAACCTGAAGACCCTGGTAGGAAACCCCTCACTCCGCAGCCTCCCTCTGTACCTGCCCTGTGGCTGGGGCCTGTGGTCAGAGGGTCCTGGGGGTTCCTCTGCAGAAAACATCTCTCACCCGAGGCTCTTGCTGTTTTCCCTTCCTGGTGGACCCAGGGTCCCTTCCTGGGGTGAACCGAACTCTGGAATGTTCAGGGACAAGAGCACTTTCCTTGATTTGGATCATCGTTCCACTATTCTAATATTTACAGCTCCTTCAATCTTGTGCTCAGGAACCATTCTGCCTATCAGTCAATCTCCAGGTGTCCATCATCTGTGCACCTCCTTGATGTCACTTCCCTTCAGTCTCTGAGGATTTAACCATGGTTTGCTGCCCTTTGTCAAAAATTCCAATTATAATTTGCAATGACTAAAGGAACTAGATACATGAAACATCACAAACATAATTGCCTTGATTTAATCTCCTTCATGTTAGTAACCTCTGTCCCATCTCATTACTCAACCCCACAGTCCTACTTGTCATTTTAATTAATTGAAGTAAATCTCCTCTCCCTCTCCCTCTCTCTCTCCCTCTCTCTCTATCTGTCTATCCATTAAACATAGTCATTGAAAAACCACCTAGGTAAGAGGGAACAAAATGCATTGTGTTGAGATAGAAATATTTAATATAATTTTATGAATATTTCTATCCTCCAGTGCATGAGGTCATTCATATAGAATCTAGACCAGGGCCATTGAGGAGCCCAAATCCTATGCAAATCACAAGGAGCCCACAGAGTAGAAAGCTGAGGTTCTACCCTGACACATCAACAAGGGCATCACCGCACCTGCCATGGAGTGAGGTGAGCACATTGTCCTGCTGGCAGCTGCCCCAGGGAAGGAGCCACAGGACTCAAGGCTGAGGAGGAAGCTGGGGCAGTTTCAGGGCCCCCATGTTCCCTCTGTCTTCTCCACATGTGGCCACTCCCACTCCAGCTGGTGCAGTCTGGGCTGAGCTGAAGAAGCCAGAAGAGTCAGTGAAGGTTCCTGCAAGGAGATCCTAAGTCAAAGAAAGGTTGCATCATATTGTCCCTGTCACTACCTCAGCCAGCACAGCTGCTTCTCCTTCAGGGTTTCTAACACTCAGGATCTGGGTTTTCACTCTGTGTCTCACACAGTAATATGTGGCCAAGTCCTCAGACCTCAGGCTGCTGGTCTGTAGACAGGCTGTGCTGACAGAGGTGTCCATGGAGAAGACATGTGGCTCTGAGAAGCCCTGGGCACATGTGGGCTTCCAGTGTCCATGTGGATCCCCACCCACTGCAGGCCCTTACCTGATGCCTGCCACACTTGGGTCATGGCAGAGCTGGTGATGGTGAAGCCTAGAGTCTTGTGTTTTAAGCTGTGCTGAGGCGTGCAGCATTGATGAGGCCTAGGATGACTCTGCTGTAGATTTAGCCAACTAAATTGGGAGTTTCAATAACTGATTAACAACTGGGGACAAGAGTATTGATGAGTGGTCCTTTTAGAGTGGCTGTTGGTGTGTGGCTCTGGCCTGGTCTATTTGTATGTCTTAGAATGAATCATGTGTCTAATTAATGGATAAACTCTGATGGACACCAAACTAAGGGGATAACTCTTTCTATGTGATCAGTTAGTTTTCTCAGCCAGATATCAATGTCCCTTCTATGGGGCCCTCAAGGGAGAGACTATGCCCTGCACAGTGGGTGGTCCCTTGGGTGTTGCTTGTGTGGAGGAAGAGCAAACTCTGTGTGAAGAGTCATTGCATTGAAGATTTGTGTTGCTGCAGTCTAATCTCTAAAAGGCAGATGGCTAAGACACTTCTAAATGACTTTGATATTGCTGCTACTGCCTGTGTTCCTGATGCCAAAAAATCCTGATCTTCAGAGTCAAGGGCAAAGCACACTTGGCTCCACAGTGGGACAGAAAGGGATTAATTCAACATTGTCATGGGGGAAACTCCAAACCTTGATAATATTGATTTGTGCTCCCTGGAAGGAAAATCTTAGAGATATAATTGAGGGAGAGAGAAACCCTCAATATTTCTAGTAACAGAAGGAAGAAGAGAAAGGAGGAAGCCGAGGAGCTCCCTATATCTTTACCACAAAAAAGGATCCCAATCCAGTGTTAAAGGACAAGGCACTCACAGAAATCCAGTGGGATACCCAGACAGCTACTTCCACCAACCTCATGGAGAGGACCCTAATCCTGATGAGACTGGTTTGTGGCTGTCTGGAATAAGAAGGTCATAAACAAGAGCAAGTTAGGGAGCACAGCTCCCTGCCCCTGAGAGCAACCAGGAACCAAGATAAAAATAGAGAAAGAAAAGAAACCTGGACGTGTAGTTATGTCTACCTAAGTTGCACTCTGCCTTTTGTGCATTTGAGAAGATGTCAACCCATTAAAATGAGTCTCTTCAGATTCAAAGACATCCCTGGAAGGCACAGAATCATTAATCCGGAAAGGTTCCCTGGGAAAACTCTTAGATGGAGAGGAAGGCCCTGATGCTGATGGGAAACCAGCCATTAATTGTCCATGTGCACCGGCTCCTCAGGCTTGTTCCCTCTACTTAGTGGTCCCTGAGTGCCCCCTGGTGGTGCTGAGAGCCCCTGCAGCCCAGCCCCTCCTGTCTCCCTGCAGGGAGGTTTGTTTCTGGGCTCACACTGACTTCCCCTCACTCTGTGAATTGCACAGTAATACTCAGCTGTGTCCTGGGTCTTAACTGTTCATTTGCAGATATAGCACGTTCTTGGCATTGTCTTTGGAGATGGTGAACTGCCCCTTAACAGAGTCAGCATCATTAGTGTCACTTCCATCAGTATTAATTTGACCAACCCAGTTCCCTTCCTTGGAGCCTGGTGGGCCCAGTACATCCAGTACCTGCTGAAGATGAATCCAGCAGCTTCACAGCAGAGTCACAGAGACCCCCCAGGCTGCACCAAGCCTCCCCCAGACTCCAATAGCTGCACCTCACACTGGACCCCTGCAAACACAAAGACATCCTGGTCAGGAGACTCTCTCATCCATTCATTCTCTCACTCATATATACTCACATACTCAATATCTGCTGATTTCCATAAATTACCTTTTAAAGTAGCAACCAGGAATACCCAGCTTAGTCCAAACTCCATGGTGAATCACCTTTGTTCAGTCCTGATCACTGAAAGGGAATCTTGGGCCTGGGGCTCTTCTCACAGAGCTGCAGGGTCAGGGCTGGAGTCCTATTCATCTGCAAAGGAAGAGTTATTTGCATGTTCTCCAACTCTATAGCAAGATCTGGTGTTGGACCTTTCAGAGAGCACAGTGCCCCAGAGAAGAGGAGAATGTACAGGGGGGAGTTTGTTGACTATGCAGGCATTTGAGAAAATATAAAATCTTATTAGACATTGTGCTGAGATAAACACTCAGTACTTATTAACTTATTCATTTTTTACATATTCACATTATTCATGTAATGTAGGTGTCAATGTTGCTTCCATGTTAAAGTAGAAAAACTAGACTCGGGAAACATGCACAGATGTGTGATGTGGCCAAGAACACATATCTGGAAAGTGTGAGCCATGTCCAGGCCTGTGCTCCTCACCACTGGACACAATTACTCCCACAGACACAGACCAGGAGAGAGTTGTGGATGCTTGCTGAGGTTTGAAGAGCTCCCCACCCTGAAAAGAGAACATCTTGAGATTTGGCTGCTTTCTAGTGCTTACATCATGAGTGTAGTTTGAACCACAGTTCATGCACATGTATTTTCAGGAGTCTATGACATTGCCCATCAATTATCTATGTCTCTATCTCTTCTTCTCTATTGACATATTGACATATGCATTTGTTTATGTGTACGAAGCTTATGGAGCTATAGCTGACATATAATAAATGGCACATACTTGCTGTTTATGTTTGATAAATATGGACACGTGAAAACTTGTGCAACCATCAGCACAACCAAGAGAGTGAACCCTTCACACCCAAATGTTTCCTGTTCTCCCTTTACAATTCCTCCCAAAAACTCCACCTGTCCTCTTACCCTGTCCTCAGGCAACTCTTGAAGTGAAAGGACACTAAACAGAAACACAAAAACATGTGAAAACACAAACTCATAATAAAGAGAAAAATATACACACATAAAGAACACTGGAATCTGTGATGCTGGTGGACAAATCTCTTCTAAATTCAGCATAAAATTAAAAGAAAATAGTATTAAGAATAACATAGCTATAATTTTAATGGATTTATAATACAAAATATTTAAATTGTTACATCACTACCACAAAGAGTGGGAAGAGATGTAAAAGCATAGAGATTTATTATGTGATTCAAGTCAAGTAGTTATCAGCTTAACATACTATCCTAATTATAAGATGTTTTATTTAAGCCTCATGATAACCACACAGAATATTTCTGTAGAAGACACTGACAGAAAAATAAAAGAAAAAAATCACTATAATGATCAAGATAACACAAAGGAAGACAGCAAAAATGGAAGGAGGAATAAAGGAAATAAAGACAAATGGGAAACAATTAATAAAATGGCAAGAGTAAGTCATTCCCTAACAGAATATTTTCAATCTGAAAATATTCTACTCCCTAGTCAAAAGGCATAGCAGGAGTAAATGAATTTTAAAAAAGGAAAAGGGAAACAAAGACCCAAATATATGCTGTCTACAAGAGACTCACTCATTTAAGTAAATACAGGAGGTAAAATTGAAGGGTTGGAAAATATATTCCATGCCAATGATAAACAAAAGAGAGCATTGGTGGCTACACATAGGAAAAATGGACTTTAATCAAAACCTGTCACAACAGACAAATAATACATATGAACCCAACATCGGATAACCTAAATATATGAAGGGAACTTTGACAGAACTGAAGAGAAAAATTAAATGCAATGCAAAAATAGTAGAGACTTCAATACTCCATCTTCAACAAGAAAAAATATCCAGACAGAAAATTAAGAAAGAAATAACAGACATAAAAATTCTATAGACCAAACAGAACTAACAGACATACAGAACATTCTACTCAACAGAAGCAGAATACACATTCCTCTCAACTGAACATGGAACATTCTTCAGATACATCACACATTGTCGGTCACAACACAAGTCTTAACAAATTTAGTATGTTTAACGTAATGCCAAATATATAATCTGACAACAACAAAATGAAATGAGAAATCAATTACAGAAAGGAAAGTGGAAAATTCACAAATATGTGAAAATTAAAGAATACATTACTGAAAAATAATGAGACCAGCATTTTTCTGATACAAAAACCACACAACTACACTACGGAAAAGAAAACTGCAAGCAAATATCCCTAATGAACCTAGAGGCACAAATCTTCAACGAAATATCAGCAAACCAGAGTGATGTCGCCAGATGGCAGAACAGGAAGCCCTGGAACCTTCTTCCCCCCAAAACACACCAATAAACAACAAGTCAGTGATAGATGCTCTTTGAAAAAAATCCAGAAAGTAGTTAAGAGGCTTTTCAACCCGAGGTGAGCACGGTAGGGAAGTTTGAGACACCATCCAGTCATAATCCTCTCCCCTGGCACAATGCGATCTCACCAGGATGACACTCTCAGGTCACAGATTCCCCCTAGTGGGTGCAGAGGTGTACTCTGCATCCAATATCCCTACTTTACTGGGGCTTCCCAGGGGATGGGCTTCTACCTAGCCTGTCTCGGAGCATTGACAAGACCCAGCATACTCTAGCCACCGGGGCTGGTGAGAACAGAGACAGCGGTCTTGGGGGATAGTTGTCATAGACCCTCCCCACTTTCAGCACACAGCAAGTGGATGAAAAACCCAAGTTCTCTGTTACTCTCTGGGGAGAAAAATAGTTACAGCATCCACCGACCCAACTTATCTGAGGGCTTCCTGAGGACTTCGATTCAGTCTCACTTGTCTCAGAGTGCTGATGTGACCATCATACTCTAGATATCTGGGGCCACGAATGAGAAAGAACACAGTTTGGAGTGGCAGGAAGGATGTGGAGGGCCACAGAGTCTCTGGCTGGGCTGGTTGTTGGGGATTTTCTCCTGTATGAGGTCAGTTCAAGAATTAAAGTGTTGGATTCTTTGTATGATGAGCCAACAACAACACAGAATGTAAAGGAAAATGAAGAAACAGACCAAGGAAGAAAAAAACAAAAAATAGATAAAACTGCAGAAACTGACTCGAATGAAACAGAGATCTATGATCTACCTGGCAGAGAATTCAAAATGACCAACACAAATATTCTCACTGAGATATCCCATGAAAAGAATATATTTGAACGGCTTTGTGACTAACAAAATTATGTTATTTGTGCATCTTTTAGATTATATTTTTCTTCTTCATTACAAGAAAGCTGATGTCTGTATTTCTCGAATTCATGCTTTCTTATCTGCTAATGTCACTCAAACTTGATATCCAACATTTTAATAAAGGGGTACATTGTGTGTTATTGTATCCTGACACCTTGAGAGATATGAGCCCATGAAACAGGGTGCGTCACAGGAAGGACCCATCTGTCTTATGAAACTGAACTTCTGTTGAATGTTTGTACAACATATAGCTTGTAAACACACTATAAGGGGACAAGAGAAAGGAAGCCGAGGCTCCAGGCTCCTTACCGGAAGAGGATCCCCAGAGCCTGGCAGGAAGTGCCATCTCCCCACACTTTCCTGTTTTGCAGAGTTGAGGCCCTGCAGAGCCCCAGCCCAGGTTCCTGTACAGGAGGCCCCTGGAATGTGTCTCTGTGCCCTCCGTGCACAGTAATATGTGGCTGTGTCTGCAGCGTCCATGCAGGTCATTGTTAGGATCACCTGGTTCTTGGAAGTGTCCTTGGAGGTTGTGAGCCGGCTCTTCAGAGATGGGTTGTAATACTTATCATCATCCCACCAAACGTTGGCCAGCCCTCCAGTGCCTTCCCAGGGGGCTGACGGATCCAGGCAACACCCATATTTGAGGTGGTCAGTGAGAACCCAGAGAAGGAGCAGGTCAGTCTAAGGGTCTCAGTGGGTTTCATCAGCCCAGGACAAGACTCCTTCAGGGTGACCTGGTACAGAACCCCTGAGGACAAAGCACAGAAGAAGGTGAAGCTGGTTCAGGATGAGAACAGGAGTCTTTTCATCCCCGAGGGAGTCCCTGATGAGCACTCACAGGAAGGCATGTTCAGCAGCAGGAGAGTGGATAAAAGCATGTCCATCTTGGGGTACATGAGTCACTGCGCTAGGCCCAGTGCTTGGCTTTTCAACCCAGCAGAGGGTGGGGCTGCAGGAGATTTGCCTCCTCCTCACATGGCCCCGACCCTTATAGGGGAAGTGAGGTCTCTGCAGTAGGGGAGCAAATCTGTGCTGGAGAAGCAGCGATCCTTTAGCTGTGGGCTTTCATATCTGTTCTCCATGGGGGCACCCCCAAACTTCAGGACTGGGGCTCTGGGGACACGAAGTCCTCAGAAGTGCCATGCAGTGTGGATGGAGTCAAGGCTGGGAGGCCCCTGTTCCCTCAGACAGTTTCCCCTCCTTGGATGCTCCTCCAGGGACCCTCAGCCTGTGGTTCTGGTGCTAGAGGAGGGGGAGTATAGAGCTAGACACATGGGGTTCCTGCTGCCTTCCAGAGGCAGGGGTGTGTGCATGGGGCAGAGCAGGAGGCTCTTCCAGAGAGTTCTGTGCTGGCCTCCCTTTGACTAGGACAGAGAGGGATGGGACTGTTGACAGAAGAGAGGGTCGATCCACCATCACCTACATTCATGTGAACAAGTGCACGTTCATGAGTGTATCCACACTGAGTGTGCACTCCCTCAGGAACAGTCCATGGACACGGGCCTCGTCCTGGTGTCCAGTCAGCCCTGTGGACACAGATGACCACACGTCCTCCTCCCCTCTTCTCACCGTGACCCAGGAGACGCTCTGGCTGCTGTGTGGAGGCCTCGCGGGGAGCAGCCGGCTGATAGCAGGTTCTCTCCCAGCCTGCACTGGAGATGGGCCCTGTGCTCCTGGGGCCTGGACACCTGCTCCAGCCTCATCTCTCCATAAACTAATGTGCAGACGTTGGGCGTGTCCAGGGCCCCACAGTCCCCTAGATGCACCTCCACACTGAGCCTGCTGAACTCCAAGACTCTGAGGAAGTTCATGCTTTGAAGCTGCTTCTGTCCCATAGGGTCATCCCACCTCTTAGTGTTGTCATGAGGCCTCAAACCTGCAGTCACTTGAAGGCGTGTGGTTTAGACTTGGACTCTGCTGTTGAGGGTCTCAGTTGTCAGCAGCAGAAAAGCAGGACTAAGAGGTGGATCATTTACTGCATGTGCAATTGTCCTCAGAGTCCGGGGGTGGGGGTCGTGAGGGGGTCCAGGGACAAACATACAATGGGTTCAGGGTCACAGGCCCCTCCTGACGTTTCAGCACTGGCCTCAGAAAGTCCTGGCTCCAACTGACTTTCACAGTCTTTTGGCAAATTTAATGTTTCAGATTCTTGGATAGAGTGTTTTTGGATAGAGTATCTAGTGATGACATGGAAGGCACGACTAAACAGTAGGAAGAAATATTCCTACTAGATGTTTTTGTATAGAATATTGTGGTTTTCATAAAGAAAAGTAATTCATATTATTCAAAGTTGGAGGGAAGATTGAAGTCACACAAAGGTGTCATTTCCCTTGCAGCCTGGGCCCCCCATGGTATGGGCAGGACCACGCACACAGACAAACACACACACAGAAAGACACACATGCACACACAGAAGCACACTGACACACAATTACACACACACACACATGCAGAGACTCACAAAAACTCATACCTGCCTTTAAAAATTCTCTGTCCAAGAAATTACATGTGATTCATACACAAAACTCTCCTGTGATAGGAAATTTCATTTAGTTTCCAAGGAAAATGGAAGTCCACTATTTTCAAGTAATGAACAAACTGCACCTAGTTTTCCTGGATCCCATGAAAATGTTCTGTAGCACTGGACTGAACAGCCCCTCACACACTGTCAGCACACGGCACCTACAGTGACTTCTGGGGCTGGGTGTTTCCAGCCTGTTTTATTTTTGCCTCTGCTCACAGAGGCAGAGAATGGAGCTCAGAGGGAGGCCCGTGTGGGCTCAGACACAGCATCCACATGTGCACTGTGTCCTGGACATGTCTCCACAGCGAGTCTGTGCTCCCATAGTTAGTCTCTTCCTGAGATTAGAAACAGCAGCAGGGAAGGCAAGATTCAGGATTAAATGTGGAGTCAATAAAACACATTCCAGCGTATGAAATCAAGAATTTACAATTTTGTAGTATGAAATAGGGGGCCATGGTGATATGGATCTATTACACGCTAGAGGAAAGTTAATCAGGTACAACCATTTCAAGAGCTATTTGCAACTGTTGATGGAAGACATGTCAAAATTATTCATAAATTCACTTTGTAGTTACTGATCTAGTCATTTATTGTCAGTGACTAATCCATGAAGTCTGAGGAGGTTTACTTATAATTATTGTTACTCTGGAAGATTTTTCCTCAGATTGTATCCATTCCCAGCATTGTTGAAATAGCCATCATCCCCTAATCCTGCTTATCTTGTAGAAAGCTGAGTTTGGGGGAGAAAAGCCTGGACCTGCAGACTGTGTCCTTGGGGGAGGACTTTGAGGGGCATGAATTCTCCAAAGGGTTTGAAACAGAGACAGCTGGTGGGAGGCCCTCAGCTCACCGATGTTGGGTCAGTGACCTGGTCTCCATGGACACACCCACACATCCTAGAAGTATCCATTTTTTATAAATACCAGTGAACTTTGGATTCATTGAAATGGTTCAGGCCACATCGGGAGAGAACTTCATGATTCTTGTCAATAGAGCTGCACAGTGAATGGTTTGCAGGGTGGATGAGCTCACCACAGCCAGAGAAGCTCCCTGCTCCAGAAAGTAGGTCCCTTAGATCATCCCCCTGAGAGCTGCCCCTCTGAGGCCCTCTGTCATGAATCCTGGGATTATGGCTGAAATCTGATGAGTATGTAGTGGTGGAGAGCATAGCTCAGCTCCCTCTTCCTCACAGTGCATTCCTGAGGAAGTGACCACACCATTCTGGTCCCAGGTCTGAGGAGATGTAGTGTGGGGTTCAGAGTAATAACTTTACATGAGAACTTTATGGTAGGGAGCCAGTGCTTTCAGATATTACCATCACTGTTATCAGTGGGGTTATCTTCCCTGGGAACCAGAAAGGACCTCATCTCAGATTGCACAACGAACTCCTTCTTGGTCCTGCCCTGACATGTCACACCTGTGCCACCGGGGCAGATCAATCCACCCTCAAAACTCTGTCATCGCATGTACATGAATCGACTTAGATCCAGTTGTCTCTGAAAATCCCTTTCGTCTATATTAGTTCATGAACAGAGCCTTGAATGCAGGGTATTGTCAACTGGCTGTGTAATAATATTATTGGAGTGAATTGAATAATAAATAATCCTCATCTTGAATGTAGGGAACAGGAGAGTCACAGAAGTTAGTTGAGCCAGATTAACACGACCATTATGGACCCTCTGTTTAAGACCCGGACAACCAGGCTGACCTGCTGTGGGAGAGTACAAGGGAAGAGACAGCACCCAACACCCAGAACCACATGAGCCCTTTAGTCATCACGTGGCCTCTGGGCACTGAAGTTTGAACAGATGCAGAAGGGCCTGTCCAGGCCATTAGCGACTGATGGACCAGGAGAGAGGCTGATATAAATTCTTGCTCACAGAGAAGGTGATATATAGGTGTGCATATGTTTATCTGGTAGGAATGATTTCACAGTGTCTCTTCATTCATAGGAATAAAAAAGCTATTAGATAAATAGCACCATAAAGAGAGAGTGACGTTTGTGGGGATAATTAAAGACAAGATGTCTGGGAAGTAGATCATGTTATAATGCTGATGGCATTAGGTATGACCAACTTGTCATAGAAAAAAGAGAAGAAATTAGGGTTTTTTGTGGTAAGAGTATGTAACATAAGATCTACCCTCTCAGATTTTTAAGTGTACAAGACAATATTGTTATCTATAGGCACAGTGTTGTCCATCAGATATATAGTACATATTCATCTGCATCACTGAAATATTGTACATGTTGATTAACTAATAGCCATTAACTCCTCCCCCTGGTCCCTGGCGACTACCATTCTATTCTGTGCTTCTGTGAGGTTGACTATTTAGACATACCATATAAGTAGAATCATGCACTATTTGTCCTTCTGTTACTGTCTGCTTTCACTTATCATAATGTTCCCAAGGTCCATCCATGTTGTCTCATGTTACATATTTCCTTCTCATTTAAGGCTGAATAATATTCCACTGAATGAACATACCAAATTTTCTTTATCCAATCATCTATCAGTGGACCTTAAGGTAGTTTCCTCATCTTAGCTATTGTGAATAATGCTGCAATGAACATGGAGGTGCAGATATCCCTTTGAGATCCTGATTTCAATTCTTTGATCTATAGACCCAGAAGTGGGATTACTGGATCAGTGGTTGTTTTATTTTTAATTTTTTTGTGGAAAACCCATACCACTTTCCATAACAGCTCTATTGATTTACAGCCCAATCTATGTTGTACAATAATTTCATTTTTTCCAAATGCTCACCCACCCTTGTAGTCTTTTTTTTTTATTTATCATATCCATCCTAACAGGTGTGAAGTGATATCTCTTGTGGTTTTGATTTGCATTTCCCTGATGATTAGTGACATTGAGCACCTTTTATTTACGTGATGGTCAGAAGACCTGAGTGGGCATTTCTCCAAAATAGTAATCTTAAGTTGAGAAGCTTTTAAAGGTTATTTTGATTCACAAGTGAAGAGGAACTAATCATTTCTTGAGAAGCAGAAGTAAAGATGGTGGTGGGTTTCATGTAGAGGAGATGGGCAAGATCCACCTGATGGCTTCTGTAATTTCTCTTGAAAAGAGTTCAGAGTATAAACTGAGAATAGAGTGTGAAAATATAGGACATCAATTCCAGATATTTTAGGGCAATTTAGTGACTTTGTGGGCATCACTGAAAAAAGAAAAGAAGGGACTCATGAGCTATACCTGGTATCACAGCAGTGTTCCTGGATAATATTCGGTTCAGTTGAGTTTGGTGTTGCTGGATGTATAGGAGATTCACCATCCCCATAGTTTTATGTGACAGCTCCATTTGGAAGCCCAGTTTCATACATAAGGGATGTGAATGCAACTCACCCATTATGTAATGAAGTGGTGCATGAAGGTCTCGGGTACAAGTCAAAGATATGGAAATGTGTTATTGGTGGATACAGATAGCTGGTATTGAACAACAGAATAGAACAAAATGCCCAGTGATGAAATAAGCATCAATGTTCTCTTAGCCACTCCTTGAAACCACAGAATAATTCAAAGAATTACTCCTCATAGATTCTGAGCCATCTCAGGGAAAAAGTTAAAAAGTGGTCAGTCTCATGGATGGAATCTCACTCTTCCCATCAGGGATCTGTGTCTTGGTGGACATGTGACATAGTTCTCATCAGGACGGCAGGAGAGAGAGTATGTAGGGCCATCCCTGGACCTTCAGATGAAATGTCCCCTCCTTTTCCCAGACCATCGTCATATCTTCATGGACTCTTGGTACTGCTCTCACTGTGCCCACTCAGAAAGGTCTTCATTGTTTAGGCAGGAAAAGTTGCTTTTTTCCTATTTTACTCATGAGCAGCCACACATAACAATGGAGATGTATTGAAAAACAGATAGAATAATTAACCCAAAGTCAATGAGAACACAAAATAAATGTGTGGTGAGGAGTGGGACACGCAGGAGGCTGAGTACCAAGCTTGTGCTCACAGTGTCCATCTCAGTTCAGGCACATTCTGTTCTCCCTCAGATTGATCATAGACTCCCACTGAGAACCTTGACCCAACATCACTGTGGATGGATCACACGTCAAATCTGAAACTGGAGGTTATGAAGCGGGGCATACTATCACTAAGTTACGTGCTCATTTGGATGTCGTCCTCCACCTGCGGCAAACACCGCTCACCAGGCGGATTCTATTGCATTTCCTAAAGAGTGTGAAGAAGACAAACACCAGAGTGTAAACACATGTAGAAAAAGCAGGTATGCTTTGGAGTAGTGTTAAGACTTTGTGATGCTTTGGAAATAATGGGAGTTTCTCTCTTTCATTGAAACCCATGATATTCCAATAAGAGTCAGAATGCAGGACAAAGTTGATATCGATGTCCCAGCTGAACGGCGGTCAGGCAGGAGGAATCTCCTCTCACTTGGGGAGGGTCAGCCTTTTGTTCTACTGAGGCCATCACCTGATTTACTGAGGCCCACTCACATTCGAGAGGGATTTCTCTTGTATTCAGTCCACCAATTTTAAAGAGAATCTCATCAAAAACTGTTCCAGAGACACATGCAGAATAATGTTTGAACAAATATCTGAGTACTCCATGGGCCAGTGAATTTAACACATAAAACTGACCATCCCATGAGCCATGTATTAAACCGTCTCCTACCACCAGCAGATTCAGGCTGTCTTCCCAAATCGTGCTCAACAGCTTCTTCATGATCTACAACCAGGAGATTTCTCTACTAAAAGAAACATACTTTAAAAAACTGCTTCTGAACCTCGTGAAGAGACCTTACAATGTGGGTTAATAACAAAGGCAGCAGTGCAACACCAGAGTTTGTCCCTGGGCTCACATCTTATACCTGAAGAAGCAATTCGGAATCCCACTCTTTGGAGGGCTCCTCCACACAGGACCTCTAACTAAGCATTCTCTGTGATCCTCTAGGTGGAAGCCTTCTTTGGAAGCAGATACCTGACCCATGACCTTTGGAACAAGCAGAGGAACTCAGACAGTGGACAACCTCCACCCGAGATGTCAGGCCATGAACTCTCTCTAATAGATTTATTATTATTTATTATCGCTATTTGCTTCCTTACGCTCATTCTTCTCATTTGCTATGAACTCAGCTTGGTTTTGACAAATAATTACTTTGTATGAGCTTTGGTTCATATTATTACAAATTTTAGATGTAAACCAGAGTCCAAATCCAGTTTTTGATGCTTGACTGCTAACAGCTTTCAAGCCTCCCCCTTCTTCCTCCACATCTGGACAAGCTGATAAGAAAGCCTGGGTGCTCTCTCCTGGTTTCTGGTGGGGCCATCAAACGAGACAAGTACCTGCTGACACACAACCCTCACCAGGCCTGACTCCTCCTCCACAAAAATAACTGGGCCAGTCTCCTTTACTGACTCTCTGAAGTTGTTTCACACCTCCTGAGAGGCCTGCCCTGTCCTCCTCAGAGAGCTCAGTTATGTAGAAATAAGAAAGGTCTTTTCCTCTGGGTGTGTGTGTGGCATCATCAGACTCAACATCTGAACCTGCTGTGGGTGGGAGCCCCTCCTGCCTTTGCAGAGATGCCACATCAATTGTGTTGTCTGCAGGGAGCTGGGACAATGACCACCATCACCTGGGGTCTTTCTTCTCCTGATGTGGATTGAGCACCGCTCTGCTAGCTGATGGCACGTATGCACTTGGAGCTGCTGTTTGCTGCTAGCTCATCCTCTGAGTTGTGCTGTTCTGTGCTGCACTGTATAGAGCTCCAGGTCTCTCTTGTAGAGTCAGCCAGCCAGGGTCAGAAGTTTCCATAATTAGTTAGCATTAGGGGACAGGGTATGGGAGTGTGTCCCTCACCAAACTGGTACTTTGCTGTGACTCTCAGCCAAAACTTACTGTTATGTCTTTGAAGGAATTGTGTGTATTGTCTCTAGGCTAATCTGTGAGTGAAACTGGGCTCAGGAAATGACTCCTACACTGTGACGAGGTGGTTGTGTGTCTTAACCAGTTACCTCCCTGCTCCCCATGCTATGCAGAGAGCTCAGAGGAAAGATGATGCCCTGTGACCTGTGTGGTCCGTGGTGGGGTCACATATGGGGACTCAGAGAAGATGGTTTGGGTTCATAAGGTCCACATGTCACATGCAGGTGTCATTAGGACCCTTCAAAATGCCCTTGATGCTGCTGCCTGTGCCTCTGTCAGCAGAAGAGATCCTGATCCTCAGGGGTGTGGACGAGCCCCCTCAGATCCCTGCGGGACAGCCACGGGGATAACTCAACCCCTGTCATGAGGGAGGCCCCAACCCTGGTGTAGTGATTGAGACTCTCTGTAGGATGAAATTTAGAAATAAGAGCAAGGTCAAGAGGACACCCTGAAGCATATCCAGTAACACCTAAAATGAAAAGAAAAAAGAAAGGAAGAAAACTGGATGCTGGCAGAAAAAGATTAAAAGAATGAAACTGAACAGACATCCACAATTTGAACCAATTTTGCATCCCAGACTTACTAAAAGGATTCATACCATAAAGATGAGAGGGTGCAGATTGGCTTTGTGCCTCTGCTACACGGGATCTGAACTAACTTAATCCTTCCTGAAACAACAAATGACAAGCCTTCAAGGTGTGATCACTAATGAGGCTCCAACTACAATTATATGTGGGGATCCCACAAAATCTAAGCCATGTGCTCCCTATACCCTTAGGGGAGTTTCCAAATCTCAAATGGAAGTCAAGCAGGTGTGCCCCCTTAACCACTAGGACTTGCCTAAATCCCCCATGTTGCTATCACTCAATGATTTAAAACACCTCATAATCAGCGTGGATGTTCCAACCTGAAGAGTAATGGGTTTAATTTAATTTTCCTAGGCACCTACATATTGACTTGACAAAAATATGGGCTTTGGGTCACACCTATTTCAGCCCAGTATAAGCTGAAAAAGGACTTTCAAGGATTGACCCCCATTTTACAAGAACTCTTTACAAAAGGGGCTATTATCCCACTGCTTCTTCCTTTACAGCCCATCTCAGGATCTTATTACATTTGGAAAGAATGAGTGGTGTCTCATTCATCTTACTGCAACCTACTACTGCGGTCCTACATATTAAGGCCCCACATCAATTTGTGTTGAAATACTGACTCTATTCCATTAGCAACTGCCAAATACTTTACCAGTATAGATTTAGTTCACATGTTCTATTCCATGCCCCATCAACATCCTATCAACCTCAGTTTAAAAAAAGTTAATGAAAAGCGAATCCATCTCTATTAGCAAATACAAAATATAAGCACCCATGATCTAGGTGAAACTTATAGTATTATCTTGAAACAATTATCATTAGAATATTGACGTCATCTTCAATAAATTAATATTGAAATTTGTGATGTTGTGAAGGTTAAATTCTATGCTGGCTTGTGTTTACCGTCTTATATTTGTATTTTCACATGACAAATAAATACAACCTTATTATTTTATGTTGTTAATTTCATGCAGTTATGTCAGATGTACTGTTTCTACACACAGGACAGTTCCTCTAACAGCTCCTGCCAGTGGCAGCTGCCCCACAACTGACCTTCTCCACCTCATTCTCCTCTACCTGTGATGATGGCTGGATCATGGAACAGCCTTTTCCTCCTCTCATGACAAGCCCTCCTGGGAGACGTGAGGCTGACTCCTGTACTGGTTCCTTTAGTGAGAATTCTCACCACATCAGGTGAAGTGCATGATCCATTGTCCTTGGGTGGATGGTGGTGCCTGTGCACAAGCCCTTGAGGACTCAGTCACCAGTGTCCTGTTCTCGCCCTGGCAGGATAATGACCTTGTTTGTCAGAATGTCCATATTACTCACCCACATGCCAATTGGTTGTCATCGTGGAGTCACCCCAGGGCCCCACAGCATCCTGCACAATGATAACTCTACTTCATGAGAGCTCCCCAAGACCTGATGGCATTTTTCATGAGTTTTATATAAATGAAATGTGTTTTAAATCTTAAAAAAAGAAGGGAAAACAAAAATATTGGAAACATCCAAATAGAACAAAAAGCCCTGAAAGAGCCATATTGATGGTTGGTCCTATGGTTGTTGTCTTCTGTCTCTCCTAACCCGTGATGAGGCACCATCACCCATGACAGTGGTTCTGAGGCCATCAAATCTGTGGAGCTCATGGAAGACAGCAGAGCCTCACACACAGTGAATCCAGGATTTCCTGCTGGAAATGAGGACACATGTGTCTCCAGTTAGACACAGGAGCTCCTCAAGAATGGAAATCGCCCTATGAGGTCAATGATGTGCCATATTTTCCACATGAATCCTCCATGATAGAGGACTATAAATCTGGAAGAAATATTTTACAAAGCACATGTCATTTAGACCCAAATCCTGGTTCAGTAAATGAAATGTGTTCCTTCCTCATAGTGATGTCATCACATGGAAGATGAGTGATTATGTTGTCAAGGATTGAAGGAACATATCTGAGAGGAGAGTCAGGGAGAGCAGTGTTGGGGGGTCCAGGGTCTTGGACAAATGGTCATCTGGGACAGTCACTTCATGCAGCAGTGAGTCAGCTCCAGGGTGTTGTGTCCTCATGCTGGAGCCACAAGGACACAGTCCACAAAGACCTGGATGTCATCCCACAGAGCTCATAGCACAGAGTGTCCATCCTCAGGTATCCCCAAAACCATAGGTGAGGAAAGTGACACTATGACAGTTCGAACAGAAAAAGATCACTTCTACATCTATCTCCCATTTGACCAAACAATCATTATTTACAGGTTACAAAAGTGCACTTGCATTTCCCAGAGGAGTCCATGCACAGAGGACAGTGGGAGGGTCCTGGTCAGTGGAGACTGACAAAGTCCCATCAGTGTTTCCCAGGTGCTGCAGGAGCCCCAGCCTGAGCCACACCTGAGCTCCAGGTAAAGGTTCTGTCCCCAGGATTTAGACCACAGGAATCATATTCTCTACTTGGGAAGCATAAGGAGCAAAGGGAAATGTGAAAACACAGGCAAGGGAGGAAGACGATGGATTAGCAGAAAAAGAGGGAACCAGATGAGTTCTGAGTCTGATGTGCACAGTTGCACCAGAGGAGGAGGGTCAGATATGAAATAAATTAGGTTTTATAGGTCACTGACCCTGGCCCAGACTCTCTCTTGGCTGTAACCTGACACACAGAGACCATTCTATTCAGGGAATCCCAATGAGTCTGTTCTGAGTCTGAAAGGAAAAGAATGACCAGGTCCCCTGAGCTCTCTCAGGATTCTGATCCTGGTGACCACTGACAGAGTCATTTCTGTCCCCACAGGTGATACACTGCATTTGTGCAGATGATAATGTTTTTCTCGTATTACAAGCTTTTCTTATTGAGAGATAAGTGGTCAGCACAGAACCATGAGAAGAGAAACTGTTAGAAGAGGAAGCCGCAGACCCTGACAGGAAACCTGCCCTGAACTTTCTCTGCACCTGCTCCTGGGGCTGACTCTGTGCCTGGTGTCCTGAGCGTCCCCTGCCGCCCAGCCCCTCTACACACCCTCAAGGGAGATTTGTGTCTGGACTCACACTGACTGTCATTGGTTGACTGAAATCATAGGAGTCCCTCCTGTCAGTGGAATCCCTCACCCTGCTCCCATCACTAAAAGAAAACTAAAACCCCGGGAAGCCTCCTTTCCTGGCTCTATCAAAGCATTTCTGACTTGCTGAAAGGCCGGCCCAGCTCTTCCCAGGGATTTCAATCATGTACGTAATAACTGTTTCATATTCCCTTGTTGTGTTTGTCATCAGACTGGACATCCATACCGAGCCCTGGTGGGCGTCCCTCTGCCTCTGCAGGGTGTCGACTGCTGTGGGTTCCATGAGAATGGTGCCAAGTCAGGGACCACCACCAGGGTCTTTCTTCTCTGGATTTGGATTCATAATTCCTCTGTTGTCTGATGTTCAGCCTGCACTTTATGCTGCTGATGCTGGATGGTTGTACCCTGAGCTGTGCTGTGCTGCACTGTGGAGTCCAACAGAGCTTCTTTTATAGATTTAGCTCATGTACATCAGAAGCTTTGACAAGTAATTGGCATTTAGGGAGTAAATGTAAGAGTAAGTGGCTGTAAATGACTCTGCTTTTTGTGCATGTAGAATGTTTTATCCTGTTACAAAAAAGTTTGTAATTCAGAGACTGAAGAGATAAACACAGAATCATGAAGTCAGAGAGTTTCCCAGGGGGGAAACTGTTATCCAGAGTGGAAGACACAGACCCCAGCAGGAAACCAGCACTTAACCTCCATCTGCTCCTGCTCCTGGGGCTGAAACACAGAATTGGTGGGCCCTGATCACTCCCTGGTGGTCCTGAGCCCCTTGTAGCCCAGCCCCTCCTGTCTCCCTGCAGGAATGGTTCTCTCTGGGCTCACACTGACTTCCTCTAGCTGTGTTTCACACAGTAGTACACGGCTGTGTCCTCAGATTTCAGGTTGCTTATTTGAACACAGACTGTGCTCGTAGAGTTGTCCCTGGAGATTGTGAATCTTCCTTGAACTGTTGCAGCATACCACTGACTACTTCCACTCAGTTCATTCACTACTTCCACCCACTCCCCTGGCCTGGAGCCTGGCAGATTCAGTGCATTCTCTAGTCAGTGAAGGGGAGTCCACAGGCTTTTCAGGAGAATCTCAGAAAACACCCAGGTGTGTCTCACATCTGCCCCAACTCGACCAGCTAAAGTTTACACAACATCTGCAAACAGAGAGAAAACAGGCGGAGGACAGTGCGTAGGGAGCAGCCCCAGCTGAGCCTGATGCAGGAGGGATGTCACCTTTGACAGTGAGGAGAAGGGAGGCCCAGATGTGCACAGGCCCCTGGTGTGGACACTAAGGACACAGACAGGGAGGGCTCCTCACAAGGATCTGCAGGAACAGGACATGAACTGCTTTTCATGAGCAGAAGAGGGGGCACATCTGCATGCCTTTCCCTCTGTGCACACGTGTGAACTGCCCAGTGGGGCTTATCCCTCCTCTGCCTTGGATTCCAGGGAGGATGGGTGGAACATTTTCCTGAGACTGGATGCTCGGTGGTCACACTGTCGATCACCCCTCCTTTTCCCTAATGTAGTCACTGTCTGGTACCTTCATGGTATGGACCTTTATCACCAATGAAATCCAGTAAGGACATTATGTGAGAGCTTCTCTAGAGGAAATGGACACCCAACAGAAATCTGTACATTGGTTGGGGTTGTAAATCAGTGTCCTCTTCATGAAGTCAGAGTTTGATTAGAATGAAAGGAGTGCAGGTCTGTACATGGTCAGGGCTAGAGCACGTGATTCCAAATGTCATGAGCTCAGGTTGCCATTTGTTTCACAACAGCACAGGGTCAGTCACCCTGAAGCCACTCTCTGCACTGCCCCTCGTGCCATGTGGAAAGTGGGTGAAGAAGGGTCACCATGCCTGGGAGAAGGATCCGGGGCATCTGGGTGACAAACATGTGACCTGCACGTTGTGTTGCTGCTATTTGTGTCTTCTCCTGCAGGGACAGGTGGTCCCAGGGATGAAGGACCACCTTATCCCCTGGGAACAGTCCAACCGGAATGACCCCCCATTTGGCAGATCACTCTTGAGACCTGTGTTGGAGGCCTGATAAAGGGAACATTCATGTGCCCAGCATCTCTTTGACTCCAAACACTGGCAAATATGTTGAAAGAATAAGAAATTACAGACCTATGTGTCTGATGGAGACAGATGCAGACGTCCTGAAGAAATGTTGGCAAACAAAATGCAATTACATAGAAAGTAACAAAGTACAATTGAGTGTGTTTATTCAGACAATGAGATAACCACCAAGTTTCAAAATTCAATCAATCCAATTTTCCTCAAGAAGAGAAAATTCTTATAATCATTACTAAAAAGGAAGGCTTACTTGATGAAATAAAGACTATCGTGCAGATAAAGCACATTTCATTTAATGGTAAATGATTAAAGCATCCCAGAGAGACAGCGAATGAGACAAGAATGCCCCAGCATGCCTTCCTTTCAATGTTTTCAATGACACAAGGGGAAATAAATAAAACGTATTATTGGAGTAAATAAAACTCTAATTATTCAGAGATGACATGAGTGTTCTTGCCACAAAATAACAAAATGTAGAATATGTAAGAATTAGTGAGGTGTTTTGGAAAACTAACTGGGTATTAGTATAAAATTATAAAAAAGGAAATAGTTGTATTTCTATGTATTACGAAGAAAAATGTAATTTAAAAGGAAGCACTGCAAAATGCATTCTTAAATCTCTCACCCTAAAACTTCTGGCTGTTTACATTCATGCAGTCTCAAGTGTCTTCAAAATCTGAGAAGCAGAAGGGCCTCCTATGGGTCCACCCACCCTCGGACGGTGCTGCATTAAGACCAGTAGGTGGACACCATCAGCATCTCCTTTATACCTCACATTCCTTCATAACCATTTAAAGCCTTCAGCCATGCTGGAAGAGTTCCTGGAAACTCCCCTCTTCCTTTCCCCATTCGCTGTGAATCACTGCACATTCTTACCATCTCTGACCCCGCGGGAGAAGCTGAGACAAGTCCTCCACAGCTTTTCAGTCAGTTGTCTGATGTTGCAGCAGTGAGGCAGGTGCCCCTGTCACAGCGCACAGGACGAGCTGGGTCAGGGGCACACTGAGTGATGGGCGTCCTGGCCAGCACAGAGCCAATCCAGGAGGGTTACATACACAGCACATCAGCTGCTTCATCTGGGAGTTGCACTTGGGGTTTAGCGAAGGGGAAGGACAGTTCCCCCGATCAGGGTAAACAAGCTTTAGAGAAGCTTCTATCCAACACACCAGCATCGCTGCCCCATCAGGAAAAACCTGTGTATGTCTGGATCATCGACAGCCATCTCTGATGGCTCTATAGTGAGCCTCGGTCCTGCATCAACCCCAACACGCTCCTCCATTCTGAGCACTCAAAATTAGGAGACTCCTCTTATGTTCATCAGTCACAATCCACTTAATTAAAGGTTCTTCAGTGAGCTGATGACATACACATTCAGAAGGAGACCACAGTTTCATGTGTCCCCAACACCTGGAGTTCCTTTTCCCTGACACTGCCCTACCTGGCTGTACTCCTTTCTCCTTTCCTTCTCCTTTATTGGGAGCCATTTTCAGTTCATACTCTAATCCCAGCAAATATTGAGACACAAAAATTCATAATAAACTTAAAAAGATTGAAATCATACCAAGTATCAAATTCAGAGGCCTGTAGCCCTCTTTTAATTTCTCACGAATACTTCAATCCAGCATCTTGTGTGAGATTTGGGGGTGAAAACCCATCCTGGGATGGCACACCAGAGGGCGGCTGCAAGAGGCACAAAGGTATCTGGGACTTGCTCCAGTGTGACCCCTTCTCCTTCCCTTCCACCCTCTGATTGTGTTGTGTCAATGTGACTTTCCTTGGTAACACACGTGAGCAGAAGGGGCCGAGAAGCCATGTGGAGTCAGACTCCACTCACTGACTCTGCATTTCTGACCAACACTATGGGGAAGTGGTCGGGTTTAATGCTGGAGCCAGAGTGAGAGTCCTGGGAGGCAGACCCAGCACTCACCTCGGCCTGAAGCTAGGCCCTGCTGACCCCAGCCGAGAGCAGCAGAGCCAGGACAACTGCCGACCCAGGTGCACGTGATGCAGGCTGGTGTGTGAGATGAGGCTTGAGGTCTCCTTCCTTTAGCAGCATCATCACAGTGAGAACTGACTTACACAGAGGCTTCATGAAGTGACCATTTGTTGGAAACTATTAAAAATACTATTAAGGTAAGGTGGAATGAATCCTTAGCACTGCACGGGAATGTTGCATTTCCTTTTTTTTTAATGGGGGAAATGAGAGGAAAGAAATAAAGAACTTTGACTGTTTCAATAGATATACCATACACAGTATAACATACAGTTCATTTTCATTGGTAGCAGTGGTCCTTTTCTGTAATGTTGCTGTGAACACTGACTCAGCGAGTATTGAACCATTGCTCCTAGTTGAAGTTCAGGGTGAGGTTCTTGCTAGCCCGTGGTCGCACATTTTCATCACACTAGCCCGTGGTCGCACATTTTGATCACACTAGCCCCTGGTCGCACATTCTCATCACACTAGCCCGTGGCCGCACATTCTCATCACACTAGCCCGTGGCCGCACATTCTCATCACACTAGCCCGTGGCCGCACATTCTCATCACACTAGCCCGTGGCCGCACATTCTCATCACACTAGCCCGTGGCCGCACATTCTCATCACACTAGCCCGTGGCCGCACATTCTCATCACACTAGCCCGTGGCCGCACATTCTCATCACACTAGCCCGTGGCCGCACATTCTCATCACACTAGCCCGTGGCCGCACATTCTCATCACACTAGCCCGTGGCCGCACATTCTCATCACACTAGCCCGTGGCCGCACATTTTCATCACACAACATGCCATTTGCACTGAATTTGCTCATTTGCCCACATCCATGTAGAACAAGCCAGTCTCCTCAGAGGTTCAGGATGTGCTCTTCCACACCGTCCTTTTCTTGTTCCACACTTAGCAGGTACTTTAAAAACTCTTCCACAGCCTCCTGATCTGCAGAACCTGCCTCAGCTGCCAGTTGGACACTTTTCACACTATTTTACCTTTGTAAATGTGTGAACCAGCCAGCACTAGCCAAGAAGGGGTTAATATTTTCCTGACCTAGGGTGACAAGACTGCACATTTCTTCAGCTTTCATCTCACACAGTGCTGTCCACTACACTTCTGTGTGGTCATCACCTCATGATCCCCAAATGTGGCTCCCTTTCCATCTCTTCCATTGCTTCATCATGGACCTTAGACGTTAACTTAAGACTTTCCGGGGCTGCCTCACAGACGCTTCAGTGGGTTTTGTCTTCCTTTTATGGGGATGTGATTTCTATTTGGTACATTAGCCCTGAGCTCATGGCCAAGGGCAGCACAACTCATGTCTGAATGAAGCACTTCTGTTATATACACTTTCTCCTTAAGGAATTCACAGCCACTTGTGCTTAGGAACACCAGCCAGCACCTCAGCACATGATGGAGCTGAAACAAGAAGGCAGAGATCGCCCTGCATGGCCTCAGCTGGGGACGTGTGTGTGTTGAGTGATGCAAAATACTGGTCACACTGTAAATGTCCATGAATGGCCACAAAAACAGGGTAAGTTTTCATTTAGGGATGAAAATAAATTGTATCCAGTGGGTGAATTTGCAAATATGGGATCCGTGAATAAAGAGGGTCATTCTATATTCAATATGGGGCTCTCTGGCATTAGAAGATGATAACAGTGCATAATGCACAATTGTCCACCTATTTGTGCAGTGCCAACATAAAGCTGGAGGGTGTGGCTCCTCTTTCCATGTGCACAAAAACAGGAAAGGAGAATAATTTACACCTGGTTGAAAATCGCCTGGACCATCTCAGGACCTTCAACAGCTTTGAGAAATTCAGACTGGACTTGAAAATTAAGGTGAGCCTTAGTGTTGTATGTAACTCCTTCAAGAAGAAGAAAAGGGTGAGAGGGACTTAATTCCTAGGTAAAAATGATATCGTTTTCTGAAAGCAACATAAAACACACTATTGATAAAAATAGGATACAGATGAGTCTCTGGTGGAGTTACTGGGCAGGAAGAAGAAACTGCAGATTTTACCTAGTAATCCCTCCCAGCCTCCCTGTGCACCTGCTCCTGGGCTCAGCCCTGTGCTAAGTGGGTCCTGTGTGCCCCCTGGTGGCCCTGAGCACCCCCTGCACCTGACCCTTCCTGTCTCCCTGCAGGGAGGTTTGTGTCTGGGCTCACACTGACTTCCCATCGCTGTGTGTCTTGCACAGTAATACACGGCTGTGTCCTCTGTGGTCACAGATCTCAGCTGCAGGGAGAACTGGTTCTTGGACGTGTCTATGGAGATGGTGACTCGACTTTTGAGGGAAGGGTTGTAGTAGGTGCTCCCACTACTATAGATAGCCCCTATCCACTCCAGCCCCTTCCCTGGAGGCTGTCGGATCCAACCCCAGTAGTAACCACTACTGATGGAGTAACCAGAGACAGCACAGGTGAGGGAGAGGGTCTGCGAGGGCTTCACCAGGCCAGGCCCCGACTCCTGCAGCTGCACCTGGGACAGGACACCTGGGGACAGAGAGAAAGAGTGAGTCGTGTGCTCAGGTGCAGTGTCCCCATATCTTCATGTCTGAGTCCCTGAGTCACTCACATCTGGGAGCTGCCACCAGAAAGAGGAAGAACCACAGGGGATTCATGTTCTTGCAGGTGAGATCCATGACTCCAGAAAATGTTTTCAAGGGTGAGGAGGAACGTGAATTTAAGTGACTGTGAGCTTTGTTTTCATCTGATGACCTAAGTGGAGATTTGCGTGAGGGAGGTGCCTTTCTATCAAAAGGAGGAAGAAACTAGGAGAGGTCCTTGTCTCTGGGGCTCCCCTGGGGGGAGGATGCTGACTCTGCCCTCAGAGAGCTCAGTCCTCTCCTGGGCTCCCCTCACCACGCCCGGGCCTCTTCTTCCAGGACAGGGAGTGTGCTGAAGGAGCTGGTCGGGAAAGTGGATGTGGTCAAGGATGACCAGCAGCTTTGGGAAAAGAGTCAATGTGCCTCTACTCCCATGGAGATGTGTGTATCTTCATTTATCAAATACCCACCTCACATGCAGGGTCGTCTAAATTGTCAGACAGCCATTCTAGTCCATTTCCCTTCTGCATTAGCTCATGTTTATTTAATGGATATTCACAATTTGGAGACATCATCTAAATGTAATTATCACATTGAAGTCAGACAAAGCTGGGCACAATCCAATGATTATCATAATTGATAAAAACTTGGCTCACTTAAGTGGGGTGAACATTTCTTCCCCTGAAACAGCTTCACTCCTAAGTATATTCAAGGTTGCTATGGAGGTGGACTTATTCATAACACTAACCATGCAGGTGATTTTCGGAGAAGGTTGATGTTTCTGCTGAGATGGTCAGCTTTCCTAGCACTGTTGATATGGCTGGTAGGGCCCTAATCCTGCTTTTCCCCCTGCACAACTGAATGTCTGTAAGAACACTGTGATCCATAGGACTCTGTCCTTGGGGGAGGATACTGAGGACTTTCCAGTCCTACTCAGGACCACACACAGACAGAGAGTGGAATTCAACACTCTGTATGGTGGTCCAGCACCTGGTCTTACTGGAGAGACTGACACATTGTGGAAGAATCTATTTATTGCTGTTGTGTCACTGCGAGTGAAATTTGATTCAGTGAACATGGTTTCCACCACACTGGGTGACAGAACACGCATGATTCTTGGAAATTCACCTTCCCAGTGACTGGCAGGCAGAGGGGTGAGCTCCTCATCGTCAGAGGGAGGCTCCCTCCTCAGGAAGCAGGTTCCCTTGAAACCCCCACCTGAGTGCTGCTTTCCTGCATCCCTGTGTCACTGAATCCTGGGACTGTCCTGAGATCATGTGAGTAAGTCGTGGTGGAGAGCAGAGCACATCTCCATCTCCTCACTGGTGACACAGAGGAGGTGGCCTCACCCCTCTGCATTACAGTCTGCAAGGATAGAATTGGGGATCACAATAGCAACTTTACTGTGAACTTTACAGTGGGGGCCAGTGGTGTTCAATGTTGCCGTCAATGTTATCTGACTTACTACCTCTCCTGGGAACCAGAAAGGACCCATGTGAGCCCTCATGTCTGACTGACATCTCTGTGCATGTAACACTTGCTCCACTCCCTACCTGAGACGGCACACCTGTGGGTCTGGGGCAGGTCACCTCTCCCTCAGCCCAGCGACCTCACCTGACCACTGACTGATATAGAGCCAGTTGTCTCTGGAAAGCCCTTTCCTAGATACAATTTCATTAAGAGCCCTGAATGCCCCATATCACTTCTGTATTTTCAATGATAGAAGGAGAGTAAAATAAATAACTACTAATTTGCCTGCCTGAATGTAGATAATAGGAGAGTCAACCAAAATAGGATGAGCCAGAATAACAGGACATATCTAGATCCTCTGGTTAATATCTGGAAAAGTGAGCTGATATGCTGTGGGACAGTGGAGAGGAAGAGACGGCATCCAACATCCAGAACCAGGGGGGCCCAGGACTCACCAGGTGTGTCTGGGCCTGAGGTTAACAGATGCACAGGGATCTGTCAGAGAATTTGCTGGAAAGGGTTCTCCAACCCGCGAATCCCAAATCTGACACCAACCAAATATTCCCAGATGATCCCTCTACTAGCATTTCCAAAGAACAAAGGGACTCTATCCTCACTGGAAAACTAGTGTGCCCGTGAGAACATTCTCCTTTGTCTCAGATTCCTGACTTTTTGTTACGAGGAGTCACGAAAATCATCATCCCTGCATCTCCTCAGACCAGCACAGTTGTCCTCTCCCTCAGGGTTTGTGAGACACTCAGGATGTGGGTTATGACACTGCGTCTCTCACAGAGTAATACACGGCCGTGTCCTCAGATCTCAGGCTGCTCAGCTCCATGTAGGCTGTGCTCGTGGACTTGTCCACAGTCATGGTGACTCTGCCCTGGAACTTCTGTGCATGGCCTGTGCCACCACTGCTTCGGTAGATCCAGCCCATCCACTCAAGCCCATGTCCAGAGGCCTGTCGCCCCCGGTGCATAAGGTAGTCAGTGAAAGTGTATCCAGAGCCTTGCAGGAGACCTTCACTGACGCCCCAGGCTTCCTCACCTCAGCCCCAGACTGCACCAGCTGCACCTGGAAGTGGTCACCTGTGGAGAGGAGACAGGAGTGGATGAAATCCCCCTTCTCTGCTCTTGGTGCCCCCCTCAACCCACGGACAGGAAAGCCCATTATCTATCGTTGCTGCCATCAAAAATAGGATTCTCCAGCTCCAGTCCATGGTGAGGGGCTGTGCTCTTGGGGCTTCTGTAGGGGAGGGAGTGGTTGTTGGGTGACGATCTCAGGACACAGAGTTGCCCATATTTACATCAGTCGACCTCAGATCTTCTGCATACTCATGAGGCAGACGACTTCATCGCTGAGTACTTGGCCCGACATGACACTGAGCAGACAGACGATGCAGAGGCCATCTTCAGCAGGATGAGGGGATCCTACACCTAACCCCTGTTGTAGGATGTGTGTCTCCTGACATGTCCAGAACTTTGTGCAGACAGAGCTCCTCCCACTATGGACCAGGAGGAGCACAGGAGTTGCTCCTCATTGTGAACCCACCTGAGCCTGTTCTGACCTTTGATATCTGAATGTTGTATCCTTGGGATCTGAGTATCTGCCAAAATTTTGGAAACCTTGAATTAATAGCACCAACATTGTCATTCAGATTGTCACTATTAAGATATCTAGAAGTCCTAGAAACTCCCTTTTTAATGTGGTTGCCATTGCCTTATTGTTTGGTAAATTCTCTCAATAGGCTTAGATATTTACAGACACTTCAGCAAGCCTTGCCCAAACCTTAGTGTAGATATTTTTTTTGAAACGGCAAACCCATACCTGAGATGAACACCCTCTCCAGCCTGTTCTGCCTGTGTTTCTGAGGCTGGAGCCCTGTGCTGGGTGTGTCCTGAGCAGCCCCTGCAGTCCAGGCCCTGCCTTGGTTATTGTCTGGGCTCACAGGGCGTTAATCTCTCAGTGTCTCTTGTCCAGTATTAAATGGCTGTGCCCAGGCTTCAGAGTGCTGCTGCCCAGGACACTGTGGACACCACCAGGAGTGTGAGCCTGGGACTGGGGCTGAGGACAGACATGGACAGAGTCACCCCTTGACCACTCTCGGGCCAGCAGCTGGGGGTCCTATGGAGACACTACACCTGTGGGAGGTGAGACCTCTGAGAACTTAGAGGAGGAGGAGGCAGCACTGCTGTCAGCTGACTCAGGTGAGGCTGCTCTGCAGGGTCACCTGGTGGACAGGGCAGCAGTCGGGATGTGAGCGAGGTCAGCTCCATGAGGAACACCTTGTCATCAGACAGACGTTGACCCTGTCCATCCTCAGGTCTCCACCCTGCTGGTCACCTTCCCCTCCTGACTGCCTGCCCTGCGTACATCAGGCCCTGCATCTGACACTGAGACAGACTCACAACTCAGTCACACAATACGCTGCGCCCTTGGAGGGCTCGGTGCTCTCTCTGGGGTCCCCCTTCACCAACGACAGGGTCCGCTTCTTCCCATGCAGAAATGTGCTGCAGGAGCTGGTCAGGGAGCCCGATGTGGCCAGGAGGGGGCGCTGCTTTGAGAACAGTGCCATCATCCCTCTACTCACAGGGATTTTTATACATTGTCAAATATCCCCCCACAAATCCAGGGCTCTAGATTGTCAGGTAACCATTCCAGTCCATTCCCTTTCCATCATCTCATGTCCAAAGTATTAGAAATTCAAAAGTTTGAGGACAGAGGCTAATTGTAAAAATGGCATTGAGTTCAGACAAAGCTGGGTCCACGCCACTGCTTATGGTGATTCAGAACAGCCTCACTGGCTCACTTAACTAGAGTGAACACTTCTTCACTGAAACAGCTTCATGGCCAGGTATGCTCAATGCTGCCATGGACTTGGATTTACTCATGTCAACCTGTCATGCAGTCTATTCTGGGGACAAGGTAGACATTTCTGCTGGAAGGTAATCGTTCATAACATTGTGGAAATGTCTGGCAGTCTCTAATCTTGCTACTTTCTGTCCACAGCTGAGTGTCTGCAAGAACACTCTGGACTCAGGAATCTCTCCTTGAGGGAGAACATTGAGAAATGCAAACTCCACTCAGAAGCCCAAACAGAGAATGCTATTGGGAGCTACTCAACTCATAGATATGCTGGGACAGATCAGCAATATGTGGGGTCACTGTGTGACTGTGAAGATGTGACCTAACACCTTGTATTTCTGTCTGAAATGATATAGATTGGAGATTGCAGTGGCAACTTCAAATGTAAACTGTGTAATGGGGTGGCAGCGCTGTCAGATGATGTCACCACTGCAAACAGTGTCACCTCCCTGGCAGCTGGAAAGGACCTGTGTGAGCCTCATCTCTAATGGACACATCTGCACACGGAACACCCTCTGCTTTCACCCTGACAAGTCACACCTGTGCCACTTGTGCAGGTCCCCCAGCCTCAACACAGTGTCCTCAGCACTGCATTTACTGACTTAGACCCACTTGTCTCTGAGGACCCTCACATCTCATTTCACGTGGAGCCTTGAGTGCAGAACCCTGACTCCCAGCTGTTCCATATGATTAATTGAGTGAATTACGTAATAAATCATCTGCCTGCCTGAAAGCACGTAACAGGAGAGTCATCAGAAGGTGGAAGGGCTGAATTAACAGGACACATCTGGACCCTCTGGTTAGGACCTGGGAGAGTGGGCTGACCTGTTCTGGCACAGCAGAGGGAAGGAGACAGCACCCAACACCCAGAACCAGGTGAGTCTGTTTCTCACCAGGTGAGTCTGTTTCTCACCAGGTGTTCTCTGGGCCCTTGATTGAAGAGATAGATGTGAAGGGTCCACCCTGGCTTTCATGGGGTGTGAGGACCTAGATGGAAACTGATATACATTACTGCTAGCAGAAAATTAAAAAAAAAAAATAATAGGTTTGGATAGGTTTTTGTGAGTGTGGGTGGGTTGTGTTGACAGAAGTAATAAATAACCAATCTGTAGATGAGAAGACATTTAATGAGCTAATGTGAGGACTAGTCTAGAAGTGCCCCCTTCTGCAGGGAAGGAAACACTCTGGGGAAGTGTGGTTTACAGTGTGGTTACATAGCATCTCAGAACAAAGAACATGCCTCATGTATGAGAGGAATACAATATTTTGTCCAAAGTCGCAGGGTCATGTTTTCTTGCAGTTTAGGAGATACACAGCAGGTCTACTTGAACGTGGTTCTCTGGGAAGAAAATCTTATCTTCAAAGAAGTACTGGTATTGGCATCAGAGAAAGGGAGACGTTCTTCCCTATCTTGAAAAAGTGCATTCTCTGCTTTGGGAAAATGTTTGAAGCAGATGTACAATGCATGTTTTGTGGGCTATATGCTAGGCTGCTTTGGAAAACAAGTTTAGCCTGAATCCTGTTTAAACCTGAATAGCTTCCACATATACCTCAACTGTGAAAACTTTTTATTATTCTTGTTATTTTCATCAGTTGCTAGGAGGTGCTCATCCCCAGGAAGATGAAATAGGTATGTGGGGCCAAAAGGAGTTTGTGACATTTGTGGATACTATTAATGGCAACTGTGGCTGGAAACTGGCTAATTCCCCCAGAAAGAGCTCAGAGGATAAACTCAGAATAGAGAGTGAACTTAGGGCAAGTGGATTTGAGGAAGGTGGAGAGTCTGTGCCGCAGTCACTGTGGAAGCAGGAGCCCGATTTACACAGAGAGACAGAGCAGTGCTCCGGGGTTACACTGAGTTCAGTTGAGTTTGCTCTGAGGAATATAGAGGAGTTATACTGCACTACATTTTTGTTTGTTTTCATGCTCTAGACTCTCTTGGAAGATCAGTTTCAAACATGGGGGTATAGAAGAAGCTCAATTTTGACTAGGAAATTTTCAATGAAGATGTAAGTAAAGATTTTGGAGTAATTAATTTTAGTTTATCGGAATTTTGCTTTTGAAAACCTTGATGGCAATCACTCATAAATTCAGCAATCATTGCAAAATAGCTCTCTAAGGTGTCACAAATACCACACTGCCATTACCTTCTGCAATCACCTGGAAGGGCTGAAAAAATAGCATTCCTAAATTAAAATGATCAGAGCCTTCAGACATCCTTTAACTCCTTGTCCAGTGGAATTCCCACCAGCACTATGGCATTTGGTCCCTCAAGATCACATCAGTTATTTCCCTACGACATAGTAAGGACCACGCATTCTAGATATCTCCCCCAATACCAGCCTCTGCCCTCTTGCCATCAGACATGGCAAATATTGAAAAGGATTCATGTATCACACCTCCTCCTATCACCAACAGATTAAGGCTGCCTTTCCACCACATCTGTGTGACAGCCTCCTATGATATTGAAACTGTTAATTCTATCTATTGAAGAAACACAGAGAAAAACTGCCCATGAACATCACCGAAGAACTCTTATCAGGTCCATTTAACAACAAATGCAGCAGTGAAACTCCAGAGAGTCACTGTTTGGGTTCATGTTTCACAAATGTCTGTCCCAGCTGCTATAACAGAGTGCCACAGACGGTGGTTTATAAGCAGCAAAAATTTATTTCTCACAGTTTGAAGCTGGAAGTCCAAGATCCAGGTGCCAGTAGATTTGCTGTCTGGTGAGGGCCCTCTTCATAGGCAACTGTCTTTTCCCTGTAACCTCACCTGGCACAAAGGGCCAAGAGAGCTTTCTCAGTCCTCTTCTATAAGGGCACTAATCCCATTCATGAGGCCTCCACCTTCTTGACCCAGCCCTTCCCAAGCGACACACGTCCTGATACCATCATATTGGGCATCTGGTTTCAAAACACGAAATTTGGGGAAATAAAAACATTTAGCCCATGGCAGTAACTAAATAATCAGCTCACAATTCCACACTTGGAAGGCTGCTCCAACAGACCACCTCACGGTGAGGATTCTCACAGCTCCTGGAGAAGCTTCTGATCCTTGGAAGGAGAAAGGTGACCCGAGACCTTCAGAACAAGCTGAAGACCTTGGGTGGTGGACATTGGTCTGAGACCTCTAGTAATTCTATTATTGTTTTGTTATTAGTATTGCTTGCTTACATATCAGCATTCGTCTTCTTTTCTATAGATTTGAATTGCTATATATCCATAATGGCTATTTGCCTCTTTTTTCCCACTCATTTTTTATAGTTGTTAAGTGGAATAAGTAGTCACACACGATTTTTTGATGTTTGACTGCTGACACCTTAAGGCACATTCCCTCCTCTTCTCCTTCTGCCCACACTTGTGAAATCTGATGAGAAAGCATGGATTCTCCCTCCTTTGATGCTGATGGGAGATTCAAACGACAGAAGTCCCTCCTGTGAGCAGGACCCTCCCGACTCCCCCAGCATGAACCACAACAAAAACAATGAGCAAGTTTCCTTCCCGGGCTCTATCAAACCATTTCTGTGCTTGAGAGACCTGCCCTCTCTCAACAGACACCTCAATAACGGAGGTGATGAAACTATATTCTCTATGTACGTTTGTGACATTACCAGCCTGGACAGCCATGCCAAGTTTTGGTGGGGATCCATCTGCCTTTTCATGGTGTCAACTGCTGTTGGTGCCATGAGTGTGGTGCCAGGTCAGTAACCACCACTGGGCGTCTTTCTTCTCTGGCTTTGGATTCATAACGCCTCAGTTGTCTGATGTCCAGCCTGCACTTTATGCTGCTGGCTGGCTGGTTGTACACTGAGCTGTGCTGTGCTGCACTGTGGAGTCCAACAGAGCCTCTTTCATAGGTTTAGCTGATTTAAATCAGAAGCTTTGATAATAAATTGGCATTTATGAGTGGGAGTAAACAACTGAAAGCGACTCTCTGCCTTTTGTGCACGTGAGTATAGTTTTCTTCTATTACAACAAATGTTTCTAATTCAGAGACTCAAGATGTAAACATAGAATCATGGGTCCAGAGAAGTTCCCCAGGGGAAGCAACTATATGGAGAGGAAGCCCCCGACCCTGACAGGAAGCCAGCCCTAACCTCCATCTGCTCCTGCTCCAGGGGAAAAACACAGGACTGGTGGGTCCTGAGCACCCCCTGGTGTCCTGAGTGCTTCCTGCAGGGAGGTTTGTGTCTGGGCTCACCTCATTTCTCATCACTGTGTCTGTTGCACAGTAATACACGGCCGTGTCCTCGGTTCTCAGGCTGTTCATTTGCAGATACAGCGTGTTCTTGGAGTTGTCTCTGGAGATGGTGAATCGGCCCTTCACAGAGTCAGCGTAGTATGTGCTACTACCGTCATATCTAATGTATGAGACCCACTGCAGGCCCTTCCCTGGAGCCTGGCGGACCCAGCTCATGTAGTAGCTGCTGAAGGTGAATCCAGAGGCTGCACAGGAGAGTCTCAGAGACCCCCCAGGCTGTACCAAGCCTCCCCCAGACTCCACCAGCTGCACCTCACACTGGACACCTGCAAACACAAAGACATCCTGGTCAGGAGACTGTCACATCCACTGTTTCTCTCACTCATATCCTCTCGCATAGTCAATGTCTCTTGTTCTCCATAAATTACCTCCTAAAATAGCAACAAGGAAAACCCAGCTCAGCCCAAACTCCATGGTGAGTGGTCTGTGTTCTGTCCTGATCACTGAATGGGAACACCTGGGATTCTGTGGCTAGGGTTCCTCTCCCACAGCTGCAGGGTCCAGGCTGGGCTGGTTTTCATCAGTAGAGGGAGGGCCTATTTGCATGTCCTCTGACTATATAGCAAGCTCTGGGAGTGGACAAAAACATAAAGACCAGAGTCCCAGAGTGTGATGTGCCCGAGGGCACATGTCCGGTGAGAATTAACCCCATTATCTGTGCCTGCTCTTCAGTCCTAGACTCGAGTGACCCCACGAACCACCTCCAGGACAGAGTAGGGCATGCCTAGTGAGTTTTGGAGAATCCCCTTCCACTGCATCTTCATCATGAGATACTGAGGAGAGAGACACCTGACCTCACCTCCGTCTCCTTCAGTTCCAGGCACCAGTGTGTCCCTCTCCTGAGCCTGCAGATGCTGAGCTATGTGAGCAGCTGGGTGGAGTGAGGGGTGGTTGTAAATATTGATATGGTGCCCTCACCTCTGTATGTGCTCTGGCTTCCTGGCCTTCAAGAAGACCAAAAGGAGTGAAGTGTTGAGACAATTCTTTTCTGTCACTGGGACTTGGAGATACTGAGAAGTCTTGAGAGAGAAACATGGAGCTGATGGAGAGGTTGTGGGCTTTCAACAATCACAAGGTTGACTTATCATCTCTCTACATAGACATCCAGGGTAAATGTTAAAGAATATAAAATAATATAATAGTTAAATAAATTAAATTCACTATGCCCGAGATCAGTAAAAGGCTCTCATTTATGGTTAATTTGCTCATCTATGACATGGAAATAAATGTACATCTAAATTCACAGAGTGATTGTCATGATTGCTTAAGTTAAAATAATCCTAATTCCTGGCCCTTGGGAAGTTTGATTATTATATATGAGAGTTTATTCTAAAAAGAGAGGTCACCTCGGTGTTTCCATAGCTTCTAGGAAACTACTTGTACTGTCTGCTCGTAGGGACGAGGTTAACAGAGCATGGAGGTAAAATCCCTTGACAGGAGACCAGCCCTTAACCCACCTCCTCTGTGAGGACAGGAGCTCCTTAGATCCCGAGCGCCCCCTGCTGGTCCTGCGCGCCCCTGGTGGACCTCAGTGTCCCCTGGTGGTGCTAAGTGCATCTTTTCATTCCAAAAACCCCTGGAGAGAAATAGACACTCTTTTTTTCCCCTTTCCTCTTTATCCAAAGTACAATAAGGGACCCTTCCAGCATGAGCACGATATGCCTTCCTGTTCAATGGAAGTCTCCTCTTAGTTATTTCCCATCAACTGACCCCCTCACTCTGTTCCTTGGCTGTATATCCCCAGCTGTCTGCTGAATTCAGAGGTGATCTCTGTTTCTCTGTCCTACTGCAAAACCCCTTTTGCAAGTCTTGAATAAAGCCTTACTCACCATTTTAGCAAGTGTCAGAAGAGCTTTTTATTTTTAAAAGAGAGAAAAAACAAAAGAATGTTGAACTGTCAAAATTCTCCTGGCAGGACACAGACTGATAGAAGTGCTCAGATTCTGACATGTGCCACCCTTCAGGAGTAAGGAAGGTTAGAGCCAAGGTTAGAACAACAGGCCCAGAGGCTGGAGACTGAGCCACTGAAGATTATCTCCAGACCTTGAAAGAATGCAGTTTCCCTGGATGAATGTCAAAGTTGGTTCAGGCTGGTGATTCCTTTCTAAATCCCCTTTTATCTCTTTCAGAATGGAAATGCCTGTAATTGGACTGTGGCATGGATATGATTCTTTGAGGGCTGAGGGCAGACAGTGGGATTCTGAATCATTCTTTGAATCTGTGAATGTATTTTGTATGGCAAAAGTAACTTTGCCATATTTGATTAATTTAGAGATCCTGAGATCCAAAGACTTTCCAGGATTATTTGGAAATTTAATCACAAGTGTTTATATCAGAGGGAGGTAAAAGAGACTAGACTACAGAATAAAAAGAAAACAATGCACTAACTCATGTGAGGTAATTTACTCCTGGCTGTGAAGATGGAGGAACAGACCATGAGCCAGGGGATGCAAAGAATGCAGCTCTCGAAGCTGGAAGAGGCAAAAAACGGACTCTTCCTGTATGAGTCCATTCTTGCTTCTATAGCAAAATACCATAGACTGTGTAGCTTATAAACAAGAAACATTTACTTCTCACAGTTCTGGAAGCTGGGGGTCCAAGATCAAGGTACCAGCCTGATCGCCTTCTGGGGCGGGTCCTCTTCCTGGGTCAGAGTTGCACCTTCTTGCCGTGTCCTCACATGGTGGAAGGGGCAGTCCAGCTCTCTGGGGCACCAGTCCCATTTGTGAGGGCTCCACTCTCATGACCTGAGCACCTGACAGTGACCCTGTCTACTACCACCATCATCCTTGGTGGTTAGGATTTAACATAGGAATTTGGGGGGGACACACACACCGAGACAAGAGCACTCCCCTGGAGCCTGTGGAGGGAGTGTAGCCCTGCCACCAACTAGATTTCAGGCCAGTGAAACGGATTTCAGACTCTGTCCTCCAGACTGTAAGACAATAAATGTGTGTTGATTTGAGCCCCAAATGTGTCGTTTTTGATACAGTGATCAGAGGAAAGTAATACAGGCTGGTATGTGATTCTCACATTATTAAGATTCTCCACGTGCTGCTCCCTGTTGTATGGTGACCATCAGCACTGCCCCAGGGACAGGGACACTCCCAGGGCTGTGGTCTGTGGGGACGTGCCTCTTCAGTGACTCACCACTCAAGGAGAGGACTGAAAGAACTAGGTGCTTATGTAGACTCTGCTTGAACATGGCACACCTGTCCACCCATGACTCTGTTACCATGTGTTCACGATTGTCCTACCAGAATGTCACGTGTGGGATGCTGGGCCAGAGACTGGAAACAGAAATCCATCCTTGACCTTCATATCCTTACTTTCCCCAAGTACAATGCCAGTTTTCAAAAATAGAGTGAGAGAGAATTTGCGAGGGAGAGCTCTCCAGCCCAGGAATCCCAAATCTGACCCCAACCAAATATTCCCAGATGACCCCTCAACTAGCATTTCCAAAGAATAAAAGGGCTCATTATCCCCACTGGAAAAAATGAATAAATGACGAGGGACTTTTGAGGCAAAACCACCTCCCTGGATCTTGCTCAAGGAGGACTTGGGATTTTTATAACCTTTTCCAAAAAGTCTAGTGTGCCCATGATAGCATTATCCTTTGTCTCAGATTCCTGAATTTTTGGTATGAGGAGTCAGGAGAATCATCATCCCTTCATCTCCTCAATGAGCACAGCGGTCCTCTCCTTCACTGCTTCTGACACACTCAGGATGTGGGTTATCACACCGTGTCTCACACAGTAATACACGGCCGTGTCCTCAGACTTCATACTCCTCTGCTCCATGTAGGCTGTGCTCATGGAGGTGTCCCTGGTCATGGTGTCTCTGCCCTGGAACTTCTGTGCATAGCTTGAGTCATCATATTCAGTGTCAATCCATCCCATCCACTCAGCTCATGTCCAGGGGTCTGTCGCACCCAGTGCACAGAGTAGTCAGTGAAGGTGTATCCAGAGGCCTTGCAGGAGACCTTCACTGACGCCCAGGCTTCCTCACCTCAGCCCCAGACTGTACCAGCTGCACCTGGGAGTGGACACCTGTGGAGAGGAGACAGGAGTGGATGAAATCACCCTTCACTGGCGCTGGTCTCCTCCTCAACCCAGGGACTGGCTGGGGAGCCCCTTAAGTGTAGCCACTACCCCCAAGAAGAGGATTCTCCAGCTCCAGTCCATGGTGAGGGGCTGTGCTCTTGGGGCTTCTGTAGGGGAGGGGGTGGTTGTTGGGTGATGCTCTCAGGACACAGACTTGCCCATATTTACCTAAACAAACCTCAGATCACTTGCATACTCTTGGGGCAGAGTACTTCATCGATGAATTCCTGGCCCGAACTTGCAATGAGCAGACAGATGCTACAGCGACCATGTGCATCACGAAGAGGAGATTCCAAGTCTTTATCTTGTTTTAAGATCTTTGTCTCCTGACACGTCCAGAACTCTGTGCAGAGACTAAGGAACAAGCCCCCACAGCACGTGCTCCTCACTGTGAACCCACCTGAACCAGTTCTCAGCTTTTATGTCTGAATGTATTATCCTTGGGATCAGAGGATCTGACAAACTTTTGAATTAAAAATGCCATCTTTGTCATTCAGATTGTCATTATTAAGATATCTAGAAGTCCTGGAAACCTCCTTTTTAATGTGGTTTTCATTTCCTTATTGTGTTTAGTAAGTTCCCCCAGTAGAATAACATATTTAAAGACACTTCAGCAATCCTTGACCAAATCGTTTTTAGGATTGTTTTGGAGAAACAGAAACCCTGACCTGAGAGGATAGCCCTCCCCAGGTCCCTGTAAACCTGCTCCTGAGCCTGGAGCCCTGTGCTGGGGGGTTCTGAGCATCCCCTGCCGTCCAGCCCCTGCCCTGCAGGAGAGGGTCCTTTCCCGACTCACAGGGCATTTATCTCTCAGTGTCTAGTCCAGTATTAAATGGCTGTGCACAGGCTTCAGAATCCTGCTGCCTGGGACCCTGAATACATCACCTGGAGTGTGAGCCTGGGACCGGGGCTGAGGATAGAAATGGACAGAGTTACTCCTTGACCACTCTCAGTATTGCAGCTGGGGGTCCCCTGAGACACTATACCTGCAAGAGGGGAGACCCTAGAAAGGAGGAGGAGGAGGAGGCAGCACAGTAGTCAGCTGACTCAGGTGAGTCTGCAAGGTCACCTGCTGGACAGAGCAGCAGACAGCAGCAATGAAGTCTTCTCCAGGAAGAATGCTCTCGCATCCACAGGACCCCTTGCACCAGGATGGACTCGGTTTCTGTCCATCCTTGAGGATCTATTCTGCTGGTTATCCTTCCCTCCCAACATCCTGCCCTGTTGCCCCCAATCCCCGCATCTGACATGGAGGCAGACTCACTGCTCTGTCACCTCAGGGGAAGGAGGGTGCTGTCTGTGCCCTTGCAGAACTCAGTGCTCTCTCTGGGGTCCTCCTTCACCAAGAACAGAGTCCAAATAGTTGTCATCTGCTAATCCTGATTGTCTTATAGAAAGCTCAGTTTTGGGGAGAAGACCCTGGACCTGCAGACTCTCTCCTTGGGGAGAACTTTGAGAGGCATGAATTCTCCTCAGAATTGGAAACAGACAGCTGGTGGGAGGCCCTCAGCTCACCAATGTTGGGTCCCTGACCTGGTCTCCATGTGCACACTCATGTATCCTAGAAGTATCTTTTTTTTTTTAACCAACTTCAGTGAATTTTGGATTCATTGAAATGATTCATACCACATTGGGAGAGAAGTTCAGGATTTTTGGCAGTAGAGCTACACAGTGAATGGTTTGCAGTGTGGGTGAGCTCATCACAGCCGGAGGGTAGCTCTCTGCTCCAGAGAGTAGGTCTCTAAGATCATTCCCCTGAGAGCTGCCCCTCTGAGGCCCTGTGTCATGATTCCTGGGTTATGGCTGAAATCTGATGAGTATGTAGTGGTGTAGAGCAGAGCTCAGCTCCCTCTTCCTCACAGTGCAGCCCTGAGGAGGTGACCTCTCCATTCTGGTCCCAGGTCTGAAGAGATGCAATTTGGGGATCACAGTAATAACTTTATATGAGAACTTTATGGTAGGGGCCCAGCACTGTTATATATTATCATCACTGTTATCAGTGTTGTTATCTCCCCTGGAAACTAGAAAAGACCTCATCTCAGATTGCACAATGAATCCCTGCTCTGATCCTGCCCTGACATGTCACACCTGTGCTACTGGGGCAGGTCAACCCACCCTCAACCCAGTGTCATCACAGGTCCATGAATCGACTTAGATCCAGTCTCCCTAAAAATGCCTTTCTTCTATATTAGCACATGAACACAGCCTTGAATGCAGGGCATTGTCAATGGACTCTTAGTAATATTAGTGCAATGAATTGAATAACAAATAATCCTCACCTTCAATGTAGGTAACAGGAGAGTCACTAGAAGTTGGGGTCAAGGAACGGCTCCTACACTGTGACGGGTGGTTGTATGTCTTAACCAGGCAACTTCCTCCTCCACATGCTGTGCAGAGCACTCAGAGGAAAGACGATGCTCTGTGTCCTGTGTGGGCCATTGAGAGTCACTTATGGGGACTCAGAACAGAAGGATTGGGTTTCTGATGGACACATGTCTACAGGTAGATGACACCAGGACCCTACAAAATGCCCTTGATGCTGCTGCCTGTGCCTCTGTCATCAGAAGAGATTCTGATCCTCAGGGATGGAAACAAGGCCCCCTCAGATCCCCTGTGGGACAGCCAAGGGGATGTCAACTATTTCTATGAGGGGACGCCTAACTGAAATTGATTTGATGCTATTTGGAGGATGAGATTTATAAACAAGAGCAGTGGAGAGAGGACCCACTGGCATTCTATCCAGTAATCACTGAAACACAAAGAAATAAAGAAAACTCGATACTGGGGGTGGGGGAAGGAACAATAAAAAATAACTAAGCAGTCCACAGTTTGGCCCAATTTTAAATCGCAAACTTACCTAAAGAATTTATACCATAAAGATAAGAGGATGCTGATTGGCTCTGTGCCTCTTCTGCACAGGTTCTGAACTAACTTAAACGTAGCTGAAATGCACCGATTGTCAAACCTTGAAAGTTTTAATCAATAATGAGGCAAAAAGTACAGTTATAACTGGGGATCCCACAAAACCTAAGTCATGTGCTTCATCTACCCTTAGGGAATTTCCAAATCTGAAATGTGAGACAAGCAAGTGTGCTTCCCCTTAACTACTAGGACTTGATTAATTCCTCCGTGTTGCTATCACCAGTTGCCTTAAAACAGCCCCTAATCAGCATGGATGTTCTGACCTGATGAGGAACGGCTTTAATGAAATTTTCCTCAGTGCTTACAAATTGACTTGACAAAATATGCTGTTGGGCCATACCCTGTTGTAAAAAGTTATCTATCCTAATGTAAATTGAAAAGGACTTTCAAGGATTGACACCCGTTCTACAAGAACTGTTTACAAAAGGGAGATTATCCCACTGCTTCTCCATTTAACTACCCATCTCAGGATGTTGTTAAATTTGGAAAGAAGGAGTGGTGCCTCACTCATTCTTACTGAAACCTACTGCTGTGGTCCTACAGATTAAGTCCTCACATCCAATTGTGTTGAAATACTGACTCTATTCAATTAGCAACTGTCAATAGTTTACCATTATAGATTTCACTGATGTATTCTGTTTCATGCCCCATAAACATCCTCTCACACTCAGTTTAACAGTTGTTGAAAAAAGAACCCATCTCTATCAGCAAATATAAAATTTAAGCACCAATGAGCTTGTTGAAATTACACTACTAGCCTTGAACAATTAACATGATGAAAACGACCTTGTTGTTTTCAATAAATTATTAGAAGTTGTGATCTTGTGAAGATTAAATTCTATGTTGATTTGGGTTCACCTTCCTATGTTTGTTCTTTGTCATGACAGGTAAATACAATCACATTATTTATGCTGTTAACTTCGTGCAGTTGACAGGTGTACTGTTTCCATACACAGGGGAGTTCCACTAACAGGTCTGGTCTGTGGCAGCTGGCCCACAAGTGACTTTCTCCACATCTTTCTCCTCCACCTGTGATGACGGCTGGATCATGGAACAGCATTGTCCTACTCTCATAACAAGTCCCCCTGGGAGACGTGAGGCTGACTCCTGCACTGGTTCCTTTAGTGAGAAGTCTCACCACATCAGGTCAAGTGCATTCTCCACTGTTCTGGGGTGGACTGTGGTGCCCATGCACAAGCCCTGGAGGACTCACTCACCTGTGTCCTGTTCTCCCCCAGGCAGGGCAATGACGATATTTGTCAGAAAGTCCATATTAGTCACCCACATGCCAAGTGCTCATCGTCATGGAGTCACCCCAGGGCCCCACAGCATCCTGCACAATGATGACTCTACTATGTGAGACATCGCCAATACGTGCTGGCATCATTCATGGGTTTTATGTAAATGGAAAGTGTTTTAAATCTGAAAAATATTCAAGGGAAAAAGAAAAATTGCAAGGAGCCGAACAGAACAAAAAATTCTTAGAGAGCCATATTGAAATTTTGCCCTGAGGTGTCCACCTCTGTCCTAACCTGTGATACACAATCAGGCACCATCACCCATGACCCTGGTTCTGAGACCATCACATCTGCAGAGCTCATGGAAGACAGCAGAATCTCACACACAGTGAATCCGGTTTTCCTACTAGAAATGAGGACACATGTGTGTCTCCAGTCAGACACAGGAGTTCTTCAAGAATGGAAATATCTCCATCACGTGAATGACTGGCCTCATTTCCAGAAGAATCCTCATGATGCAAGACTATAAGTCTGAAGAAATATTTTATAATGAACATGTGGTTTACACCCAAATCCTTGTTCAATAGATGAGATGTGTTCCTTCCCCACAGTGATGGCATAACATGAAAAAATAGTGATTTTGTCGTCAGAGATGCAGGGAACATATATGAGAGGAGAGTCAGGGAGAGCAGTGGAGGGAGGGCCAGGGAGCTCCTGGACATGGTCATCTGTGGCAGTCACTTCATGCAGCAGTGATTCAGCTCCAGGGTGTTGTGTCCTCATGCTGGAGCCACAAGCTCACAGCTTGCAAAGACTTGGACGTGACCACACAGAAGTCACAGTACACAAGGTGTCCATCCTCAGTCTCCCCAAAGCCACAACTGACAGAGGTGACACTGTGCCAGTTAGAGCAGAAGGTCAGTTCTACATCCACCTTCCATTTGACCAAACCATCAATATATCCAGGCTACGAATGTGCACTTGTATTTCCCAGAGGAGGCCGAGAGCAGAGGACAGAGGGGGGGTCCTGGACAATGGAGACTGAGCAAGTCCCATCAGCCTTTCCCAGGTGCTGCAGGAGCCACAGCCTGAGACACACCTGAGCTCCAGGAAAAGAGCCTGAGCATTAGGGTGTAGAACAAAGAAACAGTGTCCTCCATCTGGGAAGCAGAAGGCACATAGGGAGATAGGAAAACAAAGCCCAGGGCAGAAGAGAAGTGATTAGCCGGAGAAGACAGAATCAGATCAGTCGTGAGTCAGACATACACCGTTGCACGTGGGAAGGAGTGTCATATATGAAATATATTAGGTTTTATAGGTCACTGACCCTGGCCCAGACTCTCTCTTCTCTGTAATCAGACACCCAGAGATCTTCCTGTTTAGGAAATCGCACTGAGGTCTCTATTCTGAGTCTGAATGGAAAAGAATGACCAGCTTCTCCTGACCATTCTTGGGACTCTGATCTTAGTGACCATTGACAGAGTCATTTCTGCCTCCACAGGTCACACTCTGCATTGGCACAGGAGATAAACTTTTTCTTACATTACAACAAACTTTTCTAATTGATAGACAATTAGTCAGCACAGAACCATGAATCCAGAGAGGTTCCCTGAGAAACTGTTAGAAGAGGAAGCCCCAGACCCTGACAGGACACCAGCCCTGAACTTTCTCTGCACCTGCTCCTGGGGCTGACTCTGTGCCTGGTCTCCTGAGCGCCCACTGGTGTCCTGAGCGCCCCCTGCAACCCAGCCCCATCTGCTCTCCCTGCAGGGAGGTTTGTGTCTGGACTCAAAGACTGTCACTGGGTGATTGAAACCATAGGAGTCCTGCCTGTCAGTGGAACCCCTCACCCTGCTCCCACCACTGAACCTAAGCTAAAACCATGAGCAAGCCTCCTTTCCTGGCTCTGACAATGCATTTCTCACTTGCTGAGAGGCCTGCCCTGCTCTTCCCAGAGATTTCAATCATGTACGTAATAAATGTTTCATATTCCCTTGGTTTGTGTCTTTGTCATCCTGCTGGATATCCTTACAAGTCCTGGTGGGGGTCCCTCTGCCTCTGCATGGTGTCAACCGCTGTTGGTGCCATGAGCCTTGTGTCAAGTCAAAGACCAGAAAAAGGGTCTTTCTTCTCTTGCTTTGGATTCATAACCCCTCTGTTGTCTGATGTCCAGCCTGCACTTTATGCTGCTTCTTGCCGACTGGATTGTACCCTGAGCTGTGCTCAGAGCTGCATTGTTGAGTCCAACAGAGTGCTTTTAAAGATAAAGCTGAATTACTCAGCAGTTTTGGTAATACATTGGCATTTAGGCAGAAGAGAGTCTGTAGACTCTCTGCCTTTTGTCCATGTGAGAATGTTTTCCCTCTGTTACAACAGAGTTTTCTAATTCAGAGAATACAGAGGTAAGCACAGAATCACAAATCCAGAGAGGGTGACCTCAGGAAACTGTTACATGAAGAGGAAACCAGCCCTCAACCTCCATCTGCACTTGCCTCTGTGATGGTCCTTGAGTGCAGGGGCCCTGTGCGCCCACTGGTGGTCGTGAGCCCTTCCTGCGGGAGGTTTGTGTCTGGGCTCACACTCACTTCCCATCACTGTGTCTGTTGCACAGTAACACACGGCCGTGTCCTCGGTTCTCAGGCTGTTCATTTGCAGATACAGCGTGTTCTTGGAGTTGTCTCTGGAGATGGTGAACCGGCCCTTCACGGAGTCAGCGTAGTATGTGCTACTACCATCATAACTAATGTATGAGACCCACTGCAGGCCCTTTCCTTGGGCCTGGCAGACCCAGCTCATGTAGTAGCTGCTGAAGGTGAATCCAGAGGCTGCACAGGAGAGTCTCCGAGACCCCCCAGGCTGCACCAAGCCTCCCCCAGTCTCCACCAGCTGCACCTCACACTGGACACCTGCAAACACAAAGACATCTTGGTCAGGAGACTGTCACATCCACTGATTCTCTCACTCATACCCTTTCCCATCCTCAATGTCTCTTGTTCTCCATAAATTACCTCCTAAAATAGCAACGAGGGAAACCCAGCTCAGCCCAAACTCCTTGGTGAGTGGACTGTGTTCTGTCCTGATCACTGAATGGGAACACCTGGGATCCTGGGGCTGGGGCTCCTCTCCCACAGCTGCAGGGTCTGGACTGGGCTAGTTTTCATCAGCAGAGGGAGGGCCTATTTGCACGTCCTCTGACTATATAGCAATCTCTGGCGTTGGACGTCTCAGAGAGGACAGAGCCCCAAGAAGGTGAGCGTGTAGTGGGGGAGTTTGGTAGCAATTACAGCATTCAGGAAAATATGGTCTTAGTGTGTGACTGTAACATGAAGAACATAGTGCTGGTTATATTATATTTACATATGTACACAAGATACATCATGTTGTGTAAATTTTTCATTCCATTTTGCAGATAGATACAAAACTACACAGAGGAGCACAAATGGGTTGTGCATTGTGTTGACAAGCATACACCTGAAAGGTTTCTGGGTGTATGCTCCTCACGGGACCTTCCTGCCCCTTGAAACAGCTCCAGGACAGAGGTGGATGTGCCTAGAGAGGTTTCAGAACCCCCCTCCCGTAAGGAGAGCTCATGTGATCTTGCTGCATTGTAGGGTTACCTAGAGGATGTACAGAGAACAGAGTTCACACAGGTGCACTGGAGTCTGACATTTCACGTGGCATTTCCTGTGTCCCGAACTCTCCTTGTCTACCAGTTCATGCATCTGTTTATTTGTGACAAACATATTCGTGTACAACCTGCATATAATGAACTGCGCATATTTACTATGTGTATTTTAAAAGTGTTGACATATGTGTACACCTGTGCAACCACCACCACAACCACAGTGGACAAGTCCTTCACACTGAAACATTTGCTGTTGTTCCCCTGTTGATCCTCTGTCCAGCTCTGTCCCTCCTCCCGCCCGGACCCCAGACAATGCGTCCATGTGGTGTGAATCAGCCAGGAGTTGATTTTAATGCTGGGCCTTGTTCCAGTGCATGGATATACTGCTGATTGGTTCTCTTTTCCCCTTTTGAGTGGTATCTCAGTGGTTCTCAGCTATTTAAAGAAATTGCTACCCAACTTGAAGATGCAGAGAGCTGTGAACAATTCGGTTTTATTCTTGTTTTTATTATTTAAGTTTCAGGTGTACAACATTATATTTTGACATCTGTATGTGCTACAAATACCCCCAAAAAGTCTAGTTACCATCAATCACCCTACAATTGACCCCCTTCACCCCTTTCACCGAACCCCCACCCGCCTTCATCTGTGATAACCACTGATCCCTTCTCTGTACCTATGAGTTTCCTTTTGTTTTGTTTCTTCATTTGTATTAGATTCCAATTTTGTGAAACCATACAGTACTTGTCTGTCCTTCCAACTTATGTCACTTTGCACAATTCCCTCAAGGCCCATTCAAGTTGTGACAAATGGCAAGATTTCATTGTTTTCCATGCCCGAGTAGTATTTCATTGTATATATACACTGCATCTTCCTTATCCACTCATCCATTGATGGGCACTTAGATTGTTTCCATATCTTGGCTACTGTGAATCATGCTGCAGTGAACATAAGGGTTCACATATCTTTCTGTGTTATTGTTTTCATATTGGTAGGAATGTAAATTGGCACAGCCACTATGGAGAAAGTATGAGATTCCTCAAAAAATTAAAAACAATACTCCCATATGATCCATTCAACTTTTTTGCTGCTGAGTATTTGTTGAAGAATACAAAACACTAATTCAGACATTTTTTCTTATTCTTAAAACAAACATGACAAAAACAAGAAAGGTGGGAAAAATGCAACGTAACAAATTATCTTCAACACATAAAAGAATTGAAGACACAGCACAAACCTAAAAATGAAGTCTCTAAAGACAAGTGCCTGCAGAGAGAAACAGGGCCCGTTCATTAGCTCCCCTGGATCAGAGGTTGCCAGATGTCATGTGATCAAGAAAGAAGATGAAACGAGAAACGTTTAATGAAATGCTAGAAGTCAAGTGTGTTAATTACGGTTCTTCAGAGGAAAAACAAAGAGATACAGATCCAACGGACAGCCTCAAGAGGAAATCCCTGATCCAACAGGAAACCCCATTTTCTCCCCTCTCTGCACCTGCCCCTGGGTCTGGTCTCTGTGCTCTGTGGGTGCAGAGTGCCCCCTGGTGGTCCTGACCACTCCCTACAGCCCAGCCCCTCCTGTCTCCCTGCAGGGAGCACACCTTACTAGCAGTGTAGCATCCTTCCTCAAGGGACCTGCCCTCTTCTTTATTCCAGGGTATCTGGGTCTGTAAACTGGTTCAAGTTTGGACACGGATTGAAGGTCTTGAATCTGATGGTTATTCAAGACAGAATCTATTCACCTGGTCTAGAACTCTTCCACATACACCTATCAAGTAAGACTTTAGTAGACTCCTCATCTATTAATCTTCTAGGACATCATGACCAATTAGCCAAGTGTCATAGGTCTCTGCGAGAAAGACTATTCTGATTATTTCTTTGACTCTGCTGTCAGCAAAGATAACCATGCTCCCCTAGTCTTTGGTGTCAAGGTCTACAAGCTGAGTGGTTCTGGTAGCAGTGACACCCTCACAGAAACAAGCAACCCAGCATCAAGATCTTGGTTTGTAACACCAATATCCCCTGAAGTGAATTAGGAATCCTTGGAGAAATGGTGAATTCTGGGGCTGGGGATGAACAGATACATGACGATGCTGGAGCATCTTGTAGTGTGAGAAAGTCAGGAGGGGATAAAGAGAAAGTATGGGGACATTTTAAAAGGACACAGGAGCCAGCAAGAAAGAGCTTCCAGTGGACATAAATGCTGCAACAATGTGAACCACATTAATAGAAGAATATTGTTTGTTAACTGAAGTATACAATGCGTATGTATGAGTTTGTATATGTTTATGTTTATATGTGTTTATGTATGTACTGATTTCAATATATGATTGAATAAATGAAACAAATAGGGTGAAGGGACAAATCTTTCTTAAAGAATAATTTAAATAACATGTGTAGAAACCCCTCCTTTCAAGGGTGTGTACAAGGGTGTCTACTCTTCCACTATACATATCTGGTAAGAATTTAGCAGACTGTACATCTATTTGGTTTTAAGGACGTGGACATTCCATCCCTAGAGCATGGCCCGCACTTATGGACATGGGAGAACTTCAGGGTTGACCTTGGATTTAGCAATGAGAGTTTAGATATTACACTAAATATGTGATGCGTGAAAGAAAAGAACAGATAAATTTTACTGCATCCAAAATAAAAACAAATGTTCTGCAAAAGACACTGTTCAATGAATGACAAGACAAGACATAGCCTGGGAGAATATATTTCCAAAGTCAGTATTTTTGTACCATGAATATAAAAGGACACTTAAACAGGATGAAAGAAAACCAATAAGCCAATTTTAAAATAGGCCAAAGGTCTGAACAGACACCTCATTGAAGAAGATATGAAAAAGCATCAACATGATTTTTCAATAAAAAAGGTACATGTGTATTTAAACAACAATGAAATACACTACCCATCTATTAGGATTACTAAAACCCAAAATACTGACAAAACCAAATGCCGACAAGGATATGGAACAGCAGGAACTCTCACTCACTGCTGGTGGGAAGGCAAATGGCACCTTCACTTTGGAGCACAGGTTGACAGTTTCTTATGGAGTCAACAGACTTCCCACATGAGTCAGTGCTGAGTTAGGAAGGCTTCTGGGGTTCCGTCACTACACTGGAGGCACTGGGTCACCTGGAGAAGGATACTAATAGGAAGACAGCCCCCTACAGCATTCATTCAGGTGGCTGTGAAGGGAGATATCTCAGGGAAACAGTTAAGAGTCTTGTGCTAATGTCCAGGTGTGGTTTCAAGAACAGTCCATTGGGACCACCTCAGTGAGGGCACGGACAACAGACATTCTGGACCTCTCAGGAGATACTAGATCCTTCTGGAGATTTGCCTCCTTCATTTCACTCCACTCGCTCCATCCAGCCCATCAGATAAACCTATACAGGTCCTGATGTATATGGAAGTAAGACACGCACAGACTGCAGGATGTAAGATGAGCATTCCTCCTCTCACACTGTGTTATTGGTCACTTCTAGCTGTGGACACACGTCCTGTGAGCTCTCAGTTCCCCCAACTCCAGCCCAAGGCACGTGGAACACAATGATATTTAGCAATTGGTAGTAACTTTTCCAGAAAAGTTCACATGATGTCTCAACTAGAGGTGGAAGGAAGGAATAGATATTAAAATATAGATAGAGGAAACAAGCAAGTACAGGTGAACATTATTTAAAAGAATCCATTATGATGCTCCAAACACTTACACATCTTGACAAAGATCAACCACTCATTATATACATGGATGGAACAACAAGCGGGAAAAGTTACCTGTTAAGATATTAAATAACAGAAGGAAGGAGGACAGAAGAAGAAAGGGAGACAGGGAGGCAGGCAGTGCTGGATTATGCGGAATTTCCGCTAACACAAATGTCTGGTTTCTCCTGATGCATAGGTTACACAGCCTTTTGATGGTAACTTTGCAACAAAGACTATGGGGTGACCCTGCAGAGGACACAGTGTGCGCTCCTGCAGACAAGTCACATTCCAACAAGAGCATGAGGGACCCCAAGAGCAGGTCCCTGTCCTCACCATCGGGGCCGTGTCTCCTTTCCACACTGTTCTTCCGTGTTCTCACTCCTGAGGACACAGCAGATGGTGTTTCCTCTGGTGGTGGGTCTGGGTGGTCCCTGGGGTAGGGTCTCTGGGCTCTTCTGCGGCTGGTGCTGATGGGGGGTTTGGATGCTTCAGGATGTGGTTTCTCTCACCGTGTCCCTCGCACAGTAATACGTGGCTCTGTCCGAGGACTTCAGGCTGCTCCACTGCAGGTAGGAGGTGCTGATGGAGTTGTCTGTGGAGATGGTGACGTGGCCTTGGAAGGACAGGCCATAGCTGGTATCTGAGTCACCAGGATAGATCACCCCATCCACTCCAGGCCTTTTCCAGGTGCCTGGTGCACCCAGCAGATCCAGTAGGTGGTAAAGCTGTACCCAGAAGTCTGACAGGAGATCCTCAGAGACTCCCCAGGCCTTTTCCCCTCGGCCCCAGACTACACCAGCTGCACCTGGGTGCAGACTCCTGTGTGGGAGATGAAGGACTCAGGTCAGGGGCTCCCTCCTCCCCACCCTCCCGTGGACACTAACCCCTGGGCCGTGATGACATGGGAGAACAGCCAGGAGGAGAGCGAGGATGGTAGCAGAGCCCCTCCTGGAGGACATGAAGGGACAGCACTGAGGACCCAGCTGGGTCGTTAGGGAGACTCCACTGTGGAGGCGGAGGCCTGGGTTAAATAGGTGGTTCCCCACAAGTGAGTTTGCATATTTCCCTCCCTGGGCTCCAGGAGAGACTCCCCAGTGTTCATAACCCAGAACCCCGAGGGTATGGAGAGAGCTGTCTGTCTGAGCCTCCCTGGAGGGCAGGATATGCTCCAATAACTCCGTCCCTCTCCCCCCCCCCACACATTGTGTAGCAGCACGTGGGGGCCCTGGACCACACAGGACTGGACTGAGGGGGACAAGTGTTGGTGTGCACAGTGTCCTGAATACTGGTGTCTTCACTGTGTGGCCCTCAGACCAGCATCACCTGGGAGGCTGTTTGGGCTGCAGAATCTCGGGTCCCCCAGATGCTCTGAACCTGAATCTCTGAGGGTGGGTTCCAGGCATCTGCATTGTAAAATATTCTGCAGGTGAGACTTTTTGTATGAAAGATTGAGAAATACTGGCCTGCTCTTAGGGGTGGGATGAGGATTATCCTTGAACTTCCCACCCCAGGAGGAACTGAAATAAATGAAGCATCACTTTATATGTGTTATAGGCTGCAACATGTTCCCCCGAGGATTCATATGGTGAAGCCCTACCCCCAGGACCTCAGAATGTGACTGTATTTACAGTCTGGGTGTTAGGTTGGTAATTAAGTCCGTCTGAGGTAATTAGGGTGGACCCTAACACAATATGACTGGTGTCCTTATAAGAAAAGGCAATTAGGACACAGACTCTCACAGAGGGAAGACCCTATGAAGACAGAGAGAGAACACAGCCATCTACAAGCCAAGGGGAGAGGCCAGTGGAGACACCAACCTGGCTGATGTCTTGATCCCAGACTTCTGGCCTCTATAATGTATAAAAATAAGTTTCTATGTTTAAGTCAGTCAGTTCGTGGTAGGATGTTGTGGCAGCCCTAGCAAACTAATCAGTATCCAACCAGCAGCTTTTAACTCATCTGGTGTTAGATCCTTCAGCCCTCAGGAAAGTGAATTGTAATTGGAAAGTGTCGGTGCATGGATTCTGGGAGTTATCCTCAAAATGGAAAGCAGGTGTGGGTGGGACAGGAATGTGCCTGGGAGGAATGCATCCTGCACAATTTGGTCTTTTTTACTTTCTAAAATTTTTCTGGAAGAAGTACTGCCAACAGCCCAAAATAAGCAGAACTTAAATATTGAAATAGACAGGGCAGGAAACCGTTTCTTTCCCTCCCTGCTGATCTGTGCTCTGTAGTTCCTCAGTGGAATGGTGTTCTGGCCTAGATCCCTGAGGAGGGTTCAGTAAAATCATGTGTGGGACTAAATCTCTGTGTTTCATAAGAGCAAATCGAGTGGTGAGGAGGCCTTGGTGGTGTGGAGGTCACCACCCGTGGGCAGTGGAGCTCGTGTCCTCCAGGACTTCTTGAGAAACTGCATAGTGACCTGGGCCCTGAGACTCGAGCATTTTCCCCTGGTGCACACTCCACTGCTTGATGGTCACCCCTGGAGGGATCAGGTCCCTGCACACCAGGGCTGCATTCGTCTGTGGACTCAGAGTCACTGCTGCCCTGGAGAAGGTTGTGCATCACCCTAGAGCCCTCTCAGCTGACGGTGAGTCACATCCACACAGAACTGTCAAATACAGCTGCTGCTGAAATCTGTGATGGCCCCGGGGGACACGAATGGGAGCACCAGGAATCCACTACAGTGTGTCCTTAAATTTCCCTTTGTGAAGTGGATCCACTGAGACTTGTGTTCATTCCTCTCTGCCGTGAAGTCTCTGAGATGATACCTAGTCCCAAAGTACACAGAAGTCAAAATGCGAGTGTCAGGGAGTTGAGGTTCAATGTCCATGTCTGCAGCTGGCCCTGAGGCTGTACTTGAAATTCACCAGCGTCCTCTCCCACCCTCAGTCTGCATTCCTCTAGGTCCTAGCAAGCACTTCTGAGGGGTTCATTGTGTTGCTTACCTGGTAGGACGGCCTACACCTTGAACACTGAGTGTCCATCGCCCTGGGACCCTGGCCATCCTCAGGTGTTTGGTTGATTCAATGATTCTTTCCTGTGTTGACTGCAATAAAGAAGCTCACAGACGCTGCCCAGGCCAGGCTGATTTCTCTGTCCTTGTCGGTAGCGGCTACCCGAGGCCAAAAGGGAAGAGGAGTCGGTTACCACCACAGGTACAGTGACACTTTCTTGTTGGGCTGATCCACAGTCATGAGAACTCCAGTGGATGAGGCAACGGTCACTGCCTCAGGCTCAGTAGAGACGTTAATGTGCAGACGAGGAAGCAGCCTCCCTGGGAACTTGAATCCATCACAGCCCAAGATTGCAGAGAAAAGAAGAGAAATCCTGCAAGTGTCACCACGCATGTTAAGAGGAATTAACCCTACTTCTAGGCCTTGGTCTCCAGACCCTTGTGTTCGAGCTCCTGGGCTGCAGCACCCTGCACTGACCACTGTTCTGAGATGTGCACAGCATCCTGGAGGACACAGACACACCTATAGTGGACTTCAGTTTAGCGCTTATATTACATCCTGGAACAAAGTGCCGTAAAATATCTGGGATCAAACACACAGGAGTCCATTGCAGACACTTGATTCAGTCGTTCTATTGTTCAATCAGTGTTCTGCTTCTGGGGAAATCGGAAAGATGTAGGATCACTGGAGCTCACGCTCATGTTCTCATGGCTGCACCTTCTATGCATCATCGACAACCAGATTCCTGCATCATCTCATCCTGCAGGGTCTCCCATCAGGGAAGGAGACACTCAGCACCTAGGACAGTGGTTCCAGCAGGGGCACCGTGAGCAAAAGCAAACCCACACTAGGACGCAGGTTAATTCCGGAAAGGACAGACTGCCGCCTCTCAAGGTGGGTGTGGTCTGGAGTACTCGAATGGATACCGCACGGATGGTGGGCATTCTCGTGGGATAGGACCCAGCTGACAGATAGTGTGATATGTATCATAATGAACTCAGACGCCCAGGGGGAGGAGTGTTAAAGAAAAGAATTCTTTCTCACACTTGTTTAAGGACAGTAATGCACACTTAATTCAGGGGAACTGGTGAAATGGAGTTTTTCAGGAGGGGACAGAGATTGTGTTCAACTCTGAATAAAATGAGGAAAGGCTGGAATTTATACCCAAGGAGTAGGTGGAGGGTAGTGGATGGAAAATTACTAAGAGGCAACAGCAGGGGTAAGGGGGGATTCTGGCTCAAGTGACCTGGAAAGATTCTTGCTAAAGGTGGGCCAGGATGATCAGACATCACCTGGGAGAGGGTGGATGAGAAACCCAATTAGGAGTCAAGGGCGATCATGTATTGAGTGTCTGTGTTCTAGCTAAACCAACTTAACAGGATTCTTGCTAAAATTGGGCAGTGCAAAGATGGAGAACGACGTCCAAATGTAGTGCAACACTTGGTAAGAGATTCAGAGTAGCCCAAGTAATGTTTAGTGATCGAGATGCCCAGCAGAGATGCAATGAAACAGTGAAGAGATTATTTCAAGAAGATGAAGGCAGCCAGTGGGGACTAAGGTTACAAAGAGTTTGTTCAGAATGTGACGTGAAGAGGAACGTTTGGATGTATTATTGCAGAGTGTTAATTGTACCAGTGAAAGCAGCTTAAGGAGTTGTTTGTTTAGACCGCAGAGTAGAAGAACAAAAGAGAGAAGTGAACTTGCAAGACCTGAAGACATGCAGTGCATTCGACCCTTTCAGTATGTCTAGGAAGAATGGGTTACACCAAGTGGTGGAGCATCCGGACATCAGCCGACATGAAGTGTGAGAGTGGTGAGAGGTACCCTGAGCTGGCTGTGCCCACACATTCCCCAGGTCTGTCCTGCAGGAACACATGAATGACCTTTGGTTCTACTTGTGCATGGCACAGGGGGTCAGCAAGGCAGCTGAGGCCAGATTCATACCACCTATCTGTGACCTGTCCTGGGGTGTCCACAGGTGGATGGACACATGAGATGAGGAGATAAGGTGGGGTTGGGGGCATTGATGGCTGAATCTTTATTCAAGTCCACGAGGGCAGGGGTGTGCCTGTCAGATGGACGGGGCCCATGCAGGGACAGTGTGTACCTGTCTGAAGGCCAAGAGTCAGCTTAAAACACAGAGTGCATAGACTTTGTTGTGATTCTCTTTGAAGGAAATTCTTCCTAATCAAGGGACCCTGAGAATCCTCAGGATGATCTGTTTATCAAGAAGCCGAAACTGGTCATATAGGAAATCGGTGAAGGACAGTTCCCACCTGACCGTTCATATCTCACCTACAAACAGAGAGTGTTACCTCCTCCCTCCATGACCCAGTGAGGATGTGAGAAATTAGAGCTTCAGGAACAAGGCATGAAGTGTCCCTAGGGGCAGACAATAGCTTGGAGAGGAGAAGAAATTACTGATCCCAACAAAAGACATATCTCTGGCCCGTCTGCCCCTGCGCTGGCACTAGGCTTCTGTGCTCTGCGGGTCTTGAGTGACTTCTGGCAGCCCTGAGCCCCCCTGGAAGTCCTGAGCACCCCCTAGTGTTCCTCAGTGCCCTCTGCAGCCCAGCCCTTCCTGTCTCCTGCAGGGAGGTTTGTGTCTGGGCTCACACTGACTTCCCCTCACTGTGTTTCTCTCACACAGTAATACACATCTGTGTCCTCCGTGGTCACTGAGCTCAGTTGCAGGGAGAACTGGTTCTTGGACGTGTCTCTGGAGATGGAGAGGCGGATCTTGAGGGATGGGTCATAGTACGTGTTACCATCAGAGCATATTGCTGACAGCCACTGCAGCCCCTTCCCTGGGGGCTGGCGGCTCCAGTGCCAGGAAACACTGGTGATGGAGTAACCATAGACAGCACAAGTGAGGGAGAGGGTCTGTGAGGCCTTCACAAGCTCTGTGCCCCAACTCTGCAGCTTCACCTGGGACAGAACACCTGGGGACAAGGAGAAGCAGTCCCTGTCAGTCATGTGCAGTCACAACCCTCCCCATAGATCCAGGTCTGACGTCTGAGACACTCACCTTGAGGAGCCATCACCAGGCAAAGGAGAAGACCCAACAGTCTCATCTTCTTCTGGACCACAGCTCTGCCTTCCCCAGAGACCTCAGCCCTGTCCGAGGAGAGAGCTGTGAGCTCCCACAGCCCAAGAGTGGATTTTATGCTCAATCTTGAAGAGAAATTTGCATGTGGAGAAGCTCTGTCCTTATAAGTGGGGAGATGCTGTGGTCATAGTAACTCCCCTTCTTGTGGGGCCCCTGTGGGCGTCCCTTCTCTTGAATTCACCTGGTGTGAAGTGTAGGATTGGTGAGAACTTCATCTCGGTGATAGACTGGAGACTGGTCCAAGGATGGCCCCACCTTTCTGAGCACACAGCTTCCCTCCTGCCCACCTCTCTTCCCTCCTGCCCCTTCCTGATCTCACTCAGCTCTCCCCCTTCCACTCAGGCCCTGGGTCTCCCTTCCTCAGTGCTGAGCCAGCACAGCTCCTGCCTTCTTCCCTGCACCCTTTCCTGAGATGTGGTTCTCATCCCCCGAGAGCTTGTTCCACGGTCACATCAGAGTTGGTACATGAGTCCCAGCCTGTCTTGTGCTCCACTCGTCCTGAGAATTTGTGATTGGAGAGGATGTCGTGTGATGAAAACAGCAGGTCCTCCACAGGCGTCCTCATTCCACCACACACCTGAAACCCACCTTTTCTTTGGACACACTGACGTCCCTTCGTTCATAACCAGCTTCCACATGGATCCATATACCCTATGCCTCTACTCGGAAGCCAAGCCAGGGTATGAGGCTATTAACTAGATGTGTGTATCCCAAGTTTGTTTGCCCTTTTTATTATCATGGATCTTTCAAATAAGCATTGAAAGATATTAACATTATGTCCAAACTCTTCCCAAACCCAAAGAAACACATTAATAAATTCAAAATTGCCAAATTGTATAATCGTAATTTCATATAAAATAATCTTTTGATGGCAGGTTTGATCTAAATCAAATCCAGAAGTGAAGGACAGTCCTTCCCAAGCTCCTACTCCCTTTAACTTAGGCAATTTCGAGTTTGTGTATAACTGAGCACCTCCAAAGCACAGGCAGGCTGGGGCATCCTTAACTCCTGATGGCCGAAGTTGTACGACAGTGTCTACGGCTCTCAGTGCAAGCATCTCCTTTCAGCCAGCCCAGGGCACATCACAGAGAACTCTAGCAAATCACGTGGGAAAGATTCACACACTTACAGGAAGAATAGGTAGAACAAACACAGTCACTATGGGGCTATAAACTCCAGCATCATCCAAATATCTACGTGATGATGCAGAGCAATAACTGACTCGTTTTCTTGGGATCAGTTGTTGAAATGGAAATTGGTGTCCAGATTTAGGAAAGCAGCGAGACTCCTTAGCAGAGTCAGGAAGCCCCTCCTTCCCCAGACCCCTCTGCCTGGGCCTGGGCTGGCCTTCTGGTCAGAGGGTCCTGGGCTCCTTGCATAATATGCAGTGATTTCTCTACCGTGGATCCTAACTTTAATAAGAAGTATGACTGGTAAATATGTCCCCCCATCAATGCTTGTCTTTTCACTTTGTTAAAAATGTCTTTACAAGGACACAGATTTTAATTTCAACAATGTCCAATACTTTTTTTTCCTGGCTTGTGATTTGATGTTTTTTTTCCTAAAATGTCATCAACAGACTCCTTATCACAAAGATGACCTTCAGTATTTCCTTGTAGAAGTTTAATTACTTTATGTTTTATATTTAGACCTATTATTCTTTATAAGTTAAATTTTCTGTAATTTTTCAGACATACTCTGAAGTTCCTTTTAAAAGTCATTTCCGTTTATAGAGGAATGCGTGATTGTTACCACACCATTTTGGAAAAAAACATCCACTTTCCACTGGATTGCTTCTTTCAGCTCGGTTGACAGCACCTGTGTGATCTATTTCTGGGGTCCCTAATTCGTTCCTCTGACCCACTTGTCTCCCCTTCACCAGTTTCATACCAATTTGATTGCTGTAGCTTAGTGACAATTCTGGAAATCTGATAAGACAACTCCTTCACCATTAATTTTCTCTATAAATACTCTGGCAATTCTAGTTCATCTACCTTTTCAAATGAGTTTTCTAATCAGCTAGTAGACATTTATAAAATGCTCGTTTGGGATTTCACTTGACTTTGTTGAATCTGTGGATCAAGCAGGAAAGAAGTGACGTCTTCACAATACTGAGCCCTCTGATCCTCGACCGTGGTGCATGTTTCCACTGATTTAGGTCTTCTTTAATCTAGTTCATCATATGTTTCAGTTTCTCCCAGACAGATCATGCAAATATTTTGCTACATTTATCCCTAAGAAGGGATTATTTTAGAGCCATCAAAAATGATACTGCACGGATTTGCTTTCTCACCAGGGGTGTAAGAGAGTTCATTCATTCCAAATCCTCTATGTACATAACATTGTTGGTTCTACTGGACGTGCAGTGTGTGTACGTGTGTGTGCGTGCATGTGCGTGTGTGTGTGACAATGATAGCATTCTGTGAAGTAGAGTCATTATTTCATGGCCTTAAAGTTAGTATACAGACCTGGTCCTTGATCGCCACATGAGTTGGAGAGAAAAAAGTTAGTACCTGGACGCTGCCCCTAGGGCCAGGCCATGCTTTCCACTCTTCCTCCTCCTCCACCCTGGACTTCTCTGGGCAGAATTTGGCTGAGGGGATGGATAACATATTAGAGAATGATTTGTCACGAAGATTCAACGACTCATTGAAATCAAGGGATTGAAGTACAGGGCACTCTCCCGTGAGTCAGTCCAGTCATCATAGATGGAGCACGGTTGTCAAGGCGTGGGCTGGTCTGGCATGAGGTTCCTGGTAATACAGCAGACCCCAGGTCTCTTGATGCTGGTTGCTGAGGGGTTGATTAGACAATCTTAACCTCACCTCCAGATGTGGCTGTAAGCTAGTCCAGGGCTCCATCATCTCTGACCTCCACTGCCACAATTTTCTCTCCTGACTAATTTCTTTGTGGGGTCAAGGTGGTCCTTCTAAACTGTAAATCAGTCGATGTTATCTCCCTTCATCCATGTATCCCTCTTCCTACCAGGAATGTCCCAGAATTTCTGATTGAGATCTTAGGCCCTCCCTGTATTCTGAGAAAGAAACCCCTTGGTTCTGGACTTGGATCTGGGAGTGTTTCATAGGGTTTCCATTTACAGTGTGGCCTCTGTCCAGTCCTTGAATCAAATTGTGCCACACACCCCCACATATGAAATGGGGAAGAGGGTTCCATGTGAAAATGAGTCACAATGCTCCACATGTTGGTGATGGAGAAAACCCATCACAATATTTGTCATTTAAGTGACCACAGCCATTTTCTCCGTTCAGCCCTCTCTCCTCTGGGAGGGATTGGAGGAGAAGGCCCATTCTGCCCCATGCAGTGCTCACTGTGAGGGTCTCATGGACAGTGTAGCATCTGCTTCTCAGACGCACAGTCACATATCTGCAAGCAGGCCCTGGGTGTAGGCTGGGAGGTCACCAGGGCTGAGGGCTGGCCTTGGATCCACTGTGTGTGGATATTTTCTCAGGCCTGGTCTTCCTCCCAGCCAGGGGGCTGGGCTACTTAGTGGTCCCTGCTTCCTGGTCATTACTCAGGGCAATCTCTTACAAACCTAAACACCATTTAATATGTGATTCTAGCAGGCATGTCGCCAGTACTTACCTAACTGACTTGAAAACTTATGTCTCCACAGTAAACTGCACATGAATTATTGTAGTAGCTTCATTTGTAATTGACAAACACTTAAGCAACTAAGACATTCTTCCGTAGGTGAATAGATACCGTGTGTGCCATATCCATACAATGGCATTCATTCAGCAATTTAAAATAAATAAACCATCATACCATGAGCAGACGTGAGTGAATCCTATGTGTATATTGCTAATTAATAGAGAGCAGTCTGAAAGTGCTACACGTTGTATGATTTCATTTGTTTGGCATTTTGGAAAAGGAAAAATTATGGATATGGTAAGTAGATCAGTTTTCACCAGGAATTTAGGGAGAAGGTATTTAATAGGTGAAACCCAATGATATTTAAGGAGAGTGAAATTCTTCTGTGTGAAACTGCAATGGTGGATGCATGGTGCTATGAATTCATCAAACACACAAACCTTTGTGTTATAAAGAGTGATGTATACAAATTGATAACTAATCTGGAAGTTCAGAGATACACTGATGGAATAATGCAGGCTGTATAAATAACTCCTAATGTCATTGTGAATCTATGGGCCAAATTTAATGAAGAAGATGGAAGACGAGGTGCTGACATAATGACTTTGGAAATGAATGGAAGCTGTGAGACTAAAGGCTAAAGGAATGTCCATAAGTACTGGACACTAGCTGATAATGACGTCTCCAGCAGCGATTCAGGCTAACAATCCCGATACCACTCTACATGTGGACAATTAAGTGAACACACGGCACGTGGTGGATCCAGGGTTCCTGCTGGTGGGGTGGAGAGTAATAGACAAGTGAGGGAGAAAGGCTGGAAGTATCCTGGTGGTATTGCCCTAAGGCTGGAGACATAGGTTTGTTCCCATATTTCACTTAATATCAGTACAGAAGATTAGGGACAGAAATAGTAGTAGTTATGTGTATACACGCATTAGTTATATTTCCAAGGCCTCTTAGCTGAGACGTCCTACAGGAAACACACCAAATAATGACAGGGCACCCAGCACCCACATCCCAATATCCAGCATCTTGGTTCATAAGACTATTCTCCAAAAAAAAAGAAGCCCTGATTCATCTGAGAAATGGCTAATTCTAAGGTTAGAGGACAGAATAGAAAAGACTATCCTGCAGATTCTAGTAGTACCAAAAACTAAGGAAGTGTTCAAAAGATGGATGAGGGCAAGTTAAAAGGATATAGGAGCCTATTTGTAAGAGCCCCCAGTGGCTAAAAAGCTTTAACAATTACAGAAACAAAATGAATGATTTAGTATTGCACCTTAACACAAAGTAGTAAACAAATAGCTAACATCCACACTGATGTAAACAGACTGAATAAATAAAACAAATGGAGGAGGAAGGACAAATCTCCCATATGAACTAATTCCAGATAACTTATGGGGATATTCCTCCCTCACGAAGGTGGAGCTTAAGCCTCCATCCCTTGAATACAGCCTTGGCTTAGGGACATGGCAGAAATTCTGGGTGACCTTGAATTTCACAGTGAATCTTCAGATGTAACACCCGAAATAGGATCCATGAAAGAACAAATTGACATTTTAAAATATATCCAAGTTAAACTTTGTTCTGAAAAAACAACAAAAGCGACACTGATGAGGGAATTTAAAGACAGGCCATGGAGGCCAGCCCCCTTGGCCTAGTTGCTAAATGCACTCCACTTTGGTGGCTTCTTCCCAGGTGCAGTCCTACACTGCTCTGTCAGCAGCTGTGTTGTGCTGGTGGCCCACATACTAAAACATAGAGGAAGACTGGCACAGGTGTTAGCTCAGGGTGAATCTTCCTCAGCAAAAATAAAGACAGGGCATGGACTAGGAGAATATACTTTAGAATCTCATGTTTGGTGATAGACTTGTATCATGAATATACAAGAAATCTACAACCAGACAACAGAAAACAAGCAACCCAATTCAAACTGGGCCCATGATCTGAGCGGACACCTCCTTGAGGAAGAGAGGAGAAGATGATCAACATGACTTTTCATTAAGGAAACGTAAAGCAACACAACAGTGAGACACTGGTACTCACCCACTAGAACAGCTGAATTACAAAATATTGACAAAATCCAATGCAGATGAAGATGTGGGACAGCAGGAAACCCCATTTACTGCTGGTGGGAATGCAAATAGCCACTTTAGAAGACATTCGACAGCTTCTTAAGGAGTGAAACGTTGACTTACCATATGATTGAGGAGTTGCGCTAAAAGGTATTTACCAAGATGACTTGAACATTTCTGTTCACACAAACACCATCATGGGGATGCTGATGTCACCTTTATAAATTTGAGCCCTTCCTCCTCCCTGAATTTTGGTATAGGGTAATTGATGGGAATTCCCCCATGCCATTAGGGAACACATGATTCTGTTGTTCCTTTTTTTCCAGTTTCTTAAACATGTCTTCTAAGGAAGGCTTGAACCTGATCACCCCTGTCATCTCCTCAGCCCAGCACAGCTGTCCTCTCCATCAGGATTTCTGACACACTCAGGATGTGGATTACCATACTGTGTCTCTTGCACAGTAATACACGGCCGTGTCCAGATCTCAGACTGCTCAGCTCCATGTAGGCTGTGCTCGTGGACGTGTCCACCGTTATGGTGACTCTGCCCTGGAACTTCTGTGCGTAGCTCGTATCATCATCTTCAGGGTCGATCCTTCCCAATGACTCAAGCCCTTGGCCAGGGGCCTGTCGCCACCGGTGCATAAGGTAGTCAGTGAAGGTGTATCCAGAGGCCTTCAAGAGACCTTCACTGACGCCCCAGACTTCCTCACCTCAGCCCCAGACTGCACCAGCTGCACCTGGGAGTGGACACCTGTGGAGAGGAGACAGGAGGTGATGGAATCCCCCTTCACTGGCCCTGGTCTCCTCCTCAACCCAGGGACTGGGAAGCCCCCTACTTGTAGCCACTGCCACCAAGAAGAGGATTCTCCAGCTCCAGTCCAGGTCTTCTGTAGGGGAGGGTGTGGTTGTTGGGTGATGCTTTCAGGGCACACACACATCCATATTTAACCTAGTACATTGCAGCTCATTTGCATATTCATGGGGCAGACTATTTCATAGTCAAGACATGAACCAACCTGAGAGAAGAAGACTGATGACAGCGCCGTGGTCAGTGGGATACGGGGGTCTAAGTCCTAATCCTTGTCTGGGGATGTGTGTCCCCTGCCACATCCCTGAACTTGTGCCCAGAGAGCTCCTCCCATTGAAGAAGCAGCCCCTGCAGGATATTCTCCTCATTGTGAACCCACCTTTGAGTGGCACAGAGACCACCTGACCCTGTTCTGGGCTTTGATATCCGAATGTCTCATTCCTGGGATCAGAGTGTCTCCCAAAATGCTGCTCTCGTTGAGTTAATAAAACCATCCCTGTCCTCCAGATCCTCACTATTAAAATATCTAGAAGCTCCAGAAGTGCCCTCTTTGAATGGGGCCCTCACTGCCTATGGAGTTAGGTAAATGCTCCCAATAGTATACCATATTTGAAGACAGATCAGCAGACCTTGTCAAATTTTCAGCATAGAGAGTTTATTTTTGAAAAAAGAACACCCAGTCCTTCAGAAAAAGCCCATCCTCAGCCCCCTCTGCACCTGCTCCTGGGCTGGAGCCCAGTGCTGGGTGTTCCTGCGCACCCCCTGCAGTCCAGCCCCCACCCTGCAGAGAGGGTTATGTATGGGTTCACACTGCATTTCCCTCTAGTCCAGTATTAATGGCTGTGTCCTGACTTCAGAATGCTCCTTCAGTGACACCATATGCTTTTAACATCATCCCTTGAAATAGAGAATTGGCCGGACTCAATGCACATGCTCTACAGGGAGACCCCAAGCAAGTGTTTTATGAAACCAGCAGGGAGCCCCTTCCCTGGAGATGCCAGATGCCCTGACACAGTCCACACTCATGGTGAGTCAGAAATGCTGGGGGGTTTGGGGAGCCTCACATCTCCTTTAGGTTCCTCTGGTGGAAGGTCACATCTGAGAATACATGCACATAGACATGGGGCTCCCTGTCCAACCCACACCTGCTTTCCTATAACACACACACACACGCACACACAAACACACTATATCTGATATCTGTGTGAGTGGTCCCCAGATTCGCCCTTCTTCCCTGTACCTGGCACATGGACAGTGCCCCCCACACTGATCTAGGCCTGGGTATGTGATCTGCTTTGACAAACAGAACAAGAGATGTAGTGTCAGTGGAGACTAGAAAGTGCACGCACATTGGGTTGGTTTGTTCTCCCAGCACCTGGAACCCTGCTCATGCTTCAGTGAGAAAGGCCCAGGCTTGTCCCGTGGAGGATCAGACTCAGGGCCCAAGCAGCCCAGTCAGTGCAGCCCACACTGAGCCCCTGACTTGTGGGGAAGGTCTCACTAGACCTACAGACCCAGCTGGTCCCCATTCTCAGGGGGCACAGCCAGGAGCCCGAGGGCAGGGCCATGGAGGAGACTGGATGGGGCAGTCTCCCCAGGGGCAGAAGCATGTGCTGATGCAGGAACAGGGGACCTGGAATAGTGAGGTGGCAGGTCAGTGTCCTGTGGACCAGAGTGTGGAATGGGCCTTGGCTGTTCCCCTTCTCGAGTTGGGGCATCTCTTCTGACCACTGAGTCCCTGTCTCACCTGTGCAGGTGGGCTCCATGGGGGCACTGACTTATCTTTTCAGTTCTCAGGTCTCTGGAACAGAAAAGCTGCACTTAAAAAGCCCAGCTGGGGAGCTGCATCTGCTTCATGGCCTGGTTAAAATAACTCCAGACTCGAGTCCGATTCTTCCAGTGGAGGGCCAAGTTGGGTCTCCCCGTGGGGTGAGCACATGCTGCCTGTGGCCCAGGGAGGACTCAGATGATTGCAAGTGTCCCATCCTCCGTCCCATACAGAGGGCTCTGGGCAATGCTGCCTTGAAGCATCTCCACAAAGAGGTGGGATCTTTGTCTCCACCCCAAATTCAGGCTGAGCCCTGGGACTCGCTCTCACCCCCCACCAGCCATAGATTTGCAAGGACTCTGGGCAGCTCCTGCTGCTTCCCAGGACACTGTGCACACCAATAGGTGCATGAGCCTGGGGCTGAGGCTGAGGACAGACATGGACAGTGTTACCCTCTGACCACGCCTGGGCCCGTACCTGGGGGTACTGGAGACCCACACTTGCACGAGGGGAGACCCGTGAGAAGAGAGGAGGAGGCAGCACCATTGTCCTCTGACTGAGGTGAGGCTGCTCTACTGGGCCACCTGGTAGGCAGGGCAGCAGCCAGCAAGTGAGTGAGGTCAGCTGTGTGAGGGACACCTGGGCCTCGCAGGACACCTGGTCACCAGGATGGACTTGAGTTCCTCCATCCCTGGGGTTCCAGCCTACTGGTCACCTTCCCTCTTGACTGCCTGCCCTGTGGACCTCAGGACCCACATCCCACATGGAGACAGACCCTGTGCTCAGTCACCCACCATTGTGCCAGCCAGTTCCCTCTGGGAAATCCTGTCTCCTCCTGGATGTGCATCTCTGGTAAGACCGTGATCATGGATACACCTGGAGGGTCAGCCTGGAGAAGGCTCTGGGTGGATTTCCCAGTGATTAGTCCTCCCCTCACCCATAAGAGCCATGAGGGGATATACGTGGATCCTCACCTTGGAACCTGGAGGTTTCTTGAGGGGTAGCCCACAGAAGTGTGGGGTGTGGCCCGGGAGCTCTCTCCCTCACACTCTCCACCCTTGTCCTCCAGCCATTCACAATGACCCTGAAAGTGCTCACCTGTTTGTGCCTCCAGCAGCTTCTCTTCCAGGCAGGCTGATCTCACCTGGGGTTCTGGAGGTGCCTGTGCTTCCACTTATTGGGGTGAAGTTTTCCCCTGCAATTTCTCTGATTGATCAAGGAAAGCTTGCTAATTTTTAGTTTTCCCAGCTTTTTTTTTTTTTGTAAGAATAAGCGTGATGATTTCCAAGATCTTTACATGTCAGAGCAGAAACCAGAAGTTCCCTCAGAGGTCGTCTTTGACCTGTTACCAGATGCAGGAATCTAACCTCACCAAGTGTAAGTGGACCCTGGACAGATGTCACTGGACAGAAAATCACCTGGGAAACTGGAATTCAGAAAGCACAACAGGCGAGGAGCCAGTGAAGTCTCAGGTGATGTCATGTTCTGGAAGGGTGTCCCTGCCCCTGGAGGGTCCCAGGAGGTGCACCTGGAATCTCACATTTGGGAACAAGATCTCTCATTCCTCAAACACAAGACATACCCGTGAGAAAGCTGTTTCCCAGGTGGGAGGGCAGAGCAAGGGGGAGGAGATGGAGTTTTGTGCAGATAAATCTGTTTACCAACAAAACCAGTCTTTTATTGCAAGTTTTAATCACATTCTCTCCTGAATTAATACTCTAGAGTAAATTTCAAAAGGACATAAAGGAATAGAAGAAACTCTCTTCATTACAGACAACAGGATTGTCATCTTAGAAAACACCAAAGAATCTACCAAAATACCCGAAACTAATCATAGAGATAATCCAGGATGCAGGGCGCAATTTCAGTTGCTTTCCGGTATAGTAGAAATTAACAATAAGAATTTGAGATTAAAAGCCATGCCATTTACAATGCACCAAAAACTTATTTCTGAAATCTAAGTCAGATACATAAGAACTGTATGAAGAAAAGCAAAAAGCAAGCAAACAAACAAAAAGACTGATGAAAGATTAAAAAAAAAAAGTATGTAAACCATGGAGAGAAATACTGAATCACTGCATTGGAAGAAAAAATAAAGATCATATGCATATTTTATTCTGTTTAATAGTTTTCCACTCAGAAAAACAATATTGATAAGTGTTTTTGCATTTGTGAACAGTGTGCTGTGTCATGCTGACCCTGCAAGGGCTATTATAACTGGAGAATTGTCTAAGCCTTCATTTATGAATGTTTATAGTTGTACAGGGATAGTCAGCTCACTGTACAATGCAGGGTCCCATTGCCTCGTGGGGAGCAGTACATTGCTAGAATTCCCCTCAGTCATCACACTGAAGTTTGATCTATTTCTTCACCATCTCATATGACCAACATCTCTCCCAGAGGAAAACCAGGCAGATTTGCTGGCTTCCATTCAGCCTCCTCAGGTTCTAAAAGCAGTGGTGGTCTTGGCAAAATGTGGATTCACCCAGTGGGCATCAGTTTCCTTCTGCTAGGTGGCAATGTTCTCTTGCTCTGTGCCTTTCTCTAGGCGCCGACATAGTCCTGGACGTCCCTCCTTCATAACACATCTGCTCATGCATCTCCCCTCAGCCACCACTTCCCCTTCTCTTCATCTGACATGGATTATAACCCCATATTTCCTCCTTTGGATGTGATGGTGCAGATGCCCACTGGAAGCAGTTCCAGTCTAGCAAGGTCCTCCCTGCTGTCCACTCCATCCATCTGTAGTGTTACACAGATACAGAACGAGAGGGCTGTCTTGACCTCGTGGCAGTAGAGCTGCCTTCACTAGTGACCTCAGTTCCATCAGATAGTGTGAAGGTGCAACAGCTCCCATGAGGAGCTTAGGATTTCTGACACAAAGGATTAAAATTGCATTACAGTTTCCTGCTTAGGAGCCATCCTTCACAGGACAGACACATCAGAGAACAAAAGAGAAAGCTGAAGTGGTGTGGGGAGAATTGTGCAGTCATCCCAGCATCCTCCCCAACAGGTCCTTCCCAAATCCCCCTGAAATGTGCAGGAAACTGTTGAGTGGGAGCCCCTCTTGACGTCCGTGATGTAGAGTGTGAGGAAAATATCACGGGTCATTATCAATGTCTCTCTCCCTCTTTCCCTCCTAATTATCCATTGGTTTACTGGTAGTAGTTTTAAGGAGATATGATTCCCTCGTCTTCTCTTAACCCAACTTGTAGACGGTCAACTCCTGATCTTTGTGTTACTTTAGACTAGTTTTCATTTACTAAAATGTATAGAAATGGATCATACGGTGTGAATTTTATTTGTCAGTGTTCTTTCAGTCAGCATCACAGCTTGTGAATTCAACCACTTTGTTGTGTGCACCAAGCAGTCACAGGTTGTAAGCAGTCACAGGTTGTAATGATGGGAAATATTGCAATGCATGATTGTACCACAATGTATTTGGCTATTAAGCTTTTGACCGACATTGGGATTTTTTCCAGATTCTGGAAATTACAAATACAACTGCTGCTCAGCTCTGGGGGGGCACACAGCTAAAGAAAACATTGATCCTCTTCTTACTACATCAACAACTATACTGGACAAACCGCAAATTAGTGACCTAATTCAACACATCATATGATTGAAATTACGGTGCAAACAGCAAACCTGAAATCTGGAGAGAAACAAGCGGGTTCCAGGAGACAGAGGACAGAAATAATAGTTTACCTGGGGCAGATACCGCCAGATGGCTTATAAACGACTTCGAGAATAAAGGAGAAATGCTGAATGGATCCTCGAAGCGGAGTTTGGTGAAGGTGCTGCAGTGTGATACTCTCAGGGGTCACGTGATTATCTAATCCCTTTAAAGCCTGGTCCTCCAGGAGTGGGGACACATCCCAGAGAGCTCCTCCCCAAAGATTGTTCTGTCTGGGAGAGGAACAGCACCTACTGCTGAAAGGCATGCAGACTCACCTCACGGATCAGCACTAAGGACTGTGTAATTAATGCCGAGAGAAAGACACCAAAACCAGTATCCTACGGCACTAATGGAAACCACTGGGAACTGGGAGAGGAACAGAGGAAACTACCACAGAGGAAATTTATCTCAGACTATGGTGTGTCTTTTCATGCTTTTTACGGTGTCCTTTCCAGAGCAAAAGCTTTAACTTTTAAGTCCAACTTAATGTTTCTTTCACGGGTCATGCTTTTGTATCCTCGTATTTCTTTTTCCTTCTGAAACATACTTTAAGCTGCAGATTCCCCTTTCAGTCCCACTTCAGGTCTCTGCCATCACTGATGAGATTCATCATTGAGCCTCATGCTGTGTCTGCACCTGGTGGGGGATCTGGGAAGAGTGATTAGGGCTCCAGCCTGAGGGCATCAGGGACTAGGACAAGTTCTGTTAGAATTTAGGAATATAAAACAAGGGCGATGGTGGGTGGGTTTCTGTGGGACACTGGAGGGAAGCAGAGGGTGGGCAGGGATCAGGGCTCTGTGCAGCTGGTTCCGATTATCCATGTGGATTCTCCTGTGGAAGCTGAGAGACATGGCCCCAGGGCTGCTTTCAGAGACCCACCCACAACACGAGCCAGCATGGCTGTGATGGGTTTCCCTCTCTTTGCTTATCTTCCTGCCTGTTTCTTGTGGAATCTGAGAGCTGCATCCCCTCAGGTAGGCAGCTTTTCCATCCAGGAGACTGAGGGACAGCTGCAGAAGGGGGCGACCCCTGATCACCAATGTCCACCCAAGTGGATCATGAGCAAGAGTTTACACTGTGCAGGGAGAACAAAGAACCCCATGGGTCAGATGTCCTAGGGGGCTGCTCATAACATTTGGAGTCACTGTGTGCCCGTCTGAGGGCAGAGAACATGGGCTCAGCACACATAGTGCCAGGACTGTGCTGGTGTTTCTCAGGGACAATGAGAATCCTCAGTGTGTTGTCTTGTCAAGACAGAAAAACAGAATGTATAGGAACTTGATGCAAAGGTCCCTATCACATCTGCAAACAGACGCTGTTACTTGCTTGTTTGTTGGCTGCACTGAGAATATGAGAAATTAGAGCCAGGAGAACAAAACTCGAATTGTCCTTGGGCGCAGCTGAGAGCTTGGAGAGGAAATCCCTGATCCCACAGGAAGCCCCTTTCCTACCCTTCTCTGCAGATGCCCCTGGGTCTGATCTCTGTGCTCTGTGGGTCCTGCACGCCCCCTGGTGGTCCTCGGTGCCCCCTGCAGCTCAGCCCCTCCTACCTCCCTGCAGGAGGTTTCTGTCTGGGCTTACACTGACTTCCCCTCACTGTGTCTCTTGCACAGTAATACACGGCCATGTCCTCCGTGGTCACCGAGTTCAGTTGCAGGGATAACTGGCTCTTGGACGTGTCAGCAGTGATGGAGATGCGGCCCTGGGTAGAGGGGCTGTAGTGTGTATTCCATGATGATCCACTATAATAACCATATCCCAGCCATTCCTGTCCCTTCCCTGGGGGCTGGCGGATCCAGCCCCAGCAGTAACCACTGCTATGAAGTCACCAGTGACAGCACAGGTGAGGGAGAGGGTTCACCAGTCCTGGGCCCGACTCCTGCAGCCTCACCTGGGACAGGACACCTGGGGACAAGGAGAATCAGTCCCTGTCAGTGACGTGCAGTCACAACCCTCCCCATAGACTCAGGTCTGACATCTGACACACTCAACTTGGGGAGCCATCACCAGGCAAAGGAGAAGACCCAACAGTCTCATCTTCTTCTAGACCACAGCTCTGCCTTCCCCAGAGACCTCAGCCTGTCTGAGGAGACAGCTATGATCTCCCACAGCCCAAGAGTGGATTTTACCCCAGAGCTTGAGGAGAAGTTTGCATGTGGGGAGCCCGGACCTCATAAGTGGGGTGAGAATGCGGTCAGGGTGCTTAGTCTTTCCAGAGCCCTGCCAGGTGTCTCTTTGTTTAACCCACGAAGCATGTTGGTCCCAATGGTGAGCACATTCTCTATGAAGTTCAGGTGGAAACAGGTCAAAAGACGGCCTCACCTTTCTGAGCATAAGAATCAGTGTTGGACCAGATGAGTAAATCACAATTTATTCTAATCTATTGTTTCTTTCAAATAGATATTAAAATGGATTGAATACCAAAATATACAAAGAGCTCATACAACTCAACAACAGAAAAAATGGCCAAAACATATGAACAGACATTTTTCCAAAGAAGATATACAGATGGCCAACAGGCACATGAAGAGATGTTCAACATCACTAATTAATAGGGAAATTCAAATCAAAACTACAGTGAGTTCTCACCTCACAAGCTGCCTCCACGATACATTCTGCCTGCCTTATTTCAGTGAATCTAAGTAAAACTCTCTACGTCAGGCCTATAGTGACATGTTCAAACACAATATTGATAAAGAGGTTCTGACAAACTACCTGTTGGGGCATTCAATTCAGTATTGTTTTAGTTAAGCTAAGTTATAACAACTGTCTCATGCAGGCAGTGACTTGTTTAAAGGCACTTCTGTACGAGATGTTCCCAACAAGCTGCCCATCACAACAGCTGTTATTAAAAAGACAAGAAAAACCAAGTGTTGGAGGGTATGTGGAGAAAATGGAATCCTCATGCACTGCCTGTAGGAGTGCAAACTGGTGCAGCCAATCTGGAGAACAGTATGGAGATTCATCAAAAAATTAAAAATAGAAATATGTGATCCAGCTATTCCACTTCTGAATATTTATTCAAAGAGCATGAAAACAGTAGTTCAAAAAGATATATGCACATCTGTGTTCATTGCAGCAACGTTCACAATAGCCAAGACTTGGATACAACCCAAGTGCCCACCAGTGTATGAATGGGTAAGAAGATGTGGACTGTAGACACACACACACACACACACACACACACACACACACACACTGGCATAATACTAAGTCAAAAAACAGATAAAACTGTGCCATTTACCTCAACATGGAGGGAACTTGAGGGCATTATGCTAGTGAAATATGCCAGAAAGAGAACGGCAAATACAGTATGATTTCACTTACGTGTTGCAGATAAACAAACACGTAGATACAGTGAACAGACTAGTGGTGACCAGAGGGAAGGGGGTGGGGGAGGGTGATGGGGTAAAGGGCCCTCATGTGTGGTTGGAGACGGCAACTAGACTTTTGCTCGTGAACACGAGGCCGTCTATACCGAAATCAAAATGCAATGATGTACACCTGAAATTTATATGATGTTATACACCAATGTGACCACAATGAAAAATAATTGAAAGAGCAGTAATATTTTCTACAAACACCTTCCCAAACTTAAACAAATTCTTTAAATGGAATTATAATTAACAAACTGTTACAGATATAATTTCATAGAAAAATAATTTTTTGATGGCAACTTTGATGTAAATACAATAATAAATAAGGGCCAGTCCTACCCAAGATCAGATTTGTTATAATTTCAGCACTTATCACCTTACTTTGTTCTGAACATCTACGTCCAAAGTGCAGCAGCTGGGAGACTGCTGATCTTGATGCTTCACTGGTGAAGGGCTTTGCCTGCAGAAACCAGTCTGGAAAGACTGGAAGAGGTGCCTAGGCCCTCAAATGCACAGACACCAACACAAGACCACCCTCTGTGGGATTTGCAGAAATGGTTCCTGTGGATGGAGGTTTCCACCCTTCCCTCCTGTGAGGGGAAATCAACCTCACTGAGGAGGGTAATTGCTTTATAGTAAAGTTATAACTGTTCTGTTGATGATCATCAGTAACTTATGCATGGAGTTTATATTCAAATAACCATCTTGGAAACACTGGAGGGGATTTGACATGGTTCTGAAAGGGATGTGCCAATAGGGTAAATGCTGGGCTAGATGGGTGGACTCCAAATAGATGATATAGATAGATAGATAGATGATAGATAGATAGATAGGTAGGTAGGTAGGTTGATAGATAGATAGATGATAGATAGATAGATAGATAGATAGATAGATAGATAGATACACAGATACATATATAAAGAGATTTATTGTAGGGGATTGGCCTGCATGATTCATGTGATTATGGAATCTGGCAAGTCCCAGATCTTGGGGATGAGGGGTAAACTAGAGACCCAGGAGAGCTGATGGTATAGGTCCAGTCCAAAGGCCGGCAGGCTCCAGACCCAGGAAGAACCGATGATTCATTAGGAGTCTGAAGACAGGAAAAAAACTCAATGTCCCAGTTTGAAGGCTGGCATGCAGCAAGGATCCTATCTTACATGGGGGAGGGTCACCATTTTGTTCTATTTTGGCCTCAAGGACTCAGATGAAGCCCATTCATATTAAGAGGGGCAATCGGCTTTACTCATATACTGAGTTAAATGTTAATCTCACCCAAAGACACCCTCACAGACACTCCCAGTGTAATGTTTGACCAAATAGTTGGGCACCACATGACACAGTCAAGCTGACACATAAAACTGACCATCACATGAGCCACGTAGTGCACCCTCTCCTACACCAACAGATCCAGGCTGCCTTCCCCCCACATTGTGCTGAACAGTCTCTTCATGATCTACAACCAGGAGATTTCTCTACTGAACCTCACTGAAGAGACGTTATCCTGTGTGTTGACAACAAAGGCAGCAGTGAAACTCCAGAGTCAGTCCCTGGGCTCACATCTTACAACTGAAGAAGCAATTCAGAATCCCACTCTTTGGAGGGCTCCTCCACACAGGACCTCTAACTCAGGATTCTCAGAGGTCTGTTAGAGGCAACCGATATTTGTAAGCAGTTGACCCACACACTTTGGAACAAGCAAAGGAACTCAGATAGTGGACAACCTCACTCTAGATGTCAGACCAAGGATTCTCACTATCAGCTTTATTATTATTGTTATTACTATTTGCTTAGTTATACGCATTCTTCTCATTTGCTTTGGACTCAGAATGTCATTGACTCATAATGGCCCTGTATTTTCCTCCCCCCCCCATTATTACAATTTGTTGGCCTAAAAAGAGTCCAACCCCAGTTTTGATGGTCGACTATTGACAACTTTCAAGCCTCCCACCTCCTTCCTCCACGTCTCCCCACATCAGTACAAGCACATAAGAAAGCCTGAGTGCTCTCCCTTTGTCCTTGGTGGGAGAGTCAAACCACACAATCCCCTGCCCACACCGAACAATACTCACCAGGACTCACTCCTGGACAACAGAAATCTCTGAGACAGTATCCTTTCCTGACTCTCTGAAGCTAATTCACACCTGCTTGAGAGGCCAGCCTTGCCCTCTCCAGAGAGCTCAATTGTGCAGAAATAAACACGGTCTTGTCCTCTTGCTGTATGTGCGGCATCATCAGATCAAACATTTGGGTGGGAGCCCTCTTGCCTTTGCAGAGAGGCCACATCAATTAGTGTGGTGTGCAAGGAGCTGGGACAATGACCACCACCTGGGTTCTTTCTTCTCCTGACTTGGATTGACCACTGCTCTGCTAGCTGATGGCATGTGTGCACTTGGCGTTACTGTTTGCTGCTAGACTGTCCTCTGAGCTGTGCTGTTCTGTGCTGCACTGTAGAGAGTCCAGGTCTCTCTTGTAGATCAGCCAACCTAGGTCAGAAGTTTCCAGAATTAATTAGCATAAAAACAGGATATGGAAGTTTGTTCCTCACCAAAGTGGTGCTTGCTTGTCTGTGTCAGCCCTGACTTATAGTTATGTCTTGGAAGGAATTGTGTGTGTTGACTCAGCCTTATCTGTGACTGACGCTGGGCTCAGGGAATGGCTCCTGCACTGTGATGGGTGGTTATGTGTCTTAACCAGTTACCTCCCTGCTCCCCATGCTGTGCAGAGTGCTCAGAGGAAAGACAGTGCCCAGCGCCCTATGTGGGCCATTGGGGGTCAATTATGGAGTCTCAGAGCAGAAGGTTTGGGTTTCTGATGTCCACATGTCTACAGGCAGATGGCACTAGGACCCTTCAAAATGCCCTTGATACTGCTGCCTGTGCCTCTGTCACCAGAAGAGATCCTGACCCTCAGGGATGTGGACAAGCCCCCGCAGATCCCTGTGGGACAGCCAAGGGGATAACTCAACTATTTATGTGAAGGAGACTCCTATCTTATACCAATTTGAGTCTACTTGGAGGATGAGATTTATAAATAAGCACAATGTAGTGAGGAATCACCAGCATTATATCCAGTAACCTCCTAAAATGAAAAGAAAGAACACTGGCTGTGGGGGGTGGGGGAGAAAGAATAAAAATCACTGAATAGAAATCTACAGTTTGACTCAATTTTAATGTCAATCTTACTGACAGAATTTACACCACAGATATAAGAGGGTGCTGCTTGGCTTTGTGCCTCTGCTACACAGGTTCTGAAGAAACTTAAAGATTGCTGAAATGCACAAATAGACAAACCTTCAAGGTTTTAATCAATAATGAGGCTCAAACTACAGTTATATCTGGGGATCCCACAAAAGCTAAGCCACGTGCTCCCTATGCCCTTAAGGGAGTTTCCAAATCTAAAATGAGAGACGAGCAGAAATCCTTCCCTTTAACCATAAGGACCTGCCTAAATTCCCCATGTTCCTATCACCTATTTCCTTAAAATATCACATAATCAGCAAAGATGTTCTAACCTGATGAGTAATAGCTTTAATTAAATTTTCTTTGACACTTACAAACTGGCTTGATGAAAGAAGACCCTTGGGCCATACCCTATTGAAAATAGTCAATTCAGCCCAATGTAAACTTAAAAAGGACTTTCAGGATTGACACCCATTTTAAAACAACTGTTTTCAAAAGGTGTGGTTATCCCCCTGCTTCTGCAGTTAGTAGCCCAACTGAGGAAGTTCTTAAATTTGGAAAGAATGAGTGGTGTCTCAGTCATTCTTATGGAAACCTGCTACTACGGACCTATAGACTAAGTCCCCACATGCAGTTATGTTGAAATACTGACTCTATTCACTTAGCAATCGTCAAATATTTTACCAGTATAGATTTAGTTAATCTATCCCGTGCCCCATCAACATACTCTCATCCTTGGTTTAAGAAAGTTTTTGAAAATGAGCCCATCTCGATCATCAAATGTAAAATATAGGCACCTGTGAGCTAGTTGAAATCACACAATTAGCTTTGAACAATTGTCATGATAAAATCGACATGTTCTTACCTTTAATAAATTGATACTAAAAGTGATGTTGTAAAGACTAAATTCTATGTTGATTTAGGTTCACCTTCTTGTGTCTGTACTTTTTCATGACAAAAGAATACATTCACGTTATTTATGTTGTCAATTTTTGCAGTTATGACAGATGTACTGTTTCTGCACACAGGACAGCTCCTCTAACAGGTCCTCCCAGTGGCAGCTACCCCACAACTGACCCTCTCTGCCTCATTCTCCTCCACCTGTGATGACGGCTGGATTGTGGAACAGCCTCATCCTCCTCTCATGACAAGCCCTCCTGGGAGAGGTGAGGCTGACTCCTGTACTAGTTCCTTTAGTGAGACTCTCACCACATCAGGTCAAGTGCATTCTCCTTTGTTCTGGGGGGACTGTGGTGCCCATGCACAAGCCCTTGAGGACTCAGCCGCCAGTGTCCTGTTCCCCACTAGGCAGGACTCTGACTTTCTTTGTCACTAAACATGACAAGTGCTCATTATCCTGGTGTAATGCTAGGGCCCCACAGCCTCCTGCACAATGATGACTCTACATAATGGGAGCCCCCAAGACCTCCTGTCGTCTTTCATGGGTTTTATATAAATGAAATGTGCTGTAAATGTGAAAAAAATTAAAGGAAAAGGAAAAGATTACAAGCAGACAAATAGAACAAACACCTCTGAAGGAGCCATATTGAAGTCTTGCCCTCAGGTGTCCTCTTCTGTCCTCCTAACCTATGATACTCAAGGAGGCACCTTCACCCATGACCCTGGTTCTGAGGCCATCACTCTGCAGAGCTCATGGAAGACAGAAGAGCCTCACACATAGTTAATCCAGGATTTCCTACTTGAAATGAGGACACATGTCTCTCCAGTCAGACATGGGAGTTCCTCAAGAATGGAAATCTCTCCATGAGGTGAATAATTTCCCTCATTTTCCACCCAAATCCCCCCATGATGGAAGAATACAAGTCCAGAAGAAATCGTTGATACAGCACATGTGATTTAGACCCAAATCCTTGTTCAATAAATGAGATGTGTTCCTGCCTCATGGTGATGGCATCACATGAAAAATTAGTGATTTTGGCATCAGGGATGGAGAGAATAGATATGAGGGGAGAGTCAGGGAGATCAGTGTTGGGAGGACCAGGGTCTTGGACAAACGGTCACCTGGGGCAGTCACTTCATGCAGCAGTGAGTCAGCATCAGGGTGTTGTGTCCTCATGCTGGAGCCACAAGGACACAGCATGCAAAGACTTGGACGTCACCACACAGAACTCACAGTACACAAGGTGTCCATCCTCAGTCTCCCCAACACCACAGGTGAGGGAGGTGACAGTGTGCCAGTTTGAGCAGAACAAGATCAGTTCTACAACCACCTTCCATTTGACCAAAATATCATTATATCCAACTACAAATGCGCACGTGCACTACCCAGAGGACTCCCTTCACAGGAGAAAGAGGGAGGGTCCTGGTCAATGGAGACTGAGAAAGTCCAATCAGCCTTTCCCAGGTGCTGCAGGAGACACAGCTGAGCAACACCTGAGCTTCAGGAAAAGGGTCTGCCCCCAGGATTTAGACCAGAAGAACTACATCCTCTATTTGGCAAGCAGAAGGAGCAAAGGGAGATGTGAAAAGACAGCCCAGGGAGGAAGAGAATGGATTAGCAGAAAAAGAGGGAACCAGATCGGTTCTGAGTCTGACGTGCACAGTTGCACCTGAGGAGGAGGGCCAGATATGAAATATATTAGGTATTATAGGTCACTGACCCTGGCCTAGAGACTCCCCTGGCTGTAACCTGACTCCAAAGACCATTCTATTTAGGGAATCCGCCTGATGTCTCTGTTCCGAGTCTGAATGGAAAAGAATGACCAGGTCCCCTGAGCTCTCTCAGGACACTCATCCTAGTGAGGCAGAGTCATTTCTGCCCCCACAGGTGACACTCTGCATTTGTGCAGGAGATAAAGTTTTTCTCCTATTACAACAAACTTTTCTAATGGAGAGATAAGTAGTAAGCACGGGAACATGAATCCACAGAAGTTTCCTGAGAAACTAGTAGAAGAGGAAGCCACAGACCCTGAAGAGAAGCCAGCCCTGAACAGTCTCTCAACCTGCTCCTGGGGCTGACTCTGTGCCTGGTGGTACTGAGCGCCCCCTGGCGTCCTGAGTGTCCCCTGCAGCCCAGTCCCTCCTGTCTCCTGCAGGGAGGTTTGTGTCTGGACTCACTGACTGTCATCGGGTGATTGAAACCACACGAGCCCCTCCTGTAAGTGGAACCCCTCACCCTGCTCCCACCACTGAACTAAAACTAAAACCCTGAGCAAGCCCTCCATTCCTGGCTCTGTCAATGCATTTCTGACGTGCTGAAAGGCCTGCCTTGCTCTTCCCAGAGATGTCAATCATGTACGTAATAAATGTTTCATATTCCCAGGTGTGTGTTTGTCATCAAGACTGGACATCCATACCAAGCTCTGGTGAGGGTCCCTCTGCCTTTGCATGTTGTCAACTGCTTTGGTGCCATGAATGTGGTGCCAAGTCAGTGACCGACATCAGGGTCTTTCTTCACTTGATATGGATTCATCACACCTCTGTTGTCTGATGTCCAGCCTGCACCTTATGCTGCTGCTTGCTGGCTGGTTGTACACTGAGTTGTGCTGTGCTGTGCTGCACTGTTGAGTGCAATGGAGCTTCTTTTATAGATTTAGCTGAATTACATCTGAAGCTTTGTAACAGATGGACATTTAGGCACAAGTTGTCTGTAAGAGACTCTCTGCCCTTTGTCCACGTGAGAATGTTTTCCTTCTATTGCAATAGATTTCGCTAAACAGAAAACACAGAGGAAAGCACAGTATCACGAATCCAGAGAGGTTATCATCAGGAAACTGTTAAAGTGTGACATGAAGAGGAAACCACAACAGGAAACCAGCCCTTGACCTCCATCTGCACCTGCCTCTGTGAAGGTCCTTGAGTGCAGGGGCCCTGCGCGCTCCCTGGTGGTCCTGAGCCCCTCCTGCAGGGAGGTTTGTGTCTGGGCTCACACTCACTTCCCATCACTGTGTCTGTTGCACAGTAATACACGGCCGTGTCCTCGGTTCTCAGGCTGTTCATTTGCAGATACAGCGTGTTCTTGGAGTTGTCTCTGGAGATGGTGAACCGGCCCTTCACGGAGTCAGCGTAGTATGTGCTACTACCAGTACTACTAATACCTGCGACCCACTGCAGGCCCTTCCCTGGAGCCTGGCGGACCCAGCTCATGTAGTAGCTGCTGAAGGTGAATCCAGAGGCTGCACAGGAGAGTCTCAGAGACCCCCCAGGCTGCACCAAGCCTCCCCCAGACTCCACCAGCTGCACCTCACACTGGACACCTGCAAACACAAAGACATCCTGATCAGGAGACTGATCAGTCACATCCACTGTTTCTCTCACTCATATCCTCTCACATCCTCAATGTCTCTTGTTCTCCATAAATTATCTCCTAAAACAGCAACAAGAAAAATCCATATCAGCCCAAACTCCATGGTGAGTGGTCTGTGTTCAGTCCTGATCACTGAATGGGAACACCTGGGAATCCTGGGGCTGGGGCTCCTCTCCCACAGCTGCAGGGTCCAGGCTGGGCTGGTTTTCATCAGCAGAGGGAGGGCCTATTTGCATGTCCTCTGACTATATAGCAATCTCTGTGGCTGCACACCAACATAAAGCACAGAGTCCTAGAATGTGATGCGTCCAGGAGCACATGTCTGGTGAGAATTAGTGCCATTATCTCGGCCTGTGTTCCTCAATACTGGACCCAACTGCCCCCTGACCCAACTCCAGGACAGAGTTGGTCAGGTTTAGTGGGGTTTAGAGAACCCCATCCCTGTAATGAGAACGTGTGTGAATTTTATGCATTCTATTTACCTAAGAATGTATAGTGAAGCAATGAGATGTACTTTGAGAAGTTCCTGAAGTTTCACATTATTATCCATCTATAACTTTCTGCAACAACTATCCACTACTTTACAATAAAAGGTTCAGCGATGATGGAATGACATGCAGTTACTGCACAGGACAAGAGTGTGCGGTGTTATCTAAATCTATTTGCACTTTGTGGACCTAGGAGTAAGAGGCACTGTAGGAACAGCCCCCCCAATACCCCTTTGGCTCTAACTGGCATGAATCCCAGTGACCCACTTGAGGACCCTGTGGTGCAGCCCAGCTCGTTTAGGGCCTCACGTAATAGACTAGCAGGCAAGGGAAGAGCCACCTTCCTGGAAGGGACAATGGACTGCATCACTAGGATGGGGCTGTGATTTCATTATGGGGAAGGAAGAATGTATTTAACTCTTTTTAAACCCACTAGAGCATCTTGGGAACTGCTCAGTTTCCAAGACATATGGACAAGTGCAAACCTGAATCCATAACTGAGTATATGGTAACTAAATATATTTGTGTGTAAACACAGCCATGGTAAAATACAAGTCTGCGTTGTCAGTCACATTGTATTCAATGAAAGGTCCATATGCCGTGGTCCTAGGATCAGAAAACTAAAACGACCCCTTCTTTCTCTTCTTTGTCACCTACCAACTGCCAATCCATCAGAAGCTCCAATCTTTCCTTATTCCAAAAGAGACACCTAATTTATTTTAAAAACAAGTCAGTTCTGTACAATTACATGATCTGTCCTTACTTGGCCCGCAGCATCTCCACACACGTCACTCCCCTGTGGAAATCATCCATTGCCTCTTCCTCATAAGATACTGGGGAGAAAGACGCCTGACCTCACCTCCATCCCCTTCAGTCCTAGACCCCAGTGTGTCCCCCTCTGGAGCCTGCAGGTTCTGAGCTATGTGAGCAGCTGGGTGGAGCGAGGGGCAGATGTTCTCCTTTTCATGGGGTGGATGAGCATGAGGGTCTGGAGACAAAGATGCATCTGGAAAGAGCCCACAGGCTGCAGATTCTATAAGAGTGGATCCCGTGTAACCATTTATATTGGATCCCTCGCCCGTGTGTGCTCTGGCTTCCTGACCTTCAAGAAGACCAAAAGGACTGAAGTTTTGAGACCGCTCTTTTCTGTCACTGGAACTTGGAGATACTGAGAAGTCTTGAGAGAGAGACATGGAGCTGATGGAGAGGCTGTGGGCTTTCAACAACCACGAGGGCCATTTGCACATGATCTCTCTACGTACACATCAAGGGTAAATGTTAAAGAAGATAAAATAGTAGAATAATGAGTTAAATAAATTAAATTCAGAAAACCCGAGATCTGAAAGAATGCTCTCATTTAGGGTTAATTTGCTCATCTCTGAAATGGAGATCAATGTACATCTAACTTCACAGAGTTTTTCTCTTGATTATGAAAGTTAAAATTATCCTAGTTTCTGGTCCTTGGAAAGTCTGATTATTACATGTGGGAGTTTATTCTAAAAAGGGAGGTCACCTCTGTGTTCCCACAGCTTTTAGGAAACTGTACTGTCTGCATGTCAGAAAGAGATTTACAGAGCATGGGGATAAAAACCCTTGACCTGAGACCAGCCCTTAACTCACCTCCTCTGTCAGACATGAGCTCAGTAGTTTCTGAGCGCCCCCTGCTGGTCCTGTGCAGCCCCCAGTGGCCCAGAGCCCCCCTGGTGTTTGTGAGTGTCCCCGCATGGCCCTGAGCGCCCCCTGGTGTCCTGAGGGCACCTTTTGGTTCCAAAGTCCCCTGGAGAGAAATAAACACTTTTTTGCCTCTTCCACTTTACCCAACTTACAATGGTGGACACTTCCAGCATAGGCACTATGTGCCTTCCTCTGCAAAGGATGTCTCCTCTTAGTTATTTCCCATCAAGTGACCCCCTCACTCTGCTCCTTCACAATAAATCCCTGGCTCTCTTTGCTGAATTCAAAGGTGAGCCTTATTTCTCTCTCCTACTGCAAAACACCTATTGCAACGGTCTTGAATAGTCTTCCTCACTATTTTAGCAAGTGTCAAAAGAACTTTTCCATTAAAAACAGAAAGCAAGAAATGAAAGGATTTTGGACTCTCAAAACTCTACTGGCAAGAAATGGGCTAATGAGAGTGATCTGATTATAGCATTTGCCACCCTTCGAGAAAAAGAAGGATAGATCTACAGTTAGATCAACAGGCCCAGGGGTTGAAGTCTGAGCCACAGAAGATTATCCTCAGGACTGGAAACCTAATGGAGCTTGCCTGGATGTACTTCAAAGCTGATTCAGGCAGGTGATTCCTTCTAACTCCCATTTCATCTCTTGTGGCATGGAAATGTCCAACACTATTGTCATTTGCCTGTCCTGCAGTTGTGTTTTAGAGGAGGATAACTTGTTTTCTAGTATCACAGGCATCGGGGGGAGGGTGGCTTACCCCAGGGTGGATTGTAGCCACGTTCTCACCCATACCTGATTTAGATGACTAATTTGGGACTTTTTAGGTGATAGCATTTAGACAGATTTCGGACCTGATTCAATGCTTTAAGGGTTGGCATTTTGAGAGGTGTCCGAAGTGTTAAATTTATTTCACCAATGAGTTGGATGTAATTCTTTGAGGGCTGAGGGTGAAATGAGGTAGCACAAGTCATTCTTTGAATCTGTGCATAGTATTTTGAATGGCAAAAGGAAATTAGCCATATTTGATTAATTTAGTGATCCTGAGATCCAACAATTTTTCTGGATTGTTGAGAAATGTAATCTGCTGTGTTTATATCAGAGGGAGTCAGAGGGAGATTGGCTACATTATAAGAGGAAAACACTGTGACCGCTGATGTGAGCTAATTTACTCCAGGCTGTGAAGATGGAGGAAGAGACCATGAGCCAGGGGATGCAAGGAATGCAGCTCCAGAATCTGGAAGAGGCAAGAAAGCAGACTCTTCATGTGTGAGTCCATTCAGGCTTTTATAGCAAAATGCCACAGACTGGGCAGCTTATAAGCAACAAATATTTATTTCTCACAGTTTGGAGGCTGGGAAGTCCAAGATCAAATTGCTCACATGTTCACCCTCTAGGGAGGGCCATCTTTCTGGTTCGTAGTTGCACCTTCTTGCCGTGTCCTCACATGGTGGATGGGGCAAGAAAGCTATCAGGGGCCTCACTAGAAAGGCACCAGTCCCATTCATGAGGGCTCCACTCTCATTATCTGAGTACCTCGCAGTGACCCCATCTAGTAAAACCATCATCTGTGGTTGTTAAGATTCAACATACGGATTTGGGGGGACACACATACCCAGACAAGAGCACTCCCCTGGAGCCTCAGGACAGAGTGTAGCCCTGCCACCACCGAGATTTCAGGCCAGTGAAACTGATTTCAGACTCTGACCTCCAGAGCGGAAGAGAATAAATGTGTGTGGATTTGAGCCCAAAGTATGTGGAGTTTGCTACAGTGATCACAGGAGAGGAATAGAGGCTGGGATGTGAGTCTCACATAATCAAGGGTCCCCACACTGCCCTGTGTTATGTGATGACCATCAGCACTGCCCTAAGGACAGGGACACTCCCAGGACTGTGGTCTTTGGGACGCACCTCTCCAGGGACTCACCCCTGAAGGAGAGGACTGAGAGCAGGAGGTCGTGATGTAGACTCTGCTTGAACATGGCACACCTGTCCACCCGTGAATTTGTTACCATGTGTTCACAACCGTCCTACCAGGGTGTCATGTGTGTGAGGGTGGGACAGAGACTGGAAACAGAAATCCATCCTTGACCTTCATATCCTTACTTTCCCCAAGTACAATGCCACTTTTCAAAAACAGGCTGAAAGTAAGGTAACTTGCTAGAGAGAGCTCTACAGTAGAAGAATCCCAAATCTGACAGCCACCAAGATTTCCCAGATGCTCCCTCAACTAGCATTTCCAAAGAACAAAGGGACCCATTATCTCCATTGAAAAACATGAATGAATGACAAGGGTCTTTTAGCAAAACCACCTCAAAGAGCACTTGCTATCTTAAAACCTTTGTCCAAAGAGTAGTGGGCCAATGAGAGCATCATCCTTTGTCTCAGATTCCTGACTTCTTGGTCTGAGGAGGCAGGTGAATCATCATCCCTGAATCTCCTCAGCCCAGCACAGCTGCCCTCTCCATCAGGGTTTCTGACATACTCAGGATGTGGGTTATCACACTGTGTCTCTCACAGAGTAATACGCGGCTGTGTCCTCAGATCTCAGACTGCTCAGCCCCATGTAGGCTGTGCTCGTGGATGTGTCCACAGTTATGGTGACTCTGCCCTGGAACTTCTGTGCACAGCTCGTAATATCATATTCAGGGTAGATCCCTCCCATCCTCTCAAGCCCTTGTGCAGGGGCCTGTCGCACCCAGTGCACAGAGTAGTTGGAGAAGGTGTATCCAGATGGCTTGCAGGAGACCTTCACTGACGTCCCAGGCTTCCTCACCTCAGCAACCGACTGCACCAGCTGCACCTGAGTGCGGACACCTGTGGAGAGGAGACAGGAGTGAATGAAATCCCCCTTCACTGGCCCTGGTCTCCTTCTCAACCCAGGGACTGGGGAGCCCCTTAAGTGTAGCCACTACCCCCAAGAAGAGGATTCTCCAGCTCCAGTCCATGGTGAGGGGCTGTGCTCTTGGGGCTTCTGTAGGGGAGGGGGTGGTTGTTGGGTGATGCTCTCAGGGCATAGACCTGCCCATATTTACCTCAACAGACCTCAGATCATTTGCATACTCATGGGGCAGAGTACTTCATCGATGAATTCCTGGCCCGAACTTGCAATGAGCAGACAGATGATACAGCGACCATGTGCATCACGAAGAGGTGATTCCAAGTCTTTATCTTGTTTTAAGATCTTTGTCTCCTGACACGTCCAGAACTCTGTGTAGACACTAAGGAACAAGCCCCCACAGTATGTGCTCCTCACTGTGAACCCACCTGAACCAGTTCTAGGGTTTTATGACTGAATGTATTATCCTTGGGATCAGAGGATCTGACAAACTTTTGGAAAACTTGAATTAAAAATGCCATCTTTGTCATTCAGATTGTCATTATTAAGATATCTAGAAGTCCTGGAAACCTCCTTTTTAATGTGGTTTTCATTTCCTTATTGTGTTTAGTAAGTTCCCCCAATAGAATAACATATTTAAAGACACTTCAGTAATCCTTGACCAAATCGTTTTTAGGATTGTTTTGGAGAAACAGAAACCCTGACCTGAGAGGATAGCCCTCCCCAGGTCCCTGTAAACCTGCTCCTGAGCCTGGAGCAGGGGGTTCTGAGCATCCCCTGCCATCCAGCCCCTGCCCTGCAGGAGAGGGTCCTGTCCTGACTCACAGGGCATTTATCCCTCAGTGTCTAGTCCAGTATTAAATGGCTGTGCACAGGCTTCAGAATACATCTGCCTGGGACCCTGAATACATCACTTGGAGTGTGAGCCTGGGACTGGGGCTGAGGATAGAAATGGACAGAGTTAATCCTTGACCACTCTCAGTATTGCAGCTGGGGTCCCCTGAAGACACTATACATGCAAGAGGCGAGAACCTGGAAAGGAGGAGGAGGAGGAGGCAGCACAGTAGTCAGCTGACTCAGGTGAGTCTGCAAGGTCACCTGCTGGACAGAGCAGCAGACAGCAGCAATGAAGTCTTCTCCAGGAAGAATGCTCTCGCATCCACAGGACCCCTTGCACCAGGATGGACTCGGTTTCTGTCCATCCTTGAGGATCCGTTCTGCTGGTTATCCTTCCCTCCTGACATCCTGCCCTGTTGCCCCCAATCCCCGCATCTGACGTGGAGGCAGACTCACTGGTCCGTCACCTCAGGGGAAGGAAGGTGCTGTCTGTGCCCTTGCAGAACTCAGTGCTCTCTCTGGGGTCCCCCTTCACCAAGAACAGAGTCCAAATAGTTGTCATCTGCTAATCCTGATTGTCTTATAGAAAGCTCAGTTTTGGGGAGAAGACCCTGGACCTTCAGACTCTCTCATTGGGGAGAACTTTGAGAGGCATGAATTCTCCTCAGAATTTGAAACAGAGACAGCTGGTGGGATGCCCTCAGCTCACTGATGTTGGGTCAGTGACCTGGTCTCCATGTGTACACTCATATATCCTAGAAGTATTTTTTTTACCAGTCTCAGTGAATTTTGGATTCATTGAAATGGTTCATACCACATTGGGAGAGAATGTCAGAATTCTTCGCAGTAGAGATACACAGTGAATGGTTTGCAGGGTGGATGAGCTCACCACAGCTGGAGGGAAGCTCCCTGCTCCAGAGAGTAGGTCCCTTAGATCACTCCCCTGAGATCTGCCCCTCCGAGGCCCTGTGTCATGATTACTGGGATTATGGCTGAAATCTGATGAGTATGTAGTGGTGGAGAGCAGAGCTCAGCTCCCTCTTCTTCACAGTTCAGCCCTGAGGAGGTGACCTCTCCATTCTGGTCCCAGGTCTGAAGAGATGCAATTTGGGGATCACAGTAATAACTTTATATGAGAACTTTATGGTAGGGACCCAGCACTGTTAGATATTATCATCACTGTTATCAGTGGTATTATCTCCCCTGGGAACCAGAAAGGACCTCATCTCAGATTGCACAATGAACTCCTGCTCTGATCCTGCCCTGACATGTCACACCTGTGCTACTGGGGCAGGTCAACCCACCCTCAACCCAGTGTCATCACATGTCCATGAATCGACTTAGATCCAGTCATCTCTGAAAATGCCTTTCTTCTATATTAGCACATGAACACAGCCTTGAATGCAGGGCATTGTCAATGGGTTCCTTCATAACATTAGTGCTGTGAATTGAGTAACAAATTATCCTCAACTTCACTGGAGGGAACAGGGGAGTCACTAGAAGTTGGGGTCAGGGAATGGCTCCTACACTGTGACTGATTGGTTGTGTGTCTTAACCAGGCAACTTCCTCCTCCACATGCTGTGCAGAGCACTCAGAGGAAAGACGATGCTCTGTGCCCTGTGTGGGCCATTGGGAGTCACTTATGGGGACTCAGAACAGAAGGATTGGGTTTCTGATGGACACATGTCTACAGGTAGATGACACCAGGACCCTACAAAATGCCCTTGATGCTGCTGCCTGTGCCTCTGTCACCAGAAGAGATTCTGATCCTCAGGGATGGAAACAAGCCCCCTCAGATCCCCTGTGGGACAGCCAAGGGGATGTCAACTATTTCTATGAGGGGACGCCTAACTGAAATTGATTTGACGCTATTTGGAGGATCAGATTTATAAGCAAGAGCAGTGTAGAGAGGACCCACTGGCATCATATCTAGTAACCACTGAAACACAAAGAAATAAAGAAAACTCGATACTGGGGGTGGGGGAAGGAACAATAAAAAATAACTAAGCAGTCCACAGTTTGGCCCAATTTTAAATCGCAAACTTACCTAAAGAATTTATACCATAAAGATAAGAGGATGCTGATTGGCTCTGTGCCTCTTCTGCACAGGTTCTGAACTAACTTAAACGTAGCTGAAATGCACCGATTGTCAAACCTTGAAAGTTTTAATCAATAATGAGGCAAAAAGTACAGTTATAACTGGGGATCCCACAAAACCTAAGTCATGTGCTTCATCTACCCTTAGGGAATGTCCAAATCTGAAATGTGAGACAAGCAAGTGTGCTTCCCCTTAACTACTAGGACTTGATTAATTCCTCCATGTTGCTATCACCCGTTACCTTAAAACAGCCCCAATCAGCATGGATGTTCTGACCTGATGAGGAACGGCTTTAATGAAATTTTCCTCAGTACTTACAAACTGACTTGACAAAATATGCTGTTGGGCCATACCCTGTTGTAAAGAGTTATCCAGACTAATGTAAATTGAAAGGAGTTTCAAGGATTGACACCCGTTTTGCAAGAACTATTTACAAAAGGGAGATTATCCCACTGCTTCTCCATTTAACTACCCATCTCAGGCTGTTGTTAAATTTGGGAAGAATGAGTGGTGTCTCATTCATTCTTACTGAAACCTACTGCTGTGGTCCTACAGATTAAGTCCTCACATCCAATTGTGTTGAAATACTGACTCTATTCAATTAGCAACTGTCAATAGTTTACCATTATAGATTTCACTGATGTATTCTGTTTCATGCCCCATAAACATGCTCTCACACTCAGTTTAACAGTTGTTGAAAAAAGAACCCATCTCTATCAGCAAATATAAAATTTAAGCACCAGTGAGCTTGTTGAAATTACACTACTGGCCTTGAACAATTATCATGATAAAAACGACCTTTTTTCTTAATAAATTATTATTAGAAGTTGTGATCTTGTGAAGATTAAATTCTATGTTGATTTGGGTTCACCTTCACATGTTTATACTTTCTTGTGACAAGTAAATACAATCACATTATTTATGCTGTTAATTTATGCAGTTATGACAGGTGTACTGTTTCCATACACAGGAGAGTTCCACTAACAGTTCTGGTCTGTGGCAGCTGCCCCACACCTGACCTTCTCCACCTCATTCTCCTCCACCTGAGATGACAGGTGGATCATGGAACAGCCTTGTCCTCCTCTCATGACAAGCCCCCCTGGGAGATGTGAGGGTGACTCCTGCACTGGTTCCTTTAGTGAGAACTCTCACCACATCAGGTCAAGTGCATTCTCCACTGTTCTGGGGTGGACTGTGGTGCCCATGCACACGCCCTTGAGTACTCAGTCACCAGTGTCCTGTTCTCCCCCAGGCAGGACAATGACGACCTTTGTCAGAAAGTCCATATTAGTCACCCACATGCCAAGTGCTCATCGTCATGGAGTCACCCCAGGGCCCCACAGCATCCTGCACAATGATGACTCTACTACGTGAGACATCGCCAGTACTTGCTGGCATCATTCATGGGGTTTATGTAAATGGAAAGTGTTTTAAATCTGAAAAATATTAAAGGGAAAAAGAAAAATTGCAAATGGCCAAAGAAAACAAAAAATTCTGAGAGAGCCATATTGAAATTTTGCACTGAGGTGTCCATCTCTGTCCTCCTAACCTATGATACACAATCAGGCGCCATGATCCATGACCCTGGTTCTGAGGCCATCACATCTGCAGAGCTCCTGGAAGACAGCAGAGCCTCACGCACAGTGAATCCAGTTTTCCTACTGGAAATGAGGACACATGTGTGTCGCCAGTCAGACACTGGAGTTCTTCAAGAATGGAAATATCTCCATCACGTGAATGTCTGGCCTCATTTCCAGAAGTATCCTCATGATGCAAGACTATAAGTCTGAAGAAATATTTTATAAAGAACATGTAGTTTAGAACCAAATCCTTGGTCAATAGATGAGATGTGTTCCTTCCCCATAATGATGGCATAACATGAAAAAATAGTGATTTTGTCGTCAGAGATGGAGGGAACATATATGAGAAGAGAGTCAGGGAGAGCAGTGGAGGGAGGACCAGGGAGCTCCTGGACATGGTCATCTGTGGCAGTCACTTCATGCAGCAGTGAGTCAGCTCCAGGGTGTTGTGTCCTCACTCTGGAGCCACAAGGACACAGCTTGCAAAGACTTGGACATCAACACACAGAAGTCACAGTACACAAGGTGTCCATCCTCAGTCTCCCCAATGCCACAGGTGACGGAGGTGACAGTGTGCCAGTTTGAGCAGAACAAGGTCAGTTCTACATCCACCTTCCATTTGACCAAACCATCAATATATCCAGGCTACGAATGTGCACTTGTATTTCCCAGAGGAGGCCGAGAGCAGAGGACAGAGGGAGGGTCTTGGACAATGAAGGCTGAGCAAGTCCCATCAGCCTTTCCCAGGTGCTGCAGGAGCCACAGCCTGAGACACACCTGAGCTCCATGAAAAGAACCTGAGCATTGGGGTGTAGAACAAAGAAACAGTGTCCTCTATCTGGGAAGCAGAAGGCACATAGGGAGATAGGAAAACAAAGCCCAGGGCAGAAGAGAAGTGATTAGCCGAAGACGGAATCAGATCAGTCTTGAGTCTGACATACACCATTGCATGTAGGAAGGAACGTCATATATGAAATATACTAGGCTTTATAGGTCAGTGGCCCTGGCCCAGACTCTCTCTTCTCTGTAATCAGACACCCAGAGATCTTCCTCTTTAGGAAATGCCACTGAGGTCTCTATTCTGAGTCTGAATGGAAAAGAATGACCAGCTTCTCCTGACCATTCTTGAGACTCTGATCTTAGTGACCATTTACAGAGTCATTTCTGCCTCTCCATTGGCACAGGAGATAAACTTTTTCTTACATTAAAACAAACTGTTCTAATTGAGAGACAAGTAGTCAGCACAGAACCATGAATCCAGAGAGGTTCCCTGAGAAACTGTTAGAAGAGGAAGCCCCAGACCCTGACAGGACACCAGCCCTGAACTTTCTCTGCACCTGCTCCTGGGGCTGACTCTGTGCCTGGTGTCCTGAGCGCCCACTGGTGTCCTGAGCGCCCCCTGCAACCAAGCCCCTCTCCTCTCCCTGCAGGGAAGTTTGTGTCTGCACTCACTGACTGTCATTGGGTGATTGAAACCATAGGAGTCCCTCCTGTCAGTGGAACCCCTCACCCTGCTCCCACCACTGAACCTAAACTAAAACTCTGAGCAAGCCTCCTTTCCTGGCTCTATCAATGCATTTCTCACTTGCTGAAAGTCCTGCCCTGCTCTTAGCAAAGATTTCAATCATGTACGTAATAAATGTTTCATATTTCCTTAGTGTGTTTTTGTCATCAGACGGGACATCCATACCGAGCCCTGGTGCGTGTTCCTTTGCCTCTGCATGGTGTCAACCACTGTTGGTGCCATGAGCCTGGTGTCAAGTCAAAGACCACAAAAACGGTCTTTCTTCTCTTGCTTTGGATTCATAACGCCTCTGTTGTCTGATGACCAGCCTGCAATTTATGCTGCTTCTTGCCGACTGGCTTGTACCCTGAGCTGTGCTTTGCAGAGCTGCATTGTTGAGTCCAAGAGACTCTCTTTTGTAGATAAAGCTGAATTACTTCAGCAGATTTGGTAATAAATTGGCATTTAGGCAGAAGAGTGTCTGTAGACTCGCTGCCTTTGTCCGTGTGAGAATGTTTTCCCTCTATTACAACAGACTTTTCTAATTCAGAGAATACAGAGGTAAGCACAGAATCACAAATCCAGAGAGGGTGTCCTCAGGAAACTGTCACATGAAGAGGAAACCAGCCCTTAACCTCCATCTGCACCTGCCTCTGTGAAGGTCCTTGAGTGCAGGGGCCCTGAGCGCCCCCTGGTGGTCCTGAGCCCCTCCTGCGGGAGGTTTGTGTCTGGGCTCACACTCACTTCCCATCACTGTGTCTTTCACACAGTAATACACGGCCGTGTCCTCGGTTGTCAGGCTGTTCATTTGCAGATACAGCGTGTTCTTGGAGTTGTCTCTGGAGATGGTGAATCGGCCCTTCACAGAGTCAGCGTAGTTTGTGCTACTACCATCAGCGTAAATACCTGAGACCCACTGCAGCTGCTTCCCTGGAGCCTGGCGGACCCAGTGCATGGCATAGCTACTGAAGGTGAATCCAGAGGCTGCACAGGAGAGTCTCAGAGACCCCCCAGGCTGCACCAAGCCTCCCCCAGACCCCACCAGCTGCACGTCACACTGGACACCTGCAAACATAAAGACATCCTGGTCAGGACCTGTCACATCCACTGATTCTCTCACTCATACCCTCTCACATAATGTATCTTGTTCTCCATAAATTACCTCCTAAAACAGCAACAAGAAAAATCCATATCAGCCCAAAATCCATGCCGAGTACTCTGTGTTCTGTCCTGATCACCAAATAGGGACACTTGGGATCCTGGGCCTGGAGCTCCTCTCCCACAGCTGCTGGGTCAGGGCTGGGCTGGTTTTCATCAGCAGAGGGAGGGCCTATTTGCATGTCGTCTGACTATATAGCAAGTTCTGGGGCTGGACACCAACATAAAAGGCAGAGTCTCAGAATGTGATGTGGCCAAGGGCGCATGTCTGGTGAGAATTACCTTCACTATCAGGGTCCGCGCTCCTCTATATTGGACTTGACTGCCCCCATGAACCAACTCCAGGACAGCGTAGGGCATGCCTAGTGAGGTTTGTAGAACCCCCTTCCTGTAAAGAGAAAATGTGTGAATCTTATGCATTCTACTATTTACCTAGAATGCTTAGTGAGGCAATACAGATGCATTTTAAGAAGTTCCTGAAATTTCATGTTATTATCTGCCTAAATTTTTTCCAACCAATGATACATTTGTTCAGTTGTAATAGCTGTTATGATGAATAGTTGATATATAATCAACTTTGCAATGGACAGGATGCCGTATTATCTAATATGTAGGCATTTTGTGGAACTGGAAGCAAGGAGCACAGTAGGAACATCCCCACTTGCTTTCCCTCTAACTGGCATCCTTCCCAGTGACCCACTTGAGGAACTCTGGTGCAGCCCAGCTCATTTAGGGTCTCATGTAAGAGACTAGCTGACGAGGAAAGAACTACCTTCCTGGCAGGAACAATGGACCCTATCAGTAGGATGAGGTTGTGATTTTACAATGAGGAGGAAGAATATGTTTAACTCCTGGTAAATCCGCTAGAGCATCTTTGGACCTGCTCGATTTTGAAGACCCTGGGGGCGGGCAAACCTGAACACATAATTGAGGGAATGATAACTAAATACACTGGTGTGTGAACACAGCAACGGTAAAATGCAAGTATATGTGGTCAGCCACCTGGTATTTAATGAAATGGCCACATGCCATGTTCCTCAGGATAGAGTACTAAAGTCATCCCTTACTCCTCCTCTCTGTCAGCTACTAACTGCCAATCCATCAGAAGCTCCAATGTGTCCTTATTCCAAAATAGATCCCAAATTTATTTCAAACCTGATGTCAGCTCTGTGCAACTACATAATCTGTCCTTACCCAGCCTTCAGCATCTCCACACACATCACTCCCCTGTGGAAATATTCCAGTGCATCTTCATCATTAGATACTTAGGAGAAAGACACCTGATCCTCCCTCCATGTCCTTCAGTCCCAGACCCCAGTGTGTCCCTCTCCTGAGCCTGCAGATGCTGAGCTATGTGAACAGCTGGGTGGAATGAGGGGGTAGATGTTCTCCGCTTCATGGGGTGGATGAGCATGAGGGTCTGGAGGCAAAGATGCACCTGGAAAGAGCCCACAGGCTGCAGATTCTATAAGCGTGGATTCTGTGGAAATGTTGATATTGGTGCCCTTGTCCCTGAGTGTGCTCTGGCTTCCTGACCTTCAAGAAGACCAAAAGGACTGAAGTGTTCAGAACATTCTTTTCTGTCCCTGGAACTTGGAGATACTGAGAAGCCTTGAGATAGAAACATGGAGCTGATGGAGAGGCTGTGGGCTTTCAACAACCACGAGGGCCATTTGCACATGATCTCTCTACGTACACATCAAGGATAAATGTTAAAGAAGATAAAATAGTAGAATAATGAGTTAAGTAAATTAAATTTAGAAAACCTGAGATCAGAATGAATGCTCTTATTTCAGGTTAATTGTCTCATCTATGAAATGGAGATCAATGTACATCTAAATTCATAGAGTTTTTGTCATGATTATAAAAGTTAAAATTATCCTAGTTCCTGGTCCTGGGGAGGTTTGATTATTATATATGAGAGTTTATTCTGAAAATGGAGGTCACCTCTGTGTTTCCACAGCTTGTAGGATACTGTTTGTCCTGTCTGCATCTCAGGAAGAGGTTTACAGAGCATGGAGATAAAAACCCTTGACATGAGACCAGCTCTTAACCCACCTCCTCAGAGGACATCAGCTCAGTTGGTCCTCAGTGTCCCCTGGTGGCTCTGAGCACCCACTGGTGTCCTGAGGGCACCTTTTCGTTCCAAAGTCCCCTGGAGAGAAATAAACACTCTTTTTTTCTTTCCTTCCCCTTTATCCAACATACAATGGTGGACAGTTCCAGCATAGGCACTATGTGCCTTCCTGGTCAAAGGATGCCTCCTCTTAGTTATTTCCCATTAATGGACCCCCTCACTCTGCTCCTTTGCTAAAATTCCCATCTCTCTTTGTTGAATTCAAAAGTAAACCCTGTTTCTCTCTCCTACTGTGAAACCCCTTTTGCAAGGGTCTTGAATAGAGTTTTCATCATCCTCTTAGCAAGTGTCAGAAGGACTTTTCCATTATAAACAGAAACCAAAAATGAAAGGATTTCGGACTCTCAAAACTCTACTGGCAAGAAACAGGTTAATAAAAGTGATCCAATTATAGCATTCACCACCCTTCGAGAAAAAGAAGGGTAGATCTACAGTTAGATCACCAGGCCCAGGGGTTGAAGACTAAGCCACAGAAGATTATCCTCAGACCTCAAAACCTAATGGAGCTTGCCTGGATGGACTTCAAAGCTGATTCAGGCAGGTGATTCCTTCTAACTCCCATTTCATCTCTTGTGGCATGGAAATGTCCATAATTTTTAACATTTGCCTGTCCTGCAGTTGTGTTTTAGAGGAAGATAACTTGTTTTCTAGTATCACAGGCATTCGGGGGGGGGGGCTTACCCCAGGGTGGATTGTGGCCACATTCTCATCCATACCTGATTTAGATGACTAATTTGGGACTTTTTTAGTTGATAGTATTTAGACAGAGTTTGGACTTGATTCAATGCTTTCAGGGTTGGCATTTTGAGAGATGTCCGAAGTGTTAAATTTATTTGACCAGTAGGTTGTTTGTAATTCTTTGACAGCCGAGGGTGAAATGAGGTAGCACAAGTCATTCTTTGAATCTGTGGATGGTATTCAGAACGGCAAAGTGAAATTTGCCACAGTTGATTAATTTAGAGATCCTGAGATCCAACGATTTTCCTGGATTGTTGAGAAATGTAATCTCATGTGCTTTTATCAGAGGGAGTCAGAGGCAGACTAGACTACAGAATAAGAAGAAAACAGTGTGACCACTGATGTGAGGTGCTTTAATCCTGGTGGTGAACATGGAGGAAGGGACCATGAGCCAGGGGGTGCAAGGACTGCAGTTCCAGAAGCTGGATGAGGCAACAAACACCAGACTCTCCTTCTCTGACTCCATTCAGGATGCTATAACAAAATACCACAGACTGGGCAGCTTACAAACACCAAACATTTATTACTCATGCTTCTGGAGCCTGGGAAGTCCAAGACTAAATAGCCAGCATGTTCATCTTCTGGGGAGGGTCCTCTTCCTTGTTTATAGACGGCACATGCTTGCCATGTCCTCACTTGGTGAAAGGGGCAAGAGAGCTCCCTGGGGCCTCATTTGGAAAGGCACCAAACCCACTCATGAGGGCTCCACTCTCATGACTGAAGTTCCTCACAATGCCCCATTTACTAAAATCAAAATGAGGAGCAATCTCAGGTATTAGTTTCTTTACCACTGCTGTGGCGTCAGCTCATTAGTTGGACATCACCCACCGCATCCACTCCACATGCAGACAACCACCCAACAGTGGGAGTAGCTGAAAGCTGGGGCAGGTCTATGAAATCCACCTGGAGAGTGGAAGGGGCAGTGTGGGCTTGGAGGACTCCTGAGGTGTGCTGGTTTCCTCCAGAAAGTTGGTGGGATTTAGAAACTGTGGGTTGGGAAATAATATAGTCAGAAGTTTGTGGATGCCCAGGCAGAGCCAGTGTCTTCTGGTTCCTTAAGCATCTCCTGTCTGCACGTGCCCCATCTGATGGGGATAAGGGAAGCCAAGCATCCAAAGACAGGGAGCGACAGGACCGCCACTCTGCCCAGTGTATAGTCCATCTGATGATTGTTTGCCATCCTTCTATACTCACCTGTCTTTTCAGATTGTGGGAAATTTACGTGAGAACCAACAATATCAGTCAGAGATAAGGGCAGGTTTATAAATTGGGTGGAAAATTATGGGGGTTCCATTCTTGACTGTGTATGTAGCAGCTTTGTCAGCTCTGTTGGACCCTAGAGATATAGCATCAGTCTCCTCAGCATGGGCTGGAGAGTGAACAGCAGCAATTTTAGCAGGAGGTGAAAAGCCTGTAATAGGGCAGCGATTGTATGCCCACTGGCAATAGGAGTCCCTGCAGAGCTTAGGGATTTCCAGATGGTGCCACAGCATGGTAGATCCAAAGGCATATCTGGAGTGACTGTCAGTAGTGGCAGTCTTTCTCTTTGCTAATGTGCAAGCCCTAGTAAGAACTGTGAGTTCAGCAACACGGGCTGATTTTACAGTGGGCAGAGAGCATGCCTCAAGTGTGTCATGTGGGGAGACTCTGGCATTTTCTACCCATGGGAGGTGGAGGAAGAGATGGGCAGACCATGTAGGGACTGATGTCAGTCAATCAGAGGAGATGGGGCCAGGTGTTGGAAGGTGTGGGTCTCTCTGAGAATTGGGGCTCATTTGGGAATGGGAGTGGGATGAAGGAGAAGGATCCCTCCATCACATCTGCTGCTGGCTGGTGCCTGGAGTTTCTATTCTGACAAACTACTGTGGTTGGTAAAGGCCTCCCACCCACAGGGAGGGGATGTGCACATGGTCTGCCTGAAATAGGCGGGTCAGGTTGTCCCCTGAGCCTCACCACGGAGGGGAATCTGCTCACTTTGGAGCATCTGGATTTCCAAAGGGATTCTGTGGAAGTTCTCCCTTTCTCTGTGCCTGAGAAGGTGAAACTCAAGTGCCATTCAAATAAGAAGAGGGTCAAAGTGGAGTTGATTCCTTGAAGAGTTAAAGGAAATCTCAGACAATGACAAAAATAATGACGACAACAGTAAAAACCCTCCATGGCATCTGCATGCATTTATCCTTGCAGCTAGCTCCTGAGTTTGATGGGTCCTGAGTGCCCCCTGGTCTTCCTGAGTGCCCTCTGTAGCCCAGCCGCACTTGTTTCCCTGCAGGGAAGTTTGTGTCTGGGCTCAGACTGACTTCCCCTCACTGTTGGTGCTTCTCTCATACAGTAATACCTGGACATGCCCTCTGTGGTCATTGTGCGCAGCTGCAGGGAGAACTTGTTCTTGGATGTGCCTCTGGAGATGGAGGTGCAACTCTTGAGGGATGGGTTGTAGTATATGTTCTGACTAGCACACATCCACCCAATCCATAGCAGCCCCTTCACTGGGGGCTGGTGGATCCAGCTCCAACAGTAACCACTGGTTGTGATGAAGAACCCAGAGACAGAGTAGGTGAGGGAGAGGGTCTGTGATAGCTTCAACCAGTCCTGGGCCCAACTCTTGCAGCTGCACCTGGGGACAAGGAGAATCAGTCCCTGTCAGTCATGGGCAGTCACAACTATCCCCAAATACCCAGGTCTGACATCTGAGACACTCACCTTGGGGAGCTGTCACCAGGTAAAGGAGAAGACCCAACAGTCTCATCTTCTTCTAGACCAAATCTCTGCCTTCACCAGATACCTCAGCCCTGTCTGAGGAGAGAGCTGTGAGCTCCCACAGCCCAAGAGTGGATTTTACCCTCAAACTTGAAGAGAGACTTGCATGTGGGAGATCCTGTCCATATAAGTGAGGAGAGACTGAGTCAAGGTCCCTTGGTCCCTCTGGGGCCCTTTTAGGACATCTCTTTCCATGAACTCCCTCAATATGTAAGTCTGGGGAGGGGAGCACTTGGTTTATGAGATACATTGGCATCAGGACAAAGAATGACCTCACCTTTCTGAGGATATGATACGTGGTGGATCAGACGACCAGATTACAATATCTTTAACACTCATGCATCATTCAAATAGATATTCAAAAGGATTCACACTTGTCCAGATAGTTTCTGAAACCCAACAGTTTAGTATATGAATAACTGACAATTTTGTATAATCATAAATTCATATACAAACAATATTTTGATGTCAAACTTGGTGTAAAAATAATCAAAAAATAAAAGACAGTCATTCTCAATATCTTATTTTTTAACTTTAAGCACTTATGACCTGACTTAGATCTGAGTAACTGCATCTCAAGCACAGGCAAGTCCCCGATTCTTGATGTTGGAAGTTTTGTAATTGTGTCCATGGCTCCCTGTGCAAACTCTTCCCTTATGTCAGCCTGTGGCGTATTGCAGAGAACCCAAACTCATTACATCCAGAATGATCACACTTTTACATGGAGAAATATTTGAAAATAAAACAAGTGACTGTGCACCTGTATAATCCAGCATCTTCCAAATGTTGAAATGATTGTGGCAGAGGATTAACTGAGCTGCTTTCCCAGCCTAGAATTATCAGTGAAGTAGGGGTTCAAAGGGAGGAAAATGGATGGGGTTCCTAGCATAGATTTGCTCATGGGAAAGGGAATGTTAACACTGACAGGAAGCCCCTCACTCCCCAGTGTGCTTCTGCCCTGCCTCTGGGGCTGTGTTCTGTGATCATCGAGTTCTGGGCTCCCCCAATAATATGTAAAGTTCTTAATATATTGTGGACACAGTCTGTCATCAAATATCTGGTTTGAAAACATATTATCACAGTCCACACTTGTATTTTCATTCTCTTAATGGTATCTTCAGTGGGACAAATGTTTTAATTTTAACAAAGTCTAATTTATCAATATTTTCTTCAATGGGTCCTGTCTTTGAAGCTTTATTGAAAAACTCACCATAAAAAAATGGTCATCCTCTATTGTCCATGGTGTGGAAAACCCTGCTATGAACACAGTTGGCACTAACACTGGTAGAGCCTTGTTGGTTGGAATCCTTCATGTCATTGAAATCTGATTTGCTATAGTTCTCTGACCAGGAGATCATCTTTCCTAGTATGAATTGCTGATTCGCTTCAAAGATAAATTCATTTCATTGGACTTTAAGCTGTGAATTGCCCTAGAGTATGTTAGCAGAGATAATCAGACTAATCCCTGAGAAATTATATCATTTAAACATGAGGCAGATGTTGAAGTAATATAAAAGGACATGATGGAGGTGCTAAGCAGAGATGCCAGTAGAAAACAACTAAGAGATTATCTCAAGAAGACGAAACGGGCCATCAAGGGCTAAGCCTACAGAGAGGCTATGCAGAATGAGACATAAAGATGATCCACTGGAACTGACATGAGAATGTTAATTATTCCAGAGAGAGCAATGTGTAGAGATGTTTGTGTAGAGGTAACATCAGAAAAGGTGACACAGAGAATGGACCTTGCAGGACATGAAGACGTGGAGAGTATTCAATTCCTTCAGTTTGTCTTGGGAGAGCAGTGGACTTGTTAGACTGAAATGGGCGGTGGGACTTTTAAAGAATGTTCCCCAGTGCAGTGACTAATGTAATGACTCAGGGGATGCTGAGGTGAGGGTGTCACCTACTGGTCACTCTGAGCCATGGAGGCTGCATGACCCTGGTGTCTTATCAGCTTCCGTCCATCCTCCAAAGACCTTGGGATGGAAGACCTCACTTTTCGGTCAGGCTGTTGCTCTGTGAAGAGGAGAGACCATGGGGACAGGGACAGTAAGACTATCATGCATCATTTACAATGTCCTTATTAGTGACAGAAATGGGCATGTCTATGGTTGATCTGATATTTGCAACCTTTGTGGTTAGCCCTTGAAGTGGACAAAAGAGTCAAATGATACTTTTAGAGAGTGTGAGTGGGTAGAAAGAAGTGGCAGGAAATCATTATTTCTAAATGTGTGTACTAAGAGCAATACTTTTTTAAATTACGTATTCTCTGCTTTGTACTCAAATTCATAAAGAAAACAGCTCACTTCTGGTGGCTACTTATTAATTTTCCTCTAAAGGCATTTTCACCTGTGATTCTTCTCTCTGTCCTGCCCCAGGTCTCTTCCATCAACCACTCTGGCTCTGAAAGGTTTTAACTGGGTATCTGGGCTCTGTTCACTAAGACATGGGGGTGACCAGACCACCCAGCCCATTCCCTGATCACTGTTGACACCGGCTGTGCACAGACATGTCCACTGTGGTGCTCTGCAGATGGTGGGGCCATCTGGACAACTCTGATATATGGTGTGTGATTCATCAGAGGTGTCCTGAGGTCAGCAGCCAACTGTGACCCCAACTGACACAGGCCTGCTCTGCACTAGAACCTTCGTGACCTGAAATTACACGTGTGCATGACATGTGGGCTCACAGGGAGGCTGACGTCAGCTTCAGATCACGTGTCTGTGATCCGCCCTGCCGTGTCCATGGATGGATGGACACGCGAGATGGACATTAGGGGATGAAGTGGAGTCAGAGGCATTCATTTTCAAACTTTACTGATTCTCTACTCTGTACCTCGCAATGGGTGGGAGAGTTGGGAAGAGTGAGCAGGGTTACAGCCCCATGGAGCTCATGGTCTAGGAAAGATTTAGTGAGAATTCAGACAGTAGGAGGAGAGGGTGATAGACAGGTGGGTTTCTGTGGGATACTCGAGGGACAGAAGAGGGTGGACAGGGATCAGGACTGTCCAGCTGGTTCTCATTACCCACGTGGATTCTCCTGTGGAAGCTGAGAAATACACGTTATGACACAGCCCCAGGGCTGCTTTCAGAGATCCCACCCAACATGCTGCCCAGCATGTCTGTGATGGATTTTCATCTCTGGCACTGTCTCCCTGTCTGCTCCATGTGGAACCTGAGAGCTGTGTCTGGCCCTCAGGCAGGCTGCTTCTCTATCCTGGAGGCTAAGGGATGGAGAGATTTGGGCAAACTCTGAAAATTGAAGTCCTCCAGAATGGATGAGGAGTGAGAGGTTCAACTCCTCCAGGCAGAGCAGGACTGCTGGGGGCAGATTCCTGGTGACACTATGTGGGGACAGATGTATGCCTGTCTGAGAGCAGAAAGGATGAGCTCAGCACACCGGGAGTGTGGGTTTCCTGGATGCTTCTCTTTGTGGGAAATGCTTCCCAATAGCAGGGATGGTGAGAATGCTCAGGATGATCTGCTTTTCTAAAGAAAGAAGTTCAGTCCCATGGGAACCTGGTGAAGTATTGATCCCCAGTGGCTGGAAACATCTTATCTGGGAACAGAGGATGTTATTGACTCCTTCTTCACCTGCGGGAATAACGTGAGAACATAGAGCCACAAAAACAAGGAAGAGTGTCCAGGGGCACAGAGCAGAGCTGGAAGAGGAGAGGAAACCAGTTATCACAGAGGAAGACTGTTCATAGCCCCTTGCTGCACCTGCTCCTGGGGTCAGTTCCCTTATTTAGTGGGTCCTGAGCAGAGGTCCACCTGTTGTCTGAGCAACCCCTTGTGATATGGAGCACACCCTGTTGGTCCTGAGCACCTCATGCTTCTCTTGAGAGCTCCCTGGTGGTCCTGACCATCTCCTGGTGGTCCTGTGCAACCCCTGCAGCCCAGCCCCTCCTGTCTCCCTGCAGAGAGGCTTGTGCCTGCTCACACTGCCTTCCCCTCACTGTGTGTCTTGCACAGTAATGCATGCCGTGTCCTCGGTTCTCAGGTTGCTCAGCATTGAATAGTCTTGGCTCTTAGAGGTGTCCCTTGTGATTCTGACTCAGGACTTAAGAGTTGAGTTACAATCTGTGCTTCCATTACCCTGTACATTGCCTACCAACTCCAGCGTCTTTCCTGGAAAGTGGCGGGTCCAGTGCTCACCGTAACTGGAAAAGAGAATCCAGAGACAGAGCAGGTGAGGAACAGGCTCTGCGAGGGCTTCACCAGGCCGGGTCCCAACTCCTGCAGCTGCACCTGTGACAGACACCTCGGGACAAAGAACATTGTCTTCAGTCAAAACTGCAAAAACACCATAAGCACATGCAGGTCCCTTCTCTGAAATCCCTGAGACTCTCACAGCTGGGGGCTGCCACCAGGAAGAGGGGCAGCCCCAGGAGACCCATGTTCCTGTGAAGGGTTCTTGAGAGAAGGAGACTGGGGCTGCTCATCCCAGGTCAGGGCTTTCCCCCGAGACTGGGGTCCCTTTGCATGCAGGAGGCCCTGAGGACTTATGTGGGGGAGCAGAGGGGAGGTCTCTATCTGTCCTTCCCCAGGGGAGAGTGTTTTTCTTATCCACCTTAGAGGAACTCAGGGGACAAAGCCCCAGGGACTCTCTCCTGCATCTCTGCCTGGTCTTCCCATTTCCAGACAAGCAGGAACAGGGGTGGGTCTACAGAATGAAGGTACGGGAGTGGAGGGCGTGTAGAAATGTTGCAAATGGAATGACCTTACATTCATCCAGAGGGTAGAGACCAGGACTGTTATCCCCAGTGTGCCTGCTTATCCCTGCATATTCCAGTGGGGATCTCAGGATGTGGCAGGGTGGAACTTGTAAGGAGGGGCCTGTATTATGGATGGGAAATATATTATTAAGAAAGGGCCTGAAATGGCTCTTCTGCCCATGCAACATGTGTCCTCTTCTCCATGATTTTTTTTCCGAACTTGTACTCCAACTCTTGGGTGTAGCACACTTAGACTAGCTCTAAACATTGTCCTCTCATAACTTCCTGGGGACAGATATTTGCCTGTCTGAGGGAAGAGGCCCCAGTGAAGACATCATGCATGAGAACTGAGCTGGTGTTTGGGGGAGACCTTTCCCAGTTGTATTAGTCAGCTCTGGCTGCCTTAGCAAACACCACAACTCAGTGGCTTGGACACATTTATCTTCTCACAGTTCTGGAGGATGAAACCCCAAGTCAAGGTCCTGGCAGGGTTTGTTTCTGGTGAGACCTTTCTTCCTGGTGTGTGGATGGCTGCCTTCTTGTTCTGTCCTCACCTGGACTTTCCTCTTTGTGCACATGGAGGGAGGAGATCTTGTGTCTCTTTCTCTGCTTATAGGACAACTGCCCTATCAAATTAGGACCCCACTCTAATGATGACTTTTAGCTTTATTTATCTCCTTAAAAGCTTTACTCCCAAATATGGTCACATTGGGGCTCAGGCTTCAATATACAAATTTGGGTATTTGACATAATTCAGTCAGTAACACAAATCAAGGGATGGTGAGAATCCTTAGGATATTTTGTTTGTCAAAATGGAAACATAAGTCATATAGAAACTTGGTGAAGAAAAGGCCCTAGTGACTGGTAACATCTCATTTGTGAACAAAGAAATACACTCCCCTTGCCTGCAGTGAGAATGTGAGAAATTAGAGTCACAAAGAACAAAGTGAGATGTTCCTGCAGGCGGCTGAGTGGCTGAGAGGAGGGGAACCCTGATCACAAAAGGAAGCTCCTTTCCTTTCCCTCCCTGCACCTGCTTCTGAGACAGGCCCAGTTCTTGGGTCCTGAGCGCCCCCTGGTGGTCCTGAGTGCCCCTGCAGCCCAGAACACTTGTCTCCCTGCAGGAGGTTTGTGTCTGGGCTCACACTGACTTCCCCTCCCTGTGTCTTGCACAGTAATACACGGTCGTGTCCTCTGTGGTCACAGATCTCAGCTGCAGAGTGACCTGATTCTTGGACGTGTCTCTGGAGACGGGGACTCGACTCTTGAGGGACGGGTTGTAGTAGGTGTTCCCACCATAACTAATATACCCAACCCACTCCAGCCCTTTTCCTGGAGCCTGGTGGATCCAGCTGACACCATGGCTGGTTAAGGAGAATCCAGAGACAGTGCAGGTGAGGGAGAGGGTCTGCGAGGGCTTCACCAGGCTGGGCCCCGACTCCTGCAGCTGCACCTGGGACAGGACACCTGCGGACAGAGAGAAAGCGTGAGTCGTGTGCTCAGGTGCAGTGTCCCCGTATCTTCATGTCTGAGTCCCTCAGTCACTCACATCTGCGAGCTGCCACCAGAAGGAGGAAGAACCACAGGGGATTCATGTTCTTGCAGGTGAGATCCATGACTCCAGAAAATATTTTCAAGGGTGAGGAGGAACGTGAATTTAAGTGACTGTGAGCTTTGTTTTCATCTGATGACCTAAGTGGAGATTTGCGTGAGGGAGGTGCCTTTCTATCAAAAGGAGGAAGAAACTAGGAGAGGTCCTTGTCTCTGGGGCTCCCCTGGGGGGAGGATGCTGACTCTGCCCTCAGAGAGCTCAGTCCTCTCCTGGGCTCCCCTCACCACGCCCGGGCCTCTTCTTCCAGGACAGGGAGTGTGCTGAAGGAGATGGTCGGGAAAGTGGATGTGGTCAAGGATGACCAGCAGCTTTGGGAAAAGAGTCAATGTGCCTCTACTCCCATGGAGATGTGTGTATCTTCATTTATCAAATACCCACCTCACATGCAGGGTCGTCTAAATTGTCAGACAGCCATTCTAGTCCATTTCCCTTCTGCATTAGCTCATGTTTATTTAATGGATATTCACAATTTGGAGACATCATCTAAATGTAATTATCACATTGAAGTCAGACAAATTGAAGTCAGTCAGGGCACAATCCAATGATTGTCATAATTCACAACAGCTTTATTGGCTCACTTAACTGCAGTGAACATTTCTTCCCCTGAAGCAGCTTCACTCCTAAACATACTCAAGGGTGGCTATGGAGGTGGATTTATTCACAACACTAATCATGCAGTTTGTTTTGGGAACAAGGTAGACATTTCTGCTGAGATGGTCATCTTTCTTAGCACTCTTGACATGGCCAGTAGGGCCCTAATCCTGCTTTTTCCTGTGCACAACTGAGTGTCTGCAAGAACACTGTGAGCCACAGGACTCTGTCCTTGGGGGAGGACACTGAGGATTTCCAGCCCCACTCAGGACCACACAGACAGGTAGTGGAAGCTTCTCAGCATTCTCTATATTGGTGCAGTACCTGGTCTCAGTGGACAGACTTACACTTTCTAGAATTATCTTTCTTGCTTTCTGTGTCACTGCAAGGGAATTTTGAATTCAGTGAACATGGTTTCCACCACATGCATGATTCTTGGAAATTCACCTCACAGTGCCTGGCTTACAGAAGGGACAAGCTCATATGACCAGAGCTACGATCCCACCTCAGGAAGCAAGTTTCTTTGAAAACACCTGAGAGTTGCTTTCCCACATCCCTGTGTCATATAAGTAAACAGTATGGGACTGTGCCTGAGATCATGTAAGTAAATAGTAGTGACCAGAGCACAGGTCATGGATCACATCTGAGGGGCTCTGGTCTCCTGTGAGGACGTCACATCAGCTCTGCCTGCAGGACCTGTGGCTGTGTGGGGAGAACCAGGCATGTGACTCACTTCCTTCTGCTCACCCTTCCTGCTTCACAGAAAACTATAAATCGAGAGCTTGACTTTAGTAGTTATATAAAACTACTTGATAATTTTAGAGAATAAAGAACATACAGATATAGATTAGTGGATACAGAAATGATGAGCCTTAAATAAATAGAAATGATATCAGGAGATCACTTTGTGGAATAAAAAAGTTAACACTGTGAACCTGCTAATTTGTAACCTTATGAGGATACACCTGCTGCTAACATATATATTGAAATGTGTGTGAGAGAGACAGACAGAGACAGAAAGAATGATGGCATTTACCTTGTGTATTCACAATCCGTAAAGTCTTAGTATAAGTACAGGAATCTGGTCCTTGCTGATCATGGAGGATGGAGAAAACAACGTGTAGCACTAAGGCCATGTCTGCCTCCCCCTTTCCTCCTCCCACCATGAGGAATTGGGCCTCTGTCTGGTGGGGGTGACCCTGGGGACTGGGACCCCTGAAGAAGTCTGTGTGATGATGGATCTATATGTTCTCAGGATCTGCGGGAAGAGAAGGCTGGGGGTTAATTTCCCACTCATTTAATTTATTCTTTTATAAGGCCATCTGTCCTCCTGGTGAATAAAGGAGCATGTGGGTTTGACTTTGGTGTTATTATTGTGATTTATGTTGCTGTTATTTCCATTGGGCCAGGCTGTCTGGACAGCAGGGATCTCAGTTCAGAAAGTTGATTTCATGATGTAAGTTGTGAGTTCAGTTCACAATTCCAGCCAAATTCAGCAGATGAAGGAAAGCTGTATGCTCCCAGGAGATGAGGACCCTGAATGTAAGTAAACGGGAGGTGTGGTTTCATGAGGTTGCCCAAGTGGGGATTTCCATGTGGGAGGTGACACTCTGTAAATGGGAAAAGGGGCACAGGAGTCCTTATTCCTGGGGCTCCCCCAGGGAGGAGGGTGCTGGCTGTGCCCTTGGAGAACTCAGTGCTCTCTCTGGGGTCCCCCATCACCAACACCAGGGTCCTCTTCTTCCCATGCAGAAATGTGCTGCAGGAGCTGCTCAGGGAGCGCGATGTGGGCAGGAGAGGGGGCTGCTTTGAGAACAGTGCCATCGTCCCTCTACTCACAGGGATGTTTATACTTGTATCAAATACCCCCCCCAAGTCCAGGGCTCCAGATTGTCAGGTAACCATTCCAGTCCATTTCCCGCCTCCATATCTCATGTCTAAACTGTTGGATATTCAAAAGTTCTGGAGCAGCAGCTAAATGTAGAAATTGCATTGAATTCAGACAAAGGTGGGTCCACTCCACTGTACATGGTGATTCAGAACAGCTTTACTGGCTCATTTAACTCAGGTGAACACTTCTTCACTGAAACAGCTTCACGACCAGGTGTGTTCAGGTGCTGCCATGGACCTGGATTTAGTCATGTCAACTTATCTTGCAGTTTACTTCTGGAACCAGGTAGACATTTATGCTTCAGGGTAATCATTGCTATCATTGTTGAAATGGCTGTCAATCCAGAAACCCCAAGATTATGCTTCTATCTATAAACAGCTTCGTGTCTGCAAGGACATTCTGGACCCAAGACTCTCTCCTTGAGGGAGAACACTGAGAAATGCAAACTCCTCTCAGAACCACAAACAGAGACAGCTGCGGGGGCACTCAGCTCGCTGATATGCTGGGCCAGATCACCGATATGTGGGGACACTGGGTGACTGTGAAGATGTGGTCTCACCCCTTGTATTTTTGTCTGAAAAGATGTAGATTGGAGATTTCAGTGGCAACTTTATGTGTGAACTATGTGTTCGGATGGCAGCGCTGTTAGTCATTGTCATCACTGACATTAGTGTTGCCTCCCAGGGAGCCTTCTCATTTGTTAAGGATTTGGGTTGTTTTCTACCCATAGTGGTCATTTATCACTTATTTTCCACTTTTTTTTTTTTTTAGTTGTTAAATGTAGTAAGTAGTCAGACTATTTTTTGATGTTTGACTGCTGACACCTTAAGGCTCATTTCCTCCTCTTCTCCTTCTGCTCACACGTGATAAATCTGATAATAAAGCATGTTTTCTTCCTCTTTTGATGCTGGAGGGAGAGTTAAACCACACAAGCCCCTCCTGTGAGCAGGACCCTCATCCCCACCCTATCAGTGACCCACAAGAAAACCCCCGAGTCAGTCTCCTTTCCAGGCTCTATCAATCCATTTCTGGCTTGACGAAAGGCCTGCCCTGCTCTCAACACACATCTGTATAGTGGAGGTGACAAATGTTTTATATTCCCTTTGTGTGTGTGAGTGGCCTCATCTGACTCAACTGCTATATCAACCTGTGGTGGGGGTCCCTCTGAATCTGCATGGTGTCAACTAAAATTGATGCTGTGAGTGTGGTGTCAAGTCAATGACCACCACCACTGGGGGTCTTCTCTTGCTTTGGATTTATAATTCCACTGTTGCCTGATGTCCAGCCTGCATTTCATGCTGCTGCCTGCTGCCTGGTTTGTACACTGAGATGTGCTGTGAAGAGCTGCATTTGTTAGTCAACAGAGCCTCTTTTTCAGGTTTAGCTGACTGACATCAGAAGCTTTGATAATCAATTGGTAGTTATGGATGGGAGTAAACAACTGTAAGTGACTCTCTGCCTTATGTGCACTTGAGTATAGTTTTCTCCTTCACAGCAAATGTTTCTAATTCAGAAAGTGAAGAAGTAAACACAGAATCATGGCTCCAGAGAAGTTCCCCAGGGAAAGCTTCCACATGGAGAGGAAGCCCCAGATCCCGACAGGAAACCAGCCCTTAACCTCCATCTGCTCCTGCTCCCGGGGAGAAACACAGAATCGGTGGGTCCTGAGAGCCCCCTGCAGCCCAGCACCCCTGTCTCCCTGCAGGGAGGCTTGTGTCTGGGCTCACACTGACTTCCCCTCACTGTGCCTCTCAGACAGTAATACATGCCCGAGTCCTCGGTGGTTGCAGAGCTCAGCTGCAGAGAGACCCGGTTCTAGGATGTGTCTCTGGAGATGGAGGTGCGGCTTTGGAGGGATGGGATGTATGTTGTGCTACCACTAGAACTGATGTGTCCTATCCATTCCATCCCCTTTCCTTGTATCCCGCGGATCCAGTGAGAGTAGTAACCACTGGTTGTGATGGACAATCCAGAGACAGAGCAGGTGAGAGAGAAGGTCTGTGAGGGCTTCACCAGCACTGGGCCTGACTCCTGCAGCTGTACCTGGGACAGGACACCTGGGGACAAGGGGAATCAGTCCCTGTCAGTCACATGCAGTCACAACCATCCTCATAGACCCAGGTCTGACATCTGAGACACTCACCTTGGGGAGCTGTCACCAGGCAGAGGAGAAGACCCAACAGTCTCATCTTCTTCTAGACTACAGCTCTGCCCTCCCCAGAGAACTCAACCCTGTCTGAGGAGACAGCTGTGAGCTCCCACAGCCCAAGAGAGGATTTAACTACTGATCTTGAAGAAAAATTTGCATGTGGGGAGCCCTGTCCTTAAAAGTGGAGAGGAATTGAGTCAGGCTCCCCTGGTCCTTCTGGGGACTCTGTAGGGTGTTTCTTTCCTTGAAATCACTAAACATGTAAATCTGGGAAGGGGAGTTCTTGTCTTATTAGATGCATTGGAATCAAGTCAAAGAACAGCCTCATCTTTCTGACGGTAAGATAAATGGTGAACTAGATCAGTAGATTATATTTTATAAATCTTAGGCATCTGGAATTAGGTATTAAAATGTAACAGCATTTTCCAGATAGTTTCTAATACCCAACACTTTAATATATCCACCATTGTCAAATTATTATGTAATAATTTCATGTGTAAATAATATTTTTATGTCTACTTTGGTGTAAAAATAATCACAAAATAAAGGACAGTCCTCAATGTCTTATTATTTTTTTAATTTCAGCACTTATGACCTGACTTAGATCTGAATAACTATCTCCCAACCCCAGGCAACCTGGGGGACCCTTGATTCTTGTTGTTGGAAGTTTTGGAAGTGTGTCCTTGGCTCCCTGCACAAACTCTTCCCTTATGTCAGCCCGTGGCATATTGCAGAAACCTCAAACTAATTACATCAGGAATAATCACAGTTTTACATGAAGAAAAGACTGAAAATAGAAAGAGTTACTGTGCACCTGTATAATCCAGCATCTTCCAAATGCTGAAATGATTGTGGCAGAGGATTAACTGAGCTGTTTTCTCATTCAAGTATTACCAGTGATGTTGGAGTTCAGAGGCAGGTAAATGAATGGGGTTCCTAGCACAAGTTTGCTCATAGGAAAGAGAACTTAAACCCTGACAGGAAGCCCCTCACTCGGCCGTATCCCACTGCCCTGCCACTGGGGCTGAGCCCTGTGGTCTGAGGGTCTTGGATTCTGCTGCATAACATATAAAGTTCTTAATATATTATGGACACAAACTTTCACCAGATACGTGGTTTGAAAATATATTCTTCCAGTCTACTCTTGTCTTTTCTTTCTCTTAATGGTACCTTTGTTGGGACAAATGTTTTTAGTTTTAACAAAGTATCATTGATCAATATGTACTTTAATAGGTCCTGTTTTTGATGTTTTATCTAAAAACTCACCAGAGAATGGCCATCCCCCATTGTGCCTGGGTTGGAATTCCCTGCTATGAACACAGTGGGCACTAACACTGGTAGAGCCGTGTTGGTTGGAATCCTTCACATCATTGAACTTGATTTGCTGTGGTCCTCTGATCAGGAGGTGATTTTCCAAGCATGAAGTACTGATTCTCTTCAAAGATTAATTTGTTTGATTGGACTCTACAATGTGAATTGCCCTAGAGCATAGATAGTAAGACTAATCCCTGAGAAATTATATCATTTAACCATCTTTAAAGAAACATCGTGTTTCTTTAAACAAGAAACATGAAAGGGTGTGATGGACGAGCTAAGTAGAGATGCCAGAAGAAACGATCTGAGAGATTATTTCAAGAAGATGCAAGTGGCCGGCAGAGACTAAGCCTGCAGAGAGGCTGTGCAGAATGAGACATAAAGAGGGCCAACGGGAACTGACACCAAGAATGTTAGTTATTCCACTGAGAGCAATTTGTAGGGCTGCTTGTGTGGAGCTAACGTCAGAACAAGTGACACAGACAATGGACCTCGCAGGACATGAAGACGTAGTGAGTATTCACCTTGTCCAGTTTATCTTGGGAGAGCAGTGGACACGTTACAAGTAAATGGGTGGTAGGAATTTTAAAGAATGTTCTCCAGTTCAGTTGCTAATTAACCACTCAGGTGACGCTCAGGTACAAGATCACAGAGGTTAGGGTGTCCCTACTGGTCACTCTGAGCCATGGAGGCTGGATGACCCCAGTGTCTTAACAGCTTCCCATCCATCCTCCAAAGACTTTGTGCTGGAAGAGCTCACTTTTAAGCTCACACTTTTGCTCGGTAAAGAGGAGAGGACCATGAGGACATGGACCATGTGGCTATTTTGCACCATTTACAATGTCCTTGTTAGTGACAGAAATGGGCATCTTTCTGGGTGAATTGATGTTTGCAAATCTTGTGGTTACTCTTTGAAGTGGACAATGAAGTCAAATGATACTGTTAGAGAGAGTGAGAGTGTAGAAAGAAAAGGCAGGAAATCATTATTTCTAAATGTGTGTACTAAGAGCACTACTTACTTCAATTACACCTTCTCTGTTCTGTATGCAAAATGATAATGAGAACACTTAGCTCATTAGTTTTCCCCTAATGTATTTTCAGCTGTGAATCTTCTCTCTGCCCCAGTCTAGGTCTCCCCATAAACAACTGTGGCTCTGGAAGGTTTTTACCTGTATGTCTGGATTCTGTTCACTGAGGACATGGGGGTGATGAGCCCACGCAGCCCACCCCTGATCACCGTTGACCCTGGCTGTCCACAGACATGTCCACTGTGGTGCTCTGCAGATGGTGGGGCCATCCTGACAACTCTGATACACGGTGTGAGTGATCAGAGGTGTCCTGACGTCAGCAATCAACTGTGACCCCACCTGACCCAGGCCTGCTCTGCACTAGAACTTTCCGTGACCTAAAATTACATGTGCATGACATGTGGGCTCACAGGAAGGCTGATGTCAGCTTCAGACCATGTGCCTGTGATCTGCCCTGCTGTGCCCATGGATGGATGGACACGTCAGATGGACATTAGGGGATGAAGTGGGGTTGGGTGCATTCATTGTCAAACTTTACTGAGGCTCCAGCATCTACATCCTACTGAGTGGGGATCTGGGAAGGGTGGGTTGGTCCCTGGCTCCATGGAGCTCATGGTCTAGCACATATTTTGTGATAATTTAGACAGTAGAGGAGAGGGTGATTGTGGGTGGGTTTCTGTGGGATACTTGGGGGACAGCAGAAGGTGAACAGTGATCATGACTCTGTCCAGCTGGTTCTCATTACCCACATGGACTCTCCACGTGGAAGCTGAGAAGTACATATTACACCACAGGGCCCTAAGGATGCTTTCAGGAACTCCAACCAACATGCTGCCCAGCAGGCTGTGATGGATTTCTGTTTCAGGCATTGCCTTCCTGTCTGCTCCATGTGGAATCTGAGAGCTGTGTTTGGCCCTCAGGCAGGCTGCTTCTCCATCCTGGAGGCTGAGGGATGGAGAGACAGTGGAGCAAACTCTGAAAATTGAAGTCCTCCAGAGTGGATGAGGAGTGAGAGGATGAACAGACCCAGGGAGAGCAGGACTCCCAGGGGCCAGAGTCCTGGTGAAGCTACACAGGGACAGATCTGTGCCTGTCTGAGGGAAGGGGCTCCTGTGGGGACAGATGTGTATTTGTCTGACAGCAGAAAGGATGAGCTCAGCACACCGGGAGTGTGGGTTTCATGGATGCTTCTCTCTGTGGGAAATGCTTTCCAATCACAGGGATGGTGAGAATCCTCAGGATGATCTGCTTTTCTAAAAGAAAGAAATTGGGTCACATGGAACCTGGTGAAGTATTGATCCCCATGACCAGAAGCATTGTACCTGGAAACAGAGATTGTTATTTACTCTTTTCTCACCTGCAGGGAGAATGTGAAAACATAAAACCGCAGGAACAAGGCAGAATTGTCCCTGGCACTGGAGAAGTAGAAGAAGAGAGTAATTCCAGGGTTACAACAGGGAGCCTGTTTTCAGCCCCTCAGTGCACCTGCTCCTGGGGTAAGTTCCCATATTTACTGGGTCATGAGCACCCCTGGTGTTCCTGAGCGCCCGCTGGAGGTCCTGAACCCCTCCTGCAGGGCGGGTAGTGTCTGGGCTGAGGCTGAGTCCCCCTCTCCGTACCTCTTGCACAGTAATACACGGCTGTATGCTCAGTGGTCACAGAGCTCAGCTGCCGGGAGAATTGGATCTTGGAAGGGTCTCTGGAGATGGTGTCCTGACTTCTGAGGGACGGATTACATGCTGTGCTACTACTACTGTTGACGCATCTTGTGCACTCCAGCCCCTTGTTTGGGGCTGGATGATCCAGCTCCAGCCATAACCACTGGTGATGGAATAACCAGAGAAAGCACAGGTGAGGGAGAGGGTCTTTGAGGGATTGGCCAGGCTGGTCCCGACTCCTGCAACTGCACCTGGGACAGGACACCTGAGAACAGAGAGATACAGTGAGTCACATGCTCACCTGCAGCATCACTGTGTGTTCACATCTGAGTCCCTGAGACATTCACATCTGGGAGCTGCCACCAGAAAGACAAAGAACCACAGGTGTTTCATATTCTTGCAGGTGAGGTCCATGACAACAGATAATATTTTCCACAGTGAGGAAGAATATGAATTTAAGTGAATGTATGCATTTGCTTTATCTAGTTGTCTAAGTGGTGATATCCATGTGGGAGGTATCTTTGTAGGCAAAAATGAAAGGGAACAAGGGGAGATTTCCATCTCTGGGGCTCCTCCTGGGAGAAGGATGCTGGCTTTGCCCTCAGATAACTCAATCTTAGACTAGGGTCCCCTCAACATGCACAGAGTTCTTTTACCCCAGGTCAGAAAAAGTGCAGAAGGAGATGATCAGTGAGATAGATGTGGACAAGGATGAACGACTGCTTTGGCAATAGGGTGCACACCTCTACTTCCAGAGTCATGTGCATGTGTCAAATCCCCAGCCCATACCCAGGATCCTCTAAATTGTTAGATGTCTTAGATCCTTTTCCCTTCTCCATTAGCATCTGTTTAAACTCTTGGGTATTCCAAAATTTTGAGACAGCAACTAAATGTTGCAATCACATTGATTTCAGAGTAAACTGGGTCTAATACAAAGTTTGCCACAAATTGGAGTGGCTTGGAGTGACTCACTTAACTTGAGAGAACATCTCTTCATGTGAGACATCTTCATAACCATGTGTTTCCGAGGTCACTGTGGAGGGAAATTGGTTCACATAAGGCTATCATGCAGTCTATTTGCAGCACAGGGTGAACATTTTTGCTCAAAGGGTATCCATTCTGAGCATTGTTGAAATAGCCATCAACCCCTAATCCTGATTATCTTGTAGAAAGCTGAGTTTTGGGGAGAATACTCTGGAACTTCAGACTCTCCTCTTAGGGGAGAACTTTTATTGCAAACATCCAGATAGAACAAAAACCCCTGAAAGAGCCATCTTGAAGTTTGGCCCTGAGGTGTCCTCTTCTGTCCCTCTTAACCTGTGATGCACAAAGAGGCACCAACACCCATGACCCTGGTTCTGAGGCCATCACATCTGTGGAGCTCATGGGAGACAGCAGAGCCTCACGCACAGTTAATCCAGCATTTCCTTCTTGGAAGGAGGACACATGTGTGTCTCTAGTTAGACTCAGGAGTTCCACAAGAATGGAAATCTCCCCATAAGTTCAATGATGTACCACATTTTCCACCCAAATCCTCCATGATAGAGGACTATAAATCTGGAAGAAATATTTTATAGTGCACATGTGGTTTAGACCCAAATCCTTGTTCAATAAATGAAATGTGTTCTTTCCTCATAGTGATGGCATCACATGAAAAATGAGTGATATTGTCATCAAGGATTGAGGGAATATATATGAGAGGAGAGTCAGGGAAAGCAGTGGAAGGAGGACCAGGGTCTTGGACAAATGGTCATCTGGGGCGGTCACTTCATGCAGCAGAGAGTCTGCTCCAGGGTGTTGTGTCATCACACTGGAGCCACAAGGACACAGCCCACCAAGACCTGGGACTTCATCCCACAGAGCTCATAGCAAACAGGGAGTCAATCCTCAACTCTCCCCAAAACCAGAGGTGAGGAAGTTGACCCTGTGACGGTTTGTGCAAAACAAGATCACTTCTACATCTATCTCCCATTTGACCAAACAATGATTATTTACAGGCTACTAATGGGCACTTGCATTTCCCAGAGGAGTCCATGCACAGACAAGAGTGGGAGGGTCCTGGTCAATGGAGACTGAGAAAGTCCCAGCAGCCTTTCCCAGGTGCTGCAGGAGCCACAGCCTGAGACACACCTGAGCTCCAGGTAAAGAGCCTGAGCATTGGGATGGAGAACAAAGAAACCACACCCTCCATCTTGGGAAGCAGAAGGAGCAAAGGCCAATGTGAGAACAAAGCCCAGGGAGGAAGAGGATGGATTAGCAGAGAAAGAGGGAACCAGGTTAGTTCTGAGTCTGACGTGCACAGTTGCACCTGAGGAGGTGGATCAGATATGAAGTATATTAGGTTTATAGTTCACTGACCCTGACCCAGACTCTCTCTTGGCTGTAACCTGACACCCAGAGACCATTCTATTCAGGGAATGCCACTGAGGTCTCTGTTCTGAGTCTGAATGGAAAAGAATGACCAGTTCCCCTGAGCTCTCTCAGGACTCTGATCCTAGTGACCACTGACAGAGTCATTTCTGCCCCCACAGCTGACACACTGCATTTGTGCAGATGGTAGAGTTTTTCTCCTATTACAACAAGCTTCTCTGTTTGAGAGACAAGTAGTAAGCACAAAAACATGAATCCAGAGAGGTTCCCTGAGAAAAATTTAGAAGAGGAAGCCCCAGGCCCTATCAGGAAACCAGCCCAAAACTTCCTCTGCACCTGCTCCTGGGGCTGACTCTGTGCCTGGTGGTCCTGAGCGCCGCCTGCAGCCCAGCCCCAATGCTTGCCCTGCAGATAGATTTGTGTCTGGGCTCACACTGACTGTCACTGGTTGATTGAAACCACGCGAGCCCCTATTATCAGTGGAATCCCTCACCCTGCTCCCACAACTGAACCTAAACTAAAACCCTGAGCAAGCCTCCTTTCCTGGCTCTGTCAATGCATTTCTCACTTGCTGAGAGGCCTGCCCTGCTCTTCCCAGAGATTTCAATCATGTACATAATAACTGTTTCATATTCCCTTGGTTTGTGTCTTTGTCATCATGCTGGACATCCTTACCAAGTTCTGGTGGGGGTCCCTCTGCCTCTGCAGGGTGTCAACTGTTGTTGGTGCCATGAGCATGGTGACAAGTTAGTGACCACCACCAGGGTCTTTCTTCTCTGGATTTGGATTCATAATTCCTCTGTTGTCTGATGTTCAGCCTGCACTTTATGCTACTGCTTGCTGGCTGGTTGTACACTGAGCTGTGCTGTGCTGCATTATTGAGTCCAACAGAGCTTCTTTTATAGATCTAGGTGAATTACATCTGAGGCTTTGGTTTAAAAAAAAAATGGCATTTAGGAGTAAGAGTGTCTGTAGTTTCTCTGCCTTTTGTCCACGTGAGAATGTTTTCCCTCTATTACAATAGATTTTTCTAATTCAGAAAATATATGGGTAAGCACAGAATCACAGATCCAGAGAGCTGGTCTTGAAGAAAGTATTACATGAAGAGGAAACCAGCCCTTAACCTCCATCTGCACCTGCCTCTGTGATGGTCTTTGAGTGCAGGGGACCTGAGCGCCCCCTGGTGGTCCTGAGCCCCTCCTGCAGGGTGGTTTGCGTCTGGGCTCACACTCACTTCCCATCACTGTGTCTGTTGCACAGTAATACACAGCCGTGTCCTCGGTTCTCAGGCTGTTCATTTGCAGATACAGCGTGTTCTTGGAGTTTTCTCTGGAGATGGTGAATCGGCCCTTCACGGAGTCAGCGTAGTATGTGCTACTACCAGTACTACTAATACCTGAGACCCACTGCAGCCCCTTCCCTGGAGCCTGGCGGACCCAGTGCATGACATAGCTACTGAAGGTGAATCCAGAGGCTGCACAGGAGACGCCTCAGAGACGCCCCAGGCTGCACCAAGCCTCCCCCAGACTCCACCAGCGGCACCTCACACTGGACACCTGCAAACACAAAGACATCCTGGTCAGGAGACTGTCACATCCACTGATTCTCTCACTCATGCCCTCTCACATCCTCAATGTCTCTTGTTCTCCATAAATTACCTCTTCAAATAGCAACAAGGAAAACCCAGCTCAGCCCAAACTCTATGGGTGAGTGGTCTGTGTTCTGTCCTGATCACCAAATGGGAAGAACTGGGAATCCTGGGGCTGGGGCTCCTCTCCCTCAGCTGCAGGGTTGGGACTCGGCTGGTTTTCATCAGCAGAGGGAGGGCCTCTTTGCACGTCCTCTGACTATATAGCAAACTCTGGGGATGGACATCAACATAAAGGGCAGAGTCACAGAGTGTGATGTGCCCAAGGGCACATATCTGGTGAGAATTAGCCCTAGCCTCTGGGCCTGTGCTCCTCAATACTGGATTGAACTGCCCCCCTGAACCAACTCCAGGACAGAGTTGGGCATGCCTAGAGAGATTTGGAGAACTTCCTTCCTGTAATGGGAACTTGTGTGAATTTCATGAATTCTATTTTTTACCTAACAATGTCTACTGAAGCGATGCAGATGTGTTTTCAGAAGGTCCTGAAATTTCACATTATTATCCATTAGCCTATAACTTTTTCAACCAATGATCCACTTTTTATACCTAATAGCTTTAGTGATGAATAATTGACACATAGTGAACTGCACAGTACAACAGTGTGCAAGTTTTATCTAAATCTATATGAATTTTATGGACCCGGAAGCAAGGACCACTGTAGGAACATCCCCACCCACATTCTCTCTAACTTGCATCATTCCCAGTGACCCACTTGAGGACCTTGTGGTGCAGCCCAACTTGTTTAGGGTCTCATGTAAGAGAGTAGTAGACAAGGAATGAACTACCTTCCTGGCAGGAACAATAGATGATATCAGTAGGATGGGGTTATGATGTTACAATGGAGAAGGATGAACAAATCTAGCTCTTTGTAAACCCACTAGGGTATCTTTGGACCTGGTCAGTTCTGATAACACATGCTCAAGTGCAAACCTGAACACATCATTGATGGAATAATAACTACATACATTGGTTTGTGAACACAGCAAAGGTAAAATGCAAGTATATGTCATCAGTCACCTTGAGTTTAATGAAAAGACCACAGGCCATGGTCCTAGGATCAGAAAACTAAAATAGCCTCTTGTTTTTACTCTCTGTCGCCAACCAAATGCCAGTCTATCAGAAGCTCCAACCTCTCATTACAGTTAAAGGAATTCAAATTTTATTTCAAAATAGATGTTAACTCCGTACAACTACATGATCTGTCTTTACCTGGGCAGCAACATCTCCACACACGTCACGTCACTCCCCTGTGGAAACATTCCATGCATCTTCATCATGAGATACTGAGGAGAGAGACAGCTGACCTCACCTCCATCTCCTTCAGTCCCAGACCTCAGTGTGCCCCCATCCTGAGCCTGCAGATGCTGAGCTATATGAGCACCTGGGTGGAGTGAGGGGGTAGATGTTCTCTTCTTTGTGGGGTGGATGAGCATGAGGGTCTGGAGACAAAGATGCACCTGGAATGAGCCCACAGGCTGCAGGTCTTGTCAGAGTGGAGTCTGTGTAAATGTTGATCTTGCTGCACTTGCCCCTAAGTGGGCTCTGGCATCCTGACCTTCAAGATGAGGAAAAGGACTGAAGTGTTGAGACAATTCTTTTCAGTCACTGGAACTCGGAGATACTGAGAAGTCTTGAGAGAGAGACAGGGAGCTAATGGAGAGTCTGTGGACTTTCAACAGTCACAAGGTCCATTTAAACATGAGCTCTGTACATAGACATCAGGGAAAAAAATAGAGAAGATAAAATAGTAGAATAATGAGTTAAATGAATTAAATTCACTATATCTGAGATCAGTAAAATCCTCTCATTTAAGGTTAGTTTGCTCATCTATGAAATGGAGAAGAATGTACATCTACATTCACAGAGTTATTGTCATGATTACTTAAGTTAAAATAATCCTAGTTCCTGGTCCTTGGGAAGTCTGATTATTACATGTGAGAGTTTATTCTAAAAAGGAAGGTCACCTCTGTGTTTCCACAGCTTCTAGGAAACTGTTTGCACTGTCTGCATGTCAGGAAGAGGTTAACAGAGCATGGGGATAAAAACCCTTGACAGGAGACCAGCCCTTAAACCACCTCCTCTGTGAGGACATGAGCTCAGTAGTTTCTGAGCGCCCCCTGGTTGTCCTGCACGCCCCCTGGTGGTGCTGAGTGCAGCTTTTGGTTCCAAAGACCCCTGGAGAGAAATAGACACTCTTCCCACCCCCTTCCTCTTTATCCAAAATACAATAACGGATCCTCCCAGCATAAGCACTATATGCCTTCCTGTTCAATGGAAGTCTCCTCTTAGCTTTTTCCCATCAACTGACCCCTCACTCTGCTCCTTGGCTACATATCCCCAGCCTTCTTTGGTGAAATCAGAGGTGACCTCTATTTCTCTCTCCTACTGCAAAACCCCTTTTGAAAGAGTCTTGAATAAAGCCTTCCTCACTATTTTAGCAAGTGCCAGAAGAACTTTTTATTTTTAAAAGAGAGATAAGGATGAAAGAATGTTGAACTGTCAAAATTCTCCTGGCAGGACACAGGCTGATAGAAGTGCTCAGATTCTGACATGTGCCACCCTTCAGGAGTAAGGAAGGATAGAGCCAAGGTTAGAACAACAGGCCCAGAGGCTGGAGACTGAGCCACAGAAGATTTGTCTCCAGACCTTGAAACAATGCAGTTTTCCTGGATGGATGTCCAAATTCTAACCCATATCTGATTTAGATGATTAGATTTAGAAATTTTGAGATTTTGGTGTCTATGTAGATTTTGGGATTGAGTGAATGCTTTAAAGGATGGCGTTTTGGGAGATAATGGGATGTCTTAAACATAATTGGACTGTTGCATGGATATGATTCTTTGAGGGCTGAGGGCAGACTGTGGATTCTGAATCATTCTTTGAATCTGTGAGTGGTATTTTGCATGGAAAAAGTAACTTTGCCATATTTGATTAATTTAGAGATCCTGAGATCCAAAGACTTTCCAGGATTATTTGGAAATTTAATCGCAAGTGTTTATATCAGAGGGAGGTAAAAGAGATTAGACTACAGAATAAGAAGAAAACAGTGCACTAACTCATGTGAGGTAATTTACTCCTGGCTGTGAAGATGGGGGAAGGGGCCATGAGCCAGGGGATGCAAGGAATGCAGGTCTCAAAGCTGGAAGAGGCAAAAAACAGACTCTTCCTGTATGAGTCCATTCTTGCTTCCATAGCAAAATACCACAGACTGGGTGGCTTATAAACAAGAAACATTTATTTCTCACAGTTCTGGAGGCTGGGGGTCCAAGCTCAAGATACCAGCCTGGTCACCTTCTGGGGCGGGTCCTCTTCCTGGTGCACAGTTGCAGCTTCTTGTCGTGTCCTCACGTGGCGGAAGGGGCAGTCCAAATCTCTGGGGCACCAGTCCCGTTCCTGAGGGCTCCACTCTCATAACCTGAGTACCTCACAGTGACCCCCTCTACTAAAACCATCATCCTTGGTGGTTAGGCTTCAACATATGAATTTGCGGGTGACACAAACATCCATGCAAGAACACTCCCCTGGAGCCTGTGGAGGGAGTGTCGCCCTGCCACCAACTTGATTTCAGGCCTGTGGGGAGACAAATGCTAATTCAATTGTTGGAATGGAGAGGCCCTAACACCAGTAATAGGAATTAGAATACAGACAGGTTCCCTGAGAAAAATTTAGAAGAGGAAGCAACAGACCCTGAAGAGCAACCAGCACTGAACAGTCTCTCAACCTGCTCCTGGGGCTGATGCTGTGCCTGGTGGTCCTGAGCGCCCCCTGGTGTCCTGAGCGCCCCCTCAGTTTAGCAAAGTTATTGAAAACAAACCCATCTCTGTTATCAAACATTCAATATAAGCACCCATGAGCTAGTTGAAATTACACTACTATCCTTGAACCATTATCATGATAAAATTGATATGTTATCATTAGTAAATTAAAAGTTGTGATGTCATGAAGATTAAATTCTTTGTCGATTTGGGTTCACCGTCTCATGCTTTTACTTTCTCATGAAAAATATATACAATCACATCATTTATGTGGTTAATTTCATGCAGTTATGCCAGATGTACTGTTTCTATACACAAGACAGTTCCTCTAACAGGTCCTGCCAGTGGCAGCTGCACCACAAGTGACCTTCTCCACCTCATTCTTCTCCAACTGTGATGATGGCTGGATCGTGGAACAGCCTTGTCCTCCTCTCATGACAAGCCCCCCTGGGAGACAAGAGGCTGACTCCTGCACTGGTTCCTTCAGTGAGAATTCTCACCACATCAGGTGAAGTGCATTCTCCACTGTTCTTAGATGGACTGTGGTGCCCATGCACAAGCCCTTGAGGACTTGGTCACCAGTGTCTTGTTCTCTCCCAGGCAGGACAATGACCTTCTTTGTCAGAATGTCCATGTTATTCACCCACATGCCAAGTACTCATCATCCTGGGGTCACCCCAGAACCCCTCAATACCCTTCACAATGATGGCTCTACTTGATGAGAGCTTTCCAAGGCCCACTGTCCTATTTCCTGGGTTTCATATAAATGGAAAATGTTTTACATTTGAAAACAATTGAAGGGAAAATGAAAAGACTGCAAGCAGTCAAATATGATGAAATCCCCTGAAAAAGCCATATTGAAGTTTGGCCCTAAGGTTGTCCTCTTCTGTCCTCCTAACCACATGACCATCACCCATGACCCTGCTTGTCAGGCCATCACATCTGCAGAGCCCGTGGAAGACAGCAGAGCCTCACACACAGTTCATCCAGGATTTCCTACTTGATACAAGGGCACATGTGTGTCTGTAGTTAGATACTGGAGGTCCTCAAGAATGGAATTCTCTCCATGAGGTGACTGATTTGTCCTATTTTCCACCAGAATCCACAGTGATTGAGGACAATAAGTCCAGAAGCATTATTTTTAAAAGCACATGTGGTTTAGACTCAAAACCTTGTTTAGTAAATGAAATATTTTCCTTCCTCAAAGTGATGGCACAATACAAAAATTAATGATTCTGTCCTGAGGGATGGAGGGAATGTATAAGAGGAGAGTCAGGCAGAGCAGTGGGGGGAGGACCAGGGAGCTCCTGGGCAAACAGACATCTGGGGCAGTCACTTCATGCAGCAGTGAGTCAGCTCACAGGGACTGTCATTGGGTGAGTGAAATCACGTGACCCCCTCCCGTAAGTGGAATCCTCACCCTGCTCCCACCACTGAACAAAACTAAAACTCTGAGCAAGCCTCCTTTCCTGGCTCTGTCAAGGCATTTCTGACTTGCAGAAAGGCCTGCCCTGCTCTTACCAGGAATTTCAATCATTTACCTGACAGATGTTTCATATTCCCTTAGTGTGTGTTTGTCATCAGACTGGACATCCATACCAAGCCCTGGTGGGCATCCCTCTGCCTTTGCATGGTGTAAACTGATGTGGGTTCCATGAGAATGGTGCCAAGTCAGTGACCACCACCAGAGTTTTTCTTCTCTGGCTTTGGAATGATAATGCCTCCGTTGACTGATCTCCAGCCTGCACTTTAGGCTGCTGCTTATTGGCTGGTTGCACACTGTGCTGTGCAGAGCTAAACTGTTGAGTCCAAAAGAGACTCTTTTATAGATTTAGCTGGTTTACTTCAGAATCTTTTGATAATAAATTGGCATTTAGGCACAAGAGTGTGACTGTAAGGGGCTCTCTGCCCTTAGTCCAGGTGAGAATGTTTTCCCTCTATTACAAGAGAATTTTCTAAATAGGAAATGCAGAGATATGCCCAGAATCACAAATTTCATCGAGGTTGTCTGAGCAAACTGTTACATGAAGAGGAAACCAGGACAGGAAACCAGCCCTTAACCTCCATCTGCACCTGCCTCTGTGATGGGCCTTGAGTGCATGGGCCCTGAGCACCCCCTGGAGGTCCTGAGCCCCTCCTGCGGGAGGTTTGTGTCGGGGATCACAATCACTTCCCATCACTGTGCCTTTTGCACAGTAATACACGGCCGTGTCCTCGGTTCTCAGGCTGTTCATTTGCAGATACAGCGTGTTCTTGGAGTTGTCTCTGGAGATGGTGAATCGGCTCTTCACAGAGTCAGTATAGTATGTGCTACTACCATCATAACTAATACTTGAGACCAATAGCAGGCCCTTCCCTGGAGCCTGGCGGACCCAGCTCATGCCATAGCTACTGAAGGTGAATCCAGAGGCTGCACAGGAGAGTCTCAGAGACCCCCCAGGCTGCACCAAGCCTCCCCCAGACTCCACCAGCTGCACCTCACACTGGACACCTGCAAGCACAAAGATATCCTGGTCAAAAAACTGTCACATCCACTGATTCTCTCACTCGTATCCTCTCATGTACTCTCTTGTTCTCCATAAATTACCTCCTAAAACAGCAACAAGGAAAATCCATATCAGCCCAAACTCCATGCTGAGTTTTCTGTGTTCAGTCCTGATCACCGAATGGGAAGAACTGGGAATTCCGGGCTGGGGCTCCTCTCCCACAGCTCCTGGTTCAGGGTTGGGCAGGTTTTCATCAGCAGAGGGAGGGCCCTATTTGCATGCCCTCTAACTATATAGCAAGCTCTGAGGTTGGGCGCCAACATAAAGGGCAGAGTTTCAGAGCATGATGTGTCCAAGGGCACATATCTGGTGAGAATTAACCCCAGCATCTGGGACTGTGCTCCTCTATATTGGACTTGACTGCCCCCACAAATCAACTCCAGGACAGAGTAGTGGAGGCCTAATGAGATTTGGAGATCTTCCTTCATGTAATGAGAAAATGTGTGAATCTTATGCATTCTATTATAGACCTAAGAATGTATAGTGAAGCAATGCTAATGTATATTCAGACATTCCTGAAATTTCACATTATTATCCATCTCCTTACAACTTTTTCCAACCAATGATCCATTTTTATACGTAATAAACTTAAAGATGACTAATTAAAATATAATAAACTTTTCAGTGGATAGGATGCAGGCATTATGTAAATATATAGGCATTTTGTCCACCTGGAAGCAAGGAGCACTGTAGGAACATCCCCACCCACTTTTCCTCAAACTGGCATCATTCCCAGTGACCCACTTGAGGAACCTCTGGTGCAGTGTAGCTCATTTAGGGTCTCATGTAAGAGAGTAGCAGGCAAGGAAAGAACCTCCTTCTTGGCAGGAACAATAGATGGTATCAGTAGGATGGGCTTGTGATTTTACAAGGACGAGGAAGAATATGTCTAACTCCTGGTAAAGCCACTAGAGCATCTTTGGAAGTGCACTATTTTGAAGACATGTGGACAAGTGCAAAGCTGAACATGTAATTGAGGGAATGATAACTAAGTAAGTTGGTGTGTGAACACAGCAATGGTAAAATGCGAGTATATGTGGTCAGCGCCCGGTATTTAATGAAATGGCCATATGCCATGTTTCCCAGGATAGAAAATTAAATTCACCCCTTATTCCTCCTCTCTGTCACCTCCCAACTGCCAATCCATCAGCATCTCCAATCTTTCCTTATTCCAAAATAGATAACAAATTCACTTCAAACTAGATGTCAATTCTATACAATTACATCACCTGTCCTTACCCAGCCTGCAGCATCTCCACAAACGTCACTCCCCTGTGGAAACATTCCACTGCATCTTCATCATGAGACACTCAGGAGAAAGACACCTGATCTCACCTGCATCCCCTTCAGTCCCAGACCCCAGTGTGTTCCTCTCCTGAGCCTGCAGATGCTGAGCTATGTGAGCAGTTGGGTGGAGTGAGGGGATGGATGTTCTCCTCTTCATGGGGTTGATGAGCATGAGGGTCTGGAGACAAAGATGCAACTGGAAAAGGGAGCAGAGGCTGCAGATCCTGCTAGAGTGGACTCCACGTAAATATTGATATTGACGCCCTCGCCCCGAGTGTGCTCTGGCTTCCTGACCTTCAAGCAGACCAAAAGGACTGAAGTGTTGAGACCACTCTTTTCTGTCACTGGAACTTGGAGATACTGAGAAGCCTTGAGAGAGAGACATGGAGCTGATGGAGAGGCTGTGGGCTTTCAACAACCACGAGGGCCATTTGCACATGATCTCTCTACGTACACATCAAGGGTAAATGTTAAAGAAGATAAAATAATATAATAATTAGCAAAATAAGTTTTACTCAGTATACCTGAGATAAGTAAGAAGCTCTTATTCAAAGTTAATTTGCTCATCTATGAAATGGAGATCATTGTACACTGAATTCACAGAGTTATTGTCATGATTACATAAGTTAAAATTATCCTAGTACCTGGACCTTGGGAAGCTTCAATATTACATATGAGAGTTTATTCTAAAGAGGGAGGTCACCTCTGTGTTTCCACAGCTTTTAGGAAATTGTACTGTCTGCATCTCAGGAAGAGGTTTACAGAGCACGGAGATAAAAACCCTTGACAGTAGACCAGACCTTAACCCACCTCCTCTGTGAAGACATGAGGTCAGTAGGTCCTGAGTGCCCCCTGCTGGTCCAGAGTGCCCCCTGCTGGTCCTGAGTGTACCCTTTGGTTCCAAAGCCCTCTGGAGAGAAATAGACACCCCCCATCTTTTATCCGAAATACAATAATGGACGCTTCCCACATAAGCACTATGTGCCCTCCTGTTCAATGGAAGTCTCCTCTTAGCTTTTTCCCATCAACTGACCCCCTCACTCTGCTCCTTCACTATAAATGCCCAGCTGTATTTGCTGAATTCATAGGTGATCTGTACCTCTCTCTCCTACTGCAAAACCCCTATTGCAAGAGTGTTGAATAAAGCCTTCCTTGCCATTTTAAAGTGTCAGAAGAATTTTTTTATTTATATATAGAGAAAGAAATGAAAGAATGTTGAGCTGTCAAAATTCTACTGGCAGGACACAGACTGATAGAAGTGCTCAGATTCTGACATGTGCCACTCTTCAGGAGTAAGGAAGGTTAGACCCAAGGTTAGAACAACAGGCCCAGAGGCTGGAGACTGAGCCACAGAAGATTACTCCAGACCTTGAAACCCAGTGGAGTTTTCCTGGATGGATGTCAAAGTGGATTCGGGCTGGTGATTCCTTTCTAACTCCCGTTCTACCTCTTTTGGAATGGAAATGTCTGTAGCATTTTTCATATGCCTGACTTGTAGTGATATTCTAGAAGATAACTTGATTTCTAGCATCACAGATCTAAAGATGAAGGGAAATTTTCCCAGAATGGATCACACCCAAATTCTCACCCATATCTGTCCTAGATGTTTAGATTGGGGACTTTTGAGATGATCTTATTTAGGTAGGTTTTGGGATTGAGTTAATCCTTTGAAGGTTGGCATTTTGGGATATGTTGGGATGGGTTAAATGTCATTGGCCTATGGGTTGAATGTAATTCTTTGAGGACTGAGGGCAGACTCTGGGAGTCTGAATCATTCTTTGAATCTGTGGATGATATTTTGTATGGTAAAGGCAACTTTGCCATATTTGATAATTTAGAGATTCTGAGATTCAAAGATTTTCCTGGATTATTTGGAAATTTAATCACAAGTGTTTATACCAGAGGAAGGCAAAGGAGATTAGACTGCAGAATAAGAAGAAAACAGTGTGACCACTGATGTGAGGTAATTTACTCCTGGCTGTGAAGATGGAGGAAGGGACCATGAGCCAGTGGATGCAAGGAATGCAGCCCTCAAAGCTGGAAGAGGCAAAAACCAGACTCTTCCTGTACGAGTCCATTCGTGCTTTTATAGGAAAATACCACAGACTGCGTAGCTTATAAAAACAAACATTTATTTCTCACAGTTCTGGAGGCTGCAGGTCCAAGATCAAGGTACCGGCCTGGTCGCCTTCTGGTGCGGGTCCTCTTCCTGGTTCATAGTTGCACCTTCTTCCCGTGTCCTCACGTCATAGAAGCGGCAGTCCAGCTCTCTGGAGACTCAGTAGAAAGGCACCAGTCCCATTCCTGAGGGCTCCTCTCTCACGACCTAAGCACCTCACAGTGACCCTGTCTGCTCGCACCATCATCCTTGGTGGTTAGGATTTAACATAGGAATTTGGGGGGACACACACACACCCAGACAAGAGCACTCCCCTGGAACCTGTGGAGGGATTATAGCCCTGCCACCAACTAGATTTCAGGCCAGTGAAACTGATTTCAAACTCTGACCTCCAGACTGTAAGAGAATAAATGCATTTATTTGAGCCCCAAGTGTGTGGTAATTTGATGCAGTGACCACAGGAAAGTAATAGAGGCTGGAATGTGAGTCTCACATTATCAAGGCTCTCCCCACGCTGCTCCTTGTTGTGTGGTGACCATCAGCACTGCCCCAGGGACAGGGACACACTCAGGGCTGTGTTCTGTGTGGATGCACCTCTTCAGGGACTCACCCCTGAAGGAGAGGACTAAAGAATGATGTGCTGACGTAGACTCTGCTTGTACCTGGCACACCTGTCCACCCATGACTCTGTTACCATGTGTTCATGACTGTCCTTCCAGAATGTCACGTGTGTGGTGCTGGGCAGAGACTGGGGAACAGAAATACTTCCTTGACCTTAATGTCCTTACTTTCCCCAAGCACAATCCCAGTTTCCAAAAATAGGCTGACAGTCAGAGAACTTGCTAGAGAGAGCTCTACATTCCAAGAATCCCAAATCTGATAGCAGCCAAATATTCCCAGATGATCCCTCAACTACCATTTCCAAGGAAGAAAGGGGCTCATTATCCCCACTGGAAAACATGGATAAAGGTCAAGAGTCTTTTGAAGCAACACCACCTGCCTCGATCTTGCTCAGAGAGCACTTGGGATCTTAAAACCTTCCCCTAAAGGTCTAATCTGTCCCTGAGAGCATTATCCTTTGTCTCAGATTCCTGACTCTTTGGTATGAGGAGTCAGGAGAATCATCATTCTGTCATCTCCTCAGTCCAGCACAGCTGCCCTGTCCCTCAGGGATTCTGACACACTCAGGATGTGGGTTATCACACTGTGTCTCACACAGTAATACACAGCTGTGTCCTCAGATCTCAGAAAGCTCAGCTCCATGTAGGCTGTGCTCATGGACGTGTCCACAGTCATGGTGACTCTGCCCTGGAACTTCTGTGTGTAGCTTGTGTCATCATCTTCAGGGTGGATCCCTCTCATCCACTCAAGCCCTTTTCCAGGGGCCTGTCGCACCCAGTGCACAGAGTAGTCAGTGAAAGTGTATCCAGAGGCCTTGCAGGAGACCTTCACTGACGCCCCAGGCTTCCTCACCTCAGCCCAAGAATGCACCAGCTGTACCTGGGAGTGGACACCTGTGGACAGGAGACAGGAGTGGATGGAATCTCCCTTCACTGGCCCTGGTCTCCTCCTCAGCCCAGGGACTGGGGATCCCCTTAAGTGTAGCCACTGCCACCAAGAAGAGGATTCTCCAGCTCCAGTCCATGGTGAGGGGCTGTGCTCAGAGGGCTTCTGCAGGGAGGCGGTGGTTGTTGGGTGATGGTCTCAGGACACAGACATGTCCATATTTAACCTAGGACTCCTCCACCCATTTGCATACTTACAAGCTAAATATTTCTCAGTCAACATGTGTCTTAACCTGAGAGAAGAAAATGGATGACACAGGGATCATGCACAGTGGGTTGCTGGGGGCCTAAGTCCTAATCCTTATTTGAGGAAATGTGTCCCCTCCCATGTCCCTGAACTCTGTGCAGACAGAGCTGCTCCCACTGAAGAAGAAACCCCCACAGGACATGATCCTTATGAACCCACCTTTGAATGCCTCAGAGACCACCTGAACCTGTTCTGGGCTTTGACATCTGAATCTCGTGTTCTGGGATCAGAGTGTCTCCCAAAATGCTGCTCTCATTGAGTTAATAAAACCATCCCTGTCCTCCAGCTGCTTACTGTTAAGACATATAGAAGCCCTAGAAATGCCCCCTTTGAATGTGGTTTCACTGACTCATGGAGTTAGGTAAATGCTCCCAATAGAATAGGTTACTTATGCACACTTCCGCAGTCCTTGTCCGACTCTTATTTTAGACTGTTTTTTAAAGAGGAAGATTCAGTCCCTCAGAGGAAGCCCCTCTCCAGCCCCCTCTGCACCTGCTCCTGGGCTGGAGCCCTGTGCGGGGTGGTCCTGAGCGCCCCCTGAAGCCCAGCTCCCGCCCTGCAGGGAGGGTCCTGTCTGGACTCACAGGGCATTTACCTCTCAGTGTCTCTAGTCCAGTATTAATGGCTGTGCCCTGACTTCAGGATGCTCCTTCAGTGACACTATATGCTTTTGTCATCATCTCTTGAAATAGTGAATTGGCCTTAACAAACCCACACGCTCTGCAGGGAGACAAGCAAGTGTTTTATGAAACCAGCAGGGAGCCCCTTCCCTGGAGATGCCAGATGCCCTGACACAGTCCACACTCACGGTGAGTCCAGGAACTCTGGGGGCTTTGGGGAACCTCACATCTCCTTTAGGTTCCTCTGGACCACATCCAAGATACTTGATCATGGAAACCATGGGCTGCCTATCCCATCCACGTCCACTATCCAATAACACACACACACACACACACAAACACACACACTGTAGCTGATATTTGCAGCAATGGGCCCCAGATTTGCCCTTCTTCCCTAGAACTCGCACATGGACAGTGCCCCCCACACTGATCCCAGGCCTAGGCATGTGACCTGCTTTGATTAACAGAAATAAAGAGAGTCGATGCCAGTGGAGACGGGAAAGTGCATGCACATTGGGTTTGTCTGTCCTCCCAGCACCTGGAACCCTGCACGTGCTGCAGTGAGAAGGGTCCAGCCTTGTCCCATGGAGGGTCAGATCTGGGGCCAAACCAGCTCAGTCAGTGCAGCCAACCCTGAGCCTCCTGACATGTGGGAGGGTCTCACTAGACTGACAGACCCAGCTCATCCCTGTTCTCAGAGGGCAGAGCCAGGAGCCCCGAGGGCAGGGCCATGGAGGTCACTGGACGGGGCAGCCTCCCCAGGAGCAGAAGCAGGTGCTGATGCAGGAACAGGGACCCAGAAAAGTGAGCTTAGTGGGTCAGAGTTCCTGTGGACCAGAGTTTGTGATGGGCTTCCCCTGCTCCCCTTCTCAAGTCTGGGCATCTCTCCTGGTCATCGAGTCACTGTCTCACCTGTGCAGGCGGGCTCCATGGGGGCACTGAGTTGTCTTTCTAGTTCTCAAGTCTCTGGAAGAGTTGCACTTCAAAAGCATCAGTTGGGGAGATGCACCCCTGTCCTGGCCTGGTTAAATTAACTCCAGACTTGAGCCAGATGCTGCCTGTGGAGGGGCCACGCGGGTCTCCCCAGCGGGTGAGCACATGCTGCCTGTGGCCTGGGGAGGACTCAGATGATTGCACAGGGTCCCATCCTCCGTCCCACACACAGGGCCCTGCAGAAGATGGCCTCACAGCCCCTCCACAAGAGGTTGGGTTTAAGTCTCTGCCCCAAACCGAGGCTGGGCCCTGGGACACAGTCCTATCCACCAAGAGGCCTGGACAGTGTGGGGACTCCTGAATGCTGCTCTTGCTGCCCAGGACACTCAGGCAAACATTGGGCTGGGGCTGAGGAAAGACTGGACGTAGTCGCTCCCTGACCACTCTCGGGCCTGCAGCTGGGGGTCCCCTGGAAACACTTCACCTGCAGAAGGGGAGGCACCTGAGAGGTCAGAGGAGGAGGAGGCAGTGTCACCGTCAGCAGACTCAGCTGAGGCTGCTCTGTAGGGTCACCTAGTGTGGGGGCAGGGGCAGCAGGTGACCCAGGCCAGCTTTGGTAGAGATGCCCCTGCCTCCGCAGGACACATGGTCACCAGGGTTGACTCAGGTTCCTACATCCTTGGGGCTCCGTTCTGCTGGTCGTCGTCCCTCCTGACCACCAGCCCTGTGGGCATCAGTCCCCCCATCTGATGCAGAGACAGACTTACTGCTATGTTGTCTGCAACTGTGCAGCTTGTTCCCTGTGGGAAATCCTGTCACCTGCTGGATCTGCCTCTCTGGTGGAACCGTGATGATGGATACACCTGGATACCCCTGGCGGGTCTGCCTGGAGAAGGCTCTGGGTGGATTTCCCAGTGATTAGTCCTCCCCTCCCCCATTAGAGCCATGAGCGGATATACGTGGATCCTCACCTTAGAACCTGGAGGTTCCTGGAGGAAAAGCCCACAGAAGTGTGGGGGTGTGGCCCAGGAGCTCTCCCCCTCACACTCTCCACCCTTGTCCTCCAGCCATTCACAATGACCCTGAAAGTGCTCACCTGTTTGTGCCTCCAGCAGCTTCTGTTCCTGGCAGGCTGATCTCACCTGGGGTTCTGGACGTGCCCGTGCTTCCACTTATTTGGGTGGAGGTTTTCCCTGCAATTTCTCTGATCAATCAAGGAAAAGTCACTAATTTTCAGTTTTTCCAGCTTTATTTTGTCTGTGTGTGATATAACAAGAGTGATGGTTTCCAAGATCTTACATGTCAGAGCAGAAACCAGAAGTACCCTGAGAGGTCACCTTTGATCTGTTACCAGATGCAGGAATCTAACCTCAGCAAGTGCAAGTGGACCCCGGCCAGACGTCACTGGACAGAAAATCACTGAAAGTCTCAGCGATTTCAGGCCTCTCTCGGGAAGCAGGACTTCAGAAAGCACAGCAGGCGAGAAGTCAGTGAAGTCTCAGGTGATGTCATGTTCTGGAAGTGTGTCCCTGCCCCTGGAGGGACCCAGTAGGTGCACCTGGAACCTCACAGTTGGAAACAAGATCTCTCATTCCTCAAACACAAGACACACCCATGAGAAAGCTGTTTCCCAGGTAGAGGGCAGAGCAGGGGGGAGGAGGTGGAGGTGGCCTTGGCTTCCAGAATGTGCTGGAACATGAGGTCCTAGATCACATCTGAGGGGCTCTGGTCTCGTGTGAGGACGTCACATCAGCTCTGCCTGCAGGACCTGTGGCTGTGTGGGGAGAACCAGGCATGTGACTCACTTCCTCCTGCTCACCCTTCCTGCTTCACAGAAAACTATAAATGGGGAGCTTGACTTTAATCATTGTACAAAAGTACTTGATAATTTTAGAGAATAAAGAACATACAGATATAGATTGGTGGATACAGAAATGATCAGCCTTAAATAAATTGAAATGATATCAAGAGATCACTTTGTAGAACAAAAAAGCAAACACTGCGAACCTGCTAATTTGTAACCTTATGAGGATATGCGTGCTGCTAACATATATATTGAAATGTGTGTGAGAGAGACAGATACAGACAGAGAGAATGATGGCATTTACCTTGTATATTGATAATCCGTAAATTCTTAGTATAAGTACAGGAATCTGGTCCTTGATGAGCATGGAGGATGGAGAAAACAACATGAAGCACTAAGGCCATGTCCTCCTCCCCCTTTCCTCCTCCCACCATGAGGAATCAGGGCTCTGCCTGGTGGGGGTGACCCTGGGGACTGGGACCCCTGAAGAAGTCTGTGTGATGATGGATCTATATGTTCTCAGGATCTGCGGGAAGAGAAGGCTGGGGATTAATTTCCCACTCATTTAACTTATTCTTTTATAAGGCCATCTGTCCTCCTTGTGAATAAAGGAGCATATGGGTTTGACTTTGGTGTTATTATTGTGATTTATGTGGGTTTTGTTTCCATTGGGCCAGGCTCTCTGGACAGCAGGGATCTCAGTTCAGAAAGTTGATTTCATGACGTGAATTGTGAGTTCAGTTCACAATTCCAGCCAAATTCAGCAGCAGAAGAAAAGGTGTATGCTCCCAGGAGACGAGGACCCTGAATGTAAATAAATGGGAGCTGTGGTTTCATGAGGTTTCCCAAGTGGGCATTTCCATGTGGGAGGTGACGTTCTGTAAATGGGAAAAGGGGCCCAGGAGTCCTTATTCCTGGGGCTCCCCCTGGGTGGAGCGTGCTGGCTGTGCCCTCGGAGAACTCAGTGCTCTCTCTGGGGTCCCCCATCACCAACACCAGGGTCCTCTTCTTCCCATGCAGAAATGTGCTGCAGGAGCTGCTCAGGGAGCGCGATGTGGGCAGGAGAGGGGGCTGCTTTGAGAACAGTGCCATCGTCCCTCTACTCACAGGGATGTTTATACTTGTATCAAATACCCCCCCCAAGTCCAGGGCTCCAGATTGTCAGGTAACCATTCCAGTCCATTTCCCGCCTCCATATCTCATGTCTAAACTATTGGATATTCAAAACTTTTGAGGCAGCAGCTAAACGTAAGAACGGCATTGAATTCAGACAAAGCTGGGTGCACTCCACTGCTTATCGTGATTCAGAACAGCCTTACTGGCTCACTTAGCTTGAGTGAACACTTCTTCACTGAAACAGCTTCACGACCAGGTGTGTTCAGGTGCTGCCATGGACTTGGATTTAATCATGTAAACCTGTCATGCAGTTTATATTTGGAACACGGCAGGCATTTCTGCTGGAGTGTGATCATTCGTATCATCACTGAAATGACTGACAGCCTCGATTCTTGCTCCTTTCTGTGCACAGCTGAGTGTCTGCAAGAAAACTCTGGCCTCAGGACTCTCCTTGAGGGAGAACATTGAGAAATGAAAACTCCACTCATGAGCACAGACAGAGACAGCTGGGGGAAGATTCATCTCTCTGGTTCAGATCACCGATATGAGGGGTCACTCTGTGACTGTGAAGATGTGGTCTCACCACTTGTGTTTGTGTCTGAGAAGATATAGATGGGCGATGGCAGTGGTGACCTTATCTTTAAACTCTGCAACAGGATGACAGCGCTGTTAGATGTTGTCATCACTACAATTAGTGTTACCTCCCTGGGAGCCTTCTCATTTTTTAAGCACTTGGGTGTTTTTTCCCATAATGCTCATTTATCTTTTTTTCCCTCGTGTTCTATTGTCGTTCTTTGGATTAGGTTGTCAGACTGTTTTTTGATGTTTCCCAACACCTTAAGGCTCATTCCCTCCTCCTCTCCTTCTGCCCACACATGGGAATCTGATATGAAAGCGTGTGTTCTCCCTCCTTTTCTGCTGGTGGGAGATTCAAACTACACAGGCCCCTCCTGTGAGCAGGACCCTCTCCCCTCCCCCCTGAACAACAACAACCCCCTGAGCCAGCCTCCTTTCCAGCTTCTATCTAAGCATTTCTACTTGAGGAAGGGCCTGCCCTGCTTCAAAACAAACCTCAATGATGTGGTGAAAAACCTTTAATATTCCCCATGTGTGTGTGAGTGGCCTCATCGGACTCAAATTCTGTTATCAGTCTGTGGTGGGGGTCCCTCTGCATCTGCATGGTGTCCACTAAAATTGATGCTGTGAGCCGGGTGCTAAGTCAGTGACCACCGCCAGGGTCTTTCTTCCCTTGCTTTGGATTCATCACACCTCTGTTGCCTGATGTCCAGCCTGCACAGTAGGCTGACACTTGCTGGTTGGTTGTACCCTGAGCTGTGCAGAGCTGCATTGTTGAGTCCAACAGAGGCTCTTTTATGGAAATAGCTGAATTACCCTAGAAGCTTTGGTAATAAATTGTCATTTAGACACAAGAGTTCTGTAAGACACTCCCTTTATCCATGTGAGAATGTTTCCTTCTATTACAACAGAATTTTCTAATTAAGAGAATACAAAGGTAAGCACAGAATCACAAATCCAGAGAAGTTGTCTTGAGGAAACTGTTACATGAAGAGGAAAGCGGCCCTTAACCTCCATCTGCACCTGCCTCTGTGATGGGCCTTGAGCGCAGGGGCCCTGAGCGCCCCCTGGTGGTCCTGAGCCCCTCCTGCAGGGTGGTTTGTGTCTGGGCTCACACTCACTTCCCATCACTGTGTCTCTCGCACAGTAATACACGGCCGTGTCCTCGGTTCTCAGGCTGTTCATTTGCAGATACAGCGTGTTCTTGGAGTTGTCCCTGGAGATGGTGAATCGGCCCTTCACGGAGTCAGCATAATATGTGCTACCACCATTCCAGTTAACAACTGAGACCCACTCAAGCCCCTTTCCTGGAGCCTGTCGAACCCAGCTCATGGCATAGTCATCAAAGGTGAATCCAGAGGCTGCACAGAAGAGTCTCAGAGACCCCCCAGGCTGCACCAAGCCTCCCCCAGACTCCACCAGCTGCACCTCACACTGGACACCTGCAAACACAAAGACATCCTGGTCAGGAGACTGTCACATCCACTGATTCTCTCACTCATACCGTCTCACATCCTCAATGTCTCTAGTTCTCCATATATTACCTCCTAAAACAGCAACAAGAAAAATCCATATCAGCCCAAACTCCATGGTGAGTTTTCTGTGTTCAGTCCTGATTACTGAATGGGAACACCTGGGAATCCCGGGACTGGGGCTCCTCTGTCACAGCTGCAGGGTCTGGGCTGTGCTGGTTTTCATCAGCAGAGGTATGGCCTATTTGCATGTCCTCTGACTATATAGCAGGCTCTGTGGCTGCACACCAACATAATGGGTAGAGTCCCAGAGTGTGAATCGTCCAAGAGCACATATCGGGTGAGAATTAGTGCCATTATCTCGGCCTGTGCTTCTCAATACTGGACCCAACTGCCCCCTGAGCTAGCTCCAGGACAGAGTTGGTCAGTCCTAGTAGGGTTTGGAGAACCCCATGCCTGTAATGAGAACGTGTGTGAATTTTATGCATTCTGTTATCCTAAGAATGCATAGTGAAGCAACGAGATGTACTTTCAGAAGTTCCCGAAGTTTCACATTATTATCCATCTATAACTTTCTGCAACAACGATCCATTACTTCACACAGAAAAGCTTCAGTGATGATGGACTGACATTCAGTGACTCCACAGGACAACAGTTTGTGGTGTTATTTAAATCTATTTGTACTTTGTGGACCTGGGAGTAAGGAGCACTGTAGGAACAGCCCCCCCTTTCCCTCTAACTGGCATCATTCCCAGTGACCCACTTGAGGACCCTGTGGTGCAGCCCAGCTCTTTTAGGGCCTCACGTAAGAGACTAGCAGGCAAGGGAAGAGCCACCTTCCTGGAAGGGACAATGGACTGCATCACTAGGATGGGGCTGTGATTTCATTATGGGGAAGGAAGGACGTATTTAACTGTTTGTAAACCCACTAGAGCATCTTTGGAACTGTGCAGTTTAGAAGACCTATGGACAAGTGCAAAACTGAATCCATAACTGAGTATATGGTAACTAACTATATTTGTGTGTAAACACAGCCATGGTAAAATACAAGTCTGTGTTGTCAGTCACATTGTATTCAATGAAATGTCCATATGCCGTGGTCCTAGGATCAGAAAACCGAAACCACCCCTTCTTTCTCTTCTTTGTGACCGACCGACTGCCAATCCATCAGAAGCGCCAATCTTTCATGATTCCAAAAGAGACACCTAATTTATTTTAAAAAGAAGTCACTTCTGTACAATTACGTGATCTGTCGTTACTTAGCCTGCAGCATCTCCACACACGTCACTCCCCTGTGGAAATCATCCATTGCCTCTTCCTTGTAAGATACTGGGGAGAAAGACACCTGACCTCACCTCCATCCCCTTCACTCCTAGAATCCATTGTGTCCCTCTCCGGAGCCTGCAAGTTCTGAGCTATGTGAGCAGCTGGGTGGAGTAAGGGGGCAGATGTTCTCCTTTTCATGGGGTGGATGAGCATGGGGGTCTGGAGACAAAGATGCACCTGGAAAGAGCCCACAGGCTGCAGATTCTATAAGAGTGGATCCCGTGTAACCATTTATATTGGATCCCTCGCCCGTGTGTGCTCTGGCTTCCTGACCTTCAAGAAGACCAAAAGGACTGAAGTGTTGAGACCGTTCTTTTCTGTCACTGGACCTTGGAGATACTGAGAAGCCTTGAGAGAGAGACATGAAGCTGATGGAGAGGCTGTGGGCTTTCACCAACCACGAGGGCCATTTGCACATGATCTCTCTAAGTACACATCAAGGGTAAATGTTAAAGAAGATAAAATAGTAGAATAATGAGTTAAATAAATTAAATTCAGAAAACCTGAGATCTGAAAGAATGCTCTCATTTAAGGTTAATTGGCTCATCTATGAAATGGAGATCAATGTACGTCTAAATTCACAGAGTTTTTCTCATGATTATAAAAGTTAAAATTATCCTAGTTTCTGGTCCTTGGGAAGTCTGATTATTACATGTGAGAGTTTATTCTAAAAAGGGAGGTCACCTCTGTGTTTCCACAGCTTTTAGGAAACTGTTTGTACTGTCTACATGTCAGAAAGAGATTTACAGAACATGGGGTTAAAAACCCTTGACAAGAGACCAGCCCTTAACTCACCTCCTCTGTGAGGACATGAGCTCAGTAGTTTATGAGCGCCCCCTGCTGGTCCTGTGCACCCCTCAGTAGCCCAGAGCATCCCCTTGATGGTCATGAGCATTCCCTCGAGGCCCTGGGCATCCCCTGGTTACCTGAGGGCACCTTTTGGTTCCAAAGTCCCCTGGAGAGAAATAAACACTCTTTTTTTTGCCTCTTCACTTTACCCAACATACAATGGTGGACACTTCCAGCATAAGCACTATGTGCCTTCCTCTGCAAAGGATGTCTCCTCTTAGTTATTTCCCATCAACCGACCCCCTCACTCTGCTCCTTCACTGAATTCCGAGGTGATCCTTATTTCTCTCTCCTACTGCAAAACCCCTGTTGCAAGGGTCTTGAATAGTCTTCCTCACTATTTTAGCAAGTGTCAGAAGAACTTTTCCATTATAAACAGAAAGCAAAAAATGAAAGGATTTTGGACTCTCAAACTCTACTGGCAAGAAACAGGCTAATATGAGTGATCTGATTACAGCATTCACCACCCTTCAAGAAAAAGAAGGATAGATCTACAGTTAGATCCTCAGGACCAGGGGTTGAAGTCTGAGCCACAGAAGATTATCCTCAGAACTGGAAACCTAATGGAGCTTGCCTGGATGCACTTCAAAGCTGATTCAGGCAGGTGATTCCTTCTAACTCCCATTTCATCTCTTGTGGCATGGAAATGTCCAACACTATATTCATTTGCCTGTCCTGCAGTTGTGTTTTAGAGGAAGATAACTTGTTTTCTAGTATCACAGGCATTCGGGGGGCGGCTTACCCCAGGGTGGATTGTGGCCACGTTCTCACCCATACCTGATTTAGATGACTAATTTGGGACTTTTTAGGTGATAGTATTTAGACAGATTTTGGACTTGATTCAATGCTTTAAGGTTTGGCATTTTGAGAGGTGTCCGAAGTGTTAAATTTATTTCACCAGAGAGTTGGATGTAATTCTTTGAGGGCTGAGGGTGAAATGAGGTAGCATAAGTTATTCTTTGAATCTGTGCATAGTATTTTGAATGGCAAAAGGAAATTAGCCATATTTGATTAATTTAGAGATCCTGAGATCCAACAATTTTTCTGGATTGTTGAGAAATGTAATCTGATGTGTTTATATCAGAGGGAGTCAGAGGGAGACTGGCTACAGAATAAGAGGAAAACAGTGTGACCACTGATGTGAGCTAATTTACTCCAGGCTGTGAAGATGGAGGAAGAGACCATGAGCCAGGGGGTGCAAGGAATGCAGCTCCAGAATCTGGATGAGGCAAGAAAGCAGACTCTTCATGTGTGAGTCCATTCAGGCTTTTATAGCAAAATGCCACAGACTCGGCAGCTTATAAGCAACAAATATTTATTTCTCACAGTTTGGAGGCTGGGAAGTCCAAGATCGAATTGCTCACATGTTCACCCTCTAGGGAGGGCCATCTTTCTGGGTCGTAGTTGCACCTTCTTGCCGTGTCCTGAGGTGGTGGATGGGGCAAGACAGCTCTCAGGGGCCTCACTAGAAAGGCACCAGTCCCATTCATGAGGGCTCCACTCTCATTATCTGAGGACCTTGCAGTGACCCCATCTAGTAAAACCATCATCTGTGGTTGTTAAGATTCAACATACGAATTTGGGGGGACACACACACCCAGATGAGAGCACTCCCCTGGAGCCTTGGGATGGACTGTAGCCCTGCCACCACCTTGATTTCAGGCCAGTGAAACTGATTTCATACTCTGACCTCCAGAGTGGAAGACAATAAATGTGTGTGGATTTGAGCCCAAAGTATGTGGAGTTTGTTACGGTGATCACAGGAGAGGAATAGAGGCTGGGATGTGAGTCTCACATAATCAAGGGTCCCCACACTGCCCTGTGTTATGTGATGACCATAAGCACTGCCCCAAGGACAGGGACACTCTCAGGACTGTGGTCTTTGGGGACGCACCTCTCCAGGGACTCACCCCTGAAGGAGAGGACTGAGAGCACGAGGTCCTGATGTAGACTGTGCTTGAACCTGGCACACGTGCCCACCCGTGACTTTGTTACCATGTGTTCACTACTGTCCTACCAGGATGTCATGTGTGTGAGGGTGGGACAGAGACTGGAAACAGAATCCATCCTTGACCTTCATATCTATACTTTCCCCAAGTACAATGCCACTTTTCAGAAACAGGGTGAATGTCAGATAACTTGCTAGAGAGAGCTCTACAGTCAAAGAATCCCAAATCTGACAGCCACCAAGATTTCCCAGATGTGCCCTCAACTAGCATTTCCAAAGAACAAAGGAAATGGAAAACTGGAAAACATGAATAAATGGCAAGGGTCTTTTAGCAAAACCACCTCAAAGAGCACTTGCTATGTTAAAACCTTTATTGAAAGAGTAGTGTGCCCATGAGAACATCATCCTTCGTCTCAGATTCCTGACTCCTTGGTCTGAAGAGGCAGATGAATCAACATCGCTGAATCTCCTCAGCCCAGCTCAGCTGCCCTCTCCCTCAGGGTTTCTGACACACTCAGGATGTGGGTTATCATACTGTCTCTCACAGAGTAATACACGGCTGTGTCCTCAGATCTCAGACTGCTCAGCTCCATGTAGGCTGTGCTCGTGGACGTGTCCACAGTCATGGTGACTCTGCCCTAGAACTTCTGTGCATAGCTTGTGTCATCATATTCAGGGCAGATCCCTCCCATCCACTCAAGCCCTTGTGCAGGGGCCTGTCGCACCCAGTGCACAATGAGTCAGTGAAGGTGTATCCAGAAGCCGTGCAGGAAATCTTCACTGACATCCCAGGCTTCCTCACCTCAGCCCCAGACTGCACCAGCTGCACCTGGGAGTGGACACCTGTGGAGAGGAGACAGGAGTGGATGAAATCCCCCTTCACTGGCCCTGGTTTCCTCCTCAACCCAGGGACTGGTGATCCCCTTAAGTGTAGCCACTGCCACCAAGAAGAGGATTCTCCAGGTCTAGTCCAAGGTGAGGGGCTGTGCTCTTGGGGCTTCTGTAGGGGAGGGGGTGGTTGTTGGGTGATGCTCTCAGGACACAGACATGCCCATATTTACCTCAGCAGACCTCAGATCATTTGCACATTCATGGGGCAGAATACTTCATCGATGAATTCCTGGCCCAAACTTTGAGTGAGCAGACAGATGATACAGCGACCATGTGCATCACGAAGAGGAGATTCCAAGTCTTTATCTTGTTTTAAGATGATTGTCTCCTGACACGTCCAGAACTCTGTGCAGAGACTAAGGAACAAGCCCCCACAGCACGTGCTCCTCACTGTGAACCCACCGGAACCAGTTCTGGGCTTTTATGTCTGAACGTATTATCCTCGGGATCAGAGTATCTCACAAAATTTTGGAAACCTTGACTTAAAAACGCCATCTTTATCATTCAGATTGTCATTATTAAGATATCTAGAAGTCCTGGAAACCTCCTTTTTAATGTGGTTTTCATTTCCTTATTGGGTTTAGTAAGTTCCCCCAATAGAATAACATATTTAAAGACACTTCAGCAATCCTGCTGCCTGGGACCCTGAATATACCACCTGGAGTGTGAGCCTGGGACCGGGACTGAGGATAGAAATGGACAGAGTTACTCCTTGACCACTCTCAGTATTGCAGCTGGGGGTCCCCTGAGACACTATACCTGCAAGAGGGGAGACCCTGGAAAGGAGGAGGAGGAGGAGGCAGCACAGTAGTCAGCTGACTCAGGTGAGTCTGCAAGGTCACCTGCTGGACAGACCAGCAGACAGCAGCAAAGAAGTCTTCTCCAGGAAGAATGCTCTCAGGTCCACAGGACCCCTTGCACCAGGATGGACTCGGTTTCTGTCCATCCTTGAGGATCCATTCTGCTGGTTATCCTTCCCTTCCGACATCCTGCCCTGTTGCCCCCATTCCCTGCATCTGACGTGGAGGCAGACTCACTGCTTCATCACCTCAGGGGAAGGAAGGTGCTGTCTGTGCACTTGGAGAACTCTCTGTGTTCTCTACATGCTGTGCAGAGCACTCAGAGGAAAGGGCTCTCTCTGGGGTCCTCCTTCACCAAGAACAGAGTCCAAATAGTTGTCATCTGCTAATCCTGATTGTCTTATAGAAAGCTCAGTTTTGGGGAGAAGACCCTGGAACTGTAGACTCTCTCCTTTGGGAGAACTTTGAGAGGCATGAATTCTCCTCAGAATTTGAAACAGAGACAGCTAGTGGGAGGCCCTCAGCTCACCAATGTTGGGTCCCTGACCTGGCCCTCATGTGCACACTCATATATCCTAGAAGTATCTTTTTTTTTTCACCATTGTCAGTGAATTTTGGATTCATTGAAATGGTTCATACCACATCGGGAGAGAACTTCATGATTCTTGTCAATAGAGCTGCACAGTGAATGGTTTGCAGGGTGGATGAGCTCACCACAGCCACAGGGAAGCTCCCTGCTCCAGAGAGTAGGTCCCTTAGATCAGCCCCCTGACAGCTGCCCCTCTGAGGCCCTGTGTCATGAATCCTGGGATTATGGCTGAAATCTGATGAGTATGTAGTGGTGGAGAGCAGAGCTCAGCTCCTTCTTCCTCACAGTGCAGCCCTGAGGAAGTGACTTCACCATTCTGGTCCCAGGTCTGAAGAGATGTAATTTGGGGACCACAGTAATAACTTTATACGAGAACTTTATGGTAGGGAGCCAGCATTGTTAGATATTATCATCACTGTTATCAGTGGCATTTTCTCCCCTGGGAACCAGAAAGGACCTCATTTCAGTTTGCACAATGATCTCCTGCTCTGATCCTGCCCTGATATGTCACACCTGTGCTACTGGAGCAGGTCAACCCACCCTCGACCCAGTGTCATCACATGTCCATGAATTGACTTAGATCCAGTTGTCCCTAAAATGCCTTTCTTCTATGTTAGCACATGAACACAGCCTTGAATGCAGGGCATTGTCAATGGGCTCTTTAATAATATTAGTGCAGTGAATTGAGTAACAAATAATCCTCACCTTCAATGTAGGTAACAGGAGAGTCACTAGAAGTTGGGGTCAGGGAATGGCTCCTACACTGTGACTGGTGGTTGTATGTCTTAACCACGCAACTTCCTCCTCCACATGCTGTGCAGAGCACTCAGAGGAAAGACGATGCTCTGTGCCCTGTGTGGGCCAGTGGGGGTCACCTATGAGGACTCAGAACAGAAGGATTGGGTTTCTGATGAACACATGTCTACAGGTAGATGACACCAGGACCATACAAAATTCCCTTGATGCTGCTGCCTGTGCCTCTGTTACCAGAAGAGATTCTGATCCTCAGGGATGGAAACAAGGCCCCCTCAGATCACCTGAGGGACAGGCAAGGGGATGTCAACTATTTCTATGAGGGGACGCCTAACTGAAATTGATTTGACGCTATTTGGAGGATGAGATTTATAAACAAGAGCAGTGGAGAGAGGACCCACTGGCATTCTATCCAGTAATCACTGAAACACAAAGAAATAAAGAAAACTCGATACTGGGGGTGGGGGAAGGAACAATAAAACTAACTAAGCAGTCCACAATTTGGCCCAATTTTAAATCGCAAACTTACCTAAAGAATTTATACCATAAAGATAAGAGGATGCTGATTGGCTCTGTGCCTCTTCTGCACAGGTTCTGAACTAACTTAAACGTAGCTGAAATGCACCGATTGTCAAACCTTGAAAGTTTTAATCAATAATGAGGCAAAAAGTACAGTTATAACTGGGGATCCCACAAAACTTAAGTCATGTGCTTCATCTACCCTTAGGGAATGTCCAAATCTGAAATGTGAGACAAGCAAGTGTGCTTCCCCTTAACTACTAGGACTTGATTAATTCCTCTATGTTGCTATCACCCGTTGCCTTAAAACAGCCCCTAATCAGCATGGATGTTCTGACTTGATGAGGAACGGCTTTAATGAAATTTTCCTCAGTACTTACAAACTGACTTGACAAAATATGCTGTTGGGCCATACCCTGTTGTAAAGAGTTATCCAGACTAATGTAAATTGAAAAGGACTTTCAGGGATTGACACCCGTTTTACAAGAACTGTTTGCAAAAGGGAGATTATTCCACTGCTTCTCCATTTAACTACCCATCTCAGGCTGTTGTTAAATTTGGGAAGAATGAGTGGTGTCTCATTCATTCTTACTGAAACCTACTGCTGTGGTCCTACAGATTAAGGCCCCACATCCAGTTGTGTTGAAATACTGACTCTATTCAATTGGCAAATGTCAATAGTTTACCATTATAGATTTCACTGAGGTATTCTGTTTCATGCCCCATAAACATCCTCTCACATTCAGTTTAACAGTCATTGAAAAATGAACCCATCTCTATCAGCAAATATAAAATTTAAGCACCAATGAGCTTGTTGAAATTACACTACTAGCCTTGAACAATTATCATGATAAAAACGACCTTTTTTTTTTAATAAATTATTATTAGAAGTTGTGATCTTGTGAAGATTAAATTCTATGTTGATTTTGGTACACCTTCCTACGTTTGTTCTTTCTCATGACAAGTAAATACAATCACATTATTTATGCTGTTAATTTTGTGCAGTTATGACAGGTGTACTGTTTCCATACACAGGAGATTTTCACTAACAGGTCTGGTCTGTGGCAGCTGCCCCACAAGTGACCTTCTCCACCTCACTCTCCTCCACCTGTGATGATGGCTGGATCATGGAACAGCCTTGTCCTACTCTCTTAACAAGTCCCCCTGGGAGACATGAGGCCGACTCCTGCACTGGTTCCTTTAGTGAGAACTCTTACCACATCAGGCCAAGTGCATTCTCCACTGTTCTTGGGGGGACTGTGGTGCCCGTGCACAAGCTCTTGAGGACTCAGTCACCAGTGTCCTGTTCTCCCCCAGGCAGGACAATGATGATCTTTGTCAGAAAGTCCATATTAGTCAACCACATGCCAAGTGCTCATCGTCATGGAGTCACCCGAGGGCCCCACAGCGTCCTGTACAATGATGACTCTACTACACGAGACATCGCCAGTACTTGCTGGCATCATTCATGGGTTTTATGTAAATGAAAAGTGTTTTACACCTGAAAAGTATTAAAGGGAAAAAGAAAAATTGCAAGCAGCCAAACAGAACAAAAAATTCTGAGAGAGCCATATTGAAATTTTGCCCTGAGGTGTCCACCTCTGTCCTAACCTGTGATACACAATCAAGCACCATCACCCATGACCCTGGTTCTGAGGCCATCACATCTGCAGAGCTCCTGGAAGACAGCAGAGCCTCACACACAGTGAATCCAGTTTTCCTACTGGAAATGAGGACACATGTATGTCTCCAGTCAGACACAGGAGTTCTTCAAGAATGGAAAATCTCCATCACATGAATGACTGACCTCATTTCCAGATGAGTCCTCATGATGCAAGACTATAAGTCTGAAGAAATATTTTATAAAGAACATGTGGTTTAGACCCAAATCCTTATTCAATAGATGAGATGTGTTCCTTCCCCATAGTGATGGTGTAACATGAAAAAATAGTGATTTTGTGATCAGAGATGGAGGGAATATATATGAGAAGAGAGGCAGGGAGAGCAGTGGAGGGAGGACCAGGGAGTCCCTGGACCAGGGTCAGTCAGTTCATGCAGCAGTGAGTCAGCTCCAGGGTGTTGTGTCCTCAGGCTGGAGCCACAAGGACAAAACTTGCAAAGACTTGGACGTCACCACACAGAAGTCACAGTACACAAGGTGTCCATCCTCAGTCTCCCCAAAGCCATGACTGAGGGAGGTGACACTGTGCCAGTTTGAGGAAAACAAGGTCAGTTCTACATCCACCTTCCATTTGACCAAACCATCCATATACCCAGTCTACGAATGTGCACTTGCATTCCCCAGAGGAGGCCGAGAGCAGAGGACAGAGGGAGGGTCCTGGACAATGGAGACTGAGCAAGTCCCATCAGCCTTTCCCAGGTGCTGCAGGAGCCACAGCCTGAGACACACCTGAGCTCCAGGAAAAGAGCCTGAGCATTAGGGTGTAGAACAAAGAAACAGTGTCCTCCATCTGGGAAGCAGAAGGCACATAGGGAGACAGGAAAACAAAGCCCAGGGCGGAAGAGAACTGATAAGCCGGAGAAGACGGAATCAGATCGGTCCTGAGTCTGACATACACCGTTGCATGTGGGAAGGAACGTCATATATGATGTATATTAGGTTTTATAGGTCACTGGCCCTGGCCCAGACTCTCTCTTCTCTGTAATCAGACACCCAGAGATCTTCCTGTTAAGGAAATCCTACTGAGGTCTCTATTCTGAGTCTGAATGGAAAAGAATGACCAGCTTCTCCTGACCATTCTTGGGACTCTGATCTTAGTGACCATTGACAGAGTCATTGCTGCCTCCACAGGTCACACTCTGCATTGGCACAGGAGATAAACTTTTTCTTACATTAAAACAAACTGTTCTAATTGAGAGACAAGTAGTCAGCACAGAACCATGAATCCAGAGAGGTTCCCTGAGAAACTGTTAGAAGAGGAAGCCCCAGACCCTGACAGATCACCAGCCCTGAACTTTCTCTGCACCTGCTCCTTGGGCTGACTCTGTGCCTGGTGTCCTGAGCGCCCACTGGTGTCCTGAGCGCCCCCTGCAACCCAGCCCCTCTGCTCTCCCTGCAGGGAGGTTTGTGTCTGGACTCAATAACTGTCACTGGGTGATCGAAACCATAGGAGTCCCTCCTGTCAGTGGAACCCCTCACCCTGCTCCCACCACTGAACCTAAACTAAACCCTGAGTAAGCCTCCTTTCCTGGCTCTATAAAGCATTTCTCACTTGCTGAAAGTCCTGCCCTGCTCTTAGCAGAGATTTCAATCATGTACGTAATAAATGTTTCATATTCTCTTGGTTTGTGTCTTTGTCATCAGACGGGACAACCATAACAAGACCTGGTGGGGGTCCCTCTGCCTTTGCATGGTGTCAACTGCTGTTGGTGCCATGAGCCTTGTGTCAAGTCAAAGACCACAAAAAGGGTCTTTCTTCTCTTGGTTTGGATTCATAACGCCTCTGTTGTCTGATGTCCAGCCTGCACTTTATGCTGCTTCTTGCCGACTGGCTTGTACCCTGAGCTGTGCTGTGCAGAGCTGTATTGTTGAGTCCAACAGAGTCTCTTTTATAGATAAAGCTGAATTACTCAGCAGTTTTGGTAATAAATTAGCACTTAGGCAGAAGAGAGTCTGTAGACTCTCTGACTTTTTTCCATGTGAGAATGTTTTCCCTCTGTTACAACAGACTTTTCTAATTCAGAAAATACAGGGGTAGAAACAGAATCACAATTCAAGAGAGGGTGTCTTCAGGAAATTTTTACATGGAGAGGAAACCAGCCCTTAACCTCCATCTGCACCTGCCTCTGTGATGGGCCTTGAGTGCACGGGCCCTGAGCGCCCCCTGGTGGTCCTGAGCCCCTCCTGCAGGGTGGTTTGTGTCTGGGCTCACACTCACTTCCCATCACTGTGTCTTTCACACAGTAATACACTGCCGTGTCCTCGGTTCTCAGGCTGTTCATTTGCAGATACAGCGTGTTCTTGGAGTTGTCTCTGGAGATGGTGATTCGGCCCTTCACGGAGTCAGTGTAGTATGTGCTACTACCATCATATCTAATGTATGAGACCCACTCCAGCCCCTTCCCTGGAGCATGGCGGACCCATTGCGTGTCATAGCTACTGAAGGTGAATCTAGAGGCTGCACAGGAGAGTCTCAGAGACCCCCCAGGCTGCACCAAGCCTCCCCCAGACTCCACCAGCTGCACCTCACACTGGACACCTGCAAACACAAAGACATCCTGGTCAGGAGACTGTCACATCCCCTGATTCTCTCACTCATACACTCTCACATCCTCAATGTCTCTTGTTCTCCATAAATTATCTCCTAAAACAGCAACAAGAAAAATCCGTATCAGCCCAAACTCCCTTCTGAGTTTTCTGTGTTCCATCCTGATCACCGAATGGGAACACATTGGGAATCCCGGGGCTGGGGCTCCTCTCCCACAGCTGCAGGGTCTGAGCTGGGCTGGTTTTCATCAGCAGAGGGAGGGCCTATTTGCATGTCCTCTGACTATATACCAAGCTCTGGGGATGTGCGCCAACATAAAGGGCAGAGTCTCAGAGTGTAATGTGCCCAAGAGCACATATCTGGTGAGAATTAGCTCCACTATCAGGGTCCGTGCTCCTCTATATTGGACTTGACTGCCCCCATGAACCAACTCCAGGACAGCGTAGGGCATGCCTGGTGAGGTTTGAAGAACCCCCTTCCTGTAAAGAGAAAGTGTGTGAATCTTATGCATTCTACTATTTATCTAGAATGCATAGTGAGGCAATACAGATGCATTTTAAGAAGTTCCTGAAATTTCATGTTATTATCTGGCTAAATTTTTTTTCAACCAATGATACATTTCTTTCATTGCAATAGCTGCAATGATGAATAATTGACATATAATAAACTTCACAGTACAACAGGATGCAGACATTACCTAATATGTAAGCATTTTGTGGACCTGGAAGCAAGGAGCATGGTAGAACATCCCCACCTACATTCCCTCTAACTGGCATCCTTCCCAGTGACTCACTTGAGGAAGCTCTGGTGCAGCCCAGCTCATTTAGGGTCTCATGTAAGAGACTAGCAGACAAGGAAAGAACTACCTTTCGGGCAGGAACAATGGACCCTATCAGTAGGATGAGGTTGTGATTTTACAAGGAGGAGGAAGAATATGTTTAACTCCTGGTAAATCCGCTAGAGCATCTTTGGAACTGCTCGATTTTGAGGACCCTGGGCAAGGGCAAACCTGAACACACAATTGGGGAATGATAACTAAATACATTGGTGTGTGAACACAGCAACGGTAGAATGCAAGTGTATGTGGTCACCCACCTGGCATTTAATGAAATGGCCACACACCATGCTCCTCAGGATAGAAAACTAAAATCATCCCTTACTCCTCCTCTCTGTCCCCTACCAACTGCCAATCCACCAGAAGCTCCAATCTTTCTTTATCTCAAAATAGATCCCAAATTTATTTCAAACTAGATGTCAGTTCTGTACTACTACATGATCTGTCCTTACCCAGCCTTCAGCCTCTCCACACGCGTCACTCCCCTGTGGAAACAATCCACTACATCTTCATCATGACACACTCAAGAGAAAGACACGTGACCTCACCTCCATCTCCTTCAGTCCTAGACCCCATGTGTCCCTCTCCAGAGCCTGCAGATGCTGAGCTATGTGAGCAGCTGGGTGGAGTGAGGGGGTAGATGTTCTCTTCTTCGTGGGGTGGATGAGCATGAGGGTCTGGAGACAAAGATGCACTTGGAAAGAGCCCACAGGCTTCAGGTCTTGTCAGAGTGGATTCTGTGTAAATCTTGATATTGGTGCCCCTGTGTCTGAGTGGGCTCTGGCTTCCTGACCTTCAAGATGAGCAAAAGGACTGAAGTGTTGAGACAATTCTTTTCTGTCACTGGGACTTGGAGATACTGAGAAGTCTTGAGAGAGAGACATGGAGCTGATGGAGAGGCTGTGGACTTTCAACATCCACAGGGTCGACTTAAACATCATCTCTCTACATAGACATCAAGGGAAAATGTTAAAGAAGATAAAAGTAGAATAATGAGTTAAACAAATTAAAGTCACTATACCTGAGATCAGTAAAATGCTCTCATTTAAGGTTAATTTGCTCATCTATGGAATGGAGAAAAATGTACATCTAAATTCATGGAGTTATTGTCATGATTACATAAGTTAAAGTAATCCTAGTTCCTGGTCCTTGGGAAGTCTGATTATTACATGTGAGAGCTTATTCTAAAAAGAGAGGTCAGCTCTGTGTTTGCACAGCTGTTAGGAAACTGTTTGTACTGTCTGCATGTCAGGAAGAGGTTTACAGAGGACGGAGATTAAAACCCTTGACTGGATTCCAGCCTGTAACACTCCTCCTCTGTGAGGACATGAGCTCAGTAGATCCTGATCGCCCCCTGGTTGTCCTGCACGCCGCCTGGTGGTGCTGAGTGCAGCTTTTGGTTCCAAAGCCACCTGGAGAGAAAAAGACACTCTTTTTTTCCCCTTTCCTCTTTATCCAAAATACAATAATAGACCCTTCCAGCATAAGCAGTATATGCCTTCCTGTTCAATGGAAGTCTCTTAGTTATTTCCCATCAACTGACCTCCTCACTCTGCTCCTTGGCTATAAATCCACAGCTGTCTTTGCTGAAATCAGAGGGGACCCCTATTTCTCTCTCCTACTGCAAAACCCTTTTCGAAAGAGTCTTGAATAAAGCCTTCCTCACTATTTTAGCAAGTGCCAGAAGAACTTTTTATTTTTAAAAGAGAGAGAAAAGATGAAAGAATGTTGAACTGTCAAAATTCTCCTGGCAGGACACAGGCTGATAGAAGTGCTCAGATTCTGACATGTGCCACCCTTCAGGAGTAAGGAAGATTAGAGCCAAGGTTAGAACAACAGGTCGAGAGGCTGGAGTCTGAGCCACAGAAGATTGTCTCCAGACCTTGAAACAATGCAGTTTTCCTGGATGGATGTCAAAGTGGATTCAGGCTGGTGATTCCTTTCTAAATCCCCTTTGATCTCTTTCAGAATGGGAATGCCTGTGACTTTATCATATGCCTGTTTGTAGTGACATTTTAGAAGATAATGTGTTTTCTAGTATCACAGATCTACAGATGGAGGGGACTATTCCCCAGCATGGATAATATCCAATTCTAACCCATATCTGATTTAGATGATTAGATTTACCAGTTTTGATATGATAGTGTCTATGTAGATTTTGGGATTGAGTTAATGCTTTAAAGGATGGCATTTTGGGAGATAATGGGATGTCTTAAACATAATTGGACTGTTGCATGGATATGATTCTTTGAAGACTGAGGGCAGACTGTGGGATTCTGAATCATTCTTTGAATCTGTGAATGTATTTTGTATGGCAAAAGTAACTTTGCCATATTTGATTAATTTAGAGATCCTGAGATCCAAAGACTTTCCAGGATTATTTGGAAATTTAATCACAAGTGTTTACATCAGAGGAAGGTAAAAGAGATTAGACTACAGAATAAGAAGAAAACAGTGCGCTAACTCATGTAAAGTAATTTACTCCTGGCTGTGAAGATGGAGGAACCGACCATGAGCCAGGGGATGCAATGAATGCAGCTCTCGAAGCTGGAAGAGCCAAAAAACAGACTCTTCCTGTACGAGTCCATTCTTGCTTCCATAGCAAAATACCACAGACTGGGTGGCTTATAAACAAGAAACATTTATTTCTCATAGTTCTGGAGGCTAGGGGTCCAAGATCAAGGTACCAGCCTGATCGCCTTCTGGTGCGGGTCCTCTTCCTGGTTCATAGTTGCAACTTCTTGCCGTGTCCTCACGTGGTGGAAGGGGCAGTCCAGCTCTCTGGGGCACCAGTCCCGTTCCTGAGGGCTCCACTCTCATGACGTAAGCACCTCACAGTGACCCTGTCTACTACCCATCAACCTTGGTGGTTAGGCTTCAACATATGAATTTGGGGGGACACACACACCCAGACAAGAGCACTCCCCTGGAGCCTGTGGAGGGAGTGTAGCCCTGCCAGCACCTTGATTTCAGGCCAGCGAAACTGAGTTCAGGCTCTGACCTCCAGACTGGAAGAGAATAAATGTGTTGACTTAAGCCCCAGATGTCTGTAACGTGATACATTGACCACAGGAAAGTGACACAGGCTGCCACGTGAGTCTCACATTATCAAGTATTTCCCCACACTGCTCCATGTTGTGTGATGATGATCAGCCCTGCCCCAGGGACAAGGACACTGTCAGGGCCCCGGTCTGTGTGGACGTGCCTCTCTCCTGGACTCACCCCTGAAGGAGAGGACCGACAGAACCATGTGCTGACATAGACTCTGCTTGAACCTGGCACAGCTGTCCACCCATGACTCTGTTACCATGTTCACGATTGTCCTTCTAGAATGTCATGTGTGTGAGGCTGGGCCAGAGACTGGAAACAGAAATCAATCCTTGACCTTCATATCCTTACTTTCCCAAGCACAATGCCAATTTTCAAAAATAGAGTGAGAGAGAATCTGCGAGAGAGAGCTCTACGGCCAAGGAATCCCAAATCTGACCCCAACCAAATATTCCCAGATGATCCCTCCACTAGCATTTCCAAAGAACAAATAGACTTATTATCCCCATTGGAAAACATGAATAAATGACGAGGGACTTTTGAGGCAAAACCACCTCCCTGGATCTTGCTCAAGGAGGACCTGGAATCTTATAACCTTTTCCTGAAAGTGTAGTGTGCCCATGATAGCATTATGCTTTGTCTCAGATTCCTGGCTCTTTGGTCTGAGGAGTCAGGAGAATCATCATCCTGTCATCTCCTCAGTCCAGCACAGCTGCCCTCTCCCTCAGGGGTTCTGACACACTCAGGATGTGGGTTATCCCACTGTGTCTCGCACAGTAATACACGCCTGTGTCCTCAGATCTCAGACTGCTCAGCTCCATGTAGGCTGTGCTCGTGGATGTGTCCCTGGTCATGGTGTCTCTGCCCTGGAACTTCTGTGCATAGCTTGAATCATCGTCTTCAGTGTCAATCCATCCCATCCACTCAGCCCTTGTCCAGGGTCCGGTCGCACCCAGTGCACAAAGTAGTCAGTGAAGGTGTATCCAGAAGCATTGCAGGAGACCTTCACTGATGCCCCAGGCTTCCTCACCTCAGCCCCAGACTGCACCAGCTTCACCTGGGTGTGGACACCTGTGAAGAGGAGACAGGAGTGCATGGAATCCCCCTTCACTGGCCCTGGTCTCCTCCTCAACCCAGGGACTGGGGAGCCCGTTACCTGTAGCCACTGCCACCAAGAAGAGGATTCTCCAGCTCCAGTCCATGGTGAGGGGCTGTGCTCTGGGGCCTTCTATAGGGGAGGGGGTGGTTTTTGGGTGATGCTCTCAGGACACAGACATATCCATATTTACCTTAATCAACCTTACCAAATAGAATTTGCATATTCATGAGGCAGAATATTTCAATGCTCTATATTTGGCTAAACCTGAGCATGAGTAGACAGGAGATACAGCAACCGTGCTCAACAGGAAGAGGAGGGTCCTAGTCCTAATCCTTGCAGTCGGAGGTGTGTAACACGTCCAGAACTCTGTGCAGAGCTCCTCCCACTAATGAACAAGCCCCCACAGGACGTGCTCCTCACCGTGAACCCACCTGACCCTGTTGTGGGCTTTGAACTGACTGTCCCATCTTTCAGATCAGAGTACCTGACAAAATTTTGGAAACACTGAATTTGTAACACCAACATTGTCATTGAGATTGTCACTAAGATATCTCGAATTCCTAGGAAACTCCTTTTTAATGTAGTTGTTATTTCCTTGTTGCGTTTGGTAAATCCGTCCAATAGAATAAGATACTTAAAGACACTTCAGCAAGTCTTGCCCAATTCTATTTTAGACTGTTTTTTTTTTTCCTGAAAAAGAGGGCAAACAGGCCTGAGAGGAAAGCTCTTCCCTGTCCTATCTGCACCTACTCCCGAGGCTGGAGTCCTGGGCTGGGTGTGTCCTGAGCACTCCCTGCAGGGAGGGTCCTCTCTGTGCTCACAGGGCATTTATCTCTCAGTGTCTTTAGTCCAGTATTGAATGGAAATGCCCAGGCTTTGGAATGTGCTGCCCAGGACACTGTGGACACCACCAGGTTTGTGAGCCTGGGACTAGGGCTGAGGACAGACATGGAGAGTCACTCCCTGACCACTCTGGGGCCTGCAGCTGGGGGTCCCCTGAAGACACTACACCTGTTGGAGGGGGGACCACTGAGAAGTTGGAGGAGGAGGAGGCAGCACTGTTGTCAGCTGACTCAGGTGAGGTTGCTCTGCAGGGTCACCTGGTGGACAGAGCAGCAGACGGCAGTTGAACAAGGTCAACACCGTGAGGGATTCCCCTGCTTCCGCAGGACACCTTGCCACCAGGATGGACTAGGGCTCTCTCCACCCTCCAGGCTGGATCCTGCTGGTCGTCTTCCCCTCCTGAGATCCTGCCCTGTAGACCTCAGGTCCTACAGCCCACATGGAGACAGACGCACTGCTCAGTCACCCCGTGGAGAGGAGGGTGCTGGCTGTGCCCTTGGAGAACTGAGTGCTCTCTCTGAGGTCCCCTTCCACAACGCCATGGTCCCCTTCTTCCCATGCAGGAAATGTGCTGAAGGAGCCAGTCAGGGAGCCCGACGTGGACAGGAGGAGGGACTGCTTTGAGAATAGCCCCATCCTCCCTCTACTCACAGGGATTTTTATACATTTATCAAATATCCCCCCAAAATCCAGGGGCTCCAGATTGTCAGGTAACCATTCCAGTCCATTTGCCTTCTCCATCATCTCATGTCTAAAGTACTGATATTCAAAAGTTTTGGGACAGCAGTGACATGTAAAAATTGCATTGAGTTCAGAGAAAGCAGGGTCCACTCCACTGCTTCTGGTGATTCAGGACAGCTTTGCTGGCTCACTTAGCTTGAGTGAACACTTCTTCACTGAGACAACTTCACGACCAGGTGTGTTCAGGTGCTGCCTTGGACTTGGATTTATTCAAGTCAACTGATCTTGCAGTTTATTTTTGGGACAAGGTAGACATTTCTGCTGGAGGTTAATCATTCCTGTCATTGTTGAAATAGATCACAGCCCCTAATCTTGCTCCTTTCTGTACTCAGCTGGGTGTCTGTAAGAACACTCTGAACTCAGGACTCTCTCCTTGAGGGACAACATTGAGAAATGAAGACTCCACTCAGGATCACAAACTGAGACAGCTAGTGGGGGCCCTGAGCTCACTGATATGCTGATCCAGATCATGGATATGTTGTGTCACTGTGAGGCTGTGAAGATGTGGTCTCACCCCTTGTCTTTCTGTCTGAGAAGCTATAGATTGGAGATTGCAGTGGTGACCTTATACGTAAACTATGTAATAGGATGACAGCGCTCTTAGACATTGTCATCACTATGACTGGCACTACCTTCTTGGGAGCCTTATCCTTTTTTAAGGACTTGATTTGTTTTCTACTCATAATGGACAGTTATCACTTTTTTCACTCGTTTTTTTTTTTTTATAGTTATTAAGTGGAGTAAGCCGTCAGACTCTATTTTTTGATGTTTGACTGCTGACACTTTAAGGCTCATTCTCTCCTCTTCTCCTTCTGCCTACACATGCGACTCTGATGAGGAAACATGGGTTCCCCCTCCTTTGATGCTGGAGGGACATTGAACCACACAAGACCTCCTGTGAGCAGGACACTAACCCCCTCTCCCATTGATGCACAATAAAAACCCTGAGCCAATTTTGCTTTCCTGGACTTAGGAAACCATTTCTGATGTGCTTGAGAGACCTGCCCTGCTCTCAACAGACATCTCAGTAATGGAGGTGATGACATTTTTTTATATCCTCTGTGTGTGTTTGTGACATTATCAGCCTGGACATCCACACCGCGTTTTGGTGGGGCTTCCTCTGCTCTGCATGTTGTCAGCTGCTGTTGTTGCCATGAGCGTAGTGCCAGCTCAGTGACCAGCACTGTGGACCCGTCTTTTCTTGCTTTGGATTCATAAGGCCTCCTTTGCCTGCTGTCCAGCCTGCACTTTAGGATGATACTTACTGGCTGGTTGTACCTCAGATGTGCTGTGTAGAGCTGCATTGTTGGGTCCAACAGAGCCTCTTTTGTAGACTTAGCCGACATATTTCAGAAATGTTGATAATTGATTGGCATTTAGAGACGAGAGTGTCTGTAGGTGACTCTCTGCCTTTTGTGCACGTGAGAATGTTTTCCTCCACTTACAACAAAAGTTTATAATTCAGAGACCTAAGAGGTAAGCACAGAATCACGAGGCTAGAGACGTTCCCCAGGGGAAACTGCTATATGGAGAGGAAGCCCCAGACATTGGCAGGAAACAAGCCCTTAACCTCCATTTGCACCTGCCCCTGTGATGGACCTTGTGTTTGGGGGCCCTGAGCGCCCCCTATGGCCCACCATTCAGCCCCTTCACAGAGGTTTGTGTCTGGGCTTACACTGGATTTGGATCACAGTGCCTTGAGCACAGTAATAGATGCCTGCATCCTCAGCTGTTACGCTGCTCAGCTGGAAGCACACTTGGTTCTTGGTTGTGTCCCTGGAGATGCTGACTCGAGACTGGAGCTGGGGGCTGTACTGAGTGTTCCCCTTAGCCCAGATCACACTGACCCACTCCAGTCCCTTCCCTGGGCGAAGGCGAAACCACCACATGGAATATTCTGAAACTGAGAGTGTGTAGGAGGCACAGGTGAGGCTGAGTGTCCCCGAGGAGACCACCACTCCCTCTCCCCATTGCACGAGAGAGTCCTCAGCCTGGACACCTATGGAAAGTGAACAACAGTGAGCCACACGCACTCATGACCTCATCCCATCACCCCATTTCCGAGACTCACAAATCACTCACCATGGAGAGCAGCCAGCAGGCAGAGGATGACCAGCAGAGTGGCCATGTCTGTCTGGATGGGTCAGTATTTCCAGAGACACAAGCCAAGAGTGAGGAACAGAGTCACACTTCTTCACTGGTGCCTGGATTTCTCCTTGAAGCCAGGTCTATTTGCATGGGAGGAGCTGCAGAGGCATAAGTTGAAGGGTCATGTGGGTGGGAGGTCACTGTCTCCAGGGCTCTCCTGGGGAGGGGTCAGTCTTATTGAAAGGGAGGAACCTCTGGGAAAATAGGAAGACGTGGATGCAAATGTGCCTCAGGACTGTGGCATTCTTCTCAGGAGTCCCTACCCTAGATGTCTCGTAGTAGTTCTCCATCCAGTGACCTCCTTATTCTGCTCCTCACCTTTAAATCCCTATGTTTCCTGCTGTGTTCAGACGTGAGCCTGATCTTTCTCCCCTACTGCAATACTCATATTGCAGTAGTATTGAATAAAGTCTGCTTGACCATTTTAACCTGTGTCAGAATAAGTTTTCTTTAACACAATTGAGTGCTTAAGGGAAATACTACAACCCGTGCAATGGGCAAGTTTGTGAGGTGGTCGCCTGAGCAGAGGAAGATTGATCTCTCATTGAAGAGCAGTCACTACTTGAAGATTTGGATTGCGGAGATCCACACTCCTATAGGAACATGGCTCACTGGCACCTTTCTTTACCTCTGCTGCTGCTGTTGCCAAAAAATACAGCTTTCTCCAGGATTGTAGGTCAAAGAACATATGGCCTTCCTGTGGGGGAGCCCAATGCTCATTCAGCTGTTGTAATGGAGAGGGCCTGACACCAATAATAGGAATTTGAGGACACGGAAGAGGAAGATACCCTTCAACACCTGCAATTTTCTTATTAACTACAAAAACATGAGCATCTCAGGTTGATTTGATATTTGGACTGTTTTGTGGTGAGTTCTTTAAGTAAGCAATCCAATTGATTGATATTGTAGAGACCACAAGTGAGTACAAAGGCATAAAATGGTTATTTAAAGTGATATACTAAGGGGGTTGCCCGGTGGTGCAGCGGTTTAGTTCGCACTTGGCAACGTGGGGTTCGCGAGTTCGGATCCCGGGCACCCGCGGATGCACTGTTTGTCAGCCATGCTGTGGCGGCGTCCCATATAAAGTGGAGGAAGATGGGCACAGATGTTAGCCCAGGGCCGGTCTTCCTCAGCAAAAAGGGGAGGATTGGGAATGGATGTTAGCTCAGGGCTGATTTTCCCCACAAAAAAAATAAATAAATAAAAATAAAAAAATAAAGTGATGTACTAAGGGTAATACTCAATTCAAATATACCTTCTCTGCACTTTATCCAACTTCTTAAGTAGAACACATAGCTCATTTGCCTTCAGTATATTTAAAATTTTTCTCCTGTGTATTTACATCTGTGGATCCTTCTCTTTGTCTTATGTCTAATCTGTTCAATCACTTTGAGATTCATAGATACTTGACTGTGTGTATGATCTGTATATATACTATAGGAATTGGTGACATTAGGGGTGACCAGCATACCCACACTTCTCCCTGACAATTGTCTGACTCCAGCCACCCATGGGACTTTCCACTGTGTTGTGATGTAGCTGATGTGGCTGTCTGGACATCATTTAGAAAAAGGTGTTAGAGGTGTCCTGGGGTCAGCAGATGACTGTGTCCCCACATGACCCAGTCTTGTCCTGAAGTAGTGCCTGCATGACCTGGAATTGTGTGCATGTCACATGGGCTCAGCTGGGAAGATTAGGCTGACTTCAGGCCAGCTCTGTCTAAACTGCCCTTGTGTGTCCATGGTTGGATGGACACATGAGGTGCAGGTTAGAGATGCAGCAAAATTGGGTGCATTGATGGCTAAATCTTTATTGTACCTCCCTCTGTGCCTGGCAATGAAGAGAATGATGGGAAAAGTGTTCTGGGCTCTGATTCCTTGGATCCCAGGGTCTAGGTACAACATTTGTGTGAATTTACACAGTAGAAGACAAAGGGCAATTATGGTGCAGGCTTCTTAGGAATGCTAGAGGAACAGCAGAGGGTGGCAGGGCCAGGACCCTGTCAGCTGGTTCTCATTATCCACATAGATTCTCCATGTGGAAGCTGAGAGACACGTCTTAGGACACACCCACCGGGATGTTTCAGAGACCCCACCAAGAACACGATCCAGCAGGGCTGTAATAGGATTTCATCTCTGTGCTTGTATGTCTGCCTGCCTCACAGGGAAACCTAAAACCTGTGACCAGTGCTGGGTTGGGCTGATTTTGCAGCCAGGAGATTCAGGGACCACTACAGAAGGGTACGAATGCTGAACATCAGTGTTCACCTGTGTGTTGAAATAGAAGGCTAATCTGCCCCAGGAGGGCAGAGAACCCTGTGGGGCCAAGGTCCTCAAGGAGGTGCTGATCATAACCACCTGGGACATGTGCCTGGACTGAGCTAGAGTTTGCAGGGCTACCTTTCCCAATCCAAGGAGCATGAGAATCCTCACGATGTTATCTACATCAAGAAGGAAAATGGGTTATACAGGAAATTGGTGAAGGAAAAGAGAGGTCACATCTTATCTGTAGAGAAAGTTATTTCCTCCTTTGCTTCTTACAGTGTGAATGTGAGAAATTAGAGTCAAAGAGAATAAAGCAACAAGTGTCCCTGAGGGCAGCTGAGATCCAGGAGCGGAGACGGAACCCCTGATCCAACAGGAAACCTCTCCCCATTCCCTGTATGTGCCTGTTCCTCAGCTGAGCTTCAGTGCTGGGTGAGTCCTGAGCGCCCCCTGGTGGTCCTGTGCACCCTTTGCTGTCCGGAGCACCCCCTGCAGCCCAGCTCCTCCTGTGTCCCTGCAGGGAGGTTTGTGTCTGGGCTCACACTGACTACCCATCACTGTGTCTCTTGCACAGTAATACATGGCTGTGTCCTTGGTTCTCAGGCAGTTCATTTGCAGGTTCTAGGCATTGTCTCAGGAGATGGTTAATCAGCCCTTCACATGGTCTGCATAGTTGGTGCTACTTCCATCTGTATTAATTTGACCAACACAGTCCAGCCCCTTCCCTGGAGCCTGGTGGACCCAGTGCATCCAGTAGATATAAAATGATTAACAAATTGAGGTGAAACAGGAAATAGACTAATCCACATAAAGTTGGATAATTCAACACTCCACTCACTGTGACTGATGGAAGTAGTAAAGAGAAAGTCAGTGAAGATATAAATGACCTGAGTAACCCATCCACCTACTTGACTACCCGCTGTTTACAGAATATTCAACTGGAAGACAACAGAATACACACACTGTCACCAACCAGAGGAGATTAGAGAAACTTGATGGCTAAAAGCAATGTGGTGTCCCGGGCAGGTTCTTGGGACAACAAAAAGGTAGATAAATGGTAAATTTTGGTAAAATTGGATTAAATCCAGAATTTGGGATGTAGAAGTGCACCAGTGTAAATGTATTAGGACAATGTGGTATGTTTATGTAAGACATTAACATTTGTCCCTATGGTGGGCTGCTGTCCTTGGCTAGACAGGATTAAATTGGTGCTCTAGTGGGTGGTGCTGACCCTGGGAGGAGATGCCAGGGGGCAAACTCCAATGGCATCCACCAGTGTCTGTGTCAGCACGCCCACACCAGGTCACAAAGATGGCAATTGCCAATGTCCCAGTCCCTCGAGAGCTCTCACCTCCCACCGAGATGCACCCAGAACCTACAGGTGAGTTTCCTTTCACCAAAGGACTGTGTGCCTTTCTTTGTGGTGATTTTGGGTTGCTTTCTGAAACAGATGAATTTGTGCATTTGCCCTTTAAGAGCTGGCTTTAATTTCTTTGTGCCCCAGCTTTTCTGGGGGTATGCCCCTTTGTTGTTAGTAGCAAAGCCAGATATTATGACACTCATCTCAGTTGTGCTGGGACCAGAAAATGCCTATAGAGGCAATGCTCCCTGGCTCAGGTGCCTGCCTCCTCCAGGGATAGCTGTGTAACTTTGGACTGCTTGTGGGAAGCTGTGAAGTGTTGTGGATTATGAAGGTGGTGTTTTTCCACTCCAAAATGTAATTTCTGCCTCTTCTACCTATGTTAGTTAGGAGTGTTGTTTGTTGCAGGGCTTCCTCTTATCCAGTTTCCAGTTCTCTCTGAGGGGTATTTTTTTTCCAAGATTAGTTGTAAATGTGCCGTGCCCCTGGGAGGAGGTGAGTTCAGAGTCTGCCTATGCCGCCATCTTGACATCTCTCTGAGAGGGTTAAGCATTTAAATGAGATGCATTTCAAATTGACAACTAGTAACACATGAAGGGGAATTAACCATCATGACCAGAGAAAGAATTGAAGACACAGGAGGGTTTCATGAGTAGGAGATAGGGGAGTTCTACCTGACAGCTTGTTTCCCCTGTAAAGAGTTCAGATAATAAACTAATAACAGAGTGTAAGCTACAGCAGGAGGAGGCCACATGTTTTAGGAGAGTGGAGAGTCTGTGTCACAGTTATTGTGAGAATAGAAGCAGGAACTCTACAGAGAAGCACAGTGGTGCTCCTGGGTTTTATGTAGTTTAGTTGACTTGGGTGTGATGAATCTGTAGGACATTCACCTCCCCCATTTTTATTGTTATTCTCTAGACTCTTCTGGAAGACCACTCTCAAATGTTGGGAATATAGATGAAACTCAATCACAACTAGGAAATTTTGGGTGAAGATGTAGGTAAAGATTTGGGAGTAATTAAGTTTACTTACAGAAATTCAGTTATTGAAAATCTTGATGTTCACCTCTAATACAGAATAACAGAATAAAAATGAAATCATTAATGGTACAAAGAGCATAAGTTTTCATTAGCCATTGGTTATGAAACCAATGAAGAATTCAAGTAACCTCCCATTTTTGGAGCTGCGCAATCTAATTTCATATGAACTACCAATCAGCCTCATTGATGTGGTCTCATTTTCCCATCAGGGATCTGTTTCTCCACGAACATGTGACATGGTTCCAGTCAGGGGGACAGGAGAGAGTCTCTGTGGGGCATTCCTGGTTCTTCAGAAGTTAATTTCAGGTGAGCCATCTCCTCCCACTCCCAGTTCATTTTCACGCCCACATGTGACCGTGGGGATGCTGTCACCCTGTCCATACTTGATGGGAGTCACCTGCAACATGAAGCTAACTCGGTGGGTGTGTCAGTGTGCAAAACTGGGCAAAGAAACTCCCTGGTACATGAGTGATTGAATTAAGCAAGCCTGGGGCCACACACCTCCATGATTCTTGTTTCATTATGTTGTGCTTTGCCTTGTTGTTTAATCACTTCTATTTGTCTTTCTTTCCTTTCTTCTAAACTAGCCACACATAATAATCTGTTAATTAAGATAAATAATTGATTAGAAAATTAACCCAAGTTTCACGTGAGGTCACTATTAGTGTGTGGTTCATAGAGAGACAGGCAGGACACAAGGCTGAATACCAGGACTGTGCTCACCATTGTTTATCTTCCTTAGGGAAAACTCTGTAAACCCTATAGATTTATTAGAAACTCTCATTAAGAACCTTGACCTAATGTTTTTTGTTGATGGATCATATCTCAGTAATAAAACCAGACCTTATGAATAGCAATTGCTATCACTAATGTAAGCTTTCCTTCAGAATGTGGTCTTCTATCTGGTATAAAATAAGCCCAGATGACAGCAGTTACTGCACATACTAGAGCTTCCAATTATCCAAAGAACAGAGAATAACACTTGGGTTTTAGGAGTAGTGTATGACTTTGGGATGCTTTGCAAACAAAGTGGGTTCTCATACCTGCTGGAAACCCCACAAAATGAATAAGTTAAGGGAATTTTAGAAGCACTCCCACATCCTGGAGACTTGGCCAGTACTAAGGTGGAAGTCAGTCCAAAATTGATAAAGTGGAAGCTAAGAAAAAGTTGTACCAGATCATTATAGTAAACAAGCAGCCTTAACCTAGGTTCAAATCCTGTCTGAGCATTCAAAGGACAAATCTGCAGAGGGGTTCAAAGAAGTCATAAAACATCAATGTTTCGCCCATGATTTTAAGTAAAATGAATGGAAAACATCCAGCTGTCTATTTCACTCGGATGATCTTCAGTCTCACAGTTGCTTGGTGGCACCAGATGTTTTCAGGTGACTATTAGTTCAATTTCCCTATTAAACAATACAATATGCTATGGACAAATTGGGACCTTTCTTACATGAAAGCTTGTGGGGAGACTTTAAAAAGACAGCTGAGGCGATTTCCTGGTTGTGAAACCATCAGCAGCACATTCCTGCAAAAATGGTAAAGGTGGAACATGGCCAGAGCCTAGTCCTCCAGGGCCCTCTGAGCACATTTGGGTGGATTTTATCCAGCTTCCACCCTCCATGGGATTTGAATATGTTTTCTTTATTGTATGTGTATTTCCTCAATGTCTTGAAGTAGTCCCTTGACAAGAGCCTACAGCCCTTTCAGTTGATGAAAGGCTGCTTGATTCTGTGTTTTCAACCTGTGCTGGACCCAGCTTTCTACCAAGTGATTGAGGAGCTTACCTTACAGAGATCATCATAACAACTCTGTAGGGTGTTACTGTGACTCAGATACCGTCACTGTCCACAGTCTTCTGGAAAGGCTGAAGAAATAGAATCCTTAAATCAAGATTATCAAAACTTTAAGAAACCCTTGAACTCCCTGTCCAAAGTTTCTCCCACTAGCACTTATGGCACATGGTCATCCCCCTCAAGAACACATCAGTCGTCACCCTATGACTTGCAAACTGGAAGGACCATGTATTTAGAGATATTTTCTCCAATAATGGCCTATTGAATTGTCTTCTGACATGGATAAGTAGTGTAAAAGACTTATATTTTATCCTGTATACATAAGGGTGCAATCCCTGATCATCAATGTCCACCCAAGTAGCTAATGAGGGAGAGCACAGACTGTAGTAGGGAGAGCAAGGAATCCCCTGGGGCAGGTGTCCTAGGGGGACACAGGGATTCAGTGTGTGCCCGTCTGAGGGCAGAGAACATGAGCTCAGCAGGCAGAGTGCCCGGACTGTGCTGGTGATTCTCAGGGACAATGAGACTCCTCAGTGTGTTGCCTTTCTCAAGACAGAAAATCAGGACTTGTAGGAAGAGGATTGGTCCCTGGTCACTGCTGATATCTCATCTGCAATAGACAATGTTCTTCCTCACTTGTTGACTGCGCTGAGAATAAGAGAAATTAGAACTAGAAGGCAAACATGCCCACATGTTTGTTGGACCACACCTCTGCCACTGGTAGTGTGGGGAGAGCTGGTAAGAGGGAGCTGGGCTCCAGCCCCATGGAGCTCAGGGCCTAGGACACATTAAGCGAGAAATTAGAAGTAGAAGGCAGAGGACAATGTTGGGGTTAGTTTCGACTTCCACCAGAGTAAATGAGGAAAAAGATGGTATAATATTGTATGCAAGACAGAGACCCTGCAGAGCAGAGGTCCTGGGGAGGCTGATCATAACCCCATGGGGTCAATGGGTGCTTGTTTGAAGGTCCAATGTGAGGAAAGTGTGAGCACATGGGGGCTAGAGAGCCTGAGCTCAGTGTACAGGGTGCATGGACTGTGCTGGTGTCATTGGATGTGGGAAGTATCTCCCAGTCAAAGGGAAGGTGAGAGACTTCAGAATGTTCTCTTGGTCAAGAAAGAAAAACAAGACTTATAGGAATTTGGTGAAGGAAAGATCCCAAGTTACTGGTGACATGTCATCTCCAAACAGACAATGTTACTTCCTTGTTTGTTGACTGCATTGAAAATATGAGAAATTAGAGCCCGAAGACAAAACATGAAATGTCCCTGAGGCAGCAAAGACTTTGACAAGGAAATCCTAGATCCCACAGGAAGCTCCTTCCCCACCCCCCTCAGCACCTGCTCCTGGGTCTGATCTCTGTGCTCTGTGGGTCCTGAGTGTCCCCTGGTTGTCCTGAGGAAACCCCACAAACCAGCACCCCCATATCCATGCAGGGAGGTTTGTGTCTGGGCTCACACTGACTTCCCCTCACTGTGGCTCTTGCACAGTAATACACGGCCACATCCTGGGCAGTCAGAGAGCTCAGCTGCAGAGAGAGCTGGTTCTTGGATGTGTCTCTGGAGATGGAGATGTAGCTCTTAAGGGATGGGCTGTAGTTAATGCTACTACGGTAATTTATGCATCCCAGCCACTCCAGCCCCTTTCCTGGGGGCTGACGGACTCAGCACTGGCAGTAATTACTGGTGATGTAGTAACTAGTAACAGCACAGGTGAGGGAGAAGGTCTGCAAATGCTTCACCAGGTCTGGGTCTGATTCCTGCAGCTGCATCTGTGACAGGACACCTGAGGATGAGGAGAATCAGTCCCTGTCATTCACATGCAGACACAACCATCACCATAGACCCAGGTCTGACATGTGAGATACTCACCTATGGGAGCTGCCACCAGACAGAGGAGAAGACCCAACAGTCTCATCTTCTTCTAGACCACAGCTCTGCCTTCCCCAGAGACCTCAGCCCTGTCTGAGGAGAGAACTGTGAGCTCCCACAGCCCAAGAGTGTATTTTACCCTGGAGCTTGAAGGGAAATTTGTATGTGGGGAACCCTGTCCTTATAAATGGGGAGGGACTGAGGCCAGGCTCCTCCTCTCCTTCCAGGGCCCTTGTAGTGTGTCTCTTCATTAATGAACAAGAAATGATGGTCTCAATGGGGGAGCACCTTCTTTATGAAGTTGGGGTGGAAACAGGTCAAAAAACAGCCTCACCTTTCTGACAATAAGCATCAGTGTTGGGATAGATGAATAAAACACAATTTGTTTTAATCTCATGTATCTTTCAAGTAGATATTAAAAGGGATTAACGTTTCATCCAAACACCTTCTCAGATCTGAATGAAGATTAAATATGATAAAAATTAACTAATACTCATATAATTTCACAGAAAAATAATATTTTGATGTCAACTTTTGTTGTAAATATAATGACAAACAAAGGCCAGTCTTTCCCAAGACCAGATTTCTTTTAATTTCAGCATTTTTGAGCTTACTTTGTTCTGAACAAGCATCTCCAAAGCACAGGAAGGATGGAAGACTTCTGATTCCTGATGTTTCACTGGTGAAGGGCTTTGCCTGTGAAAACCAGTCTCTAAAGATGGGAAGACCACCTATGTCCTCAAATGCACTGACACCAATGCAAGGCCATTGTCTGGGGCATCTACAGAAAGGATTACTATGGATGGAGGGTTCCTCTCTTCTCCTGAGAAATCCACCTCAGACAGGAGGCTATTACCTGAGAGTGGAGATAGTTGCTTTATAGAAAAGTTATAATTTTTCTGTTGATACTGCAGAGATCATCTGTACCTTATACATAGAGTTGATATTCAAATAACCATCTTGAATAAGAATGGAGGGGCTAACTTGAAAGTTAATGGGATCCAATATTAGCGGTCTAATATGAAATTTCAGAGATAATGTTAACAGTCCTCAAAGGCATGTGCCAAGAGGATAAATGCTTATCTGGAAGACTGGACTCCAAATAGATGATAGGTAGATAGATAGATAGCTATGTAGACAGATAGGTAGGTAGATAGATTGATATATCTCATGGAATATTTAAAAGACACTACAGGGAATTATCAGCATAGATATCAGCTTCACAAACTAAAAATAAATAAATATCCACAATTCCAAATATTTAAAAATCATATTTTCATTCTTAAAATAATATTTTGATGCAACTTTGACATATTCATAATTCTAAAAAGAAAGGATAGTCCTTTGAAGTTCCTACTCTTTTTAAGGTAGGAGCTTATGGCTTTAATTTTATCTGAATAACTACACCCTCAGCTAGGCAGACTAGAAGATGTCTCTTAGATGTGTTGGAGGTTGTATAATTTTGTCTAAGTCTCTGTGCCAAATCTTCCCTATGTGGCCCATGGAATATATCAGATAAACCTAATTATGTACTTCAGAAAGAATCATATATTTACATAGAGAGGAGATCAAATAAGAACAGAGACTACATATATGTATAATCCAGCATCTTCCAATTATTGAATTGTTGATGGCAGAGGAGTAACTGACCCATTTTCCCAGAGTCTGGTGCTATAAGGGGAATTGGCTCAGAGGCAGGAAAACACACAGAGAGTCCCTAAGCACAGATGTGCTCACAGGAGAAACTGAAGAACCCAATAGGAAACCCCTCAGTCCCCAGCCTCCCTCTGCACCAGCTCAGGGGCTGGAATCTGTGGTCAGAGGGTCCTGAGTGCTCAATGCAGACCAGACCCCTCCTCCTTCCAGGATATTGGGGTTTCCCTTCCTGGTGGCCTGAGGGTCCCACATCTTGGGGTGTCCTGGGCTCTGGGATGTTCAGGGACAAGAGCCCTGTCCTCGATCTGGACCATTGTCCCTCTATTCTAGTATTTATATGCTTCAAGCTTGTGCTCAGAGACCCTTCTGCCTAACAGGCCCCTTCTCTGTGTCCACCAACTGTCCATCCCTTTCAGGTCACTTCCTCTCATTCTTTGAGGAGTTACCCATCCTCAGCAATGTGGACAAGCACCCTCAAGTCCCTTCAGGGACAGCCAAGGGGATAGCTCAACTATTTATATGAAGGAGACTCCTAACTGATATTGGTTTGAGGCTACTTGGAGGATGAGATTTATCAATAAGAGTGATGTCGAGGGAAGAAGTCAAGATGGTGGAGCAGGTGGACTCTGAACTCAGCTCCTCCCATGGACACAACAGACCTACAACTACTCTTGAACAATTACCCCTGAGAGAGAACTGATAACTGGATAAGAGGAACCTCTGCAACAAATGACAGACCTGACTGAGATGGAAGAGGCAGAAATTCCTTCTGGAGAGAAAAAAAAGCCAACTTCACAAGCAGCTGAGGTTTACAGCCACCTGGGAGAAATACAAAGTACACAGCCTACTCTGGGCGGGGGGTGGGGGGGACTGAGCCAGGGAGTGCTGCCCCTATAAGCATTTTTTGGACTCAGCATAACCAAGATGAGAGTCATAATAGCTGGCTTAGCTTGCTATTAACCACAATGGGGAATAATCCCAGCAAAGATGGGACATAAAGCAATTAAAGCCACCTCTTAAAAGGCCCATGCACAAATTCACCCATTTCAGAAAGCAACCTAAAATCACCAGAAAGAAAGATGCACAGTCCTTTGGTGAAAAGTGACTCACCTGATAGGCTCTGGGTGCACCTTGGTGAGAGGTGAGACCTCTCCAGTGACTGAGACATTGGCAGCAGCAGCCATTGTTGTGACCTGATGCAGGAGTGCTGACACAGACAGTGACAGACACCATTAGAGTCTTCCTCAGGCCTGTTACCCCAGGGTCTGCCCCACCCACTACAGAAGCAATTTAATCCAGCTCAGCAAAGGCAAGTAGATGGCCCTAGGGACAGGCCCACCCAACAAGCCCTTCGACAGCTTCTGGGCTTGCATAGGCTAGGTGCCAGGATTCCCTGCAGCCTGGTGAGTTGGCCCACCTCTGTGGGGCAGGGTGCGTTTGAGGAGTGGGTGGATTGTGTGGAGTGTTGGTGGAGTGTGTGGCACCTCTGCTGTGTGGCGACTGGGTTGGCTTCAGGGGGTCAGGGTGCACACACGAGGCAGGACTCTGTTGACAGTGTGTGTGGCTCTGTGGCCAGTAGGGTTTGTCAGCTGCCGAAGACTTGTGCTTCTCAAACAGCCACATAGGGGATCAGCCCCACCTTCCAAAGCCTGAAAAATTGGGTACTCCCATGCCTGGGGCCAGCCCCAAACATCTCCAATCCTCAGAGAGTAGACAAGTGCCTTATAGGCCAGAGGCCTAGAGCAATTGTAAGCCCCTGAGACTAACAGCCAGCCATGATGGGGGCCTAATCACTTAATAGAAAAACTGCAAGAGGAATGTACGGTTAGACCTTGCAGCCATTTGTGCCAAGGATCCTCACACCCAAGGGAGACTGAAGGGTCCACAACAACCACACATAAATGAGCATTAGAACCAGCTGGCCAGGGGGATAGCTCAGCCTCCCTGGGCTCCTACAGCAAGAGCAACTCTGCCCCAACAGAAGGGTACAGGTAGCCCACGTGGGGGTCACTCCTGGAACATTTGGGACTGGTGACTAGAGGGAAGCACACTGCTGGGCCCCATAAGGCATCACTTACATAAGGTCACCTCTCCAAGATCAGGAGACGTAGCTGAGGTACCTAATACATCGATACAAGCACAGAGAAAGAGGCAAAATGAGGTGGCAAAGGAATATGTTCCAAGTAATGGAACAGGAAAAAAACCCAGAAAATGAACTAAATGAAACAGAAATGAGCAATCTGCCTGACAGAAAGTTCAAAGAAAATGTCATAAGGATGCTCACTGATCTTGGGAGAAGAATGGCTGAACTTAGTGAGAACATCAACAAAGAAATGGAAAATATAGAAAACAGAAATGAAGAATACAATACTGGAAATTAAAAATTCACTCGAAGGGGGCTGCCCAGTGGTGCAGCGGTTTAGTCTGCGCTTGGCAGCCTGGGGTTCGCAGGTTCAGATCCCGGGCGCCCGCCTATGCACTGCTTGTCAGCCATGCTGTGGCAGCGTCCCATATAGAGTAGAGGAAGATGGGCACGGATGTTAGCCCAGGGCCGGTCTTCCTCAGCAAAAAGAGGAGGATTAGCAACAGATGTTAGCTCAGGGCTGGTCTTCCTCACATACAAAAAAAAAAAAAATTTCACTAGAAGGACTCAAAAGCAGAGTAGATGACAGAATAAAAGATCAGCGAGGTGGATGAAAGATTAGAGGAAATCACCCAAGCTGAACAGATTAAAAAAAAGAATTTAAAAGAGTGAGGGCTGTCTAAGGGACCTCTGGGAATATATCAAGCACACTGACATCCATGTTATAGGGGTCCCAGAAGGAAAAGAGAGACACAAAGGGGCAGAGAATCTATTTGAAGAAATAATAAAGTAAACTTCCCTAACCTAAGGAAAGAAACGGACATCCACATACAGGAAGCACAGAGAGCACCAAAAATATAAACCCAAAGAGGCCCACCCCAAGACACATCATTATTAAAATGTCCAGAGTTAAATATAAAAAGATAATCCTAGAAACCACAAGGGAAAGCAACAAGTTACATAAAAAGGAAACTCCATAAGGCTGTCAGCTGACTTCTGAGACGAAACCTTACTGGAAGAGAGTGGCATGATATATTTAAATGTTAAAGGAAAAAACCTACTGCCAAGAATACTCTAAGCAGCAAGGTTATCATTCAGAATGGAAGGAGAAATAACAAGTTTCCCAAACAAGCAAAAATTAAAGGAGTTTATCAACAATAAGCCAGTCCTACAAGAAATGCTAAAGGGACTTATTTAAGGGGGAAAGACAAGGCCACAAATAGGAAAAAATGATCTATTTCATGATAAGCGTGTAATGGATACAAACACACAAAAAGAGGTTAAATATATCAAAAACAAAATGTGGGAGGAGGGGACTAAAAGAGTAGAGCTTTTAGAAAGAGGTCAAAGAAAATAGATCATCAACTTAATATACATTACTATATACATAGGTTATTATATATGAACCTCAGGGTAATCACAAACCAGAACCCTATAATAACTACTACACAAAAAAACTAAAAGAAAGGAAACCAAACATAATCCTGAAGAAAGCCATCAAACCACAACGGAAGAGAGCAAGAGAAGAAAGGAACAGAAAACTACTAAAACACCCAGAAAACAGTTAAAAAATGACAGTGAGTACATATTTATCAATAGCTACTTTAAATGTCAATGGACTAAATGCTCCCATCAAAAGGCACAGGGTGGCTGATTGGATAAAAATACAAGACCCATATATATGCTGCATACAAGAGACACACTTCAGAACTAAAGACACTCACAAACTGAAAGTGAAGGGATAGAAAATGATACTCCAAGCAAAGGGTCATAAAAAGCTGGGGAAGCAATTCTTATATGAGACAAAATAGACATTAAAACATAAACTGTAACGAGAGACAAAGAAGGGCACTACATAATGATCAAGGGAACAATCCAACAGGAGCATATAACACTTGTAAATATGTATGCACCGAACATAGTAGCACCTACATGTATAAAACCAATATTAACAGACATAAAAGGAGAAATAGACAGTAACACTATAATAGGAGGGGACTTTAACACTCTACTGACACCAATAGATAGATCATGCAAACAGAATATCAATAAGGAAACATTGACCTTCCACGACACACTAGACCAGATGGAATTAGTAGATAGAAATGGAAGATTCCATCCCAAAATTGGATAATACACATTCTTTTTAAATGCACATGGAAAATGCTCCAGGATTGATCACACGTTAGGCCACAAAACAAGTTTACATAAATTTAAGAAGATTGAAATAATACCAAGATTCTTTTCTGACCACAGTGGTATGAAACTAGAAACCCACTAGAGGAAGAAAATCAGAAAAGCCACAAATATGTGGAGATTAAAAAAAATGCTACTGAACAATGATTGGGTTAAGGAAGAAATCAAAGGAGAAATCAAAAGATACCTGTAGAAAAATGAAAATGAAAATATGACATGCTATACTTTATGGGATACAAAAAAAAAGTGGTACTAAGAGGGAAGTTTATAGCAATACAGGCCTGCTACAACAAACAAGAAAAATCTCAGATGAACAATCAGACAGTGCAATGTAAAGGTATTGGAAAAAGAAAAACAAAGCCCAAAATCAGTAGAGGGAGGGAAATAATAAAAATCAGAGTAGAAATTAATGAAACAGAGACTAGAAAAAAAAAAAAAAGAAGAAAACAATGAATCCAAGAGCTGGTTCTTTAAAAAGGTTTAGAACATTGGCAAAATTTTAGCTAGAATCACCAAGGAAAAAAGAGAGAGGATTCAAATAGATAAAATCAGAAATGGCAGAAGAGAGGGCCGGCCGGTGGCGCAGCGGTTTAGTCCGCGCTTGGCAGCCCAGGGTTCGCGAGTTCGGATCCCGGGCGCCCGCCGACGCACTGCCTGTCAGCCATGCTGTGGCGGCGTCCCATATAAAGTGGAGGAAGATGGGCACGGATGTTAGCTCAGGGCCAGTCTTCCTCAGCAAAAAGGGGAGGATTGGCGACGGATGTTAGCTCAGGGCTGGTCTTCCTCACCAAAAAAAAAAAGAAAAAAGAAAAAAGAAATGGCAGAAGAGAAATTACAATGAACCCCACAGAAATGCAAAAGATTGTAAGAGAATACTATGAAAAGCTATGTGCCAACAAATTGGATAATCTAGAAGAAAAGGATAAATTATTAAAATCATGAAACCTTCCAAAACTGAATCAAGAAGAAATGGAGAATTTGAATAGACCAATCACCTGTAAGGAGATTGAAACAGTAATCAAAAACCTCCCCCAAAATATAAGTCCAAGACCAGATGGATTCCCTGGTGAATTCTACCAAATAGTCAAAGAGTTAATACCTTCCTTCTGAAGCTCTTCCAAATAATTGAAGAGGAGGGGAAGCTTCATAACTCATTCTATGAAGCCAACATTACCCTGATACCAAATCCAGACAAGGACAACAGAAAAAAAGAAAATTACAGGCCAATATCACTGATGAACGTTGATGGAAAAATCATGAACAAAATACTAGCAAATAGAATATACAAATACGTTAAAAAGATCATACACCTTGATCAAGTGGGATTTATCCCAGAGATGCATGGATGCTTCGACATCTGTAGATTAATCAAGATGATACACCACATTAAAAAAAGGAAGAAAAAAATCACATGACCATCTCAATAGATGTAGAGAAAGCATTTGACAAGATACAGCATTCATTTATGATAAAAACTCTAAATAAAATGGCTATAGATGGAAAGCACCTCAACATAATAAAGGCCATATAGGACGAACCCACAGCTAATATCATTCTCCATGGTGAAAAACTGAAAACTATCCCTCTAAATACAGGAACCACAAAAGCATGCTCACTTTCACCACTCCTATGTAACATAGTATTAGAAGTCTTAGCCAGAGCAATCAGGAAAGAAAAAGAAATCAAAGGAATCCAAACTGGAAAGCAAGAAGTGAAGCTGCCACTATTTGCAGATGACATGATTTTATATATAGGAAACACAAAAAAATCCACCAAAAATCTTTAGAAATAATATATGAATACAGTGATGTTGTAGGATGCAAAATCAACATACAAAAATCAGTTGCATTTCTATATTCTAACAATGAAGTAGCAGAAAGAGAAATTAAGAATATAGTCCCGTTTATAACTGCAAGAAAAAGAATAATATACCTAGCAATAAACTTAACCAAAGAGGTGAAGGACCTGTACACTGAAAAGTATAAAACATTGTTGAAAGAAATTGAAGAAGAAGCGAAGAAATGGAAAGATATTCCATACTCTTGGATTGGAAGAATTAACATAGTTAAAATGCCCATAGTTCCTAAAGCAATGTGTCAATTAAATGCAATCCCTACCAAAGTTCCAACAACACTGTACACAGAAATAGAACAAAGATCCCTAAAATTTGATGGACTAACAAAAGATCCCGAATAGCCAAAGGAATCCTAAGAGAAAAAAAGAAAAAAGAAAAAAAATAACACTGGAGGTATCACACTCCCTGATTTCAAAATATACTACAAAGCTACAGTAACTTGAACAGCATGGTGCTGGAGCCAAAAGAGACACAGACTTCAATGGAAGAGAACTGAGAGCCCAGAAATAAACCCACAAATCTGTGGACAGCTAATTTTTGACAAGGGAGCCAAGAACATACAATGGACAAAGGGAAGTCTCTTCAATAAATGGTGCTGGGAAAACTGGACAGCCACATGCAAAAAAATGAAAGTAGATCATTACCTAACACCATACACAAAAATTAACTCAAAATGGGTTAAAGGCTTGAATGTGGGATCTGAAACAATAAAACTTCTGGAAGAAAACATAGGCAATATGCTGTTCAACATTGGTCTAAGCAGCATATTTTCAAATACCACGTCTGACCAGGCAAGGGAGACAAAAGGAAAAATAAACAAATGGGACTACATCAAACTAAAAAGCTTCTGCACAGCAAAGGAAAACACCAACAAAATGAAAAGACAACCTAACAATTTGGAGACGATATTTGCAAACCATGTATCTGATAAGGGGTTAATATCCAAAATATATGAAGAGCTCATACATCACAACAACAAAAAACTAACAACCCAATTAAAAATGCACAAAAGGCCTGAAGAGACATTTCTCCAAAGAAGATATGAAGATGGCCAACAGGCACATGAAAAGATGTTCAACATCATTAACTTTCAGGGAAACGCAAACCAAAACTACAAAGAGATACCACCTCACTCCAGTCAGAATGGCTATAAATAACAAGACAGGAACCAACAATTGTTGAAGGGAAAATGCAAGCCATCAAATATAACAAAAACCCCTGAAAGAGGTATATTGAAATTTGGCCCTCAGATGTCCTCTTCTGCCCCTCTTAACATGTGATGCGCAAAGAGGCACCATCACCCATGACCCTGGTTCTGAGGCCATCACATCTGTGGAGCTCATGGGAGACAGCAGAGCCTCACACACAGTTAATCCGGGATTTCATACTTGATATTAGGGCATATTTCTGTCTCTGGTTAGGCACAGGAGTTCCTCAAAGATGAAAATGTCTCTGAGAGGTGAATGATTTGCTCTGTTTTCCACCAGAATCCCACATGATGGAGGACTATAAATGTGGAAGAATTATTTTATAAAGCACATGTGGTTTAGACCCAAATCCTTGTTGCATAACGAAATGTGTTCCTTCCTCATAGTGATGGCACAACATAAAAAAAATAATGATGTCGTCATCAGGAAAAAAGGAATATATATGACAAGAGAGTCAGCGAGAGCAGTGGAGGCAGGATCAGGGAGCTCTTGGACAAATGGTCATCTGGGGCAGTCACTTCATGCAACAGTGAGTCGGGTCACTCTGACTTTCATTGAGTGATTGAAACTACGTGAGCCCCTCCTGTGAGTGGAACCCCTCACCCTGCTCCCACCACTGAACCAAAACTAAAACCCCGGGAAGCCTCCTTTCCTGGCTCTATCAAAGCACATCTCACTTGCTGAAAGGCCTGCTCAGCTCTTCCCAGGGATTTCAATCATGTACATAATAACTGTTTCGTATTCCCTTGTTGTGTTTGTCATCAGGCGGGATATCCATACCGAGCCCTGGTGGGCGTCCCTCTGCCTCTGCAGAGTGTCAACTGCTGTGGGTTCCATGAGAATGGTGCCAAGTCAGTGACCACCACCAGGGTCTTTCTTCCTTGACTTGGGTTCATCACGCCTCTGTTGTCTGATGTCCATTCTGCACTTTAGGCTGCTGATGCTGGCTGGTTGTACAACACAGCTGTGTTGTGCGGAGCTGCATTGTTGAGTCCAACAGAGCTTCTTCATAGATTTCGCTCACTTACTTCTGAAGTTTTGATAAGAAGTTGACATTTAGGCAAAAAAGTGTCTGTAAGAGACCCTGCCTTTTGTCCATGTGAGAATGTTTTCCCTCTGTTACAACAGACTTTTCTAATTCAGAGAATAGAGAGGTAAGCACAGAATCACAAATCCAGAGAGGGTGTCCTCAGGAAACTGTTACCTGAAGAGAAAACCAGCCCTTAACCTCCATCTGCACCTGCCTCTGTGATGGTCCTTGAGTGCAGGGGCCCTGAGTGCCCCCTGGTGATCCTGAGCCCCTCCTGCAGGGTGGTTTGTGTCTGGGCTCACACTCACTTCCCATCACTGTGTCTGTTGCACAGTAATACACGGCCGTGTCCTCGGTTCTCAGGCTGTTCATTTGCAGATACAGCATGTTCTTGGAGTTGTCTCTGGAGATGGTGAACCGGCCCTTCACGGAGTTAGTATAGTATGTGCTACTACCATCCTTACTAATACTTGAGACCCATTCCGGTCCCTTCCCTGGAGCCTGGTGGACCCAGCTTATGTAGTAGCTACTGAAGGTGAATCCAGAGGCTGCACAGGAGAGTCTCAGAGACCCCCAGCTGCACCCAGACTCCACCAGCTGCACCTCACATTGGACACCTGCACACACAAAGACATCCTGGTCAGGAGACTGTTATATCCACTGAATCTCTCACTCATAACCTATCACATCCTCAGTGTCTCTTGTTTTCCATAAATTACCTCCTACGATAGCAACAAGGAAAATCCAGCTCAGCCAAAACTCCATGCTGAGTTTTCTGTGTTCTGTCCTGATCACCAAATGGGAACACCTGGGAATCCCAGGGCTGGGGCTCCTCTTCCACAGCTGCAGGGTCCGGGCTGGGCTGGTTTTCATCAGGAGAGGGAGGGCCTATTTGCATGTCCTCTGACTATATAGCAAGCTCTGGGGTGGGACGTCTCAGAGAGGACACAGCCCCACAGAAGATGAGAGGTACCGGGACAGATTGGTGTCAATGAGAACATTTGGGAAAATATGATATTTTGTTTTGAGATTGTTCTGTGGAAAACATTTATCACCCATCATCTTATATATTTTACATATACGCACAATCATGTGATGTAGCTATCAATTTTACCTCCATATCACGGGTGAGAAATCACCAAGGGAACCACAGAGGGCTTGTGTGATGTGTCTGAGCGCACATATCAGGTCAGAGTGAGCCCAGTGTCTGGGCCTGTGCTCCTCACTGGACACAACGGCTCCCCTGAACCAGCTGTGACAAAGTCAGACATGCCCAGTGAGGTTTGCAGAAACCCCGTCCTGTGATGTGATTATAGTGTGACTCTGCCACATTCTAGTGTTTGCTGAGAGAATGTAGTGAGAACCAGGGTTCAAGCATGTGCATTTCCAGGAGTCTAACACATCTGGGTCATTATCTATTAACCTTGCCCTAATAATTATCCATTTGCTTATTTGTAGTAGTTTGGTAACTAATGTATAATAACCTGTCCATTTGTCAAGTGTACAATTTGGTGAGTATGGACATATGTGCACACCTGTGCAACCATCATCATAATGAAGGTCATGAAGGAATCCATCACCATGAAAAGTCTCTCCTTGTTCCTGTGTGATTCCTCCCTCCCGCTACTTCCCTTAACCCACCTTGTAGACAGTCAATTCTTGGTCTTTGTGTTACATTAGATTAATTTTCACTTACTAAAGTATATATAAATGCAGTTACACAGTGTGTATTCTAGGTGTCTGTATTCTTTCAGTCAACATAATTGCTTGTGAATCAACCATTCTGTTGTGTGCACCAAGCACTCATAGACTGTAATGATGGGAGTATTCCAATGAATGATTGTACCACCATGTGTTTGTCTGTCAAGCTTCTGATTGATGTTTGGATTGTCTTCAGATTCTGGGAATTACAAACATAACTGCTGCTCAGCTTTGGGATGTGCACAGCTAAGGAAGAAGCTGTCCTCTTCTTACAGCAGTAACAACTATACTGAGTGAACTGCAAATTACTGATGGTTCTTCAACACATCAGATGATTGAAAGTACAGTGCAAACAACAAACCTGAAATGTGGAGAAAAGCAAGTGGTTTCCAGGAGAAACAGTACGGGAATTATAGCTCATCTGGGGCAGAGACCTCTAGAAGGCTTATAAACTGATTCAAGAACAGATGAGAAATACTTAATGAATTTCTTGAAGTGGAATGTGGTGAAGGTGCTGTAGTGTGATATCCTCAGGGGCAACATACTTAGGGAGATATCTATTCCCTTTAAGCACTTGTGCTCCAGGATTGAGAACACATCCCACAGAGCTCCTCCTGCAAGATTGTTCTGTCTGGGAGAGGAACAGCCCCTACTGCTGAGATGCATCTAGATCCACCTCTCTGGACACCACTAAGTACTAAGTAATTAATCTGCAGGGAGAAAGCCACCAAGACCAGGATCCTAAGGCTTTAGTGGAAACCCATAGTGATGGGTAGAGGAGCACAGGAAACTACCACAGAGGAAATTTCAGCTTACTATGGAGTGTCTTTTCATCCTCTTTACAGACCACAATCTTTACGTTTCAATTCCAACTTAACTTTTCTTAAGGTTTCTTGCTTGGGTCATGGTTTTGTATCATCACATTTGTTGCTGACATTTCTTTTTTCTTCTGAAATATATTTTAAGTGGAAGATTACCTTTTCAGTACTGCCTTAGGTGTCTGCCATCATTGTTGAGATTTGTTACTGAGCCTCGCTCTGTGTCTGCACTTGGTAGGGGTCTGAGAAGACTGGTTACAGCTCCAGCCTGGTGGAGTCAGGGTCTAGGAGAGATTCTGTGAGAATTTAGAGATAGAAAACAGGGGGCAATGGTGGGTGGGCTTCTGTGGGACACTGGAGGGAAGCAGAGGGTGGGCAGGGATCAGGGCTCTGTGCAGCTGGTTCCGATTATCCAGGTGGATTCTCGTGTAGAAGCTGAGAGACATGGCACCTGGGCTGCTTTCAGAGACCCATCCAGAACACGACCAGCATGGCTGTGATGGGTTTTCATCTCTTTGCTCATCTTCCTGCCTGTTTCATGGGGAATCTGAGATCTGCATCCCCTCAGCTCAGCTGCTTTTCTATCCAGGAGACTGAGCGACAGCTGCAGAGGGGCAACCCCTGATCATCAATGTCCACCCAAGTGGATCATGAGCAAGAGCTTAAACTGAAGCAGGGAGAACAAAGAACCCCATGGGAAAGATATCCTAGGGGGATGCTCATAACATGTGGGGTCAGTGTGTGCCCTTCTGAGGGCAGAGAATGTGAGATCAGCACACAGAGTGCCTGGACTGTGCTGGTGTTTCTCAGGGTCATTTAGAACCCTCAGTTCTTGGTCAAGACAGAAAAACGGGAGCCATAAAAACTGAAGGAAACCTCCTTAGGCACGGGCGCTATCTCATCTGCAGACAATGCTACGTACTGGCTGTTGCGTGAACTGAGAATATGAGAAATTAGAATTACAAGAAGAAAATATGAAATGTCCCTGAAGGCAGCTGAGAGCTTGGAGAGGAAATCCCTGATCCAATGGAAGCCCATTCCACACCCACCTGTGCTCCTGATCCTGGGTCTGGTCTCTGAATTTAGTGGGTCCTGAGGTCCCTCTGGTGGACAGCACTCCCTGCAGCCCAGCCCCTCCTGTCTCCCTGCAGGAGGTTTGTGTCTGGGCTCACACTGACTTCCCCTCACTGTGTCTCTTGCGCAGTAATACATGGCCATGTCCTCTGTGGTCACAGAGCTCAGCTGCAGGGAGAACTGGTTCTTGGAAGTGTCTCTGGAGAGGGAGGTGCAGCTCTTGAGGGATGGGCTGTAGTAAGTGCTACCACTATAACTTATGTGCCCCATCCACTCTAGCCCCTTTCCTGGGGGCTGACAGACACAGCCCCAGCAGTAACCACTGGTGATGGCATAACCAGTGACAGCACAGGTGAGAGAGAGGGTCTGTGAGGGCTTCACCAGTCCTGGGCCTGAATCCTGCAGCTGCACCTGGGACAGGAAACCTGCAGACAAGGAGAATCAGTCCCTGTCAGTCACGTGCAGTCACAATCCTCCCCATAGACCCAGGTCTGACATCTGAGACACTCACCTTGGGGAGCTGTCACCAGACAGAGGGGAAGACCCAACAGTCTCATCTCCTAGACCACTGCTCCGCCTTCCCCAGAGAACTCAGCCCTGTCTAAGGAGAGAGCTGTGAGCTCCCACTGCCCGAGAGTGGATTTTACCCCATAGTTTGAAGAGAAATTTGCAAAGGGGGGCCCTGTCCTTATAAATGGGGAGGGACTGAGGTTAGACCCCTGGTCATCCTGTGACCCACTGCATAAGTCTCATTAATGCACAAGACATGCTGGTCTCAGTGGGACAGCACTTTCTCTATGAACTTGGGGTGGATACAGGTGAAAAAAACAGCCTCCTCTTTCTGACCATAAGAATCAGTGGTGGAAAAGATGAGTAAATCACAGTTTATTTTAATCTCATGTATCTTTCAAATATATATTAAAAAGGATTAATGTTTTTTCCAAACACCTTCTCAAATCTAAATAAAGATTAAATATGATAAATAATACAAATATAATTTCATAGAAAAATAATTTTACACCAACTTTGGTATAAATGTAATTACATGTGAAGTCCAGTCCTTCCCAAGATCAGATTGCTTTTAATTTCAGCACTTATGATCTTTCTTTGTTCTGAACAACTGCCTCCAAAGCACAGGGGCTGGGAGACCTCTGATGCTGACATTTCACTGGTGAAGGCCTTTGCCTGCAGAAACCAGTCTTTAAACTGGAAGAGGTGCCCACGTCCTCAAATGCACAAACACCAATGCAAGACCACCCTCTGTGGGATCCACAGCCGTGGTTCCTATGGTTGGGGGGCTCCTCCTTTCCCCTGAGAAATCTACCTCAGAGAGGAGGCTATTAACTGAGGGGGGGGGTAACTTCTTTCTAGTACAGTTATAACTTTTCTGTTGATAGAGCATGATGATCATCAGTAACTTATGCATGGAGCTAATATTCAAATAACCATCTTGGAACACTGTAGGGGATAACCTGGAAGCTATTGGGATCGAATATTAGGGATCTCATAAGAAGTGGCACAGAAGATGTTCATAGTCCTGAAAGGGATGTGCCGATATGATATAAGCTGAGCTAGATGAGTTGACTCCAAGTAGATGAAATAGATAGATAGATAGATGGATACAAAGATACATAGATATGTATATAAAGAGATTTATTGTGAGGAATTGGCTTACATGATTCATGTGATTATGGAACCTGGCAAGTCCCAGATCTCAAGGATGAGTGGTAAACTGGAGACCCAGGAGAGCTGATGGTATAGGTCCAGTCCAAAGGCCAGCAGGCTCCAGACCCAGGAAGAACCGATGTTTCATTAGGAGTCTGAAGACAGGAAAAAAACTCAATGTCCCATTTTGAAGGCTGGCAGGCAGCAAGAATCCTCTCTTACATGGGGGAGGGTCAACATTTTGCTGTATTTAGGCCTCAAATACTTAGATGAAGCCCACTCATATTAAGAAGGGCAATCTGCTTTACTCACATACTGAGTTAAATATTAATCTCACCCAAAGACACCCTCACAGACACACCCAGACTGTTGGACCAAATACGTGGGCACTGCACGACCCAGTCGAGTTGACACGTTTTAAGAAGTTCCTGAAATTTCATGTTATTATCTGCCTAAAATTTTTCCAACCAATGATTCATTTGTTTAGTTGCAATAGCTGCAATGATGAATAATTGACATATAATAAACTTCGCAGTACAACAGGATGCAGACATTACCTAATATGTAGGCATTTTGTGGACCTGGAAGCAAGGAGCATGGTAGAACATCCCCACCTACATTCCCTCTAACTGGCATCCTTCCCAGTGACCCACTTGAGGAAGCTGTGGTGCAGCCCAGCTCATTTAGGGTCTCATGTGAGACACTAGTAAAGAACTACCTTCCTGGCAGGAACAATGGACCCTATCAGTAGGATGAGGTTGTGATTTTACAATGAGGAGGAAGAATATGTTTAAATCCTGGTAAATCCCCTAGAGCATCTTTGGAACTGCTTGATTTTGAAGACCACAGGCAGGGGCAAACCTGAACACACAATTGGGGAATGATAACTAAATACAGTGGTGTGTGAACACAGCAACGGTAGAATGCAAGTGTATGTGGTCACCCACCTGGCATTTAATGAAATGGCCAGGATATGCTGGCCAAATGCTCCTCAGGATAGAGAACTAAAATCACCCCTTATTCCTCCTCTCCATCCCCTACCAACTGCCAACCCACCAGAAGCTCCAATCTTTCCTTATCTCAAAACAGATCCCAAATTTATTTCAGGCTAGATGTCAGTTCTGCACAACTACGTGATCTGTCCTTACCTGGCCTGCAGCATCTCCACACACATCACTCCCCTGTGGAAATATTCCACTGCGTGTGTATCATGACACACTCAGGAGAAAGACACCTGACCTCACCTCCATCTCCTTCAGTCCCAGACCCTATGTGTCCCTCTCCAGAGCCTGCAGATGCTGAGCTATGTGAGAAGCTGGGTGGAGTGAGGGGGTGACATGTTCTCCTCTTCATGGGGTGGATGAGCATGGGGGTCTGGAGACAAAGATGCACCTGGAAAGGGCCCACAGGCTGCAGGTCTTGTCAGAGTGGATTCTGTGTAAATGTTGATCTTGCTGCCCTTGTCCCTGAGTGGGCTCTGGCTTCCTGACCTTCAGATGAGCAAAAGGACTGAAGTGTTGAGACCATTCTTTTCTGTCACTGGAACTCAGAGATACTGAGAAGTATTGAGAGAGAGACAGGGAGCTAATGGAGAGGCTGTGGGCTTTCAACAACCATGAGGTCCATTTAAACATGAGCTCTCTACATACACATCAGGGAAAATGTTAAAGAAGGTAAAATAGTAGAATAATGAGTTAAATGACTTAAAGTCACTATACCTGAGATCAGTAAAATCCTCTCAATTAAGGTTAATTTGCTCATCTATGAAATGGAGAAAAATGTACATCTACATTCACAGAGTTATTGTCATGATTACATAAGTTAAAATAATCCTAGTTCCTGGTCCTTGGGAAATTTGATTTTTACATATGAGAGTTTATTCTAAAAGAGGAGGTCACCTCTGTGTTTCCACAGCTTTAGGAAACTGTTTGTGATGTCTGCATGTGAGGAATAGGTTTACAGGGCATGGGGATAAAAACCCTTGACGGGAGACCAGCCCTTAACCCACCTCCTCTGTGAGGACAGGAGCCCAGAAGTTTCTGAGCGATCCCTGCTGGTCCTGCGTGCCCCCTGGTGTCCTAGCGCCCCCTGGTGTGCTGAGCGCCCCCTGGTGGTGCTGAGTGCACCTTTTGGTTCCAAAGACCCCTGGAGAGAAATAGACACTCTTCCCACCCCCTTCCTCTTGATCCAAAATACAATAACGGACCCTTCCAGCATAAGCACTATATGCCTTCCTGTTCCATGGAATTCTCCTCTTAGCTTTTTCCCATCAACTGACCCCCTCACTCTGCTCCTTGGCTATATATCCCCAGCCTATTTGGTGAAATCAGAGATGACCTCTATTTCTCTCTCCCACTGCAAAATCCCTTTTGAAAGAGTCTTGAATAAAGCCTTCGTCACTATTTTAGCAAGTGTCAGAAGAACTTTTTATTTGTAAAAGAGAGAGAAAAATGAAAGAATGTTGAACTGTCAAAATTCTCCTGGCAGGACACAGGCTGATAGAAGTGCTCAGATTCTGACATGTGCCACCCTTCAGGGATAAGGAAGTTTACACCCAAGGTTAGAACAACAGGTCCAGAGGCTGGAGTCTAAGCCACAGAAGATTGTCTCCAGACCTTGAGACAATGCAGTTTTCCTGGATGGATGTCCAAATTCTAACCCATATCTGATTTAGATGATTAGATTTAGAAATTTTGAGATTTTGGTGTCTATGTAGATTTTGGGATTGAGTTAATGCTTTAAAGGATGGCATTTTGGGAGATGATGGTATGTCTTAAACATAATTGGACAGTTGCGTGGATATGATTCTTTGAGGGCTGAGAGCAGACTGTGGGATTCTGAATCATTCTTTGAATCTGTGAGTGGTATTTTGCATGGCAAAAGTAACTTTGCCATATGTGATTAATTTAGAGATCCTGAGATCCAAAGATTTTTCCAGGATTATTTGGAAATTTAATCACAAGTGTTTATATCAGAGGAAGGCAAAGGAGATTAGACTAGAGAATAAAAAGAAAACAGTGCGCTAACTCATGTGAGGTAATTTACTCCAGGCTGTCAAGATGGGGGAAGGGGCCATGAGCCAGTGGATGCAAGGAATGCAGCTCCAGCAGCTGGAAGAGGCGAAACACAGACTCTTCATGTACGAGCCCATTCGTGCTTTTATAGGAAAATACCACAGGCTGGGTAGCTTATAAAAAAGAAACATTTATTTATTTCTCACAGTTCTGGAGGCTGGGGGTCCAAGATCAGGATACCAGCCTGGTCGCCTTCTGGGGTGGGTCCTCTTCCTGGTTCATAGTTGCACCTTCTTGCCGTGTCCTCACGTGGCGGAAGGGGCAGTCCAGCTCTCTGGGGCACCAGTACTGTTTCTGAGGGCTCCACTCTCAGGACCTAAGCACTTCACAGTGACCCCCTCTACTAAAACCATCATCCTTGGTGGTTAGGCTTCAACATATGAATTTGCGGGCGACACAAACATCCATGCAAGAACACTCCCCTGGAGACTGTGGAGGGAGTATCGCCCTGCCAACACCTTGATTTCAGGCCTGTGGGGAGACAAATGCTAATTCAATTGTTGGAATGGAGAGGCCCTAACACCAGTAATAGGAATTTGAATCCAGAGAGGTTCCCTGAGAAAAATTTAGAAGAGGAAGCAACAGACCCCGAAGAGCAACCAGCACTGAACAGTCTCTCAACCTGCTCCTGGGGCTGATGCTGTGCCTGGTGGTCCTGAGTGCCCCCTGGTGTCCTGAGTGCCCCGTGGTGGCCCTGAGTGTGCCCTGGTGTTCCTGAACACCCTCTGGCATCTTGAGCGTCCCCTCAGTTTAACAAAGTTATTGAAAACAAATCCATCTCTATTATCAAATATCCAATATAAGCACCCATGAGCTAGTTGAAATTACACTACTAGCCTTGAACAATTGTCATGATAAGATTGATATGTTATCATTAGTAAATTAAAAGTTGTGATGTCATGAAGATTAAATTCTATGTCGATTTGGGTTCACCATCTCGTGCTTTTACTTTCTCATGAAAAATATATACAATCACAACATTTATGCTGTTAATTTCATGCAGTTATGCCAGATGTACTGTTTCTATACACAAGACAGTTCCTCTAACAGGTACTGGCAGTGGCAGCTGCCCCACAACTGACCTTCTCCACCTCATTCTCCTCCAACTGTGATGATGGCTGGATCGTGGAACAGCCTTCTCCTATCATAACAAGCCCCCTGGATGACGTGAGGCTGACTTCTGTACTGGTTCCTTTAGTGAGAATTCTCTCCACATCAGGTGAAGTGCATTCTCCACTGTTCTTAGATGGACTGTGGTGTCCATGCACAAGCCCTTAGGACTTGGTCACCAGTGTCTTGTTCTCTCCCAGGCAGGACAATGACCTTCTTTGTCAGAATGCCCATGTTATTCACCCACATGCCAAACACTCATCATCCTGGGGTCACCACAGAACCCCTCAATACCCTTCACAATGATGGCTCTACTTCATGAGAGCTTTCTAAGGCCCACTGTCCTATTTCCTGGGTTTCATATAAATGGAAAATGTTTTTCATTTGAAAACAATTGAAGGGAAAATGAAAAGACTGCAAGCAGTCAAATATGATGAAATCCCCTGGAAAAGCCACATTGAATTTTGGCCCTCAGGTGTCATTTTCTGTCCCTCCTAACCTGTGACACACAATGAAGCACCATCACCCATGACCCTGGTTGTCAGGCCATCACATCTGCAGAGCCCGTGGAAGACAGCAGAGCCTCACACACAGTTCATCCAGGATTTCCTACTTGATACAAGGCACATGTGTGTCTGTAGTTAGACACTGGAGGTCCTCAAGAATGGAAATCTCTCCATGAAGTGACTGATTTGCCCTATATTCCACCAGAATCCACAGTGATTGAGGACAATAAGTCCGGAAGCATTATTTTTAAAAGCACATGTGGTTTAGACTCAAAACCTTGTTTAGTAAATGAAATATTTTCCTTCCTCAAAGTGATGGCACAATATAAAAAAATTAATGATTCTGTCCTCAGGGATGGAGGGAATGTATGAGAGGAGAGTCAGGGAGAGCAGTGAGGGGAGGACCAGGGAGCTCTTGGACAAAGGTCACCTGGGGCAGTCACTTCATGCAGCAGTGAGTCAGCTCACAGGTACTGTCATTGGGTGATTGAAACCATGTGACCCCCTCCTGTAAGTGGAATCCTCACCCTGCTCCCACCACTGAACAAAACTAAAACTCTGAGCAAGCCTCCTTTCCTGGCTCTGTCAAGGTATTTCTGACTCACAAAAAGGCCTGCCCTACTCTTACCAGGAATTTCAATCATGTACCCGAAAGATGTTTCATATTCCCTTAGTGTGTGTTTGTCATCAGACAGGACATCCATACAAAGCCCTGGTGCACGTCCCTCTGTCTTTGCATGGTGTCAACTGCTGTGGGTTCCATGAGAATGGTGCCAAGTCAGTGACCACCACCAGGGTCTTTCTTCTCTTGATTTGGATTCATAACGACTCTGTTGTGTGATGTCCAGCCTGCACTTTAGGCTGCTGCTTGTTGACTGGTTGTACACTGTGCTCTGCAGAGCTAAACTGTTGAGTCCAAAAGAGACTCTTTTATAGATTTAGCTGGTTTACTTCAGAATCTGATAATAAATTGGCATTTAGGCACAAGAGTGTGACTGTAAGTGGCTCTCTGCCCTTAGTCCAGGTGAGAATGTTTTCCCTCTATTACAAGAGAATTTTCTAAATAGAAAATACAGAGATATGCCCAAAATCACAAATTCAGAGATGTTGTCTTGAGGAAACTGTTACATGAAGAGGAAAGCGGCCCTTAACCTCCATCTGCACCTGCCTCTGTGATGGTCCTTGAGTGCAGGGGCCCTGAGCTCCCCCTGGTGGTCCTGAGCCCCTCCTGCAGGGAGGTTTATGTCTGGGCTCACACTCACTTCCCATCGCTGTGTCTCTCGCACAGTAATACACGGCCGTGTCCTCGGTTCTCAGGCTGTTCATTTGCAGATACAGCGTGTTCTTGGAGTTGTCCCTGGAGATGGTGAACCGGCCCTTCACGGAGTCAGCGTAGTATGTGCTACTACTATCCTTACTAATACTTGAGATCCATTCCGGTCCCTTCCCTGGAGCCTGGCAGAACCAGCTCATGGCATAGCTACTGAAGGTGAATCCAGAGGCTGCACAGGAGAGTCTCAGAGACCCCGCAGGCTGCACCAAGCCTCCCCCAGACTCCACCAGCTGCACCTCACACTGGACACCTGCAAGCACAAAGACATCCTGGTCAAAAAACTGTCAAATCCACTGATTCTCTCACTTGTATCCTCTCATGTACTCAATGTCTCTTGTTCTCCATAAATTACCTCCTAAAACAGCAACAAGAAAAATCCATATCAGCCCAAATTCCATGCTGAGTTTTCTGTGTTCTGTCCTGATCACCGAATGGGAAGAACTGGGAATCCCAGGCCTGGGGCTCCTCTCCCACAGCTGCAGGGTCGGGCTGGGCTGCTTTTCATCAGCAGAAGGAGGGCCCTATTTGCATGTCCTCTGACTATATAGCAAGCTCTGAGGTTGTGCACCAACATAAAGGGCAGAGTCCCAGAGCGTGATGTGTCTAAGGGCACATATCTGGTGAGAATTAGCCCCAGCATCTGGGACTGTGCTCCTCTATATTGGACTTGACTGCCCCCACAAACCAACTCCAGGACAGAGTAGTGGAGGCCTAATGAGATTTGGAAATCCACCTTCATGTAATGAGAAAATGTGTGAATCTTATGCATTCTATTATAGACCTAAGAATGTATAGTGAAGCAATGCCAATGTATATTCAGACATTCCTGAAATTTCACATTATTAATCATCTCCCTAAAACTTTTTCCAACCAACGATCCATTTTTATATGTCATAACCTTAATGATGACTAATTAACATATAATAAACTTTTCAGTCGATAGGATGCAGGCATTAGGTAAATATATGGGCATTTTGTGGACCTGGAAGCAAGGAGCACGGTAGGAACATCCCCACCCACTTTTCCTCTAACTGGCACCATTCCCAATGACCCACCTGAGGAACCTCTGGTGCAGTGTAGCTCATTTAGGGTCTCATGTTAGAGAGTAGCAGGCAAGGAAAGAACCTCCTTCTTGGCAGGAACAATAGATGGTATCAGTAGGATGGGCTTGTGATTTTACAAGGACGAGGAAGAATATGTCTAACTCCTGGTAAAGCCACTAGAGCATCTTTGGAAGTGCTCTATTTTGAAGACATGTGGACAAGTGCAAAGCTGAACATGTAATTGAGGGAATGATAACTAAGTAAGTTGGTGTGTGAACACAGCAATGGTAAAATGCGAGTATATGTGGTCAGCGCCCGGTATTTAATGAAATGGCCATATGCCATGTTTCCCAGGATAGAAAATTAAATTCACCCCTTATTCCTCCTCTCTGTCACCTCCCAACTGCCAATCCATCAGCATCTCCAATCTTTCCTTATTCCAAAATAGATAACAAATTCACTTCAAACTAGATGTCAATTCTATACAATTACATCACCTGTCCTTACCCAGCCTGCAGCATCTCCGCAAACGTCACTCCCCTGTGGAAACATTCCACTGCATCTTCATCATGAGACACTCAGGAGAAAGACACCTGATCTCACCTGCATCCCCTTCAGTCCCAGACCCCAGTGTGTTCCTCTCCTGAGCCTGCAGATGCTGAGCTATGTGAGCAGTTGGGTGGAGTGAGGGGATGGATGTTCTCCTCTTCATGGGGTTGATGAGCATGAGGGTCTGGAGACAAAGATGCAACTGGAAAAGGGAGCAGAGGCTGCAGATCCTGCTAGAGTGGACTCCACGTAAATATTGATATTGACGCCCTCGCCCCGAGTGTGCTCTGGCTTCCTGACCTTCAAGCAGACCAAAAGGACTGAAGTGTTGAGACCACTCTTTTCTGTCACTGGAACTTGGAGATACTGAGAAGCCTTGAGAGAGAGACATGGAGCTGATGGAGAGGCTGTGGGCTTTCAACAACCACGAGGGCCATTTGCACATGATCTCTCTACGTACACATCAAGGGTAAATGTTAAAGAAGATAAAATAATATAATAATTAGCAAAATAAGTTTTACTCAGTATACCTGAGATAAGTAAGAAGCTCTTATTCAAAGTTAATTTGCTCATCTATGAAATGGAGATCAGTGTACACCGAATTCACAGAGTTATTGTCATGATTACATAAGTTAAAATTATCCTAGTACCTGGACCTTGGGACGCTTGAATATTACATATGAGAGTTTATTCTAAAGAGGGAGGTCACCTCTGTGTTTCCACAGCTTTTAGGAAATTGTCCTGTCTGCATGTCAGGAAGAGGTTTACAGAGCATGGGGATAAAAACCCTTGACAGTAGACCAGCCCTTAACCCACCTCCTCTGTGAGGACATGAGCTTAGTAGGTCCTGAGCACGCCCTGCTGGTCCAGAGTGGCCCCTGCTGGTCCTGAGTGTACCCTTTGGTTCCAAAGTCCTCTGGAGAGAAACAGACACCCCCCCATCCTTTTTATGTGAAATACAATAATGGACGCTTCCCACATAAGCACTATGTGCCTTCCTGTTCAATGGAATTCTCCTCTTAGCTTTTTCCCATCAACTGACCCCCTCACTCTGCTCGTTCTATAAATGCCCAGCTGTATTTGCTGAATTCATAGGTGATCTGTACCTCTCTCTCCTACTGCAAAACCCCTATTGCAAGAGTCTTGAATAAAGCCTTCCTTGTCATTTTAAAGTGTCAGATGACCTTTTGATTTATAAGCAGAGAGAGAAAAAAATGAAAGAATGTTGAACTATCAAAATTCTCCTGGCAGGACATAGACTGATAGAAGTGCTCAGATTCTGACATGTGCCACCCTTCAGGAGTAAGTTAGAACAACAGGCCCAGAGGCTGGAGACTGAGCCACAGAAGATTGTCTCCAGACCTTGAAACCCAGTGGAGTTTTCCTGGATGCATGTCAAAGTGGATTCGGGCTGGTGATTCCTTTCTAACTCCCGTTCTACCTCTTTTGGAATGGAAATGTCTGTAGCATTTTTCATATGCCTGACTTGTAGTGATATTTTAGAAGATAACTTGATTTCTAGCATCACAGATCTAAAGATGGAGGGGATTTTCCCCCAGAATGGATCACACCCAAATTCTCACCCATATCTGTCCTAGATGTTTAGATTGGGGACCTTTGAGAAGATGGTATTTAGGTAGGTTTTGGGAATGAGTTAATCCTTTAAAGGTTGGCACTTTTGGGAGATCTTGGGATGGGTTAAATGTAATTGGCCTATGGGTTGAATGTAATTCTTTGAGGACTGAGGGCAGACTCTGGGAGTCTGAACCATTCTTTGAATCTGTGGGTGGTATTTTGTATGGTAAAGGTAACTTTGCCATATTTGATTAATTTAGAGATCCTGAGATTCAAAGATTTTCCTGGATTATTTGGAAATTTAATCATAAGTGTTTATACCAGAGGAAGGCAAAGGAGATTAGACTGCAGAATAAGAAGAAAACTGTGACCACTGATGTAAGGTAATTTACTCCTGGCTGTGAAGATGGAGGAAGCGACCATGAGCCAGAGGATGCAAGGAATGCAGCTCCAGCAGCTGGAAGAGGCAAAAACCAGACTCTTCCTGTATGAGTCCATTTGTGCTTTTAGAGGAAAATACCACAAACTGTGTAGCTTATAAATAACAAACACACACGCACACACAGACACACACACAGACACACACACACACACACACTTTCGCTGCTATTTGCAGCGATGTGCCCCAGATTTGCCCTTCTTCCCTGTAACTGGCACATGGACAGTGCCCCCCACACTGACCTAGCCCTAGGTTTGTGACCTGATTTGACTACCAGAACTGAAGAAAGTCGATGCCAGTGGAGACTGGAAAGTGCACGCACGCTGGGTTTGTCTGTCCTCCCAGCACCTGGAGCCCTGCACGTGCTGCAGTGAGAAGGGACCAGGCTTGTTCCATGGAGGGTCAGATCTGGGGCCAAACCAGCTCAGTCAGTGCAGCCAACCCTGAGCCTCCTGACATGTGGGAGGGTCTCACTAGACCTACAGATCCAGCTCATCCCTGTTCTCAGAGGGTAGAGCCAAGAGCCCAGAGGGCAGGGCCATGGAGGTCACTGGATGGGGCAATCTCCCCAGGGGCAGAAGCAGGTGCTGATGCAGGAACAGGGCCCCAGAAAAGTGAGCTTAGTGGGTCAGAGTTCCTGTGGACCAGAGTTTGTGATGGGCCTCCCCTGCTCCCCTTCTCAAGGCTGGGCATCTCTCCTGGCCATCAAGTCCCTGTCTCACCTGTGCAGGTGGGCTCCATGGGGGTACTGACTTGTCTTTTAGGTTCTAAAGTCTGGAAGAGTTGCACTTCAAAAGCGTCAGTTGGGGAGATGCACCCAGGTCCTGGCCTGGTTAAATTAACTCCAGACTTGAGCCTGATGCTGCCTGTGGAGGTGCCACATGGGTCTCCCCAGGGGGTGAGCACATGCTGCCTGTGGCCTGGGGAGGACTCAGATGATTGCACAGGGTCCCATCCTCCGTCCCACACACAGGGCCCTGCAGAAGATGGCCTCACAGCCCCTCCACAAGAGGTTGGGTTTAAGTCTCTGCCCCAAACCGAGGCTGGGCCCTGGGACACAGTCCTATCCACCAAGAGGCCTGGACAGTGTGGGGACTCCTGGATGCTTCTCTTGCTGCCCAGGACACTCAGACAAACATTGGGCTGGGGCTGAGGACAGACTGGACGTAGTCGCTCCCTGACCACTCTCGGGCCTGCAGCTGGGGGTCCCCTGGAAACACTTCACCTACAGAAGGGGAGGCACCTGAGAGGTCAGAGGAGGAGGAGGCAGTGCCACTGTCAGCAGACTCAGCTGAGGCTGCTCTGTAGGGTCACCTAGTGTGGGGGCAGGGGCAGCAGGTGACTCAGGCCAGCTTTGGTAGAGATGCCCCTGCCTCCGCAGGACACATGGTCACCAGGGTTGACTCAGGTTCCTACATCCTTGGGGCTCCGTTCTGCTGGTCGTCGTCCCTCCTGACCACCAGCCCTGTGGGCATCAGTCCCCCCATCTGATGCAGAGACAGACTTACTGCTATGTTGTCTGCAACTGTGCAGCTTGTTCCCTGTGGGAAATCCTGTTTCCTCCTGGATCTGCGTCTCTGGTGGAACCGTGATGATGGATACACCTGGATACCCCTGGCGGGTCCGCCTGGAGAAGGCTCTGGGTGGATTTCCCAGTGACTAATCCTCCCCTCCCCCACAAGAGCCATGAGGGGATATATGTGGATCCTCACCTTGGAACCTGGAGGTTTCTGGAGGGGAAGCCCACAGAAGTGTGGGGTGTGGCCCGGGAACTCTCCCCCTCACACTCTCCACCCTTGTCCTCCAGCCATTCACAATGACCCTGAAAGTGCTCACCTGCTTGTGCTTCCAGCAGCTTCTGTTCCTGGCAGGCTGATCTCACCTGGGGTTCTGGATGTGCCTGTGCTTCCACTTATTGGTGTGGAGGTTTTCCCTGCAACTTCTCTGATCAATCAAGGAAAAGTCACTAATTTTCAGTTTTTCCAGCTTTATTTTGTCTGTGTGTGATATAACAAGAGTTATGGTTTCCAAGATCTTACATGTCAGAGCAGAAACCAGAAGTGCCCTGAGAGGTCACCTTTGATCTGTTACCAGATGCAGGAATCTAACCTCAGCAAGTGCAAGTGCACCCCGGCCAGACGTCACTGGACAGAAAATCACTGAAAGTCTCAGCGATTTCGGGCCTCTCTTGGGAAGCAGGACTTCAGAAAGCACAGCAGGCGAGAAGCCAGTTAAGTCTCAGGTGATGTCATGTTCTGGAAGGGTGTCCCTGCCCCTGGAGGGACCCAGTAGGTGCACCTGGAACCTCACAGTTGGAAACAGGGACTCTCATTCCTCAAACGCAAGACATACCCATGAGAAAGCTGTTTCCCAGGTGGAGGGCAGAGCAGGGGGGAGGAGGTGGAGGTGGCCTTGGCTTCCAGAATGTGCTGGAACATGAGGTCCTAGATCACATCTGAGGGGTTCTGGTCTCGTGTGAGGACGTCACATCAGCTCTGTCTGCAGGACCTGTGGCTGTGTGGGGAGAACCAGGCATGTGACTCACTTCCTTCTGCTCACCCTTCCTGCTTCACAGAAAACTATAAATGGGGACCTTGACTTTAATAATTATATAAAAGTACTTGATAATTTTAGAGAATAAAGAACATACAGATATAGATTGGTGGATACAGAAATGATCAGCCTTAAATAAATGGAAATGATATCAGGAGATCACTTTGTAGAATAAAAAAGTAAACACTGCGAACCTGCTAATTTGTAACCTTACGAGGATATGGGTGCTGCTAACATATATATTGAAACGTGTGTGAGAGAGACAGACAGAGACAGAGAGAATGATGGCATTTACCTTGTATATTGATAATCCGTAAATTCTTAGTATAAGTACAGGAATCTGGTCCTTGCTGAGCATGGAGGATGGAGAAAACAACGTGTAGCACTAAGGCCATGTCTGCCTCCCCCTTTCCTCCTCCCACCATGAGGAATTGGGCCTCTGCCTGGTGGGGGTGACCCTGGGGACTGGGACCCCTGAAGAAGTCTGTGTGATGATGGATCTATATGTTCTCAGGATCTGCGGGAAGAGAAGGCTGGGGATTAATTTCCCACTCATTTAGTTTACTCTTTTATAAGGCCATCTGTCCTCCTGGTGAATAAAGGAGCATGTGGGTTTGACTTCAGGTGTTATTATTGTGATTTATGTTGCTGTTATTTCCATTGGGCCAGGCTCTCTGGACAGCAGGGATCTCAGTTCAGAAAGTTGATTTCATGACGTGAGTTGTGAGTTCAGTTCACAATTCCAGCCAAATTCAGCAGATGAAGAAAGGCTGTATACTCCCAGGAGACAAGGACCCTGAATGTAAGTAAACGGCAGGTGTAGTTTCATGAGGTTGCCCAAGTGGAGATTTCCATGTGGGAGGTGATGTTCTGTAAATGGGAAAAGGGGCACAGGAGTCCTTATTCCTGTGGCTCCCCCAGGGAGGAGGGTGCTGGCTGTGCCCTTGGAGAACTCAGTGCTCACTCTGGGGTCCCCCATCACCAACACCAGGGTCCTCTTCTTCTCATGCAGAAATGTGCTGCAGGAGCTGCTCAGGGAGCGCGATGTGGGCAGGAGAGGGGGCTGCTTTGAGAACAGTGCCATCGTCCCTCTACTCACAGGGATGTTTATACTTGTATCAAATACCCCCCCCCCCAAGTCCAGGGCTCCAGATTGTCAGGTAACCATTCCAGTCCATTTCCCGCCTCCATATCTCATGTCTAAACTATTGGATATTCAAAACTTTTGAGGCAGCAGCTAAACGTAAAAATGGCATTGAATTCAGACAAAGCTGGGTCCACTCCACTGCTTATGGTGATTCAGAACAGCCTCACTGGCTCACTTAGCTTGAGTGAACACTTCTTCACTGAAACAGCTTCACGACCAGGTGTGTTCAGGTGCTGCCATGGACTTGGATTTAGTCATGTAAACCTGTCATGCAGTTTATATTTGGAACATGGCAGGCATTTCTGCTGGAGTGTGATCATTCATATCATCTCTGAAATGACTGACAGCCCCGATTCTTGCTCCTTTCTGTGCACAGCTGAGTGTCTGCAAGAACACTCTGGACTCAGGACTCTCTCCTTGAGGGAGAACATTGAAAAATGCAAACTCTTTCAGGAACCCAAACAGAGATAGCTGGGGGGCCATTCATCTCTCTGATATGCTGGTTCAGATCACCGATATGAGGGGTCACTCTGTGACTGTGAAGATGTGGCCTCCCCCATTGTGTTTCTGTCTGAGAAGATATAGATGGGCGATGGCAGTGGTGACCTTATCTCTAAACTCTGCAACAGGATGACAGCGCTGTTAGATGTTGTCATCACTACAATTAGTGTTACCTCCCTGGGAACCTTCTCATTTTTCATGCACTTGGGTTGTTTTTATACATAATGGTCATTTATCTTTTTCTCACTCATGTTTTATTTTCGTTAAGTGGATTAGGTTGTCAGACTATTTTTTCATGTTTCCTAACCCTTTGTGGCTCATTCCCCCCTCCTCTCCTTCTGCCCACACATGGGAATCTGATACAAAAGCGTGTGTTCTCCCTCCTTTTCTGCTGGTGGGAGATTCAAACCACACAGGCCCCTCCTGTGAGCAGGACACTCAGCCCCGCGCCCCCGAACCACAACGACCCCCTGAGCCAGGCTCCTTTCCAGCTTCTATCTAAGCATTTCTACTTGAGGAAAGGCCTGCCCTGCTTCAAAACAAACCTCAATGATGTGGTGACTGACCTTTAATATTCCCCATGTGTGTGTGACCAGCCTCAGCGGACTCAAATTCTGTTATCTGTGGTGGGGGTCCCTCTGCATGTGCATGGTGTCCACTAAAATTGATGCTGTGAGCCGGGTGCTAAGTCAGTGACCACCGCCAGGGTCTTTCTTCCCTTGATTTGGATTCATCACGCCTCTGTTGACTGATATCCACCCTGCACAGTAGGCTGACACTTGCTGGCTGGTTGTACCCTGAGCTGTGCTGTGCTGCATTGTTGAGTCCAACAGAGCCTCTTTTATGGAAATAGCTGAATTACCCTAGAAGCTTTGGTAATAAATTATCATTTAGGCACAAGAGTGTCTGTACGACACTCCTTTTGTCCATGTGAGAATGTTTTCTTTCTGTTAAAACAGAATTTTGTAATTCAGAGAATACAGCGGTAAGCACAGAATCACAAATCCAGAGAAGTTGTCTTGAGGAAACTGTTACATGAAGAGGAAACCAGCCCTTAACCTCCATCTACACCTGCCTTTGTGATGGTCCTTGAGTGCAGGGTCCTGAGCACCCCCTGGTGTCCTGAGTGCCCCCTGGTGGTCCTGAGCACCCCCTGGTATCCTGTGTGCTCCCTGCAGCCCAGTTCCTCCTGTCTCCCTGCAGGGAGGGTTGGGTCTGGGTCACACCGACTTCCCCTCACTGGGTCTCTAATAGAGTAATGCAGAGCCATGGTCTCTTCTTTCAGGTTGGTCAATTTAAGAGACAGTGTGCTCTTAAGTTTGTGCTTGATGAGTATGACTCTTCCTTTAACTGATGGAGAAGAGTACTGATTTATTCCAGATGGTTTCCTCACAAGCTCCTATTCCAGCATCTTCCCTGGAGCCTGGCAGACACAGATCATGCTGTAGTCAGTCAAGGTGAATCCAGAGGCTTTTCAGAGTTCCGTTGAATCTCAGAAAAAACCCAGTCTGTGTCTCATCTCCCCTGACTCCACCCGCTAAACTTCAGCAATGTCTGCAAACATAGAGAAAACAGACTGGGGACAGTCCATGTGGGGCAGTCCCAGATGAGCTGATGCAGGAGGGACGTTACCTTTGACAGTGATGAGAAGACAAGCCCAGATCAGCACAGATCCCATGGTGTTGACACTGAGGAAGAACACAGACATAGGGAGAGCTCCCTACCAGCATCTGTAGGGACAGGAGATGAGCTATTTCTCTGAGCAGAGGAGGGGTCACGTTTGCATGACTTTCCCTGTCTGGAAATGTGTGAGCTGTCCACTGGCCTTTTCCCACCCCTGCCTTGAATTCCAGGGAGGATGGGTGGAAACAATTCCTGGGAAGTGATGCTGAGGGGACTCTGTCCTTCAACACTTCCTATTTTGTAATATGGACACTTTGGGGTTCATTTATGGTAGAGACATCTTGTCCCAAATGCCCTAAGCTCAGGTTGTCACCTTGTCCCACAAGAGCCCATGGTCAGGTCACCCCAAGATGTCACTCTGCACTGCTTCATGTGCTGTGTGGGAAGTGGGTGAAGAAGGTACATTATGTCTGGGAGAAGCGTCTGTGGGCATGGTGGCAATGATGTGATCTACCATTTATTCCTCTGATCCTTGTGATCCCTCCTGCAGGTACAAGTCATCCCAGGCTTAGAGAGATGTCCTGAAATCTGGGAACAGGTCACTTGGCATGAGCCCCTCATTTGGTGGTGTCATGGCTGCTCTACTCACTGAGGTCGGGTAAAGGGGTTATTCAAGGGTGGAACAGAACTTTGACTCCAAACACTGGCAAGCGTGTCACGAGAAATAGGTATAACACAGCTATGTATGGGAGGGAGATACATGAAGACATCCTATGAAATGTTGGGAACCAAATATAGTTATCTCTATCAAAAAATACAATCCATCCATGGAGCCACAACTGGGTTGGCCTAGAAGCCTTGTGGTGGATTGTGGGGAACTCAGCCCATGATGTAAGGAAACACCTTTGGGATCATTCTTCAATAGCCCTGGACAATAGATCCTGGCTTCTGTTCAGATGGTGACTAATCTCCCCACTGTCTTGAAGGACAGATCCTGGGTTCTGTTGAAATGGTCCATCCATAGCAATCTCCTGATCAATTTTGACTATACCCTTCTTGTTTTCTCCAGAACAGGTCTTCTCCTTCCTCACAATATGGATAGGCAGATAATGTTATAAGTTCTGCTTACTTCTTGATTAACAAGCATGTCTTTAAATGGATTCTCTCTTCTCATATTTTACTATAAACACTGAAGAGAAACCAGGCTGATCCTTCAAACACTTTGCTTAGAAGTTTCCTCAGCATATCAAATATCATCTCTCACGAGTTCTATCTTCCACAAAACACTAGGACACAAGCACAATTCAACCAAGCTCTTTGCCACTTTATAGCAAGGATCATGTTTCCTCCATTTCCAGTGTCCTCCTCATTTCCAGCTGAGACCTCATCAGAGTGGCCTTCACTGTCCACATTTCTACAAATCCTGTTCACAACCATTAAGGCATTCTCTAAGGAGATTGAGGCTTTCTCTACAGCTCTCACCTTTTCTTTCTGTGTCTTCATCAGAATTACCCTTAACAGTCCCTTCCTAGCAATATAGGCTTTTTCCGCCATACATCTGAAAATTCTTCCAGCCTCTACCCGTTACCCAGATCCTAAGCCACTTCTGCATTTTTAAGTATTTGTTACAGCAGCAGCCCCGCTTTTCAGTACCAGTTTCTGTCTTAGTCTGTTTGGGCTACTATTACAAAACAGTAAAGACTGGGTAGCTTATGAACAGAAATTTATTTCTCACAGTTCTGGAGACTTGGAAGTCCAAGATCAAGGGGCACCAGCAGATTCAGCATCTGTTGAGTGCCTGTGTTGGGGAGGAAGAAATATTCTTCTACCCTTATAGGTTCTTCTGGCTGGTCTAAGAATTAAATTGACATGAGACAATATAAGAGGAGAAAATTCAATAGCATGTATCCATGGGAGAAACCCATGAAAACTGAGTAACTCACCAAAATGACTGAAGCTACCACCTCAAATACTGTCTTCAGCTAAAGATGAAGGAGGATGTTGAGAGTAGTGGTTTGGGACTTCAAAGGAGAGGAAGGCAATTCACATGGAGTTGGAAAAGCAAAGGTTTGGTAAGCTAATGTCTGCTCTGCCCTGGAGAGACAATGGGACATGGAAAGGACTTTGGTCAAGTGGGCCTTGCTAGGTTCCTCTGTCTCTACCACACCTAGTTCATATAATATAGTTACCTATGGGGATAGCTCCTTCCTGTAACACACCTTCTATCATCAATCCATTTATGCAGTTATGAGAAAGTTCAAAGTCTCTTCCAGAATCTTCCATTCCTAAAAACAATCAAGCCAAAATTTTCTACATTTTGGGGGAGAAAATTTTGCTCTGATACCTCTGCTTTCTGGTTCGTACATGGTGGCTTTTCACAGTGTCCTCACATGGTGGAAGGAGGGGTGGAGGGGACTCTGTGGGGGTCTCTGTTATAAGAGCACAAACCCATTCATTAGGACTCCAACTCATGACACAATCATCTTCCAAAGGCCCCACCTCCTAACACCATCACAATGAGCATTAGCTTTCAATAGAAGAATTTATGAGGACACAAAGCTTCAGAGACTGTACAGGGTAGGTTTGATCCCCGGACTGAAGATACTGACAGGCATGTGCAGGGATCACCATTTGCAAAAGCAGAAACTGATAAGCAGAAATCTCCACAGGAACCCTACTGGGGGAGGAAAACCTAAACTGTAATTGATGGCTTGCTGAAGGCTCAGTGCAGAGGGGTCTGAGTTAGAAACTCCAGGGGATCAGTCTTAGGGGATCCCTGCAGTTCTGTGCTTTACCTCCAGGAGCCCTACCTTGTTCTCACAGTAAAGATCAGAGGAACATCCCTTTGTGCTTTTAGTAAAGGGAGGGGAAAGAGGTCATTTAGGAATTTATCAGAACATTCTGCTCTTCTTGATAAGGACTGCACTTAAAGAACCTAATTTACCATACCCTACCCTGCTTGGGTTTTTTCAGAGCATGGTTCACCTGGGGGAAGGGAAACACCCACCTCCATCCCCCTCCCCCATAGCCTTCCTGTTTCTCCTAAGGGGGGGGTAAACTGAGAAGGTCCTGTGAAGGTCACCTCAGAGTCACAGACTCAGTAAATAAAGACCAATCACAGGAGAGGAGACCCCTCACCTACCCCACACCTGAGGGGTCTTGGATGATAACAGGACAAAAATACTCAAAGATGGCATGAGTCTCCGATGGCTATATAAGAGTCTCTAGGGAAACCTGGCATCCACAGAGGAAGACAAAAGCAGGGAATGCAGATGAAATTTTAGCTCAGACTATGGTGTGTATTTTCATCCTCTTTGCAGTGTCTTTACCAGGGTGAAAGCTTTAAGTTTTAAGTCCAAATAACGTTTGTTTTATGGGTCATGCTTTTGATTCATTGCATTTGTTTTTGAAATTTTGTTTTTTTCTGAAACACATATTGAGCTGCAGATTCCACTTTCAGTCCAACTTTAGTCTCTGCCATCACTGTTGAGATTCATTACTGAGCCTCACTCGGTGTCTGCACTTGCTGTGGATTTGGGAAGACTGGTTACAGCTCCAGCCTGTAGGAGTCAGGGTCTAGGAGAGATTCTGTGAGAATTTAGAGATAGACAACAGAGAGCAATGGTGGGGCCAGTTTCTGTGGGACACTGGAGGGAAGCAGAGGGTGGGCAGGGATCAGGGCTCTGTGCAGCTGGTTCTCATTATCCACGTGGATTCTCCTGGGGAAGCTGAGAGACATGGCCCCAGGGCTGCTTTCAGAGACCCACCCAGAACGTGACCAGCATGGCTGTGATGGGTTTTCATCTCTTTGCTTACCTTCCTGTCTGTTTCATGGGGGAATCTGAGAGCTGAATACCCTTGGGTGGGCTGCTTTTCCATCCAGGAGACTGAGGGACAGCTTCAGAAGGGAGCAATCCCTGATCACCAATGTCCACCCAAGTGGATCATGAGCAAGAGTTTACACTGTGCAGAGAGAACAAAGAACCCCAAAGGGCAGATGTCCTAGGGGAATGCTCATAACATATGGGGTCAGTGTGTGCCCATCTGAGGGCAGAGAACATGAGGTCAGCACACAGAGTGCCTGGACTGTGCTGGTGTTTCTCAGAGACTATGGGAATCCTCAGGGTGTTGTCTTTGTCAAGAGAGAAAAACAGGATGTATAGGAAGTTGAAGGAAATGTCCCTAGTTCCTGCTGATATCTGACCTTCCACAGGCAACGTGCTTCCTCTTTTGAGGTAGAATTGAGAATATGAGAAAGTAGGGCCAGAAGAAGAAACATGAAATGTCTCTGAGGGCAGCTGAGAGCTTGGAGAGGTAACCCCTGATCCCACAGGAAGACGTTTTAATAGCAACTTTGGCACATATGTATATAAAATTGTGAAAAATAAGGAGCATCCTCACACCCCTATTTCCCTCATGTTGAGCACTATGACATTAATTTTATGTGAGAAGCTACATTTTCCACATAGGTGGCTGGAACATGCCTCATTCTAGAAGCTGGATGCTGTGTAATTTTGTCGAAGGCTTTGTGCAAACACATCCTTTAAGCCAGCCTACAATATATGTCAGAGAACCCTAACTAATTTCATCAGAAAGACACTTTTAAATGGAGAAAACATAAAAATAAAGACAATGACTATGCATTATAGACTCGAACATCTTTCAAATACGGAAATATTGATGGCACAGGAGAAATTGTCCCATTTTCTCAGTATCTGGTGTTATATGACAAATTGGGGCTCAGAGGCAGAAGAGCAGAAATGGGCCCAAGACATTGATGTGCTTGTAGGAAAGGAGACTGCAGACTCCCACAGGAAAGCCCTCACTACCCAGCCTCCCTCTGCACCTGACCCTCAGTCTGGGCCCTGTGGTCAGGGTGTCCAGAACACCCCAGGCAGACCAGACCTGCCCCCATGGTCTTGTTGCTTCCACTTCCTGGTGGTCTCAGGGCCCTACATCATGGGGTGTCCTGGGCTCTGGGATGTTGAGGAACAAGAGCTCTGTTCCCGTGTGTCCTTATTCCTGTCCCTCCACTAGAATATTTACGATCCTTTCAGTCTCATGTAGGTGACCCTTCTACTAACCAGGAGCATCCTCGTGTCCATTATCTGTGGCTGTCACTCAGGTAAATCCCTCTCATTCCTTGAGGATTTACCAATGAGTTTGATGTCCTTTGGTCAACAGTACTCAATATAATTTGTAATGACTCAACAACCTACATAGATTAAACCTCCCAAACTTCAGCCATCAATTACCTTGATTTCATTCTTTCAAGATTGCAACCTCTAATCCATCTCAGCCATTCAACCTAGGTGTCCTGCATTATATTTTCATTTTCATTAACTGCATTAAATTATCTGACTATTTTTAGAAAATATCCACTATCCATAGTCATTGAAAAATCACAAAGCTAAGACTGACTAGAATACATCGTTTTGAGACAAAGCTGTTTGAATATAACTTTATTTATATTTACATATAAGCAAGATAATGAGACTGATGGAAGTATAATATAAATATAGTAAGCAAAAACAGTTATGTAAGAAAAGTCATAATTGGGTTAGAGAATACTTCTATCACCCCAAAGAAATACATTATTTCCACTTCTAGTCAATTCCTTTTCAATTCCACAGACTTCAGCACCCACTGATCATCTTTATGTCCCTTCAGTTTTGTAGATTCTATAATATATGGATGGAAACATACAGTGTGTAGACATTGGAATTGTATTCTTTCGTGTAGGGTAATGCCTGTGAGATTCATCCATGTTCTAGCTTGTATTGCTTTTTTCTCCTTTTTATTACTAAATAGCATCCCATTGCTTATTAAATGCCATGTAGGAGGACATCTTGGTTGCTTCCACTTTGTGTTGCTTGTAAATAAGGCTGCTGTAACATCTACATACAGTTTTCTGTGTGAACATAATTTGTAACTTTTCTTTAACAGAAATTTGATTGACTTACCAAAAATTGTACGTATTTAACAGACAGACCTTGATGAGTTTGGAGATAAGTATATACCCATGGAAACATCACCACAACCAACGACATCAAAGTAATCATCACGAGTTTCTCCATCCAAAAGTTTCCCCTTCCCTCTTTTTTTGGGATGAGAACATTTCATATAAAACCTATCTTCTTAAAGAAAAATTAACTATACAGTGTAATATTGTTAACTACATGACTGAACATCAGTTTTTATGTCCCCAGTTATAAAACAAGATATGAAATGATTGGGTCACATGGAGTTTGTATGTTAGATATTATTAGAAAGGGGAAGACTTTCCCAAAGTGGGGTGCCTCTTCACATCCCCACCAACAGCATGTTGCCCCATTCTAGTCCCCAATTTATATGGAGGAAATGATGATGTCCTTTATCCTCTGGTGCAAATCATGGGGATTCCTGAAAACAGAGTTGTGCCTCAGGGAGCTCCTGTTCAGAACTCCTGAGCACACCAGGACACAGCACCAAAATCCCTCTCTAGACTCTGGCTTCAGTTACCTCTTTTTTTGGATCAGGCTTCAGGCTTTGATTTGAGGGGGCTGTATTGCTGCGGGCTGTGTGAAGTTATCTACAAATTAGTGGATCTAGCCTGTGAATTCTTCTGGACCTTCCACATGATCTGTTTTTATTTGATCATGTAGATAAACTCATATTTATCGAGGACACAATGTGTCTTGATTGGTTAGGCTAGATTCCATACAAAATACATCTAAATGGGTGAAATGTCTTACATTATTTAGTGAATTAATCCTGTTCACCTTGGAGAAGGAATCCTGGCATTACATCACAGACCCTTTACATGGGTCTGAAGCTAAAGTCAACAGCAGAATCAACTATGCAATTTCAGTGCCCCATGCGAAATTAATATGAGGGGTCCCTTGTTAAAAATTAAGATTCAGTGACAGTGAGGACAGAGCATTGCACTTACAAGTAAGGCAATATTCCTATTTTTGATTTCTCTTCAGTTGAAAGGCCTTAAAAGACTCCCAAATTTTTAACCTATTTCTCCAACAAGAAAGTGTCTTTTACTTTTTTCTGGTAAGACCATGTTGAGCTCATCCTATCAGATGTCCTGGTAGGAGATTGTGGAAGTGACATGTCCCCTAGTGGTCACCTTGATCCATAAAGGCTGCATGATGTTGGCACATTATTAAGTTTCCTTTCCATCCACCAAAGACCTTGGGAGGAAAGAGCTCACACTTAAGGTCAGTGCTTTGCTCTAAGAAGAGAATAGGAATATGAGAATAGGAATACGAGAACAGACAGACAGGAGTACAAGACAGAACAACTTGCAGCATATGCAGTGTCCTTCTTAACTGCAAAATTTGAGTAGAGCTGATTGATCTGATGTGTGTAATTTTTTGTGGTTAGCTCCTTAGGTTACATTCATATGAATGTATGATGGATACTTTTAGAGAATGCGATTGAGTATAAAGAAAAGACAGAAAATAATATTTTAAGTGTTTGTACTAAGAGTAATGCTCAATTATTCTCTATTGTTTATCCAACTTCTTAAGTAGTGTACTTAACTGATCTGTCTTTACTATATTTAAATAAAAATAAATGTATTTCCAACTGTGGATCTCTCTCTCAGTTCTACTTCATGTATTTTCCATAACTTTACCCCCCCCAAATATCTGACTGTACTTCTGGGCTGGTCAGTGACCTCTATATCCCCATAGTCACCTGTGAGGAGTCCACCATGACGCTTTGCAGTGGGAGGTCTGCCTGCATGTCCTCTGTCATAAGGTGCCTGAGACAGTGGAGGTGCCTGCAAGTCAGCAGCTGGCTGTGCCCCCACCGGACACAGGCCCGTCCTGCAATAGTGCCTGAGTGACCTCGAATCACATGTGTGCACAACACGTGGGCTCAGCATGGTGACTGAGGCCAGCTTCAGGCCACCCACATGTAACCTGCTCTGGGGTGTCCACGAATGGACAGAAACATTAGATGGATGTTAGGAGATGAAGTGGGGCACACTAATGCCCAGATCTTCATTGAACCTCCCTTCTGTGCCTGGTAGTGTACAGAGAGATGGGGAGAGTGAGCAGGGCTCCAGCCCCATGGAGCTCAGGTCTAGCACAGATTCAGGGAGAATTTAGACAGTAGAAGGTGGAGGGTGAGTTCGGGGTGGGTTTCCACATCCACCCGAGTAAATGAGGAGCAAATGAGGAGTAAGAAGGTAAAGCGATGCAGGGAGGACAGAGGATTCAGGGGGTAAAGATCCTGAGGGGCTGATGATAACCACACGTGCTTTGCTGGTGTCTGTCTATTGGGGAAATATTTTACATCACAGGGAAAATGAGAGCCCTCATAATATTCTCTTTGTCAGGAAAGAAAAAGAGGACATACAGGAACTTAGTGGCCGTAGTCACTGGTGACATCTCATCTGCCAACAGAGAATGTCACTTTCCTTTTTGTTGGCTGCACTGAAAATAGACAAACTAGATCCAGAAGAACAAACCATGAAATGTCTTGGGGAAGTGGAGAGCTCAGAGAGGAAATCCCTGATCACAATATGATTCCCTTTTCCACTCTCCTCTGTACCTGCTCCTGAGTATGACTCTATGCTTAGTGGGTCCTGAGCATCCCCTGGTTGTCCTGAGAGCCACCTGTACCCATTCCCTCCTGCCTCCCTGCAGGGAGGTTTGTGTCTGAACTCACGCTGACTTTCCCTGTCTCTCACACAGTAGTACACGGCCGTGTCCTCAGTTCTCAGACTGTTCGTTTGCAGACACAGCGTCTCCTTGGCATTGTCTCTGGAGATGGTGAATTGGCCCTTCACACATTCAGTATAGTTTATGCTACTGCCACTACTAATGTATGAGACCCACTCTGGTCCCTTTCCTGGAGACTGGCGGACCCAGTTCAGTTCATAGCTACTGAAGGTGAATCCAGAGGCTGCACAGGAGAGTCTCAGAGGCCCCCCAGGCCATCGCAAGCCTCCTCTGGACTCCACCGTCTGCACCTCACACAGGATCCCTGCAAACACGAAGACATTCTAGTTACAAAACTGTCGCATATATCCATCATTTCTCTCACTCATGTCCACTTATACTAATATCAGTTTTTCTCCATAAGTTACCTTTTAAAATAGCAACAAGGAAAAGCCAGCTCAGCCCAAACTCCATGCTGAGTGGTCTGTGTTCAGTCCCGATCACCAAATGGGAACACCTGGGAATCCCGGGGCTGGGGATCCTCCCCTAGAGCTGCAGGGTCTGGGCTGGGCTTGTTTCCATCAGCAGAGGGAGAGCCGATTTGCATATCCTCTGACTATATAGCAGGCTCTGGAATTGGACACCTGAGAGAGGACAGTGCCCCAGAGCAGATATGAGTGTCCTGTGGAGGGAGGTGACAATGATGGCGCTCGGAAACTACAATTTCCTATTACATGATAAATAATTAACACCAATTGTCTCATTTCATTTTCCATATGTGGACCAAATATGTAATGTAGGTGTCAACACCACCACCATTTTCCTGATGTAAAGTGTACACAGCACCATAGGGGGGTTGTGGGTGTCCAAGGACTCACATCTGATGAGAGTCGTTACTGTATCAGAATCTGTGCTTCTCCCCATAGGACATGACCACTCCCCGGACTGACTCCAGGACAGCACTGACTTGCCCAGTGAGGTCGGCAGAACCCCCTTCCTGTTATAGGAACATGGAGTGACTTCATCATTCTATTCTTTACCTGCATCTCAAGGAAGCACCAACCTGTGGGCCTCAAGGTCCCCCCTGAACTGGAGAAGGTGGTGCATCACCTGTGAGGCTGGCCTTGTCCCACTAAGGTGAGTCATATCTGCACAGAACCATCAAACGCAACTGCTGCTAAAATCGGCGGTGGGCCCACGGGACCTGAAGAGGACAAGGAGGGATCCACCACAGTGTGTCCTTACATCCCCCTTGTGCCCATGGTCATTCCTGTCTGCTATCATGGCTTTGAGACAGGAGCCAGCCTCAATGTTCGTGGAAGTCACAGGTGAGTGTAATAGTTTGGGCTTCATTGTCCACTGCTGCAGCTGGGGCTGTCAGTGCACTTGACATTCATCACCATCCCTGTCCCCACTCAGGATTCTCCTCAGATATGCTTAGAAATTTGGGGGAGATGCTGCTGAATATTTGTTGCCTGGTGGGGTGACCTACACTTTGAACACTGAGCGGACATTGCCCTTGGTCTCTTGGCCATCATCAGGCATTTGTGGCGCAGTTGTCCGTCCTGATGTGAATCTGGTAAAAGAGACTCACAGGCTCTTCCCACAGACCTTCAGGGACATTCTACCTCGGTGAGAATTCCAGGGGTCCAGTGGTGTAGAGCATGTCAATGGATCCCGTCCACAGTGGAGTTTAAGTTGTAGCATCTGGTTCCTCGTACAACCAAAGAAGAGTCACAGTGCCTGGTGTGCCTCTTTGGATTTAGAGGCGACATATTCTTTATTTGGGTGTGTCACTTCAGCCATTTCTTGGAAGCCTCTAGTTTTGAGTGGGCTTCAGAACAAGGAAGGTTTTTGAACATGTCCAGACTACTGTGAGAGATGCTCTGCCCCGTGGGCCACATGATCCAGCAGATCCAGTGGTGCTTGGAGTGTCAGTAGCAGATACGGATGCTGTTTGGAGCCTTGGGCAGGCACTTACAGGTGACTCACAGCTCAGGCCTTTAGGATTTTGGCGTAAGGCCCTACCATTCTCTGCGAATAAGTACTCTCCTTTTGAGAAACAGCTTTTTTTCTCATACTGGGCCTTAGTGGAGACTGAATGCTTAACGTTGGGCCTCCAAGTTACCATGTGACCTCCGCTGCTCATCCTGGACTGGGTGTTGTCTGCCTACTAAGACAGAAAGTTGGGCATGAACAGGAGGACTCCATCATCAAATGGAAATGGCATATATGTGATGGGACCTGAGCAGGCCCTTAAGTAGCAAGTAAGTGACATGAAGTTGTGGCCAAAAGTCCCCACTCCTGTTACACTGCCATCTCTCTCCCAGACTGCACCTATTGCCTCATGGGGAGTTTATTACGATCAGTTGACAGAGGAGAAGACGACTTCGATCTGGTTTACAGATGCTTCTGTAATGCAGGCACCACCCAAATGTCGACAGCTAAACATTACAACCTTCTCTGTGTCATCCCTGAAGGAGGGCAGTGAAGGGAAATTCTCCAGTGGGCAGAAATTCAAGCAGTACACCAGGTGTTTCATTCCTATTGCAAAGAGAAAGAGCCAGATAGGTGATTATTTATCAGTTCATTCACTGTGACCAACAGTTAGGCTGGAAGGCACGGATTTGGAATATACATGTTTGGAAAATTGGTAACAAAGCGATCTGAGTAAGAGACATGTGGATAGATCTCTGAATAGATGGAAAAGGTGAATATTTGGGTGTCCCATGTGAATGCTCATTAAATGGTTAGGGTTAGGGGTTGGGGTTAGGTTTCGGGTTGGGGTTGGGGTTAGGGTTAGGATTAGGGTTAGGGTTCGGGTTCGGGTTTGGGTTAGGGTTAGGGTTTGGGTTTGGGTTAGGGTTAGGGGTTAGGGGTTCGGGGTTAGAGTTCAGGTTAGGTTTTGGGTTCGGGTTAGGGCTCGGGTTAGCGTTAGGGGTTAGGGGTTCGGGGTTAGGGTTGGGGCTGGGGGTTCGGGGTTAGTGTTCGGGTTAGGGTTTGGGTTAGGGTTCGGTTTCGGGTTTGGGTTAAGGTTAGGGTTCTGGTTAGGGTTTGGGGTTAGGGGTTCGGGGTTAGGGTTCAAGTCAGGGTTCGGGTAAGGGTTAGGGTTCGGGTTCGCTTTGGGTTAGGGTTACGGTTCGGGTTCGGGTTAGGGTTCGGTTTCGGGTTTGGGTTCAGGTTCGAGTTCAGGTTAGGGTTAGGGTTTGGGTTCGGGTTCGGGTTAGGGTTCGATTCCGGGTTAGGTGTAGGGTTTGGATTCAGGTTAGGGGTACGGTTCAGGTTCGGGTGAGGGGTAGGGCTCCGGTTCGGTTAGGCATACGGTTCGGGTTGGGTTAGGTGTAGGGTTCAGGTTTGGGCTAGGGTTAGGGTTCGGGTTCAGGTTAGGGTTTGGGTTGGGGTTCGGGTTAAGGTTAGGGTTCGGGTTAGGGTTATGGTTAGGGTTCGGGGTAGGGTTAGGGTTAGGTTTAGTGTTCAGGTGCGGGTTAGGCCTAGGGTTTGGGGTCGGGTTAGGGTTCGGGTTAGAGTTATGGTTAGGGTTCAGGGTAGGTTTAGGGTTAGGGTTCGGGTAAGGGTTAGTGTTCCGGTTAAGATTAGGGTTCGGGTTACGCTTAGGGTTAGGGTTAGGGTTGGGGTTAGTGTTAGGCTTTGGGTTTTGGATAGGGTGAGGGTTAGGGTGAGGGCTAGGGTGAGGGTTAGGGTTAGGGTTAGGGTAGGGTAGGGTAGGGTTAGGGATAGGGTTAGGGTTAGGGTTAACGTTAGGATTAGGATTAGGGATAGGGCTAGGCTTAGGGTTGGGTTTGGGGTTCGGGGTTGGGTTAGCTCTACTCCAAAGATTCTGGCCAACATCGAAGAACATCCTTGGGAACTACATCCCATCCGGGATCCCATCAGCATTCTGCCTTGTTCAGGCAGAGCAGCCTTTTCACTGTACTCTCCTGCACACTCACCAGTTAGTGTGGGCAGGAAGCCCCTTAAGAGCTAGAACTGAGTGTTTTTCTACACACTGGTAGCTCTTCAAAGGGAAGTTCTCCCCAGTCCTTCTCAGCTCTAGTGAGAAGCCAGTACTTGCTGTGCAAATAGATTCCTAAGCAGGTACTTGCAAGCCAGTATCACACAGAGCCTTCTCTCAGGATCCAAGAACGAGCTTTCGTTGGGTGATCCAGTCTGTGTTTCCATGCAGATCTGAGGTGAAGTAGTAACTTAAGAGTTAGGAGAGAGTGTGTTTCTGGAGAATCTTACTTCTGCAAATGGAAGATACAGCCAGTGCTTCTCAGCTCTAGGGCAGAGTGTGTGGCTGCTCTAGAAAGAGTTCTCTAAGCAACTGTTTCTCTGCCTGAAAGAAAAACACCTATCAGACAAGCTCCAATCGAGCAGCTTCCACAGGGCACACTGCTGCCTGTTTCCCAGAATGTGTGCTCCAGATGAATCTTAACAGCTACAGCTGAGTGGGTTTCCTGCTCAGGTTATTTCTTCCAATGGAACTTATACCGAGTTCATCTCAGCTCTACTCCAAAGTTTCTAGCAGACTCAGAATAATATCCTTGGGAACTATGCATCTGCATTCTGCCTTGTTCTGGCAGAGCAGCCTTTTCACTGAACCCTCCTGCACACTCCCCAGTAAGTGTGGGGAGGAAGCCCCTTAAGAGCTAGAACTGAGTGTGTTTCTGCACACTGTTAGTTCTTCAAAGGGAAGTTGTCCCCAGTCCTTCTCAGCTCGAGTGAGAACTTGCTGTACAAATACATTCCTAAGCAGGTACTTGCAAGCCACAATCACACAGAGCCTTCTGTCAGGATCCAAGCAAGAGCTTTCACCGGGTGCTCCACTCTGTGTTTCCATGCAGATCTGAGGTGAAGTAGTCACTTAAGAGTTTGGAGAGAGTGTGTTTCTGGAGAATCTTACTTCTGCAAAGGGAAGTTACAGCCAGTGCTTCTCAGCTCTAGGGCAGAGTGTTTGGCTGCTGTACAAAGAGTTCTCTAAGCAACTGTTTCTCTGCAGGGAAGACAAACACCTATCAGACAAGCTCCAATTGAGCAGCTTCCACTGGGCACTCTCCTGCCTGGTTCCCAGAATGTGTGCTCCAGATGAATCTTAACAGCTACAGCTGAGAGCGTTTCTGGCCTAGGTTATTTCTTCAAATGGAACTTATACCGAGATCGTCTCAGCTCTACACCAAACGTTCTAGCAAACTCAGAAGATTATACTGGGAAATTTCATCCCATGTGGGTTTTCATCTGCAATCTGCCTTGTTCTATTGGAGCGGGCTTTTCACTGAACTCTCCTGCACACTCCCCAGTAAGTGTGGGGAGGAAGCCCCTTAAGAGCTAGAACTGAGTGTGTTTCTACACACTGGTAGTTCTTCAAAGGGAAGTTCTCCCCAGTCCTTCTCAGCTCTAGTGAGAAGCTGGTACTTGCTGTGTAATAGATTCCTAAGCAGGTGCTTGCAAGCCACTATCACACAGAGCCTTCTGTCACCATCCACGAAAGCGCTTTTGCTGGGTGCTCCACTCTGTGTTTCCATGCAGATCTTAGGTGAAGTTATAATTTAAGAGTTAGGAGAGTGTGTGTTTTTGGGGAATGAAACTCCTGCAAAGGGATGTTACAGCCACTGCTTCTCAGCTCTAGGGCAGAGTGTGTGGCTGCTCTAGAAAGAGTTCTCTAAGCAACTGTTTCTCTGCCTGAAAGAAAAACACCTCTCAGACAAGCTTAAATTGAGCAGCTTCCAGAGGGCACTGTTCTGCCTGGTTCCCCGAATGTGTGCTCTGGGTGCATCTTAACAGCTACAGCTGACTGGGCTTCTGGACTAGGTTATTTCTTCAAGTGGATCTTATACCGAATTCATCTCAGCTCTACTCCAAAGTTTCTAGCAGACTCAGAAGAATATCCTTGGGAACTATGCATCTGCATTCTGCCTTGTTCTGGCAGAGCAGCCTTTTCACTGAACTCTCCTGCACACTCCCCAGTAAGTGTGGGGAGGAAGCCCCTTAAGAGCTAGAACTGAGTGTGTTTCTGCACACTGTTAGTTCTTCAAAGGGAAATTCTCCCCAGTCGTTCTCAGCTCTAGCGAGAAGCTGGTAGTTGCTGTGCAAATAGATTCCTAAGCAGGTACTTGCAAGCCACTATCACACAGAACCTTTTGTCATGATCCAAGAAAGAGCTTTCGCCGCGTGCTCCACTCTGTGTTTCCATGCAGATCTGAGGTGAAGTAGTAACTTAAGAGTTAGGAGAGATTGTGTTTCTGGAGAATGTGACTTCTGCAAAGAGAAGTTACAGCCAGTGCTTCTCAGCTCTAGGGTAGAGTGTGTGACTGCTGTAGAAAGAGTTCTCTAAGCAACTGTTTCTCTGCAGGGAAGACAAACACCTATCTGACAAGCTCATCTAGGGCAGCCTCCACAGGGCACTCTGCTACCTTGTTCCCAGAATATGTGCTCCAGATGAATCTTAGCAGCTACAGCTGAGTTGTTTTCTGGCATAGGTTACTTCTTCACATGGAACTTATAGGGAGTTCATCTCATCTCTATTCCAAAGCTTCCAGGAGACACAGAAGAATATCCTTGGGACCTACATCCCATCCTGTATCCCATCTGCATTCTGTCTTGTTCTGACACAGCCGCATTTTCAAGGAGCTCTCCTGCATACTTTCCAGTAAGTGTGGTGAGCTAGCCCCTTATGAGCTAGATCTGAGTTTGTTACTAGACACTCTTCCTTCTTCAAAGGGAATTTCTCCCCAGCCTTCTCAGCTCTATTGGAATGCTTGTATGTCCTCTGCATATAATATCCTAAGGAGATACTTGCATGCCAATATCACAGAGGATTCAACTTGAGCACACAATCTGAGAACCTGCAGCAGAGTGCCCTTTTGAATCTGCTCTATTTGAGCTTGTCAGATAGGTGTTTGCCTTCCCTGCAGAGAAACAGTTGCTTAGAGAACTCTTTCTAGAGCAGCCACACACTCTGTCCTAGAGCTGAGAAGCTCTGGCTGTAACTTCACTTTGCAGAAGTCACATTCTCCAGAAACACACTCTCTCCTAACTCTTAAATTTCTCCCTCGCCTCAGATATACATGGGCACACTGAGTGGAGCACCTGGAGATAGGTCTTTCTTGGATCCCGAGAAAAGTCTCTGTGTGGTACTGGCTTGTAAGTACCTGCTTAGAAATCTCTTTGCACAACAACTACAAGCTTCTCACTAGAGCTGAGAAGGACTGGGGTGAACTTCCCTTTGAAGAACTAACAGTGTCCAGAAACACACTCAGTTCTAACTCTTAAGGGGCTTTCTGCTCACACGTGCTGGGGAGTGTGCAGGAGAATTCAGTGAATTTGCTGTTCTGCCCGAACTAGGCAGAATGCAGAGGGGATCCCAGATGGGACGTAGATACCACAGATGTTCTTCTCTGTCTGCTAGAATATTTGGAGGTGTGCTGAGATGCACTCTGTATAAGTTCCATTTGAAGAAATAACCTAGGTCAGAACCCCCTTCAGTTTTTGCTGTTATGATTCATCTGGAGCACACATTCCTTTAACCAGGCAGCAGTGTGCCTTGAGGACGCTGCTCTATTTTATCATGCCTGCAGGTGTTTGTCTTCCCTACTAAGAAAGATTTGTTTAGATAAGTCCTTCTACAGCAGGCACACACTCTGCCCTAGGGCTGAGAATCACTGCTTGTAACTTCCCTTTGCAGATGTAACTCTCCAGAAACACACTCTCCCCTAACTCTTAAGATTCTCATTCACAGACATCCACTGGGAACACTGCAGTTGGTCTCCTGGCGAAAGCTCTTTTACAATTCTGACAGAAGCCTCTGTGGGATACTGGCTTGTAATGACCTGCTTAGGAATCTCTTTGCACAGCAAATACAACTACAAGATTCTCACTAGAGCTGAGATGTACTAGGGAGAACTTCCCTTTGAAGAAGTAACATTGTCCAGAAACACACTCTATTCTAGCTCTAAGGGGCAATTTTCCTCCCACATCCTGGGGAGTATGCAGGAGAGTTCAGTGAAAAGGTCGCTCTGCCAAAACAAGGCAGAATGCAGCTTGGATCCCAGATTGGACGTCATTCTTGAGGGAAATCTTCTATGTCTTCTAGAATCTTTGGGGTAGAGATGAGATGGACTTAGTATAAGTACCCATGGAAGAAATAACTTAGGCCTGAAACCCTCTCAGCTGTAGCTCATAACATTCATCATGAGCACACATTCTAGGAATCAGTCAGCAGAGTGCCCTGTGTAGGCCACACTCTCGGGGCCTGTCATACTGGTCTTTGTCTTCCTTCCTGAGAAACAATTACTTACAGAACTCTTCCTACAGCAGCCACACACTGTGCACTAGAGCTGAGAAGCACAGTGTATCTTCCCTTTGCAGATGTAACATTCTCCAGAAACACACTCTCTCCTAACTCTGAAGTTTCTCCTTCACAGACATACACTGGGAACACTGCAGTGGATCTCCCAGCAAAAGCTCTTTCATCAATCCTGAGAGAAGGCTCTGTGTGATATTGGCTTAGAAGTACCTGCTTAGGATTCTCTTTGGACAGCAACTACAAGCTTCTCACTAGAGCTGAGAAGCACTGGGGAGAACTTCCCTTTGAAGAACTAACATTGTCCAGAAACACACTCAGTTCTAGCTCTTAAGTGGCTATTTTCCCCTCACTGCCTGGCGAGTGTGCAGGAGAGTTCACTGAGAAGGCCGCTGTGCCAGAACAAGGCAGAATGCAGATGAGATGTTGCATGGGATGTCGTTCCTGAGGGAAGTCTTCTATGTCTTTTAGAATCTTTGGAGTAGAACAGAGATGGGCTCTGTATAATTTCCCTTTGAAGTAGTAACCTTTTCCAGAAACCCACTCAGCTTTAGCTCTTAAGATTCATCTTGCCCACCCATTCCAGCAGCCTCCAGGCAGACTGCCCTCTGGAGGCCCCACTGTCATAGCTTCCCAAACTGGTCTGTGTCTTCCCAGCAGAGAGACAGGATCTTAGAAACCTCTTCCTACAGCCGTGACACACTCTGCCCTACAGCTGAGATGCACTGGCTGTAACTTTCCTTTCCAGGAGTAAGATTCTCCTGAAAGACACTCTCTTGTAACTCCTCAGATTCTCGTTCACCACAGACATACGCTGGGAACACTGCCTTTCAGCTCAAGGAGAAAGCTGATTCTTCCTGCCTGACAGAAGGCCCTGTGTGATGTGGGCTTGGAGGGAGCCACTTAGGAATCTCTTTTGCACAGCACCTGAAAGCTTCTCTGTAAAGCTGAGATAGACTGGCCAGAACTTTCCATTGAAGTACTAACACTGTCCTGAAACACACTCAGATCTAGCCCTTAAGGGGCTTATTCAGCACTCATCCTGGGGTGTGTGCAGGAGATTGGACTCAAAGTATCTGTGCCAGAACAAGGCAGAATGCAGACTGGCATCTGGCTGGGGCATAGTTCCTGAGGTAATTCTTGTATGTCTGTTAGAAACATTGGAGTAGAACAGAGATGTACTCTGTATACATTCCCTTTGAAGAAGTAACCTTGTCCAGAAACCCACTCAGCTGTAGCTCTTAAGATTCATCTTTGCCACTCATTCTGGGAACCTAGAGGCAGACTGCCCTCTGGAGGCCCCTTTCTCAGAGCCTGTCAAACCGGTCTGTGTCTTCCCAGCAGAGAGACAGGATCTTATTAACCTCTTCCTACAGCAGTGACACACTCTGCCCTAGAGCTGAGATGCACTGGCTGTAACTTCCCTTTGCAGAAGTAAGATTCTCCTGATGGACACTCTCTCCTAACTCTTCAGATTCTCCTTCACCAGATACATACACTGGGAACACTGCAGTGGGGCTCCCGGAGAAAGCTGCTTCTTCGAGTCTGACAGAAGGCTCTGTGTAGCTGCCTCAGAATGTATTTGCACAGTGCCTACAAGCTTCTCACTGGAGCTGAGATAGACTAGGTAGAACTTCCCTTTGAAGAGCTAACATTGTCCAGAAACACATGCAGATCTAGCTCTTCAGGGGCTTCTTCACCACACATCCTGGGGAGTTTCCAGCAGAGGGCCCTGAGAAGGCTGCTCAGCCAGAAGTCAGCAGAATGCAGGCTGGGATCCTGGTTGGGCCATCGTTCTCGAGGGCATTCTGTATGCCTGCTAGAAACTGTGGAGTAGAGCAGAGATGCGCTCTGTATAAGTAGTTCCCTTTGAAGAAGTAACCTTGCCCAGAAAGCCACTCAGCTGTAGCTCTTTAGATTCATCTTGACCACACATTCTGGGATCCTAGGGGCTGACTAACCTGTGGAGGCCACTCTCTGGGAGACTGTGAAACCGATTTTTGTCTTCCCAGCAGAGCAACAGGATCTTAGAATCCTCTTCCCTAACAGGGACTCACTCTGCCCCAGAACTGCGATGTAGTGGCTGGAACTTCCTCTTGAGAAAGTAAGATTCTCCAGAAACACATTCTCTTCTTTCCTTAAGTTTCTCCTTCCCAACTTACACAGGGGACAGTGCATGGGTGCTCCTGCAGAAAGCTGCCTCTTCGACCCTGACAGAAGCCTCTGTGTCATGTGCATTTGGAAGTAGCTTCTTAGTGATCTCTTGGCTCAGCAGCCACAAGCTTCTCTGTAGAACTGACATCGAGTCTCTATAACTTCCCTTTGAAGAACTAACATGGTCCAAAAGTGCATTCATCTCTCGCTGTGAAGAGGATTCTTCCCCCACATTCTGGTAGTTTGCTGTAGAGTGAATTGAAAAGGCCCTTCTGCCAGAACTCACCAGAAAGCAGATTGTGATCCCTCCTTGGACGTGGTCCCTGAGGATATTCTTGTCTATCTTCTATAAATAGTGAGTAGAGCTGAGATAGACTGTGTATAAGTTCCCTTTGAAGAAGTAACCTTGTATTGAAACCCACTCAGTTCTAGCTCTTAACCTTCCTCTACACCACAATTCTGAATCCCAGCAGCAGAGTGCACTGAGAAGGCCGGTCTGGCCAATCCTGTCAGATGGTCTTTGCATTCCCACAGGGAATAAGCTGCTTAGAAAACTCTTCCCACAGCAGCTACAATCTCCTCACTAGAACTGAGATTCATTGTGAGTAAATTCCCTTTGAAGAAGTAACTTTCTCCAGAAACACGCTCTCCTCTAACTCTTAAGATTTTCCTTCCCAACCTATGGTGGGAACACTGCAGTGTGGCTCTAGAGAAAGCTGTTTCTTCGATCCTGACAGATGGCTCTGTGTGATGTGTGTTTGGAAGTAGCTGGTTAGGAATCTATTGGCACAGTAGCTACTAGCTTCTTCCTAGAGCTGACATCAACTCTGTATAATTTCCCTTTTAAGAGCTAAGATTGTCCAGAAACACACTCAGGTCTAGCTGTGAATAGGCTTCTCCACCACACATTCTGTGAATGTTGCAGTAGAGTGAACCGAAAAGGCCACTCTGCCAGAACAGCTGAGAATGCAGATTAGGATCTCTGCTTGGACCATTTCCTGAGGTTATTCTTGTCTGCTGGAAAGTATTGAGTAGAGCTGAGATGGACTGTGTATAAGTTCCCTTTGAAGAAGTTACCTTTTCCAGAAACCCATTCTCTTCTAGCTCTTATGATTCCTCTTCACCTCACATTCTGGGAACCCAGCAGCAGAGTGCACTGAGAAAGCCATCCTTCAGATCCTGTTGGAATGGTCTTTGTGTTCCCAGCCCAGAAGCAGTTTCTTAGAACACTATTTCCACAGCAGCTACAAACTCTTCTCTAGACCTGAGATGCACTGTGTGTATCTTCCCTTTGTAGAAATAGCATTCTCCAAAAACATACTGCTAACTCTCAAGATTCTCCTTCACAACCTACCCTGGTAACCCTCCAGTGGGTTTATGGAGACAGATCCTTCTTTGATCCTAACAGAACGGTCTGAGTGATGTGGGTTTGGGGGTAGCTGTTTAGGAATCTATTGACACACCAGCTACAAGCTTCTCACTAGAGCTGAGATAGACTGTGTATAGCTTCCCTTTGATGATATAACCTTGTCCAGAAACACACTCAGTTCTAGCTGTGAAGAGGCTTCTCCACCACACATTCTGGGAAGGTTGCAGTAGAGTGCTCTGAAAAGGCCATTCTGCCAGAACACATCAGAATGCAGATTCGGATCCCCACTCACATGTAGTTGCTGAGGAAAATCTTGTATGTCAGCTAGAACCTTTGAAGTAGAGCTGATACAGACTCACTATAAGTTCCCTTTGAAGAAGTAACATTGTACATAAATGCACTCAGTTCCAGCTCTTCAGATTCATCTTCACCACACATTCTGGGAACCCAGCAGCAGAGTGCACTGTGGAGCCCACTCTCTAGGATCCTGTCAGAATGGTGTTTCTGTTCCCAGCAGAGAAGCAGTTGCTTAGGAAACGTCTTTAAAGCACCTACAAACTCATCACTAGAGCTGAGATAGACCCTGTATCACTTCTCTTTGACGAAGTAAAATTGTCCAGAAACACCCTCACTTCTAGCTCATAAGAGGCTTCTTCACAACAATATCTGGGAACAAAGCAGCAGTGTGCACTGAGAAGGCTGTTCTGGCAGAACACATAAGAATACAGATTGGGATCCTGGCTCAGTTGTAATTCCTGAGCATAATCTTGTATATTACCTAGAAACTTTTGAGTAGAGCTGAGATGGACTCTTTAAAAATTCCCTTGGAGGAAGTAACCTTGTACAGTAACACACTCAGCTCCAGCTCTTAACGATTCTTCTCCTCAAAACACATTCTGGGAACCCAGCAGCAGAGTGCACTGAGGAGCCCGCTCTCTCAGATCCTGTCAGAATGCTCTCTGTGATCCTGTTTTTGTGGTAGTTGCTCAGGAAAATATTTTTTACAGCAGCTACAATCTTGTCACTAGAGCTTAGATAGACTATTTGTAACTTCCCTTTGAAGGAGTAACATTATACAGGAAAACACTCTGTTCTATCTCTTAAACATAACCTTTACAACACATACTGGGAACATTGCAGTAGAGTACACAGAGAAGGCTGCTCTCTCTGATCACGTTAGAATGCTCTGTGTGATATCTTCTTGAAAGTAGTTGCTTAGGAAAGTATTTGTACCACAGCTACTATAGTGTCACTGGTAGTGAGATCGACTAGGTATGGCTTCACTTTGAAGAATTCATATTTTACAGTATCACACTCAGTTCTTGCCCTTAAGATTCATCTTCAGAACTCATTCTGGGAACTTTGCAGTACAGTACACTGAGAAGACCACTCTGTCAGATCCTATAAGAATGCTGTTTGTGATCCTCGGTTTTAAGTAGTTGCTTAGGTTCATCTTTGTATATCAGTTCCAGTCTTTTCCCTAGAGCTGAGGTAGCCTCTGTATAACTTCCCTTCGAAGAAGTAACATTGTACAGAAACACAGTCTTTTGTATCTGTTAAGATTCTTCTTCACAATGCATTCTGGGATGTTTGCATGAGTTCAGTGAAAGGGACTCTCTGTCAGATCCTGTAAGAACACTCTTTATGATCCTGGCTTGGAAGTAGTTGTTTACAAATATCTTTGAATATCAGTTCCAAACTTTTCACCACAGCAGAGACAATGTCTAACTTGCATTTGAAGAAGTAACATTGTACAGAAGCACTCTTGATTTTATCTCTGAAGATTCATCTTCACCTACCATTCTGGGAACATTACAGTACAGTGCACTGAGGAGGCCTTTCAGTCAGATACTTTAAGACAACTCTTTGTCATCCCTTCTTGGAAGTACTTGCTTAGGAACATCAGTATATATCAGTTCCAAACGTTTCACTAGAGCTGGGATAGACTATGTATAACTTCCTCTTGAAAAAGTAACTTTGTACAGAAACACACTCAGTTCTAGCTCCGAAGATTCATCTTCATATGACATTCTGGGAACATTGTCATAGAGTGCACCGACAAGACCTCTCAGTCAGATCCCGTAAGAACGCTCCTTTTGATCCCAGCTTGGAAGTAGTTGCTTAGGAACATGTTGGTAAAGCAGTTCCAAACTTTTTACTATAACTGCGATAGTCCAACTATAAATTCCATTTTTGGAAATAACATTGCACACCAACACGCTGGCTTCTATCTCTTAAGTATCAGCTTCATAGAACACTCTAGGAACATTGCAGTGCAGGTCATTCAGCAGACCTCTCACTCACACTCACTAAGAATGTCCTTTCTTTTCCTGGCTTGTAAGTATTTGTTTAGGAAGCTGTTTGCATATCACTTGCAAACTTTTCTTTACACTTGAGATGGACTATCTATAACATCCACTCCAAGTAATAAGACTACAGAGGAACAGTCTTGCATCTAGCTCGTAAGGATCATCCTCATATAACACTCTTGGACCATTGCAATACTGGGCATTTGGAAGGCCTCTCACTCACATTCATCAAGAACATTATTTTGCAACCCAGCTTATAAGTAGTTGTTCATGAACTTCTTTGTATATCAGTCTGAAACTTACTGTGGCTGAGATAGGATATCTGTAACATCCGTTCTTAGAAATAACACTGCACTCAGTCCTCCATCTAGCTCTTAAGGATCCTCTTCATATAGTAGTATTGGAATATTGCAATACAGGAGGCCTCTCACTCACATTCACTAAGTATGTTTTATCTGAACCCAGCCTGCAAATAGTTGTTTAGGAACATCTCTGTCTATCAGTTACAAATTATTCACTACAGCTGAGATAGACTATCTAGTTTCTTGGTCATTTTGAAGTTTATAATACAGTATTGTTGTTCATAATTACTGTGCTCTTCTTTAGATCTGCAGAACTTGCTCATTGTCTAATTGCAAGTTGGTACACTTTAACACTATTTCCCCAAGTCCCCCACCCCACAGGCCTTGGTAACCACCATTCTATTTTCTGTGTCTTTGAATTTGGCTTTTTTACATTCCACATGTAAGTGATATCATACAGTATTTGTATTTCTCTTTCTGGATTATCTCACTAAGCATAATGCCCTCAAGGTCCATCCATATTGTTACAACTGGCAGGAATTTCTCTCTTCTCATGGTTGAATAATATATATACACACACATGTATATATATATACACACACATATATATGTTTATACCACATCTTCTTTATCCATTCATCCACTGATGGACAGTTAGGTGGATTGCATATCTTGCCTATTGTGACTAATGCTGAAATAAACATGAGAGTGGAGATATCTTTTTTTTTTTAATCATTCAGTCTATATACATCATATAGGGCAACAGCCCTTAACTCCTCTTGTACTGCTTCCTCTGAGGGGCTGTTATCATGATATTATGACTGTAGTAAATTATTCTTTTTTTCCCATTTTTATTGATGTCTTAATAGTTTATAACACTGTGGGGTTTTAGTTGTACATTTTTGTTTGTCCGTCACCTTGTGGATGTAACCCTTCACCCCTTGTGCCCCCCCACCCCCCTTCCCCTTGGTAACCACCAATCAGTTCTCTCTGTCCGTGTGTTCACTTATATTCCATATATGAGTGAGTTCATGCAGTGTCTGTCCTTCTCTCTCTGGCTTATTTCACTTAACACAATACCCTCTAGGTCCTTCCATGTTGTTGCAAATGGGACAATTGTGTCTTTTCTTATGGCTGAGTAGTATTCCATCGTATGTATATACCACATCTTCTTTAACCAATCATCAGTCAAGGGACACTTGGGTTGCTTCCACTTCTTGGCTATAGTGAATAATGCTGCAATGAACATAGGGGTGCATACGCCTCTTGTGATGGTTGATTTCATGTCCATTGTGTAGATGCCCAAGAGTGGGATTGCTGGATCATAAGGTATTTCTATTTTTAATTTTTTGAGGACTCTCCATACTGTTTTCCATAGAGGCTGCACCAGTTTGCATTCCCACCAGCAGTGAATGAGGGTCCCCATTTCTCCACAACCTCTCCAGCATTTGTTGTTATTTGTCTTTGTGATTATAGCCATTCTAACCGGTGTAAGTTGATATCTTAGTGTAGTTTTGATTTGCATTTCCCTGATGATTAGTGATGTTGAACATCTTTTCATGTGTCTATTGGCCATCTGTATCTCTTCCTTGGAAAAATGTCTGTTCATATCCTCTGCCCATTTTTTGATCGGGTTGTTTGTTTTTTTGTTGCTCAGTTGTATGAGGTCTTTATATATTACTGAGATTAATCCCTTGTCGGACAAACGATTTGTGAATATTTTCTCCCAGCTGGTGGGTTGTTTATTCATTTTGATCCTGGTTTCATTTGCCTTGTAGAAGCTCTTTAGTCTGATGAGGTCCCACCTGTTTATTTTTTCTTTTGTTTCCCTTGTCAGGGTAGACATGGAATCTGAAAGGATCCCTTTATGTCCAATCTCAATTAGTGTACTGCCTATATTTTCTTCCAGGAGTTTTACAGTTTCAGGTCTCACTTTCAGGTCCTTGATCCATTTTGAATTGATTTTTGTATATGGCGATAGGAGATTGTCTACTTTCATTCTTTTGCATGTTGCTGTCCAATTTTCCCAGCACCATTTATTGAAGAGACTTCCCTCTCTCCATTGTATGTTCTTTGCTCCTTTGTCGAAGATTAGCTGTCCATAGGTGTGTGGTTTTATTTCTGGGCTTTCAATTCTGTTCCATTGATCTGTGTGTCTATTCTTGTACCAGTACCATGCTGTTTTGATTACTGTAGCTTTATAGTATATTTTGAAATCAGGGATTGTGATGCCTCCAGCTTGGTTCTTTTTTTTCAGGCTCTTTTGTTGCCCCATACGAATTTCAGTAGTTTTGTTCTATTACCATGAAGAATGACATTGGGATTCTGATTGGGATTGCATTGAATCTGTAGATTGCTTTAGGTAGAATGGACATTTTAACTATATTTATTCTTCCAATCCATGTGCATGGAATATTTTTCCATTTCTTTATGTCCTCCTCGATTTCTTTCAATAGTGTCTTATAGTTTTCATTGTATAGGTCTTTGACCTCCTTGGTTAAATTTATTCCCAGATATTTTATTCTCTTTGTTGCAATTGTAAATGGGATTGTCTTTTTGAGTTCTCTTTCTGTTGTTTCATCGTCAGTGTATAGAAATGCAGTTGATTTTTGTTAAGTTGATTTTATACCCTGCCACTTTACTGTAGTTGTTGTTTGTTTCTAGTAGTTTTCCAATGGAATTTTTTGGGTTTTCTATGTATAAGATCATGTCGTCTGCAAATAGTGAGCGTTTCACTTCTTCATTGCCTATTTGGAGTCCTTTTAGTCCTTTTTATTGCCTAATTGCTCTGGCCAGAACTTCCAGTACTATGTTGAATAAGAGCGGTGAGAGTGGGCACCCTTGTCTTGTTCCTGTCCTCAAAGGAATGGCTTTCAGTTTTTCCCCATTGAGTAGGATGTTTGCTGTAGGTTTGTCATATATGGCCCTTATTATGTTGAGGTACTTTCCTTCTATACCCATTTTGTTGAGAATTTTTATCATAAATGGATGCTGGATCTTGTCAAATGCCTTCTCTGCATCGACTGAGATGATCATGTGGTTTTTATTCTTCATTTTGTTAATGTGGTGTATCACGTTGATTGATTTGCAGATGTTGAACCATCCCTGTGTCCCTGGTATAAATCCCACTTGACCATGGTGTATGATCTTTTTGATGTATTGCTTTATTCGGTTTGCCAATATTTTGTTGAGGATTTTTGTGTCTATGTTCATCAGTGATATTGGCCTGTAGTTTACCTTCTTTGTATTGTCCTTGTCTGGCTTTGGTATCAGGATGATGTCAGCCTCATAGAATGTGTTGGGAAGTATTCCATCTTCCTCTATTTTTTAGAATAGTTTGAGAAGGATAGGTGCAAAATCTTCTTTGAATGTTTGATAAAATTCTCCAGGGAAGCCATCTGGTCCTGGGCTTTTATTTTTGGGGAGGTTTTTGATTACTGTTTCAATCATTTTACTTGTGATTGGTCTGTTCAGATTCTGTTTCTTCTTGATTCAGTTTTGGGAGGTTGTACGCTTCCAAGAATTTGTCCATTTCCTTTAGGTTGTCCAATTTGTTGGCGTAAAGTTTTTCATAGTATTCCCTAATAATCTCTTGTATTTCTGTGGTATCTGTTGTAATTTCTCCTCTTTCATTTCTAATTTTATTTATTTGAGTCTTCTCCCTTTTTTTCTTAGTGAGTCTGGCTAAGGGTTTGTCAATTTTATTTATCTTTTCAAAGAACCAGATCTTTGTTTCATTGATTCTTTCTACTGTATTTTGGTTTCAATTTCATTTATTTCTGCTCTGATTTTTATTATTTCCCCCCTTCTGCTGATTCGGGGCTTTGTCTGTTCTTCTTTTTCCAATTCTGTTAGGTGCAATTTAAGGTTGTTTATTTGGGATTTTTCTTGTTTGTTAAGGTGAGCTTGTATTGCTATGAATTTCCCTCTCAGGACTGCTTTTGCTGCATCCCATATGAGTTGGTATGGTGTATTTTCCTTTTCATTTGTCTCCAGATAGCTTTTGATATCTCCTTTAATTTCATCAACGACCCATTGGTTGTTCAGTAGCATGTTGTTTAGTCTCCACATCTTTGTCCCTTTCCTAGTTTTTTCCTTGCAGTTGATTTCTAGTTTCACAGCATTATGATCAGAAAAGATGCTTGTAATGATTTCAATCTTCTTAAATTTATAGAGGTTTGCCTTGTTTCCTAATATATGGTCTATCCTTGAGAATGTTCCATGTGCACTTGGGAAGAATGTGTACTCTGCTTTTTTTGTGTGGAGTGCTCTGTATATATCTATTAAGTCCATTGCGTCTAGTTTTTCGTTTAAGTCCATTATTTCCTTATTGACTTTTTGTCTGGATGATCTATCTATTGATGTAAGGGGGGTGTTAAGATCCCCTACTATTATTGTGTTATTGTTAATATCTCCTTTAAGGTTTTTTAGCAGTTGTTTTATGTACTTTGGTGCTCCTGTGTTGGGTGCATAGATATTTATAAGTGTTATGTCTTCTTGGTGAAGTATCCCTTTTATCATTATATATTGCCCTTCTTTGTCTCTCATTACCTTTTTTATCTTGAAGTCTACTTTGTCTGATATAAGTATGGCTACTCCTGCTTTCTTTTGTTTGCCATTAGCTTGGAGTATTGTTTTCCATCCTTTTATTTTGAGTCTGTATTTGTCTTTAGAGCTGAGATGTGTTTCCTGGAGGCAGCAGATTGTTGGATCTTGGTTTTTAATCCATCCTGCCACTCTGTGTCTTTTGATTGGAGAATTCAATCCATTTACATTTAGAGTGATTATTGATATATGAGGGTTTAATGTTGCTATTTTATTGTTCATCTTCTGGTTCTTTTGCATTTCCTTCGTTTCTTGTCCGTTGTGTTTTGGACTGCAAATTCAATTTGGTATTTCTGCATGCTCATTCTCTTGGTTTTCTCTTTATTTGTCATGTGTGGTTCTCTTCTGGTTATTTATTTAGTGGTTACCGTGAGGTTTATATAAGCGATCTCCTGGATAAGAAAGTACATTTTCGGATGCCTCTTTTTTCCTGAGGCTGGGTCGATTCAATCCCTTACCTCTTCCCCTCCTTATTTGTTATCTCTTTATTCCAGATTGTGTTATGAATGTGTGTTTCCAGTGATGAGCTTGAATTAATTTTTGATGTTATCCAATTGTAGTTTGTTCTGGTTTAGTCTCCTTGCTTTTCTCCTTGCTGAAATCTTTGTATCCCCTTTCTCATTTTTTTTTCAGGCCTAAGGGCCTTCTTGAGCATTTCTTGTAGTGGGGGTCTTGTGGTGACGAACTCTCTTAGCTTTTGTTTATCAGGGAGAGTTATTATTTCCCCATCGTATTTGAAGGATGTTTTTGCTGGATAAAGTATTCTCGGCTGAAGGTTTTTGTCTTTCATGATTTTGAATATATCATTCCAGTCTCTCCTAGCCTGTAGAGTTTCTGTCAAGAAATCAGCTGAGAGCCTGATGGGGTTTCCTTTGTATGTTATTTTGTTTTTTTGTTTAGCTGCCTTCAATATTATTTCCTTGTCACGGGTATTTTTCAAGTTTGCTACTATGTGGCAAGATGATTTTTTATTCCTGTTTATATATTTAGGTGATTTATTGATTTCATTCACTGTTATTTCCCTCTCGTTCCCTAGGTTGGGGAAGTTCTCAGCTATTATTTCTTTGAACAAACTCTCTGCTCCTTTTTCTCTTTCTTCTCCTTCTGGAATACCTATTATCCTTATGTTGCTTTTCCTCATTGAGTTTGATATTTCTCAAAGAATTTCTTCATTTCTTTTTAGTCTTAGCTCTCTCTCCTCCTCTATCTGGAGCATTTCTGCGTGGCTATGCTCAATAGTGCTAATTTGTTCCTCCATATTGTCAGTTCTGCTCTTTAAAGACTCCATTTTTTCCACTATCTCGTTGATTTTGTTTTTCATCTCCAATAATTCTGATTGGTTTTTCTTTAGGGTTTCAATCTCTTTTGTGACAAAATCCCTGAATTCGTTGATTTGCTTCTGTGTGTTCTCTTGTATTTTGTTGAGTTTGTTTATGATAGCTATTTTGAATTCTCTCTCATTCAGGTTATCAAATTCTGTGCCTTCAGGGTTGGTTTCTGGGTGTTTGTCATTTTCCTTTTGGTCTGTAGCCATGACAAATTGTTGCAAGGATCCGACGGGGACGGCTTTATTTTTTCCCCTCATGATAAAGTTGGTCCTGCAGTTTCCCCCTGCTGCCACTGGATGGAGATCGCGAGCAGTTTGCTCTGAGGCAGCTGCAGCCCCCGGAGGGATTATGCTGAAACGCCAGGTGTGTGGGGGCAGGGGTCCTCTCTTTCTCCTGCTTGACTTGGGGGTTTCCTTTCTGGCTCTCTTAGGGTGTTTGCTACACCCCCTAAACAGTCCGTCATCGCTTCCCAGTGGGGATCTCGCGACGGTCTGTGAGAGCACCTGGACGGCGATAGTTTTCCCCGCTGTGGGCCGCCCCTCCCCCTCTGTCTGCGAACCGCGCTGTCTTTGCTGATCGATTGGGGAGGGGGAGTACAACTTCTTACCTCTCCTCCCGTCCTTTTGGGCTTCCTGTGCCTCCAGTGTCCGATGTATGGCAGCAGGGATTTCTTAGAAGTCCTTCGTAGTGTTTGATTGAGCTCTGTTGGAATGTGAGTGATGTTTTCATTGTGTCGTAGGGGGCAGAGATTCAAAGAGGGAATCTCACTCTGCCATGATGCTGACGTCACTCCCGAGATATCTTTTTGATATCCTGTTTTTATTTCCTTTGGATATATAAGAGGGAGTGTGATTACTGGAGCATATGGTATTTCTATATTTAATTTTTTGAGGAATCTCCATACTGTTTTCCCTTGTAGCTGAACCAATTTACATCCCCACCAACAGTATACAAGATTTCCCTTTTCTCTATATCTCACCAACACTTATCTCTTGTCTTCTTGATGATAGGCATTCTAACCAGTGTGAATTGGTATCTCATTGTGGTTTTGATTTGCATTTCCCTGATTATTAGATATTTTGAGAATCTTTTCATGTACTTGTTGGCCATTTGGATGTCTTCTTTGGAAAAATGTCTGTCCAGTTTCTCTGCCCATATTTTAATGTTTGTGGGGGATTTTTGGCTGTTGAATTGTATGAGTTCCTTATGTAGTTTGTATATTAACCCATTCAACATATTGTTCGCAAATATCTTCTCCCATTTCATAGGTTGCCTTTATATTTTGTTGATTGTTTCTTTTGCTATTCAGAAGATTTTTAATTTGACATAGTCCCAATTGTAGATTTTTGCTTTTGTAGCTTGTGCTGTGGTTGTCACAGCCACAAAATCATTGCTAATACCTATGTCAAGAAGCTTCTTCCCTATTTTCTTCTTGGAGTTTTATGGTATCAAGTCTAGTGTTAAAGTCTTTAATCTATTTTGAGGTAATTTTTGTGAGTGCTATAGGATAGAATCCAATTTCATTTTTTTTTGCATGTGGTTATCCAATTTTCCCACCACCATTTGTTGAAGAGACTATCCTTCCTCCAGTCACAATAGTATCAAAAAATAAAATACTTAGGAATAAACTTAACAAAAGGTAGTGAAAGAACTATAGAGTGAAAACTATAAGACTTTGATGAAAGAAACAGAAGAAGACACAAACAAATAGAAACATATCCTGTGTTCATGGATTGGAATAACCAATATCATTAAAAATGTCCATACTCCCCAAAGCCATCTACAGATTCAATGCAATCTCTATCAAAATCCAATGGCGTTTGTCCTACATACAGAAACAACAATCCTAGAATTTGTATGGAACGCCAAAAGACCCCAAAAAGCCAAAGTAATCCTAAGAAAGAACCTATCTGGAGGCATCACACTTCATGATTCAAACCATATTACAAAGTTTTGCTAATCAAAACAGTAGGGGTACTGGCATAAAAACAGACACATAGACCAATGGAAGAGAATGGAGAGCCCAGAAATAAACCCCTGCATACAATGTCAACTAATATTTGAGAAGAGAGTCAAGAACACTTAATGAGGAAAGGATAGTTTCATCAACAAATCTTACTGGGAAAACCGAAAAACTACTTTTAACTTTTGAGGGATCTTACACTGCTTTCCATAGTGTCTGTAGTAATCTACATCCCCACCAGCAGTACACTAGGAGGGTTTCCTTTTCTCTACATCCTTGCCAACATGTTACCTCTTGTCTTTTCAACTATAGCAGTTCTAACAAGTGTGAGATGATATTTCTTTGTAGTTTTGATTTACATTTCCCCATAATTTTGAATTAATCATGATGTTGAATTTTTCACAGATATAGAGAAAAGAAAACAATCCTAAATTTGACATGGAACCACAAAAGACCCCAAATAGCCAAAGCAGTCTTGAGAAAGAAAAACAAAGCTGAAGGCATGACACATTTTGGTTTCAAATTATACCAGAATGCTGTAGTAATCCAAACAGTAGGGTGCTGACATAAAAACAGATGTATAGACCAGTTGAACAGAATAGAGAGACCATAACTACACCCACATGTGTACAGTCAACTAATCTTTCACAAGGGTACCAAAAACTACACAATGGGAAAAGGATAGTCTCTTCAATAAATGGTTTTGGGAAAACTGAATTTCCACATGCAAAAGAGTGAAATTGGACCTTTACCTTACACCATACACAAAAATTAACACAAAATGGATTAAAAACTTAAATACAAGACCTAAAGTGTAAAACCCCTAGATGAAAACAGAGAAAATCTCCTTGATGTTGGTCTTGTCAATTATAATTTGGGTATTATCCCCAAAAGACAACAAAAGAAAAGATAAACAAGTGGGACTACATCAAAGTAGAAAGCTTGCACACAGCAAAGGATACTGTCAACAAAATGTAAAGGAAACCTAAGGCATGGGAGAAAATATTGCAAGTCATGTATCAAAAAGGAATTAGTACCCAAAATATATAAGGATCTCACACAACTCAGTAGCAAAACAAACAACCCATTTTAAAAATGAACAAAGGACCTGAATAGATATTTTCCCAAAGAAGGCATACAAATTGTCCATAGGTATATGCTCAACATCATTAATCATCAGAGAAATGCAAATCAAAACCACAATGAGATATTAACTCACAGCTGTTAGAATGGCTATAATTGAAAAGACAAGAGATAACAAGCATCGGCAAGAATATGGAGAAAGGGAAACCTGTGCACTGTTGGTAGGAATGTAAATTGGTGCAGCCATTAAGAAAAACAATATGAAGTTTCCTCAAAAAATTAAAAACAATTCTACCATATGCTCCAGCAATTCTACTACTGGTTATATATATCCAAAGGAAATGAAATCAGTATCTAAGAGCTGTCTGCCCTCCTGTGTTTATTGCAGCATTATTCACAGTAGCGAAGATATGATAAGAACCTACATGTCCAGTGATGCAGGAATGGATAAATAAAATGTGATCTGTCTATCTATCTATAATGGAATATTATACAGACATAGAAAAGAAGGAAATCCTTCCATTTTGACAACATGAGTGAACCTAGGGGCCATGTCATACCAACTGAAATAAACCAGGCATAGAAAGACAAATGTTGTATGTTCTTGCTTGCAGGTGGAATCTTAAAAAACAGAACTCAGAAAAACTGAAAGGAGAATGGAGGTTGCCAGGAGCTGGGGGTTGTGTGAAATGGGTAGAAGTTGGTCACTGGGTACAAACTTTCAGCTCTAAGATGAATAACTTCTGGGGAATCTAATGTACACCATGGAGACTATAGTTAGTAATACTGTCTTATGTACTTTAAATTTGCTACGAGAGTAGATTGTCAGTGCTCTCAACACAAAAAAAAAGACAGCTCTGTGAAGTAGCGAATTTTAATTAGCTTCATTTTGATATCATTTATCAATGTATATGTATATCCAACCATCCCACTCTACACCTTAAATATATACAGTCTTGTCATTATACCTCAGTAAAGCAGAAAAAAGGTTTATTCCTTCGTATATCTTTATTAATATAGAGATCACTCATAGTAAATCAAGAGGTGAGTGGGGTGTAAGGAGATTGTAATTAAGTGTGTACTTCTCTTTCAATGTTTTTATCAAGGGGAGGAAAGACCTGGGCATAAACTAGAGATAAATTGGTTCAGAGAATGCTTTTGTTTCAAGAATGAAGGGATTGATTGAGTTTAAGGGGATGGATTGGGAAGCCATGGGGAAGTTGCTGGTAAAGGATATTCAGTTTATAATTAACAAAATGTCTTTGAGAGAGCAGGAGAGAAAGGGATACATTTAGATAAATTAGATAAGCCAGGAGTAGAGATGAATTTTCAATTTTATCTGGTAAGGGCTCACCAGTGGGTAGAAATTCAGGAATATTTGTGGATTTCATGGCAGTGAAGTGAAATGTATTTTCAAATCTTCTAATTCATCTGTGTAGTAGGAGATGGTTCCACTTGTAGAAACTGAAGGGAGAGGTGAGAATTTCTGGGACTCTTAAGGCATGGGGGAGGCCTGAACATTTATGAATTGTGGGATAATGAGTTAATTGTCAAGATATAGTAGGACATGAGATATTTATGAAAAGTCATTGGCAGATTAATGACACTGTCATTAGACTGGATCAGTATCCTAATCCTGTACTGTGACAGATGCAGCCATGGGAAAGGGAGAAATCTGGGTTCATCTGGGATTGGTGTCTTGATCAGAAGTTATGAAAAGTTGGGGGTCACGAGACCTTTCTGTTTTAGTACATATGTGTTGAAATGAGTATGTATGGGTAAAATGGGGTCAGCAAAACTGAGGAAAGGTGGAGAGTGGTGTTTGGGATGGTGGTCAGTGTACTGGAGGTTCCCACAGTGAGAGGACCTAGGCATGGGGAGTAATTTCATGAACAGGCTGAAAGGAGAAGGGTTGTGAGAAGAGGGAGAGGTCTCCATTGTTGACCTGAGAGGTCACATATCCAGCTAAAATCTGGGTCGGGCTCTAGGTAAAACTCCTCAAGATGAGCATGTTTAATTATTTGAGATTCAGAGACAAGCAGAGTTGAGTTAAAATTCTAGCTCTGTCGTTTTGTAGCCATGTGATTTTGTCTTACTCATGAAGCTCTCTGAACCAGTTTACGTCATTTGTTAAATGGGTAACTAACCCATAAACAGTAGCGTCATTGTGGGGACTAAATAAGCAAATCTATGTAATTCCACTTACAGGGTCTCAATTTATTCATCAGATAATTTTTTTCTCTTCTCTGGACCTCAGGGTGAAAGGGTTGTCATCCTAACCTTGTTCATGACATATTACCATAATTTGCCCATGCAGTACATTTATTAGCGGTGTTTTAGGTAGTACTTGACAGTTGAAAGATGCTACCATATACCTCAATTGTGACGTGATGGGATGTTCCTGTTGATGATAATTACTAGGACAGAGCTCCAGCTACCATTTCACTACAATATCTGAAAGGCGCAACTCAAATTCCTTCGCTCTATAATTTATGAGCCTTCCTGTCCTGTGGGGAATGTGGGGCACGAGAGTAGGATTATCGTGTATGTAATATGGCTTCTGTCCTGTGCAAGGGAATTTTAGTGATATATTTACATGATGAGAGTCATTGGACCCTCCAGCAAGAGATGAATCTTTGAATAGTCGCACACTACCATTCAATAGACTCCAAAGTAGCCTGGTCACATATCCAGGGATGTGGAGGATACAGTTAGGGTTGCACTCACAATGCCCGAATCCCCATGTGGAGGAGTCAAGATAATTAAAGGGAAGTATATGCAGAGGGTGGGGACAGACTACAGAGGGAGGGTGTGGGCTGCTAGGGGCTAGTGGAGGTATTGAAGAACCAGTGCTAATGGATGTAACCAAGAAGTATTAAATCAGAAATCCTATCATGGTGCCCTTTGCTGTGGATACAAGAATCTCCATGTAACATAAGTCAGGTTCTGCTAGGATTTGGCATCAGAGAAGGAATTAAATTATACCTCTACCAGATCTAATTAAAATGTAAAACCCTATGTCTTTCTATGTGTTATCTGTAAAATGAGAATATTAATATCATCTCCCATATGATCATCAGTAGCTAGAGCCTTCTCACTGTGACCCTAGGAAAAGACTGCTTGCCTATTTGCCTTAGATCATTCTTCATGCAAGTGTGGTTTGAGCTGGGAGATTCATTGCCATGTGAAGGTTTAGGATTTCGTGACTGGTGTATACACAAGTGGTGGAAAAGACTGGAGTCTCATGGCTTCTTTTTCTTTCCTCAGCTTTGTCTGCTTAGTTATCAGGCTGTCCCTTGGGGAGAAGTCTAAGGAAGCAGGGGCAGCTGAGCTCTTGAGAATGCAACCACAGGTGAGTAGGAACTTGCTCTTACTCCTGAATTGATTCTTCTGTTACCAGCAGATGGGTAGGTTTCTCCAGTTGGCCTGGATCTTCTAAGTGCACCCAGGAAATATGGGTGTGTTATGTTTCACTAGGATTCTGGGAGGCTTATGGCAGTTCCCAGACTGATAAATAAATAATCTCCTTCCTACATTTACACTGACTTAGTCAATTCTCCATTAGGGATGTCCTTGCAGAGAAGAAACGTGAATAGTTGTTTTCTTTTTCTTGTTTTCTTATCCAGCCCATAGCGTTGGTGGAGAAATAACTCTCTCATTAACCATGTTAGTGGCTACAGTGGCCTCACGCATGTGGTTAACACAGGCATAAAGATGAGTGAGAGTAAAGATTATAATCCAGTAGGGGGAGATATTTCATCAATTGAGTTCAATCAATCCAGTGTTACAGGGGCTGGGGTGGAGGCTGTGCAGCATTGAGGTGGTGGGTTGAAGAAAGGATTGGACCAGAGAGAGCAATAAGGAATCTTTATTTTCACCAATTTTGAATTTACTAAAGTTTTTATAGAAAATATATGAACATATTGATAATTTTAAAAAGATACCTAAAATTCTCCTTACCCCCTTCCCAAAATCCAGTTTCTCTCTTTGTAATTAACTTTTGATCAAATTTGAAAACTGAACACAATAGGTGGACAGCATTTTCTTAATTTTGGCTGTGTATTGAGAAGGAATATAGAAGATAGAATAAAATGTCAGATTCTGTGGCCATTTTGGGGGGACTGAAGTGACCGTATACAATTGAGAGGCTTCTGTTACCCGTTAGTGGATGGATAGGATTAAGCCACAGGAGAGACAAGGATAACTGATGCTTGGAGATCCCAGAGAAAATCGACAATGGAAACCTCACTGTAGGATGGGTCAGGCTAGCAGCATCCTTCTTTATAGAATTATCAGGGGTCCTTGGGTGGTGTTTCTGGACCATCTGTCCTTCTACCTTGTAGTGAACACAATAAATGTATAGAGATATGAGAGAGAGAGGCTGCACCTGCCTATCAATGTTCTCTATTGTCTGTTCAGTTCTGCAGAATGGTCAGCATTCTCTACCTTTAAATAATAATATACTTATTATTCATGTGTATTGAGTGTTTATTATAAAGGAAGCACTTTGCAAATTAGCTCATGGATCTCTCAACTTTTGTAACAGGTTGTTGAGCCATTTCACAAAGGAGAAAGGTAACTGTCATAATCACAGTTATCTGTCACAGGCAATAGATATTGCTTGCTTTTTGATGAGACTGATTTACTTGAAACTAAGAAAGAGTCTATGTTTTCTCAAGATGAAAACTTATAATTATATATATTATATTATATATATTACACTATATTATATGTACCAGTCTGAAAGTGAGATTTACCACATTTTTGGGAATTGCCTGGTTATTTCACATTGCACATGATGTGATATTCCTTTATAGTGTGGCTAATGTCTTGAGGCTGTGTATATATTGTATATATCTTTGTAGTTATGTGTGAACAGCACATGCCAGATCAGCACAGGGAAGCATTAGACTGGAACCCCAAGTAGGGTTTAAGCTTTCTCTGCCCACAGCCCCCTTTCCCCAGCACTATCATGTCAACTACCCCTCCTTGGGCCTTGGTAGATCTGGCTCTCTCTGAATCAGAGTGTCCATAATGTTTTAGGAATCAGTGACCTTGAAGGATGTGGTTTTGGACTTCACCCAGGAAGAGTGGGCCTTGGTGGGCACATCCCAGAGAAAGCTGCACAGAGATGTGATGCTGGAGAACATCAGTCATCTCGTCTCTGTGGGTGAGTCTGTCGACGCTGAATTATTTATTCAATAGGCATCCAGAACAGTTTCCACATATCACCCTCCCCTCTCAGCCCTCATTCATATTCTTTCATAGCACTTACAACTACAAGAAGGTAATCTGTTTATTTATTGATTTTCTGACTTGTACTTTGTCCCTCCACTAGAATATAGTCTTGCTGACCACAGTTTCGTGTCTTTGTTGCTGCCCTATTGCCAGGACCCAGAACAGTGCTGGAAACTCAAAGGATTTTTTTAAGGGCCAAACAATAAGACTAAATATTTCCAAAGTAATTACTCTGTTCTAAGCACTAAGCCCAGAGTTTGAGACCACAGCAGAAAAAATAGCAGGCAACATAAACCTAGATTGTTCTTGTGGAGCTTATATATATTGAATTACTTTTGGAAATAAATTTTTAGTGAAGAAACATTAACTAGAAACATTTAATTCCTCCCTTATTGAAAACAGTGAGGGTCTTCACTCTGTGAGCTTGCTCATGCACATCCACAACAAGAGCTCCTCAGTGCTTTGACTCAGTGTCAGGGTGTTCTTCCTGCTCTGCTCAGAGACCTACATGGTTTTCTTCAATGCTTACTTTGTCTTTCATTGGTATCCTGTCCTGGACTTGAAGAATATATATGGTTCTTCACACAGAGTTCAAAATCCATGTACCTTTTCCCCATGAACAGGGTGTCAGCTGTCCGAATCAGATGTAATTTTCCAGTTGGAGCAAGGAGAGGATTTGTGGAGGGAAGAAAGAGGATTTTTTCTGAGGCCTCAGGCTGGTTAAGCTTCAGGCATGTGTGTTCAATATGAGGAGAAGCCTGGTCAGTGAGGGAACAGAGCCTTGGTAATGTCAACTGCAGATTTCCTTAAGTCAATGGTCTTTTCAGAAAAGTATGAGAAGCCAGTGGGGAAAAAATCCTCAACAGTGTCATTATCCCTAGATTTATCAATTTCTCTTTATTTATAGTTTATGTCCTCATTGGAGTGAAAGTTTCATGTCGTGGTCTTTGCCCTCATCCCTTCCCTTCAATAATTTCTTCTCTCATAACCTTACCAAAATCCCATCTTAATTTTCTCTTCAATCCTGAAAACATTTTGTAATTGACAGTGACCTAAACCATGTTTCTACTCACTGGTGCATTCCTCCATTTTGCATTCTTTCCCTGTGTAAGGGTCAATATTTGAAACGTCCTCACCTTTGCCTTACAACATGTTGCTTTACAATATTTTGGTTTCCTGATGCCTCTCTCTACATTTATTTTTTTAATAAATTAATTTAGGCAGGAGAAGTGACCTTAAAAATCAAGAAAGGATACCTATACCTGATGTCTGCAGGAAGGACACTTCTAACTGTATGCCAGCGGTATGTTTCATGGGAGTGAACCCTGGTCCCCAACGTTAGAGACCTACAAATGGGGTGATTACTAATATGACACAATGACATGACTATAATTAGAGTTGGAAGTAAGTGCTGCCCCAGCAGAAAGTTTTACATAGTTTGAATTTAGGTGAAAAGTTAACCTGAGCTCAGAGCTATAACCTGTTCTTATAAAAAGAAATTGCATAAACATGGCTTGCATACCTAGTCTTTGAAACACAATGAAGGTACAAAATAAATCAACTGTGCAATAGAGATATTACAAAGAATAAATATCCGTGCTTGCAAGAGAGTAACACACCATGTGTATTTAATTTACATGGGGAAGGTTTTTAATGGGGAACTATAACTGATTAGCCTAGAACTCATATGTAGAGAAAAGAATGAATGAATCTGTGTGGGCAATCCTTTAAATGCCTCTTATCTTCTTCCATCAGCAGAAATCTCACACTGGGGAGGAACCCATTGAATAGAATGAATGTGATGTGTTTTCACTCACAGATTTATAGTTGACAACATTTGTTAAATCACATGGGCCCAGGAGGCCCACCTCAATAAGCTGTTGGACCAACTGAGGCAACAAAGCCATGAGGAAGAAGATTTTCTTCTTTATCCAGAAGACACCATTTTCTCCAGAACATGAAATCCAGGTAGGCAGACCAGATCTCAAAAGATAGAAGGGGACGTCCTGGAATCCATAATTAAGGTCAGAGTCAGCCTGCTTAGGAGCCCAGGGGTGTGCCCAGGAAGCTCAAGATGAAAATCTTGCCTCTAACTTTGCAGAATGTTGTGGTCCTTTGCTGCTCTGCTATCAGACAACTCAGAAGCTTCCAGGGAGAACTTTGATCTGAGAAGCTTATGGAGGGAGGTTTCAAGGTGTTGTAGTTTAAAGGTCAAAAGCTTGGGTTCTCCCCCCGCCTTTTTAAAATTTAAACAATAATGCTCTTTGTTGAAGAAACAACAGTCAACCAATACAAATATGTAGAAATTTCCCCCATTCCTGCCCAACTCTTTCTTCTTATGGACATATACATTTCTATACAGCTGTACATTACTTAATGACAGGGATCCATTCTGATAAACGCATTTTTAGGCAATTTTGTCATTGCATGAACATCATAGAGTGTATTTACACAAGCCTAGGTCGTATTGCCTACTACAAACCTAGGCTATATGGTGCTAAACTTGTGGGACCATAATTGTATATGTGGTCTGTCATTGACCAAAACCTTGTTATGTGGTGCATGACTGTATATGGATATGTGCACATATATGGTGCTTTTTACATAGAGTTTGGAAAATACTATGCAAATTGTTCTATAACTGCAGATATATTTCCATTTTTAAATGACCATTTAGAATTCATTCATATGGATGCTTCATAATGATTTAACCATCCTCCATTTGATTGGCTTTTTAAGATTGGTTTTAATTTCTCAATATGAAAAATAATTCTCTGTGAACTTCCTAGTATCTTTGTGCCTTTGTACAACTAATTCTGTAAGGACTGTCCACAGAAATGGAATTGCACTGCCAATTGATTGTAGTATTTAGATTCAGAAATATAACTTGAGACAACTGAGTCACCCCTGAGACTTCATCTCCTTACCTGGGAAAGAGGGAAATGTCTGGGCCTTGTGGCATTGGAGGATTTGACAGAATAATGTAGGTAAAGTTCAAGGACAGTATTAGGAGAGTGGACATGAAATGGAAACTCATATCACAAGAAGCAGAAACCCCTCTCATGTGTGTTTTCCAAATGTTCTACAAAAAGCCTGTATTCTTTGTATGATCTGAAAAATTGCAAAACAAACTAAAGACCATTATTGTAAAAGGAAACCCACTCAGCAGCTCTGGGTAGAGCCAAATGCCAGGTTCCAGCCCCCTTCAGTGGGATCAGGGTGTGGCTCTTGGCTGGGGTCTCCTGCACTCAACCCAGCTCCTCTTAGGCTGTGGTCTCATCTACCTACCTGGCTGGCAAGAATGTTTTCTCATCTTTCTGACAAAAGAAGTAATGGAGTCCCCAGTGGTTATACTGAAAGAACCCAATGCCTAAAGCTCCAGTCTCAGTAGAAACTTCTTGTTCATTAGCTCTTTGAATGGGTACGAAGAGGAATACAAAAAAAGCACAAAACCCAGAAAATATCCAGGAAGCAAGAAGGAGAAGATGACTTCAAGTTTTGATCTGTCTTGACTTTGAGCAACTTCCCTAACCAGGCAGAGCTAGAATCTATATCAAGACATCAAGGAGTCAGATGCCAAAATTGTTTCTAAAAGAGATCACCTCTTTCTCAGTTTAAAAGAGGTTGAGGGATCAGAATTCAGGGCTGAAGGCTTGGATGGGATTGTAGTGGAAAGGCTAATTTATGTGGCAATTGTAGTTCCATTTGTCCAACCCACCACTGTCACAGAAACCTCTTAAAACACAGCTCTGAGATTCCCTCTCTCCTGCTCACAGGTCCCTCCCCAAATCTGCAGCCCCAACCACATCCAACCCACAGTTCCTACATGGCCACAGAGCCACCCACACTCTGGTTCCCACCTTGACTTTCCCTGCTTCAGCAAACTCCTCACTCTTCCTGCATATGTCCCTTGCCACCTGCCCTTCCTCATCCTGCTCCACTGCAGGGATCCTTCTCTCTCCACATGGCCAAACCCAGACATTTTCCCAGTCCACTATCAGTGGCAAGCATCCCATCCACTCAGCCTGGCCCCTTATCTCACCTTCCTCATGCACTGTTACCTCTCCCCTCTCTGAACATGCTTATATATTGGTTGCTGTCAAATACGGGAGTTCAGAGCATCCAACTAGAATGTGCTTCCTGAAGAGCAATTATGACTTACTAAGTTTGATTCAACTTTGATTACCCTTAGCACAGTGTCTTGCACATAAGACACAATATCTTGCTCGTCAGACACAATGAGTGCTCCCTGGGTAAATGCATGAATACTAGGAATGTCCTGGTCTGACTCTCCCAGAGTTTCATTTTTCCCCCACACACTCAGCCAGAGTTCTGCATAGCCAGAGCTGAAAACGCTTGGGGTTGACACTGAACATGGCTGAGGGTTTCCCATATATATGGGATAGCTGACTCCTCAGAGAATCCCTCCCCTTGGCAGAGATCCCTGTTCCAAGGGCTAATTAACACTGCCTGTGCCAACTACCCAGATCAAGTGATCATTCTATCTAGACTAGTTTCACAAATAAAGAAACAGTGAGTAGACAGCCCTTTTCTTCTCCTTCTTTGGTCCTGGATTTTATGCATAAAGTGAGATATTGTAACAGAATATCAGACTGATTTTAGCTGGAAAAAGAAGGTGTAGGTGATTGAGGGAAGAGGTGAAAAACACAATAAAAAATAGGAAATGTCCGGGACTGACGAGCAGTCAATGATATGTCTGTCCTGACCCAGGGTGACCTGCTGGCTCAGTCCTTGGGCATCACAAACAGTGTTTTCCTGCCCTGATGGTTTCTGGGTTCCTGGTATTTATGAGTTGGCAGGTGCTTATTTTTTTTAATATATGGATATAAATATATAGGCATGAATACATCACATATGGTGTTCTGTTCTGATTAAGGGGCACATTTATTTCAGAAAATGAGAAAACAGAAAAACAATCAGTGGAGAAAACAAAAATACCCCACAATCCCATCACTGAAAATTGACCTTCCTTCACTCTCAAGCTTCTGGGCCTTTGTGTTTGAGTTTGGATCAAATAACATTTGTTTTTGGCTTTTGAGTGACATTTGCACTGCCTCGCTGACTCTGTGATGTTATAGCTGGAAAGACTAACCAGCTAGAGTTCACCTGGTTAGTCCACCTTCCATGGAAAGGAGCCTAGGCACAGGAAATGGAAGGGGTGAAGGCAAACCTCTGATCTCTTTTTCCTTCACCTCAAAATCATATCTTTCCCCTCACTCTTCACCTTCAAAATGTCTCTTGACTCAAACCTAATCATTCTCCTTTCTTTTCCATAGGCCATCATCTGTCTTCTCCATGGCACATGGAGAAAGCCACGAGGACCACCCCAAGACTTAATATTTATTGAAGACGATTAACATTAATAATCAATAACCATGAGAGAGGTACTGTAATTAGCCCATTTTACAGATGATGACATGAGCTCAGAGAGTTAGTAACTTGGCCAGGATCTCTGAGATAGGAAGTGGTGAGATCCACGATATGAATCTAGACCATGTAATTCCAGAGTCTTGAAGCAATCACTATGTTATCTGGCCATGAGACTAACCAGAAAAAAATTTTCTGGATCCAATGGATTGGATTTGTGTGTTAAACCATAGTATACATACAAGTATGGAAATCACAGATGTTAAGCTTTATGGATTATCTGAAGGGGACACACCTGGCAACAAGTACCTACAAGAAATAGAACATTACCAACTCTCCAGGAGCCGCTCATGTACTCACCCCAAGTCACTACCCTCTCTTCCCCAAGAGTAACAAAATTCTCACTTCTTTATTAGTTTTGCTTGGTTTTGAACTTAATTTAAATGGAATCAGAATGTCAGGCATCTTTCATTATGTTTGTGAATTTCAAACAATTATAAATGTGGATGTAGTTCACTTTTATTTCTGTATAGTATACCATTATAAAAAATGTAACCTATTTTATTCATCCTTTCTATTATTGACACACATATAGGTTCTTTCAAGTTTAGAATATTACCAAATAATGCTGCTCTGAATGTTCTTTTCCAATGATGAACACATGTAGGAATTTCTATTGGGTATTTACCTAAGAGGAAAATTTGGGGGTCATAGAGTATGTGTAAGTCTGTCTTTAGGAGATCCTAACAGAGAGATTTTGAAAGTGGTTGTAACAGTTCACACCCTTTTCAGTGTATGAAGGCCCAGTTACTCTCATCCTCACAAACACTTGATATTGTCTGTGGTTTTTATTTTGGTCTTTGTTTATTGGTATCACGTCATGGTTTTAATTTGCATTTTCCTGACAAGCAACAATGTTGTGCACCTTTTTGAATACGTGTTGGCCATTTAGTTATCTTTTTGTGAAATGCCTAGTCAAATCTTTGTCTGTGTGCATGATGAAGATTAGCCCTGGGCTAACACCCATGCTCAACTTCCTCTACTTTATATGGGACTCTACCACAGCATGCCTTGACAAGGAATGCATCAGTCCGTGCCCAGGATCTGAACCTGTGAAACCCGGGCCACCAGAAGTGGAGCATGCGAACTTAAGCACTATGCCACTGGGCCAGCGCTGCTAGTCAAATATTTTGACCAGTTCTTCTGGCAGATTGTCTGGTATTTTTATGAATAATTTATGGGAATTAGTTACATACCCTATATGAGGCTTTGTCCAGATAAAATATGGCAAGTGTTTATTCCCATACTGTTCTTGCCTTCTTACTCTCTTCACAGTGTCTTTTGATGAAGACAAGTCCTTAATTGTAATAAGGTCCTATTTATTAATTTTTGTCTTTAAGTTTAGTGTACCCTGGGGCTTATCTAAGAAATATTTGCTGGTCCCAAAGTCATGAAAATATTCCCCTGTGTCCTCTACTACAAATTTCATTGTTTTAAACATCAACATTTGGATGTAAAATCCACCTGGAATTGACTTTTTTTTATGGTGTGAGGCAGGAGTCAAGATGAATTTCTTTCTTATCTGAGTAACCAGTGCCCCTGGGCCATTTACTGAGAAGACACTCTTCTCCACAGTGTTCTGCCTGCCTCTTCTGTCACATACTAATGTTTGTATGTGTGGGTCTCAGGAGGGCTCTCTATTCTTTCTACTTCCCCTTGTAGCTGTCCTTGCACTGTGACAGCACAATGCCCTAATGACTCTAGCTTTATACTAAGGCTTCATACCTGGTAGTGGAAGCTCTCCAAGCTTGTTCTCCTTCAAGTTTGTCTTGACTATATGTGGCCACATGTATTTCTATGGACATTTTGAAATTGGATAGTCAGTGTCCACAAGATGTCTGCTGAGATACCTTATTGTGATAGTATGAATCTATAAATCAATGAGGGGAGAAGTGACATCTTAATAACTCATAGCAAAACAAACAAAAACACCAAAAAAAACCTTAATGAAGCAAAACTGTCATTGTAAAAAAGGAAAAAAATGATAAACTGGGAAGAAATATTTGCAATTCATATCACAAAAGGGCTCATATTCCCAATATGTAAAAAGTTCCTAGAAATTGATAAGAAAGAAAACAAATACTCACTAGAAAACTTGGCAAAAGACATGAACCCACAGTTCATAGAAAAAGATATATACATAGTCCTAAATATACGAAAATCTCAGGCTCAGTCATACTGTGACAAAATTGTTGAATTCCAAATGTATCAAAGGTGGGGGAAAAGTAGAAAAGGGATTTCCTTCTCTCCAGGCTCTGCAGGCCCACCAGGTCCAGCACACTGAGGACACACCTGATTGCAACCAGGGTGCCGCAGGGCTCTAGAAAATATGGGGTGCTCAGAGGCTGCAGGTGGGGGATTGCAAAGAACTCACCTCAGGAGCAGAACAGCTGGTGAAGTCCCCATGCCAGAATCAAGGCGGCGCTCAGGTACACTCACTGTCCTGGGGCCGCTTGTGAGCACTGGGCCCTTGACAGCTGACCTGGCTGCTCCTGCTCCATGTCCACCAGCATCTGCCCATGTTAGGAGGCCTGTGCACCTGTGCCCACTCGAGCCTGCCCACTCGGACACCCCATCCTGTGTTGCTGGAGCCTGACAACGTATCCTACTCTGCATGCCCTTATGAAGTTCTGCATCCAGCCCCTCTTTGTATAATTGGGAAACTGAGGCCCAGAAAGAGGCAGGGACTGGCTCAGGGCACAGTATGTGTGCAGAGTCAAGAAGAAAAGTGAGGATGCTGGCTTCCTAGGCCAGGGCCCAACCCCTTCAACCACATTTACTTTGGAAATGAGGGCCCCTAAGACCCTGGGGAACCCTGCCCAACCCCTCCCAATTTGGGCCATTTTTCTCTCCACATCCCCACAAGCACACAGGCATGCACAAACAGAAGCCAACTTCACAAGTGGGGATCACGGAGAGGTGGTTAAGAAAAGCAGACACTCTGTAAGTGACAAGGGACAGAGGAGAAAGGGGTTGCAGACAGCTCTGCAATGGAGTTGGGACATCCATTCTCCTGGCAATGTGTCCAGAGGTCCATAGCATGAGGGCACTCCTCAAACTTCCCACAATCCTGCCTGGGCAGGGGCCAACTCCATAGTAGTCTCCAGAGGACAGGGCCTGGGATCCTGCAGTCCACCACCCTGGGCTCCTGGAACTGGGCTGTGCACTCCCCATCCCCCAGTACAGATAGGGACTATAGGAGAGAAGCTCAAAGTTTCCTTCTGCACAAATTGGGCACTTGCAGTGGCTGACTCCAAGGGTCCTGAATGCTTGGAAAGTCTGTAGACCTTGGTTCTCTACTGATGACCCACTGTGCTCTGAGGACACGGGTAAACGCTTTCTACTCCCTTAAGGTCCTTCAGGGCAGAGAGGATCTTGGGGAATGAGGACTTGGAGTAGGGCAGAATGAAGTAGAGCTTTGGACTGAGAGTCAGGGCTCCAGGAACAAGACCACCCATAGTTGAATCTTCAGGGTCTTCATTTGAAGTAGAGGGAATCATTGTCCTGGCTGGGGTGAGAATGTCTTGTGAGCAAACTAAACATTCCAGAAGGGAGAAACAAAGAGGGGAACAAGGGCATCTTCTGAGATTTCTTCCACAGCTCTGAAAGCCTGCAGGTCCTGCTCCTTTACCCCTGGGACTCAGAGACCCTCTGCGTTGAGGACACCCAAGTAAAGATTCCCACCTGGGACTGCAGTGCGAGTGCTGGCCACCTGAGGGCAGGCAGCCTCCTGGTTCAGTGGTGCCCACTGAGATTTGCTGGAGCGACTGGGGCAGGAAGAGTCACACAGAGGTCATTCTGACCGTGCCCCTGTCTCAGAAACAACATGCACCTCCTATGATTAGTGATCATCTCTGCAGAATGGACTGGGCAGAGGCAGGAAGAAGAGCTCCCAGATCTTCCCATTTATTTATTCAGAGACGGTGCCCTGAGAATTCACCGTGTACCAGGTGCCTTGAAGTGTCCAAGTTCAGTGATGAAAATGGCCAAGTGGTCTCTGTCTTCCAGGAGCTTTCGGTCTGAAGGAGAGAAGGACAAAAGCACAGAAGCAAGACATGTGAAAGAAAAGAGTGCTGGGGGCCAACCCAGTGGCATAGTGGTTAAGTTCGGTTCATTCCACTTCAGTGGCCTGGGTTCATGGATCCCAGGCACGGACCTACACCACTCATTAAGCCATGCTGTGGAGGCGACCCACATACAAAATAGAGGAGGATTGGCCCAGATGTTAGCTCAGGGCTGATCTTCCTCAAGCAAAAAGAGGAAGATTGGCAACAGATGTCAGCTCAGGGCCAATCTTCCTCACCAAAAAAAAAGTAAGCGCAAACTCCCCAAATAAAGTAGGGTGTTGTGACTGAAAGGCCTCACTACAGTGATATTTACTAGGACCAGAATGACAAAAGGGAGCCAGCCCTGCACAAGTCTGGGAGCAGTGTGTCGGGGAGAAGGCACCACTGGTGCAGAGACTCACAGGCAGAAGTGAGCTGGACCAGAGGAGGATAGAAAGGTGGCCAGCGTGGCTCAAGGGAGCCTGGGGTGAGCAAAAAGGAAATGGGGTTGATGGTAGGGCCAGGTCCTGGGGCCTGGTAGGCTAGGTTAGCTATCTTTCTCTCTGGCAACATTATACCAAAACTTAGCCCTTATAAAGCATGACTATGCAATAGCTCACAATTTCCTTGGATCAGGAATCTTGGCACAGCTTAGCTGGGAGCCGCTGCCTCAAGGTCTCTATGCAGGTGGGACTGTGCCTCAGCTGAGGTTCTACTGTGGAGGATTAGCTCCAGATGACTCACTCACGTGACTATCATAAGCGTTCAGCTTGGACGGAGATCTGAGTTCCTTCTGTCTGTTGGCTGGGCAATCCCTCAGGTCTCTCCTATGTAGGCCCCTCCATAGGGCAGCTCCTAACATTGGTGCTTGATTCCCCACACCCAGGGATGCTAGGGAGAGGGAGGGGGAGAGAAGAGAAAAAACAAAAACAAGAGAGTAACAGGGAAGTGACAGCCATTTTATCGTTAAAACTTAGAGTTGACATCCCATCACTTTGGCTGTATTCTGTTGGTCAGAAGCCCATTACTAACCACTTAGTGGTCACACAGAGATGTGTATAGCAGGGGTGGGGGCGACTGCATGCCGTTGTGGCGGGAATATGGTGATATATTCACTACACTTCACCATGACCAAGAAACTGAGGCAAGACTTAAATTAATGGGTATGATTAAGATTAAAGATGATGATGTGCTCACTGGGAGTCATAATCAGGGTCTCATCAGGCTGAACATAAATCTACATTATAGATGAATAAAATGTCCAAGGGCAACAATAAAGTATGGTAATAGGGAAGGAGAAGTACCTGCCTCAGTGTTCATGTGCAACGTAACTTTCCATGGCACTTATAGGCACGAGAGATTTTCACTCAACTCATTAGAGGTATACTTCTCTGGGTTTTAAATCCTACTAGGTTATGTGTCTTAATAAAATAATTTAAAAACGATTTGCATCACTTGTTTCAGGGCTTAAGCAATCTTTGGTCATTTGTAGTCATCAAATATCAGAACGGTAAAAGCTTTTGGAAACTATTTAGCATCCCTATCTACCCCCATTTTACAGATAAGTAAACAGGCTCAATGAGCACAGCACTTGAACAATGACACAAATAAAGTTCTCTGACACCTGGTTTAGGGTCCTTGTTCATCGAGGAAGAGTGAAGAACTTCCCTTCCTCCAAGGTCAAAGGACGTACCCGTTGAATGTGTCATTTTTAAAGACAAGTGACATTAAGTCAACATTTGAAACAGATATATAAACTCACCAGATTATTTCAAAGAGCAGTGTTTTATTGTTTGAAGATGGAAAATGTAGAATGATTCTTGTTTTCCCCACTAGCATCGAGACAAAATTGACTATTTAAGATACGGAAATTCCCAGGGCATGTGGCCCTTTTCTGTTAACCTCTCAACAGGTTTAAAAAAAGAGTCCTCAATTCCAGCCCTCTTGCCCTTCTAGTCAATCCCAGGCAGCATGACAGGGTGGTAACACATTTTTCTCCAATGCAAGTCACCTTCTGTATGTAGTATCAATACTAGCAGCAAGTGTTCCTACAGCTGTGCACCCGACACCAGTTACAAGTTCCTCTCTCAGCTTCTCACATGGGCAGCAGGAACAGTGGTGGAAGGATGGTTTTACCTTTGGTGACATTGATCAGTTCTTTCACTGGCAAGATGACTGGGGTTAGGGTCCTCATCTCACACATGGAAATGATGCAGCATTCCAGCGCTCCTTTAATCATGTCCAGCTCATCTCCCCATATAGGAATATGAAGAACTCAATGGAAATGCACTGTGGACACAGAGCAAGTGTTTAAAGGTCTCACTGAGTCCAGCTCAACGTGTGAATAACACACAGTTCCCTCTTTGGCTTTGATCCCGGTATCTTCCAGTCATTCTAAACTCTTTTGAAATTGACTCCAGACTTTGGCTACACCAAGATTAGAGGGACTATGAGTTCTTTGGAGACAGATGCCACCACACTATTCATCACCCTACAGCATTCAAGGCTAGCACCCCCCCCCCCCGCAGTGGGCTGGAGAAACTTCAAACATTAATGGAATCAAAGAAAAATTGGATGGCTAACTTTGAAGAAGGGCTGACATTGGGGAAAATGCCAGCCATATCTTTCACTGCTCCTATCATCAGTAGATAAATCAGAGGAGGTTTCATTCTCTGTACACATCTCATGCTTGCCCATCCCAGCCCACCCCCACATTCATATCATCATTGCTTCTAGAGTTCAGGCAGCTGTCTTTCTCCACCAACCAAACATTTTCTTTAACCTCTGAAATCGGAGCTTAATCACAATCATCTTCAGCAGCTTCACAAAATAGGATTTGACAATAATTTAATGGATATGACACCCAAGGCACAGGCCATAAAGGAAAAAGTTCACACATTGGGCTTCATGAATATTCCAGCTATGCCTGAAAAGACATCAACAGAGTAAAAACACAATTCACAGGATGAGAGACCATATTTGCAAGCCATATATCTGATAAGGGCTTAATATCTGGAATAGAGAGAATGCTCCTAAGCTCAACAATAAAAAGTAACCCAAATCAAACAGGAGCAAAGGATTCCCTCAAAGAAGATACACACGTGTATATCAATAAGCATATGAAAAGATGCTTAACATCACTAATCATTGGGGAAACACACATCAAAACCACAATGAGATACCACCTCACATCCATTAGAATGGCTCCTATTAAAAAAAAAGAAAGAAAGAAAAGAGCCAGTGTTGGTAAAGATGTGGAGAAATTGGAACACTTGGGCACCATGGTGGGAATGTAAAATGGTATAGTTGCCGTGGAAATCGGTATGGCACTTCCTCAAAGATATTAAAAAGAGAATCCCCATATGGCCCAGCAATTCTACTTCTGGGTATATACCCAAAAGAATTCAAAGAACAGTCTCAAAGACATATCTGCACACTCATGTTCATAGCATCATCATTCATAATAGTGAAAACATGGAAGCAACCCAAGTATCTGTCCAGGGATGAATGGATAAACAAAATGTGGTGTATACATACATAGCATATTATTCATTCTTCAAAAGGAAGGAAATATTGACATATGCTACAACATGGATGAATTTTCAGCATATTATACTGAGTGAAATAAGCCAGTCACAAAAATATAAACCTTGTGTGATTCAACTTACATGCGGTACCTAGAACAGTCAAATTCACGGAGACAGAAAGTAGAATGGTGTTTCCCAGGGGCTGGGAGTGGGGGTAAGGGGAAGTTATTGATTAGTGGGTATACAGTTTTAGTTTTGCAAGACAAGAAGAGTTCTGAAGATGGATTGTGGTGACAGTTGCACAACAATATTAATGTATTTAGTACACTTAAAATGTACTGAATGAACTTAATGTGCTTAAGGACGTGTACATCTAAAACTGGTTAAGATGGTAAACTTTTACATTGTGTGCATTTTACACCAATAAAAAGTATGTTTTGTCTAAAAAGTGCAAATGCAGAGAAGTGAGCAGAGGACAGTTTTGTCTTGCCGTTTTTACTCTTCCATTTTGACCCTGCTATTTTGTCGAGTCATTTTACCTGAGACAACTTTAATCAAACAAAATGTTCTGATTCTGTGCCTAACAAAACCTTGAAAATCAGAATTATCCAAAACACCAAAAGTATTTGTTGAAAATGTATTTTTCAAAGATAATTACACATTTTAACTCCATGGTCAACTTTTTAAAATATAGGACAGTTGAAAAAAAAAAGTCTAGTTTGTTCACTTTTGTTTTCAATTCAATGAGTTTATTTTTGTCAAAATCAATTATTTTTTATGAAAATAATGTTTTGTCCACATCATAATGTACTGACTACAGATTGTGTTATTTTAAGTTTGTGTCATTATTTCTACCAAGTCAACTTTCCTGACACTTATTGTGAATATCAAACTGTTTTCTTTTTTTATCCAGTTTTACTGAGATAAAATTGAAATGTAGCACTGTATAAGTTTAAGCTGTAGAGCACAATGATTTGACTTACGTATATTGGGAGATGATTACCACAATAAGTTTAGTTAACATCCATCATCTCATATAAATACAAAAGAAAAAAAGAGTTTTTTTGTGATGAGAATTCTTAGGATTTACTTTCTTAACACCTTTCAAATATACCATACAGCAGTGTTTGCTACAGTCATTTTGTTGTACATTACATCCCTAGCACTTAGGTATCTTATACCTGGAAGTCTGCATCTTTTGACCACCTTCCTCCAATTCCCCCTCCCCCCACTGCCCACCTATGGGTACCACAAATCTGATCTCTATTTGGAAACAGCGCAGAGCAGCTAAGGCTGTTGCCATTTCTTCCTGTCAGTTCTCACATATGTAGACTGTGTGTGACCCCGGGATGTATGGAATCCCTTGGGGGGGGGGTGGAATTTCTGGTGTGTATGCCTGTATGCAGCAGGTATAGGGGAGGAGAAACGATGTTCCCGCTACTCCCCTTCCAAGTCCTTGTCTGAGCCTCCCCACCCCACACCCCCGGCCTGAGAACAAAAAGATCCAGAAGAGAGCAACAAAGAGTATATGAATGCGTGCAAGTGTACATCACGCAGGGAGAAGGCTAAATCAGAAGTCACTCGATACAGCAGCTCAGAATTCGAGCTTCTAGGGCATCTTTCCCAAACAACAATCCAGTTGTAGAGACGTGACAGGAGAAAGGAAAGCGGCTCTAGGCTTGCAAGGCTGGCCCACTGTGGGAAGGTCAAGAGATGGGAGGAATCTCATGGAGTCAAGGTTTTATCCGCAGCTTCCTCCAGTGCAGTGTCTGGGCCAATAAGAATGTGTTCTTTTCTACTGGTTCAGGGAGGGCACCTTTCCCATGGGAGTTTTCACTCCTGATTTCAAGTCAGGAAGAAAAGGGAGAGGTAGGGCTTCCTTCTCATGCCTGCTGTTTCTCAAGTGCTTTGAATTCCAAAGAATCCGTGTGCCAGAGTGCATCAATCTGGGGATGACCTAGTCTGGTTTCCTCGCTTCCCAGGGAAGACTGTTCTTTCTCATTCTAGAGAAATCTCCCCAAACAGCATCACCCAGCATGGTCTACCTTCACCCATTGTACCTCCTCTCAAAATAATTTCTACAGTGACAGAAGGACAGATGTGCTACCCCCACCCCCACCCCCATCGCTGCCTCCTTGATGGCCACAGGAGCTGCATCAGAGAACAGAATGGGGCTTTGAAACATTCTAAAGGAATGACTTTGCCTTGCCTGTTGGAAAAAGCACCACGCTGTTCATCGGGTTGCTCTTTGTGGCAAGCCTATGAGTGTGAAGCCACAGACAGCTATGGGGTGGGGGGAGGGGGTGCACATGATCCACGACACACCACTCACTGCTGAGCCGGAAAGCCATAAGACCTTTACGGATACGGGAAGGCACGTGAATCCTTTTGGAAGGAGAACGAGAAGAAATGCTGACAGGGACATGTTGTTGTCGTGAGAACACACAAACACCTTCCATGGTGTTTGACCAGGGTCTCTCTGACTTTTATCATCAGAGATGATACTCTTTTACCGCCTCTCAAATTTTTTAAAAAGGGGCGAAGGACTTGGCAGCATGCGAAAAGCAACCCATACATTCCTTCTTTCCATCTTCATGGCTTCTCATGGCGGAACATGATGAAGCCATACAGAGGAACGGAGTACCAATCCATGCAAAAGCCTGGCTGAGCCTCAAAAACCTGCTAAGTGAGGGGAGCCAGACATCAAAGGCGACATACTGTGCAATTCCATGGATATGAGATAGCCAGAACAGTCCAATCCTAGAGAGAGAGAGAGAGCAGATTGGTCGGGGGAGGGGGAGGGAGTAGGGGACAGATACAGGGGCGGGGCTGTTTTCAGGTTTGAGGTGATGGAAATGTTCTGGAAATACATCGTGGTGACGGCTGTGTCACTTTGTGAATAGACTCCCAAAGCCCACTGGCTTGTGCACTTTTTAAAGAATGGATTTGTTGGGATGTGACTTCTATCTCAATTTTAAGAATGTGTGATGAAAACGTAAGCAGGTAGGTAGGTAGGTAGTTGGCTGGTCGGTCAGTCGGTAGGTCAGTCTATCTACCTACATCATATACATACACACACACACACACACACACACACACACACACACACACAAGGAAGAGAGACAGACAGACAGACAGACAGACAGACCGAGATGGAGACAGCTAGTTAGTTATCAACACCGGCCACAGGTATTAATCTGAGTGCTTTTATTTGTTCCCCAAACTAATAACGCCTGTGGAGATAAACAAAGAGCACCCACATATAAGAACCAGAACTACTTACTAGCAAGCAAGCGAGTCGGCGGGCCCCTGCCTCCACTGCCACCACCGCCTCCACTTGCATTTGGTCGAGGAGTGGGAAAGCTGTATGGTGGCAAAAAGGGGAAGGTCTATCCCAATGAGAAGTTGTTGGCACGTGGAAAAGCTGGAGGCCAGCTGACTCGAAGGAGGGTGCCCTGTGTAATGGGAGGGGGGGAAGCATATTTGTTTCCCTCTCTTGGTCCCATGTTGGGTGTAGGGAGAGGTCCTAAGTTGGGGGCCCGAATGAAGAAGTCTGTCAGCTCAGTTCTGACTCTGACCATTTGTTTGGGGCCAATCACTGCAGCGGTGTGGTTTGGGCTTTCTGGACAGGAACCACTCTTTCTGTCATCTTTCCACCAAATGCCTTTTGTGAAAAGAGAAATTTTATTGTCTCTCTGTCTGTCTCTCTGTCTGTGTCCCTCCCCTCTCCTCTCCTCCTCCCCCTCCCCTCTCCTACCCCTTTTCTTCTTCTTCTTCTTCTCTCTCTCTCTGTCAATATAAAACAAGGACAATAATTGTGATAGTTGTTTACATTTACACACGTGTGTCAACACTACAAAAGTTTCACGACCTATGTATCGATGTCTATGAACTCAGTTCATAAGGTATTGAGAGTACTTCTAGAATTGTATACGTTCCTATTTCTGAATGAAAATAAAAATCATTGTCAGAACTACTATTCCAACCCTCCACCACTGCGGGCTGCCTCCCACGCCTCAATCCCAGCCCCCACCCCCACCCCATCGCCGCCTGGCCCCACCCCACCCCACCCCACCCCACCCATCTCCCCAGTATCCCCCATCTCTCCTCCCTTTACCCCCTCCCAACCCCAGCCCAGCCTGGCCATCTGGTGGACCTCTTCACATGGTATATAAGTGGCTGCCAGGCAGGTGGCGCCAGACAACCGGCCTCATTGTCAGCCGCCCGGATCAGGATCTCAGGGCAGGGAGGATGCAGTGCCAGCTGGCCAGGTGCCTGGCCTGGTCCAGATCCACCTCGGGTCTCATTTCTCGGCCCACCCGGGGCGAGCAGAGGGGGAGAGGCTGCCCTGGGAATGGAAAGGGGCCTTGGAAACTTTTTTCCAAACGTCCCCGGGACGGGGACATCTGCCGGCTAGGGGACAGAGTCCTCCTCCACGCGCCTTCTCGCCCCAGGCTCAGCCGGTTCTGGGTCCTGCGGTCGACTTGGCGACTTCACTGGCGGCATCCTTCCAGGGCTCCCTTCAGCCTGTGCGAGTGATTCCTGGCCGGATTTAGAAATGTCTGTGAATTGAAAGAAGCCTATCTCTCCCACGTCGCCTCGGATCCATTGGACACCCCTTGTGGATAGAGAAACTTCGCTTGGGTTTTTTTCTTTTTCGTTTTCTTTTCTTCTTTTCTCCTTTTCTCGGCTGCTGCCACCACCGAGCCTCACTCAACAAGAGTCTTGAAAACGGTAATTGTTAGAATAATAAAATGATCATTGCGTGTTTCTTTCCTTTCGATGATGAGGTATGATTTATGATATCCTGTGATTCATCTTTTGAAGCCTCTGGATTTCATCCTAGCTACATGAACCAGGAAACTGTGTGGTTGGATGACGGAGGCCAGCACCGGTATTTCTGGACGACTAGCTGGTCGCCCTGGGAAGCCAGAGGCCTCAGGGGCTTGGGGGCTCAGAGCTTCTCGGAGACTTGGAGCTCCAGAGCCCGGGGAGCTCGAAGGTCCCTGGACGCTCGGCAGAGACTTCTGGTCAACTCAAGCATCCAGGACCTGCGGCCAAGTCCAGGAAGGACAGCTGGTCGACCTGGGAAGCTGGGGGCCTCAGGGCCTCGTTTGAGGGCTCAGGGGCTCAGAGCCCCAGAGCCCCAGGATCCGGAGGGTCCCAGAAAGCTCGGCACGAACATCTGGTCAACCCTGAGCCTCCCGGAACCCGTGGCCAAGTCTGGGATGGACAGCTGGTCGCCCCGGAAAGTCGGAGGCCTCGAGCATCAGGGCATCGAGGCCTTGGGAGCCCGCGGGTTCCGCGAAGCTCAGCACAGACATCTGATCGACCCTGAGCCTCCCAGGACCTGCGGCCAAGGCCGGGATGGACAGCTGGTCGACCCCCGGGTCCGGCCCGGGCTTGGCCGCGGCCCCCGTGCCCATGCACCGAGTTCAAGCCCCGCGGAACGCTGGTCGACTGGGCACAGGGGCAAAGGAGAGAGGAAGGGGGAAGGTGCACAAGGGCGCCACCGGGCCGTCCGGTTCCCCAGGCCGCCCCCGACGCGGTGGGGAGGCGGCGGCACACGCGCGCCGCTGTACCCCGGGACTGCGCAGCACCCCCTGGGAAAGGGCCCGCGGGGCCGCCCACCGAAGGCCCACCACTCGGTCGTGCCCGCCAGACTCCCCTGCCCCATCCCAGCCCTGGGGCAAGGCCCCAGCGGGATGGAGAGGAGGCGGCGCGCCGAGGCGGGGACGTGCCATTGGGGCGCCCCCCCACCTTCTCCTCCCTCCAGGCCAGCGAGGTACTGCCACTCGCACCACAACCCTCCTGGACGGGGCGGGCGCTTCCCACACCACCGCCACCACTGCGGGGAGGTGGGGCGGACAGGCGTGCATGTGAGACCCGCAGCCGCCGCCCCACCTTGAGTGGGAAGGGGTGGTCAGAGGATGATGCCCGTGGTTGGTTGGTGGAGGCGGTGGGGGGGGGCGGAGAGGGCCGGGGAAGGAAGGAAGATGGGAAAGAGAGGACCGGACGCTGCGAGCCCCCACACCCACCCCATCCCTCCTTGGCGGGTGCCAGGCGCAGTCCGGACGGGCGGACAGACAAACCCTTGTGTTGAGGGCTGACTTTCAGTAGATCTCAGTGAGGGAGCTGCTCTGCTACTTATGAAACCCTGGTTAAGAAGCAGGTCGTCTATGAAAGGTTTAGCGCCAGGCTCCCCATGAACGTGCACCACATGAGGGGCGAGGGGGCAGCCCCCTTTCCGGCCATGCCCTGTTTCCCAGGAAGAGGGGCTCTCTGCACCAACCCCGGTCCTGAAGCGCGGTGGGGCGTGCTTTGCCAACGCAGGGGGCACACGTGGCGGCCTGCCCACAGGGACAGGCGGGGGACCCGCTATCCGATGGCAACTGAGGCTACCATGGCACTGCTGTATCATTCCACCTGGGTGGGATTCTGACTTAGAGGCGTTCAGTCATAATCCCACAGATGGGATTCGCACCATTAGCTCCTCAGCCAAGCACATACACCAAATGTCTGAACCTGTGGTTTCTCTGGTACCGAGCAGGATTACCACGGCAACAACACATCATCAGTAGGGTCTAAACCCTGCTCATGTTCCCTTTTAGTGGGTGAACAATCCAAAGCTTGGTGAATTCTGCTTCACAATGATAGGAAGAGCCGACATCAAAGGATCAAAAAGCTGTCACTATGAACACTTGGCCGCCACAAGCCAGGTATCCCTGTGGTAACTTTTCTGACACCTCCTGCTTAAAACCCAAAAGGTCAGAAGGATCACGAGGCCCCACTTTCACTGTCTGTATTTGTACTGAAAATCAAGATCAAGCGAACGTTTGCCCTTGTGTTCCATGGGAGGTTTCTGTCCTCCCTGAGCTCACCTTAGGACACCTGCATTACCGTTTGACAGGTGTACTGCCCCAGTCAAACTCCCCACCTGGCACTGTCCCCAGAGCAGGTCACACCCGGCCCAGCTTGAGGCCGTCTGGGCACTTGGTGCCAGAAGCGAGAGTCCCTCAGGGCTCGCCGCCCCACCTCATCGGGTCAGTGAAAACACGATCAGAGTACTGGTATTTCAGCAGAGGCCCGAGAGGCTGGCAGACCATGCCCCACCCCCTCGCGGGGTGGGGGCGGGGCGCCGGGGGCCTCCCACTTATTCTACACCTCCCATGTTCCTTCACCAGGCCAGACTGGAGTCAAGCTCAACAGGGTCTTGTTTCCCCACTGATTCAGCCAAGCCTGAGCCCTTGGCTATGGTTTCGCTGGATAGTAGGTAGGGACAGTGGGAATCTCATTCATCCATTCCTGCACATCACTAATTAGATGATGAGGCATTTGGCTACCTTAAGAGTTATAGTTACTCCCGCCATTTACCTGTGCTTCCTTGAATTTCTTCACTTTGATGTTCAGAGCACTGGGCAGAAATCACATCACATCGACACCCACCACGGGCCTTCCCAATGCTTTGTTTAAGTGTCAGATTCCCCTGGTCTACACCAGTTGTAAGTCAGCTGCTAGGCGCCAGCCAAGGCGAGGAAACCAGACTAGGTCATCCCCAGATTGATGCACTCTGGCACACGGATTCTTTGGAATTCAAAGCACTTGAGAAACAGCAGGCATGAGAAGGAAGCCCTACCTCTCCCTTTTCTTCCTGACTTGAAATCAGGAGTGAAAACTCCCATGGGAAAGGTGCCCTCCCTGAACCAGTAGAAAAGAACACATTCTTATTGGCCCAGACACTGCACTGGAGGAAGCTGCGGATAAAACCTTGACTCCATGAGATTCCTCCCATCTCTTGACCTTCCCACAGTGGGCCAGCCTTGCAAGCCTAGAGCCGCTTTCCTTTCTCCTGTCACGTCTCTACAACTGGATTGTTGTTTGGGAAAGATGCCCTAGAAGCTCGAATTCTGAGCTGCTGTATCGAGTGACTTCTGATTTAGCCTTCTCCCTGCGTGATGTACACTTGCACGCATTCATATACTCTTTGTTGCTCTCTTCTGGATCTGTCTTTTTGTTCTCAGGCCGGGGGTGTGGGGTGGGGAGGCTCAGACAAGGACTTGGAAGGGGAGTAGCGGGAACATCGTTTCTCCTCCCCTATACCTGCTGCATACAGGCATACACACCAGAAATTCCACCCCCCCCCCAAGGGATTCCATACATCCCGGGGTCACACACAGTCTACATATGTGGGAACTGACAGGAAGAAATGGCAACAGCCTTAGCTGCTCTGCGCTGTTTCCAAATAGAGATCAGATTTGTGGTACCCATAGGTGGGCAGTGGGGGGAGGGGGAATTGGAGGAAGGTGGTCAAAAGATGCAGACTTCCAGGTATAAGATACCTAAGTGCTAGGGATGTAATGTACAACAAAATGACTGTAGCAAACACTGCTGTATGGTATATTTGAAAGGTGTTAAGAAAGTAAATCCTAAGAATTCTCATCACAAAAAAACTCTTTTTTTCTTTTGTATTTATATGAGATGATGGATGTTAACTAAACTTATTGTGGTAATCATCTCCCAATATACGTAAGTCAAATCATTGTGCTCTACAGCTTAAACTTATACAGTGCTACATTTCAATTTTATCTCAGTAAAACTGGATAAAAAAAGAAAACAGTTTGATATTCACAATAAGTGTCAGGAAAGTTGACTTGGTAGAAATAATGACACAAACTTAAAATAACACAATCTGTAGTCAGTACATTATGATGTGGACAAAACATTATTTTCATAAAAAATAATTGATTTTGACAAAAATAAACTCATTGAATTGAAAACAAAAGTGAACAAACTAGACTTTTTTTTTCAACTGTCCTATATTTTAAAAAGTTGACCATGGAGTTAAAATGTGTAATTATCTTTGAAAAATACATTTTCAACAAATACTTTTGGTGTTTTGGATAATTCTGATTTTCAAGGTTTTGTTAGGCACAGAATCAGAACATTTTGTTTGATTAAAGTTGTCTCAGGTAAAATGACTCGACAAAATAGCAGGGTCAAAATGGAAGAGTAAAAACGGCAAGACAAAACTGTCCTCTGCTCACTTCTCTGCATTTGCACTTTTTAGACAAAACATACTTTTTATTGGTGTAAAATGCACACAATGTAAAAGTTTACCATCTTAACCAGTTTTAGATGTACACGTCCTTAAGCACATTAAGTTCATTCAGTACATTTTAAGTGTACTAAATACATTAATATTGTTGTGCAACTGTCACCACAATCCATCTTCAGAACTCTTCTTGTCTTGCAAAACTAAAACTGTATACCCACTAATCAATAACTTCCCCTTACCCCCACTCCCAGCCCCTGGGAAACACCATTCTACTTTCTGTCTCCGTGAATTTGACTGTTCTAGGTACCGCATGTAAGTTGAATCACACAAGGTTTATATTTTTGTGACTGGCTTATTTCACTCAGTATAATATGCTGAAAATTCATCCATGTTGTAGCATATGTCAATATTTCCTTCCTTTTGAAGAATGAATAATATGCTATGTATGTATACACCACATTTTGTTTATCCATTCATCCCTGGACAGATACTTGGGTTGCTTCCATGTTTTCACTATTATGAATGATGATGCTATGAACATGAGTGTGCAGATATGTCTTTGAGACTGTTCTTTGAATTCTTTTGGGTATATACCCAGAAGTAGAATTGCTGGGCCATATGGGGATTCTCTTTTTAATATCTTTGAGGAAGTGCCATACCGATTTCCACGGCAACTATACCATTTTACATTCCCACCATGGTGCCCAAGTGTTCCAATTTCTCCACATCTTTACCAACACTGGCTCTTTTCTTTCTTTCTTTTTTTTTAATAGGAGCCATTCTAATGGATGTGAGGTGGTATCTCATTGTGGTTTTGATGTGTGTTTCCCCAATGATTAGTGATGTTAAGCATCTTTTCATATGCTTATTGATATACACGTGTGTATCTTCTTTGAGGGAATCCTTTGCTCCTGTTTGATTTGGGTTACTTTTTATTGTTGAGCTTAGGAGCATTCTCTCTATTCCAGATATTAAGCCCTTATCAGATATATGGCTTGCAAATATGGTCTCTCATCCTGTGAATTGTGTTTTTACTCTGTTGATGTCTTTTCAGGCATAGCTGGAATATTCATGAAGCCCAATGTGTGAACTTTTTCCTTTATGGCCTGTGCCTTGGGTGTCATATCCATTAAATTATTGTCAAATCCTATTTTGTGAAGCTGCTGAAGATGATTGTGATTAAGCTCCGATTTCAGAGGTTAAAGAAAATGTTTGGTTGGTGGAGAAAGACAGCTGCCTGAACTCTAGAAGCAATGATGATATGAATGTGGGGGTGGGCTGGGATGGGCAAGCATGAGATGTGTACAGAGAATGAAACCTCCTCTGATTTATCTACTGATGATAGGAGCAGTGAAAGATATGGCTGGCATTTTCCCCAATGTCAGCCCTTCTTCAAAGTTAGCCATCCAATTTTTCTTTGATTCCATTAATGTTTGAAGTTTCTCCAGCCCACTGCGGGGGGGGGGGTGCTAGCCTTGAATGCTGTAGGGTGATGAATAGTGTGGTGGCATCTGTCTCCAAAGAACTCATAGTCCCTCTAATCTTGGTGTAGCCAAAGTCTGGAGTCAATTTCAAAAGAGTTTAGAATGACTGGAAGATACCGGGATCAAAGCCAAAGAGGGAACTGTGTGTTATTCACACGTTGAGCTGGACTCAGTGAGACCTTTAAACACTTGCTCTGTGTCCACAGTGCATTTCCATTGAGTTCTTCATATTCCTATATGGGGAGATGAGCTGGACATGATTAAAGGAGCGCTGGAATGCTGCATCATTTCCATGTGTGAGATGAGGACCCTAACCCCAGTCATCTTGCCAGTGAAAGAACTGATCAATGTCACCAAAGGTAAAACCATCCTTCCACCACTGTTCCTGCTGCCCATGTGAGAAGCTGAGAGAGGAACTTGTAACTGGTGTCGGGTGCACAGCTGTAGGAACACTTGCTGCTAGTATTGATACTACATACAGAAGGTGACTTGCATTGGAGAAAAATGTGTTACCACCCTGTCATGCTGCCTGGGATTGACTAGAAGGGCAAGAGGGCTGGAATTGAGGACTCTTTTTTTAAACCTGTTGAGAGGTTAACAGAAAAGGGCCACATGCCCTGGGAATTTCCGTATCTTAAATAGTCAATTTTGTCTCGATGCTAGTGGGGAAAACAAGAATCATTCTACATTTTCCATCTTCAAACAATAAAACACTGCTCTTTGAAATAATCTGGTGAGTTTATATATCTGTTTCAAATGTTGACTTAATGTCACTTGTCTTTAAAAATGACACATTCAACGGGTACGTCCTTTGACCTTGGAGGAAGGGAAGTTCTTCACTCTTCCTCGATGAACAAGGACCCTAAACCAGGTGTCAGAGAACTTTATTTGTGTCATTGTTCAAGTGCTGTGCTCATTGAGCCTGTTTACTTATCTGTAAAATGGGGGTAGATAGGGATGCTAAATAGTTTCCAAAAGCTTTTACCGTTCTGATATTTGATGACTACAAATGACCAAAGATTGCTTAAGCCCTGAAACAAGTGATGCAAATCGTTTTTAAATTATTTTATTAAGACACATAACCTAGTAGGATTTAAAACCCAGAGAAGTATACCTCTAATGAGTTGAGTGAAAATCTCTCGTGCCTATAAGTGCCATGGAAAGTTACGTTGCACATGAACACTGAGGCAGGTACTTCTCCTTCCCTATTACCATACTTTATTGTTGCCCTTGGACATTTTATTCATCTATAATGTAGATTTATGTTCAGCCTGATGAGACCCTGATTATGACTCCCAGTGAGCACATCATCATCTTTAATCTTAATCATACCCATTAATTTAAGTCTTGCCTCAGTTTCTTGGTCATGGTGAAGTGTAGTGAATATATCACCATATTCCCGCCACAACGGCATGCAGTCGCCCCCACCCCTGCTATACACATCTCTGTGTGACCACTAAGTGGTTAGTAATGGGCTTCTGACCAACAGAATACAGCCAAAGTGATGGGATGTCAACTCTAAGTTTTAACGATAAAATGGCTGTCACTTCCCTGTTACTCTCTTGTTTTTGTTTTTTCTCTTCTCTCCCCCTCCCTCTCCCTAGCATCCCTGGGTGTGGGGAATCAAGCACCAATGTTAGGAGCTGCCCTATGGAGGGGCCTACATAGGAGAGACCTGAGGGATTGCCCAGCCAACAGACAGAAGGAACTCAGATCTCCGTCCAAGCTGAACGCTTATGATAGTCACGTGAGTGAGTCATCTGGAGCTAATCCTCCACAGTAGAACCTCAGCTGAGGCACAGTCCCACCTGCATAGAGACCTTGAGGCAGCGGCTCCCAGCTAAGCTGTGCCAAGATTCCTGATCCAAGGAAATTGTGAGCTATTGCATAGTCATGCTTTATAAGGGCTAAGTTTTGGTATAATGTTGCCAGAGAGAAAGATAGCTAACCTAGCCTACCAGGCCCCAGGACCTGGCCCTACCATCAACCCCATTTCCTTTTTGCTCACCCCAGGCTCCCTTGAGCCACGCTGGCCACCTTTCTATCCTCCTCTGGTCCAGCTCACTTCTGCCTGTGAGTCTCTGCACCAGTGGTGCCTTCTCCCCGACACACTGCTCCCAGACTTGTGCAGGGCTGGCTCCCTTTTGTCATTCTGGTCCTAGTAAATATCACTGTAGTGAGGCCTTTCAGTCACAACACCCTACTTTATTTGGGGAGTTTGCGCTTACTTTTTTTTTGGTGAGGAAGATTGGCCCTGAGCTGACATCTGTTGCCAATCTTCCTCTTTTTGCTTGAGGAAGATCAGCCCTGAGCTAACATCTGGGCCAATCCTCCTCTATTTTGTATGTGGGTCGCCTCCACAGCATGGCTTAATGAGTGGTGTAGGTCCGTGCCTGGGATCCATGAACCCAGGCCACTGAAGTGGAATGAACCGAACTTAACCACTATGCCACTGGGTTGGCCCCCAGCACTCTTTTCTTTCACATGTCTTGCTTCTGTGCTTTTGTCCTTCTCTCCTTCAGACCGAAAGCTCCTGGAAGACAGAGACCACTTGGCCATTTTCATCACTGAACTTGGACACTTCAAGGCACCTGGTACACGGTGAATTCTCAGGGCACCGTCTCTGAATAAATAAATGGGAAGATCTGGGAGCTCTTCTTCCTGCCTCTGCCCAGTCCATTCTGCAGAGATGATCACTAATCATAGGAGGTGCATGTTGTTTCTGAGACAGGGGCACGGTCAGAATGACCTCTGTGTGACTCTTCCTGCCCCAGTCGCTCCAGCAAATCTCAGTGGGCACCACTGAACCAGGAGGCTGCCTGCCCTCAGGTGGCCAGCACTCGCACTGCAGTCCCAGGTGGGAATCTTTACTTGGGTGTCCTCAACGCAGAGGGTCTCTGAGTCCCAGGGGTAAAGGAGCAGGACCTGCAGGCTTTCAGAGCTGTGGAAGAAATCTCAGAAGATGCCCTTGTTCCCCTCTTTGTTTCTCCCTTCTGGAATGTTTAGTTTGCTCACAAGACATTCTCACCCCAGCCAGGACAATGATTCCCTCTACTTCAAATGAAGACCCTGAAGATTCAACTATGGGTGGTCTTGTTCCTGGAGCCCTGACTCTCAGTCCAAAGCTCTACTTCATTCTGCCCTACTCCAAGTCCTCATTCCCCAAGATCCTCTCTGCCCTGAAGGACCTTAAGGGAGTAGAAAGCGTTTACCCGTGTCCTCAGAGCACAGTGGGTCATCAGTAGAGAACCAAGGTCTACAGACTTTCCAAGCATTCAGGACCCTTGGAGTCAGCCACTGCAAGTGCCCAATTTGTGCAGAAGGAAACTTTGAGCTTCTCTCCTATAGTCCCTATCTGTACTGGGGGATGGGGAGTGCACAGCCCAGTTCCAGGAGCCCAGGGTGGTGGACTGCAGGATCCCAGGCCCTGTCCTCTGGAGACTACTATGGAGTTGGCCCCTGCCCAGGCAGGATTGTGGGAAGTTTGAGGAGTGCCCTCATGCTATGGACCTCTGGACACATTGCCAGGAGAATGGATGTCCCAACTCCATTGCAGAGCTGTCTGCAACCCCTTTCTCCTCTGTCCCTTGTCACTTACAGAGTGTCTGCTTTTCTTAACCACCTCTCCGTGATCCCCACTTGTGAAGTTGGCTTCTGTTTGTGCATGCCTGTGTGCTTGTGGGGATGTGGAGAGAAAAATGGCCCAAATTGGGAGGGGTTGGGCAGGGTTCCCCAGGGTCTTAGGGGCCCTCATTTCCAAAGTAAATGTGGTTGAAGGGGTTGGGCCCTGGCCTAGGAAGCCAGCATCCTCACTTTTCTTCTTGACTCTGCACACATACTGTGCCCTGAGCCAGTCCCTGCCTCTTTCTGGGCCTCAGTTTCCCAATTATACAAAGAGGGGCTGGATGCAGAACTTCATAAGGGCATGCAGAGTAGGATACGTTGTCAGGCTCCAGCAACACAGGATGGGGTGTCCGAGTGGGCAGGCTCGAGTGGGCACAGGTGCACAGGCCTCCTAACATGGGCAGATGCTGGTGGACATGGAGCAGGAGCAGCCAGGTCAGCTGTCAAGGGCCCAGTGCTCACAAGCGGCCCCAGGACAGTGAGTGTACCTGAGCGCCGCCTTGATTCTGGCATGGGGACTTCACCAGCTGTTCTGCTCCTGAGGTGAGTTCTTTGCAATCCCCCACCTGCAGCCTCTGAGCACCCCATATTTTCTAGAGCCCTGCGGCACCCTGGTTGCAATCAGGTGTGTCCTCAGTGTGCTGGACCTGGTGGGCCTGCAGAGCCTGGAGAGAAGGAAATCCCTTTTCTACTTTTCCCCCACCTTTGATACATTTGGAATTCAACAATTTTGTCACAGTATGACTGAGCCTGAGATTTTCGTATATTTAGGACTATGTATATATCTTTTTCTATGAACTGTGGGTTCATGTCTTTTGCCAAGTTTTCTAGTGAGTATTTGTTTTCTTTCTTATCAATTTCTAGGAACTTTTTACATATTGGGAATATGAGCCCTTTTGTGATATGAATTGCAAATATTTCTTCCCAGTTTATCATTTTTTTCCTTTTTTACAACGACAGTTTTGCTTCATTAAGGTTTTTTTTGGTGTTTTTGTTTGTTTTGCTATGAGTTATTAAGATGTCACTTCTCCCCTCATTGATTTATAGATTCATACAATCACAATAAAGTATCTCAGCAGATATCTTGTGGACACTATCCAACTTCTAATTTTCCATAGAAATACAAGTGGCCACACAAAGTCAATACAAACTTGAAGGAGAACAAACTTGGAGAGCTTCCACTACCAGATATGAAGCCTTAGTATAAAGCTACAGTCATCAGGGCAGTGTGCTGTCACAGTGCAAGGTCAGCTTCAAGGAGAAGCAGAAAGAATAGAGAGCCCTCCTGAGACCCACACATATGAACATTAGTATGTGACAGAAGAGGCACACAGAACACTGTGGAGAAGAGTGTCTTCTCAGTAAATGGTCCAGGGGCACTGGTTACTCAGATAAGAAAGAAATTCATCTTGACTCCTGCCTCACTCCGTAAACAAAAGTCAACTCCAGGTGGATTTTACATCCAAATGTTGATTTTAAAACAATGACATTTGTAGTATCTCTTGACATTTGTAGTATTCTCCTGTAGTATCACAGGAGAATATTTTCATGACCTTGGGGCAGGCAAAGATTTCTTAGATAGGTCACAGGGTACACTAAACATAAAGATGAAAATTAATAAATTGGACCTTATTACACTTAAGAACTTGTCTTCGGGGCTAGTCTGGTGGCGCAGCGGTTTAGTTCACGCTTGGCAGCCTAGGGTTCGCCGGTTCGGATCCTGGGCGCCTGCCGACGTACTGCTTGTCAGCCATGCCGTGGCGGCGTCCCATATAAAGTGGAGGAAGATGGGCACAGATGTTAGCCCAGGGCCAGTCTTCCTCAGCAAAGAAAGAGGAAGATTAGCAACGGATGTTAGCTCAGGGCTGGTCTTCCTCACCAAAAAAGTAAGAAAATTAAAAAAAAAAAAAGAACTTGTCTTCATCAAAAGACACATTGAAGAGAGTAAGGAGGCAAGAATAAGCATAAACACTTCCCATATTTTATCTGGAGAAAGCCTCATATAGGATATGTAGCTAACTCCCATTAATTATTAAGAAATAAAACAATCTACCAGAAAAACTGGTCAAAAGATTTGACTAGGCATTTCACAAAAAGATAACAAAATGGCCAACAAGTATTTGAGAAGGTGCACAACACTGTTATTGTCAGGAAAATGTAAATTAAAACCATGATGTGATACCAATAAACAATGACTGAAATGAAAACCACCAACAATATCAAGTGTCTGTAAGGACGCGAGTAACTGGGCCTTCATACACTCAAGTGTGTGTGACTTGTTAACAATCACTTTCAAAAACTCTCTAAACATGGATTACACATACTCTATGACCTCAAAATTTTCCTCTTAGGTAAATACCTGATAGAAATTCCTACATATGTTCATCATCACAAAAGAACATTCAGAGCAGCATTATTTGGTAATGTTCTAAACTTGAAACAACCCAGATGTGCATCAATAATAGAAAGGATAAATAAAATCGGTTACACTTTTTATAATGGTATACTATACAGAAATAAAAATGAACTACAGCCACATTCATAAGTATGTTTGAAATTCATAAACAACAAAAGAAGCCTGACATAAAAGAGTACATTCTGTATGATTCCATTTAAATTAAGTTCAAAAACAAGTAAAACTAATAAAGAAGTGAGAATTTTGTTACTTTTGGGGAAGAGAGGTCAGTGATTTGGGATGTGTACGTGAGGGGCTCCCAGAGAATTGGTCAAGTTCTATTTCTTGTAGGTACTGGTTGCCAGGTGTGTCCCCTTCAGATAATTCATAAAGCTTAACATCTATGATTTGCATACTTTTAAGTATGTATGCTCTGGCTTAACACACTAATCCAATTAGTTGGATCTAGAACTTTTTTTTTCCTCCTGGTTACTCTCATGGCCAGCATAGTGCTTGCTCCAAGGCTCTGGAATTACGTGGTCTAGATTCATATCCTGGACCTCAGCGTTTCCTATTTCAGAGATCTTGGCCAAGTTACTAACTCTCTGAGCTCATGTTTTCATCTGTAAAATGGGCTAATTACAGCACCTCTCTTATAGTTATTATTAATATTAATAATCCTCGTCAATAAATATTAGGTCTTGGGGTGATCTTTGTGGCTTTCTCCATGTGCCATGGAGAAGATGGACGATGGCCTGTGGAAGAGGAAGGAGAATGATTAGGTTTGAGTCAAGAGACACTTTGAAGGTGAAGAGTGAGGGGAAAGATGTGATTTTGAGGTGAAGGAGAAAGAGACCAAAGGTTTGGCTTCACCCCTTCCACTTCCTGTCTCTGGGCTCCTTTCCACCTCTCAACACTGAAGGTGGACTAACCAGGTGAACTCTAGCTGGTTAGTCTTTCCAGTTATAACATCACAGAGGCAGCGAGGCAATGCAAATGTCACCCAAATGCCAAAAACAAACATCTACACTTGATCCAAACTCAAACACAGAGGCCCAGAAACTTGAGAGTGAAGGGAGGTCAATTCTCAGCAGTGGCATTGTGGGGTGTTTTTGTTTTCTCCATTGATTTTTTTGTTTCCTAATTTTCTGAAATGAATGCACCCCTTAATCAGAACAAAACACCATACATGATATATCCATGCCTATATATTTGTATCCATCTATCTACAAAAATAAGCACCTGCCAAGTCATAGATACCAGGAAGTAGGACATAGAGACCATCTGGGCAGGAAAACACTGTTTCTGATGCACAAGGACCACACCAGCATGTCACCCTCGGTCAGGACAGAGATATCACTGACTGCTCATCATTCCTGGACATTTCCTAATTTTTACTGTGTTTTTCACCCCTTCCCTCAATCACCTACACTTTTTCTTTTTCCAGTTAAAATTAGTCCAATCTTCTGTTACAATATCTCACTTTGCTCATAAAACCCAGGGCCAAAGAAGCAGAAGAAAAGGGTTTTCTACTCACTGTTTATTTCTGAAACTAGTCTCGAGGGAACGATCACTTGTTCTGGGAAGTTGGCATAGGCAGCACTAATTAGCTATTGGAACAGGGATTCCCACCAAGGGGAGGGATCCTCTGAGGAGTCAGCTATCCCATATATATGGGAAACCCTCAGCCAGGTTCAGTGTCAACCACAAGTGTTTTCAGCTCTGACCATGCAAAACTCTGACTGGGTGTGTGGGAAAAGAGTGAAACGCTGGGAGAGTCAGACCAGGACATTCCTAGTATTCACGCCTTTAGCCAGGGAGCACTCACTGTGTCTGAATTACGTGGAAGACACTGTGCTAAGGGCAACTGAAATTGAATCAAAATTAGGAAGTCATACTTGCTCTTCAGAAACACATTCTAGTTGGATGGTCTGAACTCCTATATTTGACAGCAACCAACATTTAAGCATGTTCACAGAGAGATGAGTTGACAGTGCATGAGGAAGGAGAGATGAGGAGCCAGGCTGAGTGGATGGGGCATTTGCCACTGGTGGTGGACTGGAAGAATGGCTGGGTTTGGCCATGTGGAGACAGACGGATTCCCACAATGGAGCAGGACGAGGAAGGGCAGGTGGCAGGGGGCATGTGCATGAAGAGTGAGGAGTTTGCTGAAGCAGAGAGACTCAAGGTGGGAACCAAAGTGTGGGTGGCTCTGTGGCCATGTAGGAACTGTAGGTCGGATTTGGTTGGGGCTGCAGAGTTGGGGAGGGAGTTCCAAGCAGGAAAGAGCTCAGAGCTGTAGAACCCTCTATTAAGAGGGTTCTGTGGCAGTGGTGGGTTGGATGAATGGAACTCAAAGTGTCACATAAATTAGCCTTTCCACTCTAATTCCATCCAAGCCTTGAGCCCTGAATTCTGAGCCCTCAACCTCTTTTAAACTGAGAAAAAGATGGTCTCTTTTAGAAACACTTTCAGCTTCTGACTCCTTGATGTCCTGACATAGATTCTAGCTCTGCACGGTCAGGGAAGGTGTTCAAAGTCAAGACAGCTCAGAACTTGAAGTCCTCTTCTCCTTCTTGCTTCCTGGTGATTTTCTGGGGTTTTTTTTTTTTTGTATTCCATTTTCATACCCATTCAGAGATTTCATGAACAAGAAGTTTCTGCTGAGAGTGGAACTGTAGGCAGAGTTCTTTCAGTGTGACCACTGGGGACTCCATCACTTCCTTTGTCAGGAGGATGAGAATACACTCTTACCTGCAAGGTAGGTAGGTGAGACCACTGCCTAAGGGGGGCTTGGATGAGTGTGGGAGACCCCAACCAAGAGCCACACCCTGATCCAACTGAAAGGCCTGAAACCTAGCATTTGGCTCTGCCCAGAGCTGCTGAGTGGGTTTCCTTTTACAATAACAGTCCTTGGTTTGTTTTGCAATTTTTCAGGTCATACAAAAAAAAAACACATACTTTTTGTAGAACATTTGGAAAACACTCACGAGAAAGGTTTCTGCTTGTTGTGATATGAATTTCCATTTCGTGTCCACTGTCCTAATCCTGTCCTTGACCTTTACCTACATAATCCCATCAAATCCTCCAATGCCACAAGGCCCAGACATTTCCCTCTTTCCCAGGTAAGGAGATGAAGTCTCAGGGGTGACTCAATTGTCTCAAGTTATACTTCTGAATCTAAGTACTGCAACCAATTGGCAGTGCAATTCCATTTCTGTGGGCAGTCCTTACAGAATCAGCTGTACGAGGCACAAAGATACTAGGAAGTTCACAGAGAAGGATTTTTCATATTGAGAAATTAAAACAAATCTTAAAAAGCCAATCAATTGGGGGATGGTTAAATCATTATGAAGCATCCATACGAACGAATTCTAAACTGTCATTTAAAAATGGCAATACATCTGCAGTTATAGAATAATTTGCATAGCATTTTCCAAACTCTATGTAAAAAGCACCATATATGTGCATATATCCATATACAGTCATGTGCCACGTAACGGGGTTTTGGTCAATGACAGACCACATATACGAAGATGGCCCCACAAGGTTAGCACCATATAGTCTAGGTTTGTAGCAGGCAATACCATCTAGGCTTGTGTAAGTACACTCTGTGATGTTCACACAATGACAAAATTGCCTAACGATGAATTTCTCAGAATGGATCCCTGTGGTAAAGTGATGCATAAATATATAAATGTATATATCCATAAGAAGAAAGAGTTGGGCAGGAATAGGGGAAACTTTCTATATGTTCGTATTAGTTGACAGTTTTTTCTTTAACAAAGAGCATATATGTTTAAAATTTTAAAAGGTGGGGGGAGGACCCATGCTCTTGAGCTTTAAATTGCAAGGCCTTGAAACCTCCCTCCATAAGCTTTCCAGATCACAGTTCTCCCTGGAAGCTTCTGAGCTGGCTGATAGTAAAGTAGCAAAGGACCACAACATTCTCCAAAGTTTGAGGCAAGATTTTCATCTTGAGCTTGCTGGTCATGCTCCTAAGCAGGCTGACTCTGACCTTAAATATGGATTCCAGGCCATCCCCTTCTATCTTTTGGGATCTGGTCTGCCTACCTGGATTTTATATTCTGGAGAAAATCTTTGGTCTTTTCCAGGTGAAGAAGAAAAAATTTTCAGTGTTTCCTCTTGGCTTTGCTGCCTCAGTTGGTCCAACAGCTTATTGAGGTGGGCCTCCTGGGCCCATGTGATTTAACAAATGTTGTCACCTATGACTCTGTGAGTGAAAACATCTCACACTCATTCTATTCAATGGGTTCCTCCCCAGTGTGAGATTTCTGCTGATAGAAGAACATGAGTCATTTAAAGGATTGCCCATGCACATTCACTCATTCTTTTCTCTACATATGAATTCTAGGCTAATCAGTCTTAGTTCCTGGTTAAAAACCTCCCCCATGTAAGTTACATACACATGGTGTGTTACTCTCTTGCATGCACAGAGATTTCTTCTTTGTAACATCTCAACTGTACAGTTGATTTATTTTGTAGCTTCATCGTGTTTCAAAGACTAGGTATACAAGCCACGTTTATATAACTGTCCTTTTATAAGAACTCAGGTTATAGCTTTGAGCTCTTGTTAACTTTTTGCCTAAATTCAAACTATGCAAAACTTTCTGCTGGGACAGCACTTACTCCCAACTCTAATTATAGTCATGTTATTGTGTCATATCAATAATCATCCCATTCCCAGGTCTCTAACGTAGCGGGGGTTCACCCCCTTGAAACTTACCATTGGTACGGTATTAGATAGGACTTTCCTGCAGATATCTGGTATAGATACCATTTCTTGGTTTCTAAGGTCACTTCTCCTGCCTAAAGTAATAAAAAAAAATTCTAGAGAGGCATCAGGGAACCAAAAGGTTGTAAAGCATACAAGGGAAATGGGAGTATGTTTCAAATACTGACTCTTACATGGGGAAAGAATGTGAAATGGAGGAGTGCACCAGTGAGTAGAAATATGGTTTAGGGCACTGTCAATTACAAAATGTTTTTCAGGATTGAAGAGAAAATTAAGATGGGATTTTCGTAAGGTTATGAGAGAAGAAATCATCAAGGGGAAGAGATGAGAGCAAAGACCACAACATTAAACTTTCCCTCCAAAGAGGACATAAACTCTAAATAAAGAGAAATTGATAAATGGTAGGATAATGACACCACTGAGAAGTTTTTCCCCACTGGCTTCTCATACTTTCCTGAAAAGACCATTGACTTAAGGAAATCTGCAGTTGGCTTTACCAAGGTCCTGTTCCCTCGCTGACCAGGCTTCTCCTCATATTGAACACACTTGCCTGGAGCTCACCCAGCCTCAGGCCTTGGAGGAATCCTTTCTTCTCCCCACAACTCCTCTCCTTGCTCCAGTGGGAAATTACATTGGATTTGCAGAGCTGTCACCCTGTTCATAGGAAAAAGGTACGTGAATTTTCAACTCTGTGTTAAGAACCATACATACTCATCAAGTCCAGGACAGGGTAATGAATGACAAACTGAGCATTGAAGTAAACCTTGTAGGTCCTTGAGCAGAGCAGGAAGAACACCCTGACACTGAGCCAAAGCACTGAGGGACACTTGCTGTGCATAAGCAAGCTCACAGAGTCAAGATACTTTTCCCTTTTTTTTTTAATGAATGAGTGCATGAATCTCAGGGTTTTTTTGTTTTTTTGAGGAAGACTGGCTCTGAGCTAACATCTGTTGCCAATCTTCCTCTTTTTCTTTTTTCTCCCCAAAGCCTCAGGACATAGTTTTATGTCCTTGTATAACTTGTAGGTCCTTCTAGTTCTTCTATGTGGGATGCTGCCTCAGAATGGCTTAATGAGCGGTAAGTAGGTCTGCACCCAGAATCTGAACTGGTGAACCCCGGACCGCCAAAGCAGAATGCGCAAACTTAACCGCTATGCCACCAGGCCGGCCCCTCTCATGGTTTTCAACAAGGGAGGAATTACATGTTTCCAGTTAATGTTTCTGTTAAAATTTCATTTCCAAAAGTAATTCAATATATTTAAGCTCCACAAGAACGATCTAAGTTTATGTTGCCTGCTATTTTTTCTACTGTGGTCTCAAACTCTGGGCTTAGTGCTTAGAGCAGAATAATTACTTAGGAAATGTTTAATCTTATTGTTTAGTCATTTAAAAAATATTCATTGAGTTTCCAGCACTGTTCTGGGTCCTGGCAATAGAGCAGCAACAAAGACGTGAAACTGTGGTCAGAAAGACTATTTTCTAGTGGAGGTAAAATGTACATGTCAGTAAATCAATAAATAAACAGATTACCTTCATGTAATTGTAAGTGCTATGAAAGAATATGAATGAGGGCTGAGAGGGGAGGGTGATCCGTGGAAACAGCTCTGGATGCCTATTGAATAAATAATTCAGTGTTGACAGACTCACCCACAGAGACGAGAAGACTGATATTCTCCAGCATCACATCTCTGTGCAGCTTTCTCTGGGATGTGCCCACCAAGGCCCACTCTTCCCGGGTGAAGTCCACAACCACATCCTTCAAGGTCACTGATTCCTAAAACATTATGGACATTCTGATTCAGACAGGGCCAGACCTGCCAAGGTCCAAGGAGGGATGGTTGACATGATAGTGCTGGAGAAAGGGGGCTGTAGGTAGGGAAAGCTTAAACCCTGCTTGGGGTTCCAGTCAAATGCTTCCCTGTGCTGATCTGGTATGTGCTGTTCATGCATAACCACAAAAATATATACGGTATATACACAGCCTTAATACATTAGCCACACTGTAAAGGAATACCACATGATGTGCAATGTGAAATAACCCGGACAGTTCCCAAAAATGTGGTAAATCTCACTTTCAGACTGGTATATATAATATAATATATTATTATAAGTTTTCATCTTGAGAATACATAACTAGACTCTCCTTAACAATTTCAAGCAAATCACAGACTCATCACAAAGCAAGCACTATCCATTGCCTGTGACATATAACTGTGATGATGAGTAACATTTCACCTTTATGAACCTGATAGTTCTCCTTTGTGAAATGGCTTAACAACTTGTTACAAACGTTAACAGATCCAATGAGCTAATTTGCAAAGTGCTTCCTTTATGAGAAATACTCAGTACAAATAAGTAATTAGTGTATTATTATTTAAAGGTGGAGAATGATAAAGCCATGCTGACCATTCTGCAGAACTGAACAGACTTAATAGAGAACATTGATCGGCAAGTGAAGCCTCTCTCTCTTATCTCTACACATTTCTTGTGTTCACTACGAGGTAGAAGGACAGATGGTCCAGAAACACCACCCAAGGGCCCCTGATAATTCTATACAGAAGGATGGCCCTAGCCTGACCCATGCTACAGTGAGGGTTGCACTGTCAATTTTCTCTGGGACCTCCAAGCTTCAGTTACCATTGTCTCTCTTGTAGTTTAATCCTATCCATGTGCTAACAGAAGCCTCTTAACTGTACATGGTCACTCCAGTCCCTCTGAAATGGCCACAGAATCTGACATTTTATTCTACCTTCTATACTCCTTCTCCTCAACACACAGCCAAAATTAAATACCCCCCACGCATTGTGTTCAGTTTTCAAATTTGATCAAAAGTTAGTTACAAAGAGACAAACTGTGTTTTGGGAAGGGGGGTAAGGAGATTTTAATTAATCTTTTTGAAGTTATCAAAATGTTCAAGTATTTTTTATAAAACTCTAATACATTTAAAATAGGTGTAAATAAATGATTCCTCGTTGCTCTCTCAGGTCCAATCCTTTCTTCACGCTATCACCTCATTGCTGCACAGCCTCCACCTTGGCCCCTGTGACACTGGATTGATTGAACTCACTTGATGAAACATCTGCCCCCTACTGGATTATAACCTTTACTCTTACTCATCTCTAGGCCTGCATTAACCACACACCTGAGGCCACTGTAATCACTAACATGGTTAATGAGTGAGTTATTTCTCCACCAATGCTATGGGCTGGATGAGAGAAAAAGAAAACAACTATTCACATCTCTTCTCTGCAAGGACATCCCTAATGGAGAGTTGATTAACTCAGTGTAAATGTAGGAAGGAGATTATGTATTTATCAGTCTGGGACCTGCCATAAGCCTCCCAGAATCCTAGTGAAACATAACACACCAATATTTCCTGGGTGCACTTAGAAGATCCAGGCCAACAGGAGAAACCTACCCATCTGCTGGTAACAGAAGAATCAACTCAGGAGTAACAGCAAGTTCCTACTCACCTGTGGTTGCATTCTCAAGATCTCAGCTGCCCCTGCTTCCTTAACTTCTCCCCAAGGGACGGTCTGATAACTAAGCAGACAAAGCTGAGGAAAGAAAAAGAAGCCATGAGACTCCAGTCATTTCCACCACTTGTACATACACCAGTCATGAAATCCTAAACCTGCACATGGCAGTGAATCTCCCAGCTCAAACCACACTTGCAGGAAGAATGATCTAAGACAAACAGGCGAGCAGTCTCTTTTCCTAGGGTCACAATGAGAAGGCTTTAGCTACTGATGATCATAAGGGAAACATTAAATTCTCATTTTACTGACAACAAATCGAAACTTACAGGGTTTTATGGGTTTATATTTTAATTAGACGTAGTAGTAGTTCCTTCCCTGATGCCAAATTCTAGAGGAACCTGACTTATGTCACATGGAGATTCTTGTATCCACAGCCAAGTGCACCATTACAGGATTTCTGATTTAATACTTCTTGGTTAGGTGAATTAGCATTGGTTCCTAGTGGCCCACACCCTCCCTGTGTACTCTGTCCCCACGTTCTGCATCTACTTGCCCTTAATCATCTTGGCTCCTCCACATGGGGGTTCAGGCAATATCAGTGCAACCCTACCGCTATCCTCCACATCCCTGGATATGCGACCAGGCTACTTTGGAGTCTATTGAATGGTAGTGTGCAACTATTGAAAGATCCATCTTTTGCTGGAGGATTCAATGTAAATATAGCTATGTAAACATAGCACTAAAATTCCCTTGCACAGGACAGAAGCAGCAGTACACACACAATAATGCTACTCTTGTGTCCCACATTCCCCACGGGGCAGGAAGGCTCATAAATCATAGAGTGAAGAAATTTTAGTTGAGTGTTTCAGGTATTGTAGTGAAATGGCAGCTGGAGCTCCGTCCTAGTAATTCTCATCAACAGGAACATCCCTTCATGTCATAATCGATGTACACGGAAGCATCTTTCAACTGTAAAATACTATCTAAAAAACTGCTACTAAAGGTACGGCATGGGCAAATTATGCTAATACGTCACGAACAAGGTTAGGATCACAACCCTTTGACCATGAGGTCCAGAAAAGAGAAAAAATGATCTGATAAATAAATTGAGACCCTCTAACTGGAATTACATAGATTTGCTTATTTAGTCCTCATAAGAATGCTACTGTTTATGGGTTAGTGACCCATTTAACAAATGACATAAACTGGTTCAGAAAGCTTCATGAGTAAGACAAAATCATACGGCTACAAAATGACAGAACTAGAATTTTAACTCAGCTCTGCCTGTCTGAATCTCAAATAATTAAACATGCTCATCTTGAGCAGTTTTACCTAGAGCCCGACCCAGGTTTTAGCTGGCTATGTGACCTCTCAGGTCAATGACCAGAGACCTCTCCCTCCTCTCACAATCCTTCTCCTTTCAGCCTGTTCACAAAATTACTCCCCGTGCCAGGTCCTCTCACCGTGGGAATCTCCAGTACACTGACCACCTTCCCAAACATCATCCTCCACCTTGCCTCAGTTTTACTGACAACCCCATTTAACTCATACTTAGTCATTTCAACACATATGTACCAAAACAAACAGATCTCATGACCCCCAACTTTTCACATCTTCTGATTGAGACACCAATCCCAGATGAGCTCAGATTTCTCCCTTCCCCATGGGTGCATCTGTCACAGCACAGTATTAGGATACTGACCCAGTCTAATGACAGTGTCATAAATCTCCCAATGGTTTTTGATAAATATCTCATATCCTACTATATCTTGATAATTAAATCATTCTTCCACAATTCATAAATGTTCAGGCCTCCCCCATGCCTTAAGAGTCTCACAAATTCTCACCTCTCCCTTCAGTTTCTACAAATGGGACCATCTCCTACTATACAGAGGAATTAGATGATTTGATAATATATTTCAGTTCACTGCCATGAAATCCACAAATATTCCTGAATTTCTACCCACTGGTGAGCCCTCACCTGATAGAACTGAAAGTTCATCTCTATCCCTGACTTATCTACTTTCTGTAAATGTATCCCTTTCTCTCCTGGTCTCTCAAAGACTTTTTATTATCTCCTTTACCAGCAACCACCCCATCACTTTCCAATCTATCCCCTTAAACTCATCCAATCCCTTAATTCTTGAAACAAAAGCCTTCTCTGAACCAATTTATCTCTAGTTTATGCCCAGGTCTTTCTTCCCCTTGATAAAAAAACACAAAGAGAAGTACACACTTAATTACAATCTCCTCATACCCCACTCACTCTTTGATTTACTATGAGTGATCTCCATATTAATAATGATATCCAAATGAATAAAACCTTTTTCAGCTTTACTGAGGTATAACGACAAAATTGTATATATTTAAGATGTACAATAGGATGGTTTGATATACTTATATATTGAGAAATGATACCACAATCAGGCTAACATTCACTACCTCACAGAGGCACCATTTTTTTTTTTTACGGTGAGAGCACTGACAATCTACCGTCTTAGCAAATTTAAAGTACATAATACAGTATTAGTAACTATAGTCACCATGCTGTACATTAGATTCCCCAGAAGTTATTCATCTTATAGCCAAAAGTTTGTACCCAATGACCAACTTCTCCCCATTTCACACAATCCTCAGCTCCTGGCAAACTCCAGTTTCCTGTTTTTCTCGGTTCTATTTTTTAAGATTCCACAGATAAGTAAGAGCATACAGTATTTTTCTTTCTAGGTCTGGATTATTTCAGTTAGTATGATGGCTCCTAGGTTCATTCATGCTGCCAAAAAGGAAGGATGCCCTTCTTTTTTGTGCCTGAATAATATTCCATTATAGATAGATAGATAGATCATATTTTCTTTATCCATTCATCCATCAATGGGCATGTAGGTTGTTACCATATCTTGGCTACTGTGAATAATGCTGCAATTAACATGGGAGTACAGATAGCTCTTAGATACTGACTTCATTTCCTTTGGATATATATAACCAGTAGTAGAACTGCTGGAGCATATGGTACAATTATTTTTAATTTTTTGAGGAGACTTCATATTGTTTCCCTTAATGGCTGCACCAATTTACGTTCCTATCAACAGTGCACAGGTTCCCCTTTCTCCATATTCTTGCCAAGGCTTGTTATCTCTTGTCTTTTCAATTATAGCCATTCTAACAGCTATGAGTTAATACCTCATTGTGGTTTTGATTTGCATTTCTCTGATGAGAAATAGGTAGGTTGAGCACATACCTATTGACCATTTGTAGTCCTTCTTTGGGAAAATGTCTATTCAGGTCCTTTCTCATTTTTAAAATGGGATGTTTGTTTTGTTATTGAGTTGTATGAGATCCTTACATATTTTGGGTACTAAACCCTTATCTGATATGACTTGCAATATTTTCTCCCAGTCCTTAGGTTTCCTTTACATTTTGCCGATAGTATCCTTTGCTATGTACAAGCTTTTTAGTTTGATGTAGTCCCATTTGTTTATTTTTTCTTTTATTGTCTCTCTTTTGGGGGTCATATCCAAATTACAATTGACAAGATCAACATCAAGGTGCTTTTGGTGTCATGGCGAAAAAAATCTTCGCCAAGACCAACATCAAAGAGCTTTTTTCTATGTTTTCCTCTAGGAGTTTTACAGTTTTAGGTCTTGTATTTAAGTTTTTAATCCATTTTGAGTTAATTTTTGTGTGTGGTGTAAGGTAAAGGTCCAATTTCATTCTTCCACATGTGGAAATCCCGTTTTGCCAAAATCATTTATTTAAGAGACTATCCTTTTCCCCTTGTGTAGTTTTTGGCACCCTTGTGAAAGATTAGTTGACCATGTATGTGGGGGTGTAGTGATGGGCTCTCTATTCTGTTCAACTGGTCTATACATCTGTTTTTAGGCCAGCACCATACTGCTTTGATTACTACAGCTTTATGGTATAATTTGAAACCAGAAAGTGTGATGCCTTCAGCTTTGTTTTTCTTTCTCAAGACTGCTTTGGCTATTTGGGATCTTTTGGGGTTCCATACCAAATTTAGGATTTTTTTTTCTATATCCGTGAAAAGTTCAACATCATTAATTCAATGTCATCATTAATTCAAAATTACAGGGAAATGTAAATCAGAACCACAAAGAGATATCATCTCACGCCTGTTAGAACTGCTATAGTTGAAAGACAAGAGGTAACATGTTGGCAAGGATGTAGAGAAAAGGAAACCCTTTTAGTGCACTGCTAGTGGGGATGTAAATTACTACAGCCACTATGGAAAACACTATAAGGTTCCTCAAAAATTAAAAGTAGTTATTCAGTTTTCCCAGTATCATTTGTTGATGAAACTATCCTTTCCCCATTAAGTGTTCTGGATTCCCTTCTTAAATATTAGTTGTCCTTATATGCAGGGGAATATATCTTTGCTGTCCATTCTCTTCTGTTGGTCTCTCTGTCGGTTTTTATGGCAGTGCCATACTGTTTTGATTACCATATCTTTGTAATAAAGTTTGAATCTTGAAGTGTGATGACTCCAGATATGTTTTCTTAGGATTACTTTGGCTAATTGAGGTCTTTTTGTGTTCCAAACAAATTTTCGGATTGGTTTTTCTGTATCTGTGAGAAATGACATTCGATTTTGATAAGGATTGCATTAAATCTATAGATGGCTTTGCAGATTATGGACATTTTAATGATATTGATTATTCCAATCCATGAACACAGGATTTCTTCCTATTTGTGTTTTCTTTGATTTCTTTCATCAAAGTCTTACAGTTTCCACTCTACAGTTCTATCATTTCCTTTCTTAAATGTATTCCTAAGTATTTTATTTTATTTTTTGGATACTATTGTGAATGGGGAAATGATAGTCTCTTCCAGAAATGTTGGTGGGAAAATTGGATACACACATACAGAAAAATGAAAATGTACTCTATCTTACAATACCCAGAAAAATTACCTAGAAATACATTTAAAGTCTTTCAGACTAGACCTGATACCATAAAACTCCAAGAAGAAAACAGAGAAGGAGCTCCTTGACATTGGTTTTGGCAATGATTTTGTTGCTATGACAACAGAAGCACAATCACAAGAGCAAAAAATACAATTGGGACTTCATCAAACTTAAAAGCTGCTTCATAGCAAAAGAAACAATCAAAAAAATGTAAAGGCAACCCATGAAATGGGAGAAATCATTTACAAACAATATGTTGAATAAGGAGTTACTATACAAAATATATAAGGAACTCATACAACTCAATAACCAAAAAAACCCCAGAAACATTAAAATATGGGCAGAGAAACTACACAGACATTTTTCTAAAGAAGACATCCAAATGGCCAACAGGTACATGAGAAGATGCTCAAAATCTCTAATAATCAAGGAAATGCAAATCAAAGCCACAATGAGACATCACTTCACACTGGTTAGAATGGCTATCATGAAGAAGGCAAGAGATAATTGTTGGTGAGATATAGAGAAAAGGGAAATCTTGTGTGCTGTTGGTGGGGATGTAAATTGGTTCAGCCCCAAGGGAAAACCGTATGGAGCTTCCTCAAAAAATTAAATATAGAACTACCAAGTGCTCCAGTAATTCCACTTCCTGTTATATATCCAAACAGGATATCAAAAACATATCTGCACTCTCATGTTTATTTCAGCAATATTCACAATCTGCAAGATATGGAAGTCACCTAAGTGTCCATGAGTGGATGAATGGGTAAAGAAGATGTGGTATATACATCTATCACATATTTATATACAATATAATATTATTCAACCATGAGAAGGAAGAAACTCCTGCCAGTTGCAACAATATGGATGGATCTTGAGGTCATTATGTTTGTGTGATAAGCCAGACAGAGAAAGACAAGTACTGTGTGATATCACTTACATGTGGAATCTGAAAAGGCCAAACTCACAGACACAGAGAATAGAATGGCAGTTACCAAGGCTTGCATTGGGGGGGGCAGGCTTGTGGAAATATTGTTAAAGGAAATATTGTTAAACTTGTAATTAGATGATGATTAAGTTCTGGAGATCTAATGCACAGCACAGTGATTAGAGACAATAATAGTGTATTATATACTTCAAAATGACTAAAAAACTAGATAGTCCATCTCAGCTGTACTGATATACAGAGATATTCCTAAAGGACTACTTAGAAGCTGGATTCAGATAGACCATTCTTAGTGAATGTGAGTAAGAGGCCTTCTGAGTGCACTCTGCTGAAATGTGGCAAGAGTGTTATACGAAGATGATCCTTTACAGCTAGAAGCAAGACTTTTCCTGTACACTGTTACTTCCTGGAATGGATGTTTTACATAGTCTATCTCAGCTGTAGTGAATAATTTGTTACTGATGTTCATAACTTAATAGTCTCTGATGTACGAAGATGTTCCTAAACAGCTACATACATGCTGGATTCAGAAACAGTGTTCTTAGTGAATGTAACTGAGAGACTTTCTGAAAGCCCTGTACTACAATGTTCCAAGAGTGTGACACGAAGATGATTCTTTACAGAAAGAAGCAACGCTGTTTCTCTACAGTGTGATTTCCTGGAATGGATTTATGTATAGTCTAACTCAGTTGTAGTGAAAAGTTTAAAAATGATATACAGAGATGTTTCTCAAGAACTACACACAAGCTGTCTTCAGATAGAGGGTTCTCAGTGAATGTGAATGAGAGGCCTACAGAATTCCCTGTATTGCAATGTTCAGAGAGTGTTATAAGAGGTTTATCCTTAAGGTCTAGAAGGAAGAATATGGGTGTGCAGTGCTGTTTCCTGGAATGGATGTTACAGAGAGTCTATTTCAGGTGTAGTGAAAAACTTGGACCTGATATAAAAAGATGTTCCTAAACAACTACTTAAAATCTGAGTTCATAAAGAGCCTTCTTAGTGAATGTGAGTGAGAGGCCTTCCAAATGCCCTACAAGGCAAAGTTCCGTGATAGTTATATGAGGATGAACCCTAAGACCTGGAAGCAAGCCTGTTTGTCTACAGCGTCATTTCCTGGAATCAATGTTATAGTCTATCATCTCAACTGTAGTGAACAGTTTGTAAGTAATATAAAAAGATGTTCAAGAGGAGCTACTTAAAAGTCAGGTTCAGAAAGATGTCCTTAGTGAATGTTAGCGAGAGGGCTTCTGAATGCCCTGTACTGCAATATTCTAAGAGTGTTACATGAGGATGATCCTTAAGAGCTAGAATCTAGCGTGTTGGTGTGCAATGAATGGATGTTATAATCTGTCTCTGCTCTAGTGAAAAGTTTCAAAATGCTATACACAGTTGTTTGTAGACAGCCTCTTACAAGCCAGGTCCAGGAGGAGGGTTATTACTGCTATGAGTAAGAGGCCTTCTGAATGCCCTGTACTGCAATGTTTCAAGATTGTTATATGAAGATGATGCTTAAGATCAGGATTCAATACTCTTTGTGTACAGTGTTATTTCCCAGAAGGGATGTTATACATAGTCTATCTCAGCTGTTGTAAAAAGTGTGGAACTCAGATGTGATGATGTTCATAAACAACTGCCTACAAGTCAGGTTCAGAAAGAGCATTCTAAGTGAATGTGAGTGAGAGATCTTCTGAATGCCCTGTACTATGTTCTAAGGTTATGATATGAAGATGATCCTTTTGATCTAAAAGCAAGTATCTTCGTGTGCAATGTCATTTCCCAGAATGGATGGAAAAGACAGTCTATCTCAGCTATAGTGAAATGTCTGGAACTCATAAACAAGACTGTTCCTAAATAGCTACCTGTAAGCCCGGGTTCACAAAGAGCTTTCTTAGTGAATGGGAGGGAGCAGCATTCTGAGTGGCCTGTCCTGCAATGTTCCAAGATTGCGACACGAAGATGATCATTAAGAGCTAGAAGAAAGAATGTTTGTGTCCAGTGTTATTTCCTGGATTGGATGAAACAGAGAGTACTTATCAGCTGTAGTAAAATGGTTGGAGCTGATATGCAAAGATGTTCCTAAACAAATAGTTTCAATACGTGTTCAGCCAGAGTGTTCATAGTGAATATGAGGGAGAGGCCGTCCAAAGGCCCTATAAGGCAAAGTTCCGTGTAGTTCTGCAAAGATGATCCCTAAGACCTGGAAGCAAGCCTGTTTGTCTACAGCATTATCTCCAGGAATCTATGTTATAGTCTATCATCTCAACTGTAGTGAACAGTTTGTATGTAATATAAAGAGGCGTTGAAGAGGAGCTACTTAAAAGTCCGCTTCAGAAAGGATGTCCTTAGTGAATGTTAGCGAGAGACCTTCTGAATGCCCTGTAAGTTGTACTACAATATTCTAAGAGTGTTACATGAGGATGATCCTTAAGAGCTAGAATCTACTGTGTTGGTGTGCAATGTTGTTTCCAGAAATGGATGTTATAATCTGTCTCTGCTCTAGTGAAAAGTTTCAAAATGCTATACACAGTTATTTGTAGACAGCCTCTTACAAGCCGGGTCCAGAAGGAGTGTTGTTAGTGCTGTGAGTAAGAGACCTCCTAAATGCCCTGCACTGCAATGTTTCAAGATTGGTATATGAAGAGGATGCTTAAGGTCTGGATGCAGTACTCTTTGTGTACAGTGTTATTTCCTGGAAGGGATGTTATAGAGAGTCCGTCTCAGCTGTTGTAAAAAGTGTGGAACTCAGATGTGATGATGTTCAAAAACAACTGCCTACAAGTCAGGTACAGAAAGAGCGTTCTTAGTGAATGTGAGTGGTTGCTCTTCTGAGTGCCCTGTACTATGTTCCAAGGTTGTGATATGAAGATGATCCTTTTGATCTAAAAGCAAGTATCTTAGTCCAATGTCATTTCCCAGAATGGATGCAAAAGACAGTCTATCTCAGTGATAATGAAACATTTCGAACTCATAAGAAGAATGTTCCTGAACAGATACCTGCAAGCCGGGTTCACAAAGAGCTTTCTTAGTGAATGGGAGTGAGCAGCCTTCTGAGTGGCCTGTCCGGCAATGGTCAAAGATTATGACATGAAGATGATCCTTAAGAGGTCGATGAAAGAATGGTTGTGTACAGCATTATGTCCTGGAGTGGATGTTATAGAGAGTCTATCTCAGCTGTAGTAAAAAGTTTGGTCCTGATATGCAAAGTTGTTCCTAAATAAATAGTTTCATACGTGTTCAGCAAGACTGTTCCTAGTGTATGGGAGTGAGGGCCTTCCAATGCCATATTAGGCAAAGTTATGAGATAGTTTTATGAAGATGATCCCTAAGACCTAGAAGCCAGAATCTATGTCTAGAGTATTATTTCCTAGAATCTATGTTATAGTCTATCACCTAAACTGCAGTGAACAGTTTGTATGTAATATGAAAAGGCATTCAAGGAAAGCTACTTAAAAGTTGCATTCAGAAAGGATGTCCTTAGTGAATGTTAGTGAGAGGCCTTCTGAATGCCCTGTACTGCAATATTGGAAGAGTGTTACATGAGGATGATCCTTAAGAGCTAGAATCCAGTGTGTGGGTGTGTAATGTTGTTTCCAGGAATGGATGTTATAGAATCTCTCTGCTGTAGTGAAAACTTTCAAAATGCTGTACAGAGTTGTTTGTAGACAGCCTCTTACAAGTCAGGTCTAGGAGTGTTGTTCGTGCTGTGGACAAGAGGCCTTCCAAATGCCCTGTACAGCAGTGTTTTGAGATTGTTATATGAGGAGGAGGCTTAAGATCTGGATGCAGTATTCTTTCTGTACAGTGTTATTTCCTGGAAGGGATGTTATGGATAGTCTATCTCAGCTTTTGTAAACAGTGTGGAACTCAGATGTGATGATGCTCATACACAACTGCCTACAAGTCAGGTTCAGAAAGAGCATTCTTAGTGAATGTCACTCAGAGGCCTTCTGAATGCCCTGTAATATGTTCCAAGGTTGTGATATGAAGATGATCCTTTTGATCGAAGAGCAAGTATCTTCATGTGCAATGTCATTTCCTGGAAGGATGGAAAAGACAGTCTATCTCAGCTGCAGTGAGAAGGTTGTATTGGCAATGCAAATAGATTCCCATGCAGCTACTTCCAAAACCACATCATACAGAGCTTTCTGTCAGGATTGAAGGAGCACCTTTCTACGTGACACCACAGCAGGGTTCCCACTGTATGTCACGAAGGAGAAGCTTAGGAGATAGAAGCAAGTCTGTTTCAGGAGAAAGTTACTTCTTGAAAGGGTGGTTAACACAGGGCATCTCAGGTGTAGTGAAGAGCTCGTAGCTGCTGTAGGAAGAGTATTCTACGCAACTGCTTCCCTGCTGGGAGCAGAGAGAATGGTCTGACAGGATCCCAGAGAGAGCCCTTTGCAGTGCAATCTGCTGCTAGGTTCCCAGAATGTGTGGTGAAGAGGAATCTAACGAGCTAGAACAGAGGGGTTTCTGGACAAGCTTACTTCCCCACAGGGAACTTATACAGTGGCCTTCTCAGCTCTACTGTACACTCTCTAGCAGATATGCAAGAATTTCCTCAAGACCAATGTCTGAGCCAGGATCCCAAATGACTTCTGATGTCTTGTACTAGAACAGAATTTTCAGTGCCTTCTGCACAGTTCCCAGAATGTGTGCTGAAGAGGCCTCTTCTCAGCTCGAACTGACTGTGTTTCTGGACAAGGTTACTTCATCAAAGAGAAGCTGTACAGAGTCTATCTCACCTCCAATGAGAAGGTTATAGCTGCTGTGCAGACACGTTCCTAAGCAGTTACTTCCAAACCCACATCACAAAAAGTCTTCTGTCAGGATCGAAGAAGCAGCTTTGTCTGTGATCCCCACAGCAGGGTTACCACTCTATGTCATGAAGGAGAATCTTAAAAGTTAGAAGAGAGTCTGTTTCTCGAGAAAGTTACTTCTTCAAAGGGAAGTTAGACATGGGGCATCTCAGGAGTAGTGAAGAGCTCTATGCTGCTGTAGGAAGAGCATTGAATGCACATGCTTCCCTGCTGGGAGCAGGGAGACCAGTGTGAAAGGATGCGAGAGAGAGGCCTTCGCAGTGGATTCTGCTGCTACATTACCAGAATGTGCGGTGAACATAAACCTAAAGCACTAGATCTGAGGGGGGTTCTGTACAAGCTTACTTCCCCAAAGGGAACTTATACAGAGTCCATCTCAGCTCTACAGAACATATTCTAGCAGGTATGCAAGAATTTCCTCAGGACCGACATCCAAGCCTGGATCCCAATTGTCTTCTGATGTCTTGTGCTAGAATGGCCTTTTCAGTGCCCTCTCCTGCACACCTCTGAGACTGTGTGCTTAAGAGTCCTCTACTCAGAACAACTCACTGAGCTTCTGGAAATGTTATTTCCTCAAAGAGAAGGTGAACAGAGTCTATGTCACCTCCAGTGAGAAGGTTGTAGCTGCTCTGCAAATAGATTCCTAAGCAGCTGCTTCCAAACCCACATCACACAGAGCCTTCTGTCAGGAATGAAGAAGCAGCTTTCTCCAAGATACCCACGGCAGTGTTCCACTGTATGTCATGAAGGATAATCTTAAGAGGTAGAAGAGAGTCTGTTTCTGGAGAATGTTACTTCTTCAAAGGGAAGTTATACACAGGACAGCTCAGCTGTAGCCAAGAGCTTGTAGCTGCTTTGGAAGAGTATTCTAATCAACGCTTCCCTGCTGGGAGCAGAGAGACCTCTTTGACAGGATCCCAGATACAGGCCTTTGCGGCACACTCTGCTGATAGGTTCCCGGAATGTGTGGTGAAGATGAATCTAAAGAGGTAGATCTGAGGGGGTTTCTGTACAACCTTACTACTCCAAAGGGAACTTACACTGAGTCCAATAATCTCTACTTAAAACATTCTCGCAGATATGCAACACTGTCCTCAGGACCGACATCAGAGCTGGGATCCCAATTGCCTTCTGACATCTTTTGCCAGAAAGGCCTTTATAGTGCCCTGTCCTGCACACTTGCCAGAATGTGTGCTGATGAGGCCTCTTGTCAGTTACAACTGAGTGTGTTTCTACACAATGTTACTTCCTCAAAGGGAAGCTGTACAGAGTCTATCTCAGCTCCAGTGAGAAGGTTGTAGCTGCTCTGCAAATAGATACCTAAGCAGCTGCTTCAAAACCCTCATCACACAGAGCCTTCTGCCAACCTCAAAGAAGCAGCTTTCTTCATGAGCCCCACAGCAGGGCTCCCACTGTATGCCTCGCAGGACAATGTTAAGAGTTAGAAGAGAGTCTGTTTCTGGAGATAGTTACTGCTTCAAAGGGAAGTTAGACACAGGGCATCTCAGCTGTAGTGAAGAGCATGTAGCTGCTGTAGGAAGAGTATTATAATCACCTGCTTCCCTGCTGGGAGCAGGCAGACCAGTCTGACAGGATCCCAGGCACAGGACTTCACAGTGCAATCTGCTACCATGTTCCCAGAATGTGTGGTGAAGATGAATGTAAAGAGCTAGATCAGAGGGGGTATCTGTACAAACTTACTTCCCAAAAGGGAACTTAAACAGAGTTCATTTCATCTCTACTAAAAACTTTCCCACAAATATGCAAGAATATCCTCAGGCCCGATGTCCGTGCTGGGATCCCACTCTTAAGGGCATTCCTACCCACACTTATGGTGGATTGTGCAGGAAAGTTCCCTGAAAAGGCTGCTCTGTCAGAACAAGGCAGAATGCAGATGGGATCCCAGATGGGATGTAGTTCCTGAGGATATACTTCTGTGTCTGCTGGAAACTTTGGAGGAGAGCTAATATGGAGTATGTGAAAGATCCCTTTGTAAAAATAACCTAGGCCAGAAACCCACTCAGCTGTAGCTAAGATTCATCTTGAGCACACATTCTGGGAATATGTCAGCAGAGTGCCCTGTGGAGGCTGTTCTATTGGAGCTTGTCAGATAGGGGTTTCTCATCCCTGCAGAAAAAGAGTTGCATAGAGAACTCTTTCCACAGCAGCCACACATAATGCGCTAGAGCTGAGAATCACTCATTGCAGCTTCCCTGTGCAGAAGTAACATTCTCCAGAAACACACTCTCTCCTAACTCTTAACTTACTAGCTCACCTCACATATGCATGGAAACACAGAGTGGAGCAGCCGGCGATAGCTCTTGCTTGGATGCTGCCAGAAGGCTCTGTGTGATAGTGGCTTGCAAGTAGCTGCTTAGCAATCTAGTTGCACAGCAAGTACAAGCTTCTCACTGGAGCTGAGAAGCACTGGGAAGAACTTCCCTTTGAAGAACTAATGGTGTCCAGAAACACACTCAGTTCTACATCTTAAGGGGCTTCCTACCCACACTTACTAGGGAGTGTGTAGGAGAGTTCACTGAAAAGGCCACTGTGTCAGAACAAGGCAGAATGCAGATGGGATCCTGGATGGGACATAGTTCCCAAGAATGTTATTCTGTGTCCCCTAGACTCTTTGGAGTAGACCTGAGATGGACTCTGTATAAGTTGAATTTGAAGAAACAACCTTGGCCACAAACCCAATGAGCTGTAGCTGTTAAGATTCATCTTGAGGACACATTCCGGGAACCAGACAGCAGAGTGCCCTGTGGAGGCTGCTCTATTGGAGTTTGTCAGATAGGTGTCTGTCTTGCCCAAATAGAAACAGGTGCTTAGAGAACTCTTTCTACAGCAGACACACTTTCTGCCCTACAGCTGAGAAGCACTGGGTGTACCTTAAGTTTGCAGAAGTACCATTCTCCAGAAACACCCTCTCTTCTATCTCTGAAGTTTCTCCTTCACAGACATACATTTGGAAAACAGAAGTGGATGTCCCAGCAAAAGCTCTGTCTTCAATCCTGACAGAAGGCTCTGTGTAGTATTGGCTTGGAAGGACCTGCTTAGGAATCTCTTTAGACAGCAACTACAAGCTTCTCAGTAGACCTGAGAAGGACAGGGGAGAACTTCACTTTGAAGAATTAACATTGTCCAGAAACGCAGTCAGTTCAAGCTCTTAAAGGGCTTTTATCCCCACACTTACTGGGGAAGGTGCCGGAGAGTTCCCTGAAAAGGCAGCTCTGCCACAACAAGGCAGAATGCAGATGGGATCCATGATGGGACGTCGTTCCTGATGGAATACTCCTATGTCTGCTAGAAACTATGGAGCCGAGCTGCGATGGGCTCTGTATAAGTTCACTTGGAAGAAAATACGCAGGCCAGAAACGCACTCAGCTGTAGCTCATAAGATTCATAGCGAACACACATTCTGGGAAGCAGGCAGCAGAGTGCCCAGTGGAGGCCACAGTCTCAGAGCCTTTCAGAATGGTCTTTGTCTTCCCTGAAGAGAAATAGTTGCATACAGAACACATCCTACGGCAGCCACACACACTCCTCTACACCTGAGAAGCACTGAGTGCAACTTCCCTTTGCAGAAGAAAAATTCTCCAGAAACACACTCGCTACTAACTCTTAAATTTCTCATTCACCCCAGATATACACTTGGAACACTGCACTGGGGCACCAGAGAAAGTTCTTTCTTGGATCTTGAACAGAAGACTCTGTGTGATATTGGCTTGCAAGTACGTGCTAAGGAAACAGTTTCCACAGCAAATATATGCTTCAAACTAGAGCTGAGAAGGACTGGGGACAACTTCCATTTGAAGAACTAACAGTGTTCAGAAACACACTCAGTTCTGGCTCTTAAGGGGCTTCCTCCCCACACTTACTGGGGAGTGTGCAGAAGAGTTCAGTGAAAAGGCTGCTCTACCAGAACAGGGCAGAATGCAGATGGGATCACGGAGGGGACATAGTTCCTTAGGATAATTTTCTGTGTCTGATAGAGTAGAGAAGAGATGAACTCTCTGTAAGTTCCATTAGAAGAAATAACCTAGGCCAGAAACACACTCAGCTGTCGCTAAGATTCATCTTGAGCACATATTCTGGGCACAAGACAGCAGAGTGCCCTGTGGAGGCTGCTCTATTTCACCTTGTCAGATAGGTGTTTGTCTTCCCTGCAGAGAAAAAGGTGCTAGAGGACTCTTTCTACAGAGGCACACACTCTGTCCTAGAGCTGAGAAGCACTGGGTGTAACTTCCGTTTGCAGAAGTAACATTCTAAAGACACAAAGTCTCTATGAACTCATAAATTTCTCCTTCACCATAGATGTACACTGGGAACACAGCAGTGGAGCACCCGAAGAATGCTGTTTTTTAGATGCAGACAGAAGGCTCTGTTGATATTGGCTTGTAAGTACCTGCTTAGGAATCTATTTGCACAGCAATTACAAGCTTCTCACTAGAGCTGAGAAGATTGGGGAGAACTTCACTTTGAAGAACTAATAGTGTCCAGAAAAACACTCAATTCTAGCATGTAAGTGACCTCCTCCCCACACAGACCTATCTGACAAGGTCCAATAGACAGGTCTCCACAGGGCACTCTGCTGCCTGGTTCCCGGAATGTGAGCTCAAGATGAATATTAACAGCTACAGCTGAGTGGGTTTCTGGCCTAGGTTATTTCTTCAAATGGAACTGACACAGAGTTCATCTCAGCTATACTCCAAATTTTCCAGCGGACAATGAAGTATATCCTCTGGAACAACATCTTGTCTGGGATTCCATCTGCATTCTGCCTTCACCTGGCAGAGTGGCCATTTCACTGACTCTCCGGCACACTCCCCAGGAAGTGTGGGGAGGAAGCCCCTTACAAGCAAGAACTCAGTGTGGTTCTCGACACTGTTACTTCTTCAAAGGGAAGTTCTCCCCAGTCCTTCTCAGCTCTAGAGAAAAGCTTGTACTTGCTGTGCAAATAGATTCCTAAGTGGGTACTTGCAAGCCAATATCAATAGAGACTTCTGTAAGAATCAAAGAGAGAGGTTTCTCTGGGTGCTCCACTCAGTGTTCCCATGTATATCTGAGGTGAAGGAGAAACTTAAGTGTTAGGAGAGAGTGTTTCGGGAGAATGTTACTTCTGCGTAGGGAGGCTCCAGCCAGGGCTTCTAGGCGCTAGGGCAGACTGTTTGGCTGCTGTAGAAAGAGTTCTCTAAGCCACTGTTTCTCTCCAGGGAAGACAAACACCTACCAGACAAGCTTAAATCGAGCAGCTTCCACAGGGCACTCTGCTGCCTGGTTCCCAGAATGTGCGCTCCAGATGACGCTTAACAGCTGCAGTTGAGTGGGTTTCGGGCCTAGCTTACTTCCTTAAATGGAAATTATACCGAGTTCATCTCAGCTCTACTGCAAAGGTTCTAGAAGACTCAGAAGAATACCCTTGGGAACTACGCATCTGCATTCTGCCTTGTGGAGCAGAGCGACCCTTTCCTTGAACTCTCCTGCACACTCCCCAGTAAGAGATAGAACTGCGTGTGTCTCAGCACACTGTTAGTTCTTTAAAGGGAAGTTCTTCCCAGTCCTTCTCAGCTCCAATGAGAAGCTTGTACTTGCTGTGCAACTAGACACCTAAGCAGGTACATGCAAGCCACTATCACACAGAGACTTCTGTCACCATCCAAGCAAGAGCTATCGCCGGCTGCTCCACTCTGGGTTTCCATGCGTATGTGAGGTGAGCTAGTAACTTAAGAGTTAGGAGAGAGTGTGTTTCTGGAGAATGTTACTGCTACAAAGGGAAGGTACGACCAGTGATACTCAGCTCTAGGGCAGAGTGTGTGGCTGCTGTAGAAAGAGTTCTCTAAGCCACTGTTTCTCTGCAGGGAAGACAAACACCTATCAGACAAGCTGAAATCGAGCAGCTTCCACAGGGCACTCTGCTGCCTGGTTCCCAGAATGTGCGCTCCAGATGCGTCTTAACAGCTACAGCTGAGTGGGTTTCTGGCCTAGGTTATTTCTTCAACTGGAACTGATACCGTGTTCATCTCAGCTCTAGTCCAAGGATTCCAGTAGACTCAGAAGAATATCCTTGAGAACTAAGCATCTGGATTCTGCATGATTCGGACAGACGGGCCTCTTGACTGTCCTCTCCTGCACAATCCCCAGTAAGAGATAGAACTGCGAATGTTTCTGCACACTGTTAGTTCTTCAAAGGGAAGTTCTTCCCAGTCCTTCTCAGCTCTAGTGAGAAGCTTGTACTTGCTGTGCAACTAGACTACTAAGCAGGTACTTGCAAGCCAGTATCACACAGAGCCTCTGTAAGCATCCAAGAAAGATCTACAGCCAGGTGCTCCAGTCTATGTTTCCATGCATATGTGAGATGAGCTAGTAACTTAAGAGTTAGGAGAGAGTGTGTTTCTGCAGATTGTTACTTCTGCAAAGGGAAGTTACAGCCAGTGATTCTCAACTCTAGGACAGAGTGTGTGGCTGCTGTAGAAAGTGTTTTCTAAGCCACTGTTTCTCTGCGGGGAAGACAAACACCTATCAGACAAGCTGAAATCGAGCAGCTTCCACAGGGCACTCTGCTGCCTGGTTCCGAGAATGTGCGCTGCAGATGCATCTTAACAACTACAGCGGAGTGGGTTTATGCCCTAGGTTATTTATCCAAATGGAACACACACCGAGTTCATCTCAGATCTACTCCAACTTTCTAGTAGACTCAGAAGAATATGCTTGGGAACTATGCATCAGCATTCAGACATGGTCGGGCAGAGCAGCCGGTTCACGGAACTCTCCTGCACACTCCCAAGTAAGAGACAGAACTGCGTGTGTTTCTGCTCACTGTTAGATCTTCAAAGGGCAGTTCTTCCCAGGCCTTCTCAGCTCCAGTGAGAAGCTTGTACTTGCTGTGCAACTAGATTCCCAAGCAGCTCCTTGCAAGCCACTATCACACAGAGCCTTCTGTCAGCATCCAAGCAAGAGCTATCGCCAGCTGCTTCACTCTGGGTTTCCATGTGTATGTGAGGTGAGCTAGTAAATTCAGAGTTAGGAGAGAGTGTGTTTCTGGACACTGTTATTTCTCCAAAGGGAAATAACAGGCAGTGATTCTCAGCTCTCGGGCAGAGTGTGTGGCTGCGGTAGAAGGAATTCTCTAAGCCACTGTTTCATTGCAGGGAATACAAACACCTATCAGACAAGCTGAAATCGAGCAGCTTCCACAGGGCACTGTGCTGCCTGGTTCCTAGAATGTGCGCTCCAGATGAACCTTAACAGCTACAGCTGAGTAGGTTTCTGGCCTAGGTTATTTCCTCAAATGGAACTCATACCGAGTTCATCTGAGCACTACATCAAAGTTTCTAGAATACTCAGAAGATAATACAAGGGACTATCTTCCCATGCGGGATTTCATCTGCATTCTGCCTTGTTCTGGCAGAGCAGACTTTTCAATGAACTCTCCTGCACATTCCACAGTAAGTGTGGAGAGGAAGCCCCTTAAGAGATAGAACTGCGTGTGTTTTTGCACACTGTTACTTCTTCAAAGGGAAGTTCTTCCCAGTGCTTCTCAGCTCTAGTGAGAAGCTTGTACTTGCTGTGCAACTAGACTACTAATCAGGTACTTGCAAGCCAGTATCACATAGAGCCTCTGTAATATCCAAGTAAGATCTACCGCCAGGTGCTCCACTCGATCTTTCCATGCATATGTGAATGAGCTAGTAACTTAAGAGTTAGGAGAGAGTGTGTTTCTGCAGAATGTTACTTCTGCACAGGGAAGTTACAGCCAGTGATTCTCAGCTCTAGGGCAGAGTGTGTGGCTGCTGTAGAAAGAGTTCTCTAAGCCACTGTTTCTCTGCCAGGAAGACAAACACCTATAAGACAAGCTGAAATCGAGCAGCTTCCACAGGGCACTCTGCTGCCTGGTTCCCAGAATGTGTGCTGCAGATGCATCTTAACAGCTACAGCGGAGTCGGTTTCTGCCCTAGGTTATTTCTTCAAATGGAACTCATACCGAGTTCATCTCAGCTCTACTGCAACTTTCTAGTAGACTCAGAAGAATATGCTTGGGAACTACGCATCTGCATTCAGACATGGTCGGGCAGAGCAGCCGGTTCACTGAACTCTCCTGCAGATTCCCAAGTACGAGATAGAAATGCGTGTGTTTCTGGTCACTGTTAGTCCTTCAAAGGGAAGTACTTCCCAGTCCTTCTCAGCTCCAGTGAGAAGGTTGTACGTGCTGTGCAACTAGATTCCTAAGCAGCTACTTGCAAGCCACTATCACACAGAGCCTTCTATAAGCATCCAAGCTAGAGCTATCGCCGGCTGCTCCACTCTGTGTTTCCATGCGTATATGAGGTGAGCTAGTAACTTAAGAGATAGGAGAGAGTGTGTTTCTGGGGAATGTTACTTCTACAAGGAAAGTTACAGCAAGTGATACTCAGCTCTCAGAAAGAGTGGGTGGATGCTGTAGAAAGAGTTATCTAAGCCAATGTTTCTCTGCAGGGAAGACAAACACCTATCAGACAAGCTGAAGCCAAGCAGATTTCACAGGGAACCCTGCTGCCTGATTCCCAGAATTGCACTGCAGATGCATCTTAACAGCTACAGCTGAGTACGTTTCTGGCCTATGTATTTTTTCTTCAAATGGAACTCAACCGAGTTCATCTCAGCTCTCCACCAAAGTTTCTAGGAGACTCAGAAGAAAATACGAGGGAATTTCGTCCCATGCGGGTTTTCATCTGCATCCTGCCTTGTTCTGGCAGAGCTGACTATTCAATGAACTCTCCGGCACATTCCACAGTAAGTGTGGAAAGGAAGCCCCTTAAGACATAGAAGTTCGTGTGTTTCTGTACACTGTTAGTTCTTCAAAGGGAAGTTCGTCCCAGTCCTTCTCAGCTCCAGTGAGAAGCTTGTACTTGCTGTGCAACTAGATTTCTAAGCAGCTACATGCAAGCCACTATCACACAGGGCCTTCTGTCAGCATCCAAGCATCTCGCCAGCTGCTGTACTCTGTGTTGCCATGGATATATGAGGTGAGCTAGTATCTGTAGACTGAGGAGAGAGTGTGTGTCTGGAGAATGTTACTACTCCAAAGGGAAGTTACAGCCTTGCTTCTCAGCTCTAGGGCAGAGTGTGTGGCTGCTTTAGAGAGAGTTTTCTAAGCCACTGTTTCTCTGCAGGGAACACAAACACATATCAGACAAACTGAAATCGAGCAGCTTCCACAGGGCACTCTGCTGCCTGGTTCCCAGAATGTGCACTCCTGGTGAATCTTAACAGCTACAGCTGCGTCAGTATCTGGCCTAGGTTATTTCTTCAAATGGAACTCATACCGAGTTCATCTCAGCTCTACACTAACGTTTATTGCAGACTCAGAAGAAAATATGAGGGAATTTCGTCCCATGCGGGTTTTCATCTGCATTCTTCCTTGTTCTGGCAGACCAGACTTTTCAATGAACTCTCCTGCACATTCCACGTGAAGTTTGGAGAGTAAGCCCCTTAAGACATGGAACTGCATGTGTTTCTGTACACTGTTAGTTCTTCAAAGGGAAGTTCGTCCCAGTCCTTCTCAGCTCCAGTGAGAAGCGTGTACTTGCTGTGCAACTAGATGTCTAAGCAGCTACTTGCAAGACACTATCACACAGGGCCTTCTGTCAGCATCCAAGCAAGAGCTCTCGCCGGCTGCTGCACTCTGTGTTGCCATGGATATATGAGGTGAGCTAGTATCTGAAGTGTTAGGAGAGAGTGTTTTTCTGGAGAATGTTACTACTCCAAATGGAAGTTACAGCCTTGCTTCTCAGCTCTAGGGCAGACTGTGTGTGGCTGCTGTAGAAAGAGCTTTCTAAGCCACTGTTTCTCTGCAGGGAACACAAACACATATCAAACAAGCTGAAATCGAGGAGCTTCCACAGGGCACTCTGCTACCTGGTTTCCAGAATGTGCGCTGCAGATGCATCTTAACAGCTACAGCTGAGTAGGTTTCTGGCCTACGTATTTTTGCTTCAAATGGAACTCATACCGAGTTTATCTGAGCTCTACACCAAATTTTCTAGCAGACTCAGAAGAAAATACGAGGGAATTTTGTCCCATGCGGGTTTTCATCTGCATTCTGCCTTGTTCTGGCAGAGCAGAATTTTCAATGAACTCTCCTGCACATTCCACACTAAGTGTGGAAAGGAAGCCCGTTAAGAGATAGAACTCCGTGTGCTTCTGTACACTGTTAGTTCCTCCAAGGGGAGTTCGTCCCAGTCCTTCTCAGCTCCAGTGAGAAGCTTGTACTTGCTGTGCAACTCGATTTCTAAGCAGCTACTTCCAATGCACTATCACACAGGGACTTTTGTCAGCATCCAGGCAAGAGCTATCGCCGGCTGCTCCACTCTGTGTTGCCATGCGTAGGTGAGTTGAGCTAGTAACTTCAGAGTTAGGAGAGAGTGTGTTTCTGGACACTGTTACTTCTGCAAAGGGAAGTTACAGCCTTGCTTGTCAGCTCTAGGGCCGAGTGTGTGGCTGCTGTAGAAAGAGTTTTCTAAGCCACTGTTTCTCTGCAGGGAACACAAACACATATCAGACAAGCTGAAATCGAGCAGCTTCCACAGGGCACTCTGCTGCCTGGTTCCCAAAATGTCCACTCCTGGTGGAACTTAACAGCTACAGCTGCGTGGGTTTCTGGCCTAGGTTATTTGTTCAAATGGAACTCAAACCGAGTTCATCTCAAATCTACACCAATGTTTCTAGCAGACTCAGAAGAAAATGCGAGGGAATTTCGTCCCATGCGGGTTTTCATCTGCATTCTGCCTTGTTCTGGCAGAGCAGACTTTTCAATGAACTCTCCTGCACATTCCACAGTAAGTGTGGAAAGGAAGCCCATTAATAGATACAACTCCGTGTGTTTCTGTACACTGTTAGTTCCTCAAAGGGCAGTTCGACCCAGTCCTTCTCAGCTCCAGTGAGAAGCTTGTACTTGCTGTGCAACTCGATTTCTAAGCAGCTACTTGCAATCCAATATCACACAGGAACTTTTGTCAGCATCCAGGCAAGAGCTGTCGCCGGCTGCTCCACTCTGTGTTGCCATGCGTATATGAGGTGAGCTAGTAAATTCAGAGTTTGGAGAGAGTGTGTTTCTGGACACTTTTACTTCTGCAAAGGGAAGTTACAGCCAGTGCTTCTCAGCTCTAGGGCAGAGTGTGTGGCTGCGGTAGTAAGAGATCTCTAAGCCACTGTTTCTCTGCAGGGAAGGCAAACACCTATCAGACAAGCTGAAATCGAGCAGCTTTCACTGCTCACTCTGCTGCATGGTTCCCAGAATGTGCGCTCCAGATGAATCTTATCAGCTACTGCGGAGTGGGTTTCTGGCCTAGGTTATTTCTTCAAATGTAACTCATACCGAGTTCATCTCAGCTCCACACTAACATTTCTAGCAGACTCAGAAGAAAATACGAGGGAATTTCTTCCCATGCGGGTTTTCATCTGCATTCTGCCTTGTTCTGGCAGAGCAGACTTTTCAATGAACTCTCCTGCACATGCCACCGTAAGTGTGGAGAGGAAGCCCCTTAAGAGATAGAACTGCGTGTGTTTCTGTACACTGTTAGTTCTTCAAAGGGAAGTTCGTCCCAGTCCTTCTCAGCTCCAATGAGAAGCTTGTACTTGCTGTGCAACTAGATTTCTTAGCAGCTACTTGCAAGCCACTATCACACAGGGCCTTCTGTCAGCATCCAAGCAAGAGCTCTCGCCGGCTGTTGCACTCTGTGTTGCCATGGATATATGAGGTGAGCTAGTATCTGAAGAGTTAGGAGAGAGTGTTTTTCTGGACACTGTTACTTCCCAAAAGGGAAGTTACAGCCTTGCTTGTCAGCTCTAGAGCACAGTGTGTGGCTGCTGTAGAAAGAGTTCTCTAAGCCACTGTTTCTCTGCCAGGAAGACAAACACCTATTAGACAAGCTGAAATCGAGCAGCTTCCAGAGGGCACTCTGCTGCCTGGTTCCCAGAATGTGCACTGCAGATGCATCTTAACAGCTACAGCTGAGTAGGTTTCTGGCTACGTATTTTTGCTTCAAATGAAACTCATACCAAGTTCATCTGAGCTCTACACCAAAATTTCTAGCAGACTCAGAAGAAAATACAAGGGAATTTTGTCCCATGCGGGTTTTCATCTGCATTCTGCCTGGTTCTGGCAGAGCAGACTTTTCAATGAACTCTCCTGCACATTCCACAGTAAGTGTGGTGAGGAAGCCATTTAACAGATAGAACGCAATGTGTTTCTGTACACTGTTAGTTCTTCAAAGGGAAGTTCGTCCCAGTCCTACTCAGCTCCAGTGAGAAGCTTGTACTTGCTGTGCAACTAGATGTGTAAGAAGCTACTTGCAATCCACTATCACACAGAGCCTTCTGGCAGCATCCAGGCAAGAGCTATCGCCGGCTGCTCCTCTCTGTGTTTCCATGCATATGTGATGTGACGTAGTAACTTCAGAGTTAGGAGAGAGTGTGTTTCTGGACACTGTTACTTCTGCAAAAGGAAGTTACAGCCTTGCTTGTCAGCTCTAGGGCAGAGTGTGTGGCTGCTGTAGAAAGAGTTCTCTAAGCCACTGTTTCTCTGCCAGGAAGACAAACACCTATCAGACAAGCTGAAATCGAGCAGCTTCCACAGGGCACTCTGCTGCCTGGTTCCCAGAATGTGTGCTGCAGATGCATCTTAACAGCTATAGCTGAGTAGGTTTCTGGCCTACGTATTTTTGCTTCAAATTTAACTCATACCAAGTTCATCTCAGCTCTACAACAAAATTTCTAGCAGACTCAGAAGAAAATACGAGGGAATTTCGTCCCATGCGGGTTTTCATCTGCATTCTGCCTTGTTCTGGCAGAGCAGACTTTTCAATGAACTCTCCTGCACATTCCACAGTAACTGTGGAGAGGAAGCCCCTTAAGAGTTAGAACTGCTTGTGTTTCTGTACACTGTTAGTTCTTCATAGGGAAGTGCGTCCCAGTCCTTCTCAGCTCCAGTGAGAAGCTTGTAATTGCTGTGCAACTAGATTTCTAAGCAGCTACTTGCAAGCCACTATCACACAGGGCCTTCTGTCAGCATCCAAGCAAGAGCTCTCGCTGGCTGCTGCATTGTGTTGCCATGGATATATGAGGTGAGCTAGTATCTGAAGCGTTAGGAGAGAGTGTGTTTCTGGAGCATGTTACTACTCCAAAGGGAAGTTACAGCCTTGCTTCTCAGCTCTAGGGCAGAGTGTGTGGCTGCTGTAGAAAGAGTTTTCTAAGCCACTCTTTCTCTGCAGGGAACACAAACACATATCAGACAAGCTGAAATCGAGCAGCTTCCACAGGGCACTCTGCTGCCTGGTTCCCAGAATGTGCACTCCTGGTGAATCTTAACAGCTACAACTGCGTGGGTTTCTGGCCTCGGATATTTCTTCAAATGGAACTCATACCGAGTTCATGTCAGCTCTACACCAAAATTTCTAGCAGACTCAGAAGCAAATACGAGGGAATTTCGTCCCATGCGGGATTTCATCTGCATTCTGCCTTGTTCTGGCAGAGCAGACTTTTCAATGAACTCTCCTGCACATTCCACAGTAAGTGTGGAAAGGAAGCCCGTTAAGAGATAGAACTCCATGTGTTTCTGTACACTGTTAGTTCCTCCAAGGGCAGTTCTTCCCAGTCCTTCTCAGCTCCAGTGAGAAGCTTGTACTTGCTGTGCAACTAGATTTCTAAGCAGCTACTTGCAATCCACTATCACACAGGACCTTTTGTCAGCATCCAAGCAAGAGCTGTCGCCGGCTGCTCCACTCTGTGTTGCCATGCGTATATGAGGTGAGCTAGTAAATTCAGAGTTTGGAGAGAGTGTGTTTCTGGACACTTTTACTTCTACAAAGGGAAGTTACAGGCAGTGTTTCTCAGCTCTAGGGCAGAGTGTGTGGCTGTGGTACAAAGCGTTTTCTAAGCCACTGTTACTCTGCATGGAAGACAAACACCTATCAGAGAAGCTGAAATCGAGCAGCTTTCACTGGTCACTCTGCTGCCTGGTTCCCAGAATGTCCGCTCCAGATAAAAATTAACAGCTACTGCGGAGTGGGTTTCTGGCCTAGGTTATTTCTTCAAATGGAACTCATACCGAGTTCATCTCAGCTCTACACTAACTTTTCTAGCAGACTCAGAAGCAAATACGAGGGAATTTCGTCCCATGCGGGTTTTCATCTGCATTCTGCCTTGTTCTGGCAGAGCAGACTTTTCAATGAACTCTCCTGCACATTCCACAGTAAGTGTGGAAAGGAAGCCCGTTAAGAGATAGAACTCCGGGTGTTTCTGTACACTGTTAGTTCCTCAAAGGGCAGTTCGTCCCAGTCCTTTTCAGCTGCAGTGAGAAGCTTGTACTTGCTGTGCAACTCGATTTCTAAGCAGCTACTTGCAATCCACTATCACACAGGAACTTTTGTCAGCATCCAAGCAAGAGCTGTCGCAGGCTGCTCCACTCTGTGTTGCCATGCGTATATGAGGTGAGCTAGTAAATTCAGAGTTTGGAGAGAGTGTGTTTCTGGACACTTTTACTTCTGCAAAGGGAAGTTACAGCCAGTGCTTCTCAGCTCTAGGGCAGAGTGTGTGGCTGCGGTAGTAAGAGTTCTCTAAGCCACTGTTTCTCTGCAGGGAAGGCAAACAACTATCAGACAAGCTGAATTCGAGCAGCTTTCACTGGTCACTCTGCTGCCTGGTTCCCAGAATGTGCACTCCAGACGAATCTTAACAGTTACTGCGGAGTGGGTTTCTGGCCTAGGTTATTTCTTGAAATGGAACTCATACCGAGTTCATCTCAGCTCTACACTAACGTTTCTAGCAGACTCAGAAGAAAACACGAGGGAATTTCGTCCCATGCGGGTTTTCATCTGCATTCTGCCTTGTTCTGGCAGAGCAGACTTTTCAATGAACTCTCCTGCACATTCCACAGTAACTGTGGAGAGGAAGCCCCTTAAGAGTTAGAACTGCGTGTGTTTCTGTACACTGTTAGTTCTTCATAGGGAAGTTCGTCCCAGTCCTTCTCAGCTCCAGTGAGAAGCTTGTACTTGCTGTGCAACTAGATTTCTAAGCAGCTACTTGCAAGCCACTATCACACAGGGCCTTCTGTCAGCATCCAAGCAAGAGCTCTCGCCGGCTGCTGCACTCTGTGTTGCCATGCATATATGAGGTGAGCTAGTATCTGAAGAGTTAGGAGAGAGTGTGTTTCTGGAGCATGTTACTACTCCAAAGGGAAGTTACAGCCTTGCTTCTCAGCTCTAGGGCAGAGTGTGTGGCTGCTGTAGAAAGAGTTTTCTAAGCCACTCTTTCTCTGCAGGGAACACAAACACATATCAGACAAGCTGAAATCGAGCAGCTTCCACAGGGCACTCTGCTGCCTGGTTCCCAGAATGTGCACTCCTGGTGAATCTTAACAGCTACAGCTGCGTGTGTTTCTGGCCTAGGTTATTTCTTCAAATGGAACTCATACCGAGTTCATCTCAGCTCTACACCAATGTTTCTAGCAGACTCAGAAGAAAATATGAGGGAATTTCGTCCCATGCGGGTTTTCTTCTGCATTCTGCCTTGTTCTGGCAGAGCAGACTTTTCAATGAACTCTCCTGCACATTCCACATTAAGTGTGGTGAGGAAGCCATTTAACAGATAGAACGCAATGTGTTTCTGCACACTGTTAGTTCTTCAAAGGGAAGTTCGTCCCAGTCCTTCTCAGCTCCAGTGAGAAGCTGGTACTTGCTGTGCAACTAGATGTGTAAGAAGCTACTTGCAATCCACTATCACACAGAGCCTTCTGGCAGCATCCAGGCAAGAGCTATCGCCGGCTGCTCCACTCTGTGTTTCCATGCATATGTGAGGTGACGTAGTTACTTCAGAGTTAGGAGAGAGTGTGTTTCTGGACACTGTTACTTCCCCAAAGGGAAGTTACAGCCTTGCTTGGTCAGCTGTAGAGCAGAGTGTGTGGCTGCTGTAGAAAGAGTTCTCTAAGCCACTGTTTCTCTGCCAGGAAGACAAACACCTATCAGACAAGCTGAAATCGAGCAGCTTCCAGTGGGCACTCTGCTGCCTCGTTCCCAGAATGTGCGCTGCAGATGCATCTTAACAGCTACAGCGGAGTAGGTTTCTGGCCTACGTATTTTTGCTTCAAATGGAACTCATACCGAGTTCATCTCAGCTCTACACCAAAATTTCTAGCAGACTCAGAAGCAAATACGAGGGAATTTCGTCCCATGCGGGATTTCATCTGCATTCTGCCTTGTTCTGGCAGAGCAGACTTTTCAATGAACTCTCCTGCACATTCCACACTAAGTGTGGAAAGGAAGCCCATTAAGAGATAGAACTCCGGGTGTTTCTGTACACTGTTAGTTCCTCCAAGGGCAGTTCGTCCCAGTCCTTGTCAGCTCCAGTGAGAAGCTTGTACTTGCTGTGCAACTCGATTTCTAAGCAGCTACGTGCAATAAACTATCACACAGGAACTTTTGTCAGCATCCAAGCAAGAGCTATCGCTGGCTGCTCCACTCTGTGTTTCCATGTGTATGTGAGGTGAGCTAGTCACTTAAGAGTTAGGAGAGAGTGTGTTTCTGGACACTTTTACTTCTGCAAAGGGAAGTTACAGCCAGTGCTTCTCAGCTCCAGGGCAGAGTGTGTGCTGCGGTAGAAAGAGTTCTCTAAGCCACTGTTTCTCTGCAGGGAAAGCAAACACCTATCAGACAAGCTGAAATCGAGCAGCTTTCACTGGTCACTCTGCTGCCTGGTTCCCAGAATGTGCGCTCCAGATGAATCTTAACAGCTACTGCGGAGTGGGTTTCTGGCCTAGGTTATTTCTTCAAATGGAACTCATACCGAGTTCATCTCAGCTCTACACTAACGTTTCTAGCAGACTCAGAAGAAAATACGAGGGAATTTCGTCCCATGCGGGTTTTCATCTGCATTCTGCCTTGTTCTGGCAGAGCAGACTTTTCAATGAACTCTCCTGCAGATTCCACAGTAAGTGTGGTGAGGAAGCCATTTAACAGATAGAACGCAATGTGTTTCTGTACACTGTTAGTTCTTCAAAGGGAAGTTCGTCCCAGTCCTTCTCAGCTCCAGTGAGAAGCTGGTACTTGCTGTGCAACTAGATGTGTAAGCAGCTACTTGCAATCCACTATCACACAGAGACTTCTGGCAGCATCCAAGCAAGAGCTATCGCCGGATGCTCCACTCTGTGTTTCCATGCGTATGTGAGGTGACGTAGTTACTTCAGAGTTAGGAGAGAGTGTGTTTCTGGACACTGTTACTTCCCCAAAGGGAAGTTACAGCCTTGCTTGGTCAGCTCTAGAGCAGAGTGTGTGGCTGCTGTAGAAAGAGTTCTCTAAGCCACTGTTTCTCTGCCAGGAAGACAAACACCTATCAGACAAGCTGAAATCGAGCAGCTTCCACAGGGCACTCTGCTGCCCAGTTCCCAGAATGTGCACTCCAGATGAATCTTAACAGCTACTGCGGAGTGGGTTTCTGGCCTAGGTTATTTCTTCAAATGGAACTCATACCGAGTTCATCTCAGCTCTACACTAACGTTTCTAGCAGACTCAGAAGAAAATACGAGGGAATTTCGTCCCATGCGGGTTTTCATCTGCATTCTGCCTTGTTCTGGCAGAGCAGACTTTTCAATGAACTCTCCTGCAGATTCCACAGTAAGTGTGGTGAGGAAGCCATTTAACAGATAGAACGCAATGTGTTTCTGTACACTGTTAGTTCTTCAAAGGGAAGTTCGTCCCAGTCCTTCTCAGCTCCAGTGAGAAGCTGGTACTTGCTGTGCAACTAGATGTGTAAGCAGCTACTTGCAATCCACTATCACACAGAGACTTCTGGCAGCATCCAAGCAAGAGCTATCGCCGGATGCTCCACTCTGTGTTTCCATGCGTATGTGAGGTGACGTAGTTACTTCAGAGTTAGGAGAGAGTGTGTTTCTGGACACTGTTACTTCCCCAAAGGGAAGTTACAGCCTTGCTTGGTCAGCTCTAGAGCAGAGTGTGTGGCTGCTGTAGAAAGAGTTCTCTAAGCCACTGTTTCTCTGCCAGGAAGACAAACACCTATCAGACAAGCTGAAATCGAGCAGCTTCCACAGGGCACTCTGCTGCCCAGTTCCCAGAATGTGCACTCCAGATGAATCTTAACAGCTACTGCGGAGTGGGTTTCTGGCCTAGGTTATTTCTTCAAATGGAACTCATACCGAGTTCATCTCAGCTCTACACTAACGTTTCTAACAGACTCAGAAGAAAATACGAGGGAATTTCGTCCCATGCGGGTTTTCATCTGCATTCTGCCTTGTTCTGGCAGAGCAGACTTTTCAATGAACTCTCCTGCAGATTCCACAGTAAGTGTGGTGAGGAAGCCATTTAACAGATAGAACGCAATGTGTTTCTGTACACTGTTAGTTCTTCAAAGGGAAGTTCGTCCCAGTCCTTCTCAGCTCCAGTGAGAAGCTGGTACTTGCTGTGCAACTAGATGTGTAAGCAGCTACTGGCAATCCACTATCACACAGAGACTTCTGGCAGCATCCAAGCAAGAGCTATCGCCGGATGCTCCACTCTGTGTTTCCATGCGTATGTGAGGTGACGTAGTTACTTCAGAGTTAGGAGAGAGTGTGTTTCTGGACACTGTTACTTCCCCAAAGGGAAGTTACAGCCTTGCTTGGTCAGCTCTAGAGCAGAGTGTGTGGCTGCTGTAGAAAGAGTTCTCTAAGCCACTGTTTCTCTGCCAGGAAGACAAACACCTATCAGACAAGCTGAAATCGAGCAGCTTCCACAGGGCACTCTGCTGCCCAGTTCCCAGAATGTGCACTCCAGATGAATCTTAACAGCTACTGCGGAGTGGGTTTCTGGCCTAGGTTATTTCTTCAAATGGAACTCATACCGAGTTCATCTCAGCTCTACACTAACGTTTCTAGCAGACTCAGAAGCAAATACGAGGGAATTTCGTCCCATGCGGGTTTTCATCTGCATTCTGCCTTGTTCTGGCAGAGCAGACTTTTCAATGAACTCTCCTGCACATTCCACAGTAAGTGTGGAAAGGAAGCCCGTTAAGAGATAGAACTCCGGGTGTTTCTGTACACTGTTAGTTCCTCAAAGGGCAGTTCGTCCCAGTCCTTTTCAGCTGCAGTGAGAAGCTTGTACTTGCTGTGCAACTCGATTTCTAAGCAGCTACTTGCAATCCACTATCACACAGGAACTTTTGTCAGCATCCAAGCAAGAGCTGTCGCCGGCTGCTCCACTCTGTGTTGCCATGCGTATATGAGGTGAGCTAGTAAATTCAGAGTTTGGAGAGAGTGTGTTTCTGGACACTTTTACTTCTGCAAAGGGAAGTTACAGCCAGTGCTTCTCAGCTCTAGGGCAGAGTGTGTGGCTGTGGTAGGAAGAGTTCTCTAAGCCACTGTTTCTCTGCAGGGAAGGCAATCAACTATCAGACAAGCTGAAATCGAGCAGCTTCCACAGGGCACTCTGCTGCCTGGATCCCAGAATGTGCGCTCCAGACGAATCGTAACAGCTACTGCGGAGTGTGTTTCTGGCCTAGGTCATTTCTTGAAATGGAACTCATACCGAGTTCATCTCAGCTCTACACTAACGTTTCTAGCAGACTCAGAAGAAAACACGAGGGAATTTCGTCCCATGCGGGTTTTCATCTGCATTCTGCCTTGTTCTGGCAGAGCAGACTTTTCAATGAACTCTCCTGCACATTCCACACTAAGTGTGGAAAGGAAGCCCATTAAGAGATAGAACTCCGGGTGTTTCTGTACACTGTTAGTTCCTCCAAGGGCAGTTCGTCCCAGTCCTTTTCAGCTCCAGTGAGAAGCTTGTACTTGCTGTGCAACTCGATTTCTAAGCAGCTACGTGCAATCCACTATCACACAGGGAATTTTGTCAGCATCCAGGCAAGAGCTATCGCTGGCTGCTCCACTCTGTGTTTCCATGTGTATGTGAGGTGAGCTAGTAACTTAAGAGTTAGGAGAGAGTGTGTTTCTGGACACTTTTACTTCTGCAAAGGGAAGTTACAGCCAGTGCTTCTCAGCTCCAGGGCAGAGTGTGTGCTGCGGTAGAAAGAGTTCTCTAAGCCACTGTTTCTCTGCAGGGAAAGCAAACACCTATCAGACAAGCTGAAATCGAGCAGCTTTCACTGGTCACTCTGCTGCCTGGTTCCCAGAATGTGCGCTCCAGATGAATCTTAACAGCTACTGCGGAGTGGGTTTCTGGCCTAGGTTATTTCTTCAAATGGAACTCTTACCGAGTTCATCTCAGCTCTACACTAACGTTTCTAGCAGACTCAGAAGAAAATACGAGGGAATTTCGTCCCATGCGGGTTTTCATCTGCATTCTGCCTTGTTCTGGCAGAGCAGACTTTTCAATGAACTCTCCTGCAGATTCCACAGTAAGTGTGGTGAGGAAGCCATTTAACAGATAGAACGCAATGTGTTTCTGTACACTGTTAGTTCTTCAAAGGGAAGTTCGTCCCAGTCCTTCTCAGCTCCAGTGAGAAGCTGGTACTTGCTGTGCAACTAGATGTGTAAGCAGCTACTTGCAATCCACTATCACACAGAGACTTCTGGCAGCATCCAAGCAAGAGCTATCGCCGGATGCTCCACTCTGTGTTTCCATGCGTATGTGAGGTGACGTAGTTACTTCAGAGTTAGGAGAGAGTGTGTTTCTGGACACTGTTACTTCCCCAAAGGGAAGTTACAGCCTTGCTTGGTCAGCTCTAGAGCAGAGTGTGTGGCTGCTGTAGAAAGAGTTCTCTAAGCCACTGTTTCTCTGCCAGGAAGACAAACACCTATCAGACAAGCTGAAATCGAGCAGCTTCCACAGGGCACTCTGCTGCCCAGTTCCCAGAATGTGCACTCCAGATGAATCTTAACAGCTACTGCGGAGTGGGTTTCTGGCCTAGGTTATTTCTTCAAATGGAACTCATACCGAGTTCATCTCAGCTCTACACTAACGTTTCTAGCAGACTCAGAAGAAAATACGAGGGAATTTCGTCCCATGCGGGTTTTCATCTGCATTCTGCCTTGTTCTGGCAGAGCAGACTTTTCAATGAACTCTCCTGCAGATTCCACAGTAAGTGTGGTGAGGAAGCCATTTAACAGATAGAACGCAATGTGTTTCTGTACACTGTTAGTTCTTCAAAGGGAAGTTCGTCCCAGTCCTTCTCAGCTCCAGTGAGAAGCTGGTACTTGCTGTGCAACTAGATGTGTAAGCAGCTACTTGCAATCCACTATCACACAGAGACTTCTGGCAGCATCCAAGCAAGAGCTATCGCCGGATGCTCCACTCTGTGTTTCCATGCGTATGTGAGGTGACGTAGTTACTTCAGAGTTAGGAGAGAGTGTGTTTCTGGACACTGTTACTTCCCCAAAGGGAAGTTACAGCCTTGCTTGGTCAGCTCTAGAGCAGAGTGTGTGGCTGCTGTAGAAAGAGTTCTCTAAGCCACTGTTTCTCTGCCAGGAAGACAAACACCTATCAGACAAGCTGAAATCGAGCAGCTTCCACAGGGCACTCTGCTGCCCAGTTCCCAGAATGTGCACTCCAGATGAATCTTAACAGCTACTGCGGAGTGGGTTTCTGGCCTAGGTTATTTCTTCAAATGGAACTCATACCGAGTTCATCTCAGCTCTACACTAACGTTTCTAACAGACTCAGAAGAAAATACGAGGGAATTTCGTCCCATGCGGGTTTTCATCTGCATTCTGCCTTGTTCTGGCAGAGCAGACTTTTCAATGAACTCTCCTGCAGATTCCACAGTAAGTGTGGTGAGGAAGCCATTTAACAGATAGAACGCAATGTGTTTCTGTACACTGTTAGTTCTTCAAAGGGAAGTTCGTCCCAGTCCTTCTCAGCTCCAGTGAGAAGCTGGTACTTGCTGTGCAACTAGATGTGTAAGCAGCTACTGGCAATCCACTATCACACAGAGACTTCTGGCAGCATCCAAGCAAGAGCTATCGCCGGATGCTCCACTCTGTGTTTCCATGCGTATGTGAGGTGACGTAGTTACTTCAGAGTTAGGAGAGAGTGTGTTTCTGGACACTGTTACTTCCCCAAAGGGAAGTTACAGCCTTGCTTGGTCAGCTCTAGAGCAGAGTGTGTGGCTGCTGTAGAAAGAGTTCTCTAAGCCACTGTTTCTCTGCCAGGAAGACAAACACCTATCAGACAAGCTGAAATCGAGCAGCTTCCACAGGGCACTCTGCTGCCCAGTTCCCAGAATGTGCACTCCAGATGAATCTTAACAGCTACTGCGGAGTGGGTTTCTGGCCTAGGTTATTTCTTCAAATGGAACTCATACCGAGTTCATCTCAGCTCTACACTAACGTTTCTAGCAGACTCAGAAGCAAATACGAGGGAATTTCGTCCCATGCGGGTTTTCATCTGCATTCTGCCTTGTTCTGGCAGAGCAGACTTTTCAATGAACTCTCCTGCACATTCCACAGTAAGTGTGGAAAGGAAGCCCGTTAAGAGATAGAACTCCGGGTGTTTCTGTACACTGTTAGTTCCTCAAAGGGCAGTTCGTCCCAGTCCTTTTCAGCTGCAGTGAGAAGCTTGTACTTGCTGTGCAACTCGATTTCTAAGCAGCTACTTGCAATCCACTATCACACAGGAACTTTTGTCAGCATCCAAGCAAGAGCTGTCGCCGGCTGCTCCACTCTGTGTTGCCATGCGTATATGAGGTGAGCTAGTAAATTCAGAGTTTGGAGAGAGTGTGTTTCTGGACACTTTTACTTCTGCAAAGGGAAGTTACAGCCAGTGCTTCTCAGCTCTAGGGCAGAGTGTGTGGCTGTGGTAGGAAGAGTTCTCTAAGCCACTGTTTCTCTGCAGGGAAGGCAATCAACTATCAGACAAGCTGAAATCGAGCAGCTTCCACAGGGCACTCTGCTGCCTGGATCCCAGAATGTGCGCTCCAGACGAATCGTAACAGCTACTGCGGAGTGTGTTTCTGGCCTAGGTCATTTCTTGAAATGGAACTCATACCGAGTTCATCTCAGCTCTACACTAACGTTTCTAGCAGACTCAGAAGAAAACACGAGGGAATTTCGTCCCATGCGGGTTTTCATCTGCATTCTGCCTTGTTCTGGCAGAGCAGACTTTTCAATGAACTCTCCTGCACATTCCACACTAAGTGTGGAAAGGAAGCCCATTAAGAGATAGAACTCCGGGTGTTTCTGTACACTGTTAGTTCCTCCAAGGGCAGTTCGTCCCAGTCCTTTTCAGCTCCAGTGAGAAGCTTGTACTTGCTGTGCAACTCGATTTCTAAGCAGCTACGTGCAATCCACTATCACACAGGGAATTTTGTCAGCATCCAGGCAAGAGCTATCGCTGGCTGCTCCACTCTGTGTTTCCATGTGTATGTGAGGTGAGCTAGTAACTTAAGAGTTAGGAGAGAGTGTGTTTCTGGACACTTTTACTTCTGCAAAGGGAAGTTACAGCCAGTGCTTCTCAGCTCCAGGGCAGAGTGTGTGCTGCGGTAGAAAGAGTTCTCTAAGCCACTGTTTCTCTGCAGGGAAAGCAAACACCTATCAGACAAGCTGAAATCGAGCAGCTTTCACTGGTCACTCTGCTGCCTGGTTCCCAGAATGTGCGCTCCAGATGAATCTTAACAGCTACTGCGGAGTGGGTTTCTGGCCTAGGTTATTTCTTCAAATGGAACTCTTACCGAGTTCATCTCAGCTCTACACTAACGTTTCTAGCAGACTCAGAAGAAAATACGAGGGAATTTCGTCCCATGCGGGTTTTCATCTGCATTCTGCCTTGTTCTGGCAGAGCAGACTTTTCAATGAACTCTCCTGCAGATTCCACAGTAAGTGTGGTGAGGAAGCCATTTAACAGATAGAACGCAATGTGTTTCTGTACACTGTTAGTTCTTCAAAGGGAAGTTCGTCCCAGTCCTTCTCAGCTCCAGTGAGAAGCTGGTACTTGCTGTGCAACTAGATGTGTAAGCAGCTACTTGCAATCCACTATCACACAGAGACTTCTGGCAGCATCCAAGCAAGAGCTATCGCCGGATGCTCCACTCTGTGTTTCCATGCGTATGTGAGGTGACGTAGTTACTTCAGAGTTAGGAGAGAGTGTGTTTCTGGACACTGTTACTTCCCCAAAGGGAAGTTACAGCCTTGCTTGGTCAGCTCTAGAGCAGAGTGTGTGGCTGCTGTAGAAAGAGTTCTCTAAGCCACTGTTTCTCTGCCAGGAAGACAAACACCTATCAGACAAGCTGAAATCGAGCAGCTTCCACAGGGCACTCTGCTGCCCAGTTCCCAGAATGTGCACTCCAGATGAATCTTAACAGCTACTGCGGAGTGGGTTTCTGGCCTAGGTTATTTCTTCAAATGGAACTCATACCGAGTTCATCTCAGCTCTACACTAACGTTTCTAGCAGACTCAGAAGAAAATACGAGGGAATTTCGTCCCATGCGGGTTTTCTTCTGCATTCTGCCTTGTTCTGGCAGAGCAGACTTTTCAATGAACTCTCCTGCAGATTCCACAGTAAGTGTGGTGAGGAAGCCATTTAACAGATAGAACGCAATGTGTTTCTGTACACTGTTAGTTCTTCAAAGGGAAGTTCGTGCCAGTCCTTCTCAGCTCCAGTGAGAAGCTGGTACTTGCTGTGCAACTAGATGTGTAAGCAGCTACTTGCAATCCACTATCACACAGAGACTTCTGGCAGCATCCAAGCAAGAGCTATCGCCGGATGCTCCACTCTGTGTTTCCATGCGTATGTGAGGTGACGTAGTTACTTCAGAGTTAGGAGAGAGTGTGTTTCTGGACACTGTTACTTCCCCAAAGGGAAGTTACAGCCTTGCTTGGTCAGCTCTAGAGCAGAGTGTGTGGCTGCTGTAGAAAGAGTTCTCTAAGCCACTGTTTCTCTGCCAGGAAGACAAACACCTATCAGACAAGCTGAAATCGAGCAGCTTCCACAGGGCACTCTGCTGCCCAGTTCCCAGAATGTGCACTCCAGATGAATCTTAACAGCTACTGCGGAGTGGGTTTCTGGCCTAGGTTATTTCTTCAAATGGAACTCATACCGAGTTCATCTCAGCTCTACACTAACGTTTCTAGCAGACTCAGAAGAAAATACGAGGGAATTTCGTCCCATGCGGGTTTTCATCTGCATTCTGCCTTGTTCTGGCAGAGCAGACTTTTCAATGAACTCTCCTGCAGATTCCACAGTAAGTGTGGTGAGGAAGCCATTTAACAGATAGAACGCAATGTGTTTCTGTACACTGTTAGTTCTTCAAAGGGAAGTTCGTCCCAGTCCTTCTCAGCTTCAGTGAGAAGCTGGTACTTGCTTGCAACTAGATGTGTAAGCAGCTACTTGCAATCCACTATCACACAGAGACTTCTGGCGGCATCCAAGCAAGAGCTATCGCCGGATGCTCCACTCTGTGTTTCCATGCGTATGTGAGGTGACGTAGTTACTTCAGAGTTAGGAGAGAGTGTGTTTCTGGACACTGTTACTTCCCCAAAGGGAAGTTACAGCCTTGCTTGGTCAGCTCTAGAGCAGAGTGTGTGGCTGCTGTAGAAAGAGTTCTCTAAGCCACTGTTTCTCTGCCAGGAAGACAAACACCTATCAGACAAGCTGAAATCGAGCAGCTTCCACAGGGCACTCTGCTGCCCAGTTCCCAGAATGTGCACTCCAGATGAATCTTAACAGCTACTGCGGAGTGGGTTTCTGGCCTAGCTTATTTCTTCAAATGGAACTCATACCGAGTTCATCTCAGCTCTACACTAACGTTTCTAGCAGACTCAGAAGCAAATACGAGGGAATTTCGTCCCATGCGGGTTTTCATCTGCATTCTGCCTTGTTCTGGCAGAGCAGACTTTTCAATGAACTCTCCTGCACATTCCACAGTAAGTGTGGAAAGGATGCCCGTTAAGAGATAGAACTCCGGGTGTTTCTGTACACTGTTAGTTCCTCAAAGGGCAGTTCGTCCCAGTCCTTTTCAGCTGCAGTGAGAAGCTTGTACTTGCTGTGCAACTCGATTTCTAAGCAGCTACTTGCAATCCACTATCACACAGGAACTTTTGTCAGCATCCAAGCAAGAGCTGTCGCCGGCTGCTCCACTCTGTGTTGCCATGCGTATATGAGGTGAGCTAGTAAATTCAGAGTTTGGAGAGAGTGTGTTTCTGGACACTTTTACTTCTGCAAAGGGAAGTTACAGCCAGTGCTTCTCAGCTCTAGGGCAGAGTGTGTGGCTGTGGTAGGAAGAGTTCTCTAAGCCACTGTTTCTCTGCAGGGAAGGCAATCAACTATCAGACAAGCTGAAATCGAGCAGCTTTCACTGGTCACTCTGCTGCCTGGATCCCAGAATGTGCGCTCCAGACGAATCGTAACAGCTACTGCGGAGTGTGTTTCTGGCCTAGGTCATTTCTTGAAATGGAACTCATACCGAGTTCATCTCAGCTCTACACTAACGTTTCTAGCAGACTCAGAAGAAAACACGAGGGAATTTCGTCCCATGCGGGTTTTCATCTGCATTCTGCCTTGTTCTGGCAGAGCAGACTTTTCAATGAACTCTCCTGCACATTCCACAGTAACTGTGGAGAGGAAGCCCCTTAAGAGTTAGAACTGCGTGTGTTTCTGTACACTGTTAGTTCTTCATAGGGAAGTTCGTCCCAGTCCTTCTCAGCTCCAGTGAGAAGCTTGTACTTGCTGTGCAACTAGATTTCTAAGCAGCTACTTGCAAGCCACTATCACACAGGGCCTTCTGTCAGCATCCAAGCAAGAGCTCTCGCCGGCTGCTGCACTCTGTGTTGCCATGCATATATGAGGTGAGCTAGTATCTGAAGAGTTAGGAGAGAGTGTGTTTCTGGAGCATGTTACTACTCCAAAGGGAAGTTACAGCCTTGCTTCTCAGCTCTAGGGCAGAGTGTGTGGCTGCTGTAGAAAGAGTTTTCTAAGCCAGTCTTTCTCTGCAGGGAACACAAACACATATCAGACAAGCTGAAATCGAGCAGCTTCCACAGGGCACTCTGCTGCCTGGTTCCCAGAATGTGCACTCCTGGTGAATCTTAACAGCTACAGCTGCGTGTGTTTCTGGCCTAGGTTATTTCTTCAAATGGAACTCATACCGAGTTCATCTCAGCTCTACACCAATGTTTCTAGCAGACTCAGAAGAAAATATGAGGGAATTTCGTCCCATGCGGGTTTTCTTCTGCATTCTGCCTTGTTCTGGCAGAGCAGACTTTTCAATGAACTCTCCTGCACATTCCACATTAAGTGTGGTGAGGAAGCCATTTAACAGATAGAACGCAATGTGTTTCTGCACACTGTTAGTTCTTCAAAGGGAAGTTGGTCCCAGTCCTACTAAGCTCCAGTGAGAAGCTTGTACTTGCTGTGCAACTAGATGTGTAAGAAGCTACTTGCAATCCACTATCACACAGAGCCTTCTGGCAGCGTCCAGGCAAGAGCTATCGCCGGCTGCTCCACTCTGTGTTTCCATGCGTATGTGAGGTGACGTAGTAACTTCAGAGTTAGGAGAGAGTGTGTTTCTGGACACTGTTACTTCTGCAAAAGGAAGTTACAGCCTTGCTTGTCAGCTCTAGGGCAGAGTGTGTGGCTGCTGTAGAAAGAGTTCTCTAAGCCACTGTTTCTCTGCCAGGAAGACAAACACCTATCAGACAAGCTGAAATCGAGCAGCTTCCAGAGGGCACTCTGCTGCCTGGTTCCCAGAATGTGCGCTGCAGATTCATCTTAACAGCTACAGCTGAGTAGGTTTCTGGCCTACGTATTTTTGCTTTAAATGGAACTCATTCCGAGTTCATCTCAGCTCTACACCAAAATTTCTAGCAGACTCAGAAGCAAATACGAGGGAATTTCATCCCATGCGGGTTTTCATCTGCATTCTGCCTTGTTCTGGCAGAGCAGACTTTTCACTGAACTCTCCTGCACATTCCACACTAAGTGTGGAAAGGAAGCCCATTAAGAGATAGAACTCCGGGTGTTTCTGTACACTGTTAGTTCCTCCAAGGGCAGTTCGTCCCAGTCCTTTTCAGCTCCAGTGAGAAGCTTGTACTTGCTGTGCAACTCGATTTCTAAGCAGCTACGTGCAATCCACTATCACACAGGGAATTTTGTCAGCATCCAGGCAAGAGCTATCGCTGGCTGCTCCACTCTGTGTTTCCATGTGTATGTGAGGTGAGCTAGTAACTTAAGAGTTAGGAGAGAGTGTGTTTCTGGACACTTTTACTTCTGCAAAGGGAAGTTACAGCCAGTGCTTCTCAGCTCCAGGGCAGAGTGTGTGCTGCGGTAGAAAGAGTTCTCTAAGCCACTGTTTCTCTGCAGGGAAAGCAAACACCTATCAGACAAGCTGAAATCGAGCAGCTTTCACTGGTCACTCTGCTGCCTGGTTCCCAGAATGTGCGCTCCAGATGAATCTTAACAGCTACTGCGGAGTGGGTTTCTGGCCTAGGTTATTTCTTCAAATGGAACTCATACCGAGTTCATCTCAGCTCTACACTAACGTTTCTAGCAGACTCAGAAGAAAATACGAGGGAATTTCGTCCCATGCGGGTTTTCATCTGCATTCTGCCTTGTTCTGGCAGAGCAGACTTTTCAATGAACTCTCCTGCAGATTCCACAGTAAGTGTGGTGAGGAAGTCATTTAACATATAGAACGCAATGTGTTTCTGTACACTGTTAGTTCTTCAAAGGGAAGTTCGTCCCAGTCCTTCTCAGCTCCAGTGAGAAGCTGGTACTTGCTGTGCAACTAGATGTGTAAGCAGCTACTTGCAATCCACTATCACACAGAGACTTCTGGCAGCATCCAAGCAAGAGCTATCGCCGGATGCTCCACTCTGTGTTTCCATGCATATGTGAGGTGACGTTGTTACTTCAGAGTTAGGAGAGAGTGTGTTTCTGGACACTGTTACTTCCCCAAAGGGAAGTTACAGCCTTGCTTGGTCAGCTCTAGAGCAGAGTGTGTGGCTGCTGTAGAAAGAGTTCTCTAAGCCACTGTTTCTCTGCCAGGAAGACAAACACCTCTCAGACAAGCTGAAATCGAGCAGCTTCCACAGGGCACTCTGCTGCCCAGTTCCCAGAATGTGCACTCCAGATGAATCTTAACAGCTACTGCGGAGTGGGTTTCTGGCCTAGGTTATTTCTTCAAATGGAACTCATACCGAGTTCATCTCAGCTCTACACTAACGTTTCTAGCAGACTCAGAAGCAAATACGAGGGAATTTCGTCCCATGCGGGTTTTCATCTGCATTCTGCCTTGTTCTGGCAGAGCAGACTTTTCAATGAACTCTCCTGCACATTCCACAGTAAGTGTGGAAAGGAAGCCCGTTAAGAGATAGAACTCCGGGTGTTTCTGTACACTGTTAGTTCCTCAAAGGGCAGTTCGTCCCAGTCCTTTTCAGCTGCAGTGAGAAGCTTGTACTTGCTGTGCAACTCGATTTCTAAGCAGCTACTTGCAATCCACTATCACACAGGAACTTTTGTCAGCATCCAAGCAAGAGCTGTCGCCGGCTGCTCCACTCTGTGTTGCCATGCGTATATGAGGTGAGCTAGTAAATTCAGAGTTTGGAGAGAGTGTGTTTCTGGACACTTTTACTTCTGCAAAGGGAAGTTACAGCCAGTGCTTCTCAGCTCTAGGGCAGAGTGTGTGGCTGCGGTAGTAAGAGTTCTCTAAGCCACTGTTTCTCTGCAGGGAAGGCAAACAACTATCAGACAAGCTGAATTCGAGCAGCTTTCACTGGTCACTCTGCTGCCTGGTTCCCAGAATGTGCGCTCCAGACGAATCTTAGCAGCTACTGCGGAGTGGGTTTCTGGCCTAGGTTATTTCTTGAAATGGAACTCATACCGATTTCATCTCAGCTCTACACTAACGTTTCTAGCAGACTCAGAAGAAAACACGAGGGAATTTCGTCCCATGCGGGTTTTCATCTGCATTCTGCCTTGTTCTGGCAGAGCAGACTTTTCAATGAACTCTCCTGCACATTCCACAGTAACTGTGGAGAGGAAGCCCCTTAAGAGTTAGAACTGCGTGTGTTTCTGTACACTGTTAGTTCTTCATAGGGAAGTTCGTCCCAGTCCTTCTCAGCTCCAGTGAGAAGCTTGTACTTGCTGTGCAACTAGATTTCTAAGCAGCTACTTGCAAGCCACTATCACACAGGGCCTTCTGTCAGCATCCAAGCAAGAGCTCTCGCCGGCTGCTGCACTCTGTGTTGCCATGCATATATGAGGTGAGCTAGTATCTGAAGAGTTAGGAGAGAGTGTGTTTCTGGAGCATGTTACTACTCCAAAGGGAAGTTACAGCCTTGCTTCTCAGCTCTAGGGCAGAGTGTGTGGCTGCTGTAGAAAGAGTTTTCTAAGCCACTCTTTCTCTGCAGGGAACACAAACACATATCAGACAAGCTGAAATCGAGCAGCTTCCACAGGGCACTCTGCTGCCTGGTTCCCAGAATGTGCACTCCTGGTGAATCTTAACAGCTACAGCTGCGTGTGTTTCTGGCCTAGGTTATTTCTTCAAATGGAACTCATACCGAGTTCATCTCAGCTCTACACCAATGTTTCTAGCAGACTCAGAAGAAAATATGAGGGAATTTCGTCCCATGCGGGTTTTCTTCTGCATTCTGCCTTGTTCTGGCAGAGCAGACTTTTCAATGAACTCTCCTGCACATTCCACATTAAGTGTGGTGAGGAAGCCATTTAACAGAACGCAATGTGTTTCTGCACACTGTTAGTTCTTCAAAGGGAAGTTCGTCCCAGTCCTACTCAGCTCCAGTGAGAAGCTTGTACTTGCTGTGCAACTAGATGTGTAAGAAGCTACTTGCAATCCACTATCACACAGAGCCTTCTGGCAGCATCCAGGCAAGAGCTATCGCCGGCTGCTCCACTCTGTGTTTCCATGCATATGTGAGGTGACGTAGTAACTTCAGAGTTAGGAGAGAGTGTGTTTCTGGACACTGTTACTTCTGCAAAAGGAAGTTACAGCCTTGCTTGTCAGCTCTAGGGCAGAGTGTGTGGCTGCTGTAGAAAGAGTTCTCTAAGCCACTGTTTCTCTGCCAGGAAGACAAACACCTATCAGACAAGCTGAAATCGAGCAGCTTCCAGAGGGCACTCTGCTGCCTGGTTCCCAGAATGTGCGCTGCAGATGCATCTTAACAGCTACAGCTGAGTAGGTTTCTGGCCTACGTATTTTTGCTTCAAATGGAACTCATACCGAGTTCATCTCAGCTCTACACCAAAATTTCTAGCAGACTCAGAAGCAAATACGAGGGAATTTCGTCCCATGCGGGTTTTCATCTGCATTCTGCCTTGTTCTGGCAGAGCAGACTTTTCAATGAACTCTCCTGCACATTCCACACTAAGTGTGGAAAGGAAGCCCATTAAGAGATAGAACTCCGGGTGTTTCTGTACACTGTTAGTTCCTCCAAGGGCAGTTCGTCCCAGTCCTTTTCAGCTCCAGTGAGAAGCTTGTACTTGCTGTGCAACTCGATTTCTAAGCAGCTACGTGCAATCCACTATCACACAGGGAATTTTGTCAGCATCCAGGCAAGAGCTATCGCTGGCTGCTCCACTCTGTGTTTCCATGTGTATGTGAGGTGAGCTAGTAACTTAAGAGTTAGGAGAGAGTGTGTTTCTGGACACTTTTACTTCTGCAAAGGGAAGTTACAGCCAGTGCTTCTCAGCTCCAGGGCAGAGTGTGTGCTGCGGTAGAAAGAGTTCTCTAAGCCACTGTTTCTCTGCAGGGAAAGCAAACACCTATCAGACAAGCTGAAATCGAGCAGCTTTCACTGGTCACTCTGCTGCCTGGTTCCCAGAATGTGCGCTCCAGATGAATCTTAACAGCTACTGCGGAGTGGGTTTCTGGCCTAGGTTATTTCTTCAAATGGAACTCATACCGAGTTCATCTCAGCTCTACACTAACGTTTCTAGCAGACTCAGAAGAAAATACGAGGGAATTTCGTCCCATGCGGGTTTTCATCTGCATTCTGCCTTGTTCTGGCAGAGCAGACTTTTCAATGAACTCTCCTGCAGATTCCACAGTAAGTGTGGTGAGGAAGCCATTTAACAGATAGAACGCAATGTGTTTCTGTACACTGTTAGTTCTTCAAAGGGAAGTTCGTCCCAGTCCTTCTCAGCTCCAGTGAGAAGCTGGTACTTGCTGTGCAACTAGATGTGTAAGCAGCTACTTGCAATCCACTATCACACAGAGACTTCTGGCAGCATCCAAGCAAGAGCTATCGCCGGATGCTCCACTCTGTGTTTCCATGCGTATGTGAGGTGACGTAGTTACTTCAGAGTTAGGAGAGAGTGTGTTTCTGGACACTGTTACTTCCCCAAAGGGAAGTTACAGCCTTGCTTGGTCAGCTCTAGAGCAGAGTGTGTGGCTGCTGTAGAAAGAGTTCTCTAAGCCACTGTTTCTCTGCCAGGAAGACAAACACCTATCAGACAAGCTGAAATCGAGCAGCTTCCACAGGGCACTCTGCTGCCCAGTTCCCAGAATGTGCACTCCAGATGAATCTTAACAGCTACTGCGGAGTGGGTTTCTGGCCTAGGTTATTTCTTCAAATGGAACTCATACCGAGTTCATCTCAGCTCTACACTAACGTTTCTAGCAGACTCAGAAGAAAATACGAGGGAATTTCGTCCCATGCGGGTTTTCATCTGCATTCTGCCTTGTTCTGGCAGAGCAGACTTTTCAATGAACTCTCCTGCAGATTCCACAGTAAGTGTGGTGAGGAAGCCATTTAACAGATAGAACGCAATGTGTTTCTGTACACTGTTAGTTCTTCAAAGGGAAGTTCGTCCCAGTCCTTCTCAGCTCCAGTGAGAAGCTGGTACTTGCTGTGCAACTAGATGTGTAAGCAGCTACTTGCAATCCACTATCACACAGAGACTTCTGGCAGCATCCAAGCAAGAGCTATCGCCGGATGCTCCACTCTGTGTTTCCATGCGTATGTGAGGTGACGTAGTTACTTCAGAGTTAGGAGAGAGTGTGTTTCTGGACACTGTTACTTCCCCAAAGGGAAGTTACAGCCTTGCTTGGTCAGCTCTAGAGCAGAGTGTGTGGCTGCTGTAGAAAGAGTTCTCTAAGCCACTGTTTCTCTGCCAGGAAGACAAACACCTATCAGACAAGCTGAAATCGAGCAGCTTCCACAGGGCACTCTGCTGCCCAGTTCCCAGAATGTGCACTCCAGATGAATCTTAACAGCTACTGCGGAGTGGGTTTCTGGCCTAGGTTATTTCTTCAAATGGAACTCATACCGAGTTCATCTCAGCTCTACACTAACGTTTCTAACAGACTCAGAAGAAAATACGAGGGAATTTCGTCCCATGCGGGTTTTCATCTGCATTCTGCCTTGTTCTGGCAGAGCAGACTTTTCAATGAACTCTCCTGCAGATTCCACAGTAAGTGTGGTGAGGAAGCCATTTAACAGATAGAACGCAATGTGTTTCTGTACACTGTTAGTTCTTCAAAGGGAAGTTCGTCCCAGTCCTTCTCAGCTCCAGTGAGAAGCTGGTACTTGCTGTGCAACTAGATGTGTAAGCAGCTACTGGCAATCCACTATCACACAGAGACTTCTGGCAGCATCCAAGCAAGAGCTATCGCCGGATGCTCCACTCTGTGTTTCCATGCGTATGTGAGGTGACGTAGTTACTTCAGAGTTAGGAGAGAGTGTGTTTCTGGACACTGTTACTTCCCCAAAGGGAAGTTACAGCCTTGCTTGGTCAGCTCTAGAGCAGAGTGTGTGGCTGCTGTAGAAAGAGTTCTCTAAGCCACTGTTTCTCTGCCAGGAAGACAAACACCTATCAGACAAGCTGAAATCGAGCAGCTTCCACAGGGCACTCTGCTGCCCAGTTCCCAGAATGTGCACTCCAGATGAATCTTAACAGCTACTGCGGAGTGGGTTTCTGGCCTAGGTTATTTCTTCAAATGGAACTCATACCGAGTTCATCTCAGCTCTACACTAACGTTTCTAGCAGACTCAGAAGCAAATACGAGGGAATTTCGTCCCATGCGGGTTTTCATCTGCATTCTGCCTTGTTCTGGCAGAGCAGACTTTTCAATGAACTCTCCTGCACATTCCACAGTAAGTGTGGAAAGGAAGCCCGTTAAGAGATAGAACTCCGGGTGTTTCTGTACACTGTTAGTTCCTCAAAGGGCAGTTCGTCCCAGTCCTTTTCAGCTGCAGTGAGAAGCTTGTACTTGCTGTGCAACTCGATTTCTAAGCAGCTACTTGCAATCCACTATCACACAGGAACTTTTGTCAGCATCCAAGCAAGAGCTGTCGCCGGCTGCTCCACTCTGTGTTGCCATGCGTATATGAGGTGAGCTAGTAAATTCAGAGTTTGGAGAGAGTGTGTTTCTGGACACTTTTACTTCTGCAAAGGGAAGTTACAGCCAGTGCTTCTCAGCTCTAGGGCAGAGTGTGTGGCTGTGGTAGGAAGAGTTCTCTAAGCCACTGTTTCTCTGCAGGGAAGGCAATCAACTATCAGACAAGCTGAAATCGAGCAGCTTCCACAGGGCACTCTGCTGCCTGGATCCCAGAATGTGCGCTCCAGACGAATCGTAACAGCTACTGCGGAGTGTGTTTCTGGCCTAGGTCATTTCTTGAAATGGAACTCATACCGAGTTCATCTCAGCTCTACACTAACGTTTCTAGCAGACTCAGAAGAAAACACGAGGGAATTTCGTCCCATGCGGGTTTTCATCTGCATTCTGCCTTGTTCTGGCAGAGCAGACTTTTCAATGAACTCTCCTGCACATTCCACACTAAGTGTGGAAAGGAAGCCCATTAAGAGATAGAACTCCGGGTGTTTCTGTACACTGTTAGTTCCTCCAAGGGCAGTTCGTCCCAGTCCTTTTCAGCTCCAGTGAGAAGCTTGTACTTGCTGTGCAACTCGATTTCTAAGCAGCTACGTGCAATCCACTATCACACAGGGAATTTTGTCAGCATCCAGGCAAGAGCTATCGCTGGCTGCTCCACTCTGTGTTTCCATGTGTATGTGAGGTGAGCTAGTAACTTAAGAGTTAGGAGAGAGTGTGTTTCTGGACACTTTTACTTCTGCAAAGGGAAGTTACAGCCAGTGCTTCTCAGCTCCAGGGCAGAGTGTGTGCTGCGGTAGAAAGAGTTCTCTAAGCCACTGTTTCTCTGCAGGGAAAGCAAACACCTATCAGACAAGCTGAAATCGAGCAGCTTTCACTGGTCACTCTGCTGCCTGGTTCCCAGAATGTGCGCTCCAGATGAATCTTAACAGCTACTGCGGAGTGGGTTTCTGGCCTAGGTTATTTCTTCAAATGGAACTCTTACCGAGTTCATCTCAGCTCTACACTAACGTTTCTAGCAGACTCAGAAGAAAATACGAGGGAATTTCGTCCCATGCGGGTTTTCATCTGCATTCTGCCTTGTTCTGGCAGAGCAGACTTTTCAATGAACTCTCCTGCAGATTCCACAGTAAGTGTGGTGAGGAAGCCATTTAACAGATAGAACGCAATGTGTTTCTGTACACTGTTAGTTCTTCAAAGGGAAGTTCGTCCCAGTCCTTCTCAGCTCCAGTGAGAAGCTGGTACTTGCTGTGCAACTAGATGTGTAAGCAGCTACTGGCAATCCACTATCACACAGAGACTTCTGGCAGCATCCAAGCAAGAGCTATCGCCGGATGCTCCACTCTGTGTTTCCATGCGTATGTGAGGTGACGTAGTTACTTCAGAGTTAGGAGAGAGTGTGTTTCTGGACACTGTTACTTCCCCAAAGGGAAGTTACAGCCTTGCTTGGTCAGCTCTAGAGCAGAGTGTGTGGCTGCTGTAGAAAGAGTTCTCTAAGCCACTGTTTCTCTGCCAGGAAGACAAACACCTATCAGACAAGCTGAAATCGAGCAGCTTCCACAGGGCACTCTGCTGCCCAGTTCCCAGAATGTGCACTCCAGATGAATCTTAACAGCTACTGCGGAGTGGGTTTCTGGCCTAGGTTATTTCTTCAAATGGAACTCATACCGAGTTCATCTCAGCTCTACACTAACGTTTCTAGCAGACTCAGAAGAAAATACGAGGGAATTTCGTCCCATGCGGGTTTTCATCTGCATTCTGCCTTGTTCTGGCAGAGCAGACTTTTCAATGAACTCTCCTGCAGATTCCACAGTAAGTGTGGTGAGGAAGCCATTTAACAGATAGAACGCAATGTGTTTCTGTACACTGTTAGTTCTTCAAAGGGAAGTTCGTCCCAGTCCTTCTCAGCTCCAGTGAGAAGCTGGTACTTGCTGTGCAACTAGATGTGTAAGCAGCTACTTGCAATCCACTATCACACAGAGACTTCTGGCAGCATCCAAGCAAGAGCTATCGCCGGATGCTCCACTCTGTGTTTCCATGCGTATGTGAGGTGACGTAGTTACTTCAGAGTTAGGAGAGAGTGTGTTTCTGGACACTGTTACTTCCCCAAAGGGAAGTTACAGCCTTGCTTGGTCAGCTCTAGAGCAGAGTGTGTGGCTGCTGTAGAAAGAGTTCTCTAAGCCACTGTTTCTCTGCCAGGAAGACAAACACCTATCAGACAAGCTGAAATCGAGCAGCTTCCACAGGGCACTCTGCTGCCCAGTTCCCAGAATGTGCACTCCAGATGAATCTTAACAGCTACTGCGGAGTGGGTTTCTGGCCTAGGTTATTTCTTCAAATGGAACTCATACCGAGTTCATCTCAGCTCTACACTAACGTTTCTAGCAGACTCAGAAGAAAATACGAGGGAATTTCGTCCCATGCGGGTTTTCATCTGCATTCTGCCTTGTTCTGGCAGAGCAGACTTTTCAATGAACTCTCCTGCAGATTCCACAGTAAGTGTGGTGAGGAAGCCATTTAACAGATAGAACGCAATGTGTTTCTGTACACTGTTAGTTCTTCAAAGGGAAGTTCGTCCCAGTCCTTCTCAGCTCCAGTGAGAAGCTGGTACTTGCTGTGCAACTAGATGTGTAAGCAGCTACTTGCAATCCACTATCACACAGAGACTTCTGGCAGCATCCAAGCAAGAGCTATCGCCGGATGCTCCACTCTGTGTTTCCATGCGTATGTGAGGTGACGTAGTTACTTCAGAGTTAGGAGAGAGTGTGTTTCTGGACACTGTTACTTCCCCAAAGGGAAGTTACAGCCTTGCTTGGTCAGCTCTAGAGCAGAGTGTGTGGCTGCTGTAGAAAGAGTTCTCTAAGCCACTGTTTCTCTGCCAGGAAGACAAACACCTATCAGACAAGCTGAAATCGAGCAGCTTCCACAGGGCACTCTGCTGCCCAGTTCCCAGAATGTGCACTCCAGATGAATCTTAACAGCTACTGCGGAGTGGGTTTCTGGCCTAGGTTATTTCTTCAAATGGAACTCATACCGAGTTCATCTCAGCTCTACACTAACGTTTCTAGCAGACTCAGAAGAAAATACGAGGGAATTTCGTCCCATGCAGGTTTTCATCTGCATTCTGCCTTGTTCTGGCAGAGCAGACTTTTCAATGAACTCTCCTGCAGATTCCACAGTAAGTGTGGTGAGGAAGCCATTTAACAGATAGAACGCAATGTGTTTCTGTACACTGTTAGTTCTTCAAAGGGAAGTTCGTCCCAGTCCTTCTCAGCTTCAGTGAGAAGCTGGTACTTGCTTGCAACTAGATGTGTAAGCAGCTACTTGCAATCCACTATCACACAGAGACTTCTGGCGGCATCCAAGCAAGAGCTATCGCCGGATGCTCCACTCTGTGTTTCCATGCGTATGTGAGGTGACGTAGTTACTTCAGAGTTAGGAGAGAGTGTGTTTCTGGACACTGTTACTTCCCCAAAGGGAAGTTACAGCCTTGCTTGGTCAGCTCTAGAGCAGAGTGTGTGGCTGCTGTAGAAAGAGTTCTCTAAGCCACTGTTTCTCTGCCAGGAAGACAAACACCTATCAGACAAGCTGAAATCGAGCAGCTTCCACAGGGCACTCTGCTGCCCAGTTCCCAGAATGTGCACTCCAGATGAATCTTAACAGCTACTGCGGAGTGGGTTTCTGGCCTAGCTTATTTCTTCAAATGGAACTCATACCGAGTTCATCTCAGCTCTACACTAACGTTTCTAGCAGACTCAGAAGCAAATACGAGGGAATTTCGTCCCATGCGGGTTTTCATCTGCATTCTGCCTTGTTCTGGCAGAGCAGACTTTTCAATGAACTCTCCTGCACATTCCACAGTAAGTGTGGAAAGGAAGCCCGTTAAGAGATAGAACTCCGGGTGTTTCTGTACACTGTTAGTTCCTCAAAGGGCAGTTCGTCCCAGTCCTTTTCAGCTGCAGTGAGAAGCTTGTACTTGCTGTGCAACTCGATTTCTAAGCAGCTACTTGCAATCCACTATCACACAGGAACTTTTGTCAGCATCCAAGCAAGAGCTGTCGCCGGCTGCTCCACTCTGTGTTGCCATGCGTATATGAGGTGAGCTAGTAAATTCAGAGTTTGGAGAGAGTGTGTTTCTGGACACTTTTACTTCTGCAAAGGGAAGTTACAGCCAGTGCTTCTCAGCTCTAGGGCAGAGTGTGTGGCTGTGGTAGGAAGAGTTCTCTAAGCCACTGTTTCTCTGCAGGGAAGGCAATCAACTATCAGACAAGCTGAAATCGAGCAGCTTTCACTGGTCACTCTGCTGCCTGGATCCCAGAATGTGCGCTCCAGACGAATCGTAACAGCTACTGCGGAGTGTGTTTCTGGCCTAGGTCATTTCTTGAAATGGAACTCATACCGAGTTCATCTCAGCTCTACACTAACGTTTCTAGCAGACTCAGAAGAAAACACGAGGGAATTTCGTCCCATGCGGGTTTTCATCTGCATTCTGCCTTGTTCTGGCAGAGCAGACTTTTCAATGAACTCTCCTGCACATTCCACAGTAACTGTGGAGAGGAAGCCCCTTAAGAGTTAGAACTGCGTGTGTTTCTGTACACTGTTAGTTCTTCATAGGGAAGTTCGTCCCAGTCCTTCTCAGCTCCAGTGAGAAGCTTGTACTTGCTGTGCAACTAGATTTCTAAGCAGCTACTTGCAAGCCACTATCACACAGGGCCTTCTGTCAGCATCCAAGCAAGAGCTCTCGCCGGCTGCTGCACTCTGTGTTGCCATGCATATATGAGGTGAGCTAGTATCTGAAGAGTTAGGAGAGAGTGTGTTTCTGGAGCATGTTACTACTCCAAAGGGAAGTTACAGCCTTGCTTCTCAGCTCTAGGGCAGAGTGTGTGGCTGCTGTAGAAAGAGTTTTCTAAGCCAGTCTTTCTCTGCAGGGAACACAAACACATATCAGACAAGCTGAAATCGAGCAGCTTCCACAGGGCACTCTGCTGCCTGGTTCCCAGAATGTGCACTCCTGGTGAATCTTAACAGCTACAGCTGCGTGTGTTTCTGGCCTAGGTTATTTCTTCAAATGGAACTCATACCGAGTTCATCTCAGCTCTACACCAATGTTTCTAGCAGACTCAGAAGAAAATATGAGGGAATTTCGTCCCATGCGGGTTTTCTTCTGCATTCTGCCTTGTTCTGGCAGAGCAGACTTTTCAATGAACTCTCCTGCACATTCCACATTAAGTGTGGTGAGGAAGCCATTTAACAGATAGAACGCAATGTGTTTCTGCACACTGTTAGTTCTTCAAAGGGAAGTTGGTCCCAGTCCTACTAAGCTCCAGTGAGAAGCTTGTACTTGCTGTGCAACTAGATGTGTAAGAAGCTACTTGCAATCCACTATCACACAGAGCCTTCTGGCAGCGTCCAGGCAAGAGCTATCGCCGGCTGCTCCACTCTGTGTTTCCATGCGTATGTGAGGTGACGTAGTAACTTCAGAGTTAGGAGAGAGTGTGTTTCTGGACACTGTTACTTCTGCAAAAGGAAGTTACAGCCTTGCTTGTCAGCTCTAGGGCAGAGTGTGTGGCTGCTGTAGAAAGAGTTCTCTAAGCCACTGTTTCTCTGCCAGGAAGACAAACACCTATCAGACAAGCTGAAATCGAGCAGCTTCCAGAGGGCACTCTGCTGCCTGGTTCCCAGAATGTGCGCTGCAGATTCATCTTAACAGCTACAGCTGAGTAGGTTTCTGGCCTACGTATTTTTGCTTTAAATGGAACTCATTCCGAGTTCATCTCAGCTCTACACCAAAATTTCTAGCAGACTCAGAAGCAAATACGAGGGAATTTCATCCCATGCGGGTTTTCATCTGCATTCTGCCTTGTTCTGGCAGAGCAGACTTTTCACTGAACTCTCCTGCACATTCCACACTAAGTGTGGAAAGGAAGCCCATTAAGAGATAGAACTCCGGGTGTTTCTGTACACTGTTAGTTCCTCCAAGGGCAGTTCGTCCCAGTCCTTTTCAGCTCCAGTGAGAAGCTTGTACTTGCTGTGCAACTCGATTTCTAAGCAGCTACGTGCAATCCACTATCACACAGGGAATTTTGTCAGCATCCAGGCAAGAGCTATCGCTGGCTGCTCCACTCTGTGTTTCCATGTGTATGTGAGGTGAGCTAGTAACTTAAGAGTTAGGAGAGAGTGTGTTTCTGGACACTTTTACTTCTGCAAAGGGAAGTTACAGCCAGTGCTTCTCAGCTCCAGGGCAGAGTGTGTGCTGCGGTAGAAAGAGTTCTCTAAGCCACTGTTTCTCTGCAGGGAAAGCAAACACCTATCAGACAAGCTGAAATCGAGCAGCTTTCACTGGTCACTCTGCTGCCTGGTTCCCAGAATGTGCGCTCCAGATGAATCTTAACAGCTACTGCGGAGTGGGTTTCTGGCCTAGGTTATTTCTTCAAATGGAACTCATACCGAGTTCATCTCAGCTCTACACTAACGTTTCTAGCAGACTCAGAAGAAAATACGAGGGAATTTCGTCCCATGCGGGTTTTCATCTGCATTCTGCCTTGTTCTGGCAGAGCAGACTTTTCAATGAACTCTCCTGCAGATTCCACAGTAAGTGTGGTGAGGAAGTCATTTAACATATAGAACGCAATGTGTTTCTGTACACTGTTAGTTCTTCAAAGGGAAGTTCGTCCCAGTCCTTCTCAGCTCCAGTGAGAAGCTGGTACTTGCTGTGCAACTAGATGTGTAAGCAGCTACTTGCAATCCACTATCACACAGAGACTTCTGGCAGCATCCAAGCAAGAGCTATCGCCGGATGCTCCACTCTGTGTTTCCATGCATATGTGAGGTGACGTTGTTACTTCAGAGTTAGGAGAGAGTGTGTTTCTGGACACTGTTACTTCCCCAAAGGGAAGTTACAGCCTTGCTTGGTCAGCTCTAGAGCAGAGTGTGTGGCTGCTGTAGAAAGAGTTCTCTAAGCCACTGTTTCTCTGCCAGGAAGACAAACACCTATCAGACAAGCTGAAATCGAGCAGCTTCCACAGGGCACTCTGCTGCCCAGTTCCCAGAATGTGCACTCCAGATGAATCTTAACAGCTACTGCGGAGTGGGTTTCTGGCCTAGGTTATTTCTTCAAATGGAACTCATACCGAGTTCATCTCAGCTCTACACTAACGTTTCTAGCAGACTCAGAAGCAAATACGAGGGAATTTCGTCCCATGCGGGTTTTCATCTGCATTCTGCCTTGTTCTGGCAGAGCAGACTTTTCAATGAACTCTCCTGCACATTCCACAGTAAGTGTGGAAAGGAAGCCCGTTAAGAGATAGAACTCCGGGTGTTTCTGTACACTGTTAGTTCCTCAAAGGGCAGTTCGTCCCAGTCCTTTTCAGCTGCAGTGAGAAGCTTGTACTTGCTGTGCAACTCGATTTCTAAGCAGCTACTTGCAATCCACTATCACACAGGAACTTTTGTCAGCATCCAAGCAAGAGCTGTCGCCGGCTGCTCCACTCTGTGTTGCCATGCGTATATGAGGTGAGCTAGTAAATTCAGAGTTTGGAGAGAGTGTGTTTCTGGACACTTTTACTTCTGCAAAGGGAAGTTACAGCCAGTGCTTCTCAGCTCTAGGGCAGAGTGTGTGGCTGCGGTAGTAAGAGTTCTCTAAGCCACTGTTTCTCTGCAGGGAAGGCAAACAACTATCAGACAAGCTGAATTCGAGCAGCTTTCACTGGTCACTCTGCTGCCTGGTTCCCAGAATGTGCGCTCCAGACGAATCTTAGCAGCTACTGCGGAGTGGGTTTCTGGCCTAGGTTATTTCTTGAAATGGAACTCATACCGATTTCATCTCAGCTCTACACTAACGTTTCTAGCAGACTCAGAAGAAAACACGAGGGAATTTCGTCCCATGCGGGTTTTCATCTGCATTCTGCCTTGTTCTGGCAGAGCAGACTTTTCAATGAACTCTCCTGCACATTCCACAGTAACTGTGGAGAGGAAGCCCCTTAAGAGTTAGAACTGCGTGTGTTTCTGTACACTGTTAGTTCTTCATAGGGAAGTTCGTCCCAGTCCTTCTCAGCTCCAGTGAGAAGCTTGTACTTGCTGTGCAACTAGATTTCTAAGCAGCTACTTGCAAGCCACTATCACACAGGGCCTTCTGTCAGCATCCAAGCAAGAGCTGTCGCCGGCTGCTGCACTCTGTGTTGCCATGCATATATGAGGTGAGCTAGTATCTGAAGAGTTAGGAGAGAGTGTGTTTCTGGAGCATGTTACTACTCCAAAGGGAAGTTACAGCCTTGCTTCTCAGCTCTAGGGCAGAGTGTGTGGCTGCTGTAGAAAGAGTTTTCTAAGCCAGTCTTTCTCTGCAGGGAACACAAACACATATCAGACAAGCTGAAATCGAGCAGCTTCCACAGGGCACTCTGCTGCCTGGTTCCCAGAATGTGCACTCCTGGTGAATCTTAACAGCTACAGCTGCGTGTGTTTCTGGCCTAGGTTATTTCTTCAAATGGAACTCATACCGAGTTCATCTCAGCTCTACACCAATGTTTCTAGCAGACTCAGAAGAAAATATGAGGGAATTTCGTCCCATGCGGGTTTTCTTCTGCATTCTGCCTTGTTCTGGCAGAGCAGACTTTTCAATGAACTCTCCTGCACATTCCACATTAAGTGTGGTGAGGAAGCCATTTAACAGAACGCAATGTGTTTCTGCACACTGTTAGTTCTTCAAAGGGAAGTTCGTCCCAGTCCTACTCAGCTCCAGTGAGAAGCTTGTACTTGCTGTGCAACTAGATGTGTAAGAAGCTACTTGCAATCCACTATCACACAGAGCCTTCTGGCAGCATCCAGGCAAGAGCTATCGCCGGCTGCTCCACTCTGTGTTTCCATGCATATGTGAGGTGACGTAGTAACTTCAGAGTTAGGAGAGAGTGTGTTTCTGGACACTGTTACTTCTGCAAAAGGAAGTTACAGCCTTGCTTGTCAGCTCTAGGGCAGAGTGTGTGGCTGCTGTAGAAAGAGTTCTCTAAGCCACTGTTTCTCTGCCAGGAAGACAAACACCTATCAGACAAGCTGAAATCGAGCAGCTTCCAGAGGGCACTCTGCTGCCTGGTTCCCAGAATGTGCGCTGCAGATGCATCTTAACAGCTACAGCTGAGTAGGTTTCTGGCCTACGTATTTTTGCTTCAAATGGAACTCATACCGAGTTCATCTCAGCTCTACACCAAAATTTCTAGCAGACTCAGAAGCAAATACGAGGGAATTTCGTCCCATGCGGGTTTTCATCTGCATTCTGCCTTGTTCTGGCAGAGCAGACTTTTCAATGAACTCTCCTGCACATTCCACACTAAGTGTGGAAAGGAAGCCCATTAAGAGATAGAACTCCGGGTGTTTCTGTACACTGTTAGTTCCTCCAAGGGCAGTTCGTCCCAGTCCTTTTCAGCTCCAGTGAGAAGCTTGTACTTGCTGTGCAACTCGATTTCTAAGCAGCTACGTGCAATCCACTATCACACAGGGAATTTTGTCAGCATCCAGGCAAGAGCTATCGCTGGCTGCTCCACTCTGTGTTTCCATGTGTATGTGAGGTGAGCTAGTAACTTAAGAGTTAGGAGAGAGTGTGTTTCTGGACACTTTTACTTCTGCAAAGGGAAGTTACAGCCAGTGCTTCTCAGCTCCAGGGCCGAGTGTGTGCTGCGGTAGAAAGAGTTCTCTAAGCCACTGTTTCTCTGCAGGGAAAGCAAACAACTATCAGACAAGCTGAAATCGAGCAGCTTTCACTGGTCACTCTGCTGCCTGGTTCCCAGAATGTGCGCTCCAGATGAATCTTAACAGCTACTGCGGAGTGGGTTTCTGGCCTAGGTTATTTCTTCAAATGGAACTCATACCGAGTTCATCTCAGCTCTACACTAACGTTTCTAGCAGACTCAGAAGAAAACACGAGGGAATTTCGTCCCATGCGGGTTTTCATCTGCATTCTGCCTTGTTCTGGCAGAGCAGACTTTTCAATGAACTCTCCTGCAGATTCCACAGTAAGTGTGGTGAGGAAGCCATTTAACAGATAGAACGCAATGTGTTTCTGTACACTGTTAGTTCTTCAAAGGGAAGTTCGTCCCAGTCCTTCTCAGCTTCAGTGAGAAGCTGGTACTTGCTGTGCAACTAGATGTGTAAGCAGCTACTTGCAATCCACTATCACACAGAGACTTCTGGCAGCATCCAAGCCAGAGCTATCGCCGGATGCTCCACTCTGTGTTTCCATGCGTATGTGAGGTGACGTAGTTACTTCAGAGTTAGGAGAGAGTGTGTTTCTGGACACTGTTACTTCCCCAAAGGGAAGTTACAGCCTTGCTTGGTCAGCTCTAGAGCAGAGTGTGTGGCTGCTGTAGAAAGAGTTCTCTAAGCCACTGTTTCTCTGCCAGGAAGACAAACACCTATCAGACAAGCTGAAATCGAGCAGCTTCCACAGGGCACTCTGCTGCCCAGTTCCCAGAATGTGCACTCCAGATGAATCTTAACAGCTACTGCGGAGTGGGTTTCTGGCCTAGGTTATTTCTTCAAATGGAACTCATACCGAGTTCATCTCAGCTCTACACTAACGTTTCTAGCAGACTCAGAAGCAAATACGAGGGAATTTCGTCCCATGCGGGTTTTCATCTGCATTCTGCCTTGTTCTGGCAGAGCAGACTTTTCAATGAACTCTCCTGCACATTCCACAGTAAGTGTGGAAAGGAAGCCCGTTAAGAGATAGAACTCCGGGTGTTTCTGTACACTGTTAGTTCCTCAAAGGGCAGTTCGTCCCAGTCCTTTTCAGCTGCAGTGAGAAGCTTGTACTTGCTGTGCAACTCGATTTCTAAGCAGCTACTTGCAATCCACTATCACACAGGAACTTTTGTCAGCATCCAAGCAAGAGCTGTCGCCGGCTGCTCCACTCTGTGTTGCCATGCGTATATGAGGTGAGCTAGTAAATTCAGAGTTTGGAGAGAGTGTGTTTCTGGACACTTTTACTTCTGCAAAGGGAAGTTACAGCCAGTGCTTCTCAGCTCTAGGGCAGAGTGTGTGGCTGTGGTAGGAAGAGTTCTCTAAGCCACTGTTTCTCTGCAGGGAAGGCAATCAACTATCAGACAAGCTGAAATCGAGCAGCTTTCACTGGTCACTCTGCTGCCTGGATCCCAGAATGTGCGCTCCAGACGAATCGTAACAGCTACTGCGGAGTGGGTTTCTGGCCTAGGTCATTTCTTGAAATGGAACTCATACCGAGTTCATCTCAGCTCTACACTAACGTTTCTAGCAGACTCAGAAGAAAACACGAGGGAATTTCGTCCCATGCGGGTTTTCATCTGCATTCTGCCTTGTTCTGGCAGAGCAGACTTTTCAATGAACTCTCCTGCACATTCCACAGTAACTGTGGAGAGGAAGCCCCTTAAGAGTTAGAACTGCGTGTGTTTCTGTACACTGTTAGTTCTTCATAGGGAAGTTCGTCCCAGTCCTTCTCAGCTCCAGTGAGAAGCTTGTACTTGCTGTGCAACTAGATTTCTAAGCAGCTACTTGCAAGCCACTATCACACAGGGCCTTCTGTCAGCATCCAAGCAAGAGCTGTCGCCGGCTGCTGCACTCTGTGTTGCCATGCATATATGAGGTGAGCTAGTATCTGAAGAGTTAGGAGAGAGTGTGTTTCTGGAGCATGTTACTACTCCAAAGGGAAGTTACAGCCTTGCTTCTCAGCTCTAGGGCAGAGTGTGTGGCTGCTGTAGAAAGAGTTTTCTAAGCCAGTCTTTCTCTGCAGGGAACACAAACACATATCAGACAAGCTGAAATCGAGCAGCTTCCACAGGGCACTCTGCTGCCTGGTTCCCAGAATGTGCACTCCTGGTGAATCTTAACAGCTACAGCTGCGTGTGTTTCTGGCCTAGGTTATTTCTTCAAATGGAACTCATACCGAGTTCATCTCAGCTCTACACCAATGTTTCTAGCAGACTCAGAAGAAAATATGAGGGAATTTCGTCCCATGCGGGTTTTCTTCTGCATTCTGCCTTGTTCTGGCAGAGCAGACTTTTCAATGAACTCTCCTGCACATTCCACATTAAGTGTGGTGAGGAAGCCATTTAACAGAACGCAATGTGTTTCTGCACACTGTTAGTTCTTCAAAGGGAAGTTCGTCCCAGTCCTACTCAGCTCCAGTGAGAAGCTTGTACTTGCTGTGCAACTAGATGTGTAAGAAGCTACTTGCAATCCACTATCACACAGAGCCTTCTGGCAGCATCCAGGCAAGAGCTATCGCCGGCTGCTCCACTCTGTGTTTCCATGCATATGTGAGGTGACGTAGTAACTTCAGAGTTAGGAGAGAGTGTGTTTCTGGACACTGTTACTTCTGCAAAAGGAAGTTACAGCCTTGCTTGTCAGCTCTAGGGCAGAGTGTGTGGCTGCTGTAGAAAGAGTTCTCTAAGCCACTGTTTCTCTGCCAGGAAGACAAACACCTATCAGACAAGCTGAAATCGAGCAGCTTCCAGAGGGCACTCTGCTGCCTGGTTCCCAGAATGTGCGCTGCAGATGCATCTTAACAGCTACAGCTGAGTAGGTTTCTGGCCTACGTATTTTTGCTTCAAATGGAACTCATACCGAGTTCATCTCAGCTCTACACCAAAATTTCTAGCAGACTCAGAAGCAAATACGAGGGAATTTCGTCCCATGCGGGTTTTCATCTGCATTCTGCCTTGTTCTGGCAGAGCAGACTTTTCAATGAACTCTCCTGCACATTCCACACTAAGTGTGGAAAGGAAGCCCATTAAGAGATAGAACTCCGGGTGTTTCTGTACACTGTTAGTTCCTCCAAGGGCAGTTCGTCCCAGTCCTTTTCAGCTCCAGTGAGAAGCTTGTACTTGCTGTGCAACTCGATTTCTAAGCAGCTACTTGCAATCCACTATCACACAGGGAATTTTGTCAGCATCCAGGCAAGAGCTATCGCTGGCTGCTCCACTCTGTGTTTCCATGTGTATGTGAGGTGAGCTAGTAACTTAAGAGTTAGGAGAGAGTGTGTTTCTGGACACTTTTACTTCTGCAAAGGGAAGTTACAGCCAGTGCTTCTCAGCTCCAGGGCAGAGTGTGTGCTGCGGTAGAAAGAGTTCTCTAAGCCACTGTTTCTCTGCAGGGAAAGCAAACACCTATCAGACAAGCTGAAATCGAGCAGCTTTCACTGGTCACTCTGCTGCCTGGTTCCCAGAATGTGCGCTCCAGATGAATCTTAACAGCTACTGCGGAGTGGGTTTCTGGCCTAGGTTATTTCTTCAAATGGAACTCATACCGAGTTCATCTCAGCTCTACACTAACGTTTCTAGCAGACTCAGAAGAAAACACGAGGGAATTTCGTCCCATGCGGGTTTTCATCTGCATTCTGCCTTGTTCTGGCAGAGCAGACTTTTCAATGAACTCTCCTGCAGATTCCACAGTAAGTGTGGTGAGGAAGTCATTTAACAGATAGAACGCAATGTGTTTCTGTACACTGTTAGTTCTTCAAAGGGAAGTTCGTCCCAGTCCTTCTCAGCTTCAGTGAGAAGCTGGTACTTGCTGTGCAACTAGATGTGTAAGCAGCTACTTGCAATCCACTATCACACAGAGACTTCTGGCAGCATCCAAGCAAGAGCTATCGCCGGATGCTCCACTCTGTGTTTCCATGCGTATGTGAGGTGACGTAGTTACTTCAGAGTTAGGAGAGAGTGTGTTTCTGGACACTGTTACTTCCCCAAAGGGAAGTTACAGCCTTGCTTGGTCAGCTCTAGAGCAGAGTGTGTGGCTGCTGTAGAAAGAGTTCTCTAAGCCACTGTTTCTCTGCCAGGAAGACAAACACCTATCAGACAAGCTGAAATCGAGCAGCTTCCACAGGGCACTCTGCTGCCCAGTTCCCAGAATGTGCACTCCAGATGAATCTTAACAGCTACTGCGGAGTGGGTTTCTGGCCTAGGTTATTTCTTCAAATGGAACTCATACCGAGTTCATCTCAGCTCTACACTAACGTTTCTAGCAGACTCAGAAGAAAATACGAGGGAATTTCGTCCCATGCGGGTTTTCATCTGCATTCTGCCTTGTTCTGGCAGAGCAGACTTTTCAATGAACTCTCCTGCACATTCCACAGTAAGTGTGGAAAGGAAGCCCGTTAAGAGATAGAACTCCGGGTGTTTCTGTACACTGTTAGTTCCTCAAAGGGCAGTTCGTCCCAGTCCTTTTCAGCTGCAGTGAGAAGCTTGTACTTGCTGTGCAACTCGATTTCTAAGCAGCTACTTGCAATCCACTATCACACAGGAACTTTTGTCAGCATCCAAGCAAGAGCTGTCGCCGGCTGCTCCACTCTGTGTTGCCATGCGTATATGAGGTGAGCTAGTAAATTCAGAGTTTGGAGAGAGTGTGTTTCTGGACACTTTTACTTCTGCAAAGGGAAGTTACAGCCAGTGCTTCTCAGCTCTAGGGCAGAGTGTGTGGCTGTGGTAGGAAGAGTTCTCTAAGCCACTGTTTCTCTGCAGGGAAGGCAATCAACTATCAGACAAGCTGAATTCGAGCAGCTTTCACTGGTCACTCTGCTGCCTGGATCCCAGAATGTGCGCTCCAGACGAATCGTAACAGCTACTGCGGAGTGGGTTTCTGGCCTAGGTCATTTCTTGAAATGGAACTCATACCGAGTTCATCTCAGCTCTACACTAACGTTTCTAGCAGACTCAGAAGAAAACACGAGGGAATTTCGTCCCATGCGGGTTTTCATCTGCATTCTGCCTTGTTCTGGCAGAGCAGACTTTTCAATGAACTCTCCTGCACATTCCACAGTAACTGTGGAGAGGAAGCCCCTTAAGAGTTAGAACTGCGTGTGTTTCTGTACACTGTTAGTTCTTCATAGGGAAGTTCGTCCCAGTCCTTCTCAGCTCCAGTGAGAAGCTTGTACTTGCTGTGCAACTAGATTTCTAAGCAGCTACTTGCAAGCCACTATCACACAGGGCCTTCTGTCAGCATCCAAGCAAGAGCTCTCGCCGGCTGCTGCACTCTGTGTTGCCATGCATATATGAGGTGAGCTAGTATCTGAAGAGTTAGGAGAGAGTGTGTTTCTGGAGCATGTTACTACTCCAAAGGGAAGTTACAGCCTTGCTTCTCAGCTCTAGGGCAGAGTGTGTGGCTGCTGTAGAAAGAGTTTTCTAAGCCACTCTTTCTCTGCAGGGAACACAAACACATATCAGACAAGCTGAAATCGAGCAGCTTCCACAGGGCACTCTGCTGCCTGGTTCCCAGAATGTGCACTCCTGGTGAATCTTAACAGCTACAGCTGCGTGTGTTTCTGGCCTAGGTTATTTCTTCAAATGGAATTCATACCGAGTTCATCTCAGCTCTACACCAATGTTTCTAGCAGACTCAGAAGAAAATATGAGGGAATTTCGTCCCATGCGGGTTTTCTTCTGCATTCTGCCTTGTTCTGGCAGAGCAGACTTTTCAATGAACTCTCCTGCACATTCCACATTAAGTGTGGTGAGGAAGCCATTTAACAGATAGAACGCAATGTGTTTCTGCACACTGTTAGTTCTTCAAAGGGAAGTTCGTCCCAGTCCTACTCAGCTCCAGTGAGAAGCTTGTACTTGCTGTGCAACTAGATGTGTAAGAAGCTACTTGCAATCCACTATCACACAGAGCCTTCTGGCAGCATCCAGGCAAGAGCTATCACCGGCTGCTCCACTCTGTGTTTCCATGCATATGTGAGGTGACGTAGTAACTTCAGAGTTAGGAGAGAGTGTGTTTCTGGACACTGTTACTTCTGCAAAAGGAAGTTACAGCCTTGCTTGTCAGCTCTAGGGCAGAGTGTGTGGCTGCTGTAGAAAGAGTTCTCTAAGCCACTGTTTCTCTGCCAGGAAGACAAACACCTATCAGACAAGCTGAAATCGAGCAGCTTCCAGAGGGCACTCTGCTGCCTGGTTCCCAGAATGTGCGCTGCAGATGCATCTTAACAGCTACAGCTGAGTAGGTTTCTGGCCTACGTATTTTTGCTTCAAATGGAACTCATTCCGAGTTCATCTCAGCTCTACACCAAAATTTCTAGCAGACTCAGAAGCAAATACGAGGGAATTTCGTCCCATGCGGGTTTTCATCTGCATTCTGCCTTGTTCTGGCAGAGCAGACTTTTCAATGAACTCTCCTGCACATTCCACACTAAGTGTGGAAAGGAAGCCCATTAAGAGATAGAACTCCAGGTGTTTCTGTACACTGTTAGTTCCTCCAAGGGCAGTTCGTCCCAGTCCTTTTCAGCTCCAGTGAGAAGCTTGTACTTGCTGTGCAACTCGATTTCTAAGCAGCTACGTGCAATCCACTATCACACAGGGAATTTTGTCAGCATCCAGGCAAGAGCTATCGCTGGCTGCTCCACTCTGTGTTTCCATGTGTATGTGAGGTGAGCTAGTAACTTAAGAGTTAGGAGAGAGTGTGTTTCTGGACACTTTTACTTCTGCAATGGGAAGTTACAGCCAGTGCTTCTCAGCTCCAGGGCAGAGTGTGTGCTGCGGTAGAAAGAGTTCTCTAAGCCACTGTTTCTCTGCAGGGAAAGCAAACACCTATCAGACAAGCTGAAATCGAGCAGCTTTCACTGGTCACTCTGCTGCCTGGTTCCCAGAATGTGCGCTCCAGATGAATCTTAACAGCTACTGCGGAGTGGGTTTCTGGCCTAGGTTATTTCTTCAAATGGAACTCTTACCGACTTCATCTCAGCTCTACACTAACGTTTCTAGCAGACTCAGAAGAAAATACGAGGGAATTTCGTCCCATGCGGGTTTTCATCTGCATTCTGCCTTGTTCTGGCAGAGCAGACTTTTCAATGAACTCTCCTGCAGATTCCACAGTAAGTGTGGTGAGGAAGCCATTTAACAGATAGAACGCAATGTGTTTCTGTACACTGTTAGTTCTTCAAAGGGAAGTTCGTCCCAGTCCTTCTCAGCTCCAGTGAGAAGCTGGTACTTGCTGTGCAACTAGATGTGTAAGCAGCTACTTGCAATCCACTATCACACAGAGACTTCTGGCAGCATCCAAGCAAGAGCTATCGCCGGATGCTCCACTCTGTGTTTCCATGCGTATGTGAGGTGACGTAGTTACTTCAGAGTTAGGAGAGAGTGTGTTTCTGGACACTGTTACTTCCCCAAAGGGAAGTTACAGCCTTGCTTGGTCAGCTCTAGAGCAGAGTGTGTGGCTGCTGTAGAAAGAGTTCTCTAAGCCACTGTTTCTCTGCCAGGAAGACAAACACCTATCAGACAAGCTGAAATCGAGCAGCTTCCACAGGGCACTCTGCTGCCCAGTTCCCAGAATGTGCACTCCAGATGAATCTTAACAGCTACTGCGGAGTGGGTTTCTGGCCTAGGTTATTTCTTCAAATGGAACTCATACCGAGTTCATCTCAGCTCTACACTAACGTTTCTAGCAGACTCAGAAGAAAATACGAGGGAATTTCGTCCCATGCGGGTTTTCATCTGCATTCTGCCTTGTTCTGGCAGAGCAGACTTTTCAATGAACTCTCCTGCAGATTCCACAGTAAGTGTGGTGAGGAAGCCATTTAACAGATAGAACGCAATGTGTTTCTGTACACTGTTAGTTCTTCAAAGGGAAGTTCGTCCCAGTCCTTCTCAGCTCCAGTGAGAAGCTGGTACTTGCTGTGCAACTAGATGTGTAAGCAGCTACTTGCAATCCACTATCACACAGAGACTTCTGGCAGCATCCAAGCAAGAGCTATCGCCGGATGCTCCACTCTGTGTTTCCATGCGTATGTGAGGTGAAGTAGTTACTTCAGAGTTAGGAGAGAGTGTGTTTCTGGACACTGTTACTTCCCCAAAGGGAAGTTACAGCCTTGCTTGGTCAGCTCTAGAGCAGAGTGTGTGGCTGCTGTAGAAAGAGTTCTCTAAGCCACTGTTTCTCTGCCAGGAAGACAAACACCTATCAGACAAGCTGAAATCGAGCAGCTTCCACAGGGCACTCTGCTGCCCAGTTCCCAGAATGTGCACTCCAGATGAATCTTAACAGCTACTGCGGAGTGGGTTTCTGGCCTAGGTTATTTCTTCAAATGGAACTCATACCGAGTTCATCTCAGCTCTACACTAACGTTTCTAGCAGACTCAGAAGAAAATACGAGGGAATTTCGTCCCATGCGGGTTTTCATCTGCATTCTGCCTTGTTCTGGCAGAGCAGACTTTTCAATGAACTCTCCTGCAGATTCCACAGTAAGTGTGGTGAGGAAGCCATTTAACAGATAGAACGCAATGTGTTTCTGTACACTGTTAGTTCTTCAAAGGGAAGTTCGTCCCAGTCCTTCTCAGCTTCAGTGAGAAGCTGGTACTTGCTTGCAACTAGATGTGTAAGCAGCTACTTGCAATCCACTATCACACAGAGACTTCTGGCAGCATCCAAGCAAGAGCTATCGCCGGATGCTCCACTCTGTGTTTCCATGCGTATGTGAGGTGACGTAGTTACTTCAGAGTTAGGAGAGAGTGTGTTTCTGGACACTGTTACTTCCCCAAAGGGAAGTTACAGCCTTGCTTGGTCAGCTCTAGAGCAGAGTGTGTGGCTGCTGTAGAAAGAGTTCTCTAAGCCACTGTTTCTCTGCCAGGAAGACAAACACCTATCAGACAAGCTGAAATCGAGCAGCTTCCACAGGGCACTCTGCTGCCCAGTTCCCAGAATGTGCACTCCAGATGAATCTTAACAGCTACTGCGGAGTGGGTTTCTGGCCTAGCTTATTTCTTCAAATGGAACTCATACCGAGTTCATCTCAGCTCTACACTAACGTTTCTAGCAGACTCAGAAGCAAATACGAGGGAATTTCGTCCCATGCGGGTTTTCATCTGCATTCTGCCTTGTTCTGGCAGAGCAGACTTTTCAATGAACTCTCCTGCACATTCCACAGTAAGTGTGGAAAGGAAGCCCGTTAAGAGATAGAACTCCGGGTGTTTCTGTACACTGTTAGTTCCTCAAAGGGCAGTTCGTCCCAGTCCTTTTCAGCTGCAGTGAGAAGCTTGTACTTGCTGTGCAACTCGATTTCTAAGCAGCTACTTGCAATCCACTATCACACAGGAACTTTTGTCAGCATCCAAGCAAGAGCTGTCGCCGGCTGCTCCACTCTGTGTTGCCATGCGTATATGAGGTGAGCTAGTAAATTCAGAGTTTGGAGAGAGTGTGTTTCTGGACACTTTTACTTCTGCAAAGGGAAGTTACAGCCAGTGCTTCTCAGCTCTAGGGCAGAGTGTGTGGCTGTGGTAGGAAGAGTTCTCTAAGCCACTGTTTCTCTGCAGGGAAGGCAATCAACTATCAGACAAGCTGAAATCGAGCAGCTTTCACTGGTCACTCTGCTGCCTGGATCCCAGAATGTGCGCTCCAGACGAATCGTAACAGCTACTGCGGAGTGGGTTTCTGGCCTAGGTCATTTCTTGAAATGGAACTCATACCGAGTTCATCTCAGCTCTACACTAACGTTTCTAGCAGACTCAGAAGAAAACACGAGGGAATTTCGTCCCATGCGGGTTTTCATCTGCATTCTGCCTTGTTCTGGCAGAGCAGACTTTTCAATGAACTCTCCTGCACATTCCACAGTAACTGTGGAGAGGAAGCCCCTTAAGAGTTAGAACTGCGTGTGTTTCTGTACACTGTTAGTTCTTCATAGGGAAGTTCGTCCCAGTCCTTCTCAGCTCCAGTGAGAAGCTTGTACTTGCTGTGCAACTAGATTTCTAAGCAGCTACTTGCAAGCCACTATCACACAGGGCCTTCTGTCAGCATCCAAGCAAGAGCTCTCGCCGGCTGCTGCACTCTGTGTTGCCATGCATATATGAGGTGAGCTAGTATCTGAAGAGTTAGGAGAGAGTGTGTTTCTGGAGCATGTTACTACTCCAAAGGGAAGTTACAGCCTTGCTTCTCAGCTCTAGGGCAGAGTGTGTGGCTGCTGTAGAAAGAGTTTTCTAAGCCAGTCTTTCTCTGCAGGGAACACAAACACATATCAGACAAGCTGAAATCGAGCAGCTTCCACAGGGCACTCTGCTGCCTGGTTCCCAGAATGTGCACTCCTGGTGAATCTTAACAGCTACAGCTGCGTGTGTTTCTGGCCTAGGTTATTTCTTCAAATGGAACTCATACCGAGTTCATCTCAGCTCTACACCAATGTTTCTAGCAGACTCAGAAGAAAATATGAGGGAATTTCGTCCCATGCGGGTTTTCTTCTGCATTCTGCCTTGTTCTGGCAGAGCAGACTTTTCAATGAACTCTCCTGCACATTCCACATTAGGTGTGGTGAGGAAGCCATTTAACAGAACGCAATGTGTTTCTGCACACTGTTAGTTCTTCAAAGGGAAGTTCGTCCCAGTCCTACTCAGCTCCAGTGAGAAGCTTGTACTTGCTGTGCAACTAGATGTGTAAGAAGCTACTTGCAATCCACTATCACACAGAGCCTTCTGGCAGCATCCAGGCAAGAGCTATCGCCGGCTGCTCCACTCTGTGTTTCCATGCATATGTGAGGTGACGTAGTAACTTCAGAGTTAGGAGAGAGTGTGTTTCTGGACACTGTTACTTCTGCAAAAGGAAGTTACAGCCTTGCTTGTCAGCTCTAGGGCAGAGTGTGTGGCTGCTGTAGAAAGAGTTCTCTAAGCCACTGTTTCTCTGCCAGGAAGACAAACACCTATCAGACAAGCTGAAATCGAGCAGCTTCCAGAGGGCACTCTGCTGCCTGGTTCCCAGAATGTGCGCTGCAGATGCATCTTAACAGCTACAGCTGAGTAGGTTTCTGGCCTACGTATTTTTGCTTCAAATGGAACTCATACCGAGTTCATCTCAGCTCTACACCAAAATTTCTAGCAGACTCAGAAGCAAATACGAGGGAATTTCGTCCCATGCGGGTTTTCATCTGCATTCTGCCTTGTTCTGGCAGAGCAGACTTTTCAATGAACTCTCCTGCACATTCCACACTAAGTGTGGAAAGGAAGCCCATTAAGAGATAGAACTCCGGGTGTTTCTGTACACTGTTAGTTCCTCCAAGGGCAGTTCGTCCCAGTCCTTTTCAGCTCCAGTGAGAAGCTTGTACTTGCTGTGCAACTCGATTTCTAAGCAGCTACGTGCAATCCACTATCACACAGGGAATTTTGTCAGCATCCAGGCAAGAGCTATCGCTGGCTGCTCCACTCTGTGTTTCCATGTGTATGTGAGGTGAGCTAGTAACTTAAGAGTTAGGAGAGAGTGTGTTTCTGGACACTTTTACTTCTGCAAAGGGAAGTTACAGCCAGTGCTTCTCAGCTCCAGGGCAGAGTGTGTGCTGCGGTAGAAAGAGTTCTCTAAGCCACTGTTTCTCTGCAGGGAAAGCAAACAACTATCAGACAAGCTGAAATCGAGCAGCTTTCACTGGTCACTCTGCTGCCTGGTTCCCAGAATGTGCGCTCCAGATGAATCTTAACAGCTACTGCGGAGTGGGTTTCTGGCCTAGGTTATTTCTTCAAATGGAACTCATACCGAGTTCATCTCAGCTCTACACTAACGTTTCTAGCAGACTCAGAAGAAAATACGAGGGAATTTCGTCCCATGCGGGTTTTCATCTGCATTCTGCCTTGTTCTGGCAGAGCAGACTTTTCAATGAACTCTCCTGCAGATTCCACAGTAAGTGTGGTGAGGAAGCCATTTAACAGATAGAACGCAATGTGTTTCTGTACACTGTTAGTTCTTCAAAGGGAAGTTCGTCCCAGTCCTTCTCAGCTTCAGTGAGAAGCTGGTACTTGCTTGCAACTAGATGTGTAAGCAGCTACTTGCAATCCACTATCACACAGAGACTTCTGGCAGCATCCAAGCAAGAGCTATCGCCGGATGCTCCACTCTGTGTTTCCATGCGTATGTGAGGTGACGTAGTTACTTCAGAGTTAGGAGAGAGTGTGTTTCTGGACACTGTTACTTCCCCAAAGGGAAGTTACAGCCTTGCTTGGTCAGCTCTAGAGCAGAGTGTGTGGCTGCTGTAGAAAGAGTTCTCTAAGCCACTGTTTCTCTGCCAGGAAGACAAACACCTATCAGACAAGCTGAAATCGAGCAGCTTCCACAGGGCACTCTGCTGGCCAGTTCCCAGAATGTGCGCTCCAGATGAATCTTAACAGCTACTGCGGAGTGGGTTTCTGGCCTAGGTTATTTCTTCAAATGGAACTCATACCGAGTTCATCTCAGCTCTACACTAACGTTTCTAGCAGACTCAGAAGAAAATACGAGGGAATTTCGTCCCATGCGGGTTTTCATCTGCATTCTGCCTTGTTCTGGCAGAGCAGACTTTTCAATGAACTCTCCTGCGCATTCCACAGTAAGTGTGGAAAGGAAGCCCATTAAGAGATAGAACTCCGGGTGTTTCTGTACACTGTTAGTTCCTCAAAGGGCAGTTCGTCCCAGTCCTTCTCAGCTGCAGTGAGAAGCTTGTACTTGCTGTGCAACTCGATTTCTAAGCAGCTACTTGCAATCCACTATCACACAGGAACTTTTGTCAGCATCCAAGCAAGAGCTGTCGCCGGCTGCTCCACTCTGTGTTGCCATGCGTATATGAGGTGAGCTAGTAAATTCAGAGTTTGGAGAGAGTGTGTTTCTGGACACTTTTACTTCTGCAAAGGGAAGTTACAGCCAGTGCTTCTCAGCTCTAGGGCAGAGTGTGTGGCTGTGGTAGGAAGAGTTCTCTAAGCCACTGTTTCTCTGCAGGGAAGGCAATCAACTATCAGACAAGCTGAAATCGAGCAGCTTTCACTGGTCACTCTGCTGCCTGGATCCCAGAATGTGCGCTCCAGACGAATCGTAACAGCTACTGCGGAGTGGGTTTCTGGCCTAGGTTATTTCTTGAAATGGAACTCATACCGAGTTCATCTCAGCTCTACACTAACGTTTCTAGCAGACTCAGAAGAAAACACGAGGGAATTTCGTCCCATGCGGGTTTTCATCTGCATTCTGCCTTGTTCTGGCAGAGCAGACTTTTCAATGAACTCTCCTGCACATTCCACAGTAACTGTGGAGAGGAAGCCCCTTAAGAGTTAGAACTGCGTGTGTTTCTGTACACTGTTAGTTCTTCATAGGGAAGTTCGTCCCAGTCCTTCTCAGCTCCAGTGAGAAGCTTGTACTTGCTGTGCAACTAGATTTCTAAGCAGCTACTTGCAAGCCACTATCACACAGGGCCTTCTGTCAGCATCCAAGCAAGAGCTCTCGCCGGCTGCTGCACTCTGTGTTGCCATGCATATATGAGGTGAGCTAGTATCTGAAGAGTTAGGAGAGAGTGTGTTTCTGGAGCATGTTACTACTCCAAAGGGAAGTTACAGCCTTGCTTCTCAGCTCTAGGGCAGAGTGTGTGGCTGCTGTAGAAAGAGTTTTCTAAGCCAGTCTTTCTCTGCAGGGAACACAAACACATATCAGACAAGCTGAAATCGAGCAGCTTCCACAGGGCACTCTGCTGCCTGGTTCCCAGAATGTGCACTCCTGGTGAATCTTAACAGCTACAGCTGCGTGTGTTTCTGGCCTAGGTTATTTCTTCAAATGGAACTCATACCGAGTTCATCTCAGCTCTACACCAATGTTTCTAGCAGACTCAGAAGAAAATATGAGGGAATTTCGTCCCATGCGGGTTTTCTTCTGCATTCTGCCTTGTTCTGGCAGAGCAGACTTTTCAATGAACTCTCCTGCACATTCCACATTAAGTGTGGTGAGGAAGCCATTTAACAGAACGCAATGTGTTTCTGCACACTGTTAGTTCTTCAAAGGGAAGTTCGTCCCAGTCCTACTCAGCTCCAGTGAGAAGCTTGTACTTGCTGTGCAACTAGATGTGTAAGAAGCTACTTGCAATCCACTATCACACAGAGCCTTCTGGCAGCATCCAGGCAAGAGCTATCGCCGGCTGCTCCACTCTGTGTTTCCATGCATATGTGAGGTGACGTAGTAACTTCAGAGTTAGGAGAGAGTGTGTTTCTGGACACTGTTACTTCTGCAAAAGGAAGTTACAGCCTTGCTTGTCAGCTCTAGGGCAGAGTGTGTGGCTGCTGTAGAAAGAGTTCTCTAAGCCACTGTTTCTCTGCCAGGAAGACAAACACCTATCAGACAAGCTGAAATCGAGCAGCTTCCAGAGGGCACTCTGCTGCCTGGTTCCCAGAATGTGCGCTGCAGATGCATCTTAACAGCTACAGCTGAGTAGGTTTCTGGCCTACGTATTTTTGCTTCAAATGGAACTCATACCGAGTTCATCTCAGCTCTACACCAAAATTTCTAGCAGACTCAGAAGCAAATACGAGGGAATTTCGTCCCATGCGGGTTTTCATCTGCATTCTGCCTTGTTCTGGCAGAGCAGACTTTTCAATGAACTCTCCTGCACATTCCACACTAAGTGTGGAAAGGAAGCCCATTAAGAGATAGAACTCCGGGTGTTTCTGTACACTGTTAGTTCCTCCAAGGGCAGTTCGTCCCAGTCCTTTTCAGCTCCAGTGAGAAGCTTGTACTTGCTGTGCAACTCGATTTCTAAGCAGCTACGTGCAATCCACTATCACACAGGGAATTTTGTCAGCATCCAGGCAAGAGCTATCGCTGGCTGCTCCACTCTGTGTTTCCATGTGTATGTGAGGTGAGCTAGTAACTTAAGAGTTAGGAGAGAGTGTGTTTCTGGACACTTTTACTTCTGCAAAGGGAAGTTACAGCCAGTGCTTCTCAGCTCCAGGGCAGAGTGTGTGCTGCGGTAGAAAGAGTTCTCTAAGCCACTGTTTCTCTGCAGGGAAAGCAAACACCTATCAGACAAGCTGAAATCGAGCAGCTTTCACTGGTCACTCTGCTGCCTGGTTCCCAGAATGTGCGCTCCAGATGAATCTTAACAGCTACTGCGGAGTGGGTTTCTGGCCTAGGTTATTTCTTCAAATGGAACTCATACCGAGTTCATCTCAGCTCTACACTAACGTTTCTAGCAGACTCAGAAGAAAACACGAGGGAATTTCGTCCCATGCGGGTTTTCATCTGCATTCTGCCTTGTTCTGGCAGAGCAGACTTTTCGATGAACTCTCCTGCAGATTCCACAGTAAGTGTGGTGAGGAAGCCATTTAACAGATAGAACGCAATGTGTTTCTGTACACTGTTAGTTCTTCAAAGGGAAGTTCGTCCCAGTCCTTCTCAGCTCCAGTGAGAAGCTGGTACTTGCTGTGCAACTAGATGTGTAAGCAGCTACTTGCAATCCACTATCACACAGAGACTTCTGGCAGCATCCAAGCAAGAGCTATCGCCGGATGCTCCACTCTGTGTTTCCATGCGTATGTGAGGTGACGTAGTTACTTCAGAGTTAGGAGAGAGTGTGTTTCTGGACACTGTTACTTCCCCAAAGGGAAGTTACAGCCTTGCTTGGTCAGCTCTAGAGCAGAGTGTGTGGCTGCTGTAGAAAGAGTTCTCTAAGCCACTGTTTCTCTGCCAGGAAGACAAACACCTATCAGACAAGCTGAAATCGAGCAGCTTCCACAGGGCACTCTGCTGCCCAGTTCCCAGAATGTGCACTCCAGATGAATCTTAACAGCTACTGCGGAGTGGGTTTCTGGCCTAGGTTATTTCTTCAAATGGAACTCATACCGAGTTCATCTCAGCTCTACACTAACGTTTCTAGCAGACTCAGAAGCAAATACGAGGGAATTTCGTCCCATGCGGGTTTTCATCTGCATTCTGCCTTGTTCTGGCAGAGCAGACTTTTCAATGAACTCTCCTGCACATTCCACAGTAAGTGTGGTGAGGAAGCCATTTAACAGATAGAACGCAATGTGTTTCTGTACACTGTTAGTTCTTCAAAGGGAACTTCGTCCCAGTCCTACTCAGCTCCAGTGAGAAGCTTTTACTTGCTGTGCAACCCTATTTCTAAGCAGCTACTTGCAATCCACTATCACACAGGAACTTTTGTCAGCATCCAAGCAAGAGCTGTCGCCGGCTGCTCCACTCTGTGTTGCCATGCGTATATGAGGTGAGCTAGTAAATTCAGAGTTTGGACAGAGTGTGTTTCTGGACACTTTTACTTCTGCAAAGGGAAGTTACAGCCAGTGCTTCTCAGCTCTAGGGCAGAGTGTGTGGCTGCGGTAGTAAGAGTTCTCTAAGCCACTGTTTCTCTGCAGGGAAGGCAAACAACTATCAGACAAGCTGAATTCGAGCAGCTTTCACTGGTCACTCTGCTGCCTGGTTCCCAGAATGTGCGCTCCAGACGAATCTTAACAGCTACTGCGGAGTGGGTTTCTGGCCTAGGTTATTTCTTGAAATGGAACTCATACCGAGTTCATCTCAGCTCTACACTAACGTTTCTAGCAGACTCAGAAGAAAACACGAGGGAATTTCGTCCCATGCGGGTTTTCATCTGCATTCTGCCTTGTTCTGGCAGAGCAGACTTTTCAATGAACTCTCCTGCACATTCCACAGTAACTGTGGAGAGGAAGCCCCTTAAGAGTTAGAACTGCGTGTGTTTCTGTACACTGTTAGTTCTTCATAGGGAAGTTCGTCCCAGTCCTTCTCAGCTCCAGTGAGAAGCTTGTACTTGCTGTGCAACTAGATTTCTAAGCAGCTACTTGCAAGCCACTATCACACAGGGCCTTCTGTCAGCATCCAAGCAAGAGCTCTCGCCGGCTGCTGCACTCTGTGTTGCCATGCATATATGAGGTGAGCTAGTATCTGAAGAGTTAGGAGAGAGTGTGTTTCTGGAGCATGTTACTACTCCAAAGGGAAGTTACAGCCTTGCTTCTCAGCTCTAGGGCAGAGTGTGTGGCTGCTGTAGAAAGAGTTTTCTAAGCCACTCTTTCTCTGCAGGGAACACAAACACATATCAGACAAGCTGAAATCGAGCAGCTTCCACAGGGCACTCTGCTGCCTGGTTCCCAGAATGTGCACTCCTGGTGAATCTTAACAGCTACAGCTGCGTGTGTTTCTGGCCTAGGTTATTTCTTCAAATGGAACTCATACCGAGTTCATCTCAGCTCTACACCAATGTTTCTAGCAGACTCAGAAGAAAATATGAGGGAATTTCGTCCCATGCGGGTTTTCTTCTGCATTCTGCCTTGTTCTGGCAGAGCAGACTTTTCAATGAACTCTCCTGCACATTCCACATTAAGTGTGGTGAGGAAGCCATTTAACAGATAGAACGCAATGTGTTTCTGCACACTGTTAGTTCTTCAAAGGGAAGTTCGTCCCAGTCCTACTCAGCTCCAGTGAGAAGCTTGTACTTGCTGTGCAACTAGATGTGTAAGAAGCTACTTGCAATCCACTATCACACAGAGCCTTCTGGCAGCATCCAGGCAAGAGCTATCGCCGGCTGCTCCACTCTGTGTTTCCATGCATATGTGAGGTGACGTAGTAACTTCAGAGTTAGGAGAGAGTGTGTTTCTGGACACTGTTACTTCTGCAAAAGGAAGTTACAGCCTTGCTTGTCAGCTCTAGGGCAGAGTGTGTGGCTGCTGTAGAAAGAGTTCTCTAAGCCACTGTTTCTCTGCCAGGAAGACAAACACCTATCAGACAAGCTGAAATCGAGCAGCTTCCAGAGGGCACTCTCCTGCCTGGTTCCCAGAATGTGCGCTGCAGATGCATCTTAACAGCTACAGCTGAGTAGGTTTCTGGCCTACGTATTTTTGCTTCAAATGGAACTCATACCGAGTTCATCTCAGCTCTACACCAAAATTTCTAGCAGACTCAGAAGCAAATACGAGGGAATTTCGTCCCATGCGTGTTTTCATCTGCATTCTGCCTTGTTCTGGCAGAGCAGACTTTTCAATGAACTCTCCTGCACATTCCACACTAAGTGTGGAAAGGAAGCCCAATAAGAGATAGAACTCCGGGTGTTTCTGTACACTGTTAGTTCCTCCAAGGGCAGTTCGTCCCAGTCCTTTTCAGCTCCAGTGAGAAGCTTGTACTTGCTGTGCAACTCGATTTCTAAGCAGCTACGTGCAATCCACTATCACACTGAATTTTGTCAGCATCCAGGCAAGAGCTATCGCTGGCTGCTCCACTCTGTGTTTCCATGTGTATGTGAGGTGAGCTGGTAACTTAAGAGTTAGGAGAGAGTGTGTTTCTGGACACTTTTACTTCTGCAAAGGGAAGTTACAGCCAGTGCTTCTCAGCTCCAGGGCAGAGTGTGTGCTGCGGTAGAAAGAGTTCTCTAAGCCACTGTTTCTCTGCAGGGAAAGCAAACACCTATCAGACAAGCTGAAATCGAGCAGCTTTCACTGGTCACTCTGCTGCCTGGTTCCCAGAATGTGCGCTCCAGATGAATCTTAACAGCTACTGCGGAGTGGGTTTCTGGCCTAGGTTATTTCTTCAAATGGAACTCATACCGAGTTCATCTCAGCTCTACACTAACGTTTCTAGCAGACTCAGAAGAAAATACGAGGGAATTTCGTCCCATGCGGGTTTTCATCTGCATTCTGCCTTGTTCTGGCAGAGCAGACTTTTCAATGAACTCTCCTGCAGATTCCACAGTAAGTGTGGTGAGGAAGCCATTTAAAAGATAGAAAGCAATGTGTTTCTGTACACTGTTAGTTCTTCAAAGGGAAGTTCGTCCCAGTCCTTCTCAGCTCCAGTGAGAAGCTGGTACTTGCTGTGCAACTAGATGTGTAAGCAGCTAATTGCAATCCACTATGACACAGGAACTTTTGTCAGCATCCAAGCAAGAGCTGTCGCCGGCTGCTCCACTCTGTGTTGCCATGCGTATATGAGGTGAGCTAGTAAATTCAGAGTTTGGAGAGAGTGTGTTTCTGGACACTTTTACTTCTGCAAAGGGAAGTTACAGCCAGTGCTTCTCAGCTCTAGGGCAGAGTGTGTGGCTGCGGTAGTAAGAGTTCTCTAAGCCACTGTTTCTCTGCAGGGAAGGCAATCAACTATCAGACAAGCTGAAATCGAGCAGCTTTCACGGGTCACTCTGCTGCCTGGATCCCAGAATGTGCGCTCCAGACGAATCTTACCAGCTACTGCAGAGTGGGTTTCTGGCCTAGGTCATTTCTTCAAATGGAACTCATACCGAGTTCATCTCAGCTCTACACTAACGTTTCTAGCAGACTCAGAAGAAAACACGAGGGAATTTCGTCCCATACGGGTTTTCATCTGCATTCTGCCTTGTTCTGGCAGAGCAGACTTTTCAATGAACTCTCCTGCACATTCCACACTAAGTGTGGAAAGGAAGCCCGTTAAGAGATAGAACTCCGGGTGTTTCTGTACACTGTTAGTTCCTCCAAGGGCAGTTCGTCCCAGTCCTTTTCAGCTCCAGTGAGAAGCTTGTACTTGCTGTGCAACTCGATTTCTAAGCAGCTACGTGCAATCCACTATCACACAGGGAATTTTGTCAGCATCCAGGCAAGAGCTATCGCTGGCTGCTCCACTCTGTGTTTCCATGTGTATGTGAGGTGAGCTAGTACCTTAAGAGTTAGGAGAGAGTGTGTTTCTGGACACTTTTACTTCTGCAAAGGGAAGTTACAGCCAGTGCTTCTCAGCTCCAGGGCAGAGTGTGTGCTGCGGTAGAAAGAGTTCTCTAAGCCACTGTTTCTCTGCAGGGAAAGCAAACACCTATCAGACAAGCTGAAATCGAGCAGCTTTCACTGGTCACTCTGCTGCCTGGTTCCCAGAATGTGCGCTCCAGATGAATCTTAACAGCTACTGCGGAGTGGGTTTCTGGCCTAGGTTATTTCTTGAAATGGAACTCATACCGAGTTCATCTCAGCTCTACACTAACGTTTCTAGCAGACTCAGAAGAAAACACGAGGGAATTTCGTCCCATGCGGGTTTTCATCTGCATTCTGCCTTGTTCTGGCAGAGCAGACTTTTCAATGAACTCTCCTGCAGATTCCACAGTAAGTGTGGTGAGGAAGCTATTTAACAGATAGAACGCAATGTGTTTCTGTACACTGTTAGTTCTTCAAAGGGAAGTTCGTGCCAGTCCTTCTCAGCTCCATTGAGAAGCTGGTACTTGCTGTGCAACTAGATGTGTAAGCAGCTACTTGCAATCCACTATCACACAGAGACTTCTGGCAGCATCCAAGCAAGAGCTATCGCCGGATGCTCCACTCTGTGTTTCCATGCGTATGTGAGGTGACGTAGTTACTTAGGAGTTAGGAGAGACTGTGTTTCTGGACACTGTTACTTCCCCAAAGGGAAGTTACAGCCTTGCTTGGTCAGCTCTAGAGCAGAGTGTGTGGCTGCTGTAGAAAGAGTTCTCTAAGCCACTGTTTCTCTGCCAGGAAGACAAACACCTATCAGACAAGCTGAAATCGAGCAGCTTCCAGAAGGCACTCTGCAGCCTGGTTCCCAGAATGTGCGCTGCAGATGCATCTTAACAGCTACAGCTGAGTAGGTTTCTGGCCTACGTATTTTTGCTTCAAATGGAACTCATACCGAGTTCATCTCAGCTCTACACCAAAATTTCTAGCAGACTCAGAAGCAAATACGAGGGAATTTCGTCCCATGCGGGTTTTCATCTGCATTCTGCCTTGTTCTGGCAGAGCAGACTTTTCAATGAACTCTCCTGCACATTCCACACTAAGTGTGGAAAGGAAGCCCATTAAGAGATAGAACTCCGGGTGTTTCTGTACACTGTTAGTTCCTCCAAGGGCAGTTCGTCCCAGTCCTTTCCAGCTCCAGTGAGTAGCTTGTACTTGCTGTGCAACTCGATTTCTAAGCAGCTACGTGCAATAAACTATCACACAGGAACTTTTGTCAGCATCCAAGCAAGAGCTGTCGCCGGCTGCTCCACTCTGTGTTGCCATGCATATATGAGGTGAGCTAGTAATTTCAGAGTTTGGAGAGAGTGTGTTTCTGGACACTTTTACTTCTGCAAAGGGAAGTTACAGCCAGTGCTTCTCAGCTCTAGGGCAGAGTGTGTGGCTGTGGTAGGAAGAGTTCTCTAAGCCACTGTTTCTCTGCAGGGAAGGCAATCAACTATCAGACAAGCTGAATTCGAGCAGCTTTCACTGGTCACTCTGCTGCCTGGATCCCAGAATGTGCGCTCCAGACGAATCGTAACAGCTACTGCGGAGTGGGTTTCTGGCCTAGGTCATTTCTTGAAATGGAACTCATACCGAGTTCATCTCAGCTCTACACTAACGTTTCTAGCAGACTCAGAAGAAAACACGAGGGAATTTCGTCCCATGCGGGTTTTCATCTGCATTCTGCCTTGTTCTGGCAGAGCAGACTTTTCAATGAACTCTCCTGCACATTCCACAGTAACTGTGGAGAGGAAGCCCCTTAAGAGTTAGAACTGCGTGTGTTTCTGTACACTGTTAGTTCTTCATAGGGAAGTTCGTCCCAGTCCTTCTCAGCTCCAGTGAGAAGCTTGTACTTGCTGTGCAACTAGATTTCTAAGCAGCTACTTGCAAGCCACTATCACACAGGGCCTTCTGTCAGCATCCAAGCAAGAGCTCTCGCCGGCTGCTGCACTCTGTGTTGCCATGCATATATGAGGTGAGCTAGTATCTGAAGAGTTAGGAGAGAGTGTGTTTCTGGAGCATGTTACTACTCCAAAGGGAAGTTACAGCCTTGCTTCTCAGCTCTAGGGCAGAGTGTGTGGCTGCTGTAGAAAGAGTTTTCTAAGCCAGTCTTTCTCTGCAGGGAACACAAACACATATCAGACAAGCTGAAATCGAGCAGCTTCCACAGGGCACTCTGCTGCCTGGTTCCCAGAATGTGCACTCCTGGTGAATCTTAACAGCTACAGCTGCGTGTGTTTCTGGCCTAGGTTATTTCTTCAAATGGAATTCATACCGAGTTCATCTCAGCTCTACACCAATGTTTCTAGCAGACTCAGAAGAAAATATGAGGGAATTTCGTCCCATGCGGGTTTTCTTCTGCATTCTGCCTTGTTCTGGCAGAGCAGACTTTTCAATGAACTCTCCTGCACATTCCACATTAAGTGTGGTGAGGAAGCCATTTAACAGATAGAACGCAATGTGTTTCTGCACACTGTTAGTTCTTCAAAGGGAAGTTCGTCCCAGTCCTACTCAGCTCCAGTGAGAAGCTTGTACTTGCTGTGCAACTAGATGTGTAAGAAGCTACTTGCAATCCACTATCACACAGAGCCTTCTGGCAGCATCCAGGCAAGAGCTATCGCCGGCTGCTCCACTCTGTGTTTCCATGCATATGTGAGGTGACGTAGTAACTTCAGAGTTAGGAGAGAGTGTGTTTCTGGACACTGTTACTTCTGCAAAAGGAAGTTACAGCCTTGCTTGTCAGCTCTAGGGCAGAGTGTGTGGCTGCTGTAGAAAGAGTTCTCTAAGCCACTGTTTCTCTGCCAGGAAGACAAACACCTATCAGACAAGCTGAAATCGAGCAGCTTCCAGAGGGCACTCTGCTGCCTGGTTCCCAGAATGTGCGCTGCAGATGCATCTTAACAGCTACAGCTGAGTAGGTTTCTGGCCTACGTATTTTTGCTTCAAATGGAACTCATTCCGAGTTCATCTCAGCTCTACACCAAAATTTCTAGCAGACTCAGAAGCAAATACGAGGGAATTTCGTCCCATGCGGGTTTTCATCTGCATTCTGCCTTGTTCTGGCAGAGCAGACTTTTCAATGAACTCTCCTGCACATTCCACACTAAGTGTGGAAAGGAAGCCCATTAAGAGATAGAACTCCAGGTGTTTCTGTACACTGTTAGTTCCTCCAAGGGCAGTTCGTCCTAGTCCTTTTCAGCTCCAGTGAGAAGCTTGTACTTGCTGTGCAACTCGATTTCTAAGCAGCTACGTGCAATCCACTATCACACAGGGAATTTTGTCAGCATCCAGGCAAGAGCTATCGCTGGCTGCTCCACTCTGTGTTTCCATGTGTATGTGAGGTGAGCTAGTAACTTAAGAGTTAGGAGAGAGTGTGTTTCTGGACACTTTTACTTCTGCAAAGGGAAGTTACAGCCAGTGCTTCTCAGCTGAGGGCAGAGTGTGTGCTGCGGTAGAAAGAGTTCTCTAAGCCACTGTTTCTCTGCAGGGAAAGCAAACACCTATCAGACAAGCTGAAATCGAGCAGCTTTCACTGGTCACTCTGCTGCCTGGTTCCCAGAATGTGCGCTCCAGATGAATCTTAACAGCTACTGCGGAGTGGGTTTCTGGCCTAGGTTATTTCTTCAAATGGAACTCATACCGAGTTCATCTCAGCTCTACACTAACGTTTCTAGCAGACTCAGAAGAAAATACGAGGGAATTTCGTCCCATGCGGGTTTTCATCTGCATTCTGCCTTGTTCTGGCAGAGCAGACTTTTCAATGAACTCTCCTGCAGATTCCACAGTAAGTGTGGTGAGGAAGCCATTTAACATATAGAACGCAATGTGTTTCTGTACACTGTTAGTTCTTCAAAGGGAAGTTCGTCCCAGTCCTACTCAGCTCCAGTGAGAAGCTTGTACTTGCTGTGCAACTAGATGTGTAAGAAGCTACTTGCAATCCACTATCACACAGAGCCTTCTGGCAGCATCCAGGCAAGAGCTATCGCCGGCTGCTCCACTCTGTGTTTCCATGCATATGTGAGGTGACGTAGTAACTTCAGAGTTAGGAGAGAGTGTGTTTCTGGACACTGTTACTTCTGCAAAAGGAAGTTACAGCCTTGCTTGTCAGCTCTAGGGCAGAGTGTGTGGCTGCTGTAGAAAGAGTTCTCTAAGCCACTGTTTCTCTGCCAGGAAGACAAACACCTATCAGACAAGCTGAAATCGAGCAGCTTCCAGAGGGCACTCTGCTGCCTGGTTCCCAGAATGTGCGCTGCAGATGCATCTTAACAGCTACAGCTGAGTAGGTTTCTGGCCTACGTATTTTTGCTTCAAATGGAACTCATTCCGAGTTCATCTCAGCTCTACACCAAAATTTCTAGCAGACTCAGAAGCAAATACGAGGGAATTTCGTCCCATGCGGGTTTTCATCTGCATTCTGCCTTGTTCTGGCAGAGCAGACTTTTCAATGAACTCTCCTGCACATTCCACACTAAGTGTGGAAAGGAAGCCCATTAAGAGATAGAACTCCAGGTGTTTCTGTACACTGTTAGTTCCTCCAAGGGCAGTTCGTCCTAGTCCTTTTCAGCTCCAGTGAGAAGCTTGTACTTGCTGTGCAACTCGATTTCTAAGCAGCTACGTGCAATCCACTATCACACAGGGAATTTTGTCAGCATCCAGGCAAGAGCTATCGCTGGCTGCTCCACTCTGTGTTTCCATGTGTATGTGAGGTGAGCTAGTAACTTAAGAGTTAGGAGAGAGTGTGTTTCTGGACACTTTTACTTCTGCAAAGGGAAGTTACAGCCAGTGCTTCTCAGCTGAGGGCAGAGTGTGTGCTGCGGTAGAAAGAGTTCTCTAAGCCACTGTTTCTCTGCAGGGAAAGCAAACACCTATCAGACAAGCTGAAATCGAGCAGCTTTCACTGGTCACTCTGCTGCCTGGTTCCCAGAATGTGCGCTCCAGATGAATCTTAACAGCTACTGCGGAGTGGGTTTCTGGCCTAGGTTATTTCTTCAAATGGAACTCATACCGAGTTCATCTCAGCTCTACACTAACGTTTCTAGCAGACTCAGAAGAAAATACGAGGGAATTTCGTCCCATGCGGGTTTTCATCTGCATTCTGCCTTGTTCTGGCAGAGCAGACTTTTCAATGAACTCTCCTGCAGATTCCACAGTAAGTGTGGTGAGGAAGCCATTTAACATATAGAACGCAATGTGTTTCTGTACACTGTTAGTTCTTCAAAGGGAAGTTCGTCCCAGTCCTTCTCAGCTCCAGTGAGAAGCTTGTACTTGCTGTGCAACTAGATGTGTAAGCAGCTACTTGCAATCCACTATCACACAGAGACTTCTGGCAGCATCCAAGCAAGAGCTATCGCCGGATGCTCCACTCTGTGTTTCCATGCGTATGTGAGGTGACGTAGTTACTTCAGAGTTAGGAGAGAGTGTGTTTCTGGACACTGTTACTTCCCCAAAGGGAAGTTACAGCCTTGCTTGGTCAGCTCTAGAGCAGAGTGTGTGGCTGCTGTAGAAAGAGTTCTCTAAGCCACTGTTTCTCTGCCAGGAAGACAAACACCTATCAGACAAGCTGAAATCGAGCAGCTTCCACAGGGCACTCTGCTGGCCATTTCCCAGAATGTGCGCTCCAGATGAATCTTAACAGCTACTGCGGAGTGGGTTTCTGGCCTAGGTTATTTCTTCAAATGGAACTCATACCGAGTTCATCTCAGCTCTACACTAACGTTTCTAGCAGACTCAGAAGAAAATACGAGGGAATTTCGTCCCATGCGGGTTTTCATCTGCATTCTGCCTTGTTCTGGCAGAGCAGACTTTTCAATGAACTCTCCTGCACATTCCACAGTAAGTGTGGTGAGGAAGCCATTTAACAGATAGAACGCAATGTGTTTCTGTACACTGTTAGTTCCTCAAAGGGCAGTTCGTCCCAGTCCTTTTCAGCTGCAGTGAGAAGCTTGTACTTGCTGTGCAACTCGATTTCTAAGCAGCTACTTGCAATCCACTATCACACAGGAACTTTTGTCAGCATCCAAGCAAGAGCTGTCGCCGGCTGCTCCACTCTGTGTTGCAATGCGTATATGAGGTGAGCTAGTAAATTCAGAGTTTGGAGAGAGTGTGTTTCTGGACACTTTTACTTCTGCAAAGGGAAGTTACAGCCAGTGCTTCTCAGCTCTAGGGCAGAGTGTGTGGCTGTGGTAGGAAGAGTTCTCTAAGCCACTGTTTCTCTGCAGGGAAGGCAATCAACTATCAGACAAGCTGAATTCGAGCAGCTTTCACTGGTCACTCTGCTGCCTGGATCCCAGAATGTGCGCTCCAGATGAATCGTAACAGCTACTGCGGAGTGGGTTTCTGGCCTAGGTCATTTCTTGAAATGGAGCTCATACCGAGTTCATCTCAGCTCTACACTAACGTTTCTAGCAGACTCAGAAGAAAACACGAGGGAATTTCGTCCCATGCGGGTTTTCATCTGCATTCTGCCTTGTTCTGGCAGAGCAGACTTTTCAATGAACTCTCCTGCACATTCCACAGTAACTGTGGAGAGGAAGCCCCTTAAGAGTTAGAACTGCGTGTGTTTCTGTACACTGTTAGTTCTTCATAGGGAAGTTCGTCCCAGTCCTTCTCAGCTCCAGTGAGAAGCTTGTACTTGCTGTGCAACTAGATTTCTAAGCAGCTACTTGCAAGCCACTATCACACAGGGCCTTCTGTCAGCATCCAAGCAAGAGCTCTCGCCGGCTGCTGCACTCTGTGTTGCCATGCATATATGAGGTGAGCTAGTATCTGAAGAGTTAGGAGAGAGTGTGTTTCTGGAGCATGTTACTACTCCAAAGGGAAGTTACAGCCTTGCTTCTCAGCTCTAGGGCAGAGTGTGTGGCTGCTGTAGAAAGAGTTTTCTAAGCCACTCTTTCTCTGCAGGGAACACAAACACATATCAGACAAGCTGAAATCGAGCAGCTTCCACAGGGCACTCTGCTGCCTGGTTCCCAGAATGTGCACTCCTGGTGAATCTTAACAGCTACAGCTGCGTGTGTTTCTGGCCTAGGTTATTTCTTCAAATGGAATTCATACCGAGTTCATCTCAGCTCTACACCAATGTTTCTAGCAGACTCAGAAGAAAATATGAGGGAATTTCGTCCCATGCGGGTTTTCTTCTGCATTCTGCCTTGTTCTGGCAGAGCAGACTTTTCAATGAACTCTCCTGCACATTCCACATTAAGTGTGGTGAGGAAGCCATTTAACAGATAGAACGCAATGTGTTTCTGCACACTGTTAGTTCTTCAAAGGGAAGTTCGTCCCAGTCCTACTCAGCTCCAGTGAGAAGCTTGTACTTGCTGTGCAACTAGATGTGTAAGAAGCTACTTGCAATCCACTATCACACAGAGCCTTCTGGCAGCATCCAGGCAAGAGCTATCGCCGGCTGCTCCACTCTGTGTTTCCATGCATATGTGAGGTGACGTAGTAACTTCAGAGTTAGGAGAGAGTGTGTTTCTGGACACTGTTACTTCTGCAAAAGGAAGTTACAGCCTTGCTTGTCAGCTCTAGGGCAGAGTGTGTGGCTGCTGTAGAAAGAGTTCTCTAAGCCACTGTTTCTCTGCCAGGAAGACAAACACCTATCAGACAAGCTGAAATCGAGCAGCTTCCAGAGGGCACTCTGCTGCCTGGTTCCCAGAATGTGCGCTGCAGATGCATCTTAACAGCTACAGCTGAGTAGGTTTCTGGCCTACGTATTTTTGCTTCAAATGGAACTCATTCCGAGTTCATCTCAGCTCTACACCAAAATTTCTAGCAGACTCAGAAGCAAATACGAGGGAATTTCGTCCCATGCGGGTTTTCATCTGCATTCTGCCTTGTTCTGGCAGAGCAGACTTTTCAATGAACTCTCCTGCACATTCCACACTAAGTGTGGAAAGGAAGCCCATTAAGAGATAGAACTCCGGGTGTTTCTGTACACTGTTAGTTCCTCCAAGGGCAGTTCGTCCTAGTCCTTCTCAGCTCCAGTGAGAAGCTTGTACTTGCTGTGCAACTAGATGTGTAAGCAGCTACTTGCAATCCACTATCACACAGAGACTTCTGGCAGCATCCAAGCAAGAGCTATCGCCGGATGCTCCACTCTGTGTTTCCATGCGTATGTGAGGTGACGTAGTTACTTCAGAGTTAGGAGAGAGTGTGTTTCTGGACACTGTTACTTCCCCAAAGGGAAGTTACAGCCTTGCTTGGTCAGCTCTAGAGCAGAGTGTGTGGCTGCTGTAGAAAGAGTTCTCTAAGCCACTGTTTCTCTGCCAGGAAGACAAAAACCTATCAGACAAGCTGAAATCGAGCAGCTTCCACAGGGCACTCTGCTGGCCATTTCCCAGAATGTGCGCTCCAGATGAATCTTAACAGCTACTGCGGAGTGGGTTTCTGGCCTAGGTTATTTCTTCAAATGGAACTCATACCGAGTTCATCTCAGCTCTACACTAACGTTTCTAGCAGACTCAGAAGAAAATACGAGGGAATTTCGTCCCATGCGGGTTTTCATCTGCATTCTGCCTTGTTCTGGCAGAGCAGACTTTTCAATGAACTCTCCTGCACATTCCACAGTAAGTGTGGTGAGGAAGCCATTTAACAGATAGAACGCAATGTGTTTCTGTACACTGTTAGTTCTTCAAAGGGAACTTCGTCCCAGTCCTACTCAGCTCCAGTGAGAAGCTTTTACTTGCTGTGCAACCCTATTTCTAAGCAGCTACTTGCAATCCACTATCACACAGGAACTTTTGTCAGCATCCAAGCAAGAGCTGTCGCCGGCTGCTCCACTCTGTGTTGCCATGCGTATATGAGGTGAGCTAGTAAATTCAGAGTTTGGACAGAGTGTGTTTCTGGACACTTTTACTTCTGCAAAGGGAAGTTACAGCCAGTGCTTCTCAGCTCTAGGGCAGAGTGTGTGGCTGCGGTAGTAAGAGTTCTCTAAGCCACTGTTTCTCTGCAGGGAAGGCAAACAACTATCAGACAAGCTGAATTCGAGCAGCTTTCACTGGTCACTCTGCTGCCTGGTTCCCAGAATGTGCGCTCCAGACGAATCTTAACAGCTACTGCGGAGTGGGTTTCTGGCCTAGGTTATTTCTTGAAATGGAACTCATACCGAGTTCATCTCAGCTCTACACTAACGTTTCTAGCAGACTCAGAAGAAAACACGAGGGAATTTCGTCCCATGCGGGTTTTCATCTGCATTCTGCCTTGTTCTGGCAGAGCAGACTTTTCAATGAACTCTCCTGCACATTCCACAGTAACTGTGGAGAGGAAGCCCCTTAAGAGTTAGAACTGCGTGTGTTTCTGTACACTGTTAGTTCTTCATAGGGAAGTTCGTCCCAGTCCTTCTCAGCTCCAGTGAGAAGCTTGTACTTGCTGTGCAACTAGATTTCTAAGCAGCTACTTGCAAGCCACTATCACACAGGGCCTTCTGTCAGCATCCAAGCAAGAGCTCTCGCCGGCTGCTGCACTCTGTGTTGCCATGCATATATGAGGTGAGCTAGTATCTGAAGAGTTAGGAGAGAGTGTGTTTCTGGAGCATGTTACTACTCCAAAGGGAAGTTACAGCCTTGCTTCTCAGCTCTAGGGCAGAGTGTGTGGCTGCTGTAGAAAGAGTTTTCTAAGCCACTCTTTCTCTGCAGGGAACACAAACACATATCAGACAAGCTGAAATCGAGCAGCTTCCACAGGGCACTCTGCTGCCTGGTTCCCAGAATGTGCACTCCTGGTGAATCTTAACAGCTACAGCTGCGTGTGTTTCTGGCCTAGGTTATTTCTTCAAATGGAACTCATACCGAGTTCATCTCAGCTCTACACCAATGTTTCTAGCAGACTCAGAAGAAAATATGAGGGAATTTCGTCCCATGCGGGTTTTCTTCTGCATTCTGCCTTGTTCTGGCAGAGCAGACTTTTCAATGAACTCTCCTGCACATTCCACATTAAGTGTGGTGAGGAAGCCATTTAACAGATAGAACGCAATGTGTTTCTGCACACTGTTAGTTCTTCAAAGGGAAGTTCGTCCCAGTCCTACTCAGCTCCAGTGAGAAGCTTGTACTTGCTGTGCAACTAGATGTGTAAGAAGCTACTTGCAATCCACTATCACACAGAGCCTTCTGGCAGCATCCAGGCAAGAGCTATCGCCGGCTGCTCCACTCTGTGTTTCCATGCATATGTGAGGTGACGTAGTAACTTCAGAGTTAGGAGAGAGTGTGTTTCTGGACACTGTTACTTCTGCAAAAGGAAGTTACAGCCTTGCTTGTCAGCTCTAGGGCAGAGTGTGTGGCTGCTGTAGAAAGAGTTCTCTAAGCCACTGTTTCTCTGCCAGGAAGACAAACACCTATCAGACAAGCTGAAATCGAGCAGCTTCCACAGGGCACTCTGCTGCCTGGTTCCCAGAATGTGCGCTGCAGATGCATCTTAACAGCTACAGCTGAGTAGGTTTCTGGCCTACGTATTTTTGCTTCAAATGGAACTCATACCGAGTTCATCTCAGCTCTACACCAAAATTTCTAGCAGACTCAGAAGCAAATACGAGGGAATTTCGTCCCATGCGGGTTTTCATCTGCATTCTGCCTTGTTCTGGCAGAGCAGACTTTTCAATGAACTCTCCTGCACATTCCACACTAAGTGTGGAAAGGAAGCCCATTAAGAGATAGAACTCCGGGTGTTTCTGTACACTGTTAGTTCCTCCAAGGGCAGTTCGTCCCAGTCCTTTTCAGCTCCAGTGAGAAGCTTGTACTTGCTGTGCAACTCGATTTCTAAGCAGCTACGTGCAATCCACTATCACACAGGGAATTTTGTCAGCATCCAGGCAAGAGCTATCGCTGGCTGCTCCACTCTGTGTTTCCATGTGTATGTGAGGTGAGCTAGTAACTTAAGAGTTAGGAGAGAGTGTGTTTCTGGACACTTTTACTTCTGCAAAGGGAAGTTACAGCCAGTGCTTCTCAGCTCCAGGGCAGAGTGTGTGCTGCGGTAGAAAGAGTTCTCTAAGCCACTGTTTCTCTGCAGGGAAAGCAAACACCTATCAGACAAGCTGAAATCGAGCAGCTTCCACAGGGCACTCTGCTGCCTGGTTCCCAGAATGTGCGCTCCAGATGAATCTTAACAGCTACTGCGGAGTGGGTTTCTGGCCTAGGTTATTTCTTCAAATGGAACTCATACCGAGTTCATCTCAGCTCTACACTAACGTTTCTAGCAGACTCAGAAGAAAATACGAGGGAATTTCGTCCCATGCGGGTTTTCATCTGCATTCTGCCTTGTTCTGGCAGAGCAGACTTTTCAATGAACTCTCCTGCAGATTCCACAGTAAGTGTGGTGAGGAAGCCATTTAACAGATAGAACGCAATGTGTTTCTGTACACTGTTAGTTCTTCAAAGGGAAGTTCGTCCCAGTCCTTCTCAGCTCCAGTGAGAAGCTGGTACTTGCTGTGCAACTAGATGTGTAAGCAGCTACTTACAATCCACTATCACACAGAGACTTCTGGCAGCATCCAAGCAAGAGCTATCGCCGGATGCTCCACTCTGTGTTTCCATGCGTATGTGAGGTGACGTAGTTACTTAGGAGTTAGGAGAGACAGTGTTTCTGGACACTGTTACTTCCCCAAAGGGAAGTTACAGCCTTACTTGGTCAGCTCTAGAGCAGAGTGTGTGGCTGCTGTAGAAAGAGTTCTCTAAGCCACTGTTTCTCTGCCAGGAAGACAAACACCTATCAGACAAGCTGAAATCGAGCAGCTTCCAGAAGGCACTCTGCAGCCTGGTTCCCAGAATGTGCGCTGCAGATGCATCTTAACAGCTACAGCTGAGTAGGTTTCTGGCCTACGTATTTTTGCTTCAAATGGAACTCATACCGAGTTCATCTCAGCTCTACACCAAAATTTCTAGCAGACTCAGAAGCAAATACGAGGGAATTTCGTCCCATGCGGGTTTTCATCTGCATTCTGCCTTGTTCTGGCAGAGCAGACTTTTCAATGAACTCTCCTGCACATTCCACACTAAGTGTGGAAAGGAAGCCCATTAAGAGATAGAACTCCGGGTGTTTCTGTACACTGTTAGTTCCTCCAAGGGCAGTTCGTCCCAGTCCTTTCCAGCTCCAGTGAGTAGCTTGTACTTGCTGTGCAACTCGATTTCTAAGCAGCTACGTGCAATAAACTATCACACAGGAACTTTTGTCAGCATCCAAGCAAGAGCTGTCGCCGGCTGCTCCACTCTGTGTTGCCATGCATATATGAGGTGAGCTAGTAAATTCAGAGTTAGGAGAGAGTGTGTTTCTGGACACTTTTACTTCTGCAAAGGGAAGTTACAGCCAGTGCTTCTCAGCTCTAGGGCAGAGTGTGTGGCTGCGGTAGTAAGAGTTCTCTAAGCCACTGTTTCTCTGCAGGGAAGGCAAACAACTATCAGACAAGCTGAAATCGAGCAGCTTTCACCAGTCACTCTGCTGCCTGGTTCCCAGAATGTGCACTCCTGGTGATCTTATCAGCTACAGCTGCGTGTGTTTCTGGCCTAGGTTATTTCTTCAAATGGAACTCATACCGAGTTCATCTCAGCTCTACACAAACGTTTCTAGCAGACTCAGAAGAAAACACGAGGGAATTTCGTCCCATGCGGGTTTTCATCTGCATTCTGCCTTGTTCTGGCAGAGCAGACTTTTCAATGAACTCTCCTGCAATTCCACAGTAACTGTGGAGAGGAAGCCCCTTAAGAGTTAGAACTGCGTGTGTTTCTGTACACTGTTAGTTCTTCATAGGGAAGTTCGTCCCAGTCCTTCTCAGCTCCAGTGAGAAGCTTGTACTTGCTGTGCAACTAGATTTCTAAGCAGCTACTTGCAAGCCACTATCACACAGGGCCTTCTGTCAGCATCCAAGCAAGAGCTCTCGCTGGCTGCTGCACTCTGTGTTGCCCTGGATATATGAGGTGAGCTAGTACCTGAAGAGTTAGGAGAGAGTGTGTTTCTGGAGCATGTTACTACTCCAAAGGGAAGTTACAGCCTTGCTTCTCAGCTCTAGGGCAGAGTGTGTGGCTGCTGTAGAAAGAGTTTTCTAAGCCACTCTTTCTCTGCAGGGAACACAAACACATATCAGACAAGCTGAAATCGAGCAGCTTCCACAGGGCACTCTGCTGCCTGGTTCCCAGAATGTGCACTCCTGGTGAATCTTAACAGCTACAGCTGCGTGCGTTTCTGGCCTAGGTTATTTCTTCAAATGGAACTCATACCGAGTTCATCTCAGCTCTACACCAATGTTTCTAGCAGACTCAGAAGAAAATATGAGGGAATTTCGTCCCATGCGGGTTTTTCTTCTGCATTCTGCCTTGTTCTGGCAGAGCAGACTTTTCAATGAACTCTCCTGCACATTCCACATTAAGTGTGGTGAGGAAGCCATTTAACAGATAGAACGCAATGTGTTTCTGCACACGGTTAGTTCTTCAAAGGGAAGTTCGTCCCAGTCCTACTCAGCTCCAGTGAGAAGCTTGTACTTGCTGTGCAACTAGATGTGTAAGAAGCTACTTGCAATCCACTATCACACAGAGCCTTCTGGCAGCATCCAGGCAAGAGCTATCGCCGGCTGCTCCACTCTGTGTTTCCATGCATATGTGAGGTGACGTAGTAACTTCAGAGTTAGGAGAGAGTGTGTTTCTGGACACTGTTACTTCTGCAAAAGGAAGTTACAGCCTTGCTTGTCAGCTCTAGGGCAGAGTGTGTGGCTGCTGTAGAAAGAGTTCTCTAAGCCACTGTTTCTCTGCCAGGAAGACAAACACCTATCAGACAAGCTGAACTCGAGCAGCTTCCAGAGGGCACTCTGCTGCCTGGTTCCCAGAATGTGCGCTGCAGATGCATCTTAACAGCTACAGCTGAGTAGGTTTCTGGCCTACGTATTTTTGCTTCAAATGGAACTCATACCCAGTTCATCTCAGCTCTACACCAAAATTTCTAGCAGACTCAGAAGCAAATACGAGGGAATTTCGTCCCATGCGGGTTTTCATCTGCATTCTGCCTTGTTCTGGCAGAGCAGACTTTTCAATGAACTCTCCTGCACATTCCACAGTAACTGTGGAGAGAAAGCCCCTTAAGAGATAGAACTCCGGGTGTTTCTGTACACTGTTAGTTCCTCCAAGGGAAGTTCGTCCCAGTCCTTCTCAGCTCCAGTGAGAAGCTTGTACTTGCTGTGCAACTAGATTTCTAAGCAGCTACTTGCAAGCCACTATCACACAGGGCCTTCTGTCAGCATCCAAGCAAGAGCTCTCGCCGGCTGCTGCACTCTGTGTTGCCATGCATATATGAGGTGAGCTAGTATCTGAAGAGTTAGGAGAGAGTGTGTTTCTGGAGCATGTTACTACTCCAAAGGGAAGTTACAGCCTTGCTTCTCAGCTCTAGGGCAGAGTGTGTGGCTGCTGTAGAAAGAGTTTTCTAAGCCACTGTTTCTCTGCAGGGAACACAAACACATATCAGACAAGCTGAAATCGAGCAGCTTCCACAGGGCACTCTGCCGCCTGCTTCCCAGAATGTGCACTCCTGGTGAATCTTAACAGCTACAGCTGCGTGGGTTTCTGGCCTAGGTTATTTCTTCAAATGGAACTCATACCGAGTTAATCTCAGCTGTACACCAATGTTACTAGCAGACTCAGAAGAAAATATGAGGGAATTTCGTCCCATGCGGGTTTTCTTCTGCATTCTGCCTTGTTCTGGCAGAGCAGAATTTTCAATGAACTCTCCTGCAGATTCCACAGTAAGTGTGGTGAGGAAGCCATTTAACAGATAGAACGCAATGTGTTTCTGCACACTGTTAGTTCTTCAAAGGGAAGTTCGTCCCAGACCCACTCAGCTCCAGTGAGAAGCTTGTACTTGCTGTGCAACTAGATTTGTAAGAAGCTACTTGCAATCCACTATCACACAGAGCCTTCTGGCAGCATCCAGGCAAGAGCTATCGCCGGCTGCTCCTCTCTGTGTTTCCATGCATATGTGAGGTGACGTAGTAACTTCAGAGTTAGGAGAGAGTGTGTTTCTGGACACTGTTACTTCTGCAAAAGGAAGTTACAGCCTTGCTTGTCAGCTCTAGGGCAGAGTGTGTGGCTGCTGTAGAAAGAGTTCTCTAAGCCACTGTTTCTCTGCCAGGAAGACAAACACCTATCAGACAAGCTGAAATCGAGCAGCTTCCACAGGGCACTCTGCTGCCTGGTTCCCAGAATGTGCGCTGCAGATGCATCTTAACAGCTATAGCTGAGTAGGTTTCTGGCCTACGTATTTTTGCTTCAAATTTAAGTCATACCAAGTTCATCTCAGCTCTACAACAAAATTTCTAGCAGACTCAGAAGAAAATACGAGGGAATTTCGTCCCATGCGGGTTTTCATCTGCATTCTGCCTTGTTCGGGCAGAGCAGACTTTTCAATGAACTCTCCTGCACATTCCACAGTAAGTGTGGAAAGGAAGCCCGTTAAGAGATAGAACTCCGGGTGTTTCTGTACACTGTTAGTTCCTCAAAGGGCAGTTCGTCCCAGTCCTTTTCAGCTGCAGTGAGAAGCTTGTACTTGCTGTGCAACTCGATTTCTAAGCAGCTACTTGCAATCCACTATCACACAGGAACTTTTGTCAGCATCCAAGCAAGAGCTGTAGCCGGCTGCTCCACTCTGTGTTGCCATGCGTATATGAGGTGAGCTAGTAAATTCAGAGTTTGGAGAGAGTGTGTTTCTGGACACTTTTACTTCTGCAAAGGGAAGTTACAGCCAGTGCTTCTCAGCTCTAGGGCAGAGTGTGTGGCTGTGGTAGTAAGAGTTCTCTAAGCCACTGTTTCTCTGCAGGGAAGGCAATCAACTATCAGACAAGCTGAAATCGAGCAGCTTTCACTGGTCATTCTGCTGCCTGGATCCCAGAATGTGCGCTCCAGACGAGTCTTAACAGCTACTGCGGAGTGAGTTTCTGGCCTAGGTCATTTCTTCAAATGGAACTCATACCGAGTTCATCTCAGCTCTACACTAACGTTTCTAGCAGACTCAGAAGAAAATACGAGGGAATTTCGTCCCATGCGGGTTTTCATCTGCATTCTGCCTTGTTCTGGCAGAGCAGACTTTTCAATGAACTCTCCTGCAGATTCCACAGTAAGTGTGGTGAGGAAGCCATTTAACAGATAGAACGCAATGTGTTTCTGTACACTGTTAGTTCTTCAAAGGGAAGTTCGTCCCAGTCCTTCTCAGCTCCAGTGAGAAGCTGGTACTTGCTGTGCAACTAGATGTGTAAGCAGATACTTGCAATCCACTATCACACAGAGACTTCTGGCAGCATCCAAGCAAGAGCTATCGCCGGATGCTCCACTCTGTGTTTCCATGCGTATGTGAGGTGACGTAGTTACTTCAGAGTTAGGAGAGAGTGTGTTTCTGGACACTGTTACTTCCCCAAAGGGAAGTTACAGCCTTGCTTGGTCAGCTCTAGAGCAGAGTGTGTGGCTGCTGTAGAAAGAGTTCTCTAAGCCACTGTTTCTCTGCCAGGAAGACAAACAACTATCAGACAAGCTGAAATCGAGCAGCTTCCACAGGGCACTCTGCTGGCCAGTTCCCAGAATGTGCGCTCCAGATGAATCTTAACAGCTACTGCGGAGTGGGTTCTGGCCTAGGTTATTTCTTCAATTGGAACTCATACCGAGTTCATCTCAGCTCTACACTAACGTTTCTAGCAGACTCAGAAGAAAATACGAGGGAATTTCGTCCCATGCGGGTTTTCATCTGCATTCTGCCTTGTTCTGGCAGAGCAGACTTTTCAATGAACTCTCCTGCACATTCCACACTAAGTGTGGAAAGGAAGCCCATTAAGAGATAGAACTCCGGGTGTTTCTGTACACTGTTAGTTCCTCCAAGGGCAGTTCGTCCCAGTCCTTTTCAGCTCCAGTGAGAAGCTTGTACTTGCTGTGCAACTCGATTTCTAAGCAGCTACGTGCAATCCACTATCACACAGGGAATTTTGTCAGCATCCAGGCAAGAGCTATCGCTGGCTGCTCCACTCTGTGTTTCCATGTGTATGTGAGGTGAGCTAGTAACTTAAGAGTTAGGAGAGAGTGTGTTTCTGGACACTTTTACTTCTGCAAAGGGAAGTTACAGCCAGTGCTTCTCAGCTCCAGGGCAGAGTGTGTGCTGCGGTAGAAAGAGTTCTCTAAGCCACTGTTTCTCTGCAGGGAAAGCAAACACCTATCAGACAAGCTGAAATCGAGCAGCTTTCACTGGTCACTCGGCTGCCTGGTTCCCAGAATGTGCGCTCCAGATGAATCTTAACAGCTACTGCGGAGTGGGTTTCTGGACTAGGTTATTTCTTCAAATGGAACTCATACCGAGTTCATCTCAGCTCTACACTAACGTTTCTAGCAGACTCAGAAGAAAATACGAGGGAATTTCGTCCCATGCGGGTTTTCATCTGCATTCTGCCTTGTTCTGGCAGAGCAGACTTTTCAATGAACTCTCCTGCACATTCCACAGTAAGTGTGGAAAGGAAGCCCGTTAAGTGATAGAACTCCGGGTGTTTCTGTACACTGTTAGTTCTTCAAAGGGCAGTTCGTCACAGTCCTTTTCAGCTGCAGTGAGAAGCTTGTACTTGCTGTGCAACTCGATTTCTAAGCAGCTACTTGCAATCCACTATCACACAGGAACTTTTGTCAGCATCCAAGCAAGAGCTGTCGCCGGCTGCTCCACTCTGTGTTGCCATGCGTATATGAGGTGAGCTAGTAAATTCAGAGTTTGGAGAGAGTGTGTTTCTGGACACTTTTACTTCTGCAAAGGGAAGTTACAGCCAGTGCTTCTCAGCTCTAGGGCAGAGTGTGTGGCTGCGGTAGTAAGAGTTCTCTAAGCCACTGTTTCTCTGCAGGGAAGGCAAACAACTATCAGACAAGCTGAATTCGAGCAGCTTTCACTGGTCACTCTGCTACCTGGTTCCCAGAATGTGCGCTCCAGACGAATCTTAGCAGCTACTGCGGAGTGGGTTTCTGGCCTAGGTTATTTCTTGAAATGGAACTCATACCGAGTTCATCTCAGCTCTACACTAACGTTTCTAGCAGACTCAGAAGAAAACACGAGGGAATTTCGTCCCATGCGGGTTTTCATCTGCATTCTGCCTTGTTCTGGCAGAGCAGACTTTTCAGTGAACTCTCCTGCACATTCCACAGTAACTGTGGAGCGGAAGCCCCTTAAGAGTTAGAACTGCGTGTGTTTCTGTACACTGTTAGTTCTTCATAGGGAAGTTCGTCCCAGTCCTTCTCAGCTCCAGTGAGAAGCTTGTACTTGCTGTGCAACTAGATTTCTAAGCAGCTACTTGCAAGCCACTATCACACAGGGCCTTCTGTCAGCATCCAAGCAAGAGCTCTCGCCGGCTGCTGCACTCTGTGTTGCCATGCATATATGAGGTGAGCTAGTATCTGAAGAGTTAGGAGAGAGTGTGTTTCTGGAGCATGTTACTACTCCAAAGGGAAGTTACAGCCTTGCTTCTCAGCTCTAGGGCAGAGTGTGTGGCTGCTGTAGAAAGAGTTTTCTAAGCCAGTCTTTCTCTGCAGGGAACACAAACACATATCAGACAAGCTGAAATCGAGCAGGTTCCACAGGGCACTCTGCTGCCTGGTTCCCAGAATGTGCACTCCTGGTGAATCTTAACAGCTACAGCTGCGTGTGTTTCTGGCCTAGGTTATTTCTTCAAATGGAACTCATACCGAGTTCATCTCAGCTCTACACCAATGTTTCTAGCAGACTCAGAAGAAAATATGAGGGAATTTCGTCCCATGCGGGTTTTCTTCTGCATTCTGCCTTGTTCTGGCAGAGCAGAATTTTCAATGAACTCTCCTGCAGATTCCACAGTAAGTGTGGTGAGGAAGCCATTTAACAGATAGAACGCAATGTGTTTCTGCACACTGTTAGTTCTTCAAAGGGAAGTTCGTCCCAGACCCACTCAGCTCCAGTGAGAAGCTTGTACTTGCTGTGCAACTAGATTTGTAAGAAGCTACTTGCAATCCACTATCACACAGAGCCTTCTGGCAGCATCCAGGCAAGAGCTATCGCCGGCTGCTCCTCTCTGTGTTTCCATGCATATGTGAGGTGACGTAGTAACTTCAGAGTTAGGAGAGAGTGTGTTTCTGGACACTGTTACTTCTGCAAAAGGAAGTTACAGCCTTGCTTGTCAGCTCTAGGGCAGAGTGTGTGGCTGCTGTAGAAAGAGTTCTCTAAGCCACTGTTTCTCTGCCAGGAAGACAAACACCTATCAGACAAGCTGAAATCGAGCAGCTTCCACAGGGCACTCTGCTGCCTGGTTCCCAGAATGTGCGCTGCAGATGCATCTTAACAGCTATAGCTGAGTAGGTTTCTGGCCTACGTATTTTTGCTTCAAATTTAAGTCATACCAAGTTCATCTCAGCTCTACAACAAAATTTCTAGCAGACTCAGAAGAAAATACGAGGGAATTTCGTCCCATGCGGGTTTTCATCTGCATTCTGCCTTGTTCGGGCAGAGCAGACTTTTCAATGAACTCTCCTGCACATTCCACAGTAAGTGTGGAAAGGAAGCCCGTTAAGAGATAGAACTCCGGGTGTTTCTGTACACTGTTAGTTCCTCAAAGGGCAGTTCGTCCCAGTCCTTTTCAGCTGCAGTGAGAAGCTTGTACTTGCTGTGCAACTCGATTTCTAAGCAGCTACTTGCAATCCACTATCACACAGGAACTTTTGTCAGCATCCAAGCAAGAGCTGTAGCCGGCTGCTCCACTCTGTGTTGCCATGCGTATATGAGGTGAGCTAGTAAATTCAGAGTTTGGAGAGAGTGTGTTTCTGGACACTTTTACTTCTGCAAAGGGAAGTTACAGCCAGTGCTTCTCAGCTCTAGGGCAGAGTGTGTGGCTGTGGTAGTAAGAGTTCTCTAAGCCACTGTTTCTCTGCAGGGAAGGCAATCAACTATCAGACAAGCTGAAATCGAGCAGCTTTCACTGGTCATTCTGCTGCCTGGATCCCAGAATGTGCGCTCCAGACGAGTCTTAACAGCTACTGCGGAGTGAGTTTCTGGCCTAGGTCATTTCTTCAAATGGAACTCATACCGAGTTCATCTCAGCTCTACACTAACGTTTCTAGCAGACTCAGAAGAAAATACGAGGGAATTTCGTCCCATGCGGGTTTTCATCTGCATTCTGCCTTGTTCTGGCAGAGCAGACTTTTCAATGAACTCTCCTGCAGATTCCACAGTAAGTGTGGTGAGGAAGCCATTTAACAGATAGAACGCAATGTGTTTCTGTACACTGTTAGTTCTTCAAAGGGAAGTTCGTCCCAGTCCTTCTCAGCTCCAGTGAGAAGCTGGTACTTGCTGTGCAACTAGATGTGTAAGCAGATACTTGCAATCCACTATCACACAGAGACTTCTGGCAGCATCCAAGCAAGAGCTATCGCCGGATGCTCCACTCTGTGTTTCCATGCGTATGTGAGGTGACGTAGTTACTTCAGAGTTAGGAGAGAGTGTGTTTCTGGACACTGTTACTTCCCCAAAGGGAAGTTACAGCCTTGCTTGGTCAGCTCTAGAGCAGAGTGTGTGGCTGCTGTAGAAAGAGTTCTCTAAGCCACTGTTTCTCTGCCAGGAAGACAAACAACTATCAGACAAGCTGAAATCGAGCAGCTTCCACAGGGCACTCTGCTGGCCAGTTCCCAGAATGTGCGCTCCAGATGAATCTTAACAGCTACTGCGGAGTGGGTTCTGGCCTAGGTTATTTCTTCAATTGGAACTCATACCGAGTTCATCTCAGCTCTACACTAACGTTTCTAGCAGACTCAGAAGAAAATACGAGGGAATTTCGTCCCATGCGGGTTTTCATCTGCATTCTGCCTTGTTCTGGCAGAGCAGACTTTTCAATGAACTCTCCTGCACATTCCACACTAAGTGTGGAAAGGAAGCCCATTAAGAGATAGAACTCCGGGTGTTTCTGTACACTGTTAGTTCCTCCAAGGGCAGTTCGTCCCAGTCCTTTTCAGCTCCAGTGAGAAGCTTGTACTTGCTGTGCAACTCGATTTCTAAGCAGCTACGTGCAATCCACTATCACACAGGGAATTTTGTCAGCATCCAGGCAAGAGCTATCGCTGGCTGCTCCACTCTGTGTTTCCATGTGTATGTGAGGTGAGCTAGTAACTTAAGAGTTAGGAGAGAGTGTGTTTCTGGACACTTTTACTTCTGCAAAGGGAAGTTACAGCCAGTGCTTCTCAGCTCCAGGGCAGAGTGTGTGCTGCGGTAGAAAGAGTTCTCTAAGCCACTGTTTCTCTGCAGGGAAAGCAAACACCTATCAGACAAGCTGAAATCGAGCAGCTTTCACTGGTCACTCGGCTGCCTGGTTCCCAGAATGTGCGCTCCAGATGAATCTTAACAGCTACTGCGGAGTGGGTTTCTGGACTAGGTTATTTCTTCAAATGGAACTCATACCGAGTTCATCTCAGCTCTACACTAACGTTTCTAGCAGACTCAGAAGAAAATACGAGGGAATTTCGTCCCATGCGGGTTTTCATCTGCATTCTGCCTTGTTCTGGCAGAGCAGACTTTTCAATGAACTCTCCTGCACATTCCACAGTAAGTGTGGAAAGGAAGCCCGTTAAGTGATAGAACTCCGGGTGTTTCTGTACACTGTTAGTTCTTCAAAGGGCAGTTCGTCACAGTCCTTTTCAGCTGCAGTGAGAAGCTTGTACTTGCTGTGCAACTCGATTTCTAAGCAGCTACTTGCAATCCACTATCACACAGGAACTTTTGTCAGCATCCAAGCAAGAGCTGTCGCCGGCTGCTCCACTCTGTGTTGCCATGCGTATATGAGGTGAGCTAGTAAATTCAGAGTTTGGAGAGAGTGTGTTTCTGGACACTTTTACTTCTGCAAAGGGAAGTTACAGCCAGTGCTTCTCAGCTCTAGGGCAGAGTGTGTGGCTGCGGTAGTAAGAGTTCTCTAAGCCACTGTTTCTCTGCAGGGAAGGCAAACAACTATCAGACAAGCTGAATTCGAGCAGCTTTCACTGGTCACTCTGCTACCTGGTTCCCAGAATGTGCGCTCCAGACGAATCTTAGCAGCTACTGCGGAGTGGGTTTCTGGCCTAGGTTATTTCTTGAAATGGAACTCATACCGAGTTCATCTCAGCTCTACACTAACGTTTCTAGCAGACTCAGAAGAAAACACGAGGGAATTTCGTCCCATGCGGGTTTTCATCTGCATTCTGCCTTGTTCTGGCAGAGCAGACTTTTCAGTGAACTCTCCTGCACATTCCACAGTAACTGTGGAGCGGAAGCCCCTTAAGAGTTAGAACTGCGTGTGTTTCTGTACACTGTTAGTTCTTCATAGGGAAGTTCGTCCCAGTCCTTCTCAGCTCCAGTGAGAAGCTTGTACTTGCTGTGCAACTAGATTTCTAAGCAGCTACTTGCAAGCCACTATCACACAGGGCCTTCTGTCAGCATCCAAGCAAGAGCTCTCGCCGGCTGCTGCACTCTGTGTTGCCATGCATATATGAGGTGAGCTAGTATCTGAAGAGTTAGGAGAGAGTGTGTTTCTGGAGCATGTTACTACTCCAAAGGGAAGTTACAGCCTTGCTTCTCAGCTCTAGGGCAGAGTGTGTGGCTGCTGTAGAAAGAGTTTTCTAAGCCAGTCTTTCTCTGCAGGGAACACAAACACATATCAGACAAGCTGAAATCGAGCAGGTTCCACAGGGCACTCTGCTGCCTGGTTCCCAGAATGTGCACTCCTGGTGAATCTTAACAGCTACAGCTGCGTGTGTTTCTGGCCTAGGTTATTTCTTCAAATGGAACTCATACCGAGTTCATCTCAGCTCTACACCAATGTTTCTAGCAGACTCAGAAGAAAATATGAGGGAATTTCGTCCCATGCGGGTTTTCTTCTGCATTCTGCCTTGTTCTGGCAGAGCAGACTTTTCAATGAACTCTCCTGCACATTCCACATTAAGTGTGGTGAGGAAGCCATTTAACAGATAGAACGCAATGTGTTTCTGCACACTGTTAGTACTTCAAAGGGAAGTTCGTCCCAGTCCTACTCAGCTCCAGTGAGAAGCTTGTACTTGCTGTGCAACTAGATGTGTAAGAAGCTACTTGCAATCCACTATCACACAGAGCCTTCTGGCAGCATCCAGGCAAGAGCTATCGCCGGCTGCTCCACTCTGTGTTTCCATGCATATGTGAGGTGACGTAGTAACTTCAGAGTTAGGAGAGAGTGTGTTTCTGGACACTGTTACTTCTGCAAAAGGAAGTTACAGCCTTGCTTGTCAGCTCTAGGGCAGAGTGTGTGGCTGCTGTAGAAAGAGTTCTCTAAGCCACTGTTTCTCTGCCAGGAAGACAAACACCTATCAGACAAGCTGAAATCGAGCAGCTTCCAGAGGGCACTCTGCTGCCTGGTTCCCAGAATGTGCGCTGCAGATGCATCTTAACAGCTACAGCTGAGTAGGTTTCTGGCCTACGTATTTTTGCTTCAAATGGAACTCATACCGAGTTCATCTCAGCTCTACACCAAAATATCTAGCAGACTCAGAAGCAAATACGAGGGAATTTCGTCCCATGCGGGTTTTCATCTGCATTCTGCCTTGTTCTGGCAGAGCAGACTTTTCAATGAACTCTCCTGCACATTCCACACTAAGTGTGGAAAGGAAGCCCATTAAGAGATAGAACTCCGGGTGTTTCTGTACACTGTTAGTTCCTCCAAGGGCAGTTCGTCCCAGTCCTTTTCAGCTCCAGTGAGAAGCTTGTACTTGCTGTGCAACTCGATTTCTAAGCAGCTACGTGCAATCCACTATCACACAGGGAATTTTGTCAGCATCCAGGCAAGAGCTATCGCTGGCTGCTCCACTCTGTGTTTCCATGTGTATGTGAGGTGAGCTAGTAACTTAAGAGTTAGGAGAGAGTGTGTTTCTGGACACTTTTACTTCTGCAAAGGGAAGTTACAGCCAGTGCTTCTCAGCTCCAGGGCAGAGTGTGTGCTGCGGTAGAAAGAGTTCTCTAAGCCACTGTTTCTCTGCAGGGAAAGCAAACACCTATCAGACAAGCAGAAATCGAGCAGCTTTCACTGGTCACTCTGCTGCCTGGTTCCCAGAATGTGCGCTCCAGATGAATCTTAACAGCTACTGCGGAGTGGGTTTCTGGCCTAGGTTATTTCTTCAAATGGAACTCATACCGAGTTCATCTCAGCTCTACACTAACGTTTCTAGCAGACTCAGAAGAAAATACGAGGGAATTTCGTCCCATGCGGGTTTTCATCTGCATTCTGCCTTGTTCTGGCAGAGCAGACTTTTCAATGAACTCTCCTGCAGATTCCACAGTAAGTGTGGTGAGGAAGCCATTTAACAGATAGAACGCAATGTGTTTCTGTACACTGTTAGTTCTTCAAAGGGAAGTTCGTCCCAGTCCTTCTCAGCTCCAGTGAGAAGCTGGTACTTGCTGTGCAACTAGATGTGTAAGCAGCTACTTGCAATCCACTATCACACAGAGACTTCTGGCAGCATCCAAGCAAGAGCTATCGCCGGATGCTCCACTCTGTGTTTCCATGCGTATGTGAGGTGACGTAGTTACTTCAGAGTTAGGAGAGAGTGTGTTTCTGGACACTGTTACTTCCCCAAAGGGAAGTTACAGCCTTGCTTGGTCAGCTCTAGAGCAGAGTGTGTGGCTGCTGTAGAAAGAGTTCTCTAAGCCACTGTTTCTCTGCCAGGAAGACAAACACCTATCAGACAAGCTGAAATCGAGCAGCTTCCACAGGGCACTCTGCTGGCCAGTTCCCAGAATGTGCGCTCCAGATGAATCTTAACAGCTACTGCGGAGTGGGTTCTGGCCTAGGTTATTTCTTCAATTGGAACTCATACCGAGTTCATCTCAGCTCTACACTAACGTTTCTAGCAGACTCAGAAGAAAACACGAGGGAATTTCGTCCCATGCGGGTTTTCATCTGCATTCTGCCTTGTTCTGGCAGAGCAGACTTTTCAATGAACTCTCCTGCAGATTCCACAGTAAGTGTGGTGAGGAAGCCATTTAACAGATAGAACGCAATGTGTTTCTGTACACTGTTAGTTCTTCAAAGGGAAGTTCGTCCCAGTCCTTCTCAGCTCCAGTGAGAAGCTGGTACTTGCTGTGCAACTAGATGTGTAAGCAGCTACTTGCAATCCAATATCTCACAGAGACTTTTGTCAGCATCCAAGCAAGAGCTGTCGCCGGCTGCTCCACTCTGTGTTTCCATGCGTATGTGAGGTGACGTAGTTACTTCAGAGTTAGGAGAGAGTGTGTTTCTGGACACTGTTACTTCCCCAAAGGGAAGTTACAGCCTTGCTTGGTCAGCTCTAGAGCAGAGTGTGTGGCTGCTGTAGAAAGAGTTCTCTAAGCCACTGTTTCTCTGCCAGGAAGACAAACACCTATCAGACAAGCTGAAATCGAGCAGCTTCCACGGGGCACTCTGCTGCCCAGTTCCCAGAATGTGCACTCCAGATGAATCTTAACAGCTACTGCGGAGTGGGTTTCTGGCCTAGGTTATTTCTTCAAATGGAACTCATACCGAGTTCATCTCAGCTCTACACTAACGTTTCTAGCAGACTCAGAAGAAAATACGAGGGAATTTCGTCCCATGCGGGTTTTCATCTGCATTCTGCCTTGTTCTGGCAGAGCAGACTTTTCAATGAACTCTCCTGCACATTCCACAGTAAGTGTGGAAAGGAAGCCCGTTAAGAGATAGAACTCCGGGTGTTTCTGTACACTGTTAGTTCCTCAAAGGGCAGTTCGTCCCAGTCCTTTTCAGCTGCAGTGAGAAGCTTGTACTTGCTGTGCAACTCGATTTCTAAGCAGCTACTTGCAATCCACTATCACACAGGAACTTTTGTCAGCATCCAAGCAAGAGCTGTCGCCGGCTGCTCCACTCTGTGTTGCCATGCGTATATGAGGTGAGCTAGTAAATTCAGAGTTTGGAGAGAGTGTGTTTCTGGACACTTTTACTTCTGCAAAGGGAAGTTACAGCCAGTGCTTCTCAGCTCTAGGGCAGAGTGTGTGGCTGTGTTAGGAAGAGTTCTCTAAGCCACTGTTTCTCTGCAGGGAAGGCAATCAACTATCAGACAAGCTGAAATCGAGCAGCTTTCACTGGTCATTCTGCTGCCTGTATCCCAGAATGTGCGCTCCAGACGAATCGTAACAGCTACTGCGGAGTGGGTTTCTGGCCTAGGTTATTTCTTGAAATGGAACTCATACCAAGTTCATCTCAGCTCTACACTAACGTTTCTAGCAGACTCAGAAGAAAACACGAGGGAATTTCGTCCCATGCGGGTTTTCATCTGCATTCTGCCTTGTTCTGGCAGAGCAGACTTTTCAATGAACTCTCCTGCACATTCCACAGTAACTGTGGAGAGGAAGCCCCTTAAGAGTTAGAACTGCGTGTGTTTCTGTACACTGTTAGTTCTTCATAGGGAAGTTCGTCCCAGTCCTTCTCAGCTCCAGTGAGAAGCTTGTACTTGCTGTGCAACTCGATTTCTAAGCAGCTACTTGCAAGCCACTATCACACAGGGCCTTCTGTCAGCATCCAAGCAAGAGCTCTCGCCGGCTGCTGCACTCTGTGTTGCCATGCATATATGAGGTGAGCTAGTATCTGAAGAGTTAGGAGAGAGTGTGTTTCTGGAGCATGTTACTACTCCAAAGGGAAGTTACAGCCTTGCTTCTCAGCTCTAGGGCAGAGTGTGTGGCTGCTGTAGAAAGAGTTTTCTAAGCCACTCTTTCTCTGCAGGGAACACAAACACATATCAGACAAGCTGAAATCGAGCAGCTTCCACAGGGCACTCTGCTGCCTGGTTCCCAGAATGTGCACTCCTGGTGAATCTTAACAGCTACAGCTGCGTGTGTTTCTGTCCTAGGTTATTTCTTCAAATGGAATTCATACCGAGTTCATCTCAGCTCTACACCAATGTTTCTAGCAGACTCAGAAGAAAATATGAGGGAATTTCGTCCCATGCGGGTTTTCTTCTGCATTCTGCCTTGTTCTGGCAGAGCAGACTTTTCAATGAACTCTCCTGCACATTCCACATTAAGTGTGGTGAGGAAGCCATTTAACAGATAGAACGCAATGTGTTTCTGCACACTGTTAGTTCTTCAAAGGGAAGTTCGTCCCAGTCCTACTCAGCTCCAGTGAGAAGCTTGTACTTGCTGTGCAACTAGATGTGTAAGAAGCTACTTGCAATCCACTATCACACAGAGCCTTCTGGCAGCATCCAGGCAAGAGCTATCGCCGGCTGCTCCACTCTGTGTTTCCATGCATATGTGAGGTGACGTAGTAACTTCAGAGTTAGGAGAGAGTGTGTTTCTGGACACTGTTACTTCTGCAAAAGGAAGTTACAGCCTTGCTTGTCAGCTCTAGGGCAGAGTGTGCGGCTGCTGTAGAAAGAGTTCTCTAAGCCACTGTTTCTCTGCCAGGAAGACAAACACCTATCAGACAAGCTGAAATCGAGCAGCTTCCACAGGGCACTCTGCTGCCTGGTTCCCAGAATGTGCGCTGCAGATTCATCTTAACAGCTACAGCTGAGTAGGTTTCTGGCCTACGTATTTTTGCTTCAAATGGAACTCATTCCGAGTTCATCTCAGCTCTACACCAAAATTTCTAGCAGACTCAGAAGCAAATACGAGGGAATTTCGTCCCATGCGGGTTTTCATCTGCATTCTGCCTTGTTCTGGCAGAGCAGACTTTTCAATGAACTCTCCTGCACATTCCACACTAAGTGTGGAAAGGAAGCCCATTAAGAGATAGAACTCCAGGTGTTTCTGTACACTGTTAGTTCCTCCAAGGGCAGTTCGTCCCAGTCCTTTTCAGCTCCAGTGAGAAGCTTGTACTTGCTGTGCAACTCGATTTCTAAGCAGCTACGTGCAATCCACTATCACACAGGGAATTTTGTCAGCATCCAGGCAAGAGCTATCGCTGGCTGCTCCACTCTGTGTTTCCATGTGTATGTGAGGTGAGCTAGTAACTTAAGAGTTAGGAGAGAGTGTGTTTCTGGACACTTTTACTTCTGCAAAGGGAAGTTACAGCCAGTGCTTCTCAGCTCCAGGGCAGAGTGTGTGCTGCAGTAGAAAGAGTTCTCTAAGCCACTGTTTCTCTGCAGGGAAAGCAAACACCTATCAGACAAGCTGAAATCGAGCAGCTTTCACTGGTCACTCTGCTGCCTGGTTCCCAGAATGTGCGCTCCAGATGAATCTTAACAGCTACTGCGGAGTGGGTTTCTGGCCTAGGTTATTTCTTCAAATGGAACTCATACCGAGTTCATCTCAGCTCTACACTAACGTTTCTAGCAGACTCAGAAGAAAATACGAGGGAATTTCGTCCCATGCGGGTTTTCATCTGCATTCTGCCTTGTTCTGGCAGAGCAGACTTTTCAATGAACTCTCCTGCACATTCCACATTAAGTGTGGTGAGGAAGCCATTTAACAGATAGAACGCAATGTGTTTCTGCACACTGTTAGTTCTTCAAAGGGAAGTTCGTCCCAGTCCTACTCAGCTCCAGTGAGAAGCTTGTACTTGCTGTGCAACTAGATGTGTAAGAAGCTACTTGCAATCCACTATCACACAGAGCCTTCTGGCAGCATCCAGGCAAGAGCTATCGCCGGCTGCTCCACTCTGTGTTTCCATGCATATGTGAGGTGACGTAGTAACTTCAGAGTTAGGAGAGAGTGTGTTTCTGGACACTGTTACTTCTGCAAAAGGAAGTTACAGCCTTGCTTGTCAGCTCTAGGGCAGAGTGTGTGGCTGCTGTAGAAAGAGTTCTCTAAGCCACTGTTTCTCTGCCAGGAAGACAAACACCTATCAGACAAGCTGAAATCGAGCAGCTTCCAGAGGGCACTCTGCTGCCTGGTTCCCAGAATGTGCGCTGCAGATGCATCTTAACAGCTACAGCTGAGTAGGTTTCTGGCCTACGTATTTTTGCTTCAAATGGAACTCATACTGAGTTCATCTCAGCTCTTCACCAATATTTCTAGCAGACTCAGAAGCAAATACGAGGGAATTTCGTCCCATGCGGGTTTTCATCTGCATTCTGCCTTGTTCTGGCAGAGCAGACTTTTCAATGAACTCTCCTGCACATTCCACACTAAGTGTGGAAAGGAAGCCCATTAAGAGATAGATCTCCGGGTGTTTCTGTACACTGTTAGTTCCTCCAAGGGCAGTTCGTCCCAGTCCTTTCCAGCTCCAGTGAGAAGCTTGTACTTGCTGTGCAACTCGATTTGTAAGCAGCTACTTGCAATCCACTATCACACAGGAACTTTTGTCAGCATCCAAGCAAGAGCTGTCGCCGGCTGCTCCACTCTGTGTTGCCATGCATATATGAGGTGAGCTAGTAAATTCAGAGTTTGGAGAGAGTGTGTTTCTGGACACTTTTACTTCTGCAAAGGGAAGTTACAGCCAGTGCTTCTCAGCTCTAGGGCAGAGTGTGTGGCTGCGGTAGTAAGAGTTCTCTAAGCCACTGTTTCTCTGAGGGAAGGCAAACAACTATCAGACAAGCTGAATTCGAACAGCTTCCACAGGGCACTCTGCTGCCTGGTTCCCAGAATGTGCGCTCCAGATGAATCTTAACAGCTACTGCGGAGTGGGTTTCTGGCCTAGGTTATTTCTTCAAATGGAACTCATACCGAGTTCATCTCAGCTCTACACTAACGTTTCTAGCAGACTCAGAAGAAAATACGAGGGAATTTCGTCCCATGCGGGTTTTCATCTGCATTCTGCCTTGTTCTGGCAGAGCAGACTTTTCAATGAACTCTCCTGCAGATTCCACAGTAAGTGTGGTGAGGAAGCCATTTAACAGATAGAACGCAAAGTGTTTCTGTACACTGTTAGTTCTTCAAAGGGAAGTTCGTCCCAGTCCTTCTCAGCTCCAGTGAGAAGCTGGTACTTGCTGTGCAACTAGATGTGTAAGCAGCTACTTGCAATCCACTATCACACAGAGACTTCTGGCAGCATCCAAGCAAGAGCTATCGCCGGATGCTCCACTCTGTGTTTCCATGCGTATGTGAGGTGACGTAGTTACTTCAGAGTTAGGAGAGAGTGTGTTTCTGGACACTGTTACTTCCCCAAAGGGAAGTTACAGCCTTGCTTGGTCAGCTCTAGAGCAGAGTGTGTGGCTGCTGTAGAAAGAGTTCTCTAAGCCACTGTTTCTCTGCCAGGAAGACAAACACCTATCAGACAAGCTGAAATCGAGCAGCTTCCACAGGGCACTCTGCTGGCCAGTTCCCAGAATGTGCGCTCCAGATGAATCTTAACAGCTACTGCGGAGTGGGTTCTGGCCTAGGTTATTTCTTCAATTGGAACTCATACCGAGTTCATCTCAGCTCTACACTAACGTTTCTAGCAGACTCAGAAGAAAACACGAGGGAATTTCGTCCCATGCGGGTTTTCATCTGCATTCTGCCTTGTTCTGGCAGAGCAGACTTTTCAATGAACTCTCCTGCAGATTCCACAGTAAGTGTGGTGAGGAAGCCATTTAACAGATAGAACGCAATGTGTTTCTGTACACTGTTAGTTCTTCAAAGGGAAGTTCGTCCCAGTCCTTCTCAGCTCCAGTGAGAAGCTGGTACTTGCTGTGCAACTAGATGTGTAAGCAGCTACTTGCAATCCACTATCTCACAGAGACTTTTGTCAGCATCCAAGCAAGAGCTGTCGCCGGCTGCTCCACTCTGTGTTTCCATGCGTATGTGAGGTGACGTAGTTACTTCAGAGTTAGGAGAGAGTGTGTTTCTGGACACTGTTACTTCCCCAAAGGGAAGTTACAGCCTTGCTTGGTCAGCTCTAGAGCAGAGTGTGTGGCTGCTGTAGAAAGAGTTCTCTAAGCCACTGTTTCTCTGCCAGGAAGACAAACACCTATCAGACAAGCTGAAATCGAGCAGCTTCCACGGGGCACTCTGCTGCCCAGTTCCCAGAATGTGCACTCCAGATGAATCTTAACAGCTACTGCGGAGTGGGTTTCTGGCCTAGGTTATTTCTTCAAATGGAACTCATACCGAGTTCATCTCAGCTCTACACTAACGTTTCTAGCAGACTCAGAAGAAAATACGAGGGAATTTCGTCCCATGCGGGTTTTCATCTGCATTCTGCCTTGTTCTGGCAGAGCAGACTTTTCAATGAACTCTCCTGCACATTCCACAGTAAGTGTGGAAAGGAAGCCCGTTAAGAGATAGAACTCCGGGTGTTTCTGTACACTGTTAGTTCCTCCAAGGGCAGTTCGTCCCAGTCCTTTTCAGCTGCAGTGAGAAGCTTGTACTTGCTGTGCAACTCGATTTCTAAGCAGCTACTTGCAATCCACTATCACACAGGAACTTTTGTCAGCATCCAAGCAAGAGCTGTCGCCGGCTGCTCCACTCTGTGTTGCCATGCGTATATGAGGTGAGCTAGTAAATTCAGAGTTTGGAGAGAGTGTGTTTCTGGACACTTTTACTTCTGCAAAGGGAAGTTACAGCCAGTGCTTCTCAGCTCTAGGGCAGAGTGTGTGGCTGTGTTAGGAAGAGTTCTCTAAGCCACTGTTTCTCTGCAGGGAAGGCAATCAACTATCAGACAAGCTGAAATCGAGCAGCTTTCACTGGTCATTCTGCTGCCTGTATCCCAGAATGTGCGCTCCAGACGAATCGTAACAGCTACTGCGGAGTGGGTTTCTGGCCTAGGTTATTTCTTGAAATGGAACTCATACCAAGTTCATCTCAGCTCTACACTAACGTTTCTAGCAGACTCAGAAGAAAACACGAGGGAATTTCGTCCCATGCGGGTTTTCATCTGCATTCTGCCTTGTTCTGGCAGAGCAGACTTTTCAATGAACTCTCCTGCACATTCCACAGTAACTGTGGAGAGGAAGCCCCTTAAGAGTTAGAACTGCGTGTGTTTCTGTACACTGTTAGTTCTTCATAGGGAAGTTCGTCCCAGTCCTTCTCAGCTCCAGTGAGAAGCTTGTACTTGCTGTGCAACTCGATTTCTAAGCAGCTACTTGCAAGCCACTATCACACAGGGCCTTCTGTCAGCATCCAAGCAAGAGCTCTCGCCGGCTGCTGCACTCTGTGTTGCCATGCATATATGAGGTGAGCTAGTATCTGAAGAGTTAGGAGAGAGTGTGTTTCTGGAGCATGTTACTACTCCAAAGGGAAGTTACAGCCTTGCTTCTCAGCTCTAGGGCAGAGTGTGTGGCTGCTGTAGAAAGAGTTTTCTAAGCCACTCTTTCTCTGCAGGGAACACAAACACATATCAGACAAGCTGAAATCGAGCAGCTTCCACAGGGCACTCTGCTGCCTGGTTCCCAGAATGTGCACTCCTGGTGAATCTTAACAGCTACAGCTGCGTGTGTTTCTGTCCTAGGTTATTTCTTCAAATGGAATTCATACCGAGTTCATCTCAGCTCTACACCAATGTTTCTAGCAGACTCAGAAGAAAATATGAGGGAATTTCGTCCCATGCGGGTTTTCTTCTGCATTCTGCCTTGTTCTGGCAGAGCAGACTTTTCAATGAACTCTCCTGCACATTCCACATTAAGTGTGGTGAGGAAGCCATTTAACAGATAGAACGCAATGTGTTTCTGCACACTGTTAGTTCTTCAAAGGGAAGTTCGTCCCAGTCCTACTCAGCTCCAGTGAGAAGCTTGTACTTGCTGTGCAACTAGATGTGTAAGAAGCTACTTGCAATCCACTATCACACAGAGCCTTCTGGCAGCATCCAGGCAAGAGCTATCGCCGGCTGCTCCACTCTGTGTTTCCATGCATATGTGAGGTGACGTAGTAACTTCAGAGTTAGGAGAGAGTGTGTTTCTGGACACTGTTACTTCTGCAAAAGGAAGTTACAGCCTTGCTTGTCAGCTCTAGGGCAGAGTGTGCGGCTGCTGTAGAAAGAGTTCTCTAAGCCACTGTTTCTCTGCCAGGAAGACAAACACCTATCAGACAAGCTGAAATCGAGCAGCTTCCACAGGGCACTCTGCTGCCTGGTTCCCAGAATGTGCGCTGCAGATTCATCTTAACAGCTACAGCTGAGTAGGTTTCTGGCCTACGTATTTTTGCTTCAAATGGAACTCATTCCGAGTTCATCTCAGCTCTACACCAAAATTTCTAGCAGACTCAGAAGCAAATACGAGGGAATTTCGTCCCATGCGGGTTTTCATCTGCATTCTGCCTTGTTCTGGCAGAGCAGACTTTTCAATGAACTCTCCTGCACATTCCACACTAAGTGTGGAAAGGAAGCCCATTAAGAGATAGAACTCCAGGTGTTTCTGTACACTGTTAGTTCCTCCAAGGGCAGTTCGTCCCAGTCCTTTTCAGCTCCAGTGAGAAGCTTGTACTTGCTGTGCAACTCGATTTCTAAGCAGCTACGTGCAATCCACTATCACACAGGGAATTTTGTCAGCATCCAGGCAAGAGCTATCGCTGGCTGCTCCACTCTGTGTTTCCATGTGTATGTGAGGTGAGCTAGTAACTTAAGAGTTAGGAGAGAGTGTGTTTCTGGACACTTTTACTTCTGCAAAGGGAAGTTACAGCCAGTGCTTCTCAGCTCCAGGGCAGAGTGTGTGCTGCAGTAGAAAGAGTTCTCTAAGCCACTGTTTCTCTGCAGGGAAAGCAAACACCTATCAGACAAGCTGAAATCGAGCAGCTTTCACTGGTCACTCTGCTGCCTGGTTCCCAGAATGTGCGCTCCAGATGAATCTTAACAGCTACTGCGGAGTGGGTTTCTGGCCTAGGTTATTTCTTCAAATGGAACTCATACCGAGTTCATCTCAGCTCTACACTAACGTTTCTAGCAGACTCAGAAGAAAATACGAGGGAATTTCGTCCCATGCGGGTTTTCATCTGCATTCTGCCTTGTTCTGGCAGAGCAGACTTTTCAATGAACTCTCCTGCACATTCCACATTAAGTGTGGTGAGGAAGCCATTTAACAGATAGAACGCAATGTGTTTCTGCACACTGTTAGTTCTTCAAAGGGAAGTTCGTCCCAGTCCTACTCAGCTCCAGTGAGAAGCTTGTACTTGCTGTGCAACTAGATGTGTAAGAAGCTACTTGCAATCCACTATCACACAGAGCCTTCTGGCAGCATCCAGGCAAGAGCTATCGCCGGCTGCTCCACTCTGTGTTTCCATGCATATGTGAGGTGACGTAGTAACTTCAGAGTTAGGAGAGAGTGTGTTTCTGGACACTGTTACTTCTGCAAAAGGAAGTTACAGCCTTGCTTGTCAGCTCTAGGGCAGAGTGTGTGGCTGCTGTAGAAAGAGTTCTCTAAGCCACTGTTTCTCTGCCAGGAAGACAAACACCTATCAGACAAGCTGAAATCGAGCAGCTTCCAGAGGGCACTCTGCTGCCTGGTTCCCAGAATGTGCGCTGCAGATGCATCTTAACAGCTACAGCTGAGTAGGTTTCTGGCCTACGTATTTTTGCTTCAAATGGAACTCATACTGAGTTCATCTCAGCTCTTCACCAATATTTCTAGCAGACTCAGAAGCAAATACGAGGGAATTTCGTCCCATGCGGGTTTTCATCTGCATTCTGCCTTGTTCTGGCAGAGCAGACTTTTCAATGAACTCTCCTGCACATTCCACACTAAGTGTGGAAAGGAAGCCCATTAAGAGATAGATCTCCGGGTGTTTCTGTACACTGTTAGTTCCTCCAAGGGCAGTTCGTCCCAGTCCTTTCCAGCTCCAGTGAGAAGCTTGTACTTGCTGTGCAACTCGATTTGTAAGCAGCTACTTGCAATCCACTATCACACAGGAACTTTTGTCAGCATCCAAGCAAGAGCTGTCGCCGGCTGCTCCACTCTGTGTTGCCATGCATATATGAGGTGAGCTAGTAAATTCAGAGTTTGGAGAGAGTGTGTTTCTGGACACTTTTACTTCTGCAAAGGGAAGTTACAGCCAGTGCTTCTCAGCTCCAGGGCAGAGTGTGTGGCTGCGGTAGTAAGAGTTCTCTAAGCCACTGTTTCTCTGCAGGGAAGGCAAACAACTATCAGACAAGCTGAATTCGAACAGCTTCCACAGGGCACTCTGCTGCCTGGTTCCCAGAATGTGCGCTCCAGATGAATCTTAACAGCTACTGCGGAGTGGGTTTCTGGCCTAGGTTATTTCTTCAAATGGAACTCATACCGAGTTCATCTCAGCTCTACACTAACGTTTCTAGCAGACTCAGAAGAAAATACGAGGGAATTTCGTCCCATGCGGGTTTTCATCTGCATTCTGCCTTGTTCTGGCAGAGCAGACTTTTCAATGAACTCTCCTGCAGATTCCACAGTAAGTGTGGTGAGGAAGCCATTTAACAGATAGAACGCAATGTGTTTCTGTACACTGTTAGTTCTTCAAAGGGAAGTTCGTCCCAGTCCTTCTCAGCTCCAGTGAGAAGCTGGTACTTGCTGTGCAACTAGATGTGTAAGCAGCTACTTGCAATCCACTATCACACAGAGACTTCTGGCAGCATCCAAGCAAGAGCTATCGCCGGATGCTCCACTCTGTGTTTCCATGCGTATGTGAGGTGACGTAGTTACTTCAGAGTTAGGAGAGAGTGTGTTTCTGGACACTGTTACTTCCCCAAAGGGAAGTTACAGCCTTGCTTGGTCAGCTCTAGAGCAGAGTGTGTGGCTGCTGTAGAAAGAGTTCTCTAAGCCACTGTTTCTCTGCCAGGAAGACAAACACCTATCAGACAAGCTGAAATCGAGCAGCTTCCACAGGGCACTCTGCTGGCCAGTTCCCAGAATGTGCGCTCCAGATGAATCTTAACAGCAACTGCGGAGTGGGTTTCTGGCCTAGGTTATTTCTTCAAATGGAACTCATACCGAGTTCATCTCAGCTCTACACTAACGTTTCTACCAGACTCAGAAGAAAATACGAGGGAATTTCGTCCCATGCGGGTTTTCATCTGCATTCTGCCTTGTTCTGGCAGAGCAGACTTTTCAATGAACTCTCCTGCACATTCCACAGTAACTGTGGAGAGGAAGCCCCTTAAGAGTTAGAACTGCGTGTGTTTCTGTACACTGTTAGTTCTTCAAAGGGAAGTTCGTCCCAGTCCTTCTCAGCTCCAGTGAGAAGCTTGTACTTGCTGTGCAACTAGATTTCTAAGCAGCTACTTGCAAGCCACTATCACACAGGGCCTTCTGTCAGCATCCAAGCAAGAGCTGTCGCCGGCTGCTGCACTCTGTGTTGCCATGCATATATGAGGTGAGCTAGTATCTGAAGAGTTAGGAGAGAGTGTGTTTCTGGAGCATGTTACTACTCCAAAGGGAAGTTACAGCCTTGCTTCTCAGCTCTAGGGCAGAGTGTGTGGCTGCTGTAGAAAGAGTTTTCTAAGCCACTCTTTCTCTGCAGGGAACACAAACACATATCAGACAAGCTGAAATCGAGCAGCTTCCACAGGGCACTCTGCTGCCTGGTTCCCAGAATGTGCACTCCTGGTGAATCTTAACAGCTACAGCTGCGTGTGTTTCTGGCCTAGGTTATTTCTTCAAATGGAACTCATACCGAGTTCATCTCAGCTCTACACCAATGTTTCTAGCAGACTCAGAAGAAAATATGAGGGAATTTCGTCCCATGCGGGTTTTCTTCTGCATTCTGCCTTGTTCTGGCAGAGCAGACTTTTCAATGAACTCTCCTGCACATTCCACATTAAGTGTGGTGAGGAAGCCATTTAACAGATAGAACGCAATGTGTTTCTGCACACTGTTAGTTCTTCAAAGGGAAGTTCGTCCCAGTCCTACTCAGCTCCAGTGAGAAGCTTGTACTTGCTGTGCAACTAGATGTGTAAGAAGCTACTTGCAATCCACTATCACACAGAGCCTTCTGGCAGCATCCAGGCAAGAGCTATCGCCGGCTGCTCCACTCTGTGTTTCCATGCATATGTGAGGTGACGTAGTAACTTCAGAGTTAGGAGAGAGTGTGTTTCTGGACACTGTTACTTCTGCAAAAGGAAGTTACAGCCTTGCTTGTCAGCTCTAGGGCAGAGTGTGTGGCTGCTGTAGAAAGAGTTCTCTAAGCCACTGTTTCTCTGCCAGGAAGACAAACACCTATCAGACAAGCTGAAATCGAGCAGCTTCCAGAGGGCACTCTGCTGCCTGGTTCCCAGAATGTGCGCTGCAGATGCATCTTAACAGCTACAGCTGAGTAGGTTTCTGGCCTACGTATTTTTGCTTCAAATGGAACTCATACCGAGTTCATCTCAGCTCTACACCAAAATTTCTAGCAGACTCAGAAGCAAATACGAGGGAATTTCGTCCCATGCGGGTTTTCATCTGCATTCTGCCTTGTTCTGGCAGAGCAGACTTTTCAATGAACTCTCCTGCACATTCCACAGTAAGTGTGGAAAGGAAGCCCATTAAGAGATAGAACTCCGGGTGTTTCTGTACACTGTTAGTTCCTCCAAGGGCAGTTCGTCCCAGTCCTTTTCAGCTCCAGTGAGAAGCTTGTACTTGCTGTGCAACTCGATTTCTAAGCAGCTACGTGCAATCCACTATCACACAGGGAATTTTGTCAGCATCCAGGCAAGAGCTATCGCTGGCTGCTCCACTCTGTGTTTCCATGTGTATGTGAGGTGAGCTAGTAAATTCAGAGTTTGGAGAGAGTGTGTTTCTGGACACTTTTACTTCTGCAAAGGGAAGTTACAGCCAGTGCTTCTCAGCTCTAGGGCAGAGTGTGTGGCTGCGGTAGTAAGAGTTCTCTAAGCCACTGTTTCTCTGCAGGGAAGGCAAACACCTATCAGACAAGCTGAATTCGAACAGCTTCCACAGGGCACTCTGCTGCCTGGTTCCCAGAATGTGCGCTCCAGATGAATCTTAACAGCTACTGCGGAGTGGGTTTCTGGCCTAGGTTATTTCTTCAAATGGAACTCATACCGAGTTCATCTCAGCTCTACACTAACGTTTCTAGCAGACTCAGAAGAAAATACGAGGGAATTTCGTCCCATGCGGGTTTTCATCTGCATTCTGCCTTGTTCTGGCAGAGCAGACTTTTCAATGAACTCTCCTGCAGATTCCACAGTAAGTGTGGTGAGGAAGCCATTTAACAGATAGAACGCAATGTGTTTCTGTACACTGTTAGTTCTTCAAAGGGAACTTCGTCCCAGTCCTTCTCAGCTCCAGTGAGAAGCTGGTACTTGCTGTGCAACTAGATGTGTAAGCAGCTACTTGCAATCCACTATCACACAGAGACTTCTGGCAGCATCCAAGCAAGAGCTATCGCCGGATGCTCCACTCTGTGTTTCCATGCGTATGTGAGGTGACGTAGTTACTTCAGAGTTAGGAGAGAGTGTGTTTCTGGACACTGTTACTTCCCCAAAGGGAAGTTACAGCCTTGCTTGGTCAGCTCTAGAGCAGAGTGTGTGGCTGCTGTAGAAAGAGTTCTCTAAGCCACTGTTTCTCTGCCAGGAAGACAAACACCTATCAGACAAGCTGAAATCGAGCAGCTTCCACAGGGCACTCTGCTGGCCAGTTCCCAGAATGTGCGCTCCAGATGAATCTTAACAGCAACTGCGGAGTGGGTTTCTGGCCTAGGTTATTTCTTCAAATGGAACTCATACCGAGTTCATCTCAGCTCTACACTAACGTTTCTACCAGACTCAGAAGAAAATACGAGGGAATTTCGTCCCATGCGGGTTTTCATCTGCATTCTGCCTTGTTCTGGCAGAGCAGACTTTTCAATGAACTCTCCTGCACATTCCACAGTAACTGTGGAGAGGAAGCCCCTTAAGAGTTAGAACTGCGTGTGTTTCTGTACACTGTTAGTTCTTCATAGGGAAGTTCGTCCCAGTCCTTCTCAGCTCCAGTGAGAAGCTTGTACTTGCTGTGCAACTAGATTTCTAAGCAGCTACTTGCAAGCCACTATCACACAGGGCCTTCTGTCAGCATCCAAGCAAGAGCTGTCGCCGGCTGCTGCACTCTGTGTTGCCATGCATATATGAGGTGAGCTAGTATCTGAAGAGTTAGGAGAGAGTGTGTTTCTGGAGCATGTTACTACTCCAAAGGGAAGTTACAGCCTTGCTTCTCAGCTCTAGGGCAGAGTGTGTGGCTGCTGTAGAAAGAGTTTTCTAAGCCACTCTTTCTCTGCAGGGAACACAAACACATATCAGACAAGCTGAAATCGAGCAGCTTCCACAGGGCACTCTGCTGCCTGGTTCCCAGAATGTGCACTCCTGGTGAATCTTAACAGCTACAGCTGCGTGTGTTTCTGGCCTAGGTTATTTCTTCAAATGGAACTCATACCGAGTTCATCTCAGCTCTACACCAATGTTTCTAGCAGACTCAGAAGAAAATATGAGGGAATTCTTCCCATGCGGGTTTTCTTCTGCATTCTGCCTTGTTCTGGCAGAGCAGACTTTTCAATGAACTCTCCTGCACATTCCACATTAAGTGTGGTGAGGAAGCCATTTAACAGATAGAACGCAATGTGTTTCTGCACACTGTTAGTTCTTCAAAGGGAAGTTCGTCCCAGTCCTACTCAGCTCCAGTGAGAAGCTTGTACTTGCTGTGCAACTAGATGTGTAAGAAGCTACTTGCAATCCACTATCACACAGAGCCTTCTGGCAGCATCCAGGCAAGAGCTATCGCCGGCTGCTCCACTCTGTGTTTCCATGCATATGTGAGGTGACGTAGTAACTTCAGAGTTAGGAGAGAGTGTGTTTCTGGACACTGTTACTTCTGCAAAAGGAAGTTACAGCCTTGCTTGTCAGCTCTAGGGCAGAGTGTGTGGCTGCTGTAGAAAGAGTTCTCTAAGCCACTGTTTCTCTGCCAGGAAGACAAACACCTATCAGACAAGCTGAAATCGAGCAGCTTCCACAGGGCACTCTGCTGCCTGGTTCCCAGAATGTGCGCTGCAGATGCATCTTAACAGCTACAGCTGAGTAGGTTTCTGGCCTACGTATTTTTGCTTCAAATGGAACTCATACCGAGTTCATCTCAGCTCTACACCAAAATTTCTAGCAGACTCAGAAGCAAATACGAGGGAATTTCGTCCCATGCGGGTTTTCATCTGCATTCTGCCTTGTTCTGGCAGAGCAGACTTTTCAATGAACTCTCCTGCACATTCCACACTAAGTGTGGAAAGGAAGCCCATTAAGAGATAGAACTCCGGGTGTTTCTGTACACTGTTAGTTCCTCCAAGGGCAGTTCGTCCCAGTCCTTTTCAGCTCCAGTGAGAAGCTTGTACTTGCTGTGCAACTCGATTTCTAAGCAGCTACGTGCAATCCACTATCACACAGGGAATTTTGTCAGCATCCAGGCAAGAGCTATCGCTGGCTGCTCCACTCTGTGTTTCCATGTGTATGTGAGGTGAGCTAGTAACTTAAGAGTTAGGAGAGATTGTGTTTCTGGACACTTTTACTTCTGCAAAGGGAAGTTACAGCCAGTGCTTCTCAGCTCCAGGGCAGAGTGTGTGCTGCGGTAGAAAGAGTTCTCTAAGCCACTGTTTCTCTGCAGGGAAAGCAAACACCTATCAGACAAGCTGAAATCGAGCAGCTTTCACTAGTCACTCTGCTGCCTGGTTCCCAGAATGTGCGCTCCAGATGAATCTTAACAGCTACTGCGGAGTGGGTTTCTGGCCTAGGTTATTTCTTCAAATGGAACTCATACCGAGTTCATCTCAGCTCTACACTAACGTTTCTAGCAGACTCAGAAGAAAATACGAGGAAATTTCGTCCCATGCGGGTTTTCATCTGCATTCTGCCTTGTTCTGGCAGAGCAGACTTTTCAATGAACTCTCCTGCAGATTCCACAGTAAGTGTGGTGAGGAAGCCATTTAACAGATAGAACGCAATGTGTTTCTGTACACTGTTAGTTCTTCAAAGGGAAGTTCGTCCCAGTCCTTCTCAGCTCCAGTGAGAAGCTGGTACTTGCTGTGCAACTAGATGTGTAAGCAGCTACTTGCAATCCACTATCACACAGAGACTTCTGGCAGCATCCAAGCAAGAGCTATCGCCGGATGCTCCACTCTGTGTTTCCATGCGTATGTGAGGTGACGTAGTTACTTCAGAGTTAGGAGAGAGTGTGTTTCTGGACACTGTTACTTCCCCAAAGGGAAGTTACAGCCTTGCTTGGTCAGCTCTAGATCAGAGTGTGTGGCTGCTGTAGAAAGAGTTCTCTAAGCCACTGTTTCTCTGCCAGGAAGACAAACACCTATCAGACAAGCTGAAATCGAGCAGCTTCCACAGGGCACTCTGCTGGCCAGTTCCCAGAATGTGCGCTCCAGATGAATCTTAACAGCAACTGCGGAGTGGGTTTCTGGCCTAGGTTATTTCTTCAAATGGAACTCATACCGAGTTCATCTCAGCTCTACACTAACGTTTCTACCAGACTCAGAAGAAAATACGAGGGAATTTCGTCCCATGCGGGTTTTCATCTGCATTCTGCCTTGTTCTGGCAGAGCAGACTTTTCAATGAACTCTCCTGCACATTCCACAGTAACTGTGGAGAGGACGCCCCTTAAGAGTTAGAACTGCGTGTGTTTCTGTACACTGTTAGTTCTTCATAGGGAAGTTCGTCCCAGTCCTTCTCAGCTCCAGTGAGAAGCTTGTACTTGCTGTGCAACTAGATTTCTAAGCAGCTACTTGCAAGCCACTATCACACAGGGCCTTCTGTCAGCATCCAAGCAAGAGCTCTCGCCGGCTGCTGCACTCTGTGTTGCCATGCATATATGAGGTGAGCTAGTATCTGAAGAGTTAGGAGAGAGTGTGTTTCTGGAGCATGTTACTACTCCAAAGGGAAGTTACAGCCTTGCTTCTCAGCTCTAGGGCAGAGTGTGTGGCTGCTGTAGAAAGAGTTTTCTAAGCCACTCTTTCTCTGCAGGGAACACAAACACATATCAGACAAGCTGAAATCGAGCAGCTTCCACAGGGCACTCTGCTGCCTGGTTCCCAGAATGTGCACTCCTGGTGAATCTTAACAGCTACAGCTGCGTGTGTTTCTGGCCTAGGTTATTTCTTCAAATGGAACTCATACCGAGTTCATCTCAGCTCTACACCAATGTTTCTAGCAGACTCAGAAGAAAATATGAGGGAATTTCGTCCCATGCGGGTTTTCTTCTGCATTCTGCCTTGTTCTGGCAGAGCAGACTTTTCAATGAACTCTCCTGCACATTCCACATTAAGTGTGGTGAGGAAGCCATTTAACAGATAGAACGCAATGTGTTTCTGCACACTGTTAGTTCTTCAAAGGGAAGTTCGTCCCAGTCCTACTCAGCTCCAGTGAGAAGCTTGTACTTGCTGTGCAACTAGATGTGTAAGAAGCTACTTGCAATCCACTATCACACAGAGCCTTCTGGCAGCATCCAGGCAAGAGCTATCGCCGGCTGCTCCACTCTGTGTTTCCATGCATATGTGAGGTGACGTAGTAACTTCAGAGTTAGGAGAGAGTGTGTTTCTGGACACTGTTACTTCTGCAAAAGGAAGTTACAGCCTTGCTTGTCAGCTCTAGGGCAGAGTGTGTGGCTGCTGTAGAAAGAGTTCTCTAAGCCACTGTTTCTCTGCCAGGAAGACAAACACCTATCAGACAAGCTGAAATCGAGCAGCTTCCAGAGGGCACTCTGCTGCCTGGTTCCCAGAATGTGCGCTGCAGATGCATCTTAACAGCTACAGCTGAGTAGGTTTCTGGCCTACGTATTTTTGCTTCAAATGGAACTCATACCGAGTTCATCTCAGCTCTACACCAAAATTTCTAGCAGACTCAGAAGCAAATACGAGGGAATTTCATCCCATGCGGGTTTTCATCTGCATTCTGCCTTGTTCTGGCAGAGCAGACTTTTCAATGAACTCTCCTGCACATTCCACACTAAGTGTGGAAAGGAAGCCCATTAAGAGATAGAACTCCGGCTGTTTCTGTACACTGTTAGTTCCTCCAAGGGCAGTTCGTCCCAGTCCTTTCCAGCTCCAGTGAGAAGCTTGTACTTGCTGTGCAACTAGATTTCTAAGCAGCTACTTGGAAGCCACTATCACACAGGGCCTTCTGTCAGCATCCAAGCAAGAGCTGTCGCCGGCTGCTGCACTCTGTGTTGCCATGCATATATGAGGTGAGCTAGTATCTGAAGAGTTAGGAGAGAGTGTGTTTCTGGAGCATGTTACTACTCCAAAGGGAAGTTACAGCCTTGCTTCTCAGCTCTAGGGCAGAGTGTGTGGCTGCTGTAGAAAGAGTTTTCTAAGCCACTCTTTCTCTGCAGGGAACACAAACACATATCAGACAAGCTGAAATCGAGCAGCTTCCACAGGGCACTCTGCTGCCTGGTTCCCAGAATGTGCACTCCTGGTGAATCTTAACAGCTACAGCTGCGTGTGTTTCTGGCCTAGGTTATTTCTTCAAATGGAACTCATACCGAGTTCATCTCAGCTCTACACCAATGTTTCTAGCAGACTCAGAAGAAAATATGAGGGAATTTCGTCCCATGCGGGTTTTCTTCTGCATTCTGCCTTGTTCTGGCAGAGCAGACTTTTCAATGAACTCTCCTGCACATTCCACATTAAGTGTGGTGAGGAAGCCATTTAACAGGTAGAACGCAATGTGTTTCTGCACACTGTTAGTTCTTCAAAGGGAAGTTCGTCCCAGTCCTACTCAGCTCCAGTGAGAAGCTTGTACTTGCTGTGCAACTAGATGTGTAAGAAGCTACTTGCAATCCACTATCACACAGAGCCTTCTGGCAGCATCCAGGCAAGAGCTATCGCCGGCTGCTCCACTCTGTGTTTCCATGCATATGTGAGGTGACGTAGTAACTTCAGAGTTAGGAGAGAGTGTGTTTCTGGACACTGTTACTTCTGCAAAAGGAAGTTACAGCCTTGCTTGTCAGCTCTAGGGCAGAGTGTGTGGCTGCTGTAGAAAGAGTTCTCTAAGCCACTGTTTCTCTGCCAGGAAGACAAACACCTATCAGACAAGCTGAAATCGAGCAGCTTCCAGAGGGCACTCTGCTGCCTGGTTCCCAGAATGTGCGCTGCAGATGCATCTTAACAGCTACAGCTGAGTAGGTTTCTGGCCTACGTATTTTTGCTTCAAATGCAACTCATACCGAGTTCATCTCAGCTCTACACCAAAATTTCTAGCAGACTCAGAAGCAAATACGAGGGAATTTCGTCCCATGCGTGTTTTCATCTGCATTCTGCCTTGTTCTGGCAGAGCAGACTTTTCAATGAACTCTCCTGCACATTCCACACTAAGTGTGGAAAGGAAGCCCATTAAGAGATAGAACTCCGGGTGTTTCTGTACACTGTTAGTTCCTCCAAGGGCAGTTCGTCCCAGTCCTTTTCAGCTCCAGTGAGAAGCTTGTACTTGCTGTGCAACTCGATTTCTAAGCAGCTACGTGCAATCCACTATCACACAGGGAATTTTGTCAGCATCCAGGCAAGAGCTATCGCTGGCTGCTCCACTCTGTGTTTCCATGTGTATGTGAGGTGAGCTAGTAACTTAAGAGTTAGGAGAGAGTGTGTTTCTGGACACTTTTACTTCTGCAAAGGGAAGTTACAGCCAGTGCTTCTCAGCTCCAGGGCAGAGTGTGTGCTGCGGTAGAAAGAGTTCTCTAAGCCACTGTTTCTCTGCAGGGAAAGCAAACACCTATCAGACAAGCTGAAATCGAGCAGCTTTCACTAGTCACTCTGCTGCCTGGTTCCCAGAATGTGCGCTCCAGATGAATCTTAACAGCTACTGCGGAGTGGGTTTCTGGCCTAGGTTATTTCTTCAAATGGAACTCATACCGAGTTCATCTCAGCTCTACACTAACGTTTCTAGCAGACTCAGAAGAAAATACGAGGAAATTTCGTCCCATGCGGGTTTTCATCTGCATTCTGCCTTGTTCTGGCAGAGCAGACTTTTCAATGAACTCTCCTGCAGATTCCACAGTAAGTGTGGTGAGGAAGCCATTTAACAGATAGAACGCAATGTGTTTCTGTACACTGTTAGTTCTTCAAAGGGAAGTTCGTCCCAGTCCTTCTCAGCTCCAGTGAGAAGCTGGTACTTGCTGTGCAACTAGATGTGTAAGCAGCTACTTGCAATCCACTATCACACAGAGACTTCTGGCAGCATCCAAGCAAGAGCTATCGCCGGATGCTCCACTCTGTGTTTCCATGCGTATGTGAGGTGACGTAGTTACTTCAGAGTTAGGAGAGAGTGTGTTTCTGGACACTGTTACTTCCCCAAAGGGAAGTTACAGCCTTGCTTGGTCAGCTCTAGAGCAGAGTGTGTGGCTGCTGTAGAAAGAGTTCTCTAAGCCACTGTTTCTCTGCCAGGAAGACAAACACCTATCAGACAAGCTGAAATCGAGCAGCTTCCACAGGGCACTCTGCTGGCCAGTTCCCAGAATGTGCGCTCCAGATGAATCTTAACAGCAACTGCGGAGTGGGTTTCTGGCCTAGGTTATTTCTTCAAATGGAACTCATACCGAGTTCATCTCAGCTCTACACTAACGTTTCTACCAGACTCAGAAGAAAATACGAGGGAATTTCGTCCCATGCGGGTTTTCATCTGCATTCTGCCTTGTTCTGGCAGAGCAGACTTTTCAATGAACTCTCCTGCACATTCCACAGTAAGTGTGGAAAGGAAGCCCGTTAAGAGATCGAACTCCGGGTGTTTCTGTACACTGTTAGTTCCTCAAAGGGCAGTTCGTCCCAGTCCTTTTCAGCTGCAGTGAGAAGCTTGTACTTGCTGTGCAACTCGATTTCTAAGCAGCTACTTGCAATCCACTATGACACAGGAACTTTTGTCAGCATCCAAGCAAGAGCTGTCGCCGGCTGCTCCACTCTGTGTTGCCATGCATATATGAGGTGAGCTAGTAAATTCAGAGTTTGGAGAGAGTGTGTTTCTGGACACTTTTACTTCTGCAAAGGGAAGTTACAGCCAGTGCTTCTCAGCTCTAGGGCAGAGTGTGTGGCTGCGGTAGTAAGAGTTCTCTAAGCCACTGTTTCTCTGCAGGGAAGGCAAACAACTATCAGACAAGCTGAATTCGAGCAGCTTTCACTGGTCACTCTGCTGCCTGGTTCCCAGAATGTGCGCTCCAGACGAATCTTAACAGCTACTGCGGAGTGGGTTTCTGGCCTAGGTTATTTCTTGAAATGGAACTCATACCGAGTTCATCTCAGCTCTACACTAACGTTTCTAGCAGACTCAGAAGAAAACACGAGGGAATTTCGTCCCATGCGGGTTTTCATCTGCATTCTGCCTTGTTCTGGCAGAGCAGACTTTTCAATGAACTCTCCTGCACATTCCACAGTAACTGTGGTGAGGAAGCCCCTTAAGAGTTAGAACTGCGTCTGTTTCTGTACACTGTTAGTTCTTCATAGGGAAGTTCGTCCCAGTCCTTCTCAGCTCCAGTGAGAAGCTTGTACTTGCTGTGCAACTAGATTTCTAAGCAGCTACTTGCAAGCCACTATCACACAGGGCCTTCTGTCAGCATCCAAGCAAGAGCTCTCGCCGGCTGCTGCACTCTGTGTTGCCATGCATATATGAGGTGAGCTAGTATCTGAAGAGTTAGGAGAGAGTGTGTTTCTGGAGCATGTTACTACTCCAAAGGGAAGTTACAGCCTTGCTTCTCAGCTCTAGGGCAGAGTGTGTGGCTGCTGTAGAAAGAGTTTTCTAAGCCACTCTTTCTCTGCAGGGAACACAAACACATATCAGACAAGCTGAAATCGAGCAGCTTCCACAGGGCACTCTGCTGCCTGGTTCCCAGAATGTGCACTCCTGGTGAATCTTAACAGCTACAGCTGCGTGTGTTTCTGGCCTAGGTTATTTCTTCAAATGGAACTCATACCGAGTTCATCTCAGCTCTACACCAATGTTTCTAGCAGACTCAGAAGAAAATATGAGGGAATTTCGTCCCATGCGGGTTTTCTTCTGCATTCTGCCTTGTTCTGGCAGAGCAGACTTTTCAATGAACTCTCCTGCACATTCCACATTAAGTGTGGTGAGGAAGCCATTTAACAGATAGAACGCAATGTGTTTCTGCACACTGTTAGTTCTTCAAAGGGAAGTTCGTCCCAGTCCTACTCAGCTCCAGTGAGAAGCTTGTACTTGCTGTGCAACTAGATGTGTAAGAAGCTACTTGCAATCCACTATCACACAGAGCCTTCTGGCAGCATCCAGGCAAGAGCTATCGCCGGCTGCTCCACTCTGTGTTTCCATGCATATGTGAGGTGACGTAGTAACTTCAGAGTTAGGAGAGAGTGTGTTTCTGGACACTGTTACTTCTGCAAAAGGAAGTTACAGCCTTGCTTGTCAGCTCTAGGGCAGAGTGTGTGGCTGCTGTAGAAAGAGTTCTCTAAGCCACTGTTTCTCTGCCAGGAAGACAAACACCTATCAGACAAGCTGAAATCGAGCAGCTTCCAGAGGGCACTCTGCTGCCTGGTTCCCAGAATGTGCGCTGCAGATGCATCTTAACAGCTACAGCTGAGTAGGTTTCTGGCCTACGTATTTTTGCTTCAAATGGAACTCATACCGAGTTCATCTCAGCTCTACACCAAAATTTCTAGCAGACTCAGAAGCAAATACGAGGGAATTTCGTCCCATGCGGGTTTTCATCTGCATTCTGCCTTGTTCTGGCAGAGCAGACTTTTCAATGAACTCTCCTGCACATTCCACACTAAGTGTGGAAAGGAAGCCCATTAAGAGATAGAACTCCGGGTGTTTCTGTACACTGTTAGTTCCTCCAAGGGCAGTTCGTCCCAGTCCTTTTCAGCTCCAGTGAGAAGCTTGTACTTGCTGTGCAACTCGATTTCTAAGCAGCTACGTGCAATCCACTATCACACAGGGAATTTTGTCAGCATCCAGGCAAGAGCTATCGCTGGCTGCTCCACTCTGTGTTTCCATGTGTATGTGAGGTGAGCTAGTAACTTAAGAGTTAGGAGAGAGTGTGTTTCTGGACACTTTTACTTCTGCAAAGGGAAGTTACAGCCAGTGCTTCTCAGCTCCAGGGCAGAGTGTGTGCTGCGGTAGAAAGAGTTCTCTAAGCCACTGTTTCTCTGCAGGGAAAGCAAACACCTATCAGACAAGCTGAAATCGAGCAGCTTTCACTGGTCACTCTGCTGCCTGGTTCCCAGAATGTGCGCTCCAGATGAATCTTAACAGCTACTGCGGAGTGGGTTTCTGGCCTAGGTTATTTCTTCAAATGGAACTCATACCGAGTTCATCTCAGCTCTACACTAACGTTTCTAGCAGACTCAGAAGAAAATACGAGGGAATTTCGTCCCATGCGGGTTTTCATCTGCATTCTGCCTTGTTCTGGCAGAGCAGACTTTTCAATGAACTCTCCTGCAGATTCCACAGTAAGTGTGGTGAGGAAGCCATTTAACAGATAGAACGCAATGTGTTTCTGTACACTGTTAGTTCTTCAAAGGGAAGTTCGTCCCAGTCCTTCTCAGCTCCAGTGAGAAGCTGGTACTTGCTGTGCAACTAGATGTGTAAGCAGCTACTTGCAATCCACTATCACACAGAGACTTCTGGCAGCATCCAAGCAAGAGCTATCGCCGGATGCTCCACTCTGTGTTTCCATGCGTATGTGAGGTGACGTAGTTACTTCAGAGTTAGGAGAGAGTGTGTTTCTGGACACTGTTACTTCCCCAAAGGGAAGTTACAGCCTTGCTTGGTCAGCTCTAGAGCAGAGTGTGTGGCTGCTGTAGAAAGAGTTCTCTAAGCCACTGTTTCTCTGCCAGGAAGACAAACACCTATCAGACAAGCTGAAATCGAGCAGCTTCCACAGGGCACTCTGCTGCCCAGTTCCCAGAATGTGCACTCCAGATGAATCTTAACAGCTACTGAGGAGTGGGTTTCTGGCCTAGGTTATTTCTTCAAATGGAACTCATACCGAGTTCATCTCACCTCTACACTAACGTTTCTAGCAGACTCAGAAGAAAACACGAGGGAATTTCGTCCCATGCGGGTTTTCATCTGCATTCTGCCTTGTTCTGGCAGAGCAGACTTTTCAATGAACTCTCCTGCACATTCCACATTAAGTGTGGTGAGGAAGCCATTTAACAGATAGAACGCAATGTGTTTCTGCACACTGTTAGTTCTTCAAAGGGAAGTTCGTCCCAGTCCTACTCAGCTCCAGTGAGAAGCTTGTACTTGCTGTGCAACTAGATGTGTAAGAAGCTACTTGCAATCCACTATCACACAGAGCCTTCTGGCAGCATCCAGGCAAGAGCTATCGCCGGCTGCTCCACTCTGTGTTTCCATGCATATGTGAGGTGACGTAGTAACTTCAGAGTTAGGAGAGAGTGTGTTTCTGGACACTGTTACTTCTGCAAAAGGAAGTTACAGCCTTGCTTGTCAGCTCTAGGGCAGAGTGTGTGGCTGCTGTAGAAAGAGTTCTCTAAGCCACTGTTTCTCTGCCAGGAAGACAAACACCTATCAGACAAGCTGAAATCGAGCAGCTTCCACAGGGCACTCTGCTGCCTGGTTCCCAGAATGTGCGCTGCAGATATGCATCTTAACAGCTACAGCTGAGTAGGTTTCTGGCCTACGTATTTTTGCTTCAAATGGAACTCATACCGAGTTCATCTCAGCTCTACACCAATATTTCTAGCAGACTCAGAAGCAAATACGAGGGAATTTCGTCCCATGCGGGTTTTCATCTGCATTCTGCCATGTTCTGGCAGAGCAGACTTTTCAATGAACTCTCCTGCACATTCCACACTAAGTGTGGAAAGGAAGCCCATTAAGAGATAGAACTCCGGGTGTTTCTGTACACTGTTAGTTCCTCCAAGGGCAGTTCGTCCCAGTCCTTTCCAGCTCCAGTGAGAAGCTTGTACTTGCTGTGCAACTCGATTTCTAAGCAGGTACTTGCAATCCACTATCACACAGGAACTTTTGTCAGCATCCAAGCAAGAGCTGTCGCCGGCTGCTCCACTCTGTGTTGCCATGCATATTGAGGTGAGCTAGTAACTTAAGAGTTAGGAGAGAGTGTGTTTCTGGACACTTTTACTTCTGCAAAGGGAAGTTACAGCCAGTGCTTCTCAGCTCTAGGGCAGAGTGTGTGGCTGCGGTAGTAAGAGTTCTCTAAGCCACTGTTTCTCTGCAGGGAAGGCAAACAACTATCAGACAAGCTGAATTCGAGCAGCTTTCACTGGTCACTCTGCTGCCTGGTTCCCAGAATGTGCGCTCCAGACGAATCTTAACAGCTACTGCGGAGTGGGTTTCTGGCCTAGGTTATTTCTTGAAATGGAACTCATACCGAGTTCATCTCAGCTCTACACTAACGTTTCTATCAGACTCAGAAGAAAACACGAGGGAATTTCGTCCCATGCGGGTTTTCATCTGCATTCTGCCTTGTTCTGGCAGAGCAGACGTTTCAATGAACTCTCCTGCACATTCCACAGTAACTGTGGAGAGGAAGCCCCTTAAGAGTTAGAACTGCGTGTGTTTCTGTACACCGTTAGTTCTTCATAGGGAAGTTCGTCCCAGTCCTTCTCAGCTCCAGTGAGAAGCTTGTACTTGCTGTGCAACTAGATTTCTAAGCAGCTACTTGCAAGCCACTATCACACAGGGCCTTCTGTCAGCATCCAAGCAAGAGCTCTCGCCGGCTGCTGCACTCTGTGTTGCCATGCATATATGAGGTGAGCTAGTATCTGAAGAGTTAGGAGAGAGTGTGTTTCTGGAGCATGTTACTACTCCAAAGGGAAGTTACAGCCTTGCTTCTCAGCTCTAGGGCAGAGTGTGTGGCTGCTGTAGAAAGAGTTTTCTAAGCCACTCTTTCTCTGCAGGGAACACAAACACATATCAGACAAGCTGAAATCGAGCAGCTTCCACAGGGCACTCTGCTGCCTGGTTCCCAGAATGTGCACTCCTGGTGAATCTTAACAGCTACAGCTGCGTGTGTTTCTGGCCTAGGTTATTTCTTCAAATGGAACTCATACCGAGTTCATCTCAGCTCTACACCAATGTTTCTAGCAGACTCAGAAGAAAATATGAGGGAATTTCGTCCCATGCGGGTTTTCATCTGCATTCTGCCTTGTTCTGGCAGAGCAGACTTTTCAATGAACTCTCCTGCACATTCCACATTAAGTGTGGTGAGGAAGCCATTTAACAGATAGAACGCAATGTGTTTCTGCACACTGTTAGTTCTTCAAAGGGAAGTTCGTCCCAGTCCTACTCAGCTCCAGTGAGAAGCTTGTACTTGCTGTGCAACTAGATGTGTAAGAAGCTACTTGCAATCCACTATCACACAGAGCCTTCTGGCAGCATCCAGGCAAGAGCTATCGCCGGCTGCTCCACTCTGTGTTTCCATGCATATGTGAGGTGACGTAGTAACTTCAGAGTTAGGAGAGAGTGTGTTTCTGGACACTGTTACTTCTGCAAAAGGAAGTTACAGCCTTGCTTGTCAGCTCTAGGGCAGAGTGTGTGACTGCTGTAGAAAGAGTTCTCTAAGCCACTGTTTCTCTGCCAGGAAGACAAACACCTATCAGACAAGCTGAAATCGAGCAGCTTCCAGAGGGCACTCTGCTGCCTGGTTCCCAGAATGTGCGCTGCAGATGCATCTTAACAGCTACAGCTGAGTAGGTTTCTGGCCTACGTATTTTTGCTTCAAATGGAACTCATACCGAGTTCATCTCAGCTCTACACCAATATTTCTAGCAGACTCAGAAGCAAATACGAGGGAATTTCGTCCCATGCGGGTTTTCATCTGCATTCTGCCATGTTCTGGCAGAGCAGACTTTTCAATGAACTCTCCTGCACATTCCAAACTAAGTGTGGAAAGGAAGCCCATTAAGAGATAGAACTCCGGGTGTTTCTGTACACTGTTAGTTCCTCCAAGGGCAGTTCGTCCCAGTCCTTTCCAGCTCCAGTGAGAAGCTTGTACTTGCTGTGCAACTAGATTTCTAAGCAGCTACTTGGAAGCCACTATCACACAGGGCCTTCTGTCAGCATCCAAGCAAGAGCTGTCGCCGGCTGCTGCACTCTGTGTTGCCATGCATATATGAGGTGAGCTAGTATCTGAAGAGTTAGGAGAGAGTGTGTTTCTGGAGCATGTTACTACTCCAAAGGGAAGTTACAGCCTTGCTTCTCAGCTCTAGGGCAGAGTGTGTGGCTGCTGTAGAAAGAGTTTTCTAAGCCACTCTTTCTCTGCAGGGAACACAAACACATATCAGACAAGCTGAAATCGAGCAGCTTCCACAGGGCACTCTGCTGCCTGGTTCCCAGAATGTGCACTCCTGGTGAATCTTAACAGCTACAGCTGCGTGTGTTTCTGGCCTAGGTTATTTCTTCAAATGGAACTCATACCGAGTTCATCTCAGCTCTACACCAATGTTTCTAGCAGACTCAGAAGAAAATATGAGGGAATTTCGTCCCATGCGGGTTTTCTTCTGCATTCTGCCTTGTTCTGGCAGAGCAGACTTTTCAATGAACTCTCCTGCACATTCCACATTAAGTGTGGTGAGGAAGCCATTTAACAGATAGAACGCAATGTGTTTCGGCACACTGTTAGTTCTTCAAAGGGAAGTTCGTCCCAGTCCTACTCAGCTCCAGTGAGAAGCTTGTACTTGCTGTGCAACTAGATGTGTAAGAAGCTACTTGCAATCCACTATCACACAGAGCCTTCTGGCAGCATCCAGGCAAGAGCTATCGCCGGCTGCTCCACTCTGTGTTTCCATGCATATGTGAGGTGACGTAGTAACTTCAGAGTTAGGAGAGAGTGTGTTTCTGGACACTGTTACTTCTGCAAAAGGAAGTTACAGCCTTGCTTGTCAGCTCTAGGGCAGAGTGTGTGGCTGCTGTAGAAAGAGTTCTCTAAGCCACTGTTTCTCTGCCAGGAAGACAAACACCTATCAGACAAGCTGAAATCGAGCAGCTTCCAGAGGGCACTCTGCTGCCTGGTTCCCAGAATGTGCGCTGCAGATGCATCTTAACAGCTACAGCTGAGTAGGTTTCTGGCCTACGTATTTTTGCTTCAAATGCAACTCATACCGAGTTCATCTCAGCTCTACACCAAAATTTCTAGCAGACTCAGAAGCAAATACGAGGGAATTTCGTCCCATGCGGGTTTTCATCTGCATTCTGCCTTGTTCTGGCAGAGCAGACTTTTCAATGAACTCTCCTGCACATTCCACACTAAGTGTGGAAAGGAAGCCCATTAAGAGATAGAACTCCGGGTGTTTCTGTACACTGTTAGTTCCTCCAAGGGCAGTTCGTCCCAGTCCTTTTCAGCTCCAGTGAGAAGCTTGTACTTGCTGTGCAACTCGATTTCTAAGCAGCTACGTGCAATCCACTATCACACAGGGAATTTTGTCAGCATCCAGGCAAGAGCTATCGCTGGCTGCTCCACTCTGTGTTTCCATGTGTATGTGAGGTGAGCTAGTAACTTAAGAGTTAGGAGAGAGTGTGTTTCTGGACACTTTTACTTCTGCAAAGGGAAGTTACAGCCAGTGCTTCTCAGCTCCAGGGCAGAGTGTGTGCTGCGGTAGAAAGAGTTCTCTAAGCCACTGTTTCTCTGCAGGGAAAGCAAACACCTATCAGACAAGCTGAAATCGAGCAGCTTTCACTAGTCACTCTGCTGCCTGGTTCCCAGAATGTGCGCTCCAGATGAATCTTAACAGCTACTGCGGAGTGGGTTTCTGGCCTAGGTTATTTCTTCAAATGGAACTCATACCGAGTTCATCTCAGCTCTACACTAACGTTTCTAGCAGACTCAGAAGAAAATACGAGGAAATTTCGTCCCATGCGGGTTTTCATCTGCATTCTGCCTTGTTCTGGCAGAGCAGACTTTTCAATGAACTCTCCTGCAGATTCCACAGTAAGTGTGGTGAGGAAGCCATTTAACAGATAGAACGCAATGTGTTTCTGTACACTGTTAGTTCTTCAAAGGGAAGTTCGTCCCAGTCCTTCTCAGCTCCAGTGAGAAGCTGGTACTTGCTGTGCAACTAGATGTGTAAGCAGCTACTTGCAATCCACTATCACACAGAGACTTCTGGCAGCATCCAAGCAAGAGCTATCGCCGGATGCTCCACTCTGTGTTTCCATGCGTATGTGAGGTGACGTAGTTACTTCAGAGTTAGGAGAGAGTGTGTTTCTGGACACTGTTACTTCCCCAAAGGGAAGTTACAGCCTTGCTTGGTCAGCTCTAGAGCAGAGTGTGTGGCTGCTGTAGAAAGAGTTCTCTAAGCCACTGTTTCTCTGCCAGGAAGACAAACACCTATCAGACAAGCTGAAATCGAGCAGCTTCCACAGGGCACTCTGCTGGCCAGTTCCCAGAATGTGCGCTCCAGATGAATCTTAACAGCAACTGCGGAGTGGGTTTCTGGCCTAGGTTATTTCTTCAAATGGAACTCATACCGAGTTCATCTCAGCTCTACACTAACGTTTCTACCAGACTCAGAAGAAAATACGAGGGAATTTCGTCCCATGCGGGTTTTCATCTGCATTCTGCCTTGTTCTGGCAGAGCAGACTTTTCAATGAACTCTCCTGCACATTCCACAGTAAGTGTGGAAAGGAAGCCCGTTAAGAGATTGAACTCCGGGTGTTTCTGTACACTGTTAGTTCCTCAAAGGGCAGTTCGTCCCAGTCCTTTTCAGCTGCAGTGAGAAGCTTGTACTTGCTGTGCAACTCGATTTCTAAGCAGCTACTTGCAATCCACTATGACACAGGAACTTTTGTCAGCATCCAAGCAAGAGCTGTCGCCGGCTGCTCCACTCTGTGTTGCCATGCATATATGAGGTGAGCCAGTAAATTCAGAGTTTGGAGAGAGTGTGTTTCTGGACACTTTTACTTCTGCAAAGGGAAGTTACAGCCAGTGCTTCTCAGCTCTAGGGCAGAGTGTGTGGCTGCGGTAGTAAGAGTTCTCTAAGCCACTGTTTCTCTGCAGGGAAGGCAAACAACTATCAGACAAGCTGAATTCGAGCAGCTTTCACTGGTCACTCTGCTGCCTGGTTCCCAGAATGTGCGCTCCAGACGAATCTTAACAGCTACTGCGGAGTGGGTTTCTGGCCTAGGTTATTTCTTGAAATGGAACTCATACCGAGTTCATCTCAGCTCTACACTAACGTTTCTAGCAGACTCAGAAGAAAACACGAGGGAATTTCGTCCCATGCGGGTTTTCATCTGCATTCTGCCTTGTTCTGGCAGAGCAGACTTTTCAATGAACTCTCCTGCACATTCCACAGTAACTGTGGTGAGGAAGCCCCTTAAGAGTTAGAACTGCGTCTGTTTCTGTACACTGTTAGTTCTTCATAGGGAAGTTCGTCCCAGTCCTTCTCAGCTCCAGTGAGAAGCTTGTACTTGCTGTGCAACTAGATTTCTAAGCAGCTACTTGCAAGCCACTATCACACAGGGCCTTCTGTCAGCATCCAAGCAAGAGCTCTCGCCGGCTGCTGCACTCTGTGTTGCCATGCATATATGAGGTGAGCTAGTATCTGAAGAGTTAGGAGAGAGTGTGTTTCTGGAGCATGTTACTACTCCAAAGGGAAGTTACAGCCTTGCTTCTCAGCTCTAGGGCAGAGTGTGTGGCTGCTGTAGAAAGAGTTTTCTAAGCCACTCTTTCTCTGCAGGGAACACAAACACATATCAGACAAGCTGAAATCGAGCAGCTTCCACAGGGCACTCTGCTGCCTGGTTCCCAGAATGTGCACTCCTGGTGAATCTTAACAGCTACAGCTGCGTGTGTTTCTGGCCTAGGTTATTTCTACAAATGGAACTCATACCGAGTTCATCTCAGCTCTACACCAATGTTTCTAGCAGACTCAGAAGAAAATATGAGGGAATTTCGTCCCATGCGGGTTTTCTTCTGCATTCTGCCTTGTTCTGGCAGAGCAGACTTTTCAATGAACTCTCCTGCACATTCCACATTAAGTGTGGTGAGGAAGCCATTTAACAGATAGAACGCAATGTGTTTCTGCACACTGTTAGTTCTTCAAAGGGAAGTTCGTCCCAGTCCTACTCAGCTCCAGTGAGAAGCTTGTACTTGCTGTGCAACTAGATGTGTAAGAAGCTACTTGCAATCCACTATCACACAGAGCCTTCTGGCAGCATCCAGGCAAGAGCTATCGCCGGTTGCTCCACTCTGTGTTTCCATGCATATGTGAGGTGACGTAGTAACTTCAGAGTTAGGAGAGAGTGTGTTTCTGGACACTTTTACTTCTGCAAAGGGAAGTTACAGCCAGTGCTTCTCAGCTCCAGGGCAGAGTGTGTGCTGCGGTAGAAAGAGTTCTCTAAGCCACTGTTTCTCTGCAGGGAAAGCAAACACCTATCAGACAAGCTGAAATCGAGCAGCTTTCACTAGTCACTCTGCTGCCTGGTTCCCAGAATGTGCGCTCCAGATGAATCTTAACAGCTACTGCGGAGTGGGTTTCTGGCCTAGGTTATTTCTTCAAATGGAACTCATACCGAGTTCATCTCAGCTCTACACTAACGTTTCTAGCAGACTCAGAAGAAAATACGAGGAAATTTCGTCCCATGCGGGTTTTCATCTGCATTCTGCCTTGTTCTGGCAGAGCAGACTTTTCAATGAACTCTCCTGCAGATTCCACAGTAAGTGTGGTGAGGAAGCCATTTAACAGATAGAACGCAATGTGTTTCTGTACACTGTTAGTTCTTCAAAGGGAAGTTCGTCCCAGTCCTTCTCAGCTCCAGTGAGAAGCTGGTACTTGCTGTGCAACTAGATGTGTAAGCAGCTACTTGCAATCCACTATCACACAGAGACTTCTGGCAGCATCCAAGCAAGAGCTATCGCCGGATGCTCCACTCTGTGTTTCCATGCGTATGTGAGGTGACGTAGTTACTTCAGAGTTAGGAGAGAGTGTGTTTCTGGACACTGTTACTTCCCCAAAGGGAAGTTACAGCCTTGCTTGGTCAGCTCTAGAGCAGAGTGTGTGGCTGCTGTAGAAAGAGTTCTCTAAGCCACTGTTTCTCTGCCAGGAAGACAAACACCTATCAGACAAGCTGAAATCGAGCAGCTTCCACAGGGCACTCTGCTGGCCAGTTCCCAGAATGTGCGCTCCAGATGAATCTTAACAGCAACTGCGGAGTGGGTTTCTGGCCTAGGTTATTTCTTCAAATGGAACTCATACCGAGTTCATCTCAGCTCTACACTAACGTTTCTACCAGACTCAGAAGAAAATACGAGGGAATTTCGTCCCATGCGGGTTTTCATCTGCATTCTGCCTTGTTCTGGCAGAGCAGACTTTTCAATGAACTCTCCTGCACATTCCACAGTAAGTGTGGAAAGGAAGCCCGTTAAGAGATCGAACTCCGGGTGTTTCTGTACACTGTTAGTTCCTCAAAGGGCAGTTCGTCCCAGTCCTTTTCAGCTGCAGTGAGAAGCTTGTACTTGCTGTGCAACTCGATTTCTAAGCAGCTACTTGCAATCCACTATGACACAGGAACTTTTGTCAGCATCCAAGCAAGAGCTGTCGCCGGCTGCTCCACTCTGTGTTGCCATGCATATATGAGGTGAGCTAGTAAATTCAGAGTTTGGAGAGAGTGTGTTTCTGGACACTTTTACTTCTGCAAAGGGAAGTTACAGCCAGTGCTTCTCAGCTCTAGGGCAGAGTGTGTGGCTGCGGTAGTAAGAGTTCTCTAAGCCACTGTTTCTCTGCAGGGAAGGCAAACAACTATCAGACAAGCTGAATTCGAGCAGCTTTCACTGGTCACTCTGCTGCCTGGTTCCCAGAATGTGCGCTCCAGACGAATCTTAACAGCTACTGCGGAGTGGGTTTCTGGCCTAGGTTATTTCTTGAAATGGAACTCATACCGAGTTCATCTCAGCTCTACACTAACGTTTCTAGCAGACTCAGAAGAAAACACGAGGGAATTTCGTCCCATGCGGGTTTTCATCTGCATTCTGCCTTGTTCTGGCAGAGCAGACTTTTCAATGAACTCTCCTGCACATTCCACAGTAACTGTGGTGAGGAAGCCCCTTAAGAGTTAGAACTGCGTCTGTTTCTGTACACTGTTAGTTCTTCATAGGGAAGTTCGTCCCAGTCCTTCTCAGCTCCAGTGAGAAGCTTGTACTTGCTGTGCAACTAGATTTCTAAGCAGCTACTTGCAAGCCACTATCACACAGGGCCTTCTGTCAGCATCCAAGCAAGAGCTCTCGCCGGCTGCTGCACTCTGTGTTGCCATGCATATATGAGGTGAGCTAGTATCTGAAGAGTTAGGAGAGAGTGTGTTTCTGGAGCATGTTACTACTCCAAAGGGAAGTTACAGCCTTGCTTCTCAGCTCTAGGGCAGAGTGTGTGGCTGCTGTAGAAAGAGTTTTCTAAGCCACTCTTTCTCTGCAGGGAACACAAACACATATCAGACAAGCTGAAATCGAGCAGCTTCCACAGGGCACTCTGCTGCCTGGTTCCCAGAATGTGCACTCCTGGTGAATCTTAACAGCTACAGCTGCGTGTGTTTCTGGCCTAGGTTATTTCTACAAATGGAACTCATACCGAGTTCATCTCAGCTCTACACCAATGTTTCTAGCAGACTCAGAAGAAAATATGAGGGAATTTCGTCCCATGCGGGTTTTCTTCTGCATTCTGCCTTGTTCTGGCAGAGCAGACTTTTCAATGAACTCTCCTGCACATTCCACATTAAGTGTGGTGAGGAAGCCATTTAACAGATAGAACGCAATGTGTTTCTGCACACTGTTAGTTCTTCAAAGGGAAGTTCGTCCCAGTCCTACTCAGCTCCAGTGAGAAGCTTGTACTTGCTGTGCAACTAGATGTGTAAGAAGCTACTTGCAATCCACTATCACACAGAGCCTTCTGGCAGCATCCAGGCAAGAGCTATCGCCGGCTGCTCCACTCTGTGTTTCCATGCATATGTGAGGTGACGTAGTAACTTCAGAGTTAGGAGAGAGTGTGTTTCTGGACACTTTTACTTCTGCAAAGGGAAGTTACAGCCAGTGCTTCTCAGCTCCAGGGCAGAGTGTGTGCTGCGGTAGAAAGAGTTCTCTAAGCCACTGTTTCTCTGCAGGGAAAGCAAACACCTATCAGACAAGCTGAAATCGAGCAGCTTTCACTAGTCACTCTGCTGCCTGGTTCCCAGAATGTGCGCTCCAGATGAATCTTAACAGCTACTGCGGAGTGGGTTTCTGGCCTAGGTTATTTCTTCAAATGAAACTCATACCGAGTTCATCTCAGCTCTACACTAACGTTTCTAGCAGACTCAGAAGAAAATACGAGGAAATTTCGTCCCATGCGGGTTTTCATCTGCATTCTGCCTTGTTCTGGCAGAGCAGACTTTTCAATGAACTCTCCTGCAGATTCCACAGTAAGTGTGGTGAGGAAGCCATTTAACAGATAGAACGCAATGTGTTTCTGTACACTGTTAGTTCTTCAAAGGGAAGTTCGTCCCAGTCCTTCTCAGCTCCAGTGAGAAGCTGGTACTTGCTGTGCAACTAGATGTGTAAGCAGCTACTTGCAATCCACTATCACACAGAGACTTCTGGCAGCATCCAAGCAAGAGCTATCGCCGGATGCTCCACTCTGTGTTTCCATGCGTATGTGAGGTGACGTAGTTACTTCAGAGTTAGGAGAGAGTGTGTTTCTGGACACTGTTACTTCCCCAAAGGGAAGTTACAGCCTTGCTTGGTCAGCTCTAGAGCAGAGTGTGTGGCTGCTGTAGAAAGAGTTCTCTAAGCCACTGTTTCTCTGCCAGGAAGACAAACACCTATCAGACAAGCTGAAATCGAGCAGCTTCCACAGGGCACTCTGCTGGCCAGTTCCCAGAATGTGCGCTCCAGATGAATCTTAACAGCAACTGCGGAGTGGGTTTCTGGCCTAGGTTATTTCTTCAAATGGAACTCATACCGAGTTCATCTCAGCTCTACACTAACGTTTCTAGCAGACTCAGAAGAAAATACGAGGGAATTTCGTCCCATGCGGGTTTTCATCTGCATTCTGCCTTGTTCTGGCAGAGCAGACTTTTCAATGAACTCTCCTGCACATTCCACAGTAAGTGTGGAAAGGAAGCCCGTTAAGAGATCGAACTCCGGGTGTTTCTGTACACTGTTAGTTCCTCAAAGGGCAGTTCGTCCCAGTCCTTTTCAGCTGCAGTGAGAAGCTTGTACTTGCTGTGCAACTCGATTTCTAAGCAGCTACTTGCAATCCACTATGACACAGGAACTTTTGTCAGCATCCAAGCAAGAGCTGTCGCCGGCTGCTCCACTCTGTGTTGCCATGCATATATGAGGTGAGCTAGTAAATTCAGAGTTTGGAGAGAGTGTGTTTCTGGACACTTTTACTTCTGCAAAGGGAAGTTACAGCCAGTGCTTCTCAGCTCTAGGGCAGAGTGTGTGGCTGCGGTAGTAAGAGTTCTCTAAGCCACTGTTTCTCTGCAGGGAAGGCAAACAACTATCAGACAAGCTGAATTCGAGCAGCTTTCACTGGTCACTCTGCTGCCTGGTTCCCAGAATGTGCGCTCCAGACGAATCTTAACAGCTACTGCGGAGTGGGTTTCTGGCCTAGGTTATTTCTTGAAATGGAACTCATACCGAGTTCATCTCAGCTCTACACTAACGTTTCTATCAGACTCAGAAGAAAACACGAGGGAATTTCGTCCCATGCGGGTTTTCATCTGCATTCTGCCTTGTTCTGGCAGAGCAGACGTTTCAATGAACTCTCCTGCACATTCCACAGTAACTGTGGAGAGGAAGCCCCTTAAGAGTTAGAACTGCGTGTGTTTCTGTACACCGTTAGTTCTTCATAGGGAAGTTCGTCCCAGTCCTTCTCAGCTCCAGTGAGAAGCTTGTACTTGCTGTGCAACTAGATTTCTAAGCAGCTACTTGCAAGCCACTATCACACAGGGCCTTCTGTCAGCATCCAAGCAAGAGCTCTCGCCGGCTGCTGCACTCTGTGTTGCCATGCATATATGAGGTGAGCTAGTATCTGAAGAGTTAGGAGAGAGTGTGTTTCTGGAGCATGTTACTACTCCAAAGGGAAGTTACAGCCTTGCTTCTCAGCTCTAGGGCAGAGTGTGTGGCTGCTGTAGAAAGAGTTTTCTAAGCCACTCTTTCTCTGCAGGGAACACAAACACATATCAGACAAGCTGAAATCGAGCAGCTTCCACAGGGCACTCTGCTGCCTGGTTCCCAGAATGTGCACTCCTGGTGAATCTTAACAGCTACAGCTGCGTGTGTTTCTGGCCTAGGTTATTTCTTCAAATGGAACTCATACCGAGTTCATCTCAGCTCTACACCAATGTTTCTAGCAGACTCAGAAGAAAATATGAGGGAATTTCGTCCCATGCGGGTTTTCATCTGCATTCTGCCTTGTTCTGGCAGAGCAGACTTTTCAATGAACTCTCCTGCACATTCCACATTAAGTGTGGTGAGGAAGCCATTTAACAGATAGAACGCAATGTGTTTCTGCACACTGTTAGTTCTTCAAAGGGAAGTTCGTCCCAGTCCTACTCAGCTCCAGTGAGAAGCTTGTACTTGCTGTGCAACTAGATGTGTAAGAAGCTACTTGCAATCCACTATCACACAGAGCCTTCTGGCAGCATCCAGGCAAGAGCTATCGCCGGCTGCTCCACTCTGTGTTTCCATGCATATGTGAGGTGACGTAGTAACTTCAGAGTTAGGAGAGAGTGTGTTTCTGGACACTGTTACTTCTGCAAAAGGAAGTTACAGCCTTGCTTGTCAGCTCTAGGGCAGAGTGTGTGACTGCTGTAGAAAGAGTTCTCTAAGCCACTGTTTCTCTGCCAGGAAGACAAACACCTATCAGACAAGCTGAAATCGAGCAGCTTCCAGAGGGCACTCTGCTGCCTGGTTCCCAGAATGTGCGCTGCAGATGCATCTTAACAGCTACAGCTGAGTAGGTTTCTGGCCTACGTATTTTTGCTTCAAATGGAACTCATACCGAGTTCATCTCAGCTCTACACCAATATTTCTAGCAGACTCAGAAGCAAATACGAGGGAATTTCGTCCCATGCGGGTTTTCATCTGCATTCTGCCATGTTCTGGCAGAGCAGACTTTTCAATGAACTCTCCTGCACATTCCAAACTAAGTGTGGAAAGGAAGCCCATTAAGAGATAGAACTCCGGGTGTTTCTGTACACTGTTAGTTCCTCCAAGGGCAGTTCGTCCCAGTCCTTTCCAGCTCCAGTGAGAAGCTTGTACTTGCTGTGCAACTAGATTTCTAAGCAGCTACTTGGAAGCCACTATCACACAGGGCCTTCTGTCAGCATCCAAGCAAGAGCTGTCGCCGGCTGCTGCACTCTGTGTTGCCATGCATATATGAGGTGAGCTAGTATCTGAAGAGTTAGGAGAGAGTGTGTTTCTGGAGCATGTTACTACTCCAAAGGGAAGTTACAGCCTTGCTTCTCAGCTCTAGGGCAGAGTGTGTGGCTGCTGTAGAAAGAGTTTTCTAAGCCACTCTTTCTCTGCAGGGAACACAAACACATATCAGACAAGCTGAAATCGAGCAGCTTCCACAGGGCACTCTGCTGCCTGGTTCCCAGAATGTGCACTCCTGGTGAATCTTAACAGCTACAGCTGCGTGTGTTTCTGGCCTAGGTTATTTCTTCAAATGGAACTCATACCGAGTTCATCTCAGCTCTACACCAATGTTTCTAGCAGACTCAGAAGAAAATATGAGGGAATTTCGTCCCATGCGGGTTTTCTTCTGCATTCTGCCTTGTTCTGGCAGAGCAGACTTTTCAATGAACTCTCCTGCACATTCCACATTAAGTGTGGTGAGGAAGCCATTTAACAGATAGAACGCAATGTGTTTCGGCACACTGTTAGTTCTTCAAAGGGAAGTTCGTCCCAGTCCTACTCAGCTCCAGTGAGAAGCTTGTACTTGCTGTGCAACTAGATGTGTAAGAAGCTACTTGCAATCCACTATCACACAGAGCCTTCTGGCAGCATCCAGGCAAGAGCTATCGCCGGCTGCTCCACTCTGTGTTTCCATGCATATGTGAGGTGACGTAGTAACTTCAGAGTTAGGAGAGAGTGTGTTTCTGGACACTGTTACTTCTGCAAAAGGAAGTTACAGCCTTGCTTGTCAGCTCTAGGGCAGAGTGTGTGGCTGCTGTAGAAAGAGTTCTCTAAGCCACTGTTTCTCTGCCAGGAAGACAAACACCTATCAGACAAGCTGAAATCGAGCAGCTTCCAGAGGGCACTCTGCTGCCTGGTTCCCAGAATGTGCGCTGCAGATGCATCTTAACAGCTACAGCTGAGTAGGTTTCTGGCCTACGTATTTTTGCTTCAAATGCAACTCATACCGAGTTCATCTCAGCTCTACACCAAAATTTCTAGCAGACTCAGAAGCAAATACGAGGGAATTTCGTCCCATGCGGGTTTTCATCTGCATTCTGCCTTGTTCTGGCAGAGCAGACTTTTCAATGAACTCTCCTGCACATTCCACACTAAGTGTGGAAAGGAAGCCCATTAAGAGATAGAACTCCGGGTGTTTCTGTACACTGTTAGTTCCTCCAAGGGCAGTTCGTCCCAGTCCTTTTCAGCTCCAGTGAGAAGCTTGTACTTGCTGTGCAACTCGATTTCTAAGCAGCTACGTGCAATCCACTATCACACAGGGAATTTTGTCAGCATCCAGGCAAGAGCTATCGCTGGCTGCTCCACTCTGTGTTTCCATGTGTATGTGAGGTGAGCTAGTAACTTAAGAGTTAGGAGAGAGTGTGTTTCTGGACACTTTTACTTCTGCAAAGGGAAGTTACAGCCAGTGCTTCTCAGCTCCAGGGCAGAGTGTGTGCTGCGGTAGAAAGAGTTCTCTAAGCCACTGTTTCTCTGCAGGGAAAGCAAACACCTATCAGACAAGCTGAAATCGAGCAGCTTTCACTAGTCACTCTGCTGCCTGGTTCCCAGAATGTGCGCTCCAGATGAATCTTAACAGCTACTGCGGAGTGGGTTTCTGGCCTAGGTTATTTCTTCAAATGGAACTCATACCGAGTTCATCTCAGCTCTACACTAACGTTTCTAGCAGACTCAGAAGAAAATACGAGGAAATTTCGTCCCATGCGGGTTTTCATCTGCATTCTGCCTTGTTCTGGCAGAGCAGACTTTTCAATGAACTCTCCTGCAGATTCCACAGTAAGTGTGGTGAGGAAGCCATTTAACAGATAGAACGCAATGTGTTTCTGTACACTGTTAGTTCTTCAAAGGGAAGTTCGTCCCAGTCCTTCTCAGCTCCAGTGAGAAGCTGGTACTTGCTGTGCAACTAGATGTGTAAGCAGCTACTTGCAATCCACTATCACACAGAGACTTCTGGCAGCATCCAAGCAAGAGCTATCGCCGGATGCTCCACTCTGTGTTTCCATGCGTATGTGAGGTGACGTAGTTACTTCAGAGTTAGGAGAGAGTGTGTTTCTGGACACTGTTACTTCCCCAAAGGGAAGTTACAGCCTTGCTTGGTCAGCTCTAGAGCAGAGTGTGTGGCTGCTGTAGAAAGAGTTCTCTAAGCCACTGTTTCTCTGCCAGGAAGACAAACACCTATCAGACAAGCTGAAATCGAGCAGCTTCCACAGGGCACTCTGCTGGCCAGTTCCCAGAATGTGCGCTCCAGATGAATCTTAACAGCAACTGCGGAGTGGGTTTCTGGCCTAGGTTATTTCTTCAAATGGAACTCATACCGAGTTCATCTCAGCTCTACACTAACGTTTCTACCAGACTCAGAAGAAAATACGAGGGAATTTCGTCCCATGCGGGTTTTCATCTGCATTCTGCCTTGTTCTGGCAGAGCAGACTTTTCAATGAACTCTCCTGCACATTCCACAGTAAGTGTGGAAAGGAAGCCCGTTAAGAGATTGAACTCCGGGTGTTTCTGTACACTGTTAGTTCCTCAAAGGGCAGTTCGTCCCAGTCCTTTTCTGCTGCAGTGAGAAGCTTGTACTTGCTGTGCAACTCGATTTCTAAGCAGCTACTTGCAATCCACTATGACACAGGAACTTTTGTCAGCATCCAAGCAAGAGCTGTCGCCGGCTGCTCCACTCTGTGTTGCCATGCATATATGAGGTGAGCCAGTAAATTCAGAGTTTGGAGAGAGTGTGTTTCTGGACACTTTTACTTCTGCAAAGGGAAGTTACAGCCAGTGCTTCTCAGCTCTAGGGCAGAGTGTGTGGCTGCGGTAGTAAGAGTTCTCTAAGCCACTGTTTCTCTGCAGGGAAGGCAAACAACTATCAGACAAGCTGAATTCGAGCAGCTTTCACTGGTCACTCTGCTGCCTGGTTCCCAGAATGTGCGCTCCAGACGAATCTTAACAGCTACTGCGGAGTGGGTTTCTGGCCTAGGTTATTTCTTGAAATGGAACTCATACCGAGTTCATCTCAGCTCTACACTAACGTTTCTAGCAGACTCAGAAGAAAACACGAGGGAATTTCGTCCCATGCGGGTTTTCATCTGCATTCTGCCTTGTTCTGGCAGAGCAGACTTTTCAATGAACTCTCCTGCACATTCCACAGTAACTGTGGTGAGGAAGCCCCTTAAGAGTTAGAACTGCGTCTGTTTCTGTACACTGTTAGTTCTTCATAGGGAAGTTCGTCCCAGTCCTTCTCAGCTCCAGTGAGAAGCTTGTACTTGCTGTGCAACTAGATTTCTAAGCAGCTACTTGCAAGCCACTATCACACAGGGCCTTCTGTCAGCATCCAAGCAAGAGCTCTCGCCGGCTGCTGCACTCTGTGTTGCCATGCATATATGAGGTGAGCTAGTATCTGAAGAGTTAGGAGAGAGTGTGTTTCTGGAGCATGTTACTACTCCAAAGGGAAGTTACAGCCTTGCTTCTCAGCTCTAGGGCAGAGTGTGTGGCTGCTGTAGAAAGAGTTTTCTAAGCCACTCTTTCTCTGCAGGGAACACAAACACATATCAGACAAGCTGAAATCGAGCAGCTTCCACAGGGCACTCTGCTGCCTGGTTCCCAGAATGTGCACTCCTGGTGAATCTTAACAGCTACAGCTGCGTGTGTTTCTGGCCTAGGTTATTTCTACAAATGGAACTCATACCGAGTTCATCTCAGCTCTACACCAATGTTTCTAGCAGACTCAGAAGAAAATATGAGGGAATTTCGTCCCATGCGGGTTTTCTTCTGCATTCTGCCTTGTTCTGGCAGAGCAGACTTTTCAATGAACTCTCCTGCACATTCCACATTAAGTGTGGTGAGGAAGCCATTTAACAGATAGAACGCAATGTGTTTCTGCACACTGTTAGTTCTTCAAAGGGAAGTTCGTCCCAGTCCTACTCAGCTCCAGTGAGAAGCTTGTACTTGCTGTGCAACTAGATGTGTAAGAAGCTACTTGCAATCCACTATCACACAGAGCCTTCTGGCAGCATCCAGGCAAGAGCTATCGCCGGTTGCTCCACTCTGTGTTTCCATGCATATGTGAGGTGACGTAGTAACTTCAGAGTTAGGAGAGAGTGTGTTTCTGGACACTTTTACTTCTGCAAAGGGAAGTTACAGCCAGTGCTTCTCAGCTCCAGGGCAGAGTGTGTGCTGCGGTAGAAAGAGTTCTCTAAGCCACTGTTTCTCTGCAGGGAAAGCAAACACCTATCAGACAAGCTGAAATCGAGCAGCTTTCACTAGTCACTCTGCTGCCTGGTTCCCAGAATGTGCGCTCCAGATGAATCTTAACAGCTACTGCGGAGTGGGTTTCTGGCCTAGGTTATTTCTTCAAATGGAACTCATACCGAGTTCATCTCAGCTCTACACTAACGTTTCTAGCAGACTCAGAAGAAAATACGAGGAAATTTCGTCCCATGCGGGTTTTCATCTGCATTCTGCCTTGTTCTGGCAGAGCAGACTTTTCAATGAACTCTCCTGCAGATTCCACAGTAAGTGTGGTGAGGAAGCCATTTAACAGATAGAACGCAATGTGTTTCTGTACACTGTTAGTTCTTCAAAGGGAAGTTCGTCCCAGTCCTTCTCAGCTCCAGTGAGAAGCTGGTACTTGCTGTGCAACTAGATGTGTAAGCAGCTACTTGCAATCCACTATCACACAGAGACTTCTGGCAGCATCCAAGCAAGAGCTATCGCCGGATGCTCCACTCTGTGTTTCCATGCGTATGTGAGGTGACGTAGTTACTTCAGAGTTAGGAGAGAGTGTGTTTCTGGACACTGTTACTTCCCCAAAGGGAAGTTACAGCCTTGCTTGGTCAGCTCTAGAGCAGAGTGTGTGGCTGCTGTAGAAAGAGTTCTCTAAGCCACTGTTTCTCTGCCAGGAAGACAAACACCTATCAGACAAGCTGAAATCGAGCAGCTTCCACAGGGCACTCTGCTGGCCAGTTCCCAGAATGTGCGCTCCAGATGAATCTTAACAGCAACTGCGGAGTGGGTTTCTGGCCTAGGTTATTTCTTCAAATGGAACTCATACCGAGTTCATCTCAGCTCTACACTAACGTTTCTACCAGACTCAGAAGAAAATACGAGGGAATTTCGTCCCATGCGGGTTTTCATCTGCATTCTGCCTTGTTCTGGCAGAGCAGACTTTTCAATGAACTCTCCTGCACATTCCACAGTAAGTGTGGAAAGGAAGCCCGTTAAGAGATCGAACTCCGGGTGTTTCTGTACACTGTTAGTTCCTCAAAGGGCAGTTCGTCCCAGTCCTTTTCAGCTGCAGTGAGAAGCTTGTACTTGCTGTGCAACTCGATTTCTAAGCAGCTACTTGCAATCCACTATGACACAGGAACTTTTGTCAGCATCCAAGCAAGAGCTGTCGCCGGCTGCTCCACTCTGTGTTGCCATGCATATATGAGGTGAGCTAGTAAATTCAGAGTTTGGAGAGAGTGTGTTTCTGGACACTTTTACTTCTGCAAAGGGAAGTTACAGCCAGTGCTTCTCAGCTCTAGGGCAGAGTGTGTGGCTGCGGTAGTAAGAGTTCTCTAAGCCACTGTTTCTCTGCAGGGAAGGCAAACAACTATCAGACAAGCTGAATTCGAGCAGCTTTCACTGGTCACTCTGCTGCCTGGTTCCCAGAATGTGCGCTCCAGACGAATCTTAACAGCTACTGCGGAGTGGGTTTCTGGCCTAGGTTATTTCTTGAAATGGAACTCATACCGAGTTCATCTCAGCTCTACACTAACGTTTCTAGCAGACTCAGAAGAAAACACGAGGGAATTTCGTCCCATGCGGGTTTTCATCTGCATTCTGCCTTGTTCTGGCAGAGCAGACTTTTCAATGAACTCTCCTGCACATTCCACAGTAACTGTGGTGAGGAAGCCCCTTAAGAGTTAGAACTGCGTCTGTTTCTGTACACTGTTAGTTCTTCATAGGGAAGTTCGTCCCAGTCCTTCTCAGCTCCAGTGAGAAGCTTGTACTTGCTGTGCAACTAGATTTCTAAGCAGCTACTTGCAAGCCACTATCACACAGGGCCTTCTGTCAGCATCCAAGCAAGAGCTCTCGCCGGCTGCTGCACTCTGTGTTGCCATGCATATATGAGGTGAGCTAGTATCTGAAGAGTTAGGAGAGAGTGTGTTTCTGGAGCATGTTACTACTCCAAAGGGAAGTTACAGCCTTGCTTCTCAGCTCTAGGGCAGAGTGTGTGGCTGCTGTAGAAAGAGTTTTCTAAGCCACTCTTTCTCTGCAGGGAACACAAACACATATCAGACAAGCTGAAATCGAGCAGCTTCCACAGGGCACTCTGCTGCCTGGTTCCCAGAATGTGCACTCCTGGTGAATCTTAACAGCTACAGCTGCGTGTGTTTCTGGCCTAGGTTATTTCTACAAATGGAACTCATACCGAGTTCATCTCAGCTCTACACCAATGTTTCTAGCAGACTCAGAAGAAAATATGAGGGAATTTCGTCCCATGCGGGTTTTCTTCTGCATTCTGCCTTGTTCTGGCAGAGCAGACTTTTCAATGAACTCTCCTGCACATTCCACATTAAGTGTGGTGAGGAAGCCATTTAACAGATAGAACGCAATGTGTTTCTGCACACTGTTAGTTCTTCAAAGGGAAGTTCGTCCCAGTCCTACTCAGCTCCAGTGAGAAGCTTGTACTTGCTGTGCAACTAGATGTGTAAGAAGCTACTTGCAATCCACTATCACACAGAGCCTTCTGGCAGCATCCAGGCAAGAGCTATCGCCGGCTGCTCCACTCTGTGTTTCCATGCATATGTGAGGTGACGTAGTAACTTCAGAGTTAGGAGAGAGTGTGTTTCTGGACACTTTTACTTCTGCAAAGGGAAGTTACAGCCAGTGCTTCTCAGCTCCAGGGCAGAGTGTGTGCTGCGGTAGAAAGAGTTCTCTAAGCCACTGTTTCTCTGCAGGGAAAGCAAACACCTATCAGACAAGCTGAAATCGAGCAGCTTTCACTAGTCACTCTGCTGCCTGGTTCCCAGAATGTGCGCTCCAGATGAATCTTAACAGCTACTGCGGAGTGGGTTTCTGGCCTAGGTTATTTCTTCAAATGAAACTCATACCGAGTTCATCTCAGCTCTACACTAACGTTTCTAGCAGACTCAGAAGCAAATACGAGGGAATTTCGTCCCATGCGGGTTTTCATCTGCATTCTGCCTTGTTCTGGCAGAGCAGACTTTTCAATGAACTCTCCTGCAGATTCCACAGTAAGTGTGGTGAGGAAGCCATTTAACAGATAGAACGCAATGTGTTTCTGTACACTGTTAGTTCTTCAAAGGGAAGTTCGTCCCAGTCCTTCTCAGCTCCAGTGAGAAGCTGGTACTTGCTGTGCAACTAGATGTGTAAGCAGCTACTTGCAATCCACTATCACACAGAGACTTCTGGCAGCATCCAAGCAAGAGCTATCGCCGGATGCTCCACTCTGTGTTTCCATGCGTATGTGAGGTGACGTAGTTACTTCAGAGTTAGGAGAGAGTGTGTTTCTGGACACTGTTACTTCCCCAAAGGGAAGTTACAGCCTTGCTTGGTCAGCTCTAGAGCAGAGTGTGTGGCTGCTGTAGAAAGAGTTCTCTAAGCCACTGTTTCTCTGCCAGGAAGACAAACACCTATCAGACAAGCTGAAATCGAGCAGCTTCCACAGGGCACTCTGCTGGCCAGTTCCCAGAATGTGCGCTCCAGATGAATCTTAACAGCAACTGCGGAGTGGGTTTCTGGCCTAGGTTATTTCTTCAAATGGAACTCATACCGAGTTCATCTCAGCTCTACACTAACGTTTCTAGCAGACTCAGAAGAAAATACGAGGGAATTTCGTCCCATGCGGGTTTTCATCTGCATTCTGCCTTGTTCTGGCAGAGCAGACTTTTCAATGAACTCTCCTGCACATTCCACAGTAAGTGTGGAAAGGAAGCCCGTTAAGAGATCGAACTCCGGGTGTTTCTGTACACTGTTAGTTCCTCAAAGGGCAGTTCGTCCCAGTCCTTTTCAGCTGCAGTGAGAAGCTTGTACTTGCTGTGCAACTCGATTTCTAAGCAGCTACTTGCAATCCACTATGACACAGGAACTTTTGTCAGCATCCAAGCAAGAGCTGTCGCCGGCTGCTCCACTCTGTGTTGCCATGCATATATGAGGTGAGCTAGTAAATTCAGAGTTTGGAGAGAGTGTGTTTCTGGACACTTTTACTTCTGCAAAGGGAAGTTACAGCCAGTGCTTCTCAGCTCTAGGGCAGAGTGTGTGGCTGCGGTAGTAAGAGTTCTCTAAGCCACTGTTTCTCTGCAGGGAAGGCAAACAACTATCAGACAAGCTGAATTCGAGCAGCTTTCACTGGTCACTCTGCTGCCTGGTTCCCAGAATGTGCGCTCCAGACGAATCTTAACAGCTACTGCGGAGTGGGTTTCTGGCCTAGGTTATTTCTTGAAATGGAACTCATACCGAGTTCATCTCAGCTCTACACTAACGTTTCTAGCAGACTCAGAAGAAAACACGAGGGAATTTCGTCCCATGCGGGTTTTCATCTGCATTCTGCCTTGTTCTGGCAGAGCAGACTTTTCAATGAACTCTCCTGCACATTCCACAGTAACTGTGGTGAGGAAGCCCCTTAAGAGTTAGAACTGCGTCTGTTTCTGTACACTGTTAGTTCTTCATAGGGAAGTTCGTCCCAGTCCTTCTCAGCTCCAGTGAGAAGCTTGTACTTGCTGTGCAACTAGATTTCTAAGCAGCTACTTGCAAGCCACTATCACACAGGGCCTTCTGTCAGCATCCAAGCAAGAGCTCTCGCCGGCTGCTGCACTCTGTGTTGCCATGCATATATGAGGTGAGCTAGTATCTGAAGAGTTAGGAGAGAGTGTGTTTCTGGAGCATGTTACTACTCCAAAGGGAAGTTACAGCCTTGCTTCTCAGCTCTAGGGCAGAGTGTGTGGCTGCTGTAGAAAGAGTTTTCTAAGCCACTCTTTCTCTGCAGGGAACACAAACACATATCAGACAAGCTGAAATCGAGCAGCTTCCACAGGGCACTCTGCTGCCTGGTTCCCAGAATGTGCACTCCTGGTGAATCTTAACAGCTACAGCTGCGTGTGTTTCTGGCCTAGGTTATTTCTTCAAATGGAACTCATACCGAGTTCATCTCAGCTCTACACCAATGTTTCTAGCAGACTCAGAAGAAAATATGAGGGAATTTCGTCCCATGCGGGTTTTCTTCTGCATTCTGCCTTGTTCTGGCAGAGCAGACTTTTCAATGAACTCTCCTGCACATTCCACATTAAGTGTGGTGAGGAAGCCATTTAACAGATAGAACGCAATGTGTTTCTGCACACTGTTAGTTCTTCAAAGGGAAGTTCGTCCCAGTCCTACTCAGCTCCAGTGAGAAGCTTGTACTTGCTGTGCAACTAGATGTGTAAGAAGCTACTTGCAATCCACTATCACACAGAGCCTTCTGGCAGCATCCAGGCAAGAGCTATCGCCGGCTGCTCCACTCTGTGTTTCCATGCATATGTGAGGTGACGTAGTAACTTCAGAGTTAGGAGAGAGTGTGTTTCTGGACACTGTTACTTCTGCAAAAGGAAGTTACAGCCTTGCTTGTCAGCTCTAGGGCAGAGTGTGTGGCTGCTGTAGAAAGAGTTCTCTAAGCCACTGTTTCTCTGCCAGGAAGACAAACACCTATCAGACAAGCTGAAATCGAGCAGCTTCCAGAGGGCACTCTGCTGCCTGGTTCCCAGAATGTGCGCTGCAGATGCATCTTAACAGCTACAGCTGAGTGGGTTTCTGGCCTAGGTTATTTCTTCAAATGGAACTCATACCGAGTTCATCTCAGCTCTACACTAACGTTTCTAGCAGACTCAGAAGAAAATACGAGGGAATTTCGTCCCATGCGGGTTTTCATCTGCATTCTGCCATGTTCTGGCAGAGCAGACTTTTCAATGAACTCTCCTGCACATTCCACACTAAGTGTGGAAAGGAAGCCCATTAAGAGATAGAACTCCGGGTGTTTCTGTACACTGTTAGTTCCTCCAAGGCCAGTTCGTCCCACTCCTTTCCAACTCCAGTGAGAAGCTTGTACTTGCTGTGCAACTCGATTTCTAAGCAGGTACTTGCAATCCACTATCACACAGGAACTTTTGTCAGCATCCAAGCAAGAGCTGTCGCCTGCTGCTCCACTCTGTGTTGCCATGCATATATGAGGTGAGCTAGTAAATTCAGAGTTTGGAGAGAGTGTGTTTCTGGACACTTTTACTTCTGCAAAGGGAAGTTACAGCCAGTGCTTCTCAGCTCTAGGGCAGAGTGTGTGGCTGCGGTAGTAAGAGTTCTCTAAGCCACTGTTTCTCTGCAGGGATGGCAAACAACTATCAGACAAGCTGAATTCGAGCAGCTTTCACTGGTCACTCTGCTGCCTGGTTCCCTGAATGTGCGCTCCAGACGAATCTTAACAGCTACTGCGGAGTGGGTTTCTGGCCTAGGTTATTTCTTGAAATGGAACTCATACCGAGTTCATCTCAGCTCTACACTAACGTTTCTATCAGACTCAGAAGAAAACACGAGGGAATTTCGTCCCATGCGGGTTTTCATCTGCATTCTGCCTTGTTCTGGCAGAGCAGACGTTTCAATGAACTCTCCTGCACATTCCACAGTAACTGTGGAGAGGAAGCCCCTTAAGAGTTAGAACTGCGTGTGTTTCTGTACACTGTTAGTTCTTCATAGGGAAGTTCGTCCCAGTCCTTCTCAGCTCCAGTGAGAAGCTTGTACTTGCTGTGCAACTAGATTTCTAAGCAGCTACTTGCAAGCCACTATCACACAGGGCCTTCTGTCAGCATCCAAGCAAGAGCTCTCGCCGGCTGCTGCACTCTGTGTTGCCATGCATATATGAGGTGAGCTAGTATCTGAAGAGTTAGGAGAGAGTGTGTTTCTGGAGCATGTTACTACTCCAAAGGGAAGTTACAGCCTTGCTTCTCAGCTCTAGGGCAGAGTGTGTGGCTGCTGTAGAAAGAGTTTTCTAAGCCACTCTTTCTCTGCAGGGAACACAAACACATATCAGACAAGCTGAAATCGAGCAGCTTCCACAGGGCACTCTGCTGCCTGGTTCCCAGAATGTGCACTCCTGGTGAATCTTAACAGCTACAGCTGCGTGTGTTTCTGGCCTAGGTTATTTCTTCAAATGGAACTCATACCGAGTTCATCTCAGCTCTACACCAATGTTTCTAGCAGACTCAGAAGAAAATATGAGGGAATTTCGTCCCATGCGGGTTTTCTTCTGCATTCTGCCTTGTTCTGGCAGAGCAGACTTTTCAATGAACTCTCCTGCACATTCCACATTAAGTGTGGTGAGGAAGCCATTTAACAGATAGAACGCAATGTGTTTCTGCACACTGTTAGTTCTTCAAAGGGAAGTTCGTCCCAGTCCTACTCAGCTCCAGTGAGAAGCTTGTACTTGCTGTGCAACTAGATGTGTAAGAAGCTACTTGCAATCCACTATCACACAGAGCCTTCTGGCAGCATCCAGGCAAGAGCTATCGCCGGCTGCTCCACTCTGTGTTTCCATGCATATGTGAGGTGACGTAGTAACTTCAGAGTTAGGAGAGAGTGTGTTTCTGGACACTGTTACTTCTGCAAAAGGAAGTTACAGCCTTGCTTGTCAGCTCTAGGGCAGAGTGTGTGGCTGCTGTAGAAAGAGTTCTCTAAGCCACTGTTTCTCTGCCAGGAAGACAAACACCTATCAGACAAGCTGAAATCGAGCAGCTTCCAGAGGGCACTCTGCTGCCTGGTTCCCAGAATGTGCGCTGCAGATGCATCTTAACAGCTACAGCTGAGTAGGTTTCTGGCCTACGTATTTTTGCTTCAAATGGAACTCATACCGAGTTCATCTCAGCTCTACACCAATATTTCTAGCAGACTCAGAAGCAAATACGAGGGAATTTCGTCCCATGCGGGTTTTCATCTGCATTCTGCCTTGTTCTGGCAGAGCAGACTTTTCAATGAACTCTCCTGCACATTCCACACTAAGTGTGGAAAGGAAGCCCATTAAGAGATAGAACTCCGGGTGTTTCTGTACACTGTTAGTTCCTCCAAGGGCAGTTCGTCCCAGTCCTTTCCAGCTCCAGTGAGAAGCTTGTACTTGCTGTGCAACTCGATTTCTAAGCAGGTACTTGCAATCCACTATCACACAGGAACTTTTGTCAGCATCCAAGCAAGAGCTGTCGCCGGCTGCTCCACTCTGTGTTGCCATGCATATATGAGGTGAGCTAGTAACTTAAGAGTTAGGAGAGAGTGTGTTTCTGGACACTTTTACTTCTGCAAAGGGAAGTTACAGCCAGTGCTTCTCAGCTCTAGGGCAGAGTGTGTGGCTGCGGTAGTAAGAGTTCTCTAAGCCACTGTTTCTCTGCAGGGAAGGCAAACAACTATCAGACAAGCTGAATTCGAGCAGCTTTCACTGGTCACTCTGCTGCCTGGTTCCCAGAATGTGCGCTCCAGACGAATCTTAACAGCTACTGCGGAGTGGGTTTCTGGCCTAGGTTATTTCTTGAAATGGAACTCATACCGAGTTCATCTCAGCTCTACACTAACGTTTCTATCAGACTCAGAAGAAAACACGAGGGAATTTCGTCCCATGCGGGTTTTCATCTGCATTCTGCCTTGTTCTGGCAGAGCAGACGTTTCAATGAACTCTCCTGCACATTCCACAGTAACTGTGGAGAGGAAGCCCCTTAAGAGTTAGAACTGCGTGTGTTTCTGTACACTGTTAGTTCTTCATAGGGAAGTTCGTCCCAGTCCTTCTCAGCTCCAGTGAGAAGCTTGTACTTGCTGTGCAACTAGATTTCTAAGCAGCTACTTGCAAGCCACTATCACACAGGGCCTTCTGTCAGCATCCAAGCAAGAGCTCTCGCCGGCTGCTGCACTCTGTGTTGCCATGCATATATGAGGTGAGCTAGTATCTGAAGAGTTAGGAGAGAGTGTGTTTCTGGAGCATGTTACTACTCCAAAGGGAAGTTACAGCCTTGCTTCTCAGCTCTAGGGCAGAGTGTGTGGCTGCTGTAGAAAGAGTTTTCTAAGCCACTCTTTCTCTGCAGGGAACACAAACACATATCAGACAAGCTGAAATCGAGCAGCTTCCACAGGGCACTCTGCTGCCTGGTTCCCAGAATGTGCACTCCTGGTGAATCTTAACAGCTACAGCTGCGTGTGTTTCTGGCCTAGGTTATTTCTTCAAATGGAACTCATACCGAGTTCATCTCAGCTCTACACCAATGTTTCTAGCAGACTCAGAAGAAAATATGAGGGAATTTCGTCCCATGCGGGTTTTCTTCTGCATTCTGCCTTGTTCTGGCAGAGCAGACTTTTCAATGAACTCTCCTGCACATTCCACATTAAGTGTGGTGAGGAAGCCATTTAACAGATAGAACGCAATGTGTTTCTGCACACTGTTAGTTCTTCAAAGGGAAGTTCGTCCCAGTCCTACTCAGCTCCAGTGAGAAGCTTGTACTTGCTGTGCAACTAGATGTGTAAGAAGCTACTTGCAATCCACTATCACACAGAGCCTTCTGGCAGCATCCAGGCAAGAGCTATCGCCGGCTGCTCCACTCTGTGTTTCCATGCATATGTGAGGTGACGTAGTAACTTCAGAGTTAGGAGAGAGTGTGTTTCTGGACACTGTTACTTCTGCAAAAGGAAGTTACAGCCTTGCTTGTCAGCTCTAGGGCAGAGTGTGTGGCTGCTGTAGAAAGAGTTCTCTAAGCCACTGTTTCTCTGCCAGGAAGACAAACACCTATCAGACAAGCTGAAATCGAGCAGCTTCCACAGGGCACTCTGCTGCCTGGTTCCCTGAATGTGCGCTGCAGATGCATCTTAACAGCTACAGCTGAGTAGGTTTCTGGCCTACGTATTTTTGCTTCAAATGGAACTCATACCGAGTTCATCTCAGCTCTACACCAATATTTCTAGCAGACTCAGAAGCAAATACGAGGGAATTTCGTCCCATGCGGGTTTTCATCTGCATTCTGCCATGTTCTGGCAGAGCAGACTTTTCAATGAACTCTCCTGCACATTCCACACTAAGTGTGGAAAGGAAGCCCATTAAGAGATAGAACTCCGGGTGTTTCTGTACACTGTTAGTTCCTCCAAGGCCAGTTCGTCCCACTCCTTTCCAACTCCAGTGAGAAGCTTGTACTTGCTGTGCAACTCGATTTCTAAGCAGGTACTTGCAATCCACTATCACACAGGAACTTTTGTCAGCATCCAAGCAAGAGCTGTCGCCTGCTGCTCCACTCTGTGTTGCCATGCATATATGAGGTGAGCTAGTAAATTCAGAGTTTGGAGAGAGTGTGTTTCTGGACACTTTTACTTCTGCAAAGGGAAGTTACAGCCAGTGCTTCTCAGCTCTAGGGCAGAGTGTGTGGCTGCGGTAGTAAGAGTTCTCTAAGCCACTGTTTCTCTGCAGGGATGGCAAACAACTATCAGACAAGCTGAATTCGAGCAGCTTTCACTGGTCACTCTGCTGCCTGGTTCCCAGAATGTGCGCTCCAGACGAATCTTAACAGCTACTGCGGAGTGGGTTTCTGGCCTAGGTTATTTCTTGAAATGGAACTCATACCGAGTTCATCTCAGCTCTACACTAACGTTTCTATCAGACTCAGAAGAAAACACGAGGGAATTTCGTCCCATGCGGGTTTTCATCTGCATTCTGCCTTGTTCTGGCAGAGCAGACGTTTCAATGAACTCTCCTGCACATTCCACAGTAACTGTGGAGAGGAAGCCCCTTAAGAGTTAGAACTGCGTGTGTTTCTGTACACTGTTAGTTCTTCATAGGGAAGTTCGTCCCAGTCCTTCTCAGCTCCAGTGAGAAGCTTGTACTTGCTGTGCAACTAGATTTCTAAGCAGCTACTTGCAAGCCACTATCACACAGGGCCTTCTGTCAGCATCCAAGCAAGAGCTCTCGCCGGCTGCTGCACTCTGTGTTGCCATGCATATATGAGGTGAGCTAGTATCTGAAGAGTTAGGAGAGAGTGTGTTTCTGGAGCATGTTACTACTCCAAAGGGAAGTTACAGCCTTGCTTCTCAGCTCTAGGGCAGAGTGTGTGGCTGCTGTAGAAAGAGTTTTCTAAGCCACTCTTTCTCTGCAGGGAACACAAACACATATCAGACAAGCTGAAATCGAGCAGCTTCCACAGGGCACTCTGCTGCCTGGTTCCCAGAATGTGCACTCCTGGTGAATCTTAACAGCTACAGCTGCGTGTGTTTCTGGCCTAGGTTATTTCTTCAAATGGAACTCATACCGAGTTCATCTCAGCTCTACACCAATGTTTCTAGCAGACTCAGAAGAAAATATGAGGGAATTTCGTCCCATGCGGGTTTTCTTCTGCATTCTGCCTTGTTCTGGCAGAGCAGACTTTTCAATGAACTCTCCTGCACATTCCACATTAAGTGTGGTGAGGAAGCCATTTAACAGATAGAACGCAATGTGTTTCTGCACACTGTTAGTTCTTCAAAGGGAAGTTCGTCCCAGTCCTACTCAGCTCCAGTGAGAAGCTTGTACTTGCTGTGCAACTAGATGTGTAAGAAGCTACTTGCAATCCACTATCACACAGAGCCTTCTGGCAGCATCCAGGCAAGAGCTATCGCCGGCTGCTCCACTCTGTGTTTCCATGCATATGTGAGGTGACGTAGTAACTTCAGAGTTAGGAGAGAGTGTGTTTCTGGACACTGTTACTTCTGCAAAAGGAAGTTACAGCCTTGCTTGTCAGCTCTAGGGCAGAGTGTGTGGCTGCTGTAGAAAGAGTTCTCTAAGCCACTGTTTCTCTGCCAGGAAGACAAACACCTATCAGACAAGCTGAAATCGAGCAGCTTCCAGAGGGCACTCTGCTGCCTGGTTCCCAGAATGTGCGCTGCAGATGCATCTTAACAGCTACAGCTGAGTAGGTTTCTGGCCTACGTATTTTTGCTTCAAATGGAACTCATACCGAGTTCATCTCAGCTCTACACCAATATTTCTAGCAGACTCAGAAGCAAATACGAGGGAATTTCGTCCCATGCGGGTTTTCATCTGCATTCTGCCTTGTTCTGGCAGAGCAGACTTTTCAATGAACTCTCCTGCACATTCCACACTAAGTGTGGAAAGGAAGCCCATTAAGAGATAGAACTCCGGGTGTTTCTGTACACTGTTAGTTCCTCCAAGGGCAGTTCGTCCCAGTCCTTTCCAGCTCCAGTGAGAAGCTTGTACTTGCTGTGCAACTCGATTTCTAAGCAGGTACTTGCAATCCACTATCACACAGGAACTTTTGTCAGCATCCAAGCAAGAGCTGTCGCCGGCTGCTCCACTCTGTGTTGCCATGCATATATGAGGTGAGCTAGTAACTTAAGAGTTAGGAGAGAGTGTGTTTCTGGACACTTTTACTTCTGCAAAGGGAAGTTACAGCCAGTGCTTCTCAGCTCTAGGGCAGAGTGTGTGGCTGCGGTAGTAAGAGTTCTCTAAGCCACTGTTTCTCTGCAGGGAAGGCAAACAACTATCAGACAAGCTGAATTCGAGCAGCTTTCACTGGTCACTCTGCTGCCTGGTTCCCAGAATGTGCGCTCCAGACGAATCTTAACAGCTACTGCGGAGTGGGTTTCTGGCCTAGGTTATTTCTTGAAATGGAACTCATACCGAGTTCATCTCAGCTCTACACTAACGTTTCTATCAGACTCAGAAGAAAACACGAGGGAATTTCGTCCCATGCGGGTTTTCATCTGCATTCTGCCTTGTTCTGGCAGAGCAGACGTTTCAATGAACTCTCCTGCACATTCCACAGTAACTGTGGAGAGGAAGCCCCTTAAGAGTTAGAACTGCGTGTGTTTCTGTACACTGTTAGTTCTTCATAGGGAAGTTCGTCCCAGTCCTTCTCAGCTCCAGTGAGAAGCTTGTACTTGCTGTGCAACTAGATTTCTAAGCAGCTACTTGCAAGCCACTATCACACAGGGCCTTCTGTCAGCATCCAAGCAAGAGCTCTCGCCGGCTGCTGCACTCTGTGTTGCCATGCATATATGAGGTGAGCTAGTATCTGAAGAGTTAGGAGAGAGTGTGTTTCTGGAGCATGTTACTACTCCAAAGGGAAGTTACAGCCTTGCTTCTCAGCTCTAGGGCAGAGTGTGTGGCTGCTGTAGAAAGAGTTTTCTAAGCCACTCTTTCTCTGCAGGGAACACAAACACATATCAGACAAGCTGAAATCGAGCAGCTTCCACAGGGCACTCTGCTGCCTGGTTCCCAGAATGTGCACTCCTGGTGAATCTTAACAGCTACAGCTGCGTGTGTTTCTGGCCTAGGTTATTTCTTCAAATGGAACTCATACCGAGTTCATCTCAGCTCTACACCAATGTTTCTAGCAGACTCAGAAGAAAATATGAGGGAATTTCGTCCCATGCGGGTTTTCTTCTGCATTCTGCCTTGTTCTGGCAGAGCAGACTTTTCAATGAACTCTCCTGCACATTCCACATTAAGTGTGGTGAGGAAGCCATTTAACAGATAGAACGCAATGTGTTTCTGCACACTGTTAGTTCTTCAAAGGGAAGTTCGTCCCAGTCCTACTCAGCTCCAGTGAGAAGCTTGTACTTGCTGTGCAACTAGATGTGTAAGAAGCTACTTGCAATCCACTATCACACAGAGCCTTCTGGCAGCATCCAGGCAAGAGCTATCGCCGGCTGCTCCACTCTGTGTTTCCATGCATATGTGAGGTGACGTAGTAACTTCAGAGTTAGGAGAGAGTGTGTTTCTGGACACTGTTACTTCTGCAAAAGGAAGTTACAGCCTTGCTTGTCAGCTCTAGGGCAGAGTGTGTGGCTGCTGTAGAAAGAGTTCTCTAAGCCACTGTTTCTCTGCCAGGAAGACAAACACCTATCAGACAAGCTGAAATCGAGCAGCTTCCAGAGGGCACTCTGCTGCCTGGTTCCCAGAATGTGCGCTGCAGATGCATCTTAACAGCTACAGCTGAGTAGGTTTCTGGCCTACGTATTTTTGCTTCAAATGGAACTCATACCGAGTTCATCTCAGCTCTACACCAATATTTCTAGCAGACTCAGAAGCAAATACGAGGGAATTTCGTCCCATGCGGGTTTTCATCTGCATTCTGCCTTGTTCTGGCAGAGCAGACTTTTCAATGAACTCTCCTGCACATTCCACACTAAGTGTGGAAAGGAAGCCCATTAAGAGATAGATCTCCGGGTGTTTCTGTACACTGTTAGTTCCTCCAAGGGCAGTTCGTCCCAGTCCTTTCCAGCTCCAGTGAGAAGCTTGTACTTGCTGTGCAACTCGATTTCTAAGCAGGTACTTGCAATCCACTATCACACAGGAACTTTTGTCAGCATCCAAGCAAGAGCTGTCGCCGGCTGCTCCACTCTGTGTTGCCATGCATATATGAGGTGAGCTAGTAAATTCAGAGTTTGGAGAGAGTGTGTTTCTGGACACTTTTACTTCTGCAAAGGGAAGTTACAGCCAGTGCTTCTCAGCTCCAGGGCAGAGTGTGTGCTGCGGTAGAAAGAGTTCTCTAAGCCACTGTTTCTCTGCAGGGAAAGCAAACACCTATCAGACAAGCTGAAATCGAGCAGCTTTCACTGGTCACTCTGCTGCCTGGTTCCCAGAATGTGCGCTCCAGATGAATCTTAACAGCTACTGCGGAGTGGGTTTCTGGCCTAGGTTATTTCTTCAAATGGAACTCATACCGAGTTCATCTCAGCTCTACACTAACGTTTCTAGCAGACTCAGAAGAAAATACGAGGGAATTTCGTCCCATGCGGGTTTTCATCTGCATTCTGCCTTGTTCTGGCAGAGCAGACTTTTCAATGAACTCTCCTGCAGATTCCACAGTAAGTGTGGTGAGGAAGCCATTTAACAGATAGAACGCAATGTGTTTCTGTACACTGTTAGTTCTTCAAAGGGAAGTTCGTCCCAGTCCTTCTCAGCTCCAGTGAGAAGCTGGTACTTGCTGTGCAACTAGATGTGTAAGCAGCTACTTGCAATCCACTATCACACAGAGACTTCTGGCAGCATCCAAGCAAGAGCTATCGCCGGATGCTCCACTCTGTGTTTCCATGCGTATGTGAGGTGACGTAGTTACTTCAGAGTTAGGAGAGAGTGTGTTTCTGGACACTGTTACTTCCCCAAAGGGAAGTTACAGCCTTGCTTGGTCAGCTCTAGAGCAGAGTGTGTGGCTGCTGTAGAAAGAGTTCTCTAAGCCACTGTTTCTCTGCCAGGAAGACAAACACCTATCAGACAAGCTGAAATCGAGCAGCTTCCACAGGGCACTCTGCTGCCCAGTTCCCAGAATGTGCACTCCAGATGAATCTTAACAGCTACTGAGGAGTGGGTTTCTGGCCTAGGTTATTTCTTCAAATGGAACTCATACCGAGTTCATCTCAGCTCTACACTAACGTTTCTGGCAGACTCAGAAGAAAACACGAGGGAATTTCGTCCCATGCGGGTTTTCATCTGCATTCTGCCTTGTTCTGGCAGAGCAGACTTTTCAATGAACTCTCCTGCACATTCCACATTAAGTGTGGTGAGGAAGCCATTTAACAGATAGAACGCAATGTGTTTCTGCACACTGTTAGTTCTTCAAAGGGAAGTTCGTCCCAGTCCTACTCAGCTCCAGTGAGAAGCTTGTACTTGCTGTGCAACTAGATGTGTAAGAAGCTACTTGCAATCCACTATCACACAGAGCCTTCTGGCAGCATCCAGGCAAGAGCTATCGCCGGCTGCTCCACTCTGTGTTTCCATGCATATGTGAGGTGACGTAGTAACTTCAGAGTTAGGAGAGAGTGTGTTTCTGGACACTGTTACTTCTGCAAAAGGAAGTTACAGCCTTGCTTGTCAGCTCTAGGGCAGAGTGTGTGGCTGCTGTAGAAAGAGTTCTCTAAGCCACTGTTTCTCTGCCAGGAAGACAAACACCTATCAGACAAGCTGAAATCGAGCAGCTTCCACAGGGCACTCTGCTGCCTGGTTCCCAGAATGTGCGCTGCAGATGCATCTTAACAGCTACAGCTGAGTAGGTTTCTGGCCTACGTATTTTTGCTTCAAATGGAACTCATACCGAGTTCATCTCAGCTCTACACCAATATTTCTAGCAGACTCAGAAGCAAATACGAGGGAATTTCGTCCCATGCGGGTTTTCATCTGCATTCTGCCATGTTCTGGCAGAGCAGACTTTTCAATGAACTCTCCTGCACATTCCACACTAAGTGTGGAAAGGAAGCCCATTAAGAGATAGAACTCCGGGTGTTTCTGTACACTGTTAGTTCCTCCAAGGCCAGTTCGTCCCACTCCTTTCCAACTCCAGTGAGAAGCTTGTACTTGCTGTGCAACTCGATTTCTAAGCAGGTACTTGCAATCCACTATCACACAGGAACTTTTGTCAGCATCCAAGCAAGAGCTGTCGCCTGCTGCTCCACTCTGTGTTGCCATGCATATATGAGGTGAGCTAGTAAATTCAGAGTTTGGAGAGAGTGTGTTTCTGGACACTTTTACTTCTGCAAAGGGAAGTTACAGCCAGTGCTTCTCAGCTCTATGGCAGAGTGTGTGGCTGCGGTAGTAAGAGTTCTCTAAGCCACTGTTTCTCTGCAGGGATGGCAAACAACTATCAGACAAGCTGAATTCGAGCAGCTTTCACTGGTCACTCTGCTGCCTGGTTCCCAGAATGTGCGCTCCAGACGAATCTTAACAGCTACTGCGGAGTGGGTTTCTGGCCTAGGTTATTTCTTGAAATGGAACTCATACCGAGTTCATCTCAGCTCTACACTAACGTTTCTATCAGACTCAGAAGAAAACACGAGGGAATTTCGTCCCATGCGGGTTTTCATCTGCATTCTGCCTTGTTCTGGCAGAGCAGACGTTTCAATGAACTCTCCTGCACATTCCACAGTAACTGTGGAGAGGAAGCCCCTTAAGAGTTAGAACTGCGTGTGTTTCTGTACACTGTTAGTTCTTCATAGGGAAGTTCGTCCCAGTCCTTCTCAGCTCCAGTGAGAAGCTTGTACTTGCTGTGCAACTAGATTTCTAAGCAGCTACTTGCAAGCCACTATCACACAGGGCCTTCTGTCAGCATCCAAGCAAGAGCTCTCGCCGGCTGCTGCACTCTGTGTTGCCATGCATATATGAGGTGAGCTAGTATCTGAAGAGTTAGGAGAGAGTGTGTTTCTGGAGCATGTTACTACTCCAAAGGGAAGTTACAGCCTTGCTTCTCAGCTCTAGGGCAGAGTGTGTGGCTGCTGTAGAAAGAGTTTTCTAAGCCACTCTTTCTCTGCAGGGAACACAAACACATATCAGACAAGCTGAAATCGAGCAGCTTCCACAGGGCACTCTGCTGCCTGGTTCCCAGAATGTGCACTCCTGGTGAATCTTAACAGCTACAGCTGCGTGTGTTTCTGGCCTAGGTTATTTCTTCAAATGGAACTCATACCGAGTTCATCTCAGCTCTACACCAATGTTTCTAGCAGACTCAGAAGAAAATATGAGGGAATTTCGTCCCATGCGGGTTTTCTTCTGCATTCTGCCTTGTTCTGGCAGAGCAGACTTTTCAATGAACTCTCCTGCACATTCCACATTAAGTGTGGTGAGGAAGCCATTTAACAGATAGAACGCAATGTGTTTCTGCACACTGTTAGTTCTTCAAAGGGAAGTTCGTCCCAGTCCTACTCAGCTCCAGTGAGAAGCTTGTACTTGCTGTGCAACTAGATGTGTAAGAAGCTACTTGCAATCCACTATCACACAGAGCCTTCTGGCAGCATCCAGGCAAGAGCTATCGCCGGCTGCTCCACTCTGTGTTTCCATGCATATGTGAGGTGACGTAGTAACTTCAGAGTTAGGAGAGAGTGTGTTTCTGGACACTGTTACTTCTGCAAAAGGAAGTTACAGCCTTGCTTGTCAGCTCTAGGGCAGAGTGTGTGGCTGCTGTAGAAAGAGTTCTCTAAGCCACTGTTTCTCTGCCAGGAAGACAAACACCTATCAGACAAGCTGAAATCGAGCAGCTTCCAGAGGGCACTCTGCTGCCTGGTTCCCAGAATGTGCGCTGCAGATGCATCTTAACAGCTACAGCTGAGTAGGTTTCTGGCCTACGTATTTTTGCTTCAAATGGAACTCATACCGAGTTCATCTCAGCTCTACACCAATATTTCTAGCAGACTCAGAAGCAAATACGAGGGAATTTCGTCCCATGCGGGTTTTCATCTGCATTCTGCCTTGTTCTGGCAGAGCAGACTTTTCAATGAACTCTCCTGCACATTCCACACTAAGTGTGGAAAGGAAGCCCATTAAGAGATAGAACTCCGGGTGTTTCTGTACACTGTTAGTTCCTCCAAGGGCAGTTCGTCCCAGTCCTTTCCAGCTCCAGTGAGAAGCTTGTACTTGCTGTGCAACTCGATTTCTAAGCAGGTACTTGCAATCCACTATCACACAGGAACTTTTGTCAGCATCCAAGCAAGAGCTGTCGCCGGCTGCTCCACTCTGTGTTGCCATGCATATATGAGGTGAGCTAGTAAATTCAGAGTTTGGAGAGAGTGTGTTTCTGGACACTTTTACTTCTGCAAAGGGAAGTTACAGCCAGTGCTTCTCAGCTCTAGGGCAGAGTGTGTGGCTGCGGTAGTAAGAGTTCTCTAAGCCACTGTTTCTCTGCAGGGAAGGCAAACAACTATCAGACAAGCTGAATTCGAGCAGCTTTCACTGGTCACTCTGCTGCCTGGTTCCCAGAATGTGCGCTCCAGACGAATCTTAACAGCTACTGCGGAGTGGGTTTCTGGCCTAGGTTATTTCTTGAAATGGAACTCATACTGAGTTCATCTCAGCTCTACACTAACGTTTCTAGCAGACTCAGAAGAAAACACGAGGGAATTTCGTCCCATGCGGGTTTTCATCTGCATTCTGCCTTGTTCTGGCAGAGCAGACGTTTCAATGAACTCTCCTGCACATTCCACAGTAACTGTGGAGAGGAAGCCCCTTAAGAGTTAGAACTGCGTGTGTTTCTGTACACTGTTAGTTCTTCATAGGGAAGTTCGTCCCAGTCCTTCTCAGCTCCAGTGAGAAGCTTGTACTTGCTGTGCAACTAGATTTCTAAGCAGCTACTTGCAAGCCACTATCACACAGGGCCTTCTGTCAGCATCCAAGCAAGAGCTCTCGCCGGCTGCTGCACTCTGTGTTGCCATGCATATATGAGGTGAGCTAGTATCTGAAGAGTTAGGAGAGAGTGTGTTTCTGGAGCATGTTACTACTCCAAAGGGAAGTTACAGCCTTGCTTCTCAGCTCTAGGGCAGAGTGTGTGGCTGCTGTAGAAAGAGTTTTCTAAGCCACTCTTTCTCTGCAGGGAACACAAACACATATCAGACAAGCTGAAATCGAGCAGCTTCCACAGGGCACTCTGCTGCCTGGTTCCCAGAATGTGCACTCCTGGTGAATCTTAACAGCTACAGCTGCGTGTGTTTCTGGCCTAGGTTATTTCTTCAAATGGAACTCATACCGAGTTCATCTCAGCTCTACACCAATGTTTCTAGCAGACTCAGAAGAAAATATGAGGGAATTTCGTCCCATGCGGGTTTTCTTCTGCATTCTGCCTTGTTCTGGCAGAGCAGACTTTTCAATGAACTCTCCTGCACATTCCACATTAAGTGTGGTGAGGAAGCCATTTAACAGATAGAACGCAATGTGTTTCTGCACACTGTTAGTTCTTCAAAGGGAAGTTCGTCCCAGTCCTACTCAGCTCCAGTGAGAAGCTTGTACTTGCTGTGCAACTAGATGTGTAAGAAGCTACTTGCAATCCACTATCACACAGAGCCTTCTGGCAGCATCCAGGCAAGAGCTATTGCCGGCTGCTCCACTCTGTGTTTCCATGCATATGTGAGGTGACGTAGTAACTTCAGAGTTAGGAGAGAGTGTGTTTCTGGACACTGTTACTTCTGCAAAAGGAAGTTACAGCCTTGCTTGTCAGCTCTAGGGCAGAGTGTGTGGCTGCTGTAGAAAGAGTTCTCTAAGCCACTGTTTCTCTGCCAGGAAGACAAACACCTATCAGACAAGCTGAAATCGAGCAGCTTCCAGAGGGCACTCTGCTGCCTGGTTCCCAGAATGTGCGCTGCAGATGCATCTTAACAGCTACAGCTGAGTAGGTTTCTGGCCTACGTATTTTTGCTTCAAATGGAACTCATACCGAGTTCATCTCAGCTCTACACCAATATTTCTAGCAGACTCAGAAGCAAATACGAGGGAATTTCGTCCCATGCGGGTTTTCATCTGCATTCTGCCTTGTTCTGGCAGAGCAGACTTTTCAATGAACTCTCCTGCACATTCCACACTAAGTGTGGAAAGGAAGCCCATTAAGAGATAGAACTCCGGGTGTTTCTGTACACTGTTAGTTCCTCCAAGGGCAGTTCGTCCCAGTCCTTTCCAGCTCCAGTGAGAAGCTTGTACTTGCTGTGCAACTCGATTTCTAAGCAGCTACTTGCAATCCACTATCACACAGGAACTTTTGTCAGCATCCAAGCAAGAGCTGTCGCCGGCTGCTCCACTCTGTGTTGCCATGCATATATGAGGTGAGCTAGTAAATTCAGAGTTTGGAGAGAGTGTGTTTCTGGACACTTTTACTTCTGCAAAGGGAAGTTACAGCCAGTGCTTCTCAGCTCTAGGGCAGAGTGTGTGGCTGCGGTAGTAAGAGTTCTCTAAGCCACTGTTTCTCTGCAGGGAAGGCAAACAACTATCAGACAAGCTGAATTCGAGCAGCTTTCACTGGTCACTCTGCTGCCTGGTTCCCAGAATGTGCGCTCCAGACGAATCTTAACAGCTACTGCGGAGTGGGTTTCTGGCCTAGGTTATTTCTTGAAATGGAACTCATACCGAGTTCATCTCAGCTCTACACTAACGTTTCTATCAGACTCAGAAGAAAACACGAGGGAATTTCGTCCCATGCGGGTTTTCATCTGCATTCTGCCTTGTTCTGGCAGAGCAGACGTTTCAATGAACTCTCCTGCACATTCCACAGTAACTGTGGAGAGGAAGCCCCTTAAGAGTTAGAACTGCGTGTGTTTCTGTACACTGTTAGTTCTTCATAGGGAAGTTCGTCCCAGTCCTTCTCAGCTCCAGTGAGAAGCTTGTACTTGCTGTGCAACTAGATTTCTAAGCAGCTACTTGCAAGCCACTATCACACAGGGCCTTCTGTCAGCATCCAAGCAAGAGCTCTCGCCGGCTGCTGCACTCTGTGTTGCCATGCATATATGAGGTGAGCTAGTATCTGAAGAGTTAGGAGAGAGTGTGTTTCTGGAGCATGTTACTACTCCAAAGGGAAGTTACAGCCTTGCTTCTCAGCTCTAGGGCAGAGTGTGTGGCTGCTGTAGAAAGAGTTTTCTAAGCCACTCTTTCTCTGCAGGGAACACAAACACATATCAGACAAGCTGAAATCGAGCAGCTTCCACAGGGCACTCTGCTGCCTGGTTCCCAGAATGTGCACTCCTGGTGAATCTTAACAGCTACAGCTGCGTGTGTTTCTGGCCTAGGTTATTTCTTCAAATGGAACTCATACCGAGTTCATCTCAGCTCTACACCAATGTTTCTAGCAGACTCAGAAGAAAATATGAGGGAATTTCGTCCCATGCGGGTTTTCTTCTGCATTCTGCCTTGTTCTGGCAGAGCAGACTTTTCAATGAACTCTCCTGCACATTCCACATTAAGTGTGGTGAGGAAGCCATTTAACAGATAGAACGCAATGTGTTTCTGCACACTGTTAGTTCTTCAAAGGGAAGTTCGTCCCAGTCCTACTCAGCTCCAGTGAGAAGCTTGTACTTGCTGTGCAACTAGATGTGTAAGAAGCTACTTGCAATCCACTATCACACAGAGCCTTCTGGCAGCATCCAGGCAAGAGCTATCGCCGGCTGCTCCACTCTGTGTTTCCATGCATATGTGAGGTGACGTAGTAACTTCAGAGTTAGGAGAGAGTGTGTTTCTGGACACTGTTACTTCTGCAAAAGGAAGTTACAGCCTTGCTTGTCAGCTCTAGGGCAGAGTGTGTGGCTGCTGTAGAAAGAGTTCTCTAAGCCACTGTTTCTCTGCCAGGAAGACAAACACCTATCAGACAAGCTGAAATCGAGCAGCTTCCAGAGGGCACTCTGCTGCCTGGTTCCCAGAATGTGCGCTGCAGATGCATCTTAACAGCTACAGCTGAGTAGGTTTCTGGCCTACGTATTTTTGCTTCAAATGGAACTCATACCGAGTTCATCTCAGCTCTACACCAATATTTCTAGCAGACTCAGAAGCAAATACGAGGGAATTTCGTCCCATGCGGGTTTTCATCTGCATTCTGCCTTGTTCTGGCAGAGCAGACTTTTCAATGAACTCTCCTGCACATTCCACACTAAGTGTGGAAAGGAAGCCCATTAAGAGATAGAACTCCGGGTGTTTCTGTACACTGTTAGTTCCTCCAAGGGCAGTTCGTCCCAGTCCTTTCCAGCTCCAGTGAGAAGCTTGTACTTGCTGTGCAACTCGATTTCTAAGCAGGTACTTGCAATCCACTATCACACAGGAACTTTTGTCAGCATCCAAGCAAGAGCTGTCGCCGGCTGCTCCACTCTGTGTTGCCATGCATATATGAGGTGAGCTAGTAAATTCAGAGTTTGGAGAGAGTGTGTTTCTGGACACTTTTACTTCTGCAAAGGGAAGTTACAGCCAGTGCTTCTCAGCTCCAGGGCAGAGTGTGTGCTGCGGTAGAAAGAGTTCTCTAAGCCACTGTTTCTCTGCAGGGAAAGCAAACACCTATCAGACAAGCTGAAATCGAGCAGCTTTCACTGGTCACTCTGCTGCCTGGTTCCCAGAATGTGCGCTCCAGATGAATCTTAACAGCTACTGCGGAGTGGGTTTCTGGCCTAGGTTATTTCTTCAAATGGAACTCATACCGAGTTCATCTCAGCTCTACACTAACGTTTCTAGCAGACTCAGAAGAAAATACGAGGGAATTTCGTCCCATGCGGGTTTTCATCTGCATTCTGCCTTGTTCTGGCAGAGCAGACTTTTCAATGAACTCTCCTGCAGATTCCACAGTAAGTGTGGTGAGGAAGCCATTTAACAGATAGAACGCAATGTGTTTCTGTACACTGTTAGTTCTTCAAAGGGAAGTTCGTCCCAGTCCTTCTCAGCTCCAGTGAGAAGCTGGTACTTGCTGTGCAACTAGATGTGTAAGCAGCTACTTGCAATCCACTATCACACAGAGACTTCTGGCAGCATCCAAGCAAGAGCTATCGCCGGATGCTCCACTCTGTGTTTCCATGCGTATGTGAGGTGACGTAGTTACTTCAGAGTTAGGAGAGAGTGTGTTTCTGGACACTGTTACTTCCCCAAAGGGAAGTTACAGCCTTGCTTGGTCAGCTCTAGAGCAGAGTGTGTGGCTGCTGTAGAAAGAGTTCTCTAAGCCACTGTTTCTCTGCCAGGAAGACAAACACCTATCAGACAAGCTGAAATCGAGCAGCTTCCACAGGGCACTCTGCTGCCCAGTTCCCAGAATGTGCACTCCAGATGAATCTTAACAGCTACTGAGGAGTGGGTTTCTGGCCTAGGTTATTTCTTCAAATGGAACTCATACCGAGTTCATCTCAGCTCTACACTAACGTTTCTAGCAGACTCAGAAGAAAACACGAGGGAATTTCGTCCCATGCGGGTTTTCATCTGCATTCTGCCTTGTTCTGGCAGAGCAGACGTTTCAATGAACTCTCCTGCACATTCCACAGTAACTGTGGAGAGGAAGCCCCTTAAGAGTTAGAACTGCGTGTGTTTCTGTACACTGTTAGTTCTTCATAGGGAAGTTCGTCCCAGTCCTTCTCAGCTCCAGTGAGAAGCTTGTACTTGCTGTGCAACTAGATTTCTAAGCAGCTACTTGCAAGCCACTATCACACAGGGCCTTCTGTCAGCATCCAAGCAAGAGCTCTCGCCGGCTGCTGCACTCTGTGTTGCCATGCATATATGAGGTGAGCTAGTATCTGAAGAGTTAGGAGAGAGTGTGTTTCTGGAGCATGTTACTACTCCAAAGGGAAGTTACAGCCTTGCTTCTCAGCTCTAGGGCAGAGTGTGTGGCTGCTGTAGAAAGAGTTTTCTAAGCCACTCTTTCTCTGCAGGGAACACAAACACATATCAGACAAGCTGAAATCGAGCAGCTTCCACAGGGCACTCTGCTGCCTGGTTCCCAGAATGTGCACTCCTGGTGAATCTTAACAGCTACAGCTGCGTGTGTTTCTGGCCTAGGTTATTTCTTCAAATGGAACTCATACCGAGTTCATCTCAGCTCTACACCAATGTTTCTAGCAGACTCAGAAGAAAATATGAGGGAATTTCGTCCCATGCGGGTTTTCTTCTGCATTCTGCCTTGTTCTGGCAGAGCAGACTTTTCAATGAACTCTCCTGCACATTCCACATTAAGTGTGGTGAGGAAGCCATTTAACAGATAGAACGCAATGTGTTTCTGCACACTGTTAGTTCTTCAAAGGGAAGTTCGTCCCAGTCCTACTCAGCTCCAGTGAGAAGCTTGTACTTGCTGTGCAACTAGATGTGTAAGAAGCTACTTGCAATCCACTATCACACAGAGCCTTCTGGCAGCATCCAGGCAAGAGCTATCGCCGGCTGCTCCACTCTGTGTTTCCATGCATATGTGAGGTGACGTAGTAACTTCAGAGTTAGGAGAGAGTGTGTTTCTGGACACTGTTACTTCTGCAAAAGGAAGTTACAGCCTTGCTTGTCAGCTCTAGGGCAGAGTGTGTGGCTGCTGTAGAAAGAGTTCTCTAAGCCACTGTTTCTCTGCCAGGAAGACAAACACCTATCAGACAAGCTGAAATCGAGCAGCTTCCAGAGGGCACTCTGCTGCCTGGTTCCCAGAATGTGCGCTGCAGATGCATCTTAACAGCTACAGCTGAGTAGGTTTCTGGCCTACGTATTTTTGCTTCAAATGGAACTCATACCGAGTTCATCTCAGCTCTACACCAATATTTCTAGCAGACTCAGAAGCAAATACGAGGGAATTTTGTCCCATGCGGGTTTTCATCTGCATTCTGCCTTGTTCTGGCAGAGCAGACTTTTCAATGAACTCTCCTGCACATTCCACACTAAGTGTGGAAAGGAAGCCCATTAAGAGATAGAACTCCGGGTGTTTCTGTACACTGTTAGTTCCTCCAAGGGCAGTTCGTCCCAGTCCTTTCCAGCTCCAGTGAGAAGCTTGTACTTGCTGTGCAACTCGATTTCTAAGCAGGTACTTGCAATCCACTATCACACAGGAACTTTTGTCAGCATCCAAGCAAGAGCTGTCGCCGGCTGCTCCACTCTGTGTTGCCATGCATATATGAGGTGAGCTAGTAAATTCAGAGTTTGGAGAGAGTGTGTTTCTGGACACTTTTACTTCTGCAAAGGGAAGTTACAGCCAGTGCTTCTCAGCTCCAGGGCAGAGTGTGTGCTGCGGTAGAAAGAGTTCTCTAAGCCACTGTTTCTCTGCAGGGAAAGCAAACACCTATCAGACAAGCTGAAATCGAGCAGCTTTCACTGGTCACTCTGCTGCCTGGTTCCCAGAATGTGCGCTCCAGATGAATCTTAACAGCTACTGCGGAGTGGGTTTCTGGCCTAGGTTATTTCTTCAAATGGAACTCATACCGAGTTCATCTCAGCTCTACACTAACGTTTCTAGCAGACTCAGAAGAAAATACGAGGGAATTTCGTCCCATGCGGGTTTTCATCTGCATTCTGCCTTGTTCTGGCAGAGCAGACTTTTCAATGAACTCTCCTGCAGATTCCACAGTAAGTGTGGTGAGGAAGCCATTTAACAGATAGAACGCAATGTGTTTCTGTACACTGTTAGTTCTTCAAAGGGAAGTTCGTCCCAGTCCTTCTCAGCTCCAGTGAGAAGCTGGTACTTGCTGTGCAACTAGATGTGTAAGCAGCTACTTGCAATCCACTATCACACAGAGACTTCTGGCAGCATCCAAGCAAGAGCTATCGCCGGATGCTCCACTCTGTGTTTCCATGCGTATGTGAGGTGACGTAGTTACTTCAGAGTTAGGAGAGAGTGTGTTTCTGGACACTGTTACTTCCCCAAAGGGAAGTTACAGCCTTGCTTGGTCAGCTCTAGAGCAGAGTGTGTGGCTGCTGTAGAAAGAGTTCTCTAAGCCACTGTTTCTCTGCCAGGAAGACAAACACCTATCAGACAAGCTGAAATCGAGCAGCTTCCACAGGGCACTCTGCTGCCCAGTTCCCAGAATGTGCACTCCAGATGAATCTTAACAGCTACTGAGGAGTGGGTTTCTGGCCTAGTTTATTTCTTCAAATGGAACTCATACCGAGTTCATCTCACCTCTACACTAACGTTTCTAGCAGACTCAGAAGAAAACACGAGGGAATTTCGTCCCATGCGGGTTTTCATCTGCATTCTGCCTTGTTCTGGCAGAGCAGACTTTTCAATGAACTCTCCTGCACATTCCACATTAAGTGTGGTGAGGAAGCCATTTAACAGATAGAACGCAATGTGTTTCTGCACACTGTTAGTTCTTCAAAGGGAAGTTCGTCCCAGTCCTACTCAGCTCCAGTGAGAAGCTTGTACTTGCTGTGCAACTAGATGTGTAAGAAGCTACTTGCAATCCACTATCACACAGAGCCTTCTGGCAGCATCCAGGCAAGAGCTATCGCCGGCTGCTCCACTCTGTGTTTCCATGCATATGTGAGGTGACGTAGTAACTTCAGATTTAGGAGAGAGTGTGTTTCTGGACACTGTTACTTCTGCAAAAGGAAGTTACAGCCTTGCTTGTCAGCTCTAGGGCAGAGTGTGTGGCTGCTGTAGAAAGAGTTCTCTAAGCCACTGTTTCTCTGCCAGGAAGACAAACACCTATCAGACAAGCTGAAATCGAGCAGCTTCCAGAGGGCACTCTGCTGCCTGGTTCCCAGAATGTGCGCTGCAGATGCATCTTAACAGCTACAGCTGAGTAGGTTTCTGGCCTACGTATTTTTGCTTCAAATGGAACTCATACCGAGTTCATCTCAGCTCTACACCAATATTTCTAGCAGACTCAGAAGCAAATACGAGGGAATTTCGTCCCATGCGGGTTTTCATCTGCATTCTGCCTTGTTCTGGCAGAGCAGACTTTTCAATGAACTCTCCTGCACATTCCACACTAAGTGTGGAAAGGAAGCCCATTAAGAGATAGAACTCCGGGTGTTTCTGTACACTGTTAGTTCCTCCAAGGGCAGTTCGTCCCAGTCCTTTCCAGCTCCAGTGAGAAGCTTGTACTTGCTGTGCAACTCGATTTCTAAGCAGGTACTTGCAATCCACTATCACACAGGAACTTTTGTCAGCATCCAAGCAAGAGCTGTCGCCGGCTGCTCCACTCTGTGTTGCCATGCATATATGAGGTGAGCTAGTAAATTCAGAGTTTGGAGAGAGTGTGTTTCTGGACACTTTTACTTCTGCAAAGGGAAGTTACAGCCAGTGCTTCTCAGCTCTAGGGCAGAGTGTGTGGCTGCGGTAGTAAGAGTTCTCTAAGCCACTGTTTCTCTGCAGGGAAGGCAAACAACTATCAGACAAGCTGAATTCGAGCAGCTTTCACTGGTCACTCTGCTGCCTGGTTCCCAGAATGTGCGCTCCAGACGAATCTTAACAGCTACTGCGGAGTGGGTTTCTGGCCTAGGTTATTTCTTGAAATGGAACTCATACTGAGTTCATCTCAGCTCTACACTAACGTTTCTAGCAGACTCAGAAGAAAACACGAGGGAATTTCGTCCCATGCGGGTTTTCATCTGCATTCTGCCTTGTTCTGGCAGAGCAGACGTTTCAATGAACTCTCCTGCACATTCCACAGTAACTGTGGAGAGGAAGCCCCTTAAGAGTTAGAACTGCGTGTGTTTCTGTACACTGTTAGTTCTTCATAGGGAAGTTCGTCCCAGTCCTTCTCAGCTCCAGTGAGAAGCTTGTACTTGCTGTGCAACTAGATTTCTAAGCAGCTACTTGCAAGCCACTATCACACAGGGCCTTCTGTCAGCATCCAAGCAAGAGCTCTCGCCGGCTGCTGCACTCTGTGTTGCCATGCATATATGAGGTGAGCTAGTATCTGAAGAGTTAGGAGAGAGTGTGTTTCTGGAGCATGTTACTACTCCAAAGGGAAGTTACAGCCTTGCTTCTCAGCTCTAGGGCAGAGTGTGTGGCTGCAGTAGAAAGAGTTTTCTAAGCCACTCTTTCTCTGCAGGGAACACAAACACATATCAGACAAGCTGAAATCGAGCAGCTTCCACAGGGCACTCTGCTGCCTGGTTCCCAGAATGTGCACTCCTGGTGAATCTTAACAGCTACAGCTGCGTGTGTTTCTGGCCTAGGTTATTTCTTCAAATGGAACTCATACCGAGTTCATCTCAGCTCTACACCAATGTTTCTAGCAGACTCAGAAGAAAATATGAGGGAATTTCGTCCCATGCGGGTTTTCTTCTGCATTCTGCCTTGTTCTGGCAGAGCAGACTTTTCAATGAACTCTCCTGCACATTCCACATTAAGTGTGGTGAGGAAGCCATTTAACAGATAGAACGCAATGTGTTTCTGCACACTGTTAGTTCTTCAAAGGGAAGTTCGTCCCAGTCCTACTCAGCTCCAGTGAGAAGCTTGTACCTGCTGTGCAACTAGATGTGTAAGAAGCTACTTGCAATCCACTATCACACAGAGCCTTCTGGCAGCATCCAGGCAAGAGCTATCGCCGGCTGCTCCACTCTGTGTTTCCATGCATATGTGAGGTGACGTAGTAACTTCAGAGTTAGGAGAGAGTGTGTTTCTGGACACTGTTACTTCTGCAAAAGGAAGTTACAGCCTTGCTTGTCAGCTCTAGGGCAGAGTGTGTGGCTGCTGTAGAAAGAGTTCTCTAAGCCACTGTTTCTCTGCCAGGAAGACAAACACCTATCAGACAAGCTGAAATCGAGCAGCTTCCAGAGGGCACTCTGCTGCCTGGTTCCCAGAATGTGCGCTGCAGATGCATCTTAACAGCTACAGCTGAGTAGGTTTCTGGCCTACGTATTTTTGCTTCAAATGGAACTCATACCGAGTTCATCTCAGCTCTACACCAATATTTCTAGCAGACTCAGAAGCAAATACGAGGGAATTTTGTCCCATGCGGGTTTTCATCTGCATTCTGCCTTGTTCTGGCAGAGCAGACTTTTCAATGAACTCTCCTGCACATTCCACACTAAGTGTGGAAAGGAAGCCCATTAAGAGATAGAACTCCGGGTGTTTCTGTACACTGTTAGTTCCTCCAAGGGCAGTTCGTCCCAGTCCTTTCCAGCTCCAGTGAGAAGCTTGTACTTGCTGTGCAACTCGATTTCTAAGCAGGTACTTGCAATCCACTATCACACAGGAACTTTTGTCAGCATCCAAGCAAGAGCTGTCGCCGGCTGCTCCACTCTGTGTTTCCATGCATATGTGAGGTGACGTAGTAACTTCAGAGTTAGGAGAGAGTGTGTTTCTGGACACTTTTACTTCTGCAAAGGGAAGTTACAGCCAGTGCTTCTCAGCTCCAGGGCAGAGTGTGTGCTGCGGTAGAAAGAGTTCTCTAAGCCACTGTTTCTCTGCAGGGAAAGCAAACACCTATCAGACAAGCTGAAATCGAGCAGCTTTCACTAGTCACTCTGCTGCCTGGTTCCCAGAATGTGCGCTCCAGATGAATCTTAACAGCTACTGCGGAGTGGGTTTCTGGCCTAGGTTATTTCTTCAAATGGAACTCATACCGAGTTCATCTCAGCTCTACACTAACGTTTCTAGCAGACTCAGAAGAAAATACGAGGAAATTTCGTCCCATGCGGGTTTTCATCTGCATTCTGCCTTGTTCTGGCAGAGCAGACTTT